>OX383948.1:5000000-10000000 GCA_947532085.1 Elegia similella | reverse complement strand
ACTTTGGACTTCCAAAAACCCTGAAATTTTGGTCAGATTGCAGATCAGCGTGTAGTTACCCAACAGTAATCATAAGAGGAGTACTTGTTATAACACAATAAAAGATATAAAGCTTTGTTAATTGGCTGGCTAGCATGGACAATAACGAGCCTCACCTCCTAATATCAGACATCACAAATCAGGACTACCCGAACTGCATAATTGGAACTTCCAAAAACCCGTCAATTTTGGTCGGCCTTGCAGATCAGTGTGTAGTTAGCCAAGAGTAATTATAAGACAAACAATGGTTTTGAAACCGCAGTCGCACGATCTTGGCGGCGCTAATCTGACGCTTTGTGAATTTCAAGTTTGGCAGTAAAATGTGGTGTTAAGCGGTATGCTGGTAGCATTTCTAATTTATCGTCGAATAGCGAGTATTTTAAGTGACTAAGAGTATCCCAGGTCCAACATTTTAGCCGAGTAGATTAAATAGTAAATAATTTAGTCTATTCTCAACACATTCTTTTTTTTTTTCAAAATCCGACGGAGGCGGATACATTCAGTTTTATTTAAAAAAACAAAGGACTAAAGATGGTGCCAGTTTTAAACCATTGGCCACCTATAACACAATGACAGTGACAGCCATGAAAATATCAAAGTGCTAAGTGTCGACTTATTTTGGTCGGATTATGGTTTAAACCAAGTACTAAAGTTGGCCCCGTTTTATAATAAGACGGTGATGTTTGAAGTGTTTAAGTTACTATTTTATTTGAGAATACACAGATATATACAATCATCATCATCATCAACAACCTGCTCTCGCCCACTGATGATATAGATCTCTCCCATTGCATGCCACTGAGCTCGGTCTTGAGCTTTTCTTTTCCAATCACTGCCAGCAACCTGACGTATACAATAAAAACACAAAAGAGAAAAATACAAAAAACACAAATACATACACACACACAGTTAATAAGCAATCAAAATGTAAAATGTAACAAATAAAAAATATCTTGTAAGGTGCTCTCAAAACGGGTCCAATTCAGCAAGCCGTCTTTAACGTCCTGGGGTACTATTTTTGAAAGTATGACACTCGTCTTCTAGCGATTTTTGTATGGAAAAATCGCTCGTTTATGAACGGCGTCATTTCGAAAATAGCACTCCTTGTCTTCAAATATGATCTTTTAAAAGTAAACAATCGCACAGACTATATTCTTAAATCTATGTTTTCGTTCGACCTTAACACAAATAATACCTAATGAAATATGGCTTCCGTTGCCCATTCCGGATGCGATTTGTGATGCGATATGCGCATAATTTGCGTAAGAAAAGTACGGGTTTCTGTTGCAACGCCAGCTCAGTAATTTATGCAAGATTATCATGTTACATGTAAACTGTATGAAATTAAGAAATTAATTTATCTCTACTAATTTAATGAGGAAATATATGCCACAGGTCGCTTTTTATTTTAACGGATGTGATATGACTTTTTTGCTAATGTTACTTTTTCCTTCTAAATATTATCTTATTATTTATATAATTATTATAACTACTCTTAAAATGTCTTATGTGTAGACATTCTGGCGTACTTGTGGGCATGTGTTAGAAGTAAGTACCTAATGTTATTTATTTTATTCTACACAAAAATAAAACTATTTACATAAAATGCCTTAGCCGTGTGGTATCCGGCAGAGTAGAATAGGACCACTCCAAGTCTTCCCGTGGATGTCGTAGAAGGCGACTTAGGAAATTCAAGCTAAACAAAGCTTATAAACATCTAAGAGACCTCTCCAACCCGTCTGGCCAGCGTGGAGAGTGTAGGCCAAGTCCTCTGGCTGCTCTGGCCAAGTATGTCCCTGGTAGTACAGAGAGGGTCGTGCTCCTGCAGTGGAGACTAAAAAGGACCTGATGATGATGATGATGACATAAAATGCCAGATAATTTTAAATAACTTAACTAAAATAGAAGATATCCTCCAACTCGTGGCATCGTGGCAACGTGTCCAATATACTGGCAGCATTCCCGCGCTGTATAGTAATACTAATTCGCTGAGCGAAATAGCTGCCAGCTCTAGGGTCTCCTGTTGACTCAATGAGATGAGTTTTGATGTCCTTATAAAAACATTTAGCTTCCGGGCCCCAAGTGCCCATCGTCTCTACCTAATGTTTAACTTTGCTCTTACAATGATCTATCTTGCTTACTTTTTGACCTCTTTGGCCCAGTGGCACCGTAAGTGCCTTTGAATCCTAGCCGGGGATCGAACCCCGGAGCCGGGACATTGTCCCGGCTCCGGGGTTCGATCCCCGGCTAGGTAATGACAGAAGACGAGCTTTTTAGACTGGCCTGGGTCGTGGATGTTTATGATCAATTAGATTATTAAATATAGTATTTCAAAACTTATTGTGGCTCAATCTGTGTGATTTGTCCCTGTATATTTATTTATTTCCGACCGATCTTCAAACTACTAAGCTCTGTAATTAAAAGTGAGATGATAATAAGTTATGAATAAATTAAGCTAAGCAGCATTTTATCGTCCCGGCTGTGCTACAACCGGAGTATTGTAGTAAGTAAAGGTTGTGGTATTCGTGAGGTTAACTTTTTGACACCATGACTTAAATCTTTTTATAACTGTTTAAATTATAGAAACGCATCTTTCCCTTCTGTTTTTAATACTTAATAGGCAAAACTCATTTTCATTTTAGACATTATAAGGCGTCATTCCAAAAGCTTTCGAAATTAAAAATTCATCTTTTTCCACAACATATCAAACAGTATATATACATGTATACATGGTGAAATTTTGATCGTTATGGAGGGATGATTCAGCCCGTTGATATGAACAACTTTTCCTATGGAACTAATGCTGGCAACTCAAAAAAGAAATGGTCATTTCCATTCAAACTAGTTCAGCCGCCCGGTCAATTTGTATGGGAATGTAAAAAAAAAATTTGAGTACCCAGCAGTGGTCCCATAGAAAAAGTTGTTCACTTCGACGGGCTGAATCACCCCTTTAAGGCTCCATAACGATCAAAATTTCACCATGTAGAGTGGACCTGCGAACGTGGCGGGCGGGGGCAAACGCTTTATGTGAAAACTGATTATATTTCTCTAAAACGTGACCGCGTTTTAGAGTAGGGAGTTTATGTGCATACACGTAACAATTATTTTTTTCTTAAATACCATGTTGTGCACCGATTATGTGCGAAATTGATGGTCCGTTATGAGCCTGAAACATCATGGCATCACCGACCGTAAGTGTCATAATATTGTATTTATAAGGCACTAGCTTTCGCCCGCGGCTCCGCCCGCGTCAATGTCGATCCCTCGGGAATAGTACTTTTTCCCGGGATAAAAGGTAGCCTATGTCCTTCTCCGTACTCCAGAGATCTTGTATGCAAAATTTCATGATGATCGGTTCAGTAGTTCCGGCGTGAAAGCGTAACAAACAAACAAACTCACTTTCGAATTTATAATATTAGTAAGGATAAAGATAAGGATTTTCGACTATGACGCTTTTATTACGAACTAGATTTCGCCCACAGCACCGCCCGCGTCAATGTCGATCCCTCGGGAATAGTACTTTTTCCCAGGATAAAAGGTAGCCTATGTACTTCTCCGTACTCCAGAGAACTTGTATGCAAAATTCCATGATAATCGGTTCAGTAGTTACGGCGTGAAAGCGTAACAAACAAACAAACTCACTTTCTCATTTATAATATTTGTAAGGAAGTAAGGATAAGGATTGGTGTATCTAGTTTTTATACTTGATCGAAGCAGCCATTTAAACCTCTTGTCAATAACGAAATCACGTATTGTCCGAAGCACAGAATAAGTACTAGTACCTACTTACGTACAGAAGTCGCACTCTGCAAATATATTTAAAGAAATATCAACTCAATATAGTTTGCGATACGGTGTAATTTAGCTCGCGTAACGCAGCACCTTTTCGTTTAGTTATCTACAAAATCCTCAAGCCAATTTCATTCTTATAGCTCTGAACAAACGATACATATTTCGATGAAGCCGGTGAACACATGTAACCAAACGCGCGTCGTTCCTACTGAATTTGCCCGGTGTTACCGCTTCGAAGTTGTTGCCACGCGTAGGTATGTTTGCAATCTTAAGAGTCCGTAATACCTCAGCCAATATTCAATTTTCCCCCCGCAACTAAGCGTAAATATTAGATTTATTTCTTTAACTTTAATTTAAAACCAATATCAATTATTTAAAACATGGAATGTATGCATGATACTGTATTTAGTTATTATAAAAATAAACACTATTGAAAACTAAGTAGTTTTCTCATGATAGACAATATACTGATTTTATTTTACGATTTGGATGTAACTTTGCAATTCTTTTTTATCGAGAAAATTTTATGCATTTGTGTATTGAGAACATATAATATATAAAGTAAATCTTCGACTATACTATATACTTATTTCTGAATTAATGCTGCAGTAGCTTTGATGCAGCAGGGGAAATGCCAAGCTATTTTAGCCTACTATCGACCCTTAATGTATTTCTTGTATTCATGGCATGAAATTCATGCAAATAAACTATTGATTGATTAATTGATACCGAACGGGGAGTGAGACAGGCCTGCGCGGAGGCCTAAAAATCTACTTATTTATTTTGTAACAGCGGCTTTCATCTTGCATATGATTGCTACATACGCATTTACGCTTTTCCATTTGAAATTGTTTATATAATAGCACTTAAGTATTTTAATTTATTATTACGCAGTACAGGCGATTATTTTTGTTCTAATTAGCATACAGGTGAATATACTATCTGATGGTGAACAGTGGTGTTGAAATTGAAGTGCGAATATTGTCTTGCAAAAAGAAATTTGGTTTATATGTTGTTTGTTTATATGTTTTTATTACATAAGAGTCTTAATTGGTTAAATTCTTCATACATGGTTTAATCTTTTCGTGAATCAAGTATTATAACAACGATTATAATTATAAATAATAAGTCTTATAATTTTTTTGTTGCGTATGCTGTGACTGTACCAAACAATTACTTAAGTACTTACAAAAATATTATCACACCAGTTTCCCATGGGGCAGAGACTATGCATCTCCGTACAGTCCTAGTAAGAATAATAAAAAACTGGTCGAAGCGTTTTCAGTCTAAGAATAAAATATCAATATCAAAGATACTGCTCATATGAAAATATGAACGGAAGAACATTTCCATACAAATACAAAAAGACTTTTGCCGAGATCTAATAAAATCATATTGTACCTAGAATACCCAAACAAGTTAAATAATGCTATTGATCACTATAAGTAGCAGTAGTTAAAATCACCTCGTTATTTTCAAATTAAGTCCTTACGCAAGAGAAAAAGCAGTTCAAACTGCATTTTTTACTATCTCGCTCTATTGTGCTCTATGTAGAAAGTCTGCCGTCCTATTGTAGATGTGTCAATAGGCTTGTTGTGTTCCTTATGGGGCTAAGAGTTTTCTTGGACTTAAATTCCCTCTATTATATAAGTACACTAAAAATAATCTTCCATATAAAAAAAACGACTTCTATCTAACTACTGAACAGATAAAAAATAAATAAAAAATACAACCTAATTAATAACCTCCTTTTTTGAAGTCGGTTAAAAACTTGGGAAGGTGGCTTCATAATTATCATCTCAGCCAGTCCCAAGAAGTCTGAACATAGATCTCCCCCAAGGATTTTCTGATTACTAAAATTGGCCTGCATCCAAAGTCTTCTTGACGATCTTGGTTAGGTCGACCGACCGGTGTTCATCTCTCCAACGCTACGTACTTGCCTGTTTATCGCCAACTTGCCATTCGAAAACCTTTTCGTCTATCGGTTTTCCGCTGAGCTATGTCAGTGACCTTTGTTTATCTCGCACAGAAACAAGTAAGATGGGTTTGGAATTTGCAGTAGTACCGGACAAGAAGGCGCTAAAACCCCGAGATAACCTCTTTTACATTATTTGAAAAAGTTAGGCACTATGTTAATTAAGAAAATAATAAAGGAAACTGAGACTTTTGACTTAAGAGAAGGTAGTAGATATTTATTATATGCATAGGCGACGACGCATGGACAATGAATGGCCACACTATATAATTTACTATTCCAAATTCAAAATTTGCACAGTAATTATGTTAATACTAGGGACTTAGAACGAATGAAACCTCGTTTATTATTATATCACTAGCTTTCGCCCGCTGCTCCGCCCGCGTCAATGTCGATCCCTCGGAAACAGTACTTTTTCCCGGGATAAAATGTACCCTATGTCCTTCTCCGTACCCCAGATAACGTATATGCAAAATTTCATGATGATCGGTTCAGTAGTTACAACGTGAAAGCGTAAAAAACAAACAAACAAATAAACAAACACACAAATAAACACTTACGCATTTATAATATTATTAAGGATGCGCGGGCGACGAAAATGGGCGAATTCTGCGCTATTCACTATTCCAATTTCAAAATTTGCATATGTATTATATTCCTTAAAGGGAATATTTTACTAAAAATAGTTCAAAGTGGAGTGTAACCTTCTCGGTTATTATAATATTATGCACAGGCGACGACGCGTGGGCAGCGAATTGTCGCGCTATTCACTATTCCAATTCCAAAGATTTGGTTGACAGTTGACAGTCACCGACCGAATCTGCAGTGAGTTGACTAGAGGTCGGGTAATTGACTTATTTACCTAAAGTTAATTTTTGCCTCACATATTATCGCAGTGGCTTCTTTTAATATTTTTATGATAAATAAGATTTCAGTATTCAGGTATAATTTGCCATTTCACTCGCACACTTACAAAGTACTTATATTCCCTGAGTTTTATTAGGCCTGATTGCACACTATTACAATTTAATTAGGGTGATTTTTGACAAAGCTAAAACATATTTTGGAGAAGGGCAGTAAGTGTATGGAGTGAGGTGTACTCTCCTTACACTTAGATAAGATAATTTATTTGTGAAACATGTTACAGTTTACATTACATATAAGTAGGTACAGACATGATGTTACATATATAGTTGGAAATGAACATGTTCGGCCACATAGCATTCAAATATTACGTCAGTCCTTATAACAAGACATGCATATTGTAGAATTATAGCAACCGTCAACTAGAGAAAATAACGTAGGTATACTAGTCTTGATGCAAAAATAGTGGTAACAAATTCGATGGTCATACTTAATACATAAATGTATTAATCCTATAACAGGATTGTAGGATTGTTTCAATAAAAAATACAAAACAAAAACACTTTAATAATATCTTATTTTATCATCAACTTACATCACATGAGTCAAAGAATAAATAATAGTGTCTAATACCTAAAGCACCACTTCCCGTCACTTTTAATCCAAAACGTCCCATTAGAAACGGCCCTAACCTATATGTGCATGTGTTGTCACGGAGGAAGCATGCTTGACGCGGGAAATAATGCAATCTTGCTCAAGTGACAGTCGAGGAATATTGCAGAAGACATGAAGAAACTACAATATAAAGAAAATCTATACTAATATTATAAAGCTGAAGAGTTTGTTTGTTTGTTTGAACGCGCTAATCTCAGGAACTAGTGGTTTAAATTGGAAAATTATTTTTGTGTTGGATAGTCCATTTATTGAGGAAGGCTTTAGGCTATAAAACATCACGCTGCGACCAATAGGAGCGAAGCATCAATAAAAAATGTTTTGAAAATGAGGGAAAATTATTCGTCTATACTAAGAAAAAAAAAATAATCATAATAACAGAAATTGCCGCGGACGAAGTCGCGGGCAACAGCTAGTGTTATAATATAAATCATATCACAACGGCAGTTCATCATCATCATCATCAGGTTTTTTAGTCTCCACTGCAGAGAGGGTCTCTGTACTGCCGGAGCCATACTTGGTTAGAGCAGACATAGGTTTGGCCTACACTCTCCTCGCTGACCAGACGGGTTGGAGAGGTCTCATTGATATCTATGAATTTTTTTTAGATTGTATTTCCTAAGTTGCCTCTTACGACATCCATGCGAAGACTACGGCAATTAGAAATTCTCAATTCAAATCTTATAGTAAGATATAGAAATACCAAAAAATTCCCACTTTTACACTACGCTATTACTTATCATCATCATCGCAGGATTCCGGGTTCGATGCCCTGTGAGGTCAAGATGAAAATCTTTTCCAGATTGTCCTGGGTCTTGGATGTTTATCTATATATGTATCTATTATAAAATATAGTATCATTGAATTAGTACGCCACGAAACAAGTTGGCAGCTTACACTGGGACTAGCTCAATGAGTGTGATTTGTCCTTATATATTTGTTTATTTATTTATTATCATCATATATGGTATAATGTTTGATAGCACTTTCTCTTGGTGTTAGCAGCGTCGAGTTCTCTACGAAGGCTTTGAAATTTCTTGCCTATTTCCACAAAATATGCTCTCGTACAGTCGCTTTTGTTCTCAATCCTTGATTACGCGAAAACCTGTTACCATTTAACACAAGAGCACCGAAATAAGCTTAAGCGCCTTAGAAAGAACAATGCCGATTCGACTATGGGAAGTGGAGTCTTTTTTTTTGCGCGGCCACTGACCAAACCTTGTTTTTATTATAGATAATAGCATAATAAACAAAACGTAATATGAAACATATACCTCTAAACTCAGTCCGAGCTGAGTTATTTGAGTTTGAAATCAGTAAAAATCATATATTTAAGAAGGCAATTTTCGTCAAAAAAGTGGCAGGTTAATTGAAATATGCAATGAAACATTATCTTTGGACGTTTTTTATTATCACTTTACCCATTTGCGGCCTTCCCCACCAACAGCAAACGTTGTTCGGCGAGTTTAGTGGTACTGGTGAGTCATCTATCATTATGCGAACAAAGCAGATCTATCCATGGGTACACATGTAGCTAGTGTCCTTGCGCTAATCCCTTCCCCCACCTCCTTTCCGCCATCTCCACGCGCCACTCAGCAGGTATCTATTACCTTCCTGCTTTCACAGGTGCAATCTCAGAATTGATTGTCTCTTTCTTCGTGAAAGCAAGCGTTTGGAAAGATTCAGTTTCACTCACCGTTCTGTCTTCGTGTCGTACGCGTATGTAATTCCAGTTTTTATATAGAAGTGATCAAACGACGACTTGGCCTGTTTAATTGACTCCGACATTGATATCTTACCTTTGTAGATTGGCTTGTTATATGGACCTTACTGATATTCCCCCTGTGTAGTGAATCGACTTGTGTATTACGGACTCTGATTGCCAATATTGTATGTGCGTGTGTACAAAGATGGATCGTAGACAGTGCATTGCTTGTCTTCGAAGTATAAGTAGAAGTAATAACAGTACAAGAAGATCCTACCCTTTGACTGCGCAGTGCTTCCAACAACATCCATTCCTGATAGATTGTTTGGGAAGAAATTATAAATATTACAGTATTATACGCCTTCGGGCGTCCTCCGACTGATCATAGATTGGTTGAAGCAATATTATTAGCAATAGAAGCGACCGCAGAAACTGAGAGCAAGAAATATAAAAGCAAGAAGAGCAGTGTTCCTGACGAATACAGCAGAGGATTTTAATCACATAGTCCATGACTTTCCTGTTATTAGTATGGACGAGTTAATTATTTATGCCTTGGGAACTTATCAAATCAAGCAAGCTCGTAGTTATTACGGAGAATAGAAGTATGTAGAGATATGGACTTAGAAAATCTCGAAGAACATAATATTACAGTCACAAATAACAAATCCATGGTTGCTAGCCCTTAGCAGCGAATACAATCAAGGTATAGACAATCTCGAATTTATTATACGTATATTTTAATAGAAGGTGGTATGGGAGGCAGGCAAGCTATATGCGCCCATTACTGCAGTTGCATTATCGTCAAACGAACGCTTGGCTGCTGTTCCCACGTCATGTCAGTATTATAGTACTTAGCATGGGGGAAATACTTATTTCCATGTTCACATCTTCTTTTGTGCTGTATATCACCACACCTATATTGTTGCAATAACCCTATTATGTAGGTAAACCTGATGTTTTACAAATAAAAGTACCTACTCGATCGATGTATGTATATGTTTTTACCTGTAGTTATTGTGTCATGACTAAAATTAAATAAATATTATTATAGGTAAAACGAATCTATTGTTAACCTCTTTTACGCTATTAATACTATAACAACCAAATAATATAAAATCTTAATTGGTTGCGAGTTATACCATATACTGTAATAGTTATAAGAGTTAGGAAATATTATATAAACACACTTAAAAATTAACTGGCAATTTATTTTTGGATGTATTGTTTAAAGAGAGAATGGGCAGTACATACCTGTACTGTGGTGCGCAGGGTTGGCAGAGAGGAGGCGGGGGAAGGGTAGGGATACTATATATCTGTGTATACTAGGCTTTTATCTGCTTTGTTCGCAAAATGAAAGATGACTCACCAATACAACTAAACTCAAACAAGGAGTGCAGATGGTGGGGGCCGGCCTCAAAGGGGTAAAGTAATAATAAAAATGTTCAAAGATAATTGTTTTATTGCATATTTTTATTAAAACTCGCGATTATGATAAAAATTGCCAAAAAAAATACATGATTATTTACGAATTTTAAACTCAAATAACTCAGTTCGGACTGAGTTTAGAGGTATATATGTCATAATAAGTTTTGTTTAGTATGCTATTGTCTACAAGAAAAACAAGGTTTGGTCAGTGGCCGCGCGAAAAAAAAAAGACGCCAATAGCCGGCATTGCCCTTTCTGCATACGATTCATATTTGACCTGCGTAAATATGGCCATGTCTCCCAATTTCGCATTCAGGTCAAGTGGCTTCCGATCCGACGTCGCCGCGACTGGCATATCCTTTTTTTGCTATATTCTATCCTTTTCAATCCCACTTCCCCCCTATATCTAAAAGAACGTAATCTATGACCACAGCTCGTCGCGCCTACGTTCTTTCGCACCTCAACACTTCGCACCTTCGTCTTTCTCACTTCAATTACACACTCGAAGTATTGCTAGCCCTCTGCTTACGGATTACTCAGATTTTAAAATCACTGTTTTCACCACTTCACTCTTGGTCGTCTTTTATGAATGAAACATTCTCTGACCATTGAAATCAACTCTCCTCTTCAAGGCCTCCACGCAATACATAGCCCAAAGTTAAAGTACACAAATGCTTCAGTAATAATATGTTTACATTGTAAAAACATAATTAGCTCCACTTTAGCTGTAAGTCAACGATCGAAAGTGAACGTCTCTTATATACACACATACACATGTGTACACAAACATACAAACACATAGTAAACAATCTAGTATGAGCGCGAGGCTAGGAAGTGACGTAGTGGAGTTGACGCGGATTTAAAACTACACTGGATACGATATACATACATAGTATCACGTCTTTTTCCCTTGTGAGGTAGACAGAGCCTAGGTCTATAAGACCTGAAGACCCCATTTACCATGTTAGAGGGCGTGTAGATGGAAAACGGAATCAAAACAGTGATGGGTTGCATCGCCTATTGATATGATTTCACAGATTTTAGCCCAATCCCTCGATCGGCTTTTACGATCTTCACGGGAAGAGAAGCACATTCTACGTTTTTTGGAAGATGCATGGACGATATGACAAACTTTATGTATTCATAGGTTAGAGGACTCTCTCTTTGCTGGTCTGGGAGTACAGAAAACCTTAGAATATACCAGCTGCTTGCCGTGAGGACACGAAAATTTAAGAAATTACGGTTTTGACAACAATTTTGATTCCGTTATACCGTTCACATATTCGGCCTTAGTCTCTGTTCGCCCAGTAAAGCATAGGTAGGTACAGACGCGTTTTATAAGTTTATATTTATAAAAAATACTTACTATCGCGACTTTGCTCGCATTAATGTCGATCTAGCGGAAACAGTATTTTTTCGGGGATAAAAAGTAGCCTATGTGTTAATCCAAAAAAATAACTTAACTATGAGCAAAATTTCTTCATAATTCGTTCAGCCATTTTGGCATAATTGAGTGAGAAACATCTAAATATACAAATTTTCGCATTTATATGAGTGAATAGGATTGGGAGGATGTGAGAATATTTGAAGATTCCTCTATAGCCTTCAATAAGAGTTATCCTATCCTTACGTTCATTTACTACATGGAGCACTGAGATATAGGCTTGCCTAATACTGGCTCCAGTCTCCTTACAGTTTTGGTAAATGTACAGTATAAATTCTGTAATTACTAACTTTTTTCACCATTTGGAGAATAAATACATTTTTTATTTTACTTTTTTACTTTTACTTATTTACAAACATTGTTCCTTATCATGACATTCTCTTTTTCAGAAACCTTAATCGAAACAAACAGAATCCTCATTCAATACAAGCTAAAGCTAACTCCATTCACAAATATCCAAACTCCATTACTACATACTCGTTTTATGGAAAACTATCATAATAAATTATCATAAACGACTAAGAATTACTTCTACAATCAACAGCATACCATTCTGATCCTGTCAAAATACTGCCATCCCAAATATCCATCAATATCCATTCGAAATCGTCTATCCGGCTACATTCATAAATAAATCACCTACAAATAAATCACTTATCTATCTATCTATCTATCTTACTAAAGCGGACATTTGACTAGTAATAAATAAGTTAATAACATGCACTTGAGAGCGACGTCCGGATGTTGAATTATTTCTGCAATTAGGAAGGCGTAACAAATTGGTAAGAGACGATAACTATAATAATATTAGACATAATAAGTATTATAACAAACGGTTACACGTATTGTTAGTGAGTACCGCCGACAAGTTTCAGCCAATTCAGGGCAAGTGTCAAGAGCGTCTGCAGGACTGAAAAAGGTCATCTGAAATGTTTTCTAAAAAAAATACTTTTCAAAATAAGTAGTCTGTATGGTATATGACAGCCTCCGTGGTCCAGTGGTTAAGGCGTTTGCCTGTTGACCCGGGGGTCGTGGGTTCGATTCCCACCGGAAGCATACTTTGTTTAGTTGTTTCCAGTTTGGTTAGGACATTGCAGGCTTGAATCACCTGATTGTCTGATAATAAAGATGATTCCGTGCTTCGGAAGGCACGTTAAGCCGGTGGTCCCGACTGCCATCTGGTAGTCGTTAAAGGAACCACGTCAGAGGCCGAGAGGCGGTTCCGAAGAACTCTGACACTAGGGTGTGCATGGTCGATTGACCGTGACACCTACTCGAAATGATGATGATTGAAAAATATTTGATACATATTTTTTCTATTGTCAATCAAACAAAAATTGTTAAAGATATAGCCCGTTAAAGTTTCGCATGACGTCACTGACCTGTACACTTTAAAAGATAAAAAATAAAAGAAAAAAGGAAAAGACGATCCTCATTCAAGAGAAGAAAAATATATCGTAAAAATAATATTAGTCATGTGTTTTTAGAGCATATTTTTATTTCTGTAGGTTTCCAACAAGAATTAAAGTCAAGCCATTTCCGCGAAGAACACTTTGATTCAAGCTAAAAAATAATGGTATACGTAATATGGAATAATACATTTTAAAATCGAAAATATGTGATGAAAAAATTTTGCCACAGGTAGGAGAAAAAAAAAATCTAAAAAAATTTCATCACATATTTTCCATTTTAATATTAAACCGAGCATTGTAATGCTATTAATATAATTAAATAATAAGTTTTCTCTTGTGTTCATCTTGTTTTCTTTGTCCTTGTAAAACCGGCCTAGGTATAGATCACGGCGTGGCATCGGCGATGCGGAGAAAATAGCCAATCGAACGATTTATAGAAAAGGAAATTGTACGAAACCATAATGTGATTATATTTATTCTGTTACCGTTACCGTCGCCTTGTAACTTGTTTAAATAAGATAATTTAGAACTTTATATATAAACTATGTACATATGTGCCACTAATATTTTGAATTATTATAATCATTATATTATATCATCACCAATGAAAAATAATAAAGTGCCCCTTTTTCTGTTTTGAAAGACTTAGTGTTAGGTATCTACTCTGTGTGAGATAAATACATCAAAGTGAAAATAACCATTAATTTAAAAGCAAAATTTGGCTTGTATATGTAAGTGATATTATATCCCTTAGTCCACCTTTAACACTTACTTTGCATTAAATGCAAATAAGTATATCCATTTCATTAAAAAAAAAAAAACTGAAATTACGTAAGGAACTGGAGGTATTTCAAGCTTAGGTAGAGTAGGTCAGTAACACCTCAAAGATGTTTTACATGTTTTTTTGATTAGATAGGATCTTTACTTAGTATTTTTCCTAAAGAATAAGACAGATTTTTTCTTGTAAGTAACTAGAAACACTGAGCTGATAACTGGTCATTAATTAACAACACTGACTCGTCAATTAATCTATTTAATCCTGTTGTTGATAGGCTTTTTATATTTATTTGTAATTACTCACCAGTCACTACATACTTATTTAAATTAATGTTCTATTGTTAGTAGGCTCATTAAATAAGTTTTATAAGAAAAGAGCGACTTTAACCAAGCTCCTCCATATAAACAGCTCCATAAAAATTTCAACCCATTTGTTGAAATCTATATGGAAATAACCTTAAAGTATATCTCTCATAATATTTTTTACTTTAGCTGGGATATAAAAGAATCGCAACACGAAAAAAAATTATACTTGTTTGTTCACCTCAATTGAGGAAACGGCACGAGTCGAAGGACGTTCTTACTATTAAGCATAATTTTTAAATTAGGTTGAGTCGAGTTGAAAAAACCACTTAGAATTCGAAAGTAAGACAATAACAATAATACTAAGAAGTAGTTCATCTATACCTCGTGATTGTGAACCTATGATTATAGTACTGAAACCCTGGAATCAGAATCCCTAATGAAACACAGAATTGCAAGAAAAAAAGGCAATAAACGAAAACAAAAACATTACCTTGCCTCCCGAGCAACCACTTGCTTTACCCCATTCACCCGAGTGAGTAGTATCCCAATACCTTCATTCCCTTCCCAGTTCCAACAATTCCCCATTCCTATCCTTCCCCAGCTTAAAAAAAACTCTCGATGGGCAGTGTCCGAAGCACAAAAAGCCAAAAAAACTGCGCTCGCCAACCCGTCTTTCAAGCGTGGTGAGAATTTCCTCCTTTGGAACGAAGACTCATTCTAGAATGATGATGAAATTGTTTTCGGTATGAAGCGTCATTAGCGTGGTTATACTGGTATCTTATTTTCAAGATGCCCAAAGTAATCTGAAGAACTAATCAATATTTTATACATTTTCTAAAGACACAAGTCTGATCTTCTTTTATTGTGTTAATGGTCCAAACGATTTAATGAATCTTGCTCAGAATGTGCAACATTTACAGCCGCGGATTTCGCCAAATCCTCTCTCGTACAAGAGGTGGGACATCCGGTGCATGATAACAGATGTGGCATGGATTGCACAGAGCCCCAGCTACACCTATCATTAGTAGAAAAGCCCCACTTTTTGCGGTTCTCTCTGCATCTGCCCACACCTACTCGCAATCTGTTCAGAGACTTCCACGTACACCAGGGCAAGGAGTAACCCGGTGGTAGTTTTTCCGCAGGTGGCAACTGTGAAGTACAATAAGTCTGATCAAATGCCATCAAACCATACACGGAGTTTGTATCTGTATGGTTATAAATTGAGGTTATATTCAACTAATAACCTTTAATTATCTTTTGAATAACCTGTAGTGCAGGGACACAATGACCAAAAAGCCAGGCCATAGGAAAGCGATAAAATGAGGAATCTTAATTATTGTCTAGGTATTAAATGTTATAATCACCTAACAACATTTATTAAGTGCCCTACTATTTCTTAAGAATCCTGAGGGCGTGGTATATTGTCGTATCCGAAATAGCCAATAAACTTAATGTAGGAATGTTTTTACTTCAACAATTGCAAATGGTTATCCTTTTAATGTCGTGATTAAATATAAATAATAATAAATATATAGGTCCATATCATACAAATTGAGCTAGCCACACACTAAAAAACTTATGTCGTAGGATACTAACTAAATACTTATAGATAAACATCTAAAAATGATCTTTATCAGATTGACCTGGGGTCAATCTGAAAAAGATCATTTTCCATCATGACCTGACCGGGGATCGAACCCGGGCACCCTCGTATTGCGGGCTGGCGTCTTGACCACTACAGAATATATACACGCCACTGCGCCACGGAGCTCGCCAAAAATAATGAGATTAAAATAATAACCATTTGCAATAGTTGAAGTAAAAAAAACGTTATTTTAGAAACGAATATTTTATTGTATTTGCTTGTTATCAAGATCTCCGTCATTCATAAATTTAATTTGCATGTTTTCGTTAGTGACTTCATATTGTAGAATAGTTTCCCTTGTTTATATTTTATATGGAATCAATATTCTAAGTAAGTAACTATCATGTATGGATGTAATAATTGTCGAAAGCCCACTATGTAAGACATGTGAGGAATCGGAGAAGACAATGAGACAAAAAAGATGGAGCCTCCCATGCAAATTCATCGATCAGCTGTTCTAATTTCTATGGAAAGTCTAAGATTTTTTTCATAAATTACCTTTTGTTCTTGCGGTTTTATATTCATATTATGAAGAGTTATTAGGGATTCTGATTGCAACATTGAAATGTTGCCAGGTAATTCAAAATCACCTGTATACTTATTCAACTTCGTCGTTCTTATACGTTGTATACAAAACATTATAATCTTAGATAGATAGTTGTAACCTTTGCACCTAAGAAAGATAAAGTGCGAAATTGCACCCATCATGCTAATGATTGCAGTGAAGGTTGCTTGCCTTGCATTATCGATAAATATTATGTTTGTTTTGAATAAACTGTTAGTTAGGCAATTAACACGTCTCTAGGTTTTAATGACATTAGTGTTTAAATTCATCATACCATTTTGTGAATATTGGATTTAAAGAATCCGATCAACAGTTGGTATCCGGCAGTGTAGAATAGGACCACTCCAAGTCTTCCCGTGGATGTCGCAGAAGGCGACTTAGGATATACAAGCTAAATAAAGCTTATAAACATCTAAGAGACCTCTCCAACCCGTCTGGCCAGCGTGGAGAGTGTAGGCCAAGTCCTCTGGCTGCTCTGGCCAAGTATGGCCCTCGTAGTACAGAGAGGATCGTGTAGTGGAGACTAAAAAGGACCTGATGATGAACAACAGTTCCTTTATTCACATATCGAACACACACTTTCGAACAAAAACATTGTCAGGTGTGCCTGACGGTTTAATAAGTTATTTATATTAAAAATGCGAACGTAACTTGTCTGTCTGTCTGGGATCTCTTCACGCTTTAACCGCAGAACCGATTTGGAGGTATAGAGGTAGTTTGAGGCCTGGGAAATGATACCTTTCATCTCAAACACGCGTCAGGACACGTGGCCTGATCAAAAATTCGTAAGACGGACAAGTGACATTCCAAAAAGAGGATGCAACCCGTTGCTTTTTTTATATATTCATACAAAGAATGAGTAATTTTTTTACATTGTTTTTAATATAAATATAATGAACGATATTTCCGTGACTGATGATTCCCTGTTTTTGCTTAATCTTCTACACAACAGAATACTTTCGTTCTCTATTGAATCTCTGTATTTCAAATAATAAATTTATATATAACAATGAACAAACAACGTAAAAGCCATATTTATTATAAAGTATTACACATTGTTACGGACTTTCTTGTGACTATTGCGTGATCAGCTCTTCCTCAATTAAGATTACATCGCCATTTTACGGCTAAAGATTTTTAGAAAATACTCCATAAATACAAGAGTAGCTTCCGTTTAGCATTACGAAATCGTCAAACACACTTTCCCGTGGGAATATTATTTATGGATAACCCCACGACCTTTAAGATGAAAGAGATTCTACATACGTCTTTTTCCCTTCCGGGGTAGACAGAGCCTAGGTCTATTAGACCTTTACCCACCCTTACCACATTTAGCATGTTGGAGGGCGTGTAGATGGATAAGATTCTTCATGTAATCAGGAACACGATGACCTAAGGCAATAATAATAAATAAATAATAATCATCATCATTTCGAGTAGGTGTCACGGTCAATCGACCATGCACACCCTGGTGTCAGAGTTCTTCGGAACCGCCTCTCGGCCTCTGACGTGGTTCCTTTAACGACTGCCAGATGGCAGCCGGGACCACCGGCTTAACGTGCCTTCCGAAGCACGGAATCATCTTTATTATCAGACAATCAGGTGATTCAAGCCTGCAATGTCCTAACCAAACTGGAAACAACTAAACAAAGTATGCTTCCGGTGGGAATCGAACCCACGACCCCCGGGTCAACAGGCAAACGCCTTAACCACTGGACCACGGAGGCTGTTGTAAATAAATAATAATAAATAATATTTTAAATAATAATAATAAGGATGGCCTAATGTAGGAAATACAAGCTAAACAAAGCTTATAAACATCAATGAGACCTCTCCAACCCGTCTGGCCAGCGAGGAGAGTGTAGGCCAAACCCTCTGTCTGCTCTGGCCAAGTATGGCTCCGGTAGTACAGTCAGCCAACGAGATACCTGACCCCGCCATTTACCTATATCTTGAATTTTCTCATAAACAAAAAATAATAATAACATGAAAAGATATATTCAGAAAGATTTTAATAAAGACTCTCTGAATATACATTTTCATGTTAATATTACTTTTAGTTTATGAGAAAATTTAAGATATAGATAGATGGCGGGGTTAGGTATCTCGTTGGCTGACTGTACAGAGCGGGTCATGCTCCTGCAGTGGAGACTAAAAAGACCTGATGATAATGACGATGAAGGCTAATGTATGTTTACATGCTAAACGCGGCCTTTAGGCCCTAAAGACCTGGTCTCTGCCTACACTGCAATGGAAAAAGACGTGATACTATGTATTTTTGCTAACGGGACGTCAACTTCACGCTATAGTCCAAGCTGCGAAATATTATTGTGTAAGTAATTTATTACATTGGTATCAGGTTTTTCAAGCTGCCTAATGACATCTGACATTGCTGAACTGTCAATAATGATGGCAGCCGGGACCAACGGCTAAACATACCTTCTTAATAAGATCACCCATCCAAGTAGAGATCGCGCACAGGATTACTTATCACTTGGTATTATTATGACCCGCCCGTTAGTTTGCTTACCTGGGAACAAAAAAATAATTTATTATAAAAACGAGGCGATTGAGATTAAATTTTCATAAATTAAATAAATCACATAAATGGAATGAAATTAGAGGTGAACTTTCTAAAAACGTATTTCATTAAGACGAGGACTCAAATGTTTGGTACCATCGCTCGGCAAAGGACTGATTAAGTGCGCGCAAGGGATAGCGCTTGGCGGTTTAGCCCGTGAATGATGAGATAGGAGATAGTCTCGAGTCGCTCAAAGAAAAAAACGTAAGCACCAAATTCTTAATTTCTATTTTATATAAAATCAGACCGGTTAATTGTATTTTCATATTTACATTTTGATGAATTACTAATAACCTATCTTTTAGTCTAAAAATGATTATTTCATTCGTCGCATTTGAGCTACAATAACAAAAACTCTGCGAACAAAGACCATTTTTCAAAAAATATTTTTATCGAGAAAATTTTATCAAAACGTGTTTTCATCTTCAATTTTTGGAGATGAAATAGTCAAAAATCATATTACTTAGATTTGAAACTCCTAATTTAAGTATTTTGCGAGATAAATAAGGTTCAGAACGACCTTATTTACAGTGGTATCGTCTTAATATGATTTGCTACATTTTAGAAACTATTTTTTTCTTCAAAAATTTGATCAACGTTGCCTCTAGCACTGTATGCTCTGCTATAACTTTTGTTAGATTTTTCTTAAAATAATATTTCGTTTATGATAATTTCCATTTTCCTTCTGTAGTACTTATACATATGTTGTTATATTTATGCCTGGAAACAGAGAAGTTCCGTGATTGAGTAATATTTTTGTGACTGAAGCATCGTAATGCACGCCACGAATTCTACCTCAACCTTGTTTTAGTTGAGGTAGGACAGTTCCAACGTTCAGTGCGATTATAGGTGGTTTTTGATTCAGATTCAAAGATTTATTCAGAAAATAGGCCTTTTCAGGTACTTTTTCACGTTATTTCATATTTAAAATAATACTTATTAAATTCTATTAAAATTATCAATTATTGTTCAAAAGCTACAAACTACCAGCCTTTCGGAACCAATTTCAGCAAAGAAAAAGACGCCGAAAACTCTTTTCAACAGAATTCCTACTCCTACTTCTCGGTCGCCTACTTGCCTGAAGGGCTTTGTAAGGTTTTTTAAATATTTTCTTTTTTTTTCGATTTCTTGTTATATACCATTTCAAGTTACATAATGTTGATTTTTATAGCTGCTTCATATAAGTGCGCGTGTTTCTTCATCAAACTAATTAAACGTATACAAATTAAATTTAGGAATAAATTTCTTCGCAAGGCGAATGATTATGCTTAAGATTTAAGATTTATCACACAAATTGAGCTAGCCCCACAGTAAGTTGTGAACTTGTGCCGTAAGATACTAACTCAACAATACTATATTTTATAATAGATACTTATATGGATATACATCCAGGATCCAGGTCAATCTGAAAAGGATCGTTTTCCATCGTGACCTGGCCGGGGATCGAACCCGGGCACCCTCGTGTCGCAGGCTGGCGTGTTAACCACTGCGTCACGAAGCTCGCCAATTTCCTGGTCGTATTATTACGCATATAAGATCCATTTAAATTAAGCGCACATACTGTGGGGCTATCTTAGTCTTTATCATCATCATCATCAGGTCTTTTTAGTCTCCACTGCAGAAGCATGACCCTTTCTGTACTACCGGAGCCATACTTAGCCAGGGCAGACAGAGGATTTGGCATACACTCTCCTCGCTGGCCAGACGGGTTGGAGAGGTCTCATTGATGTTTATGAGCTTTGTTTAGCCTGTATTTCCTAAGTCGCCTCTTACGACCTACGGGAAGACTAGGAGTGGTTCTATTCTGCTCTGCCGGAAATCACACGGCTAATCTTTGTGATGTGTCCCTATTTATTTATGATTCAAATTTTTTAATAAGTATTTTATAGAATAATTCGTTCTGCGTGTCTGTAAGCGGCCAACGCTTATGTCAGATGTTTTAAGCCGCCTACAGACATCTGATATAGCTTGACGATAAGTCAACGACTGCTAATAATAGTCGGTATCAATAGCTTAGTGCTCTGAACAGAGGATATTGAGTTATTATATGATGACATTGATTTCTTAAGGCTGTGAGACCTCGACTTTATCTGGCGCTCTAGTCGAGTTCCCACATATAAGGAAGTAGAGAACAGAAGAATCGATACAACAGAAGATTAAATTTATTTGTCACAATACTCTCACTCTGCAGAGATGCAGCATACAAGTGGCATGCAGCAACGTTACAAGGCGCTGTATGCCACCGTTTGTAGCGGACATCGCGCGATTTTTTATATACTCGTAATGAAATAAGGTTGAAAGTGGCTATACCGGTTGGCCTGTCACCAGTCTCATTTCAAACCCGTGTGAAAATAATTTGATGTAATCATTTATTTTGATCTTTGAAATGTACTTCATATTTTTTCATGCTAGTATTCCATGAAAAATGAGGCTTATTGCGCGACGAAAAAATAGTCGTTTTACGGCATTCTTCAGATACACAGCGCCTTAAATTTTTCGTCACTAAACGAATTCTTTTATAATATTTTTTTTTAATGTTATAGGGCGGCAAACGAGCAAGCGAGTCACCTGATGGTAAGCGATCAACCCTGCCCATGGACAACTGCAACACCAGAGTGTGACAGGTGCATTGCCGGCCTTTCAAGGAGTTGGGGGGAGGACATTGGGAGTAGGAAAAAATAGGGGACATGGGAGAAGGGGGTGAAGGATGGGCCTCCGGCTCTCTCACTCACCGAACGAAGCATAGAAGCGGTAAAGCTTCTACTCAAACGTCGATTTTCTGTGAGAGTGTGGTACTTCCCAGGACGAGCCGCCCCATGCATACTACTAACAAAAATGAATTATGCCGGTAGAGTGGCTCTACCACAACTAGAATGCGTAGGCCTATGCCCACTAGGCCGTCGAGCTTTTAAAAATAATTCAGAGTACTGAACAAAGCCGGAAGAGGATGAACTCCAACGTTTTTTATTACCAATGCCATTGTCTTCCTTTCACATGATCGGCGTTGATGGAATGATATAACCCAATTACGGAAGCCTAGTTATCGTGAACCTTTCTAAACGTGAATATGGAATTAGTTGCATCATCATCAGGTCTTTTTAGGCTCCACTGCAGGAGCATGACCCTCTCTGTACTACTGGGGCCTTACTTGGCCAGAGCAGACAGATGATTTAGGAGGATTAGTTGCATAAACCAAACTAATTCAGTTTGATCTCTGTCTCATCTGCAGGTGCAAAAATCCCTTGAGAGAGGCCATTGTCCAGCAGTGGACTTCTAACGGCTAGAATGATGATGATGACTTATAATAAACGCAGCATTGTCATCTCCATTGCGTGGTCTCCCTTGTGCCACTAAAGCACTGGCCAAGTCCATACAAAAGGAATCAAAATCAGAAATTAAACTGGTTAATAAGATGTTACATTCGTGTATGTATCACAGTTTTAACCTTATAAATCAGGCATACAATATTTAGAAAAATTACAATCACAAATAATCAAAAATATATAAATATAGTAAGATGTTTTAGCATAGAATTCATCTAAATTGTCTTCTTCTTCTATCGAGTCGTAAAATGGCTTTTGCGTTTAATTAAATATGTTTCGACCAGTACATTGCCACCGCAATTGCCCGCTCGTTTGCCTCATTCAGATCTTGTTGAGTGCAAGAAATTGGGCTTTCTGGGCACACCAAGAGGTGGCTCATAGATTGGATAGCACCACAGTGGCACTCACTATTTTTGGAGAAACCCCACTTGACTCTATTTTCGTGGCATCTGCCAACACCAGCCCGCAGTCTGTTAAAAGTCTTTCAGACTGGCCAGGGCAGAGTGCCACCCGGTGATAGTTTCTCAGCAGGCGGTATCTGGTTTGGTAATGGTGGGTATTTGTTAAACCATTGTTCCACTCTGGCCTTGGGAGCTTGTTTAGGGCTAATATTTGGTTGCCGTAAGAAACTATTACGGCTCTTGAGTCGTGAGGGTGGAGGGATTTGTCCATGAAGTGGATGACGTTTATCGTGCTCTTGTTTGTGTCTCTCTACTGCACTGGTGATGTTGCGTCGTACATCGGGTGGTCTAAATTGTAAAATACATTTTCAATTTTAAGCGAGCTTTAAAAAAAAATTTTTTTAAAGCTCGCTTAAATAGTGTAATAACAATTTTTTTATGTCCTTTTAATTTTATTGTTATACGGACAGGTCTTACCGACGATGATAGAATGATATAACCCAATTACGGAAGGCTAGTAAGCCAGGCTAGCCTTTCTAAACGTGAGTATAGAATTTGTTGCATAAACAAAAGTAAATCAGCTATAATTATAATTTATAAAGATATTGATATGCGTGAAAGAACGTGATATAACAGTAATGGCATAGATATAAACTTGAAAATAAATAAAGGTAATTATAAATATACCAATGGCAATTAGAATTAATAATTTAGAATAAGCTGATCTCAAAAACTCGCACCTTTATTTGTATTAGGTATCTCAAAAACTATCCTAATCGTAACTAATATTATAAATGCGAAAAGGAGTTTGTTAGTTTGTTTGTTTGTTAGTTACGCTTTCACGTTGTAACTACTAAACCGATCATCATGAAATTTTGCATACAGGTTATCTGGGATAAGGAGAAGAACATAGGGTACATTTTATCCCGGGAAAAAGTACTGTTCCCGAGGGATCGAGATTGACGCAGGTGGAGCCGCGGGCGAAAGCTAGTCCTAACTAATATTATAAATGCGAAAGTGAGTTTGTTTGTTTGTTTGTTTGTTTGTTTGTTTGTTTGTTTGTTTGTTTGTTTGTTTGTTTGTTTGTTTGTTTGTTTGTTTGTTTGTTTGTTTGTTTGTTTGTTTGTTTGTTTGTTTGTTTGTTTGTTTGTTTGTTTGTTTGTTTGTTTGTTTGTTTGTTACGCTTTCACGCCGTAACTACTGAACCGATCATCACGAAATTTTGCATACAAGTTCTCTGGAGTACCGAGAAGGACATAGGCTACCTTTTATTCCGGGAAAAGACACTATTCCCGAGGGATCGACATTGACGCGGGCGGAGCCGCGGGCGAAAGCTAGTATTCTATAAAATGGAAAAAACTAAACAACGAAACTGAAATAAAATATATATATATTTATGACGAAACCAATTAAAAACATTACCCTCCATCTGGGTGGATCAGTCGGGTAAAAAGGGTTGATTTTGTAGGAATTGAATTCGTATAAATGTATCTCTAAAAAACAGTAAAGTATAAACTTAACCTATTGAGCGCCATTGACCACTTTAGTTGCAAAATGGTCGCGTTACGTCAATGGCGTCTCAGCCATTGACAACTAAAGTTATTACAATTTGTACTAGCTCCGTGGCGCAGTGGTTAACACGAAAGACTGAAACACGAGAGTGCCCAGGTTCGATCCCCGGCCAGGTCAAGATGGAAAATGATCTTTTTCAGATTGGCCTGGGTCTTGGATGTGAATCTATATATATATATGTATTTGTTATAAAAAATATAGTATAGTTGAGTAAGTATCCCATAACACAAGTCTCGAACTTACTTTGGGGCTAGCTCAATCTGTGTGATTATTTATTATAAAACAATTTGTACTCGCCTGGCGTCGGGCGTGAAGTAACGTAAACAAACGCTGGCGTGCAAAAGATTTAAAAAACATTTTTATGTTATCCTACGTAGCGTACGAAATGAAGATTCTTCAATAAATTATTTCATTGAATAACAATTCCTGAAAGACAGTTATGAAATTCAATAACAGGTTCAGTAACGAAACGGGTAACGTTATTCGATAACGCGTTACGAGACAACCAAGACGAAAATGATGCCAGCGATACGCTCTGTTCCACTCTTACATCACAAATTAGACTGGATGTGGGCTTAACACGTGATTGGTATAGTTTACACCTCGGTTGAGATGGTCTGAGAATTCTCACGTACTTTGACCATGCCGTTTTTAGGCTTCCGTACCCAAAGGGTAAAAACGGGACCACATTAATATCCCTCCACTGTCCGTCTGTCTGTTTGTCTGTCTGTCTGTCTGTCCGTCTGTCCGTCTGTCACCAGGTTGTATCTCATGAATCGTGGTAGTAAGACATTTGAAATTTTCATAGATGAAGTAGCTAAATGCATGGAGGATGTGTGAATAAATATTTAAGGGGACTCCCATACAACAAACGTGTTTTTCTTGCTTGTTTTTGCTCGATATTGATAATGGCAACAGGTAGACGCTTGAAATATTCACAGAATATTGAGTTATATGTTCACTTTAAAAATAAATAATTATATCAAAATAAAATTAATATTAAAGGCGGGGTATTTAAATAGTTTTTTATTACCATAGAACGGACATGATTTTTGTGCCGTTTTTATAGATAACGGAACTACACGCCCACCGACCTGCTGAACGTGACCTTAAGGTATTATAGACCTAGGTTCTGTTTACTCCGCAAGAGAAAAAGACGTATAAGTAAATGATATAGTATGGGGCATAAAAATTGGTGTAATAAGCATATTTTGTACATATCACGATTTCATTAATATTAATACCACTAACTGCGGTATTGACCGTAGTTGAATTACCTGTTACATATCCTTTGACTAGTTTCACTAGTAAAGTTACTCAATTATAGCCCCTAAAACAACCGTACTAACGACGAATGATAAATTATAGCTTATGTATATTTATTGGTAGGAAATCCGTCGTTTCATTATCCGCTGACCTGTCTTGGTGCTTGAGAAGTTTTTGCCGCAATAGTGGTTCTGTGGTAATATTTATTGGACTGGGTTAAGATTTCTCTGATTATTAACAAAAATATGTAAGTAAGCAAAAAAAAAACAACTGCTTTCGCCCGCGGTTCCGCCCGCGTCATGCTCAATCCCTCGGGAATAGTACTTTTTCCCGGGATAAAAGGTATCCTTCACCGTACTCCAGAGAACTTGTATGCAAAATTTCATGATGATCAGTTCAGTAGTTACGGCGTGAAAGCGTAACAAACAAACTCACTTTCGCATTTATAATATTAGTAAGGATAGTAAGGATAAGGATAAACTACTATCTACACTGTAAAGTTCCTTCCAATACAAATCAAATGAGCCCAAACACGATTGGTGTTCCTTGTTTAGTTTAAGAGTTCCTATGGCCACCTTCCGACTCTATCATCACACCAGCGCAAGGATTCCATAATATTGTATTGTCAATCTGATTTACACGTGCATGCAAAATATCAGCTTCACCGGGAAGTGAATCAAATTTAACTCGCAAGATTTGATTACAGACAAACATCAGGACTGGTGAAACAAGCTTGTAAAAATACAAAACAATATCGAGCTAATCGCGCCATCACGTTCTTGGTCTACCGGGTCTTCTAGCATTAGTACGGTTCCAGCCGGAGGTGACCTTTGCCCAGAAATCATTGGCCTGCGGTATGTGTGGCCAGCCCAGTCCCATTTTAACTTTGCGGCCTTAAGAGCTACATCTTTGATTCCTGTTCGGAGCGTAAGTCAGTGTTACGGATATTGTCAATTATTTAAATATTGTCTAAAAAACTGACAGGCGACGGGATACTAATAGGATCCGAATTTAAAAAAAATAACCAATATTATTACGATTTAAGAGCCAAATTTACCGTTTCCAGTGTTTACCAAACGACTCATTTCGTAAAATTCAATGTTGCAACCTCATTAACTGACCATGAACTTAATTTGCATCTAATTAATTTTGCAAGAAATGCAAAAACTATTTAAATGCCATGGTTAGATTAGACTAGATCTATTCTAGTTTTATCATTTAATGATCATGTGAATTTTGAGATCTTCATGATAATATTTGAAATATAATAATGTTTTCTGTTGTTTTATTCATCTACATAACTATTTGATGTAGGTATTGTTGTGCATTATGCATTATATTTCTATTACTTTATAAATTGTAATCCTATATCTCATTATTCTTGATTAATACGTATTTATTGCTCATTACGCGTAGAAACAAGTTCTTTGCAAAAATTTCATTTTTGTGACAAACTTTTATTATAAACGAATCCACACTGTAAAGTGCTTTTCAAGATGAATCAAATGAGCCCAAACACGATTGGTATACCTTTTTTAATTTGAGAGTTCCTATGGCCTCCTTCCGGCTCCACCATTAGACCAGCGCAAACGAATCCATAATCATAATTATCACATAATCGGATGATAATGCAATGCATTATCATCCGCACATGCAAGCAAAATTTCAGCTCAATCGGTTACCGGGTAGTGGATCAAATTTAACTCGCAAGATTAGATTACAGACAAACATCGGGTCAAGGAAACTGAATAAAAGCTTGTAAAAATACAAAACAAAGCCCTCAACAAATAAACCTCATCTTCTTTTCATCATCAACTTTCATCAGATGTTGCAATAAATACAGAGTCAATTGAAATTTTGTACTTTTTAATTTTATAGTGCTCAATGCTGAAGTATTTTGTATATCAGTTACATCACAGTTTTTTAAATCCATAGTACTATAAATCCGTGAAAACAGCGTAGAAAATCACTTTTTATCACTAAGTAAAACTGTAAAACACAATTACTTCTCAACGAAGCTTCTCCACCGTTTTAGATACAACACAACAGAAATCCATTTCAAACGTGACAAACTTAAGCTAATTTTCTACCCATTGAACAATAAATATCTATTCTTTATCCCCTCAAAGTGGAATACAATAACGTTATGCAATGTTGTTATTTTTAATAAACTGTTATTGCGAAACTGTTGTGCACATCTGTCATGCCCACGCACTGGCCGCTGAGAATTGGGCAATTTTAAAAGATAACATTCAATTGATTGTGTGCATATTTGATTTATGTTCAGCCACTTTCAATTATTCTGCATTTGACAAATGTATTTGAAGATCGTGCAGTGTGGAGCACGATAGCTTAGTTGGCGTGTGCATTATATCCCCTTGTTCGATGTTCGGGAGAGAAGCCAACTGGCACATTCAAAGTTTTTGACGTGATAATGTGTAAATCGATAAACACCGGCTGCACGCACGAAAAATGTCACGTTCCGGATCAGCAGCATTAGCAGCAGCAGCAGCAGTACCTAGTAGTATCTATCACATCTATCTCTCACGTACTCTCACATTATCTCGTAAAATTGTCGTCCGTAAATCGACTTTATAGACAACAAACAATTTTTGACTTGTTCCCAGACAATCGTGGAAGATTCATTGCACGCGGTGTAAAAATATTAAAAACTACACTTTTTGAATACAAAACCGTTGACGACACCGCATACAAAATTAAGAAGCGTGAGAAATAATTTCGACACAAGCATTACAATACTGGAAATCGCAAAAACACAATTCTTCAAGTTTACGGCATTAAATTATCTGCATCTGTTATTCGCGATGTTAATCTGTTAGTTGTTACGTAAAAATTTGGAAAATTTTATTACTTGGTATTGCCATGTTGAGAGGAATCAAAAAACAAAACGTTTATTCGAAAATAGGCGTCGACATGCACTTTTTCACGTCAAATCACGTTTTTAAGGATCTAATTTAGTAATATTTATATTATTAAATAATGTTTGAAAGCTACAAACTACTAAAGTTTCGGAACCGACCACTGCAGAGAAGAAACTCCGAAAGAAACTCTTTTCAACAAAAATGGTAACTACCTGGATTGTATAAAAAAAGATGGTATAAAATTATTGCTATTACAGGAAGATAAAAACGTATAAAAGTTAGAGAGTCGGTAAAAAAGAAAGGGTGGATGAATTACCAGTGGTAAATTGAAAATACGGATATTTATAGGACTAGGTAAAGAACCAACTGCTAATCGAGTAATAAAGAAACGTTGACAAAAAATAACAATTCCTATTTAAGAATATACATATATATACCTACATCGCCGGAGTCGCCACGCTATAAAAAAAATACAGATTATTTAAAAATAAAATATAATTTGGACAGTAATAATTATTTAGGGCAATTAATTTTAGGTGGGATTCATTGTTAATTTTAGTTAATTAACAGAATTTTAAATATAAATAAATATATACGGACAATTTTTCTATCTACTATCTTCTATATCGTTCTATCAACGTAGCTCTAAAGGAATTTTGGGAAACCAAAAGCCAAGACCAAAAGTATTATTTATACTCATGAATTAAGAAATAAAATATGGTGAAAAAATTCCAAGCGGGCGGGATTTGAACCAGCGACCTTGTTCGACTGAGTCTATGTTCGACTTAAGACTTAAGGTCGCTGGTTCAAATCTCGCGCTGGGAATTTTTTCACCATAATTTATTTCTTTATTTAAAAAGAGTATATCAAAATAGCATTGTGAATGCAAAATATAACACAAAAATATATCAAGAGTATTATGTTTCGCAACTACGTAGAGTCGTTTATACCTATTATACTGCTATTACATATCTCTGACAAACCATTATTAATTAAAAAGCATTTCAATTCTTCCCAAATTTCTCAAAAAGTACATAGATGTGCACTATTGTGCACTATTTAGGTTTATTCGCCATTAACCGAACAGATAAAGTCGGAAGTCGCAACAATGTAAGGTTATGTAACTTGACCAACTTTCAACGCGGTCGGGCTCGATACACGAGTGCTAATGCAAATTGTCTTAAGGTTTATCTGTTTTAAGGCTTTATAACTTCAATTGTTTTAGTTAGTAGTTTCGGGTATGTATTGATAAAGTTAGTGAGAACAAACGAGATTGTGTCCTTCTTTAAAGTCATACCGGCATACATCATCATCATATCAGCCGCAAGAAGTCCACTGCTGGACATAGGCCTCCCCCAAGGTTTTCCAATACGACCGGTTGGAAGCGGCCTGCATCCACCGTCTTCCTGCAACCTTAGACAGGTCGAACCGATGGCCGATGGGGCAGAAGGATTCTCGAATGTCGGCAAGTGCAGCGTCGGACATACACCAACCAGATGGTCGGATGACCTGACTAAGGCATACATACTGCTCGTTCACCAAATGTAGTCCGTCAGAAATCACCATATGGCTAGTTCAAAATGTACAGTACAAAATAAGCCAAAGGTAAGATGAGCTTCCGATTTTTAATATCTGGTCTATGGAAGATAAGATTGAAGATACCATGTCTGGAACACCAGGAGTGCCACATGTTGCAGACCCTGTAATAAGCTTGTAAATTAAACAACGAATGGATTAATGCAGGGAAGTCAAAAAAGATTGATCTCATAGGAAGTTGTCCATTTTGACGGATAGAGTTGCACATTCAAGGAAATGTCGATGATTAATTTCCACCCTGCATGTATGCAATGTATGTTTATAAAATCACTAGCTGTGCCGGCGAACTTCGTTTCGCTATAAGATATAAACTATCCTATCTTATTGGACCAAATTACAGATAGTTACGATACGAACGAAGTTTCTTGTTCTGTGTTTTTCTCGTACAATAAAGATATTACAAACAAACAAACAAGTTTGATCAAAATAGGTTCCATAGTTTCAGAGGTTTTCCCGAACATACATTGTGGCACGAGATTTAGATGTAGAATAATGATATAAAAAAATACATTATTCCAAAAAAAACACCGGGCTGCATTCCGGGAGTGCCGCCAGAAGTGAAAACTTCGCGCGGTAGAAAGAGAGGGGGATATTACTTCCTCTCCTACACCGCGCCGGTCACGTTTAACATTTTTTACCATCCCAAAAAGTGCACAACGGCGCTAAAATAGTTTTCACTTCAAAAATTAAATCTGAATTAATTGAACGAATGCTATCATAATTTCGAGCCGCGGTCCATTGAATCACGTTGTGCCACTTTGAGTATTGTTGAGTCAATATTTTTATCAATAAACTTATGCAACTGGGTTACTAAGGGCCTGTCCCACAAATTTTACGAATTATCTCAACGTTTATAATGTAGGCTTGCATAAGAAAGCAGGATGATAAATTTTATGAAATGTACTCGTTTTGAGTAAGATTATCTAGTGATTTAAAAGCTTCGACTTCTTGAGTCTTCATAAACTTGGCTTATTTTGCAAGACGAGTGAACTCCAAAAAAACGAGTTTTAAGTTACACAAAGCAGTCGGAGCCCGCGTCGGAGCAACTTTGAATCCACCTCGAGTTACATGTTACTCGAGTTGTACACAACGCGAGTTAATTTAGTCACATTTATTAATGAACAGATTCTTTTTTAACTCCACGACTTTTTATAAGGAATCTGTTGGCTACACTCGCAATGACAGCACCATTTGAGCGCAGACTCGATGCATCTTTTTACAAGCTGACTCGGGTTTACAAAAAGACTAGAACTAGTGTAGTGCCGTGCTCGAAATTTTCGAGAATGGTAAAAACGTCTTTCTTTTTTATTCTTTCAAGTGAGGGAATTGTTAAGAAAATCTCGAGGTTTATTGGAAACTTCCCACAAATTTCCATAAGAAGGAATTCATGAAAACAGAGAATTATCTCCGGCATGTCACTAACTAGAATTAACGTCGACTCGAATCATCTCGGAAATTCAAACAGCATTGAGATGCTACCCCGATCTTATAAGTCGAGTCGTAAAATGTAGACTCGGCTAGCTCGAGATTTTTTGCAACACTAAGATCCTCAGTCTTAGATGTCAGTGCAGTGGTTATTGCAATTATTTCCTAATGCACTTACGTTTTAAGATAGGGATGCGCTTCTTGCAAAAGAACATTATAAATTGCTAAATTGCAAAAATTACGTCAAACATAAAAGTGAAGTTTTCGAAATGCAATCTAAACTCTAGACATAAACGGCCCATTCGCGATATTTTTTACAGTTTATTAGGTTGTTAAGTTAGTGTTGGCAAACAGCTAAAGATATACTCGTAACATCATCATTCATCATATCAGCCGTAAGAAGTCTACTGCTGGACAAAGGCCTCCATGTTCCATGGTTCCATGGGAGTATATTATCATACATACCACACTGGGCAGGCGGGTTGGCGAGCGCAGTTTCTTAGTCTTCTTGATAGAAATTTGTTTGATTTGGGAAAGGAATTAAAGTATTAGCATATATTAATTCTGTGGTATTAGTAGCGCTAGCGGTAGGCCAAAAAAGCTGTAAATTTGGTTAAAAGCATGAAAATCGGGACGATTGCTATTGACGCCATAAGAATCAATTTGAGAGTTATGACATTTTTTTTTGTATAGGAATAAATATTTTTGTTCTGAAACCTATCGTCTGTGGTACCTAGTGAAAGTGCTTGCTAAGCCAATTCTAAAAATATATCACCAAAATATTTACATTTAGTTTATTTTATTATTTATTAGAAATATGTATAAAATATTCAATTTTAGACACTGAAGATGATAGATACTGTATGACTGAATATTTTAAAAATTGCTTTCTTGTGATTGGATATGAGGCTATTACATATATAATATACTATAGAAATCCGATCAGCTTATTGGGAAATTTGGTTCAAAAGTAAAAGTTGTTAATTGTCTCCATAAAAATCCCTTGAAATTTGCAAATATCACCAACCGGTTATATATATAATATAGTCTTATTTATTAATTACAATACGTTATTTTTCATAACGATTATTTGTTATAACTGTTATTAACGATAACTGGTTTGAACCAGTTATCGCGTTATCTAACAGCAAGGGTGAAATAGCTCTGTTATGACTTATGATCGCAAAAAGATCTTGTGCAATACCACAGAATTAATATAAGTATAGCAATACGTTGAACTTATTGTTAGGCCCAGTTTTCTTAGTCACGAATGCGAGTGCAAGGGAAAATGAACTTAATGGACGTAGATTTAAATGAGAGTTCAACTAGATTCGGTTGGCTGCGCGGTTATAATTGTTTCTTGTATATTGCAGTTTCTGAGGTTTGTTTATTATTATAATGTTGAAATATATTCATGAAATGTAAAAACTTGAAACTAGGCTAACACTACTAACATAAACATTAATATTTTATGAAACGGTTCCTTTTAAACTGCAAATATTTTTTTATCAAAAACTAGAGTTTTGACGATAACGTTTTATTCGTAGATGAATGCCGGCTGCACGGACGTAAAAGTGTCACGTTCCGTGTACAAGCAAGAGCGCGGTACATGCGATAGAGAGGCACGATCGTTTGGCTTGTGATGCATCTGTCTCTCTTCGACCGTTTCTCATAAAATTGTTGTCCGTAAATCGACTTTACAGATAACCAAATGCGAATAAAAATTTCTCAAGTTCCCAGCATTGGTCCCATACGAAAAGTTGGTCATATTGACGGGCAGTGTTGACCCTTCAAGGCTATGTAGCAACCAACATAGCATTATGAATAAAAACTGCTCACTCGCGTGCTATTTCGTCGAGATTGCCGACAATAGTTTCCTGAACTTCGGGAGCCTCCACCGCGCGTCCCGCACTAGCCTGGAAAATGGGCTCCTGACGAGTCCGAAACTATAGTCGGCGATCCCGACGAAATACGTAAGTTTGTACTATTACTTATTCTGTGCGTGAGTGACCCGTTTTTATTCATAACTAGCCACCCGCCTCGGCTTCGCGCGGGTGCGATAAGTTAGCTCTCAAATCACTATCTATTAAAAAAACCGCATCAAAGTCCATTGCGTAGTTTTAAAGATCTAAGCATACCTACATAGTGACAGACCGACCGACAGCAGCGTGAAGCGAATTTGTTTTATTATATTTAGTGATGTTTTGAAAGTGGAAACTTCATTAGCGTCGTTGTGCACTTTTTGGGATGGATAAAAATGTTAAACTCGCGTCAGGACAGGTGACCTGACCGAAAATTGACCGTGACACGTGACCTGAGACCGCCTACACGGCGTGGGACAGGAAGTAAGTAATATCCCTCTCTCTTTCTATCGCGCGGAGTTTTCACTTCTGATCGGCACCAGATTGCAACGCGTTGTTTTTATTTATCTTACATTACTTTCAATGTTACAAAGTAGCATTCAGGTTATCAGCATAAAACATTCTTCAAGTTAGACAATATATTCATACACCTATAATTTGTTATTCATAGACGATCGTTTTATTAAACTTTAAACAATGTTATAAATTATAAAATTCAAGACCAAAAAGCTTTCGTAAAACTCTTTTATTTTATTTTTATTCTCAAATGTCATTCGATACGTTAGCTTGGATTACATTGACAACATTTTACATATTTTATTGAACATAATTTAATGTAATTTGACAAAACACGGTACAAAACAGTTCATAAATTTAGAAAAATAAGAAGTAAGAAAATATTTTATAACATGTTATGTTAATATTAATTATCTATTATATTTTATTCATTTATTATTCGATTGTTTCTATTATTTGTCTGCGCTAGACTCAAGAATTTTCGCAAAGAAATTATTATCTTTATTGGATCCATATTTAGACTTTTTTTAAATTATATTTATTAAGGAAACCAACAGCATAACAACACTTAATTACAATCTTCTTTAACAATAACAAAGCCAATACATAATAGGTTTCCTAGCTTTTACAATTATTTAACCAATATTGGTGAAATCAACGCAGTATCCAATAATATGATGCTGTATATTCTACAACATTAAGACATATGTATAGTTGCGGCCCATCAGACAATATGAGAGTTTGCTGTCTCTCCAAGCCTTGCGCACACAGGCAACGCCCAAAGCCGAGGTCCGTCCCTCCTGGGGGCCCTTTGGTGATGTTGTCTATACAGGCTGAGGGCACTCTGCCCTCGCCTCAAACGCCCGGTGAAGTAGCGAAAGCTCACTTGGAACTAGCTACATAGTCCTTCCAAAAAACATATGTATAGTTTTATCATATTAAATACTTGTTTATACCTATACACTTGTTAACGTGAAGAAGTACCTACAAAGACCCAATTTATGTCAAATAACAAGAGAAATAAAATCTATAGTTAGATCTATAGATCAAACTTATAGACTATTTTAGGGTTCGATGCCTGGCCAAGTCATGATGAAAAGCGATCTTTTTAGATTGACCTGGGTCTTGGATGTTTGCAAACACATATAAGTATCTATTATAAAAATATATTATTGTTTAGTTAATATCCCACAACACAAGTTCACAACTTACTGTAGGGCCAGCTCAATATGTGTGATTTGTCTCTATATATTTGTTTATCTTTAAATAATTCTTACTTTATGAACCTTTAATAACTATCAATTGCTGTTTTTTTTTAAAAACGCCACTGTAAAAAACTGACTGGACGGAATCATTTAAAACTTTTACACCTATTTTTAAAGTCAGTGATAAATCTGTCCTTCTATGTTAACAGCAATTAAGCCCATAAAGTGCGAATATACGTCATTTCATTTAACAAACACTAAATGTAAAAGAACTCTTCATCGATGGAGCATTATCTCTCGCTCTTACATTCAAAAAGTCTGACAATATTGGCCCTTATGTATCTAAATAAGTATATATGAATATAGATGTACCGACACTCTCTGTAATACTCCATGATGAGCAGATTAGTAAACGATAATTAAATATTAATTAATTATTAATCTACGTAGTAATAGAGACTATTCATTTAATTAAGTTTCCTATAGTTACAGCTTAATACCTGCTCTGTCGTTACTTTGTGTTCTAGGTTAGCAAACACAGCAGTACCGATACCTTCCGTTATACTCCGAGATGAGCAGATTAGTAAACGATATGAAATATTAATCTACGTAGTAATAGAGACCAATAATTTAATTGGGTTTCTTATAGTTATAGATTAACACCTGCTCTGTCGTTACTTTGTGTTCTAGGTAAGCAAACACAACGGTTACTTACCGTTATACTCTGTGATGAGCAGATTAGTAAACTATATTGAAATATTAATCTACGTAGTAATAGAGACCATTAATTTAATTAGGTTTCCTATAGTTACAGCTTAATACCTGCTCTGTCGTTACTTTGTGTTCTAGGGTAGCAAACACAGCGGTACCGATACTTTCCGTTATACTCCGTGATGAGCAGATTAGTAAACGATAATGAAATATTAATCTACGTAGTAATAGAGACCAATAATTTAATTGGGTTTATAATAGTTATAGCTTAACACCTGCTCTGTCGTTACTTTGTGTTCTAGGTTAGCAAACACAGCGGTACCGATACTTTCCGTTATACACCTTTGTAAAGAGATTAATAAACGATAATGAAATATTAAACTATGGTGCTAAGTTCATTGCTCTTTACTTTTATCCTGTTTCTTGTTAAATAAGCATATTTTATCCAAAAACCGTAGAGAACTTGATACTTTATAGATAGATACTCTAGACCCTTATGATGAATTATTAAATCCTTCTAATATTATAACTGTAAAAGTTACAATGGACGTGAGGATGTAAATATGTATACTACTTCTTTACGCCAAAACTACTGGATGGATATTTTTACCATGTTATAGTTTAAACATGGGCTATAAAGTTACGCATAACTAAACCTAATTAAAATAAAATCAAACCACACGGTTCAAGCTATCATTAAAATAAGTTTTAAACTTGTGTTATATAAAATAACAACCATATTTAATAAAAGGTTTACCTACACATTCACTAATTTAATGTATCATACTGTAAAGTTATAGGAAGTACACATAGCAAAATGCACATATACGTACGCATTAATTCAAATTTAATAAACATTTCATTGCCTGTTAGTGTCAAAGAAAAAAACACAAAATAATAATTATTTCAAATGTGTCAATGTGTAGGGACAATGTGATATTTATATTGGATAGTAAAAATATCGATGATATGATATGATCAAAATTTAAAAACTAATTCATTATTTATAGCGTTAGTAATGGGTAAACAATATTTAAATTAATAAAAATAATGTATAAATCATTATTTTAATGCTTCAAATATACACTACATTAAAAACACTTATTTTTTTTATTGACTATGTAGTTAGCTCCACGTCAGCTTTTGCTACTTCACCGGGCGTTTGAGGCGAGGGCAGAGTGCCCTCAACCTTTATAGACAACATTACCAAAGGGCTCCAGGGGTAACTTGGAGAGAATGCAAACTCTCATATTGCCTGATGGACCGCGATAACGTGGACTAGGAATCTATGACAAAAGCCTTTGGAGAGCAGCCACTCTCATCTTTTGCCTTATGAGCCGAAAGCTACGTTGCCAGAATCATATCCTGGGTGCAAGTTTATTTTTGCATAACACTTATAATGTATGTACATAAACGTATAATGAAACGGGTACCAACATTTCTGAAACTTTGTCGCGCCCACGAATATTTCGATACTGTGGATTTTTTTGATACAATGAACGTTTTGATACAGTGGACATTTTGATATAGTGGACGTTATGCGACTAAAAGTTCCGTAAGACTTTTTTGCTTGCCTAAATTAGTTTCGGTACAGTAAAAACTTATATGTTGCTAATGATCTGCGTAAGCGTTCGGCTTGTGAAGCATCTATCTCTCTTCCACCGATATTACGTAAAATGATCGTCCGTAAACTGACTTTACAGACAACCAATCGTTTTAGTTAGATCATCATCAGGTTTTTTTAGTCTCCACTACAGGAGAACGACCCTCTCTGTACTACTAGCAGCCAGAGGACTTGGCTTACACTCTCCAAACTGGTCAGATAGCTTTATTTAGCTTGTATTTCCTAAGTCGACTTCTACGACATCCACGCGAAGACTTGGAGTGGTCCTATTCCACTCTGCCGGGTACCAAACGGCAAAGGTTTTAGTTAGAGCAAAAACATTAAAACTTACATACACATAACTGTTAAAGTTAACAAAAAATCGTTTAATGCCTATCACAAAACAAAGAAGTCTGCGTGAATCTACTAAGCAAATGTTAAAGACTCGCACTTGAGGCTTGAGTCGAGTGCATACAAACGTTTTCAAGGAGAGTTCCTAGAAAGTACAAAATAAAGCCGATGCTCAGTTATATACAGCAGTTTTTTTTAGTTAGAGCAAAAACATTAAGACCAACATATCCATAACTGTAAAAGCAAACAAAGTTTGTTAAATGCATATCACAAAACAAAGACTAGCGTGACTCTACTAAGCAAATGTTTAACACTCGCACTTGAGGCCTGTCGAGTGCATACTAAACGTTTTCAAGGAGAGTTCTAGAAAGTACATTGATCCGAGTAAAGCCTTGTGGTGTGGATATTCTGAAAATTCAAGACGGGATACACTAAAAGCTAATAAATTGAAAGTATTTTTTGAAAATTTCTTTAACGGCGTTGTGCACTTTTTGGGATGGGTAAATGTTAAACTCGCGTCAGAACACGTGACCTGATCGACAATTCGTAAGACGGACACGTGACCTGAGACCGCGGCGTAGGAGAGGAAGTAATATGGCTCTCTTTCTACCATTTTTTTCACTTCTGCCGTCAGTGCAAACCGTTATTTTGTTTTAAACAAGCTTTTATGTACATCACTTTTGTGTTATGAAGTCTTTTCAGCGAGCCCTCCAATTTGATATCCATTACATCGAAGTGTTCCGCCATGTTGGATTTAGAATGACGTCTCACAGCTTACCATGCATTGTCAAAACTAAACGAGTATACAAAATTTTAGCTCAATCGGTGGAAGATATGTGCTACAAAATTGAATGGCAAGATTCCATCCCAACATATTTACTATACATTGCAAGTTAAAGAAAAATAGCCTAACCTTTGTTGAAAATTGCTATCATTTGAAAGATTTTTCAATACATTACAATAAAATAAAGAATATTGTGTGATGTAGTAAAGTGTAAATTTTGTCGATGTCCACAGATCTCTACAACTATTTATTACTCATGCGAGAATGTTTTTTTGTCTGTCCTTCATGACAAAATGAAGCAATAAACCATTAATATTTTTTCACGCGAATAACATCAGAAGGTCTAGAAGGGCTAATCTAGTACATCGTCTAGTATACAGCACGTAAATGTACCCCCGACGTTCCCTTCTTGTTCTTCTTTTCGGTCGCTGGCTCAAAACTATATTTTGTCCTTCCAATAGGACGCCATGATAGCTCTCTCTGAAGCAGCAATGTCAGCTTTTGTGCAGGTAGTGGATCATGAAGGGCCGACGTTCCCTTAAAAAAATCGACATTCCTATACAAACAGGCCGGGCGACAGAACTCTTTTGTATGGAAATGCCGGCATTTGTTCCATAGGAAAAGTTGTTCATATTGATGGTCTGAGTCACCCTGATAAGGGAACGTCGAGGGTAAATTTACACGCTGTATAGTCGCCGATCAGCGGAGCGAATTTCTACGGGACGTCAATTTCTTTTTTCGTCTTTTACCTTTTTCATTTTGATTCCAAGATTTTAATATAGGTAAAAAATCACGTTGTATATCAGTTTTAAGTCACATAACTAACATAATTAAAAAAATAATAAAAATGCATTTATGGCCATAAAAATAAAATACAGTCATAGAATTAACATCGATTCCCAAACTAGGGAGACCCTGTATCTTGGGAACCATGAGCACTGTTTACTATTTGAATGAGTTATTACACATATATAATAAATTAAATAAAATATTAAATATATACCCACTAACAAAACATACAAACAAAAGTGTTCTGATTTCATACTTAAAATCTCTTGAATATAGTGAAACCGAGACCTTATGCGAACCACCCCTAAAATAAAAAAAAAAATTAAAAAAAAAAAAATATATATATATATATATATTTACACCTCGCACGCACACACGACCACTCACCCACACACACCCACACAAACACACACCCACACACCTACCCACACCCACACACCTACCCACACCCACACACACACACACACCCACACACACACCCACACACACCCCCACCCCCACCCCCACACACACACCCACACACACCCACACACACACACATACACACACACACACACACACTCATAGTCCATTTAATGCATGTTCTATTTTTCTTTCTCTTGGTTTATAAAGTACCTACAGAATTATATTACTATTGTTATAGAAGAGCGGGATCTCCTAACACAGGTATATTTTTACTTAAAAGGAGACCCCGATCACAAATATTGTTTATGTTAATTTGTTTTATTAGAATAGATTTTATTTTATTATTATTATTATTATTTCGCAATTTATAACATTGCATAACATAGTAAGTGACCTATTTACTATACATACAAAGCATTAAAATGTTAGTTAACACTCTTAACTTTAATATAAAGGCAAACTTAACATTATAGTCGGGCAATATAATGTTAAAAGCCTTATTCCACAGATTCAAAATACAAAGGTCATCGACTCGCCCCGGCCAAGTGCGAACAGTTATAATTCTTCGTTAATATTTTTCTAATGTTACTGATAGGTTTTACCAACACTCGTGACTGCTTAATAGATTTCTTATGTTTGTCCTTCTCACTTTTAACGTATAACTTATTTGAGGTTCCGTAATGAAATTATGAAGGAAACCATTTATCCAAATTTAACAGTTAACCATTATTTCCCTGGTAGATTTTAGTTCATTCATTTTTATTTTCTAAGATATATATCTTGGAAGTTCTGATGAATCTCCTCTCTATATATAAAAATCAATTGCTGTTCGTTTCGATTTTAAATTGTTTGTCGTAATCCAAGGTGTGTCGTAAATTGTCACCTTTTAAACCTTTAAAAGGTGACAATTTACGACAGAAAAAAAAGCGAAACGAAATAAACCGAGACAGCTAGTATGGTAAATAAATGGAACTTAGCACGACCCTTTCATTAATAGCTTTGGTTGGCGTTTCAATTGAGTTACATCACATCATGGTCGCAAGACTCAAGTCGCGTTTAAATATATGTGTTTGAAAATTTTAGGAAAAATAGTACTGAAGTTAATAAAATCAAAATATATTGTATGGAACCCCCAGACGACAAATCCAATAGCACTTGCCTCATTTTTTTGCTTGCCACTAAGTACCGATTCATAGGATGGTCATTGCCTTGTTTTGTGGTTTTCTTTTATATTTAATCAACGGGATATTAATGTGAATCAAATGCTAATGATGTTTGTATAAATATCAAGATTCGTTGCTTTCTTTGTGTTATTCTTTAATGTTTGATGCTAAATATAGATTTCAACATTATTGTTGAAGATTTTTTTAGTAATATTTGTATTTTTTGTCAAATACAGAAATTTTAATTAGTTTAATTTTTATATATCCACTGTTCCGCAGAGGTCGTCAGTTTAGTCCTTTGTTTACCTTGGATCGTAAACACCTATGCAGGGTTACTTAAAAACTATTAATAAACCCGCAGGACTAATCTAGTCAAATCGAATCCAAATCAAAGCGGACAGAAAAAAAGCCTTTTCCAAAAGTCAAAAAAGTCAATATCAAAGATTTTTATTCAAAATTGGATAAATGTATCTCTTTTTGAACGTCATATTTGTATTTGTTTAATTAAATACTACTAGCGTTTCGGACCGACCATTGGTGAGAAGAATACGCCGTAAGAAACTTAACCCAGACTTGGTCCCTATGTGCCTGGAATGTTTTCACGTCAAATCACATTACAAAATGATGTTATTTTCTGTTTCGGAACCGACCACTGCAGAGAAGAAAACGCCGAAAGAAACTCTTTTCAACAGTATTGGTCCCCCACTTGCCTGTAGGGTATCATTATATTTCTTAACCTTTATTTTTTTTCTCTTTTTTTCTGTTTTCGTGTCATACAATGTCGAACATAATTTGATTTTTAAATACCTAAAAACTAAAGTAGTCTCAAAGAGGCAGACCAGTCCCCCCTGGCAGCGCCCATTCACGAGTTGACGCATGGATCAGCCATGGTTGAACTCAACCATATTAGTTCTAACTGACTACCTAACATCACAAACAACAACGATTTTATGGCTTTTGATAATTCGTAAGACACTTTCATACAAAAATTTATATTTATGCATAATTTTCTGGTTGAATGTTAACAACTCTACGCGCATCGCAAAGAACGATTACACGCGAGCGCCGCGTCGTCATATCGTTTACATAGTCTTACAAATATCACGACTTGACATTAAAAACTTAATTTTTTTTATTAAATTTATAAGGTAATGTCAGAATTAGTAGAACTAACGTTATAAGTGTTTTACATTTTTTTTTATCCTTTTACACCCTGTATGAAACCAAATTAAAACACTTAATTTTGAAGTTAGTTATGAACCTGAAAGTCATAACAAAAGCTGTTGCTATTCCAAAAATAAATTAATTAAAGAAAATCTTTTTAAAACAAGATTCTATGTACAATACTTGGGTGTTGTACTCGCCATGTTGGATTTAAAATGACGACACACAGATAACCATGCTTTATCATCCAAACTAAATGCGTACACAAAACAGCTCAATCGGTGGCAGATATGCGCTTCAAAATTGAATTGCAAGATTCTACCCGAACAAACATAGTTACATACGAGTACATACAGTGCAAGTTAAATAAAAGCTTGTAATAAAATAAAATAGTAACATTTTGTCTATCACGACATGTCAATCTCTGTACATACCACTCTCCGACATATATCTCAATACGGCCGGTGACATAACACTTCACTTACCTGAAAAAAGAATGGTGTTGTTAAACTCTGAACATTTAAGTTATCTAACACATAAGTGGACTGATTGCTCAGATTATTAATGTTACATGACTGCAATATACCGCGTGATTTTGAACCTCTGAACTATACTGAAAACCTGTAATCAGAATCCCTAATGAAATACAGAAATAAAAGAAAGAAAAGTAAAAAACAACATCACCGATCAACTGGGCGTATTTCAATGGAAGGTCAATTTTTTTTTCGTTTTTTGTAAATGTACGATGAACAGCATGATATGTTCTTTTCTATATTCTTCCAGAGTAGACATTATCTTTAAGGAAATACGGCTGAAGATGTAAACAAATAAATAAATAAAATTTCTAGGATAAATATCCAACCCAATGTCATCCTAATACATACATATATATGTTATGTATGTAGTATATGTTATTAATTTCTTACCATGTTATTATTTGTAGCTCGTAAGTATTTATTGATATTATGTTTATTTTTAAATAAAAATTATAAAGTCATACCTTCTTTATAGATTTTACATTAAAAAATATATATTATTTTAGTCATTTGGATCCTAACAATCCTTACTAATACCTTTCAGGGATACGAAAGTAATATGTTTATTTATTTGTTTGATAGGTACGCTTTCACGCTTAAACTGCTAAACCAATCATCATAACATACTGTTCCCCAGGGAATGGCATTAACTGAAGATAGTTCAAGGTAAAACAAACCACTTTTGTTTAAGCCGAAGAACCACCCACGGTCTCTTTTAAAATAAAAAGGTACTTTCAGAGAGCCTCTTACCAAAGCCTATAATAATATAATTTACGTAGGCATATAAACAAGCATTGGAAATGTAACCGCGGTTAAGCAACCCGCCGGTCGCATTGACTGTGTCCAAACTCTTGCGCCACTCGCGTCTTGTTTGCGGAACAATACCAAATTATTATTTGAACCGGAAAGTAATACAGTTTATTATTTACGCTTACCACTTGTCACACCACATACAGAAAACAAATGAACATTGAGAAAACAAATTAATATCGCGAAAAAAATGATAGCGAGAAAATAAATGAATGTCGGAAATCAGAAAGTAACAACAGTTTATTATTTTCTTTTACCATTGCTTACACCACATACAGAAAAAAATTAACATCGTGAAAACAAATTAATATCGCGAAAACAAATGTTTATGAGCTTTGTTTAGCTTGTTTTTCCTAAGTCGCCTCTTACGACTTCCAATTGGAAGACTAGGAAGTGGTCCTATTCTACTCTGCCGGAAACCACACGGCTAAAGTATTTGTATATGTTATAACAACTCAATCAACTCAGAAAATTATCTACACGAAGCAGAGCAAAGATTGGGTATTTTTCAAACAGAAAAACTTTAATAACAAAAGCGAAGCCGCGAGCAAAAGCTCCATAAACCTTCCAATATTCCGAATGCTTGATATAATAACTCGCTCTCTTATGTCTAAACACTTGCGACATTCCTGCCTCGTTATGGCAGAACAATACAACAAGATTATTATTTGAATCGCAGAGGTAAGTACTATATGTAATTATTTCTAATGTTGTAGTTTTAATTGAAATGACGAAATAGATACCTATTTGAACGATCAGTTATTTGTTTTTATTACATATCGTATTAAACTTTCAAAAGAATTATATATACTTATATATCACATCTCTTACCCTGGCGGAGTAAACAGAGCCAAGGTGGGCGTTAGATGGAAAACGGAATCAAAATAGTGATACGAAACATTGTTGCGGCAGTCATAGCCGTGTGGTATCCGACAGAGTAGAATAGGACTACTCCAAATCTTCCCGTGGATGTCGTAGGAGGCGACTTATGAAATACAAGCTTAACAAAGCTTATAAACATCTAAAAGGCCTCTTCAACCCGTCTCGCCAGCGTGGAGACTGTAAGCCAAGTCCTCTGGCTGCTCTGGCCAAGTATGGCCCTAGTAGTACAGAGAGGGTCGTGCTCCTGTAGTGGAGACTAAAAAGGACCTGATGATGTTGATGATGAAACATTGTTCCGTTTAGGTTCAAAATGTTCAAAGTCCCTGAGGATGAAACGAGAAAAATGCTCAGATGATAGAGACGTAAATTGCTAGAAATCTCGACAAATAATCTATGTAGATATGTGCTCGTGAAATAAGCAACAGTTTGCAATCCGCGAGTGCCGGCAGAAGTGAAAACATGTGATATCTTTTATATTTTACAAATTTATTTCACAATTTTATTCATTGACATATTTATTTACATTGATGTAGTCAAGGATGAGTTGTCAGGGTGATCACAATGTGCCACAGATAAATGACAATTAACATTGTGCATTTTTGGATATTTTGGAATGTCAAGTCAAGTGTCAGTCTTACGAATTTTCGATCAGGCCACGTGTCCTGACGAGAGTTTAAAATTTTTTACCCATCCCAAAAAGTTCACAACGCCGCTTAAGAATTTTGTCACTTAAAAAAACTTTCTTAAACAGGTTTATGTGTACAAATGCCACTTAGGAGACCCAAAACATTTTTTTTAAGTATTCAGTTTGATATTAGATAATCCTTACTAATATTATAAATGCGAAAGTGAGTTTGTTTGTTTGTTTGTTTGTTACGCTTTCACATCGTAACTACTGAACAGATCATCATGAAATTTTGCATACAAGTTCTCTGGAGTACGGAGAAGGACATAGGCTACCTTTTATCCCGGGAAAAAGTACTATTCCCGAGGGATCGACATTAACGCGGGCGGAACCGCGGGCGAAAGCTAGTTAGATAATAATTTATAAAAAAAAATATTATATAAAGTTAACTAAGATAGTAGCGCACCAATTAAACACTAAGTTGAATTGTACAATCAAAACTTAAGAGTCTACTGTCTCTACCATAAATATAAATACCGTCCTGACGCCACTAGTTATAGCTAAAGTATATAATCATCATAATTATTCTAAAGGTTAACCCCCTACAATATGCACATAACATCAGCTAAAGCTACATTATACTCATCTCCAATTAACTGGTCTATGCAGTTTTGAACTATTACATAAGGGAATGCACATGCTTCTTACATCACTTGTAACCTTTAAATGTGTCGTAATATCTATTGCAATTGCTTTCCCCTGACCAGTGACTCGGTGACCCCATGACACTGTTGAACTAACAAATACAGATTTGAGGTTGTGTGCGTTTGCGTCCGTACACTTAAGAGGAAATACCACTACACTATACATACTCGTAATCGCGGTTTCGGTATCCTTTATTTCCTCCTTTTAAATTTGACGACTCACGTGTATATTATATATATATCATTTCCTCACGAAGAATATCACAAGTCAAATGTAAGCAACATTTGACTTGTGATATTCTTCGTGAGGAAATGAACATTTCGAAATTTACAACATCACGCTTAAGCATTAATATAATCTGTCAGTTTGCAAACTGGATAAGTATATAGACAGCATAATTTCTCTACTGCCCTCGAGATTTCTGACAGATTATTTATTATCTTATTCTGCTACTAGCGACCAACATTCCTCTTGAATCACTCTATCTATTAAAATAACCGCATCAAAACCTGTTGCGTAGTTTTAAAGATCTATGCATACATAAGGACAAACAGACAGCGGGAAGCGACTTTGTTTTATACTATGTAATGTAGTGACTATGAAGTGATGATATTTGAATAGGGAAATTAATCTCATATTTTCTCCTCGAATTCCGGTTTTGCATCCACGAATGTAAGAAAGTTTTTCAAAGCCCTTATATATATATATTTATATTTTTTTTATACTATTAGAACTTATCTTCTTCTTCTTCCTCCTTTACATTATCCCACTTTATCATGTGGTGTCACAGTATGTCTGTTCAGTTCTCCCTTTTAGAAGACGATTAACTTAAAACAACTTTTAGAACTTATAATACTGTATATAACGATATCAGTGATATCCTCTTAAGCTGACCAATTACAATGCGGTATTTAATATCCGACTTCTTTCAACCAACTCTCACACAGATACAAAGTTCTTGACACGATTACAGTTTAAATATTTTGTAGTTTATGTAACAACTATCGTTGAAAAGTGATCTGGTATTTTGTTTCTTTTGTTGGTAACGGAGTGACGAGAGTAAAAGTATACTAAGTTTGGGGCGTGCCTTCTCTCGCGTAATATGTTAGTCGTGACTTTATCATTACAGGCAAAATATTGAGTGATAAATGGTTTTGATAATAATTTATTAAGCAAATGTAATTATTCTCAATATTTGTTACTATGTATACAGCGTGTAACAGTACCCTCGACATTTACTTAAAGAAGTGACTCAGCCCACCAATATGAACAACTTTTCCTATGGGAACAATGCTGGGAACTCACAAAAAATTCGACCTTCCCATACAAACTGGCCGGGCGGCGGAACTCTTTTGTATGGAAATGACAAAATTTTATTGGCCGATTGAGGCCACCACCTCAAACATCGTTGAAAAAGTGGAGAATCTTATACTGGAGGATACTTGTTTGAAGAAGAAACAACTTGCAGAAATGGTTGGAGTATCACCTACAACCATTTAAAATATTCTACACGACAATCTTGGGATGTCAAAAGTCAGCGCAAGATGGGTGCCAAGAATGCTCACACCACCACAGAAACAGCTGCGCGTCGAGTATTCAAAGGAGTTTTTAGACCTCTGTAGCGCCGACAAGGAAGGAATTTTTGCAAGATTTGTTACTGCAGATGAAACTTGGGTTCATCATTATGAGCCTGAGTCGAAGCAAGAGTATATGCAGTGGCATAAAAAGTGTCAGCCCCCCCCTAAGAAATACAGGGTGTCACAATCGGCTGGAAAAATCATGGCAACTGTTTTTTGGGATACAGAGGGTATTTTACTAATAGATTATAAAGATAAGGGTGTTTCTATAACGGGAGAATACTACGCTAATCTACTGAGACAATTAAAAGAAGCAATCAAGGAGAAAAGGCGGGGAAAGTTGACAAAAGGTGTGCTGCTTTTGCATGACAACGCACCGGTACACAAGAGCCGCGTTGCGATGGCTGCCCTTCATCACTGTGGCTTCGAAATGTTAAACCATCCTCGCTATAGTCCAGACTTAGCCCCCTGTGATTATTTTTTATTTCCCAAATTAAAAAAGGAGCTTCGTGGGAAGAAATTTTCCGACGATGAAGAAGTCAAGTCGGCGATTTCGGCCTATTTTGAGGACAAAGACAAATCATTTTTTTTCGACGGTATTAATAAGTTGATAGAGAGATCTGAAAAATGTATTCGACTAAAGGGGGAATATATTGAAAAAGAAAAATAGTACAGTATTTTATTTCACCTCCCTTCCCCTCCGTTCCGCGAACTTTTTGACCCCCCCTCGTATAATTGAGGTCAGGAGTGTCATCCTTAACTGTCTGTCCGGTTGCAGCCTCCCGAGCTACTACTTGTTTTACCTCAATTCATCTGAGTGAGTACCTTCCCCTCCTCCAAATCCAACAAATTCCTATCCTTTCGCAGCTTAAAAATGCCTTCGATGGGCAGCAGTGTCGAAAGCACAAGAAGGCAAAGAAACTGCGCTCGCCAACCCGCCTGCCAAGCGTGGTGAGTATGGCAATATCCTCCCATGGAATGAAGAATCCTTGGGAGAGGCCTTTGTCTAGCAGTGGAATATATGTGTGCATATATATTTATTTATTACAATATTTATTTATTTTTCTTTGTAAAACTAGCTGAACCAGCTGATCAGCTGATCAGTCATTGTAAATTGTATAGGATTTTATTTACATATTTCACCGTGAGGTCGTTCATCATTATTTTTAAATTAATCTACCCTAAAACATCCAGTTATGTTTTTTTTAATTATTATTATATATTAACTAAGCAAATTAAATTATGATATAGTTAACTTTGTAGATTAATCTAAATTTCTGTACCTACTTAGTAATGCCAGGCGTTGGCCACTAATGCCTACGAAAAATTATGTAGGTATTTCTTTTTTTATCCTTACATTGGTACAAATATTCCTTATTGAAAATAAAATCACACTTTATTTTTCTCAGTCAAGACAATACAGTTAATACTTCTCTCGAAAAGAATTCTACACGGTGAAATTTTTACCGTTAAGGACACTTAAAGGAGTGATTGAGCCCGTCGCGTCGATGTGAACAACTTTTCCTATGGGACCAATGCTGGGAACTAAATATTTTTTGACCATACAAATTGACCGGGCGGCCGAACATTTTTGTATGAAACTGTAAATTTTTTTTGAGTTCCCAGCATTGGTCCCATCGGGAAAGTTGTTAATATCCACGGGCTGAATCACCCCTTTAAGGGTTCAGAACGATAACATTTTCACCATGTATATTAGAATAAAGCATAGTTAAGAATTCAATAGTAATATTAATATTCGAATGAATAATCAAATCAAGTAATTAGGATAACAGAATATAGATGCATCGTAAGTGGAATTCGAGCAGATATGAAGGCGAACGAGTAGTGAAGTGACCCTCAGTCAGGCGACTCACGTCTGCTATTGCTTGGTTTTTACCCAACTACGGCGGAGCCAAAGCGAGGGTTATGATTTTCACCGCTATTTATGTATAAATAAATATATACGGACAAATCACACAGATTGACCTAGCCCCAAAGTACGTTCGAGACGTAACCAACGTTACTTGACATATAATACATCGTTATTTGTTTGTTTTTCGTGTAAGTGGCCAACACTGGCGTCAGATTTTTCAAGCTTCCTAAAGGCATCTGACACAGCTTGACGACTGCCATCTATGATGACAGCCGGGTCTAATGGCTCAACGTGCCATCCGAAGCACGGAGGAGCTCTAGATATTTTTATGCCACTTACGGTCACCCATCACAGTGGGACTGCACCAGGGTTGCTTAACATGCGTAAACGCTATTACCAGTCCGGCTGCTAAAATCGTTATGATAATCGGTTTTCACCTTTAGGCTATGTATGGATTTGCAGCTGACATAATCAAATAAGTCTATCGCGAATTCAGTCAAGCGAATAATATAATCAGTTTCCGATATCCTACATTCTTCTCAGTCTCGCACTAAGTGAGTTACTATCTCATTGAGTTGCATAATACTGGATCGAATCTAGCCACACTTTCACTGGCCGACGGTTAGGATCGACTCTCCGGTCGCTTACTAGGCATCCAGAAACATACAAAAGTAGATAGAAATCAAGAATGTTAACTTAAAACACGGACAGTCAACGAAAATAAATAACAATTAACTTACGTCGACAGGCGGGATTAGTACTTTGTACCCCTTTTTACGAAAACTGCGCGGACGGAGTGTGCTTATACTTTTTGTAAACATGAATAAAAAAAGACATTAAATCAATAATAAAGACTTAGAAAAACCGCGGGAAAACTCATTTATACTTGATACTGGCTAAATACGTAACGCGTGAAAGACATAAATAAAAGAAAAAAATACATTACAGACTACCGTGTATTTGACACACAACGTATAATTTGACTTATGGTCGAATTTCGAATCAACATAAACTTTATACCTACCCCTTTTTACGAAAATTGCGTGGAGGGATGAGTGTGAAATTACGCACACTTATCTATACTAATATTATAAAGCTGAAGAGTTTGTTTGTTTGAACGCGCTAATCTTAGGAACTACTGGTTCAAATTGGAAAATTTTGTTTGTGTTGTATAGTCCATTTATTGAGGAAGGCTTTAGGCTATAAAACATCCAGCTACGACCAATAGGAGCGAAGCATCAATAAAAAATGTTTTGAAAGGGGGAAAATTATTCATCTTTCCTAAGAAAAAACCTAATTAATCATAATAACAGCAATTGCCGCGGACGAAGTCGCGGGCAACAGCTAGTAATTTATATACACGGTTAAATTTTGATTGTTCTGGACCCCCCTTAAAGGGCTGATTCAGCCCGTTGATATAAACAAATTTTCCTATGGGACCAATGCTGGGATCTCAAAAATTTTTTGACGTTTCCTTACAAATTGACCGGGCGGCCGAAATTTTTGTATGGAACTGCCCAAGTTTTTTTTTTTTTTTTTTAGTTTCCAGCTTTGGTCCCATAGGAAAAGTTGTTCATATCGACGAGTTGAATCACCCCTTTAAGGGTCCAGAATGATCGTCAAATTTCACCGTGTATAGAGGAGTGCATAAAAACACATTAATACAATAAAAAAAAACATAATACACACTACTAACTTATACCTAATTTGAATGAATTAGGGTCGAAATTCGACCACTAGTAGAGTATAAAAATATGATTTTTATTTCATAGGTATTCTATCAAATACAGTCTGCAAATACACAAGGCATTTGCAGTGTAAACCGGCGAACAATTAGTTACGTAGTCCACACCCACTGAAGCGGAACCCCGGCACATGAAATACTCGCGTTTTTTCACGCGCACGTGGACACCTCGATTCCACGTTCGTGAAGTTTGTTACTTCTGTTTATTAGTTTTACACGAATGACGGATAGTGATAAATTGATTTAGACAGCCGTGTGGTTCCGGCAGATTAGAATAGGACCACTCTCTTCCCATGGATGTTGTAAGAGGCGACTTAGGAAATACAAGTTAAACAAAGCTCATAAACATCAATGAGACCTCTCCAACCCGTCTGGCAAGCGATGAGAGTGTAGGCCAAATCCTCTATCTGCTCTGGCCAAGTATGTACAGAGTACAGAGAGGGTCATGCTCCTGCAGTGGAGACTAAAAAGACCTAATTATGATGATGACTTAGATGTGTGTGCTGTCTAGTGGGACAAATGAGAATCCTATATTGCTGAGTTTATGTTATCGTTAGTTTTTGCTTAGTTTATGTTATCATTGCGTCCAAACATAACTTAATCTAATAAGTGAACATTAAGGCGCGTTAAATATTACGCATTACCTAATTTAAATGAGTTTAGAATGAAGTCATATGCTGACCAATTAAACTGTCAAATTAACTATTCAGAGCTAGTACCTACTGAATAATCGAACTAAAACAGTTGCAACTGGGTTATGTTGCCCTAGTAGCCTTCAAATACTCATGTCAACTTTGTTGTTATTAATAGATAATTAATTATTTCTCTTCACCGCAGTTTATAAATAAAAATGTTCATAATATCTGGGAACTAATTAGTTCGCTAAAAAATGAAGCACTAAAAAACCAAGTACAAGTACAAAACAAGTTAGTACAACTACATATTTGAGCCGTTTGAGGTCAAAACTATAGGACCGGCTGAAGACCCCCATTTCAGCCCATAAGCTGTTCGGCACCATTACCCATAAATAGATCGAGGTGACCCGTGACCGGAAGGCTGGTCTATACCTTGGCCAAAAGATCAGCATTGCCATCCAGCGTGGCAATGCTGCCAGCCTTCTGAGTACGCTACCGAGGGGCAGTCTTAAATCTTTTTTCGTTTATTTTTAGTTGTAGCACTAAAATAACAAATAAATAAAAGAGATGCCCATAAAATTCCGTGTATTATTTATTTATTCAATCTTTATTGTACAAATACAATGTAAACGCACAAGAAGTGGACTTAATGCTAAAAGCATTATCTGACAGTCAACCTTTGGGTTATGCTGAGAATTTAAGGTGGGTGTAAAAAAAATTATATTATATTATTATATCTTTTTTTCTATTTGGGCCTCAAACTTCGTTTAGAAGCTTATTTTAGCCAGTGTCTAGTTATTTTTTTCGTTAGAGTTATTCTTGCTTGTGTATCAACGAAATGATGATGTAATTCATTTCGCTGATTTCGAAGTAAATCTCACTAGAGCCGCACCATGACACTTTATTTTAGTTATTCTACACTTTGTTCATAAACATGGGTATTTATAACACCAAATTACACCGATTTCACATTATAAAGTCCACTAGAAACAATTTGCAAAACAATCCAAAACAAAAGCCGTGCAGTCCGCCGAAATTGCCGCCAAAATCTCCTATATATTATATTATTTGACAAGTTTTTAAGGCGAGTTGCTGGCCTGACGCTAACCCCCTTTGCATAATAAATAAATTAATATATAACAAACTGATTAAGCTAGACGTAGGTCTACTACGTTGTTAACTTGTATCGTGGGATACTAAATAAACGATACTATTTAAAATAGATAGTACTTATATAGATAAACGTCCAAGACCCAGATCAATCTGATGGAAAGCGATTACAGTAGATTTAATGTAATTTAATGGTCGTAAGTAATATAAGGGGATATATGTTTAGACAGCTAGCTCCGTGGCGCAGTGGTTAATACGCCAGCCTGCGACACGAGGGTGCCCGGGTTCGATCCCCGGTCATGTCAAGATGAAAAATGATCTTTTCAGATTGGCCTAGGTCTTGGATGTTTATCTATATATGTATTTGTTATAAAATATAGTATCGTTGAGTTAGTATCCCATAACACAAGTCTCGAATTTAGGAACTACTAGCTCAATCTGTGTGATTTGTCCGTATATATGTATTTATTTATTTATATTTAGTATAATGGTATGAAATTACGAAGCGAAGTTTTTTTGCTTGTGGTACTAATAGAGGCAAATTGAAACAAAGCGTCCTAATACCACAGACATAGGCGAACCAATTTGAGAGACCACTGAACTTGATATAGAAACAAGGCATATAATGGGTCTTTACCTATACCTAAAATAGTGTTTTATTCCGCCTGCTAGTTTGTGTGATGACTATGATTTTCAGTTTAACACATTTGTAATGCCCATGAAAAGAACTAGTTTAACATGTTGTCCGTTTTGATCAAAATTGTCGTCATTATTCTATTCTTATCTAACTTTATGTAAATTTTATAATCAACCTCACTCTTTTCCGTAAATAGATGCAAATTTTCACTTTATACTTGAATTTATCAAACCCGAAATGATACTAAAAACGCGAGTATGGAAAATTCAATTTACCCGAAAGTCTCTATAAAATACGATGATTTCATAGGTACCCAATACCTAAGACTTATAAGTATGTTAATAAATATTTATATGCCTACTTTCAAACAGAACAACATGCTAATTTGTACAATTTCCTATGCCAATTAAGTAAAAGCTTTTGACAGGAAACGAAAGCATTCCATCCCTTCGACCTCAGCTTCCCGTCAGGTCATTAGACGCAAGCTCTGCATAATTTAATAAATCCTATAATACTACTAGCTGCCCCGGCGATCTTCGTTTCGCCATAAGTAAAAACTATCCTATCTCTCAAGTTGGATCGAACTGCACATGGTGTGCGAATTTTATTATAATGGGTTAAGTGGTTTAGGAGTCCATTGAGGACAAACATTGTGACACGAGATTTATATATATTAAGATTAGCGCGAACATACCGTTTTTCTCCAGACGTTTCGACTAGGTTGCACCGGCCGTGGTCATTGGATGTTCGTGCTAACTCCCGTTCATGCAAACTCCCGTTCATGCATTTAGTAAATATGCACCGCGAAAGTTTAATAAGATCCTATATATATTTGCATTATGATTAGTCCATCAAAAGGAAAATGCCGTAAGGACAGCGCAAGTATTTAGTGGTACACCTGGTCCGGAACATTTTTGGCGACAAGAAGTTCAGATTGGAACATTTTTCAGCGTTTCCCAACCATGAAATATTTCGATTAATATAAATATTATAAGAATATTTGAAAAGAGCGCATATTTAAAAAGTTTAAACATATATGTTGTTTTGTAAAGACACATTCAGATTTCTTCGAAATCAGAGGCTAAGACCAAGAGATCCTACGCTATTGGTGCACCCATATATAAAGGCACTATATTTGATAAGAATTGTTAGTATTGTTACCTTATGTCGATAAAAATGTATAATAAACTGTTAGTCGATCTAAAGACGCTTAGTTTTAAACATTTAAAACATAAACTGGATAATTTGTTAATTGATAACTATATTATTACATAAACGAATATTTGACATCCTAGAATTGTATTTTAATAACATAGTGAATTTTTGCATGCTAATTAAATCTGTAACTAATAATAGGTACTTATTTAAGTTCCTTCTAATATATTTTTTGCATGCCTACTGTAAAAGGCGGGAATTTGTATTGATGACCTTGCATTTAATTTCATATATCAAGAACCCTTCCATTACAGGTCAAAGACAAGTTCAGCATGATTTAGTACATTTACCAGCGTTTCCGTTTCCCAACTGTTGGTCAACGGGCAATCTAGTTATTAATAAATAAATAAATATATACGGACAAATCCCACAGATTGAGCTAACCCCAAAGTAAGTTCGGAACTTGTATTACGAGTTACTTACTCAACGATACTATATTTTATAACAAATACATATACAGATAAACATCGAATACCTAGGCCAATCTGAAAAATATTATTTTCCATTTTGACCCGACCGGGGATCGAACCCGGGCACCCTCGTGTCGCAGGCTGGCGTGTTAACCACTGCGCCACGGGGCTCGCCACGCTTTTGAATGTCATTGCCATTAATATATCAAGAACCCTTCCATTACAGGTCAAAGACAAGTTCAGCATGATTTAGTACATTTTCCAGCGTTTCCCAACTGTTGGCCAACCGTTTGCAACAGACAACGCTCTACTGCGCGCCACTTTTTGTTGCAAGATTTAGGGTTAACCTACATTATCATTTTCGCGAATAATCAATTTGACCGACTTTTACAAGTATATATAATTAACTTTTCTTTAATAATACATACTATATAAATAATTTTATTGTTGTGTAAAGTGATTATTAGTATTTTGTTTTTGTTTAAGTGTTTTAGTTAGGTCATTTATTTTAAGATATATTCATAATACTTACAGTGTATCATTTTAATTAATTAAGAAATAAAATATGGTGACAAATGTCTATGCACGACTATGACTTGAATATACATAATTAATTTTATGAATGAACTTGAATATACATCATTAATTTTTGACATATATTGTAATTATTTTGACTAACCTGAATTAACAATAATAAATATTTAATATTATATGACATGTGTATTTAAGTTGTAATCTGTACTTTTGCATACCTATTAAAAAGGTAAAATGTATAAGGGACATGTTTCATATGTTAGATCATTTTGTATACCTACATTTTGCAAATAAAGAATTTGATTGATTGATTGATTGAATGTTTAAATACTAATAATAATCACAACTACATGAAAAATATTAATTGTACACACAGTACAGTGTATTAATTATTTACAATTGATAAACATTTGAATTGGATGCATACTATAAAGACTGGCCAACTCAGAATAGAGAAGAGTGGAAAGCAGAGAGAGGCCTATGCCCAGCAGTGGGATTTAATGGACTAGTAATAAAACTTTGCCAGTTAGATTACCTTGTTCAAAAGAATCCTTTGTATAGAATGACTTAAGAAATAGCTTTTTTCTCTTTATTTTGACATAAACAGTCATTACAAAATAGAAAAATACTGAACTAAATTACTAACACAAGATATTGAGTGCCGATTTTTAAAAATCTTGTTTTATTAAACTTTTTTTTACATGTAAAAAGTGCGAAATGTATACCACTACTATAGGGATGTAGAGATCGATTAACGAGATACGCACCTGCTAAAAATACTTGCAAAAATTATCATAATATATGAATTTGACACCAAAAATATATTTTTATTGGCCATGTGCCAATTTTCACACGACGTGTCCATTTTAGCAGATATTTTCCAATTTACGATCGGTTATCGACTTTAAATCTTACTTAATAAGGTTAATAATCCTTTGCACAGTTGTATGTACCTAATACACGATAGTTTTATTACGATTACGTAGTATTTGATTTACGAGAAATTCACGTGTGGATCGCTTGAGTGTTAAAAGTGTATGAAAATTTGTATTGTAAACATTTTACACATACTGTCATACATAATTCTATATGTACTATTTGATCTAAAACATTAAATATTACTCTTATTAAATTAAGAAATAAGTTATGGTGAAATTATAGTATCGTTGAGTTAGTATCCCATAACACAAGTCTCGAACTTACTTTGGGGCTAGCTCAATCTGTGTGATTTGTCCGTATTTATTATTCTATTTATTTATTTTTTATTTTAAATAATAACACGTGGGCAGGGTTAGAACCAGCGGTATCGACGCGCTTTATTTCGAAGGTCTTTTTAGTCTCCACTGCAGTCTTTTTAGGTTAAACTATGCCTGCGTGGAATTCTTCATCACAGGACAAGAATACGTTTTTTTTTTTTTATAGTTTCAAATGATTTAAATTTACATAGGCTTTGACGAAGATTGATAATCGAATTATTATGAAGTTACTTCATTAGAAAATAACACTAGAGACAGGTTTCCAGGTCCTCCATAATACACTTAGCATAGTAACAATAGGTGATAAACGATTTACTAAGAAGACGGCACACCGCTAAGCAGCTGACCTGTTCTGCCACAATGTCTAATTAGACGTGAAGTTTACTTCTGTTTCTATAAGCATACCTCCAGGGGTAGGTAGGTAGGTACCCACAGCAACCTTCTATCAGAGAGCTATTCTCGCTCTCTTTCATAGAACAAACCTTTTTCCTTAGTTTTTGATTATGAGACTATTGGCAAGCGTTATCATAAATGCACGCACGAAAGAGTATCACGTTCCGTGTGCAAACGAGAGCGCAACAAACGATCGAGGCACGATCGGCCTAAGCGTTTGGCTTGTAATTTTTTTTTTCCTTTAGTAGGCATTTGTCTCCCATGTCACCTGATGGTAAGTGACGATGAAGACGAGTATGTTACATGCCTATCCAAGAAATACCCATTTATTCTACTTTTGAATGTCCCGATACTGTACTTTTCTGGGAATATAGACGCAGGCAGTTCATTCCACAGCTTAACTACTCGAACCACAAAGGAACTGTCAAATTTGTGACGCATCTATTTCTCTTGCACCATAGATTTAAAAAAAGAAATTGCTTCTTCTTGCACCATTAGCACGTAAAATTTTCGTCCATAAACCGACTTTACAGACAATTAATTCTTTTTGAATAATTAAAATGCTTTTGATATTTGGACTAACTACTGAGCAGTTAGTATTGTAAGAGATCTATGTGTCAACCATTACTAATAAGATGGCGGTACGTTGCTAATCAGCTGAGCCGTTTCTGAGACAATATTTATTCGCTGTGTTTACTCTCCGCGATAGCTTTGACTTGGCAACTGTTTGCGTCATTCTTATTTCACATCTTTTTATTGGAGATTATTATAATTACTGTTAGAATCGGTCAAGTAATTGGTTAATCCATACTAATATTATAAATACGAAAGTAACTCTGTCTCTCTGTCTTCTTTTCACGCTTCGACCATTGAACCAATTTGGATGAAAATTTGGTTTGGAGGTAGTTTGAGGTCCGGAAAAGGACATGGAATACCTTTTATTCAGGAAAATTCTACTGTTTATGAAATTTTTCATACCCATTGTCTGGGAGAAGGATATAGGGTACATTTAATCCCGGGAAAAAGTACTGTTCCCGATGGATCGACACTAAAACGGGCGGAGCCGCGTGCTAAAGCTAGCAGTATATAATGTTAGTAATTGAGGCGAGTTGACAGCCACAAACCAACGGCGAGTGGATTAGAAATCGGAAATGTTATGCGCAATACTCAACAGTTATTAAAAATAATAATAAAATTTGGTTTGGGATGTGCTAAGAATAAAGAACACAAAATCATGGATGAGAAAAGAAAGGATGAGGAAAGCATTAAAATATGGGATGAGTGGAGAATTTTAAACTTGGTATGAGGATACGTGGGTTGAATATGGTTTAACCGAAAAATACTTCTGGTGGTTGTGAAGACATGGTTTTGTAGACATTTACGTTTATTTTTATAACTAGTGCTTATGATTCATGAATACTTATCCCAAACTTCATTTTAACAGTTGTATCGCCGCTGATTGGAGATGGCTACAGTATAGTGTAAGTGACCAGACAAACAATTTATTTGCTACTAGCTTTCCCCCACGGCTCCGTCACGTCAATGTCGATCCCTCGGGAACAGTACTTTTTCCCGGGATTAAATTTACCCTATATCCTTCTCCGTACCCCAGACAATGGGTGTGAAAAATTTCATGATGATCAGTTCAGTACTTTTGGCGTGAAAGCGTAACAAACAAACAAACTCATATTATAAAGCTGAAAACTTTTATACGCGTTTCTAATATTAGTATGGATTAATAAATGTGAATTACGTGGCATGACTATTTTATTGGTAATATTTTTAGAATTTTCCTAGAATATTATACTTAAATGTATTATGTCATCATCATCATCATGATGATGATATAATACATTTAAGTATAATATTCTAGGAAAATTCTAAATGTATTATATATTAGGTATTTATTCTTTTGTACCCAAGTTAACTTAAACAAAAATTTGCGCTCAAATCACGAAAGAAACGAATATTCATTTAAAATTTTAAACTTAACAAATTATGTGCCTATTAGAACTTAACTTTGTGTTACTTTCAATTAATGATAAAGTGCGCCTTTCCCCTTTCACGTATCTGCGTTCCGTTAAAATACGTGACCTATCTCACTTCACGATATTAAATACCTTGATAAGACGTCAATCTGATACGTACTCGTATCATTTATACGTGAGACTTACAATATTTTTGTATTAGTCACCTATTGAAGAAAACTTACTACCTATCAAAACCTCACTACTTTAATAACCTATAGAAAGCTATATTATCTGCGTAATAAATAAATAAATATATAGGGACATATCACACAAATTGGGCTAGCCCCACAGTTAGTTGTGAACGTGTGTCGTAGGATACTTAACTCAACGATACTATATTTTATAATAGATCTTATATAGATAAACATCCAAGACCCAGGCCAATCTGAAAAAAGATAATTTTCCACCATGACCTGACCGGGGATCGAACCCGTAATATGTGCTATAATTTATGTGAACCACGTCGCACAATGAATAAACATAAACATCAATGAGACCTCTCCAACCCGTCTGGCCAGCGAGGAGAGTGTAGGCCTCTGTCTGCTGGCCAAGTATGGCTTCGGTAGTACAGAGAGGGTCATGCTCCTGCAGTGGAGTCTAAAAAGACCTGATGATGATGACGTCGCGCAAGAGCCAGTCATCATTACAGCCATAAAACTCACTACTGGACAAAGGCATCTCTCAGAAATACTTCGTTCCATGAGAGGATATTGCCATACTCAACCACGCTTGCCAAGCGGGTTGGCAAGCGCAGTTTCTTTGGCTTCTTGTACTTCCAACGCTGCTACGCCAATCGGAATCATTTCAAAGCTGGGAAAAGATAGGAATTTGTTGGATTTGGAAAGGGAAGGAAGAACTCACTCGGATTAATGGGAGAAAAGCAAGTAGCAGCTCGGATAGCCGAGCGCGCGTACCCTACCTGCCACCAAACATTCCTGCAACCACCGAACAGGCAGTTGAAGATGACCAGCAAGAGCTAGATTAAATAAGAAATAGGATTTCGTTATTGACTAATAATTACACAAGGAAAGGATCGAGTACGTATTGCTCGGGTCTTTAGATTGCAGCCTTGAATTATTATTTTACGGATTTGAATTCCAAACTTTGTCAACTTAATAAGTAAATGTAACGAAATGAGCAAATGTATTAAACCAAATAAAATACTATCCATAGCAATTCCTGCCCATCCATTTAAATTTATTAAGATCAATCTCTCCCTCTCTATCAGAAATGAATGGAAAAGCAAGGGCCTCCCCCTTTGCCCAGCAGTAGGACATAACATCTACAGGCTAGGGGATAAAACTAATATTTGAAACTGACATCAACTGATTGCGTCATTTCAAGAGTTTCATCAAAATCGGCTTAGAAGTTTTTGATATAGGGAGTTAAGTGTGCATCGCTTACTAAGAAAAATCGAAGTAAGTTAATTATTTTTAAATTATTTCTTGCTACAACATAAGTTCGGTACTGCGTGGGCTTATAATGGTTATAAAAGTACTTATCTATAAATTAGCATATGAACAAACCTTATGAGACAAATCTCAGTTAAGTGCGACAAACAGATTAATGTACAAACCAGTCCACCATAGTGCGTTCACCCACACAGAAAAATATTCCATTCTCTATGTACAAAACATTGTAAATATTAACTTTAAATGAAGTGTTAAGTGAAGAATACTAAGTACTTATAGAGTAAAATTTGAGTTTCTTTTATTTAACATTATTGAATAAAAGGTTTCACCAAGGTTTAATTTGGATATATGTATTAACAAGCGCCTAAAGTTTATTCCTATAATTATAAACTACATACTAATACCTACATTGTATATATCTTTTGAATCTGTTATTTTGGATAAGTCTCAACTAATAATCTATACTTATGATTACTAATATTATAAAGCTGAAGAGTTTGTTTGTTTGTTTGAACGCGCTAATCTCAGGAACTACTGGTTCAAATTGAAAAAAAAAGTGTTGGATAATCCATTTATTGAGGAAGGCTTTCAGCTATAAAACATCACGCTGCGACCAATAGGAGCGAAGCATCAATAAAAAATGTTTTGAAAACGGGGGAAAATTATTCATCTATACTAATAAAAAAAAACTAATTAATCATAATAACAGAAATTGCCGCGGACGAAGTCGCTATTATTAAAAATGTGAATTGACGTGAAAAAGTGCCTGAAAAGGCTTATTTTCTGAATAAATCTTTGATATATATTATATCAAATCCTCTGGCTGCTCTGGCCAAGTATGGCCCTAGTAGTACAGAGAGGGTCGTGCTCCTGTAGTGGAGACTAAAAAGGACCTGATGATGATGATGATGATGATATATTATATAGCTGCCCAAGAAACTAAAAATACATATTTTATTAAAGCTTAAAATTTATGAAACTATATTCTTAAAAGCAACACTTATTTTGTTTTTAGTTTTTCAGAGTTAGACAAAAAGATCAAACGCGCAATAACTTTTGAGAAATTTACGATTTATCACCAAACTCTACGTTTGGTACAAGTAAGCACTACGGCATACAAACCACATGGAACCAAGCACCATTATGACAATAGGCTGAAATCTGAGGAATGCGACAATGGCTGCGTTTAGACACAGCCTTGTGAGCGTTCAAGCCAGTCATTGTTTTAGTGCTCACTAAGTCCGTGTGGTCCGTGCGTTAGCCAGCCAGTTGAGAATTTCATAGTCCTTGTAACGAATACAAAAGGCACGCCGAAAGTTAATGTTTAACTATTAAGTATTTGAAGTATCGGAATGTATCGGAAAGAAAAAACGTAGAATGTACTAATGCTTCTCTTCCCGCGAAATCCATAAAAGCCGGCTTAGAGACTAGGCGAAAATATGGAATCAAATTAACCCTTTTAACGCCACAGTCTGATATCTGTGACTAAACAATTTAGTGACCAATGCATTCACAATCTGTGGCGCTATAAGACTGACCGGCGCGGGCACGAAATTGATTTGTCACATACTCGTAATACTATGGCGTTGAAAGGGTTAACAGGTGAAGCGGCTATCAACAAATTACTATTTAGATTTTTGTTTTCCACCTACTTATACGCCAACTAATAGGTACGCTAAATATGGCCCTTGGGTCTTATGGCCTGGCGCTGTCTACCCCGTCAGAGATAAAGACGTGATAATATTTATGTATGTATCGGAAAGTACTAAAAATTTAATTGCGATAAATGGATTTTTCGAAGCGTAAATTTTTCCTTGCGCGAATGGTACCTACTTTTCACGCATTTTGCAATTTTCTTCTTTTCGAGTCGAAATGGTTCCATTTGATTAAAATACCTTTGACCAGTATTTGGCTACACTGATCGACTTATCATTATAAGCCTCATTGAGATCATACCATGAGTTCATGTATGTATTCATACATAGGTATCTAAGCGAGTTTGTCCCCATGTAAGTTTTGTAAGAAGTTTTTCGTCCCAATGGGATGTAAATTTCATAGGACGAAACGCTTAACTACTCGTTTTTTTGTAATACATCATCATCAAGTCTTTTTAGTCTCCACTACAGGAGCGCGACCCTTTTCGATTTTTTTGTAATACCTATACCATAAACACAAAAAAATCGAAAAGTATTTTTGAAGTGAAAAGTTTTTCAGCGGCATTGTGCACTTTTTGGGATGGGTAAAAAATGTTAAACTTGCGTCAGGACACATGATCTGATCGAATATTCGTAAGTCGGAGACGTGACCCGAGACCGCCGCAAAGGCGCGCTTTTCACTACTTCTTTCAGTTTAAATAATTGAAACTGTCCTTTAACATTTTAATACTTAACTTTAAGGCTAACAGCAACATAGCGTGTGATATATGTATTTACTATAAGAAAAACAATTAGCCATTTAACTTAATCGTATGACTATGACATTGACTAGTCGGCTTCCGGTGTGCTTTAACCCGTTTCCAACATATAGCAGGCGCACACGCAACATATAGTATTGCAAAATAAACTTGCTTCTACTGCTATGAAACCAATTACTATGGCTGTCTATTCAATTTGGTGGGGTTATAGCATATCACGGCAGCATTGAAAACGAAAGTGAGTCGTGATTTTAGCTTAGATAATAATAACTGCGATACCAGAACTAGCAATTTGTTTCGCCTATTTTAGTCTTTTTTACTGTGAACTAGATATGACCTTTCATGTATGGAGCAATCAGGAGATCGAGGTTTTCCTAGGCCGAACTCTTAATTTTTTTAAATTATTAAAGTGAATTTTAGACACTCCCCGCACCGTTTTAGACCGTAGAAGTCAGTCAAGGGAATGGGCGACAATAAAATAATAAGAATAGGCGATGCGGCTAGCAACCTATCACTATTTTGATTCCGTTTTACACTTTAACGCCCACCAACACGGTAAACGTGGCCTTTCGGGCTTATGACCTCAAGCTCTGTCTACCTCGTAAGGGATAAAGACGTGATAATAGGTAATATGTATGTAATTTTAGACTATTTAGTATATCTAAACCAGATGGCGCCAACTTGTATCTGCCCTTTGCCCCCACAGAAAGCCAATAGAGAGAAGTATACATGTCATAAGTTTCTAATGGAACATCGATATATATATAAACATTAATCGCTATTTCCCCTGGTAACTTGGCTAGATCGGGCTAATTCTTTTTTGTCATGATTGTTTCTCTCATAAGAAGGTTTTATGAAAGATAATATTTAGAAAGATGCGCGAAAAAGTAAAAAAATGTGGAAACATCGATTATAATTTTTAAATTGTCTAAGTTGACTAGCTCCGTGGCGCAGCGGTCAACACGCCTGCCTGCGACACGGAGTGACCGGGTTTGATCCCCGGCCAGGTCAAGATGGAAAATGATCTTTTTCAGATTGGCCTGGGTCTTGGATGTGTTCTAAATATGTATTTGTTATAAAATATAGTATCGTTCAGTTAGTATCCCATAACACAAGTCTCGAACTTACTTTGGGGCTAGCTCAATCTGTGTGATTTGTCTAAAAAAAAAAAAAAAAAATAAGCAAACATTGTTTTTCTAATCGTTTGAGAGTTGGGGTCTATTTATAGTTCTCTCTCAGTCTATTTATAGGACAGAACAACGTTTATAGGAATAGCCGTGTCGTTTCCGGCAGAGTAGAATAGAATCACTCCTAGTCTTCCCATGGAAGTCGTAAGAGGCGAGTTAGGAAATACAAACTTAACAAAGCTCATAACACCAATGAGACCTCTCCAACCCGTCTGGCCAGCGAGGAACGCCAAATCCTCTGTCTGCTCTGGCCAAGTATGGCTCCGGTAGTACAGAGAGGGTCATACTCCTGCAGTGGAGACTATATAAATTGGTCCCATTTCAACTTTATCAAAATTGATTTTGTAGTTTTGTGGAAGTTTATCCTAATCCTAACTAATATTATAAATGGGAAAGTGAGTTTGTTTGTTACGCTTTCAAGCCGTAACTACTAAAACGATCATCATAAAATTTTGCATACAAGTTCTCTGGAGTATGGAGAAGGACATAGGCTACCTTTTATCCCGGGAAAAAGTTACTATTCCCGAGGGATCGACATTGACGCGGGCGGAGCCGCGGGCGAAAGCTAGTAAGCTTATAAGTTATTCCAGTATACCGAAGATATTAGTTTTTTTTATTCTAAAGACCTGACTCAACCTTTGATATTAATAACAAAATGATAATTCACCAGCTCTATCATAAAACTTGAATACATTATTTAAAGTTATTTTGTGTAGCGAGAGAACATTTGTCATGATTATTTTAAAAACAACATAAAATCAATTTTCGATTATTGAACATACATATTTCATTTATCATAGTTTTTCTTTTTGTGATTAATATATATTTTTTTGTTCTTCCCCTGTTTAAAATGGTTCCGATGGGCAGCAGCGACGGAAGCACAAGAAACTAAATAGACTACCAACCCGCCTGCCAAGCGTGGTGTGGCAATGTCCTCCCATGGAACGAAGAATCCTTGGGAGAGGCCTTTGTCCAGCATTGGACTTCTTATACAGGGTTATAGTTAACTAACGCAAAACCTGCTAAAGACGACTTGGGTACATCATGACTAACAACGTTTATTTTAAGACTTTTACCTAAACGCAATACATAGTAAGATTTTACATACCATTAGATTTAAGTGCATTTCTATCCTACGTTAAGTCTATGCTGCCAGCGGCGTGCCACGTGAGCGTAGGTATCTACTATTATTACCTCGTAGCGCTGAATGCCATAGAGTTAAGACGGGTAGAATTGCAAAATTGCATTTTATTTATTTTTTGTATGAAAAAAGCAAACATAGAATTACACAAAGTCATATAGCAAACGTAGTTAATCATGATGTACCTAAGTCGTATTTAGGAGGTTATGCGTTAGATACCACTTACCCTGTATATAGTCTTCTTACTATCTTCTGTTGTCTTTCTGATATTTTAGATCTATATTCTTGTTGTCATCAATTTATTTTCGGCAGAACTAGAGGAATCATTGCATTCATCATCATCATCCATCTACACTCGTCCACTGCCGGACATAAGTCTCTCCCATGGCACGCCACTGAGCTCGGTCTTGAACTCTTCTTCTCCAAATACTGCCATCAATCTTACCATTGCATTGTCTTTCTCTATTTCACACTCAAATGAAGAATCTACTAGTTTGTAGGTTGCCTAATGTTTTCCTTTGCCGGAAGCAGACAGTGCTCGATCATCATCATCATCATCATTTCAAGTAGGTGTCACGGTCAATCGACCATGCACACCCTGGTATCAGAGTTCTTCGGAACCGCCTCTCGGCCTCTGACGTGGTTCCTTTGACGACTACCAGCGTGCCTTCCGAAGCACGGAATCATCTTTATTATCAGACAATCAGGTGATTCAAGCCAGCAATGTCCAAACTAAACTGGAAGCAACTAAACAAAGTATGCTTTCCGTGGGAATCGAACCCACGACCCCCGGGTCTACGGGCAATCGCCTTAACCACTGGACCACGGAGGCAGTGCTCGAAGAAAATGTATAAAAGACAAAGTTAAATACATTTTAAATAGTTTTTTATTAATTACTAGAGGTAAAGATTGAATTGGCCAGGGATAGAGCCCGAGACTTTCCGATTATTGGTCTGGACTCTTAGAGCATTGGACCACAACCAGTTTTTATAATGTATGATATTTTTATGCTACCTATAACCTTTTAGATGACCCATGATAAAGTGACTCGTATCTTATAAACTAATGACCATAACTTCTCGTACAATGGAATGACACGTCATTTTTATCCTAATCCTCAATAATATTATGTATGCGAACGTGAGTTTGTTTGTTTGTTACGCCTTTACAACTGAACCAATCATTAGAAAAATTTGCATACACGTTATCTAGGGTAAGAGAAGGACATAGGGTACATTTTATCCAGGGACTTTTCCCTGGATAGAATGTACCCTATGTCCTATATTACTATACTACTATTCCCGAGGGATCGCCATTGACGCGGGTGGAGCCGCGGGCAAATGCTAATTAGATATAAATTGACAAAGAAAAAAAAGCGGCTAATAATCCATTTATCAAATCCAGTTACAGTATTTTGTGAAAGAATAATAAAAAATATGCCTTTCATATTTGTAAACCAGCGTTAGAAAAAATAAAACAAGAATGTCTTGACAAATAGTTTAAAGCCTTCGGTACTCTAGGTGTTATTAAGGATTCCAACTCCTAAATGCTGAACAATTTTGAATGTATAGGGATACATTCAAAATTGTTCAGCATTTAGAAGTCATGAACTTAAATATACTCACATATTTACATACTATATTTGAACTCTTAAACCATCACACTTCTTAGGGAGTACTAAAAATGTTCACGTTCAGGATGACAATTTTTCAACCTTGCATGGTAAATATAGTCTTATTATCAACATGAAATAAACCAAAGTCACAGTATAATACACAAATGTACGTGAAATTGGAAACAGGAACCAAAAATAGTCAGGTGACCAAATCTGTATTTGAGAAAAATAAGATTTCTCCTATTTCCTTATACGGCTTGTATGGTAGAATCAGCAGATACATTCTGGTCTTTTTTCAATATTTGAGGAATATTACGGTAATGATAATAACAAAGTGGCATTTGGGTATTATGACCCTAGGCTCTGCCAATCCCGTAAAGGATAAAGACGTGTTAATACGTAACCAGGTGTTGCAGTACCTAGTCTATGAGCACTGGGCAGCGGTGATCGCTTACCATCAGGTGACCCGCTCGTTTGCCGCCCTATGTTGAAAAAGAAAGAATAGTATAGCAAAAAATACACTTTTTGGAACTATAGGGAAAGTTGGTACAAACAGCTGTTGGCACAAACAGTTGGTACAGCAAACTTATCTCTTTTAGTTAACCTGGTAAATGGGCAGATGACCTGGAAAATGGGAACCTGGTAATGATTGGGATTGGCGCAGAACAAATACAGGTACTCGTGTGTATCACGGTAAAAATATCATCATCATCGTTTTTAGTCTACACTACAGGAGCACGACCCTCTCGTGTACTACTAGGGCCATACTTGGCCAAAACAGCCAACAGAGGACTTGGCCTACACTCCTCCCGCTGGCCAGATGGGTTGGAGAGGTCTCTTAGATGTTTATAAGCTTTGTTTAGCTTGTATTTCCTAAGTCGACTTCTACGACGTCCACGGGAAGACTTGGAGTGGTCCTATTCTACTCTGCCGGATACCACACGGTAAAAATATATTTTCTTATATTTGTACCCTTTATTTAATTACTTTGATTCGCCATTTTATTTCTTAATGTTTCTCAGTATCCTTAAAGTCCTCTGTGAATCACTATGCCATATTACAATGCGATCGAGAGTGGTCACTTTTGGTCAAAACGCTACTTTCTACATTGCGTCACTTTGCTGCAAGCGCAAGGTTAACAACACTTTAGATCCTCTTTGATAATATGTCTGATTTGCGAAAATATCGAATATCTGACTTAAACTTTTACTTTTTCTTTTCAGTATAAAGGTCTTCGCACATTACACCAACTCAACGCCGACTCCAACTCCAACTTATCTGTGAATTATGGCAGTGAAATGTGAGGTTTGCATTGTGATATTTAGAGTAGATTTTTCAACGTTAATAATTGAAAAGCGAACTACGCGTTGACGATGCGTGGTCAACTCGTTGCTCTCCAAAAAATTTGACAAATTCACTCTTAAATAACACAACATAAGGCTTACATTTCACTGCAATATTGTGAGTTGAGTTAAAGTGGCGTCATTGTTGAGTTGGTGTAATGTACGAAGACCTAAAGTAAGGCAAATATTGCTTATAAGGTAATGTTTTGTGTAGCAAAGGTATTAGGATACTACTCACTTGGGTGAACGCGGAAAAGCAAGTAGCAGCTCGGGATGCCTTACCTGCATATGTACAGTTGAAGATGAGAGCCCTGACTCCTGATCAAGTATGACATTGGATCACCATTAGTAAAATATGAAGAACATACTTTTTGAATATTTTTTATATAGACTGCTTTCACGCTACAATGCGCAAGCGCGCCACGTCCCTGGTGCGCAGGGTGCGGGACAGCCCAAATGCAGTGCTTTCTATTATCGCGGGCAGATTGGATTGCCCTTATATACAGGACTGTTCTGATAGGCACGTACCCTTGTTCCCCATTTATAAGAATGTTATAGTTATTATTCTTTGACATACATTATTTGACATTGATTTTCGAATTATATAAAATTGACATTTTATTAATTGTAATTGTAAAAAAAAAAACCTATTTTGTGCCACTTTCGTCCATTTCCTTTAATAGCTCTTGATATCATCGCACCAGTTTCCTAGACCTGCTTCGTTTCCTGTAACCATCTTCCAGAGTCCATTTTGTGACTATAGTGGCCTATCGGTCTGGATACATACGGCAAACGTGACCTGCCCAATCCTATTTGACCAGTTTTAGAGCGAAAAGAAAACAGAGTTTGGCACTGTATACAATCAACCAAGTGACACCCAGGATACTTTGCGCCATCGTTTCTGACAAATCTTGAGCTTGGACTATTGCTGATGATTTACATACATTTCGTGTGATGGACATGTTATGGAACGGACACTATGCGACATTATTAACAATGTTAGTTCATTTGTGAGGGTCTGTTGCAACTCAACACACACATTCTTAACCGATTGATTTGAAAATTGTGTACTTATGTTAGTCGGATGACAATGGATGGATTTTGTCAAGGAGAATTAAGAAAAAAGTGACAAAGGCTATGGTAGGTGGCAAAACAAAATGTAGAGAACTGACATACGGTGCCGACCCCACATGAAAAAGTGGGATTAGGTAAAGGAAGAAGAAAAAGAGGTTTCGATCATCATCATCATCATTTCGTGTAGGTGACACGGTCAATCGACCATGCACTACATGGTGTCAGAGTTCTTCGAAACCGCCTCTCGGACCCTGACGTGGTTCCTTTAACAACCTACTAAATTTGTAATAATTTAAAGAAGGAAAGAAATAAAACAATATTTGTGTTCTTCATTAAAAAAAATAATTTTGTTTTGGTAGAGTCACGCTACCGGCAAAATTTATTTTTGCTAGTAGCATGCATGGGCCGGCTCGTCCGGGGAAGTACCACACTCTCACAGAAAATCGACGTTTGAGTAGAAGCTTTACCGTTTCTATGCTTAGTTCGGTGAGTGAGAGAGCCCGAGGCCTATCCTTCTCCCCCTTCCCACTGTCCTCCCCCAACTCCTTGAAAGGCCGCGGCAATGCTCCTCACACACTCTGGTGTTGCAGTTGTCCATGGGCAGCGTTGATCGCTTACCATCAGGTGACTAGCTTACTCGGTTGCCGCCCTATAACATGAAAAAAAAAATGTTACAACGGATTACTCACGTACGAAGTCAGCTACTATTCGACATGTTTCGACCTCATCCGAAGGTCTTCCTTAGGACGAAAGTGAATCTTCTTTACTAGCAAAAATAATTTTTATTTGTATTAGGTATATAATTTCCCTATAAAAATATAAATATAATGATGAGCGTCATAAAAATAATAAAGGTAAATAAGCAATCATTTTATTTAAATAATATTCGTCGCTAACATCGATACTTAATTCAATTGTAAATGATTCCGTAAACAAATTATGATCATAAAATTAATTAATGCTATTAATTAATAAAGGACGAATAATTTCATAAATTAATTATACTGAGCACAGTGTGAAGCATTAGGACAGTTAACATAGTTATTAAACTTAGAAGTCTGTCGTACGTACAGATAAATAAAGATTATTAATCATTATGTCAAGTCAAGAGTAGACTTGAATAATTGAAAATCTTTACAAATAAATTATCCAGTTTCGGTAACATTTTGATGGGACTAATCTGGACTCATAGGGATTTTGGGTTTTTCCCTATTCATCCCACGTATTCTCATTCCATGTGTTTCAAAATTCTTAACTCATTCCGAATTTTAATTAATTACTCATCCTTTCTTTACTCATTCTGTCTGTAAAAAACTGTTTTATAATCAGTAAAATGACGGAGTTATGAATGTTAATTATAAAAATAAAAAATCCGTCGAAATAACCACCTCCTTTTTAAGGTCGGTTAAGGGTTCATGCATAAAATAAATATGTAAAGTCTTGCTATCCTTGGCTTTGTCTATAAATGTCGCCTTGTACACAATTAAGGCGAAAGGGGATAAAATCCTCCAGGAGTTCTACAAGAGCAACTACTTTTTTGCCTATTTGAGTATCCCACTGCTGGTCATAAGCCTCCCCTTTTTGTCTCCAGTCATCCCTGTCGCATTCAATAGTTTGCCAGCCTCTAATATATACGTCCTGGATGGACGTATATATTAGAGGCTTATTAGTGATCGCGCCATCTCCTTCTAAGTCTGCTACATTTTCGGCGGCCATCCGGTTTCCACACAGTGGCCACCTTGGCTCACCTTTCCTCTCGGCATGCGGCACACGTGTCCCGCCCATTCCCACTTAAGCTTTGCTGATTGCACATCTTCATCCTTTATCTGAGTTTTGGAGCGCAGAATGGTGATTTGCGCCAGCGCCCCAAATCCTACCTTAGCCTATTTTTTTTTCATTACAAGCTTTTATTTAGTTTCACCTGTCACAAGTTTGTGTGTAATCAGATCTTGCGAATTAAATTTGATCCACTTCCCGGTTACCGATTGAGCTGAAATTTTGCATGCATGTGTGAATCTGATAATAGTACAATATTATGGAATCATTGCGGTGGTCTGATGATGGAGTTGAAAGGTGATGGCCATAGGAACTCTTAAAAACAAGGTACACCAATCGTGTTTAGCTCATTTGTCTTAGAAAGCACTTTACAGTGTTGAATCGTTTATAATAAAAGTTTGTCACAAAAATGTAATTTTTGAAAAGAAACTTGTTGAACAATCTACATTTTATGTAAGCTTTTGCCAACAAGTTTGCCTTAATATTGAAGTAGTCTGCATGCGCTGACCTCTACAACCTCTATCAGGTCATCCGACTAAATAGTCAAATTTAAATAATAACATAAATTCTAATGTCTGCTTTATCACACAAACGTGTGACTCACAATACGAAGAAGTCAAGGCTGTTATTTAATTATAATCAGAGATAAGTATGGTAATTTGTATTATCGAAACATCTTTATTGTATGAGTTCAAACAAGAAGTAGTCATATAATCACGTCCCGACTATCGTCAAATGCCTCTTAGATAAGTAGTGTTTAGCTAATAAGCATTTTCTTTCAGGTATATTTCTGTACATGTTGTTGTTTCATTATAGACATTACGTTTAAAAGTAAAGATTGTAATTGAAAAAAAAATTTACGTGGTCGCGTTGTACCTACGTAGCCGTCGTCTTGATATAAAAATACAAATTTGATTTTATACTTGTCTGGTGATCAATTTCTTTAAATTCCAAATATATAGATAGGTGTATTATACTTGACAAGGACGTTCTTCAAGCGTCGAAAATGTACACAGCGAAGATTTTCTAAAATTCAGTCAGAAGATGATTAATATTTATGGAGTTTGATTGTAACCTGGCAATTATTCAAAATTCAAATTCAAAATCAAAATTCAACATTTTCACAACTTAAAATTATTGTCCAATAACTTTAAGTTGTCAAAATTGTCAAGATTGGATTGTTTGATATGTATTTTCTATCTATAGTCTATAGAAAACTAACAGGCTATGGGCTAATAGACTTAACATTTCATTGCAATAACGTATTCCATAAAGCCCACATTTGTTTTAAACTCACAAAAGCAATCAAACAACACACATACAATGATAATCCCCTCTACAATTGAAAAACTAAAATAGGAGTCGAATAAAGAATAAATTATGATAGAAATACAATGTGTCAGATGACTGCGGAGTCCTTGGCTGCTAAAACCTTTTCACCGTGTCGTAACGTCTCAAAAAGCCTCACAATGGCGTATGCGCGTGTGAATATGTTTCGACAGACTAAAAAACTTAAAAAACAAGATACGTTAATATTGTTGATAACTAAATCCGGACTACTAAACTTTTTCGAGCGATTTTTTACTTTTACGAAAAGTTATAGTTTATGGTATTGTACGCAAAAAAGGCAAAATTACCATATTGAAGTCTAACCGACTATAAAGTCGGTTAGACTTCAAAAAAAGGAGGAGGTTATCAATTCGGTTGTATTTTTTTTTAATGTATGTTACTGCAGAACTTTTTTACCCTTTTTTAAAATTCTTTTTGTGTTCAAGTTGGTTCCATTTAAATTTCACCACAATCGGTTCAGTATAAATAAATTAAAAGTAAAAAGTTTTTTATATTTAATTTATTTATTAATGCGTACTTATACATCGCTATAGGAGATAAGGTTCGCCTTAGTATGTGCCTGGTGCGTCCGACTTGCACTTGCCAGTTTTATTTGCAAATGTCATTTAATTTATATAAATAATACATAATACATTAGGGATAATGCTTTTATATATTATACAATCAAATTCAATTAGTGTTTCTTGGAAATTATTGGATTGAGAATTTTGACGAAATGTGCGAAGAATTTTGACGAAATGTGCGAACACATCGTATGTACTTATTGACTACAAATTTGACAGAACTTTACTTTATTTCGGTATATTTTGCCATTTGGGCATGGAAAATACAATGGAATAATAATCTTTAATTATTTTGGAAACAAAGACGATAAATAAATAACTACATACCCAAAACGAAGACATTCAAATAACAATTCCAATTTTAAAATTCCAATTTTTTCACTGTTTATGGAATTATTAAGCTATATTTAGGCATAATGAAACTCAACTATACATCAAAGATTGCATCTAGCAAATGCTTGTTATCAAACAAGAATATAGTCAGAGCACTATAGTTTACAATGAACGGACATCCAAACGGACATACCACATAATCTGTGGATTTACCCGTTTAAATATTGATACTCGGCGGCCGTCAAGCGGATTTTGTCTGTTTAGCAGTCTCTCTTACATCACCATAGGGCATTTCATTAACATAATTGAGTGTATGGTGGTATTATTATAGATTGCAGAATGCTTTGTGATTTCCATATCGAAATATATAAAAAACCGGCCAATTCCGAGTCAGACTCGCGCACGAAGGGTTCCGTACCATTATCTATAAAAACGACAAAAAAATCATGTCTGTTGTATGGAAGCGACCCTTAAATATTTGTTTTATTTTAATTTACTTATTTATTTTTAAAGTGATAACTAAATATTTTGAGAATATTTCAAGCGTCGTATCTGTTGCCGTTATCAATATCAAGCAAAAAATTCACGTTTGCTGTATGGGAGCCCCCTTAAATATTTATTTTATTATAGTAGTATAAATGATTATCTCTTGAATTGGCATGTAACATCCTCGTCTTCATCATCACTTAACATCAGGTGAGATGGGAGACAAATGCCTAATACATTACTTAATAAAAAAAATGTTCCTCCCAGGTGATCGAGGGAAGGGACAAAAATCTGATGAACCATGTCACGATGCAATTGGGCTAGCAACACATCACTATTATGATTTCTGTTCTCAGGCTCACCAATATGCTAAAGGTGGCCTTAAGGTCTTAAAGACCTGAGCTGATAGTATACATTAATTACTTTTTCCTTTGATGGTTTTTAAGGGCCTATATTATGCCTTTTTTGTAAGGCCAAAATTACGTAGTTGTTTCCTCGTCTTCATCGTCACTTACCATCAGGTGAGATGGGAGATAAATGCCTAATTAATATTTAGTAAAAAAAAAAGCCCTAGACCAAAATTTAAGATTTAAAAGGACAAACACAAACAGGGCAAATCTAAACTTAGTTTAAAATATATCTATAATATTTAATTAAGAAGCAGAGAGAGTCAAAGTTTGTGTATATAACTGTAGTCACAATATAAGTGTACGCATAAAATGTGAATCTTTTTATAGGACGCCGTGTTTAAACAATTAATTAAAATGATCATTAGATAAGCATATTCCACTGATATATTAATAGATAAATTATGCATACAGTCAGTTCCTGCGGTATTTCCTGAACATAAATTTAAAACTTCAAGTAGACATTTAACTTCAAGAAGACAAATAAACGATTTTTATTATTATTATTATTACATTAAAGTCGTCGCTTAATATACACACTTTATATACAATCAAGTAGATATATCACAATGCTATAAACATTTACCTAAATACCTAAAAACTATCTCCTATTCCTTCAAATCGATATACGTATATAAAATAGGTAAATCACTAGCTATAGGCTTTGTCCACCTTATTTATATTCGATGCCTGCTTTTAATTATCATATGAGTATTAAACGACGTCTCTTTACGGAATTAAATATTTTCATAGTTCGGATATGTGTTTAAATATGTAGGTATGCATGGACATACTAATTTCAAAATACAATAATAGATATGGAACTCATCATCTCGAGTGATACTGGCCTCAATTTTATTATATTAACTGAGATAACTTAAATAGATTATAAAAGAGATTAAAATCACTTAATTGTGGAACCATAGTAAAAAGTATATTTGAGAAATGGGAATAAGTATCAGGGTAAGGTCACGGTCAGTTTTGGTACTTCTGACCCATGACTTTAACATAAGAAAACAACTTAAGTGTTTCTGTAAGTTGTAACAAAAATAATTTAAAAAAATCATGAAAGTCAATTGCCCTTAATAATTATTATAATGATTATAATAATCTAATTACACACATTTTTTAAGTGTACCTAATAGGTACACTTAAAAAATGTTGTACGTATCTGGAGAAATTACGTAAAATAAGTACGTATCTGTCTGCTCTGGCCAAGTATGGCTCCAATAGTCCAGAGGGTCATGCACATGCTCCTGCAGTGGAGACTAAAAAGACCTGATGATGATGATGGAGAAAATACTCGTACTTTTTGAAATCTATACGAATAGCTCATTATTTTATTCACAAGTATGTAACTGTGTACAGTTACTCGCACTTTTACATAATAAGTCATAACTTTTGTTATGTATAACTGAAGCAGGTACTTAGGTATGTATGTTTCATAATAGTTGACGTTAACAATCTTATAAAGAGCATATCTTCTAGCCAAAAATATTAGCTTATTTATATTAGAAATTTTCTCAAAAAACTGCCTAGGTAGAGTTTAAATTATGAGCTACGATTAATAACTATTAAATTAATGATTCTATTGCTCATGCATGGATGCTGAGTTCTAAATAAATTCACAACAAAACTACGTATAGTAAAATACCCAGAACAAATTAATATTAAAAAGATATTCAAGAAAAAAAAAGTAAGATATTATTTTTAACTAGCTGTTGCCCACGGCTCCGCCCGCGTTAGGGTCGATCCCTCGGGAACAGGAGAATTTCCCGGAATCAAACATACCCTATATCCTTTCCTGGGCCTCAAACTACCTCCGTACCAAATTTCATCCAAATCAGTTCAATGGTTGAAGCGTAAAAAGACAACAGACGCTCCTTTCTTAGCGCTCACTCACATCATTATAAAAACCCCTGTACCAAATCTCAAGTTTCTAGGCGCAGCAGTTTCGGTTGCGTTGATATATAAGTCAGATTTGCCCGCGGCTACGTCGCCGCCGTTAGTGTCCATCCCTCAGGAACTGTAGAATTTCCCGGAATAAAAGATACCCTATGTCCTTCCCCGGGTCTCAAACTACCCCCATACCAAATTTCATCCAAATTGGTTCAATGGATGAAGCGTGAAAAGAAGACTATACATACATACATAGTATCACGTCTTTTTTCCTTACGGGGTAGACAGAGCCTAGGTTTATAACACCTGAAGGCCACGTTTAGCATGTAATTTTCCTATGTCACTTATAATATATAAGTAAGTGCTATATATTTGCAGGCAAGGCAAACTCATGGCTTAAATTCATTCAAATGACGATATTTTTTTTTTTAACTAACCGATTTTTATGAAACAAACTTTAAATGTTAATCTGAGTTAAAATAAAGCAATTGGTGAAAGTTTGAAGTAAATCGGTTCAGTATTTTCGGAGATAATCGTGATCATACATACAGACAGACAGACAGACAGACAAAAAATTCTAAAAAAAATTTTTTGCTTTCTATTATTCTTTTTAAGTGTCCCTCTATCCATTTCAGTCAAAAATTCTAAATGTACAGACAAAATATTTTTACTGTTTTATTATATGTATAGATAATTATGGTTCCATAATTTAGTGATTTCAATTTCTTTTATAAATTAAATAAGTAATCTCTAGTGAATATAATAACATGTCTAATTACGATTAAATCTTATTACTTATGTCACTTCTTTGAATACCTGTATATAAATAATTTATCGTAGGTATTATTCCTTGTATAGTATAATTTCTTATGTATAATCATGAAAATTATGAGCGTGTTGAACAGGTTATTTAAATAGATGTATTTAAATTATGTAGGTTTATAACAATTTCAATATTAAATATTTGTTCTTTTGAATAGAAGCCATTTAAGTTTTGTTGCAGTTTAAAATAGATACTTGGAATAAGATTTTATGGCTCAGTTACATATTATCCAAGTTTATAATAAAATTTATTTAGTTTACAATAAAGAGAAAGATAAATCTTTAGGAGAGACTATACCTAACTCTACCTAACATATGACGAAAAATGAAAAAAGTAATTTCTTATATATTAGGAATTTATATTAGTATATTTCATCAATAATTTATTATAATAACTACCTATATTTATTCTTATCTCATTATGTTATTAGCATTTATTTTAAATGTTGCCATTTTTTTTTTGTTGAAGTTGTACTTAAAAATCTCTAATATAAATCAAAGTTAGAAACTTTCAAGAACAGTACCCTTGATTCATTTCGAGTAGGTGACACGGTCAATCGACCATGCACATCCTAGTGTCAGAGTTCTTCGGAACCGTCTCTCGGCCTCTGACTTAATTCCTTTAACGACTACCAGATGGCAGTTGGGACCAACGGCTTAACGTGCCTTTCGAAACACGAAATTATCATCAGACAATCAGGTGACAGTACCCTTAAAATAACCAACCAAAAAAGAACAGACAAAATCCTTTCGCACTTTCAGTTTCGTTGCATAACTCACCGTGTTACTACAAGGAGGGCCGGGCGCGCTGCAAATAACACTTGTACACTTATCAGCCATGCACTTAATCCATCACGTTTTGAATTTTTAAATTTAGAAACACACAGTTCAAAATTTCGGGAGCGCGCGACACAATTTTTCCTCGAGGAAAACTGTGGCCGCGCGACGCGTTGCTCGCTCGACGGCCAACGGCACACTGTCGCGGCGAACGTTTCCCCCACACATAAAACCTTTGGGTGGGAGTGGGGCTTCGGAAATGCATTTCGGGTTTTCCTAGATCCTGTCCCGTTTCAGGAGCGGATGCTGATTGGATTTTTGAGAATTCTTATTGGAATTATTTGTTTATGGGCGAAGAAGAAAGGTTACGTACATATTTATTATAGACTAAGCTTTAAGTGGGAGTGGAGCTGTTTTGGAGATGTATTTCGGATTTTTCTATATCCCTTTCCTACTTGGGAGCGAAATTTGACTGCTTTTTTTAATCCTTATTAATTTACTGGTTTAACACCGATTACCAGGATTGATAACAAAAAGCATTACAATTTTTTTTTATAATATTTTTGGTGACTTGCTGTGGCTTCTTCCTAGTCAAACCTGAAGGCTATATCTTTCTCAAGATGTAAATTAGTATTAATACTTGTATTTTAATAAGATAAAAATCAGAAGTCATTTTTATATTTAAATTATTTCTAGCACTCAACTCTGCTGATATTTTTTCGATACATCAAATAAAAATTAAAATTCATGTAATTTTTTTATAATTGTAAAAGTAATACTAATTTTAAATCCTTAATTGGGATCAAATATAGTCATGTTTTATTACAATAAATGCAAAATTAGCCGTAAATCTAAAAATTGGAGCAAGATTTGACGCTGCCCGCTTTTCCCTACGAAAAGACATCAACGAGATCCTTTTGCGGACTTTTTAAATGTCACGTTTTTATCAGGTAATTTTATTATATTTTTTTAAACAGTTGTTATTTTTGACGTGACAAAGTCTTTTAAGTCGATAAACGCCGGCTGCTCGCACAAAAAGTGTCACGTTCCGAGTAAAAGCGAGAACGTGGAACAAGCGATAGAGAAGCACGATCAGTCTAAGCGTTGAGCTTGTGACGCATCTGTCGGAAGCGTTCGGCTAATGACGCATCTATCTCTCTTCCACCGTTATCACGTAAAATTATCGGCCGTAAACCGACATTACAGACAGCCATTTTTTTGTTAAATCCGTACTAATATTATACCTAAATGCGTAAGTAACTCTATCTGTCTATCCTTGCATCCGAGTGCTTTTGCCGGTTGCGTCCTTAGCCTTCCGGGTTCCGCTATTATGATTCATTCTGTGTAATATGATTTAGGCCGGCTCTCTGCCTGACATCAGCCCTCTTTAAGCATCCTGGAGATACTCTAGAACCAAGAAAAATATTTAAAAAAGGTGTTCTCCGCACTGAAAATCGAACCAGGTGCCTCCGTGTCGCAGGCTGGCGTGTTAACCACTGCGCCACGGTGGCCGAAATCTTTTGTATTAATAATATTAATTAGTTTACGTCTGCGGCTCTACTGGCTTTAATGTCACTGCCTCAAAAACAGTACTTATTTTTTGGGGTTTCACGAAGCCTATGTCCTTCTTCGTTACCCAGACAATGCGTTTGCAAAATGTCATGATGATCGTATGTGTAGTTAAGGTGTGAAAGCGAAACAAATAAATTAACAAACCAACAAATGAATAAACAAAAACCTAACTCTTTCGCGTTTATGATATACATATGTTAGGATAGGATTGTTACTCATACTTATTCCATATACTAATATTATAAATGCAAAAGTAAGTCTGTTTGTCTGTTACCTTTTCACGCTTCAACCATTGAACCAATTTTAATGACATGTGGTATGGGTCCGGGGAAGAAAGGACATAAAGTACTATTCATTCTGGGAAATTCTACTGTTCCCCAGGGACCGACAACAGCTAGTATAATTATAAATTAATTGTATCAACTATAGACATCAAATGAAAATAAATGAAAGTGATGTAATTCGAAAAAAAAACACTATCTATATCATCATATAGTAATAAATCTATTGTTAGACAAAGGCTTCTCATTCTGGTACCATATTGTCACCGACATAGCTCAGCAGATAAGCTCTTTGAAGTTTTGATTAATTTGTATTTTTTAGTTTAAGATTTAAAATCAAGTAGATTTAAAATAAATTTTTAATAAAACTTATAAATAAAATACGAATTTTATTTATAAGTTTTATAAGTTATAAGTTTTTAATACGTAATTTCATAGTTCAAAATTGATACTACAATGAAACGACGATACGAGTTTTTGATATACATAATATAAATAAAATACTAGCACCCGATCTGGTGGTAAGTATCACCATCATATATTAATTCTAATTGACGCAACAACATTTGCGTCAATTGAATAATATTACAAAATTGAATTATATATTACATTTTACATCCATTTATTCTTCATTCATCATTTTACTGACGCAAATAATATAAATAAATAAATACAAGATTTATAACTATTATTTCTATTTACATTAAATTATTTAAATCACGAAGAATACCTAACATAAATAAATTAAAGGCAAGATTTCTATGATGTAGGTACCACTCATTAAATAGTTATTAATAAATAAACTATAGCTCTTTATAGTTTTTTAAATATCTACATGGCAGTAACAAATTATCGCTTTGAACCCATTCCAGGAGTAAATAAGGTCGACCAAGACATTTTTTATGTATTTGACACCTCATCGCACTCGTACACAGATTCATATTCATACGTCATTTTAGTTTGTAACTTTGTACTTGTATCTTCCTAGTGCCATTTCTATGGAATTCTCTGATTCTCGACTAATAATAGGAAATATAGTGGGTGGCTAAAGCTTTTGCACATTAATATGTGCAAAAGCTACAGACTACTAGCGTAGTAAGCCTATAAGTTTAGCCACCCACTATATTTCCTATTATTAGTCGAGAATCAGAGAATTCCATAGAAATGGCACTAGGAAGATACAAGTACAAAGTTACAAACTAAAATGACGTATGAATATGAATCTGTGTACGAGTGCGATGAGGTGTCAAATACATAAAAAATGTCTTGGTCGACCTTATTTACTTGGATCTAATTTAGTCATATTTATATTATTAATTATAATAATATAAATATGACTAAATTAGATCCATTAAAATGTGATATGACCCCTTTTGATGCCTGCAAAGGCCTATTTTTCTGAATAAACGTTTTGATTTTGATTTATATACATACATACTATTACGTATTTTTCCTTGCTGAGTATATGGAAAATACGTCTTCTTCTTGTAATTAAAGAGCTAGGCTCTTGTCTGTGAAGTAACCAATGACCTCCTTTCTTCTCTATTTAAAGCTAATCTTTTTACTTCCGCGTAAATCTAGAAGACCACATTTAGCATTTTGGTAGGCTTTAGGTGGAAAACGGGCTCAGAACAGTAATGGATTGCTAACCACATCGCCTACTAATATGATTCCTCGGATTTTACCCATTATACTTCGCCCATTTTCGTTGCTGAAACTGATGTCGACTCGATGTCACACCAGTGTGACACTTAAGGCGATACCACTGTAAATAAGGTCGTTCTGAACCTTATTTATCTCGCAAAATACTTAAATTAGTAGTTTCAAATCTAAGTAATACGGTTTTTGACTATTTCATCTCCAAAAATTGAAAATGAAAACACGTTTTGATAAAATTTTCTCGACAGAAATATTTTTTTGAAAAATGGTCTTCGTTCGCAAAGTTTTTGTTATTGTAGCTCAAATGCGACGAATGAAATAATGATTTTTAGACTAAAAGATAGGTTATTAGTAATTCATCAAAATGTAAATATGAAAATGCAATTAACCGGTCTGATTTTATATAAAATAGAAATAACGAATGTGGCGCTTACGTTTTTTTCTTTGAGCGACTCGGGACTATCTCCTATCTCATCATTCACGGGCTAAACCGCCAAGCGCTATCCCTTGCGCGCACTTGATCAGTCCTTTGCCGAGCGATGGTACCAAACATTTCAGGCCTCGTCTTAAGATTTCTTTTCCTCACAAACACAGTGTGCACACCTTGAACATATCTGGCGACAAGGCAATGTCATAACGTATACAATTTTGCAGATTGCAGTTGTATAGTCATAGTTTGACTTACTTAATGTCATATGTCCCCCGGGTGAGGCAGAGGGCTTCCACAGTGTTTTTTCATCTCGCTCTATCCTGGACAAGGACACGGGGGAAAGAAATGAGGGAAGGACGAGCCTCCGGCTTTCTCACTCCCCAAACGAAGCATAGAAGCGATAAAGCTTTAACTCAAAAGTTAATTTCTTCTATAGTGCCAATATTTTTTTACAAGAAAGAAATTATAACAAAGAGTTGTGATTGCGTGATCAAAATATCTGTGATCAACAGAGCCATGGTGTCAATCCCACGGAATATTTTAAACCCGAACAAGGAAAACGCATATGTCTAAATATCTTCAAATAAGACATAAAAAGACATAAAACGGCCAGTAAGCAAGATTATGCAGGTTTGTTTGGCTTTTGCTTTATTTGTAGATCTCGACCGAAGGATGAGTTTCTGTTTCGGTAAGTTTCGGCACTAGTACTTTCGTACAGAAGTCGCACTCTACAAAGATATTCAAATAAATATCAACTCAATGTAGTTAGCGATACGGTGTAATTTAGCTCGCGTCGGAACGCAGCACCTTTTAGTTTAGATCCCTACAGCAAGCCAATTTTATACTTAAAGCTCTGAAGAAAAATTTCATAATTCGTTAAAGTCGGTGAACACATGTCGGTGAAACGCACGACGTTCCTACCGGATTTGTTCGCTTTACCCCTTCGAAGGCTTCGGCTTTCGGCAGAAAAATAGAGTTACAGCGACAGTTTCGGTTTTAGCGTAACATAGACCGAATCTTCGGCCTCGCCGAAACTCACCGAGACTGATATACAGGACGAGCTCTTTTAATTATGGAAACAGGCGTCACCACCCAAAACTTGTCCAATACCAGTACATATATAATCAACTTTACAAAAACTAGGTCGCCACGAACGGTCACGCGAAATAATAGTGTTTTCGAGCACGCGACTTCGTTTGCAGTTACGTGGTTTCAGACCAGTTGTCGGTATCGGTATCGAGGTAACGAACCGTACGGTTCCGTGTTTTGACAGGTCTGAATTTTTAATATTAAATAAATAAAAAAAAAAAACACCCTAGGTTTTCTTCTTGACTCAAGTCCGTCTGAATATGGAATTTTCTTTATCGGTGGTATGCTTATAAACGATCGGCAGAGGCGGCTTGACCAAGGGGGTCCTATGGGGCGCACTACTCGGGCGCCGCTAAAGACCAGTGAGCGCGTTTGCAGATAAAGGGCGCTAGCAAGGTTTTAAGTACTGTATAGTTTGCGACCCGTAGGTAATTTACTCTCTAGTTACCCAGGAATGATCATCATACTCTACGAGTACGAGTATGTATGATGACGACCATTCCCGGGTCGTCGTTTCCCGTAGAAAACGATTACAATGGCTTTGACATATCAGCATGTTTGGACATAATTAGGTCTGGGTAGTGGAATATGTTTTGACCATCAATATGTATGTACGCTAGCCGTGTTGTTTCCGGCAGAGTAGAATAGGACCACTCCTAGTCTTCCCACGGTGGTCGTAAGAGGCTACTTAGGAAATACAAGCTAAACAAAGCTCATTAACATCAATGAGACCTCTCCAACCCGTCTGGCCTGCGAGGATAGTGTAGGCCGAATCCTCTATCTGATCTGGCCAAGTATGGCGCCGAAAGTACAGAGAGGGTCATGCTCCTGCAGTGGAGATAATGATGATGATGTATGTAGGTTGGCAATGGGTTATGGCTTTTACTCTTGTTAATTTTATTGTAGTCTCCCCTAACATTCGCCCTTGTGACGGTCTTCGTAACAGAACGAAACTAGTCGAGACTTCCGACGAAATAAACGTGATTTTAATACGATTTATACCGCGAAGTTTTAGTAATAATTAATTATAAATTTAGCTTAGATAAAAAAAAAACAAATCAACGTCATTATAAATGATATCGTTGTGTACTTATATTCGAAACCTTTTCGTCCAAATTAGCAACGAAAGAGTATTAATTAAGCATACAAAAAAAGCAAAAGGGCAGATGGCCGAGACATAGGAAATCTTACAAGGCTTTCATTCAAAACTGTTGTTTCCTTAAAAACCATTTGAAGACAATCACAGGAAGCGTCGGGGATGTCTTATTCTTCCTCGTGAATTTGCTCGCTGGCCATGTAATTAAATATATATTCACGGGTAATGAGAATTGATGGTCATTTGTTTTTATCAGGAGGAACCATCTAGGAGGACAATTTCTTCGGAATTTTTAACCTTCATTTATATTGAAAGACGTTCTTGTCATTATGTTTACACGACTGTCAGAAAATAGTGTAATGTTTTTTTAAGAGTTGATATATATTCCACCATAACTTCCAATTCATATTCCTTATTTCATGTAATTGTTCTTAATGCCTAAACAAATTTAAATGTATCTATCGTTGGAATCTTCACGTCACTCTGAGTAACATCGGGCATACTTATTTGGCGTTTTTAGTTTTATTTTAAAATATATATTTTTTATGAATACATGCTTGAATACCTATAATTTTCATCATCTCAGCCGCAAGAAGTCCACTGCTGGACATAGGCCTCCCCCAAATATTTCCAATATGACCGGTTGGAGGCGGCCTGCATCCAGCGTCTTCCTGCGACCTTGGTCAGGTGGTCCGACCACCTGGTCGGTGTGTGTCCAACGCTGCACTTGCCGGTACGTGGTCGCCATTCGAGAACCTTTCTGCCCCATCGGCCATCGGTTCTACGCGCTATTATATTATAACTTTCATTGTTTTGTTAATATAGTAAATTATGCTATGATAGTGTCCTTCAGGTCTAATAGACCTAAGCTCTGTCTATCCCGCAAGGGAAAAAGACGTGATACTATGTATGTATGTATGCTTTGATAAACCAAGTCTAAGAAATGAAAATTTTGATAATAAATCTACATTATTTTATGATTCTTTATCGCCAAACATTGCCTTTACTTACATCACCATCATCATCATCTTTCTACGATCCACTGCTGGGTATAAACTTCCATATGTCTGCGCGATTCCTCTCTATCTCCAGCCTTCGCAATCGAGTTCTTTCCAGCTATTTGCCTTATGTCGTCAACCCTCGTAGCTACCGGACACTACGTTTCACATTATTTGGATACCACTCGGTGACAGCCTTACTACACCTACCAATTCTATTTGTAACCTTCTAGCCAGTCCTGCCCAGTTCCATTTTAGGGTTGCAATCCTAGAGAATTACGTTGGTCATAAAATTATATATTGCCGGTATTTTTCTTCAAATTAATCATTATCATCAGGTCTTTTTAGTCTCTACTGCAGGAGCATGACTCTCTCTGTACTACCGGAGCCATACTTGGCCAGAGCATAGGGCCACTCCTAGTCTTCCCATTGAGCTCGTAAGAGGCTACTTAGAAAATACAAGCTAAACAAAGCTCATAAACATCAATGTGACCTTTCCAACCCGTCTGGCCAGCGAGGAGAGTGTAGGCCAAATCCTCTTCAAATGAATAAAGAAATAAAATTAGAATCAGCTGCACATATCAATACTCCTAACATAAGATAAATAGATTATGTTTTCCATACAGGAAATAGTAAATGTAATTAGTTTAAAGATAAGGAAGATATCAGCTTATGATGATTATGCTTGCAGCAGAAGTAAAGACACAATGCAATGCAATACTGTACAAGTTGTACAACAGAAATACATAAGGTTTAATGTATTTTAATAGCCAGGTCAAAATATAATTTCAGTTTACAATGTTAGGAAATGCAAAACATTTTATTGATGTTAAACGTTTTGTGTTTCCAAACATTTGTATGAATTTTCTACTCTATGCGAACTATTAAGCTCACCACTATTTTTCTTCCCATGGATGTCGTAAGAGGCGACTTAAGAAATACAAGCTAATCAAAGCTCATAAACATCAATGAGACCTCTCCAACCCGTCTGGCCAGCGAGGAGAGTGTAGGCCAAATCCTCCGTCTGCTCTGGCCAAGTATGGCTCCGGTAGTACAGAGAGGGTCATTCTCCTGCAGTGGAGACTAAAAAGACCTGAAGATGATGATGACCACTATTTTTAAGTTATTGACCGTATTTGTAAAGGAAATTAGCTTTTAACGGTTTTTTTTTAAAGACTATGTTTCTAGCTCCAAGTGAGCAATCACTACATAATGACGATGAAAAAAATAAGCCAGTTCTGTAGCATATCGACATCATATAGGTTTATTTTGTATTTAACATATTTTTACACTCTTCCCGCGGAGATAATAAAAGCCATTATAAAAACACGGTTTTACTAACGTTTATTCAGTTGCAATCGCTTTGAGGGAAGCGAAACCGTCGTGTCGCCACCCCTAACACTCGCCCTGATGATGGTCTTCGTAACAGACCGAAACTAGTTGGCGATTCCAACTGAATAAACGTGAGTGAAACCGTGTTTTTATAATTAATTTATCTCGCGTAAGTTTTAATACTATTATAGTAAAAGCCGTTCGAGATTATTTGCAAAAGTCTAAAGAGTACAGGAATCCTATCAATAGGTCTCTATTCTGAATTCCCTTTTCCACCTTCCAATCCAAATTGCACGTCAAACGAGGGCTTCGGTTATTCGGTTTTACAGCTCTAGAGAGTTTAGTCTAACCCCGTAAGAATATTTTTATTCTATAAAAATATTTATTTGCATAATTAACATATATCTTAAATGTTAAGTATGCAATCAGCCTGCATGCAGGCGCGCAAATATATCAATAGTTTATGTAAATTTAAATTTTAAATTTTAATACAATTAAGTATATTTATTTTAACTTCATCATCAATCATCTTATTTTCATAGTGTCCAAAGGTAATTATCAGTGACGTGCAGTCCATATAGACTATTAGACAATGTCTACCCTGCAGTCGCTAAATAAAAACCTAAATTTTTTTGCTTACAAAAAAATAATTATATTTGGTGCGCCTGCAAAATTCTGCTAGCAAATACTTTATAGTCGATTTTGATCAAGTACGGTGCTGCGGTCGCGGTCCGCGCGTGCCCGCGCCAAGCAGTATCTATACGCGTAAGCCGCGTAAGACAAAAATTCAAAGGTCTGACTTTTCACGCACACATAGAAAATTATTATACACCGATAGGAAATCGCTTTTGTAGTAGTACAAGTAAACATCTTTCATCGGCACACACATGCAAAGCAAATTGGCGCTGTGTGTGTGAATTTGAGACACTGTCTCCGAGGTTTCTATTGGCTGCCGCGCGCGATATTAATGTCAACGTCACCTGTCAATGTCATTATAGATATTATTCATACTTATGTAAATGTCATTGATTAACGTGTTTACTAACAATCCAAGATGAAAGTTTTATTTAAAAATTAAATGCTTTATCAGTTAAATTTCATTTGTGACAAAAATATTTTCATGTGAAAGTTGTGTCGCTTAGTGTTTGCATGCCGAAATCGAAATATAAAGTGTTTTGTGAACACGTTTTGAACAAATCAAGTACCTAACCGGTTAGTTATGGTTAGTTATTCTAAAGTTTAATCCATGTTTAATCTTAAACCTTACGTGTACGTGGCTCGCAGGTTGTAATCATATCTCTTATCTTTCGCTTGTTTTGAATACTTTTGCGGTCGAAGATCGAAAGACCATCATAATATTAAACGAGTTGTAGATAACTAGCCGTATAGTAAGGTAAGGTATATAGGTGGTATGTTTGTAAGGTAAGTTTTATAATTATGTCTACCCTATGATAAATGTCTGTGCACGTCACTGGTAATTTCTCCATTTTTTAGTCGCAGAGAGATACAAAAATTATTTCTTAGTTCCGTTTTACACAACTAGATTTTACCATATTGCACACAGTCCTTACACATATTTGTTATTAATACAAAACAAGCAAACATGAAGGATTTCCGGTGTGCATCCTATCAAACCAGTTATTAAAATTGCTTCTTCGTAGCAAATTGCTGTCATTCTCCATTTAAGGAAATAATTATATATGATTATAATAATGGTGTTTAAGGCAAATTGATTTTTATTATGCTATTAATCATACTTAAATCATTAAGTGGAAAAATAAATTGTTTCTTTTTGTCCAATTGTCGTTCATCCATTATTTCCCGCCAAAATGGTCTTAATGTGCATTATTACCCTTGCAAATAAACATTTCATTTCTTGCCACGTAGATACGACCGAACTATGGAATCAACTTCTTGCATTGGAACCTTCAAAAAACGAGTCATGTTTTCTAGGCCGGCAACGCACTTGTCACACTTAGGTACTATCAGGTAACCGGCTTGATCTTTTGCCGTCCTATGACATATGTTTGTTTGTTTTTCGTGTGTGTAAGTGGCCAAGGGTGAGCTTTACAATAGCTTAGCACGAATTTGTAATTTCTGTTAATTGGATCTGATAGAGCTCGCTTTGCTCTTCTTCACTCATAGAAAGCGCGAAGACGAAATTTATATTTTCGTACAAAAATGGCATTAGTTTAAGATAAAATTTGGTGGTTTCACCCTAAGTTGGGACGCTCGCTCTGTTTTGGTCACAAGGTGACCTAACCTACCATCTGGTGTTAAGTTTTTTGTTGTGGCGGGGGCTTTGCCACCAGCCCCCTTGGTCGGGGCTGCGGCTAAGGCGATCTACTATAATATCTACTCATAATCGATCCTATCCTACTAATATTAAGAACGCGAAATTTTGTACGTTTAGAAGTTGACTCAATCACGCCAAAACGGCTAAACTGGTTTTGACGAAATTTAGCACGTAGATAGGTATTACCTGGATTAACACAAGCTACCTTATATTCCGAAAAACGGTACTGTTCCCGCGGGATCAACATTAACGCAAGCGGAACCGCGGGTGACAGCTAGTAGTCTATAAATGTGAATGAATGAAATATTCTTTATTGCACCGAAATGTGCTATGTTTCATTCTTATCCTTGTAGTAGTTGAGGAATGATTGAGTATCAGACAGACAAAATTACAAACATACAAACTTTCTTATTAATATTACTGTTATGAATTAAGATTTCTCTGAATATATGCATCTCTAAGGCTTTCAATGCCAAACCGGCCGAGCCCTTGTCATCACACGTCACAAAACACTGAAAATACAGAAAAAGTTCGAGTAATATAGTTAATCCACTTACCTAGATTGTGGCAACGTTTTTACATAATTTTTAGGGTTCCGTACCCAAAGGGTAAAAACGGGACCCAATTAATTTCGCTCCGCTGTCCGTCTGTCTGTCTGTCTGCCTGTCTGTCTGTCTGTCTGCCGTCTGCCTGTCTGTCTGTATGTCTGTCTGTCTGTCTGTCTGTCTGTCTGTCTGTCTATCTATCTATCTATCTGTCTGTATGTCTGTCTGTCTGTCTGTCTATCTGTCTGTCTGTCCATCTGTCTCCAGGCTGTATCTAATGAACCGTGATAGTCAGACAGTTGAAATTTTCACAGATGATGTGTTCTGTTGCCACTATAACAACAAATACTAAAAAATAGAATAAAATAAATATTTAAGGGGGCTCCCGTACGACAAACGTGATATTTTAGCTTGTTACAAGCTTTTATTTTTGCTTTATATTGATAACGGCAACAGGTTTGAAACGTTCACAGAATATTTAATTATATATTCACTTTAAAAATAAATAGTTAAATAAAAATGAATATTAAAGGAGGGCTACCATACAACAGACATGATTTTTGCCGTTTTTTAAGATAACGATACGGAACCCTTCGTGCCCAAGTCCGACTCGCAAATGCCCGGTTTTCTAATGTATGGCAATGGAATGGCATTTAAGGGTCCGTACTACCTCACACTGCTTTGCATGATTGACTGTTATATCAATAATAATTAAATACTCAAGTTGAAATAAAAATGCAGCAAAGTTCAGGACTAACTCTGGTAACTATATAACTCAAAAACACGATTGTGTTAAATATTTTCGATAGAAAAAAATTGCAAGGTTGCCTTCAAATCACGTCTAATTTACTCGGTATATAGCATTATTCACCAAATAGATTAAAATTAACCTTGAAACTTTTGATTATTATTGCATTACAGATAAGGCAGCCATCATATGTTTTTCTTTTTCGAATAACCCTTGAATATTCCTAAAAAACGAATATATACAAAGTAGCCAACGCGTTTAGACCATCCGCGTTTGTATCGCCACGCCGCCTGGCATATGGCGGGCTCTTAAGAAAAAACCAACCGTACGCGTATGCACATAAACTCCCTACTCTAAACGCGGTCACGTTTTAGAGAAATATAATCAGTTTGCACATAAAGCGTCCGCACCCGCCACGTCCGTCAGCCCACTCTATACATCTCTATGGTTGTGTGAAAAGAAACACAATGACTATCTTCGACAGGAAATAAATAAAATATTCGCAATTACCTTCTCCACTTCGCGCACTAGTGAGTAAATTGATTTATAATGTTTTCGTTCACCGGCAGCTATTTTAAAATAAATAATTATTTCATGTTATTTATTTTTATTTATTTATTTTCAGAAACTTAGTCTATTACGTAGTCTATCTATATATACGGACAAATCACACAGATTGAGCTAGCCCCAAAGTAAGTTCTTTTAGTGCGCTGTGCATCAGAAGAATACCGTAAAACGTGTATTTTTTCGTTGCGCACTTAGCCTTATTTTTCAAAGAATCCTAGCATAAAAAAAATATGAAGTACAGTTCAAAGGTCAAAATAAATGGTTACATCAAAATATGATCAAAAAAATATTTAAAACCTAAAATAGCAAAAAAGCTATACCTAGAAAAATTTTCGTCGCGAATTACTTGATATTTTCAGCGACAACTACCAAATTTTATACGTCTATAAAAAGTATAACTAAAAAATCAAGATGAATACCTACAAAAAATACAATATTTGGTTATAATTATTGAATTATTAAATTAATAATGAAAATTAACACGAATATGGCAGACACGGATTTGAACTGAGACTGACGACAGATATGACACAAATATATAAAATATCGCGCGATGTCCGCTAAAAAAGGTTAAGGGATACAGCGCCTTTACTTCTGTACTATCTAAAGTGTATGTTTGTCGTCATCAAACCGCCAGTTCTGCACATCAAGCTGCAACGTAAACACTGCACATAAAATGCAAGGTAGTTATGATGCACTGCCGCTGTTGACCTTGGCCTTCGCGATTCTGGGGTTAAGGATCTTTCGCAGGAAACATAATGTGGATACATATCAATTTACTTATTGTAATTCATTCATTAGCCAAAGGGCAACATGCAATGCAACACATGACAACACTTATGATGCGCAACATTTTATTTTTATGGTTATAGGTTTATATTGTTATATAGGTCCCGTTTTTACCCATTATATAGACCTAGACCATAACTATTAATAAAACTCCACTGTCCTGATGTGAACTGTGATAGCTAGACAGTTAAATTTTTTACAGAAGATGTATATCTACTCGTATTGCCGTTTTGATAACAAATAGGTACTAAAAATGAATAAAATATATATTTAGGTGGGGCTGCCATACAAGAACCATGATATTTTTGCCGTTTTTCGCTCAATCGCCAATAGATAAGCGCTCTAACAAAAATCTGTGAATCTCAATACACATTCCGTGAAAAATTCAAGTAAGTAGAAAAGTTACAACCTATTATGGTAAGATACAGCAGTGTGCAGACGGATAGACGGAAGGACGGACGGACAGTGGAGACTTCGTGATAATGTCCTATTTTCTCCCTCTGGGTACGATACCCTAAAAAGTAAGAATTTACACATATTGTATATCACTTTCTTTGTACATAGTGCCCAAAGATAAAGATACATATATTTAGAGGTACCTATGGAGTTTACTATTTTATATTTCTAAATGTTCACCTATTTGCACTTATTTCTGGTCAGAACTCATTCTTTATAACTTAAAATGGTAAAAATTAACTGTATTTCTTTTTATTTTCTTTTTATTGGTGTCAACAAACAATTTTACGTTATGTTTAAACTTAAATGTAGTACATATCAAAATATTTTAATGCAAAATCAACAACGTTAACCACCATTTTTTATTAGTATAAGCTGAGACAGTAAATCAAATCAAATTCAAATATGGAGAAACAAACAAGAAAAAAAATCGAGTAGTTTTATTTATAACTAGCTTTCGCCCGTGGCTCCCCCCGCGTCAATGTCGATCCCTCGGGAATAGTACTTTTTCCCGGGATAAAAGGTAGCCTATGTCCTTTTCCGCACTCCAGAGAACTTGTATGCAAAATTTCATGATGATCGGTTCAGTAGTTACGGCGTGAAACCGTAACAAACAAACAAACAAACTCACTTTCGCATTTATAATATTAGTAAGGATTCGTATAAAAGTATTTCGTTGGAAAAGTTTTCCCCACATCTTTTTATATAAATGAAGATTAATAACGCATAAAAAAATCTTTTTACTTATATGTATATCTGCGTTCATCAATCAAAATTATTTATTAAACTATGATTAGTAATAAATAATTTTGATTTCTTTTGTGCACTGATGTGCACAATCGCGAAAATTGTGTGAATATACCAGTTATCGACGTAACGGGTGAATGTGTGTTATTAACATAGCTACCCTGTGGCCAGGTAACATCATGCACTATTTGGTGCGGTGAGGTAACACATCGGATTCCTAGTGTGGAATTTTATAATGAGACGGCAAAATTCATTTTTACTAGTAGCGAGAATGGGCCAGTCCGTCCGGAGAAGTACCACACTCTGACAGGGAATGGACGTTTGAGTTGTAAGTTTTCATTCATTTCGTGTAGGTGTCACAGTCAATTGACCATGCACACCCTGGGGTTAGAGTTCTTCGGAACCGCCTCTCGGCCTCTGACGTGGTTCCTTTAACGACTACCACATGGCAGCCGGGACAACGGGTTTAAGTGCCTTCCGAAGCACGGAATCATCTTAATTATCAGACAATCAGGTGATCAAGCCTGCAATGGCTTAATCAAACTGGAAACAACTAAACAAAGTATGCTTCCTGTGGGAATCGAACCCACGACCCCTGGGTCTATAGGCAAACGGCTTAACCACTGGACCGCAGAGGCAGAGTTGTGGGTGAGAGAGCAGAAGGTCCATGTTTCCACTTTTAATAACGGAGCGCGGGTACCGAAGCACCACAGAGAGTGTGACCGGGATCGTATTCGGAGGAAGAGGAGTGCCTAAAAGATATTGCGTGTGTTTTCCTATATTAAAAGAAAGATCATTCATCATCATAAAAAATATTACGTACAATTATATTGAAAATCGAAAATATGTTGATTTGAAGCTACGGCTGCTCTGTGGTTGAGAGAATCGACGGAACCAGATGTCGAAGGTTTAAAAGTTCAAAGCCTACCTGTGGCGGAATTTTTTCATCACATGTTTTCATTGTAATGCTATTAATATAATTAATTTTTATATTACTGCTAAAAGTGATGGAAGTGGGTGTCAAGACAGCTGCTTTAAAGTGGCATAGGCAGGCAGGACATGTTATTCAGATGAATCCAAGCAGATGGACCCGAAAGGCTACTCCATGGGTACCAGAGGGGCAAAGGAAGAGAGGCAGATCGAGGAGAAGATGGCGAGACGGTATAGCTTTTAACTGGATGGCGGCAAGTAGCCCTAGAAATGAAAGTGTGGAAACAGAAAGGAGAGGCCTTTGCCCAGCAGTGGGAAACAAAAAATATGTGAGGAGCCCGATGGCCTAGTGGGCTGAGCAGCCCCCCAATCCCAGGCGTACTGGGATGGGTGACCGCAAGAGGCATAAAAATACCTCAAGCTACTCCGTCCTTCAGAAAGCATGTTAAAGCCGTTAGTCTCGGCTGTCATCACTAGATGGCACACGTTAAGCTATGTCAGATGCTGTTAGGCAGCTAAAAAACCTGAAACCAGTGTTGACCACTCACACATACGAAAAACAAAACCTATTTGAAAAACATCATCATCATCAGATCCTTTTTAGTCTCCTCTACAGAAGCACGACCCTCTCTGTACTAATAGAGCCATACTTGGCCAGAGCAGCCAGAGGACTTGGCCTACACTCTTCACGCTGGCCAGACGGGTTGGAGAGGTCTCACAGATGTTTAAAAGCTTTGTTTAGCTTGTATTACTCGTAATTGCATTCACAATGCTATCTTGATATACTCTTATTAAAATAAGAAACAAAATATGGTGAAAAAATTTCAAGCGGGCGAGATTTGAACCTGCGACTTGTCTATGTACGACTTACGCTCTTCCAACTGAGGCGACGAGATTAGAACAGGCGGTGGCTCAGTTGGAAGAGCGTAAGTCGTACATAGTTGAAATTTTTTCACCATATTTTATGTCTTAATTTAATAAAAGTAATTCCTATTTTTCCCCACCTTAAAAATTCTTCTGATGGGCAGCAGCACCGGAAGCACAACAAGGCAAAAGAGTTGCCTTGTTGTGCTTCCTTTGAGCACGCCAAGCGTGGTGAATCCGTATTCACCACGCTTGGCAGAGGGTTCGCGAAGGTCTCCCAAGGATTCTTCTTTCCCTGGAAGGATAATGCCATTATTATCCTCCCAGGGAAAGAAGAATCCCTGGGAGAGTCCAGCACTTCTTACTGCTTAAATGATGATGAAACAAAAAAAAAGGTATTTGAAATAAACATATCTAATACCTACTTATTATATTAATTTAAAAATATTATGTCCTAATCGTGGTTCAATAGTCATGACTAAATGGTTCTTGAACTATTTTGTATTGTTTATATTCATTGTTTTTTATTCCAAATATTTTTTTATTTCTTTACTAGATGGTTTTTAGTTCAGGTTTTCTAATAGGCAAGCACTTTAGAAACACATTTGCGAGATTAGGTAAATAGTATGTAGTAAAGTAGTTTGTATGTAGTTATTTTAAGTAACTTTATAAGGCTGTATGTTCTCTGAAGAAAATAAAATTACCATCATCATCAGGTCTTTTTAGTCTCCACTGCAGGAGCATGACCCTCTATGTACTACCGGAGCCATACTTAGCCAGAGCAGACAGAGGATTTGGCCTACACTATCCTCGCTGGTCAGATGAAAATAAATTATTATGTCACTGCATTTGCTCTAATTTCATAATAGGTACCCTTTATGATTGCTTACCTCATGCCTACATAATGATTATCCCAAGAGTCAAATAACTGAAATTGTAGCACAATTTACATAATTGATATATCCCGATATTGTATAATGCAACAAAGTGCATATGTAACGGTGCATCTTGTAGGAAGTTGCGTCACTGTCCCACTCTCTTACGCTTGGTGCACTCGTCAACTGTGAACTAATGTCGAAAGGAAAGTAGATGTGGTACCCAGTTCAATTCAATGTATAAGGTTGCGGTTATAGAATACGATTGAAATGAAAACAGCGAGGAAAAAAGAATACCTAAATTTTGGACCACAGTCCGTAACTGTGACCGGACCGGATCGTTATCCGGTCCGGATGATCAGGGGTGTTATTCTCTGCTTGTCCGATGGTTGCAGGTATGGCATCGGGTACGCGCGCCTGGCCTCCCGAGTTGCTACTTGCTTTCCACATTAATCCGAGTGAGTAGTTTTCCAATACATTCATTCCCTTCCCAGATCCAACAAATTCCTATCCTTCCCCAGCTTTTTCAAGCTGCCTACCGGCATCTGACATAGCTTAAGGGCCCGTACTACCTCACACTGCTTGGCATAACTGACTGTTATATCAATAATAATTAAATACTCAAGTTGAAATAAAAATGCAGCAAAGTTCAGGACTAACTCTGGTAACTATATGACTCAAAAACAAGATTGCGTAAAATTTTCTCGATAGAAAAAAATTGCAAAGTTGCCTCCAAATCACGTCTAATTTACTCGGTATATAGCATTATTCACCAAATACATTAAAATTAACCATGAAACTTTTGATTATTATTGCATTACAGATAAGGCAGCCATCATATGTTTTTCTTTTTCGAATAACCCTTGAATATTCCTATAAAAGAAAATACCCAAAGTAGCCAACGCGTTTAGACCATCCGCGTTTGTATCGCCACGCCGCCTGGCATATGGCGGGCTCTTAACGACTACCATTTAGTGATAACAGCCGTAACAAACGGGGTAACGTGTCTTCCGAAGCACGGAGGAGCTTAAATTTTCTTCACATTTTTCGCACCCATCCCAGTGCTTAAAGTAAGCAGTAGAAATCAGCAAGAGCTGATTCAATACATAGCGATGCACCTGAAAATCCAAAGATACCATATCCTTTACTATATACATCTTAGCAGAAGTTCGATACTCACATCGCAAATCTAGGCTAGTGAACGCGATCTTTAGAGAAATGGTCCGAACGCAGCGCAGCGCTTGAAGACAGCACTTATTCCATTACTGATGTGGCACGAAAACGCAATATAATTGCATTAATTTTACGATTACAAACTGTACTAGATTACAAAAGCTTGTAATAAAAGGAGGGGTGTAATAAACTGTTGGTCTAGAGACTGCGTGAGACGTTGAGTACAATACACGAAGATGTACTCGTAGATTGTTGGGGACTGTAATGGATAATTTTTTTAAATCTTCTTTTCTTACCCTTCACTAACTATTGCTTATTCTGTGCCTCACCCCCGTTGAGTCTTCGCCGCGGGAGAATTTTAGCAGACTATTAGATATCAAAAAAACTTGGAATAAGTATTTGTTAGTAAGAACTTATCTAACCAACATAAAGAGAGGACAAAATTTCGAAAGCACGATTTTTGTAGGCATATTTTTCTGAATAAGATGCAAATGCTGCTTGGTTTTAGATCTTGATGCAAATATTCCAAAAGACCTGCCAACTCTAAATGTCATGTCCTGATTAAAATAGTTTGTTTATCGAAGCTCATAAACATCAATGAGACCTCTCCAACCCGTCTGGGCAGCGTGTAGAAATCCTCTGTCTGCTCTGGCCAAGTATGGCTCCGGTGGTACAGAGAGGGTCATGCTCCTATAGTGGAGACTAAAAAGACCTGATGATGGATCATTGTGTGCCGGAAAGGCAGAGTATAATAGGACCACTCCTAGTCTTCCCATGGAGGTCGTAAGAGGCGACCTAGAAATTACAAACTTTTGTATCTTGTCCTTTCAGCTACTTGGTTGACTGGAAGAAATCCCTTCAGGGATAAGTCCGCCACTGTACATTTATATCGAAGAATCTGTACCTTTAAATTGTATCTTTTGTATATGTGCAATAAAGAGTATACAAACAAACAAACAAACTTTACAAAGCTCATAAACATCAATGAGACCTCTCCAAGCCATCTAGCCACGAGGAGAGTGTAGGCCAAATCCTCTGTCTGCTCTGGCCAAGTATGACTCCGGTAGTACGGAGAGTGTCATGCTCCTGCAGTGGAGACTAAAAATACCTGATGATGATGACGATAATAGTTTTATCGAACCGTGTTCCCGGTTCAAACCTCAGCTAAGCTGGCATCACCTAACCTAATAGATATATATAACCGCGGGCAGGGTTTAAATAAGGTCGCTGATCCAAACCCTGCCCCCATGGATTTTTTTCAGCATACTTTATTTCTTAATTTAATAAGAGTACCTATATCAGAATAACATTGTGAATGCAATAAAACCCTTAGGTATAAAAAGCATAATTTTCGTCTTGAGCAATTGGCATTACCTACACAGCTACTAAACTACTCGACGAAACAAGACGAAACAAATGACTAATGACCCCACTGCAAAATGCTAACCCAGAAACAATGGCGCATCGTAAAAACAGAGCAGCCCTGCTTGTAACATTAGCACTCCCACTAATTTTGCACTTTCGGCAGAGCACAGATAATTACAAAGGCTTGCGTAACCACTACCAGTCGCTTCTGTAGTCACGATCATATCATACCACCATCTTAACTCCCCCACTAACAAACCACAACACATGTTTACTTTAGCCTCTATTTTTTGCGAGTTAAGGTCGATAATCTAAGCAAAACGAGTAAGGGAGTGTAATTTTAAAGTGGACGAACGCACAAAGCTGTAAAAATTATATCAAAACGTCAAAGTTGGCGGTTGTGTAACCTCGTGCTTGATAGAATTGGATGCCGCAGAAAAAAAAGGAAAGTGCTTCAAGTAGGGTACTGGATACAATGGCACGACACGGTTGTTAATAAGTCGGGAGCTTTGTGCCATTTTTTTGTGTTATTTGGTGTGAAAGGTGAACGGTCATGTTTTTAATGGCACTATTTATTTCCGCAGAAGTTGCATGCCTTGAGACTGAAAAGATTGAACACAGATATTTAACGATGTTTTGAAGTGACAACTTGTTTAGCGGAGTTGTGCACTTTTTGAGATTAGTAGAAAATTTTAAACCCGCGTCATGACACGGGATCTGATCCAAAATTCGTATGACGGACACGTGACCTGAGACTGCCAGCGCGGCGTAGAAAGGAAGTAATATCCCCCTCTCTTTCTACCGCCCGGAATTTTCACTTCTGCCGGCACTCCTTGACTGCAATCTGTTGTTTCTTTTTTTTAACATTTTCAATAAATATTTAGGGAGGTATGTTTTTAAAAGTCGAGCTTGCTAGCAACTCATCTCTATTTTAATTCCGCTTTCCACCTTCACGCCCGCTAACATGCTAAACGTGGCTTATGTCTCATAAACCTAAGACCTATCCGCCCCTTAAGGGAAAAATCATGATAATATGTATGTACATGTTTGTATGTGGAACTGGTCAGTTGCTTTTCTTCCACCCCTCCTCTCTCTCTATTTTCTCCGCCAATACGCCCATCACCAAACAAATAAAAATGTATATCATTAAATACTTATTTGTATCAACTTGAATAATAGGCTAGTTTCCTGGGTCATATATATATTTACGGACAAATCACACAGATTGAGCTAGCCCCAAAGTAAGTTCGAGACTTGTGTTATGGGATACTAACTCAACGATACTATATTTTATTACAAATACATATATAGATAAACATCCAAGACCCAGGCCAATCTGAAAAAGATCATTCTCCATCTTGACCTGGCCGGGGATCGAACCCGGGCACTCCGTGTCGCAGGCTGGCGTGTTAACCACTGCGCCACGGAGCTGTCAAAATAATAACATTACAATTAGTCCGTAATTATAATAATCAAAAAATATTGGATCCGTATTTTTTCTTATGTCAATTAAACAAAAAATATAGCGCTTCAATGTCACGTTCAATGTTCATGAGTGGGGGCTCGTGACGTCAAAGTTTGCTAAAAAGAGTAGCAAACTATGACGCCACATGGAATTTCAAAGGGCTCTAACTTTACAATTGTTTGTTAAATCTAAAAAAGAAAAAATACTTATCCAACGTTTTTTAACTATCTAACTGACGGACTAATTATATTTTTTTTAGGAAACTAGCCTATTGGTAGCTAGCAGGAGATTTACTTAATCTTATTTTGGTGCAGTTCTTAGGATACAAAGTGGTTTAGGTACTAGATCTAACTGCTAATTTACTTCTAAGAAAATGCTGCATTCTGTATGCAATACAGATAAGTTTTAGAATTTAGTATCCCATAACACAAGTCTCGAACTTACTTTGGGGCTAGCTCAATCTGTGTGATTTATAACGAAAATTACAGAAATTCGTTTCCGAAAACACAATATGGAGTATCATGAACCTTGAAGATGGTAATAAAAGTACAAAAGATATGATTTTAAGCAAAGCAATATTTTTGCCATTGCATTGAAAAACCTTGTACCGTTTACAGAACAAAGGATATGTACCAATTTTATTAAAATGTTGTATGACGAATGTTATTATTGTAGGAATCTACCACTTTTTAGGGTTCCGTACCAAAAGGGTAAAATGTATCTGTGTGTCTGTATGTCTGTCTGCCACCGGCTGTATCACATGGACCGTACGTAATTGTAAGACAGTTGAAATTTTCACAGATTATGCATGTATCTGGCCGCTATAACAACAAATACCAAAAATCTGAATAAAAATCTACCACTTTTTAGGGTTCCGAACCAAAAGGGTAAAATGTATCTGTGTGTCTGTCTGTCCGTCTGTCACCGGCTGTATCACATGGACCGTTATAGATAGACAGTTGACATTTTTACTGATGATGTATGTCTGTTGCCATTATAACAACAAATACCAAAAAACTGAATAAAATAAATATTTAAGGGGGCTCCCATACAACAAACATGATTTTATTGCTCGTTTTTGGTCGATATTCATAACGACAAAAGGTAGACGCTTGAAATATTCACAGAATATTTAGTTATATATATATTCACTTAAAAAATAAATAATTAAATTAAAATAAAACAAATATTTAATAAAACAAACGTGATTTTTTGCCATTTTTATAGATAATGGCACGCAGCCCTTGGTGCGCGAGTTCGACTCACACTTAGCCGGTTTTTTTGTTAAGATAAATATGTTAAACATTGAACATTAGGATTGCTTGAGGCCAGAGGCTACAAAGCTACAGACTTTTTTTTGGCGCAACGTTTACAAATCTCGATTACTTTGATTTCATTTCACCTGTCCAGCAACAGTCTTTTTTTGAAGTCGGTTAAAATACAGTAAAATGGTGTCAACGAGCTTGCCTGATCTTTGGTGTTCTCCATCTCATTAATTCTGAATAGTAGCTTCGTGATAGCTAATGCTGTACAAAAAGTAGATTAAAAGAATAGATATTATTAGGTATTTTTCTATTAGATAAGAGTTTAATAAGGCGTATTAATTTAATTATTTATTTGCATGGCACATGCAAGTACCGTATAATTATATTTTTTGTGATATGATTTGTCTAATTAAAAATGCTACCTATTATGCCAACCAAGTGTACCTAAATTGGATCGGATAGCCGTAAACAATAATTGGCTTCCCAGGTCCATCGATCGGTAACAAGCTAGATTGCTTTCTGGCTTATAAGTACAGATAAATGATAAAATATAAATTTGTTGTTTGTTTGTATTTGTTTGGCTACGCGACCTCTTAAGGCCAGTAGTTACAAATCCAAGCACCCCCGCCCCCCATAAAAGAATTTCTTGTCTGTAAAGTCGGATTACGGACGATAATTTTACGTGATAACGGTGGAAGGGAGATAGATGCGTCACAAGCCGAACGCTTAGGCCAGTCGTGCATCTCTATCGTTTGTTCCGCGCTCTCGCTTACACACGGAACGTGACACTTTTTCTTGCGTGCAGCCGGCGTCTATCGATTTATAAGACGTTATATCAAAAACCTCATTTACACCAGGCATTGCCCCTGGGATCGTGAGACCGTGGGCAGTGTTCCACGTCAAGGGCCGCCACTCGACGCACACTTTAAAAATAAATAGGTAATTAAATTAGAGAGTATGGGAGAGGATCGAGCCGTAAAGAGCGCATACTCGGGGAGGCCGGATGGTCGTCGACCGGTCGGCCGTCCTAGGTATCGCTGGTGTGATGATATCATGAAGCACCTACAAACCTTCGGAGTTCACGATTGGCAAGGGCTGGCACATGACCGCAAGAAATGCCACCTACTAGAGTCAGAGGCCAAGATCCACTTTGGGTCGCTGCGCCATTGCAGTAATTAAATTAAAATGTCACCAAACGTGATATTTTTGTTCGTTTTTGCTTGATATTGATAACGGCAAAAGATAGACGCTTGAAATATTCACAGAATATTTATTTATATTATTCACTTTAAAAATGTACGTTAAGCCGGTGGTCCCGGCTGCCATCTGGTAGTCGTTAAAGGAACCACGTCAGAGGCCGAGAGGCGGTTCCCAAGGACTCTGACACCAGGGCATGGTCGATTGACCGTAATACCTACTCGAAATGATGATGACTAAAAATAAATAATGAAATTAAAATAAAACCAATATTTAAGCGGGGCTCCGATATATATATCAGAGATTTTTTTTACTGTTTTTATAGATAACTAGCTTTCGCCCGCGGCTCCGCCCGCGTCAATATCGATCCCTCGGGAATAGTACTTTTTCCCGGGATAAAAGGTAGCCTATGACCTTCTCCGTTCTCCAGAGAACTTGTGTGCAAAATTTCATGATGATCGGTTCATTAGTTACGGCGTGAACGCGTAACAAACAAACAAACTAACTCACTTTCGCATTTATAATATTAGTTAGGAAGTTAGAATAGTATATAACGGAACCCTTTGTGCGCGAGTCCGAATCGCACTTGCCGATTTCTTTTTTAATTCATCATGATATTTTCAAACATTTTAATAAGAACTCAAGTAGGTACTGGAGTAAGAGATGCATCTATGGTAAACGGCGAGTCGTGACTAGAGGACTAAGGAAGTGAGCCGATCACGAGAGTCCAAGTAGTGAAAGCAGGAATGTTGCATTATGGTTATAGGGCCTGCATTAAAGGCACAAAGAGGTTTTAATATGCATCTAGTACCGCTTAAAACTTTTTGCAACAAGTTGGTCTATTTCTTAGGAAAGACCAATAATTCTATGGATGAGACGGATCGTGCAAAATGGCGCGAAAAAAGGGACGCCTAAGGGTTAATTCCGACTAGGCTTAAAATGCTCGAGCCCTTTATAAGTGATAATTAAATATCAACCTTAGTCCATTCAATCAAAGCTGAATAGTACGCTTAAAAAGTGCTTGACCATTTTTTCGCCTAGTCTGAATTGACCCTAAGTGTACAAAAAGGGTCGTGCTCCTGTAGTGGAGACTAGAGAGACTAGCTCCGTGGCGCAGCGGTCAACACGCCAGCCTGCAACACGGAGACCGGGTTCGATCCCCGGCTAGGTCAAGATGGAAAATGATCTTTTTCAGATTGGCCTGGGTCTTGGATGTGTATCTATATATGTATTTGTTATAAAATATAGTATCGTTGAGTTCGTATCCCATAACACAAGTCTCGAACTTACCTTGGGGCTAGCTCAATCTGTGTGATTTGTCCGTATATATTTATTTGCCGATTTGCTGATGACATCGTTGTTATGGCGGAGACGCTGGAGAACTTAAGTACCATGCTCAATGACCTCAATGGAGTTCCAGTGGGCCGTAAAATGAACATGGACAAGACAAAAATAATGTCGAATGTCCATGTCGTGCCTGCACCGGTATCTGTTGGGAGCTCCATCCTTGAAGCTGTGGACCAATATGTCTACTTGGGTCAGTTGATCCAGGTTGGAAGTTCCAGCTTTGAGGACGAGGTCTTTCGACGAATCCGACTCGGCTGGACAGCGTTCGGGAAGCTCCGCAGTGTCTTCTCGTCCAAAATACCTCATTGCCTCAAGACAAAAGTCTATAATCAATGTGTGTTACCAGTGATGACTTACGGGTCCGAAACGTGGTCCCTTACAATGGGCCTCATAAGAAAGCTCAAAGTCGCTCAAAGAGCTATGGAGAGGGCTATGCTCGTGTTTCTCTGCGAGATCGAATCAGAAACGAGGAGATTCGTAAGAGGACAAAGGCCACCGACATAGCTCAGCGGATTAGCTCTTTGAAGTGGCAGTGGGCGGGGCACATAGCTCGTAGAACCGATGGCCGATGGGGCAGAAGGGTTTTCGAATGGCGACCACGTACCGGCAAGCGCAGCGTCGGACATCCACCGACCAGATGGTCGGATGACCTGACTAAGGTAACAGGAAGACGCTGGATGCAGGCCGCTTCCAACCGGTCGTATTGGAAATCCTTGGGGGAGGCCTATGTCCAGCAGTGGACTTCTTGTGGCTGATATGATGATGATGATGAACACAAGTCTCGAACTTACTTTGGGGCTAGCTCAATCTGTGTGATATGTCCGTATATATTTATTTATTTATTATTTATTAGTGATTATTTACGTTCTCTTTGATTTCCCTGTTATTTTTGTTGTAAACCCTCCGTTACTATAAATGAAAAGCTAATTCACATCATTTATACCCACAGGTAATTCGTAAGTTAAACTCTGAGTTAGCTACATTGAAAGCATTTTTCTTAACCTATTGAGCGCCATTGACCACTTTCATTGCAAAACAGGCGCGTGACTAAGACGATTAAACTTATTACAATTTGTACTAGCTTGGCGTCGGAAGTGAAGTAACGTAAACATGCGCGAAATAACGTAAACTGTTTACGTTACTTCACTTCTTTCTTTCTTCGCTTTTTCGCTTGTTTACGGTAAACGAGCGCTGGCGAGCAAAAGGTTAAAATTTGCCAACATAGCACCTAGTAGATATTTATAGCAATTTTACAGAAGTAAAGCATTGCTTTGCTTATCCATGCATAGCTAGGAATTGTCCTACCAGAACTAGTGAAATGTAAAAATAAGTAAATCACTTACATTTGACTAGCTGCGTGGCGCAGCGGTCAACACGCCAGCCTGCGACACGGAGTGACCGGGTTCGATCCCCAGCCAGGTCAAGATGGAAAATGATCTTTTTCAGATTGGCCTGGGTCTTGGATGTGTGTCTATATATGTATTTGTTATAAAATAAGTATCGTTGAGTTAGTATCCCATAACACAAGTCTCGAACTTACTTTGGGGCTAGCTCAATCCGTGTGCTTTGTCCGTATATATTTATTTATTTATTTAGAAATGTCAGCAGCAATCAGTAAAGTTTATTTGCACCCAACCACCTAAGGTCAGGAATGTCATCCTAAATTGTTTAGCCGATGGTCGTAAGCCGGTGGTTGCAGGTATGACATCGGGATCGGCTCGGTCTCCCGAGTTGCTACTTGCTTTTTCCCCATACATCCGAATAAGTAGTACCCTCCTTCATTCCCTTCCTAAATCCAAAAACTTCCTACCTTTCCCCAGCTTAAAAATGCTTCCAATTGGCAGCAGCATCGGAAGCACAATAAGCCAAATAAACGGAGCGTTGGCGAACACAGTTTCGTCAGAAAAAAACGTAGAATGTACCAGCTGCTTCTCTTCCTGTGTTTATCGTAAAAGTTGATCGAGGGAATGGGTGAAAATCTGAGGAATCATGTTGCGGCTACCAAGTCATCACCTACACATCCACTAATATGCTAAACGTGGCTTTTAAGTAGGGCCTGTCTACCCCGCAAGGGGGAATAAGACGTGATAATATGCAAGCGAAGACGCCTGAACCTTTTTCAAAAATTGTTTCACATAAAGAAAGCTACATTATCAGCGGTTACCAGGTGTATGTGGATGGAGGATTTTAAATAAATAGATAACTTTATTATACAAATTTTATTTCCATGCTAATATGAGTGTCAATAGGTTAACATTTCGAACTTATATGAGTTATTTCAGCACTATTTTACATTTTTAAAGTGAAAACTTCTTTAGCGGCGTTTCCACTTTTTGGGATAGGTAAAAATGTTAAACTCGCGTCAGGACACGTCACCTGAGACCGCGGCAAAGGCGAGTGCATCCCTTTTTTTTACTAGTAACTTGGCTACTGTAATATTATGCGAAGAACAATATTATATACTTACTTAATAAGTAACATTTAACAAAAAAAACCTTAAATATTAGGTATATTTTGTTAAAAAATGTCCCCAAAGCACACCCAGAAAGCTGACAACTTCTCAGTAAAAAGACTAAACAATGCTAGTACCTAAACGCAATTGTTTTGCTTGTACGAATGGCCAAAGCCAATGACAGAATTGACAAACTGCCTTATGGCATCTGACAGACCTTAACAACTGCAATCTAATGTTTAAAGCTTACCATGGACCGCAAGTGGCATAAAAATATCTCAAGCTCTTCTGTGCTTCGGAAGGCACGTGAAGCCCTAGTCCTGGCTGTCATCATTGATGGCGGTCATAAAACTATGTCACATGTCTTTAGACAGCTTGAAAAGTCTGACACCGCTGTTAGCCGTGTGGTTTCCGGAAGAATAGGACCACTCCTAGTCTTGCCATGGACGTTGTAAGAGGCGACTTAGGAAATAAAAGCTAAACAATCTCATAAACATCAATGAGACCTCTCCAACACATCTGGCCAGCGAGGAGAGTGTAGGTCTAATCCTCTGTCTGCTCTGGCCAACTATGGTATATCCGGTAGTACAGGAAGGGTCATGCTCCTGCAGTGGAGACTAAAAAGACCTGATGATGATGATGATGACTGTTGGCCACTCATGAAAAACAAACAAACCAACAAAATGGCTTTACTTGCCTTCTGAAGGTCAGAGCTCTGCAGAACCTTTTGTAAAGCTTGTGGTCACCCATCCCAGTGGGTACCTCAGCTAGGGTTGCTTCACATGTAAAAATTCTAATAAAGGGCATGCCAACTAGACCATTGAGAACATAAGCAGAATTATTGGGGCAAAGTACAGTTTTCTATACACACTTGTAAGGCAATACGATCATGACTTTCAAGACATTTTATAATATTACACAATATAATTTGAGATCTGCATTGGATATTTATCTTAGTCTTTAGGATATGATGCTGTGTGTCACCTCTGCATAGAAGCAACCTTCTCACTAATCTCGGAGAGCATCTGAGCAGACTTGTTGATGTTTTCAAACTGGTAGCCCATGTGTACCGATATCAGTTGCATCTTCTTCAGATTTTCCTCGCTGCTTTCCATTAGGCCTTCTGTTCCAGCAAATTCACGAGCAGATTTTGATAGAAGCTGGAACAAAACATATTAAATATATCAAAATCATAAAAAAATCTAGCGGCCCACGCAGGTGGTGTTAAAGTATGTATTATATACATAACCCTGCCAATTGAATATGCTCTGTATTATACTGCAACATACATAGTGTCACATCATTTTCCCCCCAAGGGAAAAAGAGGTGTTATGATACTATGTATGTTATAGACTAAACTAGTCAGACTCAGAGCCCAGGTCTTTAAGACCTAAAAGCCACGTTTAGCATATTGGTGGGCATCAGATGCAAAAGGGATGCAAAATAGTGATGGTTTGCTAGCCACATTGCCTACTAATATATTACCTCCGTTTTTCGCCCATTCCCTCAATCGGGTTTTTAAGATCTGTGCAGGAAGAGAAGCAGCTGGTATATTCTGCATTTTTTATTTTCTCCCAGACCAACATGAAAACTAAATTATACTGCAATCCACATCAAAGTTGGCCCAGTACCTTTCCAAGATTAGCCTATACAGACAGATATGTATGCATTGAGGGAATTCAATTTATACTTCGTATCACTCCTCAGAGCTGAGGAATGGCTGAGAAATTTGTAATTGAATATATAGGATTCTTGCAGAAAACCTGCCATACAAAATGATGAACATGTAATGGCAATAATCTACAGCTAACTGAAAGAAATAGAAATTAGAAATAGTGTTGCTTGGTAGGCCCAATATCCTATAATGACTTCTACTTTTTTCTCCCTAACTAGTAAATAAAATAGCAAAAAATATATTCATAGGAATATTTAATCTTATTAAGTTCTCTAAACAGAAAATCTATGAATTAATACAAACATACTTCATTAGATTTGGATCCTCTCTGTATCTGCCGAGCCAGGGAAGATATATTGTTCATATTGACTTGAACGCGCTCCGCCAGCCGCTGTTTGGACTCCGCGAAAAGAGAACGGGCACTACTTGATGAAGCTGACGTCATTTTTTTACAGTTCCTTAACTTTGCAGTTATTTATTTCGCGAGGTTTCCTTTCTATTTTATTCAGATTTAATTTCTTTTGTTGCTGAAATGTATGAATGAAAGAAAACACTCAAAACACTAAGGTGTAAAGGGTGTAAAGATTTTTAACGATACTGTCAATCCAATCTGTCACTGTCAAAACAATGTCGACGACCTTGCTTTTTCACACAAAGATATACTAGTTTTTAAGGCCCAGTGTCTGCTGTGTGGCTGTGGCTAGGCATTAGTTGATCTCGTGATTTATTTTTTACCCGACTACGGTAAACCAAAAAGAAGGGTTATGATTTTGACCAGTATTTGTCTAAACTACTTATCAGAATTTGAAAATTAAGCTATCGTTAGAAGCGTCTTGATTATTGATCGTCCGCTGATTATAGGCTATGCTATGTAAAGTTATGAAAAATTGAAGCCCTCTAGAGAACATTAAGTCATATGAACAAAAAATGTTTTGTATTGATCTGGGGTATCAAACTTAAAAGATTAATTAACACATTTCAAAAAGATATATAATATTAGCTGTTGCAATCGACCGTATATATATAAAATCACGGCAATCCTCAAAATATTCTGTGAAAACCAATGTATAAAATATATTGAAATTTTTTGTTTATTTAATAAGTAGAGGATAAGAATAAAATACCTAGTTTGTGAGAACAGTAAACGGTTTTAGTTTTTGAACTTATTTTTTATTAATAATCTATCTCAACATGGCAACATTGGCAGCACTTCAGCGCACCCCTATTCTAAAAGTAGACTTCATTTCGAAGTCAGTTTCCAAATGTCATTTCTCACTTTCTATCTCTATTTTTACTGAGCAATAGAAAGAGACGAAGCAAGTCAAATTAATTTTCTACTCAAGTGAAATCACGTCATTCAGAATATGTAGCAGAGCTGACTTTTCGCTCGTCACGAAAAGGTTTTGTGTTGTAGGAAATTTCTGTAATCTAATTCAATTATTTGCTTTTTCTTTAAAATGTTCCTTTTGAAACCTAGCGTTCGCTGTTTAGTTCGTCCAAATAGACGTAGTTTTCGGTTACGGCCTGCTGTAGCATAAAAAAATGTCCTTTATTTACAAGACTTCAGTGGATCAGTAAAGTTGGTTTCGTATTTACGGAAATAATTATAATTCGCAATGGATAAAGGAGTGACGTGTGAGCATTTGAATAAGCTTGCTGGCTATTTGGGGAAGGAGCTATGGCAATCAAAAGAGGTAAGAATGATTTCTCAAATACATAACCTAAAACATCAATGGTCAGTAATAGGCATACAATTACGATTCCGTACTCTAGTATCATTGTGCAACGCTTTGTGAATTCCTTGCGAGTATCATGCGATCTCGTTGAACTTCCTATATGTTTATGAAGCCCTAGTACCGTATTATTGGCCCTTACATTATATTTGATATGGTTTAGTCTTGTTTACTTTTTTAATTGCCTTCAAAGTAAACTATCTTACGGCTGTGGCTTCGAATGCTAAGCTTCTTTTGGAAACACATTATTGGGATTATTATTGTATTGGCATTATACTTCTATGGTCCGGCAGAAAAGAAAAAACATAGAATGGGCCAGCTGCTTTTCTTTCCGCGCAGATCGTAACAGCTGATCAAGGGAATGGGTAAAATTTGAAGAATCATATTATAGGTGATGTGGCTTGCAACCCATCACTATTTTGATTCCGTTTTTCACCTCATGCCCACCAACATGCCAAATGTGGCCTTCAGGTCTTATAAACCTAGGTTCTGTCTACCCAGCAAGGGAAAAAGATGTGATATTATGTAAGTATTTTGGCAAAGGACTGGGATAATACTCAAGTATTGTGTTCATAGCACTACCTAATAACAAGGGATAGATTAGTAGAAAATGTAATTTTTCTTGATTTGCTCTTCTTTACAATAATACAAGGACATGTAATTTTAACTTTAGGCTGGTTTACGTACACAAAGCAGCCTAATTACTTACACAATGAGTAATGAGATTAGTCATGGTAGAGCCACGCTACCGGCAAATTCATTTTTGTTAGTGATAAATAATAATAATAATTCAAATGGGCCGCCTTGTCCAGGGAATACCACACTCTCACAGAAAATTGACGTTTGAGCTTTACCGCTTCTGTGCTTTGTTTGATGAGTAAGAGCCAGAGGCCCATCCTTCACCCCTCCTTGAAAGACTGGCAATGCTTCTGTTGCTGTTACACCCTGGTGTTGCAGTTGTCCATGAGCAGCAGTGATCACTTACTATCAGGTGATGTGCTTGTTTGCCATCATATATCATAAAAAAAAGTCTTACATGCAAGCTAAAATATCATTCATATAAAACTTGCTCGAAGGTGTTGACATTAACCAAGTGTTTTTTCTTATTAAATTAAGAAATAAAATATAGTGAAAATATTTCATGCCGGCGGGATTTGAACCAGAGACCTTAACTCATCAATTGTGAGAAACACAGACACGATTGATTATCTTTTGTTATGTTGCCCGATCGGGGCACTTGGTGGCGACTTTTTCACGATATTTTATAATTTAATAAGAGTATATCAAAATAGCATTGTGTTGCAAAATAAAACACAACAATATCAAAAATCAAAAAAAAAAAAAAAAAAATCAAAATCAATATACAAGTGTATTTTCTTACTGGGTGGTGAATGTAACTGGTGGTAATGTCTTCTAAGCATAATGAAAGACCAGTGGTCTTAAGCATGAAACTAACAGATGCAGTGCGGCGGAGGCGCGCCACAAGCCGCGCAGAGTCAAAACAACAGAATATTAACCTTAATAGTATGACGCATAAAGTCGATTTTTGTAGTGCGCCCGGCGCCATCATGCGGCGCGCGTCTCTTTGCATCGCGCCCCGCATGATGTTAGTTTCTTGCTTTAGACCACTAACAAAAAAAGGGCCTCTGTGGTCCAGTGGTCAAGGCGTTTGCCTGTTGACCTGGGGGTTGTGGGTTCGAGGGTTCGATTTCCATGGGAAGCATACTTTGTTTAGTCGTTTCCAGTTTCGTTAGGACATTGCAGAATTGAATCACCTGATTGTCTGAAAATGATTCCCTGCTTCGGAAGGCACGTGAAGCCGTTGGTCCCAGCTGCCATCTGGTAGTCATTAAAGAAACCATGTCAGAGGCTGAGAGGCAGTTCCGAAGAACTCTGACACCAGGGTGTGCATGGTCGATTGACTGTGACACCTACTCGAAATGATGATGATGATGAAGAAATATGATACTTATCAATTCAAAATTCATTAAAATATGTAACAACGGGGTACTCACATACAAAATGAGCTACTGGCCGACATGTTTCGACCTCATCCGGAGGTCTTCCTCAGGCCAAATGTAAATCGACACGCACGCCCGATGTCCAGTACGAGTAGCTAACTATACACGTTACTAATGACTTACTAATGTCTATTTTTCACTTTAAATTTATTTTAAAAAGAGATTCAAAATATACATAACTATCAAGTTACTCATTAGTACATAAATGTTATTTGCACACCAAATGATCTACTTTCTTGTTTCTAAATGAATAGTGTACATACTATTTACACTACATCAACTAAGTATTTTGTAAATGTGGTAACACTAATCCTTACTAATATTATAAATGCGAAAGTGAGTTTGTTTGTTTGTTTGTTACGCTTTCGCGCCGTAACTACTTAACCGATCATTATGAAATTTTGCGTACAAGTTCTCTGGAGTACGGAGAAGGACAAAGGCTACCTTTTATCCCGAGAAAAAGAACTATTCCCGAGGAGCGACATTGACGCGGGCGGAGCCGCGGGCGAAAGCTAGTACTGAATAAAAACATATAAGTACTGGTATCTATTTAGCTCTATTTAGAGCTACTAATGAAAAATGAGTCCTCAGCATTGGACCCATAGTATAACTGGTTTACATTGATAGGCTGAGCCTCCCCTTAAAGACTGTGTATAACTTATACTTGCTATATATTAGAGATTAGTGTTTAAATTTAGCCAAGTAAATGAATTTTAAAATTATCAGCCTAAAATATTTGTTAGTAGAGATCTTAAGAATTAAAATATCGTGAAAAAGTCGCCACCAAGTGCCCCGATCGGGCAACATAACAAAAGATAATCAATCGTGTCTGTGTTTCTCACGATTGATGAGTTAAGGTCTCTGGTTCAAATCCCGCCGGCATGAAATATTTTCACTATATTTTATTTCTTAATTTAATAAGAAAAAACACTTGGTTAATGTCAACACCTTCGAGCAAGTTTTATATGAATGATATTTTAGCTTGCATGTAAGACTTTTTTTTATGATATATGATGGCAAACAAGCACATCACCTGATAGTAAGTGATCACTGCTGCTCATGGACAACTGCAACACCAGGGTGTAACAGCAACAGAAGCATTGCCAGTCTTTCAAGGAGGGGTGAAGGATGGGCCTCTGGCTCTTACTCATCAAACAAAGCACAGAAGCGGTAAAGCTCAAACGTCAATTTTCTGTGAGAGTGTGGTATTCCCTGGACAAGGCGGCCCATTTGAATTATTATTATTATTTATCACTAACAAAAATGAATTTGCCGGTAGCGTGGCTCTACCATGACTAATCTCATTACTCATTGTGTAAGTAATTAGGCTGCTTTGTGTACGATGTACTTTGTGTATGCAATTTTCCGTTATTTGGCACAGTAACCAATGATCAACTATTAAGGCTCTTGGCAGAATGATACAAAACTAGACTGAAAATAGTCAATCAAATAAAACCCGCTATGTATTTTAAAGTGACTATCAAAACGTTGGGATTAGGAAACCATCCTAATGAACTAGCAGCTAATCTGAGAAATATAAGTTGCCAGCCGGCCTATCTGCTAACTCATTGACCAATATTTTGATAGTAACTTCAAAATACATTGCGGGTTTCGTATATTGACTATTTTAATTGAAGATGTATTAAATGTAATGTATTTTGAAATGACTATCAAAATGTTATATACTGAGTTAGCAAATAAGCCGTCTGGAATGCCTAGAGTGATGTGTAATACAGGCAGGACTAGAGTCCTGATACTAACATGCTACCACTTGGAAGCAACTCGCACCTCATTTACTCATAGTCAATGACTGATCGCAGAGAAAGAATACACAAAAAAACTATTAAGATCACTATTTGTCCATCTGTCTGTTATGAAGTGAAATTAATAAACAAATATTTTGGTCTGGACCTTAAAGAAGAATCTAACTTTCAAGTTATCAAAAGAGTCAGATTGTATGTTCACCTGTGTGCCTAGGATTGTACAAATTTGGTAAAAACATGTCTTACATGACAAGAAATGGAAATGATGATAAAGTTGCAACCATTAAAATACTATTGTATTAAATCCTCTTGCGTGAGTTGAACTTCCATCTATAGACATTGTTAAACAAAATAATTAAGTATGCAGGGACACTACACACACTCACAAAATAATAAATTACAATAAAATGTCAGAAAAACAATAGGTTTGCATAAATATAATTGATGTGAAGGCCGCAGTGCTGTATACCAAATTCCCTTGTTGACTGTACAGTAGCACAACATAAAAGTGTTTTTTTTTCAGACACTAACATGTTTCGACTGTGGCTGCCCGGGTCCTAACCTTTGGATCTGCCTGCAACCAGACTGCCGACATATTGGTTGTTCTGAAGTCAAAAATGACCACAGCACTATACACCAAAAGGTAAAGACTTTTAATAAAAACTTATTCTTTTTAGGGTTCAATATTTTCAACAATAATTTGTATTTAGAACAACAAGTTTATATAAATAAAAAAATAGGGAATGGTTTATTAGGGTAAATAGTCCTCAAGGATATTGAAATAAAATATTGTCAATGTCCAACTATTTCTCGATGGTATTTAAACTAGTTTCGAAGCCTGACTGCTTTTTTGACAACCTGAGCTACTCTTAGCTCAAAAACGAGATCTCTGATGTGGGCAGCAAAACTGTGCTAAAATGGGATTGGGCGGGGCATTTCGGTCAATTCATTGCCAGTTTTTGAATTTGAATTTGCAAAGTGGAGGCTTTTACCTAGCAATGGGACATGACAACGGCCAAATTCGAGTCGGACACGCGCACGCAGAGTTCCGTACCGTTATCTATAAAAACGAGAAAAACACGCCCCCTTTAATGTTAATTTAATTTTTTAATATATATCTAAATATTGTGAATATTTCTAGCGTCTACCTGTTGCCGTTATCAATATCAAGCAAATACGAGCAAAAAGTCACATTTGTTGTATGGGAGCCCCCTTATATATTTATTTTATTCTGCCTTTTAGTATTTGTTGATATAGCGGCAATAGAAATATATCAACTGAAAATTTCAACTGTCTATCACGGTTCATGAGGTACAGCCTGGTGACAGACGGACAGCGGAGCCATATTTAAAGGGTCCCGTTTACGGCACCCTTAAATTAAAACAAAAAGAGGAAACAAAATCAGTTGTTAGATAATATACTCTTCTTATTCTCTCATAACTGCTAACAGCTTAATAATAGTAGAAATAAGGACCCTAGGCCTTCAAGCATAACACATCACAAGTTAACTGAGGCAAGTTCTGAAATGGTACAAAACAGTTGTATAAATAAAACTCGCACTTGACATATTTTTACAGTAAGGCGTGGGAATATTCAATTACTCGCAGGCAAAGTAGTTTCTGCGCCATTTCTGCAAGTCACAAGCGTGTTTATAAACAAAGTGAATCATTTAGCAATTAAACAAAGAATTCGTGACATTAGTCATTTACATTATTAGTATTAACTAGGTATGAATTATGTATCATACTAATTATAATTAAATCAAAAGAATGATATGTTATGAAACATATAATTATTTTTATCTAAAATAAAATAAAAACCGCTCAAGTGCGAGTCGGGCTAGCGCACTAAGGAAAGAAACGTTGCTTCGTACCCAATTTCAAAATTCTGAGTATATGGGAAGTACCCTGTATGTTTTGATTCCCTTGCGAATGACGAAAAAACACGAAAATTTGCGGCAGAACCAGCTGTATCTTTTTATTGCGTTGGCTTAGAAGTTTGATTTTTTCAAAGCTCCAATGGTCAGTAGACCTTAGTATAGTACTTGATATAAGACTTGACAGACAGAGAACAGTATTCAGAGAACACATAAAAAAGATACAGACGAATTGAGAACCTCTACTGTTTTTAGAATTGGGTTAAAAATAACAACAATGAATTGTTTGTTTGAGAAGTGTTAGTCATGCTTTAAACTTTGCCCCCTACGATAAAATGCTCCAAGTCGTTACAAGAATATATGAATGGTCTTGCAAATGGCTTTAACAATAGGCTAGTTTCCTAAAAAAATATAATTAGTCCGTCAGTTAGTAATTAAAAAAAATATTGGATACATATTTTTTCTTTTGTCGAATGAATAAAAAATGATAAAGATATAGCCCTTTGAAATTCCGTGTGACGTCATAGTTTGCTACACTTTTTAGCAAACTTTGACGTCACAAGCCCCCGCTCCTGAACTTTGACGCGCTTATCTTTCCATTTATTGTTTAATTGACAAAAGAAAAAATACGTGTCCAAAATTTTTTGATTATCTAACTGACGGACTAATTGTAATGTTATTATCCTGACCCAGGAAACTAGCCTATTTGTGATAGTATATTGTAAAACATTACATTTTACTGGCCTTGTTATAATTTACGTTATTAAGTTATGAATTTACTAGTCTTTTCCAAGATAATCACTAACCATAGCTTAATGAATAATAAATAGTTTTTTTATCCCTGTTATTCTGTCCCACTGCTGGGCAAAGGCCTCCCCATCCTTTTTCCATTGATCTCTATCTAACGCAGCCTGTTGCGAGTTCACCAAGAACTTTTGGATGTCGTCCCGCCATCTCGTTCGCGGTCTACCCCTCCGCTTACGTCCATCAACGCTGATTAGAGCATTCTGTACAGCTTTTTACACGAGTAACCTGTGGGTTAATTATACAAAAATCTTACGACGCTTTTCGCATCCAATATAATAATCCGTTCCCGGGTGTTGTTGCGGCTGCCTCGTTTTTGCAGCGCGTCAGGCATGTTTGCGGCGGCGCGGATTGACTGCTTCTACGCGACCATGCGCAAGCGGAGCGCCAGCCTGGTGTGGTGCATACGAGGCAGCTCCAACAGCATCTTGGCATTGATAGCAAGCCGGGTAGACTGTCCTTACATCAACCACTGTTGTGGTCTGCATGTGGTGACTGCCAAATAGATGTAGTCGTAGTGTAATATTACTAACACTAGGTTTTAAGTTCCCTGTTTTCTAACAAAATATGTATGAGTCTGGTTGCTCGAAAATAAAGATTTATTATTATATTATTATCAGGGAATCATAGAGTGACCGTCTGGGCCCATCGATCGATGAATGAAATAAAAATTTTAATATTAAAAAAAAAAACGGTTTATCTCACGTATATACAGCCTAGTCAGTAGGCGATCCTCCCATAAACCGTTTTGTTTAATATTAAAATGATATCTCGCGTAAGTTTTAACAATATGATTAAAATAAAAAACCGGCCAAGTGCGAGTCGGACTCGCGCACGAAGGGTTCCTATAAAAACGGCAAAAAAAACATGTCTGTTGTATGGGAGCCCCCCTTCGATAATAATTTTATTTTTATTCATTTTTAATACTCTGTGAATATTTCAAGCGTCTACCTGCTGGTTATCAATATCGAGCAAAAACAAGCAAAAAAAATCATGTTTGTTGTATGGGAGCCCCCCGTGCGGAGCTCCTAAATGTTTATTTTATTCTTTTAATTTAATATTTGTTGTTATAGCGGCAAGGGCGTCGCCAAGGGGGGGCAGGGAGGGGCAGCTGCCCCCCCCTAGAGATTCTAAAAAAGTTAACAAATATAATGCAACCAAAGTCCTAAGTCTAGTACTAAGATACTGTTGTTATTACAATCGCTGTAGATGTAACGCTCGTAGTACAAGTGAAAAGCTTCATGGGCTGTCGACTTTACCTACAATTCATACCTACTTTTCTCATTCATAGAGAATGAGAAAAGTATGAATTGTAGTAGGTAAAGTCAACTTGCCCCCCCCTGCGCCATCGGCTGGCGACGCCCTTGTATAGCGGCAACAGAAATACATCATCTGTGAAAATTTCAGCTGTCTAACGTTATCTGTTGATAATGAATCTTCCTATGTGTGAGAGAATTTTAAAAATCGGTTCATTTGATCCTGAATGTATCAATTACAAACAAACAATGATAAACTGTTTCCTCTATATAAGCATATTATTTTTATGTATATTATCAAGTAATTAGCATATTTATGAATATTAATGTTTTCAAATAGTTTAGTTAGTATTCGAAACTGAACGTCAAGACCTTCAGTTTCGATACCTAACCGAATACAATAATCTCCAAATAAGTACATCAGTAACATACAAGTTGAGTGACACTTAAGATTAACTTAATGTAACCTCATCATCATCATCATCATCATTTCGAGTAGGTGTCACGGTCAATCGACCATGCACACCCTGGTGTCGGAGTTTTTGGGAACCGCCTCTCGGCCTCTGACGTGGTTCCTTTAACGACTACCAGATGGCAGCCGGGACAACCGGCTTAACGTGCCTTCCGAAGCACGGAATCATCTTATTATCAGACAATCAGGTGATTCAAGCCTGCAATGTCCTAACCAAACTGGAAACAACTAAACAAAGTATGCTTCCGGTGGGAATCGAACCCATGACCCCCGGGTCAACAGGCAAACGCCTTAACCACTGGACCACGGAGGCTGTAACCTGAAGTGCTTTGATCAAATATATTGGTAGATGCACAGTCTCGTACAAAATGAAGCCTTAATAATGTCCCCGAGTCAAAACATCATGCATACTTACAAACAACAAAAACGGTACATACTGAAAGTATAACTCCATCTTTTTTTTCACTTTTGATGCGTAGTTTTTGCATCTTTTCACTGTACTTTCGCCATTGCGAGACGTGTGAGTGCTAGCGCGGTTTATTGAAACTGTGGACAAAATAGCTCCGAAACTCAAAGTGGCAGCGGTAAAACAGCGCACTCTGTTTTACCGCTGCCACTTTTCGAGCGTGAATCGTGTATCTACTACATATATATTATATTTGATCGACGTTAAAGTGTCATAAAATAGTGTTATTTTGTGCCTCAGAAGGTTATGTATGCAATGCTGATGGTCTTGACTTTTAGTGTCAACTCATCTAACGCTGGGTCAAAGTACATCGCAGCGTTCATCTACAAGTTAATTAGCGAATTCAAATTTAATGCTCATATTTTTTCTTCACGGCAACGACGCGGGCTTCTGCGAGAACCGTGGTCGTGCAGCTGTTGAGGAAGGGTTATGTAACGGATCCAGTCTGAGATGGGTCAGGTTCCTTGTGGTACTTGAAAAAGGGTCAATATCCAAATGGCCACAACTGTGATTCAAAGATTCAAAGATTTATTCAGAAAATAGGCCTTTTCAGGCACTTTTTCACGTCAATTCACATTTTAAATAATACTTATTATATTATATTCAAATTATTAATTATTGTTTAAAAGCTACAAACTACTAGCGTTTCGGAACCGACCACTGCAGAGAAGAAGACGCCGATAGAAATGCTTCCACAGTATTGGTCGCCTACTTGCCTGAAGGGCTTTGTATGATATTTAATATTTTTCTTTTCCTTTTTTTCTGATGTCATGTTATATACAATTTTAATTTACATATTTTTGTGGAACACGTTATGTTAGCGATCGAGCGTGCAACAACAACAGATATGATGAAAGTCTCAAAGAGGCCGAGCAGACCTGTGTTCGATAATTTGTGGAAATTCAACAGAATCTGAGGTGGGGTGGTCTGGGCTTTGCCCTCGCTGCTCAGCGAACCTTTCGGACTCGCGGGCGGGCCCGTGTGTTTATTATGATTGCTACTTTAGGCTGAAATGGGTCACTCACGTGCTATTTCGTCGGGATCACAGAACAACAAAGACATTAGAAATGGCAAGAGGTCGTGGCACGCGCCAATACTGCGTACGATCTGCTCACTTGAATCACCTAAGTAGTTTGTCCCGCGATCGTCAAAAGAACAAAATACATATACGTGATAAAAAAAAAATATGGAAAAATGCCGTAAAAATGTAAAGTGAGAAGTCCTAGTGAAACTTTGACCAAAAGAGGCGTTTCTACTCAATTGTATTGCGTTAGTAGTATGCTTGAAATGAGGCGACGCTGGTTTTCATAGAAATCACGCATGATAACAATTCTAATGTATTTTTTGTTCTGTGGTCGGGATTGCCGACTATAGTTTCGGACTCGTCAGGAGGCCTAACTTTTCTCGACGCGCCGCACGTGCTGCATTATAAATAAATAAATAAATAAATTGTTGTTCCAGAATTTTCTGACGCACTGCGTGCACATGAACGTCTCCACGGAGAGAATATGGTGCTACCTCTGCGAGAAGGAAGTTCATATCAGAGCAGCGCTAGCCCAGGGATCGGTAACTTACGAATTGATTTTATTTTATATACATTTTTCCCAGAATGAAATGTACACGTTATGGAAACGTCAGAGATACCTCTATGGTAATAAGGGCGATCGAAGTACCTATACAGACGACTTTTGAATGAAGTTTACTTATAATTAGTTCTAATACATCATCAGCATCGCCTATTACGGTTCGAAGGTGTTACCCTACATACATTAGTAATTATATACATACATATTATCACGTTTATCCCTTTCGGGGTAGACAGAGCCTAAGGCCACAAGAACCAAAGGCCACGTTTAGCGTGTTGGTAGGCGCATAGATGGAAAACGGAATCAAAATAGTGATGGGTTGCTAGCTCGCCTATTAACATGATTCCTTTGATTTTTGGCCTATTCCCTCGGCCGGCTTCTACGGGTCGGTCTGTGCGGGAAGAGAAGCAGCTGGTACATTGTATGATTTTTATTTTCCCCCAAACCAGCATAGAAATACACCACTAGCACACTACAACCAAAAACCACTAAAGTTTGTTTGTCTTGCAGACGAGTCCTGACTCCACATCCCTCGACGGTTCCATCAGCAGTGCTCGGTTTGGGTCTCTGGGCATCGGTGTTGACGATGACTTAGACCCGGACGAAATGGATTATGACGATGAGGGGCGTAGTAGAGGTATCACATCATCATTATTATTAATTTATCATTCAAGCAAGAAATGAGCCAAATTCACTATAGTAAAAAAAAAATATGATAATTAGTGATGAATGATATCATATATGATGATCATGATGAATGATAATGAATATAATATATTATACGTGTGTAAGCGATATGTGAGCGATACCCTCTTAATCATCAAGGTTTGGAAGTACATTTTATGTTATGTTTGTATGGGGGCCACGTCTTATCACGACAGGAGAAAAAAATAAGTAGCCTATCCTGTGTCCTGTACGCCTAAATTTATATCTACCAAGTTTCATAAAATTCAGTTAATTCGTTTAAGTTCGTTTAAGAGTTATAGAGAAACATACATACATACATACTGAAAAAAATCTAAATATCCTTAATTTAGTTTCAGTATCATGTATAGAGCTTATAAACAGGATATCTCTGAAAACAACTTAATCCATGACCAACCCGTACAGATTTATTATTAGTATTGATGATGATAACGAGGAGACATATTCTTGGCTGCTCTGGCCAAGTATGGCCCTAGTAGTACAGAGAGGTCGATGATATTCTCAACGTTAAACGACCGTTTGATTAAGGTGACATCTTTGTGACGGTTGTGACTACAAAATATAGCATTAGTCAGATCGACTGACACCAAGAGGATTTGAAGCCCCCTGATTGGAATATGAAAGAACGTATTCGCACATTGTCTGTCTTGCTCAAACACATCTTCCATTTCAGATAGCTACTACATTACAAGATATTTGTCAAATTCATGATGAATAAATGCGTAAACGGCACAAGCTCATTACCAATGTTTTATATGAACCTCTCTTTCTGTTTCCAATCAGCAGGTCTAGTGGGCCTTCAAAACATGGGCAACACGTGCTATATGAATGCTGCCTTACAAGCCCTCAGTAACACAGCCCCGTTGACGTCGTACTTCCTAGAATGTGGCGCTGCCGTCGCTATTTTAGCCGGGGAGAAAAAACCAGGGCTTAGTCGGTGAGTACGCAACAATATACCGTATTGGTATCTCGAGTCTTTATTTCTCCGACTTTAAAGCTGCCTTACAAGCCCTCAATAACACAGCCCCGTTGACGTCGTACTTCCTAGAATGTGGCGCTGCCGTCGCTATTTTAGCCGGGGAGAAGAAACCAGGTCTTAGTCGGTGAGTACACAACAATGTACCCTATTGGGACCTCTGAGAGTCTTTATTCCTCCGACTTTAAAGCTGCCTCACAAGCCCTCGACAACACAGCCCCGTTGACGTCGTACTTCCTAGAATGTGGCGCTGCCGTCGCTATTTTAGCCGGGGAGAAGAAACCAGGGCTTAGTCGGTGAGTACGCAACAATGTACCCTATTGGTATCTCTTAGTCTTTATTCGTCCGACTTTAACGCTGCCTTACAGTCAACAACACAGCCTCGTGGATCTCGTACTTCTTAAAATGTGGCGCTGCCGTTGCTATTTTTGCCGGGGAGAAAAAACCAGGGCTTAGTCGGTGAGTGCGCAACAATGTACCCTATTGGTACCTCTAAGAGTCTTTATTCCTCCGACTTTAACGCTGCCTTACATGCCCTCAACAACACAGCCCCGTTGACGTCGTACTTCCTAGAATGTGGCGCTGCCGTTGCTATTTTAGCCGGGAAGAAAAAACCAGGGCTTAGTCGGTGAGTACACAACAATGTACCCAATTGGTATCTCTTTGAGTTTCCGACTTTAACGCTGCCTTACATGCCCTCAACAACACAACCTCGTGGATGTCGTACTTCCTAGAATGTGGCGCTGCCGTCGCTATTTTAGCCGGGGAGAAGAAACCAGGGCTTAGTCGGTGAGTGCGCAACAATGTACCCTATTGGTACCTCTAAGAGTCTTTATTCCTCCGACTTTAACGCTGCCTTACATGCCCTCAACAACACAGTCTAGTGGATCTCGTACTTCTTAGAATGTGGTGCTGCCGTCGCTATTTTAGCCGGAGAGAAGAAACCAGGTCTGTCGGTGAGTACACAACAATCATATAATAATTTTTTTTTTTTATAATTTTAAACTTATTATAGATAATGGTACCCTTCGTGCGCGAGTCAGACTCGCATTTAACCGGTTTTTTAAGTGATATATTCAGTCGTCTTTGAAGTCTCACAAGACTCTCAAACCATGGGAAATACTTACAATACTGAAAAAATGCTCATAAAATATGTATTCCGGCCTCTAAAACATCATTGTTAAACAAAAGGCATTAAAACTTGCTAATAAATTACCTTTGAAAATAATTAGCTCTTTAAGTGGCAGTGGGCGGGGCACATAGCGCGTAGAACCGATGGCCGATGGGGCAGAAGCGTTCTTGAATGGCGACCACGTACCGGCAAGCGCAGCGTCGGACATCCACCGACCAGATGGTGGGATGACCTGACTAAGGTCGCAGGAAGTCTTCTTGCGGCTGGTATGATGATGATGATGAATAAATCACCGCGACATTTAATAGAAGTCAAAATCAGTTTAAGTCTACACATTGTTCATAAACATGGAGGAAGAAAAATACTTAAAAATAAAATACTTCTTCCAACCCATCACATCGAGGCAGCGTTCCAAGAATACTGGCAGCGTTTCCCCGCTGAATAGCGATACTTATACGCTGAGCAAAATAGCTGCCAGCACGAGGGTCACCCGTTGCCTCGATGAGACGGGTTGTGATGTCCTTAAAAAAATAAATTGCATCTGGGCCCCAAGGACCCATCGTCTCCACTGCAAACGGTAAAAAAACATAATTGTCTCCAAGACCCACGTATTTCCGTTTCTTAATTACCTCTGCGGCGCTGGCTGCCGCTGCTCCATTTTTTGAAGAAGCCGGTAAATTAATAGAAACTGAAAACGTTTTGACATTTAAAACTAAAATTATAAAAATCATTCTCTTCAATGAATATGTAATAGATAATTATTTTGACATGACAAGAGAATAAGTGGCGTTACCTAATTACTAAACTTAAATATGCAATTTTAAATTTTATTATTATAAATTTGCACGTACCTCCATCCATTAGTTCCATTATTTCCATTTACCTCCATGCTGGTCTGGCAGAAAAGAAAAAACTTAGAATGTACCAGCTGCTTCTCTTCCCGCGCAGATCGTAAAACCGATCGAGGGAAAGGGCGAAAATCTAAGAAATCATACATATCAATCTACATATAATCATAATATCATACATATAAATAGTAGGCGATGCGGCTAGCAACCCATCACTATTTTGTTCCGTTTTCTACCTTTACGCCCACCAACACGCTAAACGTGGCCTTAGTCTTATGACGTTAGGCTTTGTCTACCCCGTAAGGGATAAAGACGTGATAATATTTATTTATTTAAACTTTATTGCACAAAAAACGTACAAGTAGGTGGACTTAATGCCTTAAGGCATTCTCTGCCAGTCAAAAACCATGTAGGTTTATCTCGGATTGGTCTAAAGGCAAATCCGAGATATACCTACATGGTGAAATTTTTATGGTTTTGGACCCTTAAAGGGGTGACTCAGACCATCGATATGAACAACTTTTTCAAAAAAAATCGTCATTTCCATATAAAAGAGTTCCGCCGCCCGGCCAGTTTGTATGGGAATATCGTTTTTTTTTTTAGTTTCCAACATTGTTCCCATAGGGAAAGTTGTATATTTTGGTCGATGGTCTGAGTTACCCCTTTAAGGGTCCAAAACGATCAAAATTTAACCATGTGGTTTTTTTTTCATTAGGTGGTGCCATAATATGTATGTAAATTTGCACGTGTCGTTGAACGCTGTAAGTTAACAAAACGACTGAAAAAAATGACAGCAATTTGACAGATTTTTACATATTTTTACAGAGCTTTAACAATATGGCCCTATATATGAGGGTCGTACTTCGATTCGAAAATTGTTGATGCTTTTTTCATAATGTTACATGGTGTGTCGTTGAAAACGATGCGTGGAGTCAATTTTCCTCTATAAATTTACAATTAAATCCGCTACTTTGACAGGTACTTTTACTGTTTTCCGAAGTGACAACGACACGTCGGCGGCCTTTACACACACTATGGACATCGCGTAAAATATCAAACAATAAAAAAAATTATAGTCCTAGAACAGTCCGGGAAATGCAAAAATGCTATCATTTATAATTTTTATTTTCAGAGCATACCAAAAATTAATCAGAGAAATGTGGAGCAGAAAAACAAGAGGCTACGTCGTACCTACTGGAATTCTATACGGGATCCGGAGTGTAAGTGAAACCCATATAATTAAAAATGCGAAAATAACTTTGTTTTTAATAAAATCACTTTAATACAGTATTATCGCGTATATCACATTATTTTTACACCTAAAGTTTCGAAAACTTTACAGTTTTCATGGTCACAGGTAGACTAACTTTGTTTGGTCTATTTCCTGTTCACGCTTTAATCAGTGCCGAGTATTCACGCGAGTGGAGCTGTGAAAGCTAGTGTTATTGGCGTGATAACGTCTTATTGATGAACGCCTGATGCACGCACGAAAAAATTTCACGTTCCGTGTGCAAGCGAGAGCGCGGAACAAGCGATAGAGAGGCACGACCGGCCTAAGCATTCGACTTGTGACGCATCTATCTCTCTTCCACCGTTATCACGTAAAATTATCGTCCGGAAACCGACTTTACCAAGGCACATATTTTTTTTTTATTTTTACTTTCTTTTATAATATTCAATCAATTCAAATGTGATTGTCTTACAATCAGTAGAGTTACTACAACTAAATATTTCGGTGTAGTCATTGATCAAAATCTGAACTGGAACTCTCATATAGATTTAACTATATCTAGAGTTAGAAAACTTATCTGGATTTTTAAAAATCTACGACATGTAGCTAACTACAAATTGCTGCGTGTCATACATAGCTCTAATCCAGCCAGTCCTCATTTATTGCATCCCCATATGGGGTTGCTCTGCAAAAACCAAACTCTTAGAATTAGAGCGAGCCCAAAGGTCTTTACTTAAATTAATGCATTTTAAACCATACAGGTATCCCACCCACTTGCTGTATTCTGATGCGAATGTGCTCACAGTTAGGCAACTGTACATTTTACATTCCGTTCTAAGAGAACACAAGATTATAAGTTATGACAAAAGTAATTTAAATAAAAGAAGAATTAACTTTATAATTCACCAACAACCTGCTAAAACTACATTTGCATCCCATCAGAACTTGAGACAGTCCACACAATTGTACAAAATATTAAATAAGAAATTAGATATTTATACTAAAACCCGGTACATGTGTAAAGTTGCTTTAACATCTTGGTTACAGAACCTTACTTATGAGGAAACTGAATCACTGTTAACCCGACTGACATAGTGATTTACATAGTGATTAACATAAGAACCGTAGGTATATGTAACTAGGGATAGAATTTGCACCGCTTTTAAATTATGATATCTTTATTATTTATTTTTATATAATTTTAGTTTTTATTCTTAGAAAATAGAAACTTATTAATTTTTACTTTTTCTTTATCGAGACAGTTGTTTAGCGTATTATTGCATGTATCGAATGTCGTGAAAGAGCGGGACTCGCCAGATACAGGTTTTTATAAACTTAATTGGTGAGCCCCAGCTTCATGTTTGTAAATGTATAAATTTATTAATGAATAAATAATTTTAAATTTTTTGAATTTTGAATCAAATCAAAACGGGACCTTCGGTTGGGTTGGGTTAGTTTTTACTGTCCCGTGGTTCTGTGGTTAAGGCCTGTAGACCCGGAGGTCGGAAGCATACTTTGTTCAGTTGTTTCCAGTTTGGTTAGGACATTGCTGGCTTGAATCACCTGATTGTCTGATAATAAAGATGATTCCGTGCTTCGGAAGACACGTTAAGCCTTTGATCCCGGCTGCCTCTCTGGTATCTGGTAGTCGTTAAAGAAACCAAGTCAGAGGCCGAGAGACGGTTCCAAAGTACTCTGACACCAAGGTGCATATGCATGGTCGATTGACCGTGAAATGATGATGATGATGATATTAGACTACCCAGTTGTGTAGTCCAAAGATACTTGCCTTATATAATGATTTGTCTATGACAGGTACACCCAATGTTCCGCGGATACCATCAGCACGATACACAAGAGTTCTTACGTTGTTTCATGGACCAGCTGCACGAGGAACTCAAAGAGCCGGTAATGTATGGACATCATAACACCGCATAATATATCTTTATAGATTACACACAACCACAATAAGTAAATCTATACTAATATTATAAAGCTGAAGAGTTTGTTTGTTTGTTTGTTTGAACGCGCTAATCTCAGGAACTACTGGTTCAAATTGAAAAATTATTTTTGTGTTGGATATTCCATTTATTGAGGAAGGCTTTAGGCTATAAAACATCACGCTGCGACCAATAGGAGCGAAGCATCAATAAAAAATGTTTTGAAAACGGGTGAAAATTATTCATCTATACCTTATAACAGAAATTGCCGCGGACGAAGTCGCGGGCAACAGCTAGTATATAATATGTACAGAAAACCCTGTCCGATCCTTGAAGGGATGTGTTAGCCCGTCGATATGAACAACTTTTCCTATGGAACCAATGCTTGGAACTCCATTTTTTTGACGCCCACATTCAAATTGCCTGGGCGGCCTTATTGTATACGAACAAATCACACAGATTGAACTAGCCCCAAAAGTAAGTTCGAGACTTGTGTTATGGAATACAAACTCAACGATACGAAGATCGAACCCAGGACCTCTGGTGTGACAGCCTGGCATCGTATCGGCTTTGTTCGGCGGCGCAGAATAGCACAATCTACCGCTGAATCAAACCGAATAAAAATATCTGTGAAATATCGAACTTATAGCTACTACATAAGTGTTATTTCTCTCATAATGCTCGTACGGCGCGGCGCTACAGCGAACTACAGACATGGCGCAAACGCATCAGCCAATAGCGGAAGGATATATTCGCGCCATGCAAAAAAAATATTTCGTCGCAGGTATATATTTTAATAATGTGTATCGTATATCTCACGTTGGTTTTACATTTTCTTTGTATTACAGGTGTACGATAGTACGCCCGAAGATAAACTAGGCTCGGAGGCTGACGGTGACCATCAGGATAGTAGAAATGTTAACGTTAGGCGGCGGGCAGCTTCTTCTGGAGGTAACGTTGGCACTTTCCATTTACTTTTTTAACCGACTGCTAGGAAGTGTTATGTATTTTGCGCGTATCTTGTATGTTTGTTTATTTATTACGTCATATATTCCAAAAAGCTAGATCTATTTCAACAGTTATGGTATCATTAGGTTCGTCTCAAAAACCCAAATGTAATAAAAATGTTATTGTTGCTTAAAAAAGGCAGTCAGGTTTTTAACTAGCACCACTTGTTGCATTTGGTGATGTATTCGGCATATTATGATTCGTCTATATGATAAATAAATATCCTAACTAATATTATAAATGCGAAAGTGAGTTTGTTTGTTTGTTTATTTGTTCGTTTGTTACGCTTTCACGCCGTAACTACTGAACCAATCATCATGAAATTTTGCATACAAGTTCTCTGGAGTACGGAGAAGGACATAGGCTACCTTTTATCCCGGGAAAAAGTACTATTCCCGAGGGATCGACATTAACGCGGGCGGAGCCGCGGGCGAAAGCTAGTATTTTTATAAAGACTTTCGAAACTACCATGCTGGTCTGGGAGAAAAGAAAAAACATAGAATGTGCCAGCTGCTTCTCTTCTCGCGCAGATCGTAAAAGCCGATCGAGGGATTGGGCTAAAATCTGCGGAATCATGTCATTAGGCGATGCGGCTAGCAACCCATCACTATTTTGATTCCGTTTTCCATTACACGCCCACCAACATGCTAAATGTGGCCATAAGGTCTTATAGACCTAGGCTCTGTCTACCCCGCAAGGGAAAAAGACGTGATACTATGTATGTATGTTTCGAAACTACTGGCCTGAATGAAAAAAGTATTTCACCATTAGTATCCTACATTATCCATGATGAACATAGAATAAAAAAAAAAAAAAAAAAAAAAAAAAAAAAAAAAAAACAGAATATAGATTATATACGTATATCGTCCGGTGTGAAGCGGAGAATCGAACTCGGGACCCTGCGATCCCTCCAAAACCTGATGGCATCTTAAGGTGCTCTCCGGTCTCTAGAGAGAATTATGGCATAATCCGGATCTTTAAAAGGCACTTGCGGCCACTGAGTACTCGATGCTTAGTCTAGATCACTTTTGCAGCAAGCGACGCGCCTTTCTTCGCTCGCATGAGGCGGAAATCCCCTGCTGCTTCGTCCTACAGCGAGTCCAGAACCGATGGTTATTTAAGGTATTGTTATTTTTTTTTTGTTTTTACGTGAAGTAGCCAACACTGGTGTCAGGTTTTTCAAACTGCCTCTGACAATTTACATAGGTTAACAACTGCCAACGGCTAAACTTGCCTTCCGAAGCATGGAGGAGCTCGAGGTATTTTTATGGCACTTGTGGTCACCCATCCCAGTGGGGTCTGCGCCTAAAGTTGCTTAACATGCGTAAGCGCTAATTATGCTCATGTTCACTAGGCCATCAGGCTCCTCGAATTTAAGGTATTAAAAAATATCCTATTGCACACCCAAAAGGTTTTTCGGAACCGCCTCTCGGCCTCTGACGTGGTTCCTTTAACGACTACCAGATGGCGGCCGGGACCAACGGCTAAACGTGCCTTTCGAAGCACGGAATCATCTTTATTATCAGACAATCAGGTGATTCAAGCCTGCAATGTCCTAACCAAACTGGAAACAACTAAACAAAGTATGCTTCCCGTGGGAATCGAACCCACGACCCTCGGGTCTACAGGCAAACGCCTTAACCATTGGACCGCGGAGGCAGTTTTTCACTTTCCTGATAGAAAGTAATGATGAGGTCTAGGATGGTAGAGTACTATCACTTTTATAAGTCGCATCGGCTCTGTTCGACGGCGCAGAATAGCACAACCTACCGTCAAATGAAACCGAGTGAAATAACGATCTTATAGCTACTACATAAGATTTAAAATCCAAAAACAACAGGACTCGTGCTGTCTCGCTCATAATACTTGCTGCGCGGCGCTGCACCGAACTTCAGACATGGCGCAAACGCATCAGCCAATAGCGGACGGATATTTTTGACAAACAAATATTTTTTTATTAAAATAAGACGTTTTTTGTGTCGATGTCAGTATTCATGGTAAATAATGGTAAAAAGTTATACGCCAAAAAAGTGTTCTTTTTTTTAGCGTCTGTTTTTCTAAATTTTTAGGTCAAAATATCTCTAAAACTAGCATGTAGATTTTTTTATTTTGCTTCTAAAGCATTTTATAGCTAATATATGCCAGCCCTTAAAATATTCGCGCTTACTTTAAATTGCCCTTATAAATCCAAGAGATTTTGCGGTTTCAAGGTCTTTTTCCCACTGACATGCATACAGCGTGTAAATTGACCCTCGACATTCCCTAAGAGGGGCGGCTCAGCCTATCATAAACAACTTTACCTATGGGATCAATGCTGGGATCTAAAAAAATTTCATTTCCATACAAATTGGCCGGGAAAATTTTTTTTTTTAGTATGGATATGCCGATTTTTTTTTGATCCCAGCAATGATCCCATGGGAAAAGCTTTTCATATTGATGGGCTGAGTCGCCCCTGGCATATCAAGGGTATACATATTTACACGCTGTAGTTTGAGAACTCTCTCAAAGCACAACGAAAAAAATCTATAACTAACCCATTTTCATTGAAAGTAAATAAATTGGAATATTTTTTTTCTCAGGGTGTCTGAAAGTTGCCCTGCTGCGGATGGCAAGCATCGCAGATCGGCAAGTTTCGGCGGCGCCAGGCATTTGGCGTATGCAGCACTTGCTGATAATTTTACTGGTAAACTTACATTTATTTATCAACTTGGTCAAACAGGATATTTGTATGGAGGTTGGCGCTTACGACATTGTGTTTATTTATACTAAGTAAAATTGTATGAATTGTTTGTCTAAACGTCTTAAGCGCCAACCTCCATATAGTTTATGTGAGTGGCACCCACTTCTTGTACAAATGAAGATCTTAAAAAGGTACCGACGATGCGATCAGCGTGGCCAAATATAGGTCGAAATATATTTGAAAATAGCCAATAGAGTCGGAGATGACTCGATAAGAAAATACCTCCATAAGGTACGGTCATAAAAATCGTGCAAAAACAAAAGTATTCCTAAGGGTCGACGATAGACAGGCGGCCAGACGTAAAAATAAGCCGAAACTTTTTTGTATATGCTACACAGAAAAGATATTCGAAAAACAAAAAAGGGTTGCCCGTATACACGGTCTAAGATACGTTTCTATTCTCGAGGGACGATAGGCTAGTTTCCTAAAAAAATATAATAAGTCCATCAGTTAGTAATTCAAAAATTATGGATACGTATTTTTTCTTTTGTCGACTGAATAAAAAAATATAAAGATATAGCCCTTTGAAATTCCGTGTGACGTCATAGTTTGCTACACTTTTTAGCAAACTTTGACGTCACAAGCCCCCACTCATGAACTTTGACGCGCTTTATCTTTTTCATTTATTGTATAATTCACAAAAGAATAAATACGTGTTCAATATTTTTTGATTATCTAACTGACGGACTAATTGTAATGTTATTATTTTGACCCAGGCAACTAGCCTATTCAATTTTTTGTCCCATTGAAGTGAAAACACAATGATTGTCTCATAGAGGGAGATAAAAACAGAATGTGTCGTCTCGGGACTACATAATACTTTTACTTCGGGCAACATACTCTTCGCTTCACCCAGGAGTCTATTTGAGGATAGAATAGAATAGAATAGAATACTCTTTATTGCACCAAATAACATACAAATTAGTTATGTATACAGGAAAAAAGTAATAAAGATGGTACAAAGGCGGACTTATCGCTTTAGCGATCTCTTCCAGTCAACCTTAGGGTAGATGGACAGAGTACATATGATTGGCGTTGGCGCAGAACAGATACAAATAAAATAAGGAGGACGTAATAATTAAAGATATATACAAATAAATAAAAATAGATACATATATAAATATATTTTTAACAGCAAGGAAATTTAAGAAAGTGTGGAGAGATAGTAGGACCTTACGAGATGTTTGAAGTTGGTGACGGTTTGAGCTTTCCGAATATCGAGGGGGAGGGCATTCCATAAGCGCACCGCTTGAACAGAAAAGGACTTAGAGAAGAACTTAGAGTTGTGAGCAGGAGTTCTTAACCTGAGAGAAACAGTACTACGCAAACCACGACCTTCAACATCACTGAGAAAACTAAAACGATGTCTTAAATAAGGAGGAGAATGAGGATTAAACAAAATAGTATAAAGAAGAGTAACAATACGCATGTTGCGACGAAGTCGTATAGGGAGCCACTTGAGTTGAGAACGGAAAATAGATACATGATCAAATTTACGAAGTCCAAATATAAATCGAATGGATAGATTTTGAAGACGCTCAAGTTTGTTTAATTGCTCTTCAGTGATGTCAAGGTAACAAGTATCAGCGTAGTCTAATATAGGAAGAAGAAGTGATTGTGCAAGCGCAATTTTAGTGCCAGTAGGCAAGAAGTTACGCAATCGTCTAAGAGAACCAATAGAGGCGAACGTTTTTCTGCTTATCTCTTTAATATGCTCTGACCAGGAAAAAGTTTTGTCAAACACCAAACCCAAGTTTTTTACAGAGTCACGAAAGGAGATAGTCTCATTTTCAAAAGTTAGGGTTGGTAGTGTATTCCAATCAATGCGAGATATATAATACTGGCTTCCTATGACTATCGCTTGTGTTTTTGAGGGATTTACTGTGATACCAAAAAATCTACTCCAGTGGGATATACGTGTTAAATCATTGTTAACAGTAACTATTGCATTAGGCAAGTCCGTTAATGTGGTATGAAAATAAATTTGTAGATCATCTGCATACAAGTGGTAAGAAGACTGAAGATTGTCGGTGATACTATTAATGAATAATGCGAATAATAGAGGAGAGAGTACACCGCCTTGTGGTACCCCAGCGGAGATGTGACACCAAGAGGACATATTATCCTCAATGCGTACACACTGATGACGGCCACTGAGATAAGAAGAAAACCAATTGATGACAGATGGAGATATGTTCAGAGTGCACATCAGACCTTTGAGAACGTCATGATCGACGGTGTTGAACGCGTTGCTGAAGTCTAACAAAGTTAGAATAGTCAACTGTGAATTGTCCATAGCGAGACGAATGTCATCAGTTATTGTGACAAGGGCAGACGTCGTGCTGTGTCCAGCTCGAAATCCCGATTGATAAAGATTAAGGACATTATTTTTGCGAAGGAAAGAATTAAGTTGCGAGTGAACTAAACGTTCAAGGATTTTAGATAAGAACGGAAGGATGGAGATGGGTCGATAGTCTGAGAAGGAAGAAGGATTAGGTTTCTTTGGCAGAGGAGTAATAAAGGCATTTTTCCAAGTAGAAGGAAATACACCGGATACTAAGGAATTGTTAAAAATTTGGGTAATAACGGGAAGGATAATATCGAGGATAGGGAGTATCATTTTACGACTTATATCGTCAGACCCCACTGCGTTCGAAGTAACATCTTTTACACACTTCTCAACATCACATTCGTCAATTGGATCAAACCTAAAAGATGAGTAGTCGGGAGGCGAAAGAGAATGAAGGTGGTTAAATAAGGCAGTCTTATCATTGCCACCAAAAGCGGTAGAAGTAGAAAAGTGCCTATTAAGGCCATTAATGTCAAGATTATTGGACACGTTATGATTATTCTTTCTTACTCCCAGTGACTTTAAAAATTTCCAAACTTTACTTGGATCACCATTTTCGACAGACTTATGGATATGGCGGCGTTGAGCCTCCCTACACATCTTGTTGCAGGTGTTACGAGCTTCTATGTACTTGGCGCGAAATCGGTCGGGGTCGGATTTATACTTTGATTTCAAGTTATGCTTCTTGGCAATAGACGCTCTTATCTCCTCAGTTAGCCAAGGAGCAGGTAAATGTTTGACCCTGACAGGCCGGACTGGAGCGTGTTTGTCATAAAGTTTGACTAAAATGGAATTAAACGTATTCACCTGGTCGTCGATGGTATCATAATCAAAAACTGATGCCCAGTTATACTCCGAAGCATCCTTACGCAAAGTATCACAATTCATGGCACTAAAATTGCGCTGCATTAGAATTTTAGGCTTATACTTAGGTGGACGAATTTTGAAAGAGAGATACAGAAGATCATGGTAAGAGAAAATGTCCGCATTGCATTGGCCATGTTTAGCAACAAGGTCTGGGGAAGAAACTAATATAAGGTCGAGAAGAGAAAGGTTGCAACCCGGGAAGTGATGAGTAGGCTGTAGCGGTAAAATTGAAAAATTACATGATTCGGCAATAGATTTTAAGGAGTTCGCTCGGTTGTCACCTTTGAGTAAGCACGTATTGAAATCCCCCATGATAATAATGTGTTTGTAGGCAGGCACGATATCTTCTAGAAGAGTCTCAAATGTAGAAAAATACTTAATATTACAAGAGGAACTATAAAAGACACCAAGAAGAATTGGAGTATGGGAAAGTGTAACTTCGATAAATAAGTACTCGGCTTCAAGAGAAGAGTCGGTAATTTGAGAAACATTAATAATGTTGAAAGGAATATGTGAACGGAGATAAATAGCAACGCCGCCACCGCCTTTGTCAGGACGATCGTTGCGAATGAGTTGGAAGCCAGGTATCGAGTAAGAAGTAGAAGAAATGGAAGGATTTAACCACGATTCAGAAACTAGAATTGCATGGACGAGTTTACTGTCGAAAGTCGTGAGCAGATCAGCATAATGGTGTGGAATGCTTTGAGCATTGATATGAATTATATTGAAATTTTTCGGTACCTCAGAAAAGCAATTATTCACAGTCTCGTTGAGTGGAATAGGGATTGAATGAAAACTGTCTTCATTGGAAGAAGCTGAGAAAAAGCTGTTATTTAAACTATTCATAATAATAATAAATAAATAATAATATTATAAACAATAAATAAATTAATTAAATAATTTTACCTTATCAATTACAAATTATAAAATTAAAGCTGTACTAACTATACATCTACCCGCCAGCAGAAAGGGCAAAGTAACAATAACACACAATTCTTTACCAATAGTAAATTAAAATAAAATCTCAGAACAATAACTAATAAAATACTGCATGACAAGACAACATTGACAGCAAAACAATTTCGATATAAAAAAAAAAAAAAGTGACAGTGACATATGACATTCAACTGTCATTATGAATTAGATATGTCAAACAGATGACAGTTAACTAACATATGATATCAAAAAAATCTGTGCAAGAAGGTAAATTAAAAATGTGTAAAACAAACGGAAGGTGGATCCAATAGCTGGTTACGTAATATCGATCACAAAGCTACCTTACATTCGGTACAATATAAAGGCCGTCCTGCGACGGTAAATAAATGAAGCGTTACTTCTTGGTGGTAGCCCCACGCTTCGGCCGCGAGGCGGCCGCTGTGCCTGTCGTCAATGCTGTCGCCTTCGATGATGCAACGGAAACAGTGACTGTCGTCGGTGAAGATGCTGCCACCGGACCCGCTGCTTGCGATTCTTCCGCTGAGTCTGACGACGGCGATGGCCTAAGGAGGCCGTCTACCTCCTCGACGGTGTACACCCGGTGCCTTTTACCGTCCTGGCCGATGACGAATACGCAACCATCCTGTGTCCAACATTTGCTTACACCAAAGTGTTGGCGTGCAGCCATGAAAGCCTGGTGCCTTGTTTTGGTCAGAAATTCTGACAAGGTTAAGCCAGATCCCTTGAGGCTCGTCTTAGCCTGCCAAAACTTATCCTTCAGTGAAATATTAATAAACTCAATTAGAATTGGCCTAGGTTTCTTACCACTGACATTATGGCCCATACGATGACAGCGGGCAATATCATTTACTGAGAAATTCAGCAACTTCAGTTTATCTCCTGCTATCCGGACAACTGCTGTAGCCAAATCTTCTTTGGAGTCCTCAGCCAAGCCATGCAGTAGCAGAATGTTGCGCCGAGTGTGCATCTCCAGGTGCTCGGTTTGCTTTAGGATCAGTGCGACTTCATCTTGCAGTGACTTAACAGCTGACATTATGAACTTACGGAAACCATTGAAGTCAGTGGATAGTGTAGTGACTGACGGTGTTGGGCTGGCCTGTTGTAGGCTATTCTCAAAGTCCGCCATTTTGGTGTTAAATAAAGTCATCATGTCAACAATTGATTTTTGGACAGATTCCATGGTGTTTATTGTTTTAAGAGAGGAGATTAAACTGCTGGCAGGTAGACTGTGTTACTTATTTTTAATATACATAAAACCAGTGGTTACGATTAAGATTAAACTGATTAAAATTAAATAAATGAAGAGGAGTTAAAAAACGCGACTTTTTATTTCACTGCTACCCGCCGAGGATCACTCGCTACGCTCGGGATTCTATGATAGACTCCTTCGTTCTGCTCAAAATATTGCCCACACCAAAAAGTATTGTTATGCCCTTGCGTCACAATCTACTATTAATGCTGTCCCGACCCCACACAAAGTGGGATGAGGCATGAAAGAAGAAGTAATCCAGCACAAAGACCGCCCTAAAATCCAATGTTAATTTGACAGACTAGCCCCGTGGCGCAGCGGTCAACACGCCAGCCTGCGACACAGAGTGACCGGGTTCGATCCCCGGTCAGGTCAAGATGGAAAATGATCTTTTTCAGATTGGCCTGGGTCTTGGATGTGTATCTATTATGTATTTGTTATAAAATATAGTATCGTTGAGTTAGTATCCCATAACACAAGTCTCGAACTTACTTTGGGGCTAGCTCAATCTGTGTGATTTGTCCGTATATATTTATATATTATTTACAGGTGGCGAATCGTTGAACCGTGACGTGGGCTCGGAATCCGAACTGTCATGTTCGAGCGAGGCGGAAGAACGGTATGAGACTTGTTCGAGTGGTGCCAGTGACACGGCGGAATCGAGACCTGAAAGGACACGGTAAGCAAATTAAGTATTTATTAAATTAATATGGTTTTTTGCTCGTGATAAGGTGAAACAGTAGGGCTAGGGTAGGCTTTTCAATCACAAAAAGAACTCGGCTGGGTATATAACAATCTATGGATTTATTTATTCAGATATATGTGAAATAATAATTTATGTTATTATTATTTTTATTTCTCTTATTTCACGGGTGTCGTCCCGGTTCATTGAAAATTTGCGTAGAGCTATATATATATGCACGGCTGTCGGGACCGGAAGTATATGGAACGGACGGGGGCATCGTCAATCAGTTGACCGCGAGTGTTCTTAGTGAACGATACTAATACGAGTGACTTGTGTTGGATTGATAACAGAAATAATTTTCACGACCACAGCAACGGACCAGTACTACGAGTGCTTTGCGTTTCAGTGTGTTATTATAGGGATTCCGTAGTGTATAAATTCCCTCTGAAAAGTTTGGTGTTTTACTCCAAATCCCGAACCCTAACCACGTAACAATATGGTTTCACAGTATTATTTGTACAGGAAAGCGTCCGGTTCCTGCGGTAGCGGAGATGGCAGCTCCGTTCGCTACAGAAGCGTAATTTCTGACGTGTTCGACGGAAAATTGCTGTCCTCAGTGCAGTGCCTCATTTGTGATAGGGTAAGACCACAAGCACAGAATACGTACTTACGTACAGAAGTCGTATTGACAGGTATTTAAAGAAATATCAACTCACTGTAGTTAGCGATACGGTGTACTTTAGCTCGCGTCAGAACGCACCTTTTCGTTTAGTTGCCTACAGAATCCAATGCAAACCAATTTCATTCTTATAGCTCTGAACAAACGATTCATAATTCGATAAAGTCGGTGAACACAAGTGACCAAACGGGCGTCGTTCTTACCGCTATTTGCCGCTTCGAAGTGGTAGTCGCGCTAGCCAAATACTCACGAGAAAAGTATGCAGGAAAATCCACATCTTTCGTGTTTTAGGCTAATTTCAGAGTGACGTCGACGAGACGCGCCGTTGACCAATGCGTTTCATTAGCGCGCGGTTGACCGGCGTCTGCTGTGAAACTAGTTTTAGTATCGCGCATTTCGTTGCAATGTACAGTACAGTGGTGTATAGTCGTCATCATTTGGACAAATATAATAACAGGATTAGCTGTTTATTTACTGTGGAAAAGATCTATGGAAAAGAGTGTAAAAGCGACGTCAAAACATTGCAAATTATTGAGCGCGCGCTTCGGCAGCGCTGGCCGGCTACGCGACTTATCCGAGCGGTGCGTTTCAACTTTGTAACTATGAAAGGAGACTTCTATATAGTGTAATGCAGCCGCGCCCGTCAGGACGGCGCTGTTCAAACGCATCATTCTGAAATTAGCCTTAGCGGCCATCAAAATCGAATGATGAATTATCGAACTCGAGATCGGCCTCGCAATATTTTTGTCTGTATATTTCGGCTGAAGCAAATCTGTTGGGTTTTTGAGAGCTGTCCGTCATACAAAATCGGCTGAGCATTGTTTCGTAAATTCAATAAAAACTCACATATTGAAATAGACAGACAAGTGTTTTGTATTATTATAGGTTTCGACCCGAGTTGAGACGTTCCAAGACTTGTCGTTGCCGATTCCATCGCGAGAGCATCTCGCGGTGTTACGGTGCCAACAGCCACCCCACAATGCTGCTACCTCCCAGGAATCATGGGTAAGTTGATAATAAATATATACGGACAAATCACACAGATTGAGCTAGCCCCAAAGTAAGTTCGAGACTTGTGTTATGGGATACTAACTCAACGATACTATATTTTATAACAAATACATATATAGATAAACATCCAAGACCCAGGCCAATCTGAAAAAGATCATTTTCCATCTTGACCTGGACGGGGATCGAACCCGGGCACTCTCGTGTCGCAGGCTGGCGTGTTGACCACGGCGCCACGGAGCTCGCCGATGACGATAATAGTTCTTTACATTACTCCTTTTAAATATTTATTAATTCTATAGCATGTGGTTCTAACGCCTCAATCATCATCATCATCATTTCAGCTGTAAAAAGTCCACTGCTGGACAAAAGCCTCTCCCAAGGATTCTTAGTTCCATGGAAGGATATTACCATACTCACCACACTTGGCAGGCGGGTTGGCGAGCGCAGTTTCTTTGGCATGTACTTCCGACGCTGCTGCCCATCGGAAGCTTTTTTAATCTGGGAAAGGATAGGAATAAGTTAGATTTGGAAGGAGAATGAAGGTATTGGGATAATACTCACTCGGGTGAATGAGGGAAAAGCAAGTAGCAGCTCGAGAGGCCAAACGCGCTTACCCTATGTACCTGCAATTACCGGACAGGCAGCTGAGGATGACACCCCTGACCATACTGATATACGATTTTTGTCACGCTCATCACATAGATGGCGCCATAGGTTTATTTACAACTATGTATCCACCATATTATGAGAAAATAAAATCAGTATTCACGAGAAATATCTTGTTTCAGATAAAAATATATTTTTGGCTTATATTAAAACAATATCTTTCAGTTTTACTTGGTTTTACCAAGTTTAGGCTAACGACATCTAGTGACGGGTGGAAAAGTCTGTAACTATTGCACTGCAGCGCCATCTCCGTCGCCCATAGTGGCAGTTAGTGGAACTAACTACCACAGCTTGCTGGCAACCAACCTGCTGCTTTTAACAGGCCTTACGTTGGGCCAAATTTTTTGTACGAGGTTGGCAGTCTATACGGTACTATTATATTGTCTTTGTTCTACATATAGTAAGTGTATGACATACACAAAACATTAACTTTAGCAAATTTTCATTTAACAATATATCGTGATTCTGTACCTTCTGAACTATATTAATATCCTGGAATCAGAATCCCTAATTGAATACAGTATTGTAAGATAAAAAACGAAAAATAAAATTGGACCCATACAAAATTGCCAATCAGCTGGGCGAATTTCTATGGGAATCCAAAATTTTTTTTTCAACTTTGTTGTATGGGAACCGCCCTTAAATATTAATTTAATTTTAATATTTACTTTCAAAGTTAATATACAACTAAATATTCTGTGAATATTTTAAGCGTCTACCTGTTCTCGTTATTAATATCGAGCAAAAAATAACGTTTGTTGTAACTCGACTAGTCAGGTGTCAGTGCCGAGATTCCGTAGTAAATAAATTCCCTCCGAAGAATTTGGTGTTTTACTCCAAAAACCCGAACCCTAACCACGAAACAGTATCAAGTTAGATAATGGGTGTAGAAATATTTAAATACACTTAACGCTACACTGATATCATTCATTCGTCTGTTCCATGGGTTTAGACGTCAATATAAGTAATCCTAAATAATATCATCTTTCAAAATTGCGATTCCTTTGCAGGTATGGTGGTTGCTAAGCTGGTTAAGGTCGTGGTTCTACGGTCCAGTGGTGTCGTTACAAGATTGTTTAGCCGCCTTCTTCAGTGCCGATGAACTCAAAGGCGATAATATGTACAGGTAATGCCTATTTAAAACCCGATTACTTGCTGGACAAGGTTTTAGTGTATACAATATTTTCATATGTATTTGACTTACATATAGCTATAATACATGTTGAAAAGAGTTTCTTACGACGTGAAGCTCTGCTGTGGTCGGTTTCTAAACGCTAGTAGTCTTTAGCTTGAATATTGATTAATAATATAAATATTACGTAATTCGTTCTTGGCTTCCTATGTCCCCCCGTCGGGCAAACGGCAGATACAATTGCGCCATCTGGTCCTATCCGTCGCAGCGTTCTTTGTTTCACTCTAGGTGTCCTGGCAGGGTCGCCATACAACATCTTGATGGGATCTTGAGGGATCGTGGTAACTTGTAGATTCAGAGAAACTCCATTGAACACACGTATGTACGTTTATTGTTCTTTTACAAGCGTAACAAAGTAAAGAGAGAGTGCTTAATTACTCCTAATTTATAACTACAAATAATCTTAAGTCAGCAATACATAAGAATGTTGCAGTGCGTAAAGGCATGTCGCGGTAATATGTTAAATTAGACGTATACTATAATCCTAGCTTCTTTACATCTGCTAAGACAGTGCGGCGCCACGTTTATTACTAAATTAGATCCTTTAAAATGTGATGCCTGCAAAGGCTTATTTCTGAATAAACGTTTTGATTTTGTTTTTTTGTTAAAGATGAGTGAGTTATCTTTCAAATAAATCCATTTTCACTTTACCTCTATTTGATGCTCTATCTTTTAAACATTTGTTCAATGCATATCCTATATTTTATAAGAACTTTTAAAGTAGTTGTCAAACAAAATTATATAGGAGGGGACATTTGCATATTTTATAGGCAGTGAAATTAAGCGGGCGGAGTATTGAACCTAAAATAATACGCCACGGGTACGAGAATGCGCTTTTAGGCGGTGGTAATTTTGACTCTTGTGATTACTCAATTCAATTCAAAACTTTTATTTCATATAGGTTTCTTTAAACATTTATTTGACTTAAATTGCCATATTTGACTTCTCAACAATTTTTGACGTCAAACATTTTCTTATGGCTTAGTTTAATGCCCCTTCAAAGGCCAAAGAAGAAGCGGTAACAAACTGCACAGCGCATTTTCTCTAAAAGACGTCACATTTTTTGATAACTTTAGAAGCTAGGTTGGTTTATTTAACTCACTCGTTTAGGTAAATATGCTCCGCGCGCTCCGATCTCTGTCCATCATCATTTCGTGTACGTGCCCATATACTGATTCAGTTTTTTCACATATCCAACAGTTGTTCCCGATGCAATAAGCTACGAAACGGCGTGAAAATGTCGGGTGTGGTGAGGCTGCCAGAAGTACTGTGTGTGCACTTGAAGCGGTTCCGCCACGAGCTCATGTTCAGCGCCAAGGTAGCGGCGCGTGTAGCCTTCCCCATACACGACCTAAACATGGCGCCCTACACGCATAAGGGTGAGTTATTATTATTAATTTTTGCCAGGAGCATGAATGGGCCGGCTCGTCCGGGGAAGTACCACACTCTCACAGAAAATCGTCGTTTGAGTAGAAGCTTTACTGCTTCTATGGTTCGTTCGGCGAGTGAGAGAGCCGGAGGCCCATCCTCCTCCCCTCCCCATTTCCTCCCACCCATGTCCTCTCCTCAACTCCTTAAAAGGCCGGCAACCTACTGTCGCACCCTGGTATTGCAGTTGTCCATGGGCAGCGGTGATTTGACTTGTAATTACAAGCTTTTATTTAGTTTCACCTGTACCGATGTTTGTATGCAATCAAATCTTGCAAGTCACATTTGATCCGCTTACCGACTGAGCTGAAATTTTGCATGCATATGTAAATCGGATGATAATTTAGGCGTTGGTCTGATGATCGAGTCGGAAAGTGGCCATAGGAACTCTTAAACTAAACAATGTACAGTCAAGAGGCAGATAAAACTGACCCCTCTAACAACAGGTTTTAAATTGTAGGGGCTCACATTTATCTGCCCCCGACTGTTCACCAATCGTGTTTGGGCTCATTTGATTTGTCTTGGGAAGCACTTTTCAGTGTGGATTCGTTTATAAGAAAATCTTACTTATCTAACACAAAAAAAATTTTTGGGAAAAAAAAAACTTGTTTTTCTTTCAGACTGTACCTCGAAAGTGACTCGCTACGAGTTATGCGCGGTGATCTGCCACGCGGGCACGGCGGGCGGCGGGCACTACACGTGCGTGGCGCGGAACGGCCGCGGCTGGTACACCTTCGACGACCTGTGCATCGCGCCGCTGGCCGCGCACCAACTGGCTCATTGCGAGGCCTACGTACTGTTCTACAAGTGAGTGTATGCCACAGTGCACACGGGACCTGCCGGCCTATTTGCTAACTCAGTGTACAACATTTTGATAGTCATTTCAAAGTACATTACGTTTTATATATCTTTAATAAACATAGTCAATCATAGGAAACCCGCAATGTATTTTGAAGTGACTATCAAAACGTTGGTCACTGAGTTAGCAAATAGGCCGGCTGGCCGCGGCTGGTACACCTTCGACGACCTGTACTTTGTCTTGACCTGACCGGAGATCGAACCCGCAACCTCCGGTGTGATAGCCTGGCATGATGACTACTAAGCCACAGAGTACGGCCTATGTTATATACTCTACTATTCTTGCATTTTTCCTTACCAAATTTCTAGTATAGATGTCCACTTCGTTCTTAAAAAGAAAAAAAAAGTAAAATGTCAACTGTGATTTGACAGGACAGAAAATATCTCTCTTGGTGAAAAAATGTGACACAACACACTTTGTAATGGTGCCGGTTAATTGGAAATAAATTTTGCTTAGTACCAAGGACTTTTAATCAAATAAGCCTCTTGTGAACATTTTTGGTCCTTGAGCCGCGATTAAATTGCGTTTTTCTTAAAACAGTAAGTGCGTAAATTCAGTGATAAAAAGTGCCGGGTGCCGGGTGCCGGGTGCCGCGTGCAAAATGGCGGAACAATGTAAAACACTTAAAGTACTAGGACAACGTATCAAAAAACTTTATAGCAACACAAAGAAATCGAAAGCTAGGTTTACTAAAAGTTACTTGGAGACAAGGTACGAAACCCTTACAGAATATTGGACCGCTTATCTTAAGCAGTTCGAAGAATTGGTAATAAGTCTGTCACCCAACGAATTGGAAGAAACAAAAGACAATCCTTTGGAGGAATACGATGCGTTGGAAGGGGAATACTTAGATTTTAAAACTATGCTGAAAGATGCACTGAAAGAACTGGAAAAAAGTAACCCACTGGTGTCGGCAACGCCCCAATTTCAGCCTCCCGTATGTACTGAACAACCAACAAGAAAAACTCGTCTTCCATATATTTCCATCAAAAGATTCTCTGGTGACTACAATGAATGGCTGTCGTTCCGAGATATTTTCGTATCCCTGATTCATAAAGATGATACTCTGTCCCAGGTTGAAAAACATCATTACTTACGATCTAACCTTTCCGGAGAAGCTGAAGCTTTGCTGAAACATTTCACTATCACAGCTGCTAACTACAACAAGGCATGGGAAGCCTTAGAACGGAGGTACAATAACAAAAGAATTATTGTAAGTAACATTTTGAATAGATTTATCTCTCAAAAGAAATTAGTAAATGAATGCTCCAAGGCTTTGAAAGATATACTAGACACTTCTCAAGAATGTTTGAACTCTTTAAACAATCTTGGAATCGAAACAAGTTCTTGGGATCCTATCATAATTCATCTTGTTGTATCAAAACTTGATTTGGAGACACATCAGCTGTGGGAGCAATCATTGGGATCATCACAGGAAGTACCTACCTTTCAATCACTTGCTGACTTTTTAGAAAGTAGATTTAGAGCCATGGAAATAGTTAGCAATAATAGAAGAGAAGTGCCTAGAAAAGAGATAAGCAAGCAAACCCAGCGTCATTTTAATAAGTCAACACCCTTAAAAACATTAGTAGCCGAAGTAAAAACTGCATGCACTTACTGTAACCAAAGTCACTACATTTGTCACTGCACGGATTTCAAACTGTTAGATGTTCCACAACGTCATGCCTTTGTCAAGAATAACAACCTATGCTTCAATTGTCTTGTACAGGGTCACTCTGTAACTCACTGTCGACAAACAATTAACTGTAGAAAATGCGGTCGTCGACACCACACCTTATTGCACCTCACTAGCATCCCTGAGACAAGTTCACATGAAGAAAGTAAACCACCAGAAACGCATGGAGTTGTTAGCATGAAAGTAGAAGCCCAGACTGGCCAAGTGATTTTGCCAACTGCTCAAATAATAGTATATGCTCAGAATGGTACTCCTCACCAACTCCGTGCACTCGTAGACCATGGATCGCAGGCTTGCCTGGTCACTGAAGAGACTGCACAACTTTTAAAACTTGAGCGAGTTGCTGTGAATGGGAAAATAACTGGAATATCTACAGAAAATGAGATTATTACAAAGTCAATAGTCAACTTGAAATTTCACTCTATTTATGATGACACTCACATTATGGTCACAAAGGCTTATGTACTGAAGCGATTAACCTCACTGCTACCATCACAAGAACTGAGTATGGATGACTCATGGCCCCTATTAAAGTCACTTCACCTTGCAGATCCTCATTTTGGAAAACCGGGCCACATAGATATTTTACTAGGTGCCGATATGCACGCACAATTAGTCCTTGATGGGTTACGCAAACACCACTCACTGATAGCCCTCAACTCACGCCTTGGGTGGCTTATCTCAGGACAAGTCACTGAAGAAACTAGAAGTACCCATCACGTTGTTGTCACTCACCTGAAATTTGAACTCGATCACCTGCTAAGAAGGTTCTGGGAGTTGGAAGAAAACCCAAAGAAACATTCACTCACTCCACTAGAAGCTCAGTGCGAAGAGAATTATAAGACTACTCACACTCGGAACGCTGAGGGTCGCTACATTGTCCGTCTGCCTTTCATGGATGGGTATGACTCACGCATAGGTGATTCTAAATCTATTGCGATTCGTCGCCTGCTGCAAATGGAAAGAAAGTTTAAGAACAAACCTGAATTTAGAGAAGAATACTGTAAGTTTATGCGACAGTATGAAGCCCTGGGTCACATGATGCTGGTACCTGAAAATGAAATAAAAGGAAAGAAATGCTACTACTTACCTCATCATGCTGTCTTGCGGGAATGCAGCACTACTACTAAACTTCGAGTGGTCTTTGACGGCAGTGCTAAACCTGAAAAGGGAAGTGCATTGAACAACGAGCTGCTTATAGGTCCACCTCTGCTTCAGGATATTAGAGACTTAGTGACACGTTGGAGAACTCATCAATTCTGTTTAGTAGCAGACATTCAACAAATGTATCGCCAAATACTTGTGTCTTTGGAAGATGCAGATTATCAACGGATTGTATGGCGAGAATCCCCAGAAGAGAATATTAAAGAATATCGTTTGGTTACTGTTACTTATGGAACATCCTCTGCACCATTCCTGGCAATTAGAACCTTACATCAATTGGCAGATGATGAACTTAGTAACTTTCCTGAGGTAGCTCCTAGGTTGAAGACAGACACATTTATGGACGACTTGTTGTCAGGATGCTCCTCAGAAGATGATTGCATCGCAGCGCAGCAGCAGTTTACCCAGCTTCTGCTTAAGGGTGGGTTCCCTCTTCATAAGTGGTCATCCAACAGTGAAAAGGTATTAAGTGGTATCCCTAGTGCGTCTAAGTCTATTCAAAGTGTAGTGAGCATACAAATAGATGATTCCATCAAAGCTTTAGGTATTATATGGAACCCTCGAAGTGATAGTTTTGAACTTAAAGTAAAAATTGACTCTCATACTGGAGTTCTCACTAAAAGATCTGTGTTATCCACTATCGCTAAAACATTTGATCCTCTAGGTTGGCTTGCACCTATTGTGATTTCACTAAAAATATTTATGCAAAAGTTATGGTTCGCCGGCCTTGGGTGGGACGATGCTTTAGATGATAATTTAAAGAATGAATGGTGTGCCTACCATGATAACATAAAGAACATGAAGACAATTTTACTTCCACGGTGGCTTGAATTGAAACCTACTAACACTAGAATAGAAATACATGGATTTTGTGATGCCTCCTGTGCTGCATATGCTTGTGTAACTTACCTCAGAGTTCTTAATGGTAATACTATCACAGTTAAATTAATTTCTGCCAAGTCACGAGTAGCGCCAGTGAAACAAGTTTCATTGCCACGTTTGGAGCTCTGTGGTGCTGTTCTCCTAGCTGACATGTTAAAGGATATTAAGGTAAGCCTTAATATTGATAATTCTAATGTTTATGCCTGGTCTGATTCCACTATAGTTTTGGCCTGGTTACGCAAGAATCCCAACACTTGGACTACATTTGTTGCTAACCGCACCTCTCAGATTTTAAGTGTAACTAACAGCAATCAATGGAGTCATGTAAGTTCTAGTGACAATCCAGCTGATATAGCTTCACGGGGTGTAAGTCCAAATGAGCTAAGGGAGTCAAAGCTATGGTGGGAAGGTCCAGCTTTTTTGAAGGAGAATTTAGATTTTGGCTCACAGCATTTCACAAATCAATCTGTGCCAGATACCTTACTTGAGGCTAAAAGTTGAAATGCACTTATTTCTTATGATCGTAAATCACCTATTTTGTTATCAAGTAAATGTCACTTAACAAAGTTAATTGTAATTAATACTCATCTTAAGACTTTGCATGGCGGTATCCAACTAACTTTGAATACTATTAATAGTAAATATTTTATTATTGGTGGAAAAAATCTAACTAAAAAGGTAATTAGGCAATGTGTTACATGTTTTAAACAGAGAGCTAGTCCATCTGCGCCTTTCATGGGTAATTTGCCTAGTTATAGGACTAAACCATCTCGACCATTCAGTACTAGCGGAGTCGATATGGCTGGACCTTTTAATCTTAAGTTATACTCAGGCAGATGCACTAGAACCTGTAAAGCATACATAAGTTTATTTATATGTACTGTTACGAAGGCTATTCATTTAGAGCTGGTTGAAAATTTGAGCACAGCTGCATTTATAGCAGCTTTTAAGCGTTTTACATCTCGGCGCGGTCACTGTAGTGATCTCTATAGTGACTGTGGAACTAACTTTCGAGGAGCTTCTAAGGAACTTGATGTTCAATTTAAAAACTCTCGTTCTACCTTAGTTCAGGAAATATCTGAATTATTGTCTAATGATCACACTTCTTGGCATTTTATTCCTCCTGGAGCGCCTCATTTTGGGGGACTCTGGGAGTCAGGAGTTAAATCCATTAAAGGGCATTTAAAGCGTACCATTGGACAAGATTTTTTAACTTTTGGAGAGTTCAATACTCTACTTACCCAAGTGGAAGCTTGTGTCAACTCTCGTCCACTTACTTTAGTTGGTTCTACTCTTGATGAACCTCCACTGACTCCAGGTCATTTTTTGATTGGAACTGCTCCTGTAGTTATACCTGAACCTAATTTAGAATCTTTTCGTACCAATTACCTGGATAGATGGCAAATTGTACAGCGTATGTTACAAGCGTTATGGCAACGTTGGCAAGCTGAATACCTTACAACATTACAACATCGCTATAAGTGGAATAAACATCAGAAAGATATTGAACTAGGTACTATTGTATTGGTAAAGGATGATAGATTGCCACCAGGTAAGTGGCTCTTAGGTCGTGTTATAGATAAGCACCCAGGAGCAGATGGTATAACTCGTGTTGTCACTTTGCAATATAAAAATCATCAATTTAAAAGACCAGTTACCAAGTTGTGCCCTCTGCCACTGGAAAAAATTACTTAAGACTATGCAATTGAATACCTACATAATTTTGTTATAAATTTAACATTAATATTTACCAGAGTTTAACTGTGTTGTTGTTAATTTAGAAATTCACATTACTTTGTTATCTTTAAAATTCACTTGACCAAACATCCTCGTCTTAGAACCAAACTTCTGTGAATCAATTCCTGCTTGTAAACCTAACTCTATGTTGATTTCCTGTTATTTAACTTTGTGTACTGTTAAGGACCATTAGTCCTTGGCCCGCGGGATGTCCACTTCGTTCTTAAAAAGAAAAAAAAAGTAAAATGTCAACTGTGATTTGACAGGACAGAAAATATCTCTCTTGGTGAAAAAATGTGACACAACACACTTTGTAATGGTGCCGGTTAATTGGAAATAAATTTTGCTTAGTACCAAGGACTTTTAATCAAATAAGCCTCTTGTGAACAATAGATATGAAACCACAAAAAGTGAATTCTATTGCCGTGAGAACGTCTTATGCATCGATTAATGCTGGCTGCACGCTCGAAAAAGGTTCACGTTCCACGTGCAATCAAGAGCGCGAAACAAGCGATAGAGAGACACGATTTAAGCTTTCGGCTTGTAACGCATCTATCTTTCTTCTACCGTTATCGCGTAAAATTATCGACAGTCGATATAAATCGACTTTAGAGACAATGCAATGGTGTGCATGGTCGATTGACCGTGACACCTACACGAAATGATGATGATGATAGACAATATTTTTTTTACAGAAAAGTAAATCCACAAATGACGGTGTTGCGTCAGAAGGCTGCGGAGATCATCAACTCGACGACAGTGGAGCCCAACGACATCAAGTTCTACATCTCCAAGCAGTGGATCAATAAGTGAGTTCAATGCTTTATAGATATTGTTAGAGACCGAATCGACTATATGCCACGGAAACCGAGACGGATCTTCGGTTTGGGACTCAATTTCAGCACAGAATGAGTATTATAAATAAATAAATATAAATATATACGGACAAATCACACAGATTGAGCTAGCCCCAAAGTAAGTTCAAGACTTGTGTTATGGGATACTAACTCAACGATACTATATTTTATAACAAATACATATATAGATAAACATCCAAGACCCAGGTCAATCTGAAAAAGATCGTTTTCTATCATGACCTGACCGGGGATCAAACCCGGGCACTTCGTGTCGCAGGCTGGCGTGTTAACCACTGCGTCACGGAGCTCGCCTACTAGTACTTACGTACAGAACTATTCAAAGAAATATCAACTCAATGTAGTTAGCGATACGGTGTAATTTAGCTCACGTCAGAACGCAGCACCTTTTAGTTTAGATACCTACAGCAAGCCAATTTTATACTTATAGCTCTGAACAAACGATTCATAATTCGTTGAAGTCCGGCCCAGGTCCAACAAATTCCTATCCTTTCCCAGCTTAAAAATGCTTCCGATGTGCAGCAGCGTTACAAGCGCAATAAGCCTTAGAAACTGCCTGCCAAGCGTGGTGAGTATAACAATATCCTCCCATGGAACTAAGTACCGGGAGAGGGCTTTATCCCGCAGTGGACTTGCTACGACTATAATGATGACCCTGCCTGGAGCCGGCCTAAAACCGAACTTTGGTTTGACAATAGTATTATCGAGAGTAAAATATTTTATAATTGACTACTTTGCTTTGTATAGTAGCATACAGCGTGTAAATGTACTTTCAACAATCTCGTAAAGGGGTGACTCAGCCCTCAAAATAAACAACTTTTCCTATGGGACACATGCTGGAAAACTAAAAAAAAAAACCTGACTGTTGAATACTTGTATGGAAATGTTGTTTTTCGTCGAATTCCCAACATTAATCTTATTGAAAAACTTGTTAATTCTGACGGGCTGAGTCACCCCTTTAAGGGAATGTGTGGTAAATTTACCCCCGGTACAATAGTAATGTATTTATTTTTCGTGTGCCTTGTACAGGTTCAACACGTGGGCGGAGCCAGGTCCAATAGACAACAGTGACTTCGTGTGCTGTCATGGGGGCGTGCGGCCTGAGCGGGCGCAGAACTTACAACATCTGGCTACTGTTGTGCCGGGCGTACTGTGGCAGTTCCTGCACGAGCAGTAAGTAGTTTATCCTGCCAATGAATCCATGCCTGACCTTTTGTCGTGCCCTAAGGCCTCGTTCACGGAGAAGTGAAGGTGGGTGCGGGCGACTGTGCGTTCTGTCAAAATCTCAAACATATGGCGAAGCATGGGACCGTTTACGGAGAAACGTTTCTTTTGGCTACTGTTTGTGCCGGGCGTACTGTGGCAGTTTCTCCACGAGCAGTAAGTAGTTTATTCTGCCAATGGATCCATGACTCAACTTTTGTGGTGCCCTAAGGCTTCGTGTCTCGTCGACGGAGAAGTGGAGCGTCATGCGGTGCGTGCAGCGGTGCTGTTAAAATATCAAACACATGACCGTTTACGGAGAGGCGTTTTTTCTGGCTACTATTGTGCCGGGCGTACTGTGGCAGTTCCTGCATGAGCAGTAAGAGTTTATCCTGCCAATGAACCCATACTCACCTTTTGTGGTGCCTAAGGCTTCGTTTCTCGTCGACGGAGAGGTGGAGCGTTATGAGGTGCGTGCAGCGGTGCTGTCAAAATCTAAAAATAAATGACCGTTTACGGAGAGGCGTTTTTTCTGGCTACTGTTGTGCCGGGCGTACTATGGCAGTTCCTGCACGAACAGTAAGTAGTTTATCCTGCCAATGGATCCATGACTCACCTTTTGTGATGCCCTAAGGCCTCGTTTACGGAAAAGTGGAGCATCGTGCGGTCCCGGCAGCGGCGCGTGCTGTCAAAATTTAAACATATGGCGAAGAGGCTCTAAAATACGCCTCCCACCGTTACGAAGGGGCGTTTTTTAAACCTTTTAATTGAGATATGACGTTTGGTTGTGTGGCACACGCCGCGGGCAAAGCGGCAGTGAACGCTGCTTTGGTGACAGCGGGCGGGGTGAGGAGTATTGACACAGTTGACAAATGATATAAAATCGATTGTGGATTTTTCATCACATCTATTCAAAAAACAAAGCGCGGTGGCCTGTACCCATGGTCCAAAATACGTTTTGATTCCCGAGGGAATATTTTTTTTTTTTAAATTGTTTTATTTCATATAACATACTCTGAATCCCATGCTTCACTCAGGAGTCTACTAAAGTAGACAGTAGACACGAGGGATTCATTAGACTAACTCGAGATTCTATGCTACTCCTTCGTTCCGCTCTGGACTCAAAATATTGCCCTCACCAAAAAGTAGTTTCTCGGGAATGAAATCCTATTATACGAGCCACCGCGCTTTGTTTTTTGAATAGATGAAATAATATAAAAAAACTTGTGTTCGCCAGCTTCGGCGGCGGGCCGGCCGTGACGCACGTGCACGAGTGCGGCGCATGCGCGCGCGCAGCTCGCCGCCTGCGCACGCGCCGCGACACCGAACTCACCGCCTTCTACGACCTGCACGCTATCTTTCAGGTACATAATAACTATAATACAATACGTTAGCCGTGTGCTTTCCGGCAGAGTAGAATAGGACCACTCCTAGTCTTCCCATGGAGGCCGTAAAAGGCCACTTAGGAAATAAACAAAGCTCATAAACATCGATGAGACCTCTCCGATCCGTCTGGCCAGCGAGGAGAGTGTAGGCCAAATCCTGTCTGCTCTGGTCAAGTATGGCTCCGGTAGTACAGAGAGGTTCATGCTCCTGCATTGGAGACTAAAAAGACCTGATGATGAAAACAATAGGTACAATAGGCTAATTTCCTGCCTCTAAATTATAAAAGACCCGGGGGTCGTGGGTTCGATTCCCACGGGAAGCATATTTTGTGTAGTTGTTTCCAGTTTGGATAGGACATTGCAGGCTGCCATCTGGTAGTCGTTAAAGGAACCACGTCAGAGGCCGAGAGGCGGTGCCGAAGAACTCTGACGTCAGGGTGTGCATGGTCGATTGACCGTGTCACCTACACGAAATAATGATGATAATATTATAATTAGACGCTCAGATAGATATTCAAAAAATATTGGACACATATTTCTGCTTTCGTCAATTAAACTAATTGTTTACTTATTGTTGTTATAAAACTATCAAAAAAATTTACAAAATAGTATATTACCGTATTTATTCTCACACTTAAAAACTTGTACTGCGTGCACTACGTTTTAATTTTTTTTCCTGTACGCTGAGCCGTGAGATGGGCTCTTCCTGACCCTAGTATCCCCTGGGACGTCCCTAAGAAATAGTTTTAGAATAGGTTATTTAAAATTACTTGAGTGTGTGACTCGGGCGCGTTGATCCCAAATTTTGCAGGCCTCCGTAGACTGGTGTATGCCTGCTCAAACATGCTTGAAAATTCGAACATTATTTTGACAATCTTGTTTGAGACAACTCGACCCTGCAGTACGAATGGACAAATACACGCCAGAAAAATATGTATGAAAATCCATATCGCAAAAAATATTTGAGAAAAGTAATATACAAGAGATAGAGCAAAGTGGAAAAATAAAGGGTAGGCTTTTGCCCAGCAGTGGGACATAAATAGATAGTAAAAAAAATATATATATACAAGCCTTGGTCGCAATGAGACATTGGACGGACTCAAATGATGTGGTGACTCGTCTTCGCCACGGCCCACGACGGACGATAGCGAGAACGCTTTCCATGTTGGTCTGGGAGAAAAGAAAAAAACGTAAAATGTGCCCGCTGCTTCTCATCCCACGCAGATCGTAAAAGCCGATCGAAGGATTGGGCTAAAATCTGCGAAACCATGTCAATAGGCGATGCGGCTAGCAACCCATCACTATTTTGATTCTGTCTTCCATCTACAAGCCCTCCAAGAATGTTGCTATAAGGTCTTATAAACCTAGGCTATGTCTACCCCGCAATGGAAAAAGACGTGATACAATGTATGAATGTTGCAGTAATATATACTACTAGCTTTCGCCCGCGGTTCCCCCCGCGTCAATGTCGATCCCTCGGGAATAGTACTTTTTCCCGGGATAAAACGTAGCCTATGTCCTTCTCCGCACTCCAAAGAACTTGTATGCAAAGTTTCATGATGATCGGTTCAGTAGTTACGGCGTGAAACCGTAACAAACAAATAAACAAACTCACTTTAACATTTATAATATTAGTAAGGATTCCATGATTTTCCTAATAAGACTTAAAAGTCTACGAAGCTTGTTACACTTTAGTTGGTAACTGAAGGTATGCCGAAGAGCAACATTGATAGATAAATGTCTTATATCTTTTTATTTAAAGGAACAAGAGCGTCCGCGCGCGATCTATGCTATAAGCATGCACTGGTTCCGTCAGTGGCAGGCCTTCGTGAGGAACAAGACGCAGCAACCGCCTCCACCCGTCGACAATAGTGGAATTGTAACCAAACAGGTAAGAAAACGTCACAAAGACAATTCACTTCTCCATTCACGTGCTCCTCCGTGGTCCAGTGGTTAAGGCGTTTGCCTGTAGACCTGGAGGTCGTGGGTTCGATTCCCACGGGAAGCATACTTTGTTTAGCTGTTTCCAGTCTGCAGGCTGCCATCTGGTCCTGATGATCCTTTAACGACTGTTAAAGGAACCACGTCAGAAGCCGACAGGCGGTTCCGAAGAACTCTGACACCGGGGTGTGCATTGTCGATTGACCGTGACACCTACACGAAATGATGATGATGACACGTTGAAGTAGTAAAGTGGGCTCCAAAAACTCCTGTGGTGAGGATGCAACCGCAGCAACCGGGAACACATTTATATGTGCGAGTGTAGTGGTGGCCCAGAGGTTACAATAGTGTTGCCAGATCCGGTTCACTAACTAGATAGTTAGTGAACCGGATCTGGCAAGTAAGTCAGATGACTTACTCGGACTTACTTAAAAAAAGCGGGACTGGAATTAAAAAATCGGGATGTAGAAAAAAAAAACAATTATAGTTGTAATCCTATATTTAAAAATTATAGACTTTACTGGGATCCTTTTCACTCGCTTGCGTCGCATAGTCGACAGTCTGTGCTAAATTGGCTACTTTCAGAAAGCGGGATTTTAGGCGTCCCGCTTCGGTTTCCGACGGGACGCGTACTAAATAAATATATACGGACAAATCATACAGATTGAGCTAGCCCCAAAGTAAGTTCGAGACTTGTGTTATGGGATACTAACTCAACAATACTATATTATATAACAAATACATATGTAGATAAACATCCAAGACCCAGGACAATCTGAAAAAGATCATTTTCCATCTTGACCTGGCCGTGGATCGAACCCGGGCACTCTCGTTTTATTTATTTATTTATATAAAAACTTTTTGAGCCTATGGAGCTACAGTAGGTGGACTTAATGCTAAAAGCATTCTCTCCCAGTCAACCTTGAGAAGAAAAATCTCGTGTCGCAGGCTGGCGTGTTGACCACTGCGCCACGGAGCTCGCCGTACTGAAAGGGGTAATAAGCGGGTGTTCCGCTATAAGCGGGACATCTGGCAACTCTAGGCACGAGACTCAATTGATGAGACTGTCATGTAATGCGTTTTATTAGATTTTCATAAACATATTATTTCAAACTATTTCAGGAAGTAGAAGGCGTCACAACATACACCCTGAAACAGGGCTCCGACCACGCGCAACTGAGCGAGGAACTGTGGAGGTTCTTCACGGACATCTACGGAGGCGGGCCGGAGGTCAAACTCAAGTCCCCCACCTCCACGCCCGCCGTACAAGAACCCCAACCCAAAGTCTTCGAGCCCAGACGACTCTCAAGGAAATATTCAGAATCCGACAAAGAAGATTACTGTCAGAAATCAACGTCAGAAATGAATATACGAGACACCATCCAGGGAGAACTGCAAAAGAACCAATCGCTCCAAAACATTAATAGAAGGCAAAAGAAAGCGGAGTCAGATGAAGATGTCAATTATAAATTCCAATACAAACGTCATGAGCCCAACGGTAACTACCAAGACTCCGATGAAGACATGGAAACGATACCACTTCAATATGTCAAAACAGTACGGATGGAGAACGGTGTTGACAGTTCAGATCACGATGCCAACGATAACCCAGTGTACAGCAAGAAAACGGAGGACCTACCAAACCTAGACAGTATATCGCTTAAAGCCAAGCCGTCTAAAAGCGGTAAAGTGAGAAAGATGAAAAAACGGACAGTAAAATGATTTTTTCTAGCTTTTCAATTTGTTCACAGGTTGAGGCAAAAGGTTCGATCGAACCGGGACTATGTCTGAACATTCCTATCGGTGACTGGTGTTAGTGCATTTAGCAGGTCCTCGGAGCCCTGAGGAGTTTTAAGGAATTAAGGTACACTTTACATGCTCAATGTAGATCGTATACAGAATGTTTTCAAACCTTTTCCTTATGCGACCTGCATAAGTCCTCCTGCGAACATACATAAGTCGTACATAGACAAGGTCGCAGGTTCAAATTTCGCTCGCTTGAAATGTTTTCATCATATTTTATTTCTTAATTTAATAAGAGTTTATCAAAATAACATTGTGAATGCAAAATATAAACACTTTAAAAAACCTATTCCTTATCTATATGAAACTTTTTCAAAGAAACAGTACACATACCTAATATTAATTTTCTGTTTAGAAATGTGCTTTTTCATTAACCTGAATATTACATACATACATAATATCACGTCTTTTTCCCTTGCGGGGTAGACATGGCCCAGATCTGTAAGACCTAAAAGCATGTTGGTGAGCGTAAGGTGGAAAACTGAATCAATATACAATGATTCGTCAGATTTTCACCTAGTCCCTCGACCGGCCTTTACGATCTGCGCGTAAAGAGAAGCAGCTGGTACATTCTACGTGTTTTCTTTTCTTCCACATTTATTTATATAGAAATTATTCAATATCAAATTCCTATCTTAACCTGTCCAAATATTTCATTCACTGTCTGAACAAAATTTTATTAAACTTATATCATAATCGAGTATGTAAAGTATACCTTAATAAAGACTTATAAAATATAGTAAAATGTATAGCCTTACGATTGTTTCCTAATTCATAAGAATCAGTAATTGTAAATAAATAGATCTAAATAACTACACGAAGAAGTACTCGAGACATTTTTCGGTCATTATGGACGAAAAATATCTAGAATACTTTTTAAAACTTCGACTCAGGGCTCCAGTCTATTCAGCCGATGCGTAGAAGGCGAGACACAGATTTTGCATAAAAAATATTGGTTGTTTTAACTTTTATCTCCTAGTAAACGAAACAAATGTAAATAAATTTTGTTTAATGGAATTATTCATTCCTTTTTCGCGACACTACCACATAATTAACTTTATCGAGCAGAGGAAAGGAAAGGAACACGATTTGCGTTCAACTATCCCACTCTGATTCAAATTTACTTCCCATAGTCTAACATAAAACAGACCTTATTGCAATGGCCATAGAATTTATTACTGCACTGCTATAAAACAATTGAATTCTAAATGCAGCAGCAATAGATACTACCTTATATATTTTTTTATGTCTCGTTTTCTACGTATTATACCGCCGCACTCGGTAACCTATTTTATTCCTTTTTGTATGTATATTAAATACAATACTTTTACCCAATCGTCGGAAGTAAAAGAACAGAAGAGTACAGCTCGCGCCAAACTTAATCGCGGGTATGAAGTGAGATGCGAGTGCTTGCGTTCGCCGGTACACAAGCAACGAGCGCGTGTGACACATAGGAATGCAGCACTGAAGTAAACATACAAGCGCGGGGATGCGGCGAGGCGCGCGGGCGATCGTGCCCCCCCTCTTCACTTTACGCCCCGCTGACACCCAAAGTTAACTATTGCGACGCGTCTTGCGACCAACTTCACATCTGCAATAAAGTTTGGCGCGGTCTGTAACTATTTTTTATGCTAGAATGTATTTATATTAATCAGGGATTTAAAATGATAATTACGTCTCCGAGTGTGTCGGTGTAGGCTATAAAACAATATTTTTCTAAATTATATTAAATTCGCGGCCGCTGAGCCCCGCTTGGGAGGGATAGTATTTTTAGTACAATTTAATTTAGTTCAAATTCAAGTAGAATAGATACTTGAATGATGTTATAAATAATCGAACTGTATATTTACATTAATGAATGTATATCTTGCAAAATTTCGTGATGTTAACCATTCAGGTTGATTTTACATGACGGCGGATGTAACTGTAGAAACTTTTTTTAAAATCAATTCTCCCACGGCATGAGAAAAAGCACTTTAGAGCATGTAAATTAACCACCGACATTCCCTTGAAGGGATGACGTCAAAATGAACAACTTTTCCTTGAAAATTTGTTCATTTTGAAGACCTGAGTCACGTCAGTCAGTCAACATAAGTGGATAATTTACATGTTGAATACCTACACTTATTCTTAACGCCTACGCTATAAGTACTAATTTTACAACAAAACCGAAAATTTCTTTATAATTCAGGTGGTTTATACAGTTCAAAAATTGATCACTAAATACAGTACTACGACTTTTATAAGTCGCATCGGGTTTGTTCAGCGGTGCAGAATAGCACAACCTACCGCCGAATCAAACAAGGAACATATTAGTGAAATAACGAACTTATAGCTACTACATAAGATTCAAAATCCAACAACAGGACTCGTGCTGCCTCGCTCATAATACTCGTACGGTGCGGCGTTACAGCGAACTCCAGACATGGCGCATCAGCCAATAGCAGCCGGATATTTTCGCGCCATGCAAAAATTTAATTTCTGCGCATGTACATAAGTGATAGTAATGTACCTACCTAATAATATTTGAAGTGGTTGTGAAATCGAAAGAAATTGTGGCATTTGACTAGACAGTGGGAGCGAATGCGAGCAAATTTTTTATGTTTATTTGCTTCCCCTATCAAATGTAGTCTCCATTACTATTAGCGTCTTGTCAATTTCCCAATTTCAGCCATAGCTTCGTCATGTAAAATCGACCGTCGCCTATGTGTATAGATCGTGTTTATAGATAGTATATTTCAGACTGCATTTCTTTCGTTCTGTTTACTTGTGGATTAGGTATTTATTTTGTTGTTTCTGGTTCTAAGTCTATGATATTTGTTAATGAATTGATCAGCAATAAAATTTATTTCATCTATATTGGCTGCATATGTGTGTTTGATTTCTTGTACTTAGTATAGAACTCGGTTTTACGTCCGTCACAGAGAATTACTAGTACTTACGTACAGAAGACGCACTCTGCAAAGGTATTTAAGTAATATCAACTCAATGTAGTTAGGGATACGGTGTAATTTAGCTCGCGTCAGAACGCAGCACCTTTTCGTTTAGATACCTACAGAATCCATTGCAAGCCAATTTCATTCTTTTACCTCTGAACAAACGATTCATAATTCGATGAAGTCGGTGAACATAAGTGACCAAACGCGCATCATCCCTTCTGGATTTGTGCCCGGTTTTACCACTTCGACGTGAACGCTGCGCGTAGATATGTTTTCGATACCGACACGGGAACTGAGACAAGCCTGCTTCTGGGGGATGAAGATCTCTCTCTCCTACTCCACTCCACCGTGTCGTTTTACAAAAAAGGGTGGTAGATTGAGTTAGGATATTTTAACAGACTCCCAATCCCGGTATTTCGAGATCTTGGTACTTCAAGATCCCGCATTTTCGCAAATTGAACGATATTCGTTGCAATTTATATGGCATATAAACTGTATTCGAGACCTCAATAAAAATGCAAATCAATATCATTGATTGATTTTTATATTACTTAAATTTAAATTTCCACCTTAATAAACAAAATCAGATTTCGTAACAGTTCAGGGTTCAGATGCAGTAACAACAGGAGAATAGTAAATCAAATTTTATTACCACATCTGAAAACACTTTGCAACTCCATTCTTTATACAGGCCACATACCAAAAAATCTATGGCACGCTAATATAATTATGCTACACAAAATAGGCCGTAAGAAAGAAGACATCAAACTATCACCCAATCAGCTTGATATCCCATATAAATAAAATATTCATAACAACCCTTCGAATGCATCCGGACTGGACCACTTTAGTTACCTACGAAGTGGACTCCTGAGCTGGGTTTACAGGAAGCGTGGTAGGAGGTGGTAGGCCTAGGAAACGTTGGTGTGACGATATAAAGAGGTTCGAAAGCAGATGGTCGGATGTGGCGCGGGACAGAAATGCGGAAGACAATGGAAAAAATAGGTTAAAAAAAACAGCCCTTCAAAACAGAATAGCTTACACACATATCATGCAACAACCACCAGAACAGGGTGGTTTCCGATCCGGTTTCTCCACTACTGACCACCTGCAATCCTTAAATCAAGTAGGTAATAGAAAAATGTTCCGAATTTAATTAAACCCGTTTACGTAGTTTTCGTGGATTACTCAAAGTATTTGAACTATCAAATACTTAACCTAATGCAGTGTAAACTATTACACTGTGTGAGCATCTGCACAGGCGCTAGACTTACAGTCCATAAAAAGTTGACAGTAGGCAATTTCCTGGCGAATAATTCTGTAAACAAAACATGGGAGCGGTTGTGGCAACTATGTAGTTTTAAAAATAATGTAACCTTAATAAACCGGTTATGAAGAATATTGATACCTGTAGTACAAATAGAGGATTGTAAAATTAAAGAAAAACATGATGTTCAAAATATTTATTACAATGAAAAACATTACATCGTGTTATTATAAACCAGGTACATTGTTTATAATTTATTATTAACTGGCTATCTGCGAGGGCACAACTGTTAGTTCTAATGTCAAACTACGGGTGATAAAGTTACGATCGGAAATAGGGTCTATCTGAAGTTTAATTTATTTGTCTCATCATCATCATCATCTCAGCCGCAAGAAGTCCACTGCTGGACATAGGTATCCCCCAAGGATTTCTAATATGTCTGGATGAAAGCGGCCTGCATTTAGCGGCTTACTGGAGTCAGATCGACGCTGCACCTGTCGGTACATAGTCGCCTTTCGAGAACCTTTTTGTCTCATCGGCCGTCGGTTCTACGTGCCCCGCTGACTGCCACTTCAAAGAGCTAATGCTGAGCTGTTAGTGACCTTTGTTCTACGGACCTCCGCGCTCTGAGTCGATCTCGTAGAGAAACACCGAGCATAAACCTCTTCATAGATCTTTGAGCGACCTTTAATTATGTCTATTAAAATCTGCTAAAACATGGCTACGTGTTGGGCTAAGGCTGTCCGCTAGGCGTTAGGAATTTATTTTATATTTGTTTGATATATTGATTATTGATAGGTTTATTTTGAACAATAGAGGCGGCGTGTGCACGTGGATGCTCGACTGCGAGCAGATTTGTTTTTACAAATTAGTTAAAAATTACAGATTTAGGTCTATTGATTATACTTATACTTGTATACTTTCACTATATATGTCAGTAAAATTGTTTGAAATTTTACTGACATATATAGTGAAATACAAGAAAAAACCACCGCGTCAGGCGCCCGCCTGACGAAGCGCGGCCAAGTGCGGTCAGTCAGTTATCAAGGTGCTGTCATTTATTTTTAGGGCTCCGTGGGTAAAAACGGAACCCTATTAAGATCGCTCCGCTATCCGTCTGTCCGTCTGTCACCAGGCTGTATCTCATGAATCGTAATAGTTAACAGTTGAAATTTTCACAGATGATGTATTTCTGTTGCCGCTATAACAACAAATACTAAAATAAAATAGAATAAAATAAATATTTAAGGGGGCTCCCATACAACAAACGTGATTTTTTTGCTTGTTTTTGCTCGATATTGATAACGGCAACAAGTAGATGCTTGAAATATTCACAGAATATAAAGTTATATATTCACTTTAAAGTAAATAATTAAATAAATATTATAGGGGGGCTCCCATACAACAGGTTTGATTTTATTCTCCGTTTTTATAGTTATCGGTATGAAACCCGATTAGTGCGCGGGTCAGACTCGCACTTGGCCGGTTGTTTTTTGTTTGGTATGTACACCCAGAATCACGCTCAGATGAGTTTATTTTGCTTGCTGCATGAATTCTAAATAAATCAAGAATAAAAGAAATCATAATATGATTTCTTTTATTCTTGATTATTTAGAGGCTTTTATCTGAAACAGATATGACATCATAACTTAACTGCATTTTTTGCAATTGTGTTTTAATCACTTTGAACAAGTGCTATATACAATATATTTGAATTCAAAGTAATGTTACCTATCATAATGGAATAAAAACAAGAGCGTTAGGACACAAATCTATAAGTACACCAAATTTTAACTTAAAACACGATTGATCTTAGGGTTCCGTTATATCACAAGGTCGCACGGATGCCTAAAAACCGTTTCATGCCATATATTCACTGAAACCACACATAATATTAAGTATCGTAGCTTCTAGTTGTAATAAAAAATCGGTTATACAAGCGCTTGAACTAAATCGTAAATATTGTAAGCTAATTATCGAAGTTAACTTCAAATAATTTTGATATCTGATAGTTTCTGATATTACCGTAGATGATGGCATTATTAGAATCGACAAACCTATTTCCGATCATAACCTAGAATTCGGAAAGTATATTTTTTAACATCCAAATACAAAATGACGTATTACTCCAAAAAGCGTAACAAAAATAGATCATTTCTATTAAAATATCGTAATTTCTAAAAATATTTTTTTTCTTCATTATAATTCAAACAATCTACATTTTTATTTATTAAGGCCGCTAAGTTATGTACCAAAATTACGTATATCTATTGATCAGTGTCACATTTTGCTATGAGTAAGGCTTCTTTTTAAATTGCTAATTTTATTATATACAATTTAGTAGATATTTAGTAGTAATAGTAGATGTAGAAACAGTACCTAAATGTAACTTTTCCTTCTGTTCCTGCATTTTTATTTCATATTTAAAATCATACATACAATAAAATTTTGTAAAATAGCCTTTTTTGTTTTTTTTCTACTAGCTTGGCGAAAAATTATAAAAATAAGTCTTGGTCACTAAGTGTTGGTATATCAACATCTTAGTCAAATAATTTTATTGTATGTGAAATTATTTCTACTATTTTGGCCAAGATGTACAGAGCAATACAGATACATTGTATTAATTTATTTTAAAGTAGTGCAAATATTTTAAGGTCTGGCTCCCATAGGTCACAAAAATGCTTTATTATATTTTTTTTTTAAAAATCGACACTTTAGTTGGTAATTTATTTGATATTCAGTCCTAATATCCATAGTAGGTAATGGTAAAAGGTAGTACGCCAAGAAAGTGTTTTTTTGAGCACAGGGTGCATTTGCGCCTGTTTTTCTTAATGCTAAAGTAAAAAAAAATTCTAAAATTATCGTCTCAATTTTTTAAATTTAAATTTACTTTTAAACACATCAGTGTCAGAATTTTAACAATCAGATACGTTGATTATATTAGTTTATAATTAACACATCTGATATACATTATCAAAGCTTTCATATTCAATACAAAACTATATAATCCTCAACTAAGATATCAAAATATACAAAAAAAAGCCTTACTCATAGCACATTCGTTGCTGTTACCAACTTAAGACGAAAATATTCGAAAAATCTTACATGTAATGTAAGGAAATAAAATTATTTGGTATTACACGAAATAATTGTAATTACAAAAATATAAATAATGAGTTAAACTCATTAACTGTTACGAAATAAAACTATACAAACTGGGGTGGATGGGAAAACAAAAAATATTAACAATATATCTCCAGTCATCGTAAAGTAATATACAATAATAAGTGTCAATTCTGTGGCAAAAATCTTGCTGTACTTATAATAATAATTATCAAAACCATTAATAACTGCTCTATCAGTAATAAGCTCAAAATATTTTGAATTATGGAAAACCTTTAATTTTTGTTAAAAATTTTAAAGCTTTTTTTTTCAAATTATGCATTGAATAACCTAAAATCCTTCATAAGAAAAATGCCACAGAATCAAGACCATTAAACTCAGAAAAATAATTTTCACAAACATATGAACACTTTCAGTGCTACACAAACACAATAGATACATTTTTATTGTCATTTGACATCTGCATTAAATAAATAAATACAAAAATTGTACTGAACTTCAATATTTTATATTCAAGAACAAGATATATTAAAAACGTAACAAAGTCATAGTGTGCATCGATGCTAGTCTTTGATATGTTAATTATTAAAATATTAAAATCTAAAACTTTACAAAAATATATTGCGTATATATCGTTGTATAATTATGTCAATACTTAAATTGAGGAAATTCTACATAGTCAAAGTGATTAATTGCAAACAGAGGCATCTAGAGATATTTTATAATGACGTAGCTTTAATATTATTCTCTCTGTCATATAAAAGTTAGGCGTTGCTTATCTTATTGTATGGAAAGCCAAAAGCAAAAAAGTCTGTGTGCATCACAGACTCTTTTAGCAGAAATAATATATTGAGTTTGCCTTTAACTTCTCCATTTATAAGAAATACTCAATATTATCTCTGCCAAAAAAGGTCTGTGACAAGTGACTTAACGATATTGCCCATTATCGGTATAAAGTTTATTATTGGCATAAATAATGACGTTTGAATTTACTAATTAAATTTCAACCCTCAGTTATCTCTATTACCAATTAACCACTTCGACGCTAAACATAAACTACTTCTGTTAATTTGTACTCATCTGTTTTGCACCTTTAAATAATTACTGTAATCAGATTGGTAAATATCACTCAGTATAACTGCCTATTTGAGAAAATATGTACTGCTATTGTATATGACATGACTAGGGGTTTAGGGTATTGAAATGAAATATCCATTTCAATATGCGCAATTTTCAAAGTACGCTAAAATTTATGCCGATTTTAGATTATACCCTAACCAAACACTATTGAACCAATCTCTGGAGTACATACATACATATTATCACCTCTTTATCCCTGATGGGGTAGACAGAGCTCAGGGCCATAAGAACCAAGGGCCTCATTAAGCGTAATTAGTGGGCGTAAAGGTAGAGACGAAATCAAAATATGGATGGGTTGCTAGCGTCGTCGCCTATTAAGACGGTACTGCATGTAATTGTGAAAATTTACGTGGTTTCAAATCACTATTTAATTACATAAACAACAAATGCTGAATTAATAAATTCAGCGCATATTACTATTAATTACATCAAAAGTATGATTTAGGTCAATCCTTGAACAAGATCGCCCCCTTTTTGAAGAAAGCCTAATGGCATGTGCATTAGCGACGGTTTACGTTCGCGCGGCACCCGCTTAACATGATTCCTTATTTTCGATCTCTGAAGTCCCATGGCATTCTTGAATGCCTATGAGTCTCCTAGGATTTATTTTGTTACATGGGTCTTGAGGAGAACTTCATGAGATTAAATGAATCTAACGAAAAGTCCGAGAAATAAAACCAATATTGATATAAAGGCGCTATCTCTTATGGAGATAGGAAAAGAAATTGTCAGGTTTTGCTTCTGAAAGTCCTCAAGAGTGAAGATTTTATTTTTAGGACCTGCTTGTCTCGAGATTTTTGAATACCATATATTTTTATGTTATATGGCTAAGGTTCAATAATACTTGGTTTGAGTATAAATGCTGCACTTAGAAAATCACTACGCATGAAATCTTTTCTGATATTTGTTTTCAGCAATATGTATATTCGTTATTGAAGATGTGCTATAAGACCCTACAATAAAACAATTTTTTTTATGATTTTTGATTATTTTTTCAGTAAACTATCAAAACCCAGATCTCGTATTTGGAAAACTATTTGATTCGAAACAAAATCCCAACTCGATGGTGACTAAAAATTAAAAAAAGAAGCGAAGCTATACATATTTATGTTGTACATATCAATTATCAATAAAGATTTCTATTCAGCACAATTATAAAACACACATCCAGGATTGCCACCTCTATTTCATAAAATATATATACATATACCAATTTTACTTATAAAATACATTCTTTTTTCCTTTTTATAATTGTACGGGACGATCATTTGTCAGAAAATTTATAAAAATATTAAACAAAAGAAGTAATCTTCACATTAGAGATGGCAATACCAGTTGCATCAGACCAACGGTCCAGTGCATTTCTCAAATAGAATATAAGACCTAACACTCACTAAACTAAAATAGTAATTACAATTCTAGCCGTAAAAATAAATTGCAATTGAGGTAGATTAAATTTTTATAGTCCTATTAACCTACAAAAGATTAGAATTATTTACATATTCAATATACCAAGCGTTTACAACATTGGTTCACTCCTTTTATACTTTTCTTGCCAATTGTCATTACTAGACGCCAAACACTGATTGTACCAACTAGTATATGCATAAAAAAACCTTTAAAATTACCAATCAAACTTACAGTTACATGTTTAAATGTGTTATAGTGTCAGGAATAGAACGGTCTGATAAAATGCTATTGAACACAGTCGAGATTGATCAATTTTAAAGCTCATGTACATTATAATATTAAAACCAACGCGAGATAAACTAATTAAATAAAATCACGGTTTTATACTCGTAATTACTTAGTTAATCGCTGTCTACCCCTTGAACACGTTTGCTCACAGTATTGGTCGAAGATGTAAACGACATTTCTTCAACAAATCAAAGGGATACTGTTGCGCCAGGCAACAACGTGTTCTCACATTCATCATCATCATCTCAGCCACAAGAAGTCCACTGCTGGACATAGGCCTCCCCCAATGATTTCCAATGCGACCGGTTGGAAGCGGCCTGCATCCAGCGTCTTCCTGGGACCTTGGTCAGGTCGCCCGATCATCTGGTCGGAGGGTGTCCAACGCTGCGCTTGCCGGTTCTCACATTACTTTCAGTATTTAATCGCGAACAATACTAGTGATTTGACAAATTAAACATTATGAAAAGTAGAGAAATAGAAAATACCTTAGGTTATCTCCTTCTTTAAGTGGACTTACTATTTATTTTGGGCATGGTATTAAAAATAAAAGTCATTTAATCCAATCTCCTTAACAGTGATTGGCAACTGTAAACGCATTTGAAGCAACCATTGCGCGTGACGCAAACTTAAGAAACGTATTATTCCAGATTGCAACTGATCCGAAACCGAAAATTCAGCCCGAAGTAACCACCCTAGTCTTACAGTACAGCTTATGTTATGCGTGCTACTGGTGCGTAGACCACGCACTAGTAGCACGCATAACATACCGGCTCTTTGTTATTCTGCCGGAGAGTACGCATGTCCGGTCTGAAATCGGTCGTTCCACGCCAAGCTAGTGGATACCGCCTTAAACGAAACGTGCTGGTTAATAACTGGTTGCTTGAAGCCGACCCGGTGTCTTTGCTATATCCTCTGGCTGGCATAGCACCTCCAAGTCTGGAGAACCGTCACTAGCTCCACAAAATATTCTAAAATGCGTAAAGACACTCGACATCCACTTCACAACTACGTCGATGCGTCAAAAAGGCTCAAATGTCGTCACAGTTCTATGAAATGCGTCACCCATAGACTCTAGTATTGGCCAAGCTCGAACTCTCTTTAGAAAAAGAAGCCCATCGTCACGGCTACCAGGCCCTCCTGGAAGTCTAAATAGACTCAGAACACAGGTTAGGCCGAAAAGAAAACCTGGTGCCACTTGCTCCTTTGCTCCAAATGCCCCAGCACCTGCACAATGGGTATCTAATGGCTGCTAATGCAAGCGCCATTCAGGTGGCTAGGTATTGGCAGAACATAACTTAATATAGCGTTGTCACGGTCTGCGACCGACTCGAAAAGAAGAAATGTAAGAGCAATTTCGTGGATTCTAGTGGACACTGTCACTTGCTATAGGTTGTGGCGACAGAATTACTAAATGCTGTCATAATTGGAGACCCCAGCATAAGACGCACCAGAGCAGAGTAATGTAACGGTGACTACGAGGACTTATTTTAGACGTGAATGTGATGCAGTGCGAAATATCGGTCTAAGACTCGTCAAGAAGCTGGATGATGAATTGACCAAACACTTTAACAGAAAGTGTTAATATATAAGAGCCTTTAGAAATCAAGATGAACTTTTGTCGTGTTATCTACCAAACGGAGTTCATTCATTTAATAAAGATGAGTCATCGTTACGACATCTACATAATTCATGATGAATGAAATCGTTCTACATTGATGACGGTGATGCGAAATATTGTAAATGGGATGTGAGGACTAAGCCAGGTTTGATGAAAGATTTTTGGAATCGAAGTGCTGACGATCGTAATTTGGGATTGAATCCTGATGTGGCGCCGCGAAGCACCTCTCTTGAGGATGGAACCGGAAAAACGCTCAGATGAGAGATAGAGTGGTATTGATCATATTATTGTCATTAAAATAACTCTAAAGTGATGCTGATACTAATGCTGAAATTTAAAATCATATAAAAAAATTCGGTGTTTTATCTGAACTCAAGTTTCCTGTAGCAAGTCGCCCGCGGCGAAGTCGATAAACGTTGTCGCGCGTGCCATGTTACAGGGGCCGATATTCGCAAGTATCCTGGACTGAAGGATGATAGTAGAGTAACTGCAAAAGCCCATCCCACATAAATGGGAATAAGAAAACCACGGACAATATAGGAGACTGGTGGTTCTAAATGCCGATGCCACTATGTGCCCGAAATTAAAATACTCCACACCCATGGCTCTAAATGTGACACCCCGACTGTGTTCCTTTATTTTTTGTCTGTCCGCCTGATATGGGATCAATAGCAAAAAAAAATTATAACATTCGGTAAATTTACGGTAAAAAAGTAATTACGGAAAACGAAAGCCCTTCTGATAAAAGCGAGACAACCCGGTGCGTCGACAGTCGTTAGTGCATCGATCCTATGTCTTAGGTACGAAGTAGGGTAAAACTTACTAGACCATATTATAGTATAGACACAGGCTAATGTACGCGCGGACCCATCGTCTCTTCGACAATATTGCGTGTGCGGACATGAACAGTAAGATGACCAAAAGAACTAATAAGCTTGTTGGTTTTTAGTTATAAATAATAAAAAATAAATATATACGGACAAATCACACAGATTGAACTAGCCCCAATGTAAGTTCAAGATTTGTGTTATGGGATACTAACTCAACAATACATCTAGACCTGTCCGGGGATCGAACCGTCGTGTCGCAGTCTGGCGTGTTAACCACTGCGCCACGGAGCTCGCGAATTAACTGTAAAGTCTGGAAATTACTAGGGAATCCGACGGCTGATTATTAAATTAGATCATCTATGATAGGGGAATTGTTCTACGAAGCGGGTATTGTTTTACTTGTTCTTAAAGGCAGGAATCAAATATCCAGTATCTAAATCGGAGGAAAAAACTCAACTCTTCCCGAATTCAAGTTATTTACGCCATATTCTACTTTTGCCCATTAGGGATTATGCTCATTGCAATCTGAGGTTGGGCTTACCTTTTTAATATAGGGAAATTTGCGATATTTCGCGGGGATTAATTGCGGATTAAATAAACCTCTAAAATGCTGTATGGTGTGCAGGTATTTTTCAATTCTATTAACATGCACAATTTACTTCTCAAAGTATACCCATATAGAAACAGGAAGTAAAAAGAGCTCGTTAACTAATAATCGCGGAAATATGTTTTATTGTCAAAAAATTGAGTTTTAAACTTTGCTATTACTCCCATATCGCTCAGTTTGAAATGTAAGGCACCTAATATTATAAAGCCAGCTTCATCATATCATCATATCAGCCGCAAGAAGTCCACTGCTGGAAATAGGCCTCCCCCAATGATTGACTTCAATAGATGCCTCTATTGAAGTTTACACAAATTCGAATATCGATTTATCCTTATAATCGTCGTATACCGTATCGAAAGACATCGATATTGAATAACTGTATATTCCAGTCCCTGTTTCACTTCACCAAGTTGCTTGATCTCACTATACATCATACCTCTGACACTTACACCAATCCACGTTTGAATAACACAAATAACATAATTTGGCTCATAAACCTAAAAAGTATGCCAACACTTCTAAAATATTTCGGAATTTGATAACTAGTTTTCGGGTTGTTCAGATTCCTGCAAGATTTGAATTTGATCAACGCTATCTGCTTAGCTGTCTAATGAGCAAACAAATTATTTGTTTCGAACTACTAGATTCTAGCCCGCGTTCTCGTTTTTGGCACAATTTGTTGAAAGATAATGCAAATTACAGATAAGCTTGCTCATCAGACTCAAATAATATCTTAAAAATAAGGAGGCACAGTGCCTCTGAGGTATTGCTTTTGTTGCTAGCACTTCTGTTAAGGTTGCTAAAGACTCGACATCCGTCGAGCTATGTCCCCTACTCGTTGAACACTGACACATAGAGGATAGTACATTCTAGACAGATCTGATGTTATTCTAGCAGAATTATGAATCAATTAATATGCTCCGGTGTAATATACTTCGCGTCAAGCAGCACGCCTCTCTGAAACATATTGTAATAGCCTACTGCTTCCTAGAGCCATACCTTCTTAATTCTGCTTCAACATTATACGATGAACACCAGTGACTTGATGTCACAATGAACTTAGCAGAGTTGGTCCCTAAACTCCATGTATGCTATAAATAAACAATATACAATTCCGAAAGTACATACACGACTAGATCACATATTCATGTAGAATTCGGAAACATTTTGGTATACCTGAAACATACAAATATACAATTTGGCAATTTCACCGGAGGGCGCGCGCCCCCTAGCATACAAATCACATGGTCATCAAGTCCAACTTTACAATTGAATTACTAGATCACTCGAGACTATGTACAGCTTACCTTACCTAGTGAGGTAGCTTGGTTATAAGCTAAATGCGCGAGGCTAGTGCGGGGGCGGCGGCGGCGGAGGCTTAGGGCTCTTGGCCGTCTGGAAGGCCTTGCGGAACGCGGGCAGTCGCTGCGGCTGCGCCGGCGCCGGCCGACTCTCCTCTCCTGCGTACCCGGACTCACTCTCCTCCAGAAGCTCCAGCATCTCGTTGGACAGCCCAGACGGACCCTCCCCAGGATCTATCAGCAATGTTTGAGGATCTAACAGATGCCCTTGGCTGATAGGGTCTGGCATCGGCTGCGTCGTTATGTATGAGAGCTCTGTTGGTGTTTGAGTAAATGGTGTTGACACCATGAACATAACAGGATAGTCACCCGGCACTGGCAGCAGCTCACAGCTCGGCGATGCTGGCTGCTCTATTTTGATATGAGTTTCTAATGATTTTTCTATCTTTATTTCTGAAGGTTCTACTTTAATATCAAGATCAGGCGGAATTTCCACAATGATGTCTGTCGAAGGCACTCTAGTTTGTCTTTCCGTGGCGCCTTCTTTGGGTGAGACTGGCTTCCAAATAAATTCTGTACCTTCTATATTAAACTCTGAATATGTTTCCTCAAATGAGGTGGGCTCAGGGGCTGGATCACTAGACGTACCAGGCATCGCTCCCTTAACAGACTCATCTGGATGAGCATTCTTCATATGCCGCACTAAATGATCTTTCCGTCCAAACTTTTGGGGGCAGTGTGGACAAATAAAATCTCGTCTACCAGTGTGCACAACAAGATGTCGCCTTACATCTTTCGCTGTGAAGAATCTTCTGTCACAGTGATCACATGTGAACTTTTTATCAGTCTCATTTTTTACAGTACGGCTTCCGGTGTGAACTTTCAAATGGTAGATTATCTCTTGGCTTGTGGCAAATTTCTCATCACATATCATACACTGTAGATTGCCCTCCTCTGCGGAATGTAGCGCAGCATGCTTGCGATAGCTTAGTGATGATGTATATGACTTTCTGCAATCCGGCCTATCACATGTGTAAAGCTTTTTAGTTGGATTATGCACTCTTTCATGATTAGTAAGATGATCTTTCCGATTGAAAGTCTTACCGCAAGTATTACATTTGAAGGCTCTCGCCTCGCTGTGAATTAGATTATGGCGCACAAGCTTGAATTTAGAGTTGAACTTCTTATCACAAAGGTCACAAGAGAAGGGGAGCTCACCGGTGTGGGAGAGTACATGTTGCTGCAGCTTGCCGGGGCTGGAGAACCGCTTGTCGCAGGTGGCGCAGGCGTGGCGCTTGTGGCGGTCGCGGTCGCGGCGCGGCCGGCGCTCGGGCTCGGCCGAGGGCCCGGGCTCGGGCTGGCTGGGCGCGCGCGGCAGCGTGGGGACGCGTCGCGCCGTCTTCACGGTGCGGAAACACTGCTTAATGCCCCCGCTGGGCCCGGGCGCCCCGCGAGCCACGAACTGCAGCTTCGTTGGCAGCTGCGACGCGGGTGGCGCTATGAACATCTTCGTCGCGGCGGCCGGGCGTTCCCCGCTCGGCTCCTCCGCCAACTCGGAGGAGACGCCCTCCTCTCCTTCACTAGGGTTCGGTGGCGGGGTGGCCATCTCGCGGTCATTTTTAACGCGCTTACCCTATATCGCTTCTCGTTTATGACGCGTCGTGGTCGTTTCGACTCCGCGGTGGCGCTGGCTCGTCGCGATGGCAGAAAACATTTCTGTCACATTGACGGTCTGGAAGCCCTTTTTCGTATTCGTGTCACATGGTTCTCGTGGAATATATGGGCCTCTCATACACTTTGAACACGTTAATTCTTTCACTCGTATTCTCTACGCTTCCATTCGAACGAAGAAAGTGGAGAAATACTGAAAAACGATGAAAAATTGACTTTTTTCAAGGAAATACGTAGCGCTTGACATCGAAATGTTCAAATGTCAAAATAATGAAATGAAGCCAAAAGCCATGTCAAAAAAAGTCCGCCGAATCGTCGTCGACGATTTTACGAACGCGTTCCATTGAGTTGATTATTTACTATTTTTTTAGTTTGAAGTTTTATGTTCACACGTAACGTAAATGCAGGCATACGTCCATAACTACATTCCTACATGTAGTTATGGACGTATGCCTGCATTTACGAATAAGTTATAAGGTCCGGCCTATTTGCTAACTCGTTGTTCAACGCTTTGATAGTCATTTCGAAGTACAGTCAGCCAATGAGATATCTGACCCCCTACAACAGCGCCATTTTTCGCAAACTAGAGAAACATCCGTGGTTTAAACCCAAAGATAAAAATATACAAGTGTAATATCCTTTGCGACTAGTGCCATCTATTGAATTGTGAATGAACAAATAAGGTTAATAAGCAGAAATCTGATACCCTTGACGACTAATGCCATCTATTCGATTTTTGATAAATAAAACAAGCCCTAGCATACGATACGCTTATTTCAAAGATACTTCAATAGTTAGATGTGGCGCAAGTGGTAGGCACTATGGTTTAATAGTTAGTGTGATTATGAATGAACAGGTTCAAATCCTCCAAAGCTTTTTATTTTTTACAAATATAACCACTTCGTATTGTGATGTTGGTGTAATTTTGGTTGTTTTAACATAATGTTACCGAGCTAATTACTGTGAATAAAAAGCATTTTAAATTTTTAATTACTTTATTACATCAAAAAAATGTAACAGTGAAATAAATACCTGCCTACTTAATTCAAACTATGATTAATCTTCTGTAGAGAGAACCAACATGTTACTTAATAAGTAACAATTTACATCTCTCAACTTCTTTTTAATCATAGTATTATATTTTTTTAAATGTGTAGGGTCAAATAGTGCTATGTGAATAACTTTGCTTCGATAATAGTATAAGAATGAATATAAACCTATGGCATTAAATGAATTTTAATATGGGAGAGGGTGACCCCCATTTTGAAGCTTTTGTTCAAGTCTATTTGTCATTTCACTTACCATGTTAGATCAGATCACATATCACTTATGCGCATATTTATTAATTTAGTATAACCTTTTTGTCTAAATTGATTTAAATCAAACTTTACTCGTGTCTCGTGTCCCAGTTAAGCACTATTTGACCCTACAATCTGGGATTTTAATTGGTCACTCAATAACAGTTAGATCACAGAACAATTGTCTTAAATAAAATATATTCTACATTGCAAACTGTTGGAATCACCACATCTCATAAATTTTCCAAGTATTTTTCTTTATTCATCCGGCCGCCGAATTCTACCAGCTCCCCTGGGCCCATTGAAGACATCTGTCCCCAATAACCTGCAAAACAATAATACGATCAGTTACCTATTATTCTACACTGCGTAATACACTAGGTATTAAATATTATTATTATTTTACTTCACTATTTAATGAATATTTTTACCTAATGTTATCCTGCCACTGTTCTCAAAGGCAAATTATTTTGATGGCTATACGCTGGCCATGTCTTCTCCGCAATATTTTTCTGCCAACATCATCAGACTTAAAACTTTTTTCATCAGAATAAAATACGATCTCGTTCTTGTTGAATGTTTCCTCACTGTTTCAATTGAAATATTGTAGTGTATATGTTACGCCAGTTGACTCCGAATCCACAAACGGACGGTGTTTCTCTGTAAGAGATATATTTATCTTAGACATTTATCACAAACCCTATGTTTTACGGAACAAAAAATAGTGTGACAATTAAGTAAGTATATTAAATACTTATAATTTCTACTTACCGCGATACCTAACTCTCTAGATATAGATACTTTAAATACTGTGGTTGTCTTTACAATACAATATTAGCTTTCACAAAATCTGCTATATAAGATGAAACGGGATGCCTAATAACTGGTGGGGTTTTGGATCACTACACAGTAATCGCAGTATCTTAATTGTGACGCGAGTGAACAATATTTTTGATTAGTTGGTATCAGGTATAAATAAATCTGATAGATTACCCTTAATTTATTTGTTAAAGCAATGCGTTGCAGTTGGTGACAATGATGTCATAGCAGTAGAAATAGATAGCCAATTTCGCCCGAGACGTCATATCGTCGGTTGGCGTATTGAGATGAGCGCTAGCTTCTCAAGTCGTGGGTCCATGGTTCGAATCGAACTTTACGTAGGATTGTTTTTGATTCTTTCTTGTTCTTACCATTGATGATTACTTGAATTATTAGCTGAGATTATTAGAAATACAAAATTTGCAACTGAGCAGGTTATCAGAAACAAGTTTATACCAGCAGTTGTCTGTCTACTTGCCAAAAATCACGGTAGGTGGCGCTTCACAGCAAAGTGTGAATTTACGTTTTAAAAGTCAGGGGGTCAGGTATCTGCTTGGCCGACTGTACATAACGTTTTATATATCTGAAATAAAAATGACAATCATAGGAAACCCGCATATTTCGAAGTGACTATCAAAACGTTGGTCACTGAGTTAGCAAATAGGCCGGCAGAACGATTTTTGTATGGAAAAATCGCTCGAAGTCGAGTGTCACATTTTCAAAAATACCTAGTAAATTTATTAGCCGGTCCACAGGGGCATGCTGTCAAGGTCGGATCCAGGGGGGGTCCGCCCTATGGGCTGGGTCCAGGACCTAGGCGGACCACTTATTAAAATGGTTAAACATAATGTTTTTTTTAATATTCATCCATAAAAACGTATCCATTGATATAGATGAAGTTTAGAAAAAAAATTGATTTTGTCGTTTAATTATATGTATTTTTAAGTACAGTAAGTACTTACATACATTAATAAAATACCTATATTTTACTTGTATGTTGAGTTGATCACGACTTTGTGAACCCCCCGCCTCCCCTAGCACCAAAGTTGGATCCGCACTTGCATGCTTTGGACCGGCTAATTAATTGACTTAGCTCGGCAACTGGCCTTGTGTTTTATTAAATATTTTTCCATCATCTGTACTGCTGCTTGCAGCTTGCAGTCTATAAACAAAAAGTAAGTAGTTCTTAGCGGGAATTTCGGCGGACTTGTGTTTTGCATTGTTTTGTAAATTATTTCTAGTGGACGTTATAATACAGCGTGATTTTGAACCCCCTAGCTATATTGAAATCTGGGAATCAGAATCCCTAATGGAATACAGAATTGTAAGAAAAAAAGGTATAAAACGAAAAAATAAATTTCAATTTCCATAGAAATTCGTCCAGCTGATCGGCGACTTTGTATGGGAAACCTAATTTTCATTTTCGTTTTTTATCTTTTTTTATTGTGATTCTCTGTTCCATTAGGGATTCTGATTCCCAGATTTCAATACAGCTAGGGGGTTTAAAATCACGTTGTATAAAATCAGTGTAATTTGGTGTTATAAATGCCCATGTTTATGAACAATGTGTGGAATAACTGAAATAAACTGTCACAGTGCGGCTGTAGTGAAATCTACTTAGCAGGCTGGTGGACCGCCTCGCCTCATTGCGTCGTCTGTGATCAAGCCAGTGGATTCGTGGAATTGTCGCCAGGGGTTTCGTAGAACAATGAAATGAACTACACCATCGTTTCATTGATAACCAGACTTAGAAAAAGCACGAAAAATCATATTTATACTTGATAGCTAAATACGTAACGCGTGAAAGCCATAAATAAAGAAAAAAAAGTCACTCCTGCTGTCACTGTCAATGACAAAATGTCAGTTCAGTCAGTTCGCTAATTGTGCCATCCATCCATTGTCATAAAAGTAACCTTTTTGCAAGGAAAGTATTTAAAATCTTCATATAATAACACTTACCTTTTATCAATAAAAGTGGTTTAACTCTTAAAATCAGAAAATTCTTAATAGGTATGTATTATCGATTCTTATATTACATAAATCTGTATATAGTGATGACAAACAAAAAATATTTTGTTATGTCGGTTAGAGGCATTTTTCATTCGTATTAAATAAATTGCTTTAATAATTACTGTAAACATTGTGATAGCATAAATTATTAAAATAATATTGCGACATTGGTCAAGCCAATGTTTCAATTTTCATTTAATACAAATTTCAGCATTCACTGAAGAAACTAAATCCGAGTGGCAAGTTGTAAAAGTAACACGTATTCCTCCTATGCACTTATTCCTTACATCATATAGTGAGGGCTTGTTCATTTTCAAAAGTGGCCAAGTGCGAGTCGGACTCGCCGTGGAAGGGTTCCGTAATGGCAAGCATAATTAGGGATATATAGCGTATTTCATAATAGCAAAATAAAACATAATGGGGCGTGTAGGATAACAGAAACCCAAATACCTATAAATAAAATTTAATAATTTCTATTATTTTGGTTGGTGACAACCCTTGAATCATCTGTTTTTTTAAGTTTTAGTTTAAGGTTATAAAAGCTAAAAAATGTTATCCTGCTCCCTCTTTATTTTGATTGAATAAAAATTTACCCATTCGTAACGAAGGCAGAAACCCAAATGCCTATAAATAAAATTTAATAATTTCTATTATTTTGGCTGGTGACAACCCTTGAATCAGCTGTTTATTTAAGTTCAAGGTTATAAAAGCTAAAAAATGTTATCCTGCTTCTTCTTTATTTTGATTAAATTAAAATTGACCCATTCATAACGAAGGCAGAAACTATATACCTTTTAAAGTCATATGAATAAAGCACTTATAAAAAAAGCCCTACAGGCGAGTAGGTGACCAATATTTTTGCACATTAATTAATATTATAAATATTACTCCCTCAGCTACCGAGAGGCCAGATCCGGGCGCATAACAATTAAAACTCCATTGTGTCTGCATTTCCACCTTTATTCATATGACAAGACGCTCCAACTTACACTCTGAATATTGTCAAAACGTTCTGTGCAACTTTAATTCATTTCCAATCTAAAAAAAGGCCTAGTAATAAGCATGATTTAACAGGGACTCATTAGTTACAAAGAGTATTCAATGGTTTTATGGCAAATCAATTTGAACCCTTAATTTGTGTGATAAATTCTTTATTTTCTATCAGAATGTATGAATATTAAAAACTCATTTTACCTTTGGAAGTGTTTATTTTCCAAGTAAAGTGTGGTGTGTCATTGAGTGGGTTTCTTATATATTAAAAATATTTCAGAAAAGATGTCTGAACAAAATGTTGTTGGATCTGCTACTGGCTCTGCCGCCCCATCTGCTACCAGTGTTGCTGAAGAGCAGCAGCGCTCCGCAAGCATTGCTGCAGCATCAGGTAAATTAATTACATGATATTTTTTCTTTTATCAAATTATTTATGAGGCTTTAGCGTTAAAAATATATAAATTTATTTTTCTTACTAAATTTTGAAGTACGCATTTGTCTACCATCTCACTTGATGGTAAGTGACGATGATGACGAGGATGTTAACAAATCACGCAGATTGAGCTAACTCCAAAGTAAGTTCGAGACTTGTGTTAAGGGATACAAACTCAACGATACTATATTTTATAACAGATACATATATAGATAAATATCCAAGACCCAGATCAATGGGAAAAAGATTGTTTTACATCTTGACGTGACCGGAGACCGAACCTGGGACCTTCAGCCTGGCACTGGCATGATGACCACTAGTTAACAGAGCTCATTGAATAATCAAAAAAATATAATGTTTACAACATTTATACTTTTAAGTTTGCTTGATTGACACCAGTCTCTAACTAAAGTCGAAACTCCCAATATAAAAAAACAACATGGCCAGTGGGTAAGATATGTTTGTTATGTTTATGGCCACAGAGGTTAGGATATGTTTTTAGGTTTATGGCCACAGAGGGTAAGATATGTTTGTTATGTTTATGGCCACAGAGGGTAGGATATGTGTGTTAGGTTTATGGCCACAGAGGGTAGGATATGTATGTTAGGTTTATAGCCACAGAGGGTAGGATATGTTTGGTAGGTTTATGGCCACAGAGGGTAGGATATGTTTGTTAGGTTTATGGCCACAAAGGGTATATAAATATATTTGTTAGGACTAAGACAGAAGCAAATCCTAAAACCAGCTTTAACTCTTTGATTTTACCTGTGTGTATTCTTTGGGAACCTAATTTTGGGATAAAAGGTATCATATGTGCTTTATGTGTCAAATTCTATAGAAATCTTCCTATAAATATCCCAAAAATATTTTGAATTCGGAAATACAAACTTTTACATTTAAAATATCAATATGCATCCAAAAAATACATTCATATCTTTTTTTTGTAAGCAATAAATAATTAAAAATAAAAGATTAACTTTGTTGATAAGATGTTCAAAGTATCATGTTGTTACTTACTAGTCTTAGATTGGGCCAATGAGGCTCTTCCTTCCTAGATTGTTGTTTCAGGTTTGTTTAGTTTTTCCTGTAAGTGGCCAACACTGGCGTCAAGATTTTTCAAGCTGCCTTAAGGCATCTGACATAGCTTCACGACTGCCATCAATAGTGACAGCCGGGATCAACGACTTAAGCTGCCTTCTGAAGCTTCATGCTTCATGGACCTCGAGATTTTTATGCCACTTGCTGTCACTCCACAGAAATAAACCAAGATTGAGACACGCGTATGCGGCCCTTGGCCGTTCTGGGCAAGGGCCGTATACGCGTGTCTCAATCTTGCACGATCGTGCAATATTCGATAAACGTTCATCAGTCAGCGCGCACGTCCCGACATGAACACATGCTTTATTCTGCGGTTTTTAACTGTAAAAACTGGTTATCGATATGACGCGATTTATTTCTGTGCATGTCACCCATTACTATCGTTATATATTATTATATAATCTCCTTGCACCCGCACCTACTTGACGGCGATAACTGAAAATCAGTGTTTTTGTACGTAAGTGCAAAATAATCGCTGAGTTATGGCCTTTTTGTCTTGCACTGATTTTGACTCACACAAATGACTGTTCTTGTGTTTATGTACTTAGATTTAAGATCGCCTGTATTACTAATTTGTGTGTTTGTGGCAATCAAATAAACGTATTATCTATCTATCTACTATTTTGCTATTATGTAATGACATCAAAAGGCGCGGCTTATGCAAAACTGACACGTGCGTTTCTTTGGCAAAATCCTTGCATCCCCGTTCTATCTTGATATAAATCTTATTTATGTGGATCACTCATCCCTTATTATACTCGCTCCCACTAGCTAAATTATATAAGTTGTAACATGTAACACATAGCCAAGGCAGGTCCGTTTTAACGCTTAGGGTGCGACGCGCCGGAGCGGCGTCTTTTCCGTTTTCTCCATACTACGCGCGTCTTGCGATGAAGGGTTCGAAAAGACCTTGGAGTTTGGAGGCACCCCTATCGACTACGCTTGACTGTTGTCCCCCGAGGTCGTACTTTCGGGAAAGGGGGTAAATATTCAACCTTTCCGGCGCTCCCTAGTACCCGCCGTACTGACGCGCCGCACCCCCGGTTTAAGACGGCTCTGAGGGTTGGTGTTCGGCAGCGAGTATGATAGATAGTGTTAACTAATTGCTCTCTTAATACCGAAACTCACACTTGGAACGAAAAGCATATATTCACACAGTTGTGTCAATAGAATGTATGCTTGAATATTGAATAATTAATACCCCCCGGTTGTTGGTGGGAGGAATACCTCCCGGCGTTTTATGTATATGTCACCGGACAATAACAAGAATCGTAAGTTGTTCTATTTTCGAGGTAGTTAATCAACTTTCATCCAACCCGTCTGGCCAGCGAGGAGAGTGTAGGCCAAATCTTCTGTCTGCTCTGGCCAAGTATGGCTCCGGTTGTACAGAGAGGGTCATGCTCCTGCGAGGAGACTAAAAAGACCTGATGATGAATCAACTATCGGAAAATCATAAACGGCAGATGAATTCTCACCTTTTGTAGGTGACGGCTCAGCGTTACGCTGAAGTAGGGGATACCTTGCATCTTGAGGTATTTTTTTTGTTTATAAGCCTTCCACATGAAGATGGCAACGCATCATCTTTTGCTCAAGTCTTTTGCTTCAGTTATAAATCATCCACCAGTTGAATACTACCTAAATTTGAATAATAGTATTAAATCTTAGACGAGATAAATTTATTATAAAAACACTCACGTTTATTCAGTTGGAATCGCCAACTAGTTTCGGTCTGTTACGAAGACCATCAACAGGGCGAGTTTTAGGGGTGGCGACACGACGGTTTCGCTTCCCTCAAAGCACTAAGAGTGCTTTCGCATTCCTCAAAGCACTGAGACACACTTAACACTCGCCCTGTTGATGGTCTTCGTGACAGACCGAAACTAGTCGGCGATTCAAACTTAATAAACGTGAGTAAAACCGTGTCTTTATAATGAACTACATTTGAAATCAAAACTTATTACTCACCTATTTTTTATTTATTTTACCCTAGCTGCCAGTACTGTTGTCTCTGAAGAGAAAGTCTATGGTGGTTGCGAAGGCCCTGATGCCATGTACGTGAAGCTGGTCTCCTCGGACGGGCACGAGTTCATTGTCAAGAGAGAGCATGCCCTTACTTCTGGAACGATCAAGGCTATGCTGAGTGGACCTGGCCAGTTTGCTGAGAATGAAGCCAATGAGGTCAACTTTAGGGAAATCCCGTGAGTAGCTTAGTTGTTTTCTTAACAAGTTAAATGCTTCGGTATACCATGCTTCCCATAGATATCAGAATATTAATAGGTTAGATCCGTTCCCGGCCGAAATAAGTTCGAGTACCGATGTCTCCAGATCAATATTTTTCAAGATTTTGCTCTAAAATGCCTTATAAACACAATATTATGACTCTTACTTATGGTTGGTGATGCTATGATGTTTTAGACTCATAACGGAGCTTCAATTTTGAATATAATCGCTGGCAATTAAAAAATAAAATCCAAACGTGTTACGCGTATGCACAAATTCCCTACTCTAAACCACGGTCGCGTTATATGGAAATATAATCAGTTTGATCATGGCGTTCGCAACCGCCACGCCCGAAGGATCACTCTATAATACATCTTTGTGATGTGTTCCTATGTGTTCGTTTACACATCTGAAAAACTGCATATTGTGTCTCCAATTTTGGCCTTTAATAAGCTTAGATGAAATCCTTCGATCATTAATACCAACTAGATGTCGGGTCAGCGCATAAAAAACGGCTCGGCAAATAGCTTCTCACTCAAGCAGTGTGGGGCTATTTTATTTAGTTCGGTCCAAACACAGCCAACGTAACGAAGTGTCACGATGCCGCAGTGTGCACTAAAAACTTGTCGAAATAATGGCCGAAAAAAGAATTTTTCGTCCGGAGTATCTTATTTTCGGTAGGTAAATTAACTATTTTATACATTTTACCTTTTAACTAATAATAAACATTTTAAATAAATGTTGCCGATTTTCAACCACGGCAAGAAATGTTTGGCCAAGCTAGCCAACATCCGCACAAACATTTGAAAGCATTTGAAGAAGCAAACAGAAACGAAACAAAACGACGTAACTCGCAATGTAATCAACGAGAAAAGTACTTTATGATTAGTGCAATAAGGTTGTCATCACAATGGATGTTCTTAGACAAAATGATTCTTCGTTTCTAAGTGACAGGTGTTATTTATTACTTTGCTAGTCTTCGTGACGAATAATCGTAAGCATAAGGTAATTGTTTTAAAAAAAGCGACTTTATTGTAAGGTGATATGGTCTGAAATATCTTGATATTAAAATGGTTTTAAAACTTTAGTCTCTGTTTATTAGTAAGTCAATGTAGATGTATAGCTATATGTTCGAGCGGACAGAATTTTGCTACGATTTTGTAGGTAATGCGTTATCTAGTTGGTATTAATGATCGAAGATGAAATCTTTAAAAAATTTGATCGAAATTAGCATCGCCTGTATTTTATTCTTTGACTCCAAAATCAGATCAAATTAAAAAAACCTGAATCTCTACTTTGGTAGTAAATTACTTGCAGTATTGATATTACTTTTCATTATTTTGCAATTCATAAATTAGAAGAATTGTTGAATACTGCCAATATGAGTTTGTGCAAGTTACTACTTCTGTTCTCACGCAAGTCATAAAAGTCGATCAAAAAGTTATTGCTATAAATAGGCGATAAGTTAGGCCCATGTGTCTATTAATATATACAGACAAATCACACAGATTGAGCTAGCCCCAAAGTAAGTTCGAGACTTGTGTTATGGGATGCTAACTCAACGATACTATATTATATAACATATACATATATAGATAAACATCCAAGACCCAGGCCAATCTGAAAAAGATCATTTATTTAATCTAAATTACCTTGCTAAATGAAAATTCTTGGTCTTGTGAACTTTGCTTATCTTTACCCTAAGGCAGGGTCTCTTAATTTTTTTTCTATTTTTTATTTTTATTTGAAAAACATTCAGTCAATATATCTAATATAAATAAAGATAAACAAATAACAAAAGTAAAGATTAAACTAATTAAAGAAAAATCAGAGTGAGAACCATCAAACCACAAGCTAAAAATTCTGAAGCATTTGGAGGATCGTTGTAATTCCAGACCACTAAATCCAACAGGACCCTCGTGGTACTATTTTTGAAAGTGTAACACTCGTCTTCGAACGATTTTTCCATACAAAAATCGCTCGAATACGATTGTCACACTTTCAAAAATAGTACCCTCTGAATCTTGTTAAAGAATTTCTGTACAGCAGTATTATATTGAACAAGTGACTTTACTACACGAGCGATTTCATTCGTATTCGCACAGTTGTCCGTTCAAAAAAAGCATCCATCTGGGGACGATACGGGGCAGTGGATTATCGTTGGTAGACAACTAGGCACGGTACCTACCGCCGGTCATCATTAACCGGGGATAGAGAAAAATAAAGTTATACTGAGCTGATTCGGACACCTAGTAAATTAAAGGATGGAAAGGATGTATTAAGGGAACGATGTGGAGTAAAAGACGATATAGTGACAAATATTGAGAAAGGGATGTTGAGATGATTTGGACATGTAGAGAGGATGGATGAAAAGAGAACTACGAAAAGTATACTACAGCACATGTGTCTACCTGTTGCCGTTATCAATATCGAGCAAAATAATCGCGTTTGTTGTATGGGATTTCCCCTTAAATATGTATTTATTTTATTCTATTTTTAGTATTTGTTGTTAAAGCGGCAACAGAAATACATCATCTGCGACAAATTTCAACTGTCTAACTATCACGATTCATGAGATACAGCCTGGTGACAGACAGACGGACAGCAGAGCCATATGAATATAGGGTCCGGTTTTTAACCTTTGGGTACGGAACCCTAAGAATAGTAGTTTAAAAGTTTTGTTTTTGTAAATTATAACTATTTTGTTGGTTTTATATCTTTTGACGTTACGTGCTATCATTATTTATCATGCATGTCCTTAAGCATGACACGTGATTAATAGTCAGCGTGTTATATATATTATTTTTTTTCCCAACAGGTCACACGTCTTGCAGAAGGTATGCATGTACTTCACATACAAGGTGCGCTACACGAACTCTTCCACCGAGATCCCGGAATTCCCCATCGCTCCCGAGATTGCTCTGGAACTCCTCATGGCCGCTAACTTCTTGGACTGCTAAAACTGATGTCTTTATGTTTGGAAACGGATAATGGGTACAGATGACTGTATTTTTTTATTTTAATTATCTAGTATCAAATGCGTTTTTTGAGTTGCAAGTAGTGTTTAAATAAAAAATCGAGACAGTAAAATGGCTCGATTAAGATGTTTCTACGTTACTGAACGCAATAAAAGTTACGCAGCTCATTTTACGCGACTCACAACTCAAAAAATCGCTAGTTTTACTCGTCTCTTAGGCAGATGGTAGGTATAGCAACATACTGTAATCGTCATGACCACAGAAATTAATCAAGATAGAACGGGGATGCCAGGATTTTTATAAGGAAACGCGCGTGTCTTTTGTTGCATAAGCCACGCCCCCAATTTGACGTCATTAGTGAAATACTAATGTGACATGCACATAAATAAAGAGCGTCATATCGATAACCAGTTTTTACAGTTAAAAACCGCAGAATAAAGCATGTGTTCATGTCAGGACGTGCGTGCTGATTGATGAACGCTTAACGGATCTTGCACGATCGTGCAAGATTGAGACACGTTTGGACGACGACGTTTTGACGACACTTGGCCGTTCTATCTTGATTTATAAATTGACTCTCTTGACCACAGATATATCTGTGGTCACGAGAGTGTCCAACTAAATACATTCTGTTAAGCAATACTCTTAAACTTTTCAGTTATTCTGTACCCTACTTTAGAAAGGCATTACGCCATCCTTTTCATACAAACATTTTGTTTGTTTTCATGCATGTGAACAGTTAGTGTCATCCACGAAATGCACACAAGAAGAACAATACTGATACCTAAGTATTATACTCCAAATAAACAGTAGACTCATTGAATAGGCTGGTTTCCTAATGGAGGGTGCATTGAGAACTTCAGTTCTGAACGTTACAATTCATATTATTTTATGGGTTTGGGTCAAACTCTGCGACCTTTTTAGCCAAAAATGAGTGTAACACATCTTCGTGGATAGGACTAACTGTTAATGTTCTACATTATTTAATGATAAAATGTGCAAACTTTATATTGAAATAAACGAACATTGCTAAATTAATATTTGTAAGAGCAATGTCACAAAATTTTAACTATTTCATTTGGATATTTATGTTTCTACTAAAAAATATTCAGTTAATTTCTGATTAACATTATTTCTTATTTATGCTCCCTGTTTAATTGTACAGCTTGGCTGAAATTACTAAACATTTTGGCAACACCAACCATGCAATATACCTCAAAAGATCTCGTGTGTTGCCATATTAAAACTTATGTATGTGGCGCTTAGGATGCCACTTAAAAAATGTTTTAGCCAAGTTCTGATAGATTTATATTTTCTTAAGATCGAAACTTAACTTAGTACAGTAGTACCAATATAATAAGTTGCATCGGCTTTGTTCACCGGCGCAGAATAGCACAACCTACCGCCGAAAAAAACCGAATGGATATATCAGTAAAATAACGAACTTATAGCTACTACATAAGATTTGAAATCCAAAAAAACAGGACTCGTGCGGTCTCGCTCATAATATTCGTACGGCGTGGCGCTCCAGCGAACTCCAGTCATGGCGCGAACGCATCAGCCAATAGCAGACATAGATTCTCGCGCTATGCAAAAATTTAATTTCTGCGCAGGTACACCGGTGTTACTTATAAAAGTAGTAGTAGCTTTTTTAACCTAGTAACTCTTACAGAATGAGTCAAACAAGGGTGACAGTTAGTGACAAATTGTAGGAAACAGGGATTTTAATTGTCCGACAGACTAGCGAATTATGATCTGTAATAACTTTATATTTAATAGTTGTTGACATTAAACAGTTCAAGCATTGTAAAGTGTATGAAGAAAGATGGCTGTACCGATCGTGCAAAAAAGAGTGGAACGAAAAAACGTTGCTAAAGAAAAGTCAGCAGATAAAATCTTTTTCACGGACGGACAAAATAACTTTTGTTATTACTTCAGAACACAATTGTTATTAACAATCCAAAAAGTGTTTAGCGTCATGATAAATTTTCGGTTATAAAATATTTTACTGCTGATTCTTCTTAATTATTGATTCCTTTATACGATTACTTATCAGATAATCGTATCATAATAGTGAAATTTGTCCTTAGTTTGTTTCCGATGTGATTACTACGTGAATATTAAGGGTACTATAATTATACTTATTCATAATTAAACACGGATTCTTCAAGCCAGTGTAAGTTTTAGCAGCGCTATTCTCGATTCAGGTAGTAAACGAACGTCTATAAAATATATTTATTTAAAACGGCAGTTGTTTACCGTGGAATCGGTATGTTAAAAATTATATACAAGTTCTGCAGTAATAACTGAGCAGTTGAAATGATTCGTAAGAAATACTTAAATGGGCAGTTACGTAAATAATGACCGGTGATATGACTGATTGGACAGTTATTAGTGGTCACATAACAATTTGAAATTAGTTGGTAAGAAATCTCTTTACAAACAGTTCTTAAAAAATTAAGTTGGGTGTTTCGCACGAAGATCGATACCTTCGATCGCTCCTATTTTACAAGCTTTTATCTAACTTGCAATGTATGTATGTTGTTGGGTGGAATCTTGAAACTCAATTTTGAAGCTGATATATTTCACTGATTGAGCTGAAATTGTGTATACTCGTTCAGTTTGGATGACAATGCATTGTTAGCTGCGGTGTGATGTCATTCTGAATTGAGCATGGCGGAACACCCAACATGGCGGACTAGCTATTTTTGATGCCGACATTATGGTATCGAATTAAAAGGCTCGCTGAAAATAACTCGATACATAAAATGATGAACATAAAAGCTTGTTCATAAAAAGGTTTTTACTTTTAATTTATACTGTTCACGTTTTACTGCTATAGTAATTTACCAACCACCAGAAAATTAAACAACTGCCAAATATTTTTTTCTACTTATCAACATCCCTAATGTTTATATAACAGAAAAATCTAAAAAATCGTTCGTGATTGGCTGGACTGTTCAGAAAGAGTGGCAACCCGATTTGGATGCTTGGCCTATCAAATATTACTTCACGTGGAATTTCTTGAAATGCCGTGTTGTTTTATTTTTGTATAAAATCATGGCGTCGACGGTCAAACGCTGAAGCTGTTCTATGAGAGAACAGGGCCTCCAAATATCTGTTATCTTCCTCCATCCTACGCCTGTTCTCTTTTTGAACAGTCTTATTTCGAAAATAGACCTCAGGGCTCCTTTGAAATGTACCGATTTTCTAGTTTGAGTTTATTGTAAATGCTAGCTTTTATTTAGTCAAATGGTTTTATAAAATCGCTTGCTTTCTATTTTGTTAATAAACCTCAATTTTGATAAGAACACGTTTTTGTTATTTTAATACCTACCTTCTCTTCCTTCCTCTTCTCATTACACCTGTTTTTTTCACTATATTTTAAACTTCTGTAGCAAGATTATATAGGGCCCAGAAGCTACGCCACTGATTTAGGCATATGCGTTACTACCAATGTAGTGGGTCGCTAGTGAAAAATAAAACAAAGAATTATTTCTGACCTGTCCTTTATTCAATATGCATAAACAAAAACCGGTCCACTAGAGTTCAGTTTGGAATCTCGCGCAAACGGACTGCGGACGCTTGTAGACTTTGGAATGACATCCGGCAACATATCAAATCAAATGACAATAAATAAATTCTGTTCGTACTAATGTTAACTACAGTATCGACTGAGATCTAAGCTTAAAATAAAACTTTGGATAAAAATTAAAATAAACCTTTTATACATTTTTACAAAGTAAATTTTCAAATCCACTGACAATGAGAAATTAAATGCGAAGATATAGCATACATAATTTGTAATTTAATTGTTCAACTTATTACGGCCCTGATTGCTTTCTCTTTCATTTATATCACGATAACGTATTGCTGTCTTGCTCTAAACAGGGCCGCATTTGAACAGTTAACAATCGTATTACGTAAAATCTATGAGTTAAATCTTGTGACTGGTACTTAACAAATTATACACATATAATAATACATTTTAGATTACAAAATAATACTTTAATATTAATTTCAAAATGATTATTTAGATTATTGTTGTATGGAAGAATTCATTTTACTTATAATAATGGTTCCGTATAAAACCTGTATTAATAACACCAAAAAATATAAAATTTGTATGAAAATAATTACAACTTACTCGTTAGGTGCAATATAACAGCAAGGCCACGAAATCGCGCGGCAGCGGCGGGGTAAGCGGATTTGGGTATATTGCGTCCACATTACTTGTCATATTGAGAACATTACTTGTTTGACAGTGACAAGTAAGCAGTGAACGCTAAAAACGCGTTCCGCTATCGCTCGCCGCGCTAACACGTGGCCCGGCCGTAAGGAATGTGCTTATGTAGTAATGCAAGCTGAATTTAGTTACGCGATTTAGGTCGTATATTGGCATTAATATCACAAATCAACCATTTGACGAACAGTTTGAAGTAATGACAATTTTAAGATGACACTGCTATGAAATGAGCACAAAGTTAATGTTTTTCATGAACATGTAAATATGTAGGTCGACGTGGGTTAATGTTAACACAGGTAAAAAGGAACGATTGAGTTTTGTTTGTGATGTTTTATAAACCTTGGAATGAAACCAAGTAGGCTATAATTTGTAAGAAGAATGAACAAGTGTCCAAAATTATCAAAAATAAAAAAAAAGGTGATTTTGATTGGCAGTATTTTAATATCGGTATCAGACTCCCTACTTGAATATAGACCCGAACTTTTTCTTCTTGTGGATATATTCGATTGGAGATTCCGATTTAAATATTGCCAGTTAGTTCAAAATCAACTATGTAAAAATTTAAAGGTCATTTAAGACACTTAGAGTTGTAGTGTCTGCTATAAAAAAGTGGAAAGAACATAAGTCAACTTCGGGCCCCTAATCAGCTCTGGATGCAACCGGGGACAGGGTCTAATTAGAGAGAAAAAGAGAATAAAAAATCGAAATGAAAATGTCAATGTTCCCATTTAGCCGAGTTCGCACTTCCCCACTTTGACTATAGGTCCAATAATATTTGTAAATGTAATTAGGCAACACGAGAATATTAATTTGAAGCACAACAATGCCGATGATATGTCAATAGATATTATCACTAAAACGACATCCAACAAAACTTCGTCAAGTGAAAATTTTACTAGAAACTCACATTGACTTTGACCTAGAATAATTTCAATTACTTTTTATATTTGGCAACACTTCAAGCTTACTTTTAGTTTTGAGCCAAGCATTTTAAAGTCAAAGTCAACGTTTTGATTAAAATATGAATTAATTTATGATCTATGAATCGAGACAGGATGAATACGATTTTGAACGCGATTTTTGGCTCAGGATTAAAAAAATCTGATCTACCCGCTACATAGAATATTGAGCATTATATAATAGGTCTTTTAGAACAAGCTTGCATCGCACTACGATTTCTAAAGCGGCACGAAAACATAAATGCTGTCGTTTCATGAGCATATCCCGGTAAGTACACTAGTCGTTCTACTGTTCATAGCCTTATTTAGTAAAGCTGTATACCTCCCAGCGGAGACGCCGTAAAAAAAATTGCCACTACAAGCAAACTAAACCTTTACGCTGGCAACGTTCATCCTTGATCGCTGTGCCCCATGTTCTGGTCTATAGGGATCATCTTTTTGCTGACGGAGTAGATAGGAGGCGAGTCTATTTTGCCGGAGATGGCTTGGACTCTAGTCTTAACGGACTCCATGGGCGCAACGTCGACTTTCCCGTCTTCGCTGATACTCGACGACGAATGTTGGAACGAACCACCAACTTCAGTGTTGCCATAAATGTGCTGCGGCTCCCTGATATTACCATAGAGGTTGTAGTTATGTATCAAGGCCGAAACTCTGTTGGACGTGACGGGAAGACTGCTGTGTTCCTTAGGGAGATGTTCAGTGACGTCGAGTTGGCCAGTCGTCACTGGTTGGTTGATTTTGAAGTCAGGTTTTGGCGGCGGCGGCTCGTCGTCTTGTATCGAGGACTGGTTGCTGAGGACTGGGTTTTGCGGGGTGAAGGTTTGGTTGTGGGCGGCGAAGGCCTGGTTCTGCGAGGTGAGGGTCTGGTTGTGCGGCGGGGGTGTGGCGGAGTGTGGGGGGTGTGCGGGGAGTAGCGCGGCGCGCCAGTCGATGTGTTGGTGTCGCTCGCGGATGCAGTCCACCACGTCGAGGAGATTCTTCGCGTCCATCGCAAGGACGTGTGCGGCTGCCAGCATTCGCCTGTAAGAAAAAAAAAGTTATTCAACAATCTACTTTAAGTACATCTTTAGAACGTAAATTTATTTTCAAAAATGAAAATAATATTTAAGCGGGCACTTAAATCAACACTTATGTAATTGTTTCAAGTCTGAAGAACTACGCTAATAACTAACTTTCACATACACATTTCCGTCACGAAAGCTAAACATTGATGAAGCAATTTAATACCCGATGATTCGCTATGAGACGCTGCGAAGACGCAGTTAATTGCGCTCTTACGGCTTATAAATATATGTGTGATGGAATCCTACTGCTGCAGTTTTTAATTTTTGACGTGATAACTTATAAATCGATGAACGACGGCTGCACGCACGAAAGTGTCACGTTTCGTGTGCAAGCGAGCGCGGAACAAGCGATAGAGAGGCACGATCGGGCTAAGCGTTCGGCTTGTGACGCAACTCTCTTTCAAAGTTATCACGTAAAATTATCGTTCGTAAACGAAGTTTCTGACAAGCAATTTGTTTATATTACAGGTTTTTTAAATAGGGACTTACTTGGTATATTCATCATGCAGTGTTGTGTTTGCGTACTGTATCGCGAGTCTCATCGCTTCCACCAACGCGGCCATGTCCTTGCTAAGTACTTGATGTGCCATCTCCACCTCCCTAGAAACAATATGTTATTTGAACTTCCATGGATTACAATGGGCAAAAATCATAGGAATCGTGTCAATAGGCGATGCGGTTATGATTCCATTTTCCACTTAAACGCCTTCTTACTTCGCCTTCTACCAAGTGTGGCCTCTTGATCTTATGGCCTTAGGCTCTGTCTACCACGTTAGGGATAAAGACGTGATAATACGTATGGATGGTATATAACAGTAGTATGGTACTCTCGAAGGCTCTGGGAGCATATCCTGTATCTTTTTAGTCTACACTGCAGGAGCATGACCCTTTCTATGTTTTCTTTATCTAATATAATCGTTTCGAATTTGTTTTCTTGATGTTTGAACACAATGGAAATTCTTATCACTATTCAGGTTTTTGAAGGTTCATATCTCTTTAAATAATACGCTTATTTCCTTAAAAAATAACATTTAAAATAATTAGTCCATCTTATAGATTATCGAAAAATATTAGATGCGTATTTTTTCTTTTTTCAATCAAACAAAAGATGATTAAGATAAAGCGCATCAAAGTTCAGGAGTGGGGGCTCATGACGCAACAGGCCGGTAAAAAGTGTACCGGGTAGTGACGTCACGTGGAAATTTAACGGGCTACATCTTTATAAATTTTTGTTTGATTGAAAAAAGAAAAAATACGTATATCGACTAATAATTTTGAATGGTATTTTTTTAAGAAAACAAGCCTATTTAATTATGAAAAAAATTAAACAGATTTTTTTTTAACGATTTCATCTTAAAAAGTAGTCGGTTTAAAAATGTCTTACCGTTGTGCCGCGGGTGGAAAAGGCACGACAATGAGGTCTACGGTGGCGCACAGGGCCCTAAGTTCCGTGCCCACGGCCCGTACGGCCGCCAGAACTTGAGCCGGCGGCGCGGCACGCTGAGCCGCCTGCGCCAGTCTCATCACGCTGCGGACCACCCCGGTCGTTGCCGAGTATACAGGCTCGGGATTCTCGCCGCTGCGCGCCATCTGACGGAAAACAGGTTATATTGACCAGTCCCCTACGTATTAATAAGTTTAGAATCCACTTGTCTAAACCAGTCATCATCATCATTTCGTGTAGGTGTCACGGTCAATCGACCATGCACACCCTGGTGTCAGAGTTCTTCGGAACCGCCTCTCGGCCTCTGACGTGGTTCCTTTAACGACTAATAGATGGCTGCCGGGACAAAGGCTTAATGTACTTTCCGAAGCACGGAATCATCTTAATTATCAGACAATTAGGTGATTAAAGCCTGCAATGTCCTAACCAAACTGGAAACAACTAAACAAACTATGTTTTCCGTGGGAATCGAACCCACAACCTCGGGTCTACAGGCAAACGCCTTAACCACTGGACCACGGAGGCAGTTACTAAACCAGTAGGACAAATTATTTGCGAACTCCGTGGCGCAGTGGTCAACACGCCAGCTTGCGACACGAAGGTGCCGGTTTGAACTACGGTCAGGTCATGATGGAAAACGATCTTTTTCAGATTGACCTGGGTCTTGGAACCTAGGGTTTATCTATATAAGTTTCTATTATAAAATATAGTATCGTTGAGTTAGTATCCTACGACACAAGTTCAAAACTTACTGTAGGGCTAGCTCAATTTGTGTGATATGTCCATGACTGAGATTGAGATGTTTTTACAGTGCACATATTAAAGGAAACCTTAATATATTGGTGATATGATGATTGACATAGTTTAAAGAAATTCGAAAATTCATCCCCTACGAGAAATAAATAAAGGGGGAAAAAGATGATAAAAACATTTAGTTATATACTTGATTTAACTATTAAAAATTAATAAGAACCTAGTTTTATTTTAATATTATTTAAGTCATCGCTTTGAAAATCGGTATTTTTCATATTTTGTAAATATGTACTAAAAACGTTACTGAAGGTTGAAAATTGGTGTGTCAATTTTACTATTTATTAGGTTACTTATTGTTTATAAATTATGTTCGTTAATGCAAGCGAAGCCGCAGACGAATGCTAGTTATGTATACCGTAAACTGTACCTTATCGTCACTGGGAGGCCTTTCTTTGGGGTTCACTGTGTTGGCTGGACTGGTTTCTGTAGAGTTCGTACCTTAAACAAAACAATATGCCGTCAATCTAAAGCAACATTCGCGACGAGTTAACTATGAAACCAAATAAATGGAACAGATCTTAGATAATCTTTCATTTAAAAAAACAGACTTCAAACAAACAACTAAACCGATTTAGATGAAATTAAAATGGGACAAACTTTAAAGCCTTTCAAATGAAAAAGTCTTTTTTTAATCTTTTAATAAATTACTGAGTTTTGAGGTAACAAACATTTAAAAAAATACAACCGAATTGATAACCTCCTCTTTTTAATCGGTTAAAAAAGGAAAAGCTTTACCTGACGGCGGTTGACTAGAGGCACGTATCTCGACAGTGGTGTTCTCAGACTTCTGTTCGCTCGGCTCACTCTCCGTTGACACTTGCATATTTGACAGGCGTTTCTGTTCGAATAATGTTATAAATTATAAAAACATCACAAAAACCAAGAGGATAGAAAGCTGCTGTTTTCATTTAAGACTGACGAGCTATACTATCAACACGTCACACAAATTTATGTCCATACAAAAATCCCTATGTTATGAATATAGTTTATAAGCTGTATATCTCGTGTATAGACGATGTACCTGATGAACGTAGGCGGAGGGGTAGACCGCGAACGAGATGGCGAAAAGATATCCAAAAGTTCTTGGCGAACTGGCAGCAGGCAGCGTTAGATAGAGATCAGTGGAAAAAAGAAGGGGAGGCCTTTGCCCAGCAGTGGGACACTTAACAGGCTATTAAAAAAAATCTCGTGTATAGCTTATAAACTATATTCATAACATAGGGATTTTTTATGGACATAAATTCGTGTGACATATTGACAGATTACACGTTGGGCGCCAAATAAAAATATTGCCGCCCAACGTGTAACCTATTAGCTAGTTCAAGACAATTCAGTCTAACATACAGTGTGAAATTGATATCATTAGTAAACGTTTAAAAGGTTTCCTTCTATCCCTCCGAGACATATTTTTTAACTTATTCAATTTTAAGCTTTTAACATCAGAATATACAGGGTGGAGTTGAATTCATTAGCAAACGTTTAAGGAGTGACTCAGTCACGAATCTGAACAACTTTCATTATATGACCAACTTCGACATCGTGAAAAAAATATCTGCTCTTTCATACAAAAGTGGAATATCTTACGTGTTCTAAAGCATTTCGGCACACAACAATCTTTTTCAGTACTTGGCCAAAATCTATGGCACAGCTGATTCGTTTTTGCAATTTCGGAATTGGTCCCATAATGAAAGTTGTTCAGGCCAAAATCTATGGAACAGCAGATTTTTCTTGCAATTTCGGAATTGGTCCCATAATTAAAGTTGTTCAGATTCGTGGTCTGAGTCACTCCTTAAACGTTTGCCAATGAATTCAACTCCACCCTGTATATTCTGATGTTTAAAGCTCAAAATTGAATAAGTTAAAAAATATGTCTCGGAGGGATAGAAGGAAACCTTTGCAATGCAAGCTATAAGCCATTTGACTCCGTGTCTATTGGAGCAAAACTGACTAACAAAAATATTGATGGCCATACTTAAATACGTACCAAATTATCTTCCTGCATTTGAAGCCATCTTCTGTCTTCTTCACTTTGATGTTGCTGTCTCGCTAGTTCTGCTAATAGTCTCCTTTCTACTGCCTGCTCCGTGTCGAATTCCGGACTCTGTTGTATACAAAATACGGGTTAATTTTGTTTGTCATAAATTATTTTGTAATTCTTAGGAACTAACGTTGATGTTAGTGTTATTTTGATACATTGTTCTTGTTTTAGTATAAACAGGTTTGTTAAATTGTTCCCCGACAAAAGAGGTATTCCTTTTTATTCATCCCTTCAAAAATACCAACACAACGTTAGTTTTTATATATAGTTGACATCACTTTTGGTAATTTTATCGTGAGATGTATATCTCTCAAAAGGCTACGTTTATGAAAACTTAAAAAAAAAAATTATAGAGAAACTAATTTTTACTGGTTCAGAATGCAACTTGACTATAAAGTTGAGGAGCCCGGTGGTCCAGTGGGTCTGAGGATCATTAGCGCTAACGTATGTTCAGCAACCCTCGTCGCGGTCCCCACTGGGATGGGTGACCGCCAATGGCATAAAATTATCTCGAGCTCATTCGTGCTTCCGAAGGCACGTGCTTGGTCCTGGCTGTCATCATTAATGGCAGTCGTTTTAAGCTATGTCAGACGGCTTCAGCTTGAAAAATCTGATAAGTACCAGTGTTGGTCACTTACACACACGAAAGATAAACTATAAAGTTTAAAAAATACTGGTATTACAATCGACCCCTCATTTTTTTAGGTAGTCATTGACATTTATTGCCTATCTTATATAACTTAATAGCAAGACTAAGTAAATCTACCAAATTTACCAAAAGTGATTTCATTTGAATTAAAAAATAATAAAACAAAAAATAGAACCAAAAATCTACCGGAAAACCCAACGGACACACAAAAGTCTGTAAAAAAGAAAAATATGAACTCAATTTACAAAGAAAAAAAATACATACTTATAATATGATGTTAAAAATATACAAAATATATACAGAAACCGTGTTAAACCGGACGAGTGCCTATATATATTTTATTTACAGTTATCTACATATCGTTTTCAAAACATAATTCTTGACTGCAAATCGACAAAAAATTGCTTTTCTAATGTGCTTACTTTAAGGAAAAACGTGTTTTTACAAAAACGATTTAACTCAACCTTGTCTACGAAAAATCCAATTTGGCTGCAAACCAAAAAAAAAACGAAAATTCTTTATCATGCAAAGACCTATTTACCAACATTAAAAAAAAACATGCCAGCCGCTACCAAACTACAAATCACCTGCACGGCTTGGGGCACCGACGGAACCGAACACTCTTGCCGCGTAGCGTACAAGCTCTGAGCATCAATGGAGGCCGCCGATGAGAACTGCGGGCGGAAGCTCGCCGTCGACTGAGCGGCTTGCGGCGTCGCCTGCGGCTTATAAAGCATTGGCTGCGCCCCCACCACTTGAGAGCTGAAGATCTGCTGCGGAACGTACGATATCGGCCCAACCACACCCATGGGCTGGGGCATATAACCCTGAGGGTAAACTGGACTAGACGACCTTAGGAACTGAGGCTTTCCCGGCTTAACTGGACTTTGGGAGTACGGAATACCCTGAACTACCCCTACAGGGACGCCGTAAGTAGTAGGATGTGAGGCGGACATGCCTGAGACTGAAGGATGGTACGGTTTAGACATGGCTTTTTGGGCAGCAATGGCGGCGCAACTTTTAACATTCTCCCCACCAAAGTCATATATTTCTTCGACTAACGGTGGGTCAGGTTGGTGTCTCATTTTATTGACGACACTCGCAGCGAGTTGCGCGTTAATAGCACCTTGAACTGAGAACTGACCGACGTCCTGTTCACGACGGCTCCTAGGTGGGGGAGAAGCCGGGACAGAATGCTGCCTAGTGAAAGGTGCTATTGGCACCGGGGAGCCTCTATGCGAGAGACTGCCTCTCGCATTCCGTTCCAGAGATCCCATTCTCACCGGAGCTCTCTCCGCCGTAGACAAAGTACCTCTAGTGTTCCGCTCGAGCGATCGAACGCGATTAGCGTACGGCTCGCTCGGCACTTCGGCCTCGACCGGCTGCGGGGGAGAAGTAACATCAGTTCGAGGAGAAATATTCTGATTCTGGCACAAATTATCGCAGCTCGCGCCAACAACAACAGTCAACGTATCGTCAGTTTGCTCTGGAACTATCGGGTCGAGTTTATGCAGACTAGCGACCGGGATAGGGACGGTCTGGAGCGGGATGTCGATCTTCTCGTCGGGTTTGGGGTGGATGATTTTGTCGACGATGTCGGGGTCGTTTTCCGGCAGAGTTTCGGCGAAGTCGACGGCGACGGTGTTGAATACCGAGGCGGGCGTGGTGTAGGCCTGCGGCTGTAGTGCCCGCGCCTGGTTCTCCCGCAGCAGGTGCGCCAGCACCAGCGGGCTCTGCGCCACGATGTACGTCTGCGGGGCGCCGGCCGCCGACTCCGCCGCCGCTGCCAGGGAGAGAGACACTCATTCAAACATCATCAGTACAAAGTCCACTGCTGGCCAAAGGATACTTCGTACCATGCGAGGATATTGCCATGGTACGAAATATCCTTGGAAAGTATCCTTCCTTGCCACACTTAGCAAGTGGGTTAACAAGCGCAGTTTCTTAGGCTTATTGTGCATCTGACGCTGCTGCCCATCGGACGCATTTTTAAGCTGGGGAAGGATAGGAATTTGTTGGAGCTGAAAGGAATGAAGGTATTGGGATACTACACACTTGGACGAACGGGAAAAAGCAAGTAGCAGCTCGGAAGGCCGGGTGCGCGTACCCGATGTCATACCTGCAACCACCGGACAGGCAGTTGAGGATGACACCCCTGATCATTCAAACATACAAGCACCCAATGAGGTTTTCTGAAATGCTTCATCATCATCATCATCATCATCAGGTCTTATTAGTCTCCACTTTAGGAGCATGACCCTGAAATGCTTACTGCAACTAAATCGTAGGGCCCGATAAACCGATGTAATTCGATAATTAAAATTGAAAATATGTCATGAATAAAAGCTTGTAAAAAGAACTCGGCCACAGGTAGGATTCGAACCCACGTCCCTTAGGTTTACGCCCTAAGTGTGATACCATTACTCCACCGTGACTTCGAATCACCGCGTCGAATTCTCTCATCACATATGACCCCATAGGGTATACGATGAGAGAATTAAACGCGATGATTATTATCACACTTAGGGCGTAAACCTAAGGGACGTGGTTCGAATCCTACCTGTGGCAGAGTTCTTTTAATCAAAATGGTAGTACGTAGGTACTGGAGGCAGTAGTGCCAACTAACAATGACTTTTGGAAAAACGCTTGCCAGAGTGGAGCATTCGCCGGATGAGGCATCTATCCCTATAAAATTATGAATTATAATATCTATACTTATATGAAGGTCATAAACAGTGGCGTAACTACAGGGTGGCATGGTGGCAAAATGCCACGGGGCCCCGGCCAGGAGTAGAAAAGCGCCCCCCCCCCCCCCCCCATGCCCCACGCCGCTTTTCTGCTCCTGAATAAAATCCCTTTCGGGCTCCTAAATAGGCTAGGTAAGCCACCGCTGAACTCAGTGACTGAGTTCGCGGTGGCTTAGGAGGAACGCGACGATCTTCATGGACTTGAGGATGGAAGAACTCGACGCCTTCATCGCCCGCCTGGCCAACCAGATGTTTACAAGTGCGGACGCGTCGCCGCTGCCGCGGACGCGTCGGTCGACTCCCCGTGACCCCCAAGGACACAACCTGTACACCGCAGGCCGCCATGGCCACCCCAACGACCTGCCCATAGCTATGGGCAGCGAAGAGAGTTACTGCAGAGGGCCAAGTCCTGACCAGTCGCCTCACCGCCTTTACAAAGAGGAGGTAGAGAAGGCCCGCGAAGTGACTGAGTTTGCCTCGGAGTTACGCCACTGGTCATAAAGTGGTAATGGGTCTTACAAGTGAGGTTGGTGCAGGGCCTGGTAGGTTTGGGCGGGGGCTCGTCGCCCCACGACGCCGCGGCCACGCGCCGGTTCTCGCGCCGCATGGTGTCCCACGCAGAACTGCGCTCTTCTTGTAGGATCTCACTATTGAAGAGAACGGGAAATTAAGGGGCTTAGATCAGCGAAACACCACCTTTATTTTAATATTTTACTCATACACCAGATCAAATAAAAAAATAAAAATTGTTTGTCTGTAAAATCGGTTTACGGACGATAATTTAACGTGATAACGGTAGAAGATACATACGTCACAAGCCGAACTCTTAGGCCGATCATGCCTGTATATCCCTTGTACCGCGCTCTCGCTTGAGCTTCATCTTAATTATCAGACAATCAGGTGATTCAAGCCTGCAATGTCCTAACCAAACTGGAAACAACTAAACATATTATGTTTCCCGTAGGAATCGAACCCACGACATCTGTACAGGCCTTATCCACTGGACCATGGAGGCGGTTAAAAGTTATGAAAGGTACTTACAATAGGGTTTCCTTCAAGCTGTGAGCTGTAGGTCGTTGCGATGGCTCGTAGGACCAGCATCTCGACATGACGGAATACAATCTAGGCGGACACTTGGGAGGTAAAGCTAGACGTTCCCCGTTTTCGAGTTTGCCGATGACGTCATTGTTCTTCACCCCGATGAAGGGTTTGACGCCGAGCATTAGGATCTCCCACATGCATACACCTGAAAAAAAACTCATTTATATTATCCATACTTAATTCTTTTGTTTGTTTGTTACGTTTTCACGCTGTAACTACTGAACCGATCATCATGAAATTTGCATACAAGTTTTCCGGAGTACGGAGAAGGACATAGGCTACCTTTCATCCAAAAAGTACTGTTCCCGAGGGAACCTTGCCGTGAGCGAAGTTGCGGGCGAAAGCTAGTTTATTCATACACCAAAATTTCGCTGTTCCTCTTTTGACATATACTTAAATAATAAGAGATATATATACTTAGGAAATAGCATCCAAAATTTTAGGCTAATAGTCAGGGCCGAGCGAAAGCGAGCTAATTCGGTGCAATTCAACGATAGATGCGGACTTTACAGATCATCGGGTTAAAGATTTTGAAAAAAATACAATGGCTTCCCTAGAAAATATGCCTGGTGCTCTAAAATTATGCAAACAATTTAATAAAAAAATCTATGTAGGATTTTAACTTATTTTCATATGTATGTTCCATACATTCATCGATTACGACAACTTACGAATTTTATGACAACAATCTTGGTTTATTCTCTCTATAGTCCTTATATATTTAACCTCTTTGCGTATGAATGAAAATAAAACTTAGTAAAGGCAACAAACCATTGATATAAATATGAGTGAATGATAAATAAGGAGGTTTTTTTTACTAAGTATTGAAGTAGGCATTTATCTCCCATCTCACCTTGTATGGTAAGTGACGATGACCACGAGGATGTTATATGCCTATCCAAGAAATACCAATTTATTCTACTTTTGAATGTCCAATGATTGTACTTGTCTGGGAATATAGACGCAGGCAGTTCATTCCACACCTAAGCTACTCGAATCAAAAAGAAACTGTCAAGGGTTAAAAGAAAATAGAGAGAGAGTAAGAGGGACAAAGAGAGAGATAGAAAAAAGGTTTAGAGGAGTACTAAAAAAATCTTTTTTCATGCAACAAAGGCCAAGAATATAACTCAAAGCAAAAAAATAAGGCCAAGAAATATGAAAATTTCAATACATATGCGTTGCTACGAGTATACGTACCAAACATCCAGACATCAGATGCAGATGTAAATCGCCTAAAGTTAATAGACTCTGGCGCCATCCACTTGATTGGCAGTTTCCCTCGCGATGCTTTGTAGTACGATTTGTCGTCCACCATCTTTGAAAGGCCGAAGTCCGCCAGCTAAGTGAAAGGAAAGCGGTTTTATTTTCCACGTTCAAAGTTTTTTCTTTCTTATTTGCATTGTGTTAGCCCTTAATGTGACTAAGGAAATACAAAGTAATAATCATCAATGTTTATATTATTAATTTAGCACGTTAAGCCGGTGGTCCCGGCTGCCATCTGGTAGTGGTTAAAGGAACCACGTCAGAGGCCGAGAGGTGGTTCCGAAGAACTCTGACACCAGGGTGTGCATGGTCGATTGACCGTGACACCTACTCGAAATGATGATAATTAATTTAGCACATCACGTCCCTAGCTTGACGTGCCGTTTCACTATATTTAAATTGCTATATAAGGTGTTACTGATATAAATAAATAATCAGTTCAGTCCAGAATATTGTGTTGGGTTGAGACCCATTGAGTTGGTATTATTTACTCCTCGTCATACTGCCATGCAACCTTCAATATAGACCCTACACATTGCTAACAGAGGCGTCTTTTTAAGATTTATCATGCTGGTCCAATCTGACATAGCTTTCGTCATTTCATGGTCGTTCCACAAAACCATGTCAGAGGCCTATAAGGCGGTTTCAAAACTCTGACACCAGGGTTCATCGAGTCATTCCTTAATCCATGAACCCACACGACATGGTGAGGATAATAATTAACAATTAGTGGCTCTGTGAGCTGTTCACCTCACGCGCATCTTATCACTGCGAACTCACAATGACCCTAAGCGCCATAGCCCCCAATGGCGCTTACGCCATTGGGGGCTATGGCGTATAGGGTCGAATGATTATGAAGACGTTTTTAGTACCGTAACCGCCGGTTGTTAGAGACACTTCGCTCGCGGTTTGTGCTCGCTCGGTCAGTAAAACATTATTGCTCTTCGTAATGCTATGCGAACCGTCAGGATAATTTCTATCAAACCTTCTGAAGCACGAAGGAGCTCAAGTTTGTTTGCCCATCAAAGGAATCCCATAGGTACTCGATTTTACTTCTCAAACGTTTTTTTACTTGTTGTAGCTAGTAAAATAACCTTCAGAAAACGAACGTTTTCTTGAAAGGCCGGCAACGCCTTATTATGTCGTGCTAGAGCCACGCTACCGGCAAAATGAATTGCTAGTACCACACTCTCACAGAAAATCGACGTCTTAGTAGAAGCTTTACCGCTTCTATGCTTCGTTCGGTGAGTGAGACAGCCGAAGGCCCATTCTTCCGCCTCCCCTCTCGATTTCCTTCCCCAAACTCCTTGAAAAGCCGACAACACACCTGTCGCACCCCGGTGTTACAGTTGTCTATGGGCAGCGGTGATCACTTACCTTCAGGTGACTCGCTTGCTCGTTTGCCGTCCTATGTCATAAAAAATGTACTCTAAATAATTTCTACTAATTTACCTTGACACACGTAGGCGTTGAAACAAGGACATTTCTGGCTGCAATATCTCTGTGCACGAACTTCTTGCTCTCCAAGTAGCTGAGCGCTGTCGATAGCTGGTAGATGTATAGGACTAGTGTGCAAGTCTCCAACCTGAAGATTTTAAAAATAATGTAAAAACTGAATACGAGTAAGTAGTTGTCTTGTATTTATATATTAAAAAACCGGCCAAGTGCGAGTCAGACTCGCGCACGAAGGGTTTCGTACCATATAAAATTATTTTTATTATAAGTAATATGTAACTAAAAATGTATGCTTTTCGCAATTTTTCCTTTGTCTGTGCTTAAGACGCTGCTTCATACCAAATTTCAAGATCCTGAGTTCACAGGAAGTAGATTTCGATTCCCTTGCGAATCTCGAAAATTTGCGACATAAACGGCTGTATCTTTTGATTGCGTTGGCTTAGAAGTTTGATTTTATCACAGCTCCAAGGGACGGTACAATTGAGTATTTGATATGAATTTCAGCTTGATACCTCCACGCGTTCCTGAGAAAAAGGGCCTTGACAGACAGACGGACAACGAAGTGATCCTATAAGGGTTCCGTTTTTTCCTTTTGAGGTACGAAACCCTAAAAACAAAAACTTACCTTCTGGCGTTCTGCTGCAGGTAGGCCCGCATCTCCCCCAGCGTGGCCAGCTCCATGACGATCCAGATGGGCGGGCTGCTGCATACGCCCACTAGCCCGATGATGTGCGGGTGCGAGAACTGCTGCATTATGTCTGCGGACAGTCGCATTCATACTTACACCACTAAATAACTACTAGTACCTACGTACGGAAGACGCACTCTGCAAAGGTATTCAGAGCAATATCAACTCAATGTAGTTAGCGATACGGTGTAATTTAGCGCGCGTAAGAACACATCACCTTTAAATAAAATCACTTTAATACGGTATTATCGCGTATATTACATTATTTTTACACCTAACGTTTCGAAAACTACAGTTTTCATGGTCGCAGGTAGACTGTAAAGTTTTCGAAACGTTAGGTGTAAAAATAATGTAATATATAAAGTTTATTTCTAAATGGCTCTATAAATCAAAGTCCACAAAAAAACAAAAAGCCTTTATACTATCTATCTTACTGCGCTTAACTCTGACAGAATCGATTCCAGATTGGTCTTGGATGGTGTGAATGCCTTGAACCAACTGGGTAGACATAACAGACTGAGACTGGTTTGGGTACCGGGTCACGTTGGGGTTGAGGGCAATGAGAGGGCCGATGAGCTGGCAAGGAAAGGATCGAGTATGCCATTCGTGGGGCCCGAACCCTTCGTAGGCCTATCCTATAGCGTGGTAACTACTGCAATTAATGCGTATGTCGACAGTAGACACCAAGCTGAATGGAGAAATATGAGTGGACATATACACTCGAAGGAAACACTTGGCATGGACAGCGCCAGGTGGCACAAAGTGATCTGCAAATACAGCAGGAAACAGACAAGAGTTCTAGTGGGAGCCCTGACAGGACACTTTGAAAATAACAGTCATCTCTTTAAACTAAAAATTGTCGAAAGCCCACTATGTAGGGCATGTGAGGAATCGGAGGAGACAATGAGACACATTTTGTGTATCTGTGACTCGTTAGCTGGTAAGCGTTTGGACCTCTTAGGATCACCTTATCCTGAGCTAGAGGACTACAGGCACTACGCACTGGGCGATGTTCTGAAGCTCATGCAGTCCTTCTTCAGAATAAACCGTGTGGGTGAGTAAGGCATGGGGTAAGTACAAAATAACCCAAAGGTTAGACGTGCTTCCGACTCTGAGTCGGCCCCATCGAAGATAAGATAAGATAACATACTATCTATACTTACATGCTTCTTCGAGGAATTTCTCTGCCGTATCCAGGTCGGCGTCCATCTTGCAAGTTTTCACAGCGACAGGTAGGATGTATTCTCCTGCAGAACACTTCCCTTGCTGTCGCTGCTGGGCCAGCTGTCTTCGTAGAGAGGGATGGTTTGCTGACGTTACTCGACAGGTACCTAAAATATGAATAGATACTGTCTTACTTAAAATTAAACGCCCCCTTAAGTTACTTTGTTGAATAAAAAGATCTTCATGGTGAAATTTTTATCGTTTTGGACCCTTAGGGTGACTCAGACCATCAAAATGAACAACTTTTCCTATGGGACCAATGCTGGGAACTCAAAATAAAAATCGATAATCCCATACAAACTGGCTGGGCGGTGGAACTCTTTTGTAAGGAAATGACGACAGTAGTTTTTCGAGTTCCCAGCGTTGGTCCCATAGAAAAAGTTGTTCATATTGATGGTCTGAGTCAACCCTATAAGGGTCCAAAACGATAAAAATTTCACTATGTATAATTTAAGACAATAATAAAAATGTACGCACCTTTATGAACGTCTCCAAACTGTCCCTCACCGATGATGCCGGTCAACTCGATCTGATTTCGGACTAACTCATAGTCTCGCACTGCAATAAAAATGACATTATCGAAAATTCGAATGTCCGCAGCGCGATACGTGCGACAAAAGTAGGTAACGGCCATTTTGAGGCGAACGGCTAGAATAACATTTACATATCAATCCATACATTATAAATGCAAAAGTAACTGTGTGTCTGTTAACTTATCACGCTACAACCATTGAGATTTAGATGGAATTTGATATAGAGATAGTTTTATGGAGTTCTATTCTATGGAGATAGTAGCTCAAGTAAGGACGTAAAGAATTATCATTTTTAAGGCGCTGTGCATCACAAGAATACCGTTAAACGTCTATTTTTTCGTCGCGCAGTTAGCCTTATTTTCTATGGAATACTAGCATGAAAAAAATATGAAGTACAGTTCAAAGATCAAAATAAATGGATACATCAAAATATTTTCAAAAATGTATTTAAAATCTAGCAAAATAAAATAGCAAAAATGCTATACCCAGAAAAAGTTTCGTCGCGAATTACTTGATATTTTCAGCGACAACTACCAACTTTTTTCCGATTATAAAAAGTATAACTAAATGAGCCAGATGGATACCTAAAAAAATACAATATTTGGCTATAATTATTGAATTATTAAATTAAAAGTGAAAATTAACACGGAAATGGCCGACACCGGTTTGAAATTAGACTAGGGACAGGCCAACCGGTATCGCCACTTTCAACCGCTACAAAAGGTTAAGGGATACAGCGCCTTAATCCCGGAAGAAGATACTGTTTCCGAGAGATCCACATACATGCGAGCGGAGCCGTGGGCTCAAGCTTATATACTAATATAATGCGAAAGTAACTCTGTCTGTCGCCTTTTAAAGCTTCAACCAATGAACTCATTTCGACGAAATTTGGTATGGAAGTAGTTTGAGGCCTGGGGTAGGACATAGAGTACCTTTAATTCCGGGAAAGTCTACTGTTCCCGAAGGATCGACATTAACGCGGGCGGAGCCGCGGGCTCATCATCATTTCGAGTAGGTGTCACGGTCAATCGACCATGTACACCCTGGTGTCAGAGTTCTTCGGAACCGCCTCTCGGCCTCTGACGTGGTTCCTTTAACGACTACCAGATGGCAGCCGGGACCACCGGCTTAACGTGCCTTCCGAAGCACGGAATCATCTTTATTATCAGACAATCAGGTGATTCAAGCCTGCAATGTCCTAACCAAACTGGAAACAACTAAACAAAGTATGCTTCCGGTGGGAATCGAACCCACGACCCCCGGGTCAACAGGCAAACGCCTTAACCACTGGACCACGGAGCCGCGGGCTAAAGCCAATATATTATAAACGCTCTTTTCAACATAATGTAATCTTCGCTCCATTTTATGCTCACCGGCCGGAGTGGAGTAGTCGGCATCGTCATCCACGATTTCCGCGTAATCTTCAGAGAGCAGAGTCGCGGTGTTGGCCTCCCATGAGCTCGTCTTGCCTTCTGACGAACTGCTGCTCATTTCCGCTGTAACAAAGGTTTTTTTGACGTTCGTCTTAAAAATCAATAAACACCGGCTGCACGCACAAAAAAGTGTCATGTTCCGTGTGTAAGCGAGAGCACGGAACAAGCTATAGAGGCCTAAGCGTTCGGCTTGTGACGCATCCATCTCTCTTTCACCGTTATCAAATAAAATTGTCAAGCTCCGTGGCGCAGTAGTAAATATGCCAGTCTGCGACACGAGGGTGCCCGGCTTCGATCCCTGGTCAGGTCAAGATGAGAAATGATATTTTTCAGATTGGTCAGGGTCTTGGATAGTGATCTATATATGTATCTGTTATAGAATATAGTATCGTTGAGTTAGTATCCCATAACACAAGTCTCGAACTTACTTTGGAGCACGCTCAATCTGTGTGTTTTGTCCGTATTTATTTATTTATCTCTAGTGTTCGATTAGACACATAATAATTTCAAGAATGCAGTGTCAGCTAGGTTGAGATGGCGTGATATTGTGCCAAGGAATGATTGTGTTAGAATGAACGAGGTGACGTAGTTAGGGGAAGTGTTAGCACATAAAGGTCTACAACTGCTCTATATAGTTTATATAGGTATAATAAATACTAAGACATAGAAATGCTAGTTAGTAAAAAACTTACTTTTACATTGGCAGTTGAGTGATTTCCATATGGTTGCTTAAAAGAAAAGGAAAAAAGATAAAATACCCAAATAGCATTATTTTCGAAAGCGTCATATTACATAGAAGATTTTTTTCAATAACGTAGTAGATCATAGATATTAAAATATAAACAATAAAAACTTCGGCGTCGCGCATCCCAAACTCACTTTGAAAATGGACTCCTGACGAGTCCGAAACTATAGTCGGCAATCCCGACAAAATATAATAAAACCTCATTAATATATCTCAGATCAAAAATTAAAAAGTCTTCATGTTAAGTCTATTTTTGAACACGAAATGTATAATTGCGTAGTTTTTTTTTTTCGGCAAACCATCAGACGAGCCACCTGATGGGAAGTGGTCACCGTCGCCCATGGACATCTGCAGCACCAGAGGAGGTGCTGATGCGTTGCCGGCTCTTAGACGGTACTGCACGAAATTGTGAAAATTGACGTGTTTTTAAATTACTATTACTATGCGCTGAATTAATTAAATACATCAGAAGTATTTGTATAATTTAGACCAATCCTTGAACAAGATCGCCCCCTTGTTGGAATTTGAAACAGATACATATGGAATTTAAAAATGATATTTATATGGTATGATATCTAAAAGCATTTTTCTTCGAAAACTTTGTAAGTTTTACGTCTAAAACAATAATTCTCACATGAAAATATTTATATGTACGTCTCGGAGGTCGCCCCCTTTCTTATTTTTTTTTTATAAAGATATAAATATGAAAATATTAAGACTTTTCATCTTTTTTCCTAATTGCCGAATGGTTCTGCGCAGCCTAATGGCTTGCGCAGTAGCGACGTTTTCCGTTCGCTTGGATAGTGAGTGTACTTACTCGTTCTGTTCCACAGCGAGGTCTGAGAGTCGGTCACCAGTCTACAGTATCCGTCTACAAGGTCCGCTAAACTTTCTGCAGCCTGCAATACACATTATACATGTAAAGAAGTATAGTATTACTGCCGCAGCTGGCAAAAGAGGCATTGACGAGTTAAGGCAGCTCTTACATACACATTACACAAAGACAGGCGAGTAGGCGACCAATACTGTTGAAAAGAGTTTCTTTTGGCGTTTCTTCTCTAAAGTGGTCGGTTCCGAAACGCTAGTAGCCTTGGAAGGACTATATTGCTAGCTTTAAATGAGCTATCGCTACTTCACCGTGTGATTGAGGCGAGGGCAGAGTGCCCTCAGCCTATATAGACAACATCATCAAAGGGCCCCCAGGAGGGACGGACCTCGGCTTTGGTCGTTGCCTGTGTTGTTGGCTTGGAGATACAGCAAACTCTCATATTGCCTGATAAGCCGCGTATACGTGCATGCAAAGCCTGAAGCGCCAATCTGAGAAACAATGGCAAAGCCTTTGGAGAGTAGTAACTCTCATTTTTTGCCTTATGGGCCGAAAGCTACGTTGCCAGAAGAGCCTATCCTGGGTAAAGTTCGAATTTTCAAGCATGTTTGATAAAAATACGTATTCCCCCTCCCCCCCTGTAAATTGTATGTTTTACAATATATTACGCGCTGTTTACATTTTCACGCCTACATTGCGTGTCACAATCACTTTATGTTTCATGTTAGATGTCTTTGTGTAACGTGTGTGTATGACAAAGTAAGCGCGAACGATCTAACCTAAGAAAAATCTGACTTGCCCCCTCCTACCCCCTCCCCCCCATGCATATGGGTGTTTTACCTCAACACTGCTGCAAGTGATCGTCAGCGTCTCCGTGGCGCCCTTCACTCTCAGCTGTAGCGCTGCTTTGCCGCAAGAACCGCTCTGAAATATTTACATTATAAGTTCAATTAATAATATTCCGCTCATAAGTAAACTTATGAGCGACGCTCGTTATAAATTATCAAACGCGCAAGCGCGAAGCGTCTTGGTTACAGTTTGGGTAAAAAATAGTTCGTATGTCAGCTTGTCGTTTTACAGCTCGCATTTCTCAACCGTGATATTTTGTTTATTTATTTAGGTATACACAACAGGTTACAATCAACAAAAAATCACAATGAAGGTAATATACATAAGTTCTGCGCCAGATTGATACCCTAAAACGCGTACACACAACATGACATGCACTTGAAAACATAGTTCCACACACCAGTACAAACAAGTAGCTAAATGGCCACAACCTAAAATGAAGTTATAATTTTGCCATACAGTTGTTATATTATATAAAACTATTGTAACAAGTATTATATCATCCTATTGTAACATACAGTTCTTATATTATATAAAAGTATTGTTTTGTGCATACATAGTATAGTATCACGCCTTTTTCCCTTGCGGGGAAGACAGAGCCTAGGTCTATAAGACCTTATGGCCACATTTAGCATGTTGGAGGGCGCGCAGATGGAAAACGGAATCAAATAGTGATGGCTAGCCGCATCGCCTATTGACACAACACAACTATTGACAACAAAATAAATGCATTTGGAATTGGAATTTGGAATTTGGAACATGATCCCACAGATTTTTGCCCAATCCCTCGATCGGCTTTTACGATCTGTGCGGGAAGAAAGACAGCTAAGAAAAACAGCTAGCACATTCTATGTTTTTTCTTTCCTCCCAGACCAGCATGGAGTTTTGTGAATGAGTTTAATAACTAGGTTTAGTTACAGAATCCGTTTTAAAATAAAACAAAATGGCGGAATTGGCTTACAAGTCTTAAGCGTCATTTGGGTTTCTGGCGTTTAAAACTATTGTGAGTTCGACGTGATAAGACTTACGAGTCACCGGGTATTGTGTTACATACAACTCTAGTTTGTATGAAACGTTGAGGAAGCTTAAGTGTATGATAATTACCTGCGTCTGTGATTGTTGTGAACAATTTGACTTGAGAGTCTGCACTGCCACGATGTCGCTAAACGACGCGATTTTAGAATAGGTTGGAGGCTCGCCTGCCTTATGCGAAATGTACGATATATCTGAAAAAAAAGAAATGTTTGTTTTATTTAAAACAAAAAGAAATATTTATTTTTCAATATATCGGTCTTATTTTCTCTATGTCATAGAAAATAACAATAATAATATAATAATAATCATTTATTTTCAAGTAACACAGACTCATATTGTTAGTAGTGCTTATAAACTATGTTATTATTTCAACTAACTATGTTATGGTAAAATATAATTTAATTTAAAGAGGCCATTCCTGCACCACTCCCCCCGAAATGGCACATGAATGGTTGTCATATAGGCAGTCTAGTCTACCAGCGATCATATTCAGGATGCTGTTACTGCTCGCCCGCACCCTGCGCACCAGACACGCACACCGTTTACGCATTGTTGCGTAGAAGCAGTCTACGCCTGCTTCGGCAAACATCCCTGACACACTACAGAAGCGAGGCAGCCGCAGCAGCACAGCGTGCTGCTGCGGCTGCCTCGCTTTAACGCGTTATTTAACTAGACACGGAGAGCGCTGTAAGCTTTTTGAGTATATCTAGCCCACAGGCTGCACGTGTAGAAAGATGTACAGAAAGCTCTAAACAAAGAGATCTTAACCTCCCGCGAACAACGTGCAAACCTGCGAGCCAGCATGTTCGCTCTCACTGACAACGCTCTCCGTTCCCTCTTAATATCTTCATCGTCTTTGAGGTCGGGGGTCAACAATTGACCAAGATATTTAAATGTAAACACACTTTGTAACATATTATTGTTAATCTTTACACATGGTATAAGTATATTAGGTGTCAAATTAATGGACAAAATCCGTAACACTGAACTACGCTCTCGAACAGAACACTGAACTACGCTCTCGAACAGGAATCGAAGATGTAGCTCTTAGGGCCGCAAAGTTGAAATGGGACTGGGTTGGCCACATATATCGCAGGCCAATTGATTTCTGGGCAAAGGTCACCTCCGGCTGGATCCCTACCAATACTCGAAGACTCGGTAGACCAAAAATGCGATGGCGCGATGAGCTGGATAAATTTAAGAATGATTGGAAGGAAATAACGTAGGACCGGACTGAATGGAAGAAGTGGAGGGAGGCCTTTGCCCAGCAGTGGGACACATGATGGCTCGAAATAAAATAAATAAATAATAAAAATTTGAAAAGTATGTCAAGCTTACCGATGTCGGGTCCGATAGCCAGTTCCACGGGTATCGCCCACTCAGTTCCGAGTGCGCCCGTGAACGTCTCCCGGTCATACCCGTAGTGTGAATGCATGGTTTCCAGGTATTTCAGCATGCATTCCGTGTCGCTTAGGCTAGCCACCTGAAAATCAGGAGAAATTGGGATAAGTCAATAGATTTCTAGTTATCTTTTTCATTTTCTCTCTCTCATCGCTCATTCTACCAGTCTACCATCATCTCTCGGACCGTTCATTTCTATTCCTACGGTCTCTGATCTGTAAAACATTATTATATTATAGAAGTTAAGCTGTAACAAATAAAATTAATCTCTGTGTGTGTTGTGTGTCGAGTCTCTGTTCTCCCCCTACTTCCTATTTATGTGGGAACTCGACTAGACGGACGGTCGAGGTCTCACAATATCATAACCTTTTATGGAGTTTGAAAAAGACTTAGGGACCGACTATACACGGTAAAAGTTTGATCGTTCTGGATCCTTAAAGGGGTGATTCAGCCCATCGATATGAACTTTTCCTATGGACCAATGCTTGAAACAAAAAAAAAAATGGGCAGTTCCATACAAAAAAATTCGGCCGCATGGTCAATTTGTATGGGAACGTCAAAAAAATTTTTGAGTTCCTAGCATTGGTCCCATAGGAAAAGTTGTTCATATCGATGGGCTGAATCAACCCTTTAAGGGTCCAGAACTATCAAAATTTCACCGTATATATGCGATAATGTATCGATAATAGAGGAATAAGGTCAGGGGTATCAACCACCAGCCAGGCTCAACTGCCTGGCTGGTGGTTATAGGTATGGCATCGGGTACACGCGCCTAGCTTCCTAAGCTGCTGCTGCTACTTGCTTTTCCCCTATTCAGCCAAGTGAGTAGTATCCCAATACCTAATTCCCTTCCCAGGTCTAAGTAAAGTTCAAAAAGCACGTCCGCCCTCCCGAGCTGCTATTTGATTTTCCCCCATTCACCCGAGTGAGTAGTATCCCGACACCTTCATTCCCTTTCCAAATCCAACAAATTCCTATTCTCTCCCAGCTTTAAAATGCTTCCGATGTGCAGCAGCGTCAGAAGCACAAGAAGCCAAAGAAACTGCGCTCGCCAAGCCACCTGCCAAGCGTGGTTAGTATCGCAATATCCCCTTGGAATGAAGAATCCTTGGGAAAGGCGTTTTGTCCAGCAGTGGTATCTTCTTACTGGAACGATGATTCAATCCAAATGACATGAAATTGAAGCGTATTTAAGGAGTTTCAGTAGCGTATTCAACTGGTAGGTAGTTGATGTCTTTTAAAAACATCACTAAAACACACTTGTTCCTAAATAAATAGATCGAAAGTAGTGAAAATCCAATCAAAAGTTATGTAGGTTAAGTAAGGACCCCCCCCCCCCCCCCCCATCCCTTTACCTTTTTTCTTTGGAGAATTAATCTTTATAGTTATGACAATCAAGAGAAGAAATCGAGAGTGAGGATGCCTTTGCGCAACAATACGACACAATTTAAATACTCTACCATAGGATGATGAATTACAAAATATAACATGTACCTTTTTGAACTGCTGCTGAATGGCCTTCTTGAGCACCTTGGGCTTAATGGCATCGAGCACGGATTTAGGCAGGAATTTGTGTAGGCCGAACTCCTTCTCCAAATACTCAATGTTGGTCTTCTTGTCCAGGGATATTTGATTATCCTTACAGAAGTATCTGGAAAAGGTATCAGGGATATGATTGCAAGGGTCAAATAAGTAAACATAAATTGAAATAGCTGCAACATAGTAAGAAGCTAATTAGCGGTTGGGCTGTTAACATCTAATTGTATTTACATCATAATTATACGCGGTTACAGAGTTAAGAATCTACTCCTATGTTTACATATATTTTAAAAATTATGGAATTTTATGACTTTTGAAGATGCCACCGCACCGGCCTTGTTAAATCAAATAGTTGTTTGAAGGAAGAGCAAATCTTGAGATCCTATGGTGCATCATCTTTGTACTTCTACATACATACATAGTATCACGTCTTTATCCCTTGCGGGATAGACAGTGACAAGGTCTTAGATTCAAAGAAAATAGGCCTTTTCAGGCACTTTTTCACGTCAAAGTCAGTCACTTAGACACCTAAAGCCACGTTTAGCATATTGGTAGGCGTTAGGTACTACTTTTACTTCTAGAATGACTGTAAGTGCCCCGCCACATGTTAATTCCACGTGGCCAGGCCCTTATTCGCCCTCTACCGTCACCAATGACCGGCAAAGCACCTTGCCGGCCAACATGGCGCCGTCTCCGCTGAATGACACGGGCGCCGTCGCACCGTCAGCCGTTTTTTTTTTTTTTTTTTTTTGAAAGGACTATGTAGCTAGCTCCAAGTGAGCTTTCGCTACTTCACCGGGCGTTTGAGGTGAGGGCAGAGTGCCCTCAACCTGTATAGACAACATCACCAAAGGGCCCCCAGGAGGGACGGACCTCGGCTTTGGGCGTTGCCTGTGTGCGCAAGGCTTGGAGAGACAGCAAACTCTCATATTGCCTGATGGGCCGCGTATGCGTGCATGCAAGCCTGAAGGGCCAATCTGAGAAACAATGGCAAAAGCCTTTAGAGAGCAGCAACTCTCATCTTTTGCCGTATGGGCCGAAAGCTACGTTGCCAGAAGGGCCTATCCTGGGTGCAAGTCACCCGGGACCGCCGGGCGGTCACCAGTAATCGGAGCTAATCCTACTCTACGCACTCTATTCCGGTGGCGAGTGCGACGGGGTCGGATAGTGGGATTCCTCTGGCTATTCGGAGCCGAAGAGGGGTCGGGGCGGGCTTGTGCGATGTCAATAGGATCATCGGGATCGTCAAGTACGTTCCTAGGACGTCTACGACGTAAGGTCGTATCGTGTAAGTTGGGGGAGTAGTTAGCAGCTTGCACTACTAACGGGTTGGGGTGGCGTGCGGCTTTCTCAAAGTAACGCTTGGAGGCGTTTTTGAGATAGCCGCGAATGGATGGGAGGTCTAGGTCACGGTGTAAGTCTGTCATGCGCAAGTACCGTTGGTTACTCGTATTCGTGGCTCGGGTGACGAAGCGGTTCTGCAAGCGTTGCAGCCGATCGATGTGGGAGGGCGCGATATGGGAGAAGACTACGCCGGCGTAGGTCATGATAGGGCGGACGCAAAGCTTATAGAGTGTCAACTTATTTCTAAGTGACATCTTAGCATTGCCTATCATGGGGTGGAGACGGCCTAATACGAAGGCGGCGTGGTTGCGGACTTTGGTGATGTGGGGGCCGAAGGTCATCGCGCTATCGAGTACGACTCCAAGGTATTTAGCCTTGCTTGCCCACTGAATGGGCTTTCCGTACAACGATACTGATCCTAACGAGGGGAGTTCGGCTCCGGACATGGTGATTTTTCGACGTGACACAGCTTGGTTATCCTTTGAGAAAAACACAGCTGTGCTTTTCTCCGGATTAACTTCGATGCGCCACCTCTTGAACCACCCGCCGAGAGCGTCCACGGCGGACTGAAGACGATTCACGATGACCGTTTTAAGGTGATGGGACGTGTAGAGGGCCGTATCGTCGGCGAATAGTGCCACTTCTACATTTGGGGTCTTTGGGATATCGCTTGTGTACAGCGAATAAAGGAGGGGCGAGAGAACAGCGCCTTGCGGGACGCCGGCTCTAATGGGACGGGGCCTCGAGAGGCATCCCTCTACTCTGTACCGAAAAGACCGATTCGACAAAAAGTCTCGTATGATGTGCACGAGACTATCCGGCAGGCCCAAGTTGGACAACTTGGATATCAAGCCCGAATGCCAGACTTTGTCGAAGGCTTTCGCTACATCGAAGAAAAGTGCTCCCGTAGGACGTCCCCAATTTCTCAACTTGAGAATATGCTCCGTGAGGCGGTGCAGTTGGTGGTGACACGCGTGTTTGGCCCGGAATCCAAACTGTTCATCGGGGATAAGACTTTTGGACTCTACGTAGTCCTTGAGTCTTTTAAGGATGATCCGTTCGTAGATCTTGCCTATGCAGTTCAAAAGACTGATAGGCCGGTAGGAGGAGGGGTTCTTCAGGTCTTTGCCTGGTTTGGGGATTCCGATCACGATTGCTTCTTTCCAGGCGGCTGGAAAAGTGCAATTTGCAAGACAAGCATTGAAGATGCTTACGAGCAGGAGGAGGAGGGTCTGTGGGAGGCATTTGAGCACTCCGTTCGAGAGTCCGTCAGCGCCGGGCGCTTTTCGGGGTTTGAGATCGCGGATGATTGACTTCACTTCGTCAAGTGTCGTCGGGGCTAGGGGGGTATTTGGTGGGATCGTCTTAGAAGCCACGAAGCGTTCTACGTTCGATTCCACCTCGCGAAGATGATCGGGGTCTACTGGCTCACGACTAGGGGAGCATTGGCTCTCCAGGCTGTCTGCTAGGCATTCAGCTTTTTCGTCATCATCGAAGGCGATGGAGCCGTCTGGACGCGTGAGGGGGGGAGTGGCCGCAACCGTGTCGGTCTTGAGGCTTCTGGCTAGTCGCCAGTATGCCTGATGGGAGGGCGTCATCTCGGCAAGGAGATCGCCCCAGCGTTCGTTCCTAATTTCCGCGATGCGTTCCTTGACTCGCCGTTGCAAGAAACGAAGGTGGGCACGGGCCTCTGCGGTGGGATAATTGTCATGTAAGCGTGAAGCGCGATTCTTCTCTGTCAACAGCTGCCGCATATCCTCGGGGAGTTCCATTCTGTGGGTGGGATCCACAGAAGGGACTTCCCGAGAGCATTCCTTGTAGGAAGCTTGCAGGTGGCTGGTGAGAGAGGAGATTGCGCTGTCAGTGTCGTCAACCGTCAGCCGGTACGGTACCGCGCTTTTAAACAGACAACTGTTATCCTGTCATCATATCGTATGTCATCATCATCATCAGGCCTTTTTAGTGTCCACTACAGTAGCATGACCCTCTCTGTACTACCGGTGCCATACTTGGCAAGAGCAGACAGAGAATTTGGCCTACACTCGTATGTCAGCAAGAATTTAATGAATATCTTAAATATAAATAATATATAATATCTAGGTAAGTAAGTTCTTCAGCCAGTCTGCGGCAGCTGGAGAAAGAGCGTAAAGTAATCCAATAATATTCGCGGGATCCGACGACTCAGTGTCACCACCAGGCATTTCATAAAACCTTTAAGGCTGCATATACCACGTACTTACTTTATCTCTAAACAGGCTATTTGTATCGCCAACTCCTGGTCAACCATAGGATGGTTGGCGTTGAGGTAGTCGTGTCGCACCTGAAAACATCAAAATTAATTTTACAATCGATATTGATCTACTCCTTAACACATAGAAACTGCGACGCCGTTTATGTCGCGTTATGATCTGTTCGCCATTTCGTTATTTTCATATTAAGTCAAGTAAAGAAGATAGCGAAACTTTTATTTCACAACACGACACTGGCAAGTTTCGACGACCAACGAAGAACCGTACGCCTCGTACGGGCGAATGTTCGTATCGTTGATGGCATGTAGCAGAGGCTGGCACCTTCTCATACATCCGAATATTCTAGACGATTCAATTGGTTAGGTTAGTAATATAAGTAATTTGATCCCAAACAAGATAGTCCGGATGTAAATAATTCTAGATAGGTGCTGTTGGTCTAGATTATTCAGCGTGGTCTCATTTCCAGGAACAAAGCCAACCAGATATGTTCGACCTCTGTGGCCTGGCCATGATACCAGGTCACACAGGTCACACAGGTGGACCCGGGTTCGAACCCCGGTTAGGTAAATATTGAAAGTTATGCTTTTCAGATCGACCATGGTCTTGGTTGTTATAAAATATAATATCGTTGAGTTAATATCCTATAACACAAGTCTCGAACTTGTTTTGTCGCTAGCTCGATCTGAGTCTCGATTTGTCTGCATACATATATTTATTTGATATTTATTTTTTTTACGTTATCATTTTACATCCACTATTCAACATTATTGTTCTCAGTAATAAAACTTCGTTATGGGTATTTAAAATGTGATGGTTAGTCACAACAAAGTTATCATAACACTTGACCACAACAGGTAAACTAAATGGAATTAGCAACAGGTGACTATATTAATTTAGGTGTATCTGTGATATATTGAGGATACTGTTGAACAAAACAACTAGTAATCATGAATGCTGATGTAATTATATGAGAGGCCGTCGCCATTTAGGATGCCTATCCATTTAGGCTCATTATGTGCAAAATTTAGTTGTTCAAGGCCGGCCTTGTCCATTATGCTTCTCAATAGAGGTCAATCAATTTATGATGGACATTTCTTCTTGCGAATATGTCGCGTAATTGATTGAATTCGTTTTGGTCAATGTTGATATTTGCTCAACGCTAATGTTTTTCAATCGACTCCTGTGTTAAATACTTGGCATTTACTCAGTACGGATCCACAAATTTCTTTGTATCGCATTGAAAATTTGGTGGGTACATACTCGGGTCAGAGAAAATGATGACACCAAGCCCCTTTCACTTACAAACCAAATATCTCAAGCGGAATGACCATGTTTTTCATCAAAGTCCCGTCTCAAACAAACTATGGATAAGGCCGCACGCAGGCGACGGATGGCGGACAAAAAGTCCGCGGCGTCATTAAATATCTGCCAAGCCAAGCGACATGAAATATTGCGTGTTCAAAGCGCATCCATATTCTAATACTATATAGAGCACACCGCGGACTTTTTGTCCGCCACTGTCCGTCGTCTGCATTGGGCCTTAGAATTTCAAGGACCACAAGTTCAAGTCAACGGTATCTGGACCAAATAAATAAATCTGGAGAAGTACTAGACCACAATACTACACAAAGTAAAGAAGATTCAACCCTACTGATCTACCGATAGGTCGTTCCGCGAATAGTATTGATCTGTTGTTGTCGTTGCGATTACATTTGTTCTGTTGTCAAAAATCCTGGCCACGTAGGATTCTAGGGACTTTTAAAGGGTCACGTAATCGTAATAGAAGTGAAAGGTTATCCCAGTTAGATACCGCAACCAGCTCCAGCCAATCGCAATAGTCAAGACTGCTTTGACTTGTAAAACAACAATTCTGAAGGACGCTTAGGATTATAAGGTAAATGGACATCACAAACATGAGACAGCTTACCTGGTCGTAGTAATAGTGGAAAGTGACGCGGTCCGAATCGCACAGATCCCGCAAGTTCGCGGGTAAATATCGAACTCTGAGCTCCAGTCTCCACTCGCTCGCTGGCCATTTGCTGAGCAGCTCTGATACTGGCGTGTCTTGGTGAATCCATCGGATCTGCAATGAGAGTAATACGTTTGCAGTACTCTTTGATGTAACATAAATGGTATCAATAGTAACGAATTCTCTGGAAATATCAGGTCATTACTTATACTATTGGCTTAAAGGTAGCCCCTTTAAGCCAATAGTATAAGTAATGACCTGATATTTCCAGAGAATTCTGGAGCTAAATGTGATATAAGAAGATCGGAGACAAATAAAGTACCGTTGAGCTAGTATCCTACGACACAAGTTTATAGCTTACAGTGCGGTTAGCTCAATCTATGTGATTTGTCCGTGTATATTTATGTCTTAGCAAAAACCTGAAACTAACATTTATTTAAATAGATGTCTTGCCATCTTACCTTTCCAGTAGTCAGTCTCCTCGCCCTGAGCGCATAACAACTGGCATACACTCTGTCTCCAGCTGCCAACCTCGCAGCCAGAAGCCTGAGTACTGATCTGACGTCTTCGTCAGCCGACGCCCGCACCACGTTGAACCCCCCATTTGGCAGATGGACTTTGAGGGTTGACTGGTCACCCGCCGCTGCGCCTGGTGGTAAAATAGATTACTTGGTGAATACTCGTATGTGTAAGTAACCATATCTTTTTTACTATATGCAAATACGTTAGAAACTAGACGTATCTCAAACATTTAGTATTATTCAATAGATTTAAAAATCGGTCAAGAATCGTAGAGTCGGTCGGAGCGGATAAGAAGAACGGAAGGTTTAACAACAGCCCTTACCATTTGTAAAGGTATACACAGTTTAGTTTGTTCATTGGTAATAGGGGATTGAAATGTACCTAACGCCACAAAGTATAAATATACTACGTTCAATTAAGGCTTCCATGTTGGTCTGGGAGGCTGCTTCTCTTCCCGCTTTGATCGTAAAAGCCGATCGAGGGAATGGGCAAAAATCTGATGAATCATATTAGTAAGCGATGCGGCAAGCAACCAATCACTTTACCACCTTCACGCCCGTCAACATGCTGAACGTGGCTTTTAGGTCTCATAAACCTAAGCTCTGTCTACCCCGTAAGGGGGAAAGACGTGATAATATGAATGTATGTACAATTAAGGTCAACCTTACATACTTCCTTAATAGCGAAAATTTACTTCAGTTTGCATTGACCCATATAACCCAGATGAATAAGTAATTATTAGAGGTATATATTTCGAAAAGAACCCGAAAATAACCTACTGTTCAGAGAATAAATTCAAGTAAATTGGGTCGCTCAGACAGGCAGGCCTATTTGTCCACGTAAGTCGTCTACCTACTAAGTCCGCCTGCGTCCTCATTACCCGGCTGATTGGTTTGGTCACGAAACCAAACTAATTCCTAACGACTTGACAGATCCGAGTAGTTTGCGGTGACTTGCTGCCCTTTAGTTGTTTGGTGCAGTACTCCATGTAATTTGCTATTAAATATATCATACTATACCTATACTGTAAGGTTGTCACTGTGTAATAAGGAATACATACATATAAGAATATTATTACATAATATAATCGTCTTCGATATTTATTTATATAAGTATCCTTTATAAAATATAGAATCGTTGAGTTAGTATCCTACGACACAAGTTCACTGTGGGGCTAGCTCAATTTGTGTGATATGTCCCTATATATTTATTTATTAGTGCGCTTCAGGTTTCCTCACAAAGTATTCCTACACTGACAGTAAAAACCCCCTTAGAAATCTATTCCATTGATTCCATCAAGATAGTAACGAATGATAATCTTCATGGAACATATTAACATGTTTATTGCCCAAGTTACCGCAATCATAGTGCTAAATCGATAGAACCTACTTTTCATGACCTAGACCGTATTCTTCCTTGTGTTTGTTAGTGCTCCAAATTGGTGTCAGATCTTGAAATCGAATATGCGTGGCAAGGTCAGGGGTATCATCCTCAATCCTCAACTGCTATTCTGGTAGTTGCTGGTATGGCTTCGTGTACACGCGCCCGGCCTCCTGAGCATCTACTTGCTTTTCCTTCATTCATCCGAGTGAGTAGTATCCCAATACCTGAATTCCCTTCCTCAATCCAATCAATTCGTATCCTCCTCCTGCCCAGCTTAAAAATGCTTCCAATGGGCAGCAGCGTCGGAAGCACAGGAAGCTAAAAAAGCTCGCCAGCGCGCCTGCCATATTTGGTGAATATGAGAGGATTCTTCTTTACATGTGAGGATACTACATCCTCACATGTAAAGAACAATCCTCTCTTTGGAGGAGAAACTGCGTCCGTGGTCAATTTTTCTTTTCACCTGCCTCCAGGTCCAGTAGTTAAGGGCTTAAGGCGTTTGCATGTAGACCCGGTGGACGTGGGTTCGATTTCCACGGGAAGCATGTTTGTTTAGTTGGTTTAAGTTTGGTCAGGACATTGCAGGCTTGAATCACCTGATTGTCTAATAATAAACATGATTCCGTGCACTTTCAGCCGTTGGTCCCGGCTGCCATCTTGTAGTCGTTAAAGGAACCACGCCAGAGGCCGAGAGGCGGTTCCGACGAACTCTGACACCAGGGTGGATGTTCGATTGACCGTGTCACTTACTCGAAATGATGATGAAGAAGATTCCTTGGGAGAGCTGTGTGGATGATGATGCGTGGTAAAACACAAAGATTTAAAAGATTTCAAAAATGATATTCTAAACACCGAACAAAATATACGGCCGTAATTATTACTTAAAGGACACTGACACAGAGGGAAAACATGGTGTGACCACTTCGTTCGACCCGATAGGACTTGGTCGTCATCTGACATATTATAGTAGTATAAAACACGACTCAACTCAAATATACATTAAAAATAAAGAAATATTTATTACTAGCGATCCGTACCATGGTTTCGCACGGGTGCAATGTACCCGTATATATTAACCTTCCTCTTGAATCAATCTATCTTTTAAAAAAAGCCGCATCAAAATCCCTAGTTCTAAGCTTACATAGGGACAGCGGGAAGCGACTTCGTTTTATACTATGTACGAGTAGGTAGTAATAGTAATTATCATTATATATCTTCAGGTGGATCTAGACAAAGCAATATTTTTACAGCAATATATGGGTACTATAGTATACTCGTAGTTCTAAATCGACAGAGCCTACATTCCATATCCTAGGCCTTATTTATAATGTACCGTTCGTTTGCAGGCTGGCCTAGCTCGATGATGTCATGGCATGCAGTTCTATAAATAAACCCAAACTGTACCTAAATAGAAACGTGGGAAGATTTAATGAAAAGATTATCAGTAAGTAATTACTTAATTAGTCGTTCGATCTATTAGATATACACAGTCTTATTATAAAACGAGGACTAACTTTAGTACCTGGCTTAAACCATTATCCCTCCCAAACAAATTGACAATGACAGTTGACCAAACGTCAGAGTGAAAACTGTCGACTTATTTTGGTCGGATAATGGTTTAAACCAGGTACTAAAGTTAGTCCTTGTTTTATAATAAGACGGATAAAGTTTAGACATCTTTAGCAGTTTTAATAAAGTAGATGTCAACACGAAAATATATATTTATAACATTTATATTGTATCACATGATACGGTTTTAATCACATTTATTACATTATTTTTATTCGAAAACTACAGTTTTCATGTTTGCAAGTAGACTAAGTTGACATTTGTCTATTGTGTTATAGTTATAAAAACTATGCAAATCTACCGCCTACAATATTTCTCGATAACGTTCCGGATGTACGCAGTATTGGCTCACGGTGTCTGAAGGTCTTGCAGTCTTGTGCTGAGCTTGAGATTTTATTAAATTGATGTCAGGATCGCAAGTTGGTGGTAACTGCCAACCATCCTATCCATTTAAATTAGAATGTATTTTTAATTTAATAGCCTTACGAAGCATTCTTCGAATGTATCTTTATTTTGCACAGGTGCAATGTACATATAAACCTTCCTCTTGAATCACTCTATCTATTAAAAACCGCATCAAAATCCGTTGCGTAGTTTTAAAAGGGACGGACAGACGCGGGAAGCGACTTTGTTTTATACTAAGTAATGATAATGATAATGAAGAATCAGCTTACTTATCTCGTAAAAAATAATCATTGGTTGTATACAGTTTTAGGGTCCATATCGACTTCAGGTCTGCTATTACGAACCCACGCAAAGTTTGATATGCAAGCAATTTGCCTGCATCGCAAATTGCTGGGCTATAAACTTGCGTGTCCTAAGCTAGCAAATATTTAGCAAGATATAGATGGTTCGGGCGAAGTATAACAAAACGAACAGGTTATATCACACTATGCAATTTCACTTGCTTTTAAATTAGGGGTAGTTTCATTCTTATATATATAAACAATATGATTATTACTACCTCCGCCATACTTATCGTCTTAAATCAACGAGAATTATATGTGCTAACGTTAGTTTTAGATTCGATGCTATGTGCCAAAGCCAACTACATGTACTCTGCCCATCTATGAGTACCCTGAGGATCGCTGGAAGAGATCGCTAAATCGATAAGTCCGGCTTAGTACCATTTTCTTTTCTGTTCTGTATGTAATTATTTTTTATATTACTTATTTGTTGCAATAACGAATATTCTATTCTATAAAAAGTAAGTTAATAGTATGTCGATGTCATAATACTGTATATGTTTGAGCTGTATCTTTAAATGTGTTGGCTGGACATAAGGTATGCAAACCCACGCCAAATTTGATAGGCTAGCAATTTCCTTACATTGCAAATTGCTACGGTATCTACTTGCGTGTGCTAAGGCTAGCAAATATTTGGCAAGATACACCGAACGGCGAACGGACCTGTGCCGGGTATTTTATGGCAGGTATTAAGACGCGGTAGACAGAGCTTAATATATACAACATAATTATTAATAGCTGATGACGTGTAGTTGGGGTTCATTGATTTATAAGATGTTATCACCTCATAAAAGATAGATTAGTTCACTTATGATGGGATGGTGCCGGCATCGGGTGCCGCTTGGGCGGGTCGGTGTACTTAGCCCAGTAATTCATTCTCCTGAGGAGATACACTTACCATGGGCTAGTGCCGGCTTCGAGTGCCGCTTGGGCTAGTCGGTGTACTTATTCCAGTAATTCATTCTCCTGAGAAGATACACTTATCATGGGCAGGTGCCAGCTTCGAGTGCCGCTTGGGCTAATCAGTGTACTTAGCCCAGTAATTCATTCTCCTGAGGAGATACACTTACCATGGGCTCGTGCCTTTGGGTGCCGCTTGGGCGAATCGGTCTACTTAGTCCAGTAATTCATTCTCCTGAGGAGATACACTTACCATGGGCTCGTGCCTTCGGGTGCCGCTTGGGCGAATCGGTCTACTTAGTCCAGTAATTCATTCTCCTGAGGAGATACACTTACCATGGGCTCGTGCCTTCGGGTGCCGCTTGGGCGAATCGGTCTACTTAGTCCAGTAATTCATTCTCCTGAGGAGATACACTTACCATGGGCTCGTGCCTTCGGGTGCCGCTTGGGCGAATCGGTCTACTTAGTCCAGTAATTCATTCTCCTGAAGAGATACACTTACCATGGGCTGGTGCCGGCGTGGGGTGCCGCTTGGGCGAGCCGCCCGGCGGGGCAGGCTGCATAGCGCGCGCTAGCGGCCCGTCCGCGCACCTCCCGCCGCCCTCCGGCTCATGGCTGCAAAGAAGAGAAGAATATTGTTAGATCATACAGCAGAAAATAATCATTATTGTTACTGGTGAGATTCAGCTATAAGGCGCACGTGGGCTACGTATGAACAAGGGCCACGTTCAGCAGGCTTAGTTGGCTTAAATACAGAAATCGGGACTCCGAAAGGAATAAATTATCTGGTCTTTGGTTTGATCATGGTAGTATCATTATGCGACGCAGACACAAGATTTTATCGATGAGATCAATGAGATATGAGTATTTTGCAAAAAAATGCAATTTGTGACAAACTTTTATTATAAACGAATCCACACTGTAAAGTACTTTCCAAGACAAACACAATTAGTGTAGGTACCTTGTTTTTAGTTTAAGAGTTCCTATGGCCACCTTCCGAGTCCATCATCAGACCAGCGCAACGATTCCATAATATTGTATTATCATCTAATTTACACATGCATGCAAAATTTCAGCTCAATCGGTAACCGAGAAGTGAATCAAATTTAACTTGCAAGATTTGATTACAGACAAACATCGGGACAGCTGGAACTAAATAAAAGCTTGTAAAAGGAAGGTGTATGCGAGCTTCCAGCTAATTATCTCTAATACCTAGGGCCATAACTTCTAAACAACACACGAGCCAGACGAAAACAAAAGAATATGACACAAATTATCATACAAAGCAAGCAGTAAACAATCAGTAAAGAGGAAAGGGCTTGTCTCATGAATAATTATAAGCCCTAAGTTGTTATAAGGGATCCGAGCCATCAGGAAGAATTTGCATAGAGAATAAATATAATAGACGATGCAACAACATAGAAATTTTCATGTAACATCAGAATATTTTATAGATAACTAGCGACCCGCCCCTGCTTCGCACGGGTGCGATAAATTATACATATAAACTTTCCTCTTGAATCACTCTATCTATTAAAAAACCGCATCAAAATTCGTTGCGTAGTTTTAAAGTTCTAAGCATAGGGACAGACAGACAGCGTGAAGCGACTTTGTTTTGAACTATGCAGTGATATAATTTTTTAACACTAATTAAGAAGTAAACGAAAGAAAAGAAAGAATCATTTGTAAAAGCACAGATTACATCGTTGTTTCACATTTTCGTGGAACCAAACCAAAAAGACGTTCCTATAAAATATTTCTAAGAATATATATACAACGTGATTTTGAATCTCCTAGCTATATTGGAATCTCAGAATCAGAATCCCTAATAAAAAATAGAATTGAAAGAAAAAGGCTGAAAATCGAAAAAAAAATTAGGATTTCCCATACAAAGTCGCCGATTAGTTGGACGAATTTCTATGGAAGGTCAATTTTTTTTTGTTTTTTTTTTCTTTCAGTTCTGTATTCCATTAGGGATTCTGATTCCCAAATTTCAATATAGCTAGGAGGTTCAAAATCACGGTGTATATTATATAAAAATTAATAACTGTTTCCCTTGGTCACACGGCATCACGTGTGAACGGCTCGACCGATATGGCTGATTCGTTTTTGTCGTGTTTGTTTTTCTCAGAAGGTTATTGGGAAAGAAAATATTAGGAAAGTTGCGCGAAAAATTAAAATTAATTACCATAGTAACCTTAGCATTGTATTTCCGGTCCTCTGACGGTTGGCGTCTATTTATATTATAGTTAAGCGGGTGCCGCGCAAACAAAAACGTCGCGACTGCGCAAGCCATTTAATTAGGCGATTATGTAAAAAGCTAAAAAGTCTTAATATTTTTATATTTATATTTTTATAAAAAGAAAGACTGGACTTCAGTAGCCCTCGACCGAAATAGTTGGAATGATGAAAGTGAGGCCTTTGCCCTGCAGTGGGACAGTATAGGCTAGAAATAGAAATAGAATAGAATATTTTTATAAAAAAATAAGAAAGGTAGACCCCTTTCTTATTTTTTTATATAAATAGAGATGTAAATATAAATATTGTTATGTGAGAATTATTGTTTAGACGTATAATTGACCAACTTTTCGAAGAAAAATCCTTTTATATATCATAACATATATATATCGTTTTTATATTTCATATGTATCTGATTCAAATTCCAACAAGGGGGCGATCCTGTGCAAGAATCGACGTAAATTATACATATACTTTTGATGTATTTAATTCATTCAGCGCATAGTACTAGTGATTTGAAAACACGTCAGTTTCCACAATTTCGTGACAGACAAAAGGACGTCTATTGGTTCAGTTACGCTATTATAATTATGAAGGAAACAAATACCTACCTACTTAATAACAATAGACTGTAGTAACCGACAGACACGAACGACAAAATAATTCGTACCGGTAACCTGCAGCCAACAAACAAAAGGGCTATTTCACGCTTGTGTCACAGATTGAAAATATTTCACCAAGTTTAGGGCAAGGGCGTGAAATTCCAAACAGCCCAGATTTAGGACGCTATTGTTAATGGAAGCTAAATTTAGTTTCTAAACGTTTCGCAAGACAACCCAGTTTTGTCGAGTGCTGATGGCTATCTTTTATACTTCGGCAGAAATATAGCTTGGTACTGTTTTGGTATGTATCTATTTAATAATGAGACTTAGTTCAAAAACAGAACAGTAGTGGAATATGGGCGCTCCCCGTTCTTAAGTAGACCTGCTTTTGGGTTTTACCCATTTCCGACATAGTTATGAACAAAAATCACAAAAAAATAACACTTCAAAAGACTAGACTTTAATAATATTATGTAGGCCAAAGGTCCCCATTGGGTTGATTCGTAAAAATCATAGTGTCAGTTCCCTCTTAGTTTCTTATTAGTCTAAAGTTCTGTTACTTCTATTTTTAACCAGTAATAACAAGACTAAGATAAGATGCGTTTTGTCATAATTTTGTGGAATAATAGTATAATATTTATTAATAAATAATAATATATATATATATATATATATATATATATATATATATATAATAAATAAATATATAAGGATAAATCACACAGATTGAGCTAGCCCCAAAGTAAGTTCGAGACTTGTGTTATGGGATACTAACTCAACGATACTATATTTTATAACAAATACATATATATACTAGCTGACCCGGCAAACGTTGTCTTGCCATATAAATAATGTCTAAAAAATAAAAAAATAAATTTAGGGGTGGACTACCTCTCACATTTAGGGGGATGAAAAATAGATGTTGGCCGATTCTCATAGATACCGGATAAGCACAAAAAATTTCATCAAAATCGGTCAAGCCGTTTCGGAGGAGTATGGCAACGAAAACTGTGACACGAGAATTTTATATATTAGATAAACATCCAAGACCCAGGCCAATCTGGAAAAGATCATTTTCCATCTTGACCTGGCCGGGGATCGAACCCGGGTACTCTCGTGTCGCAGGCTGGCGTGTTGACCGCTGCGCCACGGAGCTAGCTATTAAGGTCTTATATACCTAGGCTCTGTCTACCCCGCAAGGGAAATAGATGTGATACAATACGTGACGTGAAATGGGTATCTCTTGGATAGGCATGTAGCATTCTTGCCTTCATCGTCACTTACAATCAGGTGTGATGGAAGACAAATGCCTTATCCAACATTTAGTAAAAAAAAAATAGTAAGTAAATACTATGTATGTATTTATTAAACTGGTCACTCGAACTTATATATAGTTTAAGAGAAAATTCAAGATATAGATACAGGGCCTAGCAAGGTATTTCTGTTGCTGACTGTACTAGTATTTAAATATCTTTGGTAAAAGTTTATTTTACTAAATGTCGGATTAGGCATTTGTCTCCCATCTCACCTGATGGCAAGTGACGATGAAGACGAGGATGTTACATGTCTATCCAAGAGATACCCATTTATTCTACTTTCGAATGTCCCGGGACTGTACTTGCCTGGGAATATTAGTAATTCTACAAGAGAGAAACTTTAGCTTCGTGAACTATATATTTTATTTAAGCAGACAAGCCAACTTCGCAAACAGCGAACTTTGAGACGGCCGGTGGCTTCCAGGAAGTTTGTAATCGGCTACAGCGCAAACATGAAAAACATTGTTTTCCAAGTTTCGACTATTTACTTTACGAGTATTTTGGAAGCAGTGCCGTATAGTTTCATACCTTTAGGTACATTTAAATTAAACGCAAATATTTTAAGGGCTGGTTTCTATATCTATAGGTCAAAGATATGCATTAGTAGTAAAATTTGAAAAATCGACACGCTAGATTTCGGTTTTGCTTTTTCATAAATTTTTTTTATTAACATCGATAAATCAGCTGTTTTTACTGTCGAGATCAGTGACTTAGTATCCATAGTAAGATAACAGTAAAGAGTTGTTCGCAAAGAAAGTGTTTTTTTGTACACAAGATGTTTTTTTCGTCTGTTTTGAGTATACATAGTAGATAAAAGTAAAAAGTTTCGCCAAGAAAGTGTTTTTTTTTTGTACACAGGATGTTATTTCGTCTGTTTTGGGTGCCAGCCCTTAATAATGACCACTCCGTTTCTTACGATGATATTTATAGAAGCCCATAATAATCGGCATTGATCTATCGGCCTTGGTCTAAGAAAATGTTAAGTAATCTTCAATAATTATTTTAAACCGTCTTCAAAAAAAGGAAGAGGTTATCAGTTCGGTTGTATTTTTTTAAATGTTTGTTACCGCGTAACTTCGTCATTTATGAACTGGTTTCAAAAATTTCATCAATGCCGGCTCAGTTTTATGATTAAAGTCCGTTTTTTATATGAAAGATTATGTTAATTTAGCCCATCACATCCCTAGCGAAACGTGCCGTTTCACGGCCATGTCAATATTTACATATATATGGGGAGATATATGGGGTATATGGGGACGAATTGTTTACAATAAATGGTTCATTCGTGTTATGGGTCTACCTGGTATTAGTTATTGGTTCCGGCTGGCATCATTGATGACATTCGTCAAGCTATGTCAGATGCCTTAGCCAGGCAGCTTGAAAAATCTGACACCAGTGTTGGTAACTTACACACACGAAAAACAATCAAACAACCTGGTATAATTTACACTTCGCAATACCACCACGCAACCATTACATAGACCTCACAAGATCAAAGTGCGAAAATTTGCTGCATTTCGTTTCTCAGATTACAGAGAGAGAAAAGCCGCGGTTAAAAGGTTTTAATAAACCTAAAGGGGTTAGAGTTGAAAACTGCGCTCGCTAAGTAAACGATGTACTTTATGTAAACAGACAACTAGTACAGTCAGCCAACGAGATACCTGACCCCGCCATCTACCTATATTATGAACTAGCTGTTGCCCGCGGCTCCGCCCGCGTTAGTGACGATTCCTCGGGAACAGTAAAATTTCCCGAAATTAAACATACCCTATGTCCTTCCCCGGGCCTCAAACTACCTCTATACCAAATTTCATCCAAATCAGTTCAATGGTTGAAGCTTAAAAAAACGACAGACAGAGTTACTTTCGCATTTATAATATTAGTATTGGTATGGAAGTATGGATAATATTATACTTCTAAGTCCAGAAATGAGAAAATTTCCATAAAACCTTTACCCTCCCATTTTACCCCTTTAGGAGTGAATTTTGTCCATTTCACTCACATCTATGTTTTTTAATTGTAATCGAGAACTTACATACCTATTTATTTTCATACTTCATAGTCCAGAAATGAGAAAATTTCCAAACAAACTTTACCCCCCTTCTGGGGGATTTTTTTCCAGTTGACCTACACAGATCTTTTTCAATTGTAATCGTGAATTTATTTACCTATTTTCATACTTCTAAGTCTACAAATAAGTAAATTCCTATACAATCTTTACCCCGCTATTTTACCCCTTCAGGGGAAAATGTCGTCTATTTTACCTACACACATCTTTTTTAATTTTAATCGAGAACTTATATACCTACTTTCATACTTCTGAGTCCAGAAATGAAAAAATTCCATATATTTTTTACTTCTTTAGAAGTCAAATTTCTTAAAAATCCTTTCTTAGCGCTCACTTACATCATTAAAAGAACCCCTGTACCAAATTTCCAGTTTCTAGGCGCAGCAGTTTCGGTTGGTTTGCCGTTTGCCCGCGGCTACGCCGCCGCCGTTAGTGTCCATCCCTCAGGAACAGTTTGGACCCTTAAAGGGGTGACTCAGGTCATCAATATGAACAACTTTTTCTATGGGACCAATGCTGGGAACTCAAAAAACAAATTCGTCATTTCCATAAAAAAGAGTCCCGCCACCCGGCCAGTTTGTATGGGAATGGTCTGAGTCACTCCTTTAAGGGTCCAAAACGATAAAAAAATTCACTGTGTATATTTGCAGGCAAACTAATGCCTTGAGTTCATTAAAATGACGATAACTTTTTATTTAATGAACCGATTTTGATGAAACAAACTTTAGATGTTTTGCTGAGTTAAAACAAAGCAATTGGTGAAAATTTGAAGTAAATCGGTTGAGTATTTTCGGAGATAATCGTGATCATAACCCTTAAAGGGGTGACTCAAGTCATCAATATGAACAACTTTTTCCATGGGAACAATGCTGGGAACTCAAAAAAAACATTCGTCATTTCAATAAAAAAGAGTCCCGCCGCCCGGCCAGTTTGTATGGGAATGTCGAATTTTTTTTGAGTTCCCAGCATTGTTCCCATAGGAAAAGTTGTTCATTTTGATGGTCTGAGTCACTCCTTTAAGGGTCCAAAACGATAAAAAATTCACTGTGTATATTTGCAGGCAAACTAATGCCTTGAGTTCATTCAAATGACAATAACTTTTTTTTTAATGAACCGATTTTGATAAAACAAACTTTAGATGTTTTGCTGAGTTAAAACAAAGCAATTGGTGAAAGTTTTAAGTAAATCGGTTGAGTATTTTCGGAGATAATCGTGATCATACATACAGACAGACAGACAGACAGACAGACAGACAGACAAAAAATTCGAAAAATTTTTTTTTTGCTTTCTGTTATTCTTTTTAAGTGTCCCTCTATCCATTTCAGTCAAAAATTCTAAATGTACAGACAAAATATTTTTACTGTTTTATTATATGTATAGATTATCTCTTAAACTAAAAATAATATTAACATGAAAATATACATTAAGAAAGATTTAAATTAAGACTTTCTGAATATACATTTTCATGTCAACATTACTTTTAGTTTTAGAGATAATCTATACTAATAATTTAAAAAGCTGAAGAGTTTGTTTGTTTGTTTGAACGCGCTAATCTCAGGAACTACTGGTTCAATTTAAAAAAATATTTTTGTGTTGGATAGTCCATTTATTGAGGAAGGCTTTAGGCTATAAAACATCACGCTACAACCTAAAATTGTTTAAAAACGGGGAAAAATTATTAATCTATACTAATTAATCATAATAATACAAATTGCCGCGGACGAAGTCGCGGGCAATAGCTAGTTCATGATATAGGAAGATGGCGGGGTCAGGTATCTCGTTGGCTGACTGTACTACACATATTGCAAACATAATGTAACATTGTTTCCAAAGTTTCTTCTGGCCGAGTTTGATTTGACTTGGCGGAAAATAACTTGGAAATTTCACCGCCATTTCAGTAGATAGTGGTAGAACAAGACTCAGTAGTTATATACATAAAAAAAACTATTAAAAACCCAAGTATAGTATCATAATTTATTTATTTCATAAACCTTTGCTCTATGACGCTACTGCCAATTGGAAGCATTTTAAGCTGGGAAAGGATAAGAATTTGTTTGGTTTTAGAAACGGAATGAAGGTACTCAATACTAATACACAATTCACTCGGATGTATGAGGGAAAAGCAAGCTGTAGCTTTTGTGTATCCGATCGATGTCATACGAGTACCCGCAACCCCTGGACAGACAGTTGGAGATAACACCCCTGACCTGAACAAAATGCTTATATGCTTGTTTTTCATAATCTGTCTTGTCATCATCCATGCAGGTCTGGGAGAAAAGGAAAAACGTAGAATGTGCCAGCTGCCTCTCTTCCCGCGCAGATCCTAAAAGCCGATCGAGGTCGAAAATCTGCGGAATCACGTCAATAGGCGATGTGGCTAGCAACCCATCACTATTTGGATTCCGTTTTCCACCTACACGCCCTCATACATGCTAAATGTGGCCATAAGATCTTATAGACCTAGGCTCTGTCTACCTCGCAAGAGATAAAGATGTGATACTATGTATGTATGTCTTGTCACTACTTTCTTGCTCATACTCTTTTTCATACATTCCATCTATCCAAACGCGCACTGTCTGATAGAGAAAGTACTGTTTCAACTCTTCACAAGTTAAACTAACCAAAACCTCACTTTAACCTAAAATTGTAGCAAACCGCATCCATTACTTAATCTAGGGATTGGTTCGTCTCGGCGATCCAATTGGAAACCTCAATGCCCTGGCATCGGAAATTTTAATTATTCTCGCACGAGCGACATGTCCAACTGGACGCCAAATAAAAAGAGTACAGAGAGTTTACTTATTTTTGTACGTGGATACTTCGTTCTATAACAAATCATCATTTCGTGTAGGTGACACGGTCAATCGACCATGCAAACCCTGGTGTCAGAGTTCTTCGGAACCGCCTCTAGGCCTCTGACGTGGTTCCTTTAACGACTACCAGATGGCAGCCGGGACCAACGGCTTAACGTGCCTTCCGAAGCACGGAATCATCTTTTTTATTAGACAATCAGGTGATTCAAGCCTGCAATGTCCTAACCAAACTGGAAACAACTAAACAAAGTATGCTTCCCGTGGGAATCGAACCCACAACCCCCGGGTCTACAGGCAAACGCCTTAACCACTGGACCACGGAGGGAGGTAATGTAGTGCATTGTGTATAACAAATGTAGTGCATTAGTGCTGTAAAAATGGGTATTTCTTGGATAAATTAGGCATGTAACATCCTCGTCTTCATCGTCACCATCAGATGGCAGACAAATGCCTAATTCAATACCTACTAAGTAAAAAAAAAATACTTTTCCAGCTGTGGCAAGGTTCAAGGCATAGAAAGGATTTTAATTTATTATCTGCTAATCTGCTATTTAAGAATAGGGCACTGCTCGAAAAGTTCGGTATTTGTATTGAAAAATCGCATGAGTTGTAAGAAATCACTATTTCAAAAATAGTACCACAGGGCGAACAAAGAAAGACGAAGCGTACTCGTATTTCCACTTTGTATCAGGCCAAATTCTCTGTCTGCTCTGGCCAAGTATGGCTCCGGTAGTACAGAGAGGGTCATGCTCCTGCAGTGGAGACTAAAAAAACCTGATGATGATTGATTCAACACTTTTAGGATGATCATGATGATGATATGTGTTTACTATGAGTACAATAAGTAGTTGCATCCCTATAGCTTATAAAGCTTACAGGAACATAACATTAACTACATCTTTAGTTACAGTGTTAAGATAAATTAAAAGAAATTGAGCCCTCACAAATATTTTAATTTAAAATAATTTTTCGCTTTTCTTTTTTAAAATAATTCAAAAAAAAGGGTGTCTCATTTGTATTTTCGTTGATTTGTCGCACAGTTCTACTGTCCAGTGCTTCCCATTTTGCTCTCCCCCTTACCCACCCTTCTACTTTCACACCCTTTCGCCACCCTCACGCATCGATTGGCGGCATGGAAATGCACGATGCAATCCTTGCGTAAGCAAACATTGCATTTGGAAAGCTATTCAACATAGCATAGGTATTGCAGAGATAAGAATTTCTGTTGGTGCATTATTCCTAAAGATTTTGTTGTAAAAGTTTCATTGATTTTCCGTGTATTTATTTATTTGACAAGCTCCGTGGCGCAGCGGTCAACACGCCTGCCTGCGACACAGAGTGACCGGGTTCGATCCCCGGCCAGGTCAAGATGGAAAATGATCTTTTTCAGATTGGCCTGGGTCTTGGACGTGTATCTATATATGTATTTGTTATAAAATATAGTATCGTTGAGTTAGTATCCCATAACACAAGTCTCGAACTTACTTTGGGGCTAGCTCAATCTGTGTGATTTGTCCGTATATATTTATTTATTTTATTTATTTATTGTCGCACAAAACAGATTACAACAATTACAAACATAATTATAAAAAATAAACAACACAGTAAAACAGATTGTAATCCAGAGCATGTTCTTACATACAAAATTATTAATTAGAGTAGACTGTCATTAAAATAGCAGGAATACACTGCTTAATATCTAAATCCCAATCCTAACTAATATCATAAATGCGAAAGTGAGTTTGTTTCTTTATTTTTTACGCTTTCACGTTGTAACTACTGAACCGATCATCATGAAATTTTGCATACACGTTATCTGGTACGGAGAAGGACATAGGGTACATTTTAACCCGGGGAAAAGTTCACGAGGGATCGACACTGACGCGGGCGGAGCCGCGGGCGTAAGCTAATTTAGAATAATGTAAGTTTTTAACATTTTATTCTATATCATACGTTTATCAGGTGTCATACATTTGTCAGAATGTCTTTTAATATTTTCACAAATGACACAAACTTAGGGTTGTGTATGTGATGGTATTCTTGGGAAATGATCAACGGGGATTTCTATTTGAAAATACAGCTGTGGAAAACCCGAGTGAGTAGTATTCCTGTACCTTCAATCTATTCTAAATCCAACAAATTCCTATCCTTCCCCAGCTTTAAAATGGTTCCGATGGGCAGCAGCGTCATAAGCACAAAAAGTCAAAGAAACTGCGCGCGCCAACCCGCCTGCGTGGTGAGTATGGCGATATCCTTCCATGGAGAGAAAAAATCCTTGGGAGAGGCCTATGCCCAACGTTGGACTTCTCATGGCTGAAATGATAAAAGTGAATGAAAATGATGATGCTTTTCTAAAATAGTTGGTCAATTACACACCCACAAACAAAACAAACTAAGTGCGGTAATCATTCAGTGTCACGATTTTAAGTTCTCTCTGGCCCCTGAGGTTGTATTCTAGTCTATCTAATGTACATCATCATCAGGTCTTTTTAGTCTCCACTGCAGGAGCATGACACTCTCTGTACTACCGGAGCCATACTTGGCCAGAGCAGACAGAGGATTTGGCCTACACTCTCCTCGCTGGCCAGACGGGTTGGAGAGGTCTCATTGATGTTTATGAACTTTGTTTAGCTTGTATTTCCTAAGTCGCCTCTTACGACCTCCATGGGAAGATTACGAGTGGTCCTTTTCTACTCTGCCGGAAACCACACGGCACAATCTAACGTACATGAAAATGTATATTCAGAAAGTCATAATTCAAATTAAAATTTCAATTTAAAATAATTTTTATTTTGAGAGAAAATTCATAATATAGGTAGAGGGCCTAGTCAGGTACTTTGGTATCCGACTGTACTTTTTTGACAGGAAATCTCCCTGTCGACTAGACTTTTTTCTAGCTTGATGAAACAGGGAGGTATCTTCTTTTCTATATGGACTTGACCATGAAAGAAATTTATTCAGGTCGAGGAGTTCTCCATCATCAAATCAGCGCCATGATTTCATCATATTGCACATTTAGAGACATTTAGGACATACAAACATAATATCGGTAGTCTAATAGAAGGACCTACCCAAACTAGCACATGGAACAATTAAACAATAACACAGTGGGTGTACCGAAGGTGTGGCATTGCAGGCATTATACATATACTTAGTTATACGTAGGACATTGGACAAGTCAGAACGTGATATATATGTAGGTGTCTATGAGGCTATGTCATGAATCAGCCGTGTTACGCAAGATTGCAAAGTTAATGACCTTTGTGTACGGAAGATAGCGATTGTATGTCATTGGCATTGATATTGCAGGTCCTGATAATGTAACGAGATAAAAAATGTATACACGTTATCAATAAGGAACCCCCAATGGGTGATCAGGGGTACTATTTTTGAAAGTGTGACACTCGTCTTCGAGCGATTTTTGTATGGAAAAATCGCTCGTTTACGAACAAAATACCGGCTCTGATCGGGAAACAGGCGCAAACGCGCGTGAACCCTGTGAAAACCATCTACATTCTCGTTCACGACTGTTTACGGAGCTTCACGGCACTAGTCTGGAGCCGCCATAATATTACAACCCTGGAAATATTACCATAATATTACCTTGTCTTATTGGAAATCCTTGGGGGAGGCCTATGTCCAGCAGTGGACTTCTTGCGGCTGATATGATGATGATAATGATGATTAAAACCCTGTATTTTTGAAGTAAAAACTTCTTAAGCGGCGTTGTTCACTTTTTGGGATGGGTAAATATGTTAAAATTCACTTCAGGTTTGGACACGTGACCTGATCGAAAATTCGTAAGACTGCCACGTGATCAGAGACCGCCGACGCGGCGTAGGAAAGGAAATAATATCCCCCATCTCTATCTACCGCACGGAGTTTTCACTCCTACGGGCGCACTCCTTGGGTGCACCCGTTGTTTTTTTTTCATTCTTTTTTCTGCTTGCTCTTCCAAAGTCCTGACTTTGAAAGATATAGCAGAAAACATTCCACAAATTGTCCATAAAGTAGTTTCAGTTCTGTCATGTCCTGGGTCAAAAACAATGACGTATTGAACGGTTACTTATCATAATCGCAACGTTCTTTGATGTTTATCGTATCCTCCAACTGTATTTTTATAGCTCTGAGGATACATATATACGAGTACCAATATCTTAACGGTAGCTTAACTCATCTATATATGGTCGACGATCCGGGTGAAGAACCTAAGTTCAGTGAACATCGTAAAACCAAGGATGTTTTAAGGATAGTACCGGATTAATCGACCGATACAATCATAGCTTAGACCATTATCAGCGGGGGAATACTGATTATAGAATACTCACACCAAAAGCATGGTTTTTTTTTTAATTGACTATATAGCTACCTCAGAGTGAGCTTTTGCTACTTCATCGGGCGTTTGAGGCGAAGGCCGAATGCCTTGCATAGCTTTTTTTATTTATTTATTTATAAAAACGCGTAAACGTGCATGCATTGCCTGTGGTCAATCTGAGAAACAATGGCAAAAGCCTTTGGAGAGCAGCAACTCTCATCTTTTGCCATATGGGCCGAAGCTTTGTATAACGCCCGCGACGTCGTTTATATAGCGCGATATACTATCCCCATCTCGCCCTTCGATATTACGGAAAACGACATGGCGATAGGCGATAATCGTTGTCGCGCGTGCCGTGCTACGGGGGCAGTATTCCCCCTCTGATATTGGTAACTTGGTAACACAGACATATGTGCGAGCGAGACAGCGTCCTGTAATTATTCTCGTTATACGGAGCATCATGATAAAATCAGAATTGACTAGCTCCGTGGCGCAGCGGTCAACACGCCAGCCTGCGACACGGAGTGACCGAGTTCGATCCCCGGCCAGGTCAAGATGGAAAATGATCTTTTTCAGATTGGCCTGGGTCTTGGATGTGTATCTATATATGTATTTGTTATAAAATATATATCGTTGAGTTAGTATCCCATAACACAAGTCTCGAACTTACTTTGGGGCTAGCTCAATCTGTGTGATTTGTCCGTATATATTTATTTATTTAGAATCAATCAGAACAATCATGTTTCATGTATAAAGAGTTAGGAATTAAAATTTATTCCATCAATGGTTTAAGACATTTGATCAGACTCATCAAGATTACAGTTACTTCCTTGCAGCTTAATATATCCATTCTGACATTTTTAAAAACAGTAGATAAAAGTTAGGTGATGCCTAGATGAATTATTACCCAGCTAAAATGTTCTTCACAATGCTGTCAATGTGTCTTTCTTTGTGAACCGTGGTTTAAAACAGGCCCTAACTTCAGCCAAACTTTTATATAGAGACGTATAAGGACTAACTCTGTATATTTACTATATGGGGTGAAGAACCTAGTCTGCCGAACATCGTAAAACACTGTTTACTATTATAGCGGCGTGCCCGTGTTTTTATAAGAAAACGGCGTGTGCTCAGCTGGGATAACAAACAATGGATAGGTTAGAATACTTTACTGAGCGCTCATTTTGCACATAATTTGGTAAGTGAAGTTGCGTGGTCCGGAACGTCATAAATCCATAATATAAATGCGAAGTAACATGACTGTTATAAATACGAGAGTAAAGTGACTATTGGCAGAGACAAAGATGTGCATTATAATTACTAATATAATAAATGCGAAAGTAACTCTATCTGTCTGATACACGCTTTGACCACTGAACCGAATTCAATTAAAGGAATGGAAGTTTGAGGCCCAAAGAAGGACCTTTTGTCCCGAAAATACTGTTCCCGAGGGACCTTCACGTGAGCGAAGCCGTGGGTAAAAGTTACAGGATAACTGTTTATTTTCCTGCTATTTATTTCTACCAATAGTCATACAAATGATCTCTGTGTGCGTTTATTTCGCACACTGACGTCGACAAGAGCCTAGCTCCTAAATATCATACAAACAGTCACGTTTTATCTTGCGACGAATTGGGCTGAATATTTTTATTTTTTATTTATTTATTCTTTCACTTACTCTATTTTTACAGTATTACCCAATGCAATAGAGTAGGTAGTTAATTATTTCATTGACCTGTATACACTAGTTTACAGTGTGTTACCACCTAGCCATCCGTATTTATTATCTGTATTTTATAAAGTCAAGTAACGCAATAGCCAAATAGTGACAGGTTGCTAATCATTCGTTAATTTTAAAGGAATCTCCGTAGTCCTGTTTAATGTTGATTTTAGTCGAGGTTGAAAACGGTTCCACTTCTACGTGTGATCACACTGGAAATAAGAGTAGGTATGTTTTGATTCTTATTTTAACATATTTTAATTATTATTAATTCACTTACCAAGCCTCTAGGGTTAGATCTGATCCCCCCCGTTCTTGTTTCCCGCTGAAAGTTATAAAAAAATAACGTTAAGTAACATAATTTCAATTTATAAATCAATCTTATTTCAAACAATTTATATATCGATCGTTAATAAGAAAAATACGATAATAATAAAAAAGAACAACTTTTCCGATGAGACCAATACACAAAAAAATCGACATTTTCATACAAGTCCCGGCCCGGCAAATTGTATGAAAATGTAAAAAAGTTTAGTTCCCAGCATTGGTCCTATAGGAAAAGTCGTTTATATTGATGGGCTAAGTCACCCCTTTAAGGAAGAGAATGTCGAGAGTTCATTTACACACTGTATGTATACAGAACTTGGGTATTGTATTACATATTATGCAGGTTTATATATGTTTTACTTTAAATGTTAATTTCCATATGCCTTCATTCAAAATTAAATTATACAAATACCAGGAATAATACGAAATAATAGCATTTTCCGCCAAATGCCTATTCAAATCAGCCGATGACCTCACAACACTGGACACCGGCCGGTGGTCGCATCGTGTTCTGAATATTCATACTGAATTTATAATACGCAATCACTCACAGGGCCCATAACCTGTCACTTTTCATTTGGATCGTCTGGCGCTTATAATGTACCTATATGTACATATGATATGAGACCTATTCTGAGGAGGTTTTTGAGGAATTAGTTTTCTTTGAGAATTCAAAATACGCAATCAGTCGCTTGGCCCATAATTTAGGCTTTAATAATGTGTAAAAAGACAGTCTTACCATTATCAAATCTTATTTTCTTTGAGAAGTCAGGTTACACGATCGCCCATGGCCGCATAACCTGTTTGTTGTCTTTCAAAAAAAAATACGGAAATTGATATACACTTAAAAAATAGAGTGTACTTGATTGTGCCTGCAACGTCTTTCGCGTTTAATTAAACTTTCGAGACAAGTCGGCAGAGGGATGGTGTTGGGTCATCTTATGAGACACGATAAAATTTTCTAAACAATATTGAAAGGGAAAGTAAAAAGAAGAAGAGGAAAGGGACGACCTAGAGATAGTTTTATGATACGTTAAAACTTGTGCGAAAGTAAAAAGATTAGCTTTAAATAGGAAAGAATGAAAAATGCCGCATGCCCGAAGAACTGCGGGCGTGTATCCTGCCATCCTGAATTCCACGTAACAGAAAAAGAAAACCTGGCAAGCCCAAAAAGAGATGGCAATATATCTTGACTCTTTCTGCAAAGATTGGGCTTTAAAAGCTCTCGATCGCGAGATATGCAAGGAAAGAAAGAAAGACAATGAATACTCTTTATTGCACAATTATTAAAAGAGAAAAAAAAACAACAATATGTAAACAACTAAAACGAAAATAATTGGTACAAAGGCGGACTTGCCGCTATGCCACTTCTACTAGGAAGGAAACCTTTGCCCTGCAGTGGTACAATTGAGGCTGAAAATAGAATAGGTAAGAATGAAGGTTACCATAGAATAGGTAAGAATGAAGGTTACCACAGACAAGAGCTATCTCTTAAGAATAGCTCTTCATTAGAAGAAGTGGTTGATTGTTTCAGAAGGGCATCTTTTAGGTATTTTTCTTTTTATGTCTAATATGAGTGCGTTTGACCTCTATCTATGCCTGATGGCAACAACAATGAGGTCTAGGGTGGTAGACGCAAACTCAAATAATGCCTATTCACTCTTGCCTTGAAAATCCCTAATTTAAACGGGTCGGGAACAGCGACGCGGTGAGGGAATTCTATTCAAACTTTCGCTATTTTATTATAAGTAGCATTTTCAAACTAAGCTACAGTCAATGCATATTAATTAACAATGTAGATTATAAATGGATTGCCTATAATAAAACCCCAGGTGATAGAAAACTCATTTAAATAATCAGTCTGCGTTTTGCATTATTTATGAAGCTTATTGCATACTTTTGCAATATTTTTTGCAAACTAAACACCAAGATTTATAACATGAAATTAATCACAATAAAACCATAGACACAAATCTATAAATTTGCGAAATTAGCGGTTGTAAATGGCTATAATTTCGGGTATTTGGAAACTAGGTCACGAATATATATTTTATGATAGAAAATGCGGAGTTTGATGAAAGATACTAGTAAGCTTAACTAGTGACTGCCTCCATGGTCCAGTGGTTAAAACGTTTGCCGGTAGATCCAGGCGTCGTGGGTTCGATTCCCACGGGAAGCATACTACTGTTTAGTTGTTTCCAGTTTGGTTAGGACATTGCAGGCTTGAATCACCTGATTGTCTGATAATAAAGATGATTCCGTGCTTCGGAAGGCACGTTATAAGCGTTGGTCCCGGCTGCCATCTGGTAGTCGTTAAAGGAACCACGTTAGAGACCATGAGGCGGTTCCGAAGAACTCTGACACCAGGGTGAGCATGGTCGATTGACCGTGACACCTACTCGAAATGATGATGATGAGCTTAACTAGTATTATAAAGAGATAATATTTGATTGTTTATCTACACTGAGATAAAAAAAAAAAAACAAAATAATAATAAATAAAGGTTACTTCTTAAAGAGAAGTGAAGGAACTGGCGGAAGAAAGACAGGAAAAGAGCCCAGCTCTTAAATTTGATAATCATCTACACTAAAATTATTAAGAGGAAAGGTTTGATTGTTAGTTTGCAAAGAATAGACTCCGAAACTACTGGACGAATTTGAAAATTCTTTTACCATTCGTATCTTACATACATTATCCCTGATGAACATAGGCTATAGAATTAAATACCGATAACGTGCGAAGCCGGGGCGAGTAAATTTTTTGATTACATTACAAGTTCAACATTTATTATATCCTTTTGGAATTAACCGTAAAAAAACAGTATTGCCTCTAAGACCAATGCACATGAAGAATGCTTGAGTAATTGAGTTATTAAATATCATTATGGTCCTTCCTCATTCAATGCAATCGATAAACATCTCCCATACACTTCCATACAACACCTTCACACGCTTGCGTCACCGGAAATGATTATGTTCAAAGAAAGCAGATGTCATTTTATTTGGTGTCGAACGTAGGTGTCAATCGAAGGATGTCTTAGACCAAAACAAGTTTTTGTGGGTCATACTGAGAATAATATACAACGTGTAACAAAATATGGGGGTATTAATACGTAAGGGCATGATCAACCCATGATACTGAACAACTTTTCATAGAGGTGATACATGGACATAAGAAACATTTGACCAACGGCTTAACGTGCCTTCCGAAGCTCGGAAACATCTTTATTATCAGACAATCAGGTGATTCAAGCCTGCAATGTCCTAACCAAACTGGAAACAATTAAACCAAGTATGCTACCCGTGGGCATCGGACCCACAACCCTAGGATCTACAGGCAAACGCCTTAACCACTGGACCACGGAGGCAGTTGCTGATTGATTTTCTTTGAAAAGTATTTTATTTATTTTGGGGAAAGTTGTTCAATATCAAGGGCTGATTATGTACGTATTGTTACGCCCATTTTGATACACATATAATCTGTGCTAACACGGCGCCTCGTCTCGTATGCTCTTCTATCGTGAGAGTTAAGAGGATATGCTTCATGCGCCCTCATTGACACATGTTTTTGTTTACGTGCTTAATGTATATCTTAACGATTGTCACAAGTGGTCTGAACACCAATCCAATTGGTAACTGCGCCTAGGGTTGTTTAACACGCGTAATTACCAAGAATGGGTACGTTAATTATTCTCTAAATGGCATTTTCGGTGAACGTTTTGATGGTCACTAACAAGATATGCAATATGGTTTTCATATATTGATTTGTAAAAGCCGCGTTGCGTAAAAATATTTTCGTGAAACTCAATTTAGCATCATAAAATAGGTATCCCTAGGGCGATATGACTCTTTTCACAAAGCAGCATTGGCCGACGTGAAAACAAATCCTGTTCGAGATATTACCGCGTGGGGATTACGTAACAAATTGGTTAAATATTACGGCTGTAATAAAAACGTGAAGTTGGTAATATCGCATTTTCTTTCAGATGAAGTAATTTGTAAATTTATTCTAGAAAAAAGCCGATCAAGGGAAAAGGTGAATGTCTCAAGAACCATGTCATTGGCGCCTAGCAACCCATCACTATTTCCACTTAAAATCACGCTTCATATTTAGCTATATTATTAGCAGCATATGTAATAGACAAAATATATACTTTGTCTACCCCGTAAGGGATAAAAACGTGACTAGTTTTAATGAAAAAAAAAATTGGGGAATTATTATTATAGCATGAAGGCAACAGCCATTTTCAGTTGTATTGTATATTTAAAAATACTTATTTAAACATCTTAATTATTTAAAATATACTTCAATACTTCAATACTTTATTTGCATCCTTAATGTACATATATAGGTCTTTTTAATAAATAAGCGATGATCATCATCAATTATCTACGCTAATGTCTGTACTTCTATAAATATATATAGGTATATTGAAAAGATTTGATTCTGCACTTGTTTTTAATGGATAAATTAAAAAACTATTGAACGCTCCGAGTGGGGCGAAAATAGCTAGTTCAATAAATAATCGAACAAGCACGGTGCGCTGCGGTACATGTCCTCTTAATTACATATGCAAATGATTTAAATATTTAATTTTAATATAGCTAGCGGCGTAGGCAGTACGATTTATTTGTATAATTTGTCTGATTGTGAAGTAATGATGGTTTGATTATTTAAAAACTTTTCTATGATTGAATATAAAGGTTAATCAAGTCAAGCCTACGGGCATCAAGCAGCTGTGAACACCTGTGTCATTTGTAGAATACATTATTAATATAGTTAAGGTTAATAATATAAATATACAATATGTCAAGAAAACCCTGTCCAACCCTTGAAGGGGTAATTTAACCGGTTGATATGAACAACTTTTGCTATGGGACCAATGCTAGGAACTCGAAAAAAATCGACTTTTCCATACGTGTTCGTAATAACGACTTTTCCATAAGTGTTCGTCCGCCCGGTCAAAGTGTATGGAAATGGAGACCTCAAAAAAAATTTGAGTTACATTGGTTCCATAGGAAAAGTTGTTCATATCGACGGGCTGAATCACCCCTTCAAGGGTTGGACAGGGTTTTCTTAACATATTGTACATGGACAATTCACACAGTTAGCCCCAAGGTAAATTTGAGACTTGTGTTATAGAATACCACAGACAATATAACCATAATAAGGTTATAGTCTGTGTGGGATACTAACTGGACGATACTATATTTTATAAAAAATACACACATATGACAGGTAAACTAAAATACATATAAAGGACGATAATTTTACGTGATAAAGGTAGAAGAGAGATAGATGCATTACAAGCCGAACGCTTAGATCGTGTCTCTCTATCGCTTGTTCGCTCTCGCTTGCACGTGGAACGTGACACTTTTTCATGCATGCAGCCGGCATTATCACGTCAAAAATATAAAACTAGAGAGAGGGAAAGTAAAAAAGAAAACCGTAATCCTGAAATCTAACATTATGTCTTTTTGCGAATTTTCCTATTACGCTTCATAAACTTAACTATCTTAACATATGCCTCGCCCAAATCGTCATTCGATAAATGACCAGTAAATTCGTTACATATAAATCTTCGTCGATGTCCGGCTTCATAATTACGCATATTATTTATTCGGCGCGCGTGCGTCCGTTATTATTTACGTGTGGCAATGACTCATACATAGGCTGCGACGCCGACTTCTTGGGTAAGGCTTCAATCTGACACCAGTCAGTTTGCAAAACCAACATATTGGTGGGAGATTACGCATTCAGGTATGATGGTTGGTGCAATGCAATATGAGAGTAAACATAATGTTTCATATAAAAAGGAAACCGACATCAAACAAACTACTGAACCGATTGTGATGAAATTAAAATGGGACCAACTTGAAAGCATACCCTTTCAGACAAAAAATATTTTTTTTAATCGTTTAATAAATTACGGACTTCTGAGGTAAGAAACATAAAAGAAAATACAACCGAGTTGATAACCACCTCCTTTTTTTCGTTGAGGTCCATAATGTCCCTTTCCCGAAATGTCCCTTTCCCAAAATGTACCTTCTACGAAATGTCCCTTCTTTGACAAGTTCCTTTCCCAAAATGTCCCTTCCTCAATTTGAAGTCGGTTAATAAGCAACCCCCAATACGAATTTCCCTCTATCTTATTGATGCCTGGATCGATTTTGATTAATCATGTTAAGGAACTAAAAGAGTTTTAAAATATACAATTATCATACAGTACAACAAAATATTAATTAAGTCACAATTAAATATATATCGAGGCCACATTGCATTCAACGAGGAAACAGCTTTTCCTGTGACCGTTAGTCTGTTTGTCTGTCCGACCGCGTTTATGGGATTGACAACTAAACCGCAACGGGAAATATTATTTGCAATATTAATTAATATCACGCATAGTTAATAGTTATTTATGTAGAGGACATATTGTTATCTGTGATATGTAGGTAATAATTTTTGAATATTATGTGGAAAGGAAAATTATTGATTTTTAGTTATTGCTCGTAACACTTTTTAATACACGTAGGGAAAAAGGTTAAGTAATAATTATATATATAACTTTTAAAGATTATTGCGACAATTGATATCACCAACATTCCTAAAAGACTAGCCGCCGCCCTACTCGCAAACTTTTGCTACGTTTTGATCGTGTCACCAACACCCATTACGGTTTATGTGTCTTAAATAAAAAATTACCGTTATACAAGAGACGCAATGTATTTTGAAGTTACGATCAACACGTTGGACACTGTAGTAGTCAAAAGTATTAACTTTTGACTACTACAGTACTCATTAGAGTAAGCTGGCAGAAGGGCAGAAGTAATATATGTACTGTTTACCTAATCGGTACTTTTGGTATTTATACGACTATGTGTAAGTAAAGTAGGCACCGATTTTTCATAAATATACGTCCTGTAGTGCTATTTTCGAAAAGGTGTCATTTAAACGGTAAAAATGTAATCGGTCAGCTAAATAGCCAGTTGAGCAGTAACTTATGGTCAACAAAACTTCTTTTATGCCTCAGTCGATCCGTGTGATCATACAAAAAATAACCTGAACCTAACTTCTTTTTTGCCCTCAGTCGTTCCAGGTGGAAAGCCAATGCTTATCTAAATGTTTTCTCTGCTACCCCTATTGTAAAATCTGCTGCCCAAATAATTATTTAGCGGCCCAACTAATTACTTTCCTTTTTGAAATGACGATATTCGTAAACGAGCGATTTTTCCATACATCCATTTTGTTGTTGTTCATTCAGTTTAGTTGGCATCCATTGCTATGCAGACGACAGTACGGGTGATGCATATTATGCAGGTCGTGCAAATATCCCTCAAACACAGGTGGAAGAGAACAGAAAGAGACTTGTGTCTGACATTGAGACCTCCCTGGAGCAGGTCTCTGAGTGGGGTAAACTAAACCTAGTTCAATTCAACCCTACTAAGACACAAGTCTGCGTGTTTTCCGCTAAGAAGACCCCATTTAACATGGCACCGAAGTTCCGGGACACCTCTCTTACAATTTCTAAAAGTATTGGGATCCTTGGCGTCGATATTACGAAGGAGGTCCAATTCCGGAATCATCTGGAAGGTAAAGCCAAAATGGCTTCTAAAAAACTTGGGGTGCTCAATAGAGCGAGGCAGTACTTCACTCCGGGTCATAGACTTTTGTTATATAAAGCTCAAGTCCGGCCCCACATGGAGTACTGCTCTCATATCTGGTCTGGTGCACCTCAATACCAACTCCTTCCTTTTGATTCCATCCAACGCCGGGCAATTCGTATTATTGACGATCCCACTCTCACAGACGATTTAGACACCCTCAGTCTACGGAGAGACGTTGGTTGTCTGTGTGTATTTTACCGTCTATACTATGGGGAGTGTTCTGAAGAACTATTTGAATTGGTGCCACCGTCACCTTTCTACCACCGCACCGCTCGCCACAGGAGTAAAGTCCATCCCCACATCCTTGACACTTGGGTCTCCAAAAATGTCAGAGCGTCACGTGGTTTTTTTCCTCGTACAGCAGGATTGTGGAATGGACTCCCTCCCGAGGTTTTCCCTGTGTGCTATGACTTGAGGTCCTTCAAAAGGCGTGTTTACAGGTATCTTAAGAGTCGGCAACGCATCGGCACCTGCTCTGGTGTTGCAGATGTCCATGGGCGACGGTGACCACTTTCCATCAGGTGGCTCGTCTGCTCGTTTGCCGTCGGATATACATTAAAAAAAAAAAAAAAAAAAAACTAAAATCGCTCGAAGACAAGTGTCACACTTTCAAAAATACTATCTCTGTATTAAGTTCGAAGGAGTCCGATGGCCCAGTATGCCTGAGCAATATTAACGCTTACGCATGAAAAGCACGTTAAGCAGTTGGTAGGAACATGCCAGTCGTGGCTTAACAACTGTCTGATGCCTTGACGCAGCTTGAAAATGTCAGTTTTTGGTCTGGTGTTAACCACTTACACAGACGAAAAACAATGGTAATAGGCTTTATATAGGATTTTCATACACCGATAACATCTTTTATCGATGACGTAACAAAAAGGCACTATATATTATTTTCTCAGATAACATCTTTATCCAAATATGCTCTTCTTGGTCTTCCTTTCCCTCTCCTTGGTTCAATCTTTCCCTCTATAATACTGTGTCTAATGGAGAGGTGAAGAGAATAGCTGAGAACCGAGAGACATGGAGAATACTCCACCGACAAGAACACAGTTCTTAAATTATAGATAGATAGATAACATGTAATACTGAGTCATCATTGTGAAAGTATTGACAGCTGTCTTAGCAGTTTTTCTGGTAACGACCGCAGACTAGAAGCCGTGACGTGACGTCACACGCAATGTAGTTCACACGTACACACGATCGTACACACACATTTTATTGTACACATTGCAAACTCAAGATTTTATGACTGCATATAATTTACGATTCACATTACCACGCCTACGGAATTTGAGAGAGACATTTACACATTATATTGCGACACGATCGGTATTTATGCTCGTTGATGATAAAGACTAGCTTTTTCCTGCTACTCTATACGCGTTATTCGTAGCCTATGTGCTATTCTGATGTGTCGGATATAACGTCAATAATGTATAGTAATCACCACCACAGTATGCTATGTATTGTGCTTCTCTCTGCTGAACAGATCGTCATGAAATGTTGTATACATATTTTCAGGCAGGAAGGCCTGACGCCTTACAGACGAGCAGAACTTTACTGTCGACCAGTCAACTGCAAGCTGTCGACTCATGCAACTGCAGCTGTCAGCTAGCAGATGAATGGTCGACAGCATTATGTTGCTGTCGGCACTATCCGGCAGCAGAATTCAACATGTCGCCGGCTAAGTTCACCAATGCCAGCAGATTTTTTTGCAGTCATTGGTAGGCTGCAGCAGTCGACATGTCGAATTCTGCTGCTAAACAGTGCTGACAGCTGCAGATTGCTCTGTCGACAGCTGCAGTTGGCTTTTTCGACAGCTGCATCCCTACAAACAGCACTAACAAAGCTGCAGGCAAATGCTAGTCAATAATCAATAATTTTAACTCTGAATTAATCTAATATTCCCTATTTGTTCGAAAAAGAAGGATTTTATCATATCAAATCGCTCGTTTAGTGAAGTCACCTGTTTGAAAATAGTACCGCAGACTTCCCAACCTGTGTAAGATAACATTTCAGTCGTAAAGGCCTTTCGATAAGGCTGGCCCCGTCAATAATAGCACTTTCAGCCCACGAGGCGACATTCAAGATGTTGATAAGAAGGGTCGGAGACACTATTGAAGCAAGTAAACAAAATTTGTTATCAAAAAAGTTTTTATACATATGTTTGAAAAAATATATGCAATTTACTAAAACTTTTTACTACTAGAATTCTTTCACCAAAGCAAAAAAATAAAAAAAATAACCACTCAATGAAATTTGCTATGTAGACAGTTTGAGATCCTAAAATGGACAAGATAGGGTGAAGGTGAATTGTTTGGGCACCCCAAGCTTTTTAAGTTACTGTTATAAAGTCGCCTCTCAGTAACAGTATCCATGCTAATAGGAAACTTAAGGATTCAAAACATTCTTAGAATGATAAGAGTTCGAAATAACGCTGGGTTTAGTTCAAGTCTCAAACAATAAAGATTTTTCAAAATTACGGAGATCTGTGGTAACAAACATTTAAAAAAACCGAATTGATAACCTCTTCCTTTTTTAAAGTTGGTTAAATAAGTCCCGAGTTACTGATTGTTGCCCATTTGTTTATAAAAAATCCATATTAACTATTAATTGCAAAGTATTGGAAATACAGACTTATATCGTACAAATAATTTGATTGATCGAGTTCTTGAGAGACCTGATACCTACTGTCTTCTAACAGAGAGGTTCAAATTATCAAGAGTAGAATGACTCATCATCATCATTTCGAGTAGGTGTCATGGTCAATCGACCATACACACCCTGGTGTCAGAGATCTTCGGAACCGCCTCTCGGCCTCTGAAGTGGTTCCTTTAACGACTACCAGATGGCAGCCGGGACCACCGGCTTAACGTGCCTTCCGAAGCACGGAATCATCTTTATTATCAGACAATCAGGTGATTCAAGCCGGCAATGTCCTAACCAAACTGGAAACAACTAAACAAAGTATGCTTCCGGTGGGAATCGAACCCACGACCCCCGGGTCAACAGGCAAACGCCTTAACCACTGAACCACGGAGGCTGTTATATATACGGAGGCTGCTGAGTAGAATGACTAAAATTACATTATAGATAGGTACCTATCTATATTGTAATTTTAAATTATTATAGATATTACTGTAACACTATAACCGCAGGCTAGTAAAATATCACATCAAATTTTTGGTTTCAAAAATATTAATAAATATTTTAGTCGCCCAGAGCAAAGCAATTATGTCGTTATATTAAATTACGACTCTAAATATCGAAAATCAGAACCGCTTAAGAAACGATATGTTAAATTAAAACCAGTCGCTTTACTGCCGACTTTCGCGATTAAAATTTGCAAATTATGTCGAGATATAAAAGATAATGTGTTATTGGTACAACCTTTTTTTGAAATATCGATTACGTTTAAAACTTTAAATATTTTGGAATAACTATTATTTTCACTCACTACTTTAGTCAGATTCCCTTCAATTTGAGGCTATAGGCATTTCTTCAGAAAAGGGCCGTAACCACAGAATACTTACGTAATAAACATTGAAGTGGTAGAATTAAAGAGGGTATTATACTGTCCTAAATCGGATGCGATGAGACGGACGCCGCAATACGTGCGATACGATTGGAGATATCTTGTATCGCGTCTAACGTATAGCGGCGTCCCTCCCATCGGACCCGATATTCAGGATGGTTTAAAAGGCGCTTAAGTCTTGTGTCGTTTACCTCTACAGTTGAAACTGTTGCGCAACACTGATCATTCATAAGAGAGAGTGCGCAAAAAGCTTGCAAAACTATAATTATAACGGTCCATTCAGCTTCACTTGTTTTGAAAGTGTCCAATTAGTTCAGAAGAAACTGACACGCCAATTAACGTCATACAACATGGGTCATTAGGTGTTTCGCACCAGAGATATTCGAATCTCGGTGCGAATCGCCGAAGCACTGTTTCTGAATGGGACAATTCGCAGCGCAGTGGATGGAGAGGTGCGAATAGCTCAAAGTCTATATATTATACCATCCTGAATATCGGATCCGATGGGAGGTAGAGACGAGGGTCGATTCGAGATATCTTCAATCGTGTCGCACGTATTGCGGCGTCCCTCTCTCTCGTCAGTGACTGAATTTAAATAGTTTAATAGGCGCTTATGCTTACTAGTGTAAAAAAACAGTAATATAACAGCGCAATAGCATGAATAAATTGAATAATTTACGTAGTGGATTTTGCGATTAAGGCTCTGTGAGTGAAGTTAGGGCTATGAGCGATATCGACATTGTGCGACGTCGTCGTTTAACACGAGCGGATGCTACTAACCCGGCTTATTACATAATGTAACATAAAAAAATATTTAGCCTGTATTAGGGATGTGTAACAAAACTACGTATCTTCACTGCTCCAATTCACCCATCCGATAAGAGAACTGTTTTATTTCAGTCCGAATCGACCCACTCCAAATAGTTTTTGGGCGTTACGCACCTCAGAGCAAAAGAGCCTATTCAAAAGAGCTCTTGGCGATTCGCTAACGACATAATACCATAAGGAAGAGGTAAGTATACTAGTCCTTGTGTAACGTTTTTTATCTTGTCAAAACAATTTTATTTCATGCCTCTCTTTGTCAAAAAATAATTCTGTCGACGTAGACTCTCATGGTGAGAATTCCTTATACTTGTTGATTATTTATTATTACATATTTAAAAGAAACCGTAGTCCTTTAAATTTATTCAAGTTACTCAGCACATGGCATATAACTGTTTTATAGACTTGTATGATAAAACACGGTCCAACTTGAACGCCATTTCATAACTCTGCGTAAGAACATTGGTACATACGCCCACGCGGGCACAGATGTGACTTGTGACCAATATCTGTATTTAAGTAGAACAAAACATAACTTATGTAATTACGGAGTGCTAGCACATTTGTACATTCCGAGGTGGACAGAGCCAAATAAGACAAGTCCAAACGGGCCAATGAGCCTAAATATGGTAAACGCGCATTGGATTGGAATGCGTTGCCTGCATCTGTATTTCCGAGCGCATATAACCTGAATCTCTTTAAAATTAGAGTGAATAGGCTTCTTCTGGGTGAGCTCGCTCGATCTAAGACCATATCTTTGCCTTTGGCCTAGATTATGGTCAAGAGTAAACCCATTTAATACAAAAAATAAAATAAACGGAATCAGAAATATATACTACTAGGTTTTTTGCCCGCGGCTCCGCCCGCGTTAATATCGATTTCTCATTTTTTTATTGTCAATGAATCGTAACAATTACTATTAATTACAAATTATTGACCTTAATAGTAACTGTTTTTAATCGACTCCAAAATGGCTTTTCCGAAATCCTTTTAGTCTGCAGGCGATCACAAATATGTACACATATATTCAAATCGACACAACATTACACTTTCTTTAAAAATAAAACGGGTTAGGCGTTTTCAATTAAACAACTTTCGCGTGAAGAAATCTTTCCTGAGCCAATTTATATTGTGAAGTTTGGATAAAATCTGAAAATTGTTTACTACTGAGTCTCGTCTCGTCGCGAAGGACTTCGTGACGACGAATTACTTAATTTTAATTAAAAAGTTAGAGATAGTCGAGAAGACACTGTCTGAGACAGTTAATTTCTTAGATTTTTAAAACAATCTGTATCAGATTAAAATAAAATTATTTGAAACGAAATTATGTCAAAGCCAGCGGAAGTATAATAAACAAACTGTAGGTTTGTCGTGTTATTATTGATGAAACTCAAATCTTAGCAAGAAAGATCTAGGGCTCCATTACTCAAAAACTAAGAAATTGGAAAACTTTATAAAAATTGAATTATATCCTAAAATATTCCTAAGACTGTGGTAGTTGCTCTATTTATAATGAATCAAGAGTCATCAAAAATCAACTCTCTTATTCGTATTTATAAAGTTTGAGAAATATTTGTTGCCGTTGATAACCATAAAAAAATATAAAACAACAGACGAACCTTTTCGATCGCACCCTGGTGTACCTCCAAGTATTGCTACTATAATGCCCGGAGCTAGAAGGACACAGTAGCAGCTGCAAGCTGTTTGGCCTCGGCTGCCTTTGTTTCTTCACTCTCAACTTGACGAAATCCTCAGACTTCTTCCTCTCATCCTTCGGAGGCTTCTTAGAATCAACACTCCATCTCTTTCCTTCCTCAATCCCATCTTCTAAATTCAAATGATCTAATCTATCCCTGATTGTGTTTCTTTTTAACAAATCAGGAGTATTGTCATGCTTGCGTATTTCTATCGGAGATAAAGGAGGTCTCCGTGGCTCGAACACAACTTTGGAGTATTCGTTGCTCCGTCTCCACAGCCTAGGAGATAGGGGCCAGAATCGCCCGGTCTGTTGCACCGACTCCATCACCATTTTTCACATTGACACTGACTTTATCAAAACTATGAACACACATTAAAAATTAGCACCAATTACGATTCGCAGACACCAATCGATACGTTTCTAAGTTACTTAAAATTCATGGACACAATCGAAGCTTTAAAATCAATAAAGAATTTATCGCTTGCACTCAGACGATTTAGTAAACAAGACTAAGCTTCGAAAATCGCAGACACGAATGAATATTAAGTGTTATTAATTTATAGTTTATAGTATCAAATAATAATTAAAATAACTACTGACACGTCGTTCACAGTCAAGAGCAATTGACAGACTAAATAAACAGGAGGAAAGTTCGTTAAAATCGAGCTCGGAATCACCGAGTGGGTTTACAACGAATGCAGATAAACAGTGACTGTTTTGATGAGTCAATCAAGTAGCTTCACCTACGTGACGTGGGCCGACTAGGCACTGACCTGTATTACTCTTCTTGTGGTATTCTTTGATCTTTGTTTAAGTTACGCTTTTTGTTTGACGTTGAAAAACCTATATCATCAAGCGATGACGTATTCCTAATGAACAACAATGTACATGGATTTTAAAATGTAAGTAAAGAATTACAGAAAACAAATAAATTTAAAGTTTAATTTCGTACACACATTATTTTAATGTAACCAGAGAGGAATTTAAAATACTTTAGGTTTAGCGTTTGTAATAAATAAAATAGTATTTAAATAAAATTTTTAAGTATATTCGTTTTATAGAATCAGCTGATCAAAAGATATTTAAATGGAACCATTTCGACTCGAAAAGACATCTTAACCAGTTTGAGCGAAAGTCTCGCGATAATAATTTGGAAATACAGTGTGTACTAGAACACACCGCAAAAAATTTAAGAACGATAGTCTATCTGCTTGCTAAAAGCTTAGTAATGGCCACATTTGGTTAGAAATATACATTAAGACACGAAAAACATCTCTGTCAGTTGATGCTATTCTATTAGATTACGCTTTTCGTATTCGTTTCAGCAGGGCCTGTAAAAGATGATTTTGGGATCTGGACGGTCTGAGATATGGACGTTTTTCACCCTCTGGACATATTGGGATTTGGACATGTTGAACCTAAACGGAATTACAATACACAGTTAATTTGTCGAGATTTAGATCATCATCGATTACGTAATTATGTGCAGTGACCTAGCAACGTCTAATACATAAGTTAGTGGTGTAATACATAACATAGACATTAGTACAGCACACGCATTGCGTCCTGTCAGGGGACTATTTACGTTTCCGCCCAGCCTAGTTTATATGCTGGCCTGAACGGCGACATCCGATGATGGAATTGTTTGGCTTAGAGCTAATGGTGATTGAAATTTCTAACATGAATAGTCATGAACCTATAGAATTGTTAATTATTTAGAATTCGTTAGGTTACTAGATGTGTATGACTATTGAACAGGATAATTTCCGACATGTTCCGTATTATTATATACCAGGAGAAACTTTAGTACAGTCAGCCAAGGAGATACCTGACCCCGCTATCTACCTATATCTTTAATTTTCTCATTAATTAAAAATAATATTAATATGAAAATATATATTCAGAAAGATTTTAATAAAGACTTCCTGAATATACATTTTCATGTCAATATTACTTTTAGTTTAAGAGAAATTTCAAGATATAGGTAGATGGCGGGGTCAGGCATCTCCTTGGCTGACTGTACCTGCGGGGTTACTCGATAATTTTGAACACATACGATGTACAACGTTTTGATGGTCACTTCAACATTAACTACGGTTTATATATCTTAAATAACAATTGACAATCATACGAAAGCCGCAATGTATTTAAAAGTGACGATTAAAACTTTGTGCACACAGTGCTTTAAACCATTATCCGACCAAAGAATGTTTTTTTATACGAGTACTTGAGGCGTGCGTCGGCGAGTGACAGAAACTATAAACTATCCGGGAATTGTAACAGATTGTAATATGGATAAACAAAAAGGAAAAGTTGTGAGAAGGACCTAGTATTTAAAGACAACGAATTTTTTTACTAAATAAAATAGGAATGGAATATCTTTTTTTTTTTTATTATCCTTTTAGGTCCCACTTCTGGGCAAAAGCCTCCCCTTCTGTTTTCCACCTTGTTCTATTCATTGCCATGTTTTGCCATCCCTCATTGAAAGCAAACAGCTCGTCTCTCCATCTCGTTCTTGGCTTCCCTCTTAAACGTCTTCCACCAGTCGGTTCCCATATCGTTATCCGACGTGCCCATCTTTCAGGGCTCATACGGCATACGTGACCCGCCCAATCTCATTTTAGCTTAGCGGACTTCTTTCCCACGTCGACTACTTTAGTGATGGAGCGCAGCGTGGTATTTCTGACACGATCTGTCCTTTTAATACCTAACATACTGCGCTCCATCACTCTTTGGCAAACCTGTAACCTAAACTTTTGTTTTTTGGTCAATGACCAAGTCTGGGCACCATAGGTTAGAATGGAATATATCTAGAAAACCCAATATCAAATCTTATAATATCAAACTGAGAGGCGAATGATAATGATTAAGAACCGGAACAAAAGATAGATAAACTTGATTTCGATTATGAACATGATAAGATAAGACATAAAGCATCTCTAACAAAAACAAAAAAGACTGACCTAAAAATATGAAATGACCCAGAAAATAATAATAAAGACTATTGTTTAGAAAAAGACAACATAAATAAATGAAATGGAGCTCATAATAAGACCACAACAAAGCTTTATAAAGGTTGATACACACAGACCTACAGCGGTATGGAAACAAACGAGATTTTGCTGCAATGGATAAGAATGTAAGTGCAATAAAACCAGTCGACTAGACTACTAAAATGGGGATTAAGGACCTGAAGCTGAAAGACCGGGAGGACGAGACCCTATAACAAAGCGTGCAGTTGCTTGACTGCTATGCTATGAACGCATTGACTAGTGTACGAAGTATCACATATTTTTATATCATAATCAATTACCCCGGTCAGTTATTAATATCAATCATTAGATGCTAGTTAGTCGTCATGCTTTGTCAGATGCCTTTTTGGCAACGTGAAAAATATGTTAGCCACGACCACAGACTAAAAACAACAAGAAGCGTTTACGTTGCGCGTAAACAAATTGTCGATTTCATTCAAGCCGTGCATCGGTCTGTGTGGAAGGACCTCAAAGCCACAATGCATTCTAAAGCAAGTTGCAGGAAGTAGCATCGTATTGAATCACAGGAAGTCTTCACACTTGACGAATTACTTCGTCTTGGTGACTCACCGTCACGGCATTCTCAAAAATATTCAATTCTTGATAATATGAGTGCTGTTATGGGTAAAATGTTTGCAGATATGCGTGTCATAATACAGATGCGTAGTGCATCATAGATAAGGGCAAAGGAAATACTGTTATTTAGGGTTTCGTACTTACAGGGTAAAACGGGACCAAATTAAAGCCTACGCTGTCCGTCGATCCTACCGTCTGAAACTATCTACATTAATAGGTAGAGAATTTTTGTCCATTCTCTTAATTGGCTTCTACGAACTGCGCAGGAAGAGAAGCAGCTGGTACGGTTCACGCTTCAACCATTGAACCAATTTAGATAAAATCTGGTATGGAGGATTTTTGAGGCCCGGGGAAGAACATAGGCCTTTAATTCCGTGAAACTCTACTGTTCCCGAGGGATCGACATTTACGTGGGCAACAGCTAGTAAATAAATAAATAACGTTTACTTGTATACCCATATAGCAACAGGCGATCGCGAGTGTGATAGCCTAAGTGCATTGATTTACGAGGAGCATTTTTTTTTCATTGGAATCCACGCGTTTTGATGAGCCATTGTGTTCTTCTTGGTAGCTACTGGTACTTATACACTGACAATTTAAATTTTGCATACGCCAATGCCACTATACCCTTGAATAACAATTGTGGCATAAACATTACTGAGAAATCGAATTCTATAGTCTTTATAGGGTTTTGTTACCCAAAAGGTGCCAAAAGGAATACTACTATTATACTAAGCATTTGATGTCCGTCCGTCCGTCTATCATAGGGCTGTATCTATTGAACTGTAATTGGTTGGGCCTTGAAAATTTCACAGAATGTATAATATACTTTCGATCAAATATAATGGTAGATACACAGTCTCATACAAAATGAAGCCTTAATAATGTCCCGAGTCAGTATGCATGCATTCTCACAAACAACTACCAAAACGGTACATACTGAAAGTATAACTCCATCTTCTTTTTCGCTTTTGATGCGTAGTTTTTGCATCTGTACCTTCGTCATCGCGAGACGTGAGTGCTAGCGCGGTTTATTGAAACTGTGAACAAAACAGCTCCGAAACTCGATTAGTGCGCTGTTTTATAGGTGCCCCTTTTCGAGCGCGAATCACATGTACCATTATATTTGATTGAAGATTGCCGCGATAACAACAAATAATAAAACGAATAATTAAAGGGAAATATCCCATACTAGAAACGTGTTTGTTTCGGTTCTATCAAAGTTGCTGCTTTATCACTAAGACGTCGAACCACACATAATTAAGAACAATAGTGTTCATTTAAATTAAAACACTGAATACGGTCACCTCAGGTTTCGAAAACTTTAGTTTTCCGTCAGGTTCGCAGGCAGACTAAGTTTAATTTTGTGTTTTTTGTCTTTTCTGGTATAAAAACTATGCAAAACTACCGCCTACAATATTTATTGATAACGATCTGGATGCACACAGCATTGGCTCACAGTGTCTGAAGGTCTTGCATTCTTGTGACGAGCGTGATATTTTATTAAATTGATGACAGAAGCTGGTGGTAACTATCAACCATCCATCCTATTGAAATTAGGATGTTTTTAATCTCAATATCATCACTCAAGCATTCTTGAACTCCATCCGTTTTCTTTGTCAATGACTTGAGGATGGAATGAAGAGTCTTTGGGAGTGGCCTCTGTCCAGTAGTGGACTTCATACGGCTGTTATGATGACGAATGAAGATGATGATAAATATAAGACCGAAGATGCAAGTGAAATTTACAACAATACGGAAAACGAGGGTCAAAATGGCCACACGCGTGTTCAAAGATGGTTAACGCGAGTAAATTAACCCTGCATCTGCGCCGCCTACCGAGATAGCGTTGAATCATCAGTATTTATGGGACCACACAATAACCGGAAGACTGGGCTAAAACGGCCAGCAGTTGGACGTCTGCCTGAGCCTGTAGCGCTATAGGCTCGGCTTTCTAACATACATACTTATCACGTTTTTATTCCTTACGAGGTAGACAGCGCCTAGAACAAGTAATAGACCGTCGTCCGAACGCGACTTTCTGATGTATAAGATAGTGTTTGGAGACTATTATACATGGTGAAATTTTGATCGTTTTGAACCCTTAAAGGGGTGACTCAGACCATCAATATGAACAGCTTTTTCCATGGGACCAATGCTGAGAAATCAAAAAGAAATTCGTCATTCCATACAAAAGTGTCCCGCCTCCTAATCCTAATTGTATTTAGGTTACATTAGTTTCTTTGGAGTAATCAAAACTTAAACCGCGTGCTAAAGTAACTAACGTCCAATTTTAATTGACGACGTAATACTTGCGACTACGCTGATCCTAACGAAACAAATGTTATAAATCCATATCCATACTAATATATATATATATATCGTCCGACCGATTTCGGCCGTGGCGACCGCTTCAGGTAGTCAGGGCTCTCTCGTGAGCTCTCATGTGGCTTACAAAGCCAATCTTATTGGTGAAAGTCCTCGCACATTGCGGACATGTGAGCACACCGTTAATATAATAGTCCATGACTTTGAAATCCACCGACGCGCCGAACTCAACACCAAGCGTGATGAGTTAAAAAGCCGACCACCTGCGCTAACTCAATATAATTATATCCATACTAATATTATAAATGCGAAAGTAACTCTGTCCGTAACCTTTTCACGCTTCAACTATTGAACTAATTTGGACTTTTAATATGGAGGTAGTTACAGGCCCGGGGAAGGACATAGGTTCCTGAGGGATCGATACTAACGCGAAACGTTAATCATGATACCACTATGGTAGTCATCATCATCAGGTCTTTGTAGTCTCCACTGCAGGAGCTTGACCCTCTCTGTACTACCGGAGCCATACTTGGCGAGAGCAGACAGAGGATTTGGCTTACACTCTCCTCGCTGGTCAGACGGGTGGAGAGGTCTCATTGATGTTTATGAGCTTTGTTTAGCTTGTATTTCCTAAGTCGCCTCTTACGACCTCCATGGGAAGACTAGGAGTGGTCCTACTCTACTCTGCCGGAAACCACACGGCTATGGTACTGTGGTAGTAGTTACATATATACAACCCGGTTGAGTGTGATCAAAACAGGAGCGAGCAAACGGAGCGACCAGACACCCCGAAATACTAGCCGCAAGCAAAAGTTAGAATTTAATAAAAAAGATGAGACTAAAAGCATCACTATAATAAACGATACCTAAGTAATTGTTTTAGGTTACATGACGGATTACGGAGATCCTGAAGGATGGCGGCCAGCGATCGCGCATATCAATCACGGTTGATGCCCGTGGGACCGGCCTTTGCCTTTATTTTATCCGGGGTCTAGGCCGAATGACGTGTTTATTCCGATGTCTTGTAAGACGTTTCCTTTTATTGGATGCTACATTGTTTCTAGAATAGGGTATTGAGCCCAGGAAAAAGAAAATTCTCTATTGTTTTCATTTTTTTTGTCGCAATAAGAGCGATGTTATGAGTTCGACCGCGTTTTGTGTGTGTGTGTGTGTGTGTGTGTGTGTGTGTGTGTGTGAGTTTTTTGTGTGTGTGTGTCTCCCACTTACAAACACGTCAACCAACCTGTAGCAAAATCTAGTTGTAAAAGCGTAAAGCCATTCCCGAGATTAGGAATGTAGAAACTGTGGGGTCAGTGTTAACTGCCGCCCGCGGAGGTCAGAGGCTAATGTGTTTTAGCCATAAACTGGATTTCTACCATCACCAGTAACATACATACCTACATACAAATTATCAAGTCTTGACTTACGCCAAGGTGGGCTTTCATGGACGCAGTAAGAAGTCCAAAGTCGTATATATGTCGTATAGAGGTCAAAGAGATAGCGTAGGATCGAGAAAAATAGAAAATACATCCATTCACAAGACCATACTTCATAAATTAGATATAATATTAAAGAATCTATGTATAAATACTAATAAAAAAATTGTTATGTGTGGCGATTTTAACATTGACATATTAGAAAAAAAATATTTATCTTTAGACTTTGAACATTTTCTAATGAGCTACAATCTCAAACTACAAATAAAGCAAGTTACTAGACCGAGCTCTAAAACATGTTTGGATAATATAGCACACAATATGAAGCTAAAATGCAATAGCCAAGTAGTCGAATTTGCATTATCGGATCATTCAGCCCAAATTATTGAAATACCGATTGATAAAATAAATAAAGTTAATAATTGGCGTGTCAAAAATAGAGATATATCAAAGGAAAATTTGGATATCTTTAAGAAATATATCAAAGAGTTTCCTTTTGCTGGTGTTTACAGTACAGATGATGCCGATGTTGCGTTTAGGTTATAGGTTCCTGGGGGATCGATACTAACGCGAAACGTTAATCATGATACCACTATGGTAGTCATCATCATCAGGTCTTTGTAGTCTCCACTGCAGGAGCTTGACCCTCTCTGTACTACCGGAGCCATACTTGGCGAGAGCAGACAGAGGATTTGGCTTACACTCTCCTCGCTGGTCAGACGGGTGGAGAGGTCTCATTGATGTTTATGAGCTTTGTTTAGCTTGTATTTCCTAAGTCGCCTCTTACGACCTCCATGGGAAGACTAGGAGTGGTCCTACTCTACTCTGCCGGAAACCACACGGCTATGGTACTGTGGTAGTAGTTACATATATACAACCCGGTTGAGTGTGATCAAAACAGGAGCGAGCAAACGGAGCGACCAGACACCCCGAAATACTAGCCGCAAGCAAAAGTTAGAATTTAATAAAAAAGATGAGACTAAAAGCATCACTATAATAAACGATACCTAAGTAATTGTTTTAGGTTACATGACGGATTACGGAGATCCTGAAGGATGGCGGCCAGCGATCGCGCATATCAATCACGGTTGATGCCCGTGGGACCGGCCTTTGCCTTTATTTTATCCGGGGTCTAGGCCGAATGACGTGTTTATTCCGATGTCTTGTAAGACGTTTCCTTTTATTGGATGCTACATTGTTTCTAGAATAGGGTATTGAGCCCAGGAAAAAGAAAATTCTCTATTGTTTTCATTTTTTTTGTCGCAATAAGAGCGATGTTATGAGTTCGACCGCGTTTTGTGTGTGTGTGTGTGTGTGTGTGTGTGTGTGTGTGTGTGTGTGTGAGTTTTTTGTGTGTGTGTGTCTCCCACTTACAAACACGTCAACCAACCTGTAGCAAAATCTAGTTGTAAAAGCGTAAAGCCATTCCCGAGATTAGGAATGTAGAAACTGTGGGGTCAGTGTTAACTGCCGCCCGCGGAGGTCAGAGGCTAATGTGTTTTAGCCATAAACTGGATTTCTACCATCACCAGTAACATACATACCTACATACAAATTATCAAGTCTTGACTTACGCCAAGGTGGGCTTTCATGGACGCAGTAAGAAGTCCAAAGTCGTATATATGTCGTATAGAGGTCAAAGAGATAGCGTAGGATCGAGAAAAATAGAAAATACATCCATTCACAAGACCATACTTCATAAATTAGATATAATATTAAAGAATCTATGTATAAATACTAATAAAAAAATTGTTATGTGTGGCGATTTTAACATTGACATATTAGAAAAAAAATATTTATCTTTAGACTTTGAACATTTTCTAATGAGCTACAATCTCAAACTACAAATAAAGCAAGTTACTAGACCGAGCTCTAAAACATGTTTGGATAATATAGCACACAATATGAAGCTAAAATGCAATAGCCAAGTAGTCGAATTTGCATTATCGGATCATTCAGCCCAAATTATTGAAATACCGATTGATAAAATAAATAAAGTTAATAATTGGCGTGTCAAAAATAGAGATATATCAAAGGAAAATTTGGATATCTTTAAGAAATATATCAAAGAGTTTCCTTTTGCTGGTGTTTACAGTACAGATGATGCCGATGTTGCGTTTAAATATTTTTTTGATAACTTTCAAATGATTTATAACCTTTGTTTTCCCTTTAAACTTCGGACATTTAGTTGTAAAAAGAAATTGAAATGGATATCTAAGGGAATAAAGGTTTGTTATAAAAGGAAAAGACAACTATTATGGAAACATAGAATTGCACCATCTACGAATAATAAATTAAGTCTAGCTAACTACTCTAAGAAATTGAAAAAAATTATAAATTTGACACAAAAATCACAAAATTCATATTATATTAGCAATGCACCAAATAAATCTAAAGCTACGTGGAAAATTATAAATGATAAGTATAAAAGAAAGGAATATATATCTAATATTGAATATGATGGAAAAATAATTACAGATCCTAAATCAATAGCAGAAGCATTTAACTCCTATTACATTGATAAAATTGAAAACTTATCAAATAAATTAGTTGACAAAGTTAATCTTCCCATTCAGCGGCAATCGATGTTTTTGATGCCAATTTTGCTTGAGGAGGTTGTTAAGATTATAAGGTCATTGAAAAATACGAACAGCACTGGTTATGATGAAATTTCGACAAAAGTAGTGAAGTATGTGAGTGAAGATATTGCTTCTCATATATGTCATATGATTAATTTATGTATTTCTACTGGTATATATCCTGACAACCTCAAACCCACTATTGTTAAGCCACTATATAAAAAAGGGGATAAACATATAATTTCCAACTTTAGACCAGTAGCATTAGGTTCTATATTTACGAAAATCTTTGAAAAATATTTACATGACTCTATTTACAATTATTTGACAAAATATAAACTTTTATGTGACGAACAAAAGGGATTTAGAAAAAATAAAACCGTAAATGCGGCTGTATATGACTTACTTGACATCGTAATGGAAAATGTAGATATAAAGAATCCTGTATGTGTAATATATACTGACATGACGCAAGCATTCAATTATGTTAATCGTAACAGACTGATAAATAAATTAAGTGCTTATGGTATAAGAGGAAATGTATTACGTTTGATAGAGTCTTACTTAGAGAATAGAAATCAGTGTGTAGAAATATCTAGTCTTGATACACAAACAAAAGAAGAAACTAAATACGTGTCGGAATATAAATTAAATAGATTTGGCGTGCCACAAGGCAGTGTTCTTGGGCCTTTGCTTTTCATAATTTATATCAATGATCTTCCTAGACAAGTACAACAAAAAATGGTGTTATTTGCAGATGACAGCACGGCAATAATAAAATGTGATAATTTAGACGAATATGAATTTGACATAAATAATACTTTAAATAATATAATAAAATGGTTAGACGAAAATAATTTAAAAATTAATTTACAGAAAACAAAGATTATGCACTTTTATAACAAAAAATTACCCCCTAGTGTAAATATAAACTATGAAGATCAGCAAATAGAAGAAGTTACATCAACTAAATTTCTAGGTATAATGGTGGATAGCAGATTAAACTGGACAGCACAGGTTGAGCAAGTTTGCAAAAAAATTAGCAAATCAGCTTATGCGCTATTAAAATTGAAAAATAAAGTTAAATTGGAAGTAGCTTTAGTAGCTTATCATGGTCTTGTTACACCGCATTTAAGTTATGGAGTAATATTTTGGGGTAACTCATTGGAAAATGACAAAGTTTTTAGGGTCCAAAAAAGGTGCATAAGGGCGATGTGTGGTTTAAAATCTAGAGAAAGTTGTGTGCCCTTTTTTAAGTCTCTTAGGCTTCTGACTCTTCCTTGCATTTATATAATGGAAATATGTATATTTGTTAAGGCAAATCCACATTTGTTTACTAAATGGACTGCAAATAGAACAAGACCAGATCGCATAAGAACACAATACAGACAGAAACTGACGACTGGAGGATACAATACCGCTAAGATACGAAAAAGTGTGATTGGAATAGCTCCTATTATTTATAACAAATTACCTGATAGTTTTAAAACATTAGACATTGTGACATTTAAAATGAAATTAAAATTATTTTTGACTGCTAAATGCTATTATAATGTAAAAGAATACTTAGAAGATAATTTGACAGAATAGATTTTGACATTATGCCTACTTATTAATAATTTTTCCTTTGTTTTTCGACTATTAATTATAATCATATTTATAAAATTGTATGTCCATACAGGACAGGTAACAGTGAAACTGCTATTAATTATAATTTAAGATCTTAAAACCTGTTTCCACAATAAAGACATTTTGATTTTGATTTTTGATTTTGATTTTGATAAAATAATGATGATGGATGAGCCTCTGGGCTTTGCCTAATAGGCCTTGGCCAAAGTTCCTAAGGCCACGTTTAGTATATTTGTGTGGTACAGGAGGTACGGTGTTATGTATAGAGGTATAGTGATGGGTTGCTAGCCGCTTCGCCTATTTCCACAGTCTGCGCGGGAAGAAAAGCAGGTGGTGCAATCAACGTTTTTTAGGGTTCCGTACCCAAAAGGTAAAATACGGGACCCTATTAATATCGCTCCGCTGTCCGTCTGTCTGTCTGTCCGTCTGTCACCAGGCTGTATCTCATGAACCGTGATACTTAGACCGTTGAAATGTTCACAGATGATGTATTTCTATTGCCGCTATAACAACAAGTACTAAAAATAGAATAAAATGAATATTTAAGGGGGCGCCCATACAACAAATGTGATATTTTTTGCTTGTTTTTGCTTGATATTGATGACGGCAACGATTAGACGCTTTAAATATTCACAGAAATTTAAAAATAAAATAATAAATAAATATTAAATTAATATTAATGGGGGGCTCCCATACAACAGACATGATTTTTTTGCCGTTTTTATACATAACGGTACGGAACCCTTCGTGCGCGAGTCCGACTCGCACTTGGCCCAATTTTTAAGTTTCAACTTTGTAAGTGTTCCAACGAACCCGAATTTGTTTTATATATTAAGATGTAAATACAGATATGAAAACTACAGCTGGCCTGAAACGCGTCTATTCAGGTCGTTATCATTTATTATATCATTTAAAGATGGTTATTCACCTCGTTGTTTACACAAGTGAGTACAGCTATATTTTCTGTTTCGTTTTTGTGTGTTTGCAAAGAAAATGATCAAAGAGTTTTCATGTTGGAAGTTTGGAAGTAATAAGGGAGCATGTTGGAAATTTTTAAAGACGTGTGTCGAAAGTTTTATTTTATTTCGTAATGATCACATTCATTCCCATCTACAAGACTCGAGATACTATTTATATCGTTAGTACAAAGTATGTCGATATCTTCAACATAAATCCACTCGTTCTAATATCATTCTACTAATCCTACTAATATTATGAACGCGAAAGATTGTATGTCTGTTACTCAATCACGCAAAAACGGCTGAACGGATTTTGACGAAGTTTTACACACAGATAGTTATTTTTTTGGATTAACCGCTTCGTTATTTCCCGACTCTTACAATATAGGGATTTTCAACACAAGAGTGAATTAGCATTATTTGAGTTTGCGTGTAGCACCCTAGACCTAATTGCTTCCCATCACGCAAGATAGAGGTTCAAATTCGCACTCAAATTATTGATAAAAAAAACACATTACATATATAATATACCTTACCTTCCGGAATAAAGTACTATTCCCGCAGGATCGATATTAACGCGAGCAGAACCGCGGGCGACATTTTGTTTAAATATGAAAACAAAAATGGTGAATCGCACTGGCACGTTTTTTACAGGGCGGCTTATAAATGCATATAAATGTTATATACAGCGTGATTTTGAATCCCCTAGCTATATTGAAATCTGGGAATCAAAATCCCTAATGGAATACAGAATTGTAAGAAAAAAAGGTAAAAAACTAAAAAATAAATTTAACCTTCCATAGAAATTCGTCCAGTTGATCGGCGACTTTGTATGGGATACCTATTTTTCTTACAATTCTGTATTCCATTCTGGGTTCAAAATCACGTTGTATAGTATTGAGTTATGACATGTATATATTTTTTTTGTGAATAGATATAGATACTGATAAGTTTAAAAATTATAATCATGTTAGTTAGCTATACAAATATGTGGTCTTATTTATTTATAACGTATCACAGCAGAAAATTCAGAAACATCGCGAAAAAAGCAATTCCTATAAATAATATGATAGATTTCCACTTACAAGCAACACAATAACTACTAAAGACCGTTCACGCTTTTCAGAAAGTGGACGACGACACAACGTGCGACACAAATAGACGACACATAATAGAAGTACACAATACCAAGATAATACACACCTGTGGACGACACGACGGTATCGAAATCGATTCTTGAAACGTCATACACATATGCTGACAGATAATAGGTATGGTGGAATATATTTCCACATTTTTAGGGTTCCGTACCTCAATAGGAAAAAACGGAACCCTGATGGGATCACTTTGTTGTCCGTCTGTCCGTCAAGACCCTTTTTTTCATGAACGCGTGGAAGTATCACGCTATAATATAAATTTCAGCTTCTACTGCCCCTTAGAGCTGTGAAAAACTTCTAATTTAACGCAATCAAGATTCGTTTATGCCGAAAATTTTCGCTTTTTCGCAAGGGAATCAAAACCTACAGAGTACTTCCCGTGAACTCAGAATCTTGAAATTTGGTACGAAGCAACTTTTAATTTATTTTTTAGTTATCGCTCAAGTCAAACTTATTTCAGCTTGAAGCTTACTTTTCAATGTATTCTCAATGAGACTTTTTATTTGATTCCCATATTGTAGCAGTGCATTAAAATAACTAATCTGCCTTATTGGATTGTCCGCCATATTGGATTTAGAATGATGTCACACACCATATCGTGCATTGTCATCTAAACTAAACGTGTATACAAAATATTAGCTCAATCGGTTGAAGATATCTACTTCAAAATTGAGTTCAAAGATTTCACCCGAACAAACATACTTACATACATACATTGCAAATTAAATAAAAGCTTTTAACTTTTAAAAAATACACAAAGCCGATAGCGGCGTTGTTCAATGGATTGACAGCCTTTCATTCACCCTCTGCAAGATTGAATCTTTTGCTGCACGGCTGCATAAAACCATTCGGAATTATTAATTGATCTTTGACAGGCAGGTCTAGGTCAAGTTAAACCAAAGTAGTTTGGAAATGCCGAGCATTTGACTTTTTGCGAAACGAACCTTTCTTGATTATAGCATTTCACGACTCAGACATTTTGAGAATGGGATGTTAAGGGGCACGCCTATTTTTCTTAACTTTACACATAGCGTAGCGTCAATTTATCAAATTACTAGCAGTGCCCGCGACTTCGTTCGCGTACATTTCATGTTATGCTTGTATGGGGGCCACGTCTTATCATAACTGAAGAAAAAATTAAGTAGCCTATCCTGTGTCCTGTATGTCTAAATGTATATCTACCAAGTTTTGTAAAATTCAGTTAATTCGTTTAAGAGCTATGGACAACATACATACATAAAAAAAAATCTAAAAATCAACAATTTAGTTTTAGTATCATGTATATAGCTTATAAACACGATATCTCTGAAAACAAAGTAACTTACTTCATGACCTTCCATTCCTTACAGATTTATTTTTAGTATTGACGCGCTCTAACTTATAATGATACATTACTACTTAAAATCAACTTTTGATTAAACATAACAAAACTAAACAAAACCAAGTATAATAATTAAGTCTCATATACATTCATACTGGGTGGCGCAAAAGTACTGGCACTAAAGAAAATACTTTTATTTTTTTTATATGACATTTTCTGTCATTCTGTTTTTGAAAATTGTGTAGTGAACAAATGTAAAATACACTGAAAATAAACAAGACGGCGCTACGGCACACACAGCGCGCGACACTATGGACTTAGTGAGGGACGCTTTTCCAGGCCGAGTTATCTCTCGTTTTGGCGATTTGCCTTGGCCTGCAAGATCACCCGATCTGACCAGTCCAGACTTCTTTCTTTGGGGTTTTTTGAAATCTCGGGTGTATGTGAACAAGCCACAGACTCTCGCAGCTCTAAAAGAAAACATTCGTCAAGAAATAACGAACATATCGCAGGAAGTGTTACGGCAAGTTATGCAAAATGTCATAAATAGGGCTCAAATGTGTATCAACTCTGGAGGTCACCATTTAAAAGACATCATCTTTAAATCCTAATGGTACGAAATTTAATGGCACAAATATACATTTAAAAAAACCTAAATCTAGTTTTCTAATTTAGAAAAAATGTTATAGCTGAACCAAATAGGGTCTTTACTTTTGCGCCACCCAGTATATCATGTTTTTTTGTTTTTATTCTGTTATGAAACTAGCAGCCCCTATCATTGTTACATAATTTGTGAATACGCCATGGGCTACGTTATCAACAATTCTTCCTTATATATAATCTTTTAACATGTCCTTATAATAAAGCGGTTTGTTATTCCTAATCTATACATATAATAAAACATATAACACGAGAATAGGATTCCAGTCGCATTCTGTCGCCGAATCGTTCGCGGAAGTCGTTATTGCATCGACCTCAATCATACAACTTAACGAAACTACAAATAGATAGCTCAATAACTTATTAAGTTCAAGCACACATTTTTATGGCCACATTTACCATGTTGGAGGGCGTGTAGATGGAAAACAGAATCCAAATTGAGATGGCTTGCTAGTGCCATTGCTTATTGATATGATTCTGCAGACCTTTATGATCTGCGCGGGAAGAGATGCAGCTGGCGTATTGTACGTTTTTTCTTTTCTCCCAGACCAGCATGGAAGAGATGGTCCTATAGACCTAGGCTCTGTCTACCCCGCAAGAGAAAAAGACTATGCATGTACACATTTTTATTACAAAATTACCTGAATTTGTCTTGAAATATCACTTGTACGGATAAGTTAGGCTTTTGTGAGTGTTGCTATGTAAACAATTTGTGATTTTTGTTTAGTCTATATTAAGATACTGCTGGTGCGACGAGGTGATAAAAGAGCTGCAGAGCCTCGACTGACTCGCAGTTAACGATTATTAACAGCTAGTCTATATGATCGCAAGAAATACTGCCTTTTGGTGTCCACTTTACATCGCTGTGCCATCGCAGTAAGTAAGTGTAAATTATATAAGGTTTCACGCGAAATATGTATACGTATGCACATACTTTACAAGCAAAATTCTCACCATGCGCTAGAAATAACAGAGGTACATAATTAATGCAAGAGTTGATAATTGTAGAGATCTATGTTCTTTGCTATAGCATTATCATCATCATCGTCAGAGCCCGGGTCGAAAGGAAACAACGAAAAGAACTCAAGTGTAAAGTATCTTAAGGCAAAAAGAAATTAACTATGATATGTATCTTCTGTTTTCTGTAGTTTTTATAATTTGTGTTTATGTCCTCAATCAGCCGGTTTACATTGCGCTAATGAAAAGCATGACATGTGTACCTAATTGCGCTTACATTATTCGAATGAATGAATGAATATCGTGCAAGAGTTATTTAAAACTTACTTCAAAAAAAGGGACATAACCAAACTTTAATTTTATTTTTATACTACAAAAACCTTTACTAATTATACTGGATTTAGAAAAGGTATAGAAGAAGAATAATTATTAAACAATACGAAACAAAAATAGTGAAAAAATCCTGTGAGCCAATCAGACCTTGAATCAGACTCATACCGACGAACACCAAATACACTACCACGTCTTGGTGAATTGGTGGGTGGATACCCATATTTTGTGTTAAGTATATCTGTTCATCCCATTTAAATATCAATCAAAATTTACAACGACTTGAAAGTGTGCAAGCTGTAATTAAAGTATAGTTAGCTTAAAACTTAAGTATCGATTTGCATCTATACGTGTAAATTGAAAGATTTTTGTGATGTGTACGTGATGTGTACCTATACCAAACAACATCCTTATTTCATTAAGGATAGTTAGTAGTACCAACAGCACGGGTAGCCGTCATCAATTAAATAAAATCTCAAGCTCAGCACAAGACTGCAAGACCTTCTGGCACCGTGAGCCAAAACTACGTATATTCGTAACATTATCAATAAATATTGTCGGCGGTAGTTATGCATACTTCTTATAACACAATAGACAAATGTCATTAGTCTATCTGCGAACTGTAAAGTTTTCGAAACGTTAGGTGTAATAATTTACACTTTCGAAGAATAGAAAACTTCACGACCTATTTCTTAATATTTTTCAATCCAATTGCGGCCAGTTCCGTGGTTACTTAACAGGCGTAAGCACTATTAGAGCACGCTGGCTGGGATATCAAATTCCTGCTTCACAGCAAATTGTGTATTCCGTAATTGCGAGCTGGCTCTGCTCCAAAGGATTCCTGATGAGTCAGGTGATACAGGGAATTGAGCCGCTTGTGTCACCGGCCTTCCGCGTTTTTATTTGCATTCGAGCCAAAAGTATTGAATATTCAACTGTGAATTAATTAAGGAACAAGTAGGCTCACGGGGAAAATAATTGGTGAAATGCTTCTGCGAAGAAAAGTGGGTAAATTGGAGATTTTATGAAATAAATACGTGCTGTACGTATTTATTTCATAAAAGGCAGTTGTGTCAGTTCTGAAACATTTCGTCCAATTTCCAATAAGCAGTTATTGAAAAACAATTTGATAATCAAGTAAAAACAATCATCTTTATCTTCTCCTTTTTTACATAAAATTCTCGTGTCACGAGCTCTGAACATACATATGTTCGGGGTGAACTCTGAAATTACTGAACCGATTTTGATCAAACTTCGTAACTATCTGTAATTTAGTCCCAACTTAAAAGATAGGATAATATTTATCTTTAAGCGAAACTAAGTTCGCCGGGACAGCTAGTTAAATTATATAAAAAATGGAATTCAAATCGCTTCGGTCGGCGGGCAGGGTGACCAAAAGGCTGGCGGTATTTCCTCGCTAGATGGCCAAAATGCGAGCAAGCTCTTGATTATTATGATAATTATGATGTTGTCAAATATAATACAGACATTACGAGTACCGGACACGCTGATTGGACATGATGTTTCAGTGTTGACGACTTCTGAGAAAAACCCACTGTGCATAGTTTGTAAGCTCTTATTGTTATGTAGCACAACATTTATATTCAGGACCTTAACGATGATTTCCTAAAATGCTAAGTTAGCTAAACTTAGCTTACTTTACCTATAACTGGCTGAATCCATTTCGAAAATTTTGAATATACCGAATACTTCCACGTTTTATAACAAAGAGCGAACAGTAAAGCCATGATGAGCCAGACGGTAAGTGTCATCATCAACCAAGGCCAAATTAGGAAAAACTTTTTGAAGTTAATAAAGTCTGATTGTTACTTCCACCGTGTTATGCCAAAGAAGTCAAATTTGTTTTTTTTTTTCTGTTGTTTTTTATCAAGACCTCGTGCGAAGTTCCTCGTTTCAGATATAATTTAGAGATTATTGGCTACTGACTATAACTTCATAGCGCCAAAAAGCATCAAAGGTAGGAAAACAAAGGTTTGTATTACTAAAAAAAGTTATTGTTATATATTGATAGACCTACTGAGTTACTTTTGTTTGTCCCTTACGATGTATGTATGAATGATGTGGTGATCAGCCAGGTGTTATAATACCCACTAGACAACTTGTAATACAACTTTTGATGTATAAGCTTACTAGATTTTACTAAATAAACATTTTTTATATAGTACTTGTATCGTTGAGCTAGTATCCTTTGACGCAATTTCACAAGTTAGTGTGGAGTAAGTTCATTTTGTATGATTTGTCTCTAAATACGTAAATATTTTATGTAGGTACATACTCTAAATCATTATATTTAGTTGAAATTATTTTATTATCTTAAATTGATATTGAAAGATAATTTTCTCGTTATACAACTGGTCAGCGCGTAATCAATGACGAAATTTGCAAACAGGCGCGGCTGGGAAGTAATTTCACAAGCCAATAGCTGAACAAACAAATTAATAACAGTAAACAAACGCCTCCAGCGATGTAAACGAAAGCTTCGATATTAGACAAGCAATTAGATGAATGTAAGTATAATATAGTACCAAAGAAAATTTATAAAGTTGATATAATCATAAACAAAAAACTGTTTAATTCAATTGCGAAAGAATCATAGAAATTTCGAGGATAAATTGAATTGATTAACACGAACAATTTAAAACGTAACATAAACAGGATAAGGAGAAATGCAACAGAATGAAAAAATCTTAAAAGTTAGTAAGAGTACTCAAACTCATGAATAAACAAACGTTTCAAATGAAATGTTAATGAAAACATACATATATAATGGCAGTTTCGGGACAACATTTACGAAAATTATTGAAATCAATTTAATTCGTACCAATCAATTAGGTAGTAACTTTATCAATCGTCCAAAATACAAAAAAACATCAAATTATTTACGACATAATAATTAGCAAGAAAACGTAATTGTAAACAAAGGGACAGCTAAAAACCCGCTTGTAGCAATTTAGTTAATGGAACGCTTCGAAATGGGAGCAATGACAGGAAGAAATATCTAAAAACATTTCGACCCTTATCTTTTAAAGAATAGAATTCAAATTGAAGTAAATACGTTGGTAGACGTGAACATAGAAGTTTAATCACGCTATTAAGAGCGAGTGAGTCATAGCGCGTCTGTAATTTGGCGGATTGGACATGAAACTTCAGATGGTGCCGTTAAAGTACCAGGGAATGGACCGAATGAGTTGGAATAGAAGGCTGTAAACCTAAGTGATTAAAGTGTGTTTACGACAGATATTATAGTGGAATATGATATGTGAATAATGGGATAAGATGTTCCCTTAATAGAAGCCGATGATTTGCTTCGTATATTTTACAATTCTTCGAGATAGGAAAGTTTAAAAGAAATATGCATTCAATAAATAATGGACGATCTAAAAGTTATCTACCAAAAGTGGCGTAACTATACCCTCTAAAGCACGTGGCAAAGTCGCAATGTAGCCAATGAGAGTCAAGCCCGGGGCATTTTGCTAGCACCCTATAGTTACGCCAATGTCTGCAAATCAAATTAGACAATGCAATTTAACCGAACTGATAAGAGTATTGAAATAAGTAGTCGCAAAAAAAGATAAATAAAGAGTATCATCAAATAACAGCTCGGTAAAAAACGAGACATCTGAATCAGAAAACGATCTACCTCAATAAACAGAATAAATACAAAATAACTCAGCGAAATAAGCAAAAAATATAAATGTTTACGCATCCAAAGAAACATTTACGTCAAAGCGTGCAATTGCGGAATAAAACACCATCATTTCTCATTCCCATACATAGCCTGGAGTGCCGCAAAGGTAATTCAAAATGGAGTATAATTAAAAACATTTACTTAACAAGTAACATCGCTTTATACGCATTCCCCGACAGTATTTTATTTTTAACTGGTTGTGACTACTTTCCACATATCACCTGTATTAACATAATAAGTGTCCTTATCGTCATTTTGAATACAAGCTTTTATTGGGAACATCACATTTATTTTAAACCTTAAATCTATGCTAAGTTAATGCTAATAGCTTTTAATACTAACTGTAAAGTTCTGCTATCATTAATATTTGATAAACAACTTTAATACTAAATAAAAAAAATAAAAAAAATTGCATTATTTTAATTAAAGAAAGATATAGAATTAAAAATAAAATAGTTCTTCCAACCCGAGGCAGCGTTCCAAGAATACTGGCAGCGTTTCCCCGCTGAATAGCAATACCTATACGCTGATTTATATTGTATTTCATTAATATTGTATTTTCGCGAGGACATTGTTTCTACAAATTTGGCTATGAATCTGCTTCACAAATTAATAAGAACTTTGTCCTAAGATATAAGGCAAACCAGGCGAATCACTGTCTACCCTTAGCAGCAGATCAAACGAATCACACGATTAAGAAAGTTCTTAGGGCTACCTCCTGGTTTAACCGGAATTCATATGAAAATAAAATCTTGTAAGAATTATGACTACCTCATTCGTATACAACCATTAATTTGATTTCTTTATAGATTGTAGATAAACTTGATCATGAAAAAATACTGTTAATTAAGACATAAGAACGTGTAAATTCCGACAACATAATTTACGGAAACATATAAAATGAGATAAGAGAAATAAGATTCAATAAATGTTGTGATTGTATCGCGATAAAACAATTAATTAAAATTTACAATGTACAGTAAATAAGGTCGGGGAGATAAAAGAGACAAAGTGCCTTTGTATTTCAATTGATGACTATAAACCATAAATAGTTTTAATACAGTGTATGTTACGTACGCATGATGAAAGGAAAGAATGAAAGTCCTGAGGAATTAGAAATTCATTTAAGAATGCTCTGAAAATATATATTAAAAAGATGAAACCAATCTTTGAGCCTCAACACGATTCTAACTATTATCCATATCCAATCCATATCCATACTAATATTATAAATGCGAATGTAACTCTGTCTGTCTTCTTTTCACGCTTCAACCACTGAACCAATTTGGATGTAATTTAGTATGGAGATAGTTTGAGGCCCGGGGAAGGATATAGGGTACCTTTCATTCCAGAAAATTTTACTGTTCCCCAGGGATTGACAATGACGATGACGCGGGCGGAGCCGCGGGCAAAAGCTAGTATTTTATATATCTTCTTATACACAGTCTTTCTTTCACCCTCTAGCTGCATTTAAAACCATTGGCTATTATATATCGAAGGTTAATTTCTACAAATTATTTAAAGAAAACCGCAGTCAACTACAAGCAGAAGGGCGCCTCTCTCTGCCAAACGCCTCTTTAGCCCAACAGCTATTTTGTTCATCATATTTTTACTCTCATCTCAGGATTAAGTACACATTGACATGCAAAGCAGCGTTTAAACAAGCCTCGTAATTCAACATGCAAAAAAGATCGTTAAGAACATCGCTAGCGCAAAGATCACCCTTGTCATTATGCTTTCCTCATAACTTTTTTTTGTATGTTCGGCTTTTATAATTTCCTAGTAGCTCGTCTTACCAGAATTAATGAATTAGTGTGACTGTATTTTGTTTTTCAATTTCAAATCTTCTCCAATTTTCAAACCCAAAAGATGCTAGTTTTAGTTTTTCTACATCGAGGTACATAAATTTACAACGGAAATTGTAACTAAAGGAGTAGTAGTATTGTAGTAAAAGCAGGCAACCGAGCACGATTTGTATTCTATTTTTTTAAAAGGATTTAATATTTAGAAAAGAAGATTATTACCAAATACTTAATAAATACAGGCTGAATTTGAATCCCTGACAATAGCTGACAATAGTTTAGCCTCATCATAACATATGAATCAATCAATGATTCCGTCATATTCGACCTACATTACGAGGAATTCCCTGTAGCCTACACATTTATTATTCACCAATTGGGTACAAAGAAAATAAAGAAAACAGTTGCTAATAAAGAATCTTAGGGAAACCCACAGGATAAACAGGCGTCAGTGATAAAGCTGAAATATAATTGAAAATTCATTTGAATGTGTACTTGTATGCATCGTTTACTTAAAAAGCCTGCTTGATCGATATTTAATTGTTTTTTATTTACTCCAAAATCATGCGGTTACCAATGATTTCAATAGATTTAAATCATAAGATCAATCATCATCGCCCTCAACTCAATAGATATGATTGATCTAATGATATTAATCTATAGAAAAATTCACACGACGAAAGAGAAAGAGTTTAAATTGTTTTTATTAGGTAACTGCGGACTGATGTTATCGTTGGTCGAATGTTTATAGCCACAAGCGAGGTCAAAGCCATCCCGTAGAATTAAAGTGCTTTCACTTACCACAAAATCCACAAATAGGATAATTGGTGGAACAATTCCCTGGGAATTCTTTAGAGGAGACAAATGATAGCAGTTATTGTCTCGAAGAAATTTTATTATCGCCCGAGGACATTTGGGAATTCCGCAATCGTGTCTAAACTCAGAACATTGTTCATAAAGCTCAGAAATATTTATGAAATCGCCAGTGGAAATTGTAATGGAGAACAATTGTTCTATAATTAAACCGTTAATTCTGATGACTTGAAATAACTATTGCAATTTAATCAATTTGAACTATTCAAACTCTGCCAGAAACTTATTATTCAGGTTATATCTACCTATACCTGTTAAAATGTCATTGACTTATAGTCTGTCTCGAGTTTGGAGTAGACAGAGCCAAAGACAGCATAGCAGGAGCAACGCTTGGAAAATAAAAGACCAAATGGATTAAAAAATGTACATGAAGTTTGTCTATAGGGTAACTCTTGAGAGGTTGGTAGAAAATTCAGACACCTCATACTTTATCATTATGACTCATCTCATAAAAAGCCTAATCGACCTAAAGCTAACAATCTATTTTATTAAAATTAATTTATCTCATGCCACCCACAACTAGACAATTTATAGCAATACACTGGCTGTTTCCCGGTTCTACCGTCGAGTTCCCCATTCTATTTTCGCCGCCACTCGCCTATAAAGAAAACGCTACGATGTCTCATTTTTTACTCATATTTATGTCCGTGTTGTTAAACAAGTCCAGGCTGACTCATGGTCTAGGATTAAACTAACTGACTAAGGAGTTAACCGTATCGCATTACAATGCGGAGGACGCGGTTTATAATAATTTCAATTTCAGTAAGTAGGTTTTATAAAATTCGTGGTGGTACAATAAAACGCAGGTCAATATTATTTGATACCAGCTCTCACTCACCTGAGCGTGTATATATTTTAAACTGAGAAGCTTTAGAGGCCGGGGTCCGCTAAATTTCAACCAATCAGCATTTGATGGCGATCGAATGGCTACTGCTTTCTTTCCAAATGTGTTAGTTCCTATCACTAGAGTCAAATTTTCTTTTCCATCATCCACTATCTTGATATGCATGGCCTTTGGATTTGCTACCTATGGTTGATATACCCAGTAACCTTATTAGGATTACAGTCTACTGTCTGTATCTCATTCAGAAACAGATTCCTAGGTCTTAAAAATAATTGTGAGAACATAACGCCACTTACTCCAACAGAAAGAAAACCTAAACAAGAAACATCCACAAAGAAATAAAGCGTTAGTGTTATTATTATTGAGATGAAGCTGGACTCATCTCGCTTCCAAGGTACTGTTGTTTTTTCTGCAGCCTCTGCGAGATGAAACGGGAAGAATAAAGCTCGGATGTAATTAAGATTACCCGACTCGAAAAAAGAACAACATTATGTCAATGAAAAGGTACAAGTATTTCCTACTTTTAAAGTTATTATGCAACTAGCCCGTTTTATGGAAAGCTTCAAAAGGAAGTTGGATTTTAAGACGTACATCTGCTTACAATAAAACAAACTTCACTTTTGTATCAAGTTTATACGATGAGTGAATTAAGATAACTTTGATAGCCAAAATACAATTGGCAAGTTTGATTTTGCCAATTTTATTTGAAATGCCAATCCGTAAAATAAGAGGAAGTGGTTGACCTAAACTAAATAAAAAGCTTGTAAAAATTCACAAGTCTGCTATAAAATATCATCGTCGGAATTCTATTTAATGACCTGCTATAATAGCCAACGGGGTTAAGTATGTTGTCATCAAACTCACGATGAGATTAAAACGCTGCACATTCTAAAAGTCCACACTTAATAAAATTATAAACATCAAAGTAGCTTCCTCATTCTATTAGGTTTTTCTTTTCGTAGGTGATAGAGGCGAACACTAATGTAGACAGCGAAGAAAACAACGTGAGAAAAAGTGGCAAAAGCGTCCACAAGTAAAGTGTGCAGGAACACAAAGCAACAAAATAAAATGACATCTTATCGTATACTCTTTAGTCAGGTGTAGTAGCTTTCATTAGTCAAAAATTTAGCAGTTGTTGCCTTTGTAAAATAAAAACTACTACACAATGACAACCATTAATCGAATTCAACGTTTTACTGTTATCATCGTATTAACAGGTTTAGAAAATTATATTGCCTTTTACGTTATTTTTGGATAAATACATGCAGGAAAAAAAAAATTGAATAAAGAATGATGTTAAAAACAACGCCGTGTGGTCTCCGGCAGAGTAGAATAGTACTAACTACTAACTACTCCAAGTCTTCCCGTGGATGTCGTAGAAGGCGACTTAGGAAATACAAGCTAAACAAAGCATAAAAACATCTATAAGACCTCTCTAGCCCTTCTGGCTAGCAGATGATGATGATGATGATGATGAATAAAAAATAAATCACACCAATTGAGTTCTGTAATGATAACTTTGGCGTTACCCAATATAATTAGTAATATTGTAGATTAAGATTTAGCTCTGTAACAGATGGACCGACAGCAAAATTATAGTAGGCGAATCCTGTAGAAAAACACAAGTATATGGAACCCTGAAGACCATACTTTGATATGAGCATAATATATATGATATAATAGATAGATATCTTTAATTTACATCGTGGGTACAAATTATACTTAATAGTAAAATGCGGAGGCATCTTAAGCCTCTCATAAAAGGCGCTGAGTTTTAATGGCAAAAGTAATTTATGAATTTTGCTAAAGCTTTTTATAGCTGCTTCCATCTTCTCATGTAATTTTAGAACTGCTTGATATTCTAGTCTAGACTGTAGTTTATTTTATTGCGGAAGTTCAGCAATACTACGTAATTTTTATTTATATTACTTTCGTAGTACTAATTTCGACATTTGGGTTCCTTGTTGTTTTCTACTGGATGTCGTTTTTATTTGTCGTTCTTGTTTGTATGTTGTAGTTCTGTTATTTGTCATTTTTGGTATCTAAAGCATAAATTAATTACTACTGCCATTTTTGATTGGCACATATTGTAGATCTAAATAGGGTATCCTTTTACACTAACTTCTATTCCGTTTGCATTTTACTATATTTTTATTACTATTATTGCATTTTAGTACATCAGCACCAATTATTTCCTAACCCAAAGACAAGATGTCTCCAACTTCTGGTTGTTAATTGATTCCATTAACGACTTTTACTGCATGTCGTTCCCCTCCAAATAATAAACAAATTCTAAAAGTGCGTCCGTTGGGGAGACGTCTAACAGTTAATGTCTCATTCTATTTCCGACCGCCGCAAACGAGACGAACTAAACTCGACAAACTCATCCGTGTACAATTTTCTTTGAAAAATATCAGCTTTGTTTTGACGTTCCCAGAATTTGTAGCGCAAAAAAACTGGCAGCAAAAAGTTTGTAACGATTGATATACACATAAAACTTAATATTTAACAACAGTTAAGTTAAGATTAAGAAACAATAAAAATTGCAATGGCTTATTAAAATCTTAATTAAACACAGTTCAACTTAACAGGACGGCTGTCCGTTTAAAACAGGTGGCTAATGAGGTAATCGATCTGGTCCACGAATCATAACTGGCAGATGACAAAAAAAAACTAATAAAAAACAAAAACATAAATCACCATTCACAAGTCACAACAAACGTGAATAGATAAACTTCGTCAAATTTCGAATTCGGAATCGCATCGCTAGTTCGAATATTGAAAATTCGAAACAACACATGAATACAGACTAGACCGCGCCGCGCGCGCAGCGGCCTGAGACTGGCTGGAGACAGAGGCGCGCACGCATCATTCACCTTTAACATTCATGCCATTCACACCTATGATACTATCTGATGAGAGAAAGGGACAGACGTAGAAAGTAATATTTCTGCGGAGGCGTAATTTCACAAGGCTCGATATAGTCAAGGACGATTTACAAAACAAAATCTCAATAAAAATATATAAAAATGCAGCTTTAGTGAAATGTCACCTGATATAGGTTAAATGGCGTGTGAGTGTGAGCCAGCAAGAGACAATGTCAGTTAATTTACCGCTTAAATATCACGTTAGTTTCGTGTCACTATTTACTCCGATTAATAAAAGGAAGGCTTTTCTTATGTGACTGTTTTCAAGTAAATATAATTAATTTGCAAGAACTGTACCCGCATAAAACACAGACATGAAATAAACCAACAGTAGTTATTGTTAGAAAACGACTAAACAAACGCCTTTTTATTACGTGATCGTTTTATATCGTCATCTTTGGATCAGTGGATCTCTATCAAAAATACATCTCTAATCAATCACAGATAACACATACCAGCCGGCCTATTTGCTAACTCAGTGTACAACGTTTTGATAACCATTTCAAAGTACATTACGTTTTATATAGTTAATCATAGGAAACCCGCAATGTATTATGAAATGACTATCAAAACGTTGGTCACTGAGTTAGCAAATAGGCCGGCAGGTGTGCAAAACTTCCATAGGCCTTCCGTCTTTGTATATTGATCATGGTATAATCACAGTTAACTCACCATAATAATTAAGTTCAATGGATGAGTAGAAGTTACAAATAACCGGACCTGGGTGTGGCTCGTAAAGCATTGGAGCTTACCTATATCATGTAAGTTCACAAATAACCTGGTAGAATTCTTTGTCTGCATAACTTCGCTATTTATATGCAAAAAACGGCGGTTGTTTGAAATAAAACTAATCGCTGAACTCAAGGACAGAACACAAATGGAAGGTCAGAGATTCAAATTAGGTGACTAATATTACAGAGACTGAATGTATGGAGATGGAATTTGTAGAGATCGACGAAGAGGATATTGTGCCGAATCCGAAACAGGAACTAATTTTTTGTGAGTAATTCTGTAGTACTTACAAGTATATTAAATTAAGTATATTATAATTAATTAATATAATTTAATAATTATTATTTAAATGTGAATTGACGTGAAAAAGTGCCTGTAATGGCCTATTTTCTGAATAAATCTTTGAATCTTAAATCTCTAAGAAATTTAAACAACCCTTGACACGAAAATGTCTCTTTTTTGTAAACTGCCGGATCGATTTTGATAAAGCATATCTATGAACCTGAAAACGAGCGTTCAAATATAAAAAAAAAACCGAAAGCATTACGTAAATACAGAATATATCAGGTTATCTACAATCTGGTCAAATTACCCATGGGCATTGCAGTGAATTTGAGGATCTTGAATGAACAGTTAGCCACACATCAGGAATAACGCTTCAGTTCTAAGCGACATGATGTTAAAGATATACGGTTATTATAAAAACAACACTTATTATAAAACGAGCACTAACTTTATTATCCGTCCAAAACAAATTGACAATGACAGTTGACCAAACGTCAAAGTGTTAGGTGTCAACTTATTTTGGTCAGATAATGGTTTAAACTAGATACTAAAGATATTCCTCGTTTTATAATTAGGCGGATAAGGTCCAACCGCGCTTTATACACAAACAATTAATGGAGTTACATCCATCGACCAACGAGTCTCGTTGTGACCACGATGGATGTAACTCCGTTGAAACGTCAACGGAAACAAATAATAAAAAGTTTCTTGCCAAGTCCCTTTTATATAACTAGCTTTTGCCCGCGGCTTCGCTCGCGTTAAGAAGTATAAAGTCTCAGCCCGATCGGTTTAAAATTGACAAAGTTTCATACAAACTTTCATCCCCTATTTTATCTCCTTTGGGGTAGAATTGACCAAAATCCTTTCTTAGCGGATGCTTACGTCATAACATCATTAGATTATAAATTCCAACCGCGCATAAACCAAATGTTTCGCTTGACATGCTGTTGATTATATCTGAATATGAAGTAGGTGCGTCTATTAGTATGCGAACCAGTGGTTCGATTAGGGACTAATTGCTGTTAGGGCTAGTGTTCGAGAATTGAGACCATCGCATATATCGGGGCAGTCAGGTAGATAATGGGATACCTAACAGAGCGGTTGATGTAACTAGTTTAGTGTCAATGGAATTGTCGCATCAATTCTAAATAATCCATTTAAATAATTATTATTAGGTTCGCATAACACAATCTGTTTTCTACAATACACATATAGAGCTGATTCTTACAAGCATTTATAATAATAATAAGTTATTTAGTTAGGGATAAGTTTGAATACTCTAAGATTACTTCTTAAAAACATGTAAATAAAATACGCCTGATTTACCCCAAAATCTAGATTCCTTAACAATTAGGTGTGAGGGCTCGACTCTCGACTATCCCGGCGCTCTAGCCGAGTTCTCACATAAATAGGAAATTAGGGAGAACACAAGACTCGACACACAGAACACACAGAGAATAACTTTATTGTACAATTTCACTTTACAACTTCAACTATGTAGATGTTGACTTCAATGAATAACAGAGACTGTTATGCTCCGAGAAATGATAGTAGACTGAAATATGGTAGCAGACTAAAAGATGGTACCAGACTGAAAGGTGGTAGCAGACTGAAGAATGAGTGATGAGAGAGAGAGAGAAAGTAATCTAAAAATGGAATGGAATGGAATGAAATGAAATTTGAATTAAAAATGAAACTTGAATTAAAATAAGGAATGAAAAATGGACAGGATGAGAGAAATGAGGATGGATGAGATGCAGCAGGTGGCATGCTGCAACGTTACATAGGTAATATGAAGAAATAAGGACAAAATCTCTTCCATGCTGGTGTGTGAGAAAAGAAAAAACATAGAATTAACACCTACTTCTCTTCCCGCGCAGATTGTAAAAGCCGATCGAGGGATTGGGCGTAAATCTTGATACATGTTTCAACCTATCACTAATTAGATTTCGTTCTCTACCTACACGCTAAACGTCGCTTTTAGGTTTTATAGACCAGGGCTCTGTCTATCCCGCAAGAGAAACAGACGTGATAGTATATATCTATGTATTTAACTACAAGTTCATTGACATTCACTACGATCCTTTTGGAAATAGGAAATCTCATCATGATAATTGCAAAAAAGTAGGCTAAGAGAAAAAAATTAAGAATCATTACTTAATATTATAAATGCGAAAGTAAGTCTGTCTGTCTGTCTTCTTTTCACGCTTCATCCATTGAAACAATTTGGATGAAATTTAGTATGGAGGTAGTTTGAGGCCCGGGGAAGCACATACCTTTAATTCCGAGAAATTCTACTGTCCCCGAGGGATCGACACCAACGCGGGCGGAGCCGCGGACAAAATTAAAATTAAGCGACAATATTTTCAAAATTTAAGAAATCGACTCGCTAGATTTTGTTTGAGCTATTTCTAACTAAAAAAATTTTTTTTTTATTTATTAACATCGATAATCGCCTGTTTTGATTATCGAGGTCAGTATCCATAGTAGATAACAGTAAAAAGTTGTTCGCCAAGAAAGGTTTTTTTTGTACACAGGTTGTTTTTTTCGTCTGTTTTTCCCAATGTGTAGATTTTTTTTATTTTGCTTCTAAATCATTTTCTAGCTTATGAGTGCCAGCCCTTAATAATATTTGCGCTTAATTAAAATTGACTTTATACAACGTGGAAGGGACATACCCGTAATAAATCAAACCACGGGCTATAATAGATCGCTAAATTATAATTAAATTAAAATAACAGTCATAAAATCAAAATTAAATTCGACATTTCCATACAAATCGCTCGGGCGGCTGCACACTTTTGTATGGAAATGCCGAATTTCTTTTTTGTTTTTTGACTGTTATTTTAATTTCGTTATACTATAATGATCTAGTATAGACCATGGTTAGATTTATCACGGGTATGTCCCTTCCACGTTGTATAAAACACGAACATAAATTGTACTGCAAATCCACTACTACAATACAACGCGGCAAGTGACATTATCGCTAATCGTGCGTGATACATATTTCATAAAAATCTATTGCACGATCTGTCTGCGATCAATCTGGTTTGACCACTAAAGGCTTTGGTCGTGAGTGACGAGGCCTCAGGCAGAGAATGCGAGGTTTACGACTCTAGGGAAGTAATTTATAATTTCTAATACATGTGAGAAAAACATAATGCATCGTAGATAACAAGAACTAATGAATGATTGTGACGATAGATACATAGTAGGGGCCTAGTTCTTCTTAGTCGTTTTCCTCATGACTGAGGGTCGTGACCACCATAATTTGCCCCAGCCACTAGACCAGATGTTTAACTTCTAAGCCGATCTGTACTGGCCCTTCAAGGCCTTCAGGAGTGGATCAGTCCAGCGCCTGGTTTGCTAACCAGAACTACTAGTCCTGTTTACTAACCATCTAGAACTACTGTTCTAGATGCCAAATGTTTAATAATCGAGCGTCGTGGGGACCTTAAAGATTAGGTCGAAAGAAGAAAAAAGGTTTTTTTTTTGTATGTATATTAGACGGCAAACGAGCAGACGAGCCACCTGATAGAAAGTGGTCACCGTCGCCCATGGACATCTGCAAAAGCAAGGTTATATGAAATTTTACATTTCAACGTTGGGGAGAGCAGGTAGAGGGTTTTAAAAATTTAAAACAAATAATTGGCACATTAAAATTCTGGAGCACGTTTAATGAATGTAAGCTGGCTTTGTAATATGCCAAAAATTGTGTATAACAATAATCTGACGATTTGACCACGACATCAGAGGGTGGCAGGGTAAAAAAAATACAGACAGTCGAAAAAAACCGGCCAAGTGCGAGTCAGAATCGCGCACGATGGTTACTATACATAATAAGTTTAAAATTAATAAAACTTTTTTTACTATACATAATTTAACTAAAATTTATGGTTTTTGCAATTTTCCTTTATCTGTGCTATAAGACGTTGCTTCGTACCAAATTTCAAGATTCTGAGTTTTTTTTTTTTTATATTAAATGGGTTTACTCTTGGCCATAATCTAGGCCAAAGGCCAAGAGTTCACGGGAGGTGCCCTGTGGGCTTTTATTCCCTTGCGAATGTTGAAAATTTGCAGCATAAACGGCTATATCTATTGATGGCATTGGCTTCGAAGTTTGATATTTTTACAGCTCCAAGGGACAGTAGACCTGAGTATTTGATATGAATTTCAGCTTGATACCTCCACGCATTCTTGAGAAAAAGGGTCTTGACAGACAGACGGACAACAAAGTGATCCTATAAGGGTCCGTTTTATCCTTTTGAGGTACTGAACCCTAAAAACACCAGTGAATCCTCGTGCATGGTTAGCTCTTCTTTACTTGAAAAGTAATAATTCAAGAATCACGTAATCTGACAATATCCATATTGTTGCAAAAACTAAAAACATACTTAACCCTTCCTATAATAAAGTCAAATATGGGGTGAAGGTACTTATACTGTGCTCCGAGGCAGAGTTACTCAGAGGTATCTATCATATCTTTTAATCTGACGCATACATACATACTATCACGTCTTTTCCTTTGCGGGGTAGCCAGAGCCTAGGTCTATGAGACCTAAAAGTCACGTTTAGCATGTTGGTGAGCGTGTAGGTGGAAGACGAAATCAAAATAGTGATGGGTTGCTAGCCGCATCGCCTACTAAATGATTTCTCAGAATTTTGCCTATTCCCTTGATCGGCTTTTACGATCTGCGCGGGAAGAGAAGCAGCTGGTACATTCTACGATTTTTCATTTCTCCCATACCAGCCATGGACCTAGCAAATCCCAAAATTCTCTCTTGGGCTCCCCTATATGATACTTTGAGTATATGGAGATCCAAAAAGGACACCGGCAAATTTTTACAACAGCAAGATAACCAGATGCCGCTATAATTGACTTAAATAAAATAACACCAGTTCTACATGCAAATTCTGGAGTAATTATCGACATTACCAGTACAATTGACAATGCTGATCATATAGGAAACAGCCAGAGGTCAGCCACTGATATGAATTACGATTATGACTCACAAACATTTTTATTGAAAGATTATTGGCACTCCTTTTACGTGTGGATATTGCAAATTGGCCGACACTGCCAGAGCCATAATCGCCAAGACAATGATGACAAGGTAATGATGATCATTTTATAACTTACTTTTTTTTTTTTTATAAGTGTTCTATTTTGCATTCACAATGCTATTTTGATATACTCATAATAAATTAAGAAATAAAATATGGTGAAAACATTTCATGCGGGTGACCTAGCAATCAAATACCTCACTTGTAAAAGTCGGGTATTTGTGTAGGTGACGTAAGCCTTAATATGTATAAGGGAAATGGGATATGGTGGAGAATTTCGGCGCCGAGATTGAATTGTGCGGAAGCTCAGGTGGCAGAGCATAGGTCGTACATAAACCTAGGTCGCCGGTTCAAGTTCCGCCCGCATGAATTTTTTTCACCATATTTTATTTCTTAGTTTATTAAGATTTTTTTTGATTGTTGACTATTCAACGTATGCCACCAGCTGATCGGTGAATTTGTATGGGAGGCTCAGTTTTTCTTCCATCATTTTTTACCTTTTCTTCCTGCAAGTCTATATTCTATTAGAGATTTCGATTCCAACACCAAAACACTGGTAATTAAAAATCACCCTGTACTGTGAATTATGTTTGTCGGATGTCTGCACATGTACTTGGAAATACTACAAGCCGGGCAAATATCATCAAGAAACCGCATTGTCCCGTATGTCCACCCGGTCGACAGGTTATTTACAGTCAAATCAGGGATTCCTTTGCTATGGTAATACCTTTGTGGACGGCAGACACCGCTCCTTGTTGTCCACCAATTATCATCACAACGTTTCCGGCTTTAGGGTCGCTTCTGATATAACCAATTTCTAATACTAGGATTTCGACAATGTTCTTGTAAACAAAACCCGGCCAAGTGCGAGTCGGACTCGCGCACGAAGGGTTCCGTACCGTTATCTAGGTATAATAAGTATAACTTTTTTTATTTAATTTTATTATATAATGTAACTAAAAAAAAAAGGTTTTCGGCATTTTTTTATCGGTGATATAATCTAAGTTTACTAAACTTAGCCATAAGTAATTTTTTAACATCAAAAATTGCTGAGAAGTAAAATATGATAATCAATAAGTGTTCAAAGAAACGTAAGTATATTTAATAAACGTTTTGAATTTTGAAAGCCTTTGCTTCGTAAAACAGTTCGTTCGTTAAATGAAGGAGAAAAACTACTCCATTATTCCTGTTACTGTCAACAATGTCATTGTGTGCATCACATAATGTTAGCTCGCACTTGGCCGGTTTTTTATTGACTCTTAGGTCTTTCAGCCTAACCTATACCAGATTGCTTGATTACTAGGTATAAAATTTATTGCGTTCAAGCTCAAAAACCTACATGAGTGATCGTCCGAACGGATCGTGACTTGGCTTCGAACTAAGCTGAGCTGGTGTTGATAATACATAAGGTCATTAATCAAGTGCATTGTGCATTAGATGATAGATCGAATTCTCACCATTTTATATTCTACTCATATTTTTATTCAAGACGCTTATATCAGGAGGAGCTTAGGACAAAAGCACGGGAAGCAATCGCTATCAACTGAATTAAATGAGTATTTTTTTGCCTAAAGTAGTACTTAGTCAATGTAGTTTTATATTCTACTCATATTTTTATTCAAGACGCTTAGATCAGAAGGAGCTTAGGACAAAAGCACGGACAGCAATCGCTATCAACTGAATTAAATGAGTATTTTTTTGCCTAAAGTGTACTTAGTCAATGTAGTTTTATATTTTACTCATATTTTTATTCAAGACGCTTATATCAGGAGGAGCTTAGGACAAAAGCACGGGCAACAATCGCTATCAACTGAATTAAATGAGTATTTTTTTGCCTAAAGTAGTACTTAGTCAATGTAGTTTTATATTCTACTCATATTTTTATTCAAGACGCTTAGATCAGGAGGAGCTTAGGACAAAAGCACGGGCAGCAATCGCTATCAACTGAATTAAATGAGTATTTTTTTGCCTAAAGTAGTAATTAGTCAATGTAGTTTTATATTTTACTCATATTTTTATTCAAGACGCTTAGATCAGAAGAAGCCCCACGGTCAACAATCGCTATCAACTGAATTAAATACATGTATTTTTTGCCTAAAGTATTACTTAGCCAATGTAGAGGTATTCACGGTATGGGATCTACTGTCATTTCCTAACGGCCACTGATTATGATGGTTAACATGTTATAGTTATGCGTGGGTTTATTACGATAGGTCAAGGGAATCGATGTTGCAACTTGCAGTTGTTGTATTAGTATCTGTTGATTGATTACTCATTCTAAAGTGTGATCTAATTAACAACTAGTTCTTGCCCATGGCTTGTAACTGAATGTGGCTTTTTGCCTGCTGATTTTCGGCTCAGACTACCCTTTATGAAACAAACCCTGTATATGTATCGGCAAAACCCCAACGCATTGTTTTAGTTATAGCTATCACAATTCAATTTGTTCGAACTGCATGACTCAATCGATACCTGGTACGTACTATCCCAAGATAAATGGGAACATTGAATATTCAATAGTACCAATAAACATGTCAACTACAAACACTAAGTGCTACAAGCTTATCAATCATTCTGTACGTTACGATTCCGTAGTTCACGAGAAACGCGCCATATATGTAGGAACATTCCTAATTATGTATTAACGATTTGAATAAACACGACTAGCAAAGAAGTCCCTTGACAAATGGTAACTATGGCATAAAATACAGACTGACTTTGGCTGTGTGCTTTCAGGACAAGATTAGTATTACATATGTCTTTTCCTCTCTTTTACCCTTCCTACTTACTTTGTGTTACGAGACGAATAAAGAAAGAAACTACTAACATCTCGACCAAAAATTTCAGGCAGGTTGATTACTATTACACCGTGTAAATGTACCCGTGGAATGTCGATTTTTTTTTTTAGTTCCCAGCATTTGTCCCATAGGAAAAGATGTTCATATGGACTGAGTCAGTTTACGGGGGTAAAGGGTCCGTCAAGGGTCAATTTACACGATGTATACCAATATGTTGTTCTGAAGGTGGCCCTCGGTCTCCGAAGCACTACGTATAAGGATACAACCACACGATCAGATAAGAAGGAAAACACAGGCTGACTTAACGGACTAATTATTTTTATAATAAGGATAGTTTTACTCTAGCTTTGCCGATGAACGGCATGATTTTTTTATTCAAATTTCAAAACGTATAATAAATACAGGATTCTTTGAATACTTATTAAATGTCATATTTCACTTCTCAACAATTGTTGATGTCAAAAATTTACTTATGGCTAAATTTAATACCGCTTCCAAAGCGGAGTGCAGAAGAAGCAACAAACTGCGCATTTTCTCCAAAAGACGTCAACTCACAATTGGAAACCTAATAAACTAGGTGTATGGACTGAGTGACTATTAATCTACCGAACGACTTGAACTACCACTAACTTGACCGTGTTGCATTTGTGTGCATAAGAATTGCATTTAGAGTTCTTAGGCGTTACATTTTTTACGGCGGAGCATCTATCCCTAACGGATCTTGAATGGTTTAGGTGTGGATTAGGATTAGACAATCATCATCATCATCATTTCCAGTAGGTGTCACGGTCAATCGACCATGCACACCCTGGTGTCAGAGTTCTTCGGAACCGCCTCTCGGCCTCTGACGTGTTTCCTTTAACGACCACCAGATGGCAGCCGGGACCACCGGCTTAACGTGCCTTCCGAAGCACGGAATCATCTTTATTTATCAGACAATCAGGTAATTCAAGCCTGCATTTATCAGACAATCAGGTAATTCAAGCCTGCAATGTTCTAACCAAACTGGAAACAACTAAACAAAGTATGCTTCCGGTGGGAAACGAACCCACGACCCCCGGGTCAACAGGCAAACGCCTTAACCACTGGACCACGGAGGCTGTTTATTTTATATTAGACAATTATCCCCTATCCCCTATATGGTTAGATGTCCCAAATTATTTATATTGAGGTCCGCAAAAATCGCAAATTATTTGCATAAATTTATAAAGAGCCTAAGTAAGGGCCAGCTCTTCAAATACAGTAATTTACTTCTTCTTCTTTTCGTGTCGACGGCTCAAGGGATAAAATTTTGTTTCTCCAGTGGCAACTTTGACACCACTCTCGGAGGCACAGTGATCATCCTTGGTGAAGTTAGTGGGGCACAAAGGGCATGAAAGGAGGTGCAACATGGTCTGGTCCTCGTGAGCACACTGGCACTGCATTTCTGCCTGTTGGATTAAGTCCCATCTGCTTTATGTACTGAAATGTAAAGGCAGGCAGAGGCAACTATCCGGCTTTTACCATAGGTGTTCGGGTTGAGGACAACATCATCTCGACAGCTCCGTGGCGCAGTGGTTAACACGCCAGCCTGCGACACGGAGTGTCCGGGTTCGATCCCCGGCCAGGTCACGATGGAAAATGATCTTTTTCAGATTGGCCTGGGTCTTGGATGTTTATCTATATATGTATTTGTTATAAAATATAGTATCGTTGAGTTAGTATCCCATAACACAAGTCTCGAACTTACCTTGGTGCTAGCTCAATCTGTGTGATTTGTCCGTATTTATTTATTTATTTATCTTTTATTTAACCGACTGCCAAAAAAGGAATGCGTTGTATTATAAGTTAATATATGTATGTATATTATGTATTTATGTAAGTTTCTTGATGCCACCGTAACTTACAAATGCCTCAATAGATTTAGACGTATGAAGTATTTTAAAATCCTTACATCCTTCTGCGTGTTAAGCTTTAACTTTTAGGCAGGGCAGTCGTGTTTCTATCTTTTTTTTTGTTATAATAACGTCTTATAAATCGATGAACGCCGGCTATACGCACGGAAAAGTGTCACGTTCCGCGTGCAAGCGAGAGCGCGGAACAAACGATAGATAGGAACGATCGGCCTAAGCGTTCGGCTTGTGCCGCACCTATCGGAAGCGTTCGGCTGGTGACGCACCTATCTCTCTTCTACCGTTATCACGTAAAATTAAATGTCCGTAAACCGACTTTACAGACAACCAATTTCTTTTATAATAACATGTTCTTATTAGGAGACGAGCATCGTCTTTTAATAAACATTTTATAAATTTTTTAGCTTTCAAAAACATTTTTAATGTTGACGTTTCGGTATTTTCATTTTGAAATCGCGTGGGCAGACAGAAATTGAATTCATTCACGTTTTATTTCTCAACAACATGTGAATTGATTGTAAACACGTTTTTCTCTTGTGAAATAAAGAAAAATAACCAACAGATATCAAATCAAAAGCTTGTTGTGTCGGTTTCCTTATAAGGAGAGGCTGTGACGGAAAACGGCGCAGGCGACTCATATTTGAATAACGAACAAGGTTGCCATGGCCGTAACTAAAAAAATAAAAAATAAACGACCAAGTGCGAGTCGGACTCGCGCACGAAGGTTTCCGTACCATTATCTATAATATGTTTCAAATTATTAAAAATATTTTTATTTATTATACGATATTACTAAAAATTTTGGCTTTTCGCAATTTTTCCTTTATCTGTACTATAAGACTTTGCTTCGCACGAAATTACAAAATTCTGAGTTCACGGGAAGTACACTATAGGTATTGATTCCCTTGCGAATGTCGAAAATTTGCGGCATAAATGGCTGTATCTTTTGATTGCGTTGGCTTAGAAGTTTGATTTTTTCACAGCTCCAAGGGATAGTAGACCTGAGTATTTAATATGAATTTTAGCTGGATACCGCAACGTGTTCCTCAGAAAAAGGGTCTTGACAGACCGACAGACAGACAGACAGACAACCGAGTGATGAACCGTTTTTTCCTTTTGTGGTACGAAACTCTAAAAAACAATAATAATGCTCTTTAGGTCTATACAGTCCGTCAATACGGGTTCCGCCACGGGCGTAGTGCTGGTGATCTTCTTGTATACTTAACGCACCGATGGGCAGCCGCCATCGAGAGCAAGGGAGAAGCACTGGCATTTAGTCTAGATGTCACAAAGGCTTTTGACCGGGTCTGGCATAAGGCTCTTCTCGCGAAGTTACCATCTTTCGGGCTTCCTGAGGGACTATGCTTGTGGGTCGCTAGTTTCTTATCTGGGCGAAGCATTCAGGTCGTTGTAGACGGATTATGCTCCGATATCATGCCCATCAATGCTGGCGTCCCCCAATGATCTGTTTTATCACCTACGCTGTTTCTTCTGCACATCAACGACATGCTTAACACTAGTAGCATCCATTGCTATGCAGACGACAGTACGGGTGATGCATATTATGCAGGTCGTGCAAATATCCCTCAAACACAGGTGGAGGAGAACAGAAAGAGACTTGTGTCTGACATTGAGACCTCTCTGGAGCAGGTCTCTGAATGGGGTAAACTAAACCTAGTTCAATTCAACCCTACTAAGACACAAGTCTGCGTGTTTTCCGCTAAGAAGACCCCATTTAACATAGCACCGAAGTTTCGGGACACCTCTCTTACCATTTCTAAGAGTATTGGGATCCTTGGCGTCGATATTACGAAGGAGGTCCAATTCCGGAGTCATCTGGAAGGTAAAGCCAAAATGGCTTCTAAAAAACTTGGGGTGCTCAATAGAGCGAGGCAGTACTTCACTCCGGGTCATAGACTTTTATTATATAAAGCTCAAGTCCGGCCCCACATGGAGTACTGCTCTCATATCTGGTCTGGTGCACCTCAATACCAACTCCTTCCTCTTGATTCCATCCAACGCCGGGCAATTCGTATTATCGACGATCCCACACTCACAGACGATTTAGACACCCTCGGTCTACGGAGAGACGTTGGCTCTCTGTGTGTATTTTACCGTCTATACTATGGGGAGTGTTCTGAAGAACTTTTTGAATTGGTGCCACCGTCACCTTTCTACCACCGCACCGCTCGCCACAGGAGTAAAGTCCATCCCCACATCCTTGACACTTGGGTCTCCAAAAATGTCAGAGCGTCACGTGGTTTTTTTCCTCGTACAGCAAGATTGTGGAATGGACTACCTCCCGAGGTTTTCCCTGTGTGCTATGACTTGAGGTCCTTCAAAAGGCGTGTTTACAGGTATCTTAAGAGTCGGCAACGCATCAGCAGCTCCTCTGGTGTTGCAGATGTCCATGGGCGACGGTGACCACTTTCCATCAGGTGGCTCGTCTGCTCGTTTGCCGTCGGATATACATAAAAAAAAAAATACAGATTTCGGTTTCGGTAATTTGAAACTCCTCTTTATTCGTCCACTCCTCAGCTGTGGTGTGACAAGCCCGGGGTCCGCTATTACATTCCTACATAACCATCATCATTATCATCATCACATGCGTGAAAAGTCCACTGCTGGACAAAGGCCTCTCCCAAGGATTCTTTATTCCCTGGGAGGATATTGCAATACCGCTTGGCAGGCGGCTTGGCGATCACGTCTATTACAATTATTTTTGTATATCTTAAATAGTTACAAGTTGAAAGTACAGAAATATAAATTATAATGTGACTATCCTGTCTGCCTGTACGTCACAGGTGATTTTCTCTGAAACTACTTGATGGATGAAATGGTTTGGCACAGAAATGAAGTTAAGTGACTGAAATACCAACGTGATATTTCATTTAAATGTTAAAGGGCAAAATCAATATTTATATTAAAATTTAGAGCTCTTCATAAAAAAGGGTGGTAAAATATTTTTCAACGGATTTTTGGAAGAACCTGTAAATATGACAAAAAAATATTTGCCCGCGCTGGGAATCGAACCCCTGGGAACAGACCCTCGGTTGGCGCAGTAGTTTATTAAATACTGTGCACAGGGGTAGGCGAATCTTAATTAAGTTTTATACCCAAGATGATAGCACTGATTTTGGGTTTTGTTTTGTATAGTTATGTAAAATGAAATATATATTATACATAGGTGTTACTTAAATGAACATTTTATGTAACCAGTGATATCGAATACCATGATAATGAAGTAGGTACAAGTTGCCCACGTCGGGAATAGAACTCGATAAAAAACGAACCACGGCGACACGGAGGCCACCATCTAATACATTTTTATACACTTTGTAACTTCCTTTTTGTTTTTCCTTTTAACGCATAAGAGCGCATAATTTGGAAAAATAACGTTGAACTTGTTGATAGCTTCATAAAGGCCGTGTACGAAATTAAAGCCTCGAACCGCGTATTTGCTCCGCCATTTTGTCGCAATGACAGCAATTTTCGCGGGAAGTAACGACCAGCGTCACGACACGATGATGTTATTTCTACGCCAAAAATGTTTTAGTCTGTATTTTTTTGTTTATTTACATTGTTTTAATTTTGACGATATCCTAACTAATATTATAAATGCGAAAGTGAGTTTGTTTGTTTGTTACGCTTTCTCGTTGTAACTACTGAACCGATCATCATGAAATTTTGCATACACGTTATCTGGGGTACGGAGAAGGACATAGGGTACATTTTAACCCGGGAAAAAGTACTGTTCCCGAGGGATCGACATCGACGCGGGCGGAGCCGCGGGCGAAAGCTAGTCAACAAACAAATAAATAAACAACAAACTCACTTTCGCATTTATAATATTAGTAAGGATAAGGATAAAGATTGTTCAAAAGCTACGAACGGAGTCGCGGGCACGGCTAGTATCCCTATACGTATTTAGGCCAGTGCCGGATTTGTACCTAGTTTTTATGAGTGTAGGCCATTTAAAAACCATGAGATAACCAGGGAACTTTATCATCATCATATCAGCCAAGGATTTCCAATACGACCGGTTGGAAGCGGCCTGCATCCAGCGTCTTCGTGCGACCTTAGTCAGGTCATCCGACCATCTGGTTGGTAGATGTCAGACGCTGCGCTTGCCGGTACGTGGTCGCCATTCGAGAACCCTTCTGCCCCATCGGTTCTATGTGCCCCGCCCACTGCCACTTCAAAGAGCTAATCCGCTGAGCTGTGTCAGTGACCTTCGTTTTCTTACGCATCTCCTCGTTTCTGATTCGATCTCGCAGAGAAACAGCGAGCATAGCTCTCTCCATAGCTCTTTGAGCGACTTTGAGCTTTCTTATGAGGCCCAAAGAACTAGAACTTGTTGACTTTAATCCTCTGAATTCGCGTGAGTGTCCTCTAAAATCTGCCGCCCCTAGGCCGCGGCCTATACGGCCTAGACAAATCCAGGACTGACTTAGGCGAAACCACATGCGAACAATTGGACCTATCTATAACTATTGTTCACACAGTATTTCAAGGGTTCACGACCTCCAGAAAATAGCTTATTAAACACAAAACACAGTATCTGTAAATAACAGAGTACAGGACATTGTTAGCACGTGTAGCGGCGCTAGTTTTTAATAAAATTGCCACACACTGGCAGCGAGCCAATCTCATAGAGTGCCGTTGTTCAGAAGTGGTACTAGATAATAAACGATATCGTATTATCTATACTTCTATACTATATTAATAATATTATAAAGCTGAAGAGTTTGTTTGTTTGTTAGTTTGAAAGCGCTAATCTCAGGAACTACTGGTTCAAATTGGAAAATTCTTTTTGCGTTGGATAGTCCATTTATTGAGGAAGGCTTTATTTTATTTTTTAGACTATAAATCATCACGCTGCGACCAATAGGAGCGAAGCATCAATAAAAATGTTTTGAAAATGGGGGAAAATAATTAATCTATATAAAAACTATAAAAAAGCTAATTAATCATAATAACAGAAATTGCAGCGGACGAAGTCGCACGAAGAAACTAGGTGTGAATTACGAAATAGGTATTGATCGGCTTGATACATATTTCTTGGTCTATGTCGGAATGGCTAGGTTGTTGACCTCGCATGATGCGTTACCTAACAATAGATAAGATAATAGCATATTTTCCAAATGTTGCCAATTTATCGTTGGACTTTACCAATTAGATTTATAAACAAATAGCAGCCAACCCTACTTTAAAGAGTATGTATTATTATATGAAAGCAAGTTTTATAGATGATTCTTAGATATGTTTTATCAAAATCGGTGCAGCCGTTTACGATATAATGGGATTTGCGTGTCGGGGGTTGCTTGAAATTAAAAGTCTCACTTAAATAAAAAATTAGGCAATTCGTGGATGTGTTAAATTTAATAATTTTTACATCTGTTTGATAGTAATGTTACCTCTATGGTTAGATTGGAATAGAATAAGATACATAATTTTGGCATATTGCATAATTTCTCAGTAGCGCAATCTGCTGCAGTCTCCCTGAGAAACCCGGGTTCGGTTCCCGAATTATTAATTGGTTTGGATAAAATTGGTGACCACCAATCACCAATTTTTTATTATATTGTTCAGCTTAAAGGAGTTCTTCACTATCTGATATCAGCGTCAAGACAGCATAAATATTAAAAAAAAATTGTTTTGTTCATTATTATTATTATTAATTATGTCTCGCGTAACTTTATATTAAAGCATAATATTACTTTATCATCCCATTTTCACTAATTTATAATTAGTTATAATAATAAAGGCCGGCTGGAGTTACCCAAGGAGGGTTGATGCCGGTAAGCAGTAAAAACTTGCCAATCCTTTTACAGCACGCATCCTATCATAGACCCCGGGGTCACTACAGCTGGGGATGCAACAGAGAAACTCAGATAATAATGATGAAATAATACAATTATTAACCTTATTTTTATGTAAATTATATTACATCTCGCATGTAAATTAATTACTTACGACGAACACAGGTGAATGATCATGTTTTACAATTGGCGCCTAATGAATGACACAATAGTACAACTCGTGTATAAATTAATTTAACACCCACAGATGGTAATAAACGCTCATAGAAATCAAGAGAACTGCATAATTTTATTACATACGTACATTATGGGCGTTATACCTAGGCCAAGCCAGTGAGCCAAGCCACAAGACAGTGAATCCTATTGGTTGGTTATTTATTGCCGTTTACCCGAAGCTAATAGAGTGGCTTATTGTTTTTATAGTTTATGAATGCTTATAAGTAAGTTTTTTTGTATACTATTCCAGCATAACTTCGTCGGGTCAACGGATTTAGAGTTATAAAAGTTTTTAACTATGATAAATCTTCAAATAAATTTATGAACATTTATTGTAATTAACAATAAATCTTTCGTATAAAAAAAGCTAACTACCGAACCGATTGTGAAGAAATATAAATAGGACCAACTTGAAAGCATACCCTTCCAAACAAAAAATAATTTTTAAAATCTGTATAGCACTTGAGATATAGATTTGATAACCTCCTCCTTTTTTTAAGTCGGTTAAAGTAGTATAGGCTGTAGAAATAGCTTGGAAGGTTGCGTTAAGTTCATAAAGTTAGATCCTACCCTTCCTCTCAAAAATTCTAGAAGCTGTAGTGCACGCCCAATTATCTGCCTTTGTTTTCGCAAACTCTCTCCTTACTCCTTTTCAGTCTGGATTTCGCCAGAGCCACAGTACGGCTACTGCTCTTCTTAAAGTCACCGAAGATATTCGTTTGGGCATGGAGAATACGTTGGTCACCACCTTGGTTTTGATTGATTTCTCTAACGCCTTTAATATGGTCGACCACGATATTCTACTTGCCATCCTCCATCATTTGCAGTTCTCGTCTTCATTTGTGGATTGGTTCTCAGCTTATCTTCGCGACCGCCAGCAAGCAGTTCGTTTGGATCGCAAACTGTCAGGTTGGAAATCTCTCGCTACAGGTGTGCCTCAAGGTGGAATTTTATCACCCTTGCTCTTTTCTCTTTTTATTAATCTTCTTTCTACTTCAATTGGCTGCGCTTATCATTTTTATGCAGACGATCTACAAATTTACGCGCAATCGTCAGTAGAGGACTTAGAATCGAGTATTGGGATTATCAACTCGGCATTATCTTCGATATTGTCTTGGTCTAATGATTATGGTCTATACCATAATCATTAGACCAAGTCTATTAAATTTATTTGCCTAGAGACAGTGTTAAAGTCTATTAAATTTATTTGCCTAGAGCTACCCACAATTATGGCCTGACACTTGGATGGATTGACAACTATTTGTCAATCCATCCAAGTGTCAGGCCATAATTGTGGGTAGCTCTAGGCAAATAAATTTAATAGACTTTAACACTGTCTCGCCTGTGACTTTTGATAATCGCACCATCCCGTTCTCTAAATCTGTGAAGGATCTGGGTTTGCACATAGACTCCACTCTTAGCGGGATCACTCATATAGCCGAAGTTAGTCGCAATGTAACAGTCACTCTCCAACAACTCAACCGTCTTAGGAACTTTTTTCCTTTGAAAACGAAGATCTTACTTGTCCAAACCTTAATTTTTCCGATAATTGACTATGCCGATGTGTCGATCTTCTCCTTAATAATTGCATTCGTTTTATTTTCTGCCTTCGAAAATACGATCACATTTATTCCTTTAGTTCCGACCTTAAATGTCTTCCCATCCGTCAACGTAGACAGCTTCGACTTCTTTGCACTCTCTTTTCTGTTCTTAATAATCCTTTCTCTCCCGAGTATCTAAAATGTAAGTTCAAGTTCCTTTCTGAGACTCATGATCGGCAGCTTCGTTCTACGAATACTCGTCTCCTCTTTACTCCTCTCTTTCGGACAAATTTTATGTCAATTTCTTTCACTCTTCAAGCTTCTCGACTTTGGAATGCTTTGCCCGTTGAAATAAAAGAAACTTCAACAAAATTTTTCTTTCAAAAGACAGGTTCACTCTCACCTTCTTGATTCTTTATCTCCTTAGAACCCCGTCAGTAATTTTTTTTTTTCTATATTCATCATTGGTATGTATATTGTATTTATATGTAAGTTTATGTATATATTGCATATATATGTATTTATTTACTTTACTGTCGTTTATGTGTATGTATAGGTATATATTATTTGTAGTAAATAGATCACTTTTTGCGCCATACAATTTTTTTATCTGTCATTTCCTATAGTTGACTGGGAGATAATGCTTATAGCATTAAGACCGCCAATTGTAACAAATTTTATTTGGAACAATAAAGTTTATTAAATAAATAAATTGATAAAGTAGTAAGTGAATTTAACGGTTTTATTTATTTAGAACAAATAACGTTCTTGGTTCTTGCTTCTAAATTATCCTCGTAATGAAATTTACGGATAATATAATGTACGCTTTGCTAATGAACGCTCAACCTACTGAAAGGATTCTGATGGAATTTGCATAAAGTTTTACCTTGATTAAGTCGTAAGTCTTTTTTGCGACAGAAGTCCCGAGCAAAAGAAAATATATATTGTTCATAATAAAGAATTACATTTGGGACAAGCTTATTCGTTGACGTCACTCGATTACGTATTATAATACCTATAAATACTTGTAATAAGTTGTGCTGTCGGGTTGGTTGCTCGACAGCCGGCATGCGGCTTGTTATTAAGTATAAATATTTAGCTCTGCCCACGTAGTTATTGTTTCCAACGATGGTTCTCCGAAGATGGCCGCTACGATGACTTGTTTAGTATGTGTAAGATATTTATATGTAGTATGTGTGTTCTCGTTTTTCTGTATTACGTGTAGGACAGAGCCTAGCGGATCACATAATCTGCACACCACGTTTCCTAACTAATATTATAAATGCAAAAGTGAGTTTGTTTTTTGTTTATTACGCTTTCACGTTGTTACTACTGAACCGATCATCATGAATTGCATACACGTTATCTGGGGTACGTAGAAGGATATAGGGTACATTTCATCCCGGGAAAAAGTACTGTCCCCGCGGGATCGACATTGACGCGGGCGGAGCCGCGGGCGAAAGCTAGTGATAGCAGGGGTTGGAATACCGGTAAAATTCATTACCGGTAGCTCTATGAAACGACAGTACCGGTAATTGGATTGGTACCGGTACATTTGGTAACGGTAAAAATCAAGTACCGGTACCTCTATAATACAACGGTACCGGTAATTGGATTGGTACCGGTACCTCAATAAAACGATGGTACCGGTAATTGAATTGGTATCAATAAGTTTAATAACGGTAATAACAGAAGTATCTGTACTAAATACCGGTAAACAGTATCGGGAATTATCATTTTGTTAATGTGTGTCGTTGTCGTGTTGTGTATGTGCGGCGTGCGTGAGGCGGGGCCGACAATGGGACGGAACTTTTCCAGTCGAGCGAGTCCCATGCGGGGGACGGCATCAATGCGTAGGTACCGGTAAATTTAACGGAATTTTTAACACTATTATTGCCGTTATTTTTCTAGATGATTACCGTTAAAATTTAACAGAATAGAAGTACCGGTACTTACCGGTACTTATAATGTGAATTTGGTACCGGTACAATTACCGTTAACTGTTATCAATATTATTACCGTTAAATACTAGATTACCGGTACCCCATATTACAGTAAAATTTTAACAGAATAGTAATACCGGTACTTATAATGGGAATTTGGTACCGGTAACAAGCCCTGAGTGATAGTATAAATAGAACCAAATCAGTTAATTATTAATACAAATGTTTCGCTTAGCGATGGATACTGGGGTTTGAAAAGCTGAAGGACCAGTATTAAAAAGGCGAATTTTTGGAAATGTTAGAGCATTGATGGGTTGACTATATAATATATGTATATAATATTTTTAACTGTATTGCCACCTATGGAAGTGAAAGTTTTATTGGTCCTGTGTCGTCTGCCATACGCGCTCTTAAAGATGGTCTCTCATTCAAACCGACTGGTTTCAAAGGGACAATTTCAGAAGAAGAGGAAGACCGAGACCGGAATGGGTCAAATGACTCGGATATCATCATCATATCAGCCGCAAGAAGTCCACTGCTGGACATAGGCCTCCCTGAAGGATTTCCAATACGACCGGTTGGAAGCGGCTTGCATCCAGCGTCTTCCTGCGACCTTAGCCAGGTCATCCGGCCATCTGGTTGGTGGATGTCCGACGCTGCGCTTGCCGTACGTGGTCGCCATTCGAGAACACTTCTGCCCCATCGGCCATCGGCTCTACGGGCTATGTACTCGGATATATATATAAATAAAATAATGAATAAAGATAAATTGAAGAAAAGAGGGGAGGCCTTTGCCTAGCAGAATGACACAAATTGATAATAAAAAAGACAACTTATACGATATGGGCAGTAACATCATTTAGTAATTAATATTCCAGTAAAGACAATATAAAATTCAACTCAACCAGTGCACTTAACACAAATTAATTGATACGTAACACAGATCCAAAAAAGGTAAAAGCCTATCAAAGCAACTTTGAAATGCTCGGAATTCCAATTGGAGGATAATGACATCACTGCACAATTATGTGAATGCATAAGTTCGGTTTTGCTTATCTTAATCCACACAGGCGGCAAAAATAATTCCCTCGGTTATCAGAGAGTTATTCGAACATGGAGAGGAGGTCGCAAAAATATACTTATCAGACCGAATGTACTTCATAGATTTTTTCGTAATAGTTAATAGCAACTTGACTTGTGCTGTGTAGTAAAAACATATATGACTTAGTAATTGATGCCTGAATGCTGAAAGGCTGAAATAAGTTTATTAAATTTGAATATTTATTATTACTTCACACATTTATATCTATACTAATACTAATATTATAAAGCTGAAGAGTTTGTCTGTTTGTTTGTTTGTTTGAATGCGCTAATCTCAGGAACTACTGGTTCAAATTTGAAAATTATATTTTTATTTTTGTGTTGGATAGTCATTATTGAGGAAGGTTAGGCTATAAAACATCACGCGGCGACTAATAGAAGCGAAGCATCAATAAAATGTTTTGAGAACGGGGGAAAATTATTCATCTACACTAATAAAAAAACGAATTAATCATAATAACAAAAATTGCCGCGGACGAAGTCGCGGGCAACAGCTAGTTTTGTTATAAATACGCGGCCGGTCTCGCGAGCTGCTACTTGCTTTATTTCTAATTTATCCGAGTGAGCCGTATCCCGATACCTTCGTTCCCTTCCTAAATCCAACAAATTCCTATCCTTCCCCAGCTTAAAAATACTTCCAATGGGGGGCAGCATCGAAAGCACAAGACGCCAAAATAACTGCAGGCGCCAACCCGCTTGCCAAGCGTGGTATGGCAATATCCTTCCATGGAACATAGAATCCTTGGCAAAGGCCTTTGTCCAGCAGTGGACATCTCATTGCTGAAATGATTATATCTTTACTAGCTCTCAGAAGCAGAGAGAGAAAAGAAAAAAGTGTTGGATGAAGAAAAAGCGCGAGAAACGCAGACAATGGATTTTCTATTGTTATGCGGACCGTACGGCCCGCTTGGGGGTTGAGAAGTCAAAAGTATATAAAGATAATCTTTATAATATATCGTTGAGTTAGTATCCTACGGCACAAGTTCACAACTTACTGTGGGGTTAGCTCACTTTGTGTAATATCCCTATATATTTATTTATACATACATACATACTATCACGTCTTTTTCCCTTCTGGGGTAGACAGAGCCTAAGTCTATAAGACCTAAAACCCACGTTTAGCATGTTGGTGGTGGTGTAGGTTTTTTTTTTACTAAACATTGGATTAGGCATTTGTCTCCCATCTCATCTAAGGCAAAAAGAATCAAAATAGTGATGGGTTGCTAGCCGCATCGCCTACTAACATGATTCCACAGGTTCAGTTATATTTATAAAAAAGCAAACGTCAAGAAACGTATAATTTGCAACGTTAGCTCTACATATTTCATCACAATGGCCGCAATATGGTTTCAGATCGTAAATTCAGAGATTAAGCTGTGAATTGTGATCTGTTTTATGGCCGGCGACCCGGTGGGCCAGCTGAACGATGGCTATTTCGACATTGTGTTTCTGAACTATTGTTTTGACACAAGCACAGTTCTCCGAGTGTTTCAAGATAGTGGTCAAATAAACCAGGCTTTGTTTGTTTTTCGTGTAAGTGGCCAACACTGATTTTCCAAGCTGCCTAAAGGCATCTGATATAGCTTAACGACCGACATCAATGATGACAGCTGGAACGGCTTAACGTGCCTTCCGAAGCACAGAGGAGTCGAGATATTTTTGTCACTTGCTATCACCATTCACAGTGGGGACTGTGCCCAGGGCTGCCTAACATGCGTAAGCGAAGCAAAGTAACAGATATAAAGCTAATCAATACATAGTATAAATTGAAGTCATCTGTCTGTTTGTACTGTACATGCTAATCTTGAAAACTGGTATTTTGATGGGCGTTTCACCAATGTGTAGAGCATTTGTAGAGCATGTGTAGAGCATTCCGGGGAGGTTTATTCCCTTCCCAAATCCAGAAAATACTTATCCTTTCCCAGCTTCCGATGGGCAGCAGCGTCGGAAGCACACGAAGCCAAAGAAGCTGAGTATGACAATATCCTCCCATGGAACGAAAAATTCTTGGGAGAGGCCTTAGTCCTGCAGTGGCCGCACCGGCGGTCTCAGGTCACGTGTCCATTTTACCAATTTTCAATCAGGTCACGAGTCCTGAGGCGAGTTTAAATTTTTTACCCATATCAAAAAGTGCACCACGCATGATTTCACTTTAAAAAACTAGACACTAGAAAAGACCAGGTGCCAGGTCATTCTTCTCAGAGGATTTCGTTACACGAGATGTTTCTGCTTTTCCCTTTTACAACATCCATATGAAGCGAAATGCTACTTTGGCTGAAAGCTACACTACACTACATTTACATTAAAAAATTACACAGAATAAGTAATTTTTTTTTAAAGATAATTGTTACCTCTTTTTTTTTGTAAATTACGGTGCAATAAAGAGTATTATTATTATTATAATAAGTACTAGCACCCTTTGAGTCAGAAAACTATATCAGTGTTATTATAAAACAAGGACTAAAGTTAGTACCAGGTTTAAGCCGGGGTCCAAGTCAAGTACTAAGGAAAATCGTATTATAAAACGAGGTTTATCGTTTAAGCCATAGATGATCCTAGGTCTAAAGATAAACCTACAGTTCCCTAGTTTAACTCTAGTACTAACTTATTTTGTTACCAACAACAAATAGGTCACTTTTCACCAAAAAAAATGCTTTGATGCTAAAATCTATGTCAAATCCTATTACCCTATTCGCAATGAGCAAAAACCTGGAAAATGAAAATTTATGAAAAAATATTTTAATTATTTGCATTTTAACATATCAAAATATATAATTAGATTATTTTCAACGCTTTTGTCGTTATTTATGTTTCACAACCGCCACAAAACAATGACTTTTAGGAACCTTAATTTAATATTAGAAAAAAATAGTTTGTACAAATATAAACAAATTTTTACACCATATTCACTTTTACTTTTGTTCACGTAAATTTTATCTCACAGCAACTTTAGAAAGCAACTTTAGAACAATTACTTCGACACACTGCGCCGTTAATTCATTAAATCGTTAAATAAAAATATATTTTTTACAATCATATTTGTAAACAAACTTTGAGGTTACTTTGGAACAAATTCAATTTGTTGCGCGCGCACACGCGTTCCGTTTCAGATTTGTAAAATTCTTAAATCGTTTTGTATAAAGTATGATTTTTTATCTGACCACTGAATATATCGTTTATGACATAAATAAACATGTTTCTCCATTTCAATTTTATTATTATTAGTTTTATACTAGTTTCAAACAATAAATTTTATTATTTATTTTAATATTAATGAAGATCGGAACGTAGTAGTAGCATATTGAACGAATGATTGAATGAATCCTGCTTCCGGTAGATCATCTAGAGATCGTCTCAGGTCTAAGTTAGTCTCGACTTAGTTCACTTTTTGTAATGAAACAAAGTTTAATTTGCTAAACCTAGGTTGATCCATCGCTAGTCCGGACTAAGGTAGACCAGGTTTAAACCTGGGTTTTGCCGTTTTTTTATAATAACACTGTATCAGTCTTATTAATAAAACGCGGACTAACTTTAGTACCTGGTTTAAACCATTATAAATTGAAAATGACAGTTGACAAAACGTCAGAGTGATAACTGTCGTCTTATTTTGGTCGGATAATTATTTAAACCCCCCCGTAGCATGGCTACTATCTACAGCTCACGCCAAAGATAGATAAAAAAGCAGCCTACTTAAAATTTATCGAAGCCCACCAATGAAAACGTAGTATTTATCTCATACGATTCGTAGTACGCATGCAGTCTAGAAACATTATTCATATTTCAAACAGGAAACTACAAATAAAAAATTTTAACCTCGTATGATTAAAGAAAACGAACGTATTAGACATAATTTATAAAATACCTAGTGATATTTACTTAAAAACTAAATATATTTGGGTTTATTTTTATTCAATATGGAAATAACGGAATTTAAATCGTGTACCAATCAAACGCAAACAACCACTTTACACTGACAGTACACATCTGTCATTAATCTGTCGGTAAAATGGCCAACCTCGATTTTGCCTGCATTTGTCTATCGCGAGCTGTCAAACCCATGCTCGCAAGACGCGCACCCCGCGACTTGTAACGTATTTATGAATGAAATTTGACATTATTTAACGCGTGTGCCATGCTCGCTGGGTTAAAAGACGCAAAACGCGATATTTTGTCTTTTTATCAACGGAGACAGTGAGCCATGCTATAGTTAGTCTACGTTTTATAATAAGACGGTTTATGTCTCCAAATAAGCGAGAAAATAAGCTAAGAGATCACTATTATGTGCAGCCAACAAGCACTGACATAGTAAAACTACTTAGCAAACTTCACAGAGTTGCACTGTGACACTATAAATGAAGCGAAGGTTAAATCCACAGAGGCACAAAGTTGCACATCTTCATTGTGCTAAGTTAACGCCAAGTTATACTTAACTCGTAGTTGACTTTGTTCAGTTAGTGTGGTTATGTAACTAATCAGATTATCACATCTTTACAGACTATATAGCGTGTAACTTAACCAACAAAATTTCCGTGGGGGGGTGACCGTCAAAATGAACAACTTGTCCTATAGGACCAATGCTGGGAACGTTTAGTATCGGCTACGGTTAGCTGTTGTGACATACTACGGACGGATAGACAGACATGACGAATCCATAAGGGTTCCGTTTTTTGGCATTTGGCTACGGAACCCTAAAAATCTGACACCAGTGTTGGCCACTTACGCACAAAAAGCAAACAAGCAATTGTTAAGTTCACGCCGAATCGAGTGCGGCTCATTCATACTAAGTGAGAGCTATTTAGGGAGCAGAGATTGTAGACTACAAACTTTGCTCCCTAAGCGAGGGGTAATCTGCGTAATGAGTTTATTATGTCTCTTAATATACATAGATTATCTTTGGTCGAGATAACAATACTGTTGATGTCTAATTGACTACAATCATGCTTTATAGTACAATCGAACTAAATTCATTATACAACAAAATAGGTACAGAGAAAAAAAGTTGAATGTGATTTTTCCTAATTTTCATTAAAAACAAAAAAAAATAGGATATTGGTAGATTCCGTAGTTACATCAGTTATTTCAGCTCGCTTTGTTGTTTTTCGTGCATATAAGTTTAAACATTAGTGTCAGATTTGTCAAAGTGCCTAAAGAAATCTGACTGCCATCAATGATGACAGTCGGGACCAAAGGCTTAACGTGCCTTCCGAAGCACGGAAGAGAGAAGAGCTCGAGATATTTTTATGCCAGTTGCAGTCACATATCCCGGTAAGGACCACGACCCGGGTTGCTTAATGCTTTTTGCTTTGCTTTTTTCTATTACGACGTTTGCATAGATGTCATATTATCTCTGGTTCAGTTAGTAGCGTAACAGGGTGGCATGTTGGCAAAATGCCACGGGCCCCAGATCGTAGGGGCCCCCGGCCAGGACCAGAAGAGCGGGGGGTAAATGGGAGTAGGCACCAAGAACCTATTCGCTGACCTCACACTCTCATGGGCCCCATCGAATCAGTTTGCGTTGATCATACGAATTCACATTATATGAACTAGTTTGTCAACTACGTTGCCAGTAAGTGTTGTTGATATAATAAGTATCAAATAACCACAAGTAATAATGGTTTCACATGGGCATTGGCCCATGTGACCATGGGGCCAGAGGAAGAGAGAAATGTATAGGCCGGTATTGACCGGCATTTGCGCTTAGTTGTGTGTTATATTTTTGAAATATCAGCCTTTTAAATTAAACTGATTCCGGACGGGATACGGATGGTCCAACCACCAATGAAAACTTAAGCCAGTCCTGTCTCCCCGTGTCAGTATCGAAAACATAGCTACGCGCGGCGACCCCTTCATATGTGTTTACCGACTTCAACGAATTATGAATCGTTTGTTCAAAGCTATAAGTATAAAATTGGCTTGCTGTAGATATCTAAACTAAAAGGTGCTGCGTTCTGACGCGAGCTAAATTACACCGTATCGCTAACTACATTGAGTCGATATTTCTTTGAATACCTTTGCAGAGTGCTATTTCTGGACGTAAGTACTAGTACTTATTCTGTGCTTAAACATTGTCCAGAGTGCGACTGCGGGGGTAGCAGACCAAACTTTGAGATATATTGCTACAGAGAGTCCACTACATCGTTTCACCAGAGGACTAAGCGAACTTCACTCTCTAACTCCTAGACCAGAGGAATCGCTGAAGGACTGGAAATTAAATAAATAGGATTCTTGCAGAAAACTTGCCATACGAATGATGATCAGCCGGTTAGCTCTGTCGTGTCAGCCCACACATAAACAATGCGGCATCTGCGCGTTTAGTAGAAATTATCAAGTTGCACAATGCCGCGGGGGCGCGCATCCTGCCCTGCACCGACCATGCACTTCTAAACAAGATGGACTTGTCAAACACATTTCGAACTGCATACTTCTTCAGGCTGACAGGAGACTCATCATCATCAAAAAAGAGCAACGCTCTCGTCGGTGGAGCTCCCTCCATCTTACTCTATTCTCTGCCAGTCTTTTCACATCCTGGTACGAAACCCTTTACACTGTTTCCTTTATTTGTTTCAAAATCCTTTTTGTGAGGGAAGCATCTTAATTTTTAATTTTGTTTTATTTTTATTATTTATCGTATAGCAGCAATATATGCACATTCTGTGAATAATTTAATACGGTTCAAAAGATACAGACACACGGACAGCGGAGGCATACTAATAGGTTTTGGCTACGGAACCCAAAAAATTAATGTTTTTAGCATTTCGTGGACACTCACTATTTGTTTATATTATGACAGGTTCAAAGTCTACGAACATATTTAACCTCCGACGCAAAAAAGAGGTTTGTTATTAAGTTTGACCACTATTTTGAAGTGTGCCTGTTGTACCGTAGCGTATTAAATAGCTAGTTAATTTATTTATACTAATATTATAAAGCTGAAGAGTTGGCTTGTTTGTTTGTTTGTTTGAACGCGCTAATCTCAGGAACTACTGGTTCAAATTGGAAAATTCTTTTTGTGTTGGATAGTCCATTTATTGAGGAAGACTTTAGGCTATAAGACATCACGCTGCAACCATAGTAGCGAAGCATAAATAAAAAATGTTTTGAAAACGGGGAAAAATTATTCACAGCTCTCCGTGGCGCAGCGGTCAACACGCCAGCCTGCGACACGGAGTGCCCGGGTTCGATCCCCGGCCAGGTCAAGATGGAAAATGATCTTTTTCAGATGGCCTGGGTCTTGGATGTTTATCTATATATGTATTTGTTATAAAATAAAGTATCGTTGAGTTAGTATCCCATAACACAAGTCTCGAACTTACCTTGGGGCTAGCTCAATCTGTGTGATTTGTCCCTATATACTATATACATATATATTCATCTATACTAATTAATTAATCATAGTAATAGAAATTGCCGCGAACGAAGTCGCTAGTCTTGTCATAAAAATAAAGGTGATTTTGTCTACATTACTATCTTATTAGCCGTAGCCTGGTTGCATCTACATAATTTAAGATGTCTACGACACCGTGGTGATGCACCGCCTGCGTACTGCATAGAAAGTTCATCATTTACATACTAGTTTGTCACCTTCATTGTTTCTGAGGCTATTCTAAAGAGGTGCTTCAAACGTTCACCTGGATGAACGGGGACAAGTTATTTCGATTATCTTTTAACTCTAAATAAAATGCAAAGTAAATGCAATATGTATATATAGAATAGTTAATAAACAAATAATATAAAGAGGAAAGAATTAAGTGTTTGTATTGAATAATTTAAAAATGACTGGACTGATTTTCAAAATAGAAAGCTACACTATCAGTAAGGATTAGACTGTAATAACTACCGAGGTCGGACCGGGCAGGAATTGAACCATTTGGTTGTGACATATCTACTTTCTAAGACCACTGGACAACCTTTCTTTCTGCGACATTTTGTAATGCTGCATATGCATATAAATACATATGCATATAAAAACACCCAGTAAATATCTTATGTATTGGCATTTGCAATCGGGGTAAGAAAAAGCTCGTATTATTCTAGTCTAGATTTCTCCCGATTAGCACAGAAGACTGCAACATATACATTTAAAATTACATTTCCTTAAAAAATCTCAATTTCGCGCCAGCATTCCGTATATTTGTTTCCAATTGAATAAATACGAGAAAATCCGTTCTAACAGGTAATACAAGTACGATAGCATTCAGGATATTGCCAGGCTGTGGCATTGCAGCTTAAATTAAAGACAGTTACAAATGCGACAGTTCGAAACTATGCGAGGAAGATGCAAAACTGCAATCTTTTCTCACAATAAATATATGTATGGTCAAATGTACAAATGTAAATAACTAGCGACCGGCCCCAGCTTCGCACGGGTAGATATAGGTATTTAAAACCCGGCCAAGTGCAAGTCGGACTCGCGCACGAAGGGTTCCGTACCGTTATCTATAAAGTTGTATGGGAGCCCCCCTTTAATATTAATTTTATTTAATTATTTATTTTTAAAGTGAATATATAATTAAATTTTCTGTGTATATTACAACGTCTACCTGTTGCCGTTATCAACATCGAGCAAAAACAAGCATAAAAAAACCGGCCAAGTGCTAGTCGGACTCGCGCACGAAGGGTTCCGTACCGTTATCTATAACAACGGCTAAAAAATAATGTCTCGTTGTATTGGTGCCCTTAAGTATTTGTTTTATTTTAGTATAATTATTTCTTTTTAAAGTGAATATATAACTAAATATTCTGTGAATATTTCAACCGTCTACCTGTTGCCGTTATCAATATCGAGCAAAAACAAGCAAAAAAATCATGTTAGAGTATTTGGAGTATGAGCTCTAAAAAAAACAAACAACACTTTCGCTGACACTGCCCGCCTGTAGACGTAATTCTATTGTTATTTCTTTTGTGCCTGGTTCAGTGTCACTGAACGAGTTAACATTAGTACGCTCCGTCAGAAACATCAGTCAGTGATCCTTGTATGACTCTCTATATTTTGTATTTGCAGTAGTTGCACGCGGATTGCTGTTTGAATACAGACCTCTGGAATATTGTGCCACAGCCAGATCAAGAGAAATATCCTTAAAAGATTAGATTTTAGATAACTTTAAGTATATTTATTTGCTACAATCTGAAATAACAGAGCATACAAGTTTGTGCGTGAAAGTTTAATCAAGATGCAGGTGAAACGCGATGACCGTGTAGGCCGTAGGTGTAGGCGTTCGCTCTATTAGTACGTACGCATGTTGAAGCCTATATGACAGCCTGGGCTGATGTTGTTAGATGCCTAAAGCATCTGAAAAAGACTGACACTAAAGTAGTTTTTAGTTGTGGTTGAGCCATGCTAAGAGGAAAATGAATTTTCGATGGTAGCATTAATGGTGCAGTTGTCCATGGGCAGCGCGGATCGCTTACCATCAGGTGCCTTGCTTACTCGTTCGCCGTACAAGCAAACAAGCAAGTTAAAGTGGAAGTTAAGAGTTTCAGGAAATGGAAATATACTGAGTAGATTATAGTATACACTACTTAGTATATAATGCATACCAGGTACGTATTAACGTCCCTGGAACTCTGGCAACGCTTCTTGAAAACGGAAAGTTTCATGTTTTTATTTATGGCTGAGAAAATAATTAAATATAAGATTAGGTTAGATAACTAAGTATAAGATTGGTACTTGTGATTGGTGAATATATTTCTGGTTTTTCTGTGGTCTGGTTGTCATTATCTAGTACCAAGTGACGTATGATGTGATCATAATCTCACCCCAGTATGCAGAGCATTGCTACGTAGTGGAGTTAAAACCTCTCTCCGTAAGTCTAAATTAAAGTAAAACAAACATGATGTCTCTAAACAAACGTACGTAACGCTACAATTTAATTTGCTGTGCAAATATCGTGGTCGCTCCAATTTTGTTCTCCGAAACACTATTTAGATATTCAAGTTGAATAATATTTTGTTTGACTGCGCCTTGTTGTTTCCGTCCTAGCACAAATCTAGTCAGTTTCTATCTAAGGATGTATTACAAATATCGCATGAAAAAGCAGATCCTTAGGTGGGTTGGCTTCAAGCAGGCCGATAATAAAAACGACGCAGGAATTCGAATGAGGGTAAGAATATAACCGTTCATTCGTTCATTTCGAATAGGTGACTCGGTCAATTGACCATGCGCACCCTGGTGTCAGAGTTCTTCGGAACCGCCTCTCGCCCTCTGACGTGGTGCCTTTAACGGCTAACAGATGGCAGCCGGGACCAACGGCGTAAAGTGCCTTCCGAAGCACGGAATCATCTTTATTTTAATAACCGTCAAGCCGTTTCGTTTAATATAAAAAAGAATAAATTGTTATATCCCCTTGTTTGTCACGTAATGATAGTTGAAGCCGGGTAAAACACACGCAACATTTACCAGCAGACGACACAGCCCCATCACCACTAAATACTGAATGTCTTACCGTGGCAATGAGAATGTTACTCGCTTACTTATCATGCCATGCGGGTAAGGACTGGTTCTTACCTGTGAACAATAAAGAAATATGTTACTGACATAGTTTCTGTTTTTATCTGACTTTAAAAAAGTAGCAGGTTATCAATTCGTATTCGTACGTAAGATAAGAATACGTAGTCCTAAGAGGCGACTTAGGAAATACAAGCTAAATAAAGCTCATGAGACCTCTCCAACCCGCCAGCGAGGAGAGTGTAGGCCGAATCTTTTTTTCTGCTCAGGCCAAATATGGTATATGTGTTAGTACAGAGAGGGCCATGCTCCTGCAGTGGAGACTAAAAAGACCTGATGATAATAATGATCAATTCGGTTGTGTTCTGTTAAATGTTTGTTACCTTAGAACTCCGTCAAGTATGAACCAATTTTAAAAAATCTTCTTGAAAGAGTGTGCTTTCAAGTTGGCCCTATTTTAATATCATCACAATCGGTTCAATAGTTTTTTTTAAGTCGGTTTTTTTATATGAAAGATTATGACTACAGGGTGTTTTTCTGATGAAAGATTATGTATGATAATTACTTCTCGATTAGCCGGTGTCTCCGGAAGACCAGCGTCGGGGTATTGCAAAATGCCTATACTCATGATGAGTGGACGTCGAATTAGCGTTATGTTTAAGATAATTAATGTACCAAAATGTTATATTTTAACATGGTATATTACGCTACTAACATTTTTTTCTTTCTTTCAAACATAGAAAGTCCACGTTTAGCATGCTAGTGGGCGTGTAGGTGGAAAACAGTATCAGTAATGGGTTGCAAGCCGCATCGCCCGTGAATTGTGTTGAGACATTTAGTAGTAGTTATGGAATAAAGTAACTCATATACATACTTATGTTGAGACATTTAGAAGTAATTATGTAATAAAGTAACTCATATACATACTAATATGCATATATAAATTCTAAAAAACATACGCTTTTTTGAAAAGATATGTAGGTAGACATGTTAAAAACATGTTAAAAATTACATCGGTGGCGCTTACACGCTTACAATATAAACTTAGTCAAGAGTCTCGCCCGTAAAGTAAATACTTAAATGATATCGTTATTGTATCAAAGTTTTTTCAAACAATGGTTAAAAATTCAAATTCTAATACCGGAACTTCGGCAATATACTTAAATAATAAAAAAATAATATTCCGAACGAAAATTGCTTGTCACAAGAAATTTGTTCAGAGTTTGCCTTTAATTGGATGAAAATATCGGCCTTATTATTTGCCTGAAAACGGATCAAAAAGAAACAGCCCTCTGCGCCACAAAGGGCGGTGGAGAACGTCGTTAAGGTGCGAACATAGGGAGGGGAATATACATAAGAACATTCAATCGAATATCGATGATAATTAGTTTATCTTTATTTTGATTGCGAAATCTGCGCGAGTATTGGTGCGCAAAACCGTAATTTCGTTCGTTGAATTTCTATTGAGAAAACGTCAAAGTTTCTTATGCAAACGCATCAGCACATGCATCATCATCATAATTTCGTGTAGTCACGGCCAACCGACCGTGCACACCACGGAGCGAGTTGCTTAGTACTTGCTCCGCGGCAACCGGGACCAACGGCTTAACGTGCCTTCCGAAGCACATAATCATCTTTATTATTAGACAATCAGGTGTTTCATGCCTGCAATGTCCTAAACAAACTGGAAACAACTAAACAAAGTATGCTTCCCGTGGGAATCGAACCCACAACTACAGGCAAACGCCTTAACCACTGGACCACGGAGGCAGTTCATCAGCACACGAAATGTAATGTTCTTTAAAGGTTCATTGACTTCGTTTTAATAGTGCATAAACAAATAAATACACTCTCACATCATGTCATTAGTACATATCAATTAACCACAATTGTTAAAAAAGAACTATACACTCCACGAACATAAACTCACATAATTTCCATATCACTTCACATTGTAGCCAACTAAAAAGGAGAAAAACCAACGTGAAAAGTGTCAAAGCGCCTGACACATGACGCGTGCAAAAATACGCGACGGCGTGACGTTAGGGCACAGCACTATTCACGCCACGCGTGTTTACATTCCGAAAAGTTTTCAGTGTTTTTTCTGCTGCGTATGCCTTTTAGTTTTCGAGGACCGTGCGCTGGCGAAATTACGAGCGGAATATTTGGTTACGAGTACTTATGTGGATTCAATGCTAGCTTTTTGTCCTCAAGTTTGCCCGTTGTTCTTTCTTTTTTATGATATAGGACGGTACACGAGCAAGCGAGTCACCTGATGGTAAGCGATCACCGCCTTTGGCTCTCTTACTTACCGAACGAAGCATAAGAGCGGTAAAACTTCTACTCAACGTTCATTTTCTGTGAGAGTGTGGTACTTCCCCGGACGAGCCGGCCCATTCATGCTACTAACAAACATGAATTTTGCAGGTAGCGTGGCTAAATCTCTTTCAGAACTTACTAAATCTGTTATACTCTAAGATTCAAGATTCATTACCTCGCTATTTACAAAAGGTAAACCATTTTAACCGTTTTTAACTTAGGGATCTAGACCCTGTCTATCCCGTGAGGGTTTAGACAAAACGTACAATTCACCTTCCTAAGCCTGTAAAAATTTACAAATTCCTATTTTTAAGGACACGCTAACGTTACCTCTTATAATGAGACTAAAGTGACACCTAGATGTCAAGGTTGTTTACGCTTGTAGCTGAACTTTTGTTCTGAACTTTGAAGTTTGAAACTCCTACTTCCTGACGTACACTTTGTTAGATATTGAAATTATTTGAACTAAAGACGCTTCATAAGCGTAAAAGGTAAAGTGTATGTGAATGAAACTTTATTTTAAAAGATTACATCATATCAATTTTAACATTTGTCATGTTATCCAAAAGTAAAAACTAATTAAACCGTCTTATTTTAAATAATTTCTCACAAAATTCTTTTTTCTTTCAGATTTGTATTTTAGCGACAGCCACGGGTCAAGTTATATCTCACTACAAATTCATCTTTACAACGACGTCGCTATTCAGGCAGTCCTCAGAAAAACGTAAGATAGATGACGCCATGTCTTCAAGTGCTCTTGGGCTTGCTTTCAATTTTTTCGCGTCACGACCACTATATCCTACGAAATATGGTCTGAAAATGTCGAGGACTACCTTCAACGTACCTATTCGAAGTGGAACTAACTTTGAATTAAAGAAATTCTATCACATCTCGATAGAAAATTCATTCTAAGATACTATGATAACCTTTCTTATTAATAAAATGAACGCGAAAGTTTGCGAGTATGTATGGATGTTTGTTTCTCTCTCACGTCAATAGTGCTGAACGGATTTTGACAAAATTTTGCACACAGATAGGTTATTACCTGGATAAACACATGGACTACCTTCCATCCCGGTAAAAAGTACTGATTCCGCGGGATCAACATAAGCGCAGCCACAGGTAGCGTTGCCGTCTCTATAAATCAAATAGCCGGACTTACCCGTCAAAAAAGCCGTTTTGGGTTCCAAAACCGGACATTAAGAAAAATTAAGGATTTCTGTCAAAAATCGATAAACACATATTTTAAAGCCGGGCTTTTACAGTATTAAGCGGGACACGAAAAAAAGGGATTTTTGTCGTGATGAACGTGGCAGAAATGAACGATAGAATAAAAAGCCTAAAAAAAGCCGGACGGGCCGGACGCTGTCAAATTTGGCCGGACAAGAGGTCAAAAAGCCTAACACTGGCAGGCTTTATCCGGACGGCAACGCTATCTATCCGCAGGCGACTGATAATTGAGGAACAAAATTAGGTCTCATGATGATTCAAGTACCGTATGCAAAATACCACGGATATTTGTTGCTTGATATTGCGGTGAAAATAGGCAGCATTCATGAAAGGCACATACGGAATACCAGTTTGCTTTGACTTCAAGTATCGAGGATCATTAATCCAGAAAGACGGATATTGATAGAGAGGACAGAAACCGCCGTATCAACGCAGGTTCGAAGTGGAGGGAGGTTTTACAGGAACAACATTACACCGTGTGATTTTGAAGCCCAGAACTATGTTGAAATCCTGTAATCATAATCCCTAATAGAATACAGAATAGCAAGAAAAACGGGTAAAATGCAAAATAAATTAGACCTCCCATACAAAGTCGCCGATCAGCTTGGCGGATTTCTATGGAGTCTGTATTTTTTTACCCTTTTTCTTGCTATTCCGGATTCAAATAGGAATATTGTATCTATGACTTCCAATATAGTTCAGAGGTTCAAAATACGCGGTATGTGACCTAAAAATGCCGCTGAAACTGAAGGTAAAATTTACAAATCTGTGTAATACCTGTCTTGCTGTATGGCTCGGAATGTTGGGCTACAAAAGTTAAGGATCAAAAGAGACTCCACTCTGCCGAGATGCAGATGATACGGTTGATGTGCGGGGTGACACGATTGGACAAAATGAGGAATGTGTATGTGAGAGAAAATACCAAAGTAGTACCTATAAAACAGAAGGTTAGAAGCAATAGACAGGCATCGTATGGTCACGTTTTGAGAAGGGATGAACAGCATCTGACCAAAAGAAGTCTATAGATGAAAGTAGATTGGTACACAGGTAAACCAAAACAGTACTGAATGGATTGCGTTAAAAAGATATGATGGAAAAAAAATAGGACTTTGTGGAAGGAGATATTGCACTGACCCCCAGAAATGGAATAAGGTAAAACAGATACTTAATGATGGAAAAACACCATTTTTTATATATGCTGTCGTCGAACCCCGGGCTGCAAAGCATCGCAGTCAAAAATATCAAGCTAAGTAGTTCCTAGTATCAATTTACGGCTCTGTTTTAAAGTGCTTCATTGCCAACTTTTCAACTTTAGCAGTAATTAAGAACGAAGTTCTTAGAGGACCGCAAACGGGCACTATCCTCTGCAGTCATTGGTACTTCAGTTGAGCGCCATTACCCGCTTCCATCAACTTTTCGTAGTAGGAGTTCAGCAAAGTTTTTTACAAACATATTTTTTTAAATCGGTGTGAACAACACCTGCTGAAGTTCTACGTTTGAGACACCACACTGTCGTAAATTTCGTAGAAATTAAAATAATTTAAAGGCACTTATTTTCCTATCTAGATAGGTTAGGAGATCCGTTTTCAGTATTTTTCTGCTGCGCACATAGCGCTGGCGAAATTACGAGCGGAATATTTGGTTACGAGTACTTACTCGTATGTGGATTCATTGTTATATTTGTGTCCTCAGCTTTACCCGTGGTTGTTTTATATCTTTTTATAATATATATATATATAGAGGACGGCAAACAAGCAAGCGAGTCTGACGGTACTCGTAAATAATCACCACTTCCCATGGATAACTGCAACACCAGAGTGTAACAGGAGCGTTGCCGGTCTTGCAAGTAGTAGGAGGAGGAAAGACATGGGGGAGGAAATGGGGTACTATGGACCTCCAGCTCTCTCTCATTCACCGAACGAAGTATACAAACGGTAAAGCTTCTACTCAAGCGTTCATTTTCTGTGAAAGTGTGGTACTTCCCCGGACGAGCCGGCCCATTCATGCTACTAACAAAAATTATTACCAGTAGCGTGGCTCTACCACAATTTAAATATATCGGTTATAATGTATTTTATCTGGTCTCATAGGGCTAACTATTAATCATAGATTTTTAATAAGTGCCATTGAAAACGTCAGCAGTAATCCAAAGAAAAGTAGATCCTCTTAAAGGACCGAGGGCTACAACTATAAACCGCAGTCGAATTAGGTACTTCAGTGGAGCGCCATTATCCGCGAACATCAATTTTTGGACAAAATTCCAGACTTCTCGGATTTTCTTTCGTAAATCTTCGAGACGTGCCCGCATTCTGTTGAACACATAATTTTTAGGTTAGGTTCTTGCTTGGTCTTGCCATTCATTTTCGATTACTTATTAAATTCAGTATTTTTTTACATCCAACGATTTAAGATCAGTTAAAGAGTTCAAATAACTTGTCTCATAGCGTTTTCATTTTATTTTGCGATTGTAAACAATTTGATAAAACTTTAATCTCAGCAGAGATATCAAGACCCTCGGATACCATGAGCTAACGTACCTCCGTAATGTTATCAATAAATATTGTAGGCGATAGTTTTTCATAGTTCTTATAACATAATAGAATGTCAACTTAATCTACCTGCAAACTACCTGAATATCTCTACTACTAATACAGCGTGATTTTGAACTCCCTAGCTATATTGAAATCTGGAAATTAGAATCCCTTATAGAATACAGAATTGTAAGAAAAAAAATTAAAAAAACGAAAAAATAAATATAACCTTTCATAGAAATTCGTCCAGCTGATCGGCGACTTTGTATGGGAAACCTAATTTTCTTTTTCGTTTTTTACCTTTTTTTCTTACAATTCTGTGTTCCATTAGGGATTCTGATTCCCACATTTCAATAAAGCTAGGGAGTTCAAAATCACGTTGTATATCTACCTGAATATTGAAAAGTTTTCGAAACGTTAGGTGTAAAAAAAAAAAAATCAATGCGCTAAAACCGGATTTTGTGACTTAATTTAAATTGTCTTATAGAGCTAGTAATGATAGCTCTTTGACAAGTGTCATTGAAAAAGTAAGCAGAAATCCTAAGCGAATCCTAGAGGACCGAGGACGGCGACTTCCGCAGTCAAATTGGGTACTTCAGTGGAGCGCCATTATACGCGAACATCAACTTTTCATAAGTCTCTGGATTCCTTGAGACTTCGTTTCGTAGAAAATAACATTTTAAAGTTAAACTTTTTTTGGCTTACCAAAGTCGACTGAAAACTTTTAAAATGAATAATTTGGATATTTTTAATGTCTGTAGTGGCAAAGATGTCTACTGAAAACTATGAAAATGTTTTTAACATTCTATCCCATTTGAACAAATACAAAACTCTAAAAGATTTCGCCGCGTCAGTGACTGTTCATTTAAGCGACTTTATTTAAATATTTGAAATTATCAATTTTGCAATAATTAATTACAAGATTTTTAAAACACCTAGGGTATACAAGCAATAATGATACGAAGTTTAAGCAAGCGAAATCGCATGAAATGCTTGTAAATAATATTATCTTTGCCAGTTGAAAAATATCTCATTAACTTTTTGTATTTCGCCCATTTTCAGATTCATTTAGAAGCATATTGATTAACTGTTAGCAAAATGGATTTGAGATAAAATCCCTTTACAATCAATGGAGCGCAGACTGCATGTCGTTAAAAGGGGATTTGGAGCTGCAACTAAATTCGATGGGATTGCATCTGTTTGCTAACTGTTAAAAGTGTTTTTCCAGTAGCGGAGTGAGGCGAAGAGTCACAACGTCGTTTTAAGACCAAAATTATGTGCATTGCCCACGGTCTCGCGATCTCTAAGTCAACAAGTCACCGTCAATGGAGCGCAGACAGCATGTCATTAAAAAGGGGATTTGGAGCTGCGACTAAATTCGATGGGATTGCATCTGTTTGCTAACTGTTAAAAGTGTTTTTCCAGTAGCGGAGTGAGGCGAAGAGTCACAACGTCGTTTTAAGACCAAAATTCGAGACCGTGGACATTGCCCACGGTCTCGCGATCTCTAAGTCAACAAGTCACCGTCAATGGAGCGCAAACAGCATGTCATTAAAAGGGGATTTGGAGCTGCGACTAAATTCGATGGGATTGCATCTGTTTGCTAACTGTTAAAAGTGTTTTTCCAGTAGCGGAGTGAGGTGAAGAGTCACAACCTCGTTTTAAGACCAAAATTATTTGCACTGCTCACGGTCTCACGATCTCTAAGTTAACAAGTCACCGTCAATGGAGCGCAGACTGCATGTCGTTAAAAGGGGATTTGAAGCTGCGACTAAATTCGAATGGATAACATAAAGTTAACTAACTGTTTAAAGTGCATTTCAACTAGCGGCCAGACACCCTGGTTGCAAGATAAGGCGAAAATATACACTGACCTTTTCATTCACTCGGTTACAACAAACATGAGAGAATCGTAGTTGACATTGTGACGCTTTTCGCCTCGCCTCGCGTCGCTTCCCCTGTGAAAAAGCACTTTACCAGTGAGCAAACAAACGCAATCCCATAAAAATTAGTCGCACATTCAAAACCCCTTTTAACGACAATAGTTCAGGAAAGCAGAACTCGTGCATGGCAAATATGATTTGTATGCAAAACCAAATTTCTTTTTTGAGTATTGAACCCATAGGTTCATTTTGACGGGCTCAATCACCCCTTCAAGGGAAAGGTAGCAATTTACATACTGCATACATGAACCCTGAAAATATTACGCTCGTTTTTTTACACAACTGCCAAAATCTTATGTTTGCCGAGTATGTATGTGAGTTAATTTATTACACGACAACTTCTAACGGCTTTTGGACATATATCGTTAGAATCCTAACATCGTGCCGAGTGATCGACTGAGAACGAATAATTTTGTTTGTTTGTTTGTAATATCTTTATTGTACGAGAAAGAAATACAGAACATAAAACATAGTATAAACGAAAAATAAACATACAATGGCGGATAAAGGGATTTTTTTTAAGGGAGGGAGGGATATTTTTTCCCAATCAGCAGTTTTTTTTTGTAGGGCTGTTGATAAGATATACCATGCCTCGCTTTTGCAGTATTAAAATGTCCTCGTGAATGATGATAGTTAAATGAATCAACAATTTTACGATCGACTCTTCCAATAGTTATTGACAAATCTCTCATACCAATTACGAAGAATTTTGTACGAATAATTATTTTCATCAATCGGACTTTACAAAGTGAGTTTCAAACATGCACTGAATAAATTTGCCTTGTCAGAAAACCCTCTCCTAGGTGTAATACTGTCTGAAGGTTCTATTTTCGTCTTAGAATAAAATGCAGCTCGCATTCACGAGTCTGAGTGTCACAGACAGACAGATCGGAATGCAGTCGAATAATGAAGCTACTTGAAGGAAAGGGTTTCAGGAATAATAATGGATTCAATGTTTGAAATTACCGCATTTTTAGGTTCCAATAATTAGTGTACGTCGTGACTTTACTGCCTTTGCCATGGAGTAACTTTATTAGGTTCAAAACTAAATTCAACTCTTCATACTTTTAGAATGGATTTAAAAGTTTAAGATTTAGTTAACTCTATTTTTTTGATATTGTTGAAGTACTTCTTCAAACGTTATGGAATCCTTAATCTGTTAAATAAATAAATTTCAGAAGACAATAATTTTCAATTAAGCTACTCTTTAACTGGTCACAGATTATGTACTAGTACTTACGTACAGTACAGAAGTCGCACTCTGCAAAGTTATTCAAAGAAATATCAACTCAATGTAGTTAGCGATACGGTGTAATTTAGCTCGCGTCAGAACGTAGCACCTTTATATACCTACAGCAAGCCAATTTTATACTCATAGATCTGAACATACGATTCATAATTCGTTGAAGTCGGTGAACACATATGAACAAACGCGCGTCGTTCCTACCGGATTTATTCGGAATTCACCTTTTATTCACCACCGATGGTGTCGCGGCGCGTAGGTATATTAATTCTGTGGCATAGGTATGTTTTCGATACCGACGGGGAGTGAGACATGCCTGACAATGGCCAAAAAATCGCAAATTTTCGCTGACAGTAAATTCAGCAATCTCACAAAAGAACTAATTGAATTTGTCAGGATTGCGGCTAAACGAGGGACCTGCTCCGGCTCCACTACACTTATCCGTTTTAGCTGGGTTTACGACACTAGTCTGCGGGGTTATCGCGTCAGTACTTATTATAGAGAAGAAAGCATCGTGCTACAGAGCAAAATGCACTTTTATATAAATTTGCGCTTTGTAATCAACGCTAATTGTTGCTCATTCAGTAAATTCAGCAAAAGGACGAAGAATGCTTTAGGCTTTAGTCCTGCAGTCATTTTACGGCTGAACTGATGATGATGATGATGGAGGCATACAGCGATATTTGAATGATGTTAATCTAATCATCCAACTGTGCGTACGTCACAACGAGTGATGTATCTCATTCTAACAGTTCAAAAATTGCACTTCAGGATGTACACGTACTTATGCAACAGCTCGCGTTTAATTTTTTAGGTCTGTTTATTCTTTAATTTTTTTTTATAAATGTTTGGCGGTATGCGAGCAGACGAGCCACCTGATGGAAAGTGGTCACCGTCGCTCATGAACATCTGCAACATCAGAGGTGCTGATGCGTTGCCGACTCTTAAGATACCTGTAAACATGCCTTTTGAAGGGCGTCAAGTCATATCTTGCAAGGAAAACCTCGGGAGGGAGCCCATTTCTTATTGAAGTAATACAATTCTTTAGTAAGTGTCTGAAACTGAATTCTCATACTTTTTCAGTGCTAGTTTCCCACATAAATCAAAACTGCATTGTCCTGCATACGGATGCGCTTCTGTGATTTATGTTCGAGGAAATAACATTATGAAGAAAATTCACACAATTTGTTGGTCGAGTGGTCGGAAAATTTAGTCGCGGATGCTTTCAAAAATTACTACCTTTAAGTTGGCCTACCTATCTTAATATCTGTGATACTTTAATCCATCCCTCCATACTATTATACTATACTATACTTACTCTACTATCCTTATCCTTACTAATCCTTTCCTTACTAATATTATAAATGCGAAAGTGAGTTTGTTTGTTTGTTTATTTGTTTGTTCGTTATTTTGTTTGTTACGCTTTCACGCCGTAACTACTGCACCGATCATCATGAAATTTTGCATACAAGTTCTCTGGAGTACGGAGAAGGACATAGGCTACCTTTTATCCCGGGAAAAAGTACTATTCCCGAGGGATCACCATTGACGCGGATGGAGCCGCGGGCGAAAGCTAGTACTGTATGAAGTGTTTTATCTTTATCCGTATTCTCTGGAGTACGAAGAAAGACATAGGCTACCTTTTATCCCGGGAAAAAGTACTATCCCCGAGGGATCGACATTGAGGCGGGCGGAGCCACGGGCAAAAGCTAGTACCATATAAATACGAGTGTTTATTTGTTTTTTAGGTACGCTTTCACGCCGTAAGTACTGAACCGATCATAGTGAAATTTTGGATGTTGTCTGGGATACGGAGAAGGACATAGGGTATATTTTATCTCGGGAAAGTACTGTTCTCGAGGGATCGACATTGACGTGAATGGAGCCGCGGGCGAAAGCTAGTATGATAATATGTTTATTCAAAATACTACGCGCGTTTCCGCTTTTGTTGATATACTTACACCTCTCGGGAACATTACATTTTTATGGATGAAAAGTACCCTTCGTCGTTTTAGTAGCCCTCACGACATAAATTTAAAATTGTCGATGAGCTCAGTATACAGGCATAAATATGTAATGAACAAAACTCACCTTTACTATTATAATATTAGTTAGACTAGGTTTTGTTTTGACGTTTAAACATCATGAGCTCACCGCGTTAGATGTCCGGCCGGCCTATATGCACTTCAATATACATTGCGTTTTTCGTATGATTGACTATTTTTATTTAAGATTTATAAAACATAATCCGTCTTATTATAAAACAAGGACTAACTTTAGTACCTGGTTTAAACCATTATCCGACCAAAATAAGTCGACAGTTTTCACTCTGACGTTTGGTCAACTGTCATTTTCAATTTGTTTGGGAGGGATAATGGTTTAAGTCAGGTACTAAAGTTAGTCCTCGTTTTATAATAAGACTGAATGTATTTTAGAAGTGACATAAAAACGTACACCAAGTTAGCATTATATTATTTATACATATTTTGAATTTTATATTTTGGCTAACTATGACTAACTATGAAGTTTGTAATGTGTGCGTATTTGTGATGTGTGCATGTGTGTGTATGAAAGTGTCAAATACATATAAAAGCATGAATGCTGTCATAATAGCGGACCCCGGGCTCCGAACCACCACAGCTGAGGATGCAACCGTTCAAACGCTCTGATGAAAAAGAGGGTACGGACATATAAACCCCTACGTACGTATGTTATAGTTATACTCGTTTGTTACTTTTTCATAACTGAAAATCCTCATTTCCCGTGCATGTTCCAGTAAACTCAAAGGGCGGTAACAAACGGCTGTAAGCGGCCATTGTCCATTGTGAGCGCTGGTCAAACATCGGACAATGCAGAGAAAAACCAAGCAAACGACCGCTCTTTTGGAGGATTTTTTATATTGAACTTTTCAGGAAGATTATAATCTAGTTTGATATTATATAGATGATAGATAAAAAAACAGATAATTGGCATTCAAAAATGGTTTAATTTTATATGAAACTGATGTTCTTCGTGATTTGGAGATTACGTCTCGTTTGTGTACTTTGATTTTACACCAATCAGTCGTTTGCCTGAACAGTGAATTCGATATTATTTTCTATTATACATACCTATCATCACGTCTTTATCACTTACGGGGTAGACAGCCTAAGGACATAAGACCGAAAGACCAAGTTTAACGGGTTAATAGGCATAAAGGTAGAAAACGGAATCATAATAGTGATGGGTTGCTAGCCGCATCGCATATTGTCATGATTCTTTAGATTGATTATTTTCTATGCGTCTTTAATTTGCCTGGCCAAAGGTCAAGAGGCATTTATATAACTAAACTTATGTATGCAATAGAAAACGTTAACAAGCTATATTATTTCAAAGAGTAAAGTAATTATAACATCTAGCGGCCGCCAGTGCCGCCACAATGTAAACACAATTTCAAGCTATGTAATTAATTAAAACTTGAATTGGCTTCTTGCAATGTTTTATTAAAGCAAGTCTCACGGCCTGAAGGAAATAATAGCAATCTCAATTTCCTGTCTGCACCGCTTCATTAATTCCATTCCGATTGCCTATGACCATCGGTCATTTGAGAGCAGGATTTCATATTTACAGATTCTGGTATATTTCAAAACATTTTTGAGCAGCCTAGAGGAAATGTAATATATCTTCCAATCAGTGAACTTTATGCTATGTAAAAATATATTCGCTTTCATTATTTTCCACATAAAAAGAAAATGTTATTAATATATCAATGTTAATATGAGTCCATGTGATAAAGGGAAGGACAGACCTCGGAGTATTAGTGACAGTGTCCCATTTGTATCTTTAAAGGTTTAATTATATTACCAAAGTATCCATTCTATGCCAACATGTATTGCCAATAACTGACTTAATGCCAACATGTATTGCCAGTATCACTCAAGAAAAGGGTTATAACGATATCTCATCATTCTCTCTCAATGGAGCAATACATACACTTATATACAAGAACTTCTTAACTTCTCCATTGGCAGTAATGTAAAAAGAAACACTTTGTAATCAATTAATACATTTGTAAAACAAAATCGGACTAACGCTGGCACTTTTTTGACTATTTTGGCTTATCAGCAACACAGTAATAATGGCGAACTCGGCGGTACTTCTGATGTTGTGGTAATTATACAAATTGCCAGAACTACAATTTGGGTGAAACAGTTTGCCCTAATTTTCTTTACACGCGTTTGGTTAAAGTAATTGAACATTACTGTTTTTTCCGTACGTTAGTGACTAACAATAGAGCAAGTGGCTCAGCTTTATAGTGTTCCTAAAGGTATCTCATATGACTTCTGATGTATATTATTTCCGGAGGCTATTGAGTTCCTTAAACAAAATAAAATACCCTCAAGACATACCTTATTTCCGTAGGCGGAAATCGGTTAAGGCACAGAGACTTAATCTCCCATTGGCAAGTGGTAGATAAGCTAAAACGCCAGATTCGCTAAATCTAACACATTGATAAATAGCTTTTTTCCCGCTACTTCGCCAATGTATATTAAGTCTATATGCTGTTTCGATGTGTCAGCTATAACATTGTAAAAGTTCGTCAAAATCCATCCAGTACTTTTTAAGTAAAGGAGTCACAAACATCCACACATAAATATAAATATAAATAAATATATAGGGACAAATCACACAGATTGAGCTAGCCCCAAGGTAAGTTCGAGACTTGTGTTATGGGATACTAACTGAACGATACTATATTTTATAATAAATACATATATAGATAAACATCCAAGACCTAGGCCAATCTGAAAAAGATCATTTTCCATCTTGACCTGGCCGGGGATCGAACCCGGGCACTCCGCGTCGCAGGCTGGCGTGTTGACCGCTGCGCCACGGAGCTGTCATTATCCGGCATTAAGATACATAATATAGAGATATTGAGATAACTGCAACATTAATGGTATTTAACATTTTGCAACTTTACCTAATTTCGCACATTAAGTTTACACTGTTCTGCCTACGCGTCAAAAACATCATTACCTTCATGTCTTCTTCCTCACATAAATGACTGACAGCGATCCTGATTGCATTCTGCAATTAATCAACTTTACGGGTAGTACCACTCGCATCATAAGATCCGTTGCGATTGGACACAACATTTGGATGCCTAAATGCCAAAAAATAATTCATAGGTATTAATAATATGAATCAGTTTATCAGCAGGTCACTTTACGCAAGGATATCAGTGTGAAAGAAGAATTATAGGATGGCATAAATGTTTGAAAGTAACATTGATTCTATTTATGATCTAACTAAGGGCTATATGCCACATTTTTTTTTACTAAATATTGAAGTAGGCTTTTGAATGAATGAATGAATATTCTTTATTGCACCAACACTTAAAAGTAAACAAAAAAGGATAATATCTGTTTATGGAAGGTACAAAGGCGGGCTTATCGCATAACGCAATCTCTTCCAGCCAACCTTTGGGTAGAAGATAATGTAAACAGAGGCATGGTAGGCGCAGATTTAAAAAAATAATAATGAAAAAAAAAACATATTAAAAATATTTAAATTATATATATATATATATATATGCATATGTATACTTATATAGATATTTTAATGTACATATACCCTAGTGAAAAAAATAAAAAGTTAAAAAAAAAAAAAAAAAAAAAAAATTGTAATAAGAGTCAAAGAGAAGAAAAGTAATGTGACGATACTAGACTTTTGCTTTTGCTTGGCTTTTGTCTTTCATCTCACCTGATGGTAAGTGACGATGAAGACGAGGATGTTACATGCCTATCCTTGGCAGAACAATAGGACTACAGCTGAATTCGACGCTCCGCACAAAAAAAATTCTCGATTCTCAGCCTATTACCTTTATGACCATTTGACTGTTTTTAGACAGCCGATTCCGTTTGAGAATTTTACAACGTTGATGAAGGATAACGGTTTACCTTCTACAGATCATATAATCCAAGTAGAATTACCCACCTGGTTCTTATAAACTTTGGCACCGTTTTGGTAAGTAATTATACTCCTTTCGTTCTGGCATTTAAGTTAATCGAAATTAAAATGTCACAATATTTATTAAAGGAGTGATATGAGACGTAGGTAATCACTGTAATTGTCTCAAAATAAAGTCTTGTAAAATTTTGTATAAAGCATAGCAGATATGGGTACCTATTTCAGTTCGAAATGCGATTACCATATTTTCACTATTACCTTGGATATCTTAACTTATATATTTTATTTTATATGTTATTTGTAGTGGCGTAACTGTATAATCAGGGGCCCGTGGCAACCTCATACTATGAGGTGCTTGAGCGTTTTTGGCTTAGTTTTCTCCCTTCCCCATCCTCACGCTCTTCTACTCTTGGCTTAACTATAACACCTTCAACAGATAAATAAATCGCGTATAGTGAATAGTTTCAAGTTTCGGTCAAGCAATTTCAACAAAAAATCACAAAAATGATATGTAATTTCTACATGCATCAATTGGTAGATGGTTATTGATATATCATTTGTATGCCGTGTGGTATCCGGCAGAGTAGAATAGAACCACTTCAAGTCTTCCCGTGGATGTCGTAGAAGGCGACTTAGAAAATACAAGCTAAACAAAGCTTATAAACATCTGTGAGACCTCTCCAACCCGTCTGGCCAGCGTGGAGAGTGTAGGCCAATCCCTCTGATTGTTCTGGCCAAGTATGGCTCTAGAAGTACAGAGAGGGTCGTGCTCCTGTAGTGGAGACTAAAAAGACCTGATGATGATACAATTTATAAATTGTAAATTAATATAATAGGCTAAAATTAGGTTGAAGAATTCGCGTGAAAAGCTAGTGTTTAAATAACAAGCATCCGCACCGCATGTAGCTACATCCGCTTCCATAAGTATGTTCCGAGAGCTCGTTGCGAACTCTACTCGAACAACTTCAGCAGTTATATAAATCGCGGTATACTGAATAGTTTGCGAGTTTCCGTCACGCGAGAACTGTATCTAGTCGTTTGTTATAACAAGTGGTCACGCGAGTCAAACAACCGTGAGAGAGTTTTTTTTAGTTTTTTATAGCCGTTACTTATTACGTTTAAAATGCAATCTAAAATAAAAAAATATATAAATACGGTTTATACGGCGCTTCGCAACATGCTTCTTCAAATGTCCGTAGATAATGCTTCGAATTACATGCTTCGTCAAAATTTAACAATAAATCTTCACATTTGTTATTACATTTTTGACAATTATGTGTAAAATTTTGAGAATTAATGTTGAAATTTTGCAAATGAAAGTATTACAACATATTTCGACAGTTTTTAATAATCTAACAGACAAATATACTGTGATTCCTAATTATAAACCCACCCATACCTAGCAACATTATAATACTTCTTTGATCAAATTTAGTTCCCGTATGTAGGAATATTCAAAAGAAAAGCCTCTTTAGAACATATTTGACCAGTCAATCCCCGGAAAACATATTACGCATACATCAAATGCATTTGTTAAATTATTTTTATTGTTTGTTTTACGTGGGGGTAAGTGGCTTTTGCTGATATAAGATTTTAATTATCAAGCTACCTAAAGGCATCTCATCTGACATAGCTTAACGACTGCCATCAATGATGACAGCCGGGACCAACGGCTTAACTCTTTCCGAAGCACGGAGGACCTTGAGAAACTTTTATGCCAATTATGGTCACCCATCTCAGCAGGGATCTCGCCCGAGATTGCTTAACATGCTCAAATGCTTGTAAAACTTACACCCACTACATCATCGAGCTTCTCCTGTTTGCTGAAATTCTGTTCAGCTCTTTGGACGTCCGCCAAGCGACAACACTAATTTGACTATTCAATCTTGTGAACCATATTTTGCATTCATTAAATTACTGTTTGAAATGCTTTTGCTGATTTATTTTTGAATTATTGCTTTGGATTAAATTGTTAGTTAGTATTCATAAATGATTCATACTTCAGCTGGTTTATTTTTACAAGCTTCTATTTCACTTGCTATGTTGAAGCAAGATATCTTCCACTGATTTAGCTGAAATTGTGTAAACTTGTTTAGTTTCGATGATAATGCATGGTTAGCTGTGTGACGTCATTCTAAATCCAAAATGGCGGAACACCCTAGATGGCGGCGCGGTACATTCTATACTAGGTATGGAAGTTGTTGGTTTTCAGAGACACTTTTCAGTTAACTTACGAAATTTAGTACTCTGTAATTAAATACACATCTTTTTCCATCGCAATGAAAATCATAAACGTCCAATTTAAATGTCAGTTTGAACTGAACGTCGGAACAACGAAACTCAACTCCGAATAACTGAGACAGCTGACTAACTTCGTGCAATGTTTAATTTGATTTGCGGTGCACTGCGGCGATTTATTTGTTTAACGGTTTAATTGTTTTAACACTTTGACAGCCGAAATCGCAGACAATAGTTTTTCAATTGTTTGCCGGTCACCGGTGATGCATGGAGTCCAAGGTGCTAATGTCTACTACGTTGAAATATCAATTTTTTTTTAATTTATATTTATTCATGAACTTACTCCTAATAATTACAAAAATTATGCTATTGCCAAACTGCTAAACAGCTTAACGTCAAATCATTTTAAAAATTGTTTTTACTGTGCATATTATGTACTACGGAAGGAAAAACAGATTATGTAATTAGTGTACTGTCTTGCCTACCTATACACCAATACCTTCAATTTTATATTCCTGAATCTTATATATTTTTTTTCATCCATACGATAGAAATAACAAGAGTGAAATAAATACTAATGTTTCCTTTTTGGTTCAGGTATGTATCATCGTAGAGCAATCTTCGTTTGCCGTAAGCTATAACTTATTTTTAAAATTGAAAATATGACGTGGCTTCGAATCCTACAAGTGGCCGAGTTCTTTTTCATCACATATTTTTAATGTTCATTATATACCGAGCATTGTAATGCTATTTAAAACAATTTTTAAATAAAATTTCTTTCTATAACACAATGACACTAAATACCTAAAATACCACATCATAGTGATGTTACCTCTAGTACCAGTAGTTCGATGATTTAGTCCGACGATCGGACTTATAACGCTTTTTTGCCTCATCAGTTCGATGATGCTAATCAATACAGATAATTTTGTTATGAGCCCAGCGATGTGATGTCAGCCTACATTATCATTCCCTCGACCTTCACCTTTGACATTTTTGTGAAAGATATTCTGCAACACTTAGCCTTTTCGAGTCCCTAAGCAATATGACATACTGTGTGCTTGACTCCCTAACCTTGGAACACAGCGAGAAGGGACGAACAGAAAACCACTAGCACACACGCATTCAAATAGGATTTTATATGCGAGTTGGTACAGATTATCTTATCTTATCTTCGATGGGGCCGATTCAGAATCGGTAGCACGTCTAACCTTTGGGTTATTTTGTACTTACCCCATGCCTTATTCACCCGCACGGTGTATTCCGAAGAAGGACTGCATGAGCTTCAGAACATCGCCCAGTGCGTAGTGCCTGTAGTCCTCTAGCTCAGGATAAGCTGATCCTAAAAGATCCAAACGCTTAGCACCTAACGAGTCACAGATACACAAAATGTGTCTCATCGTCTCCTCCGATTCCTTACATGCCCTACATAGTGGGCTTTCTCTAGTAAAGATTTTTGTGGACTATGTTATTTTATTATCCAATGTCCGCAGCCTATCGCACTCTACGAAACAGTTCTGTTCTGCATTTTTGAAAACCCTCATTGTTCTGAATCCGTCTCAACATTTCCCTCAATAGGCTTGTTTCCTAAAAAAATACCATTAAAAATAATTATTCCGTCTTATAGATCTTCGAAAACTATTAGATAAGTATTTTTTCTTTTTTTATTCAAACAAAAGATGATTAAGATAAAGCGCATCAAATTTCAGGAGTGTGAACAGGCTGGTAAAAAGTGTACCGGTCAGTAACGTCACGCGGAACTTTAACGCGCTATGTTTATCAATTTTTGATTGATTGACAAAAGAAAAAATACGTAAGTATCTAATATTTTTCGATAATCTATAAGACGGAATAATAATTATAAATGGTATTTTTTTTTTTTAGGAAGAATGCAAAATGTCGTTTCCTGCGTGATTGTCATAGTTATGACCGCAGCAAATGTGCCGCGGTGTCATTGCGAACTGATGTCAGTCCTACATTAGCATTTCCCCTCGACCTTCACCTTTGAACTTTTTCTGAGAGATATTCTGCAATACTTAAGCCTTTTCGAGACCCTAAGCACTATGATATTCTTATCAACGCTGCATTTGTAACACACATGAGCTTGCTGTGTGCTACACTCCCTAACATTGGATTTGTGCCTTTGACAGCGAGAAGGGACGAACAGATATCCGCTACACGCAGATACACGCATTCAAGTAAGATTTTATATGCGCTTTGGCAAATATTGCCGTGGACATTACGTGTCATTTTACATATTTGTAGGGTTTTATAAAATTAGTAGCGTCAGCACTGAGGCTATGGGTCTGGTAAGCTGTTATTGGCCAACAATGTGTTAGTTGCCACTGCTTGCCAAATATTATCCGAGCGCAATTTACCCTATTCTACGACACAGTGCTGCCACATTTTAAAAACCCTCATTGTTCTGGCTCAATATAATTGTCCGTGTCAATATTTCCCTCAGTAAAGTCGCGACCCACATGATTGTCATCGTTATGACCGCAGCAAATGTGCCGGGATGACATTATGAGGGGAAATGCTAATGTAGGACTGACATCAGTTCGCAATGACACCGCGGCACATTTGCTGCGGTCATAACTATGACAATCACGCAGGAAACGACATTTTGCATTCTTCCTAAAAAAAAAAAATACCATTTATAATTATTATTCCGTCTTATAGATTATCGAAAAATATTAGATACTTACGTATTTTTTCTTTTGTCAATCAATCAAAAATTGATAAACATAGCGCGTTAAAGTTCCGCGTGACGTTACTGACCGGTACACTTTTTACCAGCCTGTTCACACTCCTGAAATTTGATGCGCTTTATCTTAATCATCTTTTGTTTGAATAAAAAAAGAAAAAATACTTATCTAATAGTTTTCGAAGATCTATAAGACGGAATAATTATTTTTAATGGTATTTTTTTAGGAAACAAGCCTATTGAGGGAAATGTTGAGACGGATTCAGAACAATGAGGGTTTTCAAAAATGCAGAACAGAACTGTTTCGTAGAGTGCGATAGGCTGCGGACATTGGATAATAAAATAACATAGTCCACAAAAATCTTTACTAGAGAAAGCCCACTATGTAGGGCATGTAAGGAATCGGAGGAGACGATGAGACACATTTTGTGTATCTGTGACTCGTTAGGTGCTAAGCGTTTGGATCTTTTAGGATCAGCTTATCCTGAGCTAGAGGACTACAGGCACTACGCACTGGGCGATGTTCTGAAGCTCATGCAGTCCTTCTTCGGAATACACCGTGCGGGTGAATAAGGCATGGGGTAAGTACAAAATAACCCAAAGGTTAGACGTGCTACCGATTCTGAATCGGCCCCATCGAAGATAAGATAAGATAATCTGTACCAACTCGCATATAAAATCCTATTTGAATGCGTGTGTGCTAGTGGTTTTCTGTTCGTCCCTTCTCGCTGTGTTCCAAGGTTAGGGAGTCAAGCACACAGTATGTCATATTGCTTAGGGACTCGAAAAGGCTAAGTGTTGCAGAATATCTTTCACAAAAATGTCAAAGGTGAAGGTCGAGGGAATGATAATGTAGGCTGACATCACATCGCTGGGCTCATAACAAAATTATCTGTATTGATTAGCATCATCGAACTGATGAGGCAAAAAAGCGTTATAAGTCCGATCGTCGGACTAAATCATCGAACTACTGGTACTAGAGGTAACATCACTATGATGTGGTATTTTAGGTATTTAGTGTCATTGTGTTATAGAAAGAAATTTTATTTAAAAATTGTTTTAAATAGCATTACAATGCTCGGTATATAATGAACATTAAAAATATGTGATGAAAAAGAACTCGGCCACTTGTAGGATTCGAAGCCACGTCATATTTTCAATTTTAAAAATAAGTTATAGCTTACGGCAAACGAAGATTGCTCTACGATGATACATACCTGAACCAAAAAGGAAACATTAGTATTTATTTCACTCTTGTTATTTCTATCGTATGGATGAAAAAAAATATATAAGATTCAGGAATATAAAATTGAAGGTATTGGTGTATAGGTAGGCAAGACAGTACACTAATTACATAATCTGTTTTTCCTTCCGTAGTACATAATATGCACAGTAAAAACAATTTTTAAAATGATTTGACGTTAAGCTGTTTAGCAGTTTGGCAATAGCATAATTTTTGTAATTATTAGGAGTAAGTTCATGAATAAATATAAATTAAAAAAAAATTGATATTTCAACGTAGTAGACATTAGCACCTTGGACTCCATGCATCACCGGTGACCGGCAAACAATTGAAAAACTATTGTCTGCGATTTCGGCTGTCAAAGTGTTAAAACAATTAAACCGTTAAACAAATAAATCGCCGCAGTGCACCGCAAATCAAATTAAACATTGCACGAAGTTAGTCAGCTGTCTCAGTTATTCGGAGTTGAGTTTCGTTGTTCCGACGTTCAGTTCAAACTGACATTTAAATTGGACGTTTATGATTTTCATTGCGATGGAAAAAGATGTGTATTTAATTACAGAGTACTAAATTTCGTAAGTTAACTGAAAAGTGTCTCTGAAAACCAACAACTTCCATACCTAGTATAGAATGTACCGCGCCGCCATCTAGGGTGTTCCGCCATTTTGGATTTAGAATGACGTCACACAGCTAACCATGCATTATCATCGAAACTAAACAAGTTTACACAATTTCAGCTAAATCAGTGGAAGATATCTTGCTTCAACATAGCAAGTGAAATAGAAGCTTGTAAAAATAAACCAGCTGAAGTATGAATCATTTATGAATACTAACTAACAATTTAATCCAAAGCAATAATTCAAAAATAAATCAGCAAAAGCATTTCAAACAGTAATTTAATGAATGCAAAATATGGTTCACAAGATTGAATAGTCAAATTAGTGTTGTCGCTTGGCGGACGTCCAAAGAGCTGAACAGAATTTCAGCAAACAGGAGAAGCTCGATGATGTAGTGGGTGTAAGTTTTACAAGCATTTGAGCATGTTAAGCAATCTCGGGCGAGATCCCTGCTGAGATGGGTGACCATAATTGGCATAAAAGTTTCTCAAGGTCCTCCGTGCTTCGGAAAGAGTTAAGCCGTTGGTCCCGGCTGTCATCATTGATGGCAGTCGTTAAGCTATGTCAGATGAGATGCCTTTAGGTAGCTTGATAATTAAAATCTTATATCAGCAAAAGCCACTTACCCCCACGTAAAACAAACAATAAAAATAATTTAACAAATGCATTTGATGTATGCGTAATATGTTTTCCGGGGATTGACTGGTCAAATATGTTCTAAAGAGGCTTTTCTTTTGAATATTCCTACATACGGGAACTAAATTTGATCAAAGAAGTATTATAATGTTGCTAGGTATGGGTGGGTTTATAATTAGGAATCACAGTATATTTGTCTGTTAGATTATTAAAAACTGTCGAAATATGTTGTAATACTTTCATTTGCAAAATTTCAACATTAATTCTCAAAATTTTACACATAATTGTCAAAAATGTAATAACAAATGTGAAGATTTATTGTTAAATTTTGACGAAGCATGTAATTCGAAGCATTATCTACGGACATTTGAAGAAGCATGTTGCGAAGCGCCGTATAAACCGTATTTATATATTTTTTTATTTTAGATTGCATTTTAAACGTAATAAGTAACGGCTATAAAAAACTAAAAAAAACTCTCTCACGGTTGTTTGACTCGCGTGACCACTTGTTATAACAAACGACTAGATACAGTTCTCGCGTGACGGAAACTCGCAAACTATTCAGTATACCGCGATTTATATAACTGCTGAAGTTGTTCGAGTAGAGTTCGCAACGAGCTCTCGGAACATACTTATGGAAGCGGATGTAGCTACATGCGGTGCGGATGCTTGTTATTTAAACACTAGCTTTTCACGCGAATTCTTCAACCTAATTTTAGCCTATTATATTAATTTACAATTTATAAATTGTATCATCATCAGGTCTTTTTAGTCTCCACTACAGGAGCACGACCCTCTCTGTACTTCTAGAGCCATACTTGGCCAGAACAATCAGAGGGATTGGCCTACACTCTCCACGCTGGCCAGACGGGTTGGAGAGGTCTCACAGATGTTTATAAGCTTTGTTTAGCTTGTATTTTCTAAGTCGCCTTCTACGACATCCACGGGAAGACTTGAAGTGGTTCTATTCTACTCTGCCGGATACCACACGGCATATAAATGATATATCAATAACCATCTACCAATTGATGCATGTAGAAATTACATATCATTTTTGTGATTTTTTGTTGAAATTGCTTGACCGAAACTTGAAACTATTCACTATACGCGATTTATTTATCTGTTGAAGGTGTTATAGTTAAGCCAAGAGTAGAAGAGCGTGAGGATGGGGAAGGGAGAAAACTAAGCCAAAAACGCTCAAGCACCTCATAGTATGAGGTTGCCACGGGCCCCTGATTATACAGTTACGCCACTACAAATAACATATAAAATAAAATATATAAGTTAAGATATCCAAGGTAATAGTGAAAATATGGTAATCGCATTTCGAACTGAAATAGGTACCCATATCTGCTATGCTTTATACAAAATTTTACAAGACTTTATTTTGAGACAATTACAGTGATTACCTACGTCTCATATCACTCCTTTAATAAATATTGTGACATTTTAATTTCGATTAACTTAAATGCCAGAACGAAAGGAGTATAATTACTTACCAAAACGGTGCCAAAGTTTATAAGAACCAGGTGGGTAATTCTACTTGGATTATATGATCTGTAGAAGGTAAACCGTTATCCTTCATCAACGTTGTAAAATTCTCAAACGGAATCGGCTGTCTAAAAACAGTCAAATGGTCATAAAGGTAATAGGCTGAGAATCGAGAATTTTTTTTGTGCGGAGCGTCGAATTCAGCTGTAGTCCTATTGTTCTGCCAAGGATAGGCATGTAACATCCTCGTCTTCATCGTCACTTACCATCAGGTGAGATGAAAGACAAAAGCCAAGCAAAAGCAAAAGTCTAGTATCGTCACATTACTTTTCTTCTCTTTGACTCTTATTACAATTTTTTTTTTTTTTTTTTTTTTTTAACTTTTTATTTTTTTCACTAGGGTATATGTACATTAAAATATCTATATAAGTATACATATGCATATATATATATATATATATAATTTAAATATTTTTAATATGTTTTTTTTTTCATTATTATTTTTTTAAATCTGCGCCTACCATGCCTCTGTTTACATTATCTTCTACCCAAAGGTTGGCTGGAAGAGATTGCGTTATGCGATAAGCCCGCCTTTGTACCTTCCATAAACAGATATTATCCTTTTTTGTTTACTTTTAAGTGTTGGTGCAATAAAGAATATTCATTCATTCATTCAAAAGCCTACTTCAATATTTAGTAAAAAAAAATGTGGCATATAGCCCTTAGTTAGATCATAAATAGAATCAATGTTACTTTCAAACATTTATGCCATCCTATAATTCTTCTTTCACACTGATATCCTTGCGTAAAGTGACCTGCTGATAAACTGATTCATATTATTAATACCTATGAATTATTTTTTGGCATTTAGGCATCCAAATGTTGTGTCCAATCGCAACGGATCTTATGATGCGAGTGGTACTACCCGTAAAGTTGATTAATTGCAGAATGCAATCAGGATCGCTGTCAGTCATTTATGTGAGGAAGAAGACATGAAGGTAATGATGTTTTTGACGCGTAGGCAGAACAGTGTAAACTTAATGTGCGAAATTAGGTAAAGTTGCAAAATGTTAAATACCATTAATGTTGCAGTTATCTCAATATCTCTATATTATGTATCTTAATGCCGGATAATGACAGCTCCGTGGCGCAGCGGTCAACACGCCAGCCTGCGACGCGGAGTGCCCGGGTTCGATCCCCGGCCAGGTCAAGATGGAAAATGATCTTTTTCAGATTGGCCTAGGTCTTGGATGTTTATCTATATATGTATTTATTATAAAATATAGTATCGTTCAGTTAGTATCCCATAACACAAGTCTCGAACTTACCTTGGGGCTAGCTCAATCTGTGTGATTTGTCCCTATATATTTATTTATATTTATATTTATGTGTGGATGTTTGTGACTCCTTTACTTAAAAAGTACTGGATGGATTTTGACGAACTTTTACAATGTTATAGCTGACACATCGAAACAGCATATAGACTTAATATACATTGGCGAAGTAGCGGGAAAAAAGCTATTTATCAATGTGTTAGATTTAGCGAATCTGGCGTTTTAGCTTATCTACCACTTGCCAATGGGAGATTAAGTCTCTGTGCCTTAACCGATTTCCGCCTACGGAAATAAGGTATGTCTTGAGGGTATTTTATTTTGTTTAAGGAACTCAATAGCCTCCGGAAATAATATACATCAGAAGTCATATGAGATACCTTTAGGAACACTATAAAGCTGAGCCACTTGCTCTATTGTTAGTCACTAACGTACGGAAAAAACAGTAATGTTCAATTACTTTAACCAAACGCGTGTAAAGAAAATTAGGGCAAACTGTTTCACCCAAATTGTAGTTCTGGCAATTTGTATAATTACCACAACATCAGAAGTACCGCCGAGTTCGCCATTATTACTGTGTTGCTGATAAGCCAAAATAGTCAAAAAAGTGCCAGCGTTAGTCCGATTTTGTTTTACAAATGTATTAATTGATTACAAAGTGTTTCTTTTTACATTACTGCCAATGGAGAAGTTAAGAAGTTCTTGTATATAAGTGTATGTATTGCTCCATTGAGAGAGAATGATGAGATATCGTTATAACCCTTTTCTTGAGTGATACTGGCAATACATGTTGGCATTAAGTCAGTTATGTTTCCTTTTTCAATTTCATAAAAAAAACTTGGCATCCCACGACGAAAAAACCCAAAGTTATATTTGTATTCCATATGTGGTCCACCAAAATGCCATCACTCAACCGATTTTGATGAATTTGACGCAAACACTGGACCCGCAAAGATACAACGTCGCCACCATAATTACATCAATTGAGATTTTCCAGTGTGGTTCGGGTGATAATGATCTTTTTCAGATCGCCCTGGGTCTTGGATGTTTATCTACATATGTATTTGTTATAAAATATATTATTGTTGAGTTAGTATCCCATAACACAAGTCTCAAACTTACTTTGGGGCTAGCTCAATCTGTGTGATTTGTCCGTATATATTTATTATTATGTAATTTTATACGAACAAAGATACTCGTATATGAAAACATTGTTTTACGCAAAAATTTAGTAAAGGCGAAAAATGTACAAATATATATAGCATGTGCTTCTTGTTTACTCAATGTGGAAAAATATTGACCTACGAAAACTCACTAAGAGAAAATTAAGGCAAACCTATCCAAACTTGGTCAATTTGTATAATTACCACTACATCGGAGCTGCCGCGCAAATAGCCATTACGTTGAGTAGTGTTTCGTTGATTAGATTCTATGGTTAGTTGGATGTGTTGAGTTGTGTGTTTCGAGAAAGAGACTCTATTTCTATTACTAATCAAGTCGAAAATGATAACAGTTTATATCATTCATCATCATTACAGCCGCAAATAATCGACTACTGGACAAGGGCCTCTCCCAAGGATACTTCGTTCCATGGGAGGATATTGCCATACCCAACACGCTTGGCAGGCGGGTTGGCGAGCGCAGTTTCTTTGGCTTCTTGTGCTTTCGACGCTTCTGCCCATCGGAAGCATTCTAAGCTGGGCCTTTCCCATAGGAATTCATTGGATCTGGGAAGGGAAGAAGGTATTGGGAGGCTCGGGAGGCCGGGCGCGCGGTGCGTACCCGATGTCATACCTGCAACCACAGGCCAAGCGGTTGAGGATGACACCCCTGACCTGAACATGTTTTACGCGTACCCAAAATTTTCTTTGATTTAGTTTTTTCATTATTCTTCGTCTCAACAGCAACAGGAGCAGAATACGTTTTACGCAGTCCATATCAAGACAAAAATTGTTATTTTGGATGGTTGATACTACCGTGTGCCAGCATGCCGTGCACGGCGCCATGCCACGGCCCGGCGCCGCGCCGTCTGCCGGTGGCAGTGCCGTGCACGGTAAACGGTGTCGCACCGTAGACTTAACAATAGACCTTAACAATCATCCGTTCCTACGCACACTTCTTCTTTACTAAGACGCATTTCATTTATTTACACGTTTGAATTTTCCCATAAACTTTTATAAAAAAGTATATTTTTAAATCCATTAACAAAATGCATTTGGCAAACAATTGTACATTGCAATAACACTTGGTCCGTCTCGTAACTCGACCCGGCACCCCTGAGCGCAAAAAGGGCTCATTCTGTAAATACAGGGGGATGTCATGTGTGAAATTGCACACGTGCAGCCCTCTTTGTATTGGGCAATTTTGAAAACGGACCTACCCTGCGTCAACGACAATTAAATTTATAGGTAAGATAGGGTTGTATCATAAAAAAAATTCTTATTTTTATCCTTTAGGAGTAATATTGGGGTATATTATTAGATAGTCATGGTTAACTTTATTCAAGCCACCTTTATAAAAGAACAAAAAGGTAGATGTTAATACATTTTTCGGTTAATTCAGACATTTGTTCGGGTTCAAAACAAAACTAGCGTATTTTGTGCAAATTGTATTGATCGATTGTGTTTCAGGGTTTTGGGACATCTTGCAATATCTGAGGTGAATTTGAGACTCAATACAAAACTTGAAAACCCGGGATAACCCAAGATTTCTACTCTTAGAGTGCTATATCGCTCGTTTGATAAAGTAAGTCGCCTTCTCAATTGTAGAAAACAAGTTAAAATTTCTCACGTGATACGTCACTACGGTGAGTTACATATAACTATCGCCTGTACGAACAAAAAATAAAAATAAATTAAATGTTGATCTTTATTAACCTACTATTAGCAGCCCTATAACCACGTTCTGTTAAAAAGGCGTAAGTGCTTTTACGCGTCTTGTCTGTTGCGGCGTTTCAGAACCAGGCGGTTATTAATGGTTATTGTTATGGCGGGATTGTGTGATATTTACTATCAATCATATAACCCACCCCACCCCGATACATTATTTGATTTAATTCACTAAGTGGTGTATTGAAAAATAATACAATGGGGATGTAATTTATTGAATTGAAGTTCGGAAATCTTTCCTAACTGATTAAAAAGGTGGTTATGTATGGATGTAATTTTGAGACTATCCTTTTTACTTTTTTTTAAGGCGGCATGTCAAATACCTACAAGATTAAAGTTAGTATATACTTTTACTAGTATTTTGCTGTCACAAATCAGTATCTCCCTATTAACTTAGTTTTGATTCCCATCCACCCTTGCCTGCTTTTTGTGTGTAAATGGCCAACACTGGGGTCAGATTTTTCAAGCTGTCTAGTTACATTGGAAATAGCTTTACGTCCTCCATCAATTGATGATAGTCAGGACCAACGGCTTAACGTGCCTACAAACGCACGTAGTAGCTCGAGAATTTTTTGTGCCATTTGTGGTCACCCATCCTAGTGGGGACCACGCCCGGGGTTGCTTTACATGCGTAAGCATTTATAATGCGCACGCCACCTGGGCCATCCAGCTCCTCCCAAAAATCATCCACCCTGAAGAAGATTTTGAAAAGGTGTCGAAACGTATGGTCCCTAAGCAGATTGTGAACGTTACCCACGTATCGAATTTATATTATAATCTAAATAAATAATAAAAATAATAGGCAACAGAGAGAAAACTATGAAACACAAGTGCCAAAGTCGATATTATATCATCGCCATAAACTCCAGTCGTTTGGCAACGTTTCACCATGTAGCGCTGGGTTGTAACTGCTATTCAACTATCGATTATGTATTCCGTAACTAGTGATGTGCTGAAGATAAATTCTCTGTTCTCTAGATACGTTTTCTCGGAAATTAGCGGAATGTCCAATAATTGTCACTTGAGAGACATAAAAAAGAAATTCTCGAAAAGAAAGTCTTCGTGTTCTCTCCGTGTCCGCCTCAAAAGTTTCGAGAAGTACACTAAGAGGTATAGACAAATACTCACATATTATCAATCTTTTCATAATTAGTAGGTACACAAAAAAAAAATAGAAGCCCGCTGTTACTAAGCTTTCGCTGTTCGCCCAGACAGATAGACAGAGAGTCGAACTGTCTGTCACAGGGTTGAATCTATGAATCGATAAACGTTACGAATATGTCGATATTACAACAAAATATATAAAATATAAAGGGAACCCCTAAAAAACCATGTTTGTTTGTTTTTGAGTGCATTTGATTAAATATTGTATGTTGGCACGTGACGAGACCCCTCGTGTACGATCCCGTCTCGCACTTGGCCGATTTTACTTTTATTTTTACTTGCAATGTAATCAAAATTCAAATTGTATTCAATGACAATCGTCAAAACGTCTTTTAAAGTTTTTTTTTTTTACCTGATGGTAAGTGACGATGAAGACGAGGATGTTACATGCCTATCCAGGAGATACCCATTTAAAGTACCTACCCATGATTCCAGCCGTTTGGCAACAGTTAACCATAAATCAGGCTAGGCTGCCATCCAAATATTGATTTTGTGTCTAACAAATACATAAAACAAAGGCAGCGGTAAGATCAAGAGTGTCATCGTCAACTGCTTGGCTGGTGTTCGCAGGTATGGCATCGGTTACGCGCATTGTCTCCTATTCATCCCAGTGAGTAGTATCCCAATATCTTCATTCCCTTCCCAAATATACAAATTCCTATCCTTCCCCAACTTAAAAATATTTTGGATGGCCAGCAACATCGAAAGCAGTATAAGCCAAAGAAACTACGTTCGTCAACCCGCCTGCCAAGCGTGGTGATTATGGCAATATTGGCAATATCCTGGTTGGATTAGGCCTTTGTCCAGCAGTAAACTTCTTGAGGCTGGAATGTTGATGATAATGACAAAGACGGCACTTCTTTATGCCACAGATTAAACTTGAAATACATTACAAATGTGAGTTTGCCGCCTTCAGAAGTCGGTAAAAAATCACGTATATTAAGAGCGGAGCGGGCGAGAAGGCAATAAATACGGAGGAAACTTGAAGAGAATTTAAAGAAAGCCAATTACGAGTTTCAAACTCCATTAACGAACAGAGGGTTGGAGCTCCTCGAAATATTTGCCGGCATTTCATAACTCTAGGCTCCAAAGGGTTTTGTTGGTGGTTATCTGCAAGGTTTTTAGAAATAATTGAATATTGTATTATTTGATTAAAATCATTAAAATTAACGCGACATAATAACATTATTAATACATGTCATGTTCATAAAAACATGTCGGACTATAGCTGACTTCGTACGTGAGCAATTCGTAATTCGCGTATTAATTAAGAATATTGTATCTGTTCTGATGATTAGACAAAGTTGTTTCATCATGATTGACAGTAACCAGATCATCTAATTATCACCAGATAATTATAACAGACTTGGGAACAGTACTTTGTCCAGGAATAAAATGTACTTTATTCCCTTCTCCGTGCCCCAGGAAACGGGTATGCAAAATTTCATGATGATCGTTTCAGTAGGGGCGTCAAGGCGTCAAGTGTAGGTAGATCAAGTTGACATTTGTCTATTGTGTTAAAAGAAGAAACTACCGCCTACAATATTTATTGATAACGTTCCGTATGTATGCAGTATTGGCTCACCGTGTCTGAAGGTTTTGCAATGACAATGACCGTGAGCCACGAAAAGAAACAATTGAGAAAACATTAGAAAAAAATAAGTCTTATATTTTAGGCATCTGAACATACAGTTAGCATAATTCCTCAATAAATAGATAAGATTTCTTTATTGTTCTTTATGAGGAGGAGGTAAGACGTTGGCCTCAGTGAGGTTGGTACAAACTTAAAGGAAAACATAAATTTTTACTGGCAATAATTCTATACATAGAAACAAATTTGTTTAGATAATAGACGGTTTACTATCATTAAGTTCTGCATAGTCAATTTACACGTTAACGTTTTTATCTTACCCTTATAATTACTCTCGAGAAAGATCATATAACCAACATAAACATCACGCCAGTATTGCCCCACATGTGTTATATTTAAAACAATTTAGATTTCGGATGGCAAGCTTCTTTCCTAACTTAAAATCAGAAATAGGATACATATTTAAATAAAGTTATTTTTAGCTTGCATATTAAGGAAGCGGCTTCTTATAATATTTTTATTCAAAATAAAATCCCGGTATTCCGGTAAATTTGTAGTCACAATCGCACACTTATACAATACTTATATTCCCTGAGGTTTTTAGGCCCGATTTGACACTTGTTACAACCTAATAAGATTATTTTTGCTTCATCAAAAATCAGTGACAGTCGTAGTAGAGAAAATCAACCCCATTAAGTTGTTACCGTCATTTGTGTCATGGGTTTGTTACACTCATCATCATCATCATCAGGTCTTTTTAGTCTTCACTGCAGGAGCATGACCCACTCTGTATTACCGGAGCCATACTTGGCCAGAGCAACTCACTCATGTATACTTAAATTTGTAAATATCGGAGTTGCGGGATTTTTTCGATAAAAAGTGCTTCCTAAAATAGTCAACTTCTGAACTTTAGGTAAAATGTATCCGAATATCAGATCTCTGCCTATATACTTGGATAAATAATTTGTAATTTAATTTCCACTAACCTCTTTATATATCTATATCTTATTACAGCCCTTAAAAGTAATCCCAATAATTAAACACTAACAAATAGCCCATAAACATCACGGCGCATTCTTCCACATGTGCTACATTCAAAACAATTTAGTTTTCGGATGGTGGGCTCTTTTTGAAACTTGTGAATGATAACTATTATCATATACAGGGTAAAATTGAATTGTAACTCAGAAATAGTAACTCAGACCACGAATCTGAACAACTTTAATTATGGGACCAACTTCGATATCGTGATAAAATTTCTTCTCTTTCATAGAAAAGTAGAATATCTACTTAGCCAAAATCTAAGAAACAGTTGATTTTTATTTTACAATTTCGGAGTTGATCCCATAGTGAAAGTTGTTCAGATTCGTAGTGAAACGAAAAAACTTGTTCAGAAAGTTGCTATAAAAGTGGATTATCTTATGGTGAAATTGTATGTTAAGATTTTTATACGTTTAAGAATGGTCTGCCCAGGATCATTAAGGTAATTTAGCGAATCGATATCAAATCAAAAGTGATCTAAAAAGTTTTTTAGATAGATATTAGTATTGTTTTTATTTTTTTATAACCTCAATATAAATCCAATACCATATTACCTATTTATTATGAAATTTAACTTCGTACGTGGGTATTAGAACATACTTTCAACAGTGAATCAAGGATGCCATTATAAGAAAGCGCACAGCACCCTTGATTCACCGGGTGCGGAGCAGCACCAACATTATAATAAAAACGGTTGCGGCTACATTGGACGTCGACAGTGCTATCATGCAGCACTGGACTCGCGTTCACCTAGTCAAAGACACGAAACCGTCAATAAATTTTAATTTAGATATGGTACTAACAAAGTTATAAGTTTACTTTGTTACTATTACTTTATGGGTTGTAAAGCCTGAAATAAATTATTTTTATTTTATTTATTTAACATAACTTGCTATTGCTCCAGCGCCTACAGAGTGTCAAAATAGGCTGTCCTTTGAGAAGTTAATTGAAACATTGCACACAAATTATTATAAAATTTAAGTTTTTCCATAGTGCTTGTACGCGGGTGCAGAGAGAACACACTTTTTGAGATCACTTAACCCCCGTGCTATATCGGTACCGGCGACTACCGCGTGTCAAAACACGCCGCCCTTTGAGTTAAAAAAGGACTCATTAACGGGTTGGAAGTACTCAATGAGAGCTTGAGAACAACGCGGTGTTTACAAGCTATAGTAAATATTTACACTTTTTGTAAGAATGTAGAATAACATAAGTAAATTATTTTTTGGTCATATTTTGAATATTCAGGCGAAAATAGAAGCAATACTATAATAGCTGTAAGCTTTACGTTAATTATACAGGATGTAACACACGGACAAAAAATATTTGGAAAAGAACTCCACTGGTTGAATGTACTCAATAGTAAGCTTGGAATCAACCCGTTATTCTTACAATGTAATAATTATTTACACCTGTATGTGTTTGAAATCCAACTAACATTTACTTGTACACAAGTTTTCAAATCCATCCTTATGTCAAACAGGCAATCCCTTTGACGAAAGCGTGAACCTTATATCAATCAACTCTCTTTTTTGATCTAGAATTAAAAACTCAGAAACAGTATGGATGAAAGACTCCGGTGGCGCCACTGTTCACCGTCGAATCTGCTCAGTAGTATGTAACTGTAAAAATTTATATAATTTATAAAGCTTGTTATACAGAGCCTGAGGACATAAAGGCTCATGTACAACGTTACTACACGGCCTCTAATGGCTTCTCCTGTTTCGGTGTAGCTTACATCGTTAACTTGTGTACAAAGAGTACATGACACTGGAGCATGCATACTACGAGTAAATTACGAGCCACAAAAGCGGCCAATTTATAATGAAAGTAGCTGTTTCTCGCAACTTCATACGCGTGTATTACGGGTTTTGATTTTATCACACAATCTATTCTGGGTTCCTGGGCCGGGACCCGGGGTCAAGGGGCCGGGAGCCCCGGAGGCATTTCCAGTGAGGAATGACGTTAATAGGCATTTTTTTTTTAAATACATATCCCCTAATTTAATGTTATTAATTCCTAATTTTCTTAAAAATAAAATGTAGGACATATAATACTCTCTGATAATGTAGCTTTCTATTGGTGACAGAATTTTTGAGATCCATCCAGTAGTTTTTCCATTTACAAACAAACGCACAAATTTTCTTACATACGTATAATATTAGTCTAGATAATTTAATTATTTATACATTTGCGAGGAAGCACCATAGGATCTTCGGGATTAAACATAAAGATTTTTAAAGTCTGATATTTATAGAATAAAAATCACTTGATGATACTTGAGAGTAATTTAATCTTCTCAAAAACTTATAGGCTTATTTTACACGCTAAACTTAATAGGCTTAATCTAGACGAACGTATTGAGTTGGAGCCCTAAAATATTCATCCCCGTCGGAACAGGCGTGAGTGCTCATTTATTTTTCAATAGTTAGAATCGGCCATGGATGGCATGCAAAACTGACCCTCGTAATTTATTTTTTTGTTCAAACCATAATAAGTGACTTAGTTAGGTACTTAATAGGCTAGTTTCCTAAAAAAAAAATAGTCCGTCAGATAGATATTCAAAAAATATTGGACACGTATTTTTTCTTTTGTCGATCAAACAAAAAATGATAAAGATATAGCCCTTTGAAGTTCCGTGTGACGTCATAGTTTCCTACAATTTTTAGCAAACTTTGACGTCACAAGCCCCCACTCCTGAACTTTGATGCGCTTTATCTTTACTATTTATTGTTTATTTGACAAAAGAAAAAATACGTGTCCAATATTTTTTGATTATCTAATTGTCGGACTAATTGTTATGTTATTATTACGACCCAGGAAACTAGCCTATTCTGTAAAATAACTCCTGTCACATCGAATTGACATTTATACTGGATTTCAGTTCTCTCTTATTTTCATCAGTTGCCTGTTTGCTATGAAGGCGAATTTCTACCTACATTTTGCTTTACCGGTGACCTTTTGGGTGGTAAATAGATACTCATACTTACCCAATAGTTCTTATTGCCTAAAGACGAACCATAACCGATAGAAATACTTTTAAATTCAACCAGTTCTTAGGAATTTTGACATAATCCTTAAAAGTCTTAATACTTACGTTTCCAAATACTGGAACACCCTGTAGACAGGCTTGCGGTACACGAGAAATCCGTCACACCGCTCCATGACGTTCACCGTTTTTCAAACTTTCACTTGTCACTCAATTGACCCCAATAGATCGCATACTAGGGCCCACACTTCACTCCAAAACCGACCCCTAAAACCATTACTTGACCCCACAATTCACTCCAATATGTCATTCTTCATTTTCTAAAAAAGTCCCATAAAAAAGTCGATTCACTTCAAGCACCTTTAGGTAAAATATTAAGGCGCCCGTACACTATCACTTGTCAAAATTGGTTACAAAATTTTGGTCCTTTAAGGTGTCACTACGTAAGGCTTTATATTATTGGTTACATGTATAAATATTTTGGTAAAGAAGCACTTATGTTGACTAAACACTACTTTAACGCCACATTAGGCGATCACAATGCACTTGATTATGTTATAACACTATATTTGGCAAATGCATTAACAACTGGATATCTGTAAAGGTTAAAGAAATATTATTAAATATACAGGATTCTGTTTATTTTGACGGAAAGCCATGGGGATACGATTTTACATGTTTTCGGTACGTTTTATTAACCGAAAAAAATACATGCCGCAACTCGATTTTATCGACTTTATTTCCAGTAAAGATTTTAATAATTGTATAGACAAGATGAAATCCAAGTAAAACTTAACTTCAATTTAAGTCCTGCGTCTATTATGATCTTCGACAGAAGAATGGTGTAATAAAACATTAACCATATAGATACATGAATAATAAACTGGCGTTTATGAAAACATTTTTAATTTGATAACTAACAGACAAAAAGAGTGCATAAAGAGGATTGAGCTGCTGCTTATTTCAAAACACCTAATTCCGAAGACAGTAAAAAAAAAATGTGTTAAGTCACAAGCCTATCGCTTAGGCCGATCGTGCCTCTCTATCGCTTGTTCCGCGCTCTCGCTTACACGCGGAACTTGACACTTTTTTGTGCGTGCAACCGGTGTTCATCGATTTATACACACGTTATCACGAAAAAAAATCTAAGGCATATATAAAGAAGTGAAATAACAGGTACATTACAGAAACATAACATAAAACAATTTAGTTTGGAAAGCTCGCCCTACTTTCGGATGCAGGCTCCTCGTCATTAGGAGCCGATCAGATTTCATGGCCATCGATTTTGCATAATTGACTCTGATGTCGACAAGGACTGAAGAAGCTTCGTTTATTTAACGATCGCGATACTGATGGGATTTTTTTTTTATTTTAAAATTAGTATTTTTGGCAACAACCTTTATACAACAGATTGATTTTTAGGGTTCCGTATCCAAAGGGTTAAAACTATCTGTCTAAATGTCATGTCATGAACCGTGATAGCTGGACAGTTGAAATTTTCACAGATGATGCATTTCTGTCGCCGGTTAACCATAAATACTAAAAACAGCATAAAATAAATATTTATTCATCGCAATGAATAGACTATAACTTCAGGCAAAATCTTATATTTGAAAACAAGTATAGTTATACCATGCCTTCGTTCATCATAACAGAAACTGTCATTGCCTATCAGCAGCATCCGCTCCCATAGCGGGAGATAAAAACAATGGCGGTTATGTTTTTTATTGGAACGAGAATAATACCGATTGTCAGATGCAGTTTCCAATTCAACATTGTGATGTGAAGATGAGAATAAACTTACAGTTCCAGTTATCTTTTGTAAACAATTACGTATTTATCCCGTACGGTATAGACAGAGCCCGTAACACCTTATTTAGCGCGTTGGTATGAACGTCAAGGTGGAAAACGGAATCACTATAGGGTTGCTAGCCGCGTCGCCTAACATGGTTCCTCAATTTTTCGCACATCTTGACTGTCGTTTAAAATCTGCGCGGGTGGAGAAGCGGCAGGTACATTCTACGCCTCTTCTCTTCTCCCAGATCAAAAAGGAAGTTCTTTCTAAAAGGATTATTAGTAGCGTTCCAAAAGGGTCCGTAATCCGTATTCTCTTTAGGATATGGCCATAGTTTGAAAATACTAGCGTTCTGATCTGGGAGAAATGAAAACGCGTAGAATGTGCTTACCTGCTGCTTCTCTACCCGGGCGAATCATAAAACTAGTCGAGTTTATGTGCGAAAACCCAAGGACTGATGAGTGATGTCTATAGACGATGCAGCTAGCGACCCGTTACTATTTTGGTACATTTTCCACGTACACACATGTCATGCTACCTTTAGGTCTTGCGACCCTAACTATGTCTTCCCCCTACGTAATAAAGATGTGAGAAGTATATGTGCATATTAATTTAAGTAATTACGACAGACAGGCGAACAGTTACTTGCAAATTACAAGCGCACGAGCGGAACCGGAGGGCAATATGTATATAGCCGGAAGCAGCTGGCACGCGCGCCACCTGCCGCCTGCAGGCCGAATACTGAAGCAGCTTGATGACCGATGACGGAAAATAAAGAGGGAACAAAAGGATAACTTATGTATGAACATTTATATTTGGTTCAAAAACCGTTAAATGTTTCCTAATTTTAAATCATTACACAGTACAGCATATCTATACTAATATTATAAAGCTGAAGAGTTTGTTTGTTTGTTTGAACGCGCTAATCTCAGGAACTACTGGTTCAAATTGGAAAATTATTTTTGTGTTGGAAAGTCCATTTATTGAGGAAGGCTTTAGGCTATAAAACATCACGCTGTGACCAATAGGAGCGAAGCATCAATAAAAAATCGGGGAAAAATTATTCATAGTTGAGGACATCCGACGCGTGCGATGCGTAAACGGTTCAAGTTACCCAAAAAATGTGTATTAAAGAATGATTTCTATTTAAACAAATTAAAAAAACAGGCCAAGTGCGAGTCGGACTCGTGCCGAATGGTTCCGTACCGTTATCTAAAACGCTGTTAAAACGGCATAAAAATCATGTCTGTTGTATGGTTTTAATATTATTTTTATTTAATTATATATTTTTGAAGTGAATATATAACGAAATATTCTGTGAATATTTAAAGCGTCTACCTGTCGCCGTTATCAATATCGAGCAAAAACAAGCAAAAAAGTCACGATTATTGTATCGGAGCCCCCTTAAATATTTATTTAATTCATTTTTTTTTTTTTGTTATAGCGGCAACAGAAATACATCATCTGTGAAAATTTTAACTGTCTAACTGTCACGGTTCATGAGATACAGCCTGGTGACAGACGGATAGATAGACAGACAGACAGACAGATAGACAGACGGACAGCGGAACGATATTAATAGGGTCCCGTTTTTACCTTTTGGGTACGGACCCCTAAAAAGACGAATGTACCATGATTCCTAGAGCTCATGTAGAAGCTCTAGATAGGACTCTCAGAGATATAAGAAGCTGTGATAAAATCGTGGGTGGGACACTGGTAATGTTTGCTGAGGTTTTTCGGCAAACTTTACCGGTAATAGTAAGAGGAACTGGAGTAGACATTGTAAAGTCATGCCTTAAAAGTTTCCCATTGTGGATGTTTGTTCATACCTTTAAACTATCTACGAATATGAGAGCATATTTGGGGGACATTTTATTTATTTATTAACAATTTTTTTTTCAAAGTTACTTTTAATAAGAGACGAGAAAGTACCTCATTCACAAAAAAATTAAATTGATTGCGATTTAGGTGAAAAATCGATTAGCATTGAAGATCTAATATCGAAAGTTTACCCATAGATATCGTTAAAATAGAAAATAAAGATCATCAATGGATGTGTCAAAGGGCAATATTGGCGGCAAGAAACAGTAGTGTTGACGAAATTAACGACCTAATTTTAACTACACTTCCAGGAGATATAATTACCTACACATCTATTGATAATGTAATGGACCAAGAAGACGCGGTCCATTACGCACAGGAATTTCTTAATTCCTTAAACCCGAGTGGCCTTCCCCCATATTCCCTCAAGTTAAAAATAGGGGCCCCAATAATTTGTAGTGTAACGGGACCCAACTTAAGTCAAGTTTCTCCGTAATAACGTGATCGTTGCAATAGTTTTGACTGGTCCAGCAGTTGGTCAAACACTGCTTAAACATCATTTTGTATCATTGGGATGCGAGATCCCATGATTCAACTGTACATGTACTTTAAAATATATTCCTTTAAAAACGAATTAATCATAATAACAGAAACTGCCGCGGACGAAGTCGCGGGCAACAGCTAGTTTATTTATACTTTGACTTTCGTGGTGACGTAGATGGAGTCACAAACCTAAAGTATTTAGCATGTAGCTGCAGACATAGAAAATTGCTAAAGAAAAGGTGGTTTGAATGAAATAACAAAAGGTTCAGCTGTGTAACAGAAACTTAAATGGTTTCCCAAACCCCTATGTAGTGGGATAAGAGCAAGGAGACAAAAAGTTAGCTAACGAGATCTACATCCAATAAACCTGTCATATTCAACACAATTTAATTTTATTCAATAACAATTTTATTATTGTGTTTTAACTTAAAATTAAATAAAAAATTTAAATAAATAAATCAAATTAAAATCATACATAAATACGATTTTCTACACTTGATTAACTCAAGTGGGTAGTAAAACGGGAGCTATTTTAGTACGAGAAAAATATAAAACAGCAAATGTTAAAACCTTGCGAGAAAAACATAAAATAGCAAATGTAGCGACAAGATGTCTGTCTACAAAAAGACATTTCCTTACAAAGCAATTTCTGTACTCTCTATATTTTTGTCTCTGGCCATAAAAAGGTTTACCGTATATAGATAATTAGGCCTTAAGGCTCGTGTCAAATTGATTTCCTTGTGTGCCTATACACATTCGGTCATAATATCGTTGAAATTCTACCTACTAGATATGTCATTATTTCTGCCGTAAGAGGCCTCTCCCAAGGAAGAGAATCCCTAGCTTCGTTCCACGCTTGGAAGGCGGGTTAGCGAGCGCAGTTTCTTTGGCTTTTTAACCTTCCGACGTTGCTGCCTACCGGATGCATTTTTAAACAATCGGATGAATGGGGGAAAAGCAAGTAGCAGCTCGGGAAGCCGGGCGCGCGTACCTAATGCCATATCTGCAACCATCGGACAGGCAGTTGAGGATGACAACCTTACATACGTATCATCATCATCATCAGCGCCCGTAGCATGGCACCCGCGACGCCGTTTTTATCGCGCGATAAACTATCCACATCTCGCTCTTTGATATTACGGGAAACAAGATGGCGATAGTCGATAAACGCTGTCGCGCGTACCATGCTACGGGGGCTGGTCTTTTTGTTTCCACTGCAGGAGCATGACTCTCTCTGTACTACCGGACATACTTGGCCAGAGCAGACAGAGGATTTCTCCTTGCTGGCCAGACGGAATGTAGAGTACGTAATTAGCTAATATCGGTTTTTGATACATAATTTTAAGCTTTCGCGGTCACAATCACTAGATTGCTACTACAAGACTTACCACAATGAATTTTACTATTCGTTAGATATTTCAGCAACTTTGCAGCTGCTATTTTCACAGACGGACTTAAAAGCTGCGATAAATAGCCTGTAGTAACAATTACAGTGGTAGTCACCAAGGCATCCACACATTTCTATTTAGGGAATGTGCATACACATAAGTAATTTTTTGAAGTGAAAACTTATATAGCGGCGTTGTGCACGTTTTGGGATGGGTAAAAAATGTTAAACTCGCGTCAGGACACGTGACGTGATCGAAAATTCGTTACACGGACACGTGACCTGAGATCACCGGCGCGGCGTAGGAGAGAAAGTAATAAGGGGATATATTATATCACACGTCTCTTTCTACCGCGCGGATTTTTCACTTCTGCCGGCACTCCCGGAGATCAAACCGTTATTTTATTTTTCACGCATTAACCATTAAACCTCTTTAAATTAAATTTGAAGGACATAGGGTACGATTAATTCCGGGAAATTCAATTATGATTAAAAAAACAAATCCTAAATCTTGGATGTATATCTATATATAAGTATCTATTATAAAATATAGTATCGGTGAGGTAGTATCGTATACGCAAGTTCACAACTTACTGTGCTAGCTCAATTTGTGTGTTGTTGTTTTTTTTTTTTACGGACAAATCACACAGATTGAGTTAGCCCCAAAGTAAGTTCGAGACTTGTGTTATGGGATACTAACTCAACGATACTATATTTTATAACAAATACATATATAGATACACATCCAAGACCCAGGCCAATCTGAAAAAGATCATTTTTCATCTTGACCTGGCCGGGGATCGAACCTGGTCACTCCGTGTCGCAGGCTGGCGTGTTGACCGCTGCGCCACGGAGCTAGTCGAATATGTTCCTTTATATTTATTTATTTGATTACAGACAAACATCGGGACAGGTGCAAGTGCAACTAATTAAAAGCTTGTAATAAGTAAGTATTTGAAGGGCATAGTTTTAAGCTTAATGAGTAAGTAAACGACAGACTCCCGGTCTAGCTCGAATGGGGTTGATGCACCGGCTAACGACTCGCTATAAACGCGTCTCCACGACGTTGAGCTCATGAATAGGGACTTCGTTAAGTTTCGATGAGTTTTCTTGAATTACCCCTCTTTCTTTAGCAGTTTATCCGATTATATTTAAATCTTAGATCATCATCATCATCGTCAGTTTCTACTACCCACTGCTTCTTCCCTATCATTAGCCTTCACAATTCAGTTCTTACAAGCAATCTGCTTCATGTCGTCGATGCCTAGATGCCGGACGCCCAACACCACGTTTCTCATTTCTGGGATACCACTCAGTGACAGGTTAATCTTAGGCACTTGAACAAAAAGCAAAATAAGTAATCGAACACAATCAAGGGCTTACCAATGTTTTACATTGATTTGTTTTTCATCAGTTATTTTATGTTATGTTAGAAAGACCTACATATCAAATTAGTTACGATAGTTATTCACGAATTCTTAGTTTCACTTTTGTAAAGTTTGGGTATCTTCAATATTTAAGTATCTTTGTACTTATTTCTATGGTTCTGATCATAACTCAAACTTGACTAACTCTTTCTCTAGAATATACTAATAGAATTCTGAGTATAGTCGTTTGTTTTTCGTATGAGTAAGTGGCTAATACTAAAAATACTGGTGTCGGATCTTAAGAGGAGAGAGAGAGAGAGAGGATTTCAGATTTTAATACAATTTTTGTGTAGGTATCTGAGGCAAGTTGCAAACTTGTCACATACATCTCATATTTCAACACGAAACTGTAGACCTGGCTGGTGAGTGGCGGGCTAAATCAACCCCAAACAAATTAAAAGGTATACCTTCGGTTTATTTACGCACTGAAATACAATTTGTTTGCTTACATTGTTAGAATTTCTATTGAGACTTCGTCTTTTTGCCGTCTACCAACTTAAAATAGATGTGTACTATACAGTTATCAACCTCGACTTGCGTGCGTAGTGCCAATTTGTTTCCGAGTTTATTTGACACATACAAACGCATAACGGTGTAGGTTTCGCTGGATACTAAAATCGGCTATGTGAAAGCTGCCACATATCAGGATTTTCCGTTCGACAATTGCTGGTAATATGTAAAATATAAACACTTTCTATTATCACTACTTACCTACAGTAAATCTGTCAGGGTTGGTCATAGAGTAAGTTAGTTTGTTTTTAGAGATATCGTGTTTATATACTCTATATTCCCAAACAAGTACAGTCCCGGGACATTCAAAAGTAGAATAAATGGGTATCTCTTGGATAGGCATGTAACATCCTCGTCTTCATCGTCACTTACCATCAGGTGAGATGGGAGACAAATGCCTAATTCAATATTTAGTAAAAAAAAAAAAAAAAATTGAGGATCTTTAGATTTTTTTTCCTGTATGTGTAAGAATTTTTAGAATTTGATAGATAAACTTTAAGAGATACAGGACACAGGATAAGCTACTTAATTTTTTTCTCCAGATATAATAAGTCGTCGAACATCGAATATTAAAATACAGTCAGCGGGAACTCCATTCAAGTTAGAAAAAGGCGTAAAGCAGGGTGACCCGCTCTCTCCCAGACTATTCACGAGTACCCTTGAGGAAATATTTAGGAAGATCGCGGCTTTGTGGGAAACAAAGGGCATTCGAATCGGCACGAAAAGACTTACAAATCTGCGATTCGCGGATGATATTGTCCTTTTCGCTTCCACATCAACAGAATTGCAGGAAATGCTAGAAGATCTTAGCAAGGCAAGTCTCGAGGTTGGACTTTCGATGAATCGGTCTAAAACACAAGTAATGACCAACAGCACGAAACGTAAGGTCGAGGTTGAGGGGCAAGAAATTCACTACGTCGTGAGTACATATACCTGGGCCAGATAGTCTCCTTCAGCAACAGGCAAGAAAAAGAAATAAAACGCCGCATAGACAACGCGTGGAGGAGCTACTGGTCCATGAAAGAACTCATGAAGGGAGACCTTCCACTGTCACTGAAGCGCAGACTCATCGATATGTGTATCTTGCCCATCTTGACTTACGGTGCTCAAAGTTGGTCATTGACTGAGGATCAGAAGTCCAAGCTCAAGATTTGCCAGAGAGCGATGGAGCGAAGCATCCTGGGTGTCACCAGGCTAGATAGAGTGCCAAATACTGTGCTTCGCTCTAAAACTGGCATTGTTGATGTGGGGCACAAAGCCGCCAAGCTCAAATGGGATTGGGCGGGTCACGTTTGCCGAATGCATCCAGACCGATGGGCTACTATAGTTACAAAATGGGCTCCGGAAGATGGATACAGAAAAAGAGGTAGGCCTCGAAAGCGTTGGTGTGATGATATCACGAGCCATGAAAAGAAATGGTCTGAAGTGGCACAAAGTAGGGATGTTTGGAAGGAAATGGGGGAGACCTTTGCCCAGCAGTGGGACAGTATAGGTTAATAAAAAATAATAATAATAATAAGTCGTGGTCCCCATACAAATGTACGCGAACGGAGTCGCGGACACATCTAGTAATTTATAAATTACAATTTATAGTCATTGATCACACACACCGCATTGATTTAAAATTTTTGAATAATAACTACTGTCCCGGCGAACTTCGTTTCGCTATTATTATTATTTATTAACATTATTTTGTTTACGACAAACGAGTTCTTTTGGCGCTTTTTCTCGATTCTGTCGAAATTGCTGCTTACTTATTACTGAAACATTAAACCATAATTAGTAACAATAGTGTTCGTGCGCGAAAGAGTTAGGTTAACCTCATTACAGAGGTAACTTGGAATGGAAGTGGTTTTAAAGCATATGTACGTATAAAACATAAGTCCCCATACAAGAAATGAGGATTTTGTAGTGAAATTTTGTACGGTGGTACGGAACCTTTGGTGTATGCTAATGCGACCCACAGTTGGCCAGTTTTTTTTTCTTATTGTGGAATACAACTCTCCTTCACGTATCTCTTCATCCAAAACGCCTAGCATTTCCTAGAAACGAAGCGTAACCGCTTTTCATCAGGTGGGCCGTATGCCTGTTTGCCTACTAAGTGGTATAAAAAAAAAGCTTCAAGAAGTAGTCATAAATTGTGATCAAAATAAAACCGCTTGTCTCACTAGTCTCCACTCCACAAAATATTGCGGCGGTAACATAAGTTGCTGTGATATCGGATATAGAGCTTTGGCTTGAAAACTCCTTGATTTTTTTTTTCTTAGCTGTGGACTAGAACTCATACATACATATTATCACGTCTTTATCCCTTAAAGGGTAGACAGAGTCTAAAGTCATAAGACCGAAAGGCCACGTGATGGTGGGCGCGTAAAGGTGGAAAACGGGGTCAAAATAGTGATGATGGCCATTTGTCATGATTCTTTAGATTTTCGCCCAATCCCTTGACCGGCTTCTCCGGTCTGCGCAGGAAGAGAAGCAGCTAGCACTCTCGTGGATCGAAACGTCTAGTATTTTCTAGAACGGAAGCTACGAGAAGCAGACATAAATTGTGATAAAGCCGCTTTCCTCATTACAGTTTTCTCATTTTTCTCCATTATAAAGCATGGCGGTAAAATATGTTGCATATTCGGACATAGAGATAGCTTTGGCTTGGAAATTCCTTGCTGTTTTTTTTTTGTCGACGATCTCAATTCTCGTCGATCTTAACGTCTAGCATTTCCTAGAACGGAAAAAACAAGAAGCAGACAAAGTGTGATATAAAACCGCTTGTCTCATTACCGCTCTCTCATTATTCTCCATTAAAGAGCTGAAATATTGCTGGTGGTGCTCTAACTTGTACTAATGCCCCTAGTGGAAGGTGCTGCTGCCGCATATTTAAGGTTGTTTGTTACTCCTTCACACGAAAACTACTAGACAAATGTTGATAACACTTTATAATTATTGCTTATACATTAGAAAGTACATAGGCTTTTTATCATGGGATTAACATCATCATTTAAGTCATGGAATTCTTTTCCATGTTTAAATTCTAAGTTTTCTTAGTATCATGTTTTTCCCCTAAAGGGACACATCCGAAGGACGCACGCAAAAAGGCTTAACTATTTCGCGGACACTGCCCGCCTGTAGACGTACTATTTTCTATTGTTATTTCTTTTGTATCTGGTTTAGTGTCCGGGAACGAGTTAAAAAATACTTTTATTCTGTTTATGACTTAATTAAAGAAAAATATAAATGACATTTAAATTAATTAGTATGTTTTTATTATTAAATTTATGACTTTTGTACAATATTGACTTCATTAATTTAAATAATTTTTTATATTTAAATTAATGAAGTTTTTCTTTTTTTATATTTGCATGCCACTGTTGGTTAAATATTCAGAACTTTATTTGCTTGAACACCATATTATGTACCAAATTTTAAGCAAATAAATATTCTAATTCTATAATAAATATAATAATAATAAATAAATACGGACAAATCACCCAGATTGAGCTAGCCCCAAAGTAGGTAAGTTCGAGACTTGTGTTATGGGATACTAACTCAACGATACTATATTTTATAACAAATACATATACATATATAGATAAACATCCAAGACCCAGGCCAATCTGAAAAAGATCATTTTCCATCTCCGTGTCGCAGGCTGGCGTGTTGACCGCTGCGCCACGGAGCTAAGGCCAAACAAGAAATTTATACTTTTTGACCTTTTATAACAAATGATATATTATATTAGGCAGACATAGGAACTACATTAGCCGTGTGGTTTCCGGCAGAGTAGAATAGGACCACTCCTAGTCTTCCCATGGAGATCGTAAGAGGCGACTTACGAAATACAAGCTAAACAAAGCTCATAAACATCAATGAGACCTCTCCAACCCGGCTGGCCAACGAGGAGAGTGTAGGCCAAATCCTCTGTCTGCTCTGGCTAAGTATGGCTCCGGTAGTACAGAGAGTCATGCTCCTGCAGTGGAGACTAAAAAGACCTGATGATGATGACACATGGGATATACTCTATAAAAATAACATTGTACTTAAAAGAAATATACATGGTAATATTTTTGAATCCTCTGACACGAACGAAAGTTCTTTTAAACTTAGCTGTTCCATCCACTGCGTCTGTAAGTTATAAAGTTTTGCTGACGCAGCGTTGTCGAGTTTCATGTAATTCTGGACGGGCTGAGCATGTAAGTTGGCTACGTGCATTGACACAGCTTGCCGCCACCTAAAATTTTACGACGCTTATTTCAGGATGCAAGAAGCCATCCGACTTGTTTTATTCCTTATAATATTCGTTAATGAAACAAGTTTTATGCAAAAATAACTTTTTTGTAATAAGTTTTTGTTATAAACGTAAAGTGTTTTCCAAAACAAAAAATGAGCCCAGACACGATTGGTACCTTGTTTAGTTTAAGAGTTCCCTATGGCCACCTTTCGACTCCATGGCAAAATTTCAGCCCAGCCAAGCTAATAAGGACATCCAAGAGCTGGCAGTTATTTTGCTCAGCGGATAAGTCTTGCTATTCAACGAGTAAAACTCTGCCAGTATTCTAAGAACGTTGCCTCGATGTAAAGCGTTGGAAGATTTTTTCTATATTTAAGTTAAAAGAATATTTGTATGTGTTAAATGTCCTGTTTTGAAAAAAAAAATTAATAAAAGCTGGTAAAAGGAAAGATTTTTAAATAAAAACGAACGTAATACAAATACTGTTTTCTAATGTTTTAACGATCGCTACACTTTTTCATCAAATCACATAATATGGTTTTATCGCGTTTTCGCGGCCTAGAATATTTACTGATAACGTTCCGGATGTACGCAGTATTATATTCTCACGAAGTGAGCATGCAACAATAATGATTTCATGAGTGCTACTCGTAAATATGACACTACTTCAAGGGCTGTCTGATAATAAGGATGATTTCGTGCTTCGAAAGCCGTTGGTCCCGGCTGCCATCTGGTAGTCGTTAAAGGAACCACGTCAGAGGTCGAGAGGCCGTTCTGAAGAACTTTGACACCAGGGTGTGCATCGATTGACCGTGTCACCTACACGAAATATATGATGATAATTTCAAGGGTCTATCTGACACGCCCTCAACTTTCGCAGAAAGCAAACCTGCTCCTACAATGTCCGAGTTTAATAACAAAGTCATGTTTTAGATAATGAATTCGTTTTTTTTTTGTTTTTTATGCCACCACCAAATAAGCTTGGAAATTGTTAGCCGCGAGTCTCTAGGGATCTTATGTCGACATTGTTAGGTCGAGGGCGACGACCGGATATAATGAAATACAATGTAATATGACTTTTGAGTTAATGTTGGATGAAAATAAATGTTTTAAAATATCTATTGTTTACTGTCCAAAGAAACTCTAGCATCTTTTTGGTAATTTTCTTATTGTCATCACCTCTGGCCTAAATCATCCCACTGCTGGTCTTAGGCCAATCTTTTTTCTAATAGCCTGTAGATTTCGTGTCCCACTGCTTTGCAAAAGCACTTACTTCTCCAGTCGTCTCTATCTACTGATTATTGCCATATTTCTAAATCGTCCCAACATCCATCTCGTATTCGGTTTGCTCGTACTCCAGCGGCTACTCAATGTAGCCAAAAGGAGAATTTTGACATTTTTAAGTGTTATATTTTGCAATCACAATGCATTTTTGGTATACGCTTATTAAATTAGGAAATAGAATATGGTGAAAAAAAATTTCTGGTCGTTGGTTCGATAAGTCGTACATAGACTTAAGGTCGCAGGTTCAAATCCCTCCCGCTTGAAATTTTTGTATCATATTTTATTTTCTAATTAAATAAGAGTATTTTTAAGTATGTCATATCTTATACCATAATTAAAAATATCAATATTCTTCTTAAAAATTGCTCGGAAAATAGTAGACCAGTTTAAGTATTCAACTTTATTTTCCCATTATGATTTTTAATCAGTGTGTCTGGCTCCTTAATGACATTGGAGATATTATTGACAGAGCCATAATGGCATTGTCCGTACTCCCGAAGGACCGCATTATAGTCGGGAGAAGAAGAATGAGGAACGCTGTCGAGTGGTTTGTCTGCTAGCTGAAGTTTCCAACAACGGTTTGAATGAAAAGGAATTTAGTAATTTGCGAATTTGGAGTAACTTTAGGAAAATAAACTGGCCAATCGCATTTTTTTAAATATATTTTATATTTACAAAATACGAAGGCTCACTGGGCCCTGGGCCTAAGGTAGTGCCACATCATCTTACAAAAATAAAAAAATTATAAGTATACTTGGGTATGAGTTACCCATGTATATTTATATTTTTTTATTTTTTACAGAATTTACAGATTGAGCCCCTAAGTAAGGTCGAAACTTGCTTTATGCGATCCTAGCTTCAACCCGCAGCTCCTCCCGCGTCAATGTCGATCCCTTTCTCCGTATCGCCGACAAAATTTCATGACGATCAGTTCAGTAGAGAGGGCGGGAAGGCGTAACAAAGAAACTCACTATCGCATTTATAATGTTAGTATGGAAGTATGGATTAACTCAACGACATCCAAGACACCGACCGAATTGAGAAATAAAAATTGTTCAAAATTTGCTCGAAAATATAGTAGTCTTTTTTAGTTTTCAACTTTATTTCAACAGTATTTGTAGTCACTAGTGTGTCTGGTTTCGTAATGACGTTGGAGATCTTATTGATGAAGCCATATTGAACGGCTTTGTCAGTGGTCCCGTAGAACCGTATTGTTGTCGGGAGAAGGAAAATCTGAGTATGAAGAAACGCTGTCGAGTCGATTGTCTGTTTGCTCAAGTTTTCTCTGGTTTGGAAATAATGTAGGAATAAACTGTTTTTATATAATTGAAAATAACGTGAGATTATGACTAAAAACGGGTCACTCACGTGCAGTTTCGACAGAACTTTATATCCCGAAAAACAATACCTACTGTTCCCGAGGGATCGACATTAACGTGAGCGGAGACGCATGCGAAAGCTAGTGACATGTACATAATTCATACGCAACATTCTCCAACTACAATACTTTGTTCAGCAGAAGACATTTCCGCTTATCCAGTTGCCTTCTGAACTGACTCACGTCTCGGAAAACGCATTGTCGCGAGGGTGTGGAGTCGCCTTAATCTCATTTAAATTACTTAGAAAATAATTCCCGAGGAAGTCCGGAGTCCACGCGACAGTGGGTCCTATAGACTCCTACTCATTGATGTTCCTGGGCGTATTCTAAGTATCCGTTTTGTATAATAACCCTAGAAATGGCTTTTGTTTGTGAATGATATATAATTTAAACGCAACACTCTCCAATATCGTATTCAGCTGACGACATTTTCGCCTATCCAGTAACCTTGTAAACAGACTCACGTCCCGGAGAACGCATTTTCGCGAGGCGCTAGTGTAGAATCGCCGTAACCTCATTTACGTTATGTATTAGAAACTAGTTCCCGAGGAAGTACGGAGTACACGACCGGCAACGGTGCTGTCTTCTGCGTATCCAATAAGTCCGGGTTTTAGCAGATCTTTAATGTGTAGCAGAAAAGTGTCGCGGTAAGGACAGATCCCTGAGGTACCCCAGCATTAATAACCAATAGGTCCGATGAGCAGCCGTCAACAACTACTCGAATAAACCTTTCTTTCAGGTAATCAGAAAACTAAGCACAAAGACTGGTGGAGATACCGTTAGCGGGAAGTTTCACTGTGTAAGCTTTCTAAATAATATTATTAAAATATTATATTATTATATAGATATTTATTATATTATTTCATTAATTTATAAAATTTCATTATGATTAATGTAACAATTATTTAAAATAAAAGTACTGCAGTTGACTACGGATCGGTCACCTGCGTCTCACTCGGCCGGACCCAGCGGCGTAACCGTCACCTGTAGTGGGGGCAAGTGGGGGGAGACGCCGGTGACCGACACCGGACGGAACGGACAGGCAGTCTTGAGGACACACTACTAGCGTTAAGACATATTGTTGGAATGCTGCCAGTGTATACTTAGATTGTGATTATACGTTAATTGAAGGAAGCAGGCAGTTTCATTATAATAATATAGGCCGTCTTGAGTCCAGCTTACAGACTCAGAAGTGGGATCGAGAAGAGAACAACAGCAAGGTACGTGGATATAATTTTCTTTAAAAATTTGCTTTCCTGTCGGTAAAAATGAAAAAAGACTATTTGGTTTTATTTTTATATAATAATTAAACGCGTATAATTACATACTTACTTGATTAAAATAAAATATTTTTCTAAGCAATTATTCTACAACACGCGGATATTTATTTAAACAATATTAACCGTTACTACATACTGAAGAACGATAGTGTAAAAACTTTATTACTAAATAGTCTCTTGAAGTTTCTAATGCCGAATTATCCATTGTGCCAATAGTTTCTTATTATTTTCTGCCGTTAACGTGTCTGATTTATCATTAAGTTATTGGCCAAGGTTACCCTTGGTAACAACACTACAGCATTTATTTTAAGCATATATTGTATTATAATTATTTATATCCCGGTGGCGAACGATTGCTTTGATAAAGGGACAGTGTCAGGGCTATTCCCCTGCTGTACTTTTGCAGAAAGGAACACGTTTGGTATGTACTCTTAGGCCAACCGTGTAATTGTTATCGAATCTACTGATGGAATCAGGGCCGGGGTTAATCTTCGGCTTAGTCATTATGGCCTCCGGGACAATAGTAACATGTACACTTTTAATGACGCTTTTCGACTTTTGTGAATTTGCCTATAACCTCATTAAATTTATTTTATTTTATTTTATTTGACTTAGGTCCCTCTCGTTTTATTTTATTTTATTTTTGGCTTAGGTTTATTTTATTTTTTTGTTATTTTATTTTATTTTATTTTTAAACCTTCTCGACCTTCAAGAGGTCGGTATTCAGCAGAAATCCCGCCCTGAGACCCTCAGGAAGAAGGAGATTCTGCGTCCCCGTGTACAAATACACTATCTCCTAAAACTTTAGATAAGATGTTAGATGTATGGAATGCGGCTTGTTTTTGGGCTATTGAGATGTCTATTTGCGGCTCTATTAGGTCACAATACCGTCTTAGGCTTGTGGCTACTATTCCGGTTGCTCCTATTACAATGGGTACTACTGTCGCTTTGGTATTCCATAATCTGGCTATTTCGGTTTTGAGAAGGTGATATTTACTCAGTTTTTCAACTTCCTTAGCTCCTATACTGTAATCTGACGGTATTGTGACATCTATAAGGTAGGTGTTGTTAGCCTTTTTGTCAACATAAATTATGTCGGGTCTGTTGTGTGTAACTGTCCTATCTGTCTGGACAGGTATCTCCCACATTAGCTTCGCCTCTTCGTTTTCTATTACTTTAGGTTGGATCAAGTGCTCCTTCCACCAAAATTTTGATACGTCGAATTTGTGTTTAACAGCAAGTGTCCAGAATATATATTGTACTACATTATTGTGTCTTTTGACATAATAGTGACCAGCCAGCTTCTCACAACCTGATATTAGGTGTTGGGCGGTTTCGTCTTTCACCTTGCATAGACGACATTTGCCGTCTACGGGTCTTTTCATTATGTCCCGCTCGTGCTGTCTGGTCGCAACTGCTTGGTCTTGTATGGCGAATATTGACGAAACTAATGTTGAAGGTACCCGTTCTTTTTTAATCCAACGGAAAGAGAGCTCCCTATCTATGTTTGCTTTTTCGAGTACTACGTTATGAAGTTGTCCGTGAAGCGGTTTGGCCTTCCAAGTGTTAATACGTTTTTTCAATACTGCTGTCTTCAATTCTTTATCACTGTACTTAATATTTTCTTCTAATCCTATTTCTGTTAAGTTATTTTTTGCGTCTTTATTAATTGAATATTTAGTTCTATTTCTATCGTGTTGGACTATTGCAGCTATTAGATAATCATTTTCCTGTTCTAAATATTGCTTGAACTTAATTATTTGCGTTTTGTGTAACATTTCTATGTTTAAAAGTCCTCTTTCTCCTTTTTCTATAGGTATGTATAGTCGCTCTACGTCTGCTTTTTGATGATGTATTTTATTGAGTGCGAGTAGTTTCCTAGTTTTAATATCTATGTTCTTAAGATCGCTATTTTTGAAATTAACTATTCCGAATGAATACAGTAGAACCGGTACTGCATATGTATTTATTGCCCGTATAATATTTTTAGCGTTAAGATGTGAGTGGGTAAGTTTTTTTACTCTTTTAAAATATTCCTTCTGTATTTGTTCCCTAAGCCTATCATGATCTACACTACCTCCCTCGTTTAAGCCTAAATATTTGTATTTCTCTCCCATCTTTAAGTGCTCAAATGTCTCACCACTTAAAAGCACGTGCCCTTCTCCTTCATATCCCGTCCTTCTTCCCGTCTGCATATGCAGGATATTACATTTATTTAGGCCGAAACACATCCCTATATCCTTTGTAAATACCTCCGTGCTATCTATTAAAGTTTTTAAATTGTTTTTGTTGTTTGCATACAGTTTAAGATCGTCCATGTACAATAAATGGTTTACCCACACACTATCTTTCAATTTGTATCCTTTAGTGTCGTACTTATTTAAAATTTGAGACAAAGGGTTGATTCCTAAACAGAAGAGGAGGGGCGACAACGAGTCTCCCTGGAAGATTCCGCGGCGTATGTGAATCGGTTCAGTAGTCACTGAGGTCCCCACTGCTCGAGCAGTCATGACTACCTTCCACTTTGGCATTACCATTTTAAGGAAGCCTTTGATAGCTGATGGACATTTATATAGGTCAAGTATTTTGAGAAGCCACTCATGAGACATGCTATCAAAAGCTTTCTGGTAATCCACCCATGCCATACTTAAGTTCTTCTGAGCGTGATGGGCGTCCTCGAGTATAGCTTTATTAACCATCAGATGGTCTTTACATCCGCGCGCGCGTCTCCTACAACCTCTCTGCTCAGGGGCTATTATATTGTGTCGGTCACAGTGCATGTATAATTCATTCGCTAGTATGGATGTTAAAAGTTTGTACATGCTAGGTAGACATGCTATTGGTCGCCAGTTCTTCGGGTCCTCCGTATTGTCACTTTTGGGGATTAAAATCACCTGTCCTGTCGTAAACCAATCTTCTATTTCTTCCCTGCCTTGTAGTATTTTAGTATATAATTTAGCTAAACATTTATGTGTACTGGTAAGATATTTTAAGTAGTAGTTCTGTATTCTATCGATTCCTGGTGTCTTCCAGTTGTGTAGTTTTTGAATGGCGGTCCTAACTTGTTCTAGGGTAATTTCACCTGTATCTTGTTGCTGTGCAATTGGTTCAGTAGCTTCTTCCAAATCAGCTATCCATTGTGCTTGGTGATTATAAGAGATGGGTTGTGACAACATGGGAGACCAGAAGTTTTCTATTTCCTGTTGAGAAGGTATTTTACTTGGAAGATTTTGTTGTCCTGCAATGTTTCTGTATAATTTGTGTTGATTTTCATCGAACATTTTGTTTTGTGTCTGTGCGGTGTTCATGTCTTCGTAGCGCTTAATCCTTCCTGATAATGCCTTTATTTTCTGTTTTAATATTTCTTTTGTATTATCGCGATCACTATTTGTAAAAATATGGTATTTGTCATAAAGTTTATTTTTGATTTTTATCATTTGTCTTGTTTCCACACCGTTTTCTATTTCAATCAGTCGTCCTAAATCCTTTCGAAGTACCTGTATTTTACTTTCTATTCTACGTTTCCACGGTGGATCTTTACGCGGTTTGAGTGTGTTAGAACTTATGTATGGATTTTGATTGTTATTTTGTATTAGAGTTTTGGCTGTTGCATATATGACATCGTTAATTTCACGGAGTGGTAGGTCGGTATCTAATAGTATAGGCAAGTATCGGTTTAGTTTATGTAGATTGTTAAGAAATTGTTTATTGAATTTAGGTTTTGGTAAGATTTGTCTGTCTGATATATTTGTTTCTTTTGTTTCAGCTATATTTTCTAACAAATTTAAAATTAATGGGTCTTGTTCATTGTAGTTGTAGCCATGTGTCTGTTCTAAGTTTTCTGTGTTTGTCGGTTGAGGTGTGTTCTCTAATTGACGTGATGTTATTTCTAGGCTAAATGGTTCCTGCTGTGATGAGTGAGTGGATTCTGTGTACGGTGTGGGTATGAATGGTGTAGGCATGATTGGTGATGGTGTTCTATCTGAATGGATGGGTGTTGCTGCTGTGTTTTGAGTCAAAGATTGTTCTGCTTTTTGTTGTATTTCGTTTAGTACTTCCTGTGAAAATGTCTTACGATTAATTACTATTCGCGCTTGGGTTGACAAAGCGTTGCCTTTAAATTTATGAATTTTAGGGTTATTCGGGTTTCTTTCTTTAAAGATCCTTTCTAATCGTATCATGTATCCTGATCCTCCTACTTTAGCTTTAAAATAACAATACATGAGCTCTCTAAGTTCCTCGTCCGTCCATTTCTTTCTAGCGTCGTCACTAAGTGAAGGAATTATGGGGGTTTCAGATTCTGTTGCTGTGTTCTGTATTATGTCTGTGTCTGTTGCTTCTTGGGTGTTTTCAAATAAAGTCGATGGTGGAGTGAGGATTTCTGTGTCCGCCTGTGTAGCTGTTGTCTGTCTGTCAGTTTGTTCTGCATTTCGTTGTATTTGTCTAAGTGTGTCTTCGCTAAACCTACGTTGTTTGATAATACTACGTACTTGAGTGGATAGTGCGTTGCCGCTATAATGATGGATTTTAGGATTATCTGGATTCCTATCACTAAAGAGGCTAAGTAATCTATTCATGTATCCTGTTCCCCCGGCTTTTGCTTTAAAATAGCAAAACAGTAGTTCTCGTAATTCTTTATTTTATTTTATTTTATTTTATTTTTATTTTGTTTTATTTGAGTATATACAATTTATATGTATGGTTTGTCAAGTAACATTTGATGTCCGTTTATTTTTATTGCAGCTTAACAAATGGATAACGGAGATGGGGCTCCGCCACCAGCGGAAATTGAAGCACATGCCTACTGTCCGACTAACGACAATAATCGTGGACGCAGTTCTACACGCACTTCGCGAAGCCGTGTTTTGCGTACTCCACGGCGTGAGGAGCTTCGATCGTCTCGTATGAGAAGAAGTCGTACTAGGAGCCGCAGTCGTTCTTACATCGAAGAAAATAGAACCCGGTACCGTGATCAGCGGGCCTCTCGCCACCGTAGCCGATCCAGAAGACGATCGCCGCACTACAGTAGGACCCGGGAGTCGTCCAGACGTCACGACACCAGCAGAGAATGGTCACGAGGTGCTGAGCAGAGATCACCGAGACAAGACGCTTCACGTGAGTTTTTATCTCAGTTTACAAAAATTTTAAATAATTTTGGATCTTCTAATAGAAATAATAGAGACACTTTTTCAAATATAAATGTAGTGCCCGAATTTAATCCCTCTCTAAAGAACCAGACTATTTCAAATTGGCTTACTAAGGTAAACGAATGTGCTGTGTTGTACGAGTGGTCTGACCGACAAATCGTACATTATGCTTTGCCCAAATTAGTAGGTGTGGCGAAAAAATGGTATGAAGGTCTGCCAACGTTATTATTTTCTTGGGCCGAGTGGCAAGATAAACTTAGATCAGCGTTTCCTTCAGAGGAAAATTACGGCCAAATGTTATCAGATATGCTGGCGAAGCGGGCTAAATTTGGGGAATCGCTTGAGGAGTATTATTATGAAAAAGTTGCACTTCTGAACCGATGTGAGATTGTAGGAAAAAGAGCGGTGGAGTGTATCTTGCATGGTATAGATGATAGGTCAGTTCGTCTCGGTGCTGAAGCAGCACAATTTAATGACACAGATAAACTCTTAGCATACTTGCGTAATGTAAAATCAGGATCAATTAAGACTTTCAATAATGTAATAAAAAGAGGTCGAGAATCTAAACCGCACATGGGTGCCTTAAATAAACCTAACGTTAACATTCGGTGTTATAACTGTAAGCAGGATGGACACCCGATTTCCAAGTGTCCTAAACCTATAAAAAAATGCACTAATTGTTCCATGGTGGGTCACACCGACGCAGAGTGTTTTAGGTCAAAAAGCGAGAATAACCGAGATAACGAAAAGAAAGATAAAAACGTTCTATTGATTAACGAGTCATTTACAAATGAAACATCTAACAAATATGTCCAGCGAGTGTTGGTGAATGGAAAGGAAACAATATGCTTAATTGATCCTGGTAGTGATTTAACGTTGATTCGCGAAAATGAAGCTATAAGACTATTAAATCAATTTGATCGTAATTTCACTCGACCTATGATAGGATTTGGAGGTGCGGTTGTTAATTTTTTAGGATCATGTGTAGCGAGTATACAAATTCAAAATGTAACTGCTAAAGTCACTTGTGTAGTTGTACCAGATCAATACCTTAAATATCCGTTATTGATTGGTCAGACGTTTACCGAACAACCTCACATACAAATCCTTAAAACTGATAAAGAATTGATTTTTAGAAACAATAATAATGAAGGCAAGGTAACCCAGTTACTCCAATTACGCATAGCTAGTGATGTTACAGTTAAAGGCGTAGACTTTTTAGAGGTAGTATGTGATTCCAATCTAAACGTAGACATATACGTTAGTAACAAATACCGTGGTCAGCCCGGTAGAGAATATCAAATCGAAGAAGGCATATATTCAATTAAAAATGGGATTGGTCATATTCTTATCATAATATTGAACAGACAATCAATTACGTTCAAGAAAAATGAGCTGATTGCCAGAGTAGAGCTGGTTCTAGAATCATTCGGGTTTTGCGAAATTAATAGGATAGAGAGTATCCAATCACTTGAACCGTTGAGTCTACAGCAGATAAATGTAGGTGACATTTCTGAGCAACATAAATCTGATCTCTTGAATTTAATTAATTCTTACCGCGATTGCTTTGCTACATCTCTAAGTGAACTCGGGTGTACTGATTTAGAGAAAATGAATATTGACCTAACCGATGATCAGCCTGTGGTGTATAGGCCTTACAGGCTATCACAAAAAGAAAGAGAGGAGGTACGGGGTATGGTAGATGAACTTAGTACAACCGGAATAATAAGAGAATCTAGCTCTCCCTACGCTAGTCCGATAATATTAGTGAGAAAGAAATCCGGCGATAAGCGCCTTTGCGTAGATTATCGAGCACTCAATCGCAAAACAATAAAACAGCACTATCCACTTCCATGCATGGAGGATCAAATGAATAGATTATCAGGTTATTAATTTTACTCTACCTTAGACTTAGCTAGTGGTTATTATCAAATCGAACTGGAAGAAGAAGCGAAACCAAAAACTGCGTTTATTACACCGGACGGTCAGTGGGAATTCAATAGAATGGCTTTTGGTTTGGTTAACGCACCAGCGGTGTTCCAAAGGACCGTAAACAAAGCTTTGGGTTCGCTTCGCTTCAGTACAGCTGTGGCATATATGGATGATGTATTAGTGCCTTCAGCAACGATCGAGGAAGGATTGTGCAGGCTAGAGTCAATTTTCAAAAGGTTAAGAGAATTTAATTTAACCCTTAAACCATCTAAATGTTTTTTCTTTCAAGATTCCGTAGACTTTCTTGGATTTCAAGTAACTCCCGAAGGTATTAAACCAGGATATAAGAAAATCGAAGCTGTACAATCTTTCCCCGTTCCGAAGAACGTTCACAATGTTCGTCAATTTCTTGGATTGGCAAGTTTCTTTAGGAAATTTATTAAAAATTTCGCAAGCATAGACCCCTTACCAGTTTGCTAAAAAATAATACGCCCTGGGTTTGGGGTTTAGAACAAAACAATGCGTTCAATGAACTTAAGGAAAAGTTAGTCTCCCGACCTATCCTAGCGCTGTACAATCCATCATTAATAACAGAATTGCATACCGATGCAAGTAAGGGCGTAGGTGGTATTTTACTCCAAAAACAAACTAACGGCGATCTGAAGCCGGTAGCTTACTTTAGCCGACAAACGTCTCCCGTCGAACAACACTTTTCATCATATGAATTGGAGACATTGGCGGTTGTCTCATCGTTAGTAAAGTTCAGAACTTATTTGATCGGTATGCCATTCACTATTGTCACGGATTGTAACTCTTTACGTGCCACGTTTATGAAAAGGGACATGATTCCGAGAGTGGCGCGTTGGTGGAGTTTGATACAAGAATTTGATTGCGAAGTAAAATACAAGTCAGGACAAGGGATGATGCATGTCGACGCATTGAGTCGAAACCCAGTTTCCAGTCACGACTCGGTTGACCTAGATTTACCGACAATTTTCACTATTTCCAATGAATGGCTAAAAACCGTCCAGTCTGATGATAGTGAAATTGAACGTATTAAAAATATATTATTAGACCCCAATGCTAAAAATATTGTGGATATTAATCAAAATTATTGTTTGAAAAACAACTGTGTATACAGGGTTACTGAAAATGGTAATAGATGGTTGGTACCTAAGGGTGTCCGGTGGCATATTTTAAAGGCGTGTCATGACGACATTGGACACTTTTCTGTCGAAAAAACGCTCGATAAAATTAAAGAGACTTATTGGTTCCCGAAAATGAATAAATTTACTAAGAAATATGTACAGTCGTGCTTGGAATGCGCTCATAGTAAAATCCCATCTGGGAAAAAGTCTGGCTACTTACATCCGATACCTAAGATCTCTAAACCTTTTCACACCCTTCATGCCGACCATTTAGGCCCAACACAAGCAAGCGGAAGAACAAATACTTACTCGTAATAATAGATTCGTACAGCAAATTCATTGTTTTAAAAGCAGTTAGGAATACCAAATCAAGTACAACTATAAATGTTTTTAAAGAATACTTTTCCACGTTTGGTTGCCCTGTTAGGTTAATAACCGAGAGGTATTCGACATTCACGGGTAAGAAATTTGAAAAGTTTTTGAAAGATATCGGGATAAAACACGTAATGAATGCTGTTTCCACTCCACGTGCGAACGGGCAGGTGGAAAGATATAATCGTATAATTTTAGATTCTTTGACTGCAATGAACCACGGTAAAGATGAATCAGAATGGGATAAAAAAAATTTAGACGTTCAGTGGGGCCTAAATAATACGATGAACAAAGGAATAGGACATACACCCGCGGAGGTACTGTTTGGGTTAAATATGACAAGCATGGCTGAGGGCAAGTTACGTTCTACAGTATACGATGAAGTAGGTCAAAGTGATCCAATAGAGAAATTACAAGAAATCAGGACCAAAGTAGATAGGCATATTGAGAAGACTCAACAGGATCAGAAAACCCGCTTTGATAAAAGTAGGTGTGATCCACGCAATTTCAGTGTGGGAGATTTAGTTAGAGTAGAGAGGTCAATTCTGTGCCCTGGTAAGAGCAAGAAATTAGTATCTAAATGCGTGGGACCATATAGAATAGTGGAGGTGATGAGTAATGACAGATATGCAGTAGAGGACACACCAATTACTAAACGTAAGGGGAAGGCAACTTACAAAGGTGTATACCCGGTTGAAAAGATACACCCCTGGTTAAACTTTAAAAGGTCTGAGGATGATTCTGGTTCTGATGAAAGGGAGGTTAGTAGTGATAATGAAATATATTTGAGCCAAACATAAATTACTATTATTGAAGATCCAAAATAATATATAACTATATATATATTGGTAAAATGAGATAAAAACACATTAGAAGGATAAAGGATAGAAGGATGATTAGTAATGTTAAAAATTGATTGGAAGGATGCTAATTTGTTATTTTTTTTTCAGAGGGTTTAAAACTGGATAATTATTTTTGAAGGATGGTAATGTTTGGTATGTTGAGTATGTTATTATAGAGGGATATTGCATCCAAATTCTATATGTTTAGGTTATTTACAATAACGATTAAAAAGAAAATCGATTTCAAAGTTTAATGATTGAAGGATAAAAAGTACTTTGAGTATACTGGAATGATATTGTATGTAAATAATGATATTGCCTAATTTTATTATTCAATGTATAAATAATTGGAGGATAACAAAAAAGTTGAGTTTAAGGAAGGATATTGTATTTAAGCGATATATTTTATTGATAATTAATGATTTGAATATAAGTATACCATGTAATGAAGTAGGAAAGTTGTTAATGATTTGTATTAAATTCCGATGAAATCCTAGATTAACATGGTGTAAACTGAATAGGTAATAATAATATACATAATATTTAGTTCAGTATATTTTAAACAACACTTTTTTTTTTTCATACATTTGTCACGAGGGCGTGACACTAATGGTCAGGATGGACGAATCTGTAAGCTTTCTAAATAATATTATTAAAATATTATATTATTATATAGATATTTATTATATTATTTCATTAATTTATAAAATTTCATTATGATTAATGTAACAATTATTTAAAATAAAAGTACTGCAGTTGACTACGGATCGGTCACCTGCGTCTCACTCGGCCGGACCCAGCGGCGTAACCGTCACCTGTAGTGGGGGCAAGTGGGGGGAGACGCCGGTGACCGACACCGGACGGAACGGACAGGCAGTCTTGAGGACACACTACTAGCGTTAAGACATATTGTTGGAATGATGCCAGTGTATACTTAGATTGTGATTATACGTTAATTGAAGGAAGCAGGCAGTTTCATTATAATAATATAGGCCGTCTTGAGTCCAGCTTACAGCTGTAAGACCATCGTGCCAAACCATGTCACATGCCTTTGAAGTGTCAAGGGAGACAGCAAGTGCCTCGCCATGTCTTTCAAGGGCCTCACCCCAAAGATGCGTGGCATACACAAGAAGATCCCCAGTAGACCGGCGCTGGCGGAATCCGTATTGCTGATCACTGAGAAGACCATTATCTTCAAGGTATGCCAGCAAGCGCTTGTTTATAACACGCTCCATTTTGGCTCACATTCAGATTGGGCGGTATTTGCAGGTATGGGCAATAGGTTTGTGTGAACTGACTCACGTATCGGAAAACGCATTGTCGCGAGGGCGAGGTGTGGAGTTGCCCTCATCTCATTTACATTATGTACGGGGACTAGTTCCAGAGGAAGTACTCATTCCATGACACAACAAATATGTATACGCCTTACCCTCATGTTATATAATTTGTTATGAGATAGCCACTTCTGTCTGATATTCTATTTACATATTAAAATGATTTACGAAACCTGTCCTGTATGTAACCGTCGACTGTGTAGCTGTATTTTCTGGTATATCTCTAAAAGGGGTGATTCACTGATTACGTCAGGGGTGTCATCCTCAACTGCTTGTCTATTAGCATTATCAGCTATTCAACCGAGTGAGTAGTATCCCAATGCCTCCATGGCCTTCCCGAATCCAACAAATTCTTATCCTTACCCAACCGTCGAAAGCACAAGAAGCCAAAGGATCTGTGCTCGCCAACCCGCCTGCCAAGCGTTGTGAATATGGCAATATCCTCCCATGGAACTAAGAATCCTTGGAAGAGGCCTCTGACTAGCAGTGGACTTCATACGGCTGAAATTATGATGATGAACATGACCGGAGTCAATCTACGTCAACCGCCTTTGTACCTTCCATAAACAGATATTTTATTTACTTTTAAGTGTTGGTGCAATTAAGTATATTCGTATATTCATGTATTCATTCACTAGCTTTCGCCCGCGGCTCCGCCCGCGTCAATGTCGATCCCTCGGGAATAGTACTTTTTCCCGGGATAAAAGGTAGCCTATGTCCTTCTCCGTACTCCAGAGAACTTGTATGCAAAATTTCATGATGATCGGTGCAGTAGTTACGGCGTGAAAGCGTAACAAACAAAATAACGAACAAACAAATAAACAAACAAACAAACTCACTTTCGCATTCATAATATTAGTAAGGATACATACATCTAAGTTAGCCTACAAAGCGTTTGTCTACTAAGACAAACGCTTTGCAGGCTAACTTTCTACATTACTTACACAATAAGACGCGGTAAAAGGATGAATGATTTCGTTTTAGCGTCCACCTGTGCCTTGATACCAATATTTCCTTCCTTCCTGCCGTCGACAATAATATTCAACAGTCACTCAGTTCATTGACATAAGAATATTTCGTTTAATTAAGTAATTAGTACACGACAGACGTAGACGACAAACGCTTTGTAGACGCTACGTATAACGGAACGGTTTATTGTTGTCGGCTTCGGGTCGATTATTCATGCAGTGCAGCGATGCACTTCAATGTAAATTAATAGGAATGCAGACTAGGCTTTAAATAGCGCAGACAGTGCCAAACCATATTCAACCAACCAGTTCAGTATGAATTTTCAAAAAATCGAACCTACTTTGTTCATTTTCACAATCACAAGCTCTACTAAATCTCTATTATAACTCTACTAGTAAATGCAAAAGTGTCTTTCTGGAACCATTTTAATCTGTTAAGGTTAGCTCCGTGGCGCAGCGGTCAACACGCCAGCCTGCGACACGCGGTGCTCGAGTTCGACCCCCGGCCAGGTCAAGATGGAAAATGATCTTTTTCAGATTGGCCTATAGGTCTTGGATGTTTATCTATATATGTATTTGTTATAAAATATAGTACCGTTGAACTAGTATCCCTTAACACAAGTCTCGAGCTTACTTTGGTGATAGCTCAATCTGTGTGATTTGTCCGTATTTATTTATGTTAAGATGTTATTCGTTTTTTGTGTGTGTGTAAATAGCCAACATTGGTGTCAGATTTTTCAAGCTGCCTTAAGGCATCTGACATAAATTAACGATTGCCATCAATGATGACAGCCGGGACCAACGATTTAACGTGCCTTACGAAGCTCGGAGGAGCCAGAGATATTTTATGCCACTTTCGGTCACCCATCCCACCCAATGAAGACCGCGCCCGGGGTTGCTTAACATACGTAAGCGCCAACATTTCTCAGACCCGCTGGACTATTGGGCACCAGATTCTGTTTATATTAAAATTGTGTATTGAGATAGTTTGAGACCTTAGGATTTTGACGGCAAAGGATGCAAGTTAATTCCACAAGGAACTAAAACGAAATAGCACTCACAATAACATAACCATAACCTATACTGGAAGATAATCTTAAAACAAATGTGAGCAAGCCTAATAATCAAAAGACATGCAACATCGTGCCGTGCGTAACGAATATAAAAATATCAAAACACGAATACTTACAACTGGGGCCTTTATATGTAAAAAATTAAGTTCTAGGTTTATGATAAAACTAAAGGTCTTGTCATACCAGAGCTTGGGCTGCCGAAAATTAACGATTTAAACGAGATGCATGTCGATGATTTGTCGCTTTGTCGTTTTTATATAGGTATATATATATCATACTATCACGTCTTTTTCCCTTACGGGCGGGGTCGACAGAGCCTAGGTCTATGAGTCCTAAAAGCCACGTTTAGCATGTTGGTGTGCGTGCAGAAGGAAAAAGGAATCAAAAATAGTGATGGGTTGATAGCCAAATCGCCTACTAAGACTACTAGTCATCATCATCATCATCAGGTCCTTTTTAGTCTCCACTACAGGACCACGACCCTCTCTGTTCTACTAGAGCCATACTTGGCCAGAGCAGCCAGAGGACTTGGCCTACACTCTCCACGCTGGCCAGACGGGTTGGAGAGGTCTCTTGGATGTTTATAAGCTTTGTTTAGCTTGTATTTCCTAAGTCGCCTTCTATGACATCCACGGGAAGACTTGGAGTGGTCCTATTCTACTCTGCCGGATACCACACGGCCACACTAGACTACTAGTCGTTTCTATATAATTCCCTATTTCCAGGAGTTACTGTTACACGCCATATTTACCCGATCAATGCGAATGCTAACCACGTTTATTTGCGCTAAAGTTATACTGTATAGTCAAGCAGTCTGTCAAAGCTAAAAAATAATACAGCTTCAATTAAACTAACCTAGCAAACTACTACCGCTGTAGTGAGATAGTTACGAAAAATATTCAAATTCAGATGTTAAGTGCTCAAATCTGAAATTCAAATTAATCGATGCTCGGAACAGAAATAAACTTCGACAAACACTAACAAAAACAATGTAATAATCGCTACCAGATGTCCGTTATCCAGCATAGCACGAACAAACAAAACGGCATTAATATTGATATTAACCAACGTAAATAAATGAGGCGTTTTTATTAGTCGCGTCATAAATTGTGCTTTTAAACCGTTGACAGTGAATTATAACTTCATTAGGTAGGTGAGGAAGTTAGATAATTATATTCTACTAGCCTTATATATAGCCGGGGAGAAGAAAATTACATAAAAGATAATCATTTACATCTCCCCGGCTGTGCACAGCCATATTTCTCAGGCTCCACGTTAGTGAAAACCCCATCAAAATCACCCCAGCCCCAGTAGTTTCCAAGATTTGCATGTAAATACACACATCATCAAAATTTAAGAGCAACGCTCTTGTCGGTGGAGCTCCCTCCATCTTGGTCTATTCTCTGCAAGTCTTTTCACATCCTGGTACGAAACCCTTTCCACTTTTTCCTTTATCTGTTTAAAATAGCTGTGCCTGGGCTTTCCTCTCCCTCTCCTTCCCTCTATTTTACCTTCTATAATAGTTTTCTTAAATACACACAGATGACATTAATTTATACTATTTATTGATGTTATTGATTTTAACGTGCATCTAATAAATGTATACCACAAAATCTGCCTTCGTCTATTGAAATCAAGGAACGCAAAGAGTGATATAAAACTAGACTTTAAGTAACATATTACATACATATTTTCACGTCTTTTTTCCTTACGGGGTAGACAGAGCCTAAGGTCATAAAACCGAAAAGCCACGTTTAGCGTGTTGGTGGGCGCAAAGGCGGAAAACGGAATCAAATAGTGATGGGTTGCTAGCCGCATCGCCTATTGTCATGATTCTTTAGTTTTTCGCCCATTCCCTTGATCGGCACCTACGGTCTGCGCGGGAATAGAAGCAGCTGGAACATTCTACGTTTTTTCTTTTCTCCCAGACCAGCATAGAAGATTTTTGACACTTAAGTGACGCTACTTAAGAGATTTCGTTAAATAATGTTGTTACTTGTGTTAATACTTTACATTTTTAACTAAGTAACTTCACAAACTGTAATTGGTTCGTCATCACCTTTGTTTTCTTTGCCTCATATTTTCTCTTAAACTTTCCAGTTGATTGGATTGAGCACCTTAACGAACGCTTGACCAGAGAGTATCCGATTTAAAAAGAATTTTTAAATCGGATACTCTCTGGTAGCTAGTGTAATAAATTATTCATCATCATCATCATTTCGAGTAGGTGTCACGGTCAATCGATCATGCACACCCTGGTGTCAGAGTTCTTCGGAACCGCCTCTCGGCCTCTGACGTGGTTCCTTTAACGACTACTAGATGGCAGCCGGGACCACCGGCTTAACGTGCCTTCCGAAGCACAGAATCATCTTTATTATCAGACAATCAGGTGAATTAAGCCTGCAATGTCCTAACCACACAGGAAACAACTAAACAAAGTATACTTCCCGTGGGAATCGAACCACGACCGAGGTCTACAGGCAAACGCCTTAACCACTGGACCACGGAGGCAGTTAGATAAATGATTGATTGATTATGATGAGACAGCTGGGCAAAGGTCGCCTCCATAAGTTTCCATGCTTCCCTATTCTGTGTCACATCCGACCATTTTTTTCACAATCAAAAAAGTCTTTGTAATTCAACTAGAATTTTGCAGCTCAGCGCTTTAGTTTTCCTCATATTTTCTCTTTGAATTTTCCAGTTGGTCGGTTTGAGCACCTCAACGAACGTTAAAAGATTATAATTTGGAACTTAATTATTCTCGAGTAGCTTTTGGCGAACACAGTCTCTGTAAGTATTTTTAAGTTTTGCCGCCGGACAAGCCGAAGCTTATTTTCGTACTTCATGGCATCTTTGATGCTTTTTTTCCTACTATTACAACAAACTGATTCTCTCATGTATTTTTAATCGGAATCACCAACATGTTTCTTTTAGCCAAGTCATCTATTTTTTGTACAAAATATTTTTTTTGCGAAACCTATGGCATTGTCCACTCTAGATTAAAACGTGATACTGCATCTGACCCCTTTTCCTTTTGATAAAGTCATACAGATGTATGACTTTATCAAAAGGAAAAGGGGGAAAGAAGTGATACAGTTTTGTCCGCATCCAAGTTACTTGTTACGACCTGCAAAACTTCCCAACGTACATCGAGTTTCACGGTGTAAGCACGCAAGCATCGCTTCAAACCGCTGTAACTTATAAACCGAGAGATAAGAAAAACAAAACCTTTGGCTCCGTCCACTCCTTAAAAGATTAAAACGTGATAGTGCATTTGTGTGTCATTATCAAAAGGTTTTGTCCGCATCCAAGTTACTTGATACGACTTGCAAAACTTCTCAACTTTACGTACATCGAGTTTCACGGTGTAAGCACGCAAGCGTCGCTTCATACCGCTGTAACTTATAAACCGAGAGATAAGAAAAACAAAACCTCTGGCTCCGTCCAGTTCTTAATAGATTAAAACGTAACACTGCATCGGTATGACATTATCAAAAGGAAAACGTTTGTCTAGCATATAAGAAATATAGAAGATAAACAGATTTATCCGCATCCAAGTTACTTGATACGACCTGCATAACTTCTCAACATACATCGAGTTTCACGGTGTAAGCACGGAAGCGTCGCTTTAAACCGCTGTAATTTATAAACCGACCAAGAGATAAAAAGAAACCTTTGGCTCCGTCCACTCCTTAAAAGATTAAAACGTGATAGTGCATCTGTATGACATTATCAAAAGGAAAAGGTTTGTCTAATGGGATAAAGAAGTGATACAGTTTTGTCCGCATCCACAAGTCACTTGATACGACCTGTAAAACTTCTCAACTTTACGTACATCGAGTTTCACGGTGTAAGCACGCATGCGTCGCTTCAAACCGCTGTAACTTATAAACCGAGAGATAAATAATTCAGCTTGCATTCACGACGGCGCTAGAATTCGTCGTCATACCGCGCGCGTCTGTTGCCGCTTGCCGCAAGAGTTAATACAGATAATAATCATTTCCATATTCACCTTTATATTTGGTAGAAATAATAGTTTGTCATTCCTTACAATGATTTCTTTCACCGCTAAACCGGTCGGTTTTTTAATTATCAATTATTCTGTGATGCGCTTCGTTGTGGAAGTGCAGTTTTCTTCGCTTCGTCTTTCAGCGCCTTCTCTTTCACCACTTAGACAGTGGTGCATCCTTTAGGCTTAGGGTGATGTGCGTTTTAACGCACCATGTGTTTTTTTTACGTGTAGCTCCAAGTTAGCTGTAATTACTTCACCTGGCTTTTGAAACGAGGATGCCTCGGCTATGGGCATTGCCTTGTTAGCTCCTAGCAATGAGGGTTTTCTGAAATGCTTTACACCAGATAGCAGCACTGAGTCGTAGAGTGCGATAAGCGGCTGTCATTTGATAATATTTGACAAGCAGCAACAACTGATACATTGTTGCCCAATAACAGGTTACCAGACCCGACGCCTTAATGCTGCTGCCACTTATTTCAGAACACCCTAATTTGAAACGTCTGAGGAACACTTATATGAAGTGTTGGTATCGACACAGCCAGGAGCCATCACCAACGTAGGGAAATACAGAGGGACGTGTGACATCGCATAGAAGTAAGGCTGCAAGCATGTGTATTTACTCATCCACCGGCGTCGCGTACTCGCGTATCAATCACCTGCATAGCGCATAGCATCTCACTTTGCATCTAGATAGCTAGTTTAGTCTGATCGTCTGAGCAGTTTGTCTTCCGTGAAAGTCATATTTTTGGTTTCCTTTCGGGTTTGTTAGTGATGCTTACAGCGTACATTTGGTAGACGAAAGGCCATGTTTTTTTTTAAATCTATGGAAAACAAGATCATTAATACTTTCTCTATGTTGATATTTATTTTATAGACCGAATAAAAGATAGATTTAAAAGTCAAATAATGTTTTTAGAACCAATCAATTATAACTCGGAACTCGACGTTTAAAAAAAACAGCCGTACCCTTGTGCAGATGGAATCAGGTGCTTTTTTCGAGGTAGTCACTAACAGACTAATCGGAAAGATTTTCGAACTGCCTAAAGGTATCTGATGTGGTTTATTAGGAACAGCAGCCAAGATGCGAATATGCAAACATCCTAGTGATAAGCATGATGTACAATAAAGATATTAACAACAACAACAGCACCATCTATGAAAAGAGTTTCTTTCCGACCACTACAGACAAGAAAGAAACTTACTTACCAAGTTTCTTTCTTCTCTGCAGTGGTCGGTTCGGAAACGCTAGTGGTCTGTAGATTTAGAACAATAATAATGTAATAAAATGTGATTTGTGAGAAAGAGCCTGCAAAAGCCTACTTTCATTCAACCCCCGATACATAAAGCGGGGTATAAGATTGACCGCTATGTGAGTGAGCGTGTGTCTGTCTGTGGCACCGTGAACGGGTGAATCGTTTGCGTTTTTAAAGTGAAAACTTCTTTAGCATCGTTGTGCACTTTTTGAGATGGGTAAAAAATTTTAAACGCGTCAGGACACGTGCCCTGATCGAAAATTCGTAAGACGGACACGTGACCTCAGACCGCCTCAAAGGCGAGTTCTCACTTCTGCCGGCACACCCGGAATGCAACCTTTTTTTTTTAAATTTGAAAGCCGGTTTTCTAGGGATGGTTCTTCAACAGTTATTTTATTTTATTTAACTTGGCTAAATATACGTTTTGATTTAGATTTAGATCATATCTACCTCTATAATGGTAGTTTTCAACATCACATTCACATGATGCGGTGTAGTGTATCCTGAAACCGGGAGCCTGGGATTAAGCCCATATATTCAGCGGGCGTGTCGTATCGCGCGTTGGAGCGCCCTGAAATATAGCTTTGAATTCTGGCTATATTCCTGTACATACACATTAAACAATTTCTCGTCGAAAAACTGGAATGGTTGAATATTGAATAATATTAAATAAATTAATGTATTATATTAATATTACAAAGCTGAAGAGTTTGTTTGAACGCGCTAATCTCAGGAACTACTGGTTCAAATTGGAAAACTATTTTTGTGTTGGATAGTCAATTTATTGAGGAAGGCTTTAGGCTATAAATCACCACGCTGCGACCAATAGAATAAAAGCATCAATAAAAAATGTTTTGAAAACGGGGATAAAATATTCATCTATACTAGATTCATCTATAAGAAAAAAAAGTAATTAATCATAATAACAGAAATTGCCGCGAACGAAGTCGCGGGCAACAGCTAGTGATTGAATATTTGTGAACTAGTGTCTGATAGACATTTAACGTATTTTTTAAAATTTATGCTTATGCTAAATCGGCCAAATAAAATTGGCCAAAAGTCTCCTAGAAATCTATTTTGGCCCAAGTCATCTCGGATATGGGTATATTTGGATATCAATGTATTCAATATGATATCCTCAACACAAATATATGAGAGTAGAAGTGCGAAAATGGTGGGCGAAGTAATTGAGACGTCATAAAGTCGGCGGTACAAATATTCTTTATTTTCTTTCAAATGAAAACCTCCTTTTTTAAGTCGGTTAAAACTACTTAGGTACGGAACTAATTTGAACGAAATGATGCAGATATAGTCGCGAAAACTGAAGCATGCAGGAGCTACCATATCAATTTAGATCTATGTTCGGCATAATTACGAAGACCGCATTTATTTTACCTTTGCTTTGAAGAAATGCGACATATAACCAGAGACAAAGAATATATACACTACGCGAATGCCAGAGACGCGTTTTTTTTTAAATCTATATTATTCGGCATGTATGTCGCGGTGTAGTGTGTTGGATACACATTATATTCTGCGGACGTGCTACATCGCGCGCTGCAGCCCTTTTAAATATCGTTGAAAATGTAGCGGTATAAATACGGTTTAAAATTAAGGCTGGATTCTGTTTATTATATAAGCATTTATTAGCAAGCAGTAACAATCTTAATAAAAACCTACTTACTAACTTAGAAAGGCAAAAGCGGGCATACTCTTTTGTTTGTCTGATACGCTATCTAATTGAAAGTTTCGGAAGTATGATCATCACTGGCAAGATAGAAAGAAGTTGTTCAAAAGTTACTGTACTTGAGATATCTACTTCTGTAAAAGACAAACTTTTAAAAGACTACAATACTATTTATTATCAAATAAAAATCAACAAATCATTTATTATAAAATACAGTATCGTTGAGTTAGTATCCTAAGACACAAGTTCACAACTTACTGTGGGGCTAGCTCATCTTGTGTGATATGTCCCTATACAGGTGAAATTTAATTCACTAGCAAGCGTATAAGGAGTGACTCAGCCCACGAAACCGAACAACTTTAATTATGTGACCAACTCCGAATAAGCCGTTCCATAGATTTTGGCCAAGCAAATATTTCACTTTTGTATGAAAGAGCAGATATTTTTTTCACGATGTCGAAGCTGGTCCCATAATGAAAGTTGTTCAGATTCGTGGTCTGAGTCACTCTTTAGACGTTTGCTAACGAATTCAATTTCATCCTTTATATTTATATTTATAGCCGTGTCCAGTAGAGTGGAATAGGACCACTCCAACTCTTCCCGTGGATGTCGCAAGAGGCGACTTTGGAAATACAAGCTAAACAAAGCTCATAAACATCAATGAGACCTCTCCAACCCGTCTGGCCAGCGAGGAGAGTGTAGGCCAAATCCTCTGTCGGCTCTGGCCAAGTATGGCTCCGGTGTTCAGAGAGGGTCATGCTCCTGCGGTGGAGACTAAAAAGACCTGATGATGATGATATTTTCTTTCATGATTTCACTCAATTTGCAGACGACTAAATAAAATAAAAAGGATTCAAAAATCAAAACAGCATCACTTTTTTGTATTTAAAAACCAGATATCAAACTCTTTCATTGCAATTTAAAATTCCCAGCGCTTATTCAGCAAAGTTGACGTCAAAGTGGACATTTCATGCTGGCTTTAATTCAATTATCCAGTCTGAATGCTTTGCCTACCTGTGATGTTGGGGTCTAGCGTTTGAAAAAGACTACAAAAACCGTTTGATTTACGAGTGCGGTTTGGTTCGAAACACAAATGTCGATATCTAGTTGAAGTGTACCTATAAGTGGTTTATACAGTTACTAGTTAGGGTCATGCTCCTGCAGTGAAGATTAAAAAGACCTGATGATGATACAGTTACTAGCTTTCGCCCGCGTCAATGTCGATCCCTCGGGAACAGTACTTTATTCCGGGATGAAAGACGTATATCATGTATGACGTATAAAACTCAATGGCCAGTTATAGTCGTACTGAATAGGCAAAAAGTTTCACTTACTCTAAAGCTAACCTAAACAAACTATTCTGTTTTTGAAATTTGTTCGACAGCCCGCCATTTCATGTTACCGAATTTTTGAAGACTTTTTATACTACAAGTGAGGTGCAATCCATCGGAGCGGCAGTGTTTAACTTAGAGTTTTCAGGCTAAATTTACGAGGGGGGAGGGGTAGGCTTTGCTACAAGAGACTTGCTTTTCGAAAGCACCTTTCGCGCGAATGAACAATCATGCATCATAAAATACTCCCGATTTTTAACTTTTTCTTTTAATAAATGTAACTGGCCAGCGAAACTATGAAAATACGATTCGACCTTTTTGGTCCCGGAAGTTTTCGGAACAATATTTGTATTCATAATTGAAAATTTTTGTAGTGCCGTGGGAATTAAATCCTATTTTAGACGCCGCGCTGTTTCATTGCTTTTTAAATACGCCGTTTCATTGCTTTTTAAATAGATGAAGAGAATATAAACCATTCCAATTTCAAAAGACTTCATCATCATATCAGGTCTTTTTAGTCTCCACTGCAGGAGCATGACCCTCTCTGTATTACCAGAGCCATACTTGGCCAGAGCAGACAGAGGATTTGGCCTACACTCTCCTTGCTGGCCAGACGGGTTGGAGAGGTCTCATTGATGTTTATGAGCTTCGTTTAGCTTGTATTTCCTAATAAGTCGCCTCGAACGACAACCATGGGAAGACTTGCAGTGGTCCTATTCTACTCTGCCGGAAACCACGCGGCAAAAGACTTCAATGTAATTTACATGGCTAGCTCCGTGGCGCAGCGGTCAACACGCCAGCCTGCGACACGAGAGTGCCCGGGTTCGATCAGCGGCCAGGTCAAGATGGAAAATGATCTTTTTCAAATTGGCCTGAGTCTTGGATGTGTATCTATATATGTATTTGTTATAAAATATAGTATCGTTGAGTTAGTATCCCATAACACAAGTCTCGAACTTACTTGGGGCTAGCTCAATCTGTGTGATTTGTGCGAATATATTTATTTATTTATTTACATTGAATAGTCCAAAAAGTTTCCTACAGCTAAAATAAAAAAAAAACTATTCTATTTTTGAAATTTGTTTGACAGCCCGCCATTTCACGTTCCCGAACATAGCTTGGAGTTTTTCATACAAACTATAAGTGAGGTGCAATTCACCGGCGCGGCATTGTTTGACTAATTGGAGTTTTCAGGGCAAGTGCACGTGCGGAGCCACTGTTCTCGCTTCAAGAGACTTGCTTTTCGAATTTCACACTGCAAAATTTTAAATGCTCAGTTTGAATTGAAAATATTTTTACCTGGGCGAAAAGTATTTTGTAACTTGGCAAGGCCAAACCATGGATTAAGTGTTTTCTTTTTACTGCCAAATCAGTTTCATTTGATTGTGTTCAGATAGAAAACACTTTCTAAAAAGGCTCGAGTTACTTGGGGAAATTAAGTTAGCTACTTCTTTCTTATATAACCTATATTTATGCTTCATGAGTTTTTTTTATTTGACTTTATCCTTACTAATATTATAAATGTGAAAGTGAGTTTCTTTGTTTGTTACGCTTTCACGCCGTAACTACTGAACCGATCATCATGAAATTTTGCATACAAGTTCTCTGGAGTACGGAGAAGGACATAGGCTACCTTTTATCCCGGGAAAAAGTACTAATCCCGAGGGATCGACATTGATGCGGGCGGAGCCGCGGGCAAAAGCTATGAAAATATTTTTACCTTAGTTGGCGAAAAGTATTTTGTAACTTGGCAAGGCCAAACCAAGGCTTAAGTGTTTTCTTTTTACTGCCAAATCAGTTTCATTTGATTGTGTTCCGATAGAAAACAATTTCTAGCAAGGCTCAAGCTACTTGGAGAAATTAAGTTACGTACTTCTTTCTTATATAACCTTTATTTATGCTTCATGAGTTTTTTTTATTTGACTTTTTCCTTACTAATATTTTAAATGCGAAAGTGAGTTTGTTTGTTTGTTACGCTTTCACGCCGTAACTACTGAACTGATCATCATGAAGTTTTGGATACAACTTCTCTGGAGTACGTAGAAGGACATAGGCTATCTTTTATCCCGGGAAAAAGTACTATTCCCGAGTGATCGACATTAACGCGGGCGGAGCCGCGGGTGAAAGCCAGTCTTCTGTATGCCTGAAGTATGGACTGAATTTTCGTGAGATATCTTTGAATTAAACATATAAGAATTTGATTTTTCTTTGACAAATATTGTAATTCAAAAACACAAAACAAAGTAGTATATAACAGTAGTAAATATTGAAACCTGAAAATTTAAACGGGCAGTAGGTTTCCGGAATGAATTTCCTTTAGAATTCGGCCGCAGTAGGAATAATGTCTGGAACATCTATGCCAATTCCGAGAGGCATTCGAGCCAATTTGCTACACTAGGGTTGTCGCTTCACAAGTAAATTAGAAAGTAGAAACAAAACAGGCGAGGGTTAATATATAATAATAATAAGATCATACCGGTGACCTCTGTGGCTTGGTAGTAGTACCACAAATGCCTTTCCGGATAATCTAAAATTAAAGCTTGTAGTTTAATGAATACTTTGTTATCTGCTGTTTTTGCCGACGGCACCGGGTCACTGGCTAAATCCAGCTTAGCTCTCATGTAAACAGAGCAACTCTTGAAAATTGAAGCCTCTAATTTACCATAAATTAATAGCATTTCATAGATTCACAGCTCTGTCAGAGGTACGTGCGGCAACAAGCCAGTGTCGATTGTCTGTCGTTTTTGCTGACGGTACCGGATGCCAACCAAGCCAGCTCTCGAAACTAAGCAACTCTTAGAAATTAATGCTACTATTTTACTATGATTGAAATGAATACTTTATAACATTTCACAGATTCACAGCCCTGCCAGAGCTACGTGCGGCAACAAGCCAGTCGATTGTCTGCCGTTTTTGCCGACGGTACCGATTACCCGGCTCAAGCCAGCTTAGCTCTCGTGTAAACAGAGCAACTCTCGAAAATTAAAGCCTCTATTTTATTCTTTCTATCAGCTTTTACATTTAAATGACTCCAAGGAGGAAGTCACTATCAGTCTTATTATAAAACGAGGACTAACTTAAGTATCTAGTTTATACCATTATCCGTCAAAAACAAATTAACAATAACAGTTGACCTAACGTCAAAGTGATAGTGTCGTGTCGACTTATTTTGGTTGGATAATGGTTTAAACCAGGTACAAAAGTTAGTCCTCGTTTTATAATAAGACGGTATGAGTCCAATTTGTAGTATCAATTCATAGTTTCATTTTTGCTGTAAAATAAAACTACCGAAATTTGTACGATCTTGAATGAGTACTTAATCTTTTGCAAAAAATAGGTCTAGCTGCAATATTTCCTTCAAAACATAGAAATTTACAAATAAAAGAGCGATAAGTCGGCCAGTTTAAGGAAACCTCGATATCTTTGGAGACGTTTTTGTGACTCTGTTTTATGTAATAGGTAATAATTGGTAAATAGTCAAAAGTAGTCCGTCAGTTAGATAAAAGAAATATTGGACACATATTTCTCTTTTGTCTATTAAACAACAAATGATAAATATAAAGCACGTCAAAGTTCATGAGTCATAGAATGCTAAAAAGTGTATGAGCAAACTCTTTCTTTCATTTCTCTACATGTACATGTACTAGATATCTCAGGGATATCGCCACACATACTTCACGACGAATTACGAACCTCCTCTTTTTTGAAACTCGTAAAAAATAGAATTATTCAATATTTCCTAAAAAGCTTTCATCACAGCAATTTCCACTTCAGCTGCGTTGAGTCATTCAAGATTCAAGAGTAACTCGAGGGTAAGGAGCTGAGATTGTAGTTTTCTGGAATTTCCTGGATGAGTCGCGGGAATGCCGGCCGTTCCTGGGCTAATGGAGGGGGCGGGGCTTCTTCAGGGATTAAAAGTCTGGAAAGAAAGGCACTGAGTCGTGTTACGTTGAAAAGGTTTATTAGCTTTTTGTTTCGTCTGAACTGAATGTCTATCTAGATTTAGATATTGTTTCTTTTTTTATATTTTGGTCAGGTCTTGTATTATGTTAATCGTTTAATTACATATTTTGTTACAAATATGATCTCTACGTGTTGTTTAAGGATGTCCGCACATTGAATTTTTAATCATTTGATATCATGTACACACGTAAACATAAATCCCATGGCTTTATTTACCAGACTAGCTTTCGTCCGCGCCTCTGCTCGCGTCAATGTCCTTCCCTTTCATGATGATGGGTTCAGTAATTACGGAACTATTTTGTTACAAATGCGAGGTTTTATAAATGTTTAAGGTCCACACGTTTTATTATTCGGGGTGCCCGGGTTCGATCTCCGGTCAGGTCAAGATGGAAAATTATCTTTTTCAGATTGGCCTGGGTCTTGGATGTCTATCTACATAAGTATTTGTTATATAATATAGTATCGTTGAGTTAGTATCCCATAACACAAATCTCGAACTTACTTTGGGGCTAGCTCAATCTGTGTGATTTGTCCGTATATATTTATTTACTATTCATCTGACTTTATGCACACTTTTATAAAAATCCTATGGCTTTATTTACCAAAAATAAACAAACGAGTGATGTGGAATAGAAAACTAATGGAAATGTATTCCTTCACGTAAAAAGCTATACAAATTTGATAATCTCTACAAGGTTTATCGATTTGACATAGCATACTGCCATCTGGTGTAAAGCATTTTAGAAAACGAATTTCAAATTTTACGCCTATGATACACGGCAAAGTTAGGGGCTGGACTTATTCGATAAAAATACTAAAATCTCAATTAAGCTGAAGAGCTAAGTTTCCCGCGCAGACGTTGGCAGCCCACTAACAATGGGAGCAATTTGCTGAAATTATCCCCGAAGCGGCTCATCTGCAGGAATGAAAAAAATTTGTTGTCTGACATTATTAATGTAGTTAACTCAGGCTGGGAAGGTTTTAGAAAAAAAAATCGTGTTATTGTATGTTTTTACATTCCAAGAACTAAAATGTGAGTAATTCCCGTTAATCGGCGATGGGGCTAGCAACTGAGCAACCCGTCTTTTTTAGATTTCCTTTCCCACAAAATTGCACGGGAAGCAAGGCCTTTTGGATATTATGGTCTGCGCGTCCAATTATTTCAAGCTCGTTTTAATACAGGCTGATAAGTGAGTACCTTATCAGCGTGTAATTAATACCTGTTTAAAAAAAAGGAAGGCCTATTCCCAGCAGTGGGCTGAACATGATGATGATGATTATGATGAAGTATGTACCTATTACAATGTTATTTTTATATTGAAGGAAATAATTCAAGAATAACGAGAGGTATAATCTGACGATTTCCATGAACTAGAGTACATTTTTGTTTTAAAAACATCCCTCCTTCATAGAATGCTGATGTGATCTCCACCACATCACCTTGTACACAGTAATTATACTGTGTACAAGGCATCACATCCCTCATATCTTAATCTAATGCGCTGAAGTAAATCCCACAATCCCTTCTAAGCTCCCAAACCATAAGTGATAAAGTATCAAAAGTAAATATAAAATCAAAGTGTTTATTCCTCTAACAACAAAACTCAAAAGTTTACGTTGTTATAAATCTAGAATCTAGAACTTCTCGGGTACTTTTAGATTTATCATCAGGTGCATCTACATTGTTTGTAAACCTAGAAAGTTCTCCGGTGTAGGTACTGTTACTTTTCCTTCTATTATTTGCTTTCGTATTATTTTCCTCGTTGAAACGACGTCGTAAGTTTTCATTGAATTCTTGTGTTGTCATGAGAAATTTTCTTTAAGAATTTTATGCTTCGTAATTTGATATTTATTTACTACGAGTACAGTAAGTAAAGCGTGAAAGAGTAACAATTAAATTGGTTAATCATCTGCATAAATAGCGAGTGCGAGTCCCGCATAACTGTTCTGCACCCCCGTAGCAAAAAAAAAAACAAGTATATTTACCCAACACGAACTCCAAACACGAACGAAAATATCAACATCATCTTCCTCGCCTTTCTTCTAAATGGTCTGCGTGTCAACTTCTTCCATTTCTGCCAGTCTTTAACCATATTCTCCTTTACCCCCTGACTCTCATTTCCCATCTAATACACTGATTCCATGTCCTTCTCGGTCTCCCCCTTCCTCTGTATTTCTTTCAGGTGGACCATTTACTTTGCCAGATGTTCCGTATCTCTTCTCATAACATGGCCATAACAAGTCAGGCACAAACGAAAACAATTTCCTTTAAAAAGCGGCGTCTTCGACAGACTATGTAAACAATCAAACCACGAAAAGTCGGCCAAAACGATTACCTCAGACGAGTTTTAAAAAATAATCTCTCAGACTCAATGTAATAGAAAATATGAGATTACAAATATCAAAAGCTTCAGAGCTATCGCCGAAGGAAATATAATGATATTTCATGTTGGCGGTCGGAGTGGTAGGCGGTGCTACAGAAGAAAAATATCACAGAACAGGCACCTCAGATAATATGCACTTCTGCAAAGAAAACTCGGGTCATTTGAAAATATTATCTTAGAACTATTATGTAATAGAAAATATGTGACGTTCCACGGGAAAAGGTACCTTATGGAGGTTCGCGCTTAAGACGTTTAGAAAAACAATTCATATATTTTTCTTAGCCTAAATAAACACAATGTGTCGTAAACGCCAACCTCCATAAGGAACCCTTACCCGTGGAACGTCACATATGGGATTACATTTATTAAAACCTGAAACGTTCACGAAGGAAATACGATGATATTTCAAGATAGCGGCCGAAGTGGTTCATGGTGCTGAAGACGAAAGAGGTCACTGAACAGACACATCACATACCTAATATGTCTTTTGTACAGCAAAATCAGGTAATTTGAAAAAAATCTATTTAAACTAAATGTGACATAAAATATAAGATTACATTATACCAAAATCTGCAACGTTATCGTCATAGAAAATATAATGATAATTCATGTTAGCGGTAGGATTGGCTGACGGTGCTACAGAAGAATAGAAACTATACAACAGGCATCTTGTCAGGGGTGGTGACTAGGGGCAACTGAAACCGCGAGATCTCAGATATAACTATTGTAGTGCCACAAGCCACAGATGCGACTGCCTACTGATGACTAAACGACCGTGGGTGGTTCGTCCTCTAGCCGCCTCACAAACTTGCATATCCATAAATGCATATGCATATGTCACTACAATATCACAAAATATGCACTCTTTTAAAGCAAACGCGACTCATTGACCTCTCAACCACCAAGCGGTCCAATGAGGACGCATAACAATAGAAAATCAATTCTGTCTGCGTTTCTCATGCTTGAAGGGTTAAATAATACTCTACTTGAAATGAAAAAGTAAATATATAAGTACATAAAGAAAAGCTTCAGCGCTATCACCGAGGTATATATAATGATATTTCATGTTCGCGGGCGGGGCTACAGACAGAATAAAAAGGTTACAGAACTGTTTGTTTTTCTAAAGTGAGAGAAAATCTTAAGTTCGTACGGAATATTATATCACGTATTTGTCTGATACAGGGTAAACAAACACAAAAGCCATGTCTGCAAAGCAAGTTAATGGCCCCTAAGTTCTGAACAGAAATAAGCAACAAGCCCGTACATTAATATTTATATTATTTCAATCGAAAAACCGGCTTCAAGTCATCTTGGAATCCAGTGATTGAGTTGTGCAAAAGTTGTATACGTGTTCCAGAGAACAGTTCCCAAAAAGACGCCGTCAGTGTAATACCTTGTCCAATAAAAGACTTACAAAGAGGATAGACCGATACGGGTTCCCTTGCGTAGCTCTTCAGTCAGTCTGTGAAGCTGGCAGTTGCAATGTTTCCGAAATAACAGATAATTCTTTAAAAAAAAAATATACCGCGGTTAGTCCCATAGTTGTTACTGCGGGACTAAGCAGGATTTTGTATTAAATTATAACAATTTATTATCTGAAACCTATCACGGGCTCTAGGCTCTCTTCATGTTTGCAATACAACTTGTCTTGTTATGTTGTTCTATAAATGATAACTTCGTAATGTAAACAATGAAACCCGAATAAACGATTTATCTATTATTAATTTAATTTTATTATATATTTATAATAGTCATTATTATACACAGCAAGTATTACAATAAGCTAGGTCGTGGTTATAGCACCTGCAGAGTTCAAACGAGCTATTATATTTATACAGCGTGATTTTGAACCCCCTAGCTATATTGAAATCTGGGAATCAGAATCCCTAATGGAATACAGAATTGCAAGAAAAAAAGGTAAAAACCGAAAAAAAAAATGACTTTCCATAGAAATTCGTCCAGCTGATCGGCGACTTTGTATGGGAAACCCTATTTTTTTTCTTCGATTGACTGCTTTATTTCTTGAGTTCTATATTTCATTAGGGATTCTGATTCTGAGATTTCAATAAAGTTAGGAGGTTCAAAATCACGTTGTATACAGGTTAACTTCTTACCTTTCCATATTTGCAATAAAGTGGTTGGCAGTACGCAATGTAATTTAGGTAATGGCTGCCAACTGAATGCACGAGAAATTGTTATATTTACTGTGAGTAAACCATGGTGCAATTTCTACTAATGGGATAACTTGAGGGCTTCACGGGTCTAAAAATAATATTATATTTTGTGTTTACGAATCTCCATTGATTAACGACCATGAAACGCAACCTCTAGACATTTTTTGGCAGAAACGAGTAACTAGTAAGCGTCTTCTCTTATTAAATTACGAAATAAAATATGGTAAAAAATCCATGCAGGCGAGGCTTGAACCAGCGACCTAGGTCTATGTACGACCTACGCTCTGCCAACTGAGCTACCACATTATTCAACCTTGGCGCCGAAATTCACCACCCTATCCTATTCCGCTTATACTTCCGAGTCGAGGTTGAATATGCTACCGCATGAGCGGTAGCTCAGTTGGAAGAGCGTAGGTCGTACATAGACCTAGGTCGCTGGTTCAAGCCCCGCCGGCATAAAACGTTTCTCCATATTTTATTTCTTAATTTAATAAGAGTATATCAAAATAGCATCGTGAATGCAAAATGAAACGCTTACAAAAACGTTTGTCTTCTCCTTTTCGCACACTATTGAAAAATTCACTAGATTGCAGGTTGTCTCACGATGTTTTCCTTCACTAGAAGCAGGTTGTGGTCGATGAAAATGACCAGACTTGAGTCAGGTTAAGTTACAAATTTAAAGTTACAAGCCGGGCCTGGCAAGGTTCGTTTCGAACCTGGAAATGCGTTGAGCTCTGGACCATTACCTCTAAGACGGTATCGTCGTAACGAAACCAAAGATAGGGGAATAACTTTGCTTAAGTACTTTAATGTAAAATAATGTGAATTTTCAGCCAGGGGTCTATTAAAACTGCTTGGCCTTTTTAACTGCCTCCGTGGTCCAGTGGTTAAGGCGTTTGCCTGTAGACCCGGGGATCGTGGGTTCGATTCCCACGGGAAGCATACTTTGTTTAGTTGATTCCAGTTTGGTTAGGACATTGCAGGCTTGAATCACTTGACTGTCTGATAATAAAAATGATTTCGTGCTTCGGAAGGCACGTTAAGCCGTTGGTCCCGGCTGCCATCTGGTAGTCGTTAAGGGAACCCCGTAGAGACCGAGAGGCGGTTCCGAAGAACTCTGACACCAGGGTATGCATGGTCGATTGACCGTTTCACCTACACGAAATTATGATGACTGCCTGGCCGGCCGGTTCTGAGCTGCTACTGACTTTTCCCCATTCATTCGAGTGATTAATATCCCGATTACTTCATTCCCTCCCTAGATCCAACAAATTCATATCCTTCCCCAGCTTAAAATGATTCAGAGGGAAGAACAAAAAAAAAATCAAAAACTTTTATTTAACATAGGTCATTTGGACACTTATTAATTGTCATATATTTTCAACTGAGAATTGTTGACGTCAGTAATTTACTTATACGTGTAGCTTAGTTTAATGCCGCTTCCAAAGCGAAGTGCAGAAGAAGCGGCAACAAACAGCACAGCGCATTTTCTCCAATCGACGTCAACTTACAATTTTAGTTTATCTTAAAAACTAGGTATGTGGTCTGAGTATACATTGTCCTTATTATAGTCATTGTAACACAAGGAGCAGCGTCGGAAGCACGCGAAGCCTAGAAACTGCGCTCGCCAACCCGCCCGCCAAGCGTGGTGATTATGGCAATATCCCCCCATGGAACAAATATTCTTTGGGCCTTTGTCCAGCAGTAAACTTCTTGCGGCTTAAATCATGAAGGATATTTTTATCTCTATTTCATTAAATACAACTAGTAAATTTATTTCCTAACATCGCTAATACACTTTGTACCAGTCAATGTTTCATACAACGATAAGGGACGACGACAGAATGCAAATCTCGTTTCCGATAAGCCATATAAACGATACTTACAAAATTAATTATGTAAAGATATTCAGCTGTCCCTCCTAAATGGATCTCAGCTGTGGCCTTTGACCCCAGATATTCCATTTGCACGTACACTCATCGCGGCGCGGACGTGGCCGCACGCTCCGATTGGACAACGGCCGGCGAATGGCAATCCAGTGATAAAATGAAGATTAAATAATAATGCATTAATTCGAATCGATTGTTCTATATTTAAAATTTATATTAAAAGCTCTATACTCGGTACTGATTAGGGAATGCAATCTCGGACGAGATTGCCAAGTCGAGATCTCGATGAATCAGAAATTTGATCTCGGCAAGATTTCGGCATTTTCGAGATCTCGTATAGTTTTCCAAAAGTATTAGTTATTTAATTAACTGGAACGTGATTGAAACTGCTTGGTTGTGATAATTATGAAAATAAGATACAACACAGAATATGGAACTACTAAGTATTTATTTAAAATAAAACTTATATATTAATGAACACAGAAATCAGACCCGTAAAAATCGCTTATACATCAAGTATTTATTTTAACAAACATATGTGAAAACAAAAATTGTTATTTCCGAAATGACTCCTTAAAATTAGTAGTGATTTTGGAAATGACTTCTTAAAAAACAAATCATACTTAGAGTGCTGTCGGATTAACGACATCTTATGTCAGTCGCTATACTTATAGCCAGCCGCTGAGAAGGCTCTCTCAGATTTAACGCTAGTTGGGATCCAGATCTTCCGAGATCTCGAAAAATGAGGCGAGATCTCGGAAGATCTGGATCTCGCGAGATCGAGATTGCATTCCCTAGTACTGATAGGTTATTTATGAATGAAAGTGGGAAAACTAAGATTCGTCATCATCTTGATTTTCAAACTGATTTCAAGTTATGATTAACGAATCTCCTCATCAAAAATAATCTTATATAAAAAAAACGACTTCAATGAAACTACTAACTGATAAAGTTGGTTTAGTAAAAAGCAATTATTGTTGCCGCAAACGGACATAATAAGCACAGATACTTTCGCGGAGTCCCAAAAAGTTTTTGCAAACCCCGGAGCCTATTTGAGAAAAGCTCCTATTAAACCATCCTGAATGTCAGATCCGATGTGAGGGACGCCGCTATACGTTAAACACGATTCGAGATATCTCCAATCGTATCGCACGTATAGCGGCGTCCCTCTCATCGGACCCGATTCAGGATGGTATAATACCCCCTAAAGGCTGAACTCGTCCAAGTGTTTCTTCTTCTTCTTTTCGAATCTCTTGACTATACTAGTTTTACCCAATATGCGGAAGCCACGGATGCGGCTGTAAAGGTTGCATCATTCTGGGCAAGATTCATTTAATCGTTTGGACCATTGACACGATAGAAGAAGAAGAACCCAATATGCGGCCACAGCCACTGCCCTGTCATTTGTCTCCTCTAGATCCTTTTGTGTGCAGTGAGTGAGGCATTTAGGGCACGTCAAAAGGTGGCTCATTGATTGAACATCACCGCGGTCGCATGTTGCCGAAGAAAACACACCAGCCCGAAGTCGGCTCAGCGACTTTCAGACTGCCTAGGGGAGTCTGCTATTATTTAAGTGCTTGTTTGTTTGTTTCTCGAAAAACAAACAAACAAGCACTTAAATAATAGCAAAGTGCAAGAGGCCGACACTGGTGTCAGATTTTTCAAGCTGCCTAAAGGCATCTGACATAGCTTAACGACTGCCATCAATGATGACAGCCGGGACCAACGGCTTAAAGTGCCTCCCGAAGCACGGAGGAGCTCGAGATATTTTTATACCACTTGTGGTCACCCATCACAGTGGGGACTGCGTCCATGGTTGCATGGTTACATGCGTAAGCGCTTTTAATGCTCACGACCACTGGGCCATCGCTCCTCTATCAATCTAATTGCTAACAACACTCCATTCACTGATGATCACAAGTGATGGTGATAGTTTTCATTTGAGTTCTATGCAAGCTACAGATTTCTCTTACTTTCCTTTCTATTGCTTCACTCCGTCTGTGGTCCTAACGCGCTTTCGTCCATAAAAACCAATCGTTGGACGTAATACGAGTACAAGCTTTACGTTTTCTACTTTCCCAGTGACAGACATTGGCAGAGAATTCGCCACGGGAAATGTAAGTAATAGAGTTATAATGTACCAATTCTCCATGGTTTTCTCAGTCACATATATATATATGTATTTGTTATAATATATAGTATCGTTGAGTTAGTATCCCATAACACAAGTCTCGAACTTACTTTGGGGCTAGGTAATCTGTGTGATTTGTCCGTATATATTTATATTTATTTATTGTTAAAACTAACGTTTTAAAAACGTTAGTTTCCATGTTCGCAGTTACATTTAGCAACCAACCTGCTTGCGCCGCTGAAGCGTGCACTCAGCACTCTTAAGGGCCCGTACTACCTCACACTGCTTTGCATGATTATATGTAATATCAATAATAATTAAATACTCAAGTTGAAATAAAAATGCAGCAAAGTTCAGAACTAACTCTGGTAACTATCTGACTAAAAACGCGATTACGTTAAATTTTCTCGATAGAAAAAAATTGTAAAGTAGCTTCCAAATCACGTCTAATTTACTCGGTATACAGCATTATTCACTAAATACATTAAAATTAACCTTGAAACTTTTGATTATAATTGCATTACAGAGAAGGCAGCCATCATGTATTTTTCTTTTTCGAATAACCCTTGTTAGTTATTTATGCATAGGTAGTAGTCCCATCATCCTCATCTACCCTCATATTTCCTGTCATATTTCCTTATGCACGCATATGAGGGTAAACCAACAAAACCCGAGACGTCAGCTCTGACTGATCGTTCTGTTCGAGTTCCGCCGCCGTTCGGTCGACACGCGTTTCAATAACCTGTCCCGTCAACCGCCGCGATATCGGTCAGCATCACCGGTGTCTAGACCGGAGTGAAAGAAGGTGAAGACTGAAGAAAGAAACAATAACCATCCCGGCCGCCGCAGATACCTAGGCGCCCACGCCAACGCGATACGAGCGGTAAGCGTGCTTCCACTTCATCTCCCTTTCACAAAATTACCATTGGTCCTTCTGCCGAATTCCCTGTTCCCGCGTCCTAAATATCTAATTTTCATTTCTACTTGGGGAAAAATCATATTTTTACTTCATTTTGTTCAAAAATATTTTCCCAATAACGTATCCATCTTGGTTTCATCTGTCATGTTCAATTTGACATTAGTTGTCAATTGAATGACTAAAGGTTCTATCACACTGTACTGTTTTACTTTTTAATCGGTAATCATCTATAGGTTCCACCATAGACAACTTTGGTTCGTACCAACACTATAGAAAGAATCGTTCTTTCATTCACTTTGTTCATTTACGGTAGTGTCAAGTGTCAGTCATTGTCAACTTTGTTTACATAATTAATTCTTATAAAAATTAGTCTTATTTTGCACGAAAATGACTGGCGAACGTGCTAAAAAGGGTTTGGAAGATCCGTTACATGACTCGAGTGTCGTCACAATGCAGATTAGTTTCAGTTTTATGCAAAGTTTGTATAAATACGCGAATGATGTGGTTGGAGCACAAGGCAAAGCCAAGCCTGATGTTTTGATGAATTTTAGCGCCAGATACAAGGACATCGACCAGTATCGTGATAAATATGAGTCCGCGTACTCATCATTTGCATCGAAATGTGTAGATCAAACGCTCCGATCGCGTTGTGATGAAGAATTTACTAGATTTCATGACATGTATTACTCAATAAAGGTTTTATATGAGACCTTCTATCCTACTAAGGATAAACCTAATGGCTGTTCGGATCACCCTAAACTAAATCAATTCTACCTACCTAAAATTACAATTAATCATTTCACTGGTGTTTATACAGAGTGGCCCAACTTCAAGGCAATGTTTGATAGTTTGATTCATAACTGTGCTGAGCTCAACAATGTCCAAAAAATGCATTATTTATTTAGCCTTCTCCAGAAGGAGCCAGCTAGTTTAATTAAGCATCTGGAATTATCTGACTCAAATTATAATATTGCTTACACAATTCTCTGTGAAAGGTATGAGAATAAGCGGCTTATTGCTGATAAACATCTAGAAGCTATCTTGTCACTCAACAATCTAAATTCCAATCAGTTGTCTAGTGGTCTGCGTAAGACTGTCAATGTTCTGAAGGAAAATCTTCAGGCATTGTCCGCTTTGGGGTTTGACGTTTCATCATGGAGTTTTATTCTTCTCCACATAATTGTCAGGAAATTGCCCACCGAACTACGTAGTAATTTCGAATTAAAGCATGGTACGTCAGACATACCAACATTTGAAACTTTAATTTCTTTTTTAGAAACTCATCTCAAGGTATTAGAGGCTGTATCTGGCAGTAAAGGAACCTCATCTAATAGTGCTGTTCAGAATACCCCTAAATCATCTCATACGGTTACTTCCTCTTCATCAAGCAACCCATGCATATGCTGTAAGGGGGATCATCTTTTATACTCATGTGACAAGTTTAATAGCATGACGCCACATGAACGCAAGGAATTTGTTACAGGAAACAAACTTTGTTATAATTGTCTACGCGCACACTCTGTTAATAAATGCATGTCTAAGAGCTATTGTCAGGTGTGTCAGGGGCGTCATCATACTAAACTTCACTTAGATTATCAATCTTTATCTTCTAAGGATTCTGCGCCAACTGCAGCACCGTCAGGTAATGTTGCAGCTCATAGCTCAACAAATGCATCTTGTCATAGTACTCAAGGTGGGTCTACTATGATGTTAGGTACTGCACTTGTTGGTGTCCAGGATATCAACGGTCATGTCCATCAAGCGAGAGCTCTCCTTGATAGCGGGTCGGAGGTCACCCTAATGACAGAGAGCTTGGCTCAAAAGCTACGCTTGCCTCGATCTAAATATGGACCTATAAACGGTATAGGTGCCTGCAGCAATAATACAAATGGTAAGGTCAATTGTATTATTCAAACTCTATCTTCTAATAATACTCATTCCCCACTTATAACTTCAGCCATTGTGTTGAAGAAACTTACAAAAAATAATCTTCCATGCATAGCAGTCTCATCCTGTGTCCTCGAGAAGTGTAAAGACATGATACTGGCGGATAGTAGGTGTACCATTCCTGGACCTATAGACATGCTTATCGGTCTCGACCTGTATGATGAAATCTATGACGGTAGACGAGTGAAGCTCGGAGAGGGCCTTCCCATCGCTCATGCCTCTATATTTGGATGGGTTCTACGGGGTAAGGCACCGGCACACTCAGTGTCATTTCATACAATCGGCACGACCGCTTTGACTTGCACTACTGACCTGGACACTCTACTTACTCGTTTTTGGCAAGTAGAGGAAGCTCCTACGAAGGTCATCCAAGATCCTGAGGATGTGCAGTGTGAGACTCATTTTGTAGAGACACATTCTCGTGACTCTACCGGCAGGTTTATCGTTCGTCTTCCATTTCGCAACTCCTACCAACCCTTAGGTGAGACTCACTCTAACGCTTTAAAGCGCTTTCATAATTTGGAGCGCAAGCTCATGAAGAACGAGAAGCTGCGTACCATGTATAGAGCATTCATGGCAGATTATCAACAAGCCGGTCACATGCGACCAGTCTTCGGTCCCTTGTCCAAGAATCGCTACTACATTCCGCATCACGGAGTCCTAAAGGAGAGCAGCAGCACTACTAAACTACGAGCGGTTTTTGATGCATCTTCACCCAGCTCATCTGGAGTTTCTTTAAATAACGTGTTGCTGCCCGGTCCCAAGCTCCAGCAGAATGTAGAGGACATTATTTTGCGTTTTAGGACCCATGCTGTCGTTTTCACTTGTGACATTAAACAGATGTACAGACAGGTGCGCATGCACGATGAAGACTGCGTGTACCAGACCATATTTTGGAGAGAATCGCCTGATCAGCCTTTGCAGCAGTTCGAACTCACTACCGTCACCTATGGCGTCTCTAGTTCCGCTTATCTCGCGATGCGAGTCATTCAAGAGTTGGCCAGTCTGAATCAGTCCAACCAACCCGAGGTTGCTAGAGTCCTACGCGAGGATACTTTTGTTGATGACGTCATCAGCGGCAGCCACGATGTAGAGTCCGCTAAAGATCTACAAAGGCAAATGGTAGAGACTCTGGCTCAGGGAGGCTTTCAGCTGCGAAAGTGGGCTAGCAATTATGACGAGCTTCTAGAAAGCTATCCATCTGATCATCACGAGCAGCCTTTTCGATTCGAAGAATCAGGTGATCAGATTTTCAAGGTCTTAGGGTTGGAGTGGAATTCTCAAACAGATAGTTTCATCTTTCACGTTTCAAATATAGGGGAATGTAGTACCAAACGCCAAATTCTTTCAAGTATCGCACGGATTTACGACCCGTGTGGCTATCTCGCTCCGATAACTTTCTACGCGAAAGTCATCATGCAGCAGTTGTGGCTCGACAACGTATCCTGGGACGACGCTCTTCCGGAGCACATTTCCAAACTGTGGAAGTGCTTTGTCGAAGGTTTTGCGTGTTTGAAGTTGCCTAGCCTTCCGAGATTCGTGCTTGGTCAAGGAGACATTCGATGTGATCTCATGGGTTTCAGCGACGCTTCTGAGAAGGGCTACTCAGCTGTAGTTTATCTTAGAGTCCAATCATCTCACACCGATGTCAAGGTCCATCTTCTTTTATCGAAATCGCGGGTTTCTCCCATTAAACAGAAGCTTACCATTCCAAGGCTCGAGCTCTGTGGATGCGTTCTGCTCGCTAAACTGCTCAATCACGTCTCTGCTGTGCTCGGCAAATGTATTCCCATTGCTGACACAATCGTATGGTGCGATTCTACAATCGCCCTTGCTTGGCTCAAGACTCCTCCTCATAGGTTACAAACCTTTGAGTCGAACAGAGTCTCTCAAATAAACGGATTTATCCCCAACGTTACATGGCGGTACGTGCCGTCAGCGCTCAATCCCGCTGATTGCGCTTGTCGAGGGATGCTTCCTTCGGACATCGTTCACCACCAATTATGGTGGGGTCCTGCATGGTGTAAGGACGATCCGTCAAGGTGGCCAGTTAACGTCACTGACGCATGTGAAAATTTACCCGGACTTAAACCAAGTGCATCGTCGTATCTCACCGCGGATGTTGATATCTCTGAAAAGACAGAACCTTCAGAGTCTCTTCTGTCAAGGTTCAGTTCTCTCTCTCGTTTAAAACGCACAGTTGCGTGGTGCTTTCGTTTTATCCACAACTCGCGTAATCGACAAAATAAAATGATTGGACGCCTGTCAGTCCAAGAGTTGGAAGGTGCTCTAGGTAGAGTCATCAAGCTGGTACAGGATGAGGCATTTTCGGATATTATCTCTCATCTTAATAAAGGGCTGCGTTTGAAGGGAGCCATAGCGCGATTAAATCCTTTCATCGATTCCGATGGTTCTATCCGCGTAGGAGGAAGGCTCCAGCATTCCGACTTACCTTTCGCTACCAAGCATCCACTCTTGCTGCCAAAGCGACATCATTTTGTTAATATCTTGATTGATTTCTATCATCAAACGCATCTTCATGCTGGACCCTCCATTTTGCTCAGTATTCTTCACCGAAGATTTTGGATATTATCTGCTAGAAGCATTGTGCGTCATAGAGTTTATCTGTGCCACAATTGTCATCGCTTCAAGGCCCAACCTCTCGAGCCTCTGATGGGCAGCCTGCCGCCTAATCGCATTCGGCAATCACGTCCCTATTCGAAAATCGGCATTGATTTCGCAGGTCCCTTCAATATCAAGGTATCCACAATCAGGAATGCTAAGCTGCGCAAGGCCTACCTATGTGTCTTTATCTGCCTCGCTGTTAAGGCTGTCCACTTGGAAGTAACTTCCGACTTGTCCACCAATGCATTCATTGCATGCTTTGACAGATTTACGGCTAGGCGTGGCTTGCCCTCAGATGTTTATTCTGATTGTGGGAAGAATTTCCAAGGCGCGAAGCGATATTTGTCAGAGGTAGAGGCCTTTCTTACCTCTAAGGAAGGTGAAATAGGCGACGCTTTGGCTAAAATGGGGGTCAATTGGCACATGAACCCACCTTATAGTCCCCACATGGGGGGACTATGGGAATCTACGGTCAAATCAGCTAAACTACTTTTAAAAAGAACAATCGGAGAACAAGTGCTGACCTTCGAAGAAATCGTAACTGTTTTTGCGAAGATTGAAAGCGTTCTAAACTCCAGGCCGTTATGCCCAATGTCGAGCGACCCGCACGACCTTGAAGCACTAACTCCTGGACATTTTTTGATAGGACAGCCATTAGTTTGTCTACCGGAATACGACTACGATCAGACTCCAATGTCTCGACTCAACCGTTGGCAACTTATTCAAGCTATAGCACAACATTTTTGGCAGAGATGGCGGTTTGAGTACCTTCACCACCTGCAACAAAGAGCCAAATGGCACAACTCTATTGACAACCTAAAAATCGGAGACTTAGTTCTCATAAAAAATGATCAAGCGCCACCTTTGCGCTGGCTAAAAGGTCGTGTGCTCAAGCTCCATCCTGGAGCCGACGGTGTTGTCCGCGTGGTAGAGTTGAGAACAAAAACTGGTACATGTCTTCGATCTGTGAGCAAGGTCTGTCCCTTGCCAGTAGATAATACCGGTACAAATTAAATTGAACTTTCTATCAAACCCTTTTTAGCAATAGGTAACTTAGATTATAATTTAGTATTATTTCAATTCATTAATATAAACTCAACTTAAAAATATGGAAAATCACCTTAAGTAATCTTAAAAAATATGGAAAATCAGCTTCATCAACTTTAGAATTAACACAAAGAGCTTAGCAGCTCTTTGGGGGGCGGCTTATGTTAGTTATTTATGCATAGGTAGTAGTCCCATCATCCTCATCTACCCTCATATTTCCTGTCATATTTCCTTATGCACGCATATGAGGGTAAACCAACAAAACCCGAGACGTCAGCTCTGACTGATCGTTCTGTTCGAGTTCCGCCGCCGTTCGGTCGACACGCGTTTTAAATAACCTGTCCCGTCAACCGCCGCGATATCGGTCAGCATCACCGGTGTCTAGACCGGAGTGAAAGAAGGTGAAGACTGAAGAAAGAAACAATAACCATCCCGGCCGCCGCAGATACCTAGGCGCCCACGCCAACGCGATACGAGCGGTAAGCGTGCTTCCACTTCATCTCCCTTTCACAAAATTACCACCCTAGAATATTCCTAAAAAACGAAAATATCCAAAGTAGCTAACGCGTTAAGACCATCCGCGTTTGTACCGCCACGCCGCCTGGCTTATGGCAGGCCCTTAATCTCATTTCACACGAGTTAGACCTATTCTGTTGTTCTTTGAACGAATTCTCAAGTTTGGCATATTTAGTTATATGTTATAAATAAGGAATGTGACTTCTCTATCGTATTAGGATATTACCTGTAATGATAGATGTATGTGGTGAATAAATAAATAAAAAAATGACTAGCTCCGTGGCGCAGCGGTTAACACGCCAGCCTGCGACACGGAGTGACCGGGTTCGATCCCCAGCCCGGTCAAGATGGAAAATGATCTTTTTCAGTTTGGCCTGGGTCTTGGATGTGTATCTATATATGTATTTGTTATAAAATATAGTATCGATGAGTTAGTATCCCATATCACTAGTCTCGAACTTACTTTGGGGCTAGCTCAATCTGTGTGATTTGTCCGTATATATTTATTTATTTATTATTTCAAAAAATAAAATAAATCTTATTCTACCTATGATTTAATGGTATCGCTCCCTGGCCAAGTTGTTCAGTATCAGACTAGGTACACTATATCGGCGTGGGAACGAACACAATCTGTATCGAAGTCGCAGCTAGCTGTTAGATCGCTGATAGTCATTGTGTGGCTTGTTACCTGGCAAGCTGCAGCTCTAGAGTACTAGATACTAAATATTACCCTTTTTGTACCAAATATAGGTAAGAAAGGGATAAATAACGATGAGGAAATACTTGGATTTAGAATCTAAACAACTTTACGCTGGCTAGGAAATTGGAAGAAACGAATTAAAAAGAAGTGAAAGTAACCGAAATAGGCAAAATAAATTTTCATTTTTTTTTGTGTGTAAGTGCATTCGATACCAAACACCGTGGGCCGCATGCCTGTCTGCCTACTTACTGGTATATAAATAAATAAAGTATATTAAAAAAATACCTTTTATTATGTTTGCACTTTACGCTCTCTAACAGGGCTCTAACAATGTTAAATTTAGTATGACATCAAATAGCCCTTACCAAGCGGACTATCAAGACGCTTCTAAAACGTAGGTGTATGTAATTTGTCAAATTAAGTTAGGTAGTTTCGTAGATATGACGACACTAACAATCTCACATAATATCGACGTTTGAGTAAAAGCTTTACTGCTTCTATGCTTCATTCGGTGAGTGAGAGAGCCGTAGGCCCATCCTTCTAGTCCCCATGTCCTTACTCCAATGTCTCCCTCCTTTACTCCTTGAGAGGCCGGCAACGCTCCTGTGACACCCTGGTGTTGAAGTTGTCCATGGGCACATCGATCGCTTACCAATATCATAAAAAAATACGACAAATATACATACATATACATTTATAGCATCCAAAATCTTATACCCAGTTTAGGCTTCGCCTTAGTCCGGTAAAAATTAACCTGTTTACTTGTAACACAGACTCAACATAAAATTAAATTTAATCGGTTGTGATTTTTTTATGTTTGTTACCTCCTCACTCCGTCATTGATGAACCGATTTGAAAAAATCTTTTTCTTCTGAAAGGATTTACTGTCAGATTGGTCTCATTAAAATTTAATCGAAATCGGATCAGTAGTTTAAGGTCGGCTCTATAGTAAAAATTAGAATAAAAATGTATTTAATTTAATTTAATAATTTTTACAAACAAGATTTTCAAGAAACAGTCTAATAAAAAAATACAATTGCAATATCTAGTGATTGCTCAAATTACTATTGTCCTGTCTATGTGAAACGGGAAGAGTCGCCGTTCCCGGCGCTGCCCCTTGACAAAGGCAGTTTAATGACAGATTTCTCTCATTTCCGAGCAATTACGAGGCGCACGTTAATTCGCAGCATAATTAGCAGATTGCGCGACGGACACGACGCACATTACGTACTGTCGGGGACTACAGTGACGCAATTATGAAACTTCGTAGCTTTTGTAGTGCGACGTCATGTCTTTTTCAAAAACAAGGGCTTTCAATAGCAGAACGATATAAAAAAAGAGAGTTAAAACTCTATTTCAATAAGAAGGGCACGGTCGAGATTCCGTTGACAAAGGCAGTTAAATAAAAGACAGATTACTCTCATTTCCAAACAATTAAGAGGCGCACGTTAATTCGCAGCATAATTAGCAAATTGCCCGACGGACACGACGCCCATTACGTACTGTCGGGAATCTCGGGACCAACAGTGTCGCGATTATAAAACTTTTTTTTGTTGTGAGTTAGAACTCTATTCCGTCGACAAAGGCAGTTTAATGACAAATTTTTCTCATTTCCGAGCAATTATGCGGTGCACGTTAATTCTCAGCATAACTAGCAAATTGCCCGACGGACACGACGCCCATTACGTACCGTCGGGGACAACAGTAACGCGATTATAAAACTTTGTATCGTTTGTAATTTCACCATTACAGGTTGCATTTGCACGAAACTGAAGCTTAACTAATAGCTTATTTATTAGAAGACGAGCTTTCGCCCTCGGCTTTTTACATATTTGTTATAGTACATACATGATTTTTACAACCTTTTATTTATTTACACCTGTCCATGTTTATCTGTCATCAAATCTTGCATGTTAAAATTCATCCACTTCCCGGTTACCAATTGAGCTGAAATTGTGCATGCATGTATAAATTGGACGACAATACAATATTATGGAATCGTTGCGCTTGTCTGATGATTTAGTCGGTAGGTGGCCATAGGAGCTCTTAAACTAAACAAGGTCCACCAATCGTGTTTGGGCTAATTTAGATTTGTCTTGGAAAGCACTTTAAGGTGTAGATCGTTTATAATAAAAGCTTGTCAAATAAATGAATTTTTTGCATAAATAATATCGTTTCTGCTTTTTGTCACACTTTAGTACTTGACCGTACAAGTTTCATACAAAGCTTTGTGCGGAGGGAAGCTGCGTTCTCACCTGTCCCATTAAAATAAGTTTGTTGAATCAAAATTTTGATTTAACGAGTTGGATTGTTTTTATAACATCCAGATGGGAAATGTGCAGGTAATTATAACTTAAAGCGCAAAAAGGCGTCATCGAATTTTCTGTCTGAAGAGGTAGGCTCTAGTCATTGTGGAAAGACACTCATAAATACTATTTTTGATAGATAGCCAGGAATACAGAACCACTCCGTTCTGTTCTGGGTGGATGTTGTATGAGGCGCCTAAAGGGTAAAGCACATCCCTTGCAACAAGAGCATTTCCAAGGAGGGTTGACGTTAGGCAGGCGGTCAGTCTTAAAAATAACCCGAACTTTTCACAGCATGGAAAGTATAAGACTTCCATGCTGTTCCGACCCCACATAAAGTGGGATGAGGAGTGGGAGAAGAAAAAATAATAGCTGGTTGTGGCATTGGCTTCGATTTCACACGACTAATGTCGTCATGACATTTTCAATAGAAAAGGGTATGTTCGATGAAAATGGTCAGATAGCACAATAAATTTAGAAGTACGGGCCGCGTTGGATTTTGAGACTTTCGACCATTAGGTAACTCAAGCCGGGCTATTAGCGCTAGATTATAAGATATTTAGTTTAACAATGTTATTAAAGTATTATTAATTCGTTCTTAATGCGTTAGCACAGAAAAACAGTCTTGTTATAATGTCGCAAAGCTATTATTTCAGCAAACCTGAAAATAACCTGTCACACTCAACGAGCAAATGAAGACCCCATGAATCCTTTAGATAATACAGTTTTTAAAAATGAAACGAACAAGCAGACCGGCTCACAGATTTTGATTTCCATGCTCCCGTTGACGAAACATGTCCAAAATCTTAACCCAGCACTCCCATTACGCAAATCACATCGGACCCAAAAATAAAACATTAAAAAAACGGCCACATTGCAAAATATCCATTACGGCCCGACAAATATCGAAACACGATTGACACTAATCGATACGGAAATTTATCGATGCTTACTCGATACATTACCGGCGGGGACCGTCGTTTTGGGCATGGCCACTCGGGACATATGATCTACTTGCATTGGAGTAAAAGAAAGGAAGTCATGAGGTAATAAACGAATGTAATGGTTTTAAATACGGAGATTTACCGTAGCCCAAAACGACAACATTTGAAAATAAGAACTTACTCCACTCGGAGCAGATGAAAGTAAGTTGATTACTTTTTTTAATACTTGGATTTGATCTGATACATCATCAGTTCAGGAATATATATTTTTTGATTTATATTTAGGGGAAAGAATTCTAGTAATTTTAAATTAGAAGGAAAGATTTACGATTAATAAGATAATGTATTTTAAATTGTTTGACTTTTTTGTAAAGCGTGAGACGGCCGACTTTCGTCATCGTCAGCCAGACCACTCACATGGTTTAGAAAAGGCAAGATCAGTGAATAAAAGATTTGAAAGAAAATGTTTTGCGTAAGATCGTTTCCGTTTTGGACAGATCATTCAATACCAGTGGACGTACCCATGTCGTTTTGTTTGCGTAAAAGGACTGAGGCCGAATTTTAATTCTGCGCACATTCAGACACGTATCCAGTGGACCGACGAGAAATTCTGTTGTCATGTAAATTGTCGCTGTAGAAAAAACGCTTTGACTGCAACTGAGCCCACGTGAATAATAAACGGGAGTGGCAGACGCCATGCATGGGTATGGTTAGTTAGCAGTATTTATCGGTAATCAACTCGATAGAAATAACGACGGCTTTGTTGAATAATGGTTAACACATCAATCTGCTACATATCATTTTAATTTTTATTTTATTGTTAATCTCAATTCGATCACCAGTGAGCGGGCAAATGGCAAATACGTAATTTTCTCAATTATTTGTCTACGGTTCTGGAACTTTGAGTCGGTTGGAGTCAGGCAGGCATGCGGCCGCCTCGTAACATAAATGCTGTCAGTTATTAATATTTCAATTCAAACTAAACTGGCTACCACAGGGCGTAATGTCTGACCAAAACATTACTCATATAGGACGATATAAAGTTTCATTAATTAGTATATTTTTTTTATGTATATTTGACGGCAAACGAGCAGACGAGCCACCTGATGGAAAGTGGTCACCGTCGCCCATGGACATCTGCAACGCCAGAGGAGGTGCTGATGCGTTCATTTCATTATAGCGAACCCCGAGTTTCATAGCAAGTTATAAAGCAGGAAAATGCTCAAATTTAGCGGAAGAAAAAAGTCTAAATAATTAAATCAAGTAGTAATAAGTAAAAATTTACAAGACTTACAACCAAGGATGCTGAACACCGCGCAAAGTGAAGATAAAAAGCTTCGAGATAAATAAATAAATACATTCAATTATAAATACTGCTTCATATGACAGACACTGGTACTTAAGCTTCAAAGAATAACGCCATAGGTTGGCATTGCCGACTAACATATTTTCAGTCGGAAAACGCCAACGGTTTCAGCCTATTTCCAGTACCTAGGCCATCTTCAGGGCGAGTGTCACAGACGCCCCACATAAAACTGGCCCTGAAGATAGGCCATCTAGGGCCGATTACTACGAGTTTTAATAATATTAATAAAATTTGTTCGCCCGGTAAAAGCTTCACGTCGACATCGAATCTTATCACAACATTTCGAATACACATTGTTCAACAAATGTTCTGGTTGAATGAATGAACATGTCCTAGATACGAAGAATGGCTTCAATAATCGCTGGATATTCATAAATACATATTTAATTTTATCGTATCAATGAGTCACATTAATATCATTATCATAACATTACATAGTATAAACAAAGTCGCTTTCCGCTGTCTGTCCGTCCCTATGTATGCTTAGATCTTTCAAACTACGCAACGGATTTTGATGCGTTTTTTTTTTGTTTTTTTAATAGATAGTGATTCAAGAGGAAGGTTTATATGTACATTGCACCCGTGCGAAGCCAGGGCCCGGGTCGCTAGTTAGTGTATAAATAATAAAATTGGCCACCTCTTGGGCTCTATTTGGCTTTCCCTAGTGCAGATGTACTGCACAGAGGGCAGACCAGCATGTGGGTCATTGTCTGGTCCGAATAGCCACATTCACACGCAGCCGATAAGAAGTACCCCAGGTTGGATCGGCATCTACCAATCTGGGTAGGGAGACGGTTTATAAATTTCCAGAGGTCAGAACGAAGATGTTCTTTTGGGGCCAGATAGTCCGATAGTCGTGGGCATCTCTCTTTCCAAAGTTATCTTAATCTAAAGCCCAATCATACTTTATCGAATTCAGTCACAGATAAGGGACGCCGCAGTACGTTAGACACGAATTGAGATATCTCTTAATGTGTCTAACCCTTTCGGTCCATTAGGTCCAATGTATCAAGATGTCCGGAATGTCAAAATGCCTAGTTGTACAAAATGTCCGGAGTGTCAAAATGCCCAATTGTGCAAAATGTCCGGAGTGTCTAAATGTACAACGTACTCGCATCCCTCTCGTGAGTTACAGAATACAATTAAGTGTGATTGGGGATTAAGCTGGTTTGTCCGAAGCTTGGTTGCCCGGTAAAAAGTTGCTGTCATCACATCGAATCTTATCACAATATCGAATGCAAATTGTTCAGCTTATAAATATACATTACACATACCTTCTCGTGCCCGGCCATTTACGATGACATTTTTATAACACACCGAATTTAATCCAACGGACTGCACCAACGCGGTGTTACGAGTAATATTAATAAATCAAGCTCCATGTAAGTATTTAATTACTAAATTTTTATTTAATAACGCCAATAAAGCAATCAATCCTCTTAATTTATTTTTATTATTTCGCGATAGTAATTATTATTTCCCGTTACATGACATGACTTTTATATTTTCGATCGACGTTCTATATAATTTGAAATTTTCACAAAATGTGTGTATATATTGCTGCTATAACAAAAAAAAAAATAAGGCGTGGACCGTACAAGTAACGTGTTTTTGTACTTAAATAATGTAAAGTTGTACGCACTTGCCCAGTTTTATACTCATAACATGAACAACTTTTCCTTTGGAATAAAAAATGATGGGAAATTTTAAGAAAATCGATGAAAAACGATCGAAACCATACAAACTGGCCGGGCGGCAAAATTCTAAATGCCGATTTTTTTTCAGTTCCCAACATTGGTCCCAAAGGAAAAGTTGCTCATATTGATGGGGTGAGTCGCCGCTTTGAGGTAATGTCGAGGATACAATTACACGCTGTATAGGCAAAATAGGATTGTATCTGGAAGTATTTCATGATAAGATACCAAGTATACCCAAATCAAGTTTACCCATAAAAGAAGCAAAACCAAATCCAATATGAAATACCTTAGCGAAAATCAATTACCTACACCAAGAATATGAGCATTTGGCATGGTGCTATGGCGATACTAAGCATACAAGAACGCTACTTAATTATCCCGCAAGACCAGTTGCTTCTGATTCCGGAATGTTATCAGGTTTTTGTAATGTAAAATTGAATGTGATGATTCAAAGTCATCAGAATTCAATTATATCCTTGAGGAATTTCTCGTAACTTACGAAGTGTAGGAACAGAGAGGTAGATTATATAAGTAAGTCGTATGTTGGTAACAATATCTCATTTCAAATAGATTTTTATACGACTTCGAAAAATTTTGAGGTTCTCAATTCGATTATGTGTTAGTTAAGCGATAACTCGGCCAATTATCAATCTATTTTAATAATTCTTGTTTTTTACTACAAAACAAAACGATGCTACGAAAAACATTATCTTCCCTTTTTTGTGTATAGATTTTTTAAGCAGTCAGTCGCTTCATTGTCTTTAATCTGTTTTGGGCGGTTGTGAGTTTGTATAAATAACAAATTATTAATTCTAGTATAGCTTTATACATATTTTCAAACATATTTTCTTTTTGTTCATACATACCGTAATAATGACGGAAGAAAGTCATTAGTGGCTGCAGTTTTCAATTATATCTCTAAGGCATGCCTCATAGCCTGAGTTATGTAAGGACACGAAGGTACCACCTTCATAATAGAATATTTAAAGGGGGCTCCCATATATAAAACAGACATGATTTTTTTGCAGTTTTTATAGATAATGGTACGGAACCCTTAATGCGCGAGTCCGACTCGCACTTGGCCGGTTTTTCTAAATCAGGAATAATCACAAAATTTATTTTATAACAATATTTTTAACTTATCTGAAGCATATGCCCAAGTTCATATAGGTATAATATTTTCTACCAAACACAAACTCCCATAATGTTGGTAACCGTATGTATGTATACATTTGTCGTATATGTTATGTATGGCATATAAAAATAAAGCGCTTTCTCGGTCGCACGAGCTTTTATGTGAAATCAATTTAGTGGAACTTTCTCCTGCTTAAAGCTTTAAAAATAAAGACCCAGTGACAGTGGCAACCACTATTTTTATACAAAGATGTTTTTTTCGCAGAGGCCAAATGATGCAGATTTTATGATAAAATATTTTTAGACAAAATTTAAAATAAAATGTACCTTGTATAAAGCATTACATTTACAAAACCTTTTTTTTTCTTTGAACATAGTATAACATAGTAGTACTATTAATATTTACTATGAACAGACGCCTTAAAATATTTAATTACATGCGCATTTACGATTATTCATGTTTACGAATATCGTTAACTTGCAACAATTAGACTATTAGGCCAGTGGGCTAACAGTCTAATTGTCGCACAGAAGTCAGAAATGATAAATTTATAATGTGCATTCGTGCTAAGTAGAATCCGACCGATGATGGTCCCGTTTCGGTATAAAAACGGCCGAAACTTAAGAGTCTATTAAACCATCCTGAATTTAGGATATCTGAGACCTAAAGGTGGTATTAAACCATCCTGAATCGGATCCGATGTTAGGGACGCCGCTATACGTTAGAAACGACGCGAGATATCTCCAATCGTATCGCACGTATAGCGGATCAATTTATAATTAGGGCTAACAATAGAATCTGCAATTAAATAAATAAATATATATGAACATAACACAAAAATTGACTAGCGACTGCACGACTGCCTCCGTGGTCCAGTGGTTAAGGCGTTAGCCTGTTGATCCGTTGGATCCGGTCTCATCGGATCCGATTCAGGATGGTATAATACCACCTTTAGGGCTCTCAGATACGTGTTCCGGTGAATTGGTGCCGCCACACGCGCGTTATTAGTCAGCCCAATCTAGTAGTAGGTCTATACTTTATATAAAATTATTGACTTTGTTGATTTTATAAACATGATTTACTCTTCATATGTATCAAATACAGGATGAAACTGAATTCATTAGCAAACGTTCAAAGAGTGACTCAGACCACAAATCTGAACAACTTTCAATATGGGAATAGTGGATTCTAGTTTACACTTCTACATTATTAATATTATGGATGATATAAAGATGACAGATTTGTTTGTTTGCATCGAATAGGCTCTGAAACTACTAAATCGATTGGAAAAAATCTTTCACCAGAATCCTACATTATCTCACTGATGAACATAGACTATAGAGTTAAATACTTATACCTACCCGTGCGAAGTAATATCCCACACACACACGCACATTTGTAAAAGTTTAGTTTTCTGATAAGCCCGAAACTACGATCGAAACCGAAGGTTCGTTTTCGGTTTCGGCGGAATAACCTGTTTCGGTTGGTCTTTACTGCTATACAGCGTGATTTTGAACCCCCTAGCTATATTGAAATCTGGGAATCAGAATCCCTAATGGAATACAGAATTGTAAAAAAAAAGGTAAAAAACGAAAAAATAAATTTAACCTTTCATAGAAATTCGTCCAGCTGATCGGCGACTTTGTATGAGAAACATAATTTTCTTCTTCGTTTTTTTAGCTTTTTTCTTGCAATTCTGTGTTCCATTAGGGATTCTGATTCCCAGATTTCAATATAGCTAGGGGGTTCAAAATCACGTTGTATATATAGGTAAATATATTAAAACGCATGCAACTTCAGCGCCGAAAGCAGCTGGCTCCCATAAATTCTGAATGTACACCTGGTGCACTGCATCTAAGGGCACGAGCTCAAATGACACAAATTATATAGTTACAGAAACGTCACTCTCAAGGTGGGTTGGTGGATACAGGTGCACGACACACCGTTTTCCGCCTGCCCTGTGGATCTTTTTCTTCCTTGCCTGACCACATTTACAATCGACTCTGTATATCAAGTCCATGATTTTTTCTCATGAATGACATAAATGACATGACTTTTGACCTGAATTCAAAATTACATGCATGCATTAAATGCATCGAAAAAATCATCGACTAGCTCCGTGGCGCAGAGGTCAACACGCCAGCCTGCGACACGGAGTGACCGGGTTCGATCCCCGGTCAGGTCAAGATGGAAAATGATCTTTTTCAGATTGGCCTGGGTCTTGGATGTGTATCTATTATGTATTTGTTATAAAATATAGTATCGTTGAGTTAGTATCCCATAACACAAGTCTCGAACTTACTTTGGGGCTAGCTCAATCTGTGTGATTTGTCCGTATATATATTCATTATTCATTATTAAATGTTTGAGCGACAATACATTTTCCCGACAAGACAGTCAGTCGACATTGAGCCGAAACATATTGATTGGGAAATATTAATTTTTATTACGTACTTCGCGTTAAGCAATTTGAGAAAAATATTCATCAACTGGTCAACTACCAAGCGCCCCAATCGGGAAACATAACAATATATATTCAATTGTGTCTGCGTTTCTCGCGATTGATGAGCTAGATTGATGAATTGGCAGTTTTTACAACGGCGGCTGCCTGAAAACGCCAACAATCACAACTCGTGGTTAAAATACTATTGCGCGCATTGCTGAGGGGGCATCCATTAATTACATTGCATGCGATTATGACAATTATTCGACCCCCTAGTAAAATGTCTGAGGTTTTAACTCGGCCCACTCTCTCCCATATTTCACGTAAAATATTTTAGTGCAAAATTACGTTGGAAATTATTTTTTTAAAACCCATGTAAAGCTCACGTAATTTATTGAAATGTGACGTTTATTCGCCATCGGCTTGTACGATCACCGACCGGAAAGTACGAGGCACAAATGGGGCGTCGTATGTATGGTTAGCTAATTTGTGCTCAACTCAAATAGCGTATTGAGATATTTCCCAACGTATTTGCATAAGGTGGCGTAGGAAAGGCGAGATACTCTGTTTTGAGAAGTTTCAGTACGTTTACGTAAACTAACAACTTTGTCTACCCAGAACTCAGTCAATGTATGGCAGGACAGTGGCTATTGGAAGCGAGCTAATAACTCATCAAAATTCTTCTTCTTCTCAAAGTGCCTGTGTAAGCATTAACTTTAAAACCCTTATAAAATTACCTATCTATCTTGCTTCCGTTCCCCCCTACATATTTCCTTTTTTGCCGTCGGCGGCCTGTGATTGGTCGCCCGAAGAGTCGTAAAAATATGGCGTTCGAGTCATGTTAGCGCGCCGCTTGTGCTGATATAATTTCTAAAAGTAACGTCTCCTAAGAGCTTCGCTGGCCGAAAACAACCCGTGCGTGTGTGTTGGTGTACCACTAGTGTCAGCAGCAAGAAAAGGAATACAGTTCAAGCCCGGGAAATTGCCAGCCAGCCGCCACGAGCCTGCCGCAGGCGATTTCTTCCCAGAGCCCTGTCCACCTGGATCCAAGGTCAGTGCTTACTGTTTCTCTTGCTGTGATTCTGGGGTTGATCGGAGAATGCAGTGACTCTTTCAGGAAGACGCAACATTAATTTATGGTGCCTCCTGTGAGGACATTCCTCACGTACTTATTTCAAATTTACCCACTTAATTTCAATATTTTCAATTAAAGTTATTTCCAAATATGGATAACTAATTTATTCATAAATAGACTTATTATAGATTCAAATTAACTAGGTACTTACCCACCTAGCATTTGTCTATTTGTCTAACAATCTCGGATCAAACAGGAAATTCCATACCTGTGCCATACCATAGTAAATACCTATTGCTTACGAGTACATACTTCTTATCTCGTTAATTCCCTTGTAATAATCCCTTAATCGTTCGATTTGTATGCCATAAGGTACTATCTTGTTACTCAGGCTTTCGAACTATTTTGGATAGCCTAGATACCTACCTAAGGTTAATTAATAGCAGCGAGGTGTGTATTTATGATTATAAGTAATAGTCCGTAGTTTTAAAACCTACGTGTTTGGTGAATATCTGTTCCATTACTCAGTTTTCATTTAAACTTTTGCTACCTACCTACATTACTCGTACTTTCACAATTAGTGCTTAGCGAAAACATGGCAGAAGGAGAATTAATGTCAACCATTAAAAAACGTGAATATGAGTTTAAAAATATGCAAATACTTTATGACTTAGCAAAAATTACGAAAGAAAATAAAACTAAATTGGCATTCTTTCGAGCTAGGTATAAAAAAATTGATAAAATTCGTGATAATTTCTTGGAATGCAACGATCGTGTAAACCAGTTGCAACTCAAACTAAATCCTCAATTTGTTATCGATAATAATGCTTTGTTGTCATTTGACGAGTTATACTATTATGTCATTGAGTTTGCTGACTCTCTCGACGTAAGTTCGCGCTCGGAACTATGTCAAAGTCATGCGCATTCCAACTCGCAAGTGAAATTACCTAAATTGCAAATAGCTTAGTTTGATGGTAATATAGAGAACTGGCAGATGTTTAAAGACAGTTATACGTTGCTTGTGCATAATAATGTTTCGTTGTCGGACACAGAGAAATTTTACTATTTGTTGTCATGTCTGTCTGGATATGCCCTAACACTAGCTAAGGGTGTTCCTATAACATCAGCTAATTATTCTGTTGTTTATGCAGCGTTGCTAGACAGATATGATAATAAACGTATTTTAGCTACCGCTTATTTAGAAAAAATAATAAAATTAAATCCGATCCAACGGCCATCATTATCAAACTTATCACAATTAACCGACACACTTTATGAATGTGTTAGTGCCTTGCGCGGGTTAAATATTGATGATTTAAGTGAATTTCTTTTATTTTACATAGCATCTCGGCCTCTTGATACAGAAACTAGGAAAAGGTTTGAATTACAAAATACCGAAGAAATTCCTAAATTTAATAATTTGATTGTTTATTTACAGAATTATATAAAGGTATTAGAGGTTAGTCAACCTAGTAATTTACAGTCATTCAATTCTACAAATAAACAAAACCACAATAATACAAAGAAAGATAATTTTTCTCGGCAATCAAATTCTTCCTTAATTACTTCTTCGAACTCAAATAATAATAAACCTAATCAGGCTGTCTGTGCGTATTGTCATGAAAATCATTCAATATATCGCTGTGGTAAAGTACATTCTATGAATATAGGACAGCGACAACAATTAGTTAAAGAGTTACAATTATGTCAAAACTGCTTAAGGCCCGGTCACACTAGTGCAGACTGCAAGTCTAAGTCCATGTGTTTCATTTGTAACTCAAAACATAACACATTATTACATGAAGAACATAAAAGTTTATTAGCTAATACCATTGACCTAAAGGCTTCTGAAAATTCCAATATAAGCACTTCCCTAACTTGTACAACTCAGCCAAAAATGTCAAAGTCACTTATGAGTACCAAAATTATTGGTTCAGCAGTGGTTCGGTTGAGAAGAGTGGATGGTTCATTGCAGTATGCTCGTATAATCATAGATAGTGGCTCGATGGACTCTTTCATTACAAGTAGCTGTGTGCGACAGTTAGGTTTACATATAAAAAAGTGTAATTTAAATGTAACCGGTCTCGGTCAAAATTATGTATGTAATATTAAAGGTTATACTTTTGGCTCTATTGTGCCTAGGTCAAATGACTCGCCCCAGTTTGATATACCATTAGTGGTTTTGCCTAAAATCACTTCAATGGTTCCTTCAACCTCATTGCCATCAGTTGTCAAGGAAAAGTTTAAACATCTGGATCTCGCCGACCAAGATTTTGATAAATCGGGTCCGATCGATCTGTTGTTAGGAGTAGACTGTTTTGACCAGATATATACTGGTTCACGTTATTGCCCAGGTCCTGGTTTTCCATGTGCACTGTCTAGTGTATTCGGCTGGGTGATAAGTGGTCAGTTTCTTCAAAACGTGGTGGCTCAAACTTCAGCCACACCCGTTACGTCACTCATCGCGTCTTCTTGTGCGCTCGATGAGATCGTTCAACGGTTTTGGGAATCCGAAGAACCGCCGAAATGTAAAATTTCCGGTCCTAAGGATGAAATATGTGAAGTGGCTCAATCTCCAGCCACACCCGTTACGTCACTCATCGCGTCTTCTTGTGCGCTCGATGAGACCGTTCAACGGTTTTGGGAATCCGAAGAACCGTCGAAATGTAAAATTTCCGGTCCTGAGGATGAAATATGTAAACAAAAATATAAAATTGGCACATATCGTACCTCCGAAGGTCGTTATGTTGTACCAATTATGCTTAAAGATGATACTCCAGCCTTAGGGAAATCATATCATCAGGCTCTTAACCGTTTTCTCAACTTGGAAAACCGTCTTGCCAGCCAGACTGAGTTGAAAACGGAATATAAGGAATTTATGCAGCAGTACGAAGATCTGGGACATATGCAGCCTGCTGAATCTTTGTCTACTGACCGTTATATTATTCCTCACCATTGTGTAATACGACCCGATAGTACAACGACACGTTTACGAGTAGTCTTCGATGCCAGTAGTCGGACCTCGAATAATCTGTCACTCAATAATATTGTTCGTGTGGGTCCTAAGTTGCAAGAGGATATTGTCGATTTAGTGACAAAACTTAGACTTCACAAAATAGTTTTTACTGCCGACATCCGTCGTATGTATCGGCAAATATTGATAAGACCCGAGAAATGGACTACTAACGCTCCTCGTCTTCTTAAGGATGTTCCTCCTGAATTTTGTCAAAGTTCCAAATCCTTCGATGAATCGGGAAATGAGTTTGTCAAAATATTAAGGATACGATGGAATCCCATTAATGATTATTTTTCATATGCCTTTTCAGACTCGTTCGAAGTCAAATTTACTAAAAGATCCATACTCTCTTTAGTAGCTCGCATTTTCGATCCACTCGGTTGGATATGCCCAGTAGTCTTTGCAGCAAAATCGCTGTTGCAAGAAATATGGCGGTTAAATTTATCGTGGGACGAGACTATTCCAAAACATTTAACCAAACAATGGCATTTAATAGCGGCCAATTTGTCTGATTTACAAAAAAAATCTCTTCCGCGGTTAGTTATACCTTCCAATCCGATGGAAGTACACTTGGTAGGTTTCTGCGATGGTTCTCTGAAAGGCTATGGTTGTTGTGTGTATATTTGTGTGGTTACTAATGAGCCCAGAATTTCTACTGCGACTAGTTTACTGATTGGAAAATCTAGAGTAGCTCCTTTAAAACCTACCACGGTAAATAGACTCGAGCTAAGCGCAGCGGTGCTTCTAGCAAAAGTTCTATCGCACATGTATAATTTGCTTAAAGACTATATAACTATTAATTCTATTCGAGCTTATTCAGACAGCAGCACTACCTTGTCATGGCTTAATACCGCCCCTCATTTGTTAAAAATGTATGTAGCCAATCGTGTCATTCAAGCAACTGACTTGATTAGTACCGATCACTGGTCTTATGTTTCGTCTAAGGATAACCCGGCCGACTGTTGTAGTCGCGGAGTGTCCTGTCCAGAGCTTATAGACCATCCTCTGTGGTGGAAAGGTCCTTCTTGGCTACAGGATTTGCCTAGTCAATGGCCTAACAAACGGGTTCTACTTCCAAAAGAATACTTACCCGAGTTTAAATCACTAGACACTAAAAGTCTTCACGTGATTAATGTGAGAAACCTACTTCTGGACTTAATTGCCAGACATTCCTTTTTTACAAAAATTCTAAGAATTGTAGCATGGTGTATTAGATTTATTTCAAATTCGAGGGTTGCAAGGCAAAATCGAAATCTTTCATTTCTCAGTATTACTGAACTCGAGAATCCATGAACGCATCGATGAGGCTAATCTGTCACCATCTGCGTTACACCCTTTTTTGTTACATAAACAATGTGCAATATCTAAAATTATAATAAAACATTTTCATAAAAAATATTTGCATTGTGGACCTCGAACCTTACAGTCTCTTATTCAACGCCAGTTTTGGATAATTGGATTGAGACTTCTGATACGTGCCGTGCTGTCAAAGTGTGTTAGATGTTTTATTTCGTGTCCGCGCTCTCGTTGGGTCATGCTTAAGAAAATTACCCAGAGATTTTGGCGCGTATAGCAGCGTGATTATCATCATACATTACAACGAAAGAACAAAAGGTTCGTACATGAACCAAATATTAAAATAGATCACTTAGTCATAGTTAACGAACCTAATCTTCCGCCGATGTTCTGGAAGTTGGCACGTATTGTGCAAGTGCATGCTGGTTCAGACCAAGTAGTCAGAGTAGTTACTCTCCGAACTGCTAACGGAAAGACCTTTCGTAGGCCGGTAGTAAAGGTTTGTCCCTTACCAATTAATTAAGATATTTTTTTTTTTTTATAAATTACTAATACATAAATACACTATCCTTAGGCTAGTTAAAACTTATTTATTACTCTATCTTTCGAAAGTAATATTTCTAGATATTCTTGTAATAGTGCGTAGCTATTGCTTTTGTTTTTTTTTATCTTTCAATTTGCATTCTCTGTGAAACCCTTGTGGATTTCAGGTGGGGGAAAATGTGTAAGCATTAACTTTAAAACCCTTATAAAATTACCTATCTATCTTGCTTCCGTTCCCCCCTACATATTTCCTTTTTTGCCGTCGGCGGCCTGTGATTGGTCGCCCGATGAGTCGTAAAAATATGGCGTTCGAGTCATGTTAGCGCGCCGCTTGTGCTGATATAATTTCTAAAAATAACGTCTCCTAAGAGCTTCGCTGGCCGAAAACAACCCGTGCGTGTGTGTTGGTGTACCACTAGTGTCAGCAGCAAGAAAAGGAATACAGTTCAAGCCCGGGAAATTGCCAGCCAGCCGCCACGAGCCTGCCGCAGGCGATTTCTTCCCAGAGCCCTGTCCACCTGGATCCAAGGTCAGTGCTTACTGTTTCTCTTGCTGTGATTCTGGGGTTGATCGGAGAATGCAGTGACTCTTTCAGGAAGACGCAACAGTGCCTCTTTACCTTAGTTACGTAAGTATTATTTATTTTTATTTATTTAAAAACTTTATTGTACCTTGAAAGTTACAATAGGTAGACTTAATGCTAAAAGCATTTTCTCCCAGTCAACCTTTGGGAAATGCTAAACGGGTAAAATAAGTAGGTGTCTATCAATAAAAAGATATGTATAGTACTTATTATATGCCTTAGTGCAGGAAGAGGAGCTTCCTGAACTTTTCTATATCCATTGTCAGACAAGAGATAGGCAGTAGGGGGAGGGGTCAAACGAACAAAAGTGTTGATATGAGTCAACAATAGATAATATTTCATATAAAAAACCGACTTCAAACAAACAACTGAACCAATTTTCATGAAGTTGAAATGGGAACAATTTGGATGCATATCCTATCAAATAAAAAAATTTATGTACCTATAATTTTTTAAATCGGTGCCTAAATGACGCAGTTATGAGGTAACAAACATACTACCGAATTGATAACCTCCCCTTTTTTGAAATCGATCAAAGAAGCGAAATCGTTGTTCGGCAAAATTAATACAGTTATGTTCCTACGACCCGTTTTGAAAATTACTTAGTGTTCGTAACATCGCTGTGTTGTGGTGTGGCTTATATCAGTATGCGGCTCCCTCTATTCTGTGCTGAACAATTGTAGACCGTGTTTTGACAGCTCGCAGGAAGTCGTGGTCGGAATATAATGGTGCCGTGGTTGCGGTGTCCGGTAGTGACTGGGGGAAAATAACCTTCGTTTCTCTCGATACCTCGCTCGTGTGAGCGAAGCCAGCGACGTGCGATGTGCGATGTGCCTTTTTCAAAATTCTCGGGAACGGACAATACGGATCTGATTTTTTATTTCTTCTCCCAAGTCACATAATATTATTAGAACGAACGTTTTGCCCAAGATTATTGGAAGATTCTCTAGAATTAATGGAAATTGTGAACGAAAGCGAATATTTATTTGAGAACAGTAGATTTCACTGCGGCACATCACTAGTTGCCTTTTTCTACATCTTTAGGAAAAGATAACTTTGTTTTTTTTTTTATAAAAGAACATGAAAATACCTTAATTAACTTGGTTGCCACAGTTTATAAATAAAGACCTTCAAACAGTTATTTAAATATCTGTTCCTAGCCAAAATGGCTTCTAAAAAACTTGGGGTGCTCAATAGAGCGAGGCAGTACTTCACTCCGGGTCATAGACTTTTATTATATAAAGCTCAAGTCCGGCCCCACATGGAGTACTGCTCTCATATCTGGTCTGGTGCACCTCAATACCAACTCCTTCCTCTTGATTCCATCCAACGCCGGGCAATTCGTATTATCGACGATCCCACACTCACAGACGATTTAGACACCCTCGGTCTACGGAGAGACGTTGGCTCTCTGTGTGTATTTTACCGTCTATACTATGGGGAGTGTTCTGAAGAACTTTTTGAATTGGTGCCACCGTCACCTTTCTACCACCGCACCGCTCGCCACAGGAGTAAAGTCCATCCCCACATCCTTGACACTTGGGTCTCCAAAAATGTCAGAGCGTCACGTGGTTTTTTTCCTCGTACAGCAAGATTGTGGAATGGACTCCCTCCTGAGGTTTTCCCTGTGTGCTATGACTTGAGGTCCTTCAAAAGGCGTGTTTACAGGTATCTTAAGAGTCGGCAACGCATCAGCAGCTCCTCTGGTGTTGCAGATGTCCATGGGCGACGGTGACCACTTTCCATCGGGTGGCTCGTCTGCTCGTTTGCCGTCGGATATACAAAAAAAAAAAAAAAAAATATATCTCTATATTTAAAATACCTACTTGGGGCAAACTGTAATCCGTATCCGGAGGTGGTCGTTGACATTTGCGGTACAGTTAATTCAGTTTTGCAAGTGGCATTAGGTAATCTATGTTATTGTTCCTGTGTGATGTGTCCTTATATATTTATGCTCATAATACAATATGTTAGGGTAATAACAGTTGTCCTTCAAAACAGCCTGTCAACAACCTTTCCTATCAGACCAATGCTGGGAACTCAAAAAAGTTTTCGACAGTTTCATACAAAAGCGTTTGTCCGCCCGGTTTATAAAAAAAGTCGATTTTTTTTTGAGTTCCCATCATTAGCTCCATAGCAAAAGTTGTTTATTTGGACGGGCTAATTAGATGGTTTGAAGGATAACGGTGTTTACCCTGATATCCCGTGTAAATATTTTTGATTAAATTTTTAGGTTTGGAAAAATGTCGAGGAACTCACTCAAAAGATTTTTAACTAAGTACATTTTCAGGTCCGCATGTCCAGGGAACTCGCTTTCTTATCAATTGTAATTTATTTTGATCGCCTGGTTACCAACATCAGAACTTGTCCGGCAAAAACATTAGCTACTGCAGGTCTCTACATGGATTTAATATTGGTACACCTACCTAAATCTAACCTGTAAGTACATTATTCAAAGAACTTATTTCAAAAACGCAACGTTAAATCACTTTAAGTCATATCCTAAGTAGGTACATTTTGTTACCACAACATGCGATAATAATTACGATGTATAATTTATCAAATTAGTCATAAAAATACCCTGCGGCTGCATTTATCGCTAAATACCTACGTCCCAGATATCGGTCGGTGACCCTAGCATTAAAAATATATCAGTGATGCAGAAAAAAATCTTCCATACTGTCTGGGAGAAAAGTCTCTTCCCGCGCAAACGGCCGAAAGAAACAACGAAAATTGAAAGAATCATGTCAGAACACGATGCGTCTAGCAACCCATCACTATTTTTAATTCCGATTTCCACATGATACACCAACCAACACTCTAAAAATGCCCTTTGAGTGCAAAACTAACGTATCGTTATCTGTGTCTACCCCGTAAGGCATAAAGACATGATTACTATAGGTGTATGTAATGTGCTGTAGTAAAGGCCTGGACAACTCGGTTCACCTAACCTCCGAAGCACACAGGGAAGGCCTTAAAATGAGGAGCTCCGTGGCGCAATGGTGAACGCTAGCCTGCGACACGAGGGTGCCCGGGTTCAATCCCCGGTCAGGTCTAGATGGAAAATGATCTTTTTCAGATTGGCCTGGGTCTTGGATGTCTATCGAGTTAGTATCCTATAACACAAGTCTCGAACTTACCTTGGGAGCTAGCTCAATTTGTGTAATTTTACCGTATATATTTATTTATTAATTATTACGTTCTTGATCCTGGGGCTTAGAATTAAAAATATATTAGTGGTTCAGTACTGGTAATTTCGCAGTACGCATACAATTTTAAACAAGTTATAGACTTCTTAGACTACAACCTACACTTGAACGCCCTTGTTTCCAATAGGGACAATGCTATGAGTAAATGCTTTGGTAAACAGGTTGTGTAAACGGTAGACTACGAACAACTGATTGGGGGTGCGACGTCGGCGCGGGGGCCAGGGAGACCCGATGAAACGGTTCTTAACAGTCGACAACGCATCAGCAGCTCCTCTGGTGTTGCAGATGTCCATGGGCGACGGTGACCAGTTTCCATTGGCTCGTCTGCTCGTTTGCCGTCAAATAATAGGAACTATTACTCATTTTCTGGTCTTATTTTGAATTTAATTTAACTTTTATTATTTGTTGTTGTAGCGGCAATATAGAGGGTCATGCTCCTGCAGTGGAGACTAAAAAGACCTGATGATGATGATAGCGGCAATAGACATAGATTTTTGTGAAAATTTCTTGTCTCTACCTACCTATTTCGGTTTTAATAGATACAACCCTGTGACGGACGAACAGCGGCGGCTTACTAATAAGGTCCCAAATTTACCCTTTTGGTACGGAACCCTAAAAATGTAATGGAAAATGTCAAATTATTAATTTAAAAAAAACTTTAGCACTCTTTATAATACACATGTCACGCAATTTCGTGTTAATGTGGGAGTTCTACAGAACTACAGAAAAACATGAGTAAAATTACCAGATTTATTATTCAATTAAGTAAAAACTAGGTGTGTGAGCAATAAGCATAAACATGGTGACGAAGCTCTATAAATTATTAAATGACCTGGATTTGACCTGACATGCAAACTAGGTTAGGTCGGCTTAATATAGAACAATAATGATACAGTTGCAATAGGCTAGTTTCCTAAAAAAATATAATTAGTCCGTCAGTTAGATATTCAAGAAATATTGGACACGTATTTTTTCTTTTGTCAATTAAACAAAAAATGATAAAGATATAGCCCTTTGAAGTTCCGTGTGACGTCATAGTTTGCTACAATTTTTAGCAAACTTTGACGTCACGAGCCCCCACTCCTGAACATTGACGCGCTTTACCTTTATTATTTATTGTTTATTTGACGAAAGAAAAAATACGTGTCCAATATTTTTTGATTATCTAACTGACGGACTAATTGTTTTGTTATTATTACGACCCAGGAATCTAGCCTATTGTTTCTCCAATATTGTACTTTAATGTTGATTTATCTTACTCTTCGATCAAATACAGGAAGAAATTGAATTCACTAGCAAACGGAGTGACTCAGAACACAAATCTGAACAACTTTCATTATGGGACCAACTTAGACATCGTGAAAAAATTATCTGCTCTTTCATACAAAAGTAGAATATCTACTTGGCTAAAATCTATGGAACAGCTGATTTTTTTTCTGCAATTTCTTAGTTGGTTCCATAATGAAAGTTGTTCAGATTCGTGGTCTGAGTCACTCCTTAAACGTCTGGTAATGAATTAAATTTCACCGTTATAATGGTTATTATGATGATGGAATTATATGGCCATTATATTTGATCGAAGATGTTACTATATAAAAATGTGACTATTGCACAAAAAGGAACAGTTAACATAAATATAAACTTAGAATTTAAGAATTGTGCAAAATGCAGCCTTAACGCAATGCAAATTCAAAACTGGTAGGTATATATTTTATATCGAAATACATTATTAAGAAACAACAGTTGTATTCCATTATTACCATTATTCGATTCACAGCAGGCAAAAGCTAGTATTAAAATAAAAAGTGCATAACTCCGGCGACCCTCTGTCTACACGTTTCGCTATATGGCGATGCACATATGGCGTTAATTATATGATTGTCATAGTACATGTGTTGCCCCCCGCGCAGTGTCAACGACTTATCGATTGAGTTGCTTTTATCGTGTTCAATTTGGAGTCATTGAAATTATTAGAAGAAACTGCTACAGTTAATTAATTACCCTTAAAAAAAGGGTACGTGATTATGGATGTATGGGACTCTATCAACATATTCAAAATTTAAGTCTTATTCGAGATTAATGTGTAGTAAAAAATACACACATAACTGCTCTTTATATAGCGGAATGACTTAATATTAAACAAACTGTTTCACTCACGGATTTTAGTCAGTATCGCCATAAATGCCTTCGTGGTCCAGTGGTTAAGGCGTTTGCCTGTAGACCCGGGGGTCGTGGTTCGATTCCCACGGGAAGCATACTTTGTTTAATTGTTTCCAGTTTGGTTAGGACATTGCAGGCTTGAATCACCTGATTGTCTGATAATTAAGATGATTCCGTGCTTCGGAAAGCACGTTAAGTCGCTGCCATCTGGTACACGTCAGGGGCCGAGAGGCGGTTCCAAAGATCTCTGACACCAAGGTGTTCATGGTCGATTGAACGTGTCACCTACACGAAATGATAATGAGTGGGTATCGCCGAAAAGTTTCAGCCAATTCAGGTGGCCATATTGTTGTATCAGTAATTATGTCAAGAATAACTTTCAATAATATGAATGTCATTTTATTAATTTCCCTCCTCCTTTTCAACATTACCCGCTGTATCTCTAACAAGCTCCTCTCTCTGTCCTCATGTCTCCTTGCTCCTATTTTATAGCAATCATTACACTTCTAGGATATATTGATATCCTAAAAATATGGCCTAGTTAGACACCTATCCCAACATTCTCATTCTAAATTCCCAAATCATTGACCCTCGGCTTCATCTCAATTTTGTACGGCTGGTTTTCGTTCAGGTTCGGATAAGTATATTGTCGAAGCTGTGTTCCGCGTACAAATATTTTATCAAATATGTTTTCTATTGAAATATTTTTTTATCTGTAAAAGTAGTACCTTCCTCATAACCTTATTCCACTCTAGCTTTCGCCCGCAGCTTAGCTCGCGTCAATGTCGTTCCCTCGGGTACAGTACCTTTTTCCGGGATGAAAGGTAGCCTATGTCCTTCTCCATACTCCAGAGAACTTGTATTCAAAGTTTCTTGATGATCGGTTCAGTAGTTACGGCGTGAAAGCGTAACAAACAAATAAACTAACTCTCAGTAAGGATTAATTATCATACCTCATTTTACAATTCGTAAATATATACAGGTCTGCTTTACTATTTAGTAATAGTACTGTCTGTTGTTTTGCTATTAATCTTTACGGTGTATCCAAATAGTATACAAACAGTAGCTCTAACAAGCGACCCCGAAACGCCGACGCTGTTTACATCGACGGAATTACTCGCGATCTAGTCCGACACGAACATACACCGTGATATTTTTGCACTGGAAAGACCAATGCGGCTTTATATCTGGACTCGAAGTGGAACTACATAATCTTTGTTATAAAAAAAAACTGACTTTAAACAAACTACTGAACCGATTTTGATGAAATTTAAATGGGTCCAATCTGAAAGCTTATCTAATATCCAATCTGATGTCCTTTTATACAAAAAAATAATTTCTAAGATTGGTTTCTAAATGACGGAATTATGCGGTTACAAACATTCACACACAATTGATAACTTGATAACCTCCTCCTTTTTTGAATTCGGAGATGCGGCTAGCAACCCATCACTATTTTGATTCCGTTTTACATCTACACGCCGTTCTAACATGTTAAATGTGGCCATAAAGTCTTATAGACCTAGGCTTTGTCTACCCTTTAAGGGAAAAAGACGTGATACTATGTATGTATTGTAATAGCTTTTACGTGAACGACAAAGGGAATTATTTACCCAACTGTACAGAAAACATAATTAACCCAATGAAACACGGCTATCGAGGTAATTGGGTTGAAATCGGGCGCGGTGTCCATTAATTGGCATTTGACGAAGGTTCAGTGGGACCAACACTGTATTGACTGTATTGTTTACTTAATTGAGCACGAAAAATGGGGTGCAATTAGGGAATGATGAGTCGAACATCTGACACGTCCTGCCGGCCTATTTGCTAACTTAGTATACAACGTTTTGATTCACTTCAAAATACATCACGTTATATATATCTTAAATAAAAATAGTCAATCATACGAAAGCTGCAATGTATTATGAAGTGACTATAAAAACGTTGTACATTGAGTTAGCAAATAGGTCGGCTGGGCACACTCGAGGCGCGATAACCCGAAAACTGTAGTCATATATACTTATTTTATTTTACTTAAATAACACTCTAAAACAAATAGCACTCAGTTTCATTCTTACAATTCTGCATTCACCAAAATCGTTTTATTGTAAGAACCTGGATACAATTAACATTCGCACCGGTAAATATCTATTGTGCTAAGGCCAATCTATATTTACCCCAACAATCAATAGTCGGGAGACGGAGCTGGTATAAAATCTCTCGAAATGCTATAGAAACAGCTACGGCGTAGTCAAGATCTACGACGTAGCGCTCAGTCGATAGACCTAGAGTAAAAATTCTCTAAATATTTTCTTAAGGCCTAGTGATGTGACTGCTGTGCCATGCCATTTTCGAAAATTTTAAGAATGGAGTGGACGAGGCGAAATATTTTCTAAGAACGTCTTATTTATTTCACTCATGTCGAGAATTATTAAGAAATTTTTGAGAGTAATTGCAAATTAAATTTTTGAAAGAATTTTGTCTACGGCTTCATTTACGATGTAGCACTCTGTCAAAAGTCCTGAATACTGGCGTGATGTGGTGATGTGGTTAAGGAAAATATGCGATGCAATTATATTACAATAATAATTAAAAATGCCGAAGAATGCGAAGTAGAGAAGAAAAGGCCGGAAAGCGGACTACGGGCGAGGATCATACCGAGAAAACGCTTAAATGAGAGAATTAGAAAGAGAATGGAGAACCAAAGAATATGAAAAGAAATTTACATCCACAATATATCTTTTGTTATTAAATAAATAACAAAAGACCTATGAAGAAAAAGATAAGGTTAAAACAATAAAGTAACCAACGCAAATTTCAATTATATCATTAAAAACATTTTGCGACAATATATGTTGTTACTAAGTAAAATTATTGAAGCTTTCAGCGTCGTATAGTTCTTTTCGAATCTAATATCTTTTCTAGCAATAAAATAATATATGCATATACTTTATCCATTGTTTTTCTTTGTACTTGTAGTATTTATTGGGTTATTTCGTCCCATTGTTCGTGTTTCCTACTTTTGCACTTTGGAAAATCGCAAGGTATACATATATATAAAAACAATTGCAGTTCGTTTGTTTCGCTAAAGTTCGATTCTCTTCAATAATCATTCATTCATTTATTCATTCATAAACAATTTTACAATCGTGTCTGAAATATTACATACTCTTAAAAGACATCAACTTAAAATATAACAATAAAAGAGATAATTGTAATAAGAGTATTAATTAATCAAGTCATAATGTAAAAAAAAACGATAAATGCAATGTCATTTTTATTATTTATTATTATTGAGAACTTGATTAGCTGATTTTGATTTTGAAATGTTTGTCATAGTCTAGGAAAGGTTTGAAAGGTGAGAATTTACGACAAATAAAAAAGCGAAACGAAGTTCGCCGAGGCAGCTAACTGATAAAACAATACAATTAATTTTAATTTTTAATCTATAGTTTTAAATGAGTTCACATGAGCTTCCGTTAACAATGTTATCTATCAACTTTGCACACTCCACGTTCAATTGCAAATTAATTTATGTCACTGTAAAAAAATATTAATTTGATTAGAGCCGACTTCAAAAAAGGGTGTTTTCATTTTGACCCATATTTATGTAATATTAACAGAATTGCACAGTTTTTGTATATTATAACCCAGCATTTAAACATTTGTACTCAATTTTATACGTGTATGTATATTTTACAGCGCATATATCGAAAACTATAGCCTGACTTAGAAAATAGTGCAAGATTCAATAAAATTCAATCAGTAGATATTGAGACAGAGAATTTCGAAGTGGGATTTAATGTCTTTTGACTATTGTTCTACTAAGATACCTATTCAATTTAAGAATTACATGCATTTGTGTTATGCTTGTTGAGTACGCGTTATGTACATGAAGGACGTAGTGCAAATATAACAGGAAAATTATGTGGATAAAAATAATTGTATTGTAGTGTAGTCAATCCTTTGCAGTATGCTCTGTCATTCCAATTAACACTAAATGAAAACGGATTATTATTAAATATTAATTAATGCACGTAAACCAAATTCTAATCAGTTAGATTATTTTTTTATTATATTACTAGCTTTCGCCCGCGGCTCCGCCCGCGTCAATGTCGATCCCTCGGGAATAGTTTCCCGGGATAAAAGGTAGCCTATGTCCTTCTACGTACTCCAGAGAACTTGCATGCAAAATTTCATGATGATCGGTTCAGTAGTTACGGCGTGAAAGCGTAACAAACAAACAAACAAACAAACAAACAAACTCACTTTCGCATTTATAATATTAGTAAGGATAGTACTAGCGGCCCGCCCCGGCTTCGCACGGGAAGATATAGGTATAAAAATAGCCTATGTTCATCAGGAATAATGAAGAATTCTAATGGAGAAAGAATTTTGTAAATCGGTCCAGTAGTTCCAGAGCCTATTCGATGCAAACAAACAATCAAATCTTTCCTCTTTATAATATTAGTATAGAAGTATAGATAAAATGTTCGACTGATGTCATATCTATACTAATATTATAAAGCTTAAGAGTTTGTTTGTTTGAACGCGCTAATCTCAGGAACTACTGGTTTAAATTGAAAAATTCTTTTTGTGTTGGATATCATTTATTGAGGAAGGCTTTAGGGTATAAAACATCACGCTGCGACAAATAGGAGTGAAGCATCAATAAAAAATGATTTGGAAACGGGGGAAAATTATTCGTCTATTGTATACTAATTAATCATAATAAAAGAAACGCGAACGAAGTCGCGGGCAACAGCTAGTTTAAATATAATGAGTCCATTTGTATTTTATTTACGTTATTTATACCTATAGGTCGGGGGTGTCAGATAAAGGTAATGTAAACGAGGTATATACCACTTACGATACTGCGGACATTTTATTTAGTGTTAATTACTTTCCAATTTTCCCCCAACAAATCAAATTCGTCATAAAATGAATGTTCTATATAAAAATATATAGAGGTCCCTCTATACACAGTGAAATTTTGATCGTTCTGGACCCTTAAAGGGGTGATTCAGCCCATAGGAAAAGTTGTTTATATCAACGGACTGAATCTTCCCTTTAAGGATCCAGAACGATCAAAATTTCACCCTATATAAAAATACTGTATAAAATAGAGAAACCTGTTAACTGAAACCATTTACGGCTAGTACTGGAATACGCATATGTATTATTTATTTACTTTGATTGTATAATCTGAACATAAAATAATTCATTTCTTACCAGGTCGTCGATAAAAAAATCCAAATAAACAAATTCGTGAACTAAAAACGCAAAAAGGACACCGAAAACATGCTACGTCATCATCAAAATATTGCATCCCAAAAACTATAAAGGCTTTCCGCGAAAATAAACATCCTTATCACTATACAAACCACTCGCACTTACACAAGCACTGATACAAAACACTAGCACTAAACTAATTAGTATAAAAATCGTCACGCACTGCGAACGTTCGTAGAACGAAACCTACCGCAACGCGTTGATAGTTATCGAACGAAGATTCTCGCGAACATTCCGCGAGCGAGCGCGACCTAAACGCGGGCGGAGGCGCCGGGTACCGGCGTGGCACTGCGGTGCGGCGCCGGTAGCCGACCGGCCGCGTGTCGGAGCTATCCCGGGTTCAAACACCTTACGCCTTAACTACCCAAATTGCGTCACAATACTCCACCCTACCACCCTAAACATAGAGACGCCTCTCGAATAACAACCCCCGAGAACGCCAATCGATGCTCGTGGAACAGGACAAGAGATCTTCCGCCTCCGCTTCCGTCATGAGACCCGAAGGGTATTTTCGCAAATTTGGACAACTGTCATCGATTACGAATCATTACTGTATTGAGGTACAAATAGAGAGTTCTTGGAGGGAATTTCGGCGGACTGCACGGTTTTTGTTTTGGATTGTTTTGCAAGTTGCTTCAGGAAATCGGTGTTATAAATGCCCATGTTTATGAACAATGTGTGGAATAACTAAAATAAAGTGTCGTGGTGCCGCTGCAGTGAGATTTACATAGCGGGCTGGTGGTCGCTCGCCTTACTGCTACTGCGTCTGTGATCAAAGCAGTGGATTCGTGGGAATTGCCACCAGGGGCTCCATTGAATCAACGAAATTAATTACACCACCATTTCGTTGATAACAAGTAGAAAAATATGAAGGGCTAAAAGGCATAGAAAGCCAAATGCCGTAAAACAAATATGAAAAAAAGAAAGGTACAAATAGAGAGTCCACCACGTTTAGTGCTACTAACAAACCCGATGCGATCTGAATCGGGAATAGTTACGACTCAGATGAAATAAAATTTGAAATTTACCAGACAATTCGAAATAAACGAAACAAACTTTCTTTCTTTTACTCTCCTCTTGTAGCTGTAGCCTTAGTGCTAATAACAAATCTGATGAGCTCTGAATCGGGACTAGTTACGACTCAGATGAAATAAAATTTGAAATATACCATACAATTAGAAAAATAAACGAAAAAAAATTCTTTCTTTTAGTATCTTCTTGTAGCTGTAGCCGGCTGTGTCGAGGTATGTAAACTTGTAACATATTTTCTACATTTTCTTTCTTTCGCTTAAGTTCTAGCTAAGTTCAGGCGTTCTCGGATCAGATCAATGATAGATACCCAGTGCCCATGTGGCTACAATTCGCAGACAATATCGCAACTACTTGAATGCCCATTCTGTCCCTAATGTAAAATGGTGAACCTCATAGAGGAATGCGATGGTTGAGGCAGATTGGTGAGGAGTAATTTGACCTAAAAGACATATCATATACAGAATTCAACACGACGAAGAAGTAAGTTGACATAATTTTGTTGCTTTGTTATCTATGTATAAGAACAGCTCATATTCACGATCAAGCATAATTTCAGCTAAAACGAACTCCGGGAAGTCGGTCTTTAACTTTTAAGTTTTGATTAGTCACTGGGACAGGTGAAACTTATAAGGTTATTAAAGCCCCAGATTTAAGCGCCACCGGACGGTGTCTCCGCATTTGTGACCAAAGTAATAAACAGGCTTAAGCAGTCCAGTCGCCGTCGTTATTAAATTCTTGTAATCCATAAATTCCCCGGTTCAAATGGCCCTTATAAAATTGGTAGTTAAAGAAAAAATTCAATTTATTATCATACAATTTATAATCAAAACACTGTTGGTATCTTGTAACCAGTTAAGGATAAAAAAACTTGTGAATACAAAAACATATATGCATGTTCCTCATATGGATTTTATTAATCCATTTGTTTTGAGAATTCCCGAATCCTATCCTACTAATATTATAAATGCGAAACTTTGTGTGTCAATCACTCAAAAATAATTGAGTTTGGATGAAAGAAAAGACACACAAATACTGCATATCAGATTAGCATTAAGGAGATTTTTTATCGTGGAAGTAAGTGCCAAAGCGAGAAAATACCACCAGCCTTTCGGTACCCTACCCATTAACCACTGAAATATGGATATCATATTTTTAATAATTGAATGTGTTTTGTAGTTTAAATTGTAAAATAAGAATTTAGATTTTTGTTTTGTTTAATAAACAAAATCGACATATTTAGATTTGAATTTACTTTATTTTATTTTAGAATAGAATAGAATAGAATAATTTATTTACGAATATGTGTGTACATTCAGGATGATAAAAGGTGTTTTTTCATCAACATATTCTACCGAGTTAAATCTCAGCGTGTAAATATTTATAAACAAAGTAATATTCTGAAACCTGCCTACCAAATTAATTAATCATAAATACATAATAATTATTACATTCATTGATTAAAAATATGTGAAATTAACATTATTATAAGTCATTATTAGTTATTGCAATAGTCAATTCATTCTTTATGTCAATTTATCATTTAAATATTCATTAACTGAGTAATATCCCTTGTTGGCCAACATATCAAAAAGTTCACTTTTTAATGTATTTAGATTAAGACGACCATTCTTGTATGTGTCATACATACAAGAATGGTCGTTCAATAAAAGTATGATTGTTTTGAATTCTACAATCGAGGAAATTACAGAATACATCGAGACAAGGAATAAACAAACAAACAGCTCGTACACTCGATTTGAATTTCCAGTGTTACTCGATCGGAGGAGACTAAACAAACTCTCTAGAACCGATACCTTTGAGACAGAACGAATAGAAAATTGGCGAACTACTATGAAATACAAACACGAAACACCAGAAATAGAACAAAACTTTGTTCCTTGCGCAGAACGCAGAGCCAGTGGTTGCATGACTCAAACAATATTTAAAATACGTCGAAGAAAGTCTTAAAACAAGACAGTTCGGATACACGATTAGAATTTTCCGCATAACCTGTAGGGAAACTAAACTAACGTTGTAGAACCGACCTTTGAGACAGAACGAATAGGAAATTGGAGAACTAGTCTCAAATACAAACACGAAACACCAGAAATATAACGTAACTTTGTTCCTTGCGGAGAAGGCAGAGCCAGTGATTGCTTAACAAATATTCAAAATACGTCGAAGAAAAATATAAAACAGCCATGAAAAAAAACATACAGTTTGGATACACTATTTGAATTTCCTGTGGGGAAACTAAACAAACGCTGTAGAACTGTCAACCATTGAGTGAGACAACAGGGAAAGCAAATTTGCGAACTACTATCGAATACCAACACGAAACACCAGAAATTTAACAAAACTGTGTTCCTTGCAGAGAACGTAGAGCCAGTTGTATTGAATAAATCAAAAAATATTCAAAATACGTCGAAGGAAAATATAAAATAGACATAAAAATAAACAGACAGTTTGGATACTCGACTTAAATTTCCCACATAACCTGTGGGGTAACTAAAAACGCAGGCATCGATACCTTTGAGATACATTCACAGCGGAAAACAAATAAGGAATTGAAGACAATAACGATCAAATACAAACACGGAACACCAGGGTAATTGAATAATGCGTCTTTGTCAGGTACGGAGTAGATAGAGCCAGTGGTAGAATAGAAGGACTCGTACTTTAAAATGAAAAATGAAAGAAAAAGGACAATGAAAAAGAAATGATTTTTTTTATTCAAAATAGGATACATGTATCGATTTTTGAACGTCATATGTTTCTGTTGTTTATTTTTTTTTTCTTTTATGTTTGTAATATCGAAAAACTACTAAGCGCTTCGGAATGACCACTGCTGAGAAGAATACGCCGAAAGAAAGTCAGTCCAGTCTTGGTCTCTATGTGCCTGAAGGGCTCGGATATAACAATATATTTTACAATAATTAAATTAAATTACTTACATTAATAAAAGACGTGATAGTACGTATGTATTTAGTTACAGATTTATTTTTGGCAGGAAATAATGAAGTGGTCTTCTGAGCCACTACCAAGTTCAACCAAGACTAAATCTATCTCTAATCACCCGTAAAACTACACGAGATAACTTATTATCGACCGAGCGAGCGCGAAGCGTCTCTGTTTTGCGCAAAAAATATTTTGTATGTCCATCTGTCCCACTATTCTTCTACGTGTCGCATTTCTCAACCGATTTTGTGAGGAGATTCGATAGTTTTGAAAGCAGTTTCGACAATTACATAGATTTTTATTGACGATTCAGTGTTTGGAATGTTTTCAAAATGGCAGAAAACTGTGATACGACGCGCGAGGTCTATACCTTACAGAGCCACTAGTTTATATACCTACCTACCGGACGTACTGAATGTATGTATGTGTTCGAGAAAGAACTGTGCCACGCCATCCTGACACTTGCTCTGAGGATGGTTTTCTGGATATTATAATACTTGTCATTTCCAACTAAAGTATTTAGATGATTTCAGACTTCACATAATACTTTTGGGTTCTTAAGGCTCCATCCGCTTTCATGCCAAAATTCACGCTAAATATCTCCCCAAATGACAAATTACTTTGCAGAATATAAAGACATAAGCTTACAAAAAAGGACGATTAAGATTTCCCGTTACGTGCTTATGAAAAATTCCATCATATTCGCAAACATATTACGTTCCTGAAATGAATGCGAACTTTTCGAACGGTTCAAGTTCTTCCATATGAACCAAAAACTTTGTTAATATTGGCTCTATTTTGGTCCTTGTGGCGACAGCCGTGTGCTTCGTTTGGAGTTCATATATTTTGCCTTCCTTATTATATCCGATCAGATTCAGATCAGACGACTTGCGTTTATAATTTCTGGTTCGATTAAAAAAAAGCTAGAACTAGATCTTGGTGGTCCCGATATTTTTTTCGATTCGATAACGCGGCTTTGTCACCCTTTATATTATTGCTGTTCATAGGTTACCATAGCCAAAGCTGTTATCGTTATATTAAAGTAGTATGTGAACCTATGAACCATCCATCAGGAAAGCCGAAAGTTGTTCATTATTTTCTATGGATGAGTATCAAATCAAGGATCTTATTACTATATACGGTACGGACACAGTTACTTACTGATAAGAGGCAGCCTAATCATCGGTCAACATAATTCAAAAATCGATCGGAAAAACTGTCAACTTCTCGCCATGAATTTGGGGGCAGCGAACAGCTGACGTAGAAGACAAACAAGTAAGCGGGTCACCATGGTCATCACCGCTGCCCATGGACAACTGCAACACCAGGGGTGTGACAAGAGCGTGCCGGTGTTGCAATGAAAACGTTTTTGAAGGTTCCAATTTCGTATCGATTCGGGATTACAAGCATTGAATACGAAAAGCGTGTGTCGCATTTGTTGCTTGAACTGTACTGCCTCAATCAATAAATATGATAAGAGAATGCCAGTCAGGCTGGTGATTTTGTTGCTGTCTGGGTTCAACATCGAATTGAAAAGTGTGAGAGTTCTTCGCCGCGAATCGTCGCTCTTCAGTAATCCGGTCCTATATAGACTCCGGTTACAATCATTGTAAGTTGTAAGCAAACAATTTGCGAATATACTTCCATTGTCTGCGTGTCGATTTTCGCTGAACATTGATGTAGATTTATATTGAATATGCCGGCTGATAATATCGTATTGTATGTAAAGATGGGGTTCTTTGGGCGTGAAAAGATTTCTTCAGGGTCGGCAATGCGCGAGTGGTGTTGCAGGCGTCCATAGGCTACGGTGACCGCTTTCCATCAGGTGGGCCATATGCCTGTTTGCCTACTAAGTAGTATTAAAAAAAAAAGAATATGTAATGAACCAAATTCAAGCATACTGGAGACTTTGCGAAGCGCTGAAGGAGAAGCCAGAAAGCATACTGGACTCTGAAGCATCTCAGCTGATGATGTAGCTGGGAACATTTTCTCAAAAGATAGAGGCTTGATATGGGCTTGACCACAGCGGATACTTATTGTGGTCATACATGAATTCCCGGCCTTCCAAACCTTATTTCCATAGATTATCGGGAAATTAAAATTCGTTTTCGGAATGTGGCAATTCTTGTGCTTAAGTTTCTCAAACAAATGCTTTTGTCTTCATAGAACAGTCAGTTGTTAGATAAAAAACTCATTCCGGTTATTCGACATTTCGCATACAATTTACTTCTGCTTATATTCGGCTACAGGATTTATCGATACGGTAGACGATAAAGTTATAATGATCACAATGAAACATAATCTTTATCGCCGACGGCAAGCTGATTTTGTGTATAAAAATGCGATTGATAATACGATGCATAATGAAAATTATATAAATATATACGGACAAATCACACAGATTGAGCTAGCCCCAAAGTAAGTTCAAGACTTGTGAGAAGTGTTATGGGATACTAACTCAACGATACTATATTTTATAACAAATACATATATGTATAGATAAACATCCAAGACCCAGGCCAATCTGAAAAAGATCATTTTCCATCTTGACCTGGCCGGGGATCGAACCCGGTCACTCCGCGTCACAGGCTGGCGTGTTGATCGCTGCGCCACGGAGCTAGTCGCCAGGTGTTAGAGGGGGAGCAGAATTTCGACGAGGAGGGGGTAGGAGGGGATGCTTAATGTTAGTTTATCTATGCGCTTATCGGTAGTTGCTGTTATTACCGCTAGACTGAATTGGTTTAGCAATTTTTGTCCCATTAAATGTCAGTAACGGAGATATAGGACAAGTAAAAAAACTAAAAGTTCCGAGCCTCTTGGGCGTTGGCAGCAGTATGGCCCCCTTGAAGTTGCCGTTGTCACAATGCTTCGAGCCCGGGGCGCTCAGGAGTAGTAAATTATACTATTCGTACGTATGTATACTGCAATTATTAACATAGTTTTAGCAGCCGGCCGTTTGCCTGACGCTATCGTTCCTTGGATAACATTGTTTTGAATATCGGGGTAGTAGGAATATTATGGACACTTGTAGATAAGGGGAGGTGTTTTCTCAGCAGCATGACAAACAGCTAGGAAAGAAAAAAATATTTTACACTATTTTTCACACGTTCTCCTGGTCGAGGATGTGTGAAGTAGAGGTATAGAGGACACATCATTTAGTAAAAACGATTCCAAACGGTCTTGCCATACTGTGGGACACACCGAACAATAAAGCCGTATATTTTGTAAAGAAATAACATGAAAACCGCACATAACTACTGTTTCGCAACGGGTGTTCCGGTGCATGCACTTCTGAGCCGTGGGAAGGTGCCTGCTGTATTCTATCGCGTCCTACATTCAGGTGCCGCTCCAGCTTCAGTACGCATAGAGATTCTGCCTCCCGTGCCAATGACTAGGGCAATAACTGTATATATAGATATACTGAAGCAGGAACGGCATATATATTAAGTAAATTTTCTTGTTTTTCTTTACCTTTTCCCAGATATCGTCTTATGCGCCAGGTATACATTACGCACATCCAAATATTTTTCATAATCTGACCACCTCATACGAGTAAGTCATTACCATGTCATTGACTCTGGTTGGTTTTTATATATTTAACTCGTATTGTTTTTTCATACTTCAGTTTGTCCGTTTGCAATTTCACGCTCGCTCCGCTCACGACATTGTCAGCGGGTGCTGTTGTCAAAGTGGCTGTTCTGCTAACCAAATAGCACTTTCCATTACTCATAGTATTTAAGTCCACAGTGAACAATTAGTGAGTGAAGGCGCGAATTAATCCGCTCGCTGGCGCGATACAAGTCTGCGTGGGCTATCGAGGTGAACCACAGACTTGTCCGAGAGATTGGCAGCGGGATAATGCTGTATGCATTGAATTAGAAAAACTATGGAAGCGTAACTCTCATACAACGAACGATTAAATATCAGTCCCATTTCCGAAAAAAACTTAACTCAAATCACAACGAAAAACTTACGCACTCATAGACGAAGCTAGTTTGCGATTGGCCGCGTCAAGGTCACGGGGCGGTGTCAACATATGTAATGAACGCTATGGTGTCAACATAGCGGAGGTCTCCAGTGTCACTTTTCCGTTTCCTTGCGTTTCCTGCACCAGTTTACTACACAAGAAGTATTTTTTTTAATTCGTTAAGGTTTAGCGGTTGTTCACAAAAAATATGTCGTTAAATGCTTTTATCGACGCGCCCTTCCTTCACGAAAAGATATACTTTTTAAGCCCTGCCCGCTTTGATTTACGTTGCGTGGTGTTGCGTTTTGAGCGCAATGCTGCTTCCATAGTTTTTCTAATGCAATGACTCAATCTATCTCGGATACATATTTGGACTTAAACATCGAAGGAATACAATACATTCAATAATTAGACCACACACACACACATTATCATGTCTTTATCCCTGACGGGGTAGACAGAGCCTAGAGCCGTAAGGCCACATTAAGTGTACCTAAAAAAAAATGATTATATAATATAATGTCTTTGCTACATTGTGTCTTGTAAAATGAAAAATAGGATAACTATCCGATCCCGTCTTGTGTGTCAGATTGGCACCGGAATAGCGCAGTACTTCTTTTTTATGTTTTGTTTGATGTTTTTGTTTGCTTGTAATGGATACACTCAAATACTGCACCAATAAGCTTGTTTCCTAAAAAAATAACATTTTAAATAATAAGTCCGTCTTATAGATTATCGAAAAATATTAGATACATATATTTTTTTTTAAACAAACAAAAAATTATAAATATATAGCCCGTTAAAGTTTCGAGTGACGTCACTGTGCGGTATACTTTCTACCGGCCGGTTGCGTCATAAGTCCCCAGTCCTAAACTTTGATGCGCTTTATCTTTATCATCTTTTGTTTAATTGAAAAAAGGAAAAAAATATGTATCTAATACTTTTCCATAATCTATAAAACGGCCTTATTTTTACAAATGGTATTTTTTTAGGAAACAAGCTTTTTATATAAGTATAGGGAATAGTACTTTTTCCCGGGAATAAAGGTAGCCTATGTCCTTCTCCGTACTTCAGAGAACTTGTATGCAAAATTTCATGATGATCGGTTCAGTAGTTACGGCGTGAAAGTGTAACAAACAAACAAACAAACTCACTTTCGCATTTATAATATTAGTAAGGATTCTTTCACCAAAAGAAAGCCTACATTATCAGCGAGTAAGACAAGCTATATTTTATTTTAAAAAAATGGTGTTCTGTAAAGTCTGTATACGGACGATAATTTTACGTGATAACGGTGGAAGTGAGATAGATGCATCACGTGCCTCTCTCTCTCGCTTGTTCCGCGCTCTCGGTTGCATACGGAACGTGACACTTTATCGTGCGTGCAGCCGGCGTTCATCGATTTCTAAAACGTTATCACGTCAAAAAAATAGTATCCTTCCTAAAATTTTAATTATTAATGTAACCCAAACTACGTATATGCAAATGTTTGATACCTTGGGTCCCAATTGTCATTATTGGGCGGGCGCTGCGAAGCTCTTGATGTCTCTAACATCTAACCGTCTTCCCGGTTATATCCTCACCTGAGGTGCTTCTGAACTCGGGATCCGGGAGCCGGGGGTCAGCCCAGGGGCCTAGAAAGACTGTGTGATAAATCCGAAACCTATGCGGACGTAGTCGCGGGAAACAGCTTGTTATGTTCTAAAAGTTAATTTTCAAAGATTATATTTTTTTATTTCCGTACATAGACTTAATGCGCTGTATCCCTTAACCGTTTGTAGCGGACATCGCGCAATATTTTATATATTTTTGTCATACCTGTCGTCAGTCTCAGTTCAAATCCGTGTCTGCCCTTTTCGTGTTAATTTTCACTTTTAATTAATTAATTCAATAATTATAACCAAATATTGTAGTTTTTGTAGGTATCTTGCTCATTTAATTATACTTTTTATAGACTTATAAAAGTTGGTAGTTGTCGCTGAAAATATCAAGTAAGTAATTCGCGACGAAAATTTTTCTGGATATACCTTTTTTGATATTTTATTTAGTTAGGTTTTAAATATTTTTTTGAACATATTTTGATGTAACCATTTATTTTCATCTTTGAACTGTACTTCATATTTTTTTCATGCTAGTATTCTTTGAAAAATAAGGCTAACTGCGCGACGAAAAAATACACGTTTTATGGTATTCTTCTAATGCACAGCGCCTTAAGTTCGCTTTTAAATCCCGCCCGCTTGATTTTTTTTACTATATTCTATTTCTTAATTTAATAAGAGATTTCAAAGATTTAAATTAGAATTCGATACCAGCCCATATCACTTTCTCCCCTAATCAAACGACGATAAGAAATCCATCACATTCACAGATTACTTTGAAGTTTGAAGATAAGAGATAGATTAGCTATGCACCGAAAACTTATCAGCAATCCTAAATATTTATCGGGCAAACAACAATTATCTTCATTTAAAAAAAGTCTGAGATTATTCTGTAGGCTTTATCTTAAACTTAGGTACTTTAACGTCATATGTAGATACCATATTTTATTCTGTGAATACGCATTCGTTTCTTACATCAATGCTATTTTGATATACTCTTATTAAATTAAGAAATAAAATATGGAGAAAAAATTTCAAGCAGGCGGGATTTGAACCTGCGACCTTAAATCTAAAACGACTTACGCTCTATCAACTGAGAGTTTTTTGTATTATTTAATAACTTTTTAGGTTTCTTTCCTTACATTTTTTACTAGAACTAGCCATGTAACTCTTTATCTATCGTTACATCAAGCCCGACAACTTTTTTTTTTATACTGACAAATCACACAGCTTGAGCTAGCCCCAAAGTAAGTTCGAGACTTGTGTTATGGGATACTAACTCAACGATACTATATTTTATAACAAATACATATATAGATACACGTCCAAGACCCAGGCCAATCTGAAAAAGATCATTTTCCATCTTGACCTGGCCGGGGATCGAACCCGGTCACTCCGTGTCGCAGGCTGGCGTGTTGACCGCTGCGCCACGGAGCTAGTCAAACTAAACAACTACAAGCTAGACAACTACAAGACAAGACTTCGCACGCCCGTCTCGATTTGTCAGATCACAGTGTGCCATCTAAATAGATCACGATTATTTCTCAAGCATAACTAATACAACCCTGACGAATCGCACACAATGAAGACGCGTGAGATCCGAATTGTTATAATTCTAGTTCAACAATTAACTGTAGTTATAATAATGACGCAATTTAGTTCATGTAGTCATCGACAACACGTAGTCAAAGTTAAAATAAAAAATGTTTATTCGTCATACGATATTGTAAACATTATTAGGGACTTACCGCGATTAGATTTGAGTTCTTCAGTCTGCCAAGGATCATGAGGGCTGCAATGTCGTCGAAACAACGGGCTAAACTCAAAACGTAACATAATGGCGATAAAATATTGTGATGGGCAAAGCAAGATTTCGATTCATTTTAGCGAAATTTAAAATAAGCCGGTTTAATTTTTTTCTTTTTTAATACCTCATAAGGACCTTACGGAGAAATATGTAAAAAGAAGTTATATTGCTTACTGAATAAATAAAAAAAATGTTCGATGTCGCATCGACCTGAGAAAGTTTTTAAAGACCATTCTAATGTCCTCTGTTCATAGCGTAGAAAACCTATTTCAAAATATCCTTAAACAACCTACCTATGAAATTCCCTATGTGGCGGAGGCCAAAATAGTATGGTCAGAGGTAAGTCTAAATTAAAAATTTCCCGAGATTCCTTCTTCGCAGAGGCAGTGGGACGAGCCGTTATGCAGAGTTGTTCAGAGTAATCTCCTCCAATCTTCTGACAGCAACCCTGCTGTGTGCGCTCGTCTCCTTGCAACTGCTGAGTGGGAGTCTCGTTTATGGTTGCAGGCTTTACCGTCTTATAACCTGGGTACATTCCTAGATGACCACACCTTCCGCTTAGCGACGTGTCTACGTTTAGGAGCCGTTACTAATGTCCCGCATCATTGCCTCTGCGGTGATGCTGTCGACCAGTTTGGACGTCACGGACTTTCATGCTCCAGGAGCGCTGGCCGCATAGCTCGCCATGCCAACTTGAACAACATTATCCACCGTGCTCTTGTCACCATCGAGCTACCAGCGGTTTTGGAACCAAATGGCCTGGCGCGAGATGATGGCAAGAGAACAGATGGCATGACTCTTGTGCCCTGGAGATTGGGGAGGCCATTAGTGTGGGACGCCACGTGTGTTGACACACTCGCGCCTTCCCACCTCCATGGCACTAGTTCTAAGTCTGGCGCAGCTGCGGCCACTGCCGAGTCCCTCAAACGTCACAAATATGCATGCCTTGGCAATGGCTACATATTTGAGCCGTTTGGGGTGGAGACTATGGGTCCGTGGGGCCCTTCAGCTCATAAATTATTTAAAACCATAAATAAGCGACTGGTCGAGGTATTTGGTGACCAAAGGGCTGGCAATTTTTTCACAACGCATTAGCATTGCCATCCTACGTGGCAATGCGGCCAGCCTTTTAGGCAACCTACCGGAAGGCAATGATCTGCGTGACATTTTTTATTTATTGATAACTTTTATTTAGTGTACATATTATACAGTTCTAGTTGTTAGTTAGTATTATTTTTTAAGTTAATTTAGTGTTAATCTTAATTATTTTGTAAATTATATCTGAAATAAAGGTACAGCTTAAAAAAATAAAAAAAACTTCTAATGTAATGGCAGCATTTTTTGATGCATTATGAAACAAACAAAATGTAATAGAACGTTACAAATAAATATTGCTTTTATGTTCAGGAGAAGAAGGTTGAAGTATCTAAAAGAAAGTGAGTCATGCTAAAAGTTTTGGTACATACCAACAGGACCGCTGCGAGCGATGAAAAGACCTGTAAAAAATGGAAGACATCATTCATTACACGGAGATAAGATTTAAAATAAAAAAATAACAAATTTTTTATATGTACCTAAAGACATAAAAAAAACCTTGCCTACAGGCCTAGTTTATAAGAACTGTTGAAAAAGAAACTAGTGATTTGACTAAATCCTAAAATTGAGGCCGTTCAACCATCCCCAGAGTTTTATTAATAGGACAGCAGTAAGTTTGAACTTACTGCTGTCCTATTAATAAAAGGACAGTGGCAATTAGGCGATTTTGACTTTAATATTTTATATGACTTTTATAACATTTGCTCGTTCACGCTGTAAATAAAAGCCTTTATCATCAGGTCTTGTCATTCTACCCTGCAGGAGCATGACACTCTCTGTACTACCGGAGCCATACTTGCCCAGAGCGGATAGAGGATTTGACCTACACTGTCTTCGTTGGCCAGCCGGTTTGAAGAGTCTCCTTGATATTTATGAGCTTTGTTTAGCTTGTATTTCCTAATTCGCCTCTTACGACATCCATGGGAAGACTTTGAGTGATCCTATTCTACTCTGCCGGAAACCACACGGCTAGTATATAAATACTATTGTCACGTAATACAGTCGGAATTTCACCCAAATAGGCATAATATATGTATTTATGTGTGGGTCAAACCATGAAAACTATGATAGATTATAAGACATGATGATGATGAATAATATCAACTAACCTGTTTATAACTGCCAACCCATACTTGTGACGGAACAATCGGAGACTTCCTATTTTCGATTAGTATAAAGTTTGATCGGTAAACATATAAGATCAATAAATAAAAAAGTAGTCCTTGGCAGGATTATTTTAGACAACCCAATAACCTTTTTATCATATTTTATGAATGAATGAATGATTTATTTGCACTTGAATAGGGTACATAGTAGATGAATTATTTGATATAGAACAATTTTTATTGAGTAAACAGATGTGTGAAGTGAAAGTGGACCCCTTTCCGGATCTTAGATCATTGTGATTTTTCTATACAATGGCAAAGATACATAAAAAAAAAGATTGTTGAAAACTTAAAGGCCCCCAAATCAAACACTACGCTTGTTCTCTTTTTGAACAGAGCCTAATTCAGACATTTCTAATTTTAAAATTGCATAAGGTATACGCAGTGCAGGCTGCAGCAAACAGTGGTGAACAGTGGCTCGCGCGCGCTGTGACGTTATTTCCGCAAGTGTCGGACGTCGCGACATTCCGATATGAACTAGGGCTGCCAGTGCCATGAAATAAAAATCGCTAAAAATGCATTCGGGATTTTTATTCAAGTTCTGGATTCTGGACGGACTGATATAGTTAATTTTCGATTCGAATATGGATTGAACAAGACAGAATCTTATCCCGAAAATTCCTGATGTCTTCTCTCAAGTGCGAAAACTATTGGGAATTTACCAAAAAATTCTATATATACAAAATTATATTGGTGCAAAAAAAATGTGTATTTTACGCAATTTTCTTCTGTTCCCTTGATTTTTCATTGTTTGAATCTTTAGACATAAAGGGTATTTTCATTCATTTTTTATATAAAGTTTGCGGTGATGCAGAGTAAAATATTTACTACCCCTAGCAAAACGATACTACCACGGTTATTTTTCTTTTTAACTGTTGTAAAGATTTCCCTTTTTCCGTCCACTTCTCCACTACGACGTTTTAAATAAATCATTAAAACAAATTCGTAAAAAAATATTCGCTTTTTTTAAGTCACGATGCAGCCCTAAAATCAGCAAAATAGGGCAACGGGTCGACGTGAGAACTGGATTCAACTGGATTGTTGAATTTCATATTTCCGAGAACTCTTGTACTTCTTGTTTTTGTTATGATGACACATTGAAAGTGCCGCAAATCTGACCAAAGTAGGAAATCGAGTATTGTTTCTAAAGTAAAAACTACTTACCCATTACGCACCATAAGCCTTAATTTCGGTAACGGTAAACTATATTTTCAGACAATTTGAATAAAAGCTTTTATGTATGTGTATTACGTTCCTTGAGTAAAGGTACCTTATGAACGCTGGCACTTACGACATTATGTTTAGATTGAACTAGCCCTAAAGTAAGTTCGAGACTTGTGTTATGGGATACTAACTCATCGTTACTATATTTTATAACAAATACATATATAGATCAACACCCAAGACCCAGGCTAATCTGAAAAAGATAATTTTCCATCTTGACCTGACCGGGGATCGAACCCGGGGCCTCGTGTCGCAGGCTGGCGTGTTAACCACTGCGCCACGGAGCTCGTCAAAAATACTGAAATGGTGGATTGAGAAGACATTAGCTATCTTTTAGAGGCCAGTGCTTTTTACCAAATTTAACAGTTTTCGGGCTTTAAAGTTTTTTGAAATGTTACGTAATTTTTCATAAAATTCACTGCATTCAAATCTAACAAAAAAATTACAGACATTTTATTCCTTAAAGTTTCGCGTCGGGCATATATCATAAAGGCAGTATTTCCTGCTCGACAGTGGCGCCGCTTCCGGTCGCGGGGAAAATGGCGAAACGCTTTTAGCGAAACGCGCTTTCATTTGCTTTTACGTTTTTATGTTGGACATTTTTATGGAGGAAGGTGGAGTGTTCAATTAACGGTTTGTAGTACTTTATCGGCTAAGCACAGATTTTAAATTCACAGAGTTACCTATTTTTACAAGCTATTATTTAACTTACAATTTATTTATGTAACTATGTTTGTTCGGGTGGCTTCCAACTCAATTTTGAAGCAGATATCTTCTACCTATAGCTGAAATATTGTATACTCGTTTAGTTTGGATGACAATATTTGACGTCATTCTAAATCCAACATGGCGGAACACTCAAGATGGTGGACTAGCTGTTTTTGATTTCGGAACGATAGGTGTTATAAATGGAATCAAAACGTATTAAGAAATTTAATTTTAATCACATATTACCTACATATCGACGCCACCTGTGTAGAAACAATTGCAAAAAGTTTTGCAAAGCGTCATTTTGACTTGGTCGCTACAGCGGCGAATCTACACGGGTCAAATGTTGTCCCTGTCCGCCTGTGATCTTCGTTCCCGTTAAACATCAACATTGTCCTTCAGGTCATCGGTAAAAATATGTCCCAAATACTTGAAAGTTATCATTGTCCAAGTTCATTTCATTAGGGGTTATGTGGGGTATTTTCGGGATTTTATAAGGCTGTATGCTTACATAATCAATAATCTGTTTTAAAATATAGTTTTCATGCTAGTTCTCCAATCATTACATCATCAAATATAAAATAAAATATATACATACATTACACACATATAATAGAATACATATAATATACATGAAATGTGCAAGACTGAGACCTGAATTTTAATTTAAGTATTGTCATTTTTTAATATAATTTATTATGCAACTAATTATTTTGTACTGACCATAGTTCTTTTGTTTGTTTTTGGGATTTTAATATGATTTATTTATTGACTATTAGTAACTTGTATGTAGTGTGAAATTAAGTATAATGTAATTGCATGAAAACAACATTTTGCACGCCTTTCCAAAGCAAAATGTATTGGCATTTTTAAGAAATTATATTTATCCAATATTTACCTGGTGGTTAACTTTTTTAGGTTCCATATCCTAGTAAGACTGACAAAGCATCAAATATGTAAGACAGCAATGTGAGATCATGTTAACAACTGTTCCAATTATAGCTCCAACATTCAATTATATGGCTATGATTCAGCCTATTGCTGCCTATATCGCTATCTAATTACACATATGTAGGCACTTACATTTCATATTCAACAAAGCATCATATTTTGTTTGATACAGATTGCATTGTCTGGCCTTTATTGCTGAATAACAAGAATAAATTTCTTAAATCTTTACATAGTAAAAAATTAAGTCGCTTTCGCTATCTGTTTGCTTCAATCTATTATTTAGATATTATAATAATACTAGCTTTCTCCCGCGGCTCCGCCCGCGTTAATGTCTATCCCTCGGGAATAGCACTTTTTCCCAGGATAAAAGGTAGCCTATATCCTTCTCCGTACTCCAGTGAACAAAATTTCATGATGATCGGTTCAGTAGTTACGGCGTGAAAGCGTAACAAACAAATAAACAAACCCACTTTCGCATTTATAATAGGGAAATAATAAATCAAGCCACAAAATTATTTATTGGCCATGTGAGCAAGCTTCTAATTTCATAACTAAGCAACGGGAAAATGACCTAGCCTCTAATAAATTAATTCGTCTTTTTTATACCGCCAACTAAATATTCTATAGAAAGGGTCAAATAAAGATCATCAATTATTATAACTTGTCCTTCTTATTTATACGTTGCCTTGCCACCTAATTTACTAACTCGGCCACGGATTTTATATTTCGTCACCGTTTTCCTTTTTACGGCATCAAAACTATGTCCTCAAAAAAATATAATTGAAGCTCCTACAGTCAGCATCATTTATTATAACTTAGCATGTAAAATAATACATCATATTCTTTTATCGTAAAAATAGCCACTATATGGCGTGATTCATGTATCGATAAGAAGGAGAGCTGGTACCAATTTTTGGGAAGGTATATATTTGAAGCATGTTGGAAAATTGTCACATACCTCTACCTCAACACGGAACTACAGACCTGCCTGGTGAGTAGCGGGACTAAATCAACCCCTATTTTTTTTTAATATTCTTTTTTCATTACCAAAAATATAGATATTTGTGGCAATATGCAATTTTTTATGTTTTATGTATAATAAATATAAGCCAGACGATTTAGTCGGGGTTATAACATTACAAGATGCGTGCAAAAAAATTTGCAAAAAAATATAAAAAATCAATTTGAGGCAGGTTGAAATTTTGGTGGGACTTTCTACCTGCCACGCTGCCAAAAAATTTGGGGTTGATTTAGCCCCGCTATTTACCACTAACCAGTCAGGTCTGCAGTTCCGTGTTGGGGTATAATAGGAGAGGTATGTGACAAGATTTCAGCTTGCTTCAAATACTTGACCAAAAATTTGTACCAGCTCTCCTACTATTACTATTAGTAAAATTATGGTAAATTAATAAGAATTTTTTTGCAAAAATAAAGTCTTTTTTGTCTCTCCTCAATAGCTACTGGTAATATTAGTGTCCATAATATACTATTTGATGTCAATTTTAGCTAAATATTGACGATCAATTATTTTGGGGTAAGTAACATTTTAAACATGCTAAGTCTTCCATGCAATAATAAGCCTTATGTCTTCATCATCCTCCTGAGCTTCTCTGAAGATCGCGTCATCCCATGGTCCCGACGGACTCGCCCTTGTTAATTTCACAGCGATTTCTTTAGACTCCTGTTTGACACAGTGTTTACAATCTTCTGAGCAAGGCCTTCTTGAAAGCGCGTCAGCATTTCCATGTGACTTTCCACTGCGATGTTCAGTAACAAAGTCGAACTCTTGGAGTTGTTCAATCCAACGAGCAACTTGACCTTCCGGGTTTTTAAACTGAAGCAACCACTTCAAAGCAGCATGATCAGTTCTCAGTTTAAACTTTCTGCCGATGAGATACTTGTTGAAATGTTGCAGCGTTTTTACCACAGCTAAGAGTTCTTTCCGTGTAACGCAGTAGTTCCTCTCAGGCCTTGACAAAGATTTACTGAAGTAAGCTATTACAACTTCTGCGTCACCTTGTTTCTGAGATAACACTCCACCAATAGCTGTGTTACTTGCATCTGTGTCAACGATGAATTGACCATCAGTCTGTGGATATCCCAAAATTGGAGATTTACATAAACTTTCCTTCAATTTTTGGAAGGAATTCTCGCAAGTCTCGTCCCAGAAGAAAGGTCGTTTGTCTTCTGTCAAACGGTGTAAAGGTTTAGCAACCTCTGAGAATCCTTTGACAAATCTCCTGTAGTATGAGCACAGTCCCATGAAGGCTCGCACCTCTGTCTTGTCCTTCGGGGTAGGCCACTTTTGCACTGCTTCAACTTTATCAGGATCGGTTTGTACACCCTCACTGCTAATTACGTGACCGAGGTAGTTTACTTTGTTCCTGAATAGATGACATTTCTTTGAGTTCAGTTTTAAGTTTGCTCCCCGTATCTTCCTTAGGACTTTCTCTAGATTCCGCAAATGATCATCAAAGTCTCTGCCCATGATGATGACATCATCCAAATATACTAAGCAGGCATCTCCTACTAATCCAGCTAGTACACACTCCATAAGTCGCTCAAAAGTAGCCGGCGCGTTGCATAATCCGAAGGGCATAATATTGAACTGCCATAAACCTTTGCCAGTTGAGAATGCGGTCTTTTCTTTATCCTCTGGGTGTATTTCTACCTGCCAGTAGCCAGATTTTAGGTCCAAAGTAGAGAACCATCGCATTCCACTTAGAGTATCCAAGGTGTCATCAATTCGGGGCAACGGATAACTGTCCTTCTTAGTGATCTCGTTTAGTCGTCGATAATCTACACAAAACCGTGTACTGCCATCTTTCTTCTTAACTAGAACCACAGGAGAACACCAAGGACTTGCAGATGGTTCTATAACTTTATTTCTCTTCATGCCCTCCAACATTTCTTCAACTTCTTTCTCCTTGGCAATCGGTATTCGTCTTGCTCGCTGACGAATAGGTCTTTCGCTTCCAGTGTCAATCCTGTGCTGAACTAATGAAGTTCTTCCAAGATCTTCTTCTTTCGAAGAGAAGATATCAGCAAAACGCAACAGTGACTTCTTTGCGTCCGAGTATTGCTTAAAAGTCAGATTATCTTTGCTGTCTTTCAGAAGATCAATAATTGTAGAGTTATTCGCGATGTTAGGTGACACTGAGCTCAGCTTTGATTGACACTTTCTCATCCACACAACTTCTTCGCATTTTCCCACTGTATCTCCTTCATTGAGGCTGACCTCATGGAAGTCTAGGTTAACCACTCTTACCACTGCAGTATCGCTTCCACGCACTAAGGTTCTTGCTGTTAGGAGTCCTCTCGCAGTTGGTTTGTGTAATGTGTCCTCAATCAAAACACATCTCTTTGCCTCTGTTTTCTTAGCCGTCGTGGGCAGTCTCACCATTATTTGAGCCTGTGTTCGTCCAGGAATAACAATTTTGTTAAGGCAGGTTACTTTTCCAGTGGAAGCTCCAAGAATGAAGATTTCTTCATTACCACACTTGAAAACACCATTCGTGATATCAATTCCACAATTATATTTCTTCATAAAATCTAAGCCCAGTATGCAGTCATCAATGATTTCAGCTACGATGACATTGTGAGTATAGGGTGTCTCTCCCACGTACATCGTAACTGCCATTTCTCCTAGGACAGGTATTGGCTGGCCAGAAGCAGAAAGAAGCCGACAGTTGATGTTCTTGCGTCCCCTTGCCGCTTTCACTAGATGTGGCTTAACTATAGTCCTAGATGCACCTGTGTCTACTGTTATCCTGCAGTTTTTCCCATCCACTGAACCACATATTGCCAGACAATTTTCATTGCTTGCCTGTGAGATGATTATTGCTGGGGCTTCTTCTGAGCCAGCCAGTACCCGCCCCTTAGTCCTGGCTGTTACTCGTTTCCCTGCTTCTTTAAAGGAGAGATCATAAACTGATTGCTTTAGGTCTTCCTTAATCTCTTTCTTGATCTCTTCTTTAAGCTGTTCCCTGAGCTCTTCCTTTAACTGTTTCTTTTTGCGGCAATTGAGTTGTAAATGGCCTCTTTCACCACAATTCCAGCACATAGGCCCAGTTCCATTATCCTTCTTTGAAGGGGCCTTAACCGCCTTGACTACCTCGCTTATCTCGTTAATTTCTCTCAATTTATGAACTTGCACATCTTGTCTTACCGCTTCCACTTCAAGGGCGTGTGCAAGGGCATCTTTAAGCGAGGTGTGATGTTGGAGCTTTACTGTAGCCCTTACCTCTGAATTCTTAATTCCATCCACGAAGGCTTGCAGTAGATTTTTCTCCACCATCCGGGGGTCTTCTGAGGGAAACGCTTTCCTTACGAGCCTCTCGATCTCTAATGCCCACTGTTGTAACCCCTCGCCTGATCGCTGGACTCGGTCGCGAAGCTGGGCTCGGAATACGTGCTCTAAGTGGCGTTCTCCGTACCTTGCTTCAAGAGCCTCCAACAAGTCCTTGAAGTCACTACCTGAGTTAGGTAGTGCTTCTAATACTGTCAAAGCGGAGCCCTTCAGTGCAACGGTGAGGGCTGTCAGGCTCTGTTCATTAGTCCATCCATTTGCTGCGGCAACAGTTTGAAACTGCTGTTTATACGCGGCCCAGGAAGTAGTTCCGTCGTAAGATGGCACTTTCACCTTGGGTCCAGGTGCATAAGCAACAGCGTTGCTCGACGTCACTTTCACGCCTACTGTCTCCAGGCGCAGCACTTTCTTCTCTAGTCCGGAGAAGTTTGTTTCCAGACCTGTCACGCGATTATCCACCAAATCCACATCCTTACGGATCTGGTCCACCACGTTGCTGACTTTGCTGACAGCTGCTAATACCATTCGTTGGTCCTCACTCATATGATGCAGCTTTTCCTGCATACGCTTTTGTTCATCCCTCGAGCACTTTTGTTCATCCCGCATATTTTGTATTTCTCCATTAAGTTCCACATTGATGCGTTGCAGTTTACTCTGGTTCTCATTTATGCACTGCAACATTCGCATCAAGCTACCAAAATCAAAAGATGCTTGAGTGGGAACCTGGAAAGAGGGGCTAGGAAACGTGGCTTGATGATGGGCGGCTGGCATCTGTTGGGCGGCGGCAATCTCTTGGGAGGCCGTAACTTCCTGGGTGGCTGTGACGGCTTCGGTGGTTGCGACATTTTGGGCGGCTGCCGTCTTGGGCGGCTGCCATGTCTTGGGCGGCTGCCATGTCTTGGGCGGCTGCCATGTCCTGGGCGGCTGCCATGTCTTGGGCGGCTGCGACCTCTGGGGCTACGGGCAGCAGTTGCTCGGCTGCGATGTTTTGGGCGGCTGGCGCATGTCGAGCGGATGCAACTTGGGCGGCGGCTGCGGTAGCCTCCATTGCACGTTGAGCCCGGGTCCGGACGCCTTCCTTATCTTCTTCGTCCCTCGGCAACACTGGCATTTCCAAATCCCACACTTCTGACACCAAATGTTACGTGGTTAGGGTTCAGGATTTGGAGTAAAACACCAAACTCTTCAGAGGGAATTTATTCACTACGGAATCCCAACACTGACTGGTCTTCCAACACGTCGAATATCCAAAACGCAAAGCACTCGTAGTCCTGGTCCGTTGCTGTGGTCGTATAAATTATCACTTATCAGTCGCACACAAATCACTCGTATTAGTATAGCTCACTAAGAACACTCGCGGTAAACTGATTAACGATCGCCACGTCCGCTCCCTTATATACTGACTTATGGGTATCTAGAAAGTTCCATATACTTCCGGTCCCGACGGCCGATAACTAAAACATTCCAGAATATTCGAGTATGTGTATGAGCGGGATAGAATACATATGTGTGAGCAGGATGGAAGATGTATGAGCGCGACAGACGATGTTCGGAAAAGTTCTAGACTATTCTGTTCTGGGAGCTTCGCGACAATAATATTAGTAAGTAGCCATTTCTTTTGTTACCATCCTTTTCCCCATATATCCCTTCACACACTATCCATACCCCTTTTCTTTGGCCTACCTCTACTCTGGTTCCTAGTTACTTTCATATCCAACACATCATCATCATCAGGTCTTTTTAGTCTCCACTGCAGGAGCATGGCTCTCTCTGTACTACCGGAGCCATACTCGTTCAGAGGCCAAACAAACACCTTCAGTTATTCTTTACAAAACCTATCCATACCATCCCAATCTTTTGCATATAATACCTTCACAAAAAAGAATAACCTACTAAGTCATGATCTTGAATCTTTTAAAGTTATATGGAAACACTGGCATGTTGTGAACCCCAGATCCATAGATACATAGGTATTGACCAATATACCATAGAGGTTCTTGTAATAATCCTTACTAATATTATAAATGCGAAAGTGAGTTTGTTTGTTTGTTTGTTACGCTTTCACGCCGTAGGGGAGAAAGGGGTAATGGGAGTCAGCGGGCAATCGGGTTCAGGTGCTTCTAAGCAAAACTAAACGTTCAATATCTAGGTAAATGACATGTTCAGCTTGCTCTGTACCCGATGCCCATTGTACGAATGACTCGCGCTAGTAGCTCCACGCGTTTTTGAGTGACAATTATATTTCGTTTTCACGCCTCGCCGGTGTAAATTTTCGTCAAAACAACATTAACGGTGAGTATAGACGTTGTAGCTGTACCAAATTATTGACTATGGATAGATTTATCCTTGTTATTCAAAATTTAAATAAGCATATTAGATTGCGATTAAATTTACAGTGTGTTATTAAATTTTACAATTAACATGCAGTATAGGTTTTGGGTAATGGGAGCCAAAGAGCCCGCTAGTGATTACCATTACCTGCAAAAACATTCTTATTTTTTTTTCGCTTATAGATGCCGATATTACAAGTCAGAAAAACCAAATAGGCTAGCTGATCAACTGGTGATTGCACTGGATGGTATACTGCCGAATGTAATGTCTGCGATTGTTTGACTCTGATTTCCCACATGTCTGATTCCCATTGTACTGAGGTTAGTGCAATGGGAGTCAAACTTGTTTTTTTTTTAAACGCGGAAATATATCCAAAGTTGATGCCTAAAGTGGTGAAAAGTGATAACAACTAGTAGATAAATAAGTAAAGTCTATTATTAAACAATTTTAATCAAGATATTATTTCGAAATAAGCTTTTATTTGACAGCTCGCTTAAGTGACTCCCATTACCCCCTTCTCCTATCATCATGAAATTTTGCATAAAAGTTCTCTTGAGTACGTAGAAGGACATAGGCTACCTTTTATCTCGGGAAAAAGTACTATTCCCGAGGGATCGACATTGACGCGGGCGGAGCCGCGGGCGAAAGCTAGTATTTTATAAGAGAATTACAGGTTCCTATGCTTGGTTGTTTGAAGACATAATATGTGGATATTAAAGGTTATTTTGAGGTTCTTTCATTTCTTTCCTCAATATACATTTATTTAATGTAAAAACAAAACTAATAAAACCAAAGTGTTTCTATCAACACTACACATACCTAGCAAAAATAATAAGTAGAATAACAAAACAGCATATTCAACACTTTTTCAAAGTCGACATAATAATAGTCAATCATTAGTATTTACCCTGATTCAGCAATGAGCTATCATTTGATGAGGCACATTGTGGCATGCCGCGAGTAATTGGTTGTGATTGAACTGGGAGCACCGCAAAACCGGTCGTGAGGTGCCAGCTTTCTTACATCGACAAAACTATTTAAAACTCAGCAAATATACATTATTATTATCACACGTTACTACTATATGCCGTACACTTATCTTTTACAGTTAAATAAGCTGTATTTGTAAACAAACTACGATAGAATCCACTAAAACGAATTCAATGAAATGATGCCACTAATATAGCTAAAATCTCGGAAATTCGAAATTATATAAATTAAAAAATAATTACCTTAGGTCCGTCACACTATTTTCACACTATTTTTGCACAGTTAATAATAGTTATACGCTTATTTATTGATAAAACAACAACAAACTCGTAATATTGGAATATCCCAAATTATTGACAGACACCCTGACTATAGACAATTTCAAACTTTTTTAAAAATACTGTCAAACAAATCATTCATTCAACTTAACAACAACTCGCATATAGAAAGGGAAGAGCATCAAACAAAACAGAGCAAAAAAAACTTTCTATTAATGCTGCTTTCTATTGGATGCCGGAACCTCGGAAGAGTGTACACTGTGAAAGTTTTGAAAAGAAAGAAACGCAAAAGTAAAAGCTTTTATTCAAAGATCTAGCAACCACAGACACTTATATTCATTATACATTATGTTAGTTCATTCACTCTCTACTCTACTAATTGTCAATCAAAGTTTACTTAACGTCAAGTCAAGTGCTGTCATGTAAAATAATCGAAGTGTCAAAAATCAGAACGATTTTGGTTTTTGTGCGAGAGGAGCGTAAGGTATCGATCAAAATATAAGATTAATATATAATTCTCCAATTTCAAATCAGGAAATAATTAATGTAATGGAGTTATTTTAGTACGGGTGTTGTTAAAAATTACCTTTTGGAAGTGTACATAGTGTGTGTTGTTATCTCATTGTGAAATCATGATGGAGCCATCGAAACAATTTGAAGCAAACTCTGACCCCAGCCTGTCGAATGCTGGCGTGTCGGGCAATCTCAGTGTTGGGTCGTTCAGAAACCCTGTACCTTCAACTTCCACAGCAGCCCCCGTGCCACCCGCCTTGCCCCCACGACCTGATTTAGCCTTACAATCAAATTATGGAATGAACAACAGCTATGGGATGAACTCATATGGTGGAATGGGTATGGGAAACTATGGTATGGGAGGATACGGGTCCTATGGAATGGGCAACTATGGAGGATATGGTGGTTATGGCATGGGCATGGGCATGGGTGGAATGGGAGGCATGGGATATGGAGGATTCAATAGGCCCATGTATGGGGATATGGAAAGTAGGTAAGTAAACAATAAAATGAGTTGTCTTTCTATGCATTGTCTTTCTATGCCTAAAGCAAACTTAACACTGTTCTTTCTCAGACCAATCTTTGTATTCACATGAACTTTGTGTATGTTAAGTATGTTTAATGTTAAAGTAGAAAGTACAAAATAACCCGAAGGTTAGACATGGTACCGATTCTGAATTAGCCTTATACACGGTGAAATTTTGAGTGTTCTGGACCCGTAAAGAGGTGATTCAGCCCGTCTATATGCACAACTTTTCCTATGGGACCAATGCTGGGAATGTCAACATTTTTTTGATGTTCCCATACAAATTGACCAGCCGGCCGAATATTTTTTTATGGAACTGCCCATTTTTGTTGTTTTGAGCCCAGCATTGGTCCCATAGGAAAAGTTGTTCATATCGACAGGCTGAATCATCCCTTAAAGGGACCAGAACGATCAAAATTTATCTGTGTATATGTTTGATGTTACTATATAATATGGAGTTCTGTCAATGCTCTCAAGAATTCCAAGCATTGCTTTGTCATTTAAAATATGTGATTCTTAGAAAACAGGCAGGATTTTAGAGATTTCAAAATGTACAAAGTGCTTTATTTTTCACATCTTTTTAGTCTCTCTCTCTCACTCTCTCTTATACAAGTACTTGAATATGTTTCCTTTTAAACATACTTCAATAATAAAATTTACAACAAAAAAAAAAAGCAAAGCAGTGTTCGCAGGGCAGCTAGTCTTTAATATTTTTTTAATCACAGATAGCTCATTATTTACAATCCAAAATTAACTTTATGTCATCAGCTTTACAATCTTTATTTATGACTTTTATGTGTAGTAAGATATCAACTCTATCAGCATCACAGTAAAGTCTATTTTCAGTTAAAAAGCAGAGAAAAATAATGCAGAGGTTACGTAGATCACATTTGACTACCTAATTACCATGTCACATGTGATTGTTTTTATCTCTTATCGTTATTTCATTAACCTTTCTATACAAGAGATAAGAAAAGATATCTTTATTATTTTTTATTACTACACATTTCTTAAGAACATCTGTTTCTTTTTCATATGATTATAAAAGGATGGGAAATAATATGTGTGTGGCTAGTTTCCAAAAAAATATAATTAGTCCATAAGTTAGATAATTAAAAAATTTTGGATACATATTTTTCCTTTTTTCGATTTGACAAACAATTGTAAAGTTAGAGCCCTTTGAAATTCCATGTGACATCATAGTTTGCTACTCTTTTTAGCAAAGTTTGACGTCACGAGCCCCCACTCATGAACTTTGAAGCGCTATATCTTTATATTTTTTTGTATAATTGACAAAAGAAAAAAAAATTTTTTTGATTATCTAAATTACGGACTAATTGTAATGTTATTATTTTGACCCAGGAAACTAACCTATTGTTAATAAGACATTCATTTAACCTTTGTCTTTATACATACCTCCATTTATACCATATACTTCTATAGGTAAATGTTTTGAAAATATCTACAGCTGGAGCTATGCAATAAATAATACTTTCATGATAAGAATAGCGGGTATGAACCAGAAAGCTCATTTATTTATTCTAATTTATTTATTTATTTGCTCAAGTAATTAAAATTCATAATAGATTTAAAGATAATACCTACTTGAGCAACAGACTGCAAAAAAAAAAAGGTTTAGTATGACGAAACGCCTGTGGGGGCCTCGAAAGGCCTTACCTGCTTTTCTAGCAGTATAAGTATGTACTAGTTTAAAATCTACGAAGACGATGCATCACTTCCAAAACCATGAAGAGCTGCTGTTCGTAGTCTTGTTCTTCTTTTATACTCGTCAGCGGATACGATCTCCTCATGGGCAGAGCAGGGCTAGACGTTGTTCACCACGATTCACATGAAAAACAAAAAAATATTAATATTTGTACATGGAATCGTGCTATCCCACTTCTGATGTTAGAAAGCAGAAATATAGGATAGGCTAAATTAGTTATTAACTATGAAACAACTTTACTTCTGCTAGGGTTTAACTACAAACTATGAAAAGAAAGGTTCTAATGAACAATAAGGATAAAGAAACAATTTAAATACTTCACAACTATGTATTTATTATCACAGGTTTCATAGTAATGAATACTAAAGATATATCCTTACTAATATTATAAATGAGAAAGTGAGTTTGTTTGTTTGTGACGCTTTCACGCCGTAACTACTGAACCGATCATCATTCATCATGTGGTTTTTATTGTAATGCATAATTTAACATACTTAATCGAAATATATTTAAACATAGCACCGTTACATAAAATCACACAAAAATACTTAGCTGTAGTTGACGACAATAGTAGGAGTAGACCGTCCGTCTTGGTCGAGTCACGCCACAAAAGTGACCGAGTCGGTACGTCTACCCTACCCTTATTCACTACGTCATGTCATCGGAAAAATATCTCATGACAACTTTATTGATTTTAAGTTTATAAAACATCTTTAAACATAATTGTAAATTATCAATAAATTATTAATCGAATTATCTCATTGTTTTAACTTACTTATTTTAGTACAATCACAAATAGGTAATACATTACTTAGTATCAAACAGGAAAAGGTGATTAATCAAGTCACCTAGTGACTTATTGTTAAAGAACAACGTATTTATACTTTATAAATTAGTGATAATTAACAACTGATACTATATTATCTAACACCTGCATATTCTGGACTAAGAGATAGAACGCACCATGAATGAACGAAACACGAAGTTCATAGGATTATCCCCAGAAATTGAAGAGTTTGATAATGCGAATTAATTAAAGTAGTGATGGTCATCGCATTATTCTCTAGGTTTTGCCCAATACTCAGATGTTGTTCTGTAAATATTATCATATGTAATACTTATGTACCTACTTAATTATGTATAACATTTTCAGGTTTATACAATTAGCGGAAGAGAATTCCCGACCAGCCTTCGACTCGATACAAGGCTTCGTGAATGCCGTCGGGAGTGTTGCGATGATGCTGGAGAACACATTTTTTGCACTCACCAGTTCATTTAGAGCTATATTGGGTATGTTGATATGTGTTTGTTGGTTTTTCATGTTGCCAACACTGCTGTCAGATTTTCAAGCTGCCCACAGGCATCTATGTGACCTTCTGAAGCATTGATTCCATCATCATCATTAGCCGTAAAAAGTCCACTGCCGGACAAAGGCCTCTCCCAATTCTTCGTTGCATGGGAGAATGTTGCCATACTTGGCAGGCAGGTTGGTGAAGGTAATTTCTTTGGCTTCTTGTGCTTTCGACGCTGCTGCCCATCGGATACATTTTTAAGCTGGCGAAGTATAGGCATTAGCAGCATTTGGGAAGGAAATGAAGGTATTAGGATACTATTCACTGAATGATGAATGGGGGAAAAGCAAGTAGCAGCTTAGGAGGCCGGGCGTAGCCGATGCCATAGCTGCAACCAGACAAGCAGTTGAGGATGACACCCCTGTCCGACCGACCATTCATTCCATATTTACAAAGCAGTCTAAGGTTGATATTAGTTTGATAAGTAAATTGGGGGTGTGCTAATGCACACATTTATTAATGAATGAAAATGAATAATTTTTATTCAAAGTAGGATACATGTATCGCTTTTTGAACGTCATATGTTTCTGTTGTTTATTTTTCTTTCTTTTATGTTTGTAAAATCGAAAAACTACTAGCGTTTCGGAATGACCACTGCTGAGAAGAATACGCCGAAAGAAACTCAGTCCAGTCTTGGTCTCTATGTGCCTGAAGGGCTCGGACATAACAATATATTTTACAATAATTAAATTAAAGTACTTACATTAAAATATACATTTAAATTATTACCAAGCATTTTTATCGAATAAATAATCTTTTATACAATAATAAGCCCTTTTAAGTAAATGATTTTTACAGCCGTTTTAAACTGAATTAATGGCAAACAAAGAGAATTAATATAAAGTAAAGCGATTTATCGATCTCATCTCTCACTTAAATCTCACGTGAGATTTTTGTATGCTAAATTTCTTTGGAAACCCATTCTTTTTTATGAATTAGAGCGCTGTATCCCTTAACCGTTTGTAGCAGACATCGCGCGATCTCCGTAATCAAATAAGGTTAAATGTGGCGATACCGGTTGGTCTGTCACCAGTCTCATTTCAAACCCGTGTCTGCCATTTCCGTGTTAATTTTCACTTTTAATTTAATAATTGTAACCAAATATTGTATTTTTTTAGGTAGGCATCTTGCTCATTTAGTTATTCTTTTTATAGACGTAAAAAAGTTGGTAGTTGTCGCTGAAAATATCAAGTAATTTGCTACGAAACTTTTTCTGGATATAGATTTTTTGCTATTTTATATTGCTTAGTTTTAAATATTCTTTGAAAATATTATGATGTCATTAATAATTTAATTTGATCTTTGAATATTTATATTTTCTTGCTAGTATTCCATAAAAATAAGGCTAACTGCGCCACGAAAAAATAGAAGTTTTACGGTATTCTTCTTATGCACAGCGCCTTAACTAGCTGTGCTCCTATCCTGCGTCCCGTACATCCTAATGTTTATCTACCAAGTTTCATAAAATTCAGCAATTCGTATAGATAAATAAATAAAAAAAAAATTAATAGGTGGATTTCAAAATAAAGTTTTAATGAACTCAGATGAAGTAGACTAACTACAAGGACTCGTGTCAAGGACTGGAAATGACGTGACCATAAGGATTAGACTTTTAGGTATAAAAGCGAAAGGAAAAAAATACGTGATATTTGCGCATGAAATCGGGTGAGATTCTGCTCGACCCCCTCCTCACTCCGCATTTCTCCTGTCACTGACAATTGCCCGCGGCGTGTGTCACATAACTAAACGTCATATCTCAAAAAAAAACGCTTCTGCATAAACAGACTCAAACTTAACGATTATGTTTGAGATTTTTACAATGCGCGCCGTTCAACGCGTGGGACGAAGCGCCGTCTTCGTAAATTAAGCCTTTGTGTCTTTCTTACAACGTTTGTCTCAAATCTTCATTCAAATTTGGTCATATTTTTTGTTCAGGTGTAGCGGAGAACTTTGGCCGACTCAGATCACTTTTCGCACAGTTCTGGTCCACGTTCGCCGTAGTACGGTCGCTGAACTGGCTGGTCAGAAAACTAATGGTGCTTATCGGCATTCGGACAGAAAATGAATTCAAGGTTAGTTTTCTCTTTATATCTTTTTTTAAATGTATATTTTACGGCAAACGAGCAGACGAGCCATCTGATGGAAAGTGGTCACCGTCGCCCATGGACATCTGCAACACAAGAGGTGCTGATGCGTTGCCGACTCTTAAGATACCTGTAAACACGCCTTTTGAAGGACGTCAAGTCATAGCACACAGGGAAAACCTCGGGAGGGAGTCCATACCACAATCCTGCTGTACGAGGGAAAAGACCACGTAACGCTCTGACATTTTTGGAGACCTAAGTGTCAAGGTTACTTGACCGCACTGTTTTCTCATGTTATTCGAAGATGCAGAAAAGAAAAGGCCATCGCTGCTGTCAGATAGTTCTTGCTGCCCTTCGATCAAGTTTTATAAGCTAAATACACAGCAAACACAAAATAAAACCGGCCAAGTGCGAGTTGGACTCGCGCACGAAGGGTTTCGTACCGTTATTTATAAAAACGGTAATCCATCGCAGCTAAAGGTAGGATGTCTTAGTAAAATCATAGCATAAAAAAGGATCACACAAGGGCAGATAGATTAATACCTTTTATAACGTCTTTTCGCCTAAACAATAATTGTTCGATCGACTGGGTATTTGCAAATAAAGTTTACACAGGGTAGTATGGTGATTTGGTGACGTTAGAATCAGAATTCTTAATAGATAACGATTAAAAAAAAAACGATCACGTTTGTATGGGCAATATATTTTTTTTATAAGTACCTTTTTTCTTGCGGATTTATATTCTACTAACGATTCTGATTCGATCATTTAAATATTGCCAGGGAGTTCAAAATCAACCTGTATACTTTAACGCCGTTAAATCTCATTTCCCCGTTATTAATTTTATGTATCCGGTCGGTAGCTCACTCCGTATACATACTTACATTGTGAAATACAAGAAATATATTAAAAGTGCGCTGTGGCAGAGTAGAAGGCGACTTAGAAAATACAAGCTAAACAAAGCTTAAACATCTGTTTAAACATCTGTGAGACTCTCCAACCCGTCTTGCCAGCGTGGAGTGTGTAGAATCCACTGGCTCAAATCCTCTGGCTTCACTGGCCAAGTACAGCTGTACAGAGAGGGTCGTGCTCCTGTAGTGGAGACTAAAAAGACCTGATGATGATGCTTTAAATAAAATATTTTTTTGTTTTTTTTTTAATAAAATAAATAAATGAACAGCAGAAGCAAAAAATACCACGTACAAGTAGAACTAAATGTACTCGAAAACCTACTTAGATAAGAGTTGTCCGAACAATAGCCCTCTGAAACAATGTAGTTGAATATTTATATTGCTTGAACTCTAACGATATTTTTAAATGGAATTGTTTGTTTAAACTATGTATTGCTTGCGGTATTACCATATCATTTAGATATATTACAGATCAATATTTCTTATTCATTATTTTTTTTAATAATGTTTCATGGTATTTAATGTTTTCACTCTTAGTCTAACTAATAATCTTCCATGCCGGTCTGGGAGAAAAGAAAAAAACGTAGAATGTGCCAGCTGTTTCTCTTCCCGCGCAAATTGTAAAAGCTAATCGAGGGATTGGGCTAAAGTGTGCGGAATCATATCAATAGGCGATGCGGCTAGCAACTCATCAATATTTTGATTCCATTTTCCATCTACACGCCCTCCAACATTCTAAATGTGGCCATTAGGTCTTATGAACCTAGGCCCTGTCTACCCCGCAAGGGAAAAAGACGTGATACTATGTATGTATGTCTAACTAATAAACGTAATATTAAAATTATTACCTAGGTTGTCACTCGTATTAGTTTAGTCTTGTTTTAGCTAGGTTGTCCCTCAATCGGTCTTCGTGGGTCCAAAAGCAACAATTATAAATATTTATTTCTTCCTGAACATTATATAAAGCATAGAATATAATATACTTTACTGCTTCGCACGGGTGCGATAAATTATATATTTAAACCTACCTCTTGAATCACTCTATCTCTTAAAAAACCGCATCAAAATCCATTGCGTAGTTTTAAAGATCTAAGCATACATAAAGGAGACAGCGGGAAGCGACTTTGTTTTATACTATGTTCACTACATTGCATCAATTTAGAAATACAATCATAAATAACACACCCATAGAAGGCATAGTTTGTACAAAAGCGGACTTATCACTTTAGCGATCTCTTCCAGTCAACCTCAGGGTAGATGGATACAGTACAAGTAGCAGGCGTTGGCGCAGAATAAATAAACATAAAAAGGTGTTATCATTCGACATTTAAGTGGCCACTTATATTCTTGCATTTTCTTCAAAATCTGATCTCGATCGTACTATATAGGTACGCAGTTGTTATTTGATAACTTTTATGAGATGTAGATTACTTTGTGTTATTATCAGCTTGCCAAAAATGATAGTACTATCTGTCATAACGATAAGAAAAAAATACGATTTTGTATTATTTGCATGTACATTTATATATGACTAGCTGTTGCCCGCGATGACTAGCTGTTGCCCGCGACTTCGTCCGCGGCAATTTCTATTATTACGATTACTCGTAATTAGTTGTTTATAGTAGTATAGATGAATAATTTTCCCCCGTTTTCAAAATATTTTTTATTGATGCTTCGCTCCTATTGGTCTCAGCGTGATGTTTTATAGCCTAAAGCCTTCCTCAATAAATGGACTATCTAACACAAAAAGAATTTTCCAATTTGAACCAGTAGTTCCTGAGATTAGCGCGTTCAAACAAACAAACCAACTCTTCAGCTTTATAATATTAGTATAGATAGAGAAGAATAAGTATAAAAAACCGGCCAAGTGCGAATCGGAATTGCAAACAAAGGGAGGTTCCCCATACAATACATACATAAATTGCTCGCTCGATCCTAGACCATATCTTTGCCTTTGGCCTAGATTATGGTAAAGAAGAGTAAACCCATTTAATATAAAAAAAAAATACAAAAAGCGCTCAACAAAGTTTTTATATGTATATTTTTTTAACTTATTTTCTTTTTATTACCTTTTGTTATAGCGGTAATAAAATATACATATTCTGTATTATAGAGTCTTTGCCCATTACGCTTTGAGAGATACAGACCCGTGACAGACGGACGGACAGAGTCCCGTTTTAGTTAAAGTGTGAACTCTGTACCTACATTTGTTTTCATGTCATGCCTAAATCTTAAAGGTCCGAAGGTATAGGTACTATTATTTTTTAGCTTCATTATATGATAAACGAAAACACGTCGATGTACTATTTTAATTCAAAATCATTTGCATATGTTTTTATACGTACATATTATCCCGCCTTTTTCCCTTGCGGGGTAGACAGAGTCCACGTGTTTACGACCTAAAAGCCACATTTAGCAGGTTGGTGGGTTGTTAGCCACATCACCTATATGATTATCTTCTTCTTCTTCTTCTTCTTCTTCTTCTTCTTCTTCTTAGCATATTTGCGTCCACTGCTGAACATATGCCTCTTGATGGGACTTCCACTCTGATCGTGATGCGGCTATGATTATATTCTATATGATTATATTCTTGCAATTTTTTTATGTCGTGCAAAAACACACTAGTGAAAAAAATTAATTATATGACATTTCGACTGGTTTATAATTCAATATTTTCCAGGCATGGGCGGAAGCAGTTGCAGCAACACAGTCCGGAGTCGCATCTCCTGAACAGAAGGCTCGGGGGTCAAGTTGGCCCGTACTAATGTTCTTCGGGGTGGTTGCCGCGGCGCCCTACATCGTCCTGCGGATGATGCAAGGACTTTCCAGCAGTATCAATGAGAGATGTAAGTAACTCGTCCGGGAAAGTATCACACTCTCACAGAAAAGCGACATCTGAGTAGAAGCTTTACCGATTCTATGCTTCGTTCGGTGAGTGAGAGAGCTGGAATTCTAATCAGCGTTGCCCGAACAAAGCCGATGCGACTTATAAAAAGTGGTCGTTCTGTAACCTTTTGGAGAGTGAATATAAATAAATAGGGAAGAATGGAATGCAGAGGGAGGCCTTTGCTCAGCAGTGGGATTTAATGGGCTAGTAATAATAATTGATTAATAACAATTATTGTTATTAATCAATTAACAGCGCCGTGGCGCAGTGGTTAACACGCCAGCCTGCGATACGGAGTGCCCGGGTTCGATCCCCGGCCAGTACAAGATGGAAAATGATCTTTTTCAGCTGGGCCTGGGTCTTGGATGTTTATCTATATATATGTATTTGTTATAAAATATAATATCGTTGAGTTAGTATCCCATAACACAAGTCTCGAACTTACCTTGGGGCTAGCTCAATCTGTGTGATTTGTCCGTATATATTTATATTTATTTATTTAATTATAATTCTTAACAACCCTTTGCAATAAACTAGCATAAGTCCACCTAAATTTCAATCCCAAAAACGTCCTTTTCCTTTTTAAAATGCAATAGTTCTTCCTCCGGCCAAGACCTGTTCAAGGGCATATCACACATTGGTATTTCTAGGAACGGGTTCTGGCTAGACACCAACATTACATCAACTTCTCCAAAGGGCCTCTACGTGTTGGATCTATATCCCCACGCAAGCCTCTCAATCTCTTATATTGCCTTCTTCTTCCACTTTTGTGTGTCCCTTTGCCAGGTGGCAAAGGCCTCCTCCAGTCTTCTCCATTCTGGCCTTTCTATGGCCACTCTACCCCGTGAAATAAGAGAGATACAAATAATAATAATATATTACAGATATTAAACAAATTTAATTATGTTCCAGTAAACGACCCAACGACGTGGCAAGAGCCGCTGAACGCAGTCGCGCAATACGACTACCAAGCCACCTCCCCACAGGAGCTCAGTTTCTCCGCCAACCAGGTCCTGACCCTGGCTCCACAGCACCTACAAGGCCACTTGTGGAACAGCGGCTGGGTGATGGCCACGACGGACAGACAGCACGCGGGGCTCATCCCGGTGCCCTACGTCAAGGTCATCAAACCAGGCGGCCGACCCAGCGACGCACATAAGGTGGACGTTCCTGAGAAATCAGCAGACAATATAACGGAGATGGAGAAACATTTTGAAAATGAGTTGTAGGTTAGTGTCGTAGAACTGTTAGAACAAATTGATTGACGTTATTAATAACGCTATTTTTCATTAATAGCGATATTGGAATGCGATAATGATATTATTTTCAATATTTTTAGTTATCAGAAACATCAGATGAAGACGTAACGAAAACGGAGAACGAACATTCAAATTCATTTCTTTCTTATACTTTAATCTTGGATAGTGACTCGGTAATCTATTTTGTCTTGAGCTTCGGGTTTGGCTTTCCACGTCTTTTGATCTCCTTTATAGGTATTAAACCATCCTGAATTTAGGATCCGATGGGAGAAACGCCGCTATACGTTAGACACGATACGAGATATCTCCAATCGTATCGCACGTATAGCGGCGTCCCTCTCATCGGATCCTAAATTTAGGATGGTTTAATAGGCGCTTTACTCTCGTCTCGTGAGAGATCTACTAAATGTAGTAAAGCTTCAGGTATACATATATCATTACGTTCAATTGTCATAAGCCGGTATATATCTCTTTTCTCATGTAGCAAGGCCTCTTCGGCTAGCTTACTTACCTTATAGAACTTAACAACCTTAAAAAACGATAGACAACGTTTTAACGATAACATTTTTGAAACGTAAATAAATAATAACGATATCTTGTTGCAATATAGAATTTTTCATGACTGTAACTAGCTTCAACTCTCCAAGTGAGGGCAGAATTCCCTTAACCTGTGTAGGCAGCGTCACCAAAAGGCCTCCAGGTGGAACGGACCTCGGCTTTGGGTGTTGCCTGATAGGCCGCGAATGCATGCATAATGCCTGAAGAGCTGATCTGGGTATCAAAGGCAAAAGCCTTTAGAGAGCAGCAACTCTCATCTTTTGCCTTATGGGCCGAAAGCTACGTTGCCAAAAGGATCTATCCTGATTGCAAGTCACCCGGAACTGCCGGGTGGTCATCGGTAATAGAACTAATCCTACTCTGCGCACTGGATTCCGGTGGCGAGTACAGTCGGCGAGAATATACTGATATTAAATAAAGCAACAAGGTTACTCAAAAATGTTTATAATTATCTTGTGAACTGATGAAAATGTGCTCTAAGAGACTCCCCGTTTTGAAAGTAAAATATAGAATTGCCTAGGATATGTAAGAACCAACCTGCGTTGAAATATTTAGTCCAGGTTTTTTCTACCTCTCAACCCCCAAGCGGTCCAATCGGTCCGCATAACAATAGAAAATCCATTGTGTATGCGTTTCTCGTGCTTGAAGGGATTTTTTAAATACCTCTCCTCAAAGTGGCTTTTAAAAAGTGTAACTAAGTACTTATTGTACATTCTTTTATTTATTTCAATTTACTTTTTCTATTTTCATTGACTATAATATAAAATATTATACAAGTAATAAATGTAATTGTTTATGTATGTCTTCAGGTCTTTGATTATATTATTGTTTACTATTATTTCTCTAATTAGACTGGTGTGCATTTCTAATACCTTTTTTATCCAATTCATATCGGGTGTCTGTTTACACCCGCTATTCAAGATTTTTTTTTTTTACATAGGTTATGTTAAAATGTGTTACAATTTTGACAGAATATCATGGCTTTGTAAATTTTACATTAGAAAAAAAAAATCTTAAAATTAAGACAAAATTTTGCATTCCAAAAATACAATAAATGGAATATGTCGAATTTTCTATCAAAAGCATTCTACATTATATGTTCTTGTTACCTTTCAATAACTTTTACAATCTAGTCCTTATTTTTACAATGGTTTAATTGGTGAATATTGTTACAGATGTATCCTTTATAATTTTTATATTTAACTATTTGGGATTCGGTTATTACTACTTGTAATTATTTGGCAGTTAATGTTTGATAATGTATTTATATGAACCTCGACCAATATGTTTAAAAACTGCGATTTTATTGTGGAAACCGGTACATTTAGGCGAGGCGTCACCACGGGCGAGTATATCGCAGCGACATATTCGCCGTGCCATTAAATTAAATTTCATAGTAACTGTGAATCAATCTCCATTGGCTAGCTCCGTGGCGCAGCGGTCAACACGCCAGTCTGCGACACGAGAGTGCCCGGGTTCGATCCCCGGCCAGGTCATGATGAAAAATGATCCTTTTCATATTGGCCTGGGTCTTGGATGTGTATCTATATGTATTTGTTATAAAATATAGTATCGTTGAGTTAGTATCCCATAACACAAGTCTCGACCTTACTTTGGGGCTAGTTCAATCTGTGTGATTTGTCCGTATATATTTATTTATAATCTCCAGACGATAGAGCACTTGTCGCGGTTGACTCGCCCGTGGAAGTTACGTCTACACCAGGTGACCACAAACGCGGCACTAAGTTATGCGTAGTTTTCGAATACGTAATAAGCAAACGTGAAAACCGCAATAGACCTTGTTAGAGGGTCAGTTTTATCTACGCAACTGTACATTGACGCTTTGATATCTAATTTTCGATATAATTTTTGAAGCGCATTGCCGGCGTTTTTGTCCCATTATGTCCGCTCCATTAAAATGGGTGTCGTTTCACGTTAATAACATAGTGATCGGGGAAATAGTAGTTAAGATAAACAAACATTTCATGCTATTAATGAATCAATTTGTAAATAATTATGTTGCCTAGAATAAGCTCTCTTTGGGTGCAATGGACTTACGGGATTAGTTGTCTCTGGTTTTCGAGGGATGGACTGATTTTGTTATTAAAATAAAATATTTAAATAATAAGTGATGGTTTTTACTTTTAAATTCCCATTCGTTCCTGAAGCTATCAAACTTGTCTAAACACAACCGCTACGCCTTGATACTTGGGTCTCCAAAAATGTCAGAGCGTCACGTGGTTTTTTCCCTGGTACAGCAGGATTATGAAAAGGGCTGAACCCGAGGTTTTCTCTATGCTATGGCTATGGCTTTGGGGTCCGTGTTTATGAGTCGGTAACGCATCAGGCGACGGTGACCACTTTCCATCGGGTGACTCGTCTGCTTGTTTGCCGTCAAATACACACATAAAAAAAAGCCATTGACCAATTTGAATCGCTATACTGAAGCAAGACTGGTCATCAGAACCAATTGTTTGCTTCGCACGCTGATTTCAGAGTGTCGCGTTTGAACAGCGCCGTCCAGACGCGAGTGTCTCCTTTCCTAGTTACGCAGTTGAAACGCGCCGCTCGGGAAACGCGCGCCGCCGCGCCGGCCAGCACTGCCGAAACGCGCGCTCAATATTCAATTTGCAATGTTTTACGACGTCACTGTTGCACTCTTTACCATAGAAAATAAACAGCATCCTGTTATTATATTTGTCCCCGTGATGACTATACAAATGTACATAGCATTGCAAAGAAATGCGCGATTAAAACGCGTTGGTCAACGGCGCGTCTCCGGCGTCACTATGAAATCAGCCTTACTCCAGGAATCAAAGGGAGTTTTTGAAGACCTTTATAATGAATACGAAGAACATTCGTCACTCACTTCAACACCGACTCACAACATAAATAGAAGTTTCTCAGAAACTCAATCTAATACTGCTACCATAGAAGAATTGAAATGTAAAAATATTAAACTGGAGGAGAGGCTTGAAATAGCAGAAAATGAAATAGTTAATTTGTTATCAGAGAATCAAACCCTACTCAAGCGAATTGCAGATTATGAACTAAAGATAAACAAGTTGTCACACATTTGCAAGTCTACCCCCAAGATGGATCATTGCAAAAAGAATCGAAAAAACATAATAGGGAGCGGAGTCACATTGGATTTTTCTAAGATAAATGACAGCCAAATCGATTTAGACTCAGATGGCACCACTGGCAATGCACTTGAAGAAAGAGTTCAAAAACAATCGCCTGCTAAACAAATCCATAATAGCTCTCAAAGTACGCTAACAGATGGCGCTAGGGGTTGCAATGCAAAGAAAAATATTTTCATCGTAGGGGATCAACATGTCCGAGGGTTGTCAGCTACAATCATAAAAAATAGGCATGGTAAATGGAATGATGTATTTAAGCCATACTCATTTGTTATATCTGATGCAACGAGTACGGAAATACTGACATATTGTAAACGTATTTCAAACCAAATTACATGTAATGATGTGATTATTTTAGGGATTGGAAACAACGATGTAGATATACATAGACTTCATTCAGATATTTGTATTGCTGTAAGTAAATTATATAAAGCGACTGTATTGATTTTGCCTGTAAAACATAACAACTGTTTGAATGAGTCGATATTAAATTATCATATCAAATTATGGACAAAACATTTTGAAAATTGTACCATTATAGACATGAACATGAACACCTATGATAATATTGATGAAAATAGTTATTTAGAGTATGTATGTAACAAGGTAAATTTATGCATCGACTATCTTGAATATAAAAAAAGATTTTTGTCCTTTGATAGTATTAAAAAACATATTCGAAATTCATTTACTAAACCTATATGCCCGACAGAAGTAATTCCCAAAAAAGGTACTATTCCTTTTTACTTTTCCAAAAAATCACAAATAGTCCAGGAAAATCAAAACTTGGATAAATCTGTGTCGTCTATTAAAATTGATATTTTGCCCAAAAAAGGCACTATCCCTTATTATTACAAAATTAAAAGGCCTATAGTCGGTTTGCTTGACAAAACACATATAGATTTGAACAAGTCAACTTTTTTTCGACCCTAAAAATATTTTTACTGTTCTTCATCAAAACATACAAGGACTTGTATCAAAAAAGGAACTGATTGAGATTACACTTTCAGACCTTAAAAAAGTTATAAAACCGGATGTATTGTGCTTCACGGAGACATTTGTGAAAAATGGTGAGCAAGTAAATGTACATTTAAGCAACTATGAGTTAAGCACAAGTTATTGTCGACACAAAAAAAGGGGAGGTTCGTGCATATTCATTAAAAAGGGTTTAGAATATAAAGAAATTACGCACTTTAATGACCTTCAAATAATGTTTCATTTTGAATGTTGTGCTGTAAACCTGATTTCGAATAATATTATACTTGTATGCATTTATAGAAATTCATCGACAACACAACGCCATATTGAATATTTCCTAAAAAATCTTGACATATTGCTGCATAGATGTATACAAAAATATTCCAAGAAGAAAATAATTATATGTGGTGATTTTAATATAAATATTATGACTAAAAATAATAAAAATGCATCTCATTTAACTGACATTCTAAAAAAATACAATATGTATCAACACATTCATGAGCCTACTAGGAAAAATTCTTGTCTTGATTTAATAATTAATAATGTGATAAATTCCAAAGGATCAGTGCTTCCTTTGTGGTTATCAGATCATGATACTGCTCAAATAATACAGTTCGAAATTCAAGAAAAAAAAGTTATACCTAAAGCAATATTTACATTAAAAAGAGATTACTCACAAGAAAATATTAGTAAATTTAGTAAATATTTAAATAGCCTTTCATTTTCCGAAATTTATGCAGAAGCAGATTTAAACTTTGCTTTTAACAAATTCCATGACTGGTTTTGCCTTCTCTACAACCTGTGTTTTCCTAAAATTAGAATAAGGTTAAATAGTACCCACACAAATAATTGGATATCCAAAGGATTAAAGAAAAGTTGCAAAACAAAACGGTCACTTCGTTTTAAGTTTTATAATACAAAAACTAATATAGACCGCAATAAATACATGAAGTATGATAAATTGCTCAAAAAGTGTTCAATACTTAGCAAAAGAATAGCAAATAGAAAATATATTATGAAAAGTAGTAACATGTGCAAGGCAGTCTGGACTATTATAAAAAGAGATACTAATCGTAACACATCAAATAAGTATATAAATAAAATTGTAATAGATGGAAAAAAGATATCTCAACCTTCAGAAATCGCTTCAATTTTCAATAATTATTTCATTAATAAAGGAAGCAACCAGAACATGAGTTATAATCCAAAGGTTAGCACTGTTAAAACTTGTGCAAATTCTATCTTCTTGAAGCCTGTCACAGAAAATGACGGAATTAAAATCATTACAGGCCTAAGAAATACACTATCTGAAGGTTTTGATAACATTTCTACAAAAATCATAAAATTTTGTAAAGAGAAGCTTAGCCCCGTAATAGCATTTTTAATAAATCTTTCCTTTGAGAAGGGAGCTTTTCCTGAAAAGCTTAAAATGTCAATTATAAAACCAATCCATAAAAAGGGAGATACCACTGATATAGGAAATTTCAGACCTGTAGCTATAGGATCGGTATTTACAAAGATTTTTGAGAAGATTATGACAAATCAAATTGAATCATTCTTTGACAAATTTAGTATAATTCGACAAAATCAGCATGGATTTCGTAAGCAAAATTCAACAACGAAAGCGACTTTTAACTTAATTGACAATGTAGTACATAGTGTAAATGAAAATAATTATACGACTGTCCTGTTTCTTGACATGACTTCGGCCTTTGATCTGGTTTCACATGATACTTTATTATGTAAATTAGATCACAATGGTATAAGAGGACCTGCTAAAAGCTGGCTAGTGTCCTACCTTGAAAATAGGGTTCAGTGCGTAGAAATTAATCAGTTGAATCAAAAATTTACTGTGCAACAGCACAGATCTAGTTTTGAAGAGAATAAACATGGAGTTCCACAGGGCAGTACTCTTGGCCCTCTCCTCTTCTTATATATGTTAATGATATACCTGACGTTATTAAATGTAAAATAATATTATTTGCTGATGATATTTCTGTGATAGTTTCAACAAATAAAAAAGACACGCTAGAGCAACATAAATCTGACATAATCAATGTATTGACTATATTATCAAATTGGATGAAGATCAATAATTTAAAAATCAATTTAAATAAGACTTTCGTCGTTAATTTCAATAACTTCAAAAATCAAGATATTGAAGTTGTATATAAAACACATAAACTACACAATGTCACAAATGTAAAGTTTTTAGGGATAATAGTTGACCAGAAGCTCACTTGGCATGAACATATAAATATGGTGTGCAATAAATTAGCTGGATTTGTCTATGCCTTACACAAATTGTCTTTAGTATCATGCAAAAATACAGCCCTAACTGCATACTCCTCCTATGTTGAATCAGTTTTGAGGTATGGTATTCTCATATGGGGCAATGCTACTGATAATCAAAAATTATTTCTGGTTCAAAAAAGGTGTGTACGTGCAATATGCAATATTGCACCAGACGTGTCGTGCCGACCGTACTTCAAATGTCTAAAGATACTTCCACTTGCCTGTCTTTATATATTGGAGGTTGGTATATTTGTATATAGAAATTTAAGTAGATTCAGAAAAGCTAAGGACATAACAAACAGAAATCATAGGTTCCCCAACAAATTAATTATGGACACGATTCCTAAAACACAACATTTTCAAAGAAATTGTTACTCAATGTGTATTAAAATATACAATCATGTACCTGAACAATTTAAAGAATTGCCATTTAATCAATTTAAAAATTCTTTAAGGAAATGGCTTCTGGATAAAACATTTTATACTATAAATGAATTTCTGGATTACAAATGACTATTCAAAATGGTGGACACGATGCATGAATTTTTCTTTTATTTCGTTTTTATATTATGATGTATTTACTAAAAATTATAACTAGATTGACAGTATTTAAATTAATCTCATAAGTTACATTGAATAATATTTGCATGCTTATTTTAGCTAAATAGGTAATAAGGACTTTTTACTATTAACACCTATGTATGAACCCTATTTAAAGCAAATAAATTGAATTGAATTGAATTGAGTTTACAAAGCATATTGAACTCGTCAATAATAGTAATGTAAAAAGTTTATAAGTAAAAACAAATACAAGGCTCGCGAGCAGTCGCGCGAATTGACCGTCAGTTTCAAATTACAGAGGAGTTTGTACTCTATTAATTATTAAGTACAAAATAAAATGTTACATTGGGCTCATAATACAGATAAGTAAAACGTTAATGGAACTGAAATGTATTTAGTTTTCTGCAGTTTATATGATGTAAGGATAAAATGAAAGATGCAAATTAGATTTTCGTTTTATTGTAAAGTATGTCTAATTTACAAGTAGGGCTCGGGGAACTCGAAGGTGACTTCGCGACCCGTTAGCTTCTTGTATACGGACTGGAAGGTGTCCACCTGTGAACAAATAGAAATGATGTTAGGTACAATCACAATAAAGCTGTGGGGCGGGATACTTGTAATATGGATGTTTAACAAAATGACGATAATATTATTTCATCATCAACATTGCAACGGTAAGAAGTCCACAGCCGGACAAAGGCCTCTCCTAAGGATTCTTAATTCCATAGAAGGTAATTGCCATGCTCACCATGGTTGGCGAGCGCAGTTACTTTGGCTTCTTGTGCATCCGACGCTGCAGCCCTTCAAAAGCATTTTCAAGCTGGGAAAGGATAGGAATTTGTTGGATCTAGGGAGGGAATGAAGGTATCGTGATACTACTCACTCGGGTGAATGGGGGAAAAGCAAGTAGCAGCTAGGGAGGCCGGGCGCACGTACCCGATGCCATACCTGCTGGCAGCGGGCAAGCAGTTGAGGGTGACCCTGACCTAAATATTTTTCATGAGATTATTATACATATACAATATGTGTATTACCCCAGCAAGAAAATAGGTCCTAGAGAGACGTGAGTAGAACAAATAATTGATTATCTGCTGTGGATGTGACGATTCCTGTAGGAGTAACGCTGTTCCAGCAAGAAATTTCTAAACTAATGAATGGTAAGCTATATATTGTGCATAGGCACATAGCTTATTTTATTAGAATAATGTGCGGCGAAAATATCATTAGTGTGGGTTCCGTTCTTGAGTTTCCTGCTGGAGTAACGTTTTGCTAAATCGTGTTTCTCTTAAACTATTACAGTGCGCATGTAACATAAATATACACGAATAGCTCTTAATTTGTGTGCATGGCACATAATTTTAAATTTAAGAAAATACTTTGAGTTTAAGAGTAATTTCATTAACCAGATTTATCGCGTTTTTTTTTAAAACCCGAGAAGAGCTACTCATGTATATTTATTTTACATGCGCTCATATAATGATTAACAAAAACATCATTTATATGTAAAATGTTACGTTAACACACTCATTATATTTTCTCCACACATTACTATTCTAATAAATAACATTATACACAATTATATCTCACCAATTTTCGAATTTATATTAATTAGAATTAATATTAGTTAAGAATTTTCTTGCTGGATCAGCGTCACTGTAACAGAAATCATTTTTTTTTTTCATAACTACACACCCCACAATTTTTTTATTCGAGGCGCATAATTATTCAATCTACTTACATCTCTCTAGTACCTCCTTTTGGCTGGGGTAACACACACATACAATATGTAAATAATATATGCGTAATAAATCATACCAAAATATGTGTGCAAAATTTTGTCAAAATACATTCAGCCCATGCATTTATACTCACTAACTTTGGCGTGTATAATGTTAGTAAGTATATATTTTACATGTTGATAAAAATCATACTTGCCTTGACTACTTGACAGCTTTTTAGTAAAAGCAAGGCAAAGCGTTAGCTTTAACATTCAGGAGAAGGCAATATAGTAAATAATAAATAAATATATAGACACACAAATTGAGCTAGCCCCACAGTAAATTGTGAACGCGTATCGTAGGATACTAACTAAACGATACTATATTTTAAAATAGATACTTATATTGATAAACATCCAAGACCCAGGTCAATCTGAAAAAGATCGTTTTCCATCATGACCTGCCCGGGGATCGAACCCGGGCACCCTCGTGTCCGCAGGCTGGCGTGTTGACCACTGCGCCACCGAGCTCGCCATTCACCGCCAATCACCGAGCAGTAAGTAACATTCAAACCTTGTGTTCAATGGTGGTCTGTTGGTTCTTGTCCAGGTGCACTTTGATGAGCTGTGAGCCGTCCAACTTGATCCTGATGCGCTTGCCGACTATCTCAGCGGGGAATACGAGGTCCTCTAGGATAGCGTCGTATACTGACGTCAGCGTTCTGCAATTTAAGAATAAAAACTTGATTAGGATGGTGTTGGCTGGATTTGTATAAAGTGAGAAAATTCTGCAACTTTCAGTCCATATACAACAAGCTCAATGAATTTGGACGGTTCATAAGCATAAATATTTAAGCCATAATATAACATGGCATACTGTTTTTGGCATAATGATTTTTAAGCATAATATTTATACACTCCACACTATTACACACAATTTTACTCATTTTTGATGGCGAATCGTTTTCTGGGGCGGTCGCAGTTCTAACCCAACTTAATATGTCCCTTTTTTTTCGCATAATTTGCATTGGCATACCAGTTTTAGCATAAATATTTTGGCATAATAGTTCTTAAGGCATAATAGGCTAGTTTCCTAAAAAAATATAATTAGTCCGTCAGTTAGATATTCAAAAAATATTGGGCACATATTTTTTCTTTTATCGATTAAACAAAAAAAGATAAAGATATAGTTTGAGTTCCGTGTGACGTCATAGTTTGCTACAATTTTTAGCAAACTTTGACGTCACGAGCCCCCACTCCTGAACGTCGGCGCGCTATAACTTTATTATTTATTGTTTATTTGACAAAAGAAAAAATACGTGTCCAATATTTTTTGATTATCTAACTGACGGATTAATTGTTATGTTATTATTACGACCCAGGAAACTAGCCTATTGTTTTTTCAGAAAACCCTTCTTTTCTGGTAGCAAGTCGTTTCTGATGGGGTTGCAGTTCTAACCCAACCTAATCTAGTTTTCTAGTAGCAAGTAGTTTTTGATGGGTTTTCAGTTTTAACCCAACTTAATCTACTTTTCTAGGAGAGATTCCTAACATATTTTTTTAAAATGAAGGCAAAAAACGTAAGCACAAATAATATATAAAAAAATTGATTCTGTTATTCCTAAAAATATAATCCCTAATTACCTATTAGTCTTATCGTTATTATGATTATGGAGATTATGTAAATCATTATTATGCCAAAACAAATTAGCCTAAAACATGATTATGCCAAATTACCCATATGCCAAAAAACAATTATGCCTTAAGAACTTTTATGCCAAAATATTTATGCTAAAACTGGTATGCCAATGCAAATTATGCGAAAAAAAAGGGGCCCCTATTTGGACATATGAGGTGTCGTTGGAATCCTTACAATCTTCCTAGTGTCATAGGCTATAATTATGTTGGCAGAGCTGTTATGATTTTAGACTGCATTCAACGGCTGACACTAAGCTTGTGTCATGGGCGCAATGTACACTAACAAACTCGACTGCAGCCCACAGAAATATCATATAATAATCAAACCTGGGGTGCTGAGATAGCAGATTACATGTTACCAATGCACCATGAAGTTTGTCAAAACTAAATCAACACTGTTCAAAAAGAGAATAGGAGTAGCATTTAGGGGTGCTGGTTTATTCACCATGAAATAATTTTGAATCAGATAAACGTCAACTGATTCTGATAGAATTGTCTGAATTGGGTTGCTATATTCTCTATTTTTTTTTTTACTAAATATTGAAGTAGGCATTTGTCTCCCATCTCACCTGATGGTAAGTGACGATGAAGATGATTTTATGATTTTCTCTTATTCTATTCTCTTCCTCACAGAATCTACAGTTTTTTTTTAATTTTACTGTAAAAAATAATGTTAATTTCTGGAATATGGATAAATAGCTATTGAAGATACTAAATAACTATCTATCAAGTATCTTGAGGATCAGAGCCATCAATATCAAAATCATGTTACTTTAATGAATAAACCTCTATGCATAACTCTTTTCCAGATCTCACACATCTTGATTGAAGCCAGAGATTGTAAATGAAATGATTTTTTAATTTACATGAAACATGGTTAAAATTTGACAATTAAAAACAGGGTCCAGCATGTTTCGCCATTGATAATGCCCTATAGGACACATTTATTACACAAACTCTGGCTAAAAGTAATAATCAGATTATTACTTCTTGTTTCCTTCACCAAGGAAAAGTATTAACCAGATGCCAGAAGAATATATCATGTCTTTTTCCCTTGCGGGGTAGATAGAACCTAGGTCTATAAGACCTGAAGGCCACATTTAGCATATTGGTGGATATTATGTGGAGAACAGAATCAAAATAGTGATAGGTTGCTAGCAGCGTCGCCTAATAATATGATTCCTCATTCCTTACCCATTCCCTCGATCGGCTTTTACAACTGTGCGGGAAGAGAAACAGCTGGTATGTTCTGCATTTTTTCTTTTCTCCCAGACCATATTATATATGTGAATTTATAAGTTTCTTCTACTATTTTATTGGTATTGCTTATATGAACCTACTTGTGGGCCTTGTGGAACCACACAACTTGAACAAAACATGGATGCACACAAGTGCATGTGAATAACACATGTGAAGCTTTAAAAACTATCCGGTCTCAGCATCATTTCAGATGGCCATAGACAGCTTGAAATTGACTCTGGCCACTCCCAAAAAATACAAATAACAGTATTTAGTTTACCTGGAGCGTGGCCTCTTTTGTTTGTTGGCTACACGCGTCTTGTGGCTAGGCTTGGGTAAGATCTTGCGGTCACCAATGAACACAACATGTTTGCCGCTGAACTTCTTTTCCAATTCACGCACCAGTCGGATCTGGATCTTTTGGAACGCCTTCAGTTTGGGCATCGGCACATAAATGATGATGGACTGAAATTAAAATATGGTAATTTAGTTTTAATGATGAATAGTTAATACTCTTTAAATAACATCTTTGATTTCATGGCTGTTTAGTTGAAACTGGATAAATATAATGATTATTATAATGGTTTTGACATCTTTTGTGAATCTTTGAAATATGTTAAGATAGAAAAATAATGTAGAATGTCCTTAGAGCATCAAATACATATTTTTCAAATTAGTATTATTTCAAAAATCAAAAACCTTGTCTTCTATCCTTTTAAAAACCTATCTTAACGAACTAGTGTTTTTGAAATGAATATAACTATACCTCAACTTAAAATCCATCCAGTTGTATGGAAGATACAAAGTAATTAAGGAATGTACATACTAACATGGTGCATGCAAAATACTTAAACGAAGAGCATACATAAAATACACAAACAAAAGAAATACATAACCCTTCTTGACAGTCGGGTAAACATTTGGTGTACCGTAATTTGATAAGACTTAAAATGAATAAAATATTTACATTGCTAAGTCATAAACACTTTTATCATAAATCATGACAGTTTCTGGCAATTAGGGAGCATCCTCAAATTACCTACCTATTTTTCGACTCACTTTACTAATTTTGGCATAGAAGCAGGTAGAATAATGTATTATGAATGCTTAAAATGATCTTGATTCATGTTAAGCGGTGAATTATCTTCAACAGCTGATATTAGAGGCCACCAGGTATGTACATTTCTCAAAGAGAACCGATTCCATATATATACAGCAATAACTTTGTCAAGAAAACTAGATAAGAGACCAAAATACTAATGAAGACAACTTTAGACAATCTCTGTCTGTTAAATGACCACTTGATCATACAAACATAACCTCACTTATTACTGATATAGTACATGTTTAAGCTCACAAATAAATAAACCTAACAGTTACATATGTAAACATGAGTAACAGACTTACTTTTTTGTTGTGCAGTTCAATTTCCTTAGCTTTAGTAATATAAAGCTCCCTCAGTTGAGCCTTCAGGTCGGAGTTGGTCTCCAACTCGACCAGCGCCTGCGAGATCGAGGTCTCGAACGGATCGGCCTCCGCGGCACCAGCTTTGATGATTTTTGTACTCATCTGGAAAGCACAATCACCAAATTTTTCAGTCACGCATCACCATATAGGTTAGGAAAACTTAAGACAACAATATTACAAAAATAGCTTATGTTCACTGAAAATCACTCATACGACACGGTTTCTGCTTATATTTAGCGCACCCAGTTATGGAAAATAAGAAATACGAGCACTATTTCACTTTCAGAAACAAAAACAACGTTGAACACAGGGACCGAAATTGTCACCAGAAAAAATCCACAAAATCATTACCGTAAACTGCAAGCTATTGTCAAAACTAGATTCCCGGATTAATTTAGAATCAAAGTTTCGTTATATTTGTGAGATAAAATGAATATAATTACGAAAATAATCTAAAAATCCACAATGACGGCTACCTTGAATACCTAGCGGGAGCGAAAGAGAAAGAAAATTAGTGTTGTCAACTGTATTTTATATTTCCCAACTCCCAATAAAATCAAAAGCTTGAATTGAATATTAGGCCCGGCCTTCTCTTTCTCTTCTAACTTTATTAGCTCGTTATCGACAAATAATTTTTTTTTGCTGCCTTATTTGAAACGTCACGTCACGTATTTAAAATAAACTGCGGCTCATTTTAATTTCTAAATAAAAAAAAAAGAATAACTGAGTAGGAGATTGAAACGAAAATGAGAAATAAAAAAACATGTTAAAAAATTATCGGGTATTCGGATTTTCGCTTGCCTTCATTCGCCGTGAGTTTATTAGACCTCAGTCAAATAAACTCACGGCGGTTCTTTTAATTTTAATGCTGTGCTCGTAATGTAAACTTAAACCCAAAGCGTAAAATTAAACCATAAACGAGAATGTTAACTTGGGAGACTTGTACAATAAGCGCAATATGTGTTTTACTATTTACAAGGCATATGTTGCGTGCGCCCATTTTACCTACATATGTCGCAAAGTACCATATGCGAAATATTCTGTGCCTAGTTCAAATGAAACGTGTAAATGTGTGAGTGAGTAGCAGGCATGATGTTGCGTGTCAGAATTATGAAACTGTGATATGAAATATTAACTAAACTTCTAGATTCATCACGGTCACACCATCTTCTTGAGGGAGTTACCGGAGGGAATTCTTGTCCCTAGAATGGCCTCCAACTCCGCCCCATACAGCCATCCCAGACCACCGCGACCATATGAATTGGCCGCCTTTCATTGTCCTTCATTTCATACTTCCTTTGTAATGCACAAAACACTTACCGAGATTACTTCTAGCGCTCGTTCATGAGTGTCTTACCGAACGATGTCCTTTGATAGAGCTTCTTCTAAGTTCTCTTTCATCTATTTCGCACAACAACAGCCATTGTCATCTTTTCCAAACAGAGCCCTACTTATTCCTGCTTCCCGCCATCGCCTTTCCCCGTTCCCCCCTCCCTTCGTCTCCCGTGTCGTTCCATTTTACGCAGTACTTATTTCGCGTTCGCGACAACATACTTATCGATACTCCACTACAAAGAATATATTGTGCTCGATGTTAGACCATATCTTTGCCTTTGGGCTAGATTATGGTCAAGAGTAAACCCATTTAATATATATAAAAAAATAAAGTGTAAAAAAATAAATTCCGGCGGCGGCGCCCTTATTGTCTTGGCGCATGTGTGCGCAGCAAACTTCGGAAACAGGGGTGGCTTGGCCCTGAAAAGGCCGTATAAACTACGCCAATTGATTAGCTGCTGAGTGTAAAAGCAACTAAGGCAAAAAGCCGAGCATTTAAAAAAGGTACCCCTTTTTTAAATGCTCGTCTCGTCAAATGAGTGATTTTAGCGAGTGTTTCCAAAACGACTCATTTTCGTATCATTCGGTAACGAATATATGAGCTCAGAAGGACAGAGTACTCGTTGCACAATCTACGTTTTAGGGTTCCGCACCCAACGGGTAAAAACGGGATCCTATTACTTTGCCTTCACTATTCGTCTGTCTGTCACCAGCCTGTATCTCATGAACCGTGATAGCTAGAAAGTTGAAATTTTCACAGATGATGTATTTCTATAGCTGCTGTGACAACAAATACTAAAAACAGAAAAACGAATAACGGTTTTTTTTTTGCCGTTTATTGCGAATGGCGATGCTAATCAGTAATTAACAAAGTAATAGGAACTGGCTCACTGGCCTGGCTCAACTACTACTCCCGTATCCATTTAGCTAGTTCAAAACTATCTCTACAGGCTAAATTAACCCTGTTCTGTACAGTACAGTCCATGGATGAATTATGAGAAACATATTTCTTACTACAACAACACTTTTCCTAGGGAGAGAGACTCACACCCACCTATAAAGAAAATCTATGCGTCACACAAACATGGAAAAATTTTACTCTGACGTGGTCACAAGTTACTCGATAGTTACCCGAATTACCTGCATTGTTAGACATGGTAATACTGACTTTAGTCGTACAGAAATATTTTTTTTGTATCATCTTCAAGGCACGGCTTGTCGTTTCATTCTCTGTAAAAGTTTTAAAGGCAAATAATGTAAATGGAATTTTATTTTTTACCCTTAAATTTTTTTCTGTACAATGTGTGTTACAAGTCTGTCTGCTTGTAATTCAGTTTATTGAAATATTAAACCAAGAAAATAACGAAATAAGACTTTTTGATTTCTGAACATAAAATTGATTGTCAAACATTTGTCCGTTCCAAATAAAAAAGAATATATTTTTACTACGGTACTTCCAAATAAAACATTTAACTATGTAGCAGTTAAAATTTATCGATAATATAGTGAATGTATAAATGTATGTTTATTTTAATTTAAATTTCAAATAAACATTAATTAATAAAAAAAATAAGTTCTCGGTTTTGTTGAAGATGGTTTATTTTTCACAAACATTCAGAACGTTTGTATACAATTTTCCTCATGATGACATGAAATGAAACAATTTCGCGAAATTATTTTTTAACTTTAGATAATAGTGTTCAATAAAACTTTGTCTTTTATTTGTAAATTAGCTTAAAACTTTGTCTTTTGTATGCAAATTTGAAAATCTGAAAAATTGCCCTAACATCAATATATTATTGAAACTTGCGCCAAATTATATTCAGCAGACTCAGCGATGTTTCAGCGTAATTGAGTAAATAAACCTTGGATGCATCCGCCACGCGCCGGCTACGTGTATAGTCAAGTCTGCGACTAATTGAAACAATGAGGCCGCTTACAAATGGGTAAGTCATTCAATAATACCTTTTCTTATAAGAATGTAACTGACTTTGCTTATATTTATTAGGTATATTTTGTGTTGTTAATTCACTAAGATAGTTTGTACTAGCAGTGGAATCCTGTTACGTCCAGGGAAAGAATGGCACTATGAATAATAAGCTCCACAAAATGATGACAGGATTCAGTGCTGTCCAAAGTGTCTTTAAAATTGGTGCCTTAACTGAGGTACTACATGAACATTTTAATCATATTGATCTGCCAACAGAGCTATGAAACCAAAATGTTGGCATTTTAATATGCTTAATGTAAAAGAATTCAACAGCCTACCGGTTATGGCTATGGCAAACACAAGGACAGACATCAGCCTCCTATGTCAGTCCTGATGATGGGCCCCTTTGAATGTAGAATTATAAATTAATTTGGAAATGAAAGTAAAAGCACATTTTTCAAAGTTAAATAAAAATTTAAACAAGTATCAAAATAAAATAAAAAATACTGCTGTGTACTATATTATTTTTATTAATGAATTTTGTAATGCTTTGAATTGTGTAAAAATTCTAAACAATACCTACATACATAAACTTTGAATTTTCTTTATTATCTCCAAACAAATATACAATAATCTTAAATTAAACTACTTATCAATAACCCTAACTATACTAATAGAAAAAAAAAAAACTTAAAAATAAAAGAATTTAAATCTAAAAATCTAAACTAAGGTGTTGCCCGTGTGGCATAGTGCCAAGAACACTAGCTGCATTCCCCCGCTGAATAGCAATTGCAATTCTTTGCGCGAGGAAAGAGCCAGCCCTCTTGTCACCAGCGGCGTCGACAAGCCTGGGTGCTAACCCCTTAAAGAATTTCTTTGTGCTAGGACCCCATGGACCCAATGTTTCGACACCAAGCGGAACAAATATGTACTCATCAATAAGAGAAGCATATTTGCGCCGCTTGGCGTCCTCTGCAGCCTCCGCCGCAGCTCCAGCCCTCAGGACAGTTCCCCCGAGGCGAGAAGGGGCCACCGTGTCGACGCATGTAGCGTCCCACACGAGAGCCCTTCCCCGCTCCCAGGGGACCAAGGTCAAGCCGTCTGGGCGCTTGCCATCGTCGCGCGATATACCTGCTGGCTCCAAAATGCTTGGAATTTCGGCGGTGGCAAGCGCCCTTTTAAATATGTCGTTGAGGGATCCGTGGCGGGAGAACCTGCCTGCGCTGCGCTGACAGTGTAGTCCATGGACTCCGTTTCTGTCGACGGCGCTGCCACACGGGCATTGATGTCGTTCGACAATGGCAGCTCCCAGCCTGAGACCTACGGCGATTCGAAAGCTGCCATTGTCGAGAAGTGTTCCGAGGTTGGCCGAAGGAAGGGCGTGTAGCCAATGGCCGGATTCATATTCTGATACAGCAAGAAGCCTTGCGCGGTCAGTGTCACTGATAGAATTTTGAATCAGAAAATTATGATCTCTCTTTACCAATGAAGCATCCCAAAGTTTTTGACGGTTTGGTGCCTCAGGGATGCTGTCATTGGGACAGAGAGTCTTCCAGGCCTCGATTGCATCCGATGCACAGTGTATCTCAGCTAAAGGTGATTTTAAAATTCTTGTACACATATGTGATACACTATGCACGGACGAAAGAAAGGCTGGAAGAGCAACACTAGACGCCAAGGATCCCAATACTCTTAGAAATGGTAAGAGAGGTGTCCCGGAACTTCGGTGCCATGTTAAATGGGGTCTTTTTAGCGGAAAACACGCAGACTTGTGTCTTAGTAGGGTTGAATTGAACTAGGTTTAGTTTACCCCATTCAGAGACCTGCTCCAGAGAGGTCTCAATGTCAGACACAAGTCTCTTTCTGTTCTCCTCCACCTGTGTTTGAGGGATATTTGCACGACCTGCATAATATGCATCACCCGTACTGTCGTCTGCATAGCAATGGATGCTACTAGTGTTAAGCATGTCGTTGATGTGCAGAAGAAACAGCGTAGGTGATAAAACAGATCCTTGGGGGACGCCAGCATTGATGGGCATGATATCGGAGCATAATCCGTCTACAACGACCTGAATGCAACGCCCAGATAAGAAACTAGCGACCCACAAGCATAGTCCCTCAGGAAGCCCGTAAGATGGTAACTTCGCGAGAAGAGCCTTATGCCAGACCCGGTCAAAAGCCTTTTTGACATCTAGACTAAATGCCAGTGCTTCTCCCTTGCTCTCGATGGCGGCTGCCCATCGATGCGTGAGGTACACAAGAAGATCACCAGCACTACGCCCGTGTCGGAACCTGTATTGACGGTCACTAATTAGCTGATGATCTTCAAGGTAACCAAGGAGCTGGATGTTTATCACACGCTCCATCACCTTAGAGAGCAGGGAGGTTATCGCAATAGGCCGATAGTTAGACGGGTCTGTGCGGTCACCCTTTTTAGGAATAGGGTGAACGTAGGCTACTTTCCACGAAGACGGGACTTTTCTTAAGGTGTAAGACAGCGAGAATAGGCGTGCTAACACCGGAGCCAACTCAGGGGCGCATGTTTCGAGCACAATTGCTGGAATGCCATCAGGCCCGCTGGACTTCCTGACGTCGAGGGAAAACAGAGCACGTCGCACTGCACTTTGAGTGAAGCGAATTTCCCGCATTGAGTGCTCGCATCGCGGTAAAAAGGGCGGCGATGCTCCTCCGTCGTCAAGGGTAGAATTTGACGCAAAGAGAGTAGCCAAGAGATCGGCCTTCTCTTTTGCGGAGTGAGCCAGCGAGTCCTGATGATTGTGCAGAGATGGAAGTGAAGGGCGACAGAAATTCCCCTGCGCTGCCTTAGCAAGAGACCAGAATGCTCTACTCCCGGAGGGATAGCCAACCAGTCTCCTACCAATGCGCTCAGTGTGCGCAACTTTGCTGCAGTGATCTGCTTCTTGTAGGCTCTTGAAGCTGCGTTGAACCGCTTCTTCAAATCAGAAGTATTACGATCCTTGACATTTCGCGCAGCAACCCAGGCTTCGTAGGCTTCGCGCTTGAGGTGGGCGGCACGCAAAGACGAGCAACGAAACGAAGGTTGAGACCGTCCTCCGATACGTTCCGAGCTGGGAATGTAGCACTCCATGCCCAGCAGTATCGCCTCGGCGACAGCTTTCGCACAAATGTCAGGATTTTCTGATGAGAAGCACAACCGTCTCCAATGGTAGGATGCATAAAACTCTCGCAATCCATCCCAATCTGCTGACCTATAATGCCACACACGACGCATACCAGGTGGTCTGGATTGCGTGGTCTGACCGGATGGAACCACAGCACGTACCAGGCAATGATCCGAGGTTCCTAGAGGGGCATCACGGAATACCTGGTAATCGTTTGTTTGTGAGGTCAGCAGAAGATCCAACAAAGCAGGGTTGTGTCCTTCAATATCAGGTATTCTGGTAGGACCATCAACTAACTGGTTGAGGTCATTTGTTACAGCAAAGTTGTATGCAGCCTTCCCAGCGTAGTCGGTCTTCAGTAATCCTAGCCACTCAAAGTGGTGAGCGTTGAAGTCCCCTAGGATCACTACCTCCGCCGATGGGTGCTTCTGGAGAATTTCGTCTATGCCCTTCTGTACATGCCCGAGAAGTCGGTCTGTTTCGGCATCACCGCTATGGGACCTATAAAGGCACGCATAGAACCGGATGCGGTCACCGTGATCTACGCGCGCCCATAACAATGACAGGTTTCTGTCTTCAAGGCTGCTGAGACGTCGACAACATACATCCTCCCGTACGTACATACACACCCCAGCATTGGGCGTAAACTTGTGCTCCAAGCTGAAACCGGAATACAAGAGATATGTGACGTCGGTCGGAGAGGATATTTGTGTCTCAGTCAGGAAAAATAGAGCCGGCTTAGTCGTCTCCAAGTGATGATGGACGACATTGAGGTTGGAATGCATTCCTCTGACGTTGAAGAAGTCCACATTGAATGTGGAAGGGGGTGCCGCTGTAGAAACATGTTTTCTATTTTTCGATCTTGCCATAAAAAAGGTGGTTAACAGGGAAAAAAATGAGGATTGCCGTAGTTACGACAGTTACATAGGCAAAGTTAAGGAATGATGGCCCGCAATGATTGACCAGTGAGGTGCGCTGCTGGCACGGGGGACGGAAGGGCCCCCGATCCAACACAATGATCAGCCGCCGTGTTCCACTCCGGTCTCCCAGGCCGGCACGACGACCAATCACGAGCTTTTGACACTGGCGGCAGGACAGCCTCCCTAGCCAGGACAGCCAGGGTTCGGGTCCTCTACGTACCAGCGGGCGGCCAGCGGACAACCGTTTCAGCGGGTCTCCCTGGCCCCCGCGCCAACGTCGCACCCCCAATCAGACAGTGCAAGACTCCAGTCCTTAAGGGACCATAAACTGTCGGAACTACGGGAATCGGGAATGGGGATTGGCTCTCACGCGCAACCGTCGAAACACACCCAACGGTGCTTTACGATAGATTTCGGCATGAGGGTGGTCGCCAGCAAGTCGGACCCCACGAGGTCCTACCACCGAGCATGTCGGGTATTTTTCTCGCCTCTTACGAGATGCCAACCTGACGGGCAGTGGGGAATTGTATTCTACTCCGTCCCCACACAGAGAAAAAGTAGCTGCGGCGCTGTTCAGACGATGACCTATCTAATACACTGCCCCCGCTCTCCTACTTCCTGTACGGTCGAGGTTTGATTAAGGCAAATAATCCTGCCGTCGAAGTGGCCAAATTTTGGTTTAACTTGATATAACATTTATTAGGTATAGGTATATATCTATTTTGACTCGAAAAGAAGAAGAAGACGGTAGGGATATGTAAAAACCTTAAGTAGTATTAACTTAACATACCAATTACCTACACCTAGCCAAAATACCACTATCAATATCCACTAGCAAAAAAAAAACAACAATTATTGTCTTATAATATCTATAAGGTTTCCGTTTTTTGCCCATTCAGCTACAGCACACCAAAATGACCATACATAACATAACTCATAGATAAAACGGAAAAGGCACTCGCCAACTTTGGTACAAGCACGATAAACTAATCTCTCTCTATGCGTGTAGTACAGCAACAAGTGTTCAACTACTGCGAAGTGGCGTAACTATGCCTTCTGAGGCCCATGGCAATTTGGCAGGTTGAGCCCTCTGCTAATTAAAAATAAACGCCCTAGTAATTTATTTATTTTTTGTTGTTGTTATAGTGGTAATAGATACAGCAACGTGCCATACGGATGGACAATGGAGGTTTAGTAATAGGGGCTTGTTTTAACCCTTAAAAGAATGCTGTTTGATTTTTGTAATATGTAAAATAATGCTGTTTGATTTTAGTAATATGTAAAATACCTACTACGTTAATTAAAATACATATTGTGTTGGTAAAATTCATAGAGGAGGCTAAATTGCTAAATAATAGTTTCATATAAATACCCTGTGATTTTGAACCTCTGAACTATACTGAAATGCTGGAATCGGAACAGAATCCCTAATGAAGTATAGAATTGCAAGAAAAAAGGTGAAAATAAAAAAAAAATTTAGACATCCCATACAAAGTCGCCAATCAGGTGGACGAATTTCTATGCAAGGTAATTTTTTTTTCTTTTTTCTTGCAATTCTGTATTCCATTACGGATTCTGCTGGAATCAGAATCCCTGCAGATTTCAGTATAGTTCAGAGGTTCAAATTCACGCGGTATTTAATGACCAAGTTTTTTTTGTTTATTATTACTTGGCCTTTCCATTCAGTAACTGTCAGTGTGAAGCGGCCAAGTTGTCTTTCACAATCTTATTGAAATCCTTAAAATATTATCTTTTCTTTTTTCATTGTCTAATAACATTTATTTGGCCAGACGTCTATTGGGCAACGAGCATAACATAATATTGATATTGTCACAAAATTAAAAGTCCATCACCAGTAGTTGTGGCCAGTGACGCCTAAGATTAAAAAAAAATTGTTTGTAACATTTGCAACCGCTGAAGAAGTCTTTAGTGGGCGACGAATAGAACCCCTCACACCAGGAGCCCATGGTATCTTGCCTACTCTGTTAACAACTGTTACGTCACTGCAACCATGTACAAACTGATAAGCAGTGACCGAGCTGACGTCGACGCTTACTGACGCACGTTACGGACGGATTTGGAAAAGTCAGTATTTCAGTTTACTCTTTTTGTTCAGTGCTCATCTCTTTTTCATTCATAATTTTGTTCACTAATACTAAAAGAGTAAATCCATTGAAAGAATTATTGAGTAAATGTATTTTTTGTTGATGTAGTTTATTTCATGCAAAAATCTTATAATAGGTTATTTATTGTTTTGTTATTTTAGATATGTTTTAATAATTTCTCAGTGGTTATAATAAGCATTATAAACATCTAAATATTTATACTAAATGCGAAAGTAACTCTGTCTGTTTGTTACCTATTCACGTTTCGTGCTCACAACTGAACCGATTTAGATGAAATTTTGAATGGAAGTAGGTTAAGGCTCGGGGAAGGACATGATGAAACTTTAATCCTGGAAAAAGTTACTATTCCCTAGGGATATATATTTTCGTTTACTATTTTATATTTCCTCATATATTTTTTGATATTTTATCCTGTCTCTTTATCTGACCGTATCCACCGGACACGCTCATCTTGTAAAATGGTTTTGAAAAAGATTTTATGGCCTTAGGCAAAGACAATAATGTCTTGGCGTTAACTTTTCCAGGAATACTTTACCGTTATTCATTTAGACATTCATAAGAAACTAGCGTCCTGCCGCAGCTTCGCCAGTGCAATGTACTAATATGGAGCAGTAAATTATACATATAAACCTTCCTCTTGAATCAATATATCTATTAAAAAAACCGTATCAAAATCCGTTGCCCAATTTTAAAGATCTAAGCCTACAGCGGGAGGCGACTTTGTTTTATACTATATTTAGTGAAGATACAGGTATACGAGTAGTCCTGTTTTAAGGGAATAACTACTCGGTACATTTTCTTTTCTGCCTGAAGATTAAATCGAAAGATGTCTATCGCACTCGTAAAACCTTGTCAATACTTATCTAAACTTGTTGTTTGAGTAATTGAAGTCGATTTTACAAGATTAACTGAAAGATAACATTATCGTATCAGACTAACAACTCGTGTAGGTATATTAGAGGAACTGTAAACGCCACTTTTTACCGGCCTGTTGCGTCATGTACTCACTCCTGAACTGAATCTTTTGTTTGATTGAAAAATGAAAAAAAATCTAATAATTTCGATAATCTATATGACGGATTAATTATTTAGAAATAAGCCCCCAATGAGAATAAAACTCTAAGTTGCTGTCTCGTCAGTGACTGGATTCAGTAAAGCGTGATGGGGCTCATATTAGTTTGAATTCGTGATATAAATTCTCTCGTCTTATATTATGTAGCAAATATAAAAAATAATCTTTGTTTTACTCATTCAATTATTTGCGAAAGATTTATCGTTAAAGTCAGCTAATTCTACCAATGCCGAGAGCGTCACAGATAACCTTTGATATTGAGCCTTACTATAAAATATAAATTAATAACAAATCATAAACTGTGTCGTAATCGTGATTACCTTTCTACGAAAACATTTAAAATATTTTTTATCTTTTACTTTTTATGTAAATATTATACAATCCGTCTAGTGATAAATAAAGATTGAAGGAAGAGTGGGTCTTCGCAGTTGCGCCTGTCGGCGTACCGTTTTCGGACTCATAGTGTTGTTGCGCGCGGCGTCTAGTTTCAGAGGGCAGCGGGATCCGGAGCAACGGTTGTCTGCTGGCCGCCCGCCGATAGTTGGGAGCCCAATTGCAGACTAGCCAGCTGTGAAAGGCTGCTCCGCCATCGCGCGCATAATCCTAAGGTTGCTCCTGTCGGGCCGGTTGGCATCCGGACGAGAGGCCTCGACAGGCGGCCTTGGGGGGGTCCGGGCGTCCCCGCGGTCTCCGCGCTAGATTTTCTCACCGCTCAGCAGCACTATGACTTCCGATGGAGACTGGCTGGTGCCTCGCGTAACTGCCACTCTTCGCCTTTCTTCCCTCTTGCCTCTTGACCAATCTAAAATGAGTAAAAGAAATAGAAAATTGAGGATTCGTCAGCGGATGCACAGCCTCTCGTTAAAAGTGCACCTCACAAACATTCGAGGTCTGCACTCCAATCTCGTCCCAGTCCACCACCATCTTGAAACTGCAAGGCCGCATCTGCTCTTGCTTACGGAGACGCAAATTAAAACTCCTGCTGATACATCTTATCTTCACTACCCTGGATACGTCCTGGAGCACAATTTTCGGTCAAATGCAGGAGTTTGTTTCTTTGTGCGTGATGACATCTGCTGCAAGCGTCTCCGTAACTTGGAGAACCCCGCCTTCTCGTCGATCTGGGTGCTTGTGGACACCGGCACAGAGAAAATAGTCTATGTCGGTGTCTACCGATCGCATAGCGGTGACCAGGAGACGACGAGGCTGTTTCAGTACCTAAGTGAGGCTGCTGATGTGGCCCAACAAAGGTACCCTGCCGCGCAAACAGTTTTTCTGGGGGACTTTAATGCACACCACGAGCAGTGGTTGTTCCCATACCAAAAGACAGACCATGCTGGTAGAGAGGCGTACAAGTTCGCCTTGTCCTTTAACTTTTCCCAGCTGGTTGACCAGGCGACTCGGATACCTGACGTTGAGAGCCACACAGCCAATTGCTTGGACCTTCTGCTGACCACTGAACCTGACCGATACCAAGTAGCAGTCTCAGCTCCCCTTGGGAGTTCTGACCACTGTATGGTGAAGTCCGTTTTTTTATGTCCCCCACCCGACTCCAGCCCTAGAGGCACTAGACGGGTGTGGCGATACGGGTCAGCAGATTGGGATGAAATGCGGCATTTCCTAGCATCTTACCCATGGCTAAAAGTGTGTTTTTCATCTGACGATCCGTCGAGCTGTGCAAGTGCTGTTGCCGAGGTTATCGGTCTGGCGATGGAATACTATATTCCATTCTCGGATCGACCCTCTGGTTTCAAGGCTGAGCCCTGGTTCAATGCTGACTGTTTAAAAGCTGAAGCCATTAAACAGTCAGCATATCAGGCGTGGTCCGACGCTAGAAGTTGCAAAGCTCCGGATACGCAAAAAAAGAAGAAAGCTTTTAACTTTGCGGCCAAGTCCTGCAAGAAAGCGCTAAAAAAGGCTCGCTTTGACCACATAGGCAGAGTCGGAACCAAACTTGCTTCACACCCCTCGGGGAGCAAAGCATTTTGGTCTCTAGCCAAGTGCGTTGAAGCTAACTTTTGCCGCTCCTCACTTCCTCCTCTGCAGAAACCTGACGGAACACTGGCACACATGGCGGTAGAGAAAGCAAATTTACTTGCTTCTCTATTTGCTGAAAACTCTCGTCTGAATGCAGGTAACCAAACACCACCCCAGTTAACACCTTGTGGATGTAAAATGTCAGAAATCCGCATTCACCAAAAGGAGGTTCTCAAAATTTTACGCAACCTAGACGTAAACAAAGCCAGTGGTCCCGACGGTATACCTGCTATTGTATTACGTAATTGCGCAGCCGAATTGTCACCTGTCCTGACTCGCCTATATCGTCTTTCTTTTCGGACAGGGAATGTACCTAAAGCGTGGAAACTCGCCAATGTTCAACCCATACCCAAGAAAGGTAGTCGTGCCGACCCTGCAAACTATCGCCCAATCGCGATCACCTCCATTCTCTGCAAGGTAATGGAGCGTGCTATAAACAAGCGCCTGCTGGCATACCTTGAAGATAATGATCTTCTCAGCGACCGGCAATACGGATTCCGCCAGTGCCGGTCTACTGGGGATCTTCTTGTGTATGCCACGCATCTTTGGAGTGAGGCCCTTGAAAAACATGGTGAAGCACTTGCTGTCTCACTTGACATTTCAAAGGCATATGACAGGGTTTGGCATGACGGTCTTATGGCGAAACTTCCAACCTACGGTATCCCCGCCAGTCTTTGTGCTTGGATTTCAGATTTCCTGAGAGAACGGTCTATTCGAGTAGTTGTTGACGGCTGCTCATCGAACCTATTGGCTATTAATGCTGGGGTACCTCAAGGATCTGTTCTTTCCGCAACGCTTTTTTTCTGTCTCCGATTGGGGCGATGCCAATCTTGTAAGATTTAATGCCTCGAAGACACAGGCATGTCTTTTCACCGCAAAGAAGAGCCCATTCAACTTGGCTCCTACTTTTCGAAATGTTCCTGTTCCCGTCACAAATCATCTCGAACTTCTTGGTATTGACATATCCTCCAATCTTAACTTCGGTAGCTATATCGAATCCAGGGCTAAGACTGCTTCAAAAAAACTGGGCATCCTCTCCAAGGTCCAACAGTATTTTTCTTCAGGCCAGCTATTGAGCCTTTACACAGCTCAAGTCCGCTCCTGTATGGAGTATTGTTCCCATCTGTGGGATGGATCCGCCCGCTACCAGCTCGAAGCCCTGGAAGCTATCGACAGACGTGCCAGAAGACTCGTCGATGATGAGATGCTTACGGTAAAGCGACTCCAGAGCCTTAAACACCGCCGATTAGTAGCTAGTTTGAGTGTCTTTTACAGACTGCATTTCGGTGAGTGCGCACAGGAACTGCACGATCTAATTCCCCCTGCACCATTCCATCTCCGGACGACACGGCGTGGACAGGGATTCCATCCATATGTGGTCGATATTCCTGCTCATCGCACCTCTAGATTCGCCTCCTCCTTCATTTTGCGAACCGCGAAGGAATGGAATTCCCTTCCTGCGTCGCTGTTTCCCGACTCGTACAATTTAGGGATTTTCAAGGCAAGAGTGAATAGGCATTATTTGAGTTTGCGTGTACCACCCTAGACCTCATCGTTGTTTCCCATCAGGCAAGATGGATGTCAAACGCAATCAAATTTATGAATAAAAAAAAAAAAAAAAAGAAAATAATATTAGCTTTTTATTGCACCATGATTCCATACAAAAGATTCCACCATATACAGGGTGATATTGAATTCATTAGCAAATGTTTAAAGAGTGACTCAATCCGCGAATCTGAATAACTTTCATTATGAGACTAACTCCGAAATTGATAAAAAAAATCAGCTGTTCCATAGATTTTGCCTAAGTAGATATTCCACTTTTGTATGAAAGAGCAGATAATTTTTTCAGAACAAAAAAGAGAAGCGGCTGCTACATTCTACGTTTTTTCATTTCTCCCAGACCAGCATCGAAGAGTATCGCGCAATAACTCGTAATTGTAAACTATTAAAATAATGTGTGTGAAATGCTTAAAGCAACTAACGTATTTAAGTTGATAAGTATTAAAATTGTATCCTAATAGCTTTTCAGATATATTGGGTTTTTTGAGATATGTATAACAAAACAATCATAATATTATACTGTACCCAATAGGCATTGTTTTGTTATACGTATCTCAAATAGAATAGGCAGCGTTTTCGATACGAGTAAAAGTCCCGGGCGGCTCGACTTTTTCCGACACTTCCAACAATTATCGCGATATTTCAACCCATTTACACAAAAACTTGACAAATTATACATGGTAAAATTTTGATCGTTTTGAACCCTCAAAGGGGTGACTCAGACCATCAATATGAACAACTTTTTCTACAGGACCAATGCTGGGAACTCAAAAAATATCGACATTCCCATACAAAAGAGTCCCGCCCGCCGCCCGGTCAGTTTGTATGAGAATGTCGAATTTTTTTTGAGTTTCCAGCATTGTTCCGATAGGAAAAGTTGTTCATTTTGATGGTCTGTGTCACCCCTTTAAGGGTCCAAAACGATAAAAATTTCACTGTGTATACCTAAACCTTCCTCGTGAATCACTCTATCTATTGGCGATAACCGCGTGAAAATCCGTACAATCGTTTTAAAGTTTATCGCGAACAGACGGTCTGAGAGATGAACTTTATTTTATATTTTCTTACAGGCAACCGATTAGGTAGGACTTCAAAGAATGAGATAGTAAGGTATTATTTTATTATGAAGTTAGATAGAACATTTATTAATCTACGATTTTGCTTGCGTACATTATTTGATCGAAACCTCGCTCATCTCAGCAAACTAAAGAAATTTCAAGATAATATAAGGTTTATTTATTAAGTTCATCATCATCATCATCTGGTCTTTTTAGCCTCCACTGCAGGAGCATGACCCTCTCTGTACTCTGGAGCCATAATTGGCCAGAACAGACAGAGGATTTGGCCTACACTCTCCTCGCTGGCCAGACGGGTTGGATGGAGAGGTCTCATTGATTTTTATGAGTTTTTTTTAGCTTTTATTTCCTAAGTCGCCTCTTCCGACATCCGTGGGAAGACTTGGAGTGGTCCTATTCTACTCTGCTGGAAACCACACGGCTATTTAGTTAGATATTTAACATAAAATATTGGTTTCATGTGAAATACAAACAAACAGATGAACATAAACATGTCCTAATTATGAATAAGTAATTCATTTTCTTGTTGCTTTTTAACTTACCATACAATTATTTATTTACTTATGTAAATGAAACACTTAAGTAAATAAATACTTCTTACAATTCTCTTGAAAAATTCGTCACACGATGGAACTGTGGATCGAGGTCAAATATAAGTTTTCTGTAAAACGAATAAAACATTGTTTTCACAAGTGTTCAACTATGAAATATGATTTATTATATTATTCAAAGAATTGTCTAGCGACGATCGCATTATTTTCGACCATATTGCTATAACTATAAAGTCCATAAAATGTGGCAATTTTAATGTAGTAACTTTGTTTATGCATTGCTTATAAGAGATCGTAGGTACTCACATACGGTAGATTATATGTTTCTCAGTTAAGTTTGCACGTAAACAAGATAACACCTATTAATTAAAGTGTTTCTTTAAGTTATACTTATACCTATCTTGTGAAAAATAATATTGCATATAAATACGTACATACAAATAGGTGGACTTATGACATAAGGCATTCTCTACCAGTCAAACCAATCCGAGATATAAATTGACTGGTTTGTCCGCGTGGGATGCGGTCTTACTCGATTGTACCTCTTTTTTGCAGGCTAATTAATCAAAGGTATGTTGATGTGATATAATATTTATTTTCTGTAGTCTGATTTCCATGAAACCTATCGATTACTATCTAGTTCTACATTATTTTTCTTCTTAGTCGTACACTCTTGACAGAGTGGTCGTGATTATGGATTGGGTTGCTCGTCTATGGCCGCTGCTGTTGCGATCCTTCTCCACGTATCTCTGTCTGCGGCTTTTTTGGAGCATTCTGTTGCTGGGCACTGTGTTACAGCTTTGACAACATCTAGCCACCTCGTTGGATACCGACCGCGTGAACGCTTGCCTTCAATGCGGCCCTGAATCACCAATCGCTCTATAGAGTTTTCTTTGCGGGTGACATGGCCGATGAATTTAAGGATTCGAGACTGCACAATCGACGAGAGCCTTTTCCTGATCCTTAATTCCTTTAATATGGACATGTTAGTGCGGTGGGCAGTCCAACTTATTCTGAGAAGTCGTCGCCAGCACCACATTTCTAAGGCATCGATTTTCCTCCGCTCATTCAGTCTTAATGTCCATGTTTCAGCTCCATATAAGAAAATTGGAAAGACTTAGCAGTACATCAGACAGTTCTACATACTAATTACTTTTTATACAGGGTGATTTTGACTGCAAGAAAAAAGAAAAATGAACAATAAATTGCCCTTCACATACAATTTTACCGATCAGCTTGTCAAATTTCAATGGGAAGCCTAAATTTTACTTAAAATATTTCCAATGAGATCAAAGTCATATACATGATATAGTTATTTTTGTGCGAATTGTCTTTATATATTTTTATTTTCGTTTTTAGGGTTCCGTATCCAAAGGGTAAAAACGGGACCCTATTAGTTTCGTTCTACTGTCTGTCTGTCTGTCCGTCTGTCACCAGGCTGTATCTCATGTACCGTGATAGCTAGACAGTTGAAATTTTCACAGATGATGTATTTCTATTGCCGCTATAACAACAAATACTAAAAAATAGAATAAAATAAATATTTATGGAGGCTCCCATTCAACAAACGTATATTGATAACGGCAATAGGTAGACGCTTGAAATATTCACAGAATATTTAGTTGTATATTCACTTTAAAAATAAATAATTAGTTAAAAATAATATAGGGGGCTCACATACAACAGACACGATTTTTTTGCCATTTTTATAGATAACGGTACGGAACCCTTCATGCGCGAGTACGACTCGCACTTGGCCGGTTTTTTTATATGCCTCAGGATAGCGTAAAACATATAGCAATGTACAAAATTAAACATACAAAATGGCATATCGAACGCCAGTTTTAACTCACTCACCTACTTCAACTCACCTCATTTACGCCATTTCCATTTATATACAGTCCTCCAATCACACCAGTATTTAATGAAATATAAACTTAGTTTTATTAAGGAATAGATTTTCATAGCTAAGCTTTAGATTGTCTTAAGAAAGCTATATGAAGTAAGTGCTTTCGGAGAAAAGAAAGAGTAGCATAAAAAATCCAGTTCAATAAGCCTATTTGGGAGCACCACTGGACTCAAAGTTACCTCTTTAATAGCTTATTTGAATGTTTGTAGTTACGACACATTGGCTTTTGCAATTATGACTATGTATGAAAGTTATATGAAAATCTGTTAAGTGGTTTCGGAGAAAAGAAAGAATAGCATAAAAAATCCAGTTCAATAAGCCTATTTGGGAGCACCACTGGACTCAAAGTTACCCCTTTAATAGCTTATTTGAATGTTTGTAGTTACGACACATTGGCTTTTGCAATTATGACTATGTATGATTGATCAGAAACAAAACCATACACGTACATACATAGGCACTGATTAATAAAGCGATAAAATTACGTCAATAGTTTGTTCGTCATCATCATTCACTATACACATGTTGCTACCGTTTTATCATAGACAGGCTTATCAGATAGATTTACTGCTGGTTAGAGATTACTACGATTTCTTGGGATACCACGCTCCATGTTTAATTATCCTTATTCTTACTAATATTATAAATGCGAAAGTGAGTTTGTTTGTTATGCTTTTACGCCGTAACTAGTGAACCGATCATCATGAAGTTTGGTCAAGTTCTCTATAGTACGGAGAAGGACATAGGCTACCTTTCATCAGGGAAAAAAATACTGTTCCCGAGGGAACGGCGTTGTCTAGTAAATAAATAATTAAGGGGTTTTGGGGATCCATATTATTGTATAAATTATAGTTCGAACTGCGTAAGTGCGCTGTTTATAAATTATAATAGAGTAACGACCCGGCCCAGCCTCGCACGGGTGCGTTGCGTAGTTTTAAAGATCTTAGCATACATAGGGACAGACAGCGGGAAGAAACTTCGTTTTATACTATGTAGTGAACATACATACTGTCACGTCTTTTTCCCCTGCGGGGTAGACCTACATACATTGACAAAAACTGAATCATAATGGATGCTAGCCGCATCTCCTACTAATATGATTCCACATATTTTGCCCGTCCCCTCGATCGGCTTTTACAATCTGCGCGTGAAGAAAAGTAGCTGGTACATTCTACGATTTTTCTTTTCCCCCAGATCAGCATGGAAGAGTGTAATGAAGTGATGTCTTATCTAAAAATTCTCATTCCAGGGTCGCCATGAAACCCGCGATACTGGTAACGGGTGGCGCAGGCTACGTCGGCTCTCATACGGTCATCACGTTGCTAGAAAAAGAGGGGGAGTATAGCAACTATGATATTGTCGTGGTGGATAATCTAAGCAACACTTACAGGTTCGTAATTTGAATCTAAAAGCTTGTTAGAAAACTGAATTTATTCGCACCTTTTTGCATATAAACTAATGTATGTAGGTTCAGTCACGAACATTGATATATACAATTGTATTCCATTTTGGACCTTATCACATTGTCTTAGGGTCAGTTCAGGCAGACAGGAGCGCAACGGAGAGCATTTTATTAAAGTCTTCGAAATTACTTTAAAATTATGAAAATAAAGTGCATACATCCTTGAACCTGACAAAAAATGCTCGCGCGTCCTCGAGCGCACTTTATCGTAATAATTTTAAAGTTGATTTTCGAATGCTTTTATAAAATCGCTCCTGCTCCTCTCTGTCTGAACTGACCCTTAAGAACTGATGTGTGACTGTACGTATCATCATTTTAACGTTGAGTTCAGTATATCTCCAGGGTGAGCTCTTATAGATTTCATAAAAATAGGTTAAGGGCCCGTACTACCTCACACTGCTTTGCATGATTGACTGTTATATAAATAATAATTAAATACTCAAGTTGAAATAAAAATGCAGCAAAGTTCAGGACTAATTCTGGTAACTATATGACTCAAAAACACGATTGCGTTAAATTTTCTCGATAGAAAAAAATTGCAAAGTTGCCTCCAAATCACGTCTAATTTACTCGGTATATAGCATTATTCACCAAATACATTAAAATTAGCCTTGAAACTTTTGATTATTATTGCATTACAGATCAGCCATCGTATGTTTTTCTTCTCAGCGTAAAGGCAACCATCATATGTTTTTCTTTTTCGAATAACCCTTGAATATTCCTAAAAAAACGAAGATATCCAAAGTAGCCAACGCGTTTAGACCATCCGCGTTTGTATCGCCACGCCGCCTGGCATATGGCGGGCTCTTAAGTTCTTTAATTTAATTTTTTTTCTCATTTTAATGACAAATCTAGTGCTCCGTTTTGTAAAAATCTAATAATTATTTAATTAGTAAAGGATTTTTGATTGTCCTGATCCCACCGTGTAGTGTGTGACACCAGTGAGATAAGTAGAGGAAGAAAACCGGATAAGATTTATGTATGTTAAAATAATAAATATCATTTAAAAGTTGTAAAGTAACAATATTTGGTTCCATCAGAGCTTCGGGTGAGAAGAAACCAGAATCCCTACGCGTGATTGAGGAGCTAACGAACAAAACAATACATTTCTATGCCGTGGATATCAAAGATGCCGAGGGACTAAGTCAAGTCTTCGAAAACGTAAGTTCTTATATAAAGTCAAAGACAATATATTATTGTCTTTGATAAAGTATAAGTACGTGAGAATATACTTAGAATCGAAAGACGTTTCGGAATAAAAAATAAAAGCATCGGCTTACAGTAGTTAGTTATTTACTTACGGTTATTAACCTTTGGCCGCCAGGTGTTCTTACGATAAAAGCCCTAGCGCCAGTTACATATTTCTGTATATGAAAACCAATGTAAATTACGACTGCCGCGGTTAATACGTTAAAAAAATGTGAATCCTTAAATTATTTTATAAACATCTTCTTAGTCATTTCAAAAATGCTTTTAGTTTTATTAATTAGTTCTGGGAAGATTAAATTATATATTTTTATTTAATTTCAGCACAATATAGACTGCGTAATCCACTTCGCGGCATTGAAGGCTGTTGGAGAGTCAGTCGAAAAGCCACTAGAGTACTACCAGGCGAACATCACTGGCACATGCACTCTCTTTGAGGTAGGCTCTAATTTTGTTTTATAAATTTTTGACGGCAAACGAGCAGACGACCCACCTGATAGAAAGTAGTCACCGTCGCCCATGGACAGCTGCAACACCGGAGGAGGTGCTGATGCGTTTCCGACTCTTAAGATACCTGTAAACATTACTTTTTTCCGACTCTTAGATACCTGTAAACATTACTTTTTTCCGACTCTTAAGATACCTGTAAACATGACAAACTACTTAGGTGATTCAAGTGAGCTGATCGAGCGCATTGTCGGCGCGCGTGCTACGCCCCTTTGCCATTTCTAATGTCTTTGTTGTTCTGTGAACGTAAGTATTAAAAATTCAATTTACTTGAAATTCTCTATAGAAAACGACGATTTCATAGGTAAAGACCTATTACTACTCTGTTCTCTTTCTGGTTAAGCTTGTAGGCACTTTCCCTTTTTAAAGTCGGTTAACATTTTTTACAGGTGATGCGCAAATATGGTGTCTACAAACTAGTATACAGTTCATCTTGCACAGTGTACGGAGAGCCTGAGCGGTTACCATTAGATGAATGTCATCCCACGGGCAGAACTCTGACTAGCCCGTACGGGAAATCCAAGTATTTCTGTGAGGAGATTATGAAGGACTTATGTACTAGTGACAAGGTTAGTAAAGTACAAATAATTATGGTTATATTCCTTTGATCAAATAATGGTAGATATACGATTCGCGCTCGAAAAGTGGCACCGGAAAAACAGCGCACTAATCGAGTTTCAGAGCGTTTTTGTCCACACTTTCAATAAACCGCGCTAGAACTCACACGTCTCGGGATGACGAATGTACAGAGAAAAGATGCAAAATCAACGCATCTAAAGTAAAAAAAATATGGAGTTATACTTTCAGTATGTACCGCTTTTGTCGTTTTTTGTAAATATGCATGAATGTTTAGATTAGGGGACATTTTTTAAATGAGACATTATATTTGATCGAAGCTATATTCCTAACGAGATAGTCAAAACCTCATAAAGGTAAACTATTGATAGGGTAAATTTATTATTTATTATACTAGATTTTTTTTACGGACAAATCACACAGATTGAGCTAGCCTCAAAGTAAGTTCGAGACCTTGTGTTATGGGATACTAACTCAACGATACTATATTTTATAACAAATGCATATATAGATACACATCCAAGATCCAGGCCAATCTGAAAAAGATCATTTTCCATCTTGACCTGGCCGGGGATCGAACCCGGGCACTCTCGTGTCGCAGGCTGGCGTGTTGACCGCTGCGCCACGGAGCTAGCCAGATATGTTGCATTTGCATATGGTCGTACTAGACCTAATGCCGGTGATTCAAACCGCCACGATGTTTTTTTCACCATATTTTATTTCATAATTTAATAAGCGGTCAACACTGGTGTCAAGCAAGCTGCCTAAAGACATCCGACATAGCTTTACGACTGCCATCAATGATGGCAGCCGGCATCAATGGCTTCACGTGCCTTCCGAAGCACAGAACAGCTAGAGATGTTTTTAAGCCACTTGCGGTCACCCATCCAAGTGGGGACCGCGCCTGGGGTTGCTTAATTAGTAATTCTCATCCCCTTCCTTGCGGGGTAGACAGAGCCCAAGTCTATAAGACCTAAAGACCACATTTAGCATGTTGGTGGGCGTGTCGGTGAAAAGCGGAATCAAATAGTGATGGTTTGCCAGCCTCATCGCCTATTGCTAAGGTTCCTAAGATTTTTGTTCCCTCGATCAGGTTTGACCATCTGCGCGGGAAGAGAAGCAGCTGATACATTCTACGATTCTTTTCTCCCAGAATAGCATGGATGATAAAAAAGTTCTGTAAAGTCGGTTTACGGACGATAATTTTACGAAAAAGAGAGATAGATGCGTCACAAGCTGAACGCTTAGGCCGATTGTGCCTCTATCGGTTGTCCCGCGCTTCCGCTTGCACGCGGAACGTGACATTTGTCGTGCGTGCAGCCGGCGTTTATCAATTTATAAGACGTTAAAAGTCAAAAAATGGGATAAAAAGATTGAATATGAAATTTGTAACATTATGTTTCAGAAATGGATGGTGATATCGCTCCGGTACTTCAATCCCGTGGGCGCTCACCGCAGCGGCCGCATCGGAGAAGACCCCGCTGGCATTCCTAACAACCTTATGCCTTTCATTGCGCAGGTAAGCTTTTTGAGAAACTCAAATATTATGTAGCTGCGAATGGGGGGTGGGGGGTCAGGGCTAGGCTTATTTATAATGACAAAGGGGGTGGAAGGGTCGCACGGTGATGACGTCAGCAACATTTTGCAAAATAAACAAACATATTTTGTAAAAATTATACCAATGTTTACGTAAACTTGGGGGGAGGGGGGAAGAGCTTTTCTTACTTTTGCTGACAAGGGGTTGGAAATCCTAACTAATATTATAAATGCGAAAGTGAGTTTGTTTGTTACGCTTTCACGCCGTAACTACTGAACCGGTCATCATGAAATTTTGCATACAAGTTCTCTGGAGTATGGAGAAGGACATAGGCTACCTTTTATCCTGGGAAAAAGTACTATTCCCGAGGGATCGACATTGACGCGGGCGGAGCCGCGGGCGAAAGGTAGATGTTATAACGTGGGCATCCGTAAAAAAGGATTTTGATCAATTCTACCCCCAAGGGGATAAAATAGGGGATGAAAGTTTGTATGAAACTATACTTCTTAACGCGAGCGAAACCGCGGGCAAAAGCTAGTAAAATATGTCATTTTGCAGGTAGCAGTAGGCCGTCTCAACGAATTGAAAGTGTTCGGCAACGACTACAACACAGTAGATGGTACCGGTGTACGCGACTACATCCACGTTGAAGATTTAGCTGAAGGTCATGTGAAGGCCATCAAGCTGTTCCACCAGCCAGGATTTAGCGGGTTCCATGCGGTCAACTTAGGTGAGTTCGTTTTTAAAGACATTTTAGACATATTTTATAAAAATCGGTTCAGCCGGCTTAAAATCTGTCTAAACCCATGCAGATTTGAAAATATTTGGCTTTGGCGGTTCACACTGCCAGTGAGCGAGCGAGACGAACGAAACTATAAGCTAAGCGACGTGGTTCACACCGTGAGAGAGTTAGCTAGTGAGGCGAGGGAGCTCTCGGATATCTTCAGCCGCATCACTCATAGTTCACTAGCCGTCGCCCGCGGCTCCGCTCACGTTAATGTCGATACCGCGGGAACAATACTTTTTTCCCGAATAAAAGGTACCCCATGTGTTAATTCGAGAAATAACCTATATGTGTGCAAAATTCCGTCAAAATCCGTTAAGCCGTACTCACAAACTTTTGCATTTATAATATAAGTAAGTAGTAAGGATTGTGTGAACCAAAGTGAGATGAGAAAAGAAAGAGATGACACGATGTTCGCTCGCCTCTCTCGCTCGCCGAGTGTGAACCGCCCTCTAAACGACGTTTAGCATTTTAGTAGACCTTAATTTTATATTTGTCAGAAATATAGACAATTTCTATTGACACTATCCACGTCTTATGATCGTACAGGCACCGGCACGGGGTACTCGGTGCTGCAAATGATAGCGGCCTTCGAGGCGGCTAGTGGGCGCCGAGTGCCGTACAAAATAGTTGGGCGACGCGCGGGGGACATCGCCGCCAACGTGGCGGATGTCGCGTTGGCCACCAAACTGCTCGGCTGGCGCGCCACCAGGACATTAGACGACATGTGTGCTGACACCTGGCGGTGGCAGAGCACCCATCCTGATGGATTTAAAAAACTATAGTATTGTCAGGACTGTCTCACTCTCCGTGTGGGTATGGAAAACATGCCTACGCGGTCACTTCGAAGGGGAAAAACAGCACCTCCTCTGGTGTTGCAGATGTCCATGGGCGACGGTGACCACTTCCCATCAGGTGGCTCGTTTGCTCGTTTGCCGTCAAATATACTTAAAAAAAAAACAAATCAGGTAGAAACGACGCGCGTTTGGTTAGGGTTCGTTCAAATATTACGTAAGCAGCGGGGGGGTATGGTTCTAGGGTTACAAGGGACGGGGGAGTTTACGGAGTGATGACGTCAGCAATATTTCGCATTTTTTGTGAAAGCAAAAGTGACGCAAGAGAAGAAATTTTCTTAATTTTGCTGACAAGAGAGGGGAGGTGATTAAAAATTTCCGATTATGCTGACGTAATACTTGAACAGTCCCTCACTTGTGTTCACCGACTTCAACGAATTATGAATTGTTTGTTCAAAGCTATAAGTATAAAATTGGCTTGCTGGTAGGTATCTAAACTAAAAAGTGCTGCGTTTACATCTCAAGGTGCAAGGATAGTGTTTTGAAAACTATATCTACATCGAAAACCGTTCTGCTTACATGCCATGCTATGGATGACAATGCCCACTGTAATTTTTTTTTTCAAATTTACCAAAGCTGTTTTGTATACAGCCGAATTTATTCCAAAGTTATATCATATTACGTTTATGTATTGTGATTGTATTATAAATATTATGTAAAGGGAAGAAAGTGCAAATTTGTACATTATAGGCAAAAATATGATTTAGGTACTTGTTTTCTTTGTGGTTATTATTGAATATATCGTGCCATAATTCGAATCAAAAAGAGAATATTATTTGATTAATGTTATGTTCCTATTGTGTTGCCATAATTGTTATAAAAATACCAAATGTATAGAATTATTTATTTTTTAATTTATCGTTACCAAAGCAATACTGCGAATACCAAAGCAATTACCAGTGAATTGTTTATTAATTTATGATTGATTATATATAATTATGCTTAGTAATAAGACAGGTCTTTGGCTAAAACCGTTGTTGATAGAATTTATTTATAATAAATTACGATTATATTGAATAGCTTATCTAAAATATGTTACTTTGTCTTTTTATGAAGCAGAATTGTTGTTTATATGCTACAATTTTGAGAAGTTGTTACTTCTGTGTATTTAGTTTAGACGTATCTTGTGATGTTCTGCTAAAATACAGGTTACTTGAAAAACATAACCTCCAATAAACAACTTTTCTACTACTTTTGATAATTTGTTAGAATTTGCATTTTCATACAAATTATATTAATATATAATTTGTATGAAAATTTATATTTTGCATCGCGCGTGTGTCGCGTCGTCATTTTGTTTATGAATATTACATAGACTTAAATGTCTGGACAGGACATTAAACATTTAAAAAATCATTTTTATTGAATTTATTAAGTTGAGTCAGAACTCGTAGAACAAATATGATTGTTTATGATGTGAGCTATTTAGTCCTGCGAGGCTATTAGTGTTTTACAAGTAACCCGGTATATCTAGCATAAGTCACAGTTATGTAATTATTTATCTCTTTTTATATATATACTAAAATAAGGTCTTTCCCATGAAATTATTATTTATTTGGCTTTGAGGTATTATTGCAAATTAATTATTTATTAATTTTATATAATTATCGGCATTTATTGTAATCTTACCATTCCGTTATTTATGCATTTCCTACCTAAAGGTATCTATAGTTATAAAGAAAATATATTTTATTTTTCGTGTTTAATATATTTGTTAATTAGCGGTGCTGACGTTTTTATTTGACGATAAAAATAAAGTTATTATTGTAAATGATAATAAACCTTAATCATGAATTCTGTTTTTTTTTCAGTATCCCTGTTTCACCAAAATGGTTACTGAGCGAACTATAGTGAAAGAATTTGATTGTACGCGAGTATGATTTTTATAGAAGTCCCCGCAAACACTGCAGACTTTTAATCGACCGATAGTTTAGTCGGACGAAGATGTACGCAAGGTGTGCGTTAACCCAGAAAAAAGTACTGAATTTCAAAACGTGATATTAGATTACATAGTGTAAAAATATAAGATATGTGCGTTCATTAATTTTTGAGATTTTAATTAAAATCTGATTCTGCCAGGATGACATTTCAAACGATACGCCATCTAAACCTTTTCTCGGATCCGAATGAATGTTGATACAATAATTAGTATTTGATCACGATTAACCTGTTGTATGCGGCAATACCAGACACAATAGTTAAACAATGAACTTTTACGCAGATCTGCGCTCCCGCATACGACGATTAAAAGGTGGTTTTGTTTCAATTAACTGTAGACGCACTGCTCTGCAGTGGGTTTGCGGGGAAAAAATTACCTTTGGACCCACCAGTGGGGAATAGTGGTGGGACCACGGTTAAATGCTCGTCTGAAGCCTTTCCAGACCAGCATCGAAGATTTGTAAACAAAACACGGTTATAATTGTAATTAATTTTCTGTATTATCTAAAATTACAAATCTTTCATAATTTCAATAATTACAAACTATTTTTTGCTTGATTATTCAGCACGTACCTTTACTCTGTCGTCTAAAAATATCTGATTTACATTTTTACAATCGTCTAAGATTACGTTTGAGTTACGGGACAGGGTTAAAAAATGGCAGTTAAGAAATGCATGGTTATCTAAGGTTCTAAAAACACGACAAAATAAAAGAAGATTGAGAGTTTTTAAGCTTACCACCAGATGAGGGAACGTACACACAGTACGTGACCTGTTCAGCGGGGGGAGGGGTAGGGGGGTCTTCAAATTACCAGGCTTTGTCATGGGGACAAATGATAATGAGTAGTAAGTATATAAGGTAAATATTTGCTAGGGTCTTTATCACATAGACAATGTTCTATGAAAAATTAAGAGCTTTTTAGAGCTTTATTCGAACAGCCCGTAGCTTTCACTACTTTTTAATTATTAGACATCAACAAGGATAATATGAGTCAAATTCTTTTTCTTTATTTTGCAAAAAAGAAAAGAATATCTCCCTCTTTTTCTTTCTTTTGCAAAAAAAAAATATGTCCCTCTTCTCTAAACTAGAGGGGGAGGTCTTGGCATATAGTTCAGGTGGTCACGTAGGTGAGGCGGGTGGGATAAAAAAAATGGTTACATAGTGGTTACGTTTCCTCAGAACTGACACTTCGGGTCCGTTCAGCTGTTGTCATGGGACACAAGTTATCCAATAAGAACCCGATGTTTTAATGGTAAACCTAAAACCCTCATTGTGCTAAAACTTAAAAATAAGAAATCTTGCAAACTTAAGAATACAGGGTGTCGTCGAATATGAGACGCACGGTAAGCACCGTGAGGCATTTTGAGATCTAGTTTTATAATCACTCTGTATAAATTGCACTTTTCAATATGATCACACAAAGTACTCAGATTTTGCAAAATTTTACAGATAAGAAAATATACAGACTAAATTGTAGAATGTATTAAAATACAAAATCATACTTATATACCAAGAAATTCATTCACGTACCTAACATTCAAATATAAGGCCTGAATTCTTAACCAAATTTACCATCAATACTTTAAGGGTAGGTTCAGTCCATGTCATTCAAATCTGCTTAACTAAATATACAAACTCAGATCAGTATATAGGTAAAAGGGTCGCCATATTTTTTTGTTTATTGTTCAATGGGGAAAATTTGTTCCATATCATAACTGAACCTACCCATAACAGTTTCGGTAAATTTTGTTAGGATTGCTACATACATATTCGAGCCGGCATTAATCGGCACAGCCGGGTGGTAAAATCAAATATGTGTAGATTAATGTTCGGGAGATACAAATCGGCTGTCGCACATAATCATTCGGTTTAGCAACTGCCAAATTACCGGTCGGCTTTTAGCGATAGATTTAGCCCAGTAGTGCTAAGAATGTGAGTCGAAAAATTGGATTGCTTTTTCCTGCGGTAGTAGTTCAACACAGAAACAACCAACCACTTTTCAGATGATGCCGAGCGACTCCCGAATGGACTGGTTCGGCATATGAAACGGCGCAAGCCGAACAAGTGTAGTAATTGCTTCGGTTCGGTTTTGCTGTATGGCCTATACTGCCGAATCGAGTGGTATGTCAACCCGAATATGTGTATAGAAACCCTTACGCCTTATACAACTAATATAAAATTTGTCATTTAAAATTCCGATTCGTCTCAAATCTAATCAAGTGCCGAAATTATGACGAAAAAGAGCATTCGCGCTTAACCAATACACGTCAAACCAAAAGAACATTAGTACGAATCAACTATTGGTATGTAAATTTCAGTATATAGAATACAGTGGAATCCGGGGAGTTTCTGTCTGATAACATAAAAGTCCACGTCATATTGTGAAGGCACCAACACAAGGAGGCATATATCGATAAGCCGCCGATATAGTTTATATCGCGTTGTGATAAAATTTATATCGACTAGCACGATAAAGTATGAACTTTTTTGTAAAAGCCATGCTATTGCCTTATATCTTATCAACGTAAGGAAGCCTGTCCCACAAAATCTTTGCAGTGTGCATTCCAATTAGGTACCTATTTATTATAATTTATGATATTCCAAGATGCCAAATAGCAGAATCGAGATATATTACCATTATTTACATAGAAATCGAGTAAATATATGGTCACTTTTATGTCATCACGGCAGTCATAAGAACAGGTAGAAATATAATATACATTGTATGTATAATGTATATCCATACATTGTGTCAACAACACCTAACAACGCTAAAGCAGTGACACTATACATATGTAATGCGTTGCATGTCAATTTTTGTGTTATTGAAAAATAAATCTTAAAGAGAAAAGACACCTTGACAAGTTGTTGCATTTTCTCTATAGGTATAAGTACTAGATGCCAGAAACAGGTCAATAGTGGTCAGTGACACTGATCTATACGTTAGCGTAGTAAGTGACAGAGAAAAATACATATGGGTCAATGACCGGTATTGACGTCTTCATCTGGCATCCAGTAATAATTGTTGTGATAATTTCTTAGACCAAAATATACAACTTATTAATATGAAAATATTATGCTTTTCGCTTATAAAATAAATGTTTTTTATAGTCATTAGAAAATCACACTGTCTTGATAAATCGTGAACAGGCTCAGTGTTTGTCAAATACATATAATATAAAGATTTACTAAAAATTGAACCTTACTTCCTTTCGATAAGATTGAAATTCTATTTTTCAAGTGTTTTTCAGTTTATTGGCCTATAAAACTGACATGCAACATCATTATCAGTAAATAATCGTAAGGCAACCATTGGTGGATAGAACTATATGTTACATTGATATGTTAGCATAGTCATAAAGACTAAAGTGCTGTTATATAAATTATATTTATTTTTCACGAATGTTTAGAGAATTAGCGAAAGCAAATGCATGTTTAAAATAAGTATTTGGTATCTTATAAATCTCTCTAGAGATTCTTCCATGATGGTCTGGGAGAAAAGAAAAAAACGTAGATAATACAGGTGCTTCTCTTCCCGCGCAGACCGTAAAAGCCGGTCGAGGGAATGCGTTAAATCTGTGGAATCGTGTTAATAGGCGATGCGGCTAGCAACCTAATAAGATTCCGTTTTACACCTAATGCCCACCAACATGCTAAACGTGGCCTTCGGGTTTTAAAGATCTAGGCTCTGTCTACCCTGCAAGGGAAAAAGACGTGATACTATATATGTATGCATCTCTAAAGACCCGGCGAGCATCTTAAAATGCTCATCAGTTCTTAAGAGATCCATGAGGAATTGAAAGTGGTGTACACTTTAAAGTAGCTTTATTTATCAATAAAGGGTCATTATCTAAGTGCTACTTTGAGCTTATGCGTTGTTGCTTGGCTCGGCTTGGCTTAACAAGTCTTAACCTCGAGACATTAAATCCAGTTTGTTTATGATCCCAATCTATGGTGCATTATTTTAAGTCAAGCTAATTTAAGAAAACATCACGAAATATTTGTTATACTTGCGTGACTATACCAAAAACAACTAATGTTTTATCTAGGGACCGAAACCACAGATGAAAGAAGGATTAAGAAGTCAAAATCTATGTGTCTATCTAGTTCACAACTTACTGCGCGGCTAGCTCAATTTGTGTAATATGTCCCTATATAGTCATTTATCTATTCTAATATAAAAGGGTCAGTTATTTTTTACGTCTTTGGAACTTCTAAACCGATTCTCCATATATTTTATTCCCATGCGACGCTGGGGCAAATTGCTAATGTAAAGCATCAGGTCTATACATTTTACACATAACAGCACTTTAGACCACGACGAGAAGGCCAGAAGGCTATATTCTAAACACTTTGGTTGTTAGGTAACTTATGGAGGGGCAGTTGTGAACAGAAACCCTATGCTACCACATCAATGTGCCTGCTGTGTTCAAACAAACGTCAATATATCTAATTATTACTATTGTAGGCATTGAATTAGAAGAACTATGGAAGTGTAACTCTCAACTAACGACTAACGATTCAAAATCAGACCCATTTACGCAAATAAACGTTTCGAGTCTCGTTGAATTATATTAATAAAAATAATGTAGTTTGCGATTGGTCGCGTCAAGGTCACGGGGCGGTGTCAACATATCTAATGAACGCTATGGTGTCAACACAGCGGAGGTAAGTTACTGTAAACTGTTGGCCCAGTTTTCCTCGCTCGCTATGATAAGTTACTCCAGTGTCACTTTTCCGTCTTTCCTTGTATTTCCTTCACTACTTTACTACACAAGAAGATTTTTTTCTTAATTCGTTAAGATTTCGCCAACGTTCACAAAAAATATGTCGTTAAATGCTTTTATTGACGCGTCCTTCCGTCACGGAGCGCGTGGCAGACTAGTTCACGAAAAGATATACTTTTTAAGCCCCGCCCGCTTTGATCTACTTTGCGTGATGTCAGTTTTTGAGCGCAATGCTGCTTCCATAGTTTTCTAATTCAATGATTGTAGGCCAAGCTAAACGTAGACCATTCCTCTTTAAAAAATTACAATAATCTTTGCGAGTTACACATTTAAATTACACGCACTATAGACAAGTCTCAACTTTGTCTATGAACATGAAATATGTAGTTTTCGAAACTTTAGTTGTAAAAAGAATGTAATAAATGCGATGAAAAGTATTGATTTAACATTAAACTTTGAATTTTCGATACGTTAGGTGTAAAAATACGTAATGAACGCAATAAAACGTATTAGGTGATTTAATTTAAACATTAGTAAACTACAAGAAATGCGTCTACGATTAGCTACAGCCCATATTTAGTTAGATACAGTATTGAGAACATGAAATACTAACGCATCCTCTCAAACATTTCATAATCTGTTGTACTCGTTACGGATTCACAGAAATTATTTGAATGTGTTATTGTTACAATAAATGTGTTTAAAATTTAACGGCAAATACACGGGGGATCCCCTATGTTGGCGATAGACAAGTGTTATTTCGCGGAGGTCTATATCGACAAACTTAGTCTTAACTGCGACAATGATGGATGTTACTCCATAAATAAGCTTAATTTTATTTATTTACGCTTATTTATAGAGTTACAGCCAGCGTCGGTTCGTGCTAAGTCCCGTTAATATTAATAAGTTTTATTAATATTGACGGGACTTAGTACGAACCGAGCTGATATTTTGCTTACGTAATACTCGAATGGCTCATGTAAATCATATGTATGTGATATGACTATATATATATGATAACACTAGAAAACGTTCAAATCTTGCAAGACGTGATTCCAGACACCGGGGCAGGTGATTTTTCATTACAATCACTTGTCTACCGCCTCAAATGCCAAAGTATAACAAAGTGTGTGTGTGTGTGTAGTGTATGGTATGTTACATTGGTGTTACGTTCACTAAAGTCTTTAGGGCACCTGCACTCATGATGGGTTAGCCTTCTCTCTTGATGCTCGGCATCTGCGGCGGAGGCTCGGCGAGCCCTTTCACCTGGACGAAGAGGTTTAAGTTAATAAACAACAATCCAATAGCACTTTGGCTTTTTTTATCTTGAGCTATCGAGGCTTCCAAGGGCACATTAACGACAGCTATTGTTAGCTTAAATTGGTAATAGCTTAGGTAAGTAAGAATCTAGGCTAGAGAGATATTATATATATATATATATATATATATATATATATATATATATATAAAGAAATTTTTTCTATAAATTCCTACACAGGCAGACAGGAATTTGTTGGCTTTGAGAAGGGAATGATATTGGTATACTAGTCACTGGGATGAACGAGGGACAGTAAGTATCAGCTCGGGAGGATGGGCGCGTACCCGATGCCAGGGCTTGTTACCGGTACCAAATTCACATTATAAGTACCGGTAAGTACCGGTATTTCCATTCTGTTATAATGTTAATGGTAATTATGAGTATCAGTAATCTGGTAACATAACGATATAATATAGTTAAAAATTAACGTTAATTTGACCGGTACCTACGCGTTGTTGCCGTCCCGCGCTCGAATCGACTTCGAAACAATATTTTCAGTCCTCACCTAGCGCTGCACAACATAAAACGTCAACGCTGCGCATATGCTATCACTGTTCGTTTGTTTTTCGAGTGTGTAATACTGGTCTCAGATTTTTTAAGCTGGTAAAGGCATCTAACACAGCTTAACAACTGCCATCAACGATGACATTAATAAATGATGAAAATAATAATTCCCGATTCTGCCAAGTACCGGTAAAATAGTATAATACCGGCAGTATCGGTACCAGTAACAGCCTCCGTGGTCCAGTGGTTAAGGCGTTTGCCTGTTGACCCGGGGGTCGTGGGTTCGATTCCCACCGGAAGCATACTTTGTTTAGTTGCAGGCATGAATCTCCTGATTGTCTGATAATAAAGACACGTTAAGCCGGTGGTCCCGGCTGCCATCTGGTAGTCGTTAAAGGAACCACGTCAGAGGCCGAGTGGCTTCCGAGGAACTCTGACACCAGGGTGTGCATGGTCGATTGACCGTGACACCTACTCGAAATGATGATGATGAGTATCGGTACCAAATACCGGTATAAGTGTCAAATATTCGTTACCACACATAATGATACCTCTGTTATTAACGTTACCAAAATTATCGGTACCAATCCAATTACCGGTACTGTAGTTTCCTACAGACACCGGTACTGGATTTTACCGGGATTCCAACCCCTGCCCGATGTCATACCTGCAACTACCGGCTAAGCAGTTGAGGATGACAATTTTATTTCAGAACTCTGACACCAGGGTGTGCATGGTCTTTAGACCGTGACACCTACTCGAAATGATGATGACTACTAAATTTTGGCTTAGGCATTTGTCTCCCATCTCACCTGATGGTAAGCGACGATGAAGACGAGGATGTTACATGCCTATCCAAGAGATACCCATTTATTCTACAATCCTGCCCTTGCACGATCAGCTTACCTTGAGCCGCGCGGCAGTCTTGAGGAAGGCGGGCAGCTGTTCCTGCGACACGTTCACCTCGCCTGCGTACATAAACTCCAGTATCGCTTGCAAGTGAAGATACGACACATCCTTCAGGATTATTATGGGATGCTTCGAAGGGTTCTCCTGTAATGGAAATAATAACATCAGTATTTGTATATAGTGAAATTGTGATCGTTCTGGACCCTTAAAGGGTTAATTCTGTCCGGTGATATAAACAACTTTTACTATGGGGCCAATGCTGGGAACTCACAATTTTTTTTGACCATCCCATACAAATTGACCGGGCGGCCGAAATTTTTTGTATGGTACAGCTAATTTTTTTTTTTAGTTCCCAGCATTGGTCCCATAAGAAAAGGTGTTAATATAGACGGGCTGAATCACCCCTTTGAGGGACCAGAACGATAAAAATTTCACCGTGTACGAGGAGCCCGTTGGCTGGGAAATAACAATTCAGAAATCCATTGGTTACTTACAAGTAATTTCTAATAACATAGATGAACATGTACATTACGATTTCATACTTATGTCCCGATCGTATGCTTTCATACAAGCGGAGAAATATTTATGCCTAATACTACAAACAAAGTTTACATCCGTGCACACGCCAATGCAGTTAGCAATCAGGGTCGCCACTGTAAAATAAATTCAAGTGCTAACGTATGTATAAAAACGTCGCATAACGTGCGATTAGCAACAGTAGCAAGCACCCTGAATCAGGGCTTGGTAACGATACCAATTCACATTAAAAATACCGTTAAATAACGTTATTTTCGTTTCGATACCTTTGATATCGTTAAAATGTTTAACGTTAATTAGGCAACGGAACAGTATTAGAACGTTACTTTTTAATAGTAATTTACCGTTAAAAAGTATTTTATCGATATTATAACGTTACCTTTTAGGTAATGGAACTGCATTATAACGTTACCAGGTAACAATTCTATTTAACGATACTTATATGATACCTCTCCGACGTTGCCGCTCTGTACAATTTGCTGGACTCGACGGCGGACGCGCCGCGCGATTCTCGAGGTGCGGCGGGGTGGGAATCGGTAAGAACGGCAACATCGCGCGCACATCGTCTTGCCATCCCACGCGTCATGCGTAACTTAGATCGAAACGCGAGAGTAATACATGTGTGGGGCCATTTGTAGCAGGTAGCGCTTAGCAGCTGGACACGAAATTATTTTGATTAGAGTTGAAACGACTCTGTAGCAGTATGGGGCGAGGAAGAAGGAACGCGGTATACCGTTTTTTATTACAAATGAAGAAAATAGGTCTTCCACATGCAATCTATGTGGTTAAATATTGAAGGTGAATGCTTGGTTAAAGCTTTTTACACGTATAGGTGGACATATGATTTAAAATACAAATTCGTTTTACATGGATTTAATTTTCATATAAACACCAATTAGTGTTCTGGTATAATGTGTGCAAGGAGTACGTATTTTGTTTGCATTTTTAAGACGCACGCTTTGTGATCGAAATGCACGTGTTGCAGTAAAATGGTAGTGTGTGATATTGCTGTTGTTCTGTTGTGTTTCTGTGCTTGTCAATGTATGTACTACTATACCTAACACAGTACAACTAATTCACTAAGGAATTAATAGCTGAATAGCTGTCTGAATTTCCATGATCATATCACGAATACGTGTAAGGCAGCTTCTAAAGCCCTTGGTTTTATACTGAGTGTCTTCTGACTTCAATGATGCCAGAGTTGCCGTTATACTTTTCAATACCTTCGTTGGTAGCAAATTAGAATATGGTTCAATCATATGGGATCCCTATGAAAGTATCTATGCTCTGATGATTAAAAAAATTAATAAGAAATTCGCTAGGTGGCTATTTAGGAAAACTTACGGGTACTACCCTTATCTTTACCTTTCAATGTATATTCTTGGTATGGTGGGCCTCAATACGTCGGCATTCCGTAGGAAGATGCAACTGTTATTGCACTTTTACCTGGTATTATCAAACGTAGTAAAAAATGAATCTGCTGCTGAGAAATTGAATTTGTTACCTCCCTCAGAACTCCATCATTTATGAACCGATTCTAAAAATTCTTTTTTGTTTTGAATGGGTATGCTTTAAAGTTGCTTCCATTTAAATTTCATCACGATTAGTTCAGTTGTTTGATAAAAGTCGATTTTTGTTACCTATAAGAAAAAATATCTATTTGAAATGTGGACGGTTTAGATCTTGAAAATGACGTCAGTTTTGGAATCCAAGACGGCGGATACGACTTTTCATGAAAAATTTACATGAGTGTCGCTTTCTGAATTTTTGGGTGAGGATCTCAAAAATGACGTCCGTTTTTTAATCTAAGATGGCGGACGCGAGTTTTCATGAAAACTCGACATGGGTGTCGTTATTTAGGTTTTCTGGGGTCTCGAAAATGACGTCAATTTTGGAATACAAGACGGCGGACGCGACTTGTCATGAAAAGTCGACATCGGTGTCGTTTTTTAGGATTTTTGGGGTGTAATTCTCGAAAATGAGTTCAGTGTTGGTTTCCAAGATGGCGGACGCCAATTTTCATTAAAAATTGACATGGGTGTAATTTTCTAGGTTATTGGGGTGTAGATTTCGAAAATGACGTTAGTTTTGAAACCTAAGTTGGCGAACGCGACTTGACGTGAAAAAAATAGATGGGTGTCACTTTCTGAGTTTTTTTGGGTCAGTGACAGTAAAAATGATTTCAGTTTTGGAATCCAAGATGGCGGTCGCGAGTTTTCATGAAAAATCGACATGGTAGTCGTTTTCTAGGTTTTTTGGGAAGTAAATCTCGAAAATGACGTCAGTTTTGGAATCCAAGATGCCAGACGCGAGTTTTTGTAAAAATTCGACATGGGTTTCATTTTCTAGGTTTTTGGTGATGTAGATCTCGTGTGAGCGGTGTAGTATTGGAGTCCAAGATGGCGGACGCAAGTTTTTATGACAAGGTTACATGGGTGCCGCTTTCTGGGTTATTTGGGGTGAGGATCACAAAAACGTCAGTTTTGGTGAAGGTGAAGTTTTTGGGAGAAGATTTCAAAAATGACGTCAATTTTGAAATCCAGGATGGCGGACGTGACTTTTAAAGAAAATCGACATGGGTGTCATTTTTTTGTGTTTTTGGATGAAGATCTCGAAAATGACGTCAGTTTTGGAATCCAAGACTGTATTATAAAAAAAATTAGCGTGCGTTACGAGGCAGATTAAATTGAAAGCACACCAAGTAAATAAAAGTTTACAAAACAATAAGTTTACAATGTATGTGTTATGGTACCTGGGATAGCTTCCTACTCCTGAAGGATTGTTCGAACTCACGAAAGGGATCGGTTACCTCCCTGTACCAACCGGAACGTGGCAACGCAAAGCTCCTTACATTCAATCAGCCTCGAAGTTATGTGTACACGCGGTTTTAAACTTGATATGATATGAAACTCGAAGTTCCCAAAAACAAATCGTCGAAACGATATAATCCTTACTAATATTATAAATGCGAAAGGGAGTTTGTTTTTTTGTTTGTTTGTTACGCTTTCACGCCGTAACTACTGAACCGATCATCATGAAATTTTGCATACAAGTTCTCTGGAATACGGAGAAGGACATAGGCTACCTTTTATCCCGGAAAAAAGTACTGTTCCCGAGGGATCGGCATTGACGCGGGCGGAGCCGCGGGCGAAAGCTAGTAACGAAATAAATTGTGAGTGATAACAAACACAACGAAAAATTATTAAAACCGAAAAATATGCGCGATCATACCGCCGATAACGACACGACAGGAAGGAGTATTTATTTATAGGATTTTTTAAGGGTATGACAATTTTGACATGTGCGATAATTTGCCAGGCTAAATCTTTCATTTATCTTTAACAGACACCCATATCGATTTGTCACAAAAATTCGCGTCCGCCATATTGGCCTCCAATACTGACGTAATTTTCAATATCTACACCCAAAAAACCTGAACAACGCAACCCCATGTCGATTTTTTATGACCAAGTCACGTCCGCCATCTTCCATTCCAAAACTGACGTTACTTTCGAAATCTTCACCCCAAAAAACTTAGAAAGCGACACCCATGTCGATTTTCGTGAAAACTCCGTCCGCCATCTCGGAATTCGAAACTGAGGTAGTTTTTGGGATCCTCACCTCAAAAACTGTGGGAAACAACACCCATGTCAATTTTTTGTGACAAGTCGCGTTCCCCATCTTAGATTTCAAAACTGACATCATTTTAGAGATCTACACTCCCAAAAACCTAGAAAATTACACCCATGTCGATTTTTCATGAAAATTCGCATTCGCCATCTTGGATTCCAAAGCAGACGTCATTTTTGAGATCCTCACCGATAAAACCCAGACAGCGACACCTATGTGAATTTTTCATAAAAACTCGCAGCCGCCATTTTGGACCCAATACTGACATCATTTTTGCGATCTACTCCCCAAAAATCCTGGACAACGCTACCCATGTCGATTTTTCATGACAAGACGTGTCCACCATCTTGGATTCCAAAACTGACATCATCTTCGAGATTTACACCCCAAAAAACCAAGAAAACGACACCCATGTCGATTTTCATGGAAACTCCCGTCCGCCATCTTGGAATCCGAAACTGACGTTATTTTTAAAATCCTTACTCCTAAAAATGTGGGATACGACACCCATGTCGATTTTTCATGACAAGTCACGTCCGCCAACTTGGATTCCAAAACTGACGTCATTTTCGAGGTCTACACCCTAAATAACCTAGAAAGCAACACCCATGTCGGATTTTTATAATAAGTCGCGCGATCGCCATCTTGGATATATATATATATAGACCAAACTATAATTTATCTTCAAGTATTCAGAAATCTGGTTTGGCCGATTTGGTTATACATATACGTTTAATAAAACGTATGTTTTGACATAAATAAATAATAAACAAAGAATTTTGAAAATCAGTCCACTGGAAACCGAAGAACGTTCACAAAAAAAAACATTCATACTGTCGAACATGGAACATTTACCATTTTTAAAGTCGGTCAAAAAGCACGTATTGTTATAATGGCACCCTTCAAAACAAGTTTGAAACAATAAGTTATTGTATTATCCAAAAAATTACTGTATTATTCTTTGATCTAAATACGTCCACTTTTCTTGCCGCCCGAGCGCACCGCCCGTTCTCGTGAACACCTGGCGCTGGCGCTTACCTTTGCCGCATGCGCCTGCCTCTAAAGCCCGTTGCAGCCGCGCAACGCGCGTACTCGTGGCATTGCGGGATAGTTTTTTTAGCCTATCACTATGGCAAACAGGCGTGACTTTATATGTATTTTCGGTTTTGCTTTGCGTTTGGTGTGTGTAAGTGGCAACTATTGGTGTCGAGATATTTCAAGCTGCCTGAAGATATATGACATAGGTGATTTAACGACCGCCATCTAGCGATGACGGCTGGGACCAACGGATTAACGTGCCTTCCAAAGCACAAACGAGCGAGAAATTTTTCTCCACTTGTGGTCACCCATCCCAGTGGAGACCACGCGGAGCTTTGTTTACATGTGTAAGCGCTTACTAAGTTACTACCCGTTTGCCTTAAGTTGGCCGTTACTTCCCGCCCGGCTAACCCCTACTTATTTATTAAGTACTTACTACTTTTATTTTATATAATAAATAAAATTGTTTATGAGACAACACGATATCGTGTTAAATTTTGCATAAACAATGTCAAACAATGCAGTAAGTAAAGCCCCCCCGAAATCTGTATGGGAAAAGTATCGACTCGTTCAACCTAAAGCGCTAACCTCCATAATGTTCATTTACCAGTGAAACGCCACAATAATTCTAATACTTAACAATGTCACATTTATTACATTTAAAAACTCACCCAGTCAGCATTATTGGCGCCCTGGGCGATATTTCTACGAGCGCCCCTCTCTTATTGGGGAGAGGGGGGTGCAATGAGATTGAATCACACTGCCCTGCGTCCTCTGCCCTAGCTTGGTTGTTTGTTTTTTTGGTGTTAGATTTTTCAAGCTGCCTAAAGGCATCTGACATAGCTTAACGAATGCCATCAATTATGACAGCCGGGACCTTTCTGCCGCATCGGCCTAACGGCTTAACGTGCCTTCCTTGATTGGTGGAGGCGCCCCTTCCGTATCCAGCGCCCTGGGCGGTCGCCCAACCGCGCCCTACCCTAACGCCGCTACTCACCCATTCTCAAAACAACCAATCATTAGACCAAGGTATCAACGAAAAAGTAGAATTTTCAAATTGTATTGACCTACTATTATATGTAGGTACATTAGGTAACTAGCTGCGCGTACGACCGGGATTAGTCAGACAGGCGAAATAAAGTCAAAATAATGGGGCCTTCTTAGACCGCGCGCGCGGTATATTGGGTGGGAGGGAAATATCCTTAACAATACCTTTTACTCTTTAACATTAACGCAATCGAGTTTATCGCTAAATGGTTGGAAAAATAACGTTATCCACCACAGGTATCGTTATTTGCTGATAACGTTAACTACGTTTGATAGAAGTAACGTTACCAAATATTAACGGTATAGACATGTAGCGTTAATACATAACGTTAAAATTAATTTTAACGGTATCAATTTTACCGGTATAATGGCACCTAAGTAACGATACTTATAGGTATCGTTATTTTAAAAGTATCGTTACCTTTGCCGAGCCAAATTACCGTTACCAAATTTTTAACGGTATTCCAAGCCCTGCCCTGAATTATAAAGCTATCAAACACACTCGAGAACAGGGGAGAGGTATGGGGACATAATATTGCGGGGGACGCTGCGAGTTTCCTTTCTGTACATGACCATTGGCCATGTGCTCCCAACGCCTATTGCCTACGATTTTTGGCTCATCATATAGGTGGCGCCACAGGTTCTTTCACAACTATGTATCAACCATATTATGAGAAAATAAAATCAGTATTCACGAAAAATATCTTATTTCATATCAAGGATATATTTTTGGGTTATATTAAAACAATATCTTTCAGTTTTATCTATGTACTAGATATGAGCGCCGCGCCGACGCGCCGCCGCCGCCGCACTCTATCCCCGCGCCGCCGCCGCCGTCAGAAGCGGTCGGCGCGCCGGTCGGCCGGTAAAACGCGGTTCACCCCCGATAGCCGTAACGCCCGCGCGTACAATCCAATATAAAATGTCGTGTTGGATGGAATCATGTGAAGGAGTTAGTATTGAAGTGCGTTAGACCAGATATGAGAGCAGTATTTCATGTGGGGCCGGACTTGAGCCTTATATATAACCCAGAGTTAAGTATTACCTTGCTCTATTGGGCACCCCAAGTTTTTAAGAATCCATTTTGACTATACCTTCCAGATGACCCCGGAACTAGACCTCGTTCGTAATATCGACGCCAAGGATTTCAATACTCTTAGAGATGAGATAAGGGAGGTGACCTGGAACTTCTTTGACGTGAAAAAGTGCCTGAAAAGGCCTATTTTCTGAATAAATCTTTGAATCTTCGCCACTATGTCAAATGGGGTCTTCTTAGTGGAAAACACGCAGACTTGTCTTAGCAGGGTTGAATGGAACTAGGTTTAATTTACCCGATTTAGAGACCTCCAGGGAGGTCTCAATGTCAGATACAAGTTTCATTCTGCTCTCTTCCACCTGTGCTTGAGGGGTATTCGCGCGACCCGCAAAATATGCATCACCCGTATTGTCTTCTATGTAGCAATGAATTCTACTAGTGTTTAGCATGTCATTGATGTGCAGAAGAAATAGCGTAGGTGATAAAACAGATCCTTGAGGGACGCCAGCATTTATGGGCATGATATCGGAGCATAAACCGTCAACAACAACCTAAATGCTAAGCCCAGATAAGAAGCTAGCGAGCGACCCACAGGCCTCAGGAAGCACGTAAGATGGTAACTTCTCGAGAAGAGCCTTATACTAGACCCGATCAAAAGCCTTTGTGATATCAAGACTAAATCTCAGTGCTTCTCCCTTGTTCTCCATGGCGATTGCTGCCCATCGGTACATTAGGTACACAAGAAGACCACCGTGGCGGAACCCGTAGGAGCGCATGTTTTGAGCACAATTGCTGGAATGCCATCAGGCCCGCTGGACTTCTTGACGTCGAGGAAAAACAGAGCACGTCGCACTGCACTTTGAGTGAAGCAGATTTCGTGCATTAAGTGCTCGCATCGCGGTAAAAAGGGTGGCGATGCTTCTTCGTCATCAAGGGTAGAGTTCGACGCAGAGTACCCAAGACATCGGCCTTCTCTTATCGGTCAGCAGAAGATCCAACAAGGCAGAGTTGTGACCTTCAGGTAATCTGGTAAGACTATCAACTAACTGATTAATGACATTTGTCACAGCAAAGTTGTAAGCATAGCCTTCCCAGCGTAATCGGTCTTCAGTGATCCCAACCTGTCAAAGTGGTGAGCGTTGCAATCGCCTAGTATCACTACCTCCGCCGATGGGTGCTGCTGGAGAATTTCGTCTATGCCCTTCTGGACATGCCCGAGAAGTCGGTCTGTTTAGGCATCACCGCTATGGGACCTGTAAAGGTACGCGTAGAACCGGATGTGGTCACAGTGATCTACGCGGGCCCATAGCAACGACAGGCTTCTGTGTTCAAAGCTGCTAAGAGGATGACAAGCATGGGGGCACAAACTTGTGCTCCAAGCTGAGACAAGAATATTACAAGAGATGTGACGTCGTCGGTGCGAGAGGATATTTGTGTCTCAGTCAGGGAAAATAGAGCCGGCTTGATCGTGTCTAGGTGATGATGAGGTTCGAATGAAGTCCCCTAACATTGCAGAAGTCCACATTGAATGTGAAAGGCAGATGCCGCCGTAGAAAAGTGTTTGTAACGAAAAAGTTTCATAGATCAATGTTATCTCTGATTAAATGTTTAAAAATATCGTTGATTATTTCTTTAATTAATAAAAATGATAAAACGTAAGAGAAAACAACCGTATTTCATTTTTTTTTTCTTAGGTTCATTGAAAAGATCGCGCCGCCGACTTCGCCGCCGCCGCCGCCGTGTCTTTGTAGTCGACGCGCCGCCGCCGATGCATTAAGTATCGGCGCTCATATCTACTATGTACTTGTTTTACCAAGTTTAGGCTAACGCCATCTAGTGACGGGTGGAAAAGTCTGTAACTATTGCTCTGCAGCGCCCTCTCCGCCGCCCATAGTGGCAGTTAGTGGAACTAACCACCACAGCCGGCAACCGGCCTGCTGCTTTTAACAGGCCTTACGTTGCGTCAATATTTTTGTTACCAGGTTGGCAGTCAATACGTTAGTATCCTTACTAATTATAAATGCGAAAGTGAGTTTATTTGTTTGTTACGCTTTCACGCCGTATCTACTGAACCGCTCATCATGAAATTTTGTAAACAAGTTCTCTGGAGTACAGAGAAGGACATAGGCTACCTTTTATCCCGGGAAAAAGTACTATTCCCGAGGGATCGACATTGACGCGGGCGCAGCCGCGGGCGAAGGCTAGTTAGATATATAGTAACTTTGCCCTGGCACACCTATTGTTTTAATTTGTGTCTTAAAAGAGGATTCAGAGCTAAAAATTTAGAAACCCATGGGTACAAGCCATTTCCAATAACATAGTACAATTTCATATTCTCAGCTCAGTAAATAAGTCGCGCAAATCAACAATATTATTAGTTCAGCTGCCTTAGTTGAGGAAACGGCGGCGGCGTGTGAATTATACAATAACACAGGGCAAGCAATGTGGCTGTTTTAGTGAGATATGACAACATCCTGGCGTTCATGTTTATATCTATACATTTGTTTCTGTAGCTGTAATTGATTTTTGATATCCATACTAATCTTATAAATGCGAAAGTAACTCTTGTTTGTCTGTCTGTCTTCTTTTCAACTTTGGATGAAAGTTGGTATGGAGGTAGTTTGAGGCCCGGAGAAGGACATAGGATACCTTTCAATGCGGGAAATTGTACTCACGCGGGCGGAGCCGCGGGCAAAAGCTATAAATTTGGCAAAATTTAAAACCTTTAATACAAGTATCCCTCTTATGATAAAGTACAGGTCTAGCAAAATGTTTAGATTAATATTATAAAGAGAAAAGATTTGTGTTTGTTCGAAAAAAAATATGTGTATAATAACTACTGGACCAATTTTGATTTTTTTTTTACCAGTGGAAAACTACATTATCAGCGAGTAGTGCAGGCTATATTTTATTTCCATAGGGTATTAAGACCAATAAAGTAAGACCAAAATACTACAAGTAATTTACTAACAAAGTAAAAGTTTTTAATTTGATCTGATTTAGAAGTAAAAGAAATAAAATGAGGGGTGGCGCTAGTGGGTTCTTGTAAACCTCTTAAGACCTATGGTTTTTAGGATTTCGTACCCAAGGAGTAAAAACGGGACCCTAAAATATGGCTAGTGAAGGGGAGGCTTTTGCCCAACAGGATCTAAATAGCTAACAAAAAACAGATCATTAGAAATCCATCTTTACTGCACTACAACACAAAAATATATTATTCTATTATAATTTCCTGCCACTTTAATTTGTTCTGGAGAATTTTCAGTTTAGATTTTATTTATCCTGATAACACATATGGGGGTTTCAGGCAATAATACTTCACAATAGCTAATTGTTGCCAAATAGTTTCAAAACCAAGTATACATACATACATGATGTTGTGGAAAAAAATCCTGGAAAGCAGACCCAGATTAGGCTAATTACCTACACCTTATGTTTCAGAATTCTCATAATGTCACATATGAGCATGCTTCAGTTTTTTTTTTATGTTATAGGGCAGCAAACGAGCAAGAGAGTCACCTTATGGCAAGCGATCAACTCTGCCCATGGACAACTGCAACACCAGAGTGTGACAGGAGCATTGCCGGCCTTTCAAGGAGTTGGGGGGAGGACATTGGGAGTAGGGAAAAATGGGGGACATGGGGGAAGGGGGAGAAGGATGGGCCTCCGGCTCTCTCACTCACCGAAAGAAGCATAGAAGCAGTAAAGCTTCTACTCAAACGTCGATTTTGAGCCGGCCCATGCATGCTACTAGCAAAAATGAATTATGCCGGTAGCATGGCTCTACCACAACAAATGTGTCAGTCAGTTGTGTCACTTTGGATTCCAGGCTCCCGGGCACACAAAATAGCATTTATTTGTATTTGTACTCACCTCTAATAAACTTTTGAAGTATGGACTACACGCTGATAAAACCATTTTATGCGCTTTACATGTCTGCCCTTCACATGCTAATGTAACCTGAAAATAAACAAACATTTAAAACTTCTTTTGATATCCTTATCCTTAAATTAAATAAACGTGTTTTGTAACCAACATGCTAAATGTGGCCATAAGGTCTTATTGACCTGGGCTCTGCTCCACAAGGGAAAAAGACGTGATACTATGTATGTTTTATAAACTCCTTTCTTCAAATGGCTAAAACATGCGCCGTTTTAGCCGTTTTTTTGATTCTAAATAATAATTAGCCACTTTGCTTGTCACTACTGGTGTGAACAATGCACAAATTACAAGCGTAGCGCTTAACTGAGTCAGTTCGTAAGATATGGGAGGGCTATAGTATGAGAGATGTCCAAATTGTCTTTCTATATACGCCCAACTGAAGTCATGCATCATTTGATGACCAAACGCACGCCTCCACTTCACATCGGTAGCATTTTTAAACTGTATGCAAGTGGTGATCAATGAATATGTCTATGTATATTTAAGACATAATACAAATATGATTTCTTCAGTGTTTTTTTGTGAGATTGAATCAGAAATGAGGTTCGAAAAAGAACAAGGGTTACTGAGAAAGCTCAGCAGATAAGCTCTTTGAAGTGGCAGTGGGCAGGGCACATAGCGCGTAGAACTGATGGCCAGAAAGGTGAAAGAAGGATGGACGACCACATACTGGCGAGCACAGTGTTAGACACCCACTGACCAAGTGGTCAGATGACCTAGGAAGCTTGCAGGCTGCTTCCAACCAGTCGTATTGGAAATCCTTGGGGGAGGCCTAGGTCCAGCAGTGGACTTCTTGCGGCTGATATGATGATGATGATAAGTGAGATGAGTAAACCTTAGAAACTAGGCACGTCCATGAGTATATATTTTTGTAATTAAATGTCATGCTCATAATATTTTTGAAAATATAATGCCATATTATTGATGTCTTCTCAGAGCTTGTTCCGCATTACATCTTAGCTTGTGATAACTCTAAGCCTGAGAAATTTAAATGCTCAAGTAGAGGCAGGTAGGATTTGAACCTTGGAAATTGTTGACAGTTAGACTTTATCTCAAATAGATCTTATTCATACAACAGAAACATTTAAATCAACTGATCTGAGATGAAGAAAATTTATATTCTGGTGGTTAACTTAATGGGGAAATGTTGCACTTGATGTGAGGCTTACCACACATCAAAATAAACAGGAAGAAAGGGAGCAGAGGTCGAAAATTCAAAGCAATAATTCTATAGGTTATGTATTTAACTTTTAAGGTAAATTGTATCTCAATACATACGTCTGTAAAACTCTTCTCGTCTCGTAAGTGCCTGAACGACGTCACCATATTTGTTTGAAAATCATTCCATTTCAAGAAAAACTGTTGGTCGCCCATTTTGCTTAGTTTTTGAATCTGCAAATAATATTTACATATGTAAATAAATCGATGAAATAGAATGATAAATCGGCTTTTCTATATCACCGCTTTATGGTAATACTGTGTAAGGTCTCCAGTAGTATATGTTATACGATCCCTAATAGAAAAAGTGCAATTTATACATACGTCACTAGTCAAATGCATAGAAAACAAGCTATCTATTGAAATAGTTATTTTCGTTATTAAATAAAAAAAACTGTACTCACCAAAACTATAATGTTATATATTTCAAGGGCAACGTTTATTGTTCCGAAACTCCCACTAAAGTTAAGCAATTGAAACTCAAAATAAAGACGCCGTCTAGCATAAATTAGCGACTTCTTTCTATTTCTTGAAATTCCTACATTCAAGGCTGGTGTTGCCCATTTTCAAATTCAAAATTACCTACAGACTATAGTGTGAATAAGCAACTGTCACTTGTTTGAAGGCGTAATATTCTAGTGATATAGTTCGTGTATGATATCGTTATTGTTACACATTAGTTACGTAAGACTTACGTTACGATATGACCAGTCCATGTTAACTCATGAGAATCTATTACTTAACTTGCATTCTAAAGAACTACTCGCCCCATACTGAGCGGTAAAGCCGATTGATTTGATCTTGCAAACAAAGCAAGATGGGGATAAAAAATAAGGATATTTTTGTTGGCTCCAAATAAATTTATTTCCTTCTTTCAAAATGTAAAAAAAAAATGACATTAAAATGGATTAATAACCTCCTTCCTTTTTTGAAATCGGTCATCATCATTTCGAGTAGGTGTCACGGTCAATCGACCATGCACACCCTGGTGTCAGAGTTATTCGGAACCGCCTTTCGGCCTTTGACGTGGTTCCTTTAACGACTACCAGATGGCAGCCGGAACCAACGACTTAACGTGCCTTCCGAAGCACGGAATCATCTTAATCTTAAAGACAATCAGGTGATTCAAGCCTGCAATGTCCTTACCAAACTGGAAACAACTAATCAAAGTATGCTACCCGTGGGAATCGAACCTTAACCACTGGACCACGGAGGCAGTTAAAATTAAAATCGGTTAAAAAGGATCACGCACGTTACGGTTGATTTTTAGATCAGAAAGCCACTGGTGACCAAGTGGTTCACGTATAAAGTTATACGTGTGATGTCATAAAGCTTATGACCCCTCCTTCCCCGTTGTCACACTTCATCGACCCCCTCCCCTCCCCTTAACGTGACGCGTAATTTATGGATGACCCCTGAGCAGCCATTTTCTAGGACAAAGAATAAGCATTGCCATCCAATGCTATATATAATAAAATAGTGGTTATCATTTATTTTTTTTGGGAGTATTTAATATTGGGTGTGTATATAAATGTTTAAAATTTATATCCAAGCAGTATCTTTAAAATGTATTAATTTAGGTATCATAAAACCCTCGCGATAAATCAGAAGAGGCTTTTTGAACTTATGGTATATATATATATATATATATATATATATATATATAAATAACATGAATAAAGGTCGGTGAAAAATCTACCGTAAAAAGTGTAAGTAATATATTTAATGGCAACAATTCTCTTTCATCGGCTCATCATACAGACTTCGAATGAGAGTTGATTGGCTGCGTTCATAGATGTATTCAAATTATTAGAAGGTATACCTCACCTTTTATTTTATTTGAAATAGTGATGGCAATTTCATACTTTTGTTGGTCAGTTATTCATTTTTTATTTACACAATTGTTTATAAAATATAACCAATTTTGTAAATAAATAAAATTATTGTAGTACAGCGCCATCTATTGTCGAGTAGTATTATTAACCAAGTAAACGGTATTTCAGGTAGAGTGCTGCCATCTATTATCTATTGCAATATTACGTCTGCGGAGTACAGTCATCATCTCAAAAAAGTGCGGTATTTTTAACGCTATTTTTTATCCTCTGACGAGAGACATTATAACAAGATGGTTTATAGTTGCTTTTAGTGTGAGTTAACCCCCTTTGCTGACAGGACGTATCACATACCTACATAATATTTGCAGCTTCAACATCAACAGAGGGGTCTAATAATTCGTTTAATTTGCAAAGAACATCCATATTACCTGTGGATGTGTAAAACTATAAGTGTATGTAAGTATATGACTGACTGAGCGAACGCAATGCGTCTCCGTGTCAGCTTTTGCATAAAATGCTGTCCGGTTACGTTTATTCTCATCTACAGGCGCATTTCTTAACCGATACCCGTCAAATTGGTTGAGCGGGTTCAATAAATATAGCTAGATTTGTTTGTCGATTTAGTTTTTAGATAATTTTCAAAATGGCCGAATTGACATGAAGGACTTAAGCGCCATTGGGGTCGCTGGCGTTTGGGAGTCGAAAATTGTAAAAAAACCGGCCAAGTGCGAGTCGAACTCGCATACGAACGGTTCCGCACATTATATATAATTAGTTTGAAATTATTTTTATTATATGATGTACCTAATTCAAAATTAATGCTTTTCGCAATTTTTCCTTTATCAGTGCTATAAGACGGTGCTTCGTACCAAATTTTAAGATTCTGAGTTCTTGGGAAGTACCCTGTAGGTTTTGATTCCCTTGCAAGTGTCGAAAAATTATTAAATATTTTTATATTAGATGATGTAACAAAAAAAAAATACATTTCGCAATTTTTCCTTTATCTGTTCTATAAGACGTTGCTTTGTACCAAATTTCAAGATTATGAGTTCCCGGGAAGTACCCTGTAGGTTTTGAGTCTCTTGCAAATGTCGAAAATACAAGAAAAATTGCGGCATATCCAGCTGTATCTTTTGATTGCGTTGGCGTAGAAGTTTGATTTTTTCACAGCTCCAAGGCACAGTAGGTATTAAGCTGAAATTCATATCCAATACTCATATTGGATATGAATTTCAGCTTAATACCTCTACGCGTTCCTGAGAAAAGGGATGTCGACAGACAGACGGACAACCAAGTGATCCTATAAGGGTTCCGATTTTTCCTTTTTAGGTACGGAACCTTAAAAATTGAGCCTCCCATACAAATTCAACAATCAGCTGGTCAAATTTTTATTGAAAGAAAGTTTTTTTGATAAATATTTTTTTTTTCTCGCGTATTTATTTATTCAGGATTCTGATTCCAACATTGAAATGTTGCCAGGTAACTAATAATCAAAAGTATACAGAATACTTCATATGTATTTTTAAGTTTCGATGGATGTGGGAACGTTGAATAAAAGAGATTGTTATTTAATAATACACCATTATGTATTTCACAAAAACGTTTTTAAAACGACACTCATATTGCATGAAAGAAAGAGAGGCAAACAGGTGAATAGTAAATATCTTATTTTAGTAATTATTAAAATACTATTAAGTCATGCAATATAATAATAAATGTAGATTTTATATTAAAATTACCTTAAATATACAAGAGCAATTTTAAAAACACACAAACACTACATTGAAAGGCCAAGCGGTGTTGCCACAATATTCTTATATTATTGACTTATTATTAATTATGACTATCCTAATTACATTAAGTACGAGATTACTTATTTATTTATTTTATGTAACACATCCATCAATGAATTATGTCAAATATTTCAATCATTATATCGCAACTGAATAACTAACTGGCCACATTAACATACAATAAAGATTGCTCGAATTAAATAAATATAATTAATATCAAATTATTTTCTCAATTTCTAACTATAATTGACATGAAGCAGGTTTTTCGTTTTAAAATTATACTATATTTCCTTACTTTGGTATACATTAGTGTAAATATATTATTTAAAATAGGTAATAATTTTAAGAGGGCCACTATAATAATTACACTTAATTAAAAATTTTACAATTTTATTATTGCTCAATAGAATAATATTTATTGATACAGTGGGTATGTTACGTTAAAATTACTTTAAGTAATAATAAATTTAGCAACATACATACATATTATAAAAATGTTAACATAGTTATACTATACGAGAGATACAGAAGCACTCCCATTATCCTTATTATATAATAAGATTATTGACAAAGTTGTACAAATACTTTATAGGTAGCTTTTCATTTCATTTTAACATTACCCAATTTTATTCATTACGTACTATTTGAATTAAATCTATGAAATATATGAAAGATATTTAATATTTGGTAATTTTTTGCAGTATCGAATATTTACAAAGCATTATTGGGACTTAGGTATATTCTAGCGTATGATCTGTCAATCCATTCGGAGACTTATATCTTATAATAATTATATCGAAGGGTTTAACCCATAAGAAAACGTAACATTGCCGCACCAGTAAAATATAAATTAAAAACTTAATTTAAATAAAATTCGGGATAAAAACAAAATATTGAATTTTTAATTTCTTAAATTAACCAAAATTGGTAAAATTACATCCACCGAAGCAGTTATTGTGTGTGATATAATAAATGTTCGTTTTATTTACATACATACTAGTAAATTATATTTTTAGCTTAAGAGATCCTATCACTTTATTTAATAGTCATTGTTAAAAAAGAAATGCTATGAATTTGAGCAAATAAAATGTCTCTTCTCTATTTAAAGAATACGTCACACATCTAAAAGTTATGATATAGGTATATTATAGCAAAGTATGTTCTACTACTTGCAAAGTAAATAACGTAGGTTAGTACCTAGTACAAGTTAACATTATAGAGTTAAGAAAGTTTGGAAAATACAAGAATAAGTCATAAACTAGCTATTTTATGTCATGCAAGTATCTGTCTTATTATCTTGTTTATGATAAATTTCCCTAATGCTACAAAGCATAAGCTAACACTATTCATTGGTAGGATATCATGAGGTTTATTCATACCTAATACCTTAAGTACCTATTCAATTACAATTATTAACTTACCTATTTAATGCCTTATTAATTATTGATATTTTGGTATTTTAGCTTATTTTTAATTGATACAAGAAACGTCTAAGAAATTGACTAGATAATTTTGGATTTGCAAAAATGTAGTTTTTGGCTGATGTTTAACTATTAGATAACGTGAAAATTAAGTTTGGTGATCGTGAGGATACGTGAAAATGAAAATAGTAAACACGACTAGATGGAAATGCATGTAAATGTTGGCTCATAGCTCTTAGATATTTGGTTCGTGCTAAAACTGGCGCGTTTCGATATACTTACGTAAACGCAAGTTAAAGATTAAATTTATGACAGTAACACTACTTACTAGCTAATGACAAAATATAAAAATGTACTTTCGTAAACTGGCACTACAGAAAATTTCGTTGCTCATAACCCACTTTTAAGCAATATATTACGCTAAGGCAGAATAGGACGGTTCATACTTTAAAACTTAAGGCAGCTAAAGGCACCTAGTTAGTTAAATATTATATAATAGTAATTTAGAAGAGAAAATCCTAAAAAGCGCTATTTTGCGCATAATATACACTTAATTCTACTCGTTGCTAGATGGCGTTGTAGAATTAGCATTTGCATTCGTTGACGTCGTTGTCGGAGTTTGCAATGGAAATTTTAGTCCTCGCGGGGCTAGGATGAGTCTAGCCGGCGTCACGAGAACTAAAGCGTACTCTCATTTGTTTACCCCAAGGAATTTGGCCGCTTCATCTGCCGAGGAAAGCAGTTTGTTGATGATTGTCTTATCGGGAATGCCCAGAAGTTTCCCGATCAAGTCGCTTCCATTTTCGCCGTCATTCTCGGCTTCTGAGGAGTATTTTCGTGAAGTCATGTCCAGTTTGAGTTTCTTGTCATATGGTGCTGCTGGAGGGGAATTGTTATTGTTGACGTTGTTAGGAATCTCGCTTCCAGACCCATCGTCGTCGCGATAGCGATATCTGTAAAGACAATGTTGCAATTAGAAACTGGAACTTTCGGAGATTAGTTAAATTAATAGGGGTTAGAATGTATTTATTTATAGTTTGAGCAATGACTTTACAGAGGGAAATACAAGAAAACGTTTTCTACGAGCGGTTGAATTAGGTCATTAGTTGTCCGAAAATAAATGAGTATTTTTTGTTATATCAATAACTATACTCGGATAAGACAACATTCTAAAAATATACATACCCATTGGCCAAGTTCTCTGCTTCAATGGGCGTGTTTGGTGGCGATGGTTCCTCATCATCAGTAGCGTCGTCCCTATGCTTCTTCCTATGTCGCAGCATACTGTGCTTCAAAGTGAATCTTCGCCGGCAAAGGTCACAGGCGAATGGCCGTTCCCCAGAATGAGTACGCATGTGTCTGCGGAGATCTTCAGCAGACCAGAAACGGCGGACGCAAAATGCGCAGACAACCTGGTAAATAACGAAAACTTCAATAAATACCGATATTTTTATAAATCAATAGTTTCAAATAATATATATTGAACAGAAAAAGTAAACGCTTGTAATTAAGAGATCCGTACCTTTCTGTTGGCGTGATCTGGAAATTTTCCCCTTTCATCGTCATCAGCACTTTCGCTCCGGTCGCTAGCGGCATCCAAAGCTCCTTTGCTGACAAGTTGTTCGTATTCCGTCGCGTGCGCTGTAGCCAAGTGCCCTAATGCTCCACCTCTATCTCCGAAAGATCCCTCGCATAGATGACACTTAAAGACCAAGCCCTCGGCATTATCGTCATTGATTTCCGGGTTAGGGGATTCAGGCTGCGAATCGCCAGTTCCGTGGCGTGATGACATGTGCTTCTTCAGCGTTTCCAATGAAGAAAACGTACTGGTTGGGCATGACGCACATTTGAATGGCCTTTCTGGGACAGTCCTTGAATCATTGACTGGTTGAGGTGGGGACAAAGTTTCAGGGATTGGCTCGGCTAGTATGGCTCGAGCTGATCCACCGTGTTTCCTCAGCAAATGACGGTCGCAGTTGGATTTAGTGGTAAAGAGAAGAGGACAGTGCGGGCACTTGAATGGTTTTTGGCCAGTGTGAGTCAGGACATGACGTCGTAGTGAAGAGGACCATGGGAATTTTCTATGGCAATATGGACACGAGACTCGGTTGGGTGCTAAACTGTATGCAGACTTCTTTTTTGGTGGTTGATTTCCATTATCTGCGTCCGATCTGGAAAATAATGATTTTATTAGTTATATGTTACACCAACTACAAATAAGTAACATTAAATATTGACAAAAAATATTGAAAGGACATAGATTATTATGGTAAAGAAATAATTGAAAAGATATGTTTAACTAATGTAAAACTTACTTGTTTTCATCGCTTCCAGAATTGTTGCCTTCGCTTGTGGAGGCTACTAAGCCTTCTTCGTCTTCTTCTTCATCACTACGGGCAGGCAGTACAGGAACAGGCAAAGGTTCTTGAACTTGAGTAGGTTCAACTTCTGCCTCCGTCTTTTCAGTAACAAGAGAAATGGGTTTATTGATTAAATTCCCAGCAATTTTAAGATCAAAGTCTTTGGTAAGTTCTTGCTGACGGGTCGCCATTAAGATTTCAGCTGCGGCTCGATGAGCAGCAGTATGTTCTTCTGACCTATCTGCATCAGGTTCCTCGTCGATTATTAGAGTATCGTCTTCATCTTCTTCATTATCCGCAACTTCGTCAGAATCTCTCCGGATTGGTGACCGCTCAGGTTGTTGCAAAGGGCGCTCCAGGTGGCGGGCTAGCAACGCAAACTTTACGCGGTCAGCTAACGTGTCAGGATTGGGGTATGGTGGCGGAGCTCTCGGTGCCGGTCTCCTCACGCTCCAATGCTGTGGATGTTGCTGTTTCACATGGCGTTCCATGTTTGAGCGGAGAGTAAAACGTGCTGAGCACTGGGAGCATGAAAAAGGCCTTTCAGTGCGATATCTCCTTTGCTTTTGCTTTGGCATTAGTACGCCATTTTTTATAACCATCTTTACAGAGTCAGTTTGTGGCACAATACTGTTACTAATTGGTCTGGGAGATTCAGATTGCGGAGTAGGAGACGGTGATCTCGCTAGTGGTAATGGTTTCTGTTCTTCCTCTTCAGGTTCTTGTTTCGGCTGACTTTCTTGTTCGTTAGCGACAAGCCTTCCTCCTGACATGCTCAATCCTCGTATAATTTCTTTCTGAATACGCTGCTTAATTTCGACAAGTTCTTGGGAATCAGTTGGGTGTGGAAAAAAAGAAGGTTGAAGAAAGTAAGGGTTGATTGGAAAGGACGGCGGTAAAGGAAGGCCAGGTAGTCCTGGTACCGTGCCAGCATATAACTGCGATAGCTGAGTGGCGTAATAAGCAGGATCTATTTTGGGTAAGGTATTTTCGAGAATTCTTTGTTGAGCTAGTAACAGTCGAGTCTTCTCAAACGCTGATGCAGCCACAGTAGCTGGGTCAGGATCAAAGGAAGGTCTCGTCGGGGCTTTCGGTTCGTCGTTGTCGATGTCTCGCTTTTTTTTACTGAGATCAAGAACATCACAACTATCATTTGTGCTGAGGTCAACTGGAGCTTCTTCCTCATAACTGTCAGATTGGGCGTCGTTTGTCTTGAAAGTAGATAAATCAGGTGGCCTATACTCAGGTATCTGAGTTAGCTGGCCGATACCTTTGACTTTAATTCTTGGCATGGGCTGATCATTTTCTCTTGGGGTAAGTGTCGGGGTTTCTGGCAGTGGTTTAGCTATTAGAGCTGAAACTGGATGCCTGTCACTGATAAAGCTGGGAGTAAAATGAGTAAGAGGAGTTTCACGACCAGTGTTTTCATTGCGTCTTTCAATTTCAGGTGTGTGGAAAGCGAGAGATCTTTTCACTTCATCTCGAGCAAGTTTTGAGTTAACCTCATCGTTGTTTGGATCTTCTGAAGGATGGTAGATAATTGACCGTTTGACATCTTCTCTTGTGACTTTGGCATGACGATTCCGCAGGTGCCTTTCACAGTTGGCCTTTGTAGTGAAAGCGTAATTGCAGACGGCACATTCGTATGGACGATCGCCGTTATGTGTACGCATATGACGGACTAACGCAGCTTTGTCCAAAGATGCATGAGGGCACATGTTACATTGGTATGGCCCAGGCCCAGTCCCACTAAGATGGACTCTGTTATGTCCCTTCAAAGCTCTAAGATTCGGGAATTTCGCTGGGCATAACCTACACGGGAACTCTCCCCGTAGCTTCATGCGTCTGAACTCCGCTGCAAAATTATCTTGCGTTTCTTCTTGATCTCTGTCTTTGACTATTGTATCAGGTGGTGTTAACACAGTACTTTCTAGACCTATTCTAGTACCAGTGAGTCTTTCCAAGAGACTGCCTTCTAAAAGACTTCCCGCGGATGTAACATTTAGGATTGATTGTATATCAGCTAAGTCTCTAGCAGCATCGATGTGCCTGATTCCGTTAGTAAGATGTCCATCATCAAACTTTGGAGTAAACCGTTCCATTGGAGGTGTTAAAGTACCAGGAATGCCAAACGATCGGTTTCTTAGGTCTAATTTAGCAAAGAAATCTTCTCTTTTGCCGCGTTCTGGACTTTGAACTCGGGTGGTACTTGTGCAAGTTTTTCTGTGCATGTCTACAGCTTGTCCACAAGGGAAATCCCTAGAGCAAAGATCACATCTGAAGCGTTGTTCAGTGATAGAAACATGAGGGTTACGATCGCAAACACCACGGGCAATTTCAGGATATTTTTTGCTGGAAAAGTCTACAAAAGTGTGGTCATCTAAGCCGGTTCTTGTGTCGTCTCCATGTACAGTGAATCTATGGACGTCAAACGCATTTGCAGAGTCAAATCGTTGCCTGCATTTGGGGCATTCGAATCTGGTGATCCTCTTGTCCAAAGGTAGAGGAGATGGGGAACTAGATGCGGCCCTCTTGCGGCATCTCCTCAAGTCATCTTCTTCGCTTCTATCTGAGCGGTTGTCGCTGTCGATGCTGGTCGTCCTAGTGGCTCTGATTTCTTGTTTCTGCACCATGTTGTCCATTTCATCAGTCTCTACTTTTGCTTGGGTGATGACCTCCTCTGTTTTGATTTCTGTAACAACCAAAGGACATACAATTGATTAAATATTGTATGTTTGAATAACGCAGGGCGCTTTCATTTTCCTATTCCAAGAAAAGTCGACAATAGATGAGTCAGTCGTTTCGTTTGTAGTCTGCAGTGGTATTGGAATAATACGTATATATAGGTACTTTGACATACATGTATTGTGATAGGCTTTCGATAATCAGCTAATAGATTCAGATTGAAATTGTGGATAGATTGAAAGATACAAGCTTTTCAGCGAATATAAAAATATGTGTTTCACATGCATACATAAATAAACCTTTCATAATTGAAAGCATACAGTAAAATAATCATCAAAAATTATTAGGTACCTAAGTAAGTTACTAATCGTCTTTCGGTCATAAAAATGCGAACATTAAGGTACCCAACTATTTCCAAAAGTTAATTTAGAATATACTCGCATATTTAATCAGAGGTATATATATATATACATCTATCCATATAAGTACCAACCAAATACCCATTAATCTTTTCTGGCAGAAAGTTAATGAAAAAATATACAATACAACTAGGTCGGCTACTCGACACTAGATGGCAGTACTGTTACCTATTTCTTTTCGCAGCGCGGCTCATAAATCAGTTCAGTAATATTTAGGGCGTAAAGCATTGGGCGTAAATCTATCTAATTAATTCATATTTCACGTACTACTAAGCAAATTCCAACAAAACCAGTTTATTTTACATAACATCTAGTTTGCAACCTGAATTACTCACTACGTTACGAATGTGTCTACTATAAAAACCTTGTTATTCGTTTCGTTCTTTATTTTTATGCCTATCCCTAAGTCCCTTGTCTGGTGAAGCAAAGTTCTTTGCAATGATTCACGTTTTTCATGAATGTATAAAAAATATACCTTATTCAGTGGACTTAAAGTTCGTTTTTGTCGGCGCCCTTTGTTAGACTCGGGTATAAAAATCAATATAATGCTAGCACCTAATACCGAAGTCTACCTTTACTGTATTGATACAAAATAAGTTCTAAATGATTAGGTCTTAATGGATGTATCCATTCTGTTATACTTACCAATAGCTTTTTTTAGAAAGAAAAGAAATTTTAACTAAGTATATTCCATTAAAATGGTAGATAGCGTGTTCTCTTGGAGAACTTTTAACTTGTGATCATGGTTGTTGACAAGAAGCCTAATCAATTCAGACTTACATCGATATATATTTGATTTTATGAATATCTTTAAACATGAGTAAAGAGTAGAGACAAGAGTATAAGTAAGTAGGGTAAGGTCGTCTAAGTCGTACCTTCTAAGGGAAAAGACGGTTGATGTTTAGTGTATTGAAAGTAAAGCAACATGACAAACAGACAGGAATTAAATTAATTACCGTTTAGTTTTTCGTTAATCCTATCCTAATCCTAACTAATATTATAAATGCGAAAGTGAGTTTGTTCGTTTGTTACGCTTTCACATTGTAACTACTGAATCATCATAAAATTTTGCATACACGGGGTACGGAGAAGGACATAGGGTACATTTTATCCCGGGCAAAAGTACTGTTCCTGAGGGATCGATATTGACGCGGGCGGAGCCGCGGGCGAAAGTTAAGTACCTATTTTGCCAATTTACAAAACCCTTTCTTCGGTACATACTGAGAAAGATACAATAACAAAATCATTCGACTATGATGAAACTAGCTTTCGCCCGCGATTCGCTGACGTCAACGTCGTTCCCTCAGGAACAATACTTTTTCCGGGATGAAAGTTTGCCTATGTCCTTCTCCGTACTCCAGAGAACTTATATGCAAAATTTCATAATAATCGGTTCAATAGTTACGGCTTAAAAGCTAACAAACCAACTCACTTTCGCATTTAAATTTGTAAGGATAACACAATGCTACGAAATATGATGCATACTGAATAAACCTGTCGACTCTCCAAATTCCCAATACCTATGTTCCTAAATGAACGGACTGTAGGCAGACGTTTCATTTAGAAATGAAACGAAGGATATTCCCAAATGACACGTCTGCCTACAGTAGTCCGTTCATTTAGGAACATAGTTATTAGATAGTATAAGCCAGCATCCTGCCTTGTGGTTGCTATCCGTGGAAATACTCAGTACTTACAACCCTACCACCCTACCACCCCTACCACCTATCCACGAGTCGCTGTTTAACTAATAGGTACCTATAATTAGGTAAAATGGGGCCAAAACGTCATATAGTCTTCTCGGCATTGAATTTTGCCATTTTCGCGTAATTGAAGACAGCGGATGTTGCTATCGAAATGTGCAAGAAAACAGACACTGCAACTCTGCATTTTCTTACCAATTACATGCGAGATATACTAAATTGTATTGCGTCTTATTTTTCTCAAACGTTAACGAATCTAAAATTTAAAAATAGTGTTTGAGCATTTTTAAATAGGTAATATCATGTTAGTTGCCGCTAGCTGCTATAAGTAACCCATGTATATTTTGATTCCATATTCCACTTACATGCCCACCAACTTTTTTAGGTCTTATATACCTGGGCTCTGTCGATCCCGCATCAAAAAAAACGTGACAGAAAGATGTGATAGAATTAATGTATATATTTTATATATATTAACGATAACAAAACTTATTTAATGCTTTTCTTGTCTCTTAGAGCATTAATATCAACATAAATATTTGTACCTTTATTTGTTAACCCTATATTAACCCTACATATAAAGAATACAGAAGGGTCCAGCGGAAAGGTCAACCCACCCAGGCTTTCAATCTTCATTCAAGACACTCGGCACTCGTATAACCCTTTACTTTATTTGACCCTAGGGTCAGTAGTCCAATAATGTCACTCCATTTAGTGCTTTTGAAATAAAACCTGTTTATACCTACTCCGATTGGAGTGATAAATTTACCTTAACTTTAAGAAAAAAAAAATAAGACTTGAATAATTTTCTTCACTACGTATATATTTTTCAATATACCTAACCACATTTTAATAAATAAACACTAAAATTACTTTTTTAATTAATACACACACACCCCCGTCAAATTTAACAACTTTTCATATGGGACCAATGCTCCCAGAATTGGCGCCATTAAAAAACTTAACGTAGTAGATTGTTTTGAGTTTAAAGTGTTTGTACTAATTAAAAAGTAATTACATACTTATTTACTCGTAGAAGAATATTGCATATTTTAACCGAGTTAAAAATAGTGGTTCTCTATTCATCGGAATATTTTCTATATCTTTATCTTTAATTAGCCACCCGTCCCCGGCTTCGCACGGGTGCAATTTACATAAAACTTCCTCTTGAATTTCTCTATCTATTAAAAAACCGCATCAAAATCCGCTGTACAGTTTTAAAGATCTAAGCATACAAAAGGACAGCGAGTTTGTTTTATACTAGGGTAGTTATTTCAAGAACCGCTGTAACTGGACCCACGATTGCGACTAGTGATTTTTTTGAGCAAAAAACACTGCTGTTTGATTTTCTTTGATTTTTTGAGCAAAAAACACTGCTTCCTTTGATTTTTTTTGAGCAAAAAACGCTGCTTTCTTCAGAAAAAAATAGGTTAATTATTATTTTTTCACACACCTAAAAGAAGTTTATCCAATAGATAAAGTGTAAAAGAAGATCCACGGTATCCGCTCGAATAAAGTATAAATATTTAATTTACTTAGTGGTAAATGAACCATTAATTTCTTGGAATGTCTGAAATTGGCGTGTAACGCGGACTTTTATCAAAAACGTTGACTTAACGAAACGATTGTTTAGATTTTTCGAGAATTATCAAAATTCTTTGTTAATTTTACGAGTAATTTTGTAAGTTACCAACGTACTTTATAATTTGTAATACTTATAAAAATCTACCTAGTAGATTTAGTTGATATTTAAGTAGGCAGTATACTACCTATATGAAAATATTAAGTATGCTGCGCATTTGTATAATAAACAGCTGTACAAATATTATTTCATCTCTTTCACTATACTTATCCAAAATCTTTATCCTATTCTTAATAATATGTTCTATGATCTACGAAAATCCTTCTCTTTTATGCGAGGCAGGTCTGGTAGAAAATAAAAAAATAAAGACATAAAATGTAACAGCCGCTTTTCCGCGTACACATAAAAGCCGGTCAAGGGATTGGGCGAAAATCTAAGGATATCAATAGGCAATGCGGCTAGCAACCCATCAGTATTTTTATTCCACTTTCCACCATTAGGTACCTACGCCCACTAACACGCTAAACGTAGCCTTTGGGTTTTATGACTTTGGGCTCTGTCCACCCCGTAAGGGATAAAGATGTGATCATATGTATGAATGTATTCAATCCTTATAATCAAATGATCATTTTTAGAAAAGCTACACAACTATTACTACCTAGGTACTTTTTCAGAAGTAAGTCACCGTTACTCAGATGCATGTAAGGGTTCCAACGATATTCCATACATCCAAATCTGTTAAATCATTTCCAAGTTATATAATACATATTTAACATACATGAACTAGAAAAACATGACACTTTTCTTTTTGGGCATTTGTGTAAAAATAGATTCTCCTGGGTCCACTCAGAATTTCAATATTTCAACGTATGTATCATGTATCAAATCTCAAAACTTCGCCAATCAGAGTTCATCCAAGTTCAGTTACGGAGAAAACATATGACATACATACACTCGTCGCCGTGACTTCCTCCTTCCCGCTTATACGGAATTTAAATCGACTATCCCGTATGCCTTCAAATAAAAAAAGTATTTTGAACTCTATGGTCAACGGAATATGGCGTCCGAACATTGTAACGGGCGAAGCATTATTTTATATGGCTAGGACGTCGCTGCTTTCCTATACACTCCAATGGGCTCCAACGGTACTGAATTACACCTCCGAGTCTTCATTTAAGGTATCACCGTACACCATTACACGGTGTGGTGATCATTGGACCGCGGAGAAAGAAATTGGACCTTATGGCGATGGGAAAGCCATGGAAATCGTCGTCTTGTACCATGTACCAATTGTTAGTGGCCGGTAAAAAAATGTTACTCGCGTTTTGTTGCGGTCATTTAGATTGAGACTTGTCTATGCTAGTTATTCTTCCGAGTGTCTATGAACAAAAAAATAAACTGAGAATTTATTTTTGAAAAAAGAATATCAAAAGGTGACAACAAATTTTTGATTATTAGAGCTAATTTTTGCTATTCGATGCTTAAATATTTACTCGTAGATTGAAAATGGCATTCATTCTCAAGTATATTTTGCTGATTATATGGACCCACAGAGTAAACATGGACCTCTTATCAACATTTTCAACAGAATTTAACGTGACTATGACATAATTTAACATAATCGTAATTTTCCTGTTGTGATCGTGATTTTGTCAGTAATTTTACAGTTTGGAGTAACACAGAACGATGAAAATATGCCCTGCCCATGCACTTATTAAATATAATTCCAGATCTAATTAAACGAGGCATTGCCGACAAGTTTCAGGCTATACAGAAGAGAGATACAGAAGGCCACACACAGGGCGATAATTAATTATGTAATTTTGCGTAACTTTTAATAATAAGTATAATACCAGATTTATTTATGGTTATAGATGATGATGGTCAATAAATTTACTCTTCCATGCTTGTCTGGGAGAAAAAGAAACGTAGAATGTGCCAGCTGATTTCTCTTCATGTTCTCACCATGTCAATAGGCGATGCGGATGGGTTGCTAAACCCATCACTATTTTGATTTCGTTTTCCATCTACACGCCCTCTAACATGCTAAAGGTCTTATAGATCTTATAGGCTCTGTCTACCCCGCAACGGAAAAGACGTGTATGTATAACTTTACTTTTGAGGCAAAACCTGGCCCAGGACTAAAAAATGACAATTTGTCGGTGATGCAACAGGAATATAAAATGCTATTCCTGTGATGCCACGGCGGCCATCTTGGCCAAAGCCTCATTAATTCTCGTCAGGATGCACCTTCCGCGCCGATTTAACGGTCCTCGTATGATGTTATGATCACCACGTCCATTGGAAAGGGGGCGATCGTCGTCATACTATGAGACCACTGTGGTTATCAACCTCCATGAAAATGTTCTCTTTACTTTGGCTCTTATATTTTAACTTAAATTTCAATAACAAACGCCTTTAAACCTATTTTGGTTAAAATATTATTGGGGGACAGGTCTACTCGGCCTCTTTGAGACTACTGTGTATAATGTAAAATATTATCATTGCAAACTCGATCGCTAACATAATATGTTCCAAAAATAATAATGTATATGATAAAAATGTAATCATTATTAGAAATGAAAAAAAAAAGATAGATGATAAAATTACTGTTGAAAAGAGTTTCTTTTGGCGTTTCTTCTCTGCTGTGGTCGGTTCCGAAACGCTAGTAGTCTGTAGCTTTTGCACATTAATTAATAATAATAAATATAACTAAATTAGATCCTTTAAAATGTGATTTGACGTGAAAAAGCTAAAGCTGCTTGCAAAGACCTATTTTCTGAATAAACGTTTTGATTTTGATTGGAGAGAGATATAGATAATCAATATAAAATGAGAAGATTTTTATCTACTGGAGATAGAGAGAAATATGGATAGGAATAGATAAAGAAATATCTCCACTGATACGTTTTGATGATACAGTATATATATGGTTCCTCCTCATTTATCATTAGAGTACTAAGAAGTATATATAAACCTCTATATGTGAGACCAATTTTCACGTACGTCTAAATCAATTATAATATATTAAATATTCAAAATATATATGACATATTACAAATTAAACCTCTATACTACGACTAATAAACTACAAATTACACAACCGATTTCAGATGTACATCTATATACTATAATATTATAAAGCTGAAGAGTTTGTTTGTTTGAACGCGCTAATCTAAGGAATTACTGGTTCAAATTGGAAAATTCTTATTGTGTTAGATAGTCCATTTATTGAGGAAGGCTTTAGGCTATAAAACATCACGCTGCGACCAATAGGAGCGAAGCATCAATAAAAAATGTTGTGAAAACGGGGGAAAATTATTCATCTATACTAACAAAAAAACAAATTATCATAATAACAGAAATTGCCGCGGACGATGTCGCGGGCAACAGCTTGTAATATGATAATGACCTAAAATCAACTAAAAGTAACGTATTATTCACTACAATAAATCAACTGAATTGTCAAAACCACATTTCATTGACCGATCAATGTGCTAATGCTATAATTGGATTCATCAATATACCTATTTAATGTATGAGTGTGTATGAATGAAATCTGTTTACTGAGCAGGCCGCGTGACGGCTCAAGTTTCAATGTCCATTTTACGATATTGCTCAATTCACGTTTATAGCTTTAAAATACCTCTACGGGGTGGAATTAAATTCATTCTCAGACCACGAATCTGAACAACTTTCATTATGGGACCAACTCCGAAATTGCAAAAAAAATCACCTGTTCCATAGATTTTGGCCAAGTAGATATTCCACTTTTGTATGAAATAGGAGAAATTTTTTTCATGATGCCGAACTTGGTCCCATAATGAAAGTTGTTCAGATCCTGTATGTTTAAAAGTAAATGTTATTTGTATTGTACGGTTGTATTTATTAGTCTATGAATAAACAGTATCCTGGAACAGTAAGTCATATTAGAAATTAATTTTAATATCCTGTTTCTTTAAGTTTAGGTGTATTAGATCGTATTTATTATTTGTATACAACGTGATTTTGAACCCCCTAGCTTTATTGAAATCTGGGAATCAGAATCCCTAATGGAACACGGAATTGCAAGAAAAAAAGGTGAAAAAGAAAATTAGGTTTCCCATACAAAGTCGCCGATCAGCTGGACGCATTTCTATGAAAGGTTGAATTTATTTTTTCGTTTTTTACCTTTTTTTCTAACAATTCTGTATTCTATTAGGGATTCTGATTCCCAGATTTCAATATAGCTAGGGGGTTTAAAATCACGCTGTATTTTTAGATTAAAAAGTAAAGTCGGTTTACGGACGTGGAAGAGGGATGGATGCGTCACACACAAGCCGAACGCTTAGGGCGATCGCGCCTTTCTATCGCTTGTTCCGTGTTCTAACTTGCACAGGGAACGTGACACTTTATCGTGCGTGCAGCTGGCGTACATCGATTTATAAGCCGTTATCGCGTCAATATACCTAACCTGACGCTTGTGTATTGAAGTAAGTTAGGCCCTGACATATTTTCAATACACCAGTTTCAACTGCCTCCGTGGTCCAGTGGTTAAGGCGTTTGCCTGTAGATCCGGGGGTCGTGGGGAAGCATACTTTGACCACGGGAAGCATACTTTGTTTAGTTGCTTCCAGTTTGGTTAGGACATTGCAGGCTTGAATCACCTGATTGTCTGATAATGAAGATGATTTCGTGCTTCGGAAGGCACGTTAAGCCGTTCGTCCCGGTTGCCATCTGGTAGTCGTTAAAGGAACCACGCCAGAGGCCGAGAGGCGGTTCCGAAGAACTCTGACACCAGTGTGTGCATGGTCGATTGACCGTGACACCTACACGAAATGATGATGACCAGTTTCGGGCAACTCTTTTATAAATCCACCAATTTTCAACCATGACGATACACGGGTAGTAAAGAGACCACTTTATAAAGGTTCAATTAAAGTTAATATATAGATGTTTAAAGACCCAGCCAAGTGGCCGTTTCCTTCGATATTCAAATTGAGAGTTCAACATTCTTAATTTGAATGGGTCTCGGTCAAATCGTCAGCCCTTCTTTCCAGTCGATCGATCGCTTTCTCTGAACGGAAAAGTCGTCCCAATTAGGCGCTCGCGCACTGAAGGTGGGGAGAGATTAGCTGAATCGTAATGTAGGGCTTAGGGTTGCCACGTGATCCCCTATTTTATAGATAGTCTAAACTTCCTTTAAATAACTTTAAGAATTTTCCTTTAAAATACAAATCATTATAAAGCATGACTTAGACAAAGAATGAGAGTCTGAAAGAGAAAATATGAAGTATGGAACTAAAATAAAAGAAATAACTAAGTATGACGCACAGAAACACATTATTTCTTTTAAATCCTGAATGTTCCTGAACGACGTCATACAGGTTTAATTTATTGACAAAGCTTCAGTTATATAAAGTCTATCACATTGTCTGTAACTATTTTAAAGCGAGCTTAAATTTATAATGTGACGTGTGAAGTCATAAAAACTCTACTATGGGAAAAATTATTTATAATTTATAACTATATTTTAAAATATTTTTGTTTAATTTAACAAGACTTCCTAATAATTATTTTATGCTTAAGTATCAACCCTGTATGATTCGAGATGCCAGAGGAGCTGCGCGTGCGCAGCCTTACAACGACACATTCCACCTTGAGATTTCAACTGTATCTTGAACTTTTAATTTGTTGGCTGGCTGTTACATGTCTCAGTTATCATTAAACGGTAGTAGTTATAAATTCGACTGGAAGGAAAGGAAATTACTAAATCTTTAAACTTTCAAAAAAGATTATATTAAAAATATCTTGACACAAAAGTTTTAATAAAACCTTGTATAATAAATAAATAACTATATACGGACAAATCACACGACTGAGCTGGCCCCAAAGTAAGTTAGAGACTTGTGTTATGGGATACTAACTCAACCATACTATATTTTATAACAAATACATATATAGATAAAAATCCAAGACCCAGGCCAATCTGAAAAAGATCATTTTCCATGTTGACCTGACCGGGGATCGAATCCGGGAACCCTAATGTCGCGGGGTGGTGTGTTAACTCTTGCGCCATGGAGCTGCCGTATAAAGTTTAAAACATAAAAGCAAAATCGAAATATCACCCGTAATTATTACCTATTATGGTTTATCTGACAATTGTCATTATTACTCAACATATACGTAAACAATATATAATACTGAGTAAGTATTGAATTGACACAGGAATTAATTCAAATAATTTAAAGGAAAAGTGAAGAAGTTACGTCATGTAGGCTGATTACTTGATTACTCATTGTTGAGCTTGTTTTGCCCAATTTTGGGCGAGTCCGGAACATACGAGCTTTATCTCGAGATAAGGTCCCGTTAACTCGTGCCAAGACATCCTGAGCTGATAACAGATAGTGCTACAGTTAGTACAAATAATTGTATCTAATGATTATCTCCTTTGAGTACCTTTGCAAATCTTTTAAAATACTTTTGTGCTGAATTGTGTACAGTTTGCAAGCATGATACCTATGATGCGATTAGGTAATATTATATTTCCTCTTTTTGCATTTTTGCTTTACTCATCATCGTCATTTCGTGTAGGTGACAATCGACCATGCACACCCTGGTGTCAGAGTTCTTCGGAACCGCCTCTCTGCCTCTGAAGTGGTTCCTTTAACGACTACCAGATGACGAATATCCGAAGCGCGGAATCATCTTTATTATCAGTCAATCAGGTGATTCAAGCCTGCAATGTCCTAACCAAACTGGAAACAACTAAACAAAGTATGCTTCCTGTGGGAATCGAACCCACGACCACCGGGTCTACATGGAAACGCCTTAACCACTGGACCACGGAGGCAGTATATATAACTTTACTATGAAATTAAAATTAAATAACTTTTATTTGAGGTAGTGCCAATTGTTAAGGGTTTACGAACATGAACTTTGTTTTTTTAAATCAAAATAAAACAAAGAATGTAGTTCATAATTATTCAAATTTTAGTTGTATTAGAAACAATGAAGGACATTTATGCGATATCATGCTTCATTCATAAATGCCCACCCTTACTTTTTCTAATACAACAATTGAATCATTAGAATAATTTAGGTGACCTAACTTCTCCCTATATTCAATTTTATTTATTTCTACGTACAATATTCAGAAATTATGGATTACGTAACAATTTATAGTACCATGGGAGAGACTTATGTCCAGCAGTGGACGAGTGTAGGTTGATGATTAATAATTTAACGTAATCCATAATTTCTGAATATTTATTTTTTTACTAATAATAGGGTGTCCATTTACCCTTTGAAGAAATCCGGGATCTCTCATGTTTTTTTATTCTTATGATCTCGGTAAAGTACGAGTACTTTTGGTGCAGTAAAATAGTGACGCAACAAAGACAAGCCGTCATTTGAATTTCTCAGAATGACTTACACTTATCATTTTCCTTCTAAGATGATCCGTCTGGGCGAGCCGGAAACAAAGTGCCGAACTATCAAAGCGATTATTAATCATAATCACCATTTCCTGCTTAATGACGTTTTTTATGCGATAGAAATAAAAATATATGGAAAACTTATTTCTTATCAAATATATATTAAAAAGCACATGGATTGTCAAAATGTTGCTAATACAAAATATTTATGAATAATTAGTAAAATATTACCTGACATTCACTTCTAATTCATGTTATTTTGTGTCGATAGCCAATTCGCTATCTACACAAATAACTGGATTTAGAAAACAAATTTAAGTAACTTAAAGTAATTATTTCAAGACTTACCTTTTATTGATATAAACAAAACGCAGTTATTTTAATTAAACGATTTGACCGCACTTACTGTATATAAGACTTTCTGTACCTACGAGTATCAATAACAGGATAATACCTAATTTGTAATATATAGAATCCTAACTGAATTATAATTAATCATTTACAAAAATATTACAATTAAGTATAATTAAATATTTACTAGCCTAGTATTGTTTTACTGTTGTGTCTACTATTGTGTCTCGTATTGGGACAGTCAAAGGGCTAGCTACGAAACTAAAAATTAATTCATCCTATCTAAAATAAAAACCAATAAAACCTAACTATAAATTAAAACCTACAACTAATAATCCTAACCAATATTATAAATTCGAAAGTGAGTTTTGTTTGTTACACCTTCACGTCCTATCTACTGCACCGATCGTCATGAAATTTTGCATTACCGTTCGCTGGGATATGGAAAAGGACATAGAGTACATACTATTCCCGAGGGATCGACATTGATGCGGGCGGAGCCGCGGTTGAAAGCTAGTAATGTAATAATAACGGTTATTGTCAAGACAACAACTAGGTGTTTAAACATAATCCTCAATACATGCGATTTAGTTCTAAAATGAAGATCCAAGTAAGTCATAATAAATAGTGTCGTCTTGAAAATTGTATTCACGCCGTCAATTACGACATTGGAGATTCCAAACGCCTCAACGTTTAGATGTTCTTATTGTAACGACCTCAAGATTCTGTTGACACAAGTGGCTGCGCACAAAAGGATGTGGATTTCCTTGCTCTCTAGAGATACAGGCTTTTCGGCTGAGCAAACCAAATTCCGGCTTTAATGAGACTCCCTAATGAGTACTTGTTTTTTGTTTGGATTATGGAATAGCTCTAAACAGCTGGTTTTTGGGCCAAGTAAGGTATCTTTGTTAGAACTACTTAAGAGCGCTGGCTAATTCAAAATATTCAACGTTACAAATTAAAAAAAAATATAATCAATTTAAACATTATAAAGTTATGAAAAGAAATTAAAAAAAATCACTGGTCTCAATTAAAGTTTCTATAACACTTACATGAATTACACATAGTTAGGACAGTACCAGCCAATCACTCCAACTAATAGAACAATTAAAACTAATAAAAACAAATGAAGTTTGCTCCAGCTAGTCCCAGCACCAGTCTATTATTGACAGCATGAGACATGAGATACTATCTTTTGATGATAATAATCATTAATTGATCGAGTCTTGAGTAACTTACGGATTTCATTGCAGTATCATAAATGATAAAGATAGGTATTATGTACTTATATCTCTGAAGATTTATACAATATCTTGTCGGCCCTTAGTCACGTAGACAATTTCTTAACAATTATTGCTAAAATTGCGATAAAGCAGTTATTTGTTAGAATTCTCAAGTTTGAAGGTTTTCTTAGCTATTTAACATAAGTATAATGAAAAATTCGAGCGATATGTCGCAATCATACCGGATGGGTAGTCGTAAACACTATCAGCAAGTAAAACGCAATAGACTGCGAGGTAGCTCGTATAAATGCTTTGGCGTCGAGTGCGGCTCGTGCGAGCCATTAGGGCTCCGGTGGCGGCTGCCTCAGGTTGCGAGATGCACGGCAATCTTCTCTAACGAGAATGGATCGGATTCACATCCTGTAGATCGTAATTGCACATCTCTACACTATTAACAACTCGATTATATTTTGATATCCAATATTGCATATTAATGTAAGATTGCGTCTGCTATTGGTAGGTTCAGTCAGATGAGTATCTGATTCCAATTAAAAGTAGCAACAAGGACCTTTTATTGCCAGGAGAAAGAGGTAGGTAGTAGGTTAAATCAATCTTTTTATTTCTTAGTACGAGTGATATAAAATCGGTTTCTTTATTGACACGCAATTTTTTTTTCTTTTGTAGGTGCAACTTTTAGAACTTTACTCTTTAAAAGTGTATTAAAACTGTTGTCTTTAGGTAAATATTTGGGCATCTGTGTATATGTTGGACACAGAAAAAAAGATTTAAGAGGAAGATTTATAAGAAAGATTAAATTTAGTAAGGGCGGACTTAGCCCAAGATGGGATCTCTTCCAGACCAGTCAACCGGCGAATAACTAGGAGGAAATTTTTTCGGTTAAGGAGCAAAAGTATTTTAGAAAATGGAAGTAAATTCTCAAGACAGGTAAACGAATAGTATGCAGTGAATAAATGCTCATAAAGTCTTTAATGAGATATATTATGCCACCAAATATTGTAAAGTTATTATTCAATTACATAATATTTTACACAAATAACTTCCTCCGTGGAGAAGGATGAAAACAGGAAAGAATTTGAAGGCTAATCTTAAATTAATAATTATAATATATTAACAAGGAAATATGACCGCAAGTTGGTACGACACCTCATTAAAGAGATAAAATATTATTTCAAAAACAGGAATACCACATGTCTCTGAATTGTCAGAAATGCATATCAAATATAGTTATAATATTACTTAATTCAATAATTTCATGTCCCCAAAATATGAACTTTTATTACAGAACCACTCGATTGCAATCTCAGCTGTAGTATTTCGCAGCCCCAGGTCTATACTAGTTTTGGTAATTTTTTTACAGCCGTCCGCCTACCTGACGCCAAACTCTTTGAGCAGGGTTGTTTATTTCTGAATTATAAGCAAATATAAAGCAACATAATTACAATATTAACCCTAAAATAATAGAAGTGTAATAGTACGGGACCGAATCATCCCTTTTATCGAACATACTTTATGTCAAATGCGTCATGTGTGCGTCAATACACGGCCAATTAACCACATTTGTAAGCTCGATCACTATTTACAGTTTATATGACCACGCCTCTTAGACTTATCTTTGTTCAATGCTGATAAACTAAAACATATTTATAGAAACAAAAGTCCCTGTGATTAGTCACCACTATTCTAAGGCGTTATGTTAACGGTACTTCTTTAAAGCTGATTTCAGAGTCACGCGTTTGACCAGCGCCGTCTACACGCGCGCGTTTACAATTATACTAGATAGAAGTAGCGTTTCATAGTCACGCAGTTCAAACGCGCCGTTCATGAAACGCGCGCCGTCAGCTAGCGCCGCCGAAGTGCGCGCTCAATAATCAATTTGCAATGTTTTACGACGTCGCTGTTGCACTTTTTTCCAAAGAAAATAAACAGCTTATCCTGTTATCATATTTGTCGCAATGATGACGACTATACACAGCTGTACATAGCAACGAAATGCGCAATACTAACTCGTTACTAACAACTAACATACACATACTAACGCGCACGCTGGTCAAGCGCGCGCTGTTGAAACGCGCTGGTCAACGGCGCGTCTAGTCGGCGTCACTCTGAAATCAGCCTAAGGGCTAACTTTTGAGTCGATAAAATGAGTTTCGGGATTTAAATTAGCATCGCTTTGTGCCTTAAAAAGCTTCGCGCGATTCATTGCAACTCAAAGAATTGCGTTCGCTTAGCTCCAAGCTCAACCTGTATTAATTCAGATCAAAGGTAAAAAAATAAATATAGCCTTTTTTTTAAATTTGCTATAGTTATCCAAAAATCCATACGGTTCGGGACAGTCAATAGTGGAAAATATATATAATTAACTGTTAAAATGTGACAATTAAGTTACAACTAATCGATGCAATCACATCAAGCACTTATAAGCTATTACGTAATTATTCCGTTTGTAATGTTATGTAATCGTTTAATAAAGAGTACTTACGTTGGGAAGAGGGCGGCTCGGCCGCAGGTGGTGCGGGCGCGGTGGCAGCTCCCTGCATGGCCCGCGACGGTCGACCGCGTCGACGCCTGCAATGATATACCAACTTTAAAAAAACGAAATACTTGCACAAAAAAACTCAAAGAAAAAAATCCCAAAAAATTATAAGTCATGGTCACTCTACTCATGGCATGACGCCCACTAGTTAACTTTCAATAATTCTAACAAAACATGTTTGATCTGTACTGATATTCAATTAAATTTACGTTTTTATTTATTTCACGATGTTGTATGTTTTATAAAATAGTTTTGCTTACTTAGGTAAATTCTTCTAGGAAGACAAAGTACTTAATGTAATTTTTTGCCCATCATTATTATGATATTTACTTCATAAGAAGTCAATATTTATTTAATATTTATTTAAATTACAAGCCTAGTTTATTAATAAGTTTGTATGTTTAATTACTTCGGAAGAATGATATGGTTTTCACGCAAAAAAGAGTTCTCACCATCATCGCTAATATATGTTTTCGTGAATTTAGGATTGATGTTTTACCGGACCAAACCACATGGGCAACCAAATATCATATTTATCAGTCACATTTGTATGTTTTCGTACCATTAATATAATGAATGTTATAGTTATTATTCTTTGAAATACATTATTTGATATTGATTTGCGAATTATATTTAATTGACATTTTATTAATTGTAATATGTATTGAGTAATATTTATTATTTTGATGTAATTTTAATTTTCGAGCGACTATTATTCAATTAGTTACTATGGGTCATTAGTGTACGAATTAAATACAAGCTGGAATCTTCAATCCCCTCCAAACACATCGATAAGGTAGCAGTGAGTCAGTGCGTGCTATCGGCGATGCTTCCTTCAATTGTTAATCACCGACTGGCGAGAATGAGGATACCTAATCTCCTTTATCACGTTCTTGTGCGGTATTTTAATATAGTGATTATTATTAAATATAATTAGTCAATAATGTTCATTGATTAATTAAGGACTCTACAGACTGGGGCGCCATCTTGAACTCGTCTTGAATGACCCTCTGAATAGGCTGAAACTTGTCGGCATTACCGACTTAAATACTTGGGTTTGTTTCATTAATTGTCTTGAGATTGTATTGCGCTTTGTAGCGCCATGATACAGTAAAATTTTTGACGAGTTCTTAGAATTTTTGCTTGTTAATGTAAATGAATAACTAGGTATTTAAAATAAATAGTTGCTTACTTTCAAAACTTTTTTAATCAGGGTTGAAATTTGTGTAAGTATATGGAAAATTCCAGATAATACTTAATCTATGGTCACCGTAGTCGCCATATGCGCTTCTTGTCTATTATATCGCAAACAATAAGAGGTAATAACCTGAGCGCTAAGACAGGTACATATACGAGTACAATATACATTGGATATAGTAACATCTATATATAACCTATAAATTATAAAGTTTTAAATATACTGCGTCTCTATTGAAGTAGTTTTAGGATCAATCAATTTAGAATATATAGAGTTGTTTGACATGTATTATGTCTATTTTGGCTAGCTTCGTGGCGCAGCGGTTAACACGCCAGCCTGCGACACGGGGTGCCCGGGTTCGATCCCCGGCCAGGTCAACATGGAAAATAATCTTTTTCAGATACCGTTGAGTTAGTATCCCGTAACACAAGTCTGGAACTTACTTTGGCTAGCTCAATCTGTGTGATTTGTCCGTATATATTTATTTTATGTTAGTTTAGGCAAAGAATATATACGCTAGTTTAGGTTTATCGTAGTTATTATCTGGAACTCAGTACGAAAATAACGCTTTAATATGTCGCTATATGAGTGTGGTTGGGGTGCCACTTATAGTTGGTTGTGGATGCTGGTGTGGCGAAAGGAAAATACGTAGTTTTTTTTTACTAATTATTGAAGTAGGCATTTGTCTCCCATCTCACCTGATGGTAATGAACCAGCTGAATGAAAGAATGTACCAGCTGCTTCTCCTCCCGTGCAGATGGTAAAAGCCGATCGAGGGAATTAGCGAAAATCTGAGGAATCATGTTCGTAGGTGATGCGGTTAGCTATCCATCACTATTTTAATTCGGTTTTCCACCTTATGCCCACCGACATGCTAAAGGTGGCTTTGAGGTCTTAAAGACTTGGGCTCTGTCTACCCCGCATGGGAAGAAGTAGTGATAGTATGTATGTATGTAGATGCCTAGGTAAAGATTGAGACTAAAACATGAAACTACATAACACAAAATCAACGAAATGTCTGTACCATCGAACCGATTAAAGAAATTGTCTCAAATATTTTTGCAAATCCAAACATGTTTTAAAAATGTATCTCACAAAAATGTTACTACTTAATGATCGAATTATGAAATGAGATCAATTTGCGACTCAAAGCCAATTATTCGCAATTCTTGTTATTTCTAGTTAGTACAGGCATTTTGTGCAAAAAATATTCAAAGTATTGACGGCCGCCAGAGATTTTGGTTATTTTGGGCATATTAAATTGATTTTTAGCAAGTGGATAGTCTCTGCCTACTCTTACAGAAACGAGACGTGATTATATGTATCATTGTATAGTTTGCCTAACTACGAAGAATCTAACGATACGCTAGATACATCACTAAAAATAATAGCTCTCTATTTGACGCAGTCGGGTAAAAATAACGAATTCCAATCAATAAGGACTGAAAACGCCCAAGTGTAGTAAACTATAATCGGAACTGGAGCTTTTTCTTCGTAATCGGTGTAAAGTTAACAAAAGGCTTGGCGCTGTTACCGGGTTTATATTAGGCGAGTGAAATTAGCGAGTTATATAGTTATTTATCGCTTTAATATTTATCCTCCGCTCAACCACCAAGCGCCCCGATCGGGCAACATAACAATAGATAATCAATTGTGTCTGCGTTTCTCGCGATTGATGAGTTAATGCTAGTGCCTTTGACTAGAACTCTTTGGTATAACGAAAAAGTAAACAAGTAATATGCACAAATAATTTTATAGACGATAAATAACATAATAACATCCAATTCTAACCGTAAATAAAAAAACAACATTGCTGAGAAGAAAAGACATCAACGAACATCGATGTCTTTCTTATTTCTTTTAAATATATTTTGAGATGAAAATAAAGTAGCTTTACTAGGTTTTTTTTTATAATTTTTTTTAATTTCTAGTTGTTGATTGCCGTGATCATTATGTCAAATGAAATAAATTACTACACGCAAATCCTTGTTGTCTATTATTTAATTTCCAATTAAAATACTAGCAGGCAATCACCTAAAGTGCTTCCTAGCCTAGCTTTGACCAACTTTTACTATCTTCTCAAGCACTTGTTACTAGCCGGCAAGTTTCTTGACGAGTTATGTTGACCAATGTGAACGGTGATTGTCGGCACCTTTGTGCAATTTATACTTATCTAACGTTTTCCTGATAAGTGACCGTCTTCGGAAAGTAATACGAGAGATTTATTGTTTTATTTCCTTTCTCAGTTTACTTTGTATATTGCAATTCTCGAATCGGTCACTTCTTGTGAAATTTTATGCTTACCTATAGTTTTACAATTTTTCATCTAATCTATAAGATGAATTATTTTAAAAAATGTCTCGAGCTCCACCGAAAGCACGTTAAGCTATGTCGGATGCGTTTAGGCAGCTTGTTGAAAAGTTAAAAAACAAACAAATAATTACTGAAGTTGTATAATACGCAGTTTATATTTATTGACACGCTAGCCTGCGACACGAGAGTGCCCGGGTTCGATCCCCGGTCAGGTCATGATGGAAAACGATATTTTTCAGATTGACCTGGGTCTTGGATGTTTATCTATATAAGTATCTTTTATAAAATATAGCATCGTTAAGTTAGTATCCTGCGACACAAGTTTCACAACTTATATATTAATTTATTTATTGAGGGCTTCCGTGGCGCTGCGACACGATTGGCATTGGGTTCTACTCCCGGCGCGGTCAAATACTTGAAACTGATTTTTAAAGATATTTGTTTTCGGTTCGTAGCTAACCCAGGAGGGTTGGCGTCAGGCACAGCCTTTGAATTTTAAGGCTTCCGTAAACGATAAATACGATCACGTATTATAAAGTACAAAAAGTAAATTTAAAGTCTGAATCAATGGGTTACCTTGTTATATTTCTAATCATTTCTTCGTTAATTATTTTTTGTTTTTGTGTGCGGGTCGTGATATATTATGCTTCAGAAGGCGACGGCTGCGGCTGAATATCAGTGCTGGATAAGGGTATCCCTAGCCCGGAGTATTTCTTTCGATTTTGTTTTATATTGCGTTGTGTGTGTTTAAGTGTTACAATAAACATTATTATATACTTGTTAATGTAATCTTGAAGTAAAATTAATATAACGAATAAAAAACTTTATTAAACCCTAATTGTTTTCTAATTTATACTCCCTTATCGCAACAAGGATATCTGTCATTTATCACACAAGAACGAGGTGATCCGATGACAATGGTTATCATAGAAAAACAAATAATTATTTTAATCTCTGTATATCATAAATTGAATTCTTTCTTCTGCCTCCGAACTCTCCGTCCAGAAATCGAACTGCCTCCGTGGTCCAGTGGTTAAGGCGTTTGCCTGTAGACCCGGTGGTCGTGGGTTCGATTCCTCACGGGGAGCATACTTTGTTTAGTTTTTTCCAGTTTGGTTAGGACATTACAGGCTTGAATCACCTGATTGTCTGATAATAAAGATGATTCCGTGCTTCGGAAGGCACGTTAAGCCGTTGGTCCCGGCTGCCACCTGAAAGTCGTTAAAGGAACCACGTCGGAGGCCGAGAGGCGGTTCCGAAGAACTCTGACACCAGGGTGTGCATGGTCGATTGACCGTGACACCTACTCGAAATGATGATGATGATAAATTGAATTCTATTCTTTATTAATTAATGACGTGACTTTGTGATATAAAAGTTATTAACGTATTGAAGTCTCTATTTGAAGAGTCACGAATTAAATGTCTCTAATATATTTCTCATACATCTCGCAAATGTATCTTACTTATTTTTTTGCATTCTCAATGCCAAGAAATAAGAGTGTATATTATTCAATTATATGAAACAATCAGTCAATATATACTTAGTTCTAGTTGTTAGTTAGTATTATTTTTTAAGTTGAATTAGTGTTAATCGTACCTAATTCTTTTGTAAATTATAAAGTTCATTACTTTGTAATCAGATTAATAATCGGTTACATTGTAATTAAATTTTGCCCATCTCTGCCTTAAAGATTCATCATGTCTGTTTGTATGGCCCCTTTAATCAGTCAATCAATATTTATGGCTTAAAATAAGTTTCAATTAACTTAATAAAAATGATCTTTGTCAATATAAGTGGAATTTATTTCTATTATAATTCTTATTGAAGAGAAATTACTTGATACGCGTTATCTTCGGCTTGCAAATCTATCAACAGCTTTATGCTGTGGTCAAGTAAGTTTTTTAATTTTATTACTACTAGCGGCCGGCCCTAGCTTCGAACGGGTAGATATATGTATTTAGAATATAGCCTATGTTCATCAGGGATAATGTAAGATGCTAATGGTGATAGAATTTTCAAATCGGTCCAGTAGTTTCAGAGCCTATTCAATCATCATCATCAGGTCTTTTTTAGTCTCCACTACAGGAGCACGACCCTCTCTGTACTACTAGGGCCATACTTGGCCAGAGCAGCCAGAGGACAGGCTTACACTCTCCACGCTGGCCAGACGGGTTGGAGAGGTGGATATCTTTCCTCTTTATTAAATCAAAATGTCTTTTCTTTATTAGCGTAGATTATTTTTATGGACATTTATGGATTAGTTAGTCATTTGTTCATCTTTTTTTAATGTATATTAGACGGCAAACTAGCAGACGAGCCACCTGATGGGAAGTGATCACCGTCGCCCATAGACATCTGCAACACCAGAGGAGGTGCTGATGCGTTGCCCACTCTTAAGTTCTCTCTAAACACGCGTTATCTGCATTAGACTATTAAATCACCTAGGATGAAGGATTTACATCATCTAGTCTTATAAAATTATTTCTCTTATTGTTCATAGAATCAAAGATTGAAAAATAATAGACATACACAAAGATAATTTTCAAATGTTTTTAAAAATAAAATTTTTGAAGTAAGTAGATATTTCAATTGTCAGAAAATAATGTTGTATTATCACTAAATGTGCACATAATGCTAGAATCGTGTTGCTCATTTGTCCAAATGTTACACTTATCAGAAACTCCGTGACAACGTTGCCATAACATCTTATATTGAGAGGTAGTCGACGCAATCTCGCCATTACACTAAACAGTCGTTTAAAGATATAATGGGTGTTTTTTCTCAAGTAGATAACGTTGCACTTGATGCGATCGATATAGAAGTACGAGTAGGTGTCTCAGTTTCAAGGTGTGATTGAGATGCTATCGTGGTTATTGTTATTGATGTGATTGGCTGAGGTTTCTTGATACATGTATGCAATGGTATTGATTAATTATATCCTTTATACTAGCATTTGGCCGCAGTTATCATATATCATCATCATAATTAGGTCCTTTTTTTAGTCTCCACTACAGGAGCACGAGTGCACGACCCTCTCTGTACAGTGGTACAGAGAGGCCATACTTGGCCAGAGCAGGACTTGGCCTACACTCTCCTCGCTGGCCAGACGGGTTGGAGAGGTCTCACATATGTTTATAAGCTTTGTTTAGCTTGTATTTCCTAAGTCGCCGTCTACGACATCCACGGGAAGACTTGGAGTGGTCCTATTCTACTCTGCCGGATACCACACGGCAACGGCCGCGGCTATGTATGCGTTAGTTATGATTTTCTTTAACTATCAACAACTTTGACCTTAATCAAATATTTTTTTGGTATTTACTCCAGATAATTAATAGCGACTTTCAGAATGATATCTTGAAAAGTAATGCTATATTTTGTACTAAAGTTGAAAGATAATTTTTCGCAAAACTTTATTAGATTTACGTATTTATTTAAGCTGATATAACTATTAACTTTCTTTCATTGCTATGACTTGACAAACAATTAAATTTCCATACTGATTCGATGAATTTTGATTAATTTTATTTTTTGACAACCTCTGCGACTTAGTTAGTACTCATCATGCTAGGTTGTCACACCGAAGATCCCGTATTTTATTCCCGGTCAGGTCCAGATGGAAAATGATCTAAAACATCTCAAGATCCAGGTTTATCGAAACAAATAGATATACCTATGTATTTTTATTTGTTATAACATAACATTAATCATAAATAGTATCGTTGAGTTAGTATCTTATAAATAACACAAGTCTAGAACCTACTTTAAGGCTAGCTCAATCTGTGTGATTTGTCGTATATATTTATTTGTTATTTACTTCAGTTATATCCCTTTCATGACTTTCTGCATTATCTTTTATTCATATGCAGGTGTTAGTCTTAATAATTAGTAATGGAGTTAACAATCTCTGGTTTACAATATCCGTTACAGTAAAGTGTTTATTGATATTCGACGTGTCTAGATTAAGTTATAGGCGTTTCTTTATTATCGTATTACAGGCATAAACAACAACGCAGAGTTAGAATTGCAAGAAAAAAAGGTAAAAACAAGAAAAAAAAACATTTGGCCTTCCATAGAAATTCGTCCAGCTGATCGGCGACTTTGTATGGGAAACCTAATTTTTTTTAGAAATCTTTTTTTTATTGCAATTCTGTATTCCATTAGGGAATCTGATTCCGAGATTCCAATATAGCTAGAAAAGATTAAAAATCACGTTGTATAGCAATTGTATCTGTTAACATTTTGTTGGTTTTCCGTTTCACCGTTTAGGTTTAAAAAAAGGTAAAAAGTAAACGGTGGTTTAACTATTATTCATTTATTATGGAATCAAGGTTTTACTTACGTTATATTCGTCGGATTGGCCGACTGGTTTTGGTCTGTTACGTAGGCCATCATCGGGGCGAGTGATTTCATAGTGAATTTAACTCGCGTAAGTTTTAATATTGTTATTATTAATTTCTTCCGACCATTAATAATAGCGATGTGCGCAATTTTTATGATTGTTCACATCAATCTATCAAAAAGAATGAATTGACATGGTAATAGAAATTATTTATGTTAATTTAATGTCACGTACATTTTTATATTACATTATTGAAATAAATATTATAAAGGTTTTTCTTAAATTTTAATTTTTAGTGATTTATATTGTAAATCAATTTTTAAACAATTGATTTACAATATAATATTAAAAATAATAAAATCAACTATAACAAAAAAAGAGGTGTTAAAATTAACATGTTAAGTTAAAAGTGAATCTTGTTAGAATATAAACCAGTGGTTATATTATTAAAATACATTATATTAGGTTAACTAGAGCGTGCTTAATTATGGCACTCGCAATGTTGCAAATTATTTATGTTTCTTCATAATTTATGTAGGCACCTACCTGCTTAACACTTGTAATAATTTTACATTTTTGTAATTTTTTCTAAATAGATTAAATATCTTGTTCTTATTGAAATCTTATGAGAATTCAGTTTGCTTTTTATGAAAGTTGATATATTTATATTTTTTCAAACATTTATATTAGTAACAGCATTTTTTAAATACCGCTTACTCATAAGCTGTATTTAAATAATAAAGGTAATTGTTATTTAATGAGTAATGAATATAATGTATAAACAAAAGTAAAACACAAAAGAAAAAAAGTAATTAGGAAAAAAGTGTGTATATACTTACGTTATTATAATAATAAAGTGACAGTGTCATATTCTATTATTTTTTTGTAATTAAATACGTTAATAAACCTACAAAAAAAAAAAAAATTTAATCTCTCAGTAGGACGAGAAACCTTTTCAACATAATTTTGCGCCGACGACATTGAAAAGTTTAAGTATCTATTTAAGCAATTAGTTACTTCATTTGCTTAAGCACGCATTTAGTAAATAGAAGTAAGCAGGTAATTAATGCGTGCAAACTACAGAAAGGAAGTAATAATTTTTTGTTTCAAGATTTTTATACAGTTTACTTCTTCCTTTTGTTAATTAATTTGTAAACGGACGAGCAGAATGTAACTAAAAAATTGTAATTGATAAAAATATTAAAAAAAAAGTTTTGGGAATAATTAATTTAAAAAAAAACATCGTTTTGCACTGAATATCGCGCGTAAAAATTACGGGTCAATAAACGAATAGAATTTGTTCGCGTCGTCGCCTACTAGACGACCCGCGGCCAGACAGCACCGGCCATTGGCTTCTGTCACAAAACGATTATTTTGCACCGTAATCTAATCGAAATTACACTTACCCAATCGTGAATAATTTTTGCGATATCAGCTGTCGCGCGAAATAATTAAAAATGTCCAGAATCACAACAGGCTCCCAGTCTCTCACTTATCACGTTTAATAAATATTTTGAGCATAGATTTACAGTCTTAACACTAAAATGAAGGCACTATTTACTATAAACTAAGATATTTTTCGCGCCGCATCCACATCTCCGGGCGCGCGCGACGCAACCTCTCTCGTTGAGATATCGTCTCTTTGTGCTATGATGAGAGCAAGAGCACGCACTGTCGCCTGCTCTCGGGGGAGCAAAAGATGGCCGCCATTGGTCGACGGCTGGGCGCGCGGAGAGAATGAGAGCGCGCGTCTTCATGGTACCGGCGCGAGCGAGACGGCTATAGGCAGTCGTTTCGCCTGCGTGCTACAGATTGTCCAGCGACAGCGACTCAAGGTGTATCATTGCGGGTGATTGCGGAGATGCCCGGCGCGATGGTTCCGTCTATTTAATATTTGGCGCGCTTTATCTATCTGCCAGATAAAAACAATGATGGCGACAATTCTTTTTCAATTTCTTATTATTTTAGATGTAAATTTAATAGTTATTTAAAAAAAATATAAAAGATTTGCGACAGACTTTAAAGATAAAAGAAAAGTAAAAAATGACGCAGAAACCAGTAATAAGTATAAAGTCTGATTAGATTACAGTCACTAAATAAGAATACAATTGAATTTAAATACCTACTCGGGCATAAATAGCTCTTCGTTAAGTACCTAGTTGAATATTCACCATTTAGTAGATTGGTAGGAAAACAGTTTTTAAATAAGTGGTATGTAGATGTTCTAATTAATTTTCAGTTGGTAGGTACCTAGGTGATCGTGTTGTGTTTAGTAAAAACGCAGTGGCTATTGATTTTCAACAATTTGTTATGATCTAATTAAATTTTTGCAGCTGTTTTATAGATCATATTATATATTATATTTTTCCTAGTTCCCATTATTTAGATGCCTAAGAAATGAGTATTTAAACTTATATGAGCCTTTGAAACAATTGGAAATATTTTAGCCATTTGGGGTCATAACTTCAGGAACTCTAGCGGCCCAGAAATTGATTAAAGTTTCCCGTGTGTGACAAGAGGGCTGGCTGGCCTTGGTCAAAAGATCGGCATTGCCATCCAACTTGGCAATGTTACCAGCCTTTTGGACACGCTATTGCGGGCTAACGATCTGCCCAGGTTTTTTAAATTGTAAATCTTTTTTTTAGCTATTTATGTCCCACTGCTGGGCAAAAGCCTCCCCTTCATTTCTCCAGACATCCCTATTCCTAGCTTTCTCCTTCCAGTTTTCGTCATAATAACTTAATTCATCCGACCACCTTGTTCTGGGTCTTCCTTTCTTTCTTTTTCCGTAATTGTAAATACCTATATTAATTTTATTTTTGGTTACTTTTAGCATAAGTTAATTAAAGCATTTTTTTTTATACCTATATTTAATTTAGTAATTTTAGTTAGGATAAGATAGGAAAGTTCCTTCTATCGTCATGTGAAGATTATGATGAAATCTAATTTTAACTACAGGGGACCGAAGAGCTGGCAGTTTCCTCGCACAGCGCATTAGCGTTGCGATTCAGTGAGGAAATGCTGACAGCATCTTCGGGACAATGCCGGATTCCCCAAATTTTTTAGATATTTTAAGTTAGTTTAGTTAGTTTTAATTTTATAAATGTGCCGTGTGGTATCCGGCAGAGTAGAATAGGACCACTCCAAGTCTTTCCGAGGATGTCGTAGAAGGCGACTTAGGAAATACAAGCTAAACAAAGCTTATAAACATCTAAGAGACCTCTCTAACCGCCTGGCCAGCGTGGAGAGTGTAGGCCAAGTCCTCTGGCTGCTCTGGCCAAGTATGGCCCTAGTAGTACAGAGAGGGTCGTGCTCCTATAGTGGAGACTAAAAAGGACCTGATGATGATGATGATGAATTTTATACTAAGTTTTAGTATTTACTTAATATTTAATTTTGCAAACTGTATTCAATATTAGATGTCAATAAATATTTTATCTTATTTATTGCATTCGAACTATGGAGTAATGATTTGACGTGCGACAGGTGTTGACACGTGTATGTACGTAATTAGAGAAAGAATTTGTTCATTATCAGCCAACTATTGCACGAACATTTCTAAGCTGATTACGATGGTAATAGCTGCTTTAATGATTTTTCTGATAAAATTGTTATTTTTATTAGTCTTCCGCAAGAATTCACACTCCACGTAAGAGGCCACGAAAATATATTTCTTAAATGATGAGATCGGATGAATGCAAATTTACCTAAAGTTAATTTTTCCACAATCACGGCATAGGCTTCTTAGAAATATCCTAATCCTTACTATAATATTATAAAAGTGAGTTTGTTTGTTATGCTTTCACGCCGTAACTACTGAACCCATCATCATGAAATTTTGCATACAAGTTCTCTGGAGTGCGGACAAGGACATAGGCTACCTTTTATCCCGGGAAAAAGTACTATTCCCTAGGGATCAACTATGATGCGGGCGGAGTTGCGGGCGAAAGCTAGTTTTATTATAAATAAAATACCAGTATTCAGGTATAATTTGCCATTTCACTCACACACTTACAAAGTACTTATTTCCTGAATTTTATTATAAGTAAGGGTGTTTCTGTTTCGTCAAAAATCACTGATAAATAAAAAAAAATCAGCGTAAAGCAACCCCATTACGTTGGAGCAGAAACTTACAGAACCTTTAAACGTAAAATATAAAACAGGTTTTTTCAACAAAAAGTGCTTTTCATAATATGCTAGTTTCCTGGTTCAAAATAATAACATTACAATTAGCCCGTCAGTTAGATAATTAAAAAATATTGGACACGTATTTTTTCTTTTGTCAAATAAACAATAAATGGAAAAGATAAAGCGCGTCAAGGTTCATGAGTGGGGGCTTGTGACGTCAAAGTTTGCTAAAAAGTGTATTAGCAAACTATGACGTCACCCGAAATTTCAAAGGGCTATATCTTTATCATTTTTTTATTCAATCTACAAAAGAAAATATACTTATCCAATATTTTTTGAATTACTAACTGACGGACTAATTACTTCGCCGTGTGGTACCCGGCAGAGTAGAATAGGACTACTCCATGTCTTCCCGTGGATGTCGTAAAAGGCGACTTAGGAAATACAAGCTAAACAAAGGTTATAAACATCTGTGAGACCTCTCCAACCCGTCTGGCCAGCGTAGAGAGTGTAGGCCAAGTCCTCTGACTGCTCTGGCCAAGTATGGCTCTAGTAGTACAGAGAGGGTCGTGCTTCTGCAGTGGAGACTAAAAAGACTGATGATGATGGACTAATTATTTTTTTTAGGAAACTAGCCTATTGCTTACTTTTGAACTTTAGGTAAATATGTACTGGAATACGAGTAGGTATCGGATCTCTAAGAATTAGGTGGGGGAAAAGTCTTTTCGTATTTTGCAAGGAGATTATCCGCTAATACAAAAGAGCTGTAAATATGATATCTCATATATACAAAGACAAAACATATCTACTTAAACGAGTTTGTTTTATCGCAATCGCAGTAGGCTTACAAATATTTAAATAAATCCCGACCTATTTTGCATTTTTTCTCTTACTTTTAATCAACTTTATGTCCTTCCACGCTGGTCTGGGAGAAAAGAAAAACGTAGAATGTGCCAGCTGCTTCTCTTCCCGTGCAGACCGTAGAAGCCGTTCAAGGGAATGGGCGGAAATCTATAGAAATCACGACAAAAGGCTATGCGGCTAGCAACCCATCACTATTTTGATTCCGTTTCCCACCTTTACGCCCACCAACACGCTAAACGTGGCCTTTCGGACTGATGTCCTTAGGCTCTGTCTACCCCGTAAGCAATAAAGACAATATGTATGTATGTATTTTAATCAACTTATTAAAATGTGTAGAATTTCTCCGTTAATCTGATTCATTTTTACTGACAGAAACAAAAACAGGAAAATATATATTTTATATTATTTTCTCCTTTAAAATGCTGCTCCTTTAATATTATTTTATATTCTCCTTTAAAATGCTGTAAACGTGACCGTTTGGTATCATACAGATACAGATATATACAGCATAACGGGAAATATTTTACTACAAATTTATAGCTACATAAAAAACAAAAAAAGACTTTTCCATGATCTATCTATAATATAAAATAGTTGATTATTTTTCTTTATCTTTGCAACCCTATTTTGATTTTGTTTCCCATTTGCACGCTCTCCAATCTCCGACATGCTAAATGTGCCCATAAGGTTATATAAACATAGATCTAGGCCCTGTCTACCCGCAAGGGCAAAAGACGTGATATTATGTATGTAATAAAAATGAAATATTTAAAACGTAACGTAAGCTCTTCCCATATACCCTTCAAACGCCAGACGACCGTTTGTCAACATGGACCTTATCACGATCTCCACTGACCTCTGGCAATCGGTCACATTTAGGCAAACACATCGCCCTCGGATCTGACTGCACTGTTTCCTTGTTTGATCTTCTACCAATTTGAGATTTTATCGGTGTTTTCTAACAGTCCCGATAGGGTTATCCAATTGAAGGAAAAATAATAATAGTTTAAGTATAAATTCTAAGATTCTTCCAAAATCTTTTTATCAAAATTTAAAATATTAATATTCATATCTACTACAGATAAAAGAAACAATAAAATTAAACTAAAATAATACTAATTAACTTATAATACTAATAATAATTAAAACTACTTAAAAAATATAATTATTTACAAATTATATGTATCAAAATCAGTTTAGTAGTATTTTTTTTTATGTATATTTGACGGCTAACGAGCAGACGAGCCATCTGATGGAAAGTGGTCACCGTCGCACATGGACGTATGCAACACCGAGGAGGTGCTGATGTCAATTAAATATTCTGATATCAATGGTTACTAAGCCTCCGCTGTCCGTCAGTCACTCCGTTAGTCCGTCCGTCCGTCCATTCATTCAGTCACAAGGCTGTATCTATGGGGCTGTAATAGGTAGGAATTCCACAGAATGTGTTGTAACGTTGCTGCATGCCACCTGCATGCTGCATCTCTTCCAATCTCATTTCTTTCTCATCCTGTTCACTTTTCATTCCTCATTTTATTTCAAATTTCATTCCATTCCATTTTAAGATCATTTTCTCTCTCGGTCATTGCTCATTCCACCATCATCTTTTGGACTGTTTACTTGATCGGTCTCTGATCTGTTATGTAAAAGTGTTTACTAACTGTTGTGACGAATAACTGTCTCCGTGGTCCAGTGGTTAAGGCGTTTGCCTGTAGACCCGGGGGTCGTGGGTTCGATTCCCACGGGGAGCATACTTTGTTTAGTTGTTTCCAGTTTGGTTAGGACATTGCAGGCTTGAATCACCTGATTGTCTGATAATAAAGATGATTCCGTGCTTCGGAAGGCACGTTAAGCCGTTGGTCACGGCAGCCCGGTAGTCGTTAAAGGAACCACGTCAGAGGCCGAGAGGCGGTTCCGAAGAACTCTGACACCAGGGTGTGCATGGTCGATTGACCGTGACGACGAAATGATGATGATGTGACGAATAAAATAAATCTTCTTGTCTGTTGTGTCGAGTCTCTGTTCTCCACTACTTCCTTACGGTCCCACAGTGTATTGCTGCGTTTAGTTTAATATTGATGTGTAGTACGAAAACCTTCGTGTGCACTTCCGACGCACACTTGGCCATTTTTAGTATAATTTAATATTAATATTTAATAGTTAGGCTCTTTAAAGCGAGGTGTCATTTTGTAGAAAGACACGCATATCATCTTTGTACCCACATCATTGTCTGTGTTTGTATGGGGTAACTAAATTAAATAATAATATTCATTATATCCTCTATATATCATCGTCATCATTTCAGCTGTTAAGTCCACTGCTGGACAAAAGCCTCTCCCAGGGATTATTTGTTCCATGAGAGGATATTGCCATACTCACAACGCTTGGCAGGCGTGTTGGCGAGCGCAGTTTCTTTAGCTTCTTGGTAACCGACGCTGCTGCCCATCGGAAGCTTCACAAGGTTGCGGAAGACTAATCTATACTAATATTATAAAGCTGAAGAGTTTGTTTGTTTGAACGCGCTAATCTCAGGAATTACTGGTTCAAATTGGAAAATTATTTTTGTGTTGGATAGTCCATTTATATAACAATAAAAAATGTTTTGAAAACGGGAGAAAATTATTCATCTATACTAATTAATCATCATAACAAAACTTGCCGCGGACGAAGTCGCGGGCAACAGCGGCAAGCGGCAAAAATGCACAGAAAAGAAAACTTTATATTGAATACTGGACCCCTAAATATTTTTGACCTCCAGCAGATTGCCATTTTAATTTTTATCCAATGAGATATACGAGTATAGGTATACAACCTATTTCTATCTCCTTGTCTGCAACCTTAATGATTAAAAATCGTTCGCTACAAAAGCAAACATGTTTGTCTTATTTTATCACCAAACCTCGTGCGACTGTACAGTGAGCCACAAATCACGAACTACTATACACCCTTAATCCATTATCATAGAGGCGTTTTTATAATGGCCACTGTACGGTGAATTTTAAATTCGGCTAATCTGTATACATTAATCAATAGTTGATAACGACTGAGATAATAGAATCTTTTGTTCAAGGTATTGTTCCAATATCTTAAATACTTCTTATTATTGTAGATAAACATTCTTTAAATTGTCTATCGTACTTTTTATTGTTTTAATCTGATGATGTACCTAATACACGAAAATATATCTGGCCTGGTTTTCCACTGTACCCTGGACATCCTTGTCTACGCCATTTGATCTGTGACTGGTGATTTAGCTGAAATATTTATAAGGGAGAAAAAGTGGTCAATTTCCAACAACAAAAAATTGTTCTTTAAAATCCAAAGAGGACAACAACATTTCTTCAATAAACCAGCCTCTAGAAACTTCAAGATCACTGGTATTAAAGGTTTCTATAGGCAGCCTTTTAGTCAGTAAAATAAATAAAAAAAATTGATGTCTAGGTACATTATTATGTAATCTGTGATATTTCAACAACCTGCGAATATCAAATAGTTTTACTCATTATAATTAGTTTTATTTACAGAAAGGGTAGACGCCTTCTATACATCTTGAAGTTTCTAGAGGCTGCTTTCTTAAATAAATGTTGTTGTTGTAAAGATGCTCCGCTTCAATGTGACAGGATATAGAGGAAATATAAGGCTGAAAGTCGTGGAGGAAATGTGTCAGCAATGATATGCAAGAAGCTAGTCTCGATATGGTGGAAAATAGAAGAATTTGAGGATAATTGACATACAGAGCCAATCCCAAATAGGGAAAAGGCGAGGAAGAAAAAGAAGAAGTTGTTAGCCCTCTTTTACTAGGTAGCCTTGAGCTTTAGGCAGGTTGAAAATTTGACAACAGTGTTAATCATTAATACATAGAAAAAGAAGGAGATACAAACCTAGAAAACAATGGAGCTGCATCAACCAATGCAGAAAATATTGAAGTTTAGGTACAGATTCTTTATAATTTCCCTTCTGGCCGGGGTGCGTATTGTCAAATTATATACTGACACAGGCACTGCTTACTCTGGGCTGGACTGTCGTTTGCTTCGTTTTTTATCTCTGTACAGACTGTCTCTGTGTTTTTAGACAGGTTGCTTCATATTTTTAGACCAAAACGTAGTATGGACTGAACTCTGATGCTGTATTTATATAATTAGGCACTACTCTTGAGCAAACTGTATGTTAGACAGACATGTGCATATATCTCTCTCGTTTCACCTTAACGACGCAATTTTGTACTCCCTTTAAAAAATCATCTCGGGAAAGTTGTTCGGTATCGCAAACAGAAGACTAAGTAAAGAAGATTTAAAACGAGAAGTAATAATTCTTTTTACTGCAAATGTCTTCGGCGTTGGTATATTTGAGGCGATGTGGCTAAAAACCCTATAACTAGTTTGATTCAATTTCTGCCTACACGTGCACCAACATGCTAAACGTGGCTCAAGTCAAGCTCCGTCCACCTCGTAATGGTAAAGAAATGATTAGTAATTGCTGAAAATTGACATTGTTCTGTGTGTCATCATTAACATTCACAGGATTATGCATGATTAAACCATCAGGTAATATAGTTAATATGACGTATTAAATGCATAACGAAGGTTATTATCAGGAAAACCGTGTTATTTGTCTTTGTTATGCTTTTACGGAATATATTCCGCGAAACTACTCATATGACACACACTACCATTACCCAGGAGGAGGGTAGAGAGCTCCTTGGACCAGTAGGTGTCGGCATGGTCCTACTGGGATGGGTGACCACAAGTGGCTCTAACCCCAGTGGCGTAACTATACCATGACAGTTCGGCGGCTTCTTGCACCTCTCCCCCCGGTAACCCCCAGGACCGGGGGCCCGTGGCAGTTTGCCAGCTGCCATCCTGTAGTTACGCCACTGCCTAACCCCAAAATATCGGGCTCCTCCGTACTGCGGAACGCACGTTAAACTGTTGGTTCTGAGTTCCGGCTATCGTCATTGCTGACATTCCTTGATGTAAGAAGGCTTTAGGCTTTTAAGGGTGAAAAAGCTAACACCGGTATTGGCCACTTACACACTCGAAGAACAAGCAAACCATTACCTAGGAAAACACGCCTGCTTTCGGAGCGGTGGTGGTCAACTGATTTAGAGAGTTGACCTTAGTCTGAAAAAAGTGAAGTTGAGTAGTGCCTGGCTCGAGTTGTATCTTTGATGAACTCATCAGATATAAGTGGTGTAAATACACCAACAAAACTTACTATTTGTGAAAGAAAATCACCGTGAGAGTATTTGTAATACATACACATATACATGTAATACATGCTTTGGAAGGCAAGTTATATACAGTTTGATCTGTGACTGTTTTTAGCAGAAATAATAGAGTTTTTTGCCTACTGTATTTCTTTTATCTTAACCTTACATAAACAGTGGCGTAACTACAGGGAAGTTACATGCCTCGGGCCCCTGGTCAGGTGGGGTGTCCCATGGCACGGGCCGAAGAGAGGAGGGGGGGGGGGGGGGGGGTAGTGGAACTCAAGCTAGCAAGAACTGCAACAACTGCTCTTAGCCTTGCATAATATATTACGCGGTGTGTAGTGAACGCGAGTATCGGGTGTATCGCTATCAAACTACCGCCGCCCGGTCCAACCAACCGGTTTCTCTTTGATCTAAGCATATTTCCGGTTGCATCCGTGCATCCGTCTTCCAGTTTCTTTCCACTTCCATGGCCTTTGGCATTCTTAGGTACACCTGTAATAGTAGGTACATATATTTCGTAAATGTACCTCATTTAGTAAATATTTAAAGTTGTTCAGATAAACTTGTATCATTTACCATCGGTTGATCAACAGCGCAGTGCATAATTTCTTAATTATGTTCTACGACCGTGTTAGTTTAACTATCCATTGTGATTTAGGGAGATGCTTGTTTAAGTCTATTATATCCCAGCCACCCTGTCCTATATTTTGTAAACCACGCCGCGGGCATCCCGTACATCTATTTTTTCCGTCGCGGCGGCCATGTTTGTAAACTCGCGTCGTTCTGTCAATGAATTTCGCGCGGTTTCCGCAAATTGGCGGGGGAACGTGGCAGAATATTTACCATAAACAACGGAACGTACTACCGCCGTTTGTTGTTTTTATGTAGCGAGTGCATAGATCTAAGTACTTAAATTTTCGGTGTCGTGGGATTCACGTAACTAAATAATGTCTGACAACAAGAAGAACCGGAAATGGACATTATTGAAGCCTGTTACTACTGTATTTCAGATTTTCTAACATATAATTTTATGATAATTACTTATATAAAAGTAAAATTTTGGTAATAATTAAGTAATAAGAGTTTATCAGTGTTATTTAGTTGTAAATAAGTAGTAAATAATGCTATACCCTAACATGGCACTTGTGGTTTTCGGCAGAGAAGAATAGGACTACTCCAACTCTTCCCATGGATGTCTTAAGAGACGACTTGGGAAATACAAGCTACTATTTCCTGCCTCTAGAAACTCGGCGGGCGCGGGGGAACGATCGGCCGGGGTGTCAGTGTAGTTTGACTAATGCAATACGCCTCCGGGACAGGGATCTCAAACCGGGACGGTCTCGGTCAAACCGAGAAGTATGGTAAGCCTACCCTATAGGTATTCTTTTAAATAGTCATCAATATCTGTGAAGAGAATGTGTCGCTGACATAGTTTGGAATATTTTCGTGATTTTTCGAAGAGGTTAGTCATGACCGGGAAATGATTAATGAATGGCGCAGGCCTGCAGTGACGCGTTATTGATTTCCCAGAGCAGTACGTGGACGAGCGTAATCTGTTCACAACGGTGTCAGCGCGCCAGAGGCATTCCTAGGTCCATGGCCAGAGGCTAAGAAATGCTGATGCAGTATGAATTAAAAAATTGGCCAAATGTGTGTCGGATTCGCGCACGAAAGGTTTCTTATATTTTTAAAAACATTAAAGATATTTTTATTATTTGAGTAAGTAACAAAAATTTTATGACATGGCTTCGTACCAAATTACAAGATTCTGAGTTCACGGGAAGTACCCTGTAGGTTTTGATTCCCTTGCGAATGTCGAAAATTTCCGGCATAAACGGCTGTATCTTTTGATTGCGTTGGCTTAGATGTTTAATTTTTTCATAGCTCCAAGGGATAGTAGACCTGAGTATTTAATATGAATTTCAGCTTGATACCTCCACGCGTTCCTCAGGAAAAGGGTCTTGACAGACAGATGGACATCGAAGTGGTCCTTTAAGGCATTAGTTTTTCCTTTTGAGGTACGGTACCCTAAAAACTATATTCACTGAACTAGCGGCCTGCCCCAGCTTCGCATGAGTAAATATAGGTAATTAATCTATAGCTTATGATCATCAGGGATAATGTAGGATTCTAATGGTGAAATAACTTTTCCACTAAATTCGGAGCCTATTCAATCATCATTTCGAGTAGGTGTCACGGTCAATCGACCATGCACACCCTGGAGCGAGATCTTCGGAACCGCCTCTCTGCCTCTTACGTGGTTCCTTTAACGACTACCAGATGGCAGCCGGGACCAACGTCTTAACGTGCCTTCCGAAGCACGGAATCATCTTCATTATCAGACAATTAGGTGATTCAAGCCTGCCTTTCCTAACCAAACTGGAAGCAACTAAACAAAGTATGCTTCCTTCCGCTGCTTCTTTTCCCGCGCAGATCGTAACAGCCGATCGAGGGAAAAGGCGAAAATCTGAGGAATCATGTTAGTAGGCGATGCGGCTAGCAACCAGTCACTAATTTGATTCCGTTTTCTACCTATATGTCCACCAAAATGCTAGACGTGGCTTTTAGGTCTTATAGTATAGACCAGGGCTCTGTCTACCCCGCAAGGGAAAAAGACGTGACAATATGTGTGTATAAAAGTTCTTATTAAGCATATCTAAATATTTAGTAGATTAAACGAAAATTACCCGAGTATGTTTAGATAGATAGAAGAATAAACACTTAATAAAATATCTCATAGTATAGAAAGTGAAAATGTTACACTGTCAATAACAAATGAATCTCATACCTCAAGCCTCGTTAAGAACATAATATGAAACGCCACTCGTTATCTATGCAATAATTAAATAAAGCACAATAGAGGCACACGTCGCTACTATTGTCTCGTCTCTGCTTGCATGCAATTAGTAGTGTTGTTAGAGACTTGAGACTTTACGTTCTTATTTCGAGTCGCACATTCGAGACTTTACGCAAGTCACAACTCTAGGCCTTTTGCGTCTTGATTCCTCTCAAATCGTGTAAGGTTTATTAAGTCCTGCCTGATAATTAAAAAATTACATTTGATAATCTTACAGATGGTTGATTCTTGAATTCGTCTTTTGAGGTTTTATAGTTCTTAGAGTCCTGAGATCTAAACTATAACTTTTTTACAGAAGGCTGTTTAAGTTCGAATAAATTGATAAATGTTATAGGTTAATCCTATGAACTCTACATTAGAATCGAACTGAATTATTTTCACGTAACAAGCGTATAGTGCCTGTTAAAATAAATAATCGAGCAAGTATAAAAAAGATTTCAATCCAACGATATTGATAAAATTGAAATGAGAGCAATTTAAGTTAGAATCCCATAACACAAGTCTCGAACTTACTTTGGGCTAGCTCAATCTGTGTGATTTGTCCGTATATATATATATTTATTTCATTAAAAAGTATGCCCCACCATTTTTTTTAAATCGTGTTATATATGACGAAGATATCAGTCAGTAAAAAATTAAAAAAACCGAATTGTGATTTTTTTAAATCGACTGTAAATCACTTTTAGAATCGAATTCTCTTTTATCTGTAAATGTTTCTTACTCAAATTTTTTTGGTAGCATTGGAGCACAAAAGAATACACATTATTTTAAGCACTAGAGTCTTCATTAAATCAAACGGTTTGAATCCGACATCGTAATATTAAATTCTTAAAAGAGACGAGTCCTGAAAGAGGGGTCTCGAGACAAGCCCGAGACTTGACTTGAACACTATTAAGCTATTATTTTTTCAACCGTGCGGTAACTGACACTGGCCGGTAGGAATGTCTTGCGCTACTGCCCGTAAGAAAAAAGTTAAGATTCTATTTCGCGCCAACGCTTCCGCCATGTTGTTCGCGTGATGAAAATGATGTATTGGTCAAATGCCTTTCTTTCACTTTCGTCAGAGTACCGTGATGTTAAATGATAACATGTTCCTTATTACGCTTTTTATACTATTCTGATTGGTTCGTTTTATTATTTTCCTCGTACGTAACTTTTTCCAGAGCAAGTAATTAGGTATCTTATTTAGAGCGAGTTTTGATAGAATGAGGGTTTTTGAGAAAAATCATTTTTATGGTGGATTTTGATAACTGTTGAAAATACCTTTCGTCACAGAGTCGCGTTAACTGCCTCCGTGGTTCAGTTAAGGCGTTTGCCTGTAGACCCGGATGTCGTGGGTTCGATTCCCACGGGAAGCATATTTTGTTTAGTTGTTTCCAGTCTGGTTAGACACTTGCAGGCTTGAATCACCTGATTGTCTGATAATAAAGATGATTTCGTGCTTCGAAAGGCACGTTAAGCCGTTGGTCCCGGCTGCTCTCTGGTAGTCGTTAAAGGAACCACGTCAGAGGCCGAGGGCGGTTCCGAAGATTTCCGACACCAGGGTGTGCATGGTCGATTGACCGTGACACCTATTCGATATGATGATGATGACAGAGTCACCGTCTGGGGAAAAACTCGATCCCGAGAACCCCTTATTGCGGAGATAGTGTCACTAACTGACGAAATCATAACTCCGATGTGTCAATTTTATGGCAAGTCACCAAACCTAGTGGGGACCACGCCGGATGTTTCTTTGTTACTGTAAGCGCTTACAATGCGCCATGCCCACTGGGCCATCACGCTTTTCGCAGGGATAGCTTACATTGAAGACATCTCTGTAGCCATTATAGAGACGAGATATTATAGAATAGAGTAGATCTTTATTTGGACAAACTTGAACACACATATACCATTACAGTACAATTTACATAAACATGTAACAGCCTATGTGCGCTGCAGCCATCCAAAAAGGTCATAGGCTCAGTGTAATCTTTACTCACAGTTATGCGAGCAAATCACTGGTATTCTACCATAATTTAAACAATAGATTGAGCTAGCCCCAAGGTATTTTCGAGACTTGTGTTATGGGATACTAACTCAACGATACTATATTTTTATAACAAATACACTTATAGATAAACATCCAAGACCCAGGCCAATCTGAAAAAGATCATTTCCACCTTGACCTGGCCGGGGATCGAACCCTGGCACTCCGTGTCGCAGGCTGGCGTGTTAACCACTGCGCACAGAGCTGTCAATATAGGGATAGAACTATCGAAAATGTTATATGGCTACGCATTAAAATTTGAGTCTATCTATATGTCATAAAATGCAACTGAATACTGCAGTTATACCTATTTTACCTATCTGAAGAAGAATTTTCCTGTTTTTGTAGTTCTGAATTCTTGTAATTAATGCCATATGACCTAATTACCTACATGCGAGTGCCTAAAAAGAGTGTTATGTTATTATGTAATCTTCTTTTGATTGATATAGAGGATCCCGGTTTGCGGTTTGTTTCAGGTTCAGATCTCCTGCTTACAATTCAAACTATTGACCTCTTCTGTTCTCAAGTTCTCTTTAGCCGGCTTCAAAAAAGGGAGGAAGTTATCAATTCGGTCGGTAGCGGTTAGACCCAAGGTGAGGTCAAGATTTCTGTTATGGGATACTAGCTCAACGATTCTATCCTAATCCTAACTAATATTATAAATGCGAAAGTGAGTTTGTTTGTTTGTTACGCTTTCACGTTGTAACTACTAAACCGATCATCATGAAATTTTGCATACAAGTTCTCTGGAGTAAGGAGAAGGACATAGGCTACCTTTTATCCCGGGAAAAAGTACTATTCCTGAGGCATCGACATTAACGCGGGCGGAGCCGCGATAGCTAGTATTCCTATCTTCGATCACCAATGTTGGTATTGTTGATCGAAGATTCCTATAAAGGTAAAATGCAGATTTCTTAATATTTTAGGCAATGTTATTTTGTTATACATATAAGTAGATGAATCTCCGTCTGCACAAGGATCGGGCCGCGGTGTACTTATAGAGCATGTATCTTATTTGGCCTCAGTATTTGTCCCCGATATCGGTTCTTCTTGCTAGAGTCAATATTAGCAGAGCGGCCAATGACCCTACGAACAACGTATTTATTGTGACCCTAATAGATATTCAAGGACTGCGATTGGACTGATCTCCCCTTGAGGTATCTAGAAGTTATAGGCGCCAGCTTTGTTTGGATTACATCCTCGTCTTCATCGTCACTTACCATTAGGTGAGATGGGAGACAAATTCCTAATCCCATTTAGTAAAAAGAAATGACTTCCGCTGCACAAACACTTGATCATTAATATTCTTCTAATAGATGTGTTAATCCTCATCATCATCATTTCTTGTAGGTGATACGGTCAATCGATCATGCTCACCCTGGTGTCAGAGTTCTTCGGAACCGCCTCTTGGCCTCTGACGTGGTTCCTTTGACGACTACCAGATGGCAGCCGGGATCAACAACTTAGCGTGCCTTCCGAAGCACGGAATCATCTTATTATCAGACAATCAGGTGATTCAAGCCTGCAATGTCCTAACTCAACTGGAAACAGCTAAAGAAAGTATGATTCTCGTGGGAATCGAACTCACGACCCCCGGGTCTACAGGCAAACTCCTTAACTACTGGACCATGGAGGCAGTTAATCCTAGGAACTGGTGTAACGACGCTGCATGTCTCCGTCATGATGCATGTTGCTAAGGATAAAAACGGGACCCTATTAATATGTCTCCCTGCCCGTCCGTCTGTCACCAGGCTGTATCTTATGAACCGTGGTAGCTAGACAGTAGAATTTTTCACAGATGATGTATTACATACTGTTGCCGCTATAAGAACAAATATTAAAAACAAAATATAATAAATATTTAAGGACTCTCACACATACGAACATTTTTATTGCTGTTTTTTGTGCGATATTCGTCTAATGTATCATTACTTACAACCACACATGCATATGGTTACCACTTTAGTGTTTTAAGCGCCAATGACTGTAACAAGTACTCCAAGGGAGGGGCCTAGTTACCTGTAGTACAGGTCTCTTAGGAGACCAATTTCAGGAACTAGTCTCTTCACAAGGCTTGCAAGTTCATTGTCATAGGTTAGTCTTATAATATAAATCACTAGTAACTAAGAACTTTTGCAATGTGAAGAGAAAAATAAAGTTATTTTATTATTATTATTATTCAGATGTAAATTTGTTGTGATGTTATTTCTTTTACGTAAAGGTCTCCGTTGAAAGATATACCTAATGCACATACCTAAGAGTTAAGTTTATTTCCTTAACTGTTAGGTATGGAATCGGTACTTTTCGTGGTTGTTATTATGTGATCATAATATCATCTTCTTTCGTATTATTTTTATGTAAGCAAAGTTTACAAAAAATTTAAATATCATTTAAAGAATGTGATGTATAATGTTAATACTGAATTTGTTAAAGGCCATTTTTTTTCTGTGGTTTATAGCCAATTTCTTTCAAGCTTTATTTTTAGTTTTATCTGTCCCGTTGTTTGTCTTTAATCACATCTTGCGAGTTTTTGATTCACTTCCCGGTGACCGATTGGGCTGAAATTTTGCATGCATGTGTAAATCGGATAACAATACAATATTATGGAATCGTTGCGCTGGTCTGATGATGGAGTCGGAAGGTGGCCATAGGAACTTTTAAAATAAAGAAGGTACACCAATCAACAAGTGTTGAAGGCTCATTTGATTTGTCTTGGAAAGTAGGTACTTCGTTTATTATTAAAACCGTGTCATAAATCTCCTCTCATCTTCCATGCTGTTCTGGGATAAAAGAAAAACGTAGAATGTGCCAGCTGCTTCTCTTCCCGCGCAGACCGTAGAAGCCGGTCGAGGGAATGGGCGAAAATCTAAACAACCATATCAATAGGCGATGCGGCTAGCAACCCATCACTGTTTTGATTCCGTTTTCAAACTTTACGCCCACCAACACGCTAAACGTGACCTTTCGATCTTATGACTTTAGACTCTGTCTACCCCGTAAGGGATAAAGACGTGAAAATATGTATGTATGTGTCATAAATGTATTTTTTGCAAAAGTTTTTAAGTCTGTGTTCCTGACAGGGACAAATACGAGACATTATTTCCTTCATAAATTCATTGATGGATTTCGTCGGTCGAATATACCTAACTGGTGACAAAATAACTGCCTTATAAGTACGAATATCGATAATATAAATACTTATTAGTCGTTAATTTAAACAGACACACAATGTACATTGAGATAACACAGATGATGCCAAGAATTCCACCACCGCCGCGCAGCTGCGCACACATTCGCACAACATGTTTTGATTGTTGTACTATTTACTTTTTACGACAATATCTTACAGGAAGATTCCTCAGTGTTTTTCTCAGAAATCTGTAAAAAATTTATAATTGTACAATAGAAGGCTACTTCTTTTTTAATGGTTTCTCAGATTTTCGCGATTGTTACACATTTAAATAAAATCACAGGCTAGTTTCCTAAAAAAATATAATTAGTCCGTCAGTAAGTACTTAATTCAAATAATATTGGATACGTGTTTTTTCTTTTGTCGATTGAATAAAAAATTATAAAGATTACCCTTTGAAAGTCATAGTTTGCTACACTTTTTAGCAAACTTTGACGGCACAAGCCCCCACTCATGAACTTTAACGCGCTTTATCTTTCCATTTATTGTTTAATTGACAAAAGAAAAAATACGTGTCCAATATTTTTTGATTATCTAACTGACGGACTAATTGTAACGTTATTATTTTGACCCAGGCAACTAGCCTATTATCGCGTATATTACATTATTTTTACATCTAACGTTTCGAAAACTTTACAGTTTTCATGGTCGCAGGTAGACAAAGTTGACATTACCGCCACGCTACCGGCACAATGAATTGCTAGTAGCATGAATGGGCCGGCTCGTCCGGGGAAGTACCACACTCACAGAAAATCGACGTCTGAGTAGAAGCTTTACCGCTTCTATGCTTCATTCGGTGAGTTAGAGAATTCCCCATCCTTCCCCCTCCCCTCCCTCTTCCCCCAACTCCTTGAAAGGCAAATAATGTTTTTATAATGTACTAGCTTTCGCCCGCGGCTCCGCCCGCGTCAATGTCGATCCCTCGGGAATAGTACTTTTTCCCGGGATAAAAGGTAACCTATGTCCTTCTCCGTACTCCAGAGAACTTGTATGCAAAATTTCATGATGATCGGTTCAGTAGTTACGGCGTGAAAGCGTAACAAACAAACAAACAAACAAACTCACTTTCGCATTTATAATATTAGTAAGGATAAGGATATGGTCAGGGGTATCATCATCAACTGCTCGTCAGGTGGTAGCAGGTATGGCATCGGGTACTTGCGCCCGGCCTACCGAGCTGCTACTTTAAGTAAGTAAGCCCATTCCTCTGAGTGAGTAGTACCCCTTCCCTATAGGATACCTTCATTCCTATTCCAAATCCAAAAAATTCCTATCTTTCCGCAGCTTTAAAATGTCTCCAATGGCCAGAAGCGTCGGAAGCTCAAGAGCCAAAGAAACTGCGCTCGTCAACCCGCCTGCCAAGCGTGGTGAGTATGATAATATCCTCCCATGGTGTATTTTTGGGAGAGACCTTGGTTAATTACTGGACATTTTATGGTTGTAATGATGATGATGATGATCTTTATAAATCATTACATAGTATAAAACAAAGTCGCTTCCCGCTGTCTGTCCGTCCCTATGTATGCGTAGATCTTTAAAACTACGCTACGGAATTTGATGCGGTTTTTAATAGATGGAGTGATTCAAGAGGAAGGTTTATATACATTACACCCGTGCGAAGTCGGGGTCTGGGTCACTAGTACTATATATATTATATAACTTGGTAGCAGGTACCTAAATAAAAAATAACCTGTACTGTAAACAAACAAACAAACATGCACTATGTCGGAAAAATTTGTGACGGGCCATCCCGATTTGATCAAAACACGGTGTTTACCCGTGTTTAATAAAAGATATGTGGTTGGTAAAACCGAGTAATTAGCTCCATATGAGTATAGGTAATTGATAATAACTATATGTTATATTTATGACCTTATATTCCTTCTCCAACCCGTCTGGCCAGCGAGGAGAGTGTAGGCCAAATCCTCTGTCTGCTCTGGCCAAATATGTCTCCGGTAGTACAGAGAGGGTCATGCTCCTGCAGTAAAGACTAAAAAGACCTGATGATGATGATGATGATGATTCCTTCTTCACTTACCTTGTCTACTAAGAACAACTTGAGCAAGGAAGCCCGATGGTTCAGTAGTTGTGATCTTTATGGGTGCTTATGTATGCTAAGCAGCGTCGGGCGCGGTCCCCACCGGAATAGGTGACCACCCGAGGGGAAAAAAATTTTTGGGTGGCGCAAAAGTACGGGCACTAAAGAAAATACTTTTATTTTTTTTATATGACATTTTCTGTCATTCTGTTTTTGAAAATTGTGTAGTGAACAAATGTAAAATACACTGAAAATAAACATGGACCGTTTTACTCCCCAAGAACGTGGAATAATTGTGTCAATGTTCTTACGGAATAATTCATCAGTGATAAGAACACAACGTGAATTTCGTCGACGATTTCATGCAAGATCACCCGATCTGACCAGTCCAGACTTCTTTCTTTGGGGTTTTTTGAAATCTCGGGTGTATGTGAACAAGCCACAGACTCTCGCAGCTCTAAAAGAAAACATTCGTCAAGAAATAACGAACATATCGCAGGAAGTGTTACGGCAAGTTATGCAAAATGTCATAAATAGGGCTCAAATGTGTATCAACTCTGGAGGTCACCATTTAAAAGACATCATCTTTAAATCCTAATGGTACGAAATTTAATGGCACAAATATACATTTAAAAAAACCTAAATCTAGTTTTCTAATTTAGAAAAAATGTTATAGCTGAACCAAATAGGGTCTTTACTTTTGCGCCACCCATTATCATCGGCTGCCAGTATTTCTGTTTTCACCTGTCAGCTTGCCGTCCACTTTCTGCCTCGTTATGAGCATGAAGTTTATAAATGTCATGTAATTTTACGCTTCTGTACTCGTCGCTGGAATGTTATATTTATTATTAGCTTTTGCTCGATGCCTCATGGACAACATAGGCTTCTCATAGTACTTACATTTACAAATAATAAAATGTTCTTAATAAATTAAAAACAAAAATTTTTCACTATATTTTATTTATTTAATTTGATTTTGAAATAGCATTACAATGCTCGGTATATTATTAAAATTGAAAATATGTGATGAAAAAGAACTCGGCCACAGGTAGGATTCGAACCCACGTGCCTTAGGTTAACGCCCTAAGTGTGATACCATTACACCACCGTGACTTCGAATCACCGCGTCGAATTCTCTCATTTATTTTATACTAGCTTTCGCCCGCGGCTCCGCCCGCGTCAATGTCGATCCCTCGGGAATAATACTTTTTCCCGGGATAAAAGGTAGCCTATGTCCTTCTCCGTACTCCAGAGAACTTGTATGCAAAATTTCATGATGATTGGTTCAGTAGTTACGGCGTGAAAGCGTAACAAACAAACAAACAAACAAATAAAAAAACTCACTTTCGCATTTATAATATTAGTAAGGATAAGGATATTTTATTTCTTAATTTATTAAGTTTATATTAAATAAACATTGTGAATGCAAAGTAAAAACACTTAAAAAATAAATATATAGTTGCAGGTATGGCATCGGGTACACGCGCCCGTCCTCCCGAGTTACTACTCGCACTTCCCCCATGCATCCGCGTGGTGTGAAAAGTATCCCAATACCTTTATTTGTGAGTAGTATCCCAATACCTTTATTTCCCTCTAAAATGTAGCAAATTGCTTTTCCAAAAAATACTTCCGATGGGCGTTGGAAGCACAAAAAGTCAAAGAATACATTTACATAAACAATAAAATGTATACGTTCAGGGGTGTCGATCAACTGCTCGGTCTGTGGTTGCAGGTATGGCTTCTGGTACAAACGCCCAGCCTCCCGAGCTTCATTCATTTCGAGTAGGTGTCACGGTCAATCGACCATGCACACCCTGGTGTCACAGTTCCTCGGAACCGCCTCTCGGCCTCTGACGTGGTTCCTTTAACGACTACCAGATGGCAGCCGGGAACACCGGCTTAACGTGCCTTCCGAAGCACGGAATCATCTTTATTATCAGACAATCAGGTGATTCAAGCCTGCAATGTCCTAACCAAACTGGAAACAACTAAACAAAGTATGCTTCCGGTGGGAATCGAACCCACGACCTCCGGGTCAACAGGCAAACGCCTTAACCACTGGACCACGGAGGCCTCCTGAGCTGTTACTTGCTTTTCCCCCATTCATGAGAGTGAGTAGTATCCCAATACCTTTATTTCCTTCTCAAATTCAACAAATTGCTTTTCCAAAAAATACTTCCGATGGGCAACAGCGTTAGAAGCACAAGAAGCCAAAGAAACTGCGCTCGCCAACCCCCTGCCAAACGTGGTGAGTATGGCAATATCCTCCCATGGAACGAACATTCCTTGAGAGATGCCTTTGTCAATATTTATATCAATTCTGTATCTTTGTCTAGCAGTGCACTTCTTCCAGCTAGAATGATGAAAATGTATACTAGAGTTTAGGTCTCATTGGCTTCTCCTCCCCATCTGACGGAGTCCCTGTTTGCATTCTGTGGATATTGTTTCAGAATACTTAATAATTATTCATGCTGATGATATAATGAAGAAGTGTGCGTTAAGAGAGTGATGGATGTAGATGAAGCGGAAAAGGTTTGTAAGGATCGTAGCAAGTGGAGGTCCCTAGTCTTAGTCTACCCCCTTAGAAAAGAGGCGTGATAATATGTATGTACAATCGTCCATTGCTGGACATAGGTTTCTACCATGGCACGCCACTGAGCGAGGTCTTGTATGCATATGTAGGTTGGGACAACAAATAAATCCGTTCCATTCGATGTAGTCTACTACTTATGGCGAGCTCCGTGACGCAGTGGTTCATACGTCAGCCTGCAACACGAGGGTTCCCAGGTTCGATCCCTGGTCAGCTCAGGTCATGATGAAAAACGATCTTATTCATATTGACCTGGGTCTTGGATGTTTATCTATATTAGTATCTATTATAAAATAAAGTATCGTTGAATGAAAAATAAAATTAGTATCCCACGACTCAAGTTCACAACTTACTGTGGGACAAGCTCAATTTATGTTGAAAAAATAAATAAACTTTATTATTAAAAAATAAATAAATAAACTTTATTATGTGATATGTCATTATACACGGTGAAATTTTGATCGTTCTGGACCGAATCTCAGACTCTGAATTTTGACGTTCCCATACAAATTGACCGGGCGGCTGATTGTATGGAACTGCCCATTTTTTTTTGAGTTCCCAGCTTTCGTCCCATAGGAAAAGTTGTTCATATCGATGGGCTGAATTACCCCTTTAAGGGTTCAGGACGATAAAAATTTCACCATGATAATAATTATTTTTCTTTAATATCCTTTTGATTCGAAGGGTTCTCGGTTGCAGCTTAGTTCTTCTCTCTGGAGCTACGAACGTGTTGTCTGTCTATCACGTTTCCATATCGGACATAACACGCAGTCTCTGATGTAACGTTATAAGGTAGCTCCCACGTGAACGAATCTGTTATCATCCGGTGTGGTCACTGCGGCTCTGATAGCCATTGGAAAACAATGTGGCAACAACTGATTTAACGATAACATATATTTGTTTCAACATTTTATACATTTAAATGAGAATTTGACAAATATAATATAGGTATGCAGATCTTCCGTCTTTTTTAGGGTTCCGTACCAAAGGTAAAAACGGGACCCTATTAATATCGCTCCGCTATCTGTCCGTCTGTCACCAGGCTGTATCTCATGAACCGTGATAGTTAGACAGTTGAAATTTTCACAGATGATGTATTTCTGTTGCCGGTATAACAACAAATACCAAAAACTAGAATAAAATAAATATTTAACAACAAACGTGATTTTTTGCCTTGTTTTTGCTCGATATTAATAACGGCAACCGGAATGTGAATACTTCAAGCACCTAGCTTTAAGTATTCACAGAATATTTAGTTATATATTCGCTTTAGAAATAAATAATTAAACAAAAATAATATTAATATTAAAGGGGGGCTCCCATACAACAGACATGATTTATTTGCCGTTTTTATAGTTAACGGTACGGAACCATTCAAGCGCGAGTCCGACTCGCGCTTGGCCGGTTTTTTTTTTTCAGTAGGTAAACATATACAGGATGAGTTTGAATTCCCTGGCAATATTCTGAAGGTACGTTGGTTAGTTTAGTAGATACAAATGAAAAACATACATTTATGGGTTTCTCTTAGGTCAAAAAAATGCTTTGGTAGCAAAATTTCGAGAAATTGACACGCTAGTTTTTGTTTTTGTGTTTTCATATAGGACGTTTTTTTTTATCTAAACCGATAAATCAGCTGTTTAGATTATCGGCATCGATGACATAGTATTCATGTAGGTAATAGTAAAAAGTTATACGCAAAGGAAGTGTATTTTTATATACAGGTTGTTTTTTCGTTAGATTTTCAAAAAGTTCAGGTCCAGATATCTCGAAAACTAGCGTTTTGATTTTTTTTTATTTTGCTTCTACAGCATTTCTCTAGCTTGTGGGTACAAGCCCTTAAAATATTTGCGCTTAATTTAAATTGACTTTATATTACTTGACACACAAGCATACGTAGAGGCTAAAATCATAACCCTCCTTTGCGTTCCAAGCTGCTACTTGCTTTTCCCACATTCGTCTGAGTGAGTAGTATCTCAGGACCTTCATTCCATTCCCCGATGCAACATATTCCCATCCTTCCCCAGCTTAAAATGATTCCGTTGGGTAGCAGCGTTAGAAGCACAAGAAGCCAAAGAAACTACGCTTGCCAACCCGCCTACCAAGCGTGGTGAGTATGGGAATGTCATCTCATGTAGAGACAAAAACTCTTAGAAGAGGCCTATGTCCAGCGGTGGACTTCTCATGGTAGTCAGAGAGCCTAAGGCCAAAGACTCAAAGGTCAAGTTAAGAGTGTAATAAGTCTGAAATTGAATAGTGACAACGTGTCACGAAAAATTACATTTCTTAAATTATCGTTCATTCCTTCGACCGGCTTCTACACTCTGCTCCGAACTGGTACATTCTATTACTTTTTCTTTTCTCTGCAGCTAAAATGGAGATGAATTTAGTCGTGGTAGAGCCTTGCTACCAGCAAAATTCAATTTTACTAGTAGCATGAATGGGCCGGCTCGTCCGGAGAAGTACCAAACTGACACAGGAACCCTTTCAGTGCTTCGTTCGGTGAGTGAGAGAGCCGAAGTTCCATTCTTCCACTCTCCCCCATTTCCTGCCCTACGTGTACTTCCCCCAACTCCTTGAAATCTGGCATCGCTCCTGTCACACCCTGCTGTTGCAGTTGCCCATGGGCAGTGGTGATCACTTACCATCAGGTGACTCGCTTGTTTGTTTGCCGTCCTAAGTCATCAAAAAGAGTATGGTACTGTCTTAGTGGTTTAATAAAAATATTATTAGAGTATAAAATAAAGTAGTTAACATTAGCCAACGTCATTTACGCATAAAGGTGTTACTCCACTTGTTGCGGAGATAAGGCCGCATCACGTATGGTTATGAAACTACAAATTTAATTATAATCTGTGCTGATTGCGATGCTTTAACAATTTGCATGCTAAATACTGGATTCTAGATATCGAGCTACTGGAAGTGATTTGGTAGTTTTTTTTTGTTATAAATGTTGATGTATACATGAGTACAAGATTTTTTATTACAACTATTCTAGAGCAGTTTGCTAAAACCCACTCAACAACCTGTCGATAATTACCCAAATATTATATATTCTTGAAATTATAATACGAATATATACAGCGCTTTTTTATAATTTTCATTCAACTTGCCAGGCCGGTCGAACACTTTTGTATGAATAATCAAAAAAGAAATTATTTGCTTGCACTGCGAAAGGTTTTTTTGAATTTTGACGGGCTCAGTCACCCCTTCAAGTGAATGTCGCGTGTAAATTTGTATACTGTATGGCATTATGAACGAATATCAAAAAGTAGTTTTTAATTGTACCGTTGTTTAATAAAAAGACTATTGATAACTTTATAAAGACGACAGGTATGCATGATTTACTTTTCGAATAGCGTCTATCTAGAATTTAGAAAGACGCTATTCGAAAGTATATTCGCTTTGTTGATCTAGACTCTAGATCAACAAAACTCTATATTAAATGACCAATCGCAAATAGTTATAGAAAAGAGAGTTATAAGATAACAACTCTTGATCAATGTTTGCGTAACAATGTCACTTCATTGCAAGATAAAGATAAAATAATCACACCATTTGTGACGTAAATAAGTACCAATTAGGTGTTATAAATAGGCATGACTCTTATATTGAGAGAGCAGGTGGCGGAATAGTGATTAAATGAGTGAAACCTTAATATAGTTGTTATTTATAACTGACTTCAAAAACAGGATAAGGTTATCAATGCGGTTGTAATTTTTTAATGTTTTTTACCACAGAACTCTGTCATTTATGAACGGATTTGAGAAATTATTTTTTTTTATCTAAAATGGTTAGCTTTTAAATTGGTCCGGCCTGTCTGTTCGGCTAATGCCTGTCCGGCATGGCATCGGATATGCGCGCCAGACATCCCGAACCCGAACTGAAACAGAGTAGATAGGATGGAAAAAGTAAAATCCCTGAACCGATCAGTTTTTCTTGTTTCTTTCCAGAAAAACTGATCGGTCCTATCTACTCTAATAGATAGGATGCAAAAGCTGTTGCTACTTCCACGCAGGTTGTTAAAGCCGGCCGGGGAATGGGAGTAAATTTGATGATTAAAGTATGATTTATGTTAATCGTACGCAACCCTCTCTACACCAGTTCGACTCGCAATAGGCCGGTTTATTGTCACTAGGTAACCTAACAAACCTAACCTACCATCCGTGCTCAAGTTGAGTGAGTTTAAATGCTTCTGCTGTCACTTGCACGCTTCGCTCAGGCAATAAAATATTATGGCAAATTATTCGAACAGTAAATAGAGTTAAGAAATAATAATTTTACGAAATGTTAATTTGTGAAATGAACCAAAAAATAAAAGACTGATTGTTTTTTTAAAAGTTGCATAAACAAATGACAGGAATCCTCAAAATAAAACAAAACGACCAAGACACGACACGGCGAAAAAATTAGAATATTCAAAGAGACGAAATATACGCTTCCAGTTTCTGTAGATCTGTGCTGTGCTCACACCCCGTTAACTAGTGGCAAGGTCTACGCATCTGTAGTAGAGCAATTATATTTTTTAATTATGAAAATTCATCTCGCTTTTATTACGACACTGATGACATATCTAGGTACCGCAATCTTTATATCTTGAAATTGTTTCTTCACTTGTTTAATCGTCTTTAATTGAGACAAGAATTGTGTCTATGATCTTCTCATGGGCGTCAGGGAGGGAGATGCAAGGGGTGCACTCGAACGAAAATGTGTAGTTTCACAAACATTTAAAAAAGTATAAATCTAGCATAATTGAAATATAAGCCTATATATCAGTAATCTTTGATTCGTAATCAATGTTCAAAAAATGAAAAAAAAAAAACTTTTTGTAAATATTTGTGGTAGAAAAAGTATAAATATTCTTAACAATTTACATTAGCGTTCAAATAAGATTATGTAGATATCTACAATTTTGTTTAAAATTGGTTGGTAAAGTTCATTTGAAAAGTATAAGAAAACTATCTTACGCCCGCGGCTCCGTTCCCGTTAATGTCATTCCGTCTTCTCCGTATACCAGACAATGATTACCTATGCAAAATCTCATGATGATCGGTTCAGTAGATGAAGCGTGCAAGTGTAACAAACAAACAAATTAACTCACTGGGGTCAGGGGTCAGGGGTGTCATACAGTCACGAGTGTCATCCTCAACTGTCTGTCCGGTGGTTGCAAGTATGGCATCGGGTACGCGCGCCCGGCCTCCCGAGCTTTTCTTCTTTTCATACAAATGACTACTTAGTATCCCAATACCTTCATTTTTTTCCCAAATCCAACTCTTAAATTCCTATCCTTCCCCATCTCACTAATACTTTCGATGGGCAGCAGCGTCGGAAGTACAAGAAGCCAAAGAAACTGCGCTCGCCAACCCGCCTACCAAACGTGCAGAGTATGGCAATATTTTCCCTTGGAATGAAGAATCCTTGGGAGAGGCCTTTGTCCAGCAGTGGACTTCTTGCGGCTGTAATAATGAGTAACTGTTGTGTCATGAAGGCCTTTCTATAAAGGCAATATTTAACCTATACGTGTTCCATAACATTATGTAAATTGAAATTGTATATAACATGAAATCGGAAAAAAAAGAAAAGATAAAAATATAAAAAATCATACAAAGCCCTTCAGGTAAGTACGACCAATACTGTTGAAAAGAGTTTCTTTCGGCGTCTTCTTCTCTGCAGTGGTCGGTTCCGAAACGCTGGTAGTTTGTAGCTTTTGACCAATAATTAATAAATTACTTAAATATAATTTAGTAAGTATTATTTTAAATGTAAATTGACGTGAAAAAGTGCCTGAAAAGGCCTGTTTTCTGAATAAATCTTTGAATCTTTGAGCTGATTCTCACGTGATGCATACGAATTTCTAAATAGGGGGACGTCACTATCGTCTATTGTTTTTTGAAGCGGCATTTAAGCTGAGCTAACCTTACCTTTAGGAGTATTTGGATTATCAATCTATTTTTTAATGATATGCCTATTTTTAGAGCTCTTATGATATACTAGCTGTTGCCCGCGGCTCCGCCCGCGTTAATGTCGTTCCCTTGGGAACAGTACAAATTATAAGAAGTCCATACAAACCCCTCCCCCTCGGCTTTTTCCCCTTAAGGGGGAATTTAATACATTTCATCTGCATAGATCTTTAGTCCTTAAGGAGGGGATTTTGCCCATTTCACGTACACAGATATTTTTTTATTGTAATGGAGAACTTCTTATTGTCATATTTCTAAGTAAATAAAAAAAATCCATACAAACTTTACCCCGCCTATTTTACCCCTTCAAGGGGAAATTTCGTCCATTTTAACAACACAGATCTTTTTAATTGTAATGTAAAAATATATACTTATTTTTATACTTCTATGTCCAGAAATGAGAAAATTTTCATACCATCACCCCTCCCTTTTATCCCTTAAGGGGGGAATTTTATACATTTCACCTACACAGATCTTTTTTTATTGTAATCTAGAACGTATATACTTATTTTCATACTTCTAAATCTAGAAATGAAAAAAAATCCATTCTAACTTTACTCCCCTATTTTATCCCTTCAGGCGAAAATTTCGTCGGTTTTACCTACATACTACATATCTTTTTATTTGTAATCCAGAACGTCCAGAAATGAGAAAATGTCCATACAAACTTACCTTACTGTTATTGTAAGATTCCTTTCTTAGTGCTCATTTACATCATAAAAAGAATCCCTGTGCCAAACTTCAAGTTTCTGGACATAGTAGTTTCAGCTGTGCGTTGATATATAAGTCAGGTTTGCCTTTGGCTCGCGGCTCCGCCCGCGTAAGTGTCGATTTCTCAGGAACAGTAGAATTACCCGGAATATATTATTTTAGTTCATGACTTTCAATGAAACACCTTAATATTGAATTTCAATTGAATAACTTAAAAAACGGAAAGTTTCATACTAACTTTGCACTAAGGGATGATTTTGAGAAAAATATTTTACTCGTGTTTCATGCCTTTCAGTAAAGAACCTTAATGCTGAATTTCATTCGACTAACTTCAAAAATGGCAAAGATTCATGCTTACTTTGAACCCCTATTTTACCCCCTTAAGGGATGATTTTTGAGCAAAATATTTTACTCGTGTTTCATACCTTTCAGTAAAGAACCTTCATGCTGAATTTCATTCGAATAACTTCAAAAACGACTAAGTTTCATACTAACTTTGCAACCCGTTTTACCCCCTTAGGAGATGAATTTCCAAAAATCCTTTCTTAGTGCTCCCCTACGTTATAAAAAAGAAACCCCTATGCAAAATTTCAAGTTCCTAACCCTTATAGTTTAGGCCCTGCGTTGATATGTCAGTCAGTCAGTCAGCTTCTCCTTTTTTATTAGTATGGATTACTATGGATAGTATGGATAGGTATAATGCTGTCGTTTATTGATGATGAATTGACTTTGGATTTTAATTTTCATAAGTCACTTGTTATTTTATTTTATTTTTGCTATATGTTTGCAGGCAAACTCATGCCTTAAGTTCATTCAAATGACGATAACTTTTTTTTTAATGAACCGATTTTGATGAAACCAACTTTAAATGTTAAACTAAGTTAAAACAAAGCAATTGGTGAAAGTTTGAAGTAAATCGGTTCAGTATTTTCGGAGATAATCGTGATCATACATACAGACAGACAGACAGACAGACAGACATCCAGACAGACAGACAAGAAATTCCAAAAATTTTTTTTTGCTTTCTATTATTCTTTTTAAGTGTCCCTCTATCCATTACAGTCAAAAATTCTAATTGTACAGACAAAATATTTTTACTGTTTTATTATATGTATAGATTAATAGAATAACAGTAGTAGAGCCTGCAAGAGTCCGTTGGTAGAGTCGTAGAACAGTTTATTTTATCTTTCAATTCAGCGCGATTAGTATCTGTAATATTTCAATAAGATTCAAATACGGTCATTATTAGATTCAGATCACATCTGAATTCGTTACGGGATAGATAGAACCAACATCGTAAAACTTATAGCCACGTTTAGTTCCTGTTTTATACTCTTCGTTGTAACATTTAAATATAATCAGTGTTCGGGACGAGTGGAGTATAATTAATTAAATAAATAAATAAAATAAATAAATATATACGGACAAATCACACAGATTGAGCTAGCCCCAAAGTAAGTTCGAGACAACGATACTATATTTTATAACAAATACATATATAGATACACATCCAAGACCCAGGCCAATCTGAAAAAGATCATTTTCCATCTTGACCTGGCCGGGGATTGAACCCGGTCATAATTACCCCTACTTCGAGTGATATTCTGAATAATACCTTCCGTAGCGTTGGTTATCATCAAGTTTACGTATACTCCGTTAATTCACTGGTTATAATTCATATGGTCTCTAAATGGCGCTGAATGAATTACCAGAGAAAAGTTTGACACATTACGCATGCGTCGCGCGGGATGCGTACGCGCAGATATCCGGCCGCTTTCTCGCGCACCGCGGTGCCGAATCAATGGATCGTTTAGATATCGATTGATAAAGATAGGGTTTTGCCCGACTGCGATAGAAAGATGGCTATGTTCCCTTATTCCACCATAACTTCGAATTATCTGAAAATACTTGGACGCGTGAGGTATTGTCATTTCCGCATGCTGGGTTTGATTGACTTAGCTATTCCACAGAGCTAATATAGAACATAATGAATGTGCCCTAAAACTAGTATTTCGACAACGGCAATTCGTCGTGAAAAACAAATTTTAGTCGTGGTAGAGCCACGGTACCGGCAAAATAAATTGCTAGTAGCATGAATGGGCCGGCTCGTCCGGGGAAGTACCACACTCTTACAGAAAATCGACGTCTGAGTAGAAGCTTTACCGCTTCTATGCTTCGTTCGGTTCATAGTCCCTCCCCATTTCCTTCCCCCAACTCCTTGAAAGGCTGACAACGCTGCTGCCAAACCCTGGTGTTGCAGTTGTCCATGGGCAGCGGTGATTACTTACCATCAGGTGACCCGCTTGCTCGTTTGCCGTCCTACATCATAAAAAAACTACTTATATAAAATATGACACCGGTTAGTGCTACTTTATAAAAAATACTTCATGTAAATATTGCTTGGGGTCGGATGAGGCTATTACATATCATTTTAGGTATATTTTACAAAGTGCTTTAGAGCATTTCACACATTTGTGTGAAAGCTAATGAACAAAATCTTCCAATCATTAGCACTCCGTTTCGGATGTTTGCGCAACAAAACAAATTAACATTCTGCCCAGGCTCCATTAAGTAATAAGCTTTCTCTCGAGGTGATCAGAGACTCATTAGATAATGCTGATTCATTGTGCAACTCGTTATGACAGGCAGTAACTGAGAAACAGGGTAGACAGTGCCTAGGGCCATAAGAAGCTTAGAAATCAAGAAATAAAATATGGTGAAAAAGTTCCACGCAGGCGGGGGTGTGAATCAGCGATCTTAGTTCTATGTACGACCTACACTCTGCCAATTGAGCTACTGCATGTTCAAATCTCAGCGTCAAAAATCTCCACCTCCATATTTTATTTCTTAATTTTATAAGCGTATATTAAAATATTTACTGGCTAAATATGTAAAAATAGAGTATATTAAAATATGTGGAGACTAAAAAGACCATGATGATGATGATGTTGATATCAAAATAGCATTGTCAATGCAAAATAAATTCTTATAAAAATAGACGTTATTAATTTATTTTTAAGTTGGGTCGACAATATTAGAAAAGGAGGCGGAAAATCAGTATTCCAAGTAACTTAATTTTATTTACGATATCTATATAACTAACAAATTATTTTATATTTAAAATGGGGTTATAAAAACATTAGAAAAAATCTCACTAATTCGATCGTCGAAATCCGATATCGAAAGACGAAAATTTTTTTTTTAATCTTTTTTTACCGTCGAACCAGCCAGAATTATGATTCTCATTTGTTAGACGATCATTTTGAATTAGGGATTTAGCGCTACACTTGCTCGCTCCTGTTTGATCTATGGTTTATGAAATTTTGTGAATAATTATAATAAACATTTAATTCAATTCAGTTTATTTATTTGCGTTAAAAGTTTACCTTTCATTTAATTATTTTGGCAACCATAACCTATATATTATATTTTTTGTTGGCAAATCTATTGGAACAGTACGCTCGTTTCAAAAATATGTAAAACATAACCAATCATTGATTTTATACATGTGAATGAACACGAACCAAGTGCTGACGTCACAATGAGTGTCGGATGACATTCTTTCTTTGTATCTAAGACATTAAACTAGAGTAATTTAGCGATGAGTAACCAGGGCAAATCAGTCGAAATATCGCAAATGTAATCATTATTCGACAAATTCGACCAGATTAACAGTGATAAAATATTCCATTTAGAAGAAACTTCTAAAAGTCAAAGAATAATAAACTTTAAATATATTACAATTAGATTAGTTTTTGAGCCCGTGCTGTAAGAACATAAGTAGATAATTTTGAGTGAAATATCAAAAGATTATGTTTGCAGATAAATTTTGGATCATGCGTCAGTTGATTAATTGAGAATTTTTATTCTTAGAATTATCTGATTGTCCTCGGTGATTATATGCGGAGCATTCGCGATTACTCAGTTATACTAATAAAAATAAAATTATTCTTACTTGTTAACCGATTTCAAAAAAGAAGGAAGTTCTAAATTACATTGTATTATTTATAACTCTGTCATTTACGAACAGATTTGAAAAAAAAACCTATTTTTATTTGAAAGTGTATGCTTTCTAACTAATCCCATTTAAGTTTCATCAAAATCGGTTCAGTAGTTTGATTGAAGTTGTTTTTAGGGTTCCGTAGCTCAAAAGGAAAAAACGGAACCCTTATATTTCAGTTTGTTGGCCGTCTGTCTGTCGGTCAAAACATTTTTCTCAACAACGCGTGGAGATATCTAGCTGAAATTCATATTAAATACTCAGGTCTACTGTAGGGACTGTAGGGATTTTTCACAGCTCCAAGGGTGGAGCTGTGAAAAATCCCTACAGTCAAACTTCTAATCCAACACAATCAAAGGCCGTTTACGCCCCAAATTTTCGACATTCGTAAGTGAATCAAAATTTCGACGTTATCACTTACGTAACACAGGAAGATTCGGGATTATACAGGGTGAAATTGAATTCATAGGCAAACGTTTAAGGAGTGACTCAGACCACGAATCTGAACAACTTTCATTATAGGACCAACTTCGACATCGTAAAAAAAATATCTGCTTTTTTATAGATAAGTGGAATATCTACCTACTTGGCCAAAATCTATAGAACAGCTGATTGTTTTTTTTGCTATTTCGGAGTTGGTACCGTAATGAAAGTTGTTTAGATTCGTGGTCTGTATACACAAAATTCTGAAATTTTTATTATGACACATAATCATAAAGCTTTGCCTTGTAGGTAGTAATTTTTATTGTAGCTTAGTTTAACAATTTCTTATCACTAACCCATACTGTTTAACGTTTACTTACTTAAAAAAATCTTTAATTTATGTTTTTAATGACATCAATGCAAATCAGGGCGAACCCGTCCATCCCATACGTCCATACATACATATTCATACACGGGTGTCACCTCTGAGCTATGACCCCACGTCCGTTGCAGTCAATAGAATGGAATAGATATTGTTATTTATGAGTGAATGCCTAATACTGTGCTTATTCTCAGAGTAAAGTCCAGCCGGTCTATTTGCTAATTTTGTGTACATCGTTTTGATAGTCACTTCAAAATACATTACGTTATATACATATATCTTAAATAAAAATAAAAGTATATTCCAGTATTAGTACTTTTATTTTAGGCTAGCTCCGTGGCGCAGCGGTTAACACGCCAGCCTGCAGCACGGGAGTGCCCGGGTTGAGCTGGCCGGGGATCGCCCCGGCCAAGATGGAAAATGATCTTTTTCAGATTGGCCTGGGTTTTGGATGTTTATCTATATATGTATTTGTTATAAAATATAGTATCGTTGAGTTAGTATCCCATCATAACACAAGTCTCGAACTTACTTTGGGGCTAGCTCAATCTGTGTGATTTGTCCGTATATATTTATTATATTTTATGAACACGCCTGTCTGTCTCTAGTATTATTATCTCCTCTCACGGTTCTGCTGAAAGAGATTTCGTATGAAATAAGCAGTACCTTTGTACTCGTTGTTTCTAGTTTAAGATTATCCTGTATATTTTTATAGTGTACATAAACTGTTATATAAAAATTGTGTATCATACGAAAGCTGCAATGTATTTTGAATTGACTATCAAAATGGTGTATACTAAGTAAGCAAATAGGCTAGCAGGTTTTTTTTAGTACTAGTAAGTAACTAACCGGTATGTTTAAGGATTATTTACATTCATTAATTTGTTTATTTTAAGTACAGGCCAGAAAATAACCATTGTCAAACATGGGTAGGTACTATTTTTTTTCGGGCATCAAGACGTATGATTTGTATACGAGGCAGTTGTTTGTTTAGTTTTTGTGGATTCGCCTGCTCCAAAATACTAAGTAGTACTTACTCTTGTTTCCCAATCCCGATAATCTGATTAAGTACCTATAAATCTTTTAGCGCAAATTTTTGTAACGTTAAAATATAAATGTGTATTTTCACATATAAACCTGATCGAAGTTGTAATTTAGTAATTATCAGAACACGTCTTTAGTGTAGCAAAAAAGAATTGCGTAACAGAATACATAATACATTTTTAGAATTAAATACTTAGAAATATACATGTAAGTATTATCACACAATTATATAAAATAATATATATATATTTACAGAGGAGAAAAAGAAAAAAGTTCACTTAGATTTTTCAAAAATTCTACAAACAAACATAAAGTGACTAGAGATGGGCAATCCACCCACCCGGGTTTAAACCCAGTTGGGTAAAAACCGGGTGTTTTGGGTGTTTTGGGTTTAAACCCAATAAGCACCCAATTTTTTGGGTTTTTACGATTTTTTATTTTAATTATGCTACTTCTTGACCTGACTAAGCTGGTGCAGTGGACTACAGTTCCAACCCTTCAGGTCCAATTGGTCAACTTCCCTCCCATACTTACGTTTTTGTTTTATGCCCTCATCAAATAATATTTTTTTGTGATAGAGCGAGGCGACATGACCAGAGGATAAAATAAACGGGTATTTTGGATTGTTAGTAGGTCAATAATTTAAATATTGTCGCGAAGCTCCCAGAATGGAATAGTCTAGAACTTATCCGAACACCTTCTGTCGCGCTCATAAATCTTATATCTTGCTCACACTATTATTATTCTAGGTTAGCGGGAATACACACTATCGAATATTCTGGCAGTCGGAACCGAATTTATATGGAACTAGAGACAAAACTATTATACGGGTACGGAAGGGGCCACCGTCATTCAGTTGACCGCGAGTATTCGAAGCGAACGATTCCAATACGAGTGCGAGTAATAACAGTGACCGCAAGGCCACGAGTACGCGCGTCGCGCGGCTGCGATAGGTTTCAGAGGCAGGCGCACGCGGCAGAGGCAAGCGCCAGCGCCAAGGTGTTCACGAGAAAGGGCGGCAAGGAAAGTGGACGTATTCAGATCAAATAATAATACATTAATATTTTGAATAATACCATTACTTATTGTTTTGACCGTGTTTTGAAGGATTCATTTATGATACATGCTTTTTAACCGACTTCAAAAATGGAAAACGATGTTCGAGAGTTTGAATGTTTTCTTACTGACTGGTTGGTAGCTTTTGGGTAAGGAATTTGAGGATCTCGAAAATGACGTCAGTCTTGGAATCCAAGATGGCGGACGCGACTTGTCATAAAAAATCGACATGGGTGTCGTTGTCTAGGTATTTTGAGGTGTAGATCTCGAAAATGATGTCAGTTTTAGAATCCAAGATGGCGGACCCGAATTGTTATAAAAAATCGACATGGGTTTCGTTTTCTAGTTGTTTTGGGTGTAGATCTCAAAAATGATGTCAGTTTAGGAATCCAAGATGGCGTACGTGACTTGTCATAAAAAATCGACATGGGTGACGGACGTTTCTATGTTTCTTGGGAAGAAGATCTTGAAAATAATGTCAGTTTTGTAATACAAGATGGCAGGGCTTTGCATGGTAATTCATCGTGGGTGGTGTAAATAACGTAATTTTCGAGGAAGAATAGAAAACAACACCCATGATGATTTATCATAAACTGTCGTCATCTTTGATTCCAAAACTGATTTTATAATCTAGATCTACACCACTAAAAACCTAAAAAATTACACGCGTCGATTTTTCATGACAAGCCACGTCCGCCATCTTAGATTCCAAATCGGACATCATTTTCGACATCTACTTCCTAAAAAACGTAGAAAACGAATCCGATGTCGATTCTTCATGATCACCAAAATCGACGTCATTTTCAAGATCTACACCCCAAAAAGCCTTAGAAATAACATCCATGTAAATTTTTCATGACAAGTCACGTCCGCCATCTTGGATTCGAAAACTGACATCATTTTCGAGATCTACACCCCAAAAAACGTAAAAAAGAACACACGCATGTCGATTTTTCATCAAAACTCGCGTCCGCCATCTTGAATTTCAAAACTGACGTCATTTTCGAGATTTACACCCTAAAAACCTAGGAAACGACTCCAGTGTCGAATTTTCATGACAAGTCGCGTATGCTATCTAAGATTCCAAAATTGACATCATTTTCAAGATCTACACCCCAAAAAGCCTTAGAAATAACATCCATGTAAATTTTTCATGACAAGTCACGTCCGCCATCTTGGATTCGAAAACTGACATCATTTTCGAGATCTACACCCCAAAAAACGTAAAAAAGAACACGCATGTCGATTTTTCATCAAAATTCGCGTCCGCCATCTTGAATTCCAAAACTGACGTCATTTTCGAGATTTTGACCCTAAAAACCTAGGAAACGACTCCAGTGTCGATTTTTCATGACAAGTCGCGTATGCTATCTAAGATTCCAAAATTGACATCATTTTCAAGATCTACACCCCAAAAAGCCTTAGAAATAACATCCATGTAAATTTTTCATGAAAAGTCATGTCCGCCATCTTGGATTCGAAAACTGACATCATTTTCGAGATCTACACCCCAAAAAACGTAAAAAAGAACACGCATGTCGATTTTTCATCAAAACTCGCGTCCGCCATCTTGAATTCCAAAACTGACGTCATATTCGAGATTTTCACCCTAAAAACCTAGGAAACGACACCAGTGTCGATTTTTCATGACAAGTCGCGTATGCTATCTAAGATTCCAAAATGGACGTCATTTTCGAGATCTACACCCCATAAAACCTGGAAAACGACATTCATGTCGATTTTTTATGACAAGATTTTTCTGTAACTACCAATGTCGTCGCTCGGGTGGAGCGACAACAAAGGGTATATTTTTTTTTGGTTAAATGGTATAAGAATTATGACGATAGATAATGCCTCGAGACATTCTGAAGTCATTGTGGAATAAGATGCTCCTGTACATATTTTAATACAAACATAATCTCTAAAAATAACAATATACTCCTTTTTTTGAAGTCGTGTAAAAAGAAAATTATCAAAAACTCAAATTTCAATACCTACATAAGAAAATAAAATAATATCATTTTACACATTAGAATTATTTATTCTCCTAATTACGTCCACCGACCCCTACTAAGTCATTGCCGCACTCGTTCTAACATAAGGTCTGACACAGCATGCCGTCTCTTTTTACTTTGGCGCAAAGCTTTTAAAATATTTACACGGCAAGCAAAAGACCAACATATTGGTCAACTGCAACATGAAAACACAGAACTAATGATTTTAATCTCGGTTTTTATTAATAGTAAACATTTTAAAATTTCCTAAAATTTAATTAAGTACGTACCTAATATTTCTTTAAATTATTTTAACGTACATCAACGTAGAATTGATCATTATAATTTAATAAAAATATATTTTTCATATATTACTAACGTTTTTGACAAATAAAGTAAACACCCAATTTTTTGGGTGTTTATGGGTGTTTAAGGGTGTTTATTGGGTTTTTACCAAAGCACCGGGTTTAAACCCGGTGCTTTGCCCATCTCTAAAAGTGACATAGACAGATTGCAACGACTATTTTTTACAATTCTCTATAAAAGTTATGGTGGTAGTCACAGATTTAAAAAAAATGGCGTCTTTCTGGTGGCAGTATGGCAGTTTTAAACCTAGTAATTAAAAACTAGAACAGGTCTCGCGATGTCCTTCTGTATATGCTTACTCTATGGTTTTCTTACCCTGCATCGGTTTTTTTCCTTCATCATGACCTCTGTATTGCCGTTTAACATATTAAATAACAAATCTGCATACATTTGCAACTACATTGCGTCTTTAGGATCGTATAAATAAGTATAGGTACATAAAGTTACACTGTAGATAGTGATAAGCGACCGAATGTACTTTTTATTATGCAAAAACGTCTTACTTTACGTCGAAAGTATTATGACCACGTAGTGAACTACGTGTTCAGTTATTTACATAATAGAAATCAAAAAGGTATTTTAACATGGTAGTCATCAAACAATTGAGTTTGATGTTGGTACATAGTAAAGAAATAGGTATTTAAATTAAATCAATACGGTTCTCCATGACTGAAAGTGTAAATTTGTACATAAAACAAGCTACGTTTTCATCTTGCAGTTACTAGAAAAGCGTTTATGGTCTTGCTGAGAAGACCAACACGTTGAAAACTTTACAGATTATGTAAACAAAAAACTTAAGTTTTCCAAGTTTTTTGCATAGTTCTTATAACACAATAGACAAATGTCAACTTAGTCTACCTCCGAACATAAAAACTGTAGTTTTCGAAACTTTCTTTATTTTAAGTACAGGCCAGAAAATAACCATTGTCAAACATGGGTAGGTACTATTTTTTTTCGGGCATCAAGACATATGATTTGTATACGAGGCAGTTGTTTGTTTAGTTTTTGTGGATTCGCCTGCTCCAAAATACTAAGTAGTACTTACTCTTGTTTCCCAATCCCGATAATCTGATTAAGTACCTATAAATCTTTTAGCGTAAATTTTTCTAACGTTAAAATCGTTGTTATCATAATGAAATGAACGCGATAAAACTATTCATTTAATTTGTGTAATCATCGCGAAAACATTAGAAAAATTGGTATTTTCCGGATATGTTGATGATTTGGGTTAGTTTATTAGACATATAGACTAAAAACATGCTCTTAGAATTAACAATTGTTAATTAGTATCAAGTCAATTGATACTTGTTTAACTAATTTAATAAATTAAACATTAAGTTTTTTTTTGGTGCCGTGTGGTTTCCGGCTTAGAATACAGAACCACATTCTGTTCATGGATGTCGTAAGAGGCGACGGAACGAGCAAAATGTACATCTCGTACAACGAAAGCATTCCCAAAGAGGGTTGACGATTGGAAGGCAGCCAGTCGTAAGAATAAGCCGAAACTTTTCACAACATGGAAAGTATAAAAGACTTCCATGCTGTTTCGACCCCACATGAACTGGCATGAGGAGTGGGAGAAGAAGTATTTGTCGTTGTAGCGATAATAGAAATATTAAATCATCTATGAAGACCGCAACTGTTTTGGTATCACGGTTCATGAGATACAGCTTGGTAACAGACGGACAGACGGATAGTTGAACCATAGTAATAGGATCCCGTTTTTACAATTTGGGTTCGTACCCATAAAAATGTAGAATGTGCAGCTGGTACTCTCTCTCTTCCCGCGCAGACCGTAGAGTCGGGCGAGGGAATGGGCAAACACCTGAGGAATCATATCAATAGGCGATGTCAAACATGGGTAGGTACATAGATGCGGCTAGCAATCCATTATTTGATTCCGTATTCCACCTATAAGCCCACTAACACGCTCAACGTGGCCTTTGAGTCTTATTTTCTAAGGCTCTGACTACCCCTTAAGGGATAAAGACGTGATAATATGTATGTTACCAATAAACGGTAGGCTAATTCTTACTAAATAAACAAAGAGCGCCGCGCACTTCCCACGCTTCGGTTTGCGGGAATACGTGAGATGACCAGCTTCAGATTAACAAATGTCAGCAATACAGAAATACTAAGTCTGCGAATGATCGTATTCATATTTTTTATTCGAAAACTATTTTTTTTACATGTTTTCTCGATGTTCACGATATTCGTATCACCTATTAGTTTCATAATACGAGTACAATACAACAATAGACTAGAACATTGTAATTTTACAAATGGAAATAAAATGGGAATAAAAGAATTATTAATATTATAATATTGGAAGTGTTTAAGTAATTTGATGACGTGATAACGTCTATAAAACGATAAACGCCTGCTGTACGCACGAAAAAAGTGTCGTGTGCTAGCGAGGGCACGGAACAAGCGATAGAGAGGCACGATCGGCCCAAGCGTTCGGCTTGTGACGCATCTATCTCTCTTCCATTGTTATCACGTAAAATTATCGTCCGTAAACAGAGTTTACAGACAACCATTTTTTTATATATTTGTAGCCATTTTTTTCTAAGGTCCATGCCCTATTTATGCTAAAAAATATACATGGCGAAATTAGAATCGTTATGAAGCCCTATAGGGGTAATCAGCCCGTCGAAATTAACAACTTTTTCTATGGCACAATGCTGGGTACTTAATTTTTTCTTGACATTCCCATACAAATTGACCGGGCGGCTGAACTAGTTTGTATGGAAATTACCATATTTTCCTATGGTCCTATAGGAAAAGTTGTTTATACCGACGGGCTGAATCATCCCTTTATGGCTACATAACGATTAAAATTTCACCATGCATACATAAGGATCCTAACGATATACTCTCTTCCAAAGATGTTCTAATAACACACTCCCATTTAGAGCAGTCGTGAAAAAGGACGCTAAGTAAGTTTAAGTTTCACATACACAACTATATGTAGTTCCAAAGAGATATTCTTTGTTCTTACGTTGTTTCTCCTTACTATTCGCAGTATTTCGCGGCATTGTCACGGTTCCCACGCCGCTGTTTGCAGGAATACAAGAGATGACCGCGCATAGGGCTGTCACTGAACAGAAAAGTAAAAAAATATACTGTACTGCAATGGATACCTAATATATTCTCTCTCTTCCTCATCTAAGCATTTTTTCTAGTGGCATCCTTAGCTGTGATGCGTGCCCGGGGCCAACTAATGTGACAGAAAACATGTTGTAGTGTGCCCGACACCAACTCTCTTCAAGAAAAAAATTCACACTTTTTCTTAGAATAATCTACTAAATATTATTTAACTGTATGTATTACATGTTATAATTATTTAATTATTATTAGTATGTGAAATATATTTATTTTATAAACTTTGCTCAATCTCATCCTATATATCTTTCTTTTGATTTTGCACCTATTTATTTTATCTGCTTGTCATTTCCCAAGGGTTGACTGGGAGAGAATGCTTTTAGCACTAAGTCTACCTATTGTTGCTTTTAAGGCATAATAAAGTTTTTAAATATATAAATAGGAAAGGATAACCGTCTTAGGTATCTAACATCTAAAATCAGCGCACATATTGTGTGATGTGTTAGGACTGTTCATAGAAAGAGAGAAGGCTGCGGTTGAAATTGCAAAACTTGTGGGCATTTACTGAAAATAAATAATTATATTATATTTTATATTTATATTATATTATATCCTAACTAATATTATAAATGCGAAAGTGAGTTTGTTTGTTTGTTACGCTTTCACGCCGTAACTACTGAACCGATCATCATGAAATTTTGCATACAAGTTCTCTGGAGTACGGAGAAGGACATAGGCTACCTTTTATCCCGGGAAAAAGTACTATTCCCGAGCGATCGACATTGACGCGGGCGGAGCCGCGGGCGAAAGCTAGTAATTATATACCTACGGACAAAACACACTAGCCCCAAAGTAAGTTCGAGACTTGTGTATATTTTATAATAAACATCCAAGACCCAGTTCACTCTGAAAAATATCATTTTCCATCTTAGCCTGATTGGGATCGAACCCGGGACCTCCAGCGTGATAGCCTGGCATCATGACCAGGCAACAGTGGCAACAGAGGTTGTCAGGGTTGCCGGCATTTGATTTGAAAAAGACCAGAGAATATTGATACATTGAAGAAAAGGTCTAGTAATAGGACAAAAATAGTGAAAGATGTATGGTGCCAGCCCTACTTAGCTGCACAATCGGCAGGCGGCGACGCAAAGGTGCACCTGAGCCCGTGCTAAGTAAACAAACATCCTGGGAAAATCCAGACTCAGTGTCAGCGCACATCTCAAGTGTTACGTGACAAAGGATTGCCTAGTCTACGACACAGAATCTATCGATTTGATTATTACCCGACTCCTAAGAAGGGTTTTACATTTTGCGCGTTTATTTTGTATGTTTGTAAATATATTCATTGCCATCTTCCAAGCTGGTCTGGGAGTAAAGAAAAGACGTAGAATATGCCAGCTGCTTCTCTTCCCGCGCAGATCGTAAAGGCCGATCGAGGGATTGGGCTAAAATCTGCGGAATTATGTCAATAGGTGATGCGGCTGGCAACCCATCACTACTTAATTCCGTTTTCCATATACACGCCCTCCAACATGCTAAATGTGGCTATGAGGTTTTATAGACCTAGGCTCTGTCTACCCCGTAAGGGAAAAAGACGTGATACTATGTATCTTTACGGCTGAATGGATTTCGACAGTTAAGGTATCGTTAGGTTCGTCTCAAATAGTCAATAGTCAAATATTTTATTCATCGTAAGATATTTTAAATATCATTTGGTGAACGTTAACTTAAATAACATATTATTATTATTTACAACATTATTATTGTTGACTTCAATAACTTTCTTAGAGCTAAGTTTACGCCGCTTCCAAGGCGGAGTGCAGAAGAAGCGGCAACAAACTGCACAGCGCAAAAACCCAAGTGTCCATAATTACATATTTTTTAAAAGTAAGGGCAGTCGGGTTTCAAAATTATTGAGGTACTAGCTTTCGCCCGTGGCTCCGCCCGCGTCCTTGTCGATCCCTCGGGATTAGTACTTTTTCCCGGGATAAAAGGTAGCCTATGTCCTTCTCCGCACTCCAGAGAACTTGTATGCAAAATTTCATGATGATCGGTTCAGTAGTTACGGCGTGAAAGCGTAACAAACAAACAAACTCACTTTTTCATTTATAATATTAGTAAGGATAAGGATTACATAGAATACTCGAATTTACGTAAATATTGTACTCTTGAAATCAATCTCAGATACTCACTTACTAGTTATTTGATATTTGTATAAATGGTACCTGGTAACGATTGTCTTGTAATAAGATAACATGGACAACGCAATGTATCTATCGGTAGGTAAATATGCATCGTCTAAACTAAGCCTATAATACGCGTATACTAAAAATTATAGTTATAGAAAAAAATATTTTTATAATTTCAAAGAATAGTTTAATAAAAATAATAATTTTGGAGATTATTGATAAAGAAAAATCTTTTTCTTTGATGTTTTTAAAGAAAAATCTTAATTTTGATTTACAAGGCCAATGTTTTTATTTTAATTCTATTCATCATCATCATTTCGAGTAGGTGTCACGGTCAATCGACCATGCACACCCTGGTGTCAGAGTTCTTCGGGACCGCCTCTCGGCCTCTGACGTGGTTCCTTTAACGACTACGAGATGCCAGCCGGGACCAACGGCTTAACGTGCCTTCCGAAGCACGGGATCATCTTTATTGTCAGACAATCAGGTGATTCAAGCCTGCAATGTCCTAACCAAACTGGAAACAACTAAACAAAGTATGCTTCCGGTGGGAATCGAACCCACGACCCCCGGGTCAACAGGCAAACGCCTTAACCACTGGACCACGGAGGCTGTTTTTTTTTTCATCTTGTAAAATAGACTTTGAAGCATTGAATTTAATTGAACACACTTCGCTGCATTTTTATGTTTTTCTTCGCCATGTATGTATGAAAGGACTCTTGGATTGTTCATCTAAGAGTACCTTAATTTGTTCTAGGTACTACCATTATTACCTAAGTAATCTGTGGTTATAATTAAATGCAGTTATCTCATTGAGTTCCTTTAATATTTCAAATAACAAGCCATGAAAGGCCGATCTAAATTCCGATTCCAAATTCGAAATATTTTCAATACGCCATTCAAATCATGTTTATAACTGACCGTTTGATGTTCCAATTTTAAAATCAAAATTTGCAAGATGGACGACAGTGAAAGCGCGGTCATTGGTCGCTTTAAGTCTGCGTGCGAGTTGACGCACGCGCACAAATTTATAAATACGTTCTTAATAACTCTTTCTCACTTAAATAAAGTTGAATATTGCTTGGCTTAAAGATAATAGTAAAGATGGTCGTACACTACCGCTGTTCGTCGCACGCGCCACAATGAGATATAATGGTTCTTTTGTTTACGTTTAGAGCATTAATTGTTTGTAGTAAGAATCTAATTGCACGAGTAATTGAGATAAGCGGATTGTGAACGTGGTAGTATTTCGCACGGTTGATTAGAATGTGTATCATATTGCATCGCTAATTGATTTTTACTTGATGAATGATTTTTCTTCCTTATGCAGACCTATGTGATTCATTACATACTGTTAGCTGACATTGTTTTGTCTTTCCTTTATTTCAGTTTTATATGACTGAGGAGTTTATTGGCCCAGAGGGTGAGTTAATATTATGTGATTGTATCTTCATGTGATTCTTCTTCTACCTCGCCTTTTGCCAATTTGGGGTCAGCTTTGTATGTCAACTCTCTCCAAATTTTTCTATTTTTCGGGAAGCTCCGTTCACACGTTCCTTTTCCTTTTCGGCCTTCCCTTCTATATCCTGTCACATTGAAGGTGTACACTTCTTCTTTTCGAGTCGAAATGGCTCCAATTGATTATACTTCCTTCGACCAGTATTTGGCTACGCCGATCTCTTTATCGTTCGTACACTATTTTGATGTTATTCCTACTTAATTGTTTGTAACTCTAAGATCGTAATAAGATTTGTATTAAGTATCAGCTACTAAATCCGACCAATCAATGACGCTAACACAAATCTACGAAGAGCAGTCGATCGCTGTATTGTAATTATTAGATACTGATAAGTAATGAATTTTTATGCATTTTCTTGAAAAAGATAGTTAAATTGCTAGATTTTAAGCTAACTGGAGATCGTGCAAAAGAAAGAAGAAAAAGATGTAAAGTGGACCCGACAGCTCCGACGCCTCACAATCACAATCACAAATAAGGATGCAGAGATAGAGAGAGATGTGATGATGATGCAAAAGGGAAAACATTAAAATCAAAGAGACACTTACCTATTATCTTAAAAGTCACGAAATCTTAATTTTTAATTAAGTAAGGTACTAATTTCAAACATCAGTAAGTTTCTGAAATGAAATGAAATTTATTTGCAAATGTTATCAAAAAGAAGGTATTTATATGAGTCTTATATATTTAGCCAATATTGGCGTGAAAATAAGTGTCCTAGAAGCTATTTGATTACGTTTATAAAGTTAATTTTATGTCATTTATTAATTTATAGTATAAGTATTTTGATAATTTTACATTCCAAGAATTATTTTACTGAATAAAAACTCTTCTCTACCAGCCAGAGTAATAATTTATTTTTAAATATATTTGTTCCGGGTGCTTTAATTGAGCTCGGCAATTTATTATACATTTTTATTGTCATGCGTGGTCCAGTGGTTAAGGCGTTTACCTGTAGGTACGGGGGTCGTGGGTTCGATTCCCACGGGAAGCATAATTTGTTAAGTTGTTTTTGACATTGCAGGTTTGAATCACCTGATTGTCTGATAATAAAGATGATTCCGTGCTTCGGAAGGCGGCCTTCTGGGGTAGTCGTTAAAGGAACCACGTCAGAGGCCGAAAGGTGGTTCCAAAGAAGTCTGATACCAAGGTGTGCATGGTCGATTGACCGTGTCGCCTACACGAAATGATGATTGCGATTAGATAACAATTACTGCGAAATAAATGTTCTGGAATCTCCCAAAAACCACAGCTTACTATTCAATATAATTATGTATTCTCAAATCTAAACAATGGGCAGTTGTAACCGAATATGCAAACTAATGAAAATAGAAGACACGGCGAAATAATTGATTTATCGATCAGACAGTTCACTGACCTACGATACATTTGGTTCGGCGTAATAGTGTACTTTAATGAAGTGTCGAGTGGGTCATGCACCCGTATTTTAGAGTTCGGTAGCTCAGCGGGTGTACGCAGTCTTGGCGAGTGGTTGTTACACTTGGATTGATATGTTCAAGAAATTCAGCTACAATAGGGAGAGAAATAGAGAGATGTGATGAGGAGGAGCACGAGAGGAGAGGGAGGAGATAGTAGTTTTTAGTAAGAAGCGGAAAGCTTCAAAAGGCGCAAGTATGAAGGCTTAGGAGATAGATACGTATTTGAGCCTTTGGCGTAGAAACCATGGTCTGCGGGGTTCATCAGCCTATCGCTTCTTTGACTTTCTATCAAAGAGACTGATCGACATATCCCGTGACCAAAGGACTGGCAAATTACCTGGCTCAAAGGATAAGCATTGCCAACCAACGTGGCAATGCGACCAGCTTTTTGGGCAGGTTGCCGCTGGGTGATTGGAAATATTTTGTAAATATTTATATTTTTAAGTAGGTTTAATTATAATTAGTATTTCTTTTGGTTTCATGGGTGTTGCTTGGTCCTTTGGAAGGCTTGCGTGAGGATACAGATCCAACATCATTATTATCAATACTACAATAACTAGTATATGTATTATTGTAGTATTTATAACAATGATAAATTATTTTCTAGTAAGAGAAGTATGGAATCTGCAGACATAATAAGTTCAGATAAATACCGTCGATTCCCTTATAATAGTCGATTGGAACTTTCCTTAAACTTAATAAACAAAGAATATCGACTCTGTAATCTCGATACTTATGTACTGTTGAGAATGAGACACATTTTGTGTATCTGTGACTCGTTAGCTGGTAATCGTTTGGACATCTTAGGATCAGCTTATCCTGAACTAGAGGACTACAGGCACTACGCACTGGGCGATGTTCTGAAGCTCATGCAGTCCTTCTTCGGAATACACCGTGCGGGTGAGTAAGGCATGGGGTAAGTACAAAATAACCCAAAGGATAGACGTGCTACCGATTCTGAATCGGCCCCATCGAAGATAAGATACTGTTGAGAAAATTGTTCAGAATTATTGACTAAACTCATCATCAAAATAGTTTTCGCTAAATAATTATTGTGTACTCATAAGTTTGCTTTTTATCCCCTAAAAGAATATTTTCCTTTTTTATTTCGGCTCTTTACGGATATAAATGACTTTGACCTGAATAGCTGACTGACTGACGGATCAACGCACAGCCTAAACCACTGATCATAGATCCCTGAAACTTGGATGGTGTGTTCTTTGTATGACGTAAGTATCTGATAGGAAAGGATTTTCCGAAATTCTACCCCTAATGGGGTGAAAATGGGGGGCAAAGATTGCATGGGACAATCTTTCGTCCAATTTTCGACTTCTACGCCTACGAAGGAAAAAGCTTGTAATCATATAAAAATATTACAAAAATATAGTAACTAGATTACAAAACTAAATAACTACACAGATATAGCAGAAACAAGGCAGAAAACGCGTGTGAAGCGTCATGGTAGTGCGTCCGAGATCGAAAAGACCACTTTTTATACCACTTAATGTAATACTATTACTTCGTAATTGTTATGCCCACATTTCACGGTGCCACGCTCTAATGGAAAGTGTTATACGATATGATTTATTCACTTTTGGCACAGTTTTTTATCAAATTTGAGTTAGAAACTTAGGGGTAATTTTGAAGGGCAACAGCTAGTGTCGCCGCATTTCGAATGAGATGGCAGCGCGACGGGTCGCATCGCGACGGGCAGGGAATGATGGTATTGGGTTACTTACTCAGATGAACGGGAGAAAAGCAGATAGCAGCTCGCTTAAGCAGCCAAACAGTTGAGGATGACACCCTGACTTACCCTAAGGGAAATTAACGAAACGACTTATAAGTAACTTTTGAGACTTATTAGGGAATCTCACCAGATGGTAACTGACGCTGAAGAGTATATTACATGCCTATAGTTCAGTTCAGTTCAGCCATTCGTTAATTACAGCCGTAAATAGTCACTGCTGGACAAAGACCTCCCCCAGGGATACTTCGTTTCATGGTAGGATATTGCCTTACTCACCACGCTTGGCAGGCGGGTTGCTGAGCGCAGTTTATTTGGCTTCTTGTGCTTTTAGACGCTGCTGCTCATCGAAAGCATTTTACGTAGATAAATAGGAATTTGTTGGATCTGGGAAGGGAATGATGGTTTTGGGATACTGCTCATTCGAATGAATGGGAGAAAAGCATGCCATATCTGCAACCACCGGACAGGCAGTTGAAGATGACACCACTGATCTCAAAACAATTCAATAGTTTCCAAGTATAGCCTGTACAGAGAGACAGATAGATAAAGCCGGGGACTTCAGTTTATTATACATTGATGATATACGAGTACCTACATAAGTGTCATGTCTGCCTGCATGTAAGTCAAAGAAATAATCTATTTTTGCAAACATTCAAATTCAATTACGTAGATAAGATGATGAGAGGTTTGATATTTTTTTAGCACGGGGAATCCCCGTTATCGACTTAGATGAAAAATAACTATGAAGTGTATATCAGGGAAGTACAAGAGGTATTTGCATATAAAAAGTAGTCAATAAAAAGTATATTTTGACGAAACATGTTGCTGATGAATATTTATTGATTTTGTCGAAGCTTGTGGCGGATGACCTGCATGTACTTCTTTATATGAATAAACTAGCTTCCGCCCGCGGCTCCATCCGCGTCAATGTCGATCCCTCGGGAACAGTACTTTTTTCCGGGATAAAATGTACCCTATGTCCTTCTCCGTACCCTAGATAACGTGTATGCAAAATTTCATGATGATCGGTTCAGTAGTTATAACGTGAAAGCGTAACAAACAAACAAATAAACAAACAAACAAACTCACTTTCGCATTTATAATATTGGTTAAGATTAGGATATTAGGCGCTCATTTCGCTCATCATCCTCAGCTCTTTTTAGTCTCCACTGCAGGAGCATGACCCTCTCTGTACTACCGGAGCCATACTTGGCCAGAGCGGACAGAGGATTTGGCCTACACTCTCCTCTCTGGCCAGACGGGTTGGAGAGGTCTCATTGATGTTTATGAGCTTTGTTTAGCTTGTATTTCCTAAGCCGCCTCTTACGACCTCCATGGGAAGACTAGGAGTGGTCCTATTCTACTCTGCCGGAAACCACATGGCCATTTCGCTCATGTTAGTCACTAAAAGACAGCATAGAACTAGTTTAAGGGAAAAAAAGTTACACCTGGATTTTTTGGCTATCTTCCTAATCTTATGTATACCTACCTATAATTGAGCAATTATCATTTTACGTGAATTTCGCACTGATAGTCATTCCTTGACCTACATGACACAATATTATTTTTTCTTTTTCAAAAACGTTTAAGTATTTACTTAACTAATGGACGATAAGCCTTGCCTGTTACGGTTAGACAGTACCTAGTTATCAGCACTCAAAGGTCAATATCATGGGACTACCTACAGGGAACCAGTAATAGCCTAGATCAATAGGCTTGTTTCCTTAAAAAATACCATTTAAAATAAATAATAAGTCCGTCTTTTAGATTATCTTTTCGATAATCTAAAAGACGGACTTATAAGTATTATATACGTATTTTTTTTTCAATCAAACAAAAGATGATAAAGCGCATTAAAGTTCAGAAGTGGGGGTTCATGACGCAACGGACCAGTAAAAAGTGTACCGTTCAATGACGTCACGCGGGACTTTAACGGGCTATATCTTTATCAATCTTTGTTCCGATGGTGGTCCTACGCGACCCCAAGCAGTGGGAACCGCTTTCCCGCTCGCTAAATGCACAAAAGGTGCAATATACACGCGCGTCCACAAACCGCGACGGTAATATCGACATTAACGTCAAGTCCATGGAGGACTACCGTTCCCTCACCCGTCTCCTAAACGAGCGCCAAATCCCTTGGCACTCATTCGGCCTTCCTGAGGACCGCAAACTCAGGGCGGTCATTAAAGGCATCCCCGTCTCGACTTCGGTCGAATACGTTAAAGAGACCCTTGTCTCTCAGTCACTCCCCGTAAACGAGGTCTTCCGCATGTACGGGAAAAAGAAAGCCCCGTACCCAATGGTGCTAGTTGTCTTAGACAACACACCGGAAGGTAAGGGGATTTTCCAAATCTCGTCGTGCGCAGGGCTAACCTCGTTTAAAGTAGAGCCCCCCCACAAGCGTGGCATTGTCGGTCAATGCCACCGCTGCCAATGTTACGGGCACTCGGCCCGTAACTGTCATGCCCACCCCAGATGCGTGAAGTGCTTGGGGGATCACGGCACAGCGGACTGTGAAAGAGTCCGCAGTGCGGAGAACGAGACTCAGGCGGCCTGCGTACTTTGCGGGCAGGAAGGCCACCCCGCCAACTGGCGGGGGTGCTCAAAAGCCCCCAAAGCGAGCAGGAACGCCTGGGGCTCAAAATCCTCGCAAAACGCTGCCCCCCAAACACGCACAAATCGTGCCCCCCAGGCGCCGGCGCCCACTCCTCCTCCATTAATGAGCAGCCAAACTGCCTACCCCCCTCTGAAGCAGAGACAGCCGGTGTCTCATTCAGAAGCCCCAATGACTCCCCCCAGCAGACCCCCACCTCTGATGCGCCACAGCGCTCCTCCGGCTAGCCGGGACCAGGAAGCTCTGGCCTTCGGAGCCGCTTTCGACACCATCCACGAAACGCGTGAGGATCTCGCAGAGATCATCGAAATGGGTCATGCCATACTGGCAGCAAACGGCAACACTCTTGCCAAAATGGCAATAGTATTCCAATACCGGGATCTAATCAAAAGATTAGAAAATTCCCACCCCCACCTCTACTCGCGTTAATATGGGTAGTCTCAATTTGAGAAATAAACCCAGGTCCCTTACCATTGCGTACTACAACGTAAATGGCTCCTTCAATCAAAAGAAACCCCTCATCCAGGAGTTTCTTACCAACCATCAGGTTGACATTTTCCTCGCACAAGAGACCATGCTTAAGGCCCATACCCGTAACCTCCGCATCGCGAACTACAACATCATCCGTAATGACAGATTAAATGCCGAAGGCGGCGGTACTTTAATCTATTACAAAAGGTCTCTTCACTGCACCCAAGTTCGTTGGCACTCAGTCACGGACTCGACCAACGGAAAAATTCTAGAGAACCTCTATGACGAGGGTGACCTAGATTTCGACGTTGTTGCCACATTAGCCCCCACGCGTTACCCTACCGTAGAAGGACAAAACCCCAGCGTTCTCGACATTGCCCTCCTAAAGAACATCACCCTTCAGGTGTGTTCAGTAGAGGTCCACCCTGACATATCTTCCGACCACAGACCAGTAGTACTGCAACTAGGACCGACAGACAACGGACGCATAGAGCATACAAGGACGGTGACCGACTGGAAGAAACTTGGAAAAGCTATCAACCAGTCGACACCGCACTTGGATGCAATCCCCGACCAAATCACCACGACTGACGAGACTGACCTCGCAATCTCTTCCCTCAACAGCCACTTGCAAGCATCCTACAAGGAATGCTCTCGCGAAGTCCCTTCTATGGATCCCAGCCATAGAATGGAACTGCCCGAGGATATGCGAGAACTGCTGAGGGAAAAGAATCGCGCCTCACGACTACACGACAACTACCCCACAGAAGAGGCCCGAGCCCGACTTCGTTTCTTGCAGCGGCGAGTCAAGGAACGCATCGCGGAAATTAGGAATGAACGCTGGGGCGACCTCCTTGCTGAGATGACGCCCTCCCACGTGGCGTATTGGCGCATTGCCAAGAGTCTCAAGACTGACACGGTTTCATCCACTCCTCCCCTCACGCGCCCAGACGGCTCCATCGCCTTCGATGATGACGAAAAAGCTGAATGCTTAGCAGACAGCCTGGAGAGCCAATGCTCTCCTAGTCGTGAGCCAGTAGACCCCGATCACCTTCGCGAGGTGGAATCGCACGCAAATCGCTTCGTCGTTTCTCGTACGATCCCACCAAACACCCCCCTAGCCCCGACGACACTTGACGAAGTGAAGTCGATCGTTCGCGGTCTCAAACCCCGAAAGGCGCCCGGCCCTGACGGAATATCGAACGGAGTGCTCAAATGCCTCCCGGAAACCCTCCTCCTCCTCCTCGTGAGCATCTTCAATGCGTGCCTTGCAAATTGCACTTTTCCAGCCGCGTGGAAAGAAGCAATTGTAATCGGTATCCCCAAACCAGGCAAAGACCTGAAGAACCCCTCCTCCTACCGACCCATCAGCCTCTTGAGCTGCATAGGCAAGATCTACGAACGGATCTTGCTCAAAAGACTTAAGGACTATGTAGAGTCCAAAAGTCTTATCCCTGACGAGCAGTTTGGTTTCCGGGCCAAACACGCGTGTCATCACCAATTGCACCGCCTCACGGAGCATATCCTCAAACTAAGGAACTGGGGTCGCCCCACGGGAGCACTCTTCTTCGATGTAGCGAAAGCCTTCGACAAAAAAAAGTCAAAAGTCAAAGATTTTTATTCAAAATTGGATACATGTATCTCTTTTTGAACGTCATATTTTTATTTCTTATATATTTTTTTATATATGCAAAATTGAAATACTACTAGCGTTTCGGAACGACCACTGGTGAGAAGAATACGCCGAAAGAAACTCAATCCAGCCTTGGTCCCTACGTGCCTGAAGGGCTCTGAATACATTGTTAACATTAAATACAATTTTTCATACTATAGATTAATTTTAACATTTAATAATTGTTAACATTAAATAAATTTATATAAATTTCCACGCATTTTTATCAGTAATATAATCATCAATGCAGTAATAAGCCTTTTTTATTAACTGGTTTTTTACAATCGTTTTGAACTTAAGTAAAGGCAGACCTAATATTTCTGCAGGAATTTTATTATAGAAGCGTACTCCTAAACCCAAAAATGAATTCATAGTTTTCTGCAATCGCAATACTGGTGTAGCTAATTTATTTTTATTTCTCGTGTTTCGGTCATGGATATCACTATTTTTCTTATATAAATCAAGATTATAGCGCACAAACAAAGTCTGGCATTCTGGCTTGATCACCAAGTTGGACAACTTGGGCCTGCCGGACAGTCTCGTGCACATCATACGAGACTTTTTGTCGAATCGGTCTTTTCGGTACAGAGTAGAGGGATGTCTCTCGAGCCCCCGTCCCATTCGAGCCGGCGTCCCGCAAGGCGCCGTTCTCTCGCCCCTCCTATACTCGCTGTACACAAGCGATATCCCCAAGACCCCAAATGTAGAAGTGGCACTGTTCGCCGACGACACAGCACTCTACACGTCCCATCACATAAAATCGGTTATCGTTAACCGTTTACAGTCCGCCGTGGACGCTCTCGGCATGTGGTTCAAGAGGTGGCGCATCGAGGTTAATCCGGAGAAAAGCACAGCTGTGTTTTTCTCAAAGGATAGCCGCGCTGTGACACGTCAGAAAATCACCATGTCCGGGGCAGAACTTCCCCCGTTAGGGTCAGTATCGCTGTACGGATAGCCCATTCAGTGGGCACCCAAGGCTAAATACCTTGGAGTCGTACTCGATAGAGCAATGACCTTCGGTCCCCACATCACCAAAGTTCGCAACCATGCCGCCTTCGTATTAGGCCGCCTCAACCCCATGATAGGCAATGCTAAGATGTCACTTAGAAATAAGTTGACACTCTATAAGCTTTGCGTCCGCCCTATCATGACCTACGCCGGCGTAGTCTTTTCCCATATCGCGCCCTCCCACATCCTACGGCTGCAACGTTTGCAGAATCGGTTCGTTCGACGTGCCACTGGCAATCACCGGTACTTGCGCATGACAGACTTACACCGTGACTTAGATCTCCCGTCCATCCGCGGCTTTCTCAAAAACGCCTCCAAGCGTTTCTTTGAGAATGCTGCACGCCATCCCAATCCGTTAGTGGTGCAAGCCGCTAACTACTCCCCCAACCTACACGATACGACCTTACGTCGTAGACGTCCTAGGAACGTACTTGACGATCCCGATGATCCTATTGACATCGCACAAGCCCGCCCCGACCCCTCTCCGGCTCCGAATAGCCGGAGGAATCCCACTATCCGACCCCGTCGCACTCGACACCGGAACAGAGTGCGTAGAGTAGGATTAGCTCCGATTACTGGTGACCGCCCGGCGGTCCCGGGTGACTTGCACCCAGGATAGGCCCTTCTGGCAACGTAGCTTTCGGCCCATAAGGCAAAAGATGAGAGTTGCTGCTCTCCAAAGGCTTTTGCCATTGATTCTCAGATTGGCCCTTCAGGCTTGCATGCACGCATACGCGGCCCATCAGGCACTATGAGAGTTTGCTGTCTCTCCAAGCCTTGCGCAACCAGGCAACGCCCAAAGCCGAAGTCCGTCCCTCCTGGGGGCCCTTTGGTGATGTTGCCTATAAAGGTTGAGGGCACTCTGCCCTCACCTTAAACGCCCGGTGAAGTAGCGAAAGCTCACTTGGAGCTAGCTACATAGTCCTTTCAAAAAAAAAAAAAAAATATCAATCTTTGTTTGATTGAAAAAAGAGAAAATACGTATTTAATATTTTTGACATTATATACTTTTTTAATTTTAACAAATAATTAAAGTTACATTAAAAAACTAATAATAATTACAACTACTTAAAAAAATATATAAATATTTACAAATTATATAGTCCCTGCAAACCGTATATATTTTTTAATAATCTATAAGACAGATTAATTATTTGAAATGGTATTTTTTAGGCAACAACACTATAGGAGAAAGGTATACTTTATGTATCGTCTTGACATATTAATTTGGCGAAAGAACAAATGAAACATTTGAAATACTTAGTTTGGTCCCAGGCAAGAAGGACCAGTTTATTATCTCGTATGAGTCCATTCTATATTCTTCTTCATTTTTGCCTTATTCTTATTTTATAAGCTCTAATATAGTTTCACCTGTCCCGATGTTAGTCTGTAATTAAATCTTGCGAGTTAAATTTAATTCACTTCCCGGTTACCGATTGAGTTGAAAGCATGTGTAAATCGGATGATAATACAATATTATGGAATCGTTGCGCCGCCCGGTCTGAAAATGAAGTTGGAAGGTCGCCATAGGAACTGTAAACTAAACAAGGTACACCAATCGTGTTTGGGCTTTTTTGATTTGTCTTGGAAAGCACTTTACAGAGTGGATTTCTTTACAATAAAAGCTTATCTCAAAAACGATTTTTTTGGAAATTAATTGTTTCATGTGGGGTCGGCACAGTATGTCAGATCGCTTCATTTCGTTCTGTCGCGTACCATAGCCTTTCTCACACCTTTCTTGTTAATATTCTCCTTGACACAATCAACCCTCCTTTTCTCGGGTTTACCTTACCTTTACCTTTATTACTAAAGAATAAAAAAAAATACACTACTGGTTTATATGCATGCTTATAGGTAGGTTTTTATTTCGTCATCATCAGGTCTTTTTAGTCTCCACTAGTACATACTTGGCCGGAGCAGCCAGATGATTTGACCCACACTCTCCTCGCTGAGACGGGTTGGTGAGGTCTCACAGATGTTTATAAGCTTTGTTTAGCTTGTATTTCCTAAGTCGCCTTGTACGACATCCATGGGAGGACTTGAAGTAGTCCTATTCTACTCTGCCGGTTACCACACGACAATTAAATAGCAAAATAAAACCTAACAATAAAAAATATTTACAGTTAGGTTTTATTTATAGGTTTTTATTTTAGATAGGATTAATTAATTTTTAGTTTTGTAGCTAGTAAATAGATGTAAATAAATGTACCTGCCTGCTTAAATTATTCATTATGTAGCCCTTATGTCAAAAATCATTTATTTCGATGGAAAATGGTCAAAAACAGGTGATATAGAACATAATAGTTACAAGCAAATTCTGCCATTATTTGGCATTGGTATAAGTTTTTATAAAACTTCATAAGAATTTAAGCCATTGTCCTGGTTTAGGAGAGTAATAATCTTCTTTAGAATATGGTAATTTGATTAGATACTCTGTTTGTCACAGTGCCGGATGTATAATTTGTATGAGTGTATCTATCTATAATTTAAGAACTGTGTTCTTGTCGGTGGAGTACTCTCCATGTCTTTCGGTTCTCAGCCTTTCTCTTCACCTCTCCATATGACACAACTCCAGCCTGTATGAGTGTAGGCCACTTAAAAACCATGAGATAACCAGGTAACTTATTTGACTTTTATCATCTGAGATCGCGTGAGTGGCCTCTGAAATCTGCCGCCCCTAGGACGCTACCGCCCCTAGGCCGCGGCCTATACGCTCTAATGACAAATCCAGGACTGGTTTGTTATGAAAATAATTGTTATTTTTTGTATTCAATGATTCCAAAAGATCATCAGTCTTGTATATTGATTCCGTGTGTATAGTTCATAATTTGCATAGACACACATATACATGTATATGTAAGCGTGTGTCGCATCATCGCGTGCGTGGCGTGCGTGGCGGCAGCTGAAACGCATCCTGATTGTGAGCGCCACATCTGCACTGAACCGAGAACTGTGTTGCCAGCTTGTGCAACATGCCTAGTTTTAGGGAGCTTAAATGAAGGTGATCAGAGAAAAAAATTAAGAACTGTGAAGGAAATACAAAAGTATTTATTTAAATAAAGACAATTTTATTTAACAAGTATTTTTGTCTGAACTTGACTCAGGAAATAGAAGCTAAACAAAGCTTATAAACATCAATGAGACCTCTCCGACTCGTCTGGCCCGCGAGGAGAGTAAAGGCCAAATCCTCTGTCTGCTCTGGCCAAGTATGGCTCCAGCAGTACAGAGAGGGTCATGCTCCTACAGTGGAGACTAAAAATACCTAATGATGATGATGATTTTTTTCTGATTATCTACAATTTATTAAATTTATTGTTAGTTGTGTCGTTCGTGCACTGATCAATTTGATCCAATACCAATGCACAAAAGTATATAATATAAATATATAATATATTGTCGATGTAAAATATGTTTGTCAACTACTTTAGCGTTATACATTTTACATTTACTTATCAACTCTACAGCTACTATGTTAGAAGAAAATAACTTATTGTGTAAATGATATGGGGTAATTATAAACATAGTTATGGCAACCCCATAATCGTACAAATACATGATCAGAATCGAGCTGGTTGCCGGACGGCGTTGCGAAAAGTCCAGTTTTTTTTCTCACTTTTCGTGTTCAGGCGTGTTCGGTATTGCCACATCGCTTGCACTAGGTGATTTTACTACTTCTTCATACCCGCTTGGTTAGACATGCTCTCGTTTTTGTTTACTAGTTAATTTATTCATAATATCAACGTTGATTTACACAGTGCCGGATTAAACTAGGCCCACATTATGTACTAAAAACTGGTCACTTGTGTGCTATTTCGTCGGGATTGCCGACTATAGTTTCGGACTCGCCAGGATCCCATTTTCAAGGCGAGTGCGGAACGCGCGGAGTGTCCCGAACTAACAGCTCTCGACTCTTGAACGACGCACCGTTCGTGCAGCACATAATTTCTCGTGAGTTTAAATGAGGTACATATACCGTGTATATTGACCACCTAAATAGAAAAGTGGGTGACTCAGCCCGTCAAATTAGACTTTTCTTTAAGGGAATTTCGGTCGTAAAATTACACGCTAATATAAAACATACCTTCCGACGCTGCTGCTACCCATCGGCAGCGTTTTTAAGCTAGGAAAGGATAGGCATTTTATTGGATTTGGGAACGGAATGAAGGTATTGTGATACTACTCACTTTGATGAATAGGGGGAAAGCAAGTAGCTGCTCGGTACGCTGGGCATACCCGATGCCATACCGGCTACCGGACAAGCAGGAGGATGAAACCCCTTTGATTTAGGTACGGAACCCTAAAAACAAGAAGAGCTATATTGTAAACACTGTGAAAATGATTAGTAACGCTGTATCAAAATTATATTGGGTATCATGGAAGGGTCCAAAGTTCAAAACCTATATTTTGTTTTTCTCACTCATATCTAATCAGCTACCATATCGTCGAATTACTCGCAAATCACACAAGACGAGCGAAATATAATACATCGGTTTTTGAACTACGTAGATGATAAGGACGATGGATCCAGGAGCCCCTCACCCCTGGGGCTCGGTCTAGTATTAAACAACAACAATTCTTGTTTAAATTTTAGTAAAATAATTAATTAAAATTAATTATTTCAATATTAGTTCACCTTTTCGGAACAACAATCTGTTCACTCCACAGATATGTAAAGATGTACATAGATGACGCAAGCATCACAGTTTGTATGAAAACCAAGCGTGGTGACTTTTTAACTTATACTGTGCAGTTACAGGCGAAATTTGGTAGAGGGAAACTTTGGGCTATTGCAGTTAATTATCACGCAATAAGGCATTTTTTAGTTTTTGCAGCCTTTCGACTACAACAACAGACGCGCGCGGACTAACAGCAGCGGCGGCCAACCTTGACGCTTGGTCGAGGTTCGGACACGCGAAGCAGGTGCATTTACGTCATCTATGTACACCTCCATCTGTCGTCCACCCGACACATTGACGTTAATGAACCACAAGATGCTTATATAATGAGAACACTTTATAAATTTTTTGAACAACACTCAGCCATTTGCGACGTGAACCACCAGGGCGGATGGGAATTACTCAAAATGACCCCCTTTTATTGATCCCCTAGAGGTAGGTATAAATAGGGTTTTCTCGTGGCAACGACCCATCAGTAGCTTGTCTGCTTAGCAATAAAAAAGAAGAAAGGCCAGCAGCAATAATTGAAATTGTCCACACATCGCGCGCATGATCGAGACGAGCTCTCGACCCCATTGTATTCAAATCTGTGACCCGTCCGGTCCGCGGTGAAACGCAACACTTATTCGATAATGTACGGTAACTGTGACCACGAGAAAATTATTTTGATGTTGAAATGAGACATTCTCAAATATTTTTATAAGTGTTTTATTTTGCATTCACAATGCTATTTTGATTATACTCTTAATAAATAAAATATGGTGAAAAAATTTCATGCGGGCGGGACTTGAACCGGCGACCTAGGTCTACGACCTATGCTCTGCCATCTGAGCTACCGCACAATTCAATCCCGGCGCCGAAATTCTCCACCATATCCCATTTCCCCTTATACGTATTAAGGCTTACGTCACCAACACAACTACCCGACTTTTACAAGTGAGGTATTTGATTCAACTCATTTTACAATGAATTTGAAAATCAACTAATATGTAGGAAGCCATGCAATATTTTTATAAGTGATTTATTTTGCATTCACAATGCTATTTTGATTAAGCGGAATTTAATTAAGTTAATAAATTAGGAAATAAAATATGGTGAAAAATATATTTTATTTCTTAATTTATTAAGAGCATTCTCAAGTAAATAAGTTAATTGTGGTAGAGCCACAGTACCGGCAAAATTCTTTTTGCATGAAGGGGCCGGATTGTCCGGGGAAGTACCACACTCTCACAGAAAATCAACGTTTGAACAATTCAATACCTTTACGGCTGATAGGTGTTGCGTTGGTGAGATATATAATATGTTTTTTTTTATCGGTTCGTTTCCAAGACCAAGATAATATTAAAATTATTCCGTCAGTTAAATTGTCAAAAATTATTTCACACGTAGTCTTTCTTTTGTCGATTCTCACAGAAAATGGACGTTTGAGAAGAAGCTTTACCGCTTCTATGCTTCGTTCGGTGAGTGAGAGAGCCGGAGGCCCATCCTCCTCCCATTTCCTCCCCCATGTCTTTCCCCCAACTTTTTGAAAGGCCGGCAACGCTCCTGTACCTTGGTGTTGTAATTGTCCATGGGCAGCGCTGATCGCTTACCACCAGGTGACTCGCTTGATCGTTTGCTGTCCTATACCATAAAAAAACAAAAGAAAACTGGCCTTAAAACTTTGAAATTGTTAAAACTGAGCATCCTATCTAATGTCCAAAAATATTTTACTCTAAGCCAGTTATTGAGCCCTTACACAGCTCGAGTCCACTCCTCAAAGCTCTAGAAGCTATCAACAGTCGTGCCAGAAGGCTCGTTGATGATGAGTCGTTCATGGCAGGACGGCTTTAGAACCTCAATCACTGCCAATTAGTAGCAACCTGTGAAGGTTGCATTTCGGTGAGTGTGCACAGGAATTGCATGATTAATTCCCCCTGCACCATTGCATCATCGGGCGAGCTCCGTAGCGCAGTGATTAACACGCCAGCTTGCGACACGAGGGTGCCCGCGTTCGATCCCCGGTTCAGGTCATGATGAAAAACGATCTTTTTCAGATTGACCTGGGTCTTGGATGTTTAATTATATAAGTATCTATTATAAAATATACCGTGGTGACGGCATGTGTCGCCACGCTATCTCGTTACGGCTTACAATATTGTTAGTTCATCATCATCATCATAATCAGATCTTCATAGTCTCCACTACAAGAGCACAACCCTCTCTGTACTACTAGAGCCATACTTGGCCAGAGCAGCCAGAGGACTTGGCCTACACTCTCTACGCTGGCCAAACGGGTTGGAGAGGTCTCAGAGATTTGTTTAGCTTGTATTTCCTAAGTCGCCTTATACGACATCCACGGGAAGACTTGGAGTGGTCCTATTCTACTCTGTCGGATACCACACGGCGCCATTGAGTTCAGTAGATGTTAACTCTAAATCCTTTATTAGGTAGATAAATTAAGCAGGAAGCGAAAATTTTGATATCAAAGTGACTAATAATGTTCAGAACATTTATTTTGAGATATGAATAGAGAAACAATTGCTGGGTAATTGCATAAACGCCTCTGTTTTCCAGAGGTTGCGCTAGCGCATCGCGCGGGTCGTGTAGTTTTGCGATTATTTGGTGCGATTAGTATTTCGTTAGTCACTCATCGACATGCTCAAATAAGACAATCGCTTTATTTTCTTAAAAAAGATTTTTATTAAAATAAAAATTGACACGTCTCATACATACTATCACATCTTCTTCCTTTGCGGGGTAGACAGACCCAAGGTCTTCAAGACCTAAAAGCATTAGGTGGAAAACAGAATCAAAATAGTGATGGGATGCTAGTGGCATCGTCGACGAACATGATTCTTCGGATTTTTGCCTATTCCCTCGATCGGTTTTTACCATCTGCGCGGGAAGAGAAGCATTTATTCATTTATTTCTTCTTACACAGCTGCTGGTACGTTATCTTTTCTCCCAGTCCAGCATGCAAGTGCCACGACTTCTTTGTAAAAAAGTATACCCAGATCTATTCTATTTATCTATACTATCATTTAATTTAGGATTTCTTTAATTTGATATCCCCTACTTAATTTTTTTAATGGCTTTAAATTTAAATTCTTACGTGCATACATGAACCTATACGATAAGTATAAAAATTAGTTTCACACAATTAATATATTTATTTATTTTTTGTTTCTTTTTCAGCGTCTTTCTTTGCTGTGATCTTTTCAAATTTTTAAATTTATGTTAAATTATACTTTGTATTAATGTTGTTGTATCATAATATTGTACGTATCTAACCTGTCAAACCAAACTAAATCATGGCTTTTAAATTTTATTGTATTCATATGTTTTATATTCATGTTTTCTTGTTACATATTGTTAAGCATGCTGTGTGTACCCACTTTTGGTCTTACAACCAGCCATTTTATCTTTTTAAGAGGAATTTTAAGAATGTTAAGTTGTAATACTGTTGTGTGCACCAATAAATAAATAAATAAACCGTGAAAATATTAATAAAGATATATTTTTGGGGCTGTCGTTTGAAGATATACTTCCAATATGTTTGTCATTGGTCGATTGGCCGTGACACCTACTCGAAATGATGTTGATGAATATGTTTGTAAATGTTTTGGGATGTAAAAATATCGAAAACTTGTTTATTTACTCTAAAACGAAACAACCGATCCAAGTGTGTTTAGTAGCTATTGTGTAAGTCTATCTTTCACCCGCGGCTCCGTCCGCGTCAGTATCGATCCCTCTGGAACAGTACTTTGTCCCGGGATAAAATATGTGTTCTTTTCGTACTCCAGACAATGGGTATGCAAAATTTCATGACGATCGGTTCAGTAGATAGGGAGCGAATAGGCGTAAAAACAAACAAACTCTCTTTCGCATTTATAATATTAGTTAGGACTAGCTGTTTTCCTGCGACTTCGTCCACGTAAAACATAGCCTATGTTCAGCGCAGACAGTATAGCTTCCCAACTGTGAAAGATTTTTTCAAATCCGTCTAGTAGTTTCGGAGCCGATTGGCGACAAACAAACAAACAAATATTTCCTATTTATAATAATAGTATAAGTATATATAGAAGTATAGACAGTATAGATTAAAAAATGAGTTTGAATGTTGGAATTGAATTTATGTTTTTTTTTATTGAGTATTTCACTTGAAAGGCCGACGCTCTTGTCACTCGCCTGGTGTTGTTGTTTCAAAAGTGGTGATCATTTGCCATCAGGACACCCGCTTGCTTGTTTGCCGTCCTATATGATAAAATAAACGAGCAATTTTCTTAAAATTTTATTAGATGAGTCGAGCTGTCAATTATTATATACAAATATACAAATAATTGTCAATTATTCAAGATTCTTGTATTGTATATATTCAAATCTTGAGTGATTGAGATGACCGAATATACCGAGTACTAAACTAAATCCGAACTAAATTATTTCTTATCAAATCAAACAGCAATTTATCCAAGGGCTCGTATTACATTCAACGACCTAACAGAGAGTTTCAGTTCTGCAGTAGTAAAATATTCAGCTGTTAATCGCGGGGCCGCGGGCGGAAATAACCCCTTTTGAACTATCCAAGCAAGACGGATATCGAATCAATACATTATTCCTACCCATAGATTTAAAAAATGGCGTTATGTACCTACCTCTCACTACTCTTATCTATAAATTAGTACCTGGGCAACCTTAATACTATTTATTGTAATATGGTGGTGTATAGGTGATAATTTATATTTATGAGAAATATTTCTCCTCACCATATTTTTTTAGACTTGTCTAAAAACAATAAATTAAAATATATATAGAAACTTGAACATATATAAAAAAAGTAAGTCACCGAGCGGGATTCGAACCCGTATCAATTTCTTGCCGTCCGCGTCTTAATCCGCTGGACCAGACAGACAGAGGGCGGCAGGGCAAAATTAGCTACCATATTCTGCATGGAAACAAATACCTACGCATGAAAAGTCCAAAACGAAAAACACGCGTTTTCCCAAACATTAGACTAATCTAGATCGATTGTTTACCCCCAAAAATCTGTTTATCGATATGGCGCGATTATTTCTGTGCATGACACATTAGTATTTCGCTAGTAATGACGTCAAATTGGGGGCGCGGCTTATGCAAAAACTGGCACGCGCGTTTCCTTAGCAAAATCCTGGCAATGCCGCTCTACTTTGATATATTTCTGTGAGTCTACTACTACCATACTCAGAATGCAGTCATAGGTTTGATATGTTTCCTATACTACTATTCAAGACCTGTATTACAGTTCTGTAGTACTAAAATATTCAGCCGGTAAGCGCGGGGCCGCGGATGGAAAATAACTGATGAAGAGAAGAATCGATACATTATTCCTACCGTACTTCTATCTATAACTGCTTCTTTTTAACTATTACAAGTTTTGTACACGTCACTTTATTAATCTTAATACTCTGTCATCATCAGTATACATACTATTCATTTATCTTAATAATATGTCATCCGTTTTAGTCTCCACTATAGGAGCACGAACCTCTCTGTACTACTAAAGCCATACTTGGCCAGAGCAGCCAGAGGACTTGGCCTACACTTTCCACGCTGGCCCGACGGTTTGGAGAGGTCTCACAGATGTTATAAACATCTGTGAGACCTCTCCAACCCGTCTGGTCAGCTTTGTTTAGCTTGTATTTCCTAAGTCGCCTTCTACGACATCCACGGGAAGACTTGGAGTGGTCCTATTTTACTCTGCCGGATACCACACTGCTATACGAGTACTATGTACTTATGTGTATTTCAAATATAAATAAATAAATATATTCGGACAAATCACACAAATTGAGCTAGCCCTAAAGTAAGTTTGAGACCTGTGTTATGGGATACTAACTCAACGATACTATATTTTATAACTAGCTTTCGCCCGTGGCTCCGCCCGCGTCAATGTCGATCCCTCGGGAACAGTACTTTTACCCGGAACAAAAGGTAGCCTCTATCCTTCTCCGTACTCCAGAGAACTTGTATGCAAAATTCTATGATGATCGGTTCAGTAGTTACGGCGTGAAAGCCTTACAAACAAACTAATACACAAACAAACTCACTTTCGCATTTATAATATTAGTAAGGATAAGGATATACATCCAAATCTCAGACTAATCTGAAAAATATAATTTTCCATCTTGATCTGATCGAAGAACCCGGGAACTCCGGAGTGGCAGCCTGGCTCTAAATAATTAAGGCGATACCACTGTAAATAAGATCGTTCTGAACCTTTTTTATCTCGCAAAATACTTAAATTAGGAGTTTCAAATCTAAGTAATATAATTTTTGACTATTTCATCTCCAAAAGTGTAAGATAAAAACACGTTTTGATAAAATTTTCTCGATAGAAATATTTTTTGAAAAATGGTCTTCGTTCGCAGAGTTTTTGTTATTGTAGCTCAAATGCGACGAATGAAATAATGATTTTTAGACTAAAAGATAGGTTATTAGTAATTCATCAAAATGTAAATATGAAAATACAATTAACCGGTCTGATTTTATATAAAATAGAAACAACGAATTTGGCGCTTACGTTTTTTTCTTTGAGCGACTCGAGACTATCTCCTATCTCATCATTCACGGGCTAAACCGCCAAGCGCTTTCTCTTGCGCGCACTTGATCAGTCTGCGTACGCCTTTGCCGAGCGATGGTACCAAACATTTGAGGCCTCGTCTTAAATAAGCTAAACCTACGTGATTAGTAAAATCGCGCGATTTAGTCGCAGGACTGCTTCGAATGCAAATCTATGCGCAGTAATGTATGCATACCGCCAGTTATGTACATTACAACATTCTAGTGTAGCGACTGCATGTGTTGATTGATTAAAAAATGGATTGCTGCGCTTGAGATGCAAGTTTTTAGTATCAATAGGCGGTGTACACACGGCTGCAGAGAAATGCGACCCCCTCTTGGTATATATACAGAGTGATTTTGAATTTCCTCACAATATTTTAACGTTGGAATCAGAATCCCTAATAGAACATGGATCCGTTAGAAAAGAAGGGAAATAAATTAAAAAAAATTATACTAATTCGCCGATCAGCTGGTCAAATTTAATATAAATTTATATGGGAAGACTAAATATTTTTTATTATATACAGTATCATGTTTAGAGCTTATAAACACGATATCTCTGAAATCGTAATAACTTTTTCATTGTGTCGACCGTTACAGATTTTTTATTAGTATAGATGATGATATTGATTATTGTCACAACGGGACTTACCGCGATTATTTTTGAGTTTTTGAGATTTGTCTTGTATTTCGACAACATTGCAGCCGCCATCTTCTCAGACTTACTGAAGGGAAACCGTATCTACCCTCTTGCTTAGTCTTTTATTGCACAAGTTCTTACACACAACACTGACGGTGACCGAGGAACTGTTCTCTGGCGCGCGTCTACACCTTTAGCACAACTCTATCACTGGATTCTATGTACTCGATTACTTGAAGCCGTCTTCCCGATTTAAATTATGTCGAAATTAGGATGTTTCCTAATTTCAATCGCTATCTTTCTAGCCGGGGTATAAAGAGGCGGTTAGTCGCAAGTATCTTCGGTTGATGCAGCTCGAGCCAGTAGTTGGTTTCCGTTTGAGAAAGATGCATAGATAGCTATGGCCGACTTCACAATGTTCCTAAATTTGGCCGGACAAGAGGTCAAAAAACCTAACACTGTCCGGCTTTATCCGGACGGATGGCTACTCTAGTCCCAGGGGACCTGTCCTGTCCGTCTTGTCCACAGTATTAACAGTTTGATAAATTATAGTTTTTAGCCGTGTGGTTTCCGGCAGAGTAGAATAGGACCACTCCTAGTCTTCCCATGGAGGTCGTAAGAGGCGACTTAAGAGGTACAAGCTAAACAAAGCTCATAAACATCAATGAGACCTCTCCAACCCGTCTGGCCAGCGAGGAGAGTGTAGGCCAAATCCTCTGTCTGCTCTGGACAAGTATGGCTCCGGTAGTACAGAGAGGGTCATGCTCCTGCAATGGAGACTAAAAAGACCTGATGATGAAATTATAGTTTTACATACATACATACATATCACGTCTTGTTCCCTTTCGGGGTAGACAGAGCCTAGGTCTGTTAGACCTTATGGCCACATTTAGCATGTTGAAGGGCGTGTAGATGGAAAACTGAATCAAAATAGTGATGGGTTGCTAGCCGCATCGCCTATTGACATGATTCCGCAGATTTTCGCCTATTTCCTCGCAGTTATGTGCTCTTTGACCCATGAAGACCTCTTGGCTTGACCGATATATGATATAACTAGCTTTCGCCCGCGGCTCCGCCCGCGTCAATGTCGATCCCTGAGGAATAGTTCTTCTTCTCGGGATAAAAGGTAGCCTATGTCCTTCTCCGTACTCCAAAAACTTGTATGCAAAATTTCATGCTGATCGGTTCAGTAGATACGGCGTGAAAGCGTAACAAACAAACAAACTCACTTTCGCATTTATAATATTAGTTAGGATTAGGATAGTGATTATGACCGCGAAAGCTTAAAATCGCATAACTTGGTACATATCCACCTAACAGTCTATTAAATCTCTATATTCGTAATTCTTTTAAGTAGCTATTGATCAAACGATATCTTATCGAATATCTTGCTAGCTAATAACACTTCATTCTCTTATTGTATACCAACCTAGTACATAGAAAACTACATGACTTAAAATTACCTCGCTACACACATGCTCATATCCCAATTCAGGACAATCCTATCACCTACACATCTCAAAATACCTATACGAACATACAATGGAAAATCATCCTAACGAACCAGAAAATAAGGTGTCTCGTAAGATCACATCACGCAAGACAAGGACGCAAGATCCATGAGATTAGAAGCCATTCCGTCTGTATTGATCGGATACAGGCGAGGGGGGGTGCGGTATGCGGGGTGAAGGGGGGGTGTTTTGTTAATCTCAGGCTACGTCTGGCAGGGGCGGATTTTAAATGGGTTCCCCTGAAAAGCTGTTGTACCTATTGTACGACGGTACGACTGTGGGGTAGGGAGATGGAGGGTGTTGTTAGGTGATGAGTTTCGTACACAATCTTTGTTTTGTTTGTAGATAAAGAAAGATTAATTATCCAGCTACATAGCTGTTGGTATAGGACGATTTTCTTTTACATAGACAGTCAATTAACAGATGTATAAACAAACGTTTTATTGTCTATTCGTTATGCTTTGGGTCGAATAAAAAATTGTTAGTAGAAGGTCGTGGTTTCGTGGTGTCATCTGTATAGAAATAAAACTCGATTTTGCGGTGAACAGAATATATATGGTAAATTTTTTATCGTTTTGGACCCTTCAAGGGATGACTCAGACCATCAATATGAACAACTTTTTCTATGGGAACATACATGGACTATACATGGTAAAATTTTGATCGTTTTGGACCCTTCAAGGGATGACTCAGACCATCAATATGAACAACTTTTTCTATGGGAACAATGCTGGGAACTCCAAAAAAATTCGTCATTTCCACACATAATAGTCCCGCCGCCCGGCCAGTTTGTATGGGAATGTCGATTTTTTTTGAGTTCCCAGCATTGTTCCCATAGGAAAAGTTGTTCATTTTGATGGACTGAGTCACTGGCCCTTTAAGGGTCCAAAACGATACAAATTTCACCGTGCTAATAAATTAAGGGTGCGAGACAAATTTCATTACGTGTATTCTGCCCATAGAGATAATATAATCCTGATGATTCTGCCATAAGTGCACACGAGGAAAAACAAAACAATATCGTTTTACATAGACAAGTAAAGAGAATATAAATCAATAAGTTTAAATGTTGTAAAAAGAAAATTTTGATTCACAATGTAAGTCGGCAAAATAGTAATAAGTAGAAAGGAATATACTCGTATATTACGTTGAAGTTAGCTTTATTGTTTCTAAAGGGTATGTATATTTAAATTTTTTTATATATTTACCTTTTGTATATTTACATTTTTATTTTGAATTTAGGCTACGGGAAAATTATAAATCAGCATATTAATTTGACGCCGTCTATGGTCTGGAACCTGAGGTCCTGGGTTCCATCCCCTTTCAGTAAATTTGGAAAATGATATTTTTTAGATTGACCTGGGTTTTGGATATTTATCTATATATGTATTTGTTATAAAATATAGTATCGTTGAGTTAGTATCCCATAACACAAGTCTCGAACTTACTTTGGGGCTAGCTCAATCTATGTGATTTGTCCATCTAGGTTATTATTTATTAAATTTTTTGCAGATTGATGTACCTCTCCGCTCTAAAAAATTGTTTAGATTTTTTTATGCCGATGTTAAGAAAATGAGAAAGATTAACTCTAGTCAAAGAATATATCTCTAGTGGTATCACTAGGGTATCCAAAAAAGAAGCGAGAAGTAGCAAGTAGAAGCAGTTCAGGGTGACATTCTCAACTGCCTGTCCGATGGTTGTAGATATGGGTACGCGCGCCCGGTCTCCCATTCATCGGAGTGAGTAGTATCCTAAAATACCCTTATTACCTTTCCAAATACAACAAATTCCTGTCATTCTCCAGCTTAAAAATGCTTTCGATGGCCTCTAAGAAGCCAAAGAAACTGCGCTCGCCAACCCGCCTGCCGAGCGTGGTGAGTATGGCAATATCCTCCCATGGAATGAAGAATATTTGGAAGACGCATTTGTCCAGTAGTGGACTTCTTATAGCCACAATGATGATTATGATGAATAAAGTACCTTTAATATACATTCTAAGATTAAAATATTTGTACACAGAAACCATTTTAACAAGATTTAGATGTAATTATACCAGACTAGTCATAATGTTGTTAACATATCTAATCTTCTTATCTAGGTTACAGAGAAGTCATTGACGTCTACAGGGCCTACATTTTATTGATGACGAACGGGATATTGATCGGATAATGTTATGAATAACTAGCTTTCGCCCGCGGCTCCGCCCGCGTCAATGTCGATCCCTCGGGAATAGTACTTTTTCCCGGGATAAAAGCCTATGTCCTTCTCCGTACTCCAGAGAACTTGTATGTAAAATTTCATGATGATCGGTTTAGTAGTTACGGCGTGAAAGCGTAACAAACAAACAAACAAACAAACAAACAAACAAACAAACAAACAAACTGTAGAAGCAGCTACTGTGGCTCTGCCCCATATAAACAAACAAACTCACTTTCGCATTTATAATATTAGTAAGGATTAGTAAGGATCAGGATAAGATAAACGGCTTGGATGGCAAAAAATTATTAGATATTAGCTGTAGCCTGCGGCGCCGCTCACGAATTTTGAAAGGGAATGACGGTGTTGGGTACCGTACTTTTTTTATTTACTAACTTACAATCCTGGCTCAGCGACCCAAAGTGAGACTTAGCCTCCAGCACAAGAGGACGCCAGCGCTTTCGGTCCTGTGCTAGCTCTCGCTAGTTGTCGCCAACTTGCAGTTCGCGCAAGCCCGCCATCAATACGTCGCTCCAGCGATACCTGGGACGGCCCACCTATCCTCCTCCATTTTTTTGACGTGGCCTAGCCAGCAAGGACGGTATGCTTTAACTTGTTGGGTTGGCCTGCTAGTTCTTGTACTTGTGGGATAGTTTTTACATGAATAAATTAGGGAAAAGCAAGTAACAGCTCAGGAGGTCAGGCCATACCTGCAACGACAGGACTGATAGTTGGGGATGTAACCCCGGCCCTTAAAGTTGTTTTTTGAGGTTTTTGCTGTTGTTGAAGTAAATTTTTTCGACTTAATTTTCTCTCTAGTCCAACGATACGAATCTGGCAATATTCTTAAACCGGTTTCCTAAGTTGGGTAACGAAAACAAGAAGTGTGCCGGCCGCTGCCGAGAACAGAAAAACTCGCCACGCGCAATATCCTGAATTTCTGACACATCAATTATTACGACCTGATAAACATTTCGTTGCAATTCAATACTTTTTACGACTGATAGGTGTTGCGTTGGTGAGATATATATCTTTTTTTATCGGTTCGTTTCCAAGACCAAGATAATATTAAAATTATTCCGTCAGTTAAATAGTCAAAATTTATTACACACGTAGGTAGTCGTTCTTTTGTCGATTCTCACAGAAAAACTAAGTTTGGGTAGAAATTTTACTGCTTCTATGCTACGTTCGTGAGTGAGAGAGGTGGAGGCCCATCCTTCCCCCATTTCCTCCCCTCAAGTCCTTCCCCCAACTCCTTGAAAGGCCGGCAACGCTCCTGTTACACCCTGGTATTGTCCATGGGCAGCGCTGATCACTTACCATCAGGTGACTCGTTTGCCGTCCTATATCATAAAAAATATTAAACAATAAATGATAAAGTGCTTCGTAGTTCATAATTCTCATGAGCTCATGAGGGGATGAGGGGCGTCTAATGACACGAAAATTTAATGGGCTTCTTCTGTCAAATTGTCAAATGTAATAATAAATGATACGTAAATTCATTCAATGATGAATAATTGAAAAATTCTTTAGCGGCGTTGTGCACTTTTCGGGATGGGTAAAAAATGGCCTGATCGAAAATTCGTAAGACGGACACGTGACCTGGGCGACAGTGACCACTTTCCATCAGGTGGCTCGTCTGCTGGTTCGCCGTCAAATATACATAAAAACCGGTCATATTGGAAATCCCTGGGGGGAGGCCTATGTCCAGCAGTGGACTTCTTGCGGCTGAGATGATGATGATGATGCATAAAAAAAAGACCTGAGACCGCCGCAAAGGCAAATCTTCACTTCTGCCGGCACTCCCAAAGAGCAACCCGTGTTTTTTGTCTTATTCATCCTAACTAATTTTATACATGAAAGTTTGTTTGTTACGCTTTCAGTCCTTAACTACTGAACTGATTAACATGAAATTTTGCATACTCGTCGATTGAAGTATGAAGAAGGATACAAATTACCTTTCATCCCGAAAAATTTACTACATTCTCCATACTAATATTATAAATGCCAATGTAAGTTTCTTTGTTTGTACGCTTTCATGCCGTTATTACTGAACCGATCATCATGAAATTTTGCATACCTGTTGTCTGGGGTACGGAGAAGGACATAGGATACATTTTGTCCCAGGAAACAGAACTGTTCCCTAGGGATCGACACTGACACGAGCGCAGCCGCAGGTGATAGCTAGTTTCCTATATATTTATGTATATAAACGGGACTTAGCACGTACTTTTGTATTATTCATTCATTAAAGAAGAAGATTTCAACATACTAGTAGGTACCGTAATTCCACGCAAGCAAAGCCGCAATCGGAAGGCTAGTAATCGATAATCGCGTTGTTAAAGTCCGTTTAATTGGTTATTAGGGCTGCTAATCGGATAACATCGATTGAATCGAGTAGTTGCGTGTTAGGACGAGAGCATCGAGAAATGTACGGAATCGACACGGCATTGAATATTATGATTTACTTAGCTCCGTGGCGCTGCGGTCAACACGCCAGCCTGCGACACGAGAGTGCCCGGGTTCGATCCCCGGCCAGGTCAAGATGGAAAATGATCTTTTTAAATTGGCCTGGGTCTTGAATGTGTATCTATATATGTATTTGTTATAAAATATAGTATCGTTGAGTTAGTATCCCCTATCACAAGTCTCGAACTTACTTTGGGGCTAGCTCAATCTATGTGATTGTGCTGCACAAGGGCCTCTACCACGGATTTCACATTCCATAGGAGGATATTGCCGCTTAGCAGGCGGCTTGGCGAGCGCAGTTTCTTCGGCTTCTTGTGCTTCCGAGGTTGCTGCCCATCGAAAGCATTATTAAGCTGGGGAAGGACAGGAATTTGTTGGGTTTGGGAAGGAAATGAAGGACTGGGATACAACTTGCTTGGAATAATGGGAGAAAGCAAGTAGCAGCTGAAGAGGCCGGGCGCGCGTACCCGATGCCATCGATGTTGCTCTATGGATGTACTCGTCCATACGAACAACTTTTACTTTGCGACTAACCGCTAATTCGCAAACAAAATCAGCTATAAATATAAAAGCTGTAATATTTATCAAAATAGATCTTATTTTATCTTCGATGGGGCCGATTCAGAATCGAAAACACGTCTAACCTTTGGGTTATTTTGTACTTACCCCATGCCTTACTCACCCGCACGGTGAATTCCAAAGAAGGACTGCATGAGCTTCAGAACATCGCCCAGTGCGTAGTGCCTGTAGTCCTCTAGTTCAGGATAAGCTGATACTAAGAGATCAAAACGCTTACCAGCTAACGAGTGACGAAGACACAGAATGTGCCTCATTGTCTCCTCCGATTCCTCACATGCCCTACATAGTGGGCTTTCGATTTCAGTTTAAAGAGGTGACTGTGATTCTCAAAGTGTCCAGTCAGGGCTCCCACTAGGATTCTCCTCTATTCCCTGCTGTACGAGTATTTACAGTCACTATGTGCCACCCGGCGCTGTTTAAGCCAAGTGTTTCCTTAGATTGTATATGTCCACTCATATACTCGTATCTCCAATCAAATCAAAATAGATACATGACAATAGACACAAATAGACACGAGTACATGCGTATTTTTACGTCTTTTTCCTTTCGGAGTAGACAAAGCATAAGGCCATAAGACCCAAAGACCACTTTAAGTGTGTATATAAGTGGAAAACGGAATCTTAATGGTGACGGGTTGCTAGCCGCAACGCCTATTGAAATGGTTCCTAAGGTTATCGCCTATAAACCAGTCGAGGGACGACTGGTTTCTACGGTCTGTTCGGGACCAGAGACAGCTGGTACTTACTTTGTTTATAATTGTCTCCCCCCTGTAGGTAAAAAATATTCATACAATAATTCAATTGATAGTATATAGTTAAATATTTAGTAAAATAACTTAATTATAGAAGGCAAAGATATCATTTTATATTATTGTAGGTTATTTAAAATTCTTAATTTTGGGTGCCTACGTTGCTGTAGCAGCTACGCCGTAGGCTGCGGCGTAGACTAGGAGCTACGATGTAGCCGATGGGCTACACCATGAGCCTACGGAGAGGATAGAGATTTTTGAAAGGTTTTTATTTGAATTTCACTTACTCAGCAGTAGAGATAGTATATTCCAGTGCATTTTACCTTTAGCTTTTAGTTATAAATATATGTATATATAGCTTTAGTTATAAATATATGTATATATTTATATTTATTTACATAATATAAAATACTTACTAATAATAAATCTGCAAGGGTTGATCATGGCGACAGTAACTTTGTTTTCAGAGATATCGTGTTTATAGCTGTATAATCATGTATAGAGCTATAAACACGATATCTCTGAAAACAAAGTACTGAGACTAAATTGAGGATTTTTTGAATGTTTTCTAAATGTTCCACCATAACTCTTAAACGAATTAGCTGAATTTTATGAAACTTGGTTGATATACATTTGGATCTACAGGACACAGGATAGGCTACAAAATTTTGTTCTCCAGTTATGATAAGACGTGGGTGGCCCCCATACAAATGTACGCGAACAGAGTTGCGGGCCCAGCTAGTTTTCTATATAATTATGAATATAAACAAGACTTAGCACGAACCTTTGTATTATTCAACGGAAACATATAATAAAAAGGTTCGTGCTAAGTCCCGTTTATAAACGCAGTGGTTAACACGCCAGCCGGCGACACGATGGTGCCTGGGTTCGATCCCCGGTCAGGTCAAGATGGAAAATGATCTTTTTCAGATTGGCCTGGGTCTTGGATGTTTATCTATATATGTATTTGTTATAAATATAGTATCATTGAGTTAGTATCTCATAACACAAGTCTCGAACTTACTTTGGGGCTAGCTCAATCTGTGTGATTTGTCCGTATATATTAATTTATTTAATTATGTGTTAAAAACGCGAAAGTTTATAGAGTTTCCTATATTTTCTCATTACAAAACTTTACAGAGAGACAGAAATATTCGGTTAGCTGTCTTTCCACAGATAACCTAGCCGTACCGGCGGTGCCAGGCGACGCGACGCTTGCTGGCAATTAATATTGTTCGCTTTGGTACTCTGAAGATCTATCGCTTGCTCATTTACTTGAGTTTATGGCCCTATAATTAATATTCAGGGTATTAATTATACGGACAGGAAGATAAAATTAAATTCGTTTATGACTTTGTTTCTTTGAACTGATAACTTACACAAGTCGATTTAATATGTGTAGCGAAAGCCGTGTGGTTTCCGGCAGAGTAGAATAGGACAACTCCAAGTCTTCCCGTGGATGTCGTAGAAGGCGACTTAGGAAATACAAGCTAAACAAAGCTTATAAACATCTGTGAGACCTCTCCAACCCGTCTGGCCAGCGTGGAGAGAGTAGGCCAAGTCCTCTGACTGCTCTCGCCAAGTATGGCTCTAGTAGTACACAGAGGGTCGTGCTCCTGTAGTGGAGACTAAAAAAGACCTGATGATGATGATGATAAGATACTATTATTGAAGTAGATAAACAGATGGGGAGGCTTTTGCCCAGCAGTGGAACCTAAACAGCTAATAAAAAATGGAATAGATAAATACTTTCAATTGTTTACTTTTGGTGTGTGTGTTGTTTCATATTCTAACACTAATGTAAGATTTTTCAAGCTATTTAGGCAGCTTGCAAAATCTCACATTGGTGTCTTAGTAGTAGTAGCATCTCACATGGCTTAACGACCGTTATCAATGATGACGGCGGGGACTAACTTGCCTTCCGAAGCACGGAGTTGCTAGAGATATTTTTATCCCACTTGCGATCACCCATCCCAGTGAGAACCGCGGGCGGGGTTGCTTAGCATTTAATATTACAGCCTGTTTTTATTCTTTTAATCCTATAAGATGAATATTTTAATGAAATTACTAGCTGTTGCCCGCGACTTCGTCCGCGGCAATTTCTGTTATTATGTTTAATTAGTCAGAAAAATTAACGGAGAAAATTAGCTGGATAGATAGGATAACTAACGAAGAAGTTTTAAATAGAGTAGGAGAAAAAAGGTCTATTTTAACTGCGATAGAAAATCGAAGAGGTAATATGATAGGACACTTGTTGCGACACGATCAGTTTATGAAAACTATTTTAGAAGGTAAAATAGAGGGAAGGAGAGGGAGAGGAAAGCCCAGGCACAGCTATTTTAAACAGATAAAGGAAAAAGTGGAAAGGGTTTCGTACCAGGATGTGAAAAGACTTGCAGAGAATAGACCAAGATGGAGGGAGCTCCACCGACAAGAGCGTTGCTCTTAAATTTTGATGATGATGATTTCAAAACATTTTTATTGATGCTTCGCTCCTATTGGTCGCAGCATGATGTTTTATATCCTAAAGCCTTCCTCAATAAATGGACTATCCAACACAAAAAGAATATTCCAATTTTAACCAGTAGTTCCTGAGATTAGCGCGTTCAAACAAACAAACAAACTCTTCAGTTTTATAATGTTATATAGTATAGACGGGAATGAAAAAAAAATACTTAATAGAAAATTTACTTTTTTTTTACTACATCTTCCAACAGGATTAGGCATTTGTCTACCATCTGACCTGATGGTAAGTGGCGATGAAGACGAGGATGTTACATGCCTATCCAAGAGATACCCATTTATTCTACTTTTGAATGTCCCGGGACTGTTGGTTCTAATTTGGATTAAATGTTAATTAATATAGATTAAACGTCTTTATATAAGTAAGTACTGTCCAAGACAAGTGATAATCTTAAGATAATAACATATATCTCTAATCTGCCTTATAGTTGAGGTAGAAGAGATAAAAGTGTACCAAGATATAATGATTAAAAAAATTACTAAAATACAAGAGGCAAATAAGTGACAATCATATTGATTAGTAAGTGTTATATATGTGTATATATGATATACACGTGTTTATCCTATATATGGTAAAAGAAGATATAATGTATATAACACCAATGTTATCTTTACTGCAATCCTACTCCATTGAGATATGTCACCCAAATACTATATTTTAACTCTTTACCTGTAATTTGTATGTTTTGATATATATTTTTATTAATCTTCGATATAAGATATTACATACATATGAGTATTTCTCAAAATACATGTACATCTTTGAAAAAAAAAGTGTGCTTTGAAACAGTTCAAAAGTTTTATATTTATAAATCATCACACAAAAAAAACACACACTCAATTTTGTAGGATGAATATTAATCTTTAAGATAACGAAGAATTATAGCTATAATCATACTTATTATCAAATATTTCGATATTTTAAAAATAGCTTTTTTTACCTTTCATACAAAAACCTGTTTGCCACTCTACCTTTTTCATGTGTTTTTGTTTCATAAAATGCGATACGTAACTAAATTATTGTAAATTTCTTTGTATCATCGTTCTACAGTAATCGCAGTTTCTGTATCAAATTGATTTTCTATGGGGTGTCATAGTGAATTGGCAATTTAAAGCAAAAAAACAAAATGAGTCGCTCTCATTTACTATTTAGTTATTACTCTTTAGTTACGATTTATTTCTACTTTCCCATGATTTCTGAACGATTCCGTAATTTTTTTACACGGACAACACTAGCTTCACTCTGATTGGCTATTGGTTTGACGTCTCCGCCATTACATCTATCGTGAAAATCAGTGAGAACGTGTGTGTTTTGTGGGGTTACTTTTTCGAGACAGGAAGTAAAATCAGCGATTTTTCATAGAACGGTAAGTCTTCATTTACCCATTTTTTGTAATACGTGTTGTACGAATATTTAATAAGCTTTTATATTTGCTGTAACAGCTTTTATCAATAAATATATTTTTTCTGACCTCAATTTGTCTAATATTTCGTAACGTTTTTTACGAATTTCGTTACGTAACGAAAAAGTACAACATAAAGCTGAGTGTATACTGTTATAACCTGACTAAGCATAGTATTATTCACTTAATTTATGAAAAAAAAATATATAGAGCGTCAATAACTAAAGGATTGGATATTATCTGCTATATAGAAGTGCCACCAGCAAAAAATAATGAAATAATTTAAATTACGTTTTTATGTGATTTAACAACTTTTTACCCCTGATATTACTTACATGAAGTTCTATTGAGAACTTCCTCCTTTTCGTCGGTTAAAAAACCTCGCGGCTTTGTTTCAATTCGCTTGAGAATAGAATTATACCGATTGTTACAAATACTTAACTCTTGCTAATGACACTTCTGTAGAGATGCCCAATATACTTTTTGGTTTGACTTATCAAATTGGTTATTACTTACAACTGCTTATATACAACTGCATTACTTCTTTTGTTTTTTAAGGAATGCCGCCAAAAACCAATGCCGAAAGGCAAAAAGCTTACAGAGAACGACTCAAAAAGGATAAACCAAATAAATATGAGGAAATCCGTGTCAAACATTTGGAAAAAGTTAAAGAAAATATCAAAAAGAAAAAAGAAATTCTTACAGAAGAAGAAAAACAAGAGCTACGAGCAAAGTGGAGACAAGCCAATGCTATAAGAGCTGAAAGAAAAAAAAAGGCCTACTCTACGACAAAACAAAACAACACATTGGAAGTAAGAAAAAATGCTAAAAATAATACAAATATCCTAAAGGAGAGACTACAAAAGCTTACTGAAGAAAATACTCAATTATAACGACGAAATAAAAATTTAAGACAGGCCTGCAATCGGATGAAAAAGCGAGTGGAAATTCTGAAAAAACGACTACCCCAACAAATTAGGCCTGATAATGATGCTATTTCCATTGAAACTCGTCAGTGTGATGACACACCGTTAACAAAATCGAATAGTTTTTTAGAAGAAACTTTACCAAATGTGTCCGTGACGGAAAAAGAAAAGGTAAAAAAGAAGTTAATTTTGCTTAACACAATTACAGATTCTTTAAAAACAGAGTTTAATAAAGCAGATACCAAAGAGAAGAAAATACTAAAAAAAGTTGCTACCAACGATATTGCAAATAAATACAAATTAAAAACAGCTATTTCTAATGTTCTTGGTCTGAAAGGAAGAATAAGAAAGACGAAATCAATAAACGAAATGAAAAAGAAATTCATGAAAGATATACAAGATTTCTTTGAAAGAGAAGATGTAAGTAGACCTAGTGCGGGAAAAAACGAGTGCATAACGAGAAACAAAGAAAAAGTGCAAAAGAGATATTTAATGGAACCAATATACAAGCTCTATAGAAAATACAGGTTAGAGGGTGGTAAAGCGTCTTTGCAAACTTTTTATCGTTTTCGACCGTTCTCCGTTGTGAAACCAAGACTTCAAGATAGGAATACTTGTGCTTGCATAAAGCATAGTAATTTATCTTTCAAGGCAATATCGTTGAAGAAGCTAGGTTTGCTTCAGACATCTGACATTGACAAACTTATGAAAAATGTCACTTGCAGTAAATGTTTTAAATGCATTGAATGCAAAAATAAGAAACTAGATGTTGATTTGACAATAAATGAAGACAGCCCTGTGGAGTGGCTTCAATGGAAAATAGGCACACACACTTATATTAAAATTGACAAAAAGAAATGCGTAGAAAAACAGACGAAAAAGTATTCAAAACAGGTAGTGAAAGGGACAGTGAATGCATTGATAAAAGAATTTCAAAATGATGTTCAAAAATTTAAAACTCACTACTACAATGTTCAACATCAGTACTTGGCGTGGAAAAAGTGTATTGAAAACCTTGATGAAGACGAAGCTGCATTGATTTGCGATTTTTCAGAAAACTTTTCGTGCAAGCAGTCTGAAGAAATTCAGGCGATACACTTCGGAGGGTCTAGAAATCAAGTCACATTGCACACTTGCGTCCTTTACAGAAAAAATGTGAAACCCCAATCGATATGCTCCATATCCCCAAATAATGAACATGGTCCTGGAGCAATCTGGGCCCATTTGGATCCAATAATGAAACTGTGCCAACACTTTACCATTAAAAAGATTCATATATTTTCTGATAGCCCTACAACTCAGTACCGCCAAAAACATAATTTTTTCTTGTTCCAACATAATATAAAAGAATACGGATTTGAATATGCAACTTGGAATTTTTTTGAAGCCTCTCACGGCAAAGGGCCAGCTGACGGGGTTGGTGGGGCATTAAAGCGCCAACTTGACAATCATATTTCACATGGCAATGACATAACCAACGCAAAAGAAGCATATGACTATTTAATGGTTAACAGTAAAGTAAAAATGTTTTATGTTAATGAAAACGACATTCAGAAGATGACCAAAAATATCCCTGAAAATATTATTCCCATAAAAGGAACAATGAAGCTGCATCAGATTGTAACGGATGGCAACACGACAATTAAATATAAATTGCTGAGCTGCTTTGATTGCCAGAAAAACATCTGCTGTGATTGCTACTACACTAAAGAACATGAACTTCTATCCAACACCCTATCAGAACCAAAAGCATCATGCAGTAACAAACCGCAAGCCTTGAAAAAACAAAAACCAGCAGCGAAAAGATTCAAAAGAATAAATAGTTCTACTACGACGGAGAGTGATGTCAGTATAAGTTATCATAGTGATTCAGATCTGATAGATGCGGATTTTTGGAGTGAGGACAATGATTTACCCAGGATAGATGACAGAGAGAGTGATCAAGACTTAGAGGTGAATGTCCATTTGAGAGCAAATATAAAAGAGATTTATTTATGATTTTTGACGTATTTTAGGGTCAAACACAAATAAAAAACTAATAAATACCTTTCAAAATCAATCATAAAGAAAAAATATTTTTAAATACACTTTGATGTCATGTTTTTAATTTTCAGGACACATCAAAGGAGGAAAATGTTAAACGGCAACCCCCAGAACAAGTAACATTGTTATCTTCGTCAAGATTTATGTCTGCAAACCATGCTTTCTATGATACTGAAGTAAAATGCCTCAAGGCAGACGAAACACAACAAGGCAAAGAAAACTTTAAGAATAAAGGAAAAGGAACAGGGAAGAAAACAGCAAAGCAACAAAAAGATATGGAAGAAGACAAATATCCAATTGATATAATGAATGTATTAAAACAAAAAGGTGAAACAGACAAACCAAGTAAAGAAATAAAAAGTCATGAGGAAGAAGGATCAACAACTGATATCAATACAAAGCCAATAATTCTCGAGGATTTAATAAGTGACGAAGCTGTAACTACGGATGAAAAATATATGAGTGATGCAATGTCATTTAATGAACCGGAGTTTAATTTCAATGATTTGGACAATGTAGATGTTATAATACAAAATAATAATGCAACAAAAAATAACACTGAATATGAAAATAATGAAAATGTACCAATTGAAGGCACTCACAAAGTCAAAGGCGAAACATGTGGACTGACTATTCTTAACGACGAAATACTGGAAAATATACACACAAAAAAGAAAGTGGTTTATAAAGGACTTAAACCTCTATCGCTTAATAATTATCTTCACGCGCCAAAGCGATGTGATCCAAAGATTAAAAAACGGATTGTCAAACCAAATGTGTTTCGGAAAGAATTCAATTATTACAAAGATAAGGAAGAAATTTATAAAGCGCTAATGGATAGTGATTCTAATTAAGTTTTTTTATGTTTAAAATAACGTCAGGTTTTCATTTTTAAAAGATTGGGAAAAAAAAATAATTTGATTAAAATAGTATGAATGATTACTCCCTTATTTTATTTCTAACCCCTTAAGTATTTGGGTACATACTTACAAATATTTCGTATTGAATAAATGAAGAGCATTCACAATATTTCGCCAATGTGTAACCAGCCTTATGGTTACTATTTAGTTACATCTAAGGACTATTTCGTAACAATATTTCGTTACTACCATTTCGTTACGTACATTTATTTTGAGAAATACTCATATATTTGTGAGTGAAAATAGATATTCATATATAAACACGAGCTGCGCAATTCAAAAGATCGCATTGAACGTACCATCATCCAATCAGAAACCAGGAAAGTCTTTCCAGCACAAATGAATAAAATCTCGAAATACCCATTTTCTTGCTGCAGAGATACTAACAGAACACACAACTCAGCACTCTACAAACAAAAATATTTGCCGTGTCATACAATATAGTAACAGCAGAGTTCAATTTCATTTGAACATATCCGTTGGCGGTTAAAGCATTATTATTTTAGCCTGAAAATAAGATCGATTCTCTTAAATATGGATAATGAGTTCGATTATAAACTTTATAGTACAATATTTATGGTTGAATTTGGAATGCAGACTGGGGAATGATAGACCAATTCAAATATAGAACATTCAAAGATGGTTCTCTAGGGAAAACCGGTCGATGTTCACAAAGGATTTTTACCGCTATTTCTATGAAATATCATGTTTTATGGCTTGGATTGGCTTGCATGTATTTCGGTTAGGGCGTTGTGGAAATGAGTCAGGGTTCGCAAGATCGATTTTGCTCCGGGAGAACGAACGTTAGATATTGTGCGCGCAAAATGTTGAATGTTCTTCATTATTTTGGTAGCATTTTAACAATAATTGAATTCTTATTTAGATAGTTGATTTAGGTCGGGTTCACTGATAGTTCTAGAATGATTTTATTAAATAAACTACCCCATATCGTATTGCAAGCTGGTTGATACGTGGAGGCTGTATAATGAGGGCTTTCTCGTGTAAACACACGAGAAAGCCCTCATTTACATTTATGCATTATACTAGAGGCGCTAGTAGAGCGTGTCTACTAAACGATATTTAATAAGATTAAATATCATTATTATCAATATTTACACCAAGATTTAGATTTTTTTTTTGTATTATTTCATATTTACAAAATTTTATCGATATTGTTCAAGGAATTTCTTATATTTTGTTTTCACGAATACAATCTGCTCGTTTGCCGTCAAATATACATAAAAAAAATACAAGGTTCATTTTGTGCAGACAAAGGCATTACATATAATTGAAATATAAAGTTTCTGCGCGTGTAATATTTTTTTTTTTACAAAACCTTATTTGACAGTGGCGTAAACTAGTGAGCAAAAGAACAGTAGCCCTCTTTATCAGATTATACATATGTAAGTTAAGTAGTACTCATAACTAAAGTCTCAAGTATCAACTTGAAAAATCTGATACCAATGACGAAAAGTAAGCAACTCGAAAATCGTAACTTTATTTTAAAAATACTGACTAAGGTAAGTAAGTTATTGACGTCATATATTATAATTGTTGACGTCCATGTACATAATATTACATAATAAACATACATACATACTATCACGTCTTTATCTCTTACAGGGTAGACAAAGCCTAAGGCCATAAGACCAAAAGGCTTCGTTTAGCGTGTTAGTGGGCCTAAAAGTGGAAAACGGAATCAAAATAGTGATGGGTTGCTAGCCGCATCGCCTATTGTTATGATTCTTTAGATTTTTGCCCATTTCCTTGACGAACTTCTACGGTCTGCGCGGGAAGAGAAGCAGCTGGCACATTCCCCGTTTTTTCTTTTCCCTCAGACCAGCATGGAAGATATAATTACAACATATTACATATAATGAAAATTATAATGTGTAATTAAAGTTAACGTAAAAAAATTACGAACTACAAGATATAGTTTGAGATGTCAAACATTAAAATTATATTCTTAAAATTTAATAATAAATATTTTGTCAACCGACTTCAAAAGAGGAGGATTTTAAATGTTTGTTACCTCATTTTGTCAACTGACTTCAAAAGAGGAGGATTTTAAATGTTTGTTACCTCATATCTATGTCATTGTTGAACCGATTTACTTTTTTATTTGAAAGAGTAAGCTTTCCGATTGGTCCCGTTTAAATTTCATCAAAATCGGTTCAGTACCCTGATTGAAGTAGGTTTTATTTTTATAAAAAGATTATGATATTTACAATTAAATATTCATATTTTTTTGTAGCAACACGAACCTATACGCCATTCTATACAACTTACCTAATTTTCTAATCTCTCTATCAAACAAACTTGTATCTACCGCGCGTATCAACAAACAATTCATTTTCCAAAGCAACAAGCTATAAAATATACAAAGGCCGCCCTAGCAACGACACATACGCTGTCTTGAGCGCGCACGGCTAGGGCGGCGCCCTGCCGCATCTGCGCGCTCTCGGGCGGCCGCGCCCTTCTCGTATACGTGAATATACATTATGGCAGCATCATGCGTATGTGTTGGTATACAAGTGATTTGAAAAGGGGAATGTTTTTGTTATTTTAAATAGACGTACCGTACTGTACTTTACATACAAGGTGCATTTATTAAAGCGCATATATTTAAAGGGCTAAGTCTCATAAGTCAAAGAAATGCTTTAGTAATAAGTTTTAGGAAATCGACACGCTAGTTTTTTTAAATGTTTTCATACAAAATAATTCTTATTTTTAATAAAATCGTTAAATCAGCTGTTTTGAATGTCGAGGTCAGTGACCTAATATCCATAGTAGATAATAGTAAAAAGTTGTTGGCAAGAAAGTGGTTATTTGTACACAGGGTGTTTTTTCGCCTTTTTTTTACCTGTTCAGGTCCAGATATCTCGAAAACTAGCGTGTCGACTTTTTATTTTGCTTCTAAAGCATTTTTCTAATTTATGGGTGTTATTCTTCAAAATATTAGCGCTTAATTTAAATTGACCTTATATAACTGTAAAAAAAGCGCGTATTGTTTTCCGAATTTATGTATGTTAGTATGATGTGTGTTTTTCTTTATTCTACCATAACTTCTAAACGCCTCAATGGATATTGACGTATCCGTATATCCTTAGAATGCTTACACCCACTCGAGTGACATAGGCTATAATTTTTTGCCAAGTCACCGTGTGCTATAGTCATACCTGTTATTGTGGAAATCTGATAAGAAGATTTCCAACGCGTAAAAAATGATTACACTCGCACCAATGAGGATAAATATAGGCGTAGATAAGGAAGAATTAGTAAGTTATTAAATTTAATTTGTATGAATATAAATATTTGTAAATTGTAAGTTCTTTCTATCCATAAAAATAACATGCACATCATAAAAGCGGATTGAGGGAATGGGATTAAGGAAATTAATTTAAGAAAACATTAAAGTTGGCGCCATGCTTCGCAAGCCATCACTACTCTGATTCGCTATTCCACGTACATGCCCACCAACATGCTAAAGGTGGCTTTTAGACCTTATAGACGCAGGCTCTGTCTACCCAGCAATCGAAAAAGACGCTATAGTACGATAGTAATTGGTATAGGGGTCCTAATCACTATCAACATAGCATAAAATGTACGCGTACGACGTCGCGGGCACTGCTAGTAAGTATTATTTTTTTTTTACTAAATATTGAATTAGGCATTTGTCTCCCATCTCACCATTTAAACTAATAATAAATCTGTAAGTGTTGGTCATGGAGTAAATTACTTTGTTTTCAGAGATATCGTGTTTATAAGCTGTCATGATACTGAAACTAAATTGAGGATTTTTAGATTTTTTTTCTGTATATATATATATATGTACTAGCTGCCCCGGCGAACTTCGTTTCGCCATAAGTTAAAAACTATCCTATCTCTCAAGTTGGATCGAACTGCACATGGTGTGCGAATTTTATTATAATCGGTTAAGTGGTTTAGGAGTCCATTGAGGACAAACATTGTGACACGAGATTTATATATATTAAGATGTATGTTCCTCCATAACTCTTAAACGAATTAACAGAATGTTATGAAACTTGGTAGATATACATTTAGGCGTACAGGACACAGGATGGGCTACTAATTTTTTTTTCTGTCATGATAAGACGTGGCCCCCATATAAATATAACATAAAACGTACGCGAACGAAGGCGCGAGCACTGCCAGTCCTTGTATAAAAATATTGTTGGCTGTATAGTCGGTTTACGGACGATAATTTTACGTAAAAACGGTGGAAGAGAGATAGATGCGTTACAAGCCGAACGCTTAGGCCGGTCGTGCCTCTCTATCGCTTGTTCCGCACTCTCGCTTGCACACAGAACGGGACACTTTTTCTTGCGTGCAGCCAACGTTCATCAATAAACAAGACGTCAAAATAGCACAATATTATTTTTCTTTATTTTTTTACACTATGAAGGTATAATTAGTTAGTACTTTTTTGTATTACCTCTCAAACACTCATGTAGCGTATGACATACCTGGAATCATAGATTTAAAAACAATGTCGTCACTTCTATGCCTAGAATAAATTAAGCCATAAGTACTTCATTTAGCAGTACCTGAGTCGGAAAAACAAAAGAACACCTTGGCTTTACAAGAAAATATGTATTATCCGACAAATGCAAGATGTGTGTTATGTAAATGTTTGTGTGTAATTGTCTCGGAAACGCCGGAACCCGCATGCGCGAGCGCGGCCCTGACTCGCTATCGCGCGGTTATTCTGCAATAGAACAAGGTAGTTTTATATTGTGTGTACAATTTCTAAGCTTTTTAAATAATATGTGAAATAGGGGATCGGACTAAAAAGAAATTGTATGTCCGTCTGATAGATTATTAAAAAATATTCGATACCTATTTTTCCTTTTTATTCTTATTTAAAAACTTAGAAGATACATTGGTTTAAAATATCGCATGACGTCAGACCTTGTTAGATCCCCTATTGAGTGCACATTAGTTAAGCACACTACTGACGTCACTCCTAAGAATTGCTTTGCAGAGGCAATTTTTAAATTTCGAAATTTCGAAAAATCAATTTCGCATACTCTCGTTTTTAATATCATTTCGGGTTTGATAATTTCAACTAAAGTGAAATTTTGCATGTATTTATGGACAACAGTAAGCTTGATTCACGCATTATAAAATTAACAAAAAGTTAGACAAAAATAGGAAAATGACGTCACTTTTGATCAAAACGGACATCTGAGTGTTTAAAAACTTGATTCAAAGTCAGAGATTGAGAAGAGAATAGCCCTGCGTTATCGTTATCAGCCTGCACTCAATGCAGACAATTCCTCGTTCCATAGGTACATTCGCTGCATACCACACGTGAAGCAGTACCTACTTTTAAAAGTTTATTATTGTTTTTTGCAGTTAACACTCTTTAAGAAATGGGCATAAGGTTTAGGGGCTCTGCTGTTGCTCTGGTAGAAAGGCATAAAATTACCTTTTGACATGACTTTGAATGAAAAGCTTAAGAAAACAAAACGACATCAATTAAAATCTGCAATAGATATGTATCTACATTTCCGTACTTCTTCTTCTATCGATTGATTTGTTATAAAATATAGTATCGTTGAGTTAGTATCCCATAACACGAGTCTCGAACTTACCTTGGGGCTAGTTCAATCTGTGTGATTTGTCTGTATATATTTATTATTATCGAGTCGCAAAATAGCTATACACACAACAACAAACACAGAAGTGTTATCACGCGTGATTTCTATGAAAACCAGCGTCGCCTCATTTCACACATATAACTAACGCAACACATTTAAGTAGAAACTCCTCCTTTGGTCAAAGTTTCACTAGGACTTCTCACTTTACACGTTAGAATAGCACACGTCGGCATTTATCGATTTTTCACGTAAATCTCACTTTTGTTTCTTTGACGATCGCGGGACAAACTACTTAGGGATCTAAGTGAGCTGATCGAGCGCATTATCAGCGCGCGTGCCACGCCCCTTTGCCATTTCTAATGTCTTTGTTGTTCTGAGGCTTGGACGTATTTCTGAGGCTATACAAATACATTTTAAACAAGTTTTAACCAGTGTTTTGCTACCATGATTGCCCGTGTGTTTGCCTCATTCAGATCTTGTTGAGAGCAAGAAGTTAGTCTTTCTGGGCACACCAAGAGGTGACCCATAGATAGGATAGCACCACAGTCACACTCACTATTGTTGGAGACACCCCGCCTGACTCTATTTTCGTGGCATCTACCAACACCAGCCAGCAGTCTATTTAATAACTTCCAGACTGGCCAGGGCAGATTGCCACCCGGTGATAATTTCTCAGCAGACAGTATGTGGTTTGATGATGATTAATAATTAAATTATAGAGATATTTATAATGAATTAATTATTTTAATCTTTGGACATGATATTTCGTACTTTTTTGTTATTTAATGTTTATTTCAAATTTTATATTATTGAATTATTGTATATATGACTTTATAGCCCTTGTTCCTGGCTTCAAACAGGAACATTAACCCGGCTCCTGGGGAGATAGAGACAACTCCTCTATCTCTCACTTGAGCGATTCTTGTCCGACGCGTCCCAGTCGCGGGGGTGGGCACCCCACACTACAGTAGGCCGTGGTGTATGGGTGGCGAAGTGCGGATGAGGACCTAGTGCTGCGGGGTATATCGCGGCCCCCTGCCCAGGGTAATGGGTGAAGTCCTCAGTGGCTGTGAAGGCGGACATGGTGAACATAAGTACGGCGGAACAGGCGGAGGAGGCACAAACCTAGTGGAAGTCTGCCCTTACATATTAAGGGCCCAGGCTACACTAGAGCTACACCGCCAGGCAGGGCGGGGTAGTAAGGATGGCGGCGGAAGAGACAAGGTCCAACGGCGGCTCCTAAGCTCTCCAGGAGAGTTACTGCCTTGGCGTCAGGCGGCAGCCGGCCGTAAAACAATAAGCCAAAAACTTATCTCCTCATATGAATACAGGTACAAAATGAGAAAGGGCAAAAATGTTAGGGCGTACCCCGTAAGCGACGCGAATGCGAAAAATGCGACACAATATGCAACCACTACTAGGGCGTCCCCCCGAAGCGACGAAAAGTCTGACAAGAACAAACATTCGCGTTCGACCATCAACAGAATAAGACTTGCAACATGGAACTTGGGGTCTCTCACAGGAAGGAGTCAAGAACTGAGCAGAATTTTACAAAAAAGGGGCATTAACATCTGCTGCTTACAGGAAACGAAGTGGAACGGCTCAAAATCTAAGGATATAGGAAATGACTACCAGGTTATATATCATGGCACAAACAACAAAATAAATGGAGTGGCAATAGTGCTAGACAACAACTTTAAGGCACGATTAATAAACATCACACGCAAGAGCGACCGCCTAATTGCAATCAAACTGGCTCTGGATGACCAGCAGATCACCAATATAATATCAGCTTATGCCCCACAATCAGGTTGCACAGACGCTGAAAAGGCTGATTTCTGGGATGACTTCGATGATCTGATCCGTAGCATACCTGCAAATGAATACAAGATAATTGGAGGGGATCTGAACGGACACGTTGGAGCTAGTAATAATGCATATGAGAAGACTGTACACGGAGGGTATGGGATGGGTGAAGTAAACAAACAAGGAGAAGAAATTCTAAATTTTGCGGTAAGGCACTCGCTAACCTTGATAAATACAAACTTCCAAAAGAAACTGGAACATTTAATCACCTATAAATGCGCAGGAAAAGTCTCACAAATAGACTTTATAGTTTCCGATATAACTGTAAAGCATAAGTTCAGGGATTGCAAGGTAATCCCAGGCGAGGCCCTAACATCTGAACACCGTTTACTTGTGGCTGTATACGAGTTACCCAAGCCCATTAGAACAATGGTGGATAGAACCCCTAGAACTAAGTGGGGGGCACTGGATGGCCCTAAAGGCGACATATTGATGAATGAGATGAGAAACTATCTGGAGGCTGATGTGGGAATAAATAATGAGTGCGCGGATCATATGTGGAGTAAATTTGAAAAACAGTGTAAAATTAAAGCAACAAAGATTTTAGGTATATCTAAAGGACCGCTTCGTACCGGTAAAGACCCTAATTGGTGGAGTGAGAAGGTGCAAGAGACGCTGGCAACTAAGAAATCTCAGTTTAAGATTTGGCAAACATCTCAATTGGACGAAGATAGAATCAACTATAATAAAGCGAAGAAAAATGCAAAGAAAATAGTTGCGCAAGAGAGAGCCAACTCAAACCAGGCTTTTTATGACAATTTGGAAAACGCCAAAACTGAGAATGAGGTACTGAAAATTGCTAAAACTAGACATAAATCAACAATGGACATTAAATTAAATAAATACATAAAGAGCAAAAACCATCAACTAATTACAAACAACGAGCAGATTAGTGACAGGTGGGCAGAATACTATGAGCAACTGCTAAACGAGGAATTCCCACACGAAGAACCAGCACCCCTTCATGCTACACATGGCCCTATAAACAAAATAGACGAAAGAGAGGTTAAGCAGGCGGTGACATCAATGAAAAACCGGAAAGCTCTAGGTCCTGATGAGGTGCCATCAGACTTATGGAAGCGTCTTGGCCCGCTAGCAGTAGCCTGGCTAACCAAGTTGTTTAATGTCATCCTAACTACCAAAAACATCCCGGAGTCATGGCGGAAAAGCTACCTCTTGCCGTTCTACAAGAATAAAGGAGATGTAGCAGAGTGCGAAAACTACAGAGGTATTAAACTCACTTCGCATACGTTGAAAATTTGGGAACGGATCATTAACAAACGTATTACAGCTCTCATCAAAATATCTCCAAACCAGTTTGGGTTCACATCATCCAAATCAACCACCGACGCCATTCATGCAATTAGAATCATGATGGAAAAACATAGGATTAATAACAACAAAAACCTACATCTAGCATTCATCGACCTCGAAAAGGCATTTGATCGCGTGTCACGTAAACTTGTATGGCAGGCACTTCGAGCCCAAAATGTACCGGAACACTACGTCCAGATTATTCAGGATATGTACTACGGTGTTAGCACAAGAGTTCGAAGTCTAGCAGGTTTAAGCAAGGCTTTTGAGGTCAAAGTAGGCGTCCATCAGGGTTCTGCGCTAAGCCTCTTACTTTTTAATCTGGTGATGGAATACCTCACTAAGGACATACCCGCACCATTGCCGTGGACATTGCCATTGGCTGTATGCAGACGACATTGTACTAGCTGCAAATACTGCGCAACACCTGCAGGAACTCCTCAATACTTGGACAGAGTCTCTGGAGAGATACGGCCTGCGTGTTAGTAGGAGCAAAACCGAATATATGAAATGCCCCTTCAGTGGAAACACAAAGGATGAAACTATGCACATTGGTACAACAGCTATTCCAACAGTGTCGAAATTCAAATATCTAGGCTCCATGCTAACACCAGATGCAAATATAGATGATGACGTCACTCACCGCCTAAATGTTGCGTGGCAAAAATGGAGAACGCTGACAGGAGTACTGTGTGATCCTCGTATGCCCGTAAAAGTGAAAGGCAAAGTATGCAAGACTGCAGTTCGCCCGGCGCTACTGTACGGATCCGAATGCTGGACAGTGAAGAGAAACCACGAGCAAAAGGTACATGTCAACGAGATGAAGATGCTGAGATGGGCGGGAGGTGTGACTCGACTCGATAAAGTGCGCAACGAATATATAAGAGGCAGCTTTAAAGTCACACCAATCACACAGAAACTCACCGAAAACCGCCTCAGATGGTACGGACATGTTAAAAGAAGAAATAAAGACCATGTGGTACAGATTGCACTAGATCTGCCTGAGAAGAAGAAAGGTAGAGGCCGCCCGCCATTAACCTGGTGGTCTAAAATACAAATAGACTTCAAAGAAGCCCATTTGCCCGAAAAGACAATCCAGGATAGATTAACCTGGCGCAGAAGAGTGAGGAGACCCGACCCTAAATAATGGGAAAAGGGCAGGACAAAGAAAAGAGTATATATGACTTTATAATTTTGCATGCTGGAAACAGCTAAGTGGCTTATTTATGTACAGTCAGCCAAGGGGATACCTGACCCCGCTATCTACCTATATCTTGAATTTTCTCCTTAATTAAAAATTATATTCATATGAAAATATATATTCAGAAAGATTTAAATTAAGACTTCCTGAATATACATTTTCATATTAATATTACTTTTAGTTTAAGAGGAAATTCAAGATATAGGTAGATGGCGGGGTCAGGTATCTCCTTGGCTGACTGTACTTATGCGAAATAAATGATTTGATTTGATTTGATTGGGGATATTTGTTTAGCCAATCTGGCCTTGTTCTAATCTGGCATTAGTAATACGTGATCTCAGTCTCTGTTATTTTTTTTTCTCAGGAACCGTGATCGCGTTTAGATGATCCCTCTTGGACTTGGTTTTTAATTGCTTCGTTATAAGGAATACTTCCGAAGTGTGTCATGATAGTCTTATCAGCAATCGGAGATATCGAGCATTCGGCACATCGTATCACTTCAGATAATTCCTGTTTGGAGTAGGTACCTACCGCGGCAGCCAGATCTAGATAATGTATCACTTGGATGTAATTTTAATGTAGTTCTTTACTTTGCGTTATCAGTTTTTATCATACAGGTTTTTTTCGTGTGTGTAAGTGGTCAACACGGTGTCAGATTTTTGAAGCTGCCTAAAGGCATCTGACATAGCTTAACGACTGCCGTCAATGATGACAGATTAGACCAACGGCTTAACGTGCCTTCTGAAGCAGGGAGGAGCATGAGATATTTGTATGCCACTTGCATCCCCCATCATCCCACTGGGGACTGCGACTGGGGTAGTCTTAACTTCACAAACTAAGTATGTCCAAATGATTGAAAAAATTCAAAATAAATTTATCCGTTTTTTATACTTAAAACAATATAAAGTATATCCATATTTTCCTTTAATGTACCCTACGCTTTTATAATAGGAATGGTAGGTTACTATAGTTTAGAAACGAGACGCAATGTGGCATTATTAAAATATATTTTCAAAATTATATCGGGAATTAACTGCAATAGCCAAATACTCGAGAAATTATCGCTGTCAGTGCCAGATGAATTCATTAATAGAAGGCGTAAACCGCCTTTCTTTGCCGTGCCTTCCTCACGCACTAATCTGGATAAGTTTGCTCCAATACCAAGAGCTTTATCTTTGTTAAATACTCTTAGTGATAGTATTGACATATTCAATTGTTCGTTAGAAAAATTCACGGGTATGACCTTGTTCTATGTACCTAAATTAAAAGATGTTGCAGCGTAGTTGCATTAGGTTTAGCCTGTAATAACACGCTGTATGTGGTTAAATAAATAAAAAAAAAAAACACTTGCGTAAGCGATTATAATGCTTACGCCTACTGGGCTATCATCATCATCATCATCATCAGGTCCTTTTTAGTCTCCACTACAGGAGCACGACCCTCTTTGTACTACTAGGGCCATACTTGGCCAGAGCAGCCAGAGGACTTGGCCTACACTCTCCACGCTGGCCAGACGGGTTGGAGAGGTCTCTTAGATGTTTATAAGCTTTGTTTAGCTTGTATTTCCTAAGTCGCCTTCTACGACATCCACGGGAAGACTTGGAGTGGTCCTATTCTACTCTGCCGGATACCACACGGCTAGCCTACTGGGCTATCGGGCTCCTCATATAAAGGTGAAGTGAACTGATGAGTTTTGGCAGAGTAAATAAGTGTAAAAAGAATTAGTAACCTTGAAGGATTGACTCTACCAGTCAATATTAACAACTTTTAGTCATCATCATCATCATTTCACCCGTAAGAAGTCTACTGCTGGACAAAGGCCTCTCCCAAGGATATTCTTTATTCCATGGCTGCGTGGTGAGTATGGCAATATCCTTCATATTGCCATACTCACCATGCTTGGCAGGCGGGTCGGCGAGTTTCTTTGGCTTCTTGTGTTTGCGACGCTGCTACTCATCCATAGCATTTTAACTTGTGGTGGGATAGGAGTTTGTTGGATTTGGGAAGGGAATGAAGGTATTGGGATATTACTCCTTCGATGCATGGCGGAAAAGAAAGTAGCAGCTCGGGAGAACTGGCGCGCGTACCCGATGGCATACCTGCAATCACCGGACAGGCAGTTAAGGATGACACCCCTGAGTGTGTCCGTACAGCGTTTCGTATGTGGTCAAAAATCAAAAATCCAAAAATCCTTATTTCTTTAACATAAAGTTATGTACAAAACTGATGGCGAATTGGAGTCCCCTTTTAAGCAAAGGTAGCTTGTGTCAGGAAACTCCGCTCCTTCGATACCATTAAGGCGCTGTGCATCAGAAGAATACCGTAAAACGTCTATTTTTCCGTCTTGGAGTTAGCCTTATCTTTCATGGAATACTATCATGGAAAAAACATGAAGTACAATTCAAAGATCAAAGTAAATGAGTACATTAAAATATTTAAAAAAAAAAATATTAAAATCTGGCAAATAATTTTTCAAAAAAAAAATCATCATCTAGTGTGTTTGGAACTTGAAATACATCTAAATATGTGTGGGGCAAGAATGATATCAAAGTTGTGTCATCATTGCGCACACACCGATACTTCTAGTAATTTTCGTCACACTTACGAAAAAGGAAATATGGCGCTGGCGCATGGTCACCAAATGACGTCATTTTTAGCGGGAAGTTCAGTCACAAAGGTGTGCTGTAATTGGAAACCTGAAGTGCCGATACGTGTCTATGGTCACCTGTACCACGCCTCGTGACACTTGTCAGCCGACTAAAGGTAGAGTGTTCAAAGACTGCACTGGTGACTAAGAGATCAACTAGGTAGATTCCACTCCGATGAAAATAACGAATTGTATGCATGCTTGAAGATTTTAATATTGCTCTAAAATTTCTAACTACACACATCTGAGATATTTAAGAAATATGCTCTTGTGTGTGTCATAGTGTGACTGTTGTGTGAAAATAAACGCACATAATGACTGTTTTGACAGAAATAAAGGCTCTCTCACACAGACGTATTATAATAGCTCGATAATACCGGATGCGTTATTGCGATATCTGTTTTTAGCACATTCTGTATTAGGACGGTTATGAAGTTACACACTGTTGCGATAATAACCACGCAATAGAGGTAGTACGCTTGCTCCGTCCTACGATATTCCAATATTAGTTCCTAGAACTTTTGTATTGGGATGGCATCACGCATGTGATCCCACACACAGCTGCGAAATCGTTAATGAGTCATGGACGAAATTTGTTTTTACTGACGGTCACGAGTCATATAAAAACTATAATATGCATATTGATTTATCATTAAACGAAGAATTTTTATCAATAACAGTAGCTTTGGTAAATAACCGACGAATACACCAAAAAAGAAATATAATTATCGGACGATAAAAACGCAGTTGTGTGTAAGGAACCGGACGCATTATCGCCTATGTGGGAGAGCCTTCATTTTACGTACTGTTAACAATTCAGTAGTGTGTTGGCTTCCTCAAGATATTTTCTTCTCAGGAAGTTAAAATTAATTAAGTATAATGAATATAAATCTTCGCCGTGGTTATACTGACGACGTCTGTGGCGTCTATTTTACATAGATTTCTTAAATCTATTTGATTTAAGAAATCTATGTAAAATAGACGCCTATCTGTTGTAAACTTGTAATGTAAGAATAAGTATTATATCCCTGCGATGAATGTTCAGTGCATAGAAAAACTTAAGCTAAGTTTATTTTGTTCTGTCATATACTGTATTTTTTTTTGTTAAATATCAAGTATAAATAAATAAATAAAAAGATAAAAAATTATATAGAAGAAATGGTGCCTTAATCATTCACTCAGCTTAACGCTAAATATCTGATTCACAGTACCTACCTAATAATCTGAAACATTTCAGTAGGCGACCAAATCGATGTTTGAGATAGAGAGATAAGGCGCTCTGGAGTGCTGGACAAACACACAGATATCTTTAAAACGAATTACTGAGCCATTATCACGATAACCTAACCTAGTTTTGGAGATAAAGTATCGAGATTATTGTAAAGTATTGACACTTCTTAGAATCGTGTCGATATTTTAAAACGTATTTCGTCTATTTTTGTTTCTACGGGACTTCCTTTTATTAATTTTATACTCAACCTGATATTTCGATGACGTTGCGGCCGTAATGGTTTCTAACAGATTTCAGAGAAAGAGGAAGTATCTATTCGGTCGGGGGTAAAGTCGTATTTTGTATGGAGATGTTTTTTCATATGGATAACCATATGAAAAAAGAAGGCCAATGCATACCACTCCATTGCCAAAAATAGTTGTTGAGTGCGTTTTTTTATAACATAGAACGGCAAACGAGGAAGTGAGTCACTGATGGGAAGGATCACCGCTGCCTATGGAAAAATACAACACCAGGATGTAACAAGCGGCCGGCCTTTCAGAGAGTTAGGGGAGAGGAAATAGGGGAAGGATGGGCCTCCTGCTCTCTCACTCACCGACTGAAGCATAAGCGGTAAAGCTTTTACTCAGACGTCAATTTTCTGTAAGAGTGTGGTATTTCCCCGGACGAGCCGGCCCACTCATGCTACTAGCAAAAATGAATTTTATGGGTAGCGTGGCTCTACCTCGACTAAGTTTCCACACAGTAACACGTACAAGAGCCTAGCTCTTATGGAACTTAGCGACAAACCTCTCCATATCATGCAATTGTGGTGGTCCTAAGATCGGGAAATGTTATCAATTCTAGTACCTCCTTGATTGCATTCTTTCTTGCGTCACAGAAAGACCACCAAAGTTGCACTAAGAAAGTACATAACTAACTAAGTACAGTCACCTGCAAATAGAAGTTGAGTAAAAAGTCGTGTGTAGCTACGAATACTATTTAAAAATATCAGCAATTTCAACTCTATGTATGTGGCATAAGGTTCATGATATTGCTAAATATATATTCCTTCCTGATCAGTGCAACCGATTTTCACCTTAAGGCCTTTTGCAGGTGACTGTACATGTCGATACGCCGCCCGCGGCTCCGCTCGCGTTAGTGTCGATCTCGCGGAAACAGTACTTTTTTCGGGATGAAAGGTCAGCCATTTTGGCGTGATTGAGGAACAAACATCTAAACATAAAAACAAACAATCTTTGGCATTTATAATATTAGTAGGATGAGCGCAACACGTATCATTTCTAAAACAACTTAAAAAATAATACTTACAACTAGAACTAAATATAACTTTATACAGTTATATTTAGTTCTAGTTGTAAGTATTATATATATATGTACACTAAATAAAAGTTATGAGGGTCATTTTCTATGTTATTCTTTTAGGTTGCGCACCTATATTAAATAAATACTAAATAAATATATATGAACAAATCACACAAATTGAGCTAGCCCCAAGGTAAGTTCGAGACTTGTGTTATGGGATACTAACTCAACGATACTATATTTTATAACAAATACATATATAGATAAACATCCAAGACCCAGGCCAATCTGAAAAAGATCATTTTCCATCTTGAGCTGGCCGGGGATCGAACCCGGGCACTCCGTGTCGCAGGCTGGCGTGTTAACCACTGCGCCACGGAGCTGTCAGAGTGTCAGAGTATTGAATAATAGTTTTGAATTAGAATTTGAATTTGAAAAACACCTAATAACTATAACCTTTTAACCTTTGATTAATTCGTTCTTTCATTAACTAAAAAAATACTGTTCCCTAGTAATCTACAAGAATATGCGCGGCGAGAGCGAGACAACATCGCTCTTAGGTCTCAAAGACCTGGGATCTGTCTACTCTGCAGGGAAATAAGACGTGATAGTTGTTATAGTCTTCCATGCTGGTCTGGGAGAAAAATAAAACGTAGAATGTACCAGCTGCTTATCTTCCCGCGCAGATCGTAAAAGCCGATCGAGGGATTGGGCTAAACTCTGCGGAATCATATCAATAGGCGATGCGGCTAGCAACCCATCACTATTTGATTCCGTTTTCTATCTACATGCCCTCCAACATGCTAAATGTGGCTATAAGGTCTTATAGGCCTAGGCTCTGTCTATCCCGCAAGGGAAAAAGACTTATACTATGTATGTATGTATCTCCAAACTGCACTGAATGCGATACCGTAGAGGACGTACACCATGTGTTGATGGAGTGTGTTCGGAACGAGTCACTCCGCTTCGACAACGTGGGCGAGTGTAACAGCATTCTGGCCTCCCCACTATCTGAGGAGGCCAGAAAGCTGTTCCAGTTGTATTTTGCCATATTATGAACTATAACTAATGTTATATAATTATTGTATGTACCTACTAATATGTCTAGTGTATATCTAATGTATACCTTACGGGGGTGACATATCACTGCGTGACAAAACCCCTTTAAATTATTTAAGATTAAAAAAAAAAATGTTTGTATGTAGTAGTCATTTATGTATGTATGAAAGCGAGTAGAAAGGAAGGTATAAGGAAGATACGACCAAACTGCCTCCGTGGTCCAGTGGTTAAGGCGTTTGCGTTTAGATCCGGGGGTCGTCAGTTCGATTCCCACGGGAAGCATACTTTGTTAAGTTACTTTCAGATTGGTTAGAACTCTGCAGGCTTGAATCACCTAATTGTCTGATAATAAATATGATTCCTTGCTTCGGAAGGCACGTTAAGCCGTTGGTCCCGGCTGCCATCAGGTAGTCGTTAAAGGAACCACGTCAGAGGCCGAGAGGAGGAAGAACTCTGACATCAGGGTGTACATAGTCGATTGACCGTGACACGAAATGATGATGATGACGACCAAAGTGAGTAAGATAAGTTTAGAAACAGATCTTGGATTTTGCCATTACTGCAACACACGCAATACATGAGTTCATACACGCATTTTGCGGAAACGCTCTGCCATTCATGCCGTTTCGAGAAAAGCAAACAAAATCTTCCTGCCTGCCTTGAATGATCTCGCATACCACGGTAACCAGATTCGAAAACAAACCATCTCGAATACATATTCGATTCTTCGAAGCCTCAGTGAGAAAATAAAGATAAGTAACGGAAGGATCACTTAAATTTATTTTATTTATTCAAAAACTTTATTGAACCTTAAAAGGTAGCAGTCAACCCTTGGGAAATGATAAGCAGATAAAATAAATAGATGCAAAATCAAAAGAAATATATATAGGATGAGACTAAGAAAAGTTTATAAATATATAAAATAAATATTCTACACATACGAATGATATAAATATCTTACACATGTATGTATTTATTTAGCGCACATTGTATATTATAAATGCGAAAGTAACTCTGTCTGGCTGTTGGCTCTTCACGGTTCGACATCTGAACAGATTTCAATGAAATTTGGTATGCAGATAGCTTGAAGTCTACCCTTTATCCCGGATAAAGTACTGTTCCCTAGGGATCTCCATTCAAGCGGGCGGAGCCGCGAGCAAAACCTAGTATGTAAGATATCTCATGACGTTGCTTCATCGTATAATTTATATCCATCAATAGTTTTCGAAGGATTTATACCCTCTGTTCTCGAATCAAGTTATTAGACCGAGATGCTTGGAAAATATACATTTAAAAATATCTAGGTTAGGTATATCTTTAAAATTAATACAATTGATAAGCAAAAACTCAATACCTGCGTTTATTAATCTTTTTCCTCAATCTTTCTCCTCTTCATTTTGAGCGGACAGCGTGTATAGGTACTTATAACCTAGAAAAAAGTAGATTATATTCTGCAATGGCTGCAGAGCAGGCAAGAAAGTCATCACGCATTCAGAACTTATATCATAACACCTAGAGTCCATGGGCGACGAGAGAGGATGGATAGTGAAAGAAGCGAGAATCCGATTATTTTTTTTAATCCATACTTACTTGCAATAGCAGAGCAAAGCAGCTGATGGTGACAGACAAATTTGACGGAAAACGACCTAGAGGCCGCAGCCCTACGAGATGGTCGGACCAAGTCCGATCATCTCTAGACATCAATCTTAATACAGCCCTCCACGTAGCAAAAGACCGAACTGGTGGAGGGAAATACTTAGAGAGAAGGTGATTCTGCGGGGGAGTCACGACCCTCAGCAATGAATACGACGCATGGAGTAGGATTTCCCATAGTGTTTCTTCCTTGCGGTATAGTTTGTGGAGTACCACAAACGTATGTAGTAACATATAAGTTGTCGCATATGTAATACTCTTCATTTGTGTACGAAGCCTGAATGGACGCCCATTCACGATCGACGTAACGGTACTTATGGTCTATCGGCGGCCAACTTGATAAGAGCTCTGGCACTCCTTGGCACTATGTATTCATTGATATCGTTATTCATAGAAAAGATCATTTTACTTTCTTCTACCATCAGAGTAGGTGATTTGTCACAAGCCGTTAAGAGTAAACACTTAGCTCGAGAGAATTGAAAAATAGGTATCTGTAAAATCTATTGCTGTCGCACCATGCCTAAACAACCCCTGCAGAGTGCAATTGAGACAACTGCAGCTCGGACCGAAAATACCTTTATAAGTACTCAAAATTAACGTTTCGTAGCTGTGGCTGTGTTTCTTCTATGCTTTTTTTTCTAATATAATCGCGTCAAATTTGTTTTTATGATGTTTGAATGCAACGGAAATTCTTACCAATTTTTCAGGTTTTTAAAGGTTTACATCTCTTTAAATAATTAAATTATGAAAAAAATTTAACATAGGGACTTGCTAATACAATAATAGTTTTTTTTTGTAAAAAAAATCGCTAGTCTATTATAAAACATAGTATTGTTGAATTAGTAGCCTACGACACAAATTCACAACTGTGGGGCTGGTTCCATCTGTGTGATTTGTCCCTATAGATATATTACATACATAATATCACGTCTTTTTCCCTTGCGCGGTAGACAGAGCCCAGGTTTATAAGACCTTATGGCCACATTTAGCATGTTGGAGGGCGTGTAGATGGAAAACGGAATCAAATAGTGATAGATTGCTAGCCGTATCGCCTATTGACATAAGTCCGCAGCTTTTCGCCCATTCTCTCGATCGGCTTTTACGATCTGCGCGGGAAGAGAAGCAGCAGGCATATTATACGTTTTTTCTTCTTTTCTCCTAGACCATATAGTTAATATTTCATCATCATCGTCATCAGGTCTTTTTAGTCTCCACTACAGGAGCACGACCCTCTCTGTACTATCAGAGCATATTTGGCTAGAAGTGACAGACATTAATATTGCCAGCGTGGAGAGTGTAGGACAAATGCCTACACTCTGTGTTTAAAAAACTTTTTTTATCCGAATTCAGATGAAGATTCCATCTCTGTTTTCATGGAAATACAATCATAGAAAGTCTCTAGTTTCTTTCTACGACATCTTCAGAAGTATTACGCATGGTGCACATACAGCTCAAGTTCCGCTGGTCGGAGTAAGAGTTCTCTTAGGATGCGGGTCTCGTCGGGGACTTCCGTGAAGCGATGTGTGTCCATTTACACCGCAGCACGTATGATATTTGGTTATTTCTGTGATAATGTTCCAATGTTAATGAACAGGAGATACAGTTATGATTTCTCTACATTCTTGTACTGTGCAGTGTTTTCGACAGTTAAGTAGAAATTACTAGGAATAAATGTCTCATTAGTTATAAAAAAAATATTCTCTTTGCATACGTCACATTGGTAACACCCAAAAATCATTGTTCGATTCAGGGATCCATTATTGATATATTAAGCATCAAAGTGCAAATTTTTGTTGGATCGAATGTGAACACATTTGACTCCAACAAAAATTAGCACCCCCTGCAGTCTAATTGTTTATGGATACGTAAAAAACCAGGACAGTAGCATATAGAACAAAGTACAAGGAAAAATATCGTAATTATTAAGTAAGTAATTAGCCGTGTGGTATCCGGCAGAGTAGAATAGGACCACTCCTACTCTTCCCATAGAGGTCGTAAGAGGCGACTTAGGAAATACAAGCTAAACAAAGCTCATAAACATCAATGAGACCTCTCCAGCCCGTCTGGACGGCGAGGAGAGTGTAGGCCAAATCTTCTGTCTGCTCTGGCCAAGTATGCTACCGGTAGTATAGAGAGGGTCATGCTCCTACAGTGGAGACTAAAAAGACCTGATGATGATGATGATGAACACATGGACTACCTTGCATCCCCGAAAAAGTACTCTTCCCGCGGATTCAACATTTAGTTCAGCTAATTCATAAACTTCTGTATTAGATATTGTCTTTGGTATTAGTAATAACCATAGATTAAAAAAAAATCGTCATACTTCTATGGTAATACTCGTAACTGTTCAATGTAATCCAAATCATTTACACTCACATATTAACACATTTTTTTTTAAATCTACATATTAAGGAAAAGGTGTTGATGTTTCACAAGAACATAATTTCTGGGAGGTAACATTGTCGTCAAATAGTTATAGTCGACCAACTTATAAAATGACATGAAACTACGGAACCCTACACTACGCGTGGCCCGACATGCACTTGGCCGGGTTTTCTTTTAGCCAAACAACATTGTATGAATGGAAATGCTTGTATAATCTGCGTGCAAGTCACGTGCATGCAAATCTCGTCTCCTCTCAGCATTACCATCTCAGCGGACTGCTCGTTGGGCAGAGCTTCATCAATATGGGCACCGCATCTGGAGGCAACGGCCGCCGCTTCCGTGCTCCTAGCTTTTTTAACTTCCTTTCGAAATGTCTTTTTGCTGTGTGATGTAATAGGATGTTTTGAGGTGTTGACCTTTTGATGATCTGTTTGTTTTGTGTGTGTTAGTGGCCGACACTGATGTGAAAACATGTTATCATCATCACTACAGCCGCAAAAAGACCACTGCTGGACAAGGGCCTCTCGAAGGATTCATTATTCTATGGGAGGATATTGCCATACTTACCACGCTTGGCAGGCGGGTTGGCGAGCGCAGTTTCTTTGGCTTCTTGTGATTCCAATACTGCTACCCATCGCAGGCATTTTTAAGCTGAGGAAGGATAGAAATTTGTTGGATTTGGGAAGGGGATAATATGTATTGGGATACTACTCACTCGCAGTGACGTGCAGTCCATATAGACTGTTAGACACTGTCTACCCTGCAGTCGCTAAATAAATACAATTTTTTTTTCTTACAAAAAAATAATTATATTAGGTGCGCCTGCAAAATTCTGCTAGCAAATACTTTATAGTCGATTTTGATCAAGTACGGCGCTGTGGCCGCGGCCCGCGCTTGCCCGCGCTAAGCAGTATGTATACGCGTAAGCCGCTTAAGACAAAATTTCAAAGGTCTGACTTTTCACGCACACGGAAGTCGCTTTTGTAGTAGTACAAGTAAACATCTTTCATCGATTCACACATGCAAATCAAATTTGCGCTGTGTGTGTGAATTGAAGACACTGTCTCCGAGGTTTCTATTGGCTGCCGCGCGCGAAGTAAATGTCATCGTCACTTGTCAATGTCATTACAGATATTAATCATACTTATGCCAATGTCATTGATTTACATGTTTACAAACAATCCAAGAGGAAAGTTTTATTTTAAAATTAATTGCTTTATCAGTTAAATTTCATTTGTGACAAAAATATTTTCATGTCAACGTTGTGTCGCTTAGTGTTTGCATGCCAAAACCGAAATATAAAGTGTTATGTGAACACGCTTTTGAACAAATCAAGTAACCGGTTAGTTATGGTTAGTTATTCTGAAGTTTAATCTTAAACCGTATGATACGTGAACGTGGCTCACAGGTTGTAATCATATCTCTTATCTTTTGCTTGTTTTGAATACTTTTGCGGTCGAAGATCGAAAGACTATCATAATATTAAACGAGTTGTATTGTAGATAACTAGCCGTATAGTAAGGTAAGGTATATAGGTGGTATGTTTGTAAGTAAAGTTTATAATTATGTCTACCCTATGATAAATGTCTGTGCACGTCACTGACTCACTCGGATGATTGGGGGAAAAGCAAGTAACAGCTGGGGAGGCCGCGCATACCCTATGCCATGCCTGCAGCCACCGGACAGACAGTTTAGGATGACACCCTTGACTTAAACATTTTATTACATCAATATTTTATGGCTGGCTAAAAGCATCTGACTACAGATCTGTAATATACCTACACTCCTTCATTTGACTTAGTAATTGCCCTCTTATATTGACAGCTGGGATCAACGGGTTAACGTGCAATACTAAGCATTACATTTGCTACGTTTCAGTCTATATGTCCGTGGTATCGAATCTAATTGCCTCCGTGGTCCAGTGGTTAAGGCAATTGCCTGTAGACCTAGGGGTCGTAGTTTCGATTTCCACTGGAAGCATACTTTGTTTAGTTGTTTCCAGTTTGGTTAGGACATTGCAGACTTGAATCACCTGATTGTCTGATAATAAAGATGGTTCCTTGCTTCGGAAGGCACTTTAAGCCGTTTGTCCCGGCTGCCATCTGGTAGTCGTTAAAGGAACCACGTCAGACGCCGAGAGGCGGTTCCGAAGAACTCCAGGGTGTGCATGGTTATGATCGTGACACCTACACGAAATGATGATGATCGGATCGAATGTGAAACACAAGGGCAGGCCGAGGGATATATTGACTATTTTTATGAAAACCCCCATGATATGTACTCGTAGTATGACTGGCGGAGGCTGGAATTCCACTCCGTAGTAATTTGAATAAGATGACGCGACATTGAGTGATGGCGCTGATAACATCTCTATTGTCTAATAATAAGAATTCATTATAATACGTACTTATAGATTACATACTCGTACTTGTGAATAGTAGCAAAATGATAGCGTCCGTGGCACAGTGGTTAAAACGCCAGTTTGCTACACGAGGGGTATCGGGTTCGATTCACTATGTCAAATCATATTACGTCATGACTGCTATTTTAAACGTGCATGCGGGATTGAGTGCTTCAAAGCCCTCCAACAGATAATGTAATGCACGCGGATTAACTATCGGATGAAGACAGAGAGACAGAGAGTATACACCGTGAATTGTCATTCATTTATTCAGCCCATCGATATGAACAACTTTTGCTATGAGACCAATCCTAGGAACTTATTTGGGATAGGTCATAGATGTTTGGTATTTATATACAAATTCAAAAAGTCTTTATTTAACTCCACAAGTTGCACAGTACGATTTAAATAACAGTATTCACATATAAAACTAGTGGGAGCTTTGGAGACGACAAACTAGGCCGGAGCCTGTATCTTGGGTCACCAGGTCCATTTGCATTTGCTGAGGCTATTATATCTCAATCTAGTTAGAATTAAACTAATATTCAATTATTCATAGAGTGTAAACAAATTTATTTGCAATGAACACTTGAAAACTATTTGATTGTTTTATAAATTTGGCGAGCTCCGTGGCGCAGTAGTTAACACGCCAGCCTGCGACACGAGGACCCCGGGTTCGATCCCCGGTCAGGTCAAGATGGAAAATGATCTTTTTCAGATTGACCTGGATCTTGGATGTTTATCTTTATATGTATTTGTTATAAAATATTATGAGTATCGTTGAGTTAGTATCCCATAACACAAGTCTCGAACTTACTAGGTCAATCTGTGTGATTTGTCAGTATATTTATTTATATAAATTCCGATTTATAGTATCCTCTAATACGCCATACAAATCTACATATCTGTTAGTAACATTTAATAAAATTATACTAATATTCTTAGTACGAAAGTAACTCTGTATATCTGTTACTCTATAATATTATAATGTCTATGGATACTCTTCACGCTGCTGCCACTGAACCGAAGGAGGGATAGAGCGCAAGCCGCCGGCAAACGCTAGTACGTTATAATTTTCGCGTTAGAAGTCGTGGGATAAGCTAGTACATACAGGATGAAATTGAATTCATTAGCATACCTTTAAGGAGTCACTCAGACCACGAATCTGAACAAATTTCATTATGGGACCTACTTTGACATCGTGAAATAATATATTATATTATTATGCTCTTTCATACAAAAGTGGAATATTTTCTTGGCCAAAATCTATGGAACAGCAGATTTCTTTTTTGCAATTTCTGTGTTGGTACCATATTGAAAGTTGGTTAGATTCGTGGTCTGAGTCACTCCTCGAACGTATGCTAATGAATTCAATTTCACCCGGTACATATGTGAGTCATCTCGTTTTCAGGCCTGAATGGCAAGCACTCAGGTTACGTTCATTGATAAGGGATGCGGCACAATGCGGCATTATGCGGTACCCGGAATGCGGTGTTTACGACAACACTCTGTAGATGTGAGGACACTCCTCTTGGGGCTTTTCATTCAACCTTTTAATATTTTAAGGCTTTTAATATTATTAATGTTAAAGTGAGTTTGTTGCAATTGTACAACACCAGTAGCGTAGTCGGAATATCAAAAGTTGTGGGGAGCAGGCGGGGAGGAAATTGGGAGTGAAGAAGGATGGGCCTCCGGCTCTGTCACTCATAAAACGAAGTATAGAAGCGGTAAAGCTTCTACTCAAATGTCGATTTTCTGTGAGAGTGTGGTACTTCCCTTCTTGTTTTTACGCAAACGTTGATTTTTTGTGAGAGAGCGGTACTTCCCCGGACGAGCCGGCCCATGCAAAATTAATTTTTGCAGGTATTTTGCCGGTTGGCTTTACCTCGCCTAAAATTTTTGTTAATATTTATTTCCAAATATAAACAAAATTTATATACAGAGCCTGCTAGGTCCTGATCTTAAGGCCAAACTTAGGTTGATATTAGGTGTGTAGATGTAAAAAGGAACTATCAAAATAGATTATTAAAATATTTACCCGTTCCTTGGACTAGCGTTTACTTATTATTTAATGATATTTTATTATTTTTGAGTATTTTGAACAAGTATATAATATCAATACGTTTTTCAACACAAATGTATATTCTATTATATATTGTTTATTTAGCTAAAAAACAATTCAACTTAATATTAACAACATAAAAATAAAAAATTATAAATAACTTACAACTTTACAACATGGTTTAATAAATAATATTAGGTAAGTATCCACGCTTAAAGAGTTAGAAGACAGGACCTAGCAAATGATTTCCATTAAGAATACACCTTTTCAATGCGTATAAATCTGAACAAATATTTAATAAGAGGATCGATCGATTTATCAGTTTATTTTGAATTATCTTATACTGTTATTGGTCTACTTTGATTCTATTTTCCACCTTACGCCCACCAACATGCTCAACGTGGCTTTCAGGACTTAAAAACATGAGCTCTGTTTACCTCGCAAGGGAAAAAGACGTGATACTATGTATGTATGTTACTGTTCTGACAACTTCAGATATTAAATTCGGTCAAAAAATTTGATGCGGTTGGGGTTTGAACCTGCGACCTAGGTCTATGTACGACCTACTGCCAACTGAGCTACCGCATGTTCCAACCTCACCATATTTTATTTCTTAATTTATTAAGAGTTTATCAAAATAACGTTGTGAATGCAAAGAAAACACTTATAAAAAATTATGTTTATATCGCGAAAGTTTAAAACAAAAAGAAAGACAATGAATATAAAACAAAATAAGCATAAATCAATAAAATAAATGCCATTCTCGATAGCACCGCGCAGAGTACATAAATAGCCAGTACCTGCCGCGCATCGTTATTGGCTGAACTGATTTGCATGCGGTTTGCATCAACATCTTGTGAGATGCTTGAGGAAAGCGCGAAGCGAATATGTGCCGTTTATATGGTAATGGACATTCTTTTCGATATACAATGGTTTTTTTTATACTAAACCACCATATTGATGGAGATGATGTCTTTAGCAAACAATATCATTTGGGACAAAAGAAAAAACGTAGAATGTGCCAGCAGCTTCTCTTCCCGCGCAGATCTACACGCCTTCCAACATGCTAAATGTGGCCGTTTTCCAGCTGAAAACGGGATTAAAATAGTGATGGGTTGCTAGCCACATCGCCTATTAAATAAATAAAATAAATAAATATATACGGACAAATCACACAGATTGAGCTAGCCCCAAAGTAAGTTCGAGACTTGTGTTATGGGATACTTACTCAACGATACTATATTTTATAACAAATACATATATAGATACACATTCAAGGCCCAGGCCAATCTGAAAAAGATCATTTTCCATCTTGACCTGGCCGGGGATCGAACCCGGTCACTCCGTGTCGCAGGCTGGCGTGTTGACCGCTGCGCCACGGAGCTAGTAAAATCTGCAAAAGCATATTGACATGCATTTGCAGATTTATAGCGCTAATAGACTACAGATTTTTAGTAACTGGGGGCCGGAGATGTAGCTTGGCTGCGATGCGACGGGGGTAGCTAGGCTGGTGATGCTGGCTTGAAAGGACGGCTGGCAAAGCACGCTCGTGAGGCTGCGTGAGAAGACGCAGGGCGGCTCAGCAAAGGAAAAATTGCGAAAAGCATACATTTTTAGGTACATCATTATAATCAAATTATGTTTTATAATTATAAACTTAATATAGATAATGGTACGGAACTCTGCGTGCGTGAGTCCGACTCGTACTTGGCCGGTTAGAAAAATACGTGTATTCTGAGAAATAAATGATAAACTCGATTACTAGTGAATTTACATGGAATTTCAGTGACGAGTAAAGGTGGGTATACCGTCTCGGAATCGATTGGGTGATCATCGACCAAAGTTTTCCGTTTAGGCAAATGGGCAGGCTTATTCTGTATATGGGCGATACGGATTTTGTTTTCCATGAGAATGAAAAACTACAAATGCAATTAAGTTTAATTTATTCTACTATAAGTAATTAAGATATTTCAGCGCGCCTCCGTGAGGTTACGGGTGATGCAGGTAATACATTTATGATGATTATGAAATCCATACTAATATATACTACCGTAATATTATAAATGCGAAAATAACTAGGTCTGTCTGTCTACCTTTTACTCTTCAACCATTGAACCAATTTGGATGTTTGATATGCATGTAGTTTGAGGCCTGGTAACGGACATAGGGTACCTTTCATTCCGGGAAATTCTACTGTTCCCGAGGGATTGACGTAACGCAGGCGGAGCCGCGGGCAATAGCTAGTTTTCTATAAATTTTCCTATCGAATATCGTTTTCTAATTGTAAAACGCATCAGAATACTCCTCCTGATTTCTCATAGCGTCTATTGTGTGGATTCTGCGTATCGGAGATCGAGTACGACCCGTGCATACTAATAGTCACCCCGGCTGCGCCCGAGATGGCGCGGTGACGAACCTTATTGTTATGTGCACCTCACATAACTGGATGTTGTACACATGAGTGTGTATCAGCTTTAAACAGTTGTTTGTGTCCACATGTTTTGATAGTAGACCCTGAGTACTGGGTTAAAGTAAAATGATAAAATATCTAATATTAAAGTTAAAAAACACATTTCTGTTACACCCTGTATAACAATGTTTTAATACAAAACAGCGGACGTTAATATGCGATCAATGAGAAGTGCAATACAGCAATTGTCTAAGCTCACTTTTCCTTTGGCTGGCTGAATCAAAAACCATTTCGAGAAATACGCTCAAATAATAATATTATCGACATAAAATATATTTTAAAAACAAAGATATTTTAAAAACAAAGATATTTTAAAAACGAAGGTTTATTGAGAAATTCAAAAAATACATTTAAGAATTTGTGATGTCATTTGTGGACGCATTTTTCTAAACCTGTCAATATAGATTTTTCTTTTAAAAATAATTTCTGTTATAAATTTATATCTACATCTTACATGAAATCACTTTACTTTGTATATAAATTTTCTACCTAAGTCCAATACAATAAAAAGCGACCATGAAAATCACACTTTTAGAAAATTTATATTTCTAACTAATGAGTGAAAACTTTAAAAAATTGCAGATATGGCCATCCCGTTATTTTCGCGAGATAATTACTTATTATTTTTTTTTCTTGTTCACCTACACTCATTCTGTGTGGTGTAATGAGGGTAGGCAATCATGTTCGATGAGTAAAATAACAGTTTTGCGACACGGACATATCTAAAAATTTACCATTTAGAGTATTTAAACATTTTAATATAAAGCTTTAAATATTTTAATAGATATACACACTAAGAATACTAAATTGACTATATTTTGTATATGAAAGCTCAGTAGAGATTATGTTTCCTTTTTCTGCCGAAGTTAAAATAGCGACGCCGTCAAAATGGTTCGATAATTTGCTACTACTTTTGAACTTTCATGCCAGTCAAACAGATTGAACTTGGGGTTATCCCGGGTTACATACGCCTACTGAGGTCAAAGGATGTCAGAGTCATCCATAGTGGGGGTAACGCGGCTGAAACATTACAAGAAAAATCGGTATGTTCGCATTTATCTACGTATTATCGACTAGCTTTTGCCCGCGACGAGGACTTACCACGTTGAAGTCGAAAATTGGACCAAGGAATCACGTTTTCCCATAAAAATATTGCCCCCTTAGGGTAAGAATTTCAAAAAATCTTTTCTTATCGGATGCCTAAGTCATGCAAAGAACACCAAAACCCTCCAAGTTTCTACGATCAGTGGTTTAGGCTGTACGTTGATTCGTCAGTCAGGGTCAGGGCGAAGCATTTTATATGTATAGATTATTTGCATCAATACATGACATGGGGTTCTTTAAAAAGGGCGTGAAAAGATTTCTTCAAGGTCAGCAACGCGCGAGACCCTTTGTGTTGCAGGCGTCCATAGGCTAAGGTAACCGCTTACAATCAGGTGGGCCGTATGCCTGTCTGCCTACTAAGTGGTATAAAAAAAATGTATTATGTAATACTATAAATAAATATCTAAAAAACTATGTACATTATTAAACATACCTGCTGATCTGATATGCGTCAATGTTTGCCTTGCTATAGGAGTATAATGATGTTTTTCTCACATAACACAAGAAGTAGCGTGTGGTCAGTCACTCGATGAGATGTTCATCTCCAGGGTTCAGTCAACTGGTATCTCCGCGAAGTTATCTAAATGAATCAGACGCATTCGACCGACAAACTATGTATCTGGCAGTAGGGTTATACACTCGACAATTTGTAATCGTTGAGCTTTTTACGCCATAACTAATATTATAAATGCGAAAGTGAGTTTGTTTGTTTGTTACGCTTTCACGTTGTAACTACTGAACCGATCATCATGAAATTTTGCATACACGTTATCTGGGGTACGGAGAAGGACATAGGGTACATTTTATGACGACTTTGAGTATTACTATTATACTTTTTTATATTTATTAAATTTAATTATTAAAATAATTTATTTTTATTAAACGGTTTCACTTACGTATTGTTAGGATGATCTACAACCTAGATTAAATATAGTGCAGCATGGCGCTCGGTATCAGGCCGTTAAGCTTTTCAACAAGCTTCCACAGGAACTGAAAATCATACGCAGTCATCACAAATTCAAAACGAAAATGCGTGACTTTTTACTGGAAAGGTGTTACTACTCAGTTGACGAATATTTGACCAGATTATAGAATTATATTTTTATCTCATGACTATTAAATGAATAATTTTAATGATAAATATTGAATTTATAAATTATAATTTGTATTGTTTATTTGATTTTGTTGTATTGTTTATTTTATTTTGTTTTGTTGTAATTCGAACACAATGTATATTGTTATTATGAATAAATGATTGATTGATTGATTGATAGACGGTATCGTCGACAAGTTTTAGCCAATTTAGATGGACAACTTCAGGGCGAGTGTTAATGCCGTCGCGACACGGCAGTCCCTCGAACACTGCCTTACCACTTTGAGTATATTTCCAAGGTCTAACACCTCCCTGTCTCAGTCGCTGTCTGAGCATGGCAATAACTTTCCATGGAACGGAGTATCCTTGGGAGAGGCCATTGTCCAGCAGTGGACTTTTATGGCTGTAATGATGATGATGATGAATACCTCGCTCTTTGGTTCTAGGGCACTATACGTTCAGTTTTTACTCCACCTGCCACTTTTCCTGACAAACTATTCCTGACATCCTGTAGTAATAGTACATTACTGCAGAGGCCGGGAAGTAAGGGATTGCCGGACGAGTAGAGTTTTCAAGGCCGAGCGTCAGCGAGGCTTTGGCAATAAATACGAGTCCGGCAAGCCGATTCCCGGCAAAGGCATGTATTGTGCTTTTCTCAATAAATGCGAGGAAATAATGAAAGACGTACTACTGAGAATAAATGAGTATAAAATAAAAATCGATAATAGTATGTACATTTTTAATTTCATATTTGTTTTACGGCATTTGATGTTCTACGCCTTTTCCTTCATATTTTTCAACGTTTTATCAAAGAAATTATGGTATAATTGATTTCGTTGATTCGACGTAGTTCCTGGCGATAATTCCCACGAATCCTCTGGTTTGATCATAGCACGCACGACGCAGTAACGCGAGCGACCACCAGCCCGCTATGTAAATCTCTAAATCCGCACCATGACACTTTAGTTAGTCCACACATTGATCATAAACATTCATAACACCAAATTACACCGATTTTACATTATAAAGTCCACTAGAAGCAATCTGAAAAACAATCCAAAACAACAACCTTGCTTGCAGTACGCCGAAAATAAATAATAGTACATACATTCCCGCGTTATTTTCTTTTTAATTTTAATTGTCATTTCGTGCTAAGGAAACATAGCCCATACAGCCCAGGCATATTTTACCCAAAAAATTTACTACCGTAAGAATCTCCTTTCCCGCGTTTTTTCTTTTTATTATTGTGAAACGCGAGAGACATGGAGCGGTCACTGACGATCAGGATTTTATAATAAAACAAAGCAGCTGGCGCATAACAATGCGCATTTTAATCCACTAGGGACAATATCAACACAATGCATCACAATATGAAGCTACGCTTATGTTGGTCGGTCGGCTGCTCAGCAAGAAGTGTGGCTTTCTCTAGGCGGTGAACGCAACGACGGTACGGCGGGAAGGGTGAGTGAAGGGGCGAGCTGTGACGTCACGCCAGCATGGCAGTTTGGTTTGTTGCGTTACAATCGGCCATCCTGCAACAATTGCTCCCGCAATGAGAGCAAGACATCTGGTTAATAAAATATTCTAAGTTCGTTGGCTTGGACCGTCGGTAAACAAGTTCTTGGCTTGGACTCGTGGTAGACAAGATCTAGGCTTGGACTCGTGGTAGACAAGATCTAGGCTTGGACTCGTGGCGGACAAGATCTAGGCTTGGACTCGAGGCGGACAAGATCTAGGCTTGGACTCGTGGCGGACAAGATCTAGGCTTGGACTCGTGGCAGACAAGATCTGTGCTTGGACTCGTGGTAGACAAGATCTAGGCTTGGACTCGTGGTAGACAAGTTCCAGGCTTCGACTCGTCGTAGACAAGTTCCAAACTTCGACTCGTCGTAGACAAATACCAGGCTTTGACTCGTCGTAGACAAATTCCAGGCTTTGACTCGTCGTAGACAAATTCCAGGCTTCGACTCGTAAACAAGTTCCAGGCCTCTGACTGTTGGCTTAGCTTGGGTCCATGGCATGGCTCGAGCCCCTGGCTTGGCTTGGGCTCTTGGCTTGGCTGGGCCCCTGGCTTGGCTTGGGCCCCTGGCTTGGCTTGGACCCTGGCATGGCTTGGACCACTGCTCGATTTGGGCCATTGGCTCGCATTAAACATTGGCGTGATTAGGGCAAATGACTAGGCATCTTCTAGATTCATCATATCATTTGCAATGTACGAATGAATATTATTGATCAACACACTCAAAAAAATCCTTTTTCAAGACTGTATAGTAATGGGACCAACTAGCACAGTAACCCTATTACAGAACTACAAGTAGAATCAAATATGTTAAGTAATATCAAGATGAACTGCAAGTCTTTCAATAAACACTGTCAGACTTATAGCAGCATTATGAAAGAGGCTTCATCCTAAAATTTACTCAGTTGATATTTCTATACGATTGGAATATAAAATTCAAATTAAACTAGCTTCACTTCAGATTCAACGACACCTAGCTATACAATATAATTCACGAGTAGAATGAAGTACATCGGCCTGCGATTATATCACAGCGATATGACAAGAGCAATCTTGAAACGAACACACTCCCAAAAATATTCTTTATTAAAAATGGCACATGATCAGTGGAAAAGATTTAAAAAGAAAGGGCTGGCCTACAATGAACTTTTTAACCTTTTCTTAAGGAATTGAAAACCCAGTGCATTACTAGAGTATTATCAGATTTGTCAGAAAAAGAACCAGAGAAGTTATAGGACTACCAAGGCCGTTATAGGAGTAATAAAGCTTTATACAAAAATAACAGTTACGGTTGACTTTACATTTTAAAAGATAATTATAGTCGAATTATTATCCCAGCAGTGGGACACTAATAAGTGATGGCTCGAAATAAATAATAATAATAAATTATAGGCGTTTCCCAAGACTTCTGCTCATAAAGTGCACCTCCGCCAAAATATGTTCACGGTATGTGCAAATAAGATCAACCACGAAAATATAAGCAAGGCACCACCAACAAGAACTAGGCAGGAAATCAGTCAGGTTAGGAGTAACCAATAGGAATTAGTCACGTGACTTGCTGCGCTGGGCACCACTGATAAAACTAGCTATGCAACTGAGAATAAACATCGGCAACAAAAGCGAACTTCATTATTAATCATCATCATCATCATCAGGTCTTTTTAGTCTCCACTGCAGGAGCATGACCCTCTCTGTACTACCGGAGCCATACATAATATCTACGGCTAAAACAATTATCATGAGTGACTGAAAATTCGCCAAGTTAGGTTATTTATTAGTTCTCGAAAATTGTTTGAAATAAGCGTGTTTTAACATTTTCAATATATTAATTTAAATTTCGAAGGGTATTATAATAATACCAGCAGAAGGTTTAATACCAGTAATGTATGTTTGCGTTGTATTCATTATTTAACTTTTTGTGCACATATATTAAGGATTGCGATCTGACCTGTATTGTATTGAATATTGTTGTTGTCTTGTTTTGGTTGTGATCTGTTTTATGTGCCGTATCAAATAAACAAATAAAGAAGCGCTTATTGCCTTATAAAGGACAAAATTGTGACACCAAAATGAACGTAGTAAGTAATCATTAGCAATACGACTAATCTGGTTAATAATCCACATGTGATAGTATTTAGGCAACTAACAAAATCTACATATTCGACAAGATATTGTCAAAAAAAGGAAAAGCTAGGAATACGGTAATACTGAAATGAGGTATATGAGCCAATAGGGCGAGACACAAACATTAATCTAGGTACTACTACCGACAAACATTAGCTGAGAAATCACGACTAGACATAGCCAATAAGAACTGGTTACATGCCTATGGTGGTCCAAGGTAATAGCCAAGGCAGACCAAAGCAGATATGCATGAGAAAGCATAGATCCGAATGAAAACTTAGTTGACCTGGTCTAAGCCTACCCGCGGCTATAATGCCTTGGATGATAAAGAAATAAAAACTAAAATAAATGACCGTTTTCGACATTTTGATTAAATTTTATGCCTCATATCATCATCATTCAAAACGTTTTTTTTTTTAAAACGTTATCGTTATTCGGCCCAAATAACACGAACAAACGAGGCATTTAGAATCTTAGAACAAGCTGGCAATTTGACTCTTATTTTAGCTTGACATTGGCAGATAAGAATTAGCTAGGAAATTGGTCATTAATTGAGCGATTAATCTGGCTAGGAATTGGCAATAAAATTGGCTGACCTGGCTATATACTGGCTGCTTTACTGACTCTGTTCTCGTTTCACGTAGTCTGCATGTCCGACGACACAGCCACTGCTCGTGTAGTCAAGCTCGTGCAGCCCTCGCAGCCTTGTGGAATGCATTAGCTGGATGGAAGACAGCTGGATAGTCCACGTAGCTTGGAGATTCAGATGCCAGCGGCGTATTCATGGAAAAGAAGGAAAATGCATTAATCTCCAAAATTACTTGTAAACCCCTTCCACTGGATATAATGGCACACTATAGCGATATTGATATAACGTTTCTTTTTTTTTTTCAATTGATCAGATACTCACCTAGATTGACTTTTTTAACGAAAAATTTTAAACTGTGCAACGGAAAATTTTAACTTTGTGCAAAGGAAAATTTTAACTTTGTGCCAAGGAAAATTCGAATAAGGCAATGGAAAGTAAACGTGCTATAAACTTATTTAAATCTTAAATGATGTGCAACGGAAAATTTAAATCGATCAACAGAAAGTAAAGATTAGACTAATTTAAATAGCACAACGGAAAATTAGACAAATTTAAATAGCACAACGGAAAATACAATAAAGTAATAGATTCTCGGCGGCAGTACTTAACCATGTGGCGAAAAATTCCATCGGCGTGGTGATGAAGGACAATTTTCTTCATCTCGATCCACTTCTGATTGAAACGCGAGAGACATGGAGCGGTCACTGACGATCAGGATTTTATAATAAAACAAAGCAGCTGGCGCATAACAATGCGCATTTTAATCCACTAGGGACAATATCAACACAATGCATCACAATATGAAGCTACGCTTATGTTGGTCGTTTGGCTGCTCAGCAAGAAGTGTGGCTTTCTCTAGGCGGTGAACGCAACGACGGTACGGCGGGAAGGGTGGGGCGAGCTGTGACGTCACGCCAGCATGGCAGTTTGGTTTGTTGCGTTACAATTGGCATATTTTTGTGTGAATTTATCAACATTTTAATTAAATTATTTTCAAATTCATATACTTATATGCTTATATGCTCGACAAGTTACATAGATTAATTAAAAAGTTTTGAGCAGCGGCCAGGAATGAATTTTCATACTTACTTTCCTGGCCTAGGCCGGTAAAGTATTGCACTAGCCAAGAATTACAAACTTCGTGGCTTCATTTTACTACATTAATGCCTACATTTCCGAGCATGTTTGAGAAAAATAATATTTACGTTATTTTTTAGAATTTAAAATTAAATATGTAAGCTTCTTGCAGCAACCTCCCAGTAAGTTTTTATACTGAAATCTTCCGTGCTGATCGTGTTGCAAAATAAATTGAGCTAGTTACATTATTTCCAATTCGGTGGTTTTAGTTTAAGCTCTTTAAAGACGAGGATACTCTTTACGAATAGTGTAAGCCTTCTAATGGCCAAGGAAAATAATTTTTTTTTATGACATATAACAGCAAACGAGCAAGCGAGTCACCTGATGGTAAGCAATCACAGCTGCCCATGGACAACTGCAACACCAGGGTGTAACAGGAGCGTTGCCGGCCTTTTCAGGAGTTGGGGGAAGGGTATGGGGGGGGGGGGGAATGTGGAGAAGGATGGATCGCCTGCTCTTTCACACACCTAACGAGGTTTAGAAGTGATAAAGCTTCTACACAAACTTCGATTTTCTGTGAGAGTGTGGTACTTCCTCGGACGATCCAACCCACTCAGAATACTGGCAAAAATTATTTTTGCATGTAGCGTGGATGTACCTCGGCTAAACTCCTAAGATGTGACTTGCCAGCCCTAGTACATAGTAAGTTGTCTTATATAATTTATTCAACACCATCCGATGCCTGCGTCGATTCTCACGCCGCAGCGACCTGCACTCGCAAGGAAAAGGTTATGAATCGATCCTCTCAACTCGACCATTCCAAAACCGACCTTTTAACTTCGAAAATATAGTATCTTTTCTTGTGAAAGAGTAACGGGTTGTTAAGTTGTTTAAAGGTTGGAGATAAGTAATTTATTTCATTTGGAAAAGGCAGGATACGTGTCCCTCTGTCTTCACGCACCAGTGGGCTGCCGTGAGCATGTTGCGACTTAAAAAACGTAATGGCCCCACATCTTGGCTCGCAAACCATTAGCAGAATGGTTTTATCTTTGTTCGTGTTTCCGTTGGAATAAATTAACGTTTGCGGTTGACAATAAATTACGGATGGCAGCCGATGTTACTCTATATATTCTACATATTCTACAGACTGATACAAAAACGTAAAACGAGATGTTAAAGAATATTTATACTCTGTCTAGGATTCTTCTTCTGATCGTGTCATTGGTTCATTTAAAACTAAGATTTTGTTACTCGAATCAGTTGTTACATTTATATCTCTCTTCGGCACTGGGTATATTTATCAAGGCATGTTTTGAACCCATCAACATTTATCTTCTTATATGCTCTGACCGCTGTACAACTGATTTGCTCGATCAGATTATGACACTGAACGATTTCTCCAAAACAAGTTACCAATTCTTCTCCCAAACAAATCTACAGAGATTCATTCATTCATATATTCATATTCATATTCATATTCATATTCATATTCATATTCATATTCATATTCATATTCATATTCATATTCATATTCATATTCATATTCATATTCATATTCATATTCATATTCATATTCATATTCATATTCATATTCATATTCATATTCATATTCATATTCATATTCATATTCATATTCATATTCATATTCATATTCATATTCATATTCATATTCATATTCATATTCATATTCATATTCATATTCATATTCATATTCATATTCATATTCATATTCATATTCATATTCATATTCATATTCATATTCATATTCATATTCATATTCATATTCATATTCATATTCATATTCATATTCATATTCATATTCATATTCATATTCATATTCATATTCATATTCATATTCATATTCATATTCATATTCATATTCATATTCATATTCATATTCATATTCATATTCATATTCATATTCATATTCATATTCATATTCATATTCATATTCATATTCATATTCATATTCATATTCATATTCATATTCATATTCATATTCATATTCATATTCATATTCATATTCATATTCATATTCATATTCATATTCATATTCATATTCATATTCATATTCATATTCATATTCATATTTATATTCATATTCATATTCATATTCATATTCATTCACATAAAACATGGTACATTGAGGTGTTAAATGCAGTATAAAAGAGCACATGTTTAGCCATATTAAATGGCATGCAAATACATAAAAAATACATTGTTATGGATATTAAGGAAATATTTTACTTTATCTTCAATTATTTCCTTTTTCTGTAACACGCTGTATATGTAAGTACTTATTCCTTGTAAGGTTATTCGATTACACTGATTTTCTCAGGCAGATTGGTCGTAAACATGTCTACAGCTAAATTCAGCATCGAAATTAATTTGGTTGCTTTGCTTATACTAGGTCCATTTATAATAAGCGCAAATATTTCACAGCATTCCTTGGATCACGGTCTCGTAGATCCAAGGAATGCTGTAATATCAAATTTTTAGAAATCGTATTTTTAAGTTTTTACAAAATATTTTTTTTATATTAAAATCTTTGACTACTAAGTCATGTGACTTGACTTACTTGACTTATTTTCCTATGTCCCCTAGGTGGGGCAGAGGGCCGCTACAGTGCTTCTCCATCTCGTTGTGTCTTGAGCAACGCGCTTCAAGGCAAAGGCCGTTTTGGTGCATATATATGTAATAACTGCCTGCGTCTATATTCCCAAACAAGTACAGTCCCGGGACATTCAAAAGTAGAATAAATGGGTATCTATTTTTCTTTCTTTCTTTCTTCACTTCGGGCCAAGACAGCCCGATTGTCTTCATCTCCGCCGCTACCGATCGCCGCCAAGTCTGCTTTGGTCGACCACGTTTCCTCTTTCAGTATCCATGTAGATAATATACAAAAATATTGCCAAAAACCAGTTTTTTTGTACATAGTGTTTTTTTCATCTGTTTTTCTAAAGGTTCAGATCTAGATATGTCGAAAACTAGCGTGTCGATTTTTTAATATTTTCTTCTAAATATTTTTTTAGCTTATAATAAATATAATAATAAATGGAAGAATAAGAGAACTTTTAGAAGACCTTTATTAAGTAAATAAACTATCGGGTTACCTTTAAAATTTACTTTATATAGCTTTTTTCGCAACTTCGTTCGGGTGTTTTATAGACTACTAGCTTTGCCTGTAGTTTCGCTCGCGTTTATGCTTTTCCCTCGGGAATAGTATTTTTTCAGGGATGAAATTATCTTATGTCCTTCTCCGTACCCTGGTAAATGTGTATACAACATTAGATATATTATTCAGCAGTTAAGGCGTGAAAGCGTTAGAAACAAACAAATAAATAAATAAACTGACTTTCGCATTAATAATATTAACTGGAATATGCTCTTCTGATGAATCAATATATCGTGGTAAAGTGTCATGAAAATACATGGGGTAGTTGTAGTTTTTGCGTGAAGGAGTAAAATCGTATTCATATACAAACTTTCACTTGAAGCCCCTGTGTAGGTATTTTTTTAACAAATTGGTAATCCTTACTAATATTATAAATACGAAAGTGAGTTTGTTTGTTTATTTGTTTGTTTGTTTGTTACGCTTTCACGATGTAACTACTGAGCCGGAGCCGATCATCATGAAATTCCTTACAAGAAATTGCATACAAGTTCTCTGGAGTACGGAGAAAGACATAGGCTACCTTTTATCCCGAAAAAAGGACTATTCCCGAGGGATCGACATTGACGCGGGTGGAGCCGCGGGCGAAAGCTAGTAATTTAATATAATGCTAAGCCGTGTCATAGGTCAGTGACTCAACTGCTTGGTCGGTGGTTAAAGGAATTGCATCGGGTACGTGCGCCCGGCCTCCTGACCTGCTACATGTTTTCCCCCATTCATCTGAGTGAGTAGTATCACGATACCTTCATTCCCTTCCTAAATCCAACAAATGCCTATCATTACCCAGCGTAAAAATTAATTCGGCAGCAGCGTCGGGAGTGCAAGCAGCTAAAGAAACTGCGCTCGCCCACCCGTCTGCCACGCGTGGTGAGTATGACAATATCCTACCATGGAATGAAGAATCCTTGGGAGAGGCCTTTGTCCAACAGTGAACTTCTTAAGAGCCCGCCATATGCCAGGCGGCGTGGCGATACAAACGCGGATGGTCTAAACGCGTTAGCTACTTTGGATATTTTCGTTTTTTAGGAATATTCAAGGGTTATTCGAAAAAGAAAAACATATGATGGCTGCCTTATCTGTAATGCAATAATAATCAAAAGTTTCAAGGTTAATTTTAATGTATTTGGTGAATAATGCTATATACCGAGTAAATTAGACGTGATTTGGAGGCAACTTTGCAATTTTTTTCTATCGAGAAAATTTAACGCAATCGTGTTTTTGAGTCATATAGTTACCAGAGTTAGTCCTGAACTTTGCTGCATTTTTATTTCAACTTGAGTATTTAATTACTATTGATATAACAGTCAATCATGCAAAGCAGTGTGAGGTAGTACGGGCCCTTAATGCTGAAATGAATGACGATGAAGATGCACAGCAGCTGACTAACACATAATTAGGTAGGTAGCTATTCAATTATCAAACGTAATATTTAACAGTCACTGGGAAATTGATTTAGGTAAGTTTTATCATTACTCGTGACCACATTGGCACGTCACGTAAATTATAACCTCAAACAAAATAACTACATAACTATAGTTATAAATAACACTATATCATAGTCACATATACATAAAGTTGTCGGCGTTTACCACTCTCCAAGTGGTAAACGCCAATATGAGGTATATATATGCGAAAATGGTAGAACAATTTTGACTGATATTAATTTTAAAATAACAGATTAATAAAATTAAATCAATACGGTTTTATTGCATTTATTAAATTACTATTCCTTCTTTAGAAAACTTAACAGATTTTATGTTCGCCGACTAAGTTTACATTTGTCTATTATGTTATAAGAACTATGCATACATATTAAAGGAAAGGTGTATAAAACGGCAGTGCGCCTGGCAATGACGTATGGCTCGGAGTGTTGGCCTCTTAAGAAAAATCAAGAGGACAAACTGCATTCGGCTGAGATGAGGATGTTGCGTTGGGCTGGAGGTGTGACGCTAATGGACCACATCTGTAATATCTATGTGCGAGGCAGCTTCAAAGTGAGACCCATCCCAGAGAAACTGGCGGAAACGCGGCTGAGATGGTACATGGACATGTAATGCGTCGACCACCAGACCATATGACGCGAAGAGTACTCGACATGAGTCGGCCACGACAAGTACGTCCCGGCAGACCTCGACAGACCTGGTTAGCGACTATAAGGAGGGATATGAAGCGAACACAGCTTACGCCTGACTTGGCCCAGAACCGAATGTCCTGGAGAAGATCAACTAGGAGAGCCGACCCCAAATAATGGGACTAAGGCTAGGAAAAGAGACAGTTATAAGAACTATGCAAAACAACCGCCTACAATATTTATTGATAACGTTTCGGAGACAAGCAGTAATGGCTCGCGTTGTCAGAAGGTCTTGCAGTCTCGTGCTGAGCTTGCGATTTTATTAAATTGATGACAATCCCAAGCTGGTGGTAACTGCCGACCATCCACCCTATTGAAATTAAGTTTTTTTATTTATTTCAATAGCCTTACGTTACGAAGTATTTTTGGAATGTATATGTTTTCTTTTGCAAGGACTTTAGGATTATCGAAACATAATGGAGCATGTTCATAGACTGCAGACTTGGTTAAGCGTAAAAGTCAGCAATATTTAAACTGTCTACGAATCAAATTCTCTTACTGAAATCAAAATAAAGGTACATTTTTATAATCTATTTAACTTAGCAAGACGTTATGACGACGACATCACCTCTTGCAATCGGGTAGTTTTATTTTTAAATAAAATACATATGTACTTACTATTACGTTTACGTCTATTCTTCTTGCGGGGTAGATATAGCCTATGTCTTTAAGACCTAAAAGACACCAAATTGGTAAGCGTCCTTGTTGGTGTGCGTGCAGGTGGAAAACAGAATCAAAATAGTGATGGTGGAAGCATGATTCCTCAGATTTTCGCTCATTCCCTAGTTTGGCTTTTACCACCTGCGCGGGAAGGGAAGCACCTTGTGAATTCTAAGCTTCTCTTTTCTCCCAGACCAGCATGGAATAAAGAAAAGTCTTACAGTATTTACCTCAAGATAGTTTGACATTTACGATCATCATCATCATCATTTCGAGTAGGTGTCACGGTCAATCGACCATGCACACCCTGGTGTCAGAGTTCGGGACCACCGGCTGAACGTGCCTTCCGAAGCACGGAAATATCGTAAAAAACTATATGTATATAACTACGATAATATCCTGGAAAAACGAATGCCTCATACTTTTATAGCAGCAAGACAAACCTTTTTAAAATACGACAAAACAGAGTAAAAAAAGGTTATACAGCCAGACATATAAAACCTAACTCGTATGTAAGGATACAACGTGTAGTTAAGAGGTCCCCTAGTCAGCCAACCGCGAAGGTCGCATCTTGCCCCCGGCGGGTCCAGTCCAGACCTTGGGAACATCGTGGGATGTTATGAGACTTGCTATATAAACTTTATTATCCTTACTAGACTGTTTATGGAATATACAAAAATGTACCTTTTAAAGTATCTATTAGTTTCGTTTTACAAGCTTTTATTTAACTTGCAATGTATGTATGTATGTAATTATGTTTGTTCGTTTGTTCGGGTGGGATCTTGCAACTCAATTTTGAAGTAGATATCTTTCACCGATTGAGCAGAAATTTTGTATACTCTTTTTGTTTGGATGACAATGCATGGTTAGTTATGTGACGTCATTCTAAATCCAACATGGCGGACCACCCATTACCGAGCAAAGTCAGGTTTGCTTAAACATTTACAGCGTATAACTTAACCAACAACGTTCGAGAGAATGGGCCAAAAACAGGAATCATGTTAGTAGGCGTTGCGGCTAGCAACCCATCACAATTTTTGTTTCGTATACCACCTACACGCTTACTCAACTGCTAAACGTGGTCTTAAAGCTGGGCTCTGTCTACCCCGCAAAGGAAAAAATGATAGTATGTATGACTAAAGAAATTAAACTTACGTTTGCCGCTCAACCCACCTAATTACCACATTTACCGCCGCATTCAACTGGTTTGACCCATTTAAATTCATGACACGCTAACCCGCCGATGTTTCTTTCCACATGAAAATACACGTTTTATTAATAAGCTCTCTTTACACGTATAACTTACTCAAAGAGTAGTACTGGTTATTTTACTAGGTCCCACTCTTACATAGGCTCGTCAGTTTTATAAAAAAAACTAGCTTTCGCCCGCGGCTCCGCCCGCGTCAATGTCGATCCCTCGGGAATAGTACTTTTTTCTCGGGATAAAAGGTAGCCTATGTCCTTCTCCGCACTCCAGAGAACTTGTATGCAAAATTTCATGATGATCGGTTCAGTAGTTACGGCGTGAAAGCGTAACAAACAAACAAACTCACTTTCGCATTTATAATATTAGTAAGGATAAGGATAAGTAAGTAAGTCGGAGAGAAATTCTCTGTTGTCATGATTTCCTTCTTTTAGAAATTTGCGGGAAATTTCCTATAATTCTCGAGAATTTCTCAATAATTCCCGCACTTGAGAGAAAGAAGAAGAAATTCTCGGGATAAAATTCCGACTCGGTCTCATCGTTCTCGAAAATTTCACACATAACACTAGTTGCATAAGAAAAAAATCTTAATTATCACGATCACTACGGCACTTAAGTCAGGGGTGGGGTGTCATCCTCAACTGCCTTTCCGGTGGTTGCAGGTATGCCATCGGGTACGCGCACCCGGCCTCCCGAGCTGCTACTCGCTTTTCCTCCATTTATCCAAGTGAGTAGTATCCCAATTTATTTTAGTTAGTTAGTTATTAGTTATGTATTAAGTGTATAAGTTAGGTAAGTATAAATATGGATTTAGCTCGGCCAATAAAATCAAACGTTTAATATATTTATATGTAGTTAGTTAAATATATAAGGTATGTAATATATTATATAGTGTATAAAATATAGTAACTATACTAATAAGTAATCAAAATAAATTTAGTTACCTGGGAAATAATAAAAAATAAGCCAAGATATTGCCCATCTATCTTTACATTGTATAAAGTAAAATGAAGTCGCTTCCGTTGTTGGTTCGCTTAGATTTTTTAAACTACTCAACCGAAAGGTGGAATAGAAAGGTAATATATATGTATGTGTGACTTACTGCCCATATTAGTATCATGTTAGTACATTATATTAACATTAGCATGTAATTCATATCTAATTCTTATGTCTTAACCATGTCGAAATTGTTTAACTAGAACTTGTAATGTAGGTACATAACAGTGTGTAAACCGCTAGAGTTGCTGCCGACAAACTGTCTTGCAGTTTGGCAGAAATTGTAATAATGATATGTACTGTTTTGTATGAAATAAATAAATTTAAAAAAAAATACCTTCAATCCCTTCCCACAGATCCAACAAACTCCTATCCTTCCCCAGATTAAAATGACTGGAAGAGATCCCATCTTGGGATAAGTCCGCCCTTGTAGATTGATCTTTCTTAACTGTATTTTTAATAGCTATTTTTCATGTACAATAAAGATATCACAAACAAACTAAAAGCTTTCAATGGGCAGCGGCGCCGAAAGCACAAGAAGCCAAAGAAATTGCGCTCGCCAACCCGCCTGCCAAGCGTGTTGTGTACGCAATATCCTCCCATGGAACGAAGTAGCCTTGAGAGACTAATTTAATAAGTGCAAAGAAATCTTTTGATTCGATTGTCTTATGGGCAGCAAAGTTCTATTTTTAAAATGAAAAGATTTTTTTTATTGCTTGCACACGGAACGTGGTTTAGAGACTAAAATTTAAACTACCAAACATACATACTATCACGTCTATTTCTCTTGCGGGGTAGACATAGACCTGGACTTTAAGACCTAAGAAAAAACCACATTTAGCATACTGGTGGGCATTAGGTGACAAAGAAATCAAAATAGTGATTGGTTGCTAGCCGCATCGCCTACTTCTCTATGATTTTTCAGATATTCGCCCATTCCCTTGATCGACTTTTACGATCTGCTCGGGTAGAGAAGAAGCTGATACATTTTACGTTTTTTGTTTTCTCCCAGACCAGCATGAAAGAGGAACTACCAACGTACTTGTATATGTATTACTAGCTGTTGCCCGCGACTTCGTCCGCGGCAATTTCTGTTATTATGATTAATTCGTTTGTTTATTAGTATAGATGAATAATTTTCCCCCGTTTTCAAAATATTTTTTATTGATGCTTCGCTCCTATTGGTCGCAGCGTGATGTTTTATAGCCTAAAGCATTTCTCAATAAATGGATTATCCAACACAAAAAGAATTTTCTAATTTGAACCAGTAGTTCCTGAGATCAGCACTCTTTAGCTTTATAATATTAGTATAGATAAGATTTTGCAAATATCTTTTGTGGGTCAGTAACAAAATTCGTTCTTTCTGGGTAAGAAAGTACTTAACTTGATTGTATATGCAATGAAGACTAACGCAGGTACATACTTTCATAAGTGGTGATTTATGTTCTCACATAATTAGTAAATTATGAGGATCGTTACTCATTTAGGTATTAAAATCTCTTTGTCTCGCGACAGACAATCGCATTAGTCAGACGATGAGACGATGTTTCTCGTAAACCTCAAATACCGAGCTTCGATCTCCACAGTGAACAATGGACAGCCTTGACCTCATCGACCTCACCTTACCATCAGATAACTAAATAAGACCATTTATCAGTCTATGCTCCACGATAGATAATCTACGTAAAAAAATAAAACAACGTGAAAATACTGGCCGCTTTCGTTCCATTGGTCCGGCAAGGAAAATTAAAAAAAAAGTCACGTTCGAAGTTCAAAGCTTTCAGATAAAATTATCTCTGTTGGGTCTTGAAGCGAGACGATCCTGCGGACGTGTGAAGAAAGAGAGAGGTCGATATGCAAATGGCGGTGATGAGAGAGACAGGCGGCATCTCGGCGGGATAAGAGCGGCAACGTCGCGTCCACCAATCGCTGGACGGTTATCTCGTTGTTTGTTTTTCATTTTATTTTCCATTTCTTTTTCTGCGTCGTAAGATTGTTGTGGCTGTGTTTATGTTTTTGGGCGTTTTAGTCATTCCTCTACAGTTACTGCTGTACCCGCGATTATTTGTAAAGAAAATACTTTTTTTTGTATATAACTACATAATAATAATAGCATTCGCCTGCGGCTACTATCGCGTTAATAAATAATCAGAAACAGTACATTATTATTGACAAATTTTAATGATGAATAGTTTAATAGTTAATTTATTAAAATGTTAATATTATCCTTACAAATATTATAAATGCGAAAGTAAGTTTGTTTGTTTATTTGTTTGTTACGCTTTCACGCCGTAACTACTGAACCGATCATCATGAAATTTTGCATATTTCATTTTATCCCGAAAAAAAATACTATTCCTGAGGGATCCATATTGACGCGGGCGGAGCCGCGGGTGAAAGCTAGTTTTTAATAATTTTTCGTACTAATTTTGTAAATTGTCTGTCAATGGACTTACTGTAAGGAACGAAATATGAAAAATAAGTTTAATTTCCTATATAAAATAGTAATTAATAAATTGATTTTTGGAGTTTATTGGTGGGATCCATTGGCTATATAGATAGTACTGGAGTTCCAGTTCGATATTAAGAAAATTATTTATTCATTTTTACGACAGATTGTCTTATACCAGCCTGCCTAGGCCATTCTTTTGACAGAGATAAAAGTGTTAAGCTTCGTCCAACTTACAAGGAAAAGACGAGAGTTGCCCCTGTTTTAAGTTCGAAACAATACGGCATCTGCTGCAGTATTGACGTTTTTCGACATCATAAGTCGATGTTCATTATTTTACCTACTTACACGAATCGGATTCTTCCATGCTGGTCTGGGAGAAAAGAAAAAGCCTAGAATTTACCAGCTGCATCTCTTTCCGTGCAGATCGTAAAAGCCAATCGAGGGAATGGACGAAAATCTGAGGAATCATGTTAGTAGGCGACGTGGTTACCAATCCATCACTATTTTTATTCCGTTTTCCACCTAATGCCCACCAACATGCTGAACGTGGTTTATTCTTACAGACCTGGGCTCTGTCTCCCCCGTAAGAGAAAAAACCTGATAGTATGTATGTATAAGTCGATGTTCATTCCTGAGGTTCGGAACGGCTGACCTGTACCTGAATTAAAATGTCAGCCACAGATTTTCTGGAGTCTATGTAAATTTGCCCTCGCCATATCTTTAAAGGAATGACTCAACCCAAACCAACCAACCGAAATAAACAACCTTTCCTACGGGACTAAAAAATCGCTGATTGAGTGGCAAGCTAAACACTTTTGTTTGGCAATGTTGATTCTTTTTCGGGATCCCAGCATTGGTGCCGTAGGAAAAGTTGTTCATACTGACGGGCCGAATCGGGGTGACTCGCGGGGTGACACTTCAAGGCTAGGTCCAGGGTAAATTTACACCCGGCTGGTTAGATATTAAGTTAGATATTATTCAATATTCATGCGAATTTCAAATGGCATGTCTGCTAAGATACCAGCATAGCTTACAATATCACAATTAATAATATACCGATGTCCATTATTTTACGCCAGACACAATCCCCCTACGATAGATGTCCTGATAGCTCGTAACGGTCGGGCTCGACTCACAACTGTCTCAAGTCGAGAAAGGGCTGCTTTGGTCGCGTGCGCAGCCATAGACTTATGTGGATTAAGTAAATAGAGGCGGCATTGACATTTTTACAAACAAAAGAGTACACGGTAGTCAGTAACGATCGGCCTCAAAAGAGGGGTGTTATAATTCTTTATTTGAAACTACATTTATCGGCATTCTTAGCCATAGTTGATGGAAATAAATTATCACCCTGAGCAGCCAGGATCGAAGGCATCTAATAAAATATTGGAACTTAAATATTGATTTCAAATTCAAATAATTGTTTTGTTACACAGAAAATAAATTCATTTTAAGTATGTCGGGGGTCGAGGAGGAAGCGTTCAAGTAGGATCGCCTATTACGTAACGAATTTGGAGGGAGGCGGGGTCTTGTAAAACGTTAGGTACGATGCGTTACAGGGGCAGGAGGGTGGTTTTGAACTATGTACGCGTTACGTAACATTGTTTTTTATAAACCTGCAGAACGGTCGTGTAGAGAGATTCTCTGACGCATTTTTTAATACGTGTTTTTTTTTCGGTACGTTTTTTAAATTAAATGTATGATTAGTTTAATTATATATTTATATATATATATATATATATATATATATATATTGTCCTCCTTTCGGCCGTTGTTGATCAGGCCGAAATCCGATATAATTGTTGATCAACCTTTACCCGCCTCTAACTCTGAAAGTTTTGGGTCTATCGTGCTCTTTCTGCTATATATGAATTCTCCTAGTTACGAAACTTTGCTTAATTGTGCCGTAAAGTCTTATACTCGTCATAAATTATTACGATAATTATTGATCTATTAACCGCCTTTTTTCATGCACTGAGGATACTTTTGTTGATCGAATATATACCGCGTTTGATCAATATTTGCTGCGAATTATTGCTTTCGAGCAACGCGGCGGCAGAGCGGCAACGTCGCAAAAAACGAAATGGAAGTATGTTAAAGTGAGATAGAAAGTGTGCCCGTGCAGTCGGTGTATTTCGTTGGATGACGTGTTTTTAAGGAAATAAAATTTCGTATTTTTGTTTAGGAGACGGACGACATAAGTATGTAAGAACTTATTTTACTTTTATTTTCCATACTACCAGTATCCATATCCAGACTAATATTATAAATGCGAAAGTAACTCTGTCATTTGTCTATCTATCTGTCTTCATAGACACTTCATCTCTCTTCATTTAGAAAATTTCTATACAAACTTCCCCCTGAACGGATAAAACAGGGGGGAAGTTTGTATTGAAATTTTCACATTTCTATTTATTTATTTAATAACGCTACAGCAGTACTTTCTACACTTGGAAGTATGCAAAAAGGTGTATAAGTTCTCGATTACAATTAAAAAAGATTATGTAGGGGAAACTGGGCCAAATTCAACCCTAAAGCCACGAAGGGTAAAATGGTTTGAAGGCGAGGGCAAAGGCCGAGCCATTGAGGATTCAGCACGACCCCCCTTCTACCCCAAGTGTGCTGCAGTGCCGCCGCAGGCCGAACTGCTGAACACTAGGGCCGTGAGGCCGTAGACCGAGCCCCAAGGCGAATGCGAAGCCTGAGCCATCGAGGATTCAGCAACCCCCCGCCCAAGTGTGCTGAGGCTGCAAGCCGAACTGCAGAACACTTGGGCCGCGAGTCTGTAGGCCAAGCTCCAAGGTGAGAGTGAACCCCGAGCCGTTGAGAATTCAGCACGATCCACGACCCCCACTAAGTGTGCTGCAGTGAGGTCACAGGCCGAACTGCCGAACACTAGGGCCGCCAGGCCGCAGGCCGAGCTCCAAGGCGAATGCGAAGACCAAGCCGTTGAGGATTCAGCACGACCCCTTCCTCCTAACTCCCCACCCCCCACGACCAAGTGAGCTGCAGTGAGGCCGCAGGCCGAACTGCCGGACACTTGGGACTGAAGGCCGAGCTCCAAGGTGAGGGTGAACCCCGAGCCGTTGAGGATTCAGTATGACTCCCCCCTCCCGATGAGGTGAGTGAGGCGAAGACTATATGAATAATACGTTTATTATTGCACATTGCACAGGTGAACAAAGTTGCAGCAATGTCGGTTCTGTGAAAGCTGACTACCTGGTGATAGTATAGAAACATCAAATACATTGTCATTTGTTATAATATCTGTATGACTATAGAAAGAAACCGGCCAAGTGCGAGTCGGACTCGTGCACTAAGGGTTCCGTACCATTATCTATAAAAACGGTAAAAAAAATGTCTACTGTTTGGGAGCCCCCCTTAAATATTAAGTTTATATTAATTTAATTATTTATTTTTGAAGTGAATATATAACTTATTATTCCGTAAATATTTCAAGCCTCAACATATTGCCGTTATCAATATCAAGCAAAACCGAGCAAAAAAATCACGTTTGTTGTATGGGAGCCACCTTAAATATATATTTTATTCTGATTTTAGTATTTTTAGGGTTCCGTACCTCAAAAGGTTAAAAGGAACCCTTATAGGATCACCAGGTTGTCCGTCTGTCTGTCGCTCTGTCAAGCCCCTTTTCCTCACGAACGCGTTGAGGTATCAAGCTAAAATTCATACCAAATACTCAAGTCTACTGTCCCTTGAAGCTGTAAAAAAATCTAACTTCTAAGCCAACGCAATCAAAAGATACAGCCGCTTATGCCGCAAATTTTCGTGTTTTTCGAACTCGCAAGGGAATCAAAACCTACAGGGTACTTCCCGTGATCTCAGAATCTTGGAATTTGGTATGAAGCAACATCATAAAGCACAGATAAAGAAAAAATTGCGAAAAGTATACATTTTTTGTAACATCATGTAATCATTATATTATTAAATATTAATGCCGCAAATTTTCAACATTCGTAAGGGAATCAAAATCTATAGGGTACTTCCCGTGAACTCAGAATCTTAAAATTTGGTGCAAAGCAAGGTCGTAAAGCACAAGTAAAAAAGAAATTGCGAAAAGGGTTAATATTTATTTACAACATATAATAAAAATATTTTAAATAATTAAATTTTAGCTTATTATAGATAACGGTACGGAACCCTACGTGTGCGAGTCCGAGTCGCACTTGATCGGATTTTTTTTTGTTATAGCGGCAACAGATATACATCGTCTGTAAAAATTTCACACTGGCTAACTATCACGGTTCATGAGATACAGTCTGGTAACAGACGGACGGACGGCAGACAGACAGACGGGCTACGGAGCCATATTAATAGGGTCCTGTTTTTACTCTTTGGGTACGGAACCCTTAAAAGGGTACATATCAATAACATCATATTAGGACCGACTGTTAAATTCTGCCATTTGAAAAAGTCATCAGAGAGATGTGATGACGCATTGATGTATCCTTATCCTTACTAGTATTATAAATGTGAAAGTGAGTTTGTTTGTTTATTTATTTGTTTGTTTGTTTGTTATGCTTTCACGCCGTCACTACTGAACCGATCATCATGAAATTTTGCATACAAGTTCTCTGGAGTACGGAGAAGGACAAAGGCTACCTTTTATCCCGGGAAAAAGTACTATTCCCGAGGGATTGACATTCACGCGGGCGGTGCCGCGGGCGATAGCTAGTTTTCTATAAACTTGCGTCTGCGACAGGTACCTGACTGTACGTCAAAATATTTATCTACCAATATTCATATAATGAACTGAATTCGTTAAAGAGTTATGGAGGAACATACATATATGCATACAAAAAAATCTGAAAATCGTCAATTTAGGATCAGTGTCATGTATAGAGCTTATAAACACATTATCTCTGAAAACAAAGTAACTTACTTCATGACCGACCCTTACAGGTTATTTATTAGTAGTGATATAATAGTTATAGGATTATAGAAAGGTACTTTAATCTTACCACAAAAAGGTATTAAAGCGACGTCATTACTTCGTAATTGTAGTAAATAATGTGTTTTACTTCGTTAATTAAGTAATTGTTATGACCTACCTGTCTTAGGTAGCTTGTTTTAGATTTTCCTTTAATTAAATGATTGATTACTCGTGTTATCTATCATTCATCGTTCATACCATAGGTAGGAAGGTAGCATTGATACACAGTCCTCATAGAAAAAAAACACTTGCATACTTTGTAAATAGTTGTAAATCAATACATACAATATGAAAAGAAAACCCTGTCCGATCCTTGAAGGGATTCTCGATCCTAATTCAGCCCGTTGATATGAACAACTTTTCAACTATGGGACTAATGAATGCCGAGACAGTCGTTGGCGATTTACATACTTTACTCCAAATTAAACATAGCATCGTTATGACACTGTTGTAACACTGGTAAAGCAAGACGCAGCTGGGGCGGCCGGGTGCGCGTACCCAATGCCATTACTTCGACTACCGGATAGGCAGTTGAGGATGACACCTCTTACCTCCATTGTTTATCAGGCTAAAAACCGCATTAATTGTTGATCTACCTTTACCGGCCTCTCTCTTAGGAATTGTTAAGTTTAATTGCCTTGAATTTAATAAGCCTTGGAGCTCGGCCTGTGGCCTCGCGGCCCTAGTGTTAGGTAGTTCAGCCTGCGGTCTCACTGCAGCACACTTTCGCCTTGGAGCTCGGTCTACAGTAGTCTCGCGGCCAAAGTGTTTGGCATTTCGGCCTACGGCCTCACTGCAACACACTTGGGGGGAGGGGGGGGGGGGTCGTGCTGGATCCTCAACGGTTCGGGGATTACCCTCGCCTTGGAGCTCGGCCAACGGTCTTGTGGCCCTAGTGTTCGGCAGTTCAGCCAGCGGTCTCATTCCAGCACGCTTTGGGGAGGGGGGGGGATGTTCGTGCTAAATCCTCAACGACATGGGCTTTGCCCTCGCCTTGGAGCTCGGTCTACAGGCTTGCGGCCCAAGTGTTCGGCATTTCGGCCTACGGCCTCACTGCAACACACTGGGGGGAGTTGAAGTCGTGCTGAATCCTCAATGGCTCGGGGTTTACCCTCGCCTTAGAGCTCGGCCTGCGGCCTCGCGGCTCTAGTGTTACAGCACACTTGGGGGAAGGGGGCTTACAACCCCCTACATGTTGGCAGATAAATCCCCCCCCCCCCCCCCACTCCTGTGGGGGGACAGGCTACTTCAATTTATGATAAGATATAGCCTCATAACATAATTACCTAATTAGTAATGTACGCGAACGAAGTCGCGGGCACTGCTAGTATTCTATAATTTTAATAAATAGGTAACTACAGAATAGATGACATAGGTCGTCCCATCACAGCTGTTTAACTAACAGTTGTGATGCGATCTAGAGCGAAGTGGCAACAGCGCACAATGGACTCAGCCAACTCAGCTGTTCAATTCTGCCATTTGAAAAAGTCATAAGAGAGATGTGATGACGCATTGATGTATCCTTATCTTTACTAATATTATAAATGCGAAAGTGAGTTTTTTGTTTATTTGTTTGTTTGTTACGCTTTCACGCCGTAACTACTGAACCGATCATCATGAAATTTTGCACACAAGTTCTCTGGAGTACGGAGAAGGACATAGGCTACCTTTTTTCCCGGGAAAAGTACTATTCCCGAGGGATCGACATTAACGCGGGTCTAGCCGCGGGCGATAGCTAGTTTTCTATAAACTTGCGTCTGCGACAGGTACCTGACTGTACGTCAAAATATTTATCTACCAATATTCATATAATGAACTGAATTCGTTAAAGAGTTATGGAGGAACATACATAGATGCATACAAAAAAAAATCTAAAAATCGTCAATTTAGTTTCAGTGTCATGTATAAAGCTTATAAACACGATATCTCTGAAAACAAAGTAACTTACTCCATGACCGACCCTTACAGGTTATTTATTAGTAGTGATATAATAGTTATAGGATTATAGGTAGGTACTTTAATCTTACCACAAAAAGGTATTAAAGTGACTTCATTACTTCGTAATTGTAGTAAATAATGTGTTTTACTTCGTTAATTAAGTAATTGTTATGACCTACCTGTCTTGGGTAGCTTGTTTTAGATTTCCCTTTAATTAAATGATTGATTACTCGTGTTATCTATCATTCATCCTTCGTACCATAGGTGGGAAGGTAGTAGGAAGGTGGGTATCAAACCCAATCCTCATAGAAAAAAAAAACACTTGCATACTTTATAAATAGTAGTGTCCGATCCTTGAAGGAATAGAATTCATATGTAGCAAAATTTGCAACATATGAATTCTCTTTGCTTTAAACTAAACACTTCCTAAGTAAGAGGCCGGTACAGGTGGATCAAAAATTAATGCGGATTTCAGCCTGATCAACAATGGAGGCAAGCGGTGTCATCCTCAACTGTATATCCGGTAGTTGAAGTAATGGCATCGGGTACGCGCACCCGGCCGCCCGAGCTGCTTCTTGCTTTACCAGTGTTAGTAGTATCCCAATACCTTTATATCCTTCCTTAATCCAATAAATTCGTATCCTTCCCCAGCTAAAAATTACTTCCGTTGGGTAGTAGCGTCGGACGCACAAGAAGCCAAAGAAACTGTGCTCGCAATCTTGTCTGCCAAGCATGGTGAGTATGCCAATATCCTCCCATTGAACGAATAAGTATCCTTGGGAGAGGCCTTCATCCAGCAATAGACTATTTGCTGCTGTATTGATGAATGATGATAATGAACAATAGCCGAAAGGAGGACAACACAGGAAAGGCTACTTCTGATTTTAGTATTTTTTTGTTACAGCAACAACAAAAATACATCATCTGTGAAAATTTCAACTGTCTAACTATCACGGTTCATGAGATACAGCCCGGTGATACACGGACGGATAGACGGACGGAAAGCGTAGCCATATTAATCGTTCGATACAGTTCGATTTTGCAAAGAAAATATTTTTGTAACTATTTCTCTTTAGCCATGTCAAGAAAGAGATCAAATATTTTGCAATTTTAAAAGCAGCAAAAAGATTGGGAATCATTAGATCCCAAGATCACTCAAGAGAAGGTCGCTCAAAGAGCAATGGAGAGGGCTATGCTCGGTGTTTCTCTGCGAGACAAAATCAGAAATGAGGAGATCCGTAGAAGAACGAAAGTTACCGACATAGCTCAGCGGATTAGCTCTTTGAAGTGGCAGTGGGCGGGGCACATAGCACGTAGCACCGATGGCCGATGGGGCAAAGAGGTTCTCGAACGGTGACCACGTACCGGCAAGCGAAGCGTCGAACACCCACCTACCAGGTGGTCGGACGACTTGAACAAGGACGCAGGGAAACGCTGGATGCAGGCCGCTTCCAACCGGTAATTTTGAAAATCATTGGGAGAGGCCTATGTCCAGAAATGGACTTCTTGCGGCTGATATGATGATGATGATGAGATGCCAAGAATGTCAGGCAAGGCTTGATGCTGGTTGAGAACATCAGGCTGCATCTCGCTTAGCGGAATCCTATGCTACTCGCGAAGCTCACCTGAGCGCTGATTGTGAGCGTCATACGTCATCTCGCGATTCAGAAATTTACGTACAACGGGAATCACGCCGTATGCTGTCATAAAAGGCGATCTTTGCTAACAATCCATTCATAGATAATATATAACACTATCTATTATCTATGCTGTGATAAAATGGAATCTTTGCGAACAATCCATCTAAAATAAATAGGTATATACTATATACCTATTTATTTTAGATGGATTGTTCTCAATTAAATCAAATATAACACGCCTACGGAATATACTATATTCTGTAGGCGTGTTATATTTGATTGCTAGCTGATGCCTGCGACTTCGTTCGCGTGGACTGACGTTCATGATCAGTACTCTGTAGTGCACTCTAAAACAAGTGAGGAACGTGGATCGCAACTGAGACCTAGACGTGGTTGTGCATATACCTACGGCAAGAAGTCAATCGCACATCACGTTCATCACTGGTCTCTAGATACCTAGACGTAGACGTGTTAATACGTTGAGAACTCAGGCGTGATACTCGAATTATGTAAATTCTGAATCGCGAGATGACGTATGACGCTCACGATCAGCGCTCAGATGTGCTTCGCAAGTCGAAGAGGATTCTGTTGAGCGAGATGCAGCCTGATGTTCTCGATCAGCATTAAGTCTTGTCTGAAATTTTAGGGATCTAATCATTCCCAATCTTTTTGCTGCTTTTAAAATTGCAAAAGATTTAATCTCTTTCTTGATATGGCTAAAGAGAAATAGTTAAAAAATATTTTCTTTGCAAAATCGAAGTGTATCGAACGATTAATATGGCTCCGCTATCCGTCCGTCTGTCTGTCCGTCCATCCGTACGTTTGTCAACAGGCTGTATCTGATGTACCGTGATAGTTAGATAGTTGAAATTTTCACAGATGATATATTTCTGTTGCCGCTATAACAAAATAAATATTAAAATCAGAAGTAGCCGTTCCTGTGTTGTCCTCATTTCGGCCATTGTTCATCATCATCATTCATCAATACAGCAGCAAATAGTGCATTGCTGGACAAAGGCCTCTTCAAAGGGTACTTATTCATTCCATGGAAGGATATTACCATACTCACCATGATTGGCAGGCGAGATGGCGAGCGCAATTTCTTTGGCTTGAAATGAAATGAAATGAAATGATTTATTAATTTACATGAAACATGGTTAAAGTGTGACAAACAAAAAACTTCTTGTGCGTCCGACGCTGCTGCCCATCGGAAGTAATTTTAAGCTGGAGAAGGATAGGAATTTGTTGGATTAGGAAGGGAATAAAGGAATTGGGATACTACTAACATTGATAAAGCAAGATGCAGCTCGGGCGGCCGGGTGCGCGTTCCCGATGCCATTACTTCGACTACTGGATAGGCAGTTGAGAACGACAACTCTTACCTCCATTGTTGATCAGGCTGAAATCCGCATTAAATATTGATCCTACTTTACCAGCCTCTTACTTAAGAAGTGTCGAGTTTAAATTTTGCTACATGTAAATTCTCTTTCTAACGATGCTTTGTTTAATTAGGAGTAAAGTATGAACTCGCCAACGACTGTCACGGCATTCATTGGTCCCATAGATGAAAAGTTGTTCATATCAACGGGCTGCAATAGGATCGAGAACCCCTTTAAGGATCGGACAGGGTTTTCTTTACATATTGTATGTATTGATTTACTACTATTTACAAAGTATGCAAGTGTTTTTTTTCTATGAGGACTGTGTATCAATGCTAACTTCCTACCTATGGTATGAACGATGAATGATAGATAACACGAGTAATCAATCATTTAATTAAAGGAAAATCTAAAACAAGCTACCTAAGACAGGTCGCAACAATTAATTAACGAAGTTAAACACATATTTACTACAATTACGAACTAATGATGACACTTTAATACCTTTATGGTAGTATTGATAAGCTGGTAAGATTAAAGTACCTACCTATAATCCTATAGCTATTATATAACTACTAATGATAAATCTGTAAGGGTCGGTCATAGACTAAGTTACTTTGTTTTTCGAGATATCGTGTTTATAAGCTCTATGACATGAAAGTAAATTGACGAATTTTAGATTTTTTTGTATACATGTATGTATGTATGTTTATCCATAACTGTTAAACAAATAAGTTCATTAAATGAAACTTGGTAGATAAACATTTCGATGTACAGTCAGGTACCTGTCGCAGACGCAAGTTCATAGAAAATACATCAACGCGTCATCACATTTCTCTGATGATTTTTTCGAATGACAGAATTGAACAGTCGGTCCAAATATTATGTAATTGGATATGTATACTTTTTAGGGTTCCGTTATTAAAGGGTAAAAACGGGACCCTATTAATATGGCTCCGCTGTCCGTCCGTCTGTCCGTCCGTCCGTCTGTTACCAGACTGTTTCTCATGAATCGTGATAGTTAGCCAGTTGAAATTTTTACAAATGGTGTATTTCTGTTGCCACTATAACAAAAAAAAAATTCAGAAAAAAATAAATTTTTAAGGTGGCTCCTATACAACAAACGTGTTTATTTTTGCTCATTATTGCTCGATGTTGATACTGGCAATATGTAGACGTTGAAATATTCACAGAATATTTAATTATATATTAATTTCAAAAATAAATAATTAAATTGATATAAAATTTATATTTAAGGGGGGCTCCCATACAACAGAGATACTTTTTTTGCCATTTTTATAGATAATGGTATGGAACCCTTAGTGCGCGAGTCCGACTCGCACTTGCCCGTTTTTTTTTCTATAGTCATACAGATATTATAACAAATGACAATGTATTTGATGTTGCTGTCACTAGGAAGTCAGCTTTCACAGAACCGATATTGCTGCAACTTTGTTCACCTGTGCAACGTGCAATAATAAGCGTATTATTCATAATACTTTATCTTGTATCTCATGAACCGTGATAGTTAGACAGTTGAAATTTTCACAGATGATGTATTTCTGTTGCCACTATAACAAAAAATACTAAATTCAGAAGTAGCCTTTCCTGTGTTGTCCTCCTTTCGGCCATTGTTCATCATCATCATTCATCAATACAACAACAAATAGTCCATTGCAAGACCTCTCCCAAGGATACTTATTCGTTCCATGGGAGTGTATTGCCATACTCACCATGCTTGGCAGGCGAGATGGCGAGCGCAGTTTCTTTGGCTTCTTGTGCGTCTGACGCTGCTGCCTATCGAAAGCAATTTTAAGCTGGAGAAGGATAGGAGTTTGTTGGATTAAGGAAGGGAATAAAGGTATTGGGATACTACTAACACTGGTAAAGCAAGACGCAGCTCGGGCGGCCGGGTGCGCGTACCCAATGCCATTACTTCGACTACCGGATAGGCAGTTGAGGATGACACTTCTTACCTCCATTGTTGATCAGGCTAAAATCCGCATTAATTGTTGATCCACCTTTACCGGCCTCTTACTTAGGAAGTGTTGAGTTTAAAGCGAAGAGAATTCATATGTTGCAAATTTTGCTACATGTCATACATACATCGTCGCAGATCGTAAGCCGATCAAGGGATTGGGATAAAATCTGCAGAATCATGTTAATAGGCGATGCGGCTAGCAACCCATGACTCATTTGACAACTAATTTGATTCCGTTTTCCACCTAATGCCAAACAACATGCTAAACGTGGCCTTCAGGTCTTAAAACTTAGGCTCTGTCTACCCTGCAAGGGCAAAAGACGTGATACTAAAAATCGTCAATTTGGTTTCAGTATCATGTATAGAGCTTATAAACACAATATCTCTGAAAACCAAGTAACTTACGCCATGACCAACCCTTACAGATTTATTATTATTACTAGCTGTCCCGACGAACATTGTTTCGCTATAAGATAAACACTCTTTAAAACAATCTTATCTTTTAATTTGGACCAAATTACAGATAGTTATAAAGTTTGTTCAAAATCTAAAAAATTTGTAGTTTTGGAGTTTATCCCGAACATACATCGTGATACTAGATGGTTATATACAAGAATTTCTCGTATATGCTATACTTTATTTACTAAACTTTCCAAGTCATTTTATGTCCTCTGTAAACTTTATTATTATTATTTCGAGCTCTTTTTTATGTTTTTCTTTTCCAATTTTTACCCATGACCAAGGCCAAGTGCAAATGAAAATAAAAAGGAAATGTATATTTCTGTATGAATTTTATTATTATTATTTGTATCTCTTTTTAAGTCATGGGACATGCCCCGGTCCTTTGAGAATGAGCTGAATGAGCTTGCGTGGGAATATAGATCCAACACTTAAAGGCCCTTTGGAGAAGTTGATGTAATGTGTGTCTCCAGCCAGAACCCTTTCCTGGAAATAGTAATATATAATATGATCTTAAACAGGTCTTGGCCGGAGGAGAAACTATTGCATTTTAAAGAGAAATTACTGGGTTATATTATTGAAATGTGGTTGGACTTGTGTTGGGTTATTGCAAAGGGCCGGACACCTGCCATAATCATTGGCGGTTGTCCTGAATCCTTAAAGGCTCAGGCTATGCCCTCGCCTTGGAGATCGGCCTGCGGCCGCGCGGCCCAAATGTTTAAATGTTTGGCAGTTCGGCCTGCGGCCTCACTGCAGCATACTTGGGGGAGGGAGTGGAGGGGACGATCGTGCTGAATCCTCAGCGGCTCACGCTATGCTCTCGCCTTAGAACACGGTCTGCGGCCTCGCGGCCCAAGTGTTCGGCAGTTCGACCTGCGGCCTCACTACAGCACACTTGGGGGAGTGGGGGGGGGGGGGATTTCTGAATCCTCAATGGCTCAGGCTGTACCCTCACCTTGGAGCTCGGTCTGCGGCCCAAGTGTTCGGCAGTTCGACCTGCGATCTCATTGCAGCACACTTAGGGGAATGGGGAATGAGGGGGGGATTTCTGAATCCTCATCGGCTCAGGCTATGCCCTCGCCTTGGAGCTCGGTCTGCGGCTTCGCGGCCCCAGTGTTCGACAGTTCGGCCGGCGGCCTAAATGCAGCACCATCCGGGGGGGGGAGCGAGGTCATTCTGAATCCTCAACGGCTCAGGCTATGCCCTCGCCTTAGAACTCGGTCTGCGGCCACGCGGCCCAAGTCTTTGGCAGTTCGGCCTGCGGCCTCAATGCATCACACTTGGGGGAGTGGGGGGAGGGGGAAGGGGTCGTGCTGAATCCTCAGCGGCTCGGGCTCCGCTCTGAGCTCGGCCTGCGAGCTCGCGGCCCAAGTCTTTGGCAGTTCGGCCTGCGGCCTCACTGCAGCACACTTGGGGGGTGGGGGAGGGGGGGGGGGGTCGTGCTGAATCCTCAACGGCTCAGGCTATGCCCTCGCCTTGGAACTCGGTCTGCGGCCACGCGGCCCAAGTCTTTGGCAGTTCGGCCTGCGGCCTCAATGCATCACACTTGGGGGAGTGGGGGAGGGGGGGGGGTCGTGCTGAATCCTCAGCGGCTCGGGCTCCGCTCTGAGCTCGGCCTGCGGGCTCTCGGCCCAAGTCTTTGGCAGTTCGGCCTGCGGCTTCACTGCAGCAGACTTGGGGGAGTGGGGGGAGGGGGGGGGGGGGGGGTCGTGCTGAATCCTCAACGGCTCAGGCTATGCCCTCGCCTTGGAACTCGGTCTGCGGCCACGCGGCCCAAGTCTTTGGCAGTTCGGCCTGCGGCCTCAATGCATCACACTTGGGGGAGTGGGGGGAGGGGGGGGTTCGTGCTGAATCCTCAACAGCTCAGGCTATGCTCTCGCCTTGGAGCTCGGTCTGCGGCCTCGCGGCCCAAGTGTTCGGCAGTTTGACCTGCGGTCTCATTGCAGCACACTTAGGGGAATGGGGGGAGGTGGGGGGGGTCGTGCTGAATCCTCAGCGGCTCGGGCTCCGCTCTGAGCTCGGCCTGTGGCCTCGCGGCCCAAGTGTTCGACAGTTCGGCCGGCGGCCTCATTGCAGCACACTTGGGGGGGGGGTCGTGCTGAATCCTCAGTGGCTCGGGCTCCGCTCTGAGCTCGGCCTGCGGGCTCGCGGCCCAAGTCTTTGGAAGTTCGGCCTGCGGCCTCACTGCAGCACACTTGGGGGAGTGGAAGGGGGGGGGGGAGTCGGCTTTGCCCTCGACACTCCGATCGGTTCGGGCTGCGCCTTCGCCCCGAAGCTCATAACTTATTGCCTCCATACAAACATAACATAATTTATTAGTAATGTACGCGAACGGAGTCGCGGGCACTGCTTGCATTCTATAATCCTAATAAATAGGTAACTACAGAATAGATGACAGGTCGTTTCATCACAACTGTTTAGCTAACAGTTGTGATGCGATCTAGAGCGAAGTGGCAACAGCGCACAATGGACTCAGCCAATCGTAGAGCAGGAAGCCTCTCATTGGCCCATTTGAATCAGATCAATAATTGACGGAGTGGAATTGTATAAAAAAGTTCAATTTTCTGCCGCCAGAGGGCTGGCAATTATTGATCTAATCTGACATCGGATTGCTCACAATGTACGCAAAATCCAGCATTAGATCAATAAATGCTGTCCTGATCAACAATTGCCAACTGATCAACAATTAACTGATGCCACGAGACGGTCGATCAACAAATGTCGAGTGGAGATATCTATATATATATATATATATACATTTTTTATGTACACTACAATTAAATATATATTATACATTTGTTTCATGCTTATTAAATTTACCAACGTTGAGGTGGTCCCGCCCCGGAGTATAACGTCTGGTGTTAGGCAGGCGGCCGGCTTTATGACAGCATGAGTTCTGTTATAAAAGCGTACCCCGGGCTCAGACGCGTCTCAGATGGGGATGCAACCGAGAAAATGCTCAGGTGAGAGAGAGAGAGAGAGACTACCGATTGGCTTTCAACTTACAAGATCAACCCAGATTTCTTAGGTGGCAGAAGGGGACCTTATCATAACGCTACGGAGAAGATAATCGAAATGACACAATTTATGTAAGGTTAGATTGACATTGAATAAGATATAACATACTACGTAACTTCTTAGTAGGGTAATTGCTAATTTTGACACCTGAGATATCTGGGTTTCATGACCGATTTATGAATTGGTTATAAAAATTATCAGCCTGTCTCCATCTATTTTTCTTTTAGGATCAAGTTATGCCTGTATTTAGATAATTTATCGGACGATCTTTCATGTCTAACGAAAAAGTTCCAACTAAGTTGACAACCAGAATTTTTTGTGAGCCAGTTTTATAGTTGATAACAACAGTATAACGGTAAATGAATATTTTATTCGCTTTAATACAAACTAGTTTAGGGCAAAATGACGTAAGTATATTATTAAATATTAAATAACATACAAATACAAAAATGCATATTTTTTTGTAGTAACCTTACAGTATTAAAAATATCTGAAAGTAGTAACCTTTTCTAAATTTATTTATAGCTCTTTACGTTTAACTTGTTATAAACTGATGTAGAGTCGCTATTGTCCTACAAATGAATAACAGAATTAAATTACTTACATCCATATGTAGAGAAAACAATTTAATTTAAAATAGCCATTGTGAAGTCAATCAAACTGAAACCATCTAGTTAGTGTCTTGTTAACACTGCCAGGTCTGAAAGTTTGCAACTCTGCCGACAGGTGCGCGGGCGCGTCACCTTTGAGAAAAAAGGCGGGGGCTACTACCGGTTGTCGGCAATGATATTTTTTCCTTACACAAGATACCTCTATATTTGTTCAATATTATAGATAGCAATGAACATAATTTTTCCATAAAGATAATGCAATTAGTCCGAGCAAGTAAGAAAACATTTTAACAGGTAACCAGATAGTGTAAATTACTAATATCACGTTCATATGTGATATTAAAGATTCACTAACTTCAAGTTAGAACGAAGATATGACAGACAAGGTATAAAACTTTTCTAAATGAGTCATCATCATTTCAGCTGTGAGGCCTGTAACCTATGCTGGACAAAGGCCTCTCCCAACGATTCTTTGTTCCATGGGAGGGTATTATCATATTTACTAAGCTTGGCAGGCAGGATCTGAGGGATTGATATAGTATTGTAGTATAGTACTTTTGTTCAGTACAGACACGGTACAGAAATGTTGGAATAGAAATGTTCGGGGCTGACGTAAATGACATAATTAAAAACATTGATGACAGACAGAGATACAAAGAATATTCGGCAGATTAGGTACGACGTATTTATTACCAGTAACGGGACTAAAGATTATATCGGTAGGTAAAAACTCATCTTGCTTCATCTGTGAAATGTCAAAAAAGATTTCTTTTTACCCTGAGTGCTGGTTGTCTATCTGCAGATTACTATATCACTAATGGTCAGCCGGACGTACGGCGTTCACACTTGGCTTTCCAGTAAGAATGATATCGATTAAATTAAAAATAAAAACACGGAGTTTATTTCCTAATTACTGTAAGTTCTATGTACAAGTAGGTACCTATGTTGAAGGTGATATGTGTTTTGTAAATAGATTCACAAAATTGTATGATCCAAAATTTGACATCGTGCTGGTAGGTTAAAGTATAAACATATGAATCTATATTTAGTAATAAATATTAATTACTAGCTTTCGCCCGCGGCTCCGCCCGCGTCAATGTCGATCCCTCGGGAATAGTACTTTATCCCGGGATAAAAGGTAGCCTATGTCCTTCTCCATACTCCAGAGAACTTCTATGCAAAATTTCATGATGATCGGTTCAGTAGTTACGGCGTGAAAGAGTAACAAACAAACAAACAAACAAACAAACAAACAAACAAACAAACAAGCAAACAAACAAACAAACAAACAAACAAACAAACAAACAAACAAACAAACAAACAAACAAACAAACAAACAAACAAACAAACAAACAAATAAACAAACAAACCAACAAATAAACAAACAAACAAACAAACAAACAAACAAACAAACAAACTCACTTTCGCATTTATAATATTAGTAAGGATTACATACACATTGAAGGTTTTCTTTACATCCCCATTGTAAAGAAAACCTTGTCCGATTCTTAAAGGGGTTATTCAATCCGTTGATATAACCAACTTTTCTTAAGCTGGGAACTCAAAAAAAAATTACATTTCCAAGCAAAAAAAATTCGGCCGCCAGGTCAACATGTATGAGAACGTAAGAAAAATGAGTTGTTTTCCTTACATATTGTACCTATATGCTAATCTTGTAAAATACTGGGCCGATTTTGTTGCGGTTTTGAGTATAATGTAGAGCATATCCCCCGGTTTATGTTTTTACTACAAACCCGGACACGACCGATGCGAGCGGCTGGATATTAATTAACAGAAGAGAGACAATTTATTCATTCATTCATAAAAAAATGCATTCATTCATTAATTTTAAATATTAAGAGACTTGTTTCGCTTTTTGTTTTGTCAATGAATCGGGCGCGTTCAAACTGAGTTCGACTTGCTTTTAAGCTTTGTTCATGGCATTTGATGGTGTCACTCCATATGCAGCGAATGCACCGAATACAAATTATATTCCGTGACGATTTGAACTGCTGCAGGTCGTGACATGGCGCACGAGGCGTCGGCGACTATTGATCACCATTATTGGTTATGGTTATGTGATAATTATAAGCTATTTAACCGACGTCAAAAAAGGAGGAGGCTATCAATTAGGTTGTATATTTTTAATGTTTGCTACCACAAACTCCGTCATTAATGAACAAATTTAAAAAAATCTTTTTTTTATTTGAAAGGCTTTCAAATTAGTCTCATTTAAATTTCATCTTAATCGGTTAAGTAATTGATTGAAGTCTTATATTAAATATTATATGAAAGATTATTACTATTATAACAAATGGTTTTACTTACGTATCGTTAGTCGGTATCGCCGACAAGTGTCAGTCAATTCAGATGGCCATCTTCGGGGCGAGTGCCGAGACGGGCGGCGCGGGCGGCGAACCTCAGTGTTCGAGGGACTGCCGTCTCGCGACGTCCGCCACACTCGCCCTGAAGATGGCCATCTGAATAGGCTGAAACTTGTCGGCGATACTGACTAACGATACGTGAGTAAAACCATTTGTTATAATAGTAATTATAAAAGATTATTCTATAAATATCGTAAGAGACGACAAAAGGATAAAAAAATATAGTCGTGTAGAGCCACGCTATCGGCAAAATTAATTTTTGATTAGCATAAATGGGCCGGCTTGTCTGGTGAAGTTCCACACTCTGACAGAAAATGGACATTTGAGTAGAAGCTTTAGGCTTCTCTAGTTCGTTCGGTGAGTGAGAGAGCCGGAGGCCCATCCTTTCCCTCAATTTCCTTCCATAGTTAGAAAGCTGTTTTTACATCAAAAAATATGCCGGTAGCGTGGCTCTACCACAGCTAAAATAATCTTATCGTCGTTGTATGAAAATCTTCTCAATAGCCCCTCTATAGTACTAATTTATTTGCATGTTTCTTCTTCTTCGTTTACCTTATCCTAATTTTTCGTATCTGGTCGGCACAGTATGTCAGTTCTTTCCATTTTGTTCTGCCGCCTACCTTTTGTCTTATTCTCCTTGACATCAATCCATCCATCTATTCTTAGGTCTCCTCTGTTTTCTCTTCGGGTTCAATTCACATTCAAATATAAGGCCTTACTTGTGATATGACTTTATTTATGTATATAAAAACTTGTGAACCTTTGTTCCAGTCGCTATGGTGACAGGGGACCCATGGTGCCCCGAAGCAAAAAGCTTCATTAGCGAGATAGGACGTCGTTTAAGGGACAGGGGCTATGACCACCGCTCCGGAGTGTATCTGGTTCAAAGGATTTTCGTTGCCATTTAAAGAGGCAATGCCGCCAGTGTCATGGGGACCTTTGAGCCGGGTACGATCCGGGGTGGTATATTTGACAAACTACGTTCGTAGCTTAAGTTTTATAAAATGCATATAATCAATAATCTAATATAAATATATTTTATCGTAATTAAATCGATTTCTGACTTCCATGTCTTCGGGTAACGAGTTCCAAAGTTGTTTACTTGCAAAGTGAAAGAATTGGATATAAAACCAGAATAAAATAGTGGGGTGTAAAGACTTTCTTCTCTCCTCATATATTAAAACTCTTTGTATAGTATATAATAATATCATAACAGCATACAATTTGCCGTTTGAATCGGGCGACAATTCTTATAAACATATCTGTTTAAAATTGAGCACGGGCGCGTTCAAAACATGGTCTGCGATATCAAAATATTTTAGCTTTTTGCTAAATATTTTCTTTGGAAGAGCTGCTCGTGTTACTGTGCTACGACTAGTTATGTGTGTAATATTTTTAGGGTTCCATATCTCTTTGGATAAAACTATTACACAAAAAGAAAAAATATATATATGAAAATCCCTTGGGCACTCTTTACATTCAAATATTTTTTCTCCTGTTCTGTTAAGCCTCTGCTGTCAGTCTGTTTTTCGTTGGCTCATTATTTTAAGTCCAGTTTGAATCAACAACAATCAAATTAAAGATTGTGAACTGAAGTCGTTTTTCAGACTGTATATCTGAAGTGGAGAATTGACGGCCTCAGTAGCGCAGTGGTTAATTAGCCAGACTGCAACCGACAGAGCACCGGGTTCGATTAGCGGCGCGGGCAAACACAGGGTTTTTAACAAGAACTTTGTTTTTAAATCATTAATTTTCAAAGGTAGATCGGCGTTTTTGGTGCTACCCAAAGAAGGTTGGCGTTAAGCAAGCAGTGAGTGAGAGAGCCGGAGACCCATCCTTCCCCCTCTCCTCCCCATTTCCATCCCCCAACTCCTTGAAAACCGACAACGCACCTGTCACAGCCTGGTGTTGCAGTTGTCCATGGGCAGCGGTGATCACTTACCATCAGGTGACCCGCTTGCTCGTTTGCCATCCTATATCATAAAAAAATGCTTCCGTTGTGGTACAAAAAAACATATTTCAGCAAATTCAAATTCAAATTCAAAACGTTTATTCAATATAGGTTTCTTTGAACACTTATTAATTGTTATATTTCACTTCTCAACAATAGGCTAGTTTCCTGGGTCGTAATAATATCATAACAATTAGTCCGTCAGTTAGATAATCAAAAAATATTGGATACGTATTTTTTCTTTTGTCAAATAAACAATAAATAATAAAGATAAAGCGCGTCAAAGTTCAGGAGTGGGGGCTCGTGACGTCAAAGTTTGCTAAAAATTGTAGCAAACTATGACGTCACACGGAACTTCAAAGGGCTATATCTTTATAATTTTTTGTTTAATCGGCAAAAGAAAAAATACGTGACCAATATTTTTTGAATATCTAACTGACGGACTAATTATATTTTTTTAGGAAACTAGCCTATTGTTGACGTCAAAAACTTACTTATGGCTAATAATGCCCCTTCCAAAGCGGAGTGCAGAAGAAGCGGCAACAAACTGCACAGCGCATTTTCTCCAAGGACGACAACTCACAATTTTTGAAAACCTTAGAAATTAGGTATGTGGACTAAGTATACATTGGTTTATTTAAATGTCATGTTCGAATTGAATTTAAAAAATAATGTCATATTATTGAAATTAATAATACAGAAATAAAAAAATAAAAAAATGTCAAATTAAGTAAGCCTACTAAAATTAAAATAAAAAAAGTCATCTTTAAAAATATCACGTACAGAATGTACCACACATTAGTCATATAAATAAAGAATTACGGGGCGTCCGCGCCAAGCTCAAGCTAAACATTCTTATCATTAATAAAAGCATGAATGATGTCATAATAACGGACCCCGGGCCCCGAGGCAATACACTGAAGATGCAACCAGAAAAACGATCAGATGATGATGGACATAAAAGGTGGTGATATTTACAAAAAGAGCATTTTTCTAAAAAAAGTTGATGTAAGGAAAGGATATCTGTTCAAAGCTGATATACGACGCTAGTCTCACTAATTGTATTTTATGTGAGGCGAGCTCCGTGGCGCAGTGGTTAACACGCCAGCCAGCGACCCGAGGGTGCCCGGGTTCGATCCCCAGTCAGGTCATGATGGAAAACGATCTTATTCAGATTGACCTGGGTCTTGGATGTTTATCTATTTAAGTATCTAATATAAAATATAGTTTCGTTGACTAATTATGGGGCTGATATCGGGTCAGAAACATTTTGAAAAAATACTCTTTCAAACAAAAAATATTTTTTTAAATCGGATCATTACGGAGTTGTGCGGTAAAAAACATACAACCGAATGATAACCTCCTTCTTTAAGGTCGGTTAAAAAACCAATGTACCTCCTCTTGGTTAAATTAAAGTCTTGGTACAACAAAATCTAACTTTACTCTCCGAATAAAAAGCATCCACGAGCCAAAAAAAGGTAAAAAGCATTACCATAGCAACGGCTCCCCTAGCGGAAGGGTACCTGCGCCGGAAATGAGGTTATCCCACCCCAAGCGGAAGTCGGTTCGGTCGGCTATCTCGCTGGTGGCAAACTGGCTAGTTTAATTATTTATTTAGGGGAAATTGCAAGTTTTTGTATCGATTCTACTTGTAGTGGTTCGCGAATTTGATCACGTGAATTTATTAGATTGGCAAATATTCTAGAATGTCCAAAATAATAACTCGTAACATAGATGTGTGCTAATTTTATCCAAATTAGATTAGTACCTTTTTGCGAGACACAATTACAAATATCTAGATCACTACATAGTATAAAACAAAGTCGCTTGCCGTTGTCTGTCTGTCCATATTTTGATATGGTATTTTTTAATAAAAATGCTTCATTTTTTCAAAAGTACGGTTTATATGTAAATTGCCTCCGTGTGAAGCCGGGGTCCGGGTCGCTAGCACATGTTTATGTATTTTTTATTTATGTATTTTGGTATATAAGTCAGGGGTGTCATCCTCAACCGCTTGTCTGGTGGTTGCGAGTATGGCAACGGATAGGAACGCCCAGCCTCCCGAGCTGCTTCTTGCTTTCCCATTCTTCCAAGTGTGTAGTATCCCAATACCTTCAGTCTCTTCTTAAATCCAACAGATGTCCATCTTTCCCCAGTATAAAAATGCTTACGAATCTTCCGATGGGCAGCACCGTGGGCAGCACATGAAGCAAAAGAAACTGAACTAGCCAACCCGCCTGCCAAGCGTGGGGTGTATGGCAATATCCTCCCATGGCACGAAGAATCCTTGGGGAGGCATTTGACCAGCAGTGGACTTCTTAAGGCTGAAATGATAAATGATGATGAAGCATGAAAGAACAAAACATAAATGGCGAGCTCCGTGGCGCAGTGGTCAACACGCCAGCCTGCGACACGAGGGTGCCCGGTTTCGATCCCCGGTCAGGTCATGATGGAAAACGATCTTTTTCAGATTGACCTGGGTCTTGGATGTTTATAAGTATCTATTATATTATAACATCTATATATTATAATATCTTATAGTATCGTTGAGTTAGTATCCTACGACACAAGTTCACAATTTACTGTGGGGCTAGCTCAATTTGTGTGATATGTCCCTATATATTTATTTATTTATTTAAATAAATACTTATGTATGCGGAAGAAAAACGTTTCGTATTCGTTGCGAAAACATATTACTTACGAATTTAAACAAACATTTCCAAATGATCATGCATAAACCAAACCAAACTAAGAAAAAAAGATTTGTTTTTCTAAAAATAAATTGACTTCTACCCATTCTGATCCGATTAACAAGCGTGAAAAAAAACCTCGTGCGTGGGGTGACTTTTCACGCAACGGGGGTTTAGGGGTTGAACAATAGAAAGGGATGCAGGCACCCTCGTGTGGATAGGAGACACAGGTGACTAGCTGAGGTGAAACATTAAAAATCAGACGTCATTGTGAATCAGAAAATGTTGTGTTGAGGGTTGCATAAAAGTCAAAGGGTGAAAATATTTATTGGAAACCACAGATATCTAATAGGTGGATAGATAAAACATACGATATTTATAACGTTATTCAAGGATTTTTTTGTATTTAAAACGTACCAAACATGTTAAAAATACAGAGCTTAATATATTTGTCATCACCTATTCTCTTCTCTTCCATGCTGGTCTGGGAGAAAAGAAAAAACGTAATGGGTAAAATCTGAGGAATCGTGTTGAAGGCGATGCGGCTAGCAACCCATCACTATTTTGATTCTGTTTTCCACCTAATGCCCACCAACATGCTAAACGTGGCCTTCAGGTCTTATAGATCTAGGCTCTTTCTACCCCGTAAGGTAAAAGACGTGATATATGTATGTATCACCTAATATTTTTACGTATTTTTAACACAATTCTAAAAACTAGTTTTTCTTCATGCTACATCATATTAGAAATTATATTCCCTTTCCTATTTTGAGAGCTAAGGCATATATATCCGACAGTTTTTAAATGGTTTGTTTCGTGGTAAGACAATTAAAATAATCATCATCATCATGTCAGTCCGTCTTCCGCCCACTGCTGAGCATAGGCCTCTCTTCGCTCCCGCCATTCGTCAGTCCTGTGCTGATCTCATCCAGGTGCGACTCGTATATGTTGACGATGTAGTCAAATTGAAATAATACTACAATAAAATATTTTTTAATCGGCTGGGCTGTGAGATATACACCATAACAAACAAATGATATTATCTTTGAAAAAGATCTACTTTTCTCAGTTTCTAGAAAATAAATATTTATTGATTCTGTATTAAGCTTAGTTTTAATGTCTGTGTTGAAAATTATACCTACTAATAATTTTTATGTTGAAAAATGAAGATTTCACTTAATGTTTTGTAAAATTATTAAGATTTTTTTAAGGTGACATCGCAAATGGAATTTACCCGGCACGGAAATAAACTCATTCTTTTTGAGAAGTCAGTTAAAAAAGAAGAAAGCAACTGGCCAAAAACCTACACTCAAATAAAAACAAAAAATATGAAAAGCACAAGGCTTTCACATTAATAACTCGGACAAAAAATAAGTCATTCGAGAATTGGAATAAATTAGCAAATTAAAACGCGACGACTTGTTTCTTATTATTTATTCTGGATAAGGGTCCTTACACATACACCTGTTGGAAGAGCAAGCGGTTTTTTTAACCAACATAAGTAAAAATTATGAATGAATGCTTTATTCCACAAAACAAAAAGAAAATACATATTTGGAAAAAACAATTGGTAATTTGGTACAAAGACGGATATCGCTAAGCTATCTCTTCCATTGACATGATAAATTATGGCTTAGAGTTTATAGGTTATGTCACACTTCACATTTGCAGTAGGTATTCAGGCTGACTACTTCTACATTTTACATATTCAAAGATAATAGATATAATAGTTTATAGTCATATGCAACGTGAATAACAAATAAACTGCACAGTAAAAAATAAAATAAAGAATGTGCAAAGTACTCGAAAATTGTGGACACCACACCTACCTTGCCACGTGATCGGCTTGTCGTTACAAAATTAATTGCGCTCGCGGCGCGAGTGCCCAAATTTTTGTATTTTCTCGTGTATTACGAGTTACGAGTAGGTACTGTCATTTTGTTAACATTTGCGAGTATGATGGGTTTGTCATTTCTCATGTCTTATTTATTCTCACTTGTTGTTAAGTGAAGATGTGGTGTATGGTGGAGCTCGCTGGCTCATTAAAAACCTATTCACTAGTTCTGAGAAACAGGGGCTTTGCTTAGTTCTACAGCAGTCTCTCAGAATCATATAATTTTACTTTCATTGCATCTGTAAGGGTGTTATTGTGATATACTTAATAAGAAATAATTCTGTAGCGATACCATATTAGATAACTCGTGGCTATACTTTATATTCTTTTAGAAGCCATGGTCCATCCGGCAGTCAACTGCCTCTGTGGTCCAGTGGTTAAGGCGTTTGCCTGTAGACCCGGGGGTCGTGGGTTCGATTCCCACGGGAAGCATACTATGTTTAGTTGTTTCCAGTTTGGTTAGGAAATTACAGGCTTTAATCACCTGATTGTCTGATAATAAAGATGATTCCGTACTTCGGAAGACACGTTAAGCCTTTGGTCCCGGCTGCCATCTCGTTAGAGGAATCACGCCAAAGGCCAAGAGGCGGTACCGAACAACTCTGACAACAGGGTGTGCATTGACCGTGACACCTACTCGAAATGATGATGACCTGGCAGTCCACCCAGGTGAAGTATAAGTTAAGAAATAAGATGTTTTCCCTAGCATATAGTGTTGTGTCCTACACAAAAAGGCAAAGGTCTCCCCTGGGTTCTCATCTCCAAGAAATAAGATATTGTGAAAAAAATCTCCCCGGTCAGGGTTTTAACCAGTGACTTTAGGTCAGTTAATAAAAGGTAAAGACACAGATTATCTATTATTATAGCTACGAAATTTTTATTTATTGACTCAATAAGAACGGTTTACATTGCGTCGCTCTTTATATGCGGACCCTTAGTATTATCCTGGTAAAGAGGGTGAATAATAACGTTTTTACCGCTGTTTTCTCTAATTACAACAATGAAGTGGGCTAAATACGAAAACAGTTTGATTGAGCTGTTTTATTTGAATATAAGTGAGTATCCTGAAAATAGCTTTCAACTTGTTGAAATGGTATGGTGGTGGCTACATGGGTGCCCGTGAAATTTTACTTCCCTAGCAATAAGGTTCTATTTCTTTTTTTTATACAACTAAGTAGACAAAAAGGCATACGGCCTACTTGATACCTGCACCGGAGAGCGGTTACCGTAGCCTATGGACATTTGGAACACCAGAAGTGCAACTCGCGCGTTGCCGACCCTGAAGAAATCTTTACACGGCCTTTTTGAAGAACCCCATGTCTCGTCTCTCGGGAATACCATGGCAGGTAGTTCATTCCACAACTTTAGTGTACGTGGAAGAAAGTTCCTTTCAAAACATACTGTACGCAACCATTTAGGATCCAAAGTGTGGGGATGAACTTCCTGTCGATAGCGTGAGGAGCGATGATAGAAGGTAGCCGTAGGCATCATGTCAAATAAATTTTATAACTCTTTTGTTACTTTTTCGCGCCTATGTCAAATTTTATGTGACCTAGTGTCAAATTTTAAAGCTGCTTAAAGGCATCTGACATAGATTAACGACTGCTATAAATTATGACAGCTTAACGCGCCTTTCAAAGAACGAAGGAGCATGAGCTATTTTATGCCACTTGCGGTCACCCATCCCATTAGGGACCGCGTCCGGTATTGCTTACTATACGCCCGCCCGGCCTCTCGAACTGCTACTTGCTTTTCCCCAATTTGAGGAGGTAGATGGTCCAGTGGGTACACAGGTTCTCGGCGCCATATCTGCAACCACCGGCCAAGCAGTTAAGGATGACACCCTTTTTATGGACGGGAGGAAATGCCTTCGCATCATCCACCTTGTCACGGGAGAGCAGGGTGGGTATGTGGGGCTCGAACCCACTAAAAGCCCCCCGGGGTCAAACGTCACTGCCGCTTTGAATGAATGAATGAATGAATGAATGAACACTTTATTGTACACCATAAGTAGCAATTAACAAAATATAAATTAATCAATGTACAATGGGCGGTCTTATTGCTAAGAGCAATCTCTATCAGACAACCGATGGATGGAGAGAACTAAAAAATGATAACGGAACGGGGTGTACATTTAAACTAATAATAAACAAATAAAAAAATATATATGTACAAATTAAATTAAACATACATTGACTACTAATGTAAGATTTAAAGATATGTGAACGAATCAACGCAACGATGTTGGACAACTAGAACTATTTTTGCAGGTAGAATTCTTTTACCTGGTCTTTAAAAGAAGATAAAGACCAGGTAAAATAATTCTACCTGCAAAAATAGTAGCGCTTGTGCCGGGACTATGTGCTATTCTCGCTCCAAAGCCCGCGGCCACTTTATTTGTGGCCTCGGCTCGGCTCGCTCTCGGTGCCTTCTGTGGCGAGAAGATTCGGAGTGGCCTGCGAGGCGACCCTTCGGCCGTCTATTCTACCCGCCAGAGTAGGCGCGTCTCGACACCGACGCGCCTTCCACCCGAGGGCCTTCTAAGAATGACACCTTGACCTATGTCTTTTCAACTACTACAGTCTAAAATGGAGAAAAAGTAGGTGTTGTTTTTTTTTGGAAGGACAATGTAGCTAGCTCCAAGTGAGCTTTCGGTACTTCACCGGGCGTTTGAGGCGAGGGCAGAGTGCTCTCAGCCTATATAGACAACACGGACCTCGGCTTTGGGCGTTGCCTGTGTGGGCAAGGCTTGGAGATACAGCAAACTCTCATATTGCCGGATGGGGTCAAATCTATTCTTAAGTCAGAAAGAAACTTGCTTTAATACAATTCAAAATTAATGTCATTTATCCCTTAATGATTTCAGAATGAACGTGTACTATGAGTGTGCATAATAAAACAGTAATAGAAGTTCGCTGAACACACAACCTATTTAAAATGAGCATACAAGGTGGACATTAGAAATGTGCGGCCATTCTTCTGGGAAGCAGCGCGTTGGTTGCCATGGCAACGCGCCGCATCAACACTGCGCACACATGCGCGCGTGTGAATGTGCAGGTGATCTGAAAGGTGGAGGCACAGTGAGAGATATCTTGTATGAAAATTCTGAGATTTAGAGAAAGGAGGCTTAGGTATCGCAATTGGAAATCAAAAAGGGGTCATTGATCAAACATAAAATATGAGCAAAATGAAGGAAACCGTGTTAATTATGGCATGATTATGCTCATAAGTATGCTCTAGTCGTCACCGATTCGCCCAACAATTAAGGCATGCAAGTAATAAGTGTCTCCTATATTATGTGTATGTGTACCTCTTAAACTGTGACTGTTTGTAATAACATGTGTGAGCTGAAATAAAACATCGTCTTGAAGTCAACTCTTTGATTTGACAATCCTTCTGATAGTTAGTGTAAGGTACATCCACTGCCGTGTGGATTCCGGCAGAGTACAATAGGATCACTCCAAGTCTTCCCATGGATGTCGTAAGAGGTGACTTAGGAAATAAACATCAATGAGATCTCCAACCCGTCTGGGTTGGAGAGGTCTCATTTCAGTCTCATTTGGCCTACACTCACCAGCGAGGAGAGTGTAGGCCAAATCTTCTGACTGTTCTGGCCAAGTGTAGGCCAAATCTTCTGTCTGTTCTGGCCAAGTATGGCTCCGGTAGTACAGAGAGGGTCATGCTCCTGCAGTGGAGACTAAAAAGACCTGATAATGATGATGATGACATCCACTGTACCTTAAGTGGCCTCCTGTACAGTGCTATAGATGCAGCAATACCTATATATGTGTCTTATATAGGTATATACACGGTCATTCGTTGCCCGTGGCACTACTGCGTGGCACTAACAGTAGTGTCATAGGTAAGTTTTATTTCCCGTGACACTACTTCTCTCATTGGCTGATTACACTCATATATCAAAATTTCCCGTGGATAAACTCATTACCCATGACACTACTAAAGTTCTCGGTTTTGTTCTTTGGTAAACCAACTTTTAAGACCTATAAAATCCAATATCCCATTACAAGAGGCAGGAGTACGTGTGAAATTTTTATCGTTTTAAACCCAAAAAAAATTCGACATTCCCATACAAACTGGCCGGGCGGCGGGACTCTTTTGTATGGAAATGACGAATTTTTTTTGAGTTTCCAGCATTGGTCCCATAGAAAAAGTTGTTCATATCTATATGAACAACTTTTTCTATCTGAGTCATTTCACCAACAAAGTAGTAGCCTCATAAAACATTTGGTGTACCGCTACCTTTAACACGAGAGCGCTGTGTGAGTAATTCTGTTTATCTGCTAGCCACGTCATCGATGTCATAGCAGATATCTAGCTAGGACACGACATTATGATGTACTATGCAAATGGCAATATACTATAAGATGCAATTTACATAATTCCTCATAGGATGTTGAATGCTGAAAATAAATGAGTAGATATAGCAATCCACGCCGGCTCTTGCTTCTAAAGAAACGTTTCACATGAAAATGAAAGCTGCATAAATCGGTTTTGTATTTACCTTATACAGCGTGTAAATTGACCCTCGACGTTCCCTTAGCGGCCTCAGCCCATGATTATGAACTACTTTTCCTATTGGAACAATGCTGGGGTCTTGGCTGTTTATTTAGCGAGTGGCTGCAGTACTCACCCCCGTTGACTAGTTTAGCACTTTAGCACTGATCAGTGCTAGTCGAACACGCCAATAATAAGAAGGACAATGTTTTTTTGTAATTATGTCGAAAACTTCAATGAAATGAGGTCTAAAATGCTTTGGGTCCTTTTTATTTGCGATTTTTTGCGTACATACGTATACATCTATATCACGTATTTTTCCTTATGGGGTAGACAGAGCCTAGGTTTATAAGACTTGAAGGCCACCTTCAGCATGTTGGTGGGCATTACGTGGAAAACGGAATCAGAATAGTGATGGGTTGCTAGCCGCATCACCTATTAACATGATTACTCAGATTTTACCCATTCCCTCGATCGGCTTTTACGATCTGTGCGGGAAGAGAAGCAGCTGGTACATTGTACGTTTTTTCTTTTCTCCCAGACCAGCATGGAAGGATATTTTGCAATCTACTCGCATTCAAAGAAAACAGTTGTTTGTCCCGTAAACCAACCCAAGTAATAAATAAATAAATATAAATATATAAGGACAAATCACACAGATTGAGCTTGCCCCAAAGTAAGTTCGAGACTTGTGTTATGGGATACTAACTCAACGATACTATATTATATAACAAATACATATATAGATATACATCCAAGACCCAGGCCAATCTAGAAAAGATCATTTTCTATCTTGACCTGGCCGGGGATCGAACCCGGTCACTCCGTGTCGCAGGCTGGCGTGTTGACCGCTGCGCCACGGAGCTCTAATGTAATATACAAATACGATGCAGCATGAGACAGACAAAATTGCTGAAAGTAAGCTCGCATTGTAATAAGACTAATGGCTCGTCTGTCTAGAGGTTACGCTAAAGTCGTGCCATTCATACTTCATTCACCGACAAGTATTTTGATTGCGCGGTTAATTTTGAAGAGTAAAAAGCAGTTTTCACTGTTAAAGTACGTTAGTACTATTACTTATTCTATTGTTAAAGTGGCAAAAGTCGTCACGTTCGCAGGTAGGCACTTATTTATAACTGAGTTCAAAAAATTGAGGAGAGTATCAATTCACTTTAGAATATTTTTTAAACCATTGATTTTTTTTTTATTTAATTGTATAGGATCGTATTTTTTTTATGTCATCATAATCTTATGATTTTCAATTTCCGAGTAGGTCTCACGGTCAATCGACCATGCACAACACCCTAGTGTCAGAGTTCTTCAGAACCGCCTCTCGGCCTCTGACGTGGTTCCTTTAACGACTACCAGATGGCAGTCGGGACCACCGGCTTAACGTGCATTCCGAAGCACGGAATCATCTTTATTATCAGACAATCAGGTGATACAAGCCTGCAATATCCTGACCAAACTGGAAACAACTAAACAAAGTATGCTTCCGGTGGGAATCGAACCCACGACCCCCGGGTCAACAGGCAAACGCCTTAACCACTGGACCGCGGAGGCTGTCTCCGTGATCTTATGATGAGATAAATAATGCTTAAAATTGTACCAATTTACTTATTCGTAGTACCAATATCATCAACTATCGCCGCGAGCCCCTTCGTCGCCGTTTGTATGGAGATTCACGCCTCCAGGGGAGTAACTCTTGCATTTATAAACTAAATCTAAAAATTAAATTTCAAAATCGTTTCAGTAATTTGATTGAAGTCGGTTTTTTATATGAAAGATTATTTAAATCTCTTTTTTTACAATTTCTTACAATTCCTTCTGTTCAAGATTATTCACAGCCTTTTTTTCTCAAAAGAAAATCTTAGCTGGTTATCGGGAGCTAGATACGCTAATATAGTTAAGATGTCTTCGGATGAAAGACTACTCTGTAGACGTGTAAAACGAGACTATGTTTTCTTAAAAGGCCGACAACGCTCTTATCACACCCCTGGAAGCAGTTGTATTGGGCAGCGGTGATCGCTTACCATCAGGTGACCCGCTTGCTCGTATGCCATCCCACCTATGTCATAAAAAAGAGGAGGAAAGAGGAGACATATAGGCCTTTGATACAGGAAAAGTTGACAATCAAATCGTTAAAGTAAGTAGGTGATGCTGCAGTAAACAGGTTGCTGAAAAGTAAATGAAAGATAAAATTTCTGCTGTTTTCTATTTAATAGCTGAAGGCTCTAGTTGTTTCACTCAGCGTTCTTTCAATTATTATAAAGAGTTGTTCTCCTTTATAAGGTTATCGTTCTTTCAAAGGCATTTCTTGTTCAATGTGCATTAGACGCACATGAAAGATAATGATGTGTGCACCCATCATTATCTTTCAAAGTCTATGAATATGATGAAAGATCTTTTCATTTAGATCTAACTTTTATGTATTGCTTTTGATCCATCATTGGTTAAGTGGTTTAATCTGATTCGCTTTTGTATTGTCTTGTCTGATTATGATCATTTATCTGATTAGAAGTAGATTCTACTTCGGAAGATTGATCTTTCAAAGGTGGTTCTTTTCGTCTCTGCGTCTTTTGGTGGAGGTGGAATCTGAATAGTTAAGATTCCCTCTTCAGACAAAAAAGAGACAAGAACGTTAGTAAACCTCGCCTTCATAAGTGAAACTAATAACAACAACAGAGATATAGAAAAGAAAGCTCTTGATTTTTCTATGACTTCTCGATCGAAATAATTATTCGAGAGTCTACGACTACTATTTTGCTTTCTTCTGTATTATATTAATGTTGGTTTTTCTTTTAGTTATTTTTATAACACTATCTTTATTATAACGAGTCACCGTTTTTATTAAATATTACGATATGGAGTACTTCTATATAATTCTGAATTATATTCTATTTGGCAGGTGCTTTTTCTTTGGAAGGAGCTCGTTCTCTAGGTGCTTGTTCTACTATAGTCAATGCTTCATTTGGTAGAGGCGTCTGGACTGTAAGGACTCCATCTTTAGACAAAGAAGAGATTACATCTTCAGGATTAACACCTTTCGGTAACAGAAACTCTTTGTGGTACTCTCTGTACACGTTGAAATTATCTGCTTTCTCATCGTGCATGGCTGACACCACTAGGAAGTCATTCAATATTTTTACTATAACCTGAAACAAAATAACATTTTTAAGTTAGCTATATTATGTATATTTATAATAGTTGAACCCTATAGAAATTTGAGGGTATGCAGCAAGGAAAGCAAGTTTCAAATGGTTGAAGAAACAAGCAAGTTGCAACAGCCTAATCTCCCTTGGAGTTATTTTAGCCCCTTTAAGTTAATATCACACAAATAAACAAATAAGGTTAGATGAGTTTTTCTTTAGGTCAACAAGTGCATTTTTTAAAACGTAATTTAAGCTATGGTATTATCATCTCACGAACCAGCTAAACTTGTGGGAAAAATAATAAAATGTCCATAACAATCTCTACGTATCAGCTGTCGTCCTATGTCAAAATGTAGGTGTATGAAAGACCACAAATTACCCACCTCTGACGGTTCAAACTGACTAAGATCGAACTGCAGTTTCAAGGTCTTGGTATCCCCCTCCCCCTCGATGAGGGGCGAGTTGGTGATGTTCTCCAGCGTGCTTGTCGCCGGGTCTCGTTGTGATGACGTAACGCCCGAGTGGGCGCTTGCCGCTTGGCCGTAGAGACACATCAGGTTTTTGCTAGAGAGACAAATAAGACTTTCTCATGCTGGTCTGGCAGAAAAGAAAAAACGTGGAATGTACCAGCTGGTTCTCTACCCGCGCAGACCGTAGAAGCAGCCGAGCGAATGTGCGAAAATTAAAAAAAAAAAAACAATTATCTGGCAATGGTGTCCATCTGCATGTCCACCAAAACGCTTAAGTGGCCTTTAGGTTATAAGACCGCCTAAAGCTCTGTACACGCCGTAGGAGACAAAGACGTCATAATATGTATGTATGAATGTAAAAAAGATGCATGTCATATGGAAATTTTGGTATTTGTGTGTTATGACTTGAGGTCCTTCAAAAGGTGTGTTTACAGGTATCTTATGAGTCGGCAACGCAACAGCACCTCCTCTGGTGTTGCAGATGTCCATGAGCGACGGTGACCACTTTCCATAAGGTGGCTCGTCTTCTCGTTTCGTCTGCCGTCAAATATACTTTAAAAAAAAATTAAGACTGGTATCTATACTACCTATGATTTGCAGGTCAAATATCCTTATCCTTACTAATATTATAAATGCGAAAGTGAGTTTGTTTGTTTGTTTGTTTGTTACGCTTTCACGCTGTAACTACTGAGCCGATCATCATGAAATTTTGCATACAAGTTCTCTGGAGTACGGAGAAGGACATAGGCTACCTTTTATCTCGGGAAAAAATACTATTCCCGAGGGATCGACATTGACGCGGGCGGAGCCGCGGGCAAAAACGCGGGCAGATCGTAAAAACCGATCGAGGTATTGGGCTAAAATCTACGGAATCATGTCAATAGGCGATGTGGCTAGCACCTACCACTATTTTGATTCCGTTTTCCATCTACACGCACTCCAAAATGCTAAATGTGGCCAAAAGGTCTTATAGACCTAGGGTCTGTCTACCCCGCAAGGGAAAAAGACGTAATACTACAAAATTAATAGATAATGCCTGTGGTAAATTTGTCAGTATGCCATATCCTCTATATTGCCATACTCACGAATTTACCACCGACATCACGACGCTCGGCATGGAACGAAGAATCCTTGGGAGAGGCTTTTGTCTAGCACTGAACTTCTTTCGGCTGAAATAATCATCATCATCATCATCAGGTCCTTTTTAGTCTCCACTACAGGAGCACGACCCTCTCTGTACTACTAGAGCCATACTTGGCCAGAGCAGCCAGAGGACTCTGGCTGAAATAATGATGATGAATTAATGCTCTCTATTAATTTATTTATAGAGAGGTTTGTTGACTCATATATACATATATATATGAGTCAACAAACCTTTACTATGGGAACAACTTTTACTATGGGACCAATGCTGGGACTCAAAAAAAAATTCGACATTCCCATACAAACTGGCTGGGCGGCGGGACTCTTTTATATGGAAATTAAATTTTTTTGAGTTTCCAACAATGTTCCCATATAAAAAGTTCTTCATATTGATGGGCTGAGTCACCCCTTTAAGGGTCCTAAACGATAAAAAGTTCACCATGTATTATTTAAAAACGCGATCGCAGTGGTAGTTTTGGCATACATACATGAGTAAGATCTGAGGAATCATGTTAATGGGCGATGCGGCTAGCAACCCATCCCTATTTTGATTCCGTTTTCCACCTAATGCCCACAAACATGCTAAACGTGGCTTTCAGGTCTTATAGACATAGGCTCTGTCTACCCCGCAAGGGAAAAAGACGGGACGGTATAAGATACTTTGTCTAGTACCAATGACAGCACTCCTAGGTACAACCATAAAAAATAGTTTTAAGGACTTCTTTAGTGGATACTAACGAAAATGCCGTCATCTCCTGGTCCATCCGCTTCATCTCGGCTACGAAGCGTTCCTTCATGGAGAAGAAGGCATCATCGAACAAGGTCAAGTCAGTCGTCTGTACCGGTACGATATATTTCTTTTGGAGGATGTTCTGGTCTGATTTGTCAGACATTTTTTTCTTCAACTTGGACAGAAAAGAAAACAGCTTGATTTTATGCGTAATGTTCAAAAATTCATTGAGCTGTGCGCGCACAGGAATTTTGGATTTTTTGTTGACGAAAATTAGTTTTATTACAAAATTTTGATTGAGTGACGGAAATTTTAATTTGTACTTGACAGGGAAAAATTTGTCTGTGACGTCTGTTTCTTCTTTTTGGAAGACCTATGTGGCCATAGACAAACCACACAGTGCAGCAATGCACTGCATCGGGCATGCACAGCACGGCGCTTATACCTTCAGAACAATGTCTCATATACCATCCTAAATATCGGATGAGAGGGACACCGCTTTACGTTATACACGATACAAGATATCTCGTATCGTACGTATTGCGGTGTCCCTCTCATCGGATAAGATATTTAGGAATAGGCGCTTATGAAATTATATTCAAAATTAAAATCGTAATGTTATTATCGGAATGTCACGTCCTCATAAATGCCGACCGACATATACACGGTGAAGCATCTACTAGAGAGGAGTTCCTGGGACATCCGAGGACCATGAGCGAGGCCTGCAGCACACCCTCTGCAGTCCTACGTTTCCTCGACGAGCTGAGATGGCTCGAGTAAAACAACAAGAACGAAAATGAGGGAGAGAGCAGTCTCTCCAAGGCAGAAGACCGGTAGGAAGAACGTCTTCAGCTCACACACAATGGGCCCAAACGAGAGGCCTAAGTGTGGAAAAATGCCCACGGAACCAGGTGAACCAGGTATACACGGTGAAATTTTGATTGTTCTGGACCCTTAAAGGGGTGATTCAGCCCGTCCATATGAACAACTTTTCCTATGGGACCATTGTTGGGAATTCAAATAAAAAATGGGCAGTTCCATACAAAAAATTTCGGCAGCTCGGTCAATTTGTATGGAACGTGAAAAAATTTTTTGAGTTCCCAGCATTGGTCCCATAAGAAAAGTTGTTTATATCAACGGGCTGAATCGTCCCTTTAAGGGTCCAGAACGATCAAAATTTCACCGTGTATATTGTAAATTCGTGACTTGAAATTAGTGGCTTTTAATTCAACCACACACAAGATTCTAAAGGTACATCGTTAAAGGTTACACACCTTTGAAGTATTTGAAGTGAAAACTATTTTAGCAGCCTTGTGTTCTTTTTGGGCTGGGTAAAAAGTATTAAACTCGCGTCAGGACACGTGACCTGATTGAAAATTCGTAAGACGGACACGTGGTTTGCGACCGCCGGCGCGGCATAGGAGAGGAAGTAATATCCCCCTCTCTTTCTACCACGCGGTATTTTTACTTCTGCCGGCACTCCTGGAGTGCAACGAGGTTGTTTCTTTTCGGTTTCGGCTTTCGGTAGTACAGAGAGGGTCATTATCCAGCAGTGGAGACTAAAAAGACCTGATGATGATGATGATGTTACGATTGATAATAATAATGGCGGCGGCCACTTTGACGCGAATATTTCTCCTTTAAATTTTAATTATTTTGACTTTGCAGAGTCTAAGAGCGACATTATTTTGAAGATCGATCCTACGAAGACGATTTAGACACCCTCAATACCAACTGTCTAACTATCAAGGTTCATCAGATACAGCCTGGTCACAGACGGACAGACAGCAGAGCCATATTAATAAACTCCCGTTTTTACACTTTGGACACGGAGCCCTAAAAATGATAAAATGATTACTGCTAAAAGTAAAAGAGGTTATTTTTTGCGCAAGTCAATTTGCTTATTGAAAATACAGACGCCATTTTGTAATAATTTCAAGATAAATAATAAATCAAAATTCAATTACTCCAAATGACTCGATAAACAACCTAATTGACCTTTAACCTCATCTTTCCGCGCCATAATGTTGCCATGTCAGATAACTTTCCCCCGGAGATGTGGTATTTAGCCCCCCAGATTGCCAGTCCCCCTGCTGCTATGGCGACCTGAGTATCAACATGGAGCCCTATTAATCTCATGACAGGGCGTGTCGAAGGGTGGACAAACGATAATGAACTTGATTTTGATTTAATGATGTTGAGATGTCAGTCTGTTGGCTTTATTTTATCATAATCATTTGTATATTGTTATGAATTTGATTTTTGTATTCGAAAATCCTTATCCTTATCCTTATCCTTACTTCCTTACTTATATTATAAATGCGAAAGTGAGTTTGTTTGTTTGTTTATTTGTTTGTTTGTTTGTTTGTTATGCTTTCACGCCGTAACTACTGAACCGATCATCATGAAATTTTGCATACAAGTTCTCTGGAGTACGGAGAAGGACATAGGCTACCTTTAATCCCAGGAAAAATTACTATTCCCGAGGGATCAACATTGACGCGGGCGGAGCCGCGGGCGAAAGCTAGTTACCTATATTTACTAAATCTTAATTAACAAAACACAGTTTAGCACACAAACATACTTGAATTATATATATATATATTTATAGATATTTGTGTGGAGACAATGTAGTTATACTTATTCATGCACTTAAAGTTGAAATGGCTATTCGTATTTGAATAAATACAATTTGGTACAAAATTTAATTTATATCATAAAAATATTTCATCGTCATCATCTCAGATTTGGAGAATCTTTCCATGCACCGTAGGCCATAAATTTTACGCGCTTTCTGGCCAGCCACCTGCCACTTCAAAGAGCCGCTAAGCTATGTCAGTGACCATATTTCTTCTACGAATCTCCTCGTTTCTCGTTCGATCTCGCTATGAAAAACCGAACACCCTCTTCATAGCTTTTTGAGCGACCTTGAGCTTTCTTATGAGACCCAAAGCTACATAATCATTTAAAAAATATACTACATAAGCAAAATCTTTTTTCGTCAAGGAGGTCGGATAATTAATTTTTATTCAAAATATCAAAATTTTACTTGATACTGGCAAAATACGCAAATACATACCTAAGTAAAAAATAAACTTGGGCAGTGCTACAAAAAAAGAAATACCTACATTTTATTCAAAATCTCATTAAAAGTATGGGCACCCTAATAGCTAGGGCGCGAACCGCCAATTTGGCGGGAAAGCTGTTCGTTTGACAGATAATTTTTTATTCCGTCCAACTTTGCCGTTGTACCGTTGTTCCAGTGATTGCCAGGTGTTCAGGAAGTGAATTACACCTATCATGCCATATATGATTAATATATTGCGTAATCTATATCATTACGTGTATGTAAAGTAATTTTAAAGTTATTCAGATGGGTATAAGTGGCGATGTATGTATTGCGATGGCTGGATATAGAGGAATGGCATAGACAGAAGGAGGCTTATACCCAGCAGTAGGTCGTCGAAAGCTGATGGTAATGGGGTATAAATTATTTACAGTCGTATTTTATACTCACCTCTTTAAGATATAACGAGATCGGAATAGTTATATAATCTATAAAAGTTACATTTATACTAAGATGAAAAATAGGAAATCAAATGTCTGCGGAAATTGGAAATAGTTAAGGGTGGCTGGTACATCGCTTATCTACCTACGATTACATCCATTCCCTTGATCGATTTATACAATCTGCTCTAAAAGAAGCGTCTAGTAATTTCATTATTTTTATTCACCAGCTGGGTCAGCCTGTAAGTTTGAACATACTTTCATTTAAATACAAAACATTTTACAACTTTATTAATATGCGAATTACGGGCTACTCACATACAAAGTCAGCTATAAGCTGACATGTTTGAACCTCATCCGGAGGTCTTCCTCAAGGCGAACCAAGACGCACACACGAAGATTAGCAAAATCAAATATCGTTTCAACTTCTTATAAATCAATCAAAAATAACATTTCATAACTAGATAGTAAGTATCGTGCGTGATTTATCACCATAAGGAATAATATTATTATCAACTACCTACTCATTCAGATCTTATCCCCTAGTATTAAATCTCCCACAAGATTTGACATTTTGTTCAATGCCCTCGCCATTCGATCTAATTAAAAATAATTCACTATGATGTGGTTAAACCATTCCCTTGGTTAACCTGATCAAGCACTCGCATTAGGATATCATTCAATAATAAACCTTAAGTCCCTATATATAGACCATAATAATGGATGAACATTGAACAGCCACTATGCTGTAGCTGTAAACTTTCATAAACCTAAAAGCTAAAACAACGGATAAATTGGAATGTATACGGATAAATTGGAAAAGACAGTTACAAGACATGAAAATAAAGAAACTGGAATACCGAAATATGGGATCATGCCCAGTGGAAGAAGACAAGATCCAGAAAGAATTATAGCGCCGCCGCTTTAGGAAATAAATACGATGTAAGGCATCTTGTTTTCACATATGTGAAATTTATCCTTGAGAGAAAGAGATAGAATACTCTGATATTTCTTTTTCGGTGACTAGTGCGCAATCCTGTATTAAATTTGTATCATCCTTATAAAGGAGGTTGGGGGTTACATTTTTAATTCGACTAAAACGCGAGGTATCTCGGGGGAGAGCGGGCAAACATTTGGTTTTTCTAGTTGTTTGTTTTGGCGGCAAATAAGCGACGGCTTCTATTAAATGATATTTATAGCTCATTATTGTTTGTCCTATGTTACTTTATTATAAAGTTACTTGGCACAATGGATTAATTTTACTGAATGATATAACCATAGAGATAAAAGTACCTACATATGTATATCTCTATACATCTCCATTTAAATTAAGTTTAAGAAGATGAAGAAACTATCATTCATGGTCATCATCACCATCATTTCAGTCGTAAGGGAACACTGCTGGACTAAGGCCTATCCCAAGGATACTTCGTTTTATGGGAGGATATTGCCATACTCACTATGCTTGGCAGGCGGGTCAATGAACGCAGTTTCTTTGGCTGCTTAGCATTTTCAAGCTAAGAATTTTGATTACATTGGTTTAGAAATTAGATATTTTCACAGCTCCAAGGTACAGTAGACCTGAGTATTTGATATTCACCTTGATACCTCCACGCGTTCCTGAGAAAAAGGGTCGTGACAGACAGGCAGACAGACGGACAACCAAGTGATCCTTTAAGGGTTCCGTTTTATCCTTTTGAGGTACGGAACCCTAAAAAAGACTACATAAGGTTAAATACTAAAATTTGATTTCTGCGCAGATACAGCGGTGTGACTTTTTTTCTCTTTATTTTGGCATCAAACAGTCAGAACAGAAAAACATTGAGTGCCGAAAAATACAATTCTAATAGTAATTAAAAACAGAGCATGGTGCAAATTCGTAACTTGATTAAAAATATTAAAATAAAAAAAAATAGCCGTGTGGTTTCCGGCAGAGTAGAGTAGGACCACTCCTAGTCTTCCCATGGAGGTCGTAAGAGGCGACTTAGGAAATACAAGCTAAACAATGCTCATAAACATCAATGAGACCTCTCCAACCTGTCTGGTGTGAGAGAGTGTAGGCCATATCCTCTGTCTGCTCTGGTCAAATATAGCTCCAGTACTATAGAGAGGCATGCAGTGGAGACTAAAAACACCTGATGATGATGACGAATAAAAAAAAAAAGTACCCCCATTTTGCAATCGATTTAGTGCGCCATCGATGCTGTGTACCATTGATACCGTGTGCCTTCGATGCTGTTTACCATCGATTTGGTGGGCTGTCGATGCAGCGTACCAGCGATATTGTGTACCTTCACTACATTAAACCGTCGATGGAACGGGTTCGATGCAGCGCCCGGCGATGTGACTGTGTGAGTGACTGGCGATACGAGTATTATGCCCTAGACCGGTTTAGGGCACAATAGATTCAAAGATTTATTCAGAAAATAGGCCTTTTCAGATACTTTTTCACGTCAATTTACATTTTAAATATAACATATTATATTATATTCAAATTATTAAATATTGTTCAAAAGCTACAAACTAGCGTTTCGGAACCGACCACTGCAGAGAAGAAGACGCCGAAAGAAACTCTTTTCAACAGTATTGGTCGCCTACTTGCCTGAAGGGCTTTGTATGATATTGTATATTTTTATCTTTTCTTTTTTTTTCTGATGTCATGTTATATACAATTTCAATTTACATATTTCTGTGGCACGCGTTATGTTAGTGATCGAGCGTGCAACAACAACAGATATGATAAAAAATACAAAGATAGAAGTAGACCCTTGTAGATATAAAAGTAAGCCACATAGTCATGACGTCACTCAACGCAACACTTTCACGGTCTTTTTTAGCCCACAGTGATGTAATCTGATGGATATTAATCCATTTCATTAGCGCCCTCGCCCCAGTCTCCCCTCATCCGATCTGCTGGGCGCGGCTGTTTGCCACGCTATCTGCAGTTAGTGCCAAATCAACTGAGAGCCAAAGTTAACTTCAAAATTGCACGTAACTTTGGCTAAAAAACTTACTTTTAAGCAACTTAGAGCGAAATACGATTTTTTATTTAGTTTCACCTGTCCCGATGTTTGTCTGTAATCAAATCTTGCGAGTTAAATTTGATCCACTTCCCGGTATCAGATTGAATTAAAATTTTGCATGCTTGTGTAAATCGGATGAAAATACAATATTATGGACTCGTTGCGCTGGTTTAATGATGGAGTCGGAAGGTGACCATCATCATCATCATCTGGTCTTTTTAAGTCTCCACTGCAGGAGCATGACACTACGAACTCTTGAACTAAACAAGGTAGGTACACCAATCGTGTTTGGGCTCATTTTATATGTCGTGGAAAGCACTTTACAGTGTGGATTCGTTTATAATAAAACTTGTCTTAAGAATACAATTTTTGGAAAAGAGCTTATTTTCAAATATGTTTGTGACAAGATTTTCAACCGACTTAAAAAAGAAAGAGGTTCTAAATTCGTTGTAATATTTAATAACCGAAACAAGCTAATGAATTCAATAAAATGAAGACAAAATGAAGACAAAAAAATTATTCAAACATCCTTCGTACCTAATTCTAAAATCGTCGACAACCTGTGGATTTTCATATATACTTTCTGCCGTGTATTTGGAAAGTGTGTATTAAAATCCATAACTGTCATGCTTTAGCGGCCAGCAAAATTTCTATCATCGTTCCAGCCATAAATGTCCACTGCTGGACAAAGGCCTCTCCCAAAGAAACTTCATTCCATGGGAGGATATTACCATACTCGCCACGCCTGCCAAGAGGCGGGTTGGTACACTTTAAACGGCTTCTTGCGCTTCCGATGTTGGTGCCCATCGGAAGCATTTTTAGCTTGGAAAATATAGGATTTGGGAAGAGAATGAAAGTATTTTGGATAGTTGGATGAATGGAGGAAAAGCATGTAGCAGCTTGGGAGCCCCGGGCGCGCGTACCTGAAGTTATACCTGCAACCACCGGGCAGGCAGTTGAGGATGACACCCTTGCCTGACCGAAAATTACTATAAAACTGATATCTGTCGTGTCATTTAAAAATGGAACGACCGGTTTGCTCCAAAATAATGCTACCAAGTAGGTAACTTTATAAAAAGAAAAAAGAAAAAAAAATGCTTTGGCGCACGATGAATGTGTTTTTGTAAATTGTGTACTACCTACTTTGATTGAATTTCCGCGCATTATTTGAGAAAAGTACTATACAAGTCTTGGCCGCAATGAGCCATTCGACGGATTCAAGTGATTTGATGCCTCGACTCCGCCTTGGCCCTCCTCACTGTCATCCTCTTTTGTCGACAGCTACAATAATATACTATTAAGTAATGTATAAGAAAAATAGCTTGATTCGTAATTGATAATATTTATTTTCCTCCCATCTGAAACGAGACGAACACCGTGAGATCACGTCGCGTGCGCTGACGCAGTTTGTGCGCTCGTAACATTACTCATTACTCTTTGTTTTCGATACTAAGCGCAATAACTCACTCATGTGAAAAATTTATAAAATATGAGTCGAACCAATATGCAAGGTTCCGTACTATGTTAAAAACACGTTTCTTTGATGTTCTTTATTAGATATAAAGTAAGTTAAATAAACAGCCTCATGACTGGTCCATGATGGGATTTGTTAATGTTTGTTACTACTTATCACTTTATTATAATATTGATGAGAAGCACGCTCCCGGTAAAGATCCTCCTAGGGCAGTCTGGAAGTTCCTTAAGAGGAAATCGTAGTGTTGTATTTCCATACAAGCGTAGTCCCCTGATTCCTCGCCGGACCAGTGAGCAATGATTTTTAACCAAGAATATTTATGGATATAGTAGCATGTCCCTATGAGTTAATTTTTTTCATAATCGAATTATTAGATATGAAACTCCATAAACCTGAAAAATTGGTAAGAATTTCCGTTGTGTTCAAACATCAAGAAAATAAATTCGACGCGATTATATTGCTCAATTTAAAATTAAATCGGTTAAGTTTCGGAGAAGAAATCAGGGGCCTACAAAGCGTTAATTTTGTGTAATTTTCATAGGTATTTTCGGTCCGAGCTGCAGTTGTCTTTACAACAGTATGTTGTTTGGGCACACAGCGCGACAGCAATAGATTTTACAAATACCTTTTTTTTTTGTTTACCTATACTGTTCCACTGCTGGGCAAAGGTCTCCCCCATAAGTTTCCATGTCTCTCTATTCTGTGCCACTTCCAACCACTTTCCTTCAAAATATTTGATGTATCACTCCAACGTTTAATTTTCTCGAGCGCAGTATTTCCTCTTAACCGACTCCAGGTTGGTGTTCGGAGATAACAAGAGAATAAAATAGAATAATACATATGTTGTAAAAACTTTACCCCTTTTTTGGGAAGCAGCACCGTGTTGATACGGTACCCTAAAAGCCGTCTCACAGACTTCAATAAAATAGGGACTTTTTTCAGCACCGTGTTGATACGGTACCCTAAAAGCCGTCTCACAGACTTCAATAAAATAGGGACTTTTTTGGGAAGCAGCACCGTGTTGATACGGTACCCTAAAAGCCGTCTCACAGACTTCAATAAAATAGGGACTTTTTTGGGAAGCAGCACCGTGTTGATACGGTACCCTAAAAGCCGTCTCACAGACTTCAACGCCTGATTAACGTCTTCATCTCACGATGTACTGCAAATAAACCAACACAATTAAGTTTTAAAAAGTAAGAGTGTCTTGTGATTTGTGTTTATTATGTGAAGTAAACTACGGACCAAATGTCAAAAGAAATAAGCAAGAGAATTGCCAGCGGTTGGAGAAAATACTGGTCGCTGAAGGAAATAATGAAAAGTAAAGAACTGAGTATAAATATCAAAAGTAAAACTTTCAACACCTGTATCCTTCCTTGCATTACATATGGCAGCGAGACTTGGTCTCTCACCCAAAATCACAAGGAAAGACTAGCCAAATGCCAGCGGGCAATGGAGAGAAGTATGTTGGGAATAAAACTAACCGATAAAGTTAATTCCATCGAAATTAGACGCAAAACCAAAGTCACCGACGTAATTACTCGCACTGACCAGCTAAAATGGCGATGGACAGGCCACATGCTGCGGTGTAAGTCGGAGAAATGGAGCCATCAAGTGACTCTCTGGTACCCGAGAGATGCGTGTAGACAACGGGGACGTCCTACAAAAAGATGGGAAGATGATTTCCGCTTAGCCTTAGGTCCGTATTGGACCAGAGTAGCGACAGATAGAGTGCAGTGGAAACAGTTGGAGGAGGCCTATGTCAAAAGACACACCGAACTGAGGGACATTTTATGACCAAACATATTAGAAATAAACCAAATTACAATGTCAGTTCTGGAAATAAAAGGCTATTATTATTATTATTATTATTATTATATGTGAAGTAAATAGTTTTGATAAATTAATAACGATATGACGTAAATCGGGCTGGGTGCAGAAAGCGTGAAGTGTTATAAACGAGCATGAACATTTGGTAATTGATCGATGATATGTCGTTGTTCACTGTTGAGTATACGCCTCTCTATTTACCTACTTTGATCTTGTGACGTACGAAACTTTATACCTAGCCGCGATTTTTCAAATATACCCTGTCATGAGTGAAACGAATTTGTACCAAACGGCTTCACAAAGTTTCACTTACCAATAATATATTAATAATTATAATTTAGCAAAAGCGCAAAAGTCATCGTCATGTGTTTTTAGTCTCCACTGCAGGAGCATGACCCTCTCTGTACTACCGGAGCCATACTTGGCCAGAGCAGACAGAGGATTTGGTGCGTTATAATATAATATACCAATTACATGAAATACGTTTAATATTTCATAACTATATATTTTTTACAGAAAATAACGACTATTCTGCCAACTAAATATTTAAAATTATAAACATTAACCTAGCACTAAAAGAAAATTGTTCGACTAGAATATTCATAAATAATATATCATTTTGTTACATCTCAATCTGGAGGTAAATAATTTAATTTTTAACCATTAATAATATGCCATAACAGGCCGTGACGTAGTAATACAACGATTCAGGCGAGGCATCATTCAAATAACATAAAAAATAGCAAATTTTATTTGTAATTTGATTTTTGTAATCTAACACATGATAAAGCAAGAATGTAAAATATAATTTTGTAAAAAAAAACATAAAAAAGAGCCAGTCTGCTCTACCTAGAGGTCAAACCATGGTAAGATTTTATTTTGTAAAGCAGTTTTCAGAACCTTTCTATCATGAAATTAACATGCAGAATCATGCAATGTCATCCGATTTAAATGTAAAAGTAAACATTAACTTGCAAGACGACAGGAAAAGTGACAATTGACAGCTCCGTGACGCAGTGGTTAACACGCCAACCTGCGACACGGAGTGCCCGGGTTCGATCCCCGGCCAGGTCAAGATGGAAAATGATCTTTTTCAGATTGGCCTGGGTCTTGGATGTTTATTTATATATGTATTTGTTATAAAATATAGTATCGTTGAGTTAGTATCCCATAACACAAGTCTCGAACTTACCTTGGGGCTAGCTCAATCTGTGTGATTTGTTCGTATATATTTATTTATTTTATTTAATTAGGAGTTCCTATAAATAGATTTTAAAAACTCATTTTTTAATCTTGTTCGAGAACCAAAAGTACTGGTAACTGGTACCGGAGCGTGTTTGTGTTTATGTGCACCAATTTACTGATTGTCCAAAGCAAATTATGGGGATCCAGCGCTCGGGGGTAATCGAGAGCAGCCCTCCGCAAACACACGGTTTATGTGGGATAAAAAGTGTATTATGCCATTATTGTGATTAAAATGTGGTCATCTGGCCTGGCTAAAACAATTGAGAATAATTTTCATATTTTACTGATCATATTATTGTAATTAGTTGTAGTCAAGCATGTTATAGGGTTCTAGTCATACTAACCATCGGATAATCCTCAATAATTTGATTCTAGCGGTAAACATGTTCTTATGCGGTGATCACGGTCGCCGAATGATCCAGCGCTGGCGGATGTACAGGGAAGGTGGTTTCATCAAGTCGCGACATGTATTATACGTGGATTATAGTCTCGAACGGAATCACAGTGACAAAACTTTGAAATTCATTATTTTGTAAAATATTAACATTACTGCATTTTTCTTTCTAGAAACTGAATGGAACGTTCATGATTTATATTTTTTTTTTAGTAAATCCTATGGGTAATTTTATTTTTATTATTTTTTTCTTCGAAGGAACCGACTTGGCTTCAAGCAACTGAATTACATTTTTCACGGTTTTTTGAGCATATTTTATTAACTAGTGTTAATATTATGTAATTGGCTCTTACTTAGTAAGGGAAGCCTTTTACTTAATATTGTAAATTAAAAGAAAATTCGAAAAGCTTAAATATTAGAAATAATTAACGGTAGTTTGTTGGAAACAAATCAGATAGGATTCGCCCATGAACATGTTAACAATGACTTTTTTGAATCACACATCAGCACCCCATCCCACACAGCCGACGCCATTATCGACGCGTGCGCACCCTGACGCCATGAGGTCATCGTCGTAATGAACGGAGGTACACCTTTCGTGGGGAGCTAAAACACACATGGTTAGAAAGATATTGTTTTCAAGTAATAAAGTCAAGTTTTTTTACGCTCTGAAAAAATTACGGTAATGAGGGCTTTTTGTCTGCTTCAGTGAAATCAATAATATTGGATCGGGAGAAAAGGGTTTTTCGTATTATTATATATTAATTTGTAGTAAAATATCATCGGTTATGCTGTTTTGAATCTGACTGGTTTTAATGCCATTAGAAACTTAACAATAATTATCTACACATTTTTAAAGTTAAATGGGAAGAGGAAATACTGAATAGGTAAGAAAATCGTGAAAGTGACGATGTAATTTATAGATATAGATAATCAGGAAGACGATTGCATGGTCGTGCGTGAGACACAGAGCGGCGCGTGCGCACAGTGGACACGAAATATTGATTATCTATATGAAAAATATACAGAAGGGTGTCGTTTTGTTAATATAAAATACTTTACAACTTACCTTTATTATCACCTTTGAGACTATGTAAATCAACTTTGAGACTATGTAAATTACAACGTATAGAGGTCAGGCTGACTGCCCGGTGGTTGCAAGTATGGCATTGGGTACGCGCAGCCGGCCCCTCGAGCTGCTACTTGCTTTTCCCCCATCCATCCGAGAGAGTAGTATCCGAGTACTAGTACATCCAACAGATTCCTATCCTTTCCCAGCTTAGAAATGCTTCCGATGGGTAGCAGCGTTGGAAGCACAAAAAGCCAAAGAAACTGCGTCCGCGCACCTGCCCAGCGCGATGAATATGGCAATACATGCGCAGGATATCAGGTGAGATGGGAGACAAATGCGTATTTCAATAATTAGTAAAAAAAAAATATGTCCGGAATAATAAAAACTATGAGACAGTATTCATTATTAAATATTAAAGAAAATTTTGCTTTTTGCGTATCAATACAATATATTAATATTAATTACTCTTGAAACGAATAAAATTCATAACAATATTTCAAAAAACAATATACTATAATATAATACAACGCAAACTTTTTAAAGAAGACAGCCAATTTGATGAGGTGTAAATTTTTCTGTAAATACCTATATATTCAAAAAAGTATATATTAGAACGTATGTACGCATCTCCGGGAGTCACCACTAGTGCACCTGCACGCTGCACTTCACGACTCCTCGTGATGCGAGCTCGTGGCGCCACCGTGCCGTGCATAACAATTGATCCCCCACTTTTATTGGGTTCTTTACCTCTTATTTATAGTTTGGCTATAAAGTTGACGAAGAATCCTGCCTAGTTTACATTGATCGAGAATGATGCCGAGTTTAAATGTGCCAGGGTCTGTCTCTACCAGCAGAGATGACAGAGTCGTGATTTTCTTTATAATTTTAGAGTGCCTTACGACCGAGATAGAACGGAACTCTTATAGGATCATTCGTGTGTCTGCATGTCTGTCACAGCCGCAATTTTTTTTTAAATCTATTGTCACAGCCAATTTGGTTTTACACGATTAAATTGCAGAACTCGTATGGCATATTTTTTAGACTTCAAAGATTCAAAGATTTATTCAGAAAAATTGGCCTTTTCAGGCACTTTTTCACGTCAAATAACATTTTAAATAATACTTATTATATTCAAATTATTAATTACTAGCTTTCGCCCGCGGCTCCACCCGCGTTAATACCGATCCCTTGGGAATAGTACTTTTTCTCGTGATAAAAGGTAGCCTATGTCCTTCTCCGTAATCCAGAGACCTTGTATGCAAAATTTCACGATGATCGGTTCAGTAGTTACGGCGTGAAAGCGTAACAAACAAACAAACAAACAAACTCACTTTCGCATTTATAATTTTAGTAAGGAGTAAGGACTAGCTTTCGCCCGCGGCTCCGCCCGCGTCAATGTCGATCCCTCGGGAATAGTACTTTTTCCCGGGATAAAAGGTAGCCTATGTCCTTCTCCGTACTCCAGAGAACTTGTATGCAAAATTTCATAATGATCGATTCAGTAGTTACGTCGTGAAAGCGTAACAAACAAACAAATAAACAAACTCAATTTCGTTTATAATATTAGTAAGGATAAGGATTGTTCAAAAGCTACAAACTAAACTAGCGTTTCGGAACCGACCACTGCAGAGAAGAAGACGCCAAAAGAAACTCTTTTCAACAGTATTGGTCACCTACTTGCCTGAAGGGCTTTGTATGATATTTTATATTTTTATCTTTTCTTTTTATGTTTCTGATGTCATGTTATATACAATTATGTGATACAAACATGTTGTGAAGTGAGTACATTTTGAGTTTATGGGCTCTTAATTTGAGTATGTCATCGGATAAGCGCTGCCTCCCGAGCTGCTATGCTTTACCCTACTCATTCTAATGAGTAGTATTCTAATACCTTCATTCCTTTCCCAGATCTAACAAATTCCTATCCTTCCCCAGCTAAAAGATACTTCCGAGGGGGGTAATTAACTTCGCAAATTCAACAAATTCTTATCCTTCTCCACCTGAAGTATGCTTCTTTTATTGTCGGAAGCACAAGAAGCCAAAGAAACTGCGCTCGCCAACCTGCCTGCCACGCGTGGTGAGTATGGCAATATCTTCCAATGGAACAACAAAATCCTTACGAAAGGAGGAAGAATGATGAAATCATTTAAAAAGTAACGCAATGGTTGAAGGCTTGCTTTGGAACAACATCTTCTAAATACCTAAATGTTTACTAGTTTGAGAAACAAGTCCTCCTTCATTAACTTTTTTTTTTTTTTTTATGTATATCCGACGGCAAACGAGCAGACGACCCACCTGATGGAAAGTGGTCACCGTCGCCCATGGACATCTGCAACACCAGAGGAGCTGCTGATGCGTTGCCGACTCTTAAGATACCTGTAAACACGCCTTTTGAAGGACCTCAAGTCATAGCACACAGGGAAAACCTCGGGAGGGAGTCCATTCCACAATCTTGCTGTACGAGGAAAAAAACCACGTGACGCTCTGACATTTTTGGAGACCCAAGTGTCAAGGATGTGGGGATGGACTTTACTCCTGTGGCGAGCGGTGCGGTGGTAGAAAGGTGACGGTGGCACCAATTCAAAAAGTTCTTCAGAACACTCCCCATAGTATAGACGGTAAAATACACACAGAGAGCCAACGTCTCTCCGTAGACCGAGGGTGTCTAAATCGTCTGTGAGTGTGGGATCGTCGATAATACGAATTGCCCGGCGTTGGATGGAATCAAGAGGAAGGAGTTGGTATTGAGGTGCACCAGACCAGATATGAGAGCAGTACTCCATGTGGGGCCGGACTTGAGCTTTATATAATAAAAGTCTATGACCCGGAGTGAAGTACTGCCTCGCTCTATTGAGCACCCCAAGTTTTTTAGAAGCCATTTTGGCTTTACCTTCCAGATGACTCCGGAATTGGACCTCCTTCGTAATATCGACGCCAAGGATCCCAATACTCTTAGAAATGGTAAGAGAGGTGTCCCGAAACTTCGGTGATGTGTTAAATGGGGTCTTCTTAGCGGAAAACACGCAGACTTGTGTCTTAGTAGGGTTGAATTGAACTAGGTTTAGTTTACCCCATTCAGAGACCTGCTCCAGAGAGGTCTCAATGTCAGACACAAGTCTCTTTCTGTTCTCCTCCACCTGTGTTTGAGGGATATTTGCACGACCTGCATAATATGCATCACCCGTACTGTCGTCTGCATAGCAATGGATGCTACTAGTGTTAAGCATGTCGTTGATGTGCAGAAGAAACAGCGTAGGTGATAAAACAGATCCTTGGGGGACGCCAGCATTGATGGGCATGATATCGGAGCATAATCCGTCTAAGTCCTAATTATAAGTTACCTAATTATTTGTGTGATTTGTCCGTATATATATTTATTTATTTATTTACTGTACATTACATAGACGCAAAGTGTCACTTTCTGTTAGAGAGACCCCAAGATACAGGTATATCTAGTTTGGTGTCGATCTGTCAGGTGAATCTGCCCTAATGAATGAATGAATGAATGATTTCTTTATTTTCAAGAAACTAAGTCTCATAAGTGGTTCGTAAACTTAATAACTAATTGCCGTTGTAATTTAATTTTATGTAGTTCTTTTTGTACTTTGAATAATGTAGGTATCTTGGTGAAATAAATGTTTTTAATTTTTTTACTAATCATGCATTGTTTGAACTCATTGATTAACTTGCCACTTACCTAATCCACTCACCATCAACTCGATAAATGTAAACATAGAGATAAAACATGAGAAAAAAGACAATAAACTGATGTGGCCTAAAATCGAAGGTCCCTTTCAGAATTTTGATCTCATTATTATGCGCATAGTATGACTGTTTTTAGGTGTCGGCTGTTCTTATGATGGAAAACGATGTAGCCCACAGAATAGACAAGTATACTTAATCCAACCAGCCCCCCAAAAACCCGTTAGTAAGGGAAATTCATTTTCATAGGAATATTGTCTGTAAGTAGTACATACTTGTATTTGTTTTTATACTTGTACTACTGTCTACTTTATATTTGACGTGGAATTGAGCTACCGCCATTTAATCTGTATACACGGGGAAATTTTGATCGTTCTGGACCCTTAAAGGATTGATTCAGTCCGTTGATATGAACAACTTTTCCTATGGGACCAATGCTGGGAACTCAAAAATTTTTTTGACGTTCCCATACAAATTGACCGGGCGGCCGAAATTTTTCAGGTTTATAAGACCTAGAAGCCACGTTAAGGATGTTGGTGGGAAACTGAATCGAAATAGTGATGGGTCGCTAGCAACTGCTGTCATGATTCCTTAGATTTACGCCCATTCCCTCAATCAGCTTTTACAATCTGCGCAGGAAGAGAAGATGAGCTGTAAGTTGTCAATGTAATTCAGCTATCTCTTCTACGATAATTTTCGTTTACCACTAGATTCCAGTCACATTGTTAAAACTTCAAAACAATAAGGCTGTTTGGTTATGGCGGCTTTACCTCAATGGTACGGGTAGAAAAATTGACGTCAATACATTGTTAGCACACAAAAACATACATTTATAATATTTACAAGCCTTTTAGTTTCATCTGTACTGTTGGTAATTCCAACATGTACATAATAAATATTTATTATCTATGGGCGTATCGTATATTCTTGTTCACTGGCAACTTTTGCCTAATTTTCAATTGCCAGCCATCTTCCGGCCAAATATATCGTTCTTGTCTCCGAATTATTCTATGTACGGTGTTTAGTTGTGATAACTACGAATAAAAGTGTTATAGTGCTCCGGGTGTTTATTTACCAGCCCTACAAGCAAGCAAACCCACAGTACCCAATATACAGTTGAAAGTTACACAGTACCAGTTTTTGTACACGTATGCAATTTTGCCAGTTAACTATACTCTTTGTTCGATTGAGCTCAAATTTATAATAGGCCTAAGCCAAACTCTTTTGTTAAATGACTTCATTGCTGAACAGCCTAAGAATTTTCAGTAATAATTTACTATCAATAAAATGACCGAAACAATATTATTTTTTATCTTATTAAATTAATTAATAGGTTCCAGTTACTTGTTTTTATTTTGAATAAATTGAATAAATTAGGCAATATAATTTTATATAACTATAAAACGTTCGACCTCGCGTTGTTTACGAAACTGGCGAAATGTATGAAAATCTTGTGGGTGGCCTCCGGGCGTACACATCCATCATAATATCTTAATTAGACATTTTGTAATTAATACGTTGTAGTAACACTTTAAATTCGTACTTTAAGGAAGTGCCTGGCATTCATTAGGAAAGGAATTTAATGAAAATCTTGAAGCTGTGTCCGTGTGCACACATACATCATCAGCATCATTCCAGCCGTTGGGAATCCACTGTTGGACAAAGGGAGCCCCCCCCTCCTTCATGGATTTTTAGTTCCCTGGGAGGATATTCTCTTACACACCATGCTTGGCAGGCGGGTTGGCAAGCGCAGTTAATTTGGCTTCTTGGTCTTTCAACGCTGCTGCCCATCGAAAGCATTTTTAAGCTGGGGAAAGATAGGAATTTTTTGGGTTTGGGAAGAGAATAAAGGTATTGGGATACAACTTGCCTGGATAATGGAGAAAAACCAGCTCGGGAAGGCCGGACGCGCATGCCCGATGCTATACCACCAACCAAGGGCCAGGCAATTGAGTATCATCATCATCATCATATCAGCTGCAGGAAGTCCACTGCTGGACATAGGCCTCCCCCAAAGATTTCCAATACCACCGGTTAGAAGCGGCCTGCATCCAGCGTTTTCCTGCTACCTTAGTCAGGTCGTCCGACCATCTGGTCAGTGGGTGTCCGACGCTGCGCTTGCCGGTACGTCGTCGCCATTCGAGAACCTTTCTGCCCTATCGGCCATCGGTTCTGCGCGCTATGTGCCCTGCCTATTGCCACTTCAAAGAGCTAATCCGCTGAGCTATGTCGGTGACCTTTGCTCTTCTCCGAATCTCCTCGTTTCTGATTCGATCTCGCAGAGAAACACCGAGTATAGCCCTCTCCATAGCTCTTTGAGCGACCTTGAGCTTTCTTATGAGGCCCATAGTAAGGGACCACGTTTCGGACCGGTAAGTCATCACTGGTAACACACATTGATTATAGACCAATAGTGTAAAAGTTACAAAACTGTAAAAGTTAGAAAATAGAACATGTAAGTAGAGAAAATATTTTATTAGCCACTTATAAAATAGTCAAGACTTTAAATTTCCACTACAATAACACTAACCCCGGTCCTCTCTTTTATATTGACCCAGTTGTTTAGATGCGTCTAAATTTTAACACTTATTAAGAAGCCTTTACACTTACCAATACAGCACCTAAATACAGCAGTAGAAGGGTCGCTGGGCATGAAATGAGGGCGACATTTATTAATAGGTACTTGTTGGTACCACTGTTGAATAAGGTCCCGAAAAAGTTTTTTTACCTGTGGAAATAAAGTTTACATTACAATTATATTCACTGCCTTTGTCAGGGGTGTCATCCTCAACAATCTCTTCGGTGGTTGCAGTTGTGGCGAGCTCCATGCCGCAGTGGTTATCACGCCAGCCTGCGACACGAGGGTACCCGGGTTCGATCCCCGGTCAGGTCAAGATGGAAAATGATCTTTTTCAGATTGGCCTGGGTCTTGGATGTGTATCTATATGTATTTGTTATAAAATATCGTTGAGTTAGTATTCCATAACACAAGTCTTGAACTTACTTTGGGGCTAGCTCAATCTGTGTGATTTGTCCGTAGGTATTTGTTTATTATTTACTAGCTGTTGCCCGCGGCTCCGCCCGCGTTAATGTCGTTCCCTTGGGAACAGTAGAAATGATAAAAATTCCATACAAACCCCTGCCCCTTTGCTTTTTCCCCTTAAGGGGGAATTTAATACATTTCACCTGCATAGATCTTTAGCCCTTAAGGATTTCACCTACACAGATATTTTTTTATTGTAACGGGGAACTTCTTATTGTCATATTTCTAAGTAAATAAAAAAAAATCCATACAATCTTTACCCCACCTATTCTACCCCTGCAAGGGGAAATTTCGACCATTTTAACTACACAGATCTTTTTAATTGTAATGTAAACATATATACTTATTTTTATACTTCTATGTCCAGAAATGAGAAAATTTCCATACAATCCACCCCCCCCCCCCCCCTTTTTCCCTTAAGGGGGAATTTTGTACATTTCACCTACACAGATCTTTTTTAATTGTAACCTAGAACGTATATACTTATTTTCATACCTCTAAGTCTAGAAATGGAAAAATTCCATACAAACTTTACCCCCTATTTACCCCTTCAAGCGATAATGTTGTCTGGTTCACCTAAACAGATCTTTTTTAATTTTAATTGAGAACTTGCGTACCTAGTCCAGAAATGAGAATATTCCATAAAACTTCAACCCCTTTGATTTTCTAAAAATCCTTTCTTAGTGCTCATTTACATCTTAATATTGAATTTCAATTGAATAACTTCAAAAACGGAAAGTTTCATACTAACTTTGCATCCCCGTTATATCCCCCTTAAGGGATGATTTTTGAGAAAAATATTTTACTCGTGTTTCATGTTTTTTAGTAAAGAACCTTCATGCTGAATTGTACAGACAAAATAATTTTACTGTTTTATTATATGTATATAGATATACATATAATAATAATACCGCGCGACCGCGCCTAGCGGATACATGTAATCGCTCACGTCACCCGTTACTTTAATTCAAATAATAGCAACAAGTGAATTTTTATCGTTAAAAGTTACATAAAACTGAAGTATAACCCGTCAGTCAAATGAATTTCCGAGTAATACTATAAATTAGCGTAGTTTAACCAGTGCAAAAAGTGAACAAATATATCAATTCTCGGCGGTTGTTGTGGATTGTAAACGCAAGTCATTAGCAGCGGGAGGTGAGTCATACGTCGCCGTGAGCCGGCAGCCCCCGTACCACTGAACGGTGAGACAGCTAAACGATAGAAATTCATCGAGTTATTACTATGTGGAATATGTCAACTTTGAGGTAGATCTTCCTCATGGTACAGGACATGGTCGTTGAATAATAATCTAAACTTCGTTCAATGATAAGTTGGTGGTGAAATGAAATGAATGAAATGAAATGAAATAAATGAATGAAATGAAATGAAATATACTTTATTGCACCAATTAGGATACATTATTTGAAAATATTCTATATATTGTGGTGGTTGCATTGCAAGTTATCAAATACGTCAATACTTAAAATCCAAGCACAAAACAGTAAACAATGTCTTCCAGTAGTAAGAATAACGTTTGTGCCGGGTGCCTAAATACCATTTCTGGTAGACAATACCTGCAATGCTCGCAGTGTAGTAAGATGTACGACCTTTTATGTGCCAATGTAAGCGAAAAACGATTCCAAAACACAATGACCAGTGACCATAAAAAAACTTGGGTATGCCACGCTTGTAAAAACAAGCGTCCTAAGAGCGACAACTCAAACACACCTGTTCGTTCTACCCTTAATTTGATATCGTATAGTATACTATACATTTTATTTAATAAAATCTAGAGACGATTTTTTTAACACAACATGCCTATTTTTGTCTTGCAACACTTTCTTGTATTATTTTAATGGTGGAAAAAATATTTTCACTCTGTGGCAACACTACATCTGTCATTAGACCGAAAAACATAGCGGCGAGGCAGCGTACTCTGCGGATCTTACAGGTAATTATTAATAATTTTGTTTTTACAACCTAATTTTGTTGTAGATATTACCTGATTTGGATTCGATAACATACAAATGATTGAACTATATTTCTTTTCAAGCAATAACATGTCCAGATAATACCACGAAAGGTCAGCAAACATATCGTATAGTATGCTATACAAAATTCGTTGTGTACAATTCAAGTCGACCGAGTGTGTGTAAGCATTTTACAAAATAAGGTATTTGGCCAATGTCATGTTGCTCATTGTTACATTTGGTGCAAGTGCTTGGTTTGTTGGGATTGTTTTTTTTTCTGTTTTTGATGTACTAACCCTTACTAAAATATTTGGTTTCCTGTAAATGTTCATGTGCCTGCTGGGTTTGCATACTTTATTTTCATATTCACTAAACAAATAATGATGTACTTAATGACTTTATATATATTTACAGTTTATTTTATTTCATAATTAATTATGCCTGCTGGTCATTTTCGCTTTTTTTTTTTTTTGCAACAATATAACTTATTTTCAGAATGTACAATCGAAACAAGCTTTGGTCCTTGTTCCTGAAAGGAATGCGCCTTCAGACGTTAGCGGCGAATCCGAAACTGACACTGAAGAATGCCTTCTCAACCGCCGTGAGTCAACATCTGAAGCACCTTCAGTAGATTCATCTCTTGAAAGATTAAATATACTTGATTCTCCTGATGTAACCCAAGAGATATGCATACCACCTTCTGACGAAGATTGCAGCTCAACCACATCTGATGAAGAGCGGAAACTAGACGATGACCGAAACCTGTCACCGTCAATATTATTGGCAAATGAACAAAATAATGGAACCTCTAATGAACAACAGCTGAACTGCACAATGCCCTCTTTGCCAACAATGTCGCCTATGTCGAACATCCCTTCAGTGACAGCTTCATTTATCATCGATCAAGTCTGCGATTCACCAGAGCTGTCTCCGCAAATATTGGCTTCGACCTCTCAATCAACTCATGACACTGGAGTAGACCGTCGTCCTCGTCAAAATCTGCAGAGAAGATTTATTCACAATCAAGTAGTTGATTCGTCGCAACACTCTCCCCAAGCTTCATCTTCAAATTCACAGCCATCACGTAACACTCTAACCGTTCTCCGTAGGCAAAACCCGCAGAATCAACCTCGGCGAGTAGCTAAAAAGAAAATTAATCTCAACTTTGAATGGTCAAAAGGTCGTTTCCAACATCGCGCTGAATTAGAACCGGATGTATTTGAAGCTCCGCTACCGGAAACTAAAACAGCGCTGGATTACTTTTCTGATTTTTTTTCCGAAGACCTTTTTGACGACGTGTGTCAATTTACAAATATGTACGCCATTCAAACAAAAGGGCTACCATTAAATCTGACAGTTGCAGAATTGCGGAATTTTATTGCCATTAAAGTGATAATGGGAGTCGTCGTCATGCCTTCGTATCTCGACTATTGGTGCTCTGACACACGTTATTCATTAGTAGCAGATGTAATGCCACTGAAGCGCTACCAGCAAATACGACGGTATTTACATTTCGTTGATAATAACCTAATGACCCCAGACCCATACTTCAGAATAAGAAGATTTTCCGAACAAATTCGTCAAAAATGCCTTCAAATTGAAGAGGAGTCTCGATTTAGTATAGACGAGATGGTTATTCCTTATAAAGGCACTAAGGCTGGGAAAAGGCGGCAATACAACCCCCGAAAACCTCGGAAATGGGGATTCAAAAATTTAGTACGAGCAGGAGCTTCGGGTATAATTTATGATTTCTTTTTTTATTCTGGAAATGACATTTTTGAGGATTGCAAGTTTACAGCGGAAGAAGAAAGCTTAGGCTGGGGTGCAAAAGCAGTGCTCAGGTTATCTAAAACCATCAAAAATAGACCGAGTATCTTATATTTTGACAATTTCTTCTCTTCGTTAGAGCTGATTCACCACCTCAGGCACGAGTACGGGATATTTAGCCTGGGCACAATGAGAAACAATCGACTAAGAAATGCCGCAAATCATTTAAAGAGTGACAAAAGTTTTGAAAGCGAAAGGTAGAGGTGCATTTAGTCAAGTCGTTTGTAATAAGACTAAACTTTCTGTAGTAAAGTGGAACGACAACAAATGTGTTATGTTAGCTTCCAGTTATGCCGATGCGTATCCAACGAGTAAGGTGAAGCGATACTGCAAAATTACGAAACGCAGAAAGGATGTAGAATACCCCGACATAGTCAAGCACTACAAAGCCCATATGGGTGGCGTAGATTTAGCGGATATGCTTATAGCATTATACCGAACGGAGATGAAGTCGAAGAGATGGTATTTATCGATCTTTTCCCAGCTTCTGGACATGTGTGTGAACAATGCGTGGTTGATTTATAGACGCGACAATAAGAGAAAAGGAGTAAAAAAAGTCAAGGGTCTGAAAAAATTTCGTATAGACATTTATAAGGCTTTACTTAACAAAGGCAAAAACATAGAAAACGCGTCAGTACAAGATATAAAACATGAAATGAAGATAAAAAAGCCAATGCGTCCAAGGCCGGTCGATGATGTTCGATACGACAGAATTGACCATTTCCCAGAACAGGTCAATGAGTATGGTCGATGTGGTTACTGTAAAAAAGGACAAACTAAAGTCATTTGTCTAAAATGTAAAATCAAACTTTGTTCTGTCAAGGATAGAAATTGTTTTTACAATTATCATCACGAATAGAACATGATTGTTATATGTAAGTGCCGTATAATGGTTTTAAGATTATGATGGTTGTAAGTCAACCTTTTTCTGTTAATTAAGTCCTTATTTTTGCTATTTTTTTGTAATTTTCATAATTAAAATTGTTTGTTTTGGTTCCGATAAATTATTTTATTTTATATCCTTAAATTGATTTTGTCAAGTATACTATACATTGAGTTAATTTCAAAATTTTCCCGCCATAAAATTTTGTATAGTATACTATACATTCTGTTTCTAGGAAATCTTAAAAGTATGTTTTTTTTAATTATTTTTCTAGTACATCTTGAACACCTATAAACATAATATATAAAGTTCAGCACCCTACTACAACATTTCTTGTCTTGCCAAATTAAGGGTTAAAGACGGATGCTTGCCCGGACCAGACTTCGGGATTGTCGAGAGAAGATGAATTACAAAATGTCACACATAGAAAGCCAGTGTCTACCATTACATCTACGCAATCTACCACCCAACAAGATGAGAGTGCAACTAAATACAGCTACGAGGGAGTGAAATTACCAAACGAAATGTTGACTGCTTTAAAGGCTGTATTACCTACTATGTTACAGGAAGTAATTCGAGCTGAATTGGCAGATCTTAAAAATGACATCCAGGAAATGCGAAAATCTGTTTCCTTCCTAAGTACAAGATATGACGAAATGCAGGGAACGATCGACTCGTTAATTAGCGACAACAAGTACTTGAAATCAGTTAACACAGTTTTGGAGAGCACTGTTGCTGAGCTGAAAGATAATATTAATAATATTGAACAAAATTTACGCGATAGCAACCTAGAAATAAACGGCATCCCTGAACTGCGAAACGAAAACATAGTTGATCTTGTAAAAAAATGTGTCAACGTAGTAGGAAAGGAGATTTTTGATGGTGATATTATAAAATGTACTAGAGTGGCGAAACAAAATAAGGAGAGTAAACTTCCTCGTGCGATTGTGGTCAAGTTCCGAAGTGAGAAGTGTAGAGATGAAATTTACTCTGCTGTCCACAGATACAATAAGGCGAATCCGAAAGACAAACTCAATACAATACTACTGGGGATCGCTGCTGAAAAAAAACCAGTCTATATAGCTGAACATCTATCACCATTTAACAAATCATTACATGCCGCTGCAAGACAGAGAGCCAAGGCACACTCCTATAAGTTCGTTTGGGTTCGTAACGGCCGTGTCTTTGTACGAAAAGAATCTAGTTCACATTTCATACATATAAAAAACACTCATAGCTTAGATTTAATTTGTTAAGTGTATTTTTTTTTCTTTGTTTTCTATTTATTCTTAAAGATTAATTTAAGTCTCAGATCAAATTTTCAATTTAGTCAAATTTTCAAATGTCAATAACAATCTTTTATCAAAACACACGCGGTACAAAAACGAAAACTTTAGATATATATAATTCTGTATTAAGCAATAACTATGATATCATTTGTTTATGTGAAACCTGGCTGGACGACTCGATCCTATCAGCGGAACTTTTCGATAACAGGTACCAAGTTATAAGAAGGGACAGGTCAAAAGAATTCCTAAGACATTACAGTAAAGATCATGGAGGAGGTTTATTGGTGGCCCTGTCAAAGAAATTTGATGTCACTGTGAGATACGATCTGCAAGCGGAATATCTGGAGGATCTATGGCTGGAGGTCAGGATAGGAAACCGTTTGGTTTTTAATTTATGCGTCGTCTATCTAACAGAATACTTGCCAATATCCTCAGTAGAAGAGTTTATGAGCAAATGCATGGACTTGATTAACAGATATCATGATCAAAAAACTTTTATCGTAGGAGACTTTAATTTTAGGGATATGTTGTGGTCTAACGATGGCTGTCCCTTAGGATACTACTGCAAAAAAACAGAATCATTGTATGAGTTATTACAAACAACAACACTTAGGCAGATCAACAGTATCCCAAATATCAATAATAGACATCTAGATCTGATTATAACTAATAACCCAGAATTATTTGAGCTGACACTTGGTACGCCTCTTAGTCGACAGGATGAACACCATCCTCCATTAGAATTACTCTATAATACTAAAATCCCTAGTTTACCTGAAAACACAGTTGAGAAATTATGTTTCCACAAAACTGACTTTGATAGTTGTAACAAGTACATTGAAAACATAGATTGGAACTTGCACGCCCAAAAACTTAACTGTGAAGACTTTGTGCAGTTGTTTTATAACACAATTTACGAAGCGGTAGAAAGATACACACCCAAAGTTAAACGCAATAAGGGTAGAAATGGATATCCTATTTGGTTTTCTAAAGATCTCACAACACTTTTAAAGACAAAAGATAAGTATCATACTCGCTACAAAAGGTATAGGAACCCGCGTGACTATGACACTTACACTTTATCAAGGGTTAAGACAACGATGAATATGTGTTTCAAAACTTACATCTCTAATATTGAAACAGACCTAACTACAAATCTAAAATCTTTTTGGCGGTACACAAAAAACAAAAAAATAACTAATGATATACCATGCTGTATGTATTATAAAGACACTAAAGCCGATTCAGGTCAAAACATTGTTAACCTTTTTGCTGACTATTTCTCCTCAGTTTACAGTTCAAACAGTAACAATAGCAACACATACACACCTCAATTTCCACCTTCTAACTTTTCAATACATTCAATACATATACCAATGGACATGGTTCTAGCGAAGCTAAAAAGCGTGGATGTGAATAAAACTGCAGGGCCTGACGATATTCCACCCATATTCCTGAAATTCTGTGCATCATCATTAGCAAAACCTCTAACTATTATCTTTAACAAATCACTTACAGAAGGTTTTTTTCCATCATTATGGAAAATAGCAAAGATCACTCCAATATTCAAGTCAGGGGACAAGAAAGACATAGCAAATTATCGCTCAATTAGCATTCTTAACTGGTTCGCAAAGATCTTTGAGGGAATTGTATACGAACATCTGTACAATCATGTCAAACATAGGCTCAATATCAATCAGCATGGTTTCGTCTCTGAACGTTCGACAAACTCTAATCTGTTAGTTTATACGGCCTATCTAAGTGAATCTTTCGATAAAAGCGGACAGACAGACACCATCTACACTGACTTTACGAAGGCTTTTGATCGTATAAATCATGTTATTTTATTAAAAAAGTTAAATCGATACGGTGTTCATGGGAATCTTTTGAGGTGGCTTAACTCATATTTAATGAATCGTACGCAGTTAGTAGCATTATATAGTTATGATTCTAAACCGTATCTGTCGCAGTCTGGAGTTCCACAAGGATCTAACTTAGGTCCTCTTCTATTTTTGGTATTTATAAATGACCTTTTGGACGTGATTGACTGTGAGTGTCTAGCATACGCAGATGATATAAAAATTTATACAAAAATTGAAAATATTTCACATTGCGAAAATTTACAAAATAATTTAAATAAAATTAATAATTGGTGTGTTGACAACCACATGTCTCTTAATATCCAAAAGTGTCTAGCTATAACATTTTCAAAGAAACAGCAGCAAATACTGTATGACTATACTATAAACAATGAGTCTCTCAGGCGTGTTAACACTGTGTGTGATCTAGGAGTTGTCTTTGATAGTGAATTATCGTTTAGATATCACTATGACCACGTTGTCAGCAAAGCCAAAAGATCGCTGGGATTCATAACACGAGTCGCCAGACCCTTCAGAAACACTACATCGTGGATTATACTATTTACTTCACTGGTGCGTAGTATATTAGAGTACTGCTCAAGTGTCTGGTCACCTATTTACCAAGTCCATGTAGACCGTATCGAACAAATACAGAGGCAATTTTTAAGAATTCTCTGTGGACGCTTAGGTATAAGGGGCCAAATACCAGAATACGAGGATCGGCTTCAGAGGTTTAGACTAAAAAGTCTGGAATTTCGACGTTCCACGGCAGATCTTTGCGTACTACACAAGGTAGCTAACGGACGGATGGGTAACAAATTATTGGAAAGATTGAACTTCAAGATCCCACGTCGTTCAGCCAGGGTTCCAAAATTATTTAGTATTCCAGTGGCCAAGAATAATGTAGGACAGAATAATCCCATGTATAGAATGGCTGAGTTGTATAATGTCACCATGAGGAATGTAAATATTGATTTATTGGCAGATAGTTTTTCAAAATTTAAAAGCGTTGTATCAAATAGAAATTAATATAGTTCTTGTTGGTTTCCTTTTTTATTATTATTACATGTATTAACCATAGCTCTAGTGAAGTGTTGTGTTCAATCGTCATAGGGTTACAGAATTGTAAGTGATATATATATTAAGTACTATAAACTCTGTATTCTGTAATCTGTGATTGTTCCTAATAAATAAAAATAAAAAATAAAAAATAAAATATAGATTATGGCATCGTGTACGCGCGCCCGGCCTCCCGAGCTGCTACTTGCTTTTCTCCCATTCGACTGAGTTAGTAGTATCCCAATACCTTCATTCCCTTCTAAAATGCAACAAATTCCTTTCCTTCCAGCGTAATAATGCTTCCGATAGGCAGCAGGGTCGGTAACACAAGAAGCCAAAGAAACTGCGCTCGCCAACCCGGCTGCCAAGCGTGGTGAGTATGGCAAGATCCTCCCATGGAACGAAGAATCCTTGGGAGAGACCTTTACCCAGCATAATACGATTGTTTCCGAGTAATATTGACTTACATGTTTTTTAAATATTATTTTACTTAGAAAAGATATTTAAAAAAAAAAATATTTCCTTTTCAAAAGTTGTAATTGTACAAGCCACTTTACTTTACAGTGTAATATAAAATTAGCCAATGCACGCATTATACGCTGCTCGCGCAGTTACATTCATTGACTTAGCACATAGTTATTATAACTGTAATGTTAGTTTGTTTAGCTTAAACGACTTAATTAAATAATCTGAGGTACAATCTTATGACTGATTCGAGTTTATGTTTCCTTTTTTATTTTATTTTCTATATTTTTTACCCTCTGTTGCGTCTGCGGCGTCTCAAGAATACTATGTTAATTTTGACGTAGATAGCGTCTTATTAATCGATGAACGCCGGCTGCACGCACAAAAAAGTGTCACGTTACACGTGCAAGCGAGAGCGCGAAATAAGAGGCAGAGAGGCAAGTACAGTCCCAGGACATTCAAAAGTAGAATAAATGGGTATCTCTTGGATAAACATGTAAGATCCTCGTCTTCATCGTCACTTACCATCAGGTGAGATGAGAGATAATATAATATATAAATTCAATACTAAAAAAAAGGCGCGATCGGTCTAAGCGTTCGGCTTCTGACGCATCTATCTCTCTTCCACCACTATCACGTAAAATTATCGTCCTTAAACCTACTTTACAGACAACCAATTTTTTTCACAATATTTTTATCTACGACAAAGTATTTTAGGAATTACATTCTACCATTCTATGATATTTCGCGACCATCTATTTAAACATTTACAATTGTTTAACGAGCATACCATTTCTTTGATGTTCTTTATATCTAATTTTCATTCTCTTTTCCATTCAACATGGGGTTCTTCTAGAAGAGCGTTAAAAGATTTTCAATGAACCGTATTTTCACTGCATTAAGAATCAAATCAGGTTTTTAGTCGTAGTGTTTAGTATCCTAATGGCGTCCCGACGTGTTTTTATTGGTCTAGATATGGCCTAGTTTCTGGGTCTCGTTCACTGACACTGTTCTATCCTAAATCAATGATATACCTACCTGTTAGGGCTGTCAACTGTCTTGTTTTCTCAAGATATGAACTGTAAAAATAGCTCGTCTTAGGACTTCCTGAAGAAACTCCAATTACTGGTAACCGCCCGGCGGTCCCGGGTGACTTGCCTCCAGGATAGGCTAGTCTGGCAACGTAGCTTTCGGCCCATTAGGAAAAAAAGATGAGGGTTTGAACTGACGGGTAACTCTTCAGGAAGTGTTTTTTATGGGCTATGTAGCTTCAAGTTAGCTTTTGCTACTTCACCGGGCGTTTAAGGCAAGGGCAGAGTGCATTCTGTATAGGCAACATCACCAAAGGGCCCCCAGGAGGGATGGTACTCGGCTTTTGGCGTTGCCTGAGTGAGCAAGGCATGGAAAGACAGCTAACTCTCATTTTGCCATATGGGCTGCGATTACATGCATGCATAGCCTGAACCAAAGGGAAATCATATAGTTTAACAACTGCTAATTCCAAAGTTCTAATAATTAAGTGTTTTATTTTGCATTCACAATGCTATTTTGATATACTCTTTTTTTCATGCGGGCGGGACTTGAACCGTAAAAAATATAATTTTTTCACCATATTTTATTACTTAATTTATTAAGAGTATATCCAAAGTTCTATTTATATTCCGTCAGTAGATCATCATTTAAATTCGGATGACTGACCATAGGACAAGATGTATGACAACCCTACACGAACTGTCTACTAACACCTACAATTGAATTTATTATCTCTCAAGATTTAAATACTATTCACATAAAGGCTAAATTACGCTAACAATATGTTTCTTAATACAAAATTAATTATGTTTATTCTAATAAGTTCAAGTCTTGAGTGTTAAAATAAAACAATGATGGCGCGAGCCTTTTTCGTCGTCTATTTAATACACACAGTATATTTGATGGTTTGATAAGAGGCCTCCATACTGTGATCGGTGAATCAAAGATTTTGCATCCCGCGACGCGGCAAGAAAATTCTTCGTGTAGACTAAGAGCTAATCGATTTATTTCCTCTTCTTCAAAAATTTTATATCTTTCATCATAATTATACTGACAGATCTAACAACAAAACTTAAACATTTATTGAAAGGGTCTACGTTTTTTCTTTTACGGTTCTACTATTATATTTTACTCGAAAGTCTCCTGAAGGAAAACTATGGTCACCGTATGCAATACTTATTGCAATTAAGACTGTATAGATATTATTAATGAAATATATCTCAAAGTTCCAACTAAAAGCAATTTGCGATCCTCTCGTTCTCTGGATCTATTCTGGACTAATACATGTCGTACTAACGCCGGACTTAGATGCCCTTTGACTCGAATGGTTATGTCATACAACAAATCGCTTCAACACCTCGACATATTATATGATTTAAAATATGCCTCCTATAAGAAAGGTGTATTCGAAACATTGTATAATTTAATTGACGATAATAAGTAGGTTTGGATTACAGCAGGTCTATATTTTCCTTTCCCATATATGATGCTCGAAATTATTCACTTTCATATATCTAATTAAAACGTGTCATTGCGAATAATATAATATGTGTATACGTAATAATCAAAATTAATAACCATTTCTTTTTTGTATGTTATCTGCCTAGATTCTTGCTTTCCACAACTTGTAATTAACTATTTACTCAATTTGTGACCATCACCGCTGAGTCCATAGTAATATTTAACTAGTTATAAGTTTCTTTATTGTTTTGCTACTGTGAACTTGTTTGTGGTCCATGTTAATAAATAAAAAAAAAATAAAAAAAAGACGTTTAAAAATGTATTAGTGACATATATAAATAAATAAATAAATAAATATAATACGGACAAATCACACAGATTGAGCTAGCCCCAAAGTAAGTTCGAGACTTGTGTTATGGGATACTAACTCAACGATACTATATCTTGTAACAAATACATATATAGATACACATCTAAGATCAATCTGAAAAAGATCATTTTCCATCTTGACCTGGCCGGGGATCGTACCCGGGCACACACGTGTCGCAGGCTGGCGTGTTGACCGCTGCGCCACGGAGCTAGCCAAACATATATAAGTACTATTATTATTTGAAGCTAATACTCTAATCTGTAAGAAACCTACCCTAAACCAGAACGTTTCTTGAATGATCCAGATCCCTTTTGGAGATCAAAACATGTTTTATCTGAAATCAAAGTCTTTGTTTTGTTTGATTCGTACTCTTTTAGATGCTTTACGGAACCCCGCGGGTTCCGTGAAGGACACTTCCCGTCTTTCCGTAACCTATATAATATTTTATTTTTCATAATGACCCGAAGCTTTGCGAAGCCCTCTTAGGCTGCCCTGTTGTATAAGTCTCGCGAACATCTATACCTATCCAGTTATAACTAAATATTAAAAAAACAAAAAGAAAAAATATACGCCAGCTCCTGCACTAGGTATTATTATTCCGCACATGTCGCGACGCTGAGCGGTAGGTACTGGAGCTGTTTTCTTTGAAGGCATCTGCAAATAATGCGCAGATCGCCATTTGCATTCGGCTTAGGGCAGGACCAATGCACTCTATGCTTTTATTATTATCGTAAAATATGTCCATACGTCACTGTGTTAGAATTTTGTTTATAAATGCATATCCTTACCAATATTATAAATGCGAAAGTGTTTGTTTGTTTGTTACGCTTCCACGCCGTAACTACTGAACCGATCATCATGAAATTTTGCATACAAGTTCTCTTTAGTACGGAGAAGGACATAGGCTACCTTTTATCCCCGGAAAAAGTACTATTCCCGAGGAATCGACATTGACGCGGGCGAAAGCTAGTATGTATATAAACTTGCTGTCCGGGCGAACTTCTTTTCGCTCTTAGTTTTTTGTCGTAAATATTTATTATACTTTAATAGTTGTTCTGGTATTAGGGGCAATAAAACCAACAAATCAAAGATTGTAAAAATCAGTTCACCCGTTTTTAAGTTATATGTGTTCGAACAAATCCGACTCTATCCTTACTATATATTTTTGTATTCAGTTGTATTTTTATTGGAGGAAAATAAATACAGTTTTATTATTATAATTATTACAAATGCGAAAGTAACTCTGTCTGTCTGTCTACTGTTTACGCTCCGACAATTGAACTAATTTGGATGAAATTTGGTATGGATGTAGTTTGAGGGCCGGGGAAGGACATAGAGTACCTGTCATTCCAGGAAATTTTTCGGTTCCCAAGAGATCAACACTATACACGGGCTGGCCCGCGGGCCAAAGCTAGTTTTATATAAGATTTTCTTAAGTCTAATTCCCGAATCTGGAGAACACTTATCTTCTCATTCTTTCAATTATTATACCTAAGCATGATTCTGGTTGGGTCCTCAGACGTGATGTTTTGTATCTTGATAAGAATCAAGCTTAAAATACTCGCTCGCACACACGGTCAAGGACGCTTATCATCAGAATAACCGCTGCCAAGAAAAATACGCCATCTCAGATTTGGTCCCTACCATGCCTGATGATCTCTGCTTAGTATCAGTTTGTTTGTAAATTATTTATACATAAATAAATAAATAATAAATATATACGGACAAATCACACAGATTGAGCTAGCCCTAAAGTAAGTTCGAGACTTGTGTTATGGGATACTAACTCAACGATACTATATTTTATAACAAATACATATATACACATCCAAGACCCAGGCCAATCTGAAAAAGATCATTTTCCATCTTGACCTGGCCGGGGATCGAACCCGGTCACTCCGTGTCGCAGGCTGGCGTGTTGACCGTTGCGCCACGGAGCTAGTCAGCATACATAGTATCACGTCTTTTTCCCTTGCGGGGTAGACAGTGCCTACGTCTATAAGATCTGAAGGCCACGTTTAGCTTGTTGGTGGACATAAGGTGAAAAACTGAATCAAAATAGTGATGGGTTGCTAGCCGCATCGCCTATAAACATGATTCCTCAGATTTGCCCATTCCCTCGATTGGCTTTTACGATCTGCGCGGGAAGAAAAGCAGCTGGTACATTCTACGTTTTTTCTTTTCTCCCAGACCAACAAGGATGACGGAAACTGTTTATTGCACGTTAAAAATAAAATACCGAAGGGCCAATTCATAAAACTATACACGGACTTATCCCAATAAGGGATTCGAGAAGACAAGAAAGCAAGAGGGTAGCGTTACAAATATAACTATGTACAATATTAAACATAGAGTGTAAATAGTTCATTTCTAACTAATCCAATTATTATAAGGGTGTCCTAATAATTTTTGGTTTATGCACCAAAGACATCGTATAGTTCAATTTTGAGCTTTTGAAATGAATTCTATTTTATTCGAAAGAATGTAATCTCAAACATCAAGACAAATAGGAACAACTCAATATGTTTACCAAAATTGACATCAACATAACACTTCCAAGTTACACATCTACATCTCCTTACACACTATTCATTGCCTTTTTCGTTCCTCAATCTAGCAACAAACTAAAACAAAAGGAGTATTAGTTATAGAATGAATAGACGCGGCGTTGTTTTCGTTTTCGAGTGGTGAAGGGTTTATCTAAAGGTGACAGAAACGTTTTAGCGTTATCTGTGCAGGCTCCAAGGTGGAATGTTGCTATTATCTTGTGCGCACGCGCCATCGACAGATGGTAGAGCTAAAAATATCATAGAAATGTCAAGTTTTAAATGGATACGTTAGCTTACACATTAGAATGATAAGTCTAGACACACTCATTAACCGCTGTAGAAAATTGTGATGATCAGTAGTATTTTGATACTTGAAAAAAAAACATAATTTGCATACAAAAGTGCTTAGCTGGCCAAACACTTGGTATGGGAATATCGAAAAAATTTACAGTTCCCAAAATTGTTTCCAATGGAAAAGTTGTTCATATTGACGGGTGAGTGACTACCTTATGGAACAGACAGGATTTCCTTAACATGTTTTGTGTTCCGAATGATCTTATGATAACGAGTGATTCACATAAAATCATAATTGCTTGTTTTTATTTGAGAGCTCTTGCCTGTTGAATTCTGATGAGATTTCACGTGTTGATTGTCAATTTAAAGAGTTATACGTGAAGGTCGTATCAGTGATTGGTTAGTCACCAATTAAGTATCATGTTTTTATAGTACAGTTATGTTCAGTCTCAGTGAACTGATCTTAGTGACTGGACTCTTGAATTTAATTGTTACACTTTGAGATAATTTACCACCAGGTACTTGTTGCTAACCATTGCTGGCCACCGCTCACAAACTACTGCTAGTACCTTCATGCCCACCACTAATAGTTAAAAAGGCAAACTCATTCGATGGAGCCCATGAGAGTGTGCTCAGCGAATTGCTTCTTGGTGCCTTAGGTAGCCCGTTTAAACGGCCCGCCCCCACCCACCCCTTCCATGCTCTTCTGCTCCTGACCCTAGAAACGAGGACCTATGGCATTTTGCCAGCATGCCACCCTACAGTTACGCCACTATAAGTTAGTTTATGCAAACCATTGCTGGCCAGCGCCCATAAACTATTGTTAGTCCCTTCATGCCCACCCAATAGTTGATGTAGCCTTTTAGTTGCATCCTTGCCGATATCGCGACAGTTGATTTATGCAATCCATTGCTGGCCAGCGCCAACAAACTACTGTTAGTCCCTTCATGCCCACCAACAATAGTTGGCGCAGCCTTTTGGTTGCATTCCGATATCACCAACAGTCAGCAGTGGACTAACTGTACCATCTGGGGCTCAAGGCAAACTCAATCAATGGGGCCCATAAGAGTGTTAGTGCAACGAATGGCTTCTTGGTGGCTTAGCTAGCCCATTTACCGCCCTCCACCGCGCTCTTCTGCTCCTGGCCCGGGCCCCCTAGGAGCGAGGGCCTATGGCATTTTGCCAGCATGCCACCCTATAGTTACGCCACTGTCAGTTAATTTATGCAAACCATGGCCAGCGCCGACAAACTATTGTTAGTCCCTTCATGCCCACCCACCACCAATATTGTTTATCATCATCACCATCATCAGGTCTTTTTAGTCTCCACTGCAGACATGCAGACATGACCCTCTCTGTACTACCGGAGCCATTCTTGGCCAGAGCAGAAAGAAGATTTGGCCTACACTCTCCTCGCTGGCCAGACGGGTTGGAGAGGTCTCATTGATGTTTATGAGCTTTGTTTTGCTTGTATTTCCTGAGTCGCCTCTTACGACGTCCATGGGAAGACTTGGAGTGGTCCTATTCTACTTTGCCGGAAACCACACGGCTAACCAATATAGTTGATGCACCCTTTTGGATTGGTAAAGGCTGCGGCAGTGAAGTAAAAAAATGAATCATGGTAACATGGTAATGGACACAAGTGCATGTAACTTTGTCTTTCGCAAAGTAACGCCTGATTCAATTTATTATCTTGAAATACCTATACTATATTTTTGTGTTTTATTTTGCATTCACAATGCTATTTTGATATACTCTTATTAAATTAAAAAATAAAATAACTTAAGTCGTACATAGAGACTTAAGGTTCAAATCCCGTCCGCTTGAAATTATTTCACCATATTTTATTTCTTAATTCAAATGTACTGTCTGTCATGTTCACAAATCTATCGTCTGGATGTTGGATTCATCTCCGGAATATGTGTCCCTCTTCACTCTCTTATCTATAGCTAAGCGAAGGTACGCGACGGGTGATAACGTCCTCTTAAATTTGGGCTACTTTAGAACTTAACTAAAGTGCATGCCACTGTTTGGTGTAATGGACACACACGATGTTTTGTGTTTGTATAACTAAGATACTCTTTATCCTAGTAGTATAGTTATGTTGTGCAGAAAACATGACAATTGTTTTACATATGAAAGTGACATCTATTAGAGGTAAGACGACATTTCTCTTAGCTTTATTTATTAATTTTATCATCATCTTCAGATCTTTTTAGTCGCCACTACACGAGCGTGTCCCTCTCTGTACTACCGCAGCCATACTTGGCCAGAGCAGACAGAGGATTTGGCCTACACTCTCCTCGCTGGCCAGACGGGTTGGAGAGTGTTGTGATAAATTAAGCATGAGTTTAGATTGATAACTGTTTTATTGACAATAAAGACAATATAAGAGATGTATCATAAATAGGTCATATACGAATTTAATATACACTACATCTTTTACAAACAAAACCAAGATCCCTAAAATCTTTATTAAATCATAACTGACAAACTAAAATAACAACTCACTTGTCTTCTCTAAACAAAAAGAAAATATATATATAGGTAATAGCAAAAACAAAGAATGCATAATTATTATTAACCATACATTCTTATAGGTAGTTACGTATCACATTGATGTTTATGAGCTTTGTTTAGCTTACATTTCCTAAGTCGCCTCTTACGACTTCCATGGGAAGACTAGGAGATCTTTTTATTTATTAATTTGTTTAGCAGCATTTGACTTTAGCCCTTTATATTATATTGTTCAACGTGTGTTATTAACGAAATTATGGTGTAATTAATTTTGTTGATCCGACTAAGTTCCAGGCGACAATTCCCACGAATCCACTGGTTTGATCATAGACGATGCAGCAAAGCGGACAACAACCCTCTTTTTTGGTTGTGATGGCATCCTGCTAATATGATGTACCACACTAATAACTTAGTAATTCACTTCGCAAATTTACTAAATTCTTATCCTTCTCCAGCTGAAGTATGCTTTTTTTTATTGTCGGATGTACAAAAAGCGCAAAAAGCCAAGGAAACTACGCTCGCCAACCCGCCTGCCAAGTGTGCCGAGTATGACATGAAACGAAGAGTCCCTGAAAGAGGCATTTGTCCTGCAGTGGACTTTTTACGCCTGAAATGATGGATGATGATAAAAACACCATGACTGTATCATACTACCATATTTTTAGGAATAAATGATTCTGATTCTGATATAAGGAAGATTTTAGGGATTGTGCATGAAAATCAAGACAAAAAAAAATACATTAATCTCTCTGTTTAATAAGTTGTCTCTCTTACATACATCACGTCTTTATCCCTTACGAAGTAGACAGAGACTAAAGTCATAAGTCTGTAAGGCCTCGTTTAGTTTAGGTGGGCGTAAAGGTGAAAAAAAAACGGAATCATTTTTTTTTGGGTTGCCAGCCGCAAATCCTATTGTCATGATTCTTTTGATTTTCCCCCATTCCCTTGACCAGCTTTTACGTTCTGCGCGGGAAAAGAAGCAGTTTGGCACATTCTACGTGTTTTCTTTTCTCCCAGAGCAGCATGGAAGAACTAACATTCTCTTACATTGTCAATGAAATATCAGGTACTTCCAAAATGAGGCCTCATTATTTACTATGCTAACTGTATATCAATTGTCCCTCAATGAGCGGGCAGCGAGAGTGCGTGGGACCTCTGTACCTCTAATTCTATTCTCCGCTTGTAAAGGATTGACGGTAATGCTCGTATATACATCTGTGTTTGTTGTTTTCCATTGGTAATTTTTTCTTGTACAATAAAATCTAAAAAGTAAACATTATGCTTTTCTTTAGTTAGTTTTAGGTTTTCAACTCTCACATTCCAACCTATAGATTGGTTGTATGTATATATATACTATCACGTCTTTTTCAGAGCCCAGCCCGGCCTATTTGCTAACTTAGTGTACAACGTTTTGATAGTCACTTCAAGAAACATTGCATTTTCAACTTCTTAAATAAAAATAGTCAGTCATACGAAAGCCGCAATGTATTTTGAAGTGAATATACTGAGTTAGCAAATAGGCCGGCAGGTCTACGTTTCTCATATTGGTGGGCATTAGGTGGAAAACGGAATCAAAATAAACATCTGACGTTTCCGGATAAGCTCCACCATGTCGCCATAATTCTTATAATAAAAAGGAAGCACAAAGAATATTCTCTATTGTGTTTGGGAGTCCCTATTTTGGAATTGGTGGCCGCACGATTCCATACGATTTGTATATGGCAAAATCAATCGTTTAATGTTGTTACTAAATAAAAATATCATCCACAACCACAACTAAAAAAGGCGTTTTTGTACGTGTACCACAAAAATACTTAGTTTTTTAAACTGATGAGTCAGTCAAAGTTTTAAATTATCACTAACTTATCAATGTCAACTTAGTCTACTTGCGACCATGAAAATTGTAAAATTTCGAAACATTAAGTGACACAATAATAGCATAGACGAGATAAAACCGTAATAAGTGAATTTATTTAAATGTCTTTCAATTTCTTTGGCTGAAAGGAACTCCTACTTTCTAACATCTTACGAACAATGTCAGCTACAAAATATTAACAACTTAAATACTACAAGGTGATATTATAAATGTGAAAGTTTGTATGTTTGATGTTTATATGTTTGTTACTCAATCACGCCAAAACCGCTGTATGGATTTTGACCAAATTTTGCACACAGTTTACCTATTAGCTGAATTAACACATACGGCTCTTTTATCCCGGTAAAAGGTACTGTTCTCGAAGGATCGATACTAATATGAGCGGAGCCGGGGACGAGAACTAATTATAATACAAAAATGTTCGATAGACAGACGGACAAATGGACAATGGCATAACAGTAAGCAACAGAGGCTAGTTTACGCAAACGTCGCAGCGTCACCAGTCATATCATTTCATTGTTCATTCAGACTCCTGGGAAAACAGGAGATGAAATGACTGCTCGGGGTCGGAGACCTGGGATATAGGTCAGTCCACCTGTATAATTTAAAACAACATTTAAAGCCGAAAGACTTAACAATACTGGAGAGGAAAATATTAGATACCAATAGGAACAACCAAGAATACGCGGAAAAGTAAGCAACAAAATTTTAGTTGTGGTAGAGCCACGCCAGCAAAATTCATTTTTGCTAGTAACTTGAATGGGATGGCTCATCCGGGGAAGTACCACACTCTCAGAGAAAATCGACGTTTAGTAGAAGCTTTACCGCTTCTATGCTTCGTTCGGTGAGTAAGAGAACCGGAGGCCCATCCTTCCCCTATGCCCTACCCCCAACTCCTAGAAAGTTCGGCAACGCTCCTATTACACCCTGGTGTTACATTTGTTCATGTGCAGCGCTGATCGCTTACCATCAGGTGATACGTTAACTACCATTTTAAAAAAATCATGCATTTGCCCATGGTCATTTTCTTTTACAACTATACAAGGAAATCGTCCTCTCATCGTTTCAGCCGTTAGAAGTTCACCGCTGGGTAAGGGTGTCTCCCAAGGATTCTTCGTTCCATGGGAGGATATTGCCATCCTCACCACGCTTGGCAGGCGGGTTGGCGAGCGCAGTTTCTTTGGCTTCTGTGCCTTCGATGATGCTGCCCATCGGAGGCATATTAAAGCTGAGAATATAGGAATTTGTTAGATTTAGGAAGAGACTGAAGTATTAGGATACTACACACTTGGATGAATGGGGATAAAGCAAGGTACTTCTGGTTTCCACAACCTTAAGCTTTCACGGTCATAAGGAGGAGCCCGATAGGAAGCCCGAAAGCCCGAAGGCAAAAAAATATCTCGGGTTCCTCCGTGCTTCGGAAGGCACGTTAAGCTATTGGTCACGGCTGTCATCATCGATGACAGTCGTTAAGTCTTTCTTCTTTAGACAGTAGAAAAATCTGACACCAGTGTTGACCACTTACACGAAGAGCAATCGTCGGTCACAATCTCTATTATTTTACTACAGGACTCATTGCGATTGATCATGACTTTCGTCTAATACTTCGGCAACAAATAGTGAACATGGCAGCAGCAATATTGCTGGAATATCAGACAAAACACAAACCCAATCGTACTAGTCTCGTAGTGAAAATAATAGTCTACCTCTACTCGACTGGAGTTTCATGAAAATTTGTAAAATCCCTTCGGCGAGGCGCGGCTGTTTGCGAGAGCTCCCCGGAGACCGCCTCAATATTAATAACACCGCTCACAGGGTACACTCATTCCTTTCTGAATTGGTCAATAAGTTTTTTCAGAAGGCACATTTTTGAAACAAGCATTTATTATGAGTCAATTCAATATTATAAATGCGAAAGTAACTCTGTCTGTCTGACACTAACGGGGGCGGAGCCACGGGCTAAAGCTAGTACCATGCAGTCCGTCGAAATTCCCGCCAAGAACTCTATAAGTTATCTTGATTTTGTAGGGTTGGGTCAAGTGTTGGAGATTTCAAGACTTGAACAAATAAAATATGATTATGATTATTATGAAGATTCTAAGGATAATTTTGATAATTATGACTAGCTCCGTGGCGCAGCGATCAACACGCCTGCCTGCGACACGGAGTGACCGGGTTCGATCCCCGGCCAGGTCAAGATGGAAAATGATCTTTTTCAGATTAGCCTGGGATCTTTATCTATAGGTATATGTATTTGTTGTAAAGTATAGTATCGTTGAGTTAGTATCCCATAACACAAGTCTCGAACTTGCTTTGGGGCTAGCTCAATCTGTGTGATTTGTCCGTATATATTTATATATTTATTTTATTATTTGTTCTCTGGGATAGGTAAGCATTGAGTTACTAATTATCTAATACAATCAAATAGTTTGGCAAGGAAACAAAAATAAGTTTTTTGTTCTGGTCTTGCTTGTACTACTTAGTAAAATCATTTTGATAGTTTAATTTTAGTAGCGTCAATGTCTAGTCTACCTATGCTATGCCAAAATTGCCTCCGTGATCCAGTGGTCAAGGCGTTTGCCTGCAGATCCGAGGGTGGTGGGTTCGATTCCCACGGGATGCATACTTTGTTTAGTTAATTCCAGTTTGGTTAGGACATTGCAGGCTTGAATCACCTGATTGACTGATAGTAAAGACGATTCCGTGCTTCGGAAGGTACGTTAAGCCGTTGGTCCCGGCTGCTATCTGGTAGTCGTTAAAGGAACCACGTCAGGGGCCGAGAGGCGGTTTCGAAGAACTCTGACACCAGGATGTGCATGGTCGATTGACTGTGTCACCTACACGAAATGATGATGATGAAGCTAAAATTGCAGACACGTGCCTATGGAGATCCATTATATTTTCGAAGGTAAGAAGAGAGTTTTACAGAAATCTCATCTGTGCTCTTACGCAGTAAATAACTCAATGAACAAATGGTGGAGGTTGGCTCTAGGATTAGGATACGAACACTTATCATTATTTTTTTATTGAAAAAAAAAGCCATTTCACAACAACATCAGTCGGTAGTACGACGCCTACGAGTCTCGTACCCACACACAGGCAGCACTCACACAGTCACAACGAGATAACGCGTGTCTGTGTGACTCACCTGACGGAGGGTGTGTGTAGTGTCGCCACATTAAGCAAAATGTTGGGACTTCAGATCAGAATAACACCACATCCGGTCAACTCAACACCTGGTCATGTGTCAATGGTCGAAGAATTATTCTGTCCTATATCCAACCCTACTCACTACCTAAGAAGGGAAGGAGGATCATTAAGGTTGTGAAATCAACCACTGTATTTTGTTTAATCAAAATATACCCAGGGTTTTTATTCCATACCATTCATTAGTTTAATTTTGAGAGTTGAAAAAGATAACGAGAGAGTAAGAAAAAAGCAAGAAAAAGAAGGAAGGAACAAAAACTGGTTATACCTACCGGAGCTGAAGAGTTCTATTATTATTATTATTAGTTAATAATAACAATAGAGCTAATAATAATAATAGAGCTAATAACTAATAATAAAAATAGAGCTCTTCAGCTCCGGTAGATACCAATTAAACACTAATACTTTTTATTTATTATGACTTACGTTAAGTTCTACTTATTATTCTTATCAACTTTTTAAATTATCTACTTAAATTGTGTAAATGATCATTTATTTGTAGAAAATACCCGACAGGTTCCATATTCTACCCTAACTTATATGCAGTAACTTAGTAGTAAGAACTTATCTTATCCTTACTAATATTATAAATGCCAAAGTGAGTTTGTTTGTTACGCTTTCACGCCGTAACGACTGATCCTATCATCATGAAATTTGCATACAAGTTCTCTGGACGGAGACGGAAATAGGCTACCTTTTATCCCGGGAAAAAGTACTATTCCCGAGGGATCGACATTGACGCGGGCTGAGCTAGTTGAATAATAATGCAATAAATAAATTGAAATAAGTGAAAATAAAGACATTTTTGTTCAAATTGTCGTTTAATAGGGGGCTGGCTCAATCTATGTGATTTATCCCCATATATTTATTTATTAATTTAGAGGAGTGTATGGTGACTAATTGGTATTCGCTCTGCGGTCATTATTAATAATATGAGACTTTTAAAAAGCTTTTTAATATTAATGAAAATGGCGGATTAAGTTCCAAAAAAATCTCCGTCGTTTGACCTTTTGAGTAGTGCATATCGATTATTCGCTGTCCTGGGACAGGGCAGCATATTGATTATTTGGCTTTTCTTGTGGAGGTAGCAAGCCGAATGACAGAACGAGTTAAATATTATTCTTTTTGTTCATTATCGGTCCTAAAACTCTTAGCATATCAATTATTCGTTCTTTCCCTAAGGCAACGATAACCTAAAGCTAAAAAAGTTTAATTCGTGAAAATATTAGTATTCCCGAAAGTCCCACAAAAATCTACTATATGGCCTCCCAGGTAGTACATATCGATTCGCTCTTCTCGGGAAGGCGGCACCTAGCCAGATATTTCTGTAAAAAAGTTTTATTTTATATTATTAATTTTAATTTTTAATTGCCTTATAAAGAATTCACATATGTATCATGCCCATCCTAACCTACGGTGCCCAGACTTCAGCCCTGACCAAAAAGCAAAAGATCAAATTGCAGGTCTGCCAAAGAGCGACGGAGCGCAGTAGTGTCAGAAATACAACACTGCGCACTATGACACAAGTGGTCGAAGTTGGAATGAAATCTGCTAGGTTTTAGTGGGACTGGGTGGGTCACGTTTGCCAAATGGTTCCGGAAAGATGGGTTTATAAAACAACCTGATGATTAAGATGATGGTGCCGGCTGCCATCTGGTAGTCGTTAAAGGAACCACGTCAAAGGCCGAGAGACGGTTTTTTTATAAGTGTTTTATTTTGCATTCACAATGCTATTTGGATATACTCTTTATAAATTAAGAAATAAAATATGGTGCAATTCTGCCGACATTCTTGAAAAATAGTTGTGTAGGTGACGTAAGCCTTAATACGTATAAGGGAAATGGGATATGGTGGAAAATTTCGGCGCCGAGATTGAATTGTGCGGTAGCTCAGATGGCACAGAATGCTGGTTCAGGTCCCGCCCGCATGAAATTTTTTCACCATATTTTATTTCTTAATTTATTAAAAGTATTTTTTTTTGTTAATTTTCCCAAAAATCCCGTAAATCTCTGCAGTGTGGTGTCCCAGGTAGTGCATATCGATTATTCGCTCTCCCTCGGGGAGGCAGCGCGCCGGATATGTGCGGTTAGCTTCCGAGAAATGGGGTAGTTCCTATTGTTTCATACTTCCGAGGGCTGACCGGAGCTTTGTTTTAAAGCTTCAATGTTACTTGGAAATGATTTATCTAGTTCCTATATTAATCGATCTATGTGGCTCAGTAATCGCAAGTGCATTTGAATCGCACAAGATCTTGGGTTCGATCCTTGGTCAGGTCGAAATTGATAACATTTATAATATAATAATAATAAATATATTTATTTTTCTCCAAAACATATGTACTTACATGAATCACAAGAAAATCAGGAAGTTATAAAACACATCAGATATGAGGTAGATCCTTATAATATAGTTTATTTTGGATGTTTATGATATGTACTAGCTTTCGCCAGCGGCTCCAGCGGCTTTAGTGTCGATCCCCCGGGAACAGTCGAATTTCCCTGAACGAAAGGCACCCTATGTCCTTCCCCGAGCCTCAGACTACCTCCATACCAAATTTCATCCGACTTAGATCAATGGCTTAAGCGTGAAAAAAAGACAGACAGAGTTACTTTCGAATTTATAGAATTAGTTAGTATGGATTTATTCAAAGAGTATGGAGTTAGTATCCCGAGACAAGCCGTGTGGTTTCCGGCAGAGTAGAATAGGACCACTCCTAGTCTTAAGAGGCGACTTGGGAAATACAAGCTAAACAAAGCTCATAAACATCAATGAGACCTCTCCAACCCGTCAAATCCTCTGTATGCTCTGGCCAAGTATGGGTCCAGTAGTACAGAGAGGGTCATGCTCCTGCAGTGGAGACTTAAAAGACCTGATGATGATGATAACCCCGAGACACAAGTTCGCATAGGGACAAATCACACAATCTGTGTGATTCGTCCCTATATATTTATTTATTAATGTTAGTAACCAATACAATTAGGGCAATGATAAGCCGATTAGCGTAGCTAAATAAATCTCGATAAGATAAAGAAATAACAAGCTAAGTTCAAGAATCTGATTTGAGTTTCTTAATAACTTTTCTTATTTATTAAATTATTCTTAATCCATTATTACAATAACTTAAAATTCATTATGAAATATTTCTCAGGAAATTTCTTAGATTTAAAGAAAATTGCTGGGAAATTTGCATTTAGAAAATTATAAGCTTTAATATTATACATTGATTTTAAATTTCTTGCCAATATCTTAATGTCAGAATTGGATTCCCTAGAAAAAAAAATTTACCTATCTTCCATACAAATTCTCCGAGCAAACTTCTATTGGAAATATTTTGTATTCATAAATGTCCTTTTTTTCTTGTAGATGTTTATTCCATTAGAGATTCTGATACCATTATACTTAGCTCTTTGTAACTAACCTGTTAGTCGTCGTGTTACACTGCGAAACAAAAAAAATACTTTTCCACTCGCATAATATCCTTTATTTGCCATCCGAAAATAAAAAACTAAATTACCAAACAAACTCACTTTCGCTGTGAAAGTGAGTTACTTTGGTAATTAAAAGAGGGTATACATTACATTTTAATATACTAATATTATATATAAATACGAAAGTAACTCTGTCTGTCTGTAATTGCGATGAAATTTGATATGGCGATAGTTTGAGACCCGGAGAAGGGCATTATACACCTTTCATCACAAAAAAATCTACTGTTCCCATGGGATCCTTGGGCAATAGGTAGATTTTCAATAAAATTCACGTAAAGATCAAATTAACTTTCCATCTTTCCCCGGTCCAGACGACCAACCCCTAAATCTATTAACAAAAGGCTTAATTATGATAGGAGTGGCGGCGCTGTCCACGCCCAAACGCGCACATGAAAATCTCCCGAGGGAAATATAGATAGTGCCGGTTCTAGAGGTTCGTAGTATGTGCCTAATAAAACATTATATTGAGAGTCGAATGTAGTGAATTTAAGTGAAGGAAATCCTCTCGATGATTTTCAATGACAATTATGGGCTGGAAGGATGGAGTCACATAGATCCGAGTTTGTTGTACGGTCATCTGCAAAAGTCCATAAAGAAGTTGAGTAAAAGGTCGAGTGTAGCGGCGGATACTATTTAAAAATAACAGCAATTTCAACATTATACATGTGGTATAAAGTTCATGATATTGCTAATTATATATGCCTACCCAATCAGTGCAATCCATTTTAACCTTAAGGCTTTGTATGGATTTTTGCAGGTGACTGTACGTACAGTCAGCCACCGAGATACCTGATCCCGCCATTTACCCTTATCTTGATAATAATATTAAAATGAAATTATATATCCGGAAAGATTTTAGTTAAAACTTTCTGAATGTACATTTTCATGTTAATACTATTTTTAGTTTATGAGAAAATTCAAGATATAGGTAGAGGACGGGGTCAGTTATCCCGGTGGCTGACTGTACAATTACATTCGTGAATGATCATTTTCATCGACTTTTCTTTCATTTTCATTGCTGATTCGTTTATCATTCCAATACTCCCAAAGTCTTTAACGCGTTTGTGTCTTTTAACAACAGGCAGTTGAAGCCTGACCTAAGGCAACAGAAATGACATAAGGACTAACTGGGCCAATCAATCATGTTAGGATTCCTTTATCAAGCAGTGAACCTCTTACGGCTGAAGTGATGATTACTAACTTTATACATTCATTATATGGCTTTAACAAAGCACAGAACGTAAACAAAAGGATAGATATAATAAATAAATTACTGGATAATTGACATAATGTAATAAGAAACGTGACGCATGATATATAAATCATTAATCATTGCTGATCGATAGCCACACGACAAACAGTCGGCATCACGCCAGAATTTCTTCTAATAAAATAAGCTTATTGACAATGGCGTCTTATTAATATATGTAGATTTTTACGATTATTATATACGATTTTATTCCACGAAAATTGGTTCTGTAGTGTATGTAATTACATCGAAAATTGTTGAGTGTTTTTAAAAGTAATTTATTGGTAACAAACAGTTAAAAACAGTCATTTACTTTGACACTGCATCCACGTATTGGTAAAAAAAAGGTACATGAAAATTAATCATGATCTGGTTCCGATCTATTTTCTCAATTAAGAACAAACTTGGAATTGCAAAGTTGTCATTTTCGAAATGAATAAATAAAATAAACAAATATTACGGACAAATCACACGGATTAAGAGCTAGCCCCAAAGAAAATTCGAAACTTGTGTTATAGGATACTAACTCAACGACTACGTCAACCATAGTATAGTTGACATCGTCGTTGAGTATTTATTACTAATACTTATATATAGATAAACATTCAAAACGGTCAATTCGACAAAGAAAATTTTCCATTTTGACCTGACCGGGGTTCGAATACGAGGTTTTCGGTGGCCACAGAGCTCGTCATATCGGTCAAATAAAAGTATAGACAGGTTTATTTGCGAACTCTATAAATAGAGTTCTTATTCAGAAAGCAATCTTTCATTCACAAAATACTTTAATTACCAACATCAAGTCCAACACAAATTGCATACGAGTAACATGCACAAACTGAGTATGGCAGCTTTTAAATTGCCTTATTAGAACTAGAACAATGCTAGTTAGGAGAACTACACGTAAATATTCGTTACTTTATAACGTTACTTTCGTTACAATCGAGTTCTTTGTTAATACAGTTGGCAATCTGTAAAATTATACGCTTTCAAAACAAAACTGAAACTGCATACACAAATCTTAATATGTCATCTAAATATATAGATATTCTTTCAAACTTAAAAAGGGACTAATTTTGAATTATATATATAATATAACAGGTTAAATCAATATCGAATATGTATAACATGTTCTAGGATGGCAAAAAAATATTTAAACCTTTTTACACGATATATAAAAGCTACAATTAGGATACTAAAATGAGTATACGAGAAAATACCGAAATCATCACATTTTCTTCCCACTAATGAGCACAGATCTCTCATCCCTTATACCGAAAATAAGCGTAAAAAATATCATTTTAAGTAACGTCAAACACTTAACCCGTTACTCTGTAACAAAAAAATAATGCACAATTTGATATTGTACAACACTATAAGAACTCGCTATTGTTGCCTGCAATTTTGTAATTAATACTTTTCAAGACATGTCTCATTTGTAGCGGCTAACCGTGAAATGGCCGGGAAAATTGGCGTTGGCGTTCTGCAAGTTGTGACATGATCATAGCATGGTCGGTCAGAAAATTGATGGGAATGAAGATAATGTTTTAAATACGAACTGACAACATATGTCTTTGATGTAAACAGACAAATCCATCATCTATTTCTGTCGTCGCTCGTCGGTTTCTATGTTTAGGTACTAAGATACATAGTTTTCTGGTCCTTTGATCAGTGGTCTTGATTGTAATATTTGGCTAGCTCCGTGGCGCAGTGGTTAACACGCCAGCCTACAACACGAGAGTGCCCGGGTTCGATCCTCGGTAAGGTCAAGATGGAAAATGATCTTTTTCAGATTGGCCTGGGTCTTGGATGCATATCTATATATGTATTTATTAAAAAAATATAGTATCGTTGAGTTAGTATCCCATAACATCTCGGACTTACTTTGGGGCTAGCTCAATCTGTGTGATTTGTCCGTATATATTTATTTATTTATTATTTATTTATTTGTGAATAAACGGCGATGCAACTGCCTTTTATAAATAAAAACAAATCTTAAGTATAATTCGTTTTTTTCAATTATTTTAGTGAATCCATACAAAATAAATAATGTGTTTGTCTGTTAATATTTTTATACAACTAAAACTTATTCATTTATTATGTAATAAGTACTCATAGGTCTTATATTTTTTTACAAAACAAAACGCTTAATTAAGATTAAACTTTGAAAAAGAATACGCTCTCAGGCGTTCGGAGGCGTAGGAAAACGATTTCCATTTGAACCCGTGCCGCCCGCGCTGCGCCTGCCGGGATCAACTGTATATTTTTTTCTTAAAAATCTTACGTTATAAATATTTTAAAAAGGTGAGGCGGTCGGGCTATTATTATTTTTCAATAGATAAATGGCCGCTAATTTCAGTAGACAACACTAATTTGAATTAAGTATGACATCAGCATATTAGTTGGTTGGTTGAGGACTTCTTAAAGAAAAATCTACTAGATTTTATCCTTATTTCCACTTTAAATTACTTTTTCTCGAAATAATAATTATTGAAATACATTAATATTTTTTAGTTTTACAAGTTATTCTATTAATTAACTTCTATAAATTGCAAGATACAAAATACAACCAAATAATACATTCAACCCTACGTCCGTCCCCAATTATTATACAGCTTATTGTGCACTACAGGTTTAAAATACCCTTTTTATCCGTTATTCAACACAATAGACGCCAGGTACAAAAGGTCAAGCAAAGATGCAATCCAAAGGGTCAGCTTTTGTCGTAAGCCAATCCCATTTTTTATACACTTTAAGATTTTAACATGCACAATAAAGTTCATTTAAAATTAAACTTTATTACCTCGAAATGCAGTTCAAAATAATATAAAATATATCAACCACGCCTGAATAAGGTTTAAAAAGGAATTGGTCCAGATGACCCATGATCGTATTACAGGGTTAAGGGTCAGCGAGTGGTCAGTGGGGAACTGTGATTAATAGGGAGTGGATTTCGTTCTTAATTCAAATTTGTATACTTAATTTCAAATTCAATAGAAGAATTTCTGAAGATTGCATATGTAATAAATCGTTATGTACCTACTTCAAAAAAAGATTTTTGATACTATAACCAGAAAATGTATTCATTTATTAATTTTCAAGTACGACGTTGATAGTTTTTATATTAACTACTTTAGAACTATTGCGTTGCATTTTATTAATTGCATATTGCATCTAACACTATAAAAAATATTGACATACCAAGTATATTAAACAAAATAGCAACATGGAAATACGAAACATAAACAAGCAATTTTTGAAAGAAATTGTGAAAAATTATCTAATCAACTCCAATTTGCTACGATATAACTGTCGAGGATATTACGTGTGAAGTATCACTGGACTACGCATATTCAGTCAACAGCGATGACATGACTATCGTCATCATACTTTTATTAATTTATAAATCGACAATGCAAGCGTCTACAACTCCAGAATATGACGTCATCGCTTGCATTAAAGAAGGATTAAAAGTATCCGATTGTATCGAAGGAAAAATACCAAAACCAGGTGACTTTTTCAGTGAAGAAGGGCAAGAAATTATACCAAAAGGATTTATAAAACCTGTATATGGCTGTAAGCACAATAAAAGATATCGAGTTGTAAAAACACCTGAAATTAAAGACAATAAATTTCATTTGATCAATACACGGACTGTGACAAAATCACCAGACAGAAAAACCAAACACCGAATAGAAAAGGACACAGCTACAGACGGTTGCGATTAAAATATATTTTGTATAGAAGGTTGCTAGTAGAAAATAAAATAAAATAATATTATCTCAACAAAACGGAATATTCTATTCCATCCCTATGAGTGTAAGATGTTCTAACGATCACCTGGACAAAAAGCCGAGTCCAGCTGCGGAAGCGACAGCAACAAAAGATTCGCGACCGTTACACCAAGGAGTTTTAATTGCACAAATTTGCATAAATATCGCAAGGGTTGGCAGGATGCGCCGTGATTGATTGCCACTGGCCAGGCAAGTTGCACTGGAGGGTTAAGATGCAAGTTGGAAGATTAATAATAATAATAATCATTTATTTGCATTAAATAGGGTGTACAGTGTCAGGTGTCAGAACTACAATACAAATTGTCAGGCAGCTTAACCTATTTAGCCATATTTAATAGCATGCAAATTACGACATTTAAGTATATTTTAAAATAAAATTAGTAATTATGAATTATAGCAATTAATCTATGCATCGTATTACCTACACTATCTTTGTAAGAAGTCATTAAGAGAATAAAAACATTTTTCTATAAGCCACTTACGGAGAGATGCTTTAAATTTATTTAATGGGAGCTCCTTTATCTCTGCTGGTATTTTATTATATATTTTGCCGCACATAGCATAGCAGTTACTTTTATATTTTTCACTCTGCGGGACTACATCTAACACAATTCTGTTTTGATTCCTACTTAGTCGATCTGTTAAAGAAATCCCTTGCCTGAACAAACAAATGAGCATTTTGCTTTACAAAAATACCTGTTTCTAATATGTACAAGCAAGGTAATGTTAATATTTCAAAACGTTTAAAGAAAGGCCTACAAGATACATGCGGTGCAATATTACTTATTGCCCGTATACACCGTTTTTGCGCTTTAAATACTCTGTTTATATTTGATCCATTCCCCCATATTATCAAGCCATATCTAATTGCAGACTCAATATATGCATAATATGCTGTAATGGCTGTATTTTTGTTAGCTATTTTACTTAACCATTGCAACCTGGAGCATAGGATTTATATTTATTTTGGAACCATTTAAATGCATGTCGCATTTTACAGTTCAGATACGGTATAGATTAAAAGCCTAAGCAAAAATAATTAAAAAGTAATTAGTTAAAAAAGTTTTTAACACTATAATCTATATTTTTTTGCTGTCAAAAATATTGTGTTTTAACAAATGTTCTATTTACATATGTAAAGAAAGGAAATATATAAAATCTTAAATTGTACAAGTATATAGGTACTTATACTATACTAAAAGGTTCATTTGCACTTAAACCGTCCATTGCAACTCCCATGGCCTATGGTTATTTTAGAGAAAGCAAAAAAAAACAAAAATTTAAGTACACCTCGTCTATATTTTATAATTTATGTTGAAAATGTATGTGATGTTCATAACGAAAATGAAGGAAAAGTCGAATTCAACAATTTTTTTTGAGAAAATCAGTTTCATAGACCAACAAGCCACTCATCAAACATTAAGGGAAATGTGTGCCGCTAATTGGTTTTTTATTAAATTAATAGAACCCTGTTTTTTATTTTACAGTATTTTATGCAAAGGAAGCCTTTACTGTACAAAAATGAGAGATCAGTGCCATATTATTACTATTAATTAATAAACTCATACTATTCAAAACCAAAAAATGTTTTTTAGTCTTTGTTTTAAAATTTTAGGTAGTTTCAAGAAAGTATTTATAAGACATTTAAAATTCAAATTAGGACCTCCTAACGGATCTTCTACTTACATATTAAAATTTCCTAAATCAATTAAGGAAGTCCCGAAATCAATTCAAAGACAAATACGATAACATCTGCTAAATCTCTAGATCATAAACTAACAAAACGATGACCTACCTTCACAATGTCATCAAAATCCCTTCTTTGTATTAGCATTCAAAACATGACCGCTAATCTCATACAGCATCCTACAAAAAACAATCATCCCTACAACAATATAGTGCCAAATTACCATAAACAACGCATTAAACCGCTCCAAACCAGTTTCAACTGGTTGAATCCGGAAATCATAAGATCCTTTAGTTTCGCGACACCTCACAATATTGTTCCTTTGTTTTTTTCTAACGTTCGGGTCCATTCGACCGTGGAGGGGTTATGAGAAATTTCGGGATGGACAAACAAGGGTTGTGTTATGATCTTTAATAGCCGGATGTGTTTGCTTAATCGTTTTGTTAAGAGATGATTGTCTAGGTATTTCCCATGGGGCTGTGGACGTTAATCATAACGTTACTACATTTTGGCGGTATGGAAATACCCAAAAGTACTACTTAGGTAAAAAGCGGTAGGTGGCGTTGGTAGCTGTTGGCGCACATCTATAAATAAAATAAATAAAAAGCCATTTATTGTTTACACAGGTTCATATCATTCACAATTTATAAAATTACCTATAAAAATATTTTCCAATTTAATGTTGGCAAAGGGCCTCAGCTTGTGCTGTCAGAGACAGGCGTCTAAGGTAAATTACAGAAGAAAACAATTTTTAGTTGTAAATCAATTCAAGGGCCCCGGGTCCTTTGGAAGGCTTGCATGGGGATATAGTTCCAACAACTTGGTCTTCAGCCAGATCCCGTTCCTGGAAATACCAGTGTAAGATACGTCCTTGATAATTAATATTCTTAATAAGAATATATTAATAAGAATATTAATATTGGCTCTTCTATTCTGGTCCCAGAGAAAAGAAAAAACATATAATGTACCAGCTGCTTCTCTTCCAGCGCAGATCATAAAAGCAGAACGAGTGAATGGGTGACAATCTGAGGAATCATGTTAGTAAGTCAAATGTGATGGTAATGGGTTGCTAGCCGCATAGAACCCATCACCCATCACATTAGACTTCACAATAATTATTGACGACAATAATTTACGTATGCTTCCAAAGCGGAGTGCAAACGAAGCGGCAACAAACTGCACAGCGCATTTTCTCCTTAAAAGACGTCAACTCACAATTTTACAAAACCTTAGAAACTAAACGTGTCTTTTATAGGTCCTATAGACCTAGTCTTGTCTACCCGCAAGGTATATATCATATCTTATCTTCACCGTGATCTACTGTTACCATTCTATATGTACCTACTCTACTTTTTCATACTTACTATTATGTTTATGATGAAATTCCGCTATTACGATGGGAGAGGTCAGTCTGTCATCTCGTCTGTGACTCAGTTTCTCGGAAACTCTGGGAACTGTATCTCGGACAGTTTTATGAGACGACATAATGACTACAGACGCCATGAGTGAAGTAATTAGTAAAGATAACAGATCTGGAGACGTTTTGGATCGGTTTTTGACAAAATGGATTATAAGCAACACAGTTAGAAGCTCGTTTTGCATTTCGTTATTAAAGACAGTCGTATAAAGTCAACTAATGGAGTAAAGCCTCTCCCAAAGATACTTCCATGGGAGGATATTGCCATAGTCACCACGCTTGGCAGGTGGGTTGGCGAGCGCAGTTTCTTTGGCTTCTAGTGCTTTCGCCGTTGCTGCCCATCGGAAGTATTTTTAAGTCGGGAAAGGATAGAAATTTCTTGGATTAAGGAAGGTATTGGTACTACTACGCACCCGGATGAATGGTGGTAAAGCAAGTAGCTGCTCGGGATGCCGGGCCACCGGACAGACAGTTGAGGATGACACCCCTGGCTGATGCATTTCGTTATTGATCATTATTAATGATAAGTGTAGTTAATTTTTCGCTAAGCAAAATTCATGGCACTTAAATTATTGAAACGGTATTTATATCATCATCAGTCGCATTTTTTTTTATTCGTCTGTTTTCTTGTATGTTTGTAATTTGTTTATTGTACAAAATCTTAACACTAAAGAAAATAAATAAAACAGTTAATAAACCGTTTCATTATTCCCCTTTAAGTTTTAGGTTACTGAACCTTCTTTTCCTACCTTCTTTTGGTATTTAGGCACTTAGATAACACCCATGACTGATAACTCTTTAAAAACACAGTTGAACCAGAAGTCGTTCAACCACGAACCAACAATCGAAAAATCGATTGTCTGTTACATCTGCCGTACCTTACTGATAACGAACCCGTTGTAAGCGATAACTGAGTAAATTATAGCCTTGAAGAACACACGAATATATGTCTTATAACAAGGTAGTAAGATCCTGTTGAAACGCAAGTGGAAATTTGTTAAACCATTTGCATGATTCACACGTAAAAATTTGTGTACGTGTGGGTGATAGTTACAAAATTACTAATACTGTTACAAATGAACTTTCTGAACTTTCTTGTTTAAGTAATAAGGCTGATATTACAGTTTGAGAGGTGAAAGGTAATGTTTTTGTTATTGGGGTCAACGTTTCGCACCTTGGAAGCCCGTTTTGTTATCTTGCCGAGAAAATGGGGAGAAAAATCAACATTACCTTTTGAGCATTGTTTGGAGCCGATAATAGTTTATGGGTTTTAAAATCGGGTTTTTATTTTAATTGTAGCAGTTTATTAACACTTTCCGTGACACTCCCACTTGGGGTGCGCATTGTTTGATATAATAACAAATTCTATATTTTCATTTCAATAAAGTTCAAAAGATATAATGTTTACTTGACATAATCATTACCGATTATATTCTTAAAAGCTATAATATACATAAAATTTTTAATTTGAAAAGCATAAACCCTTTATTTATAACGTTTATGAACACTAAATATCACTTGTTATACAAATTGTGCAGTATACATGCCAAAATGTATACCATTTAAAAAGTATACTATTTAAAATAAATATCAATCAAAATCTATAAAAATCAAAATGTATACGTTTTTCTCAGTTTTATATTAAAAATATAAAACTGAGAAAATATACCAGCTAATTAGTACAGAACCATGTCTATTTTGCGAATTTGAATAATTTCAGTAATACTTACAAAATAATTCGCGCAAGCTCATAACTTCATTTTTTCTTTGAAAATAATGCGGAGTAGCCAGCAAAACGTGCATCATTCAAACATAGATGTAGGTAATCGATTTTATTAGTAAAGCAAACGGAAAGTAAACCAAGAATTAATTAACCTCACACGATTACAAAAAAAAACTATAACTAACAAAAAAAATTATAACAATATTTTATTGTATGTAAATATTATGACAAAGTATAAAATAAATAATAAAAAAAAATGTGATACATACAAAATGCGCGCGCATTTTGTATGTATCAATAGAAAGATAACTTTTACAATATTTTATTGTATGTAAATATTAGGACAAAGTACGTATTAAAGAAATAAAAAAATTGTGATACATACAAAGTGCGCGCGCATTTTGTATGTATCACAATTTTTTTCAAGTAGAAAGAAAACTTACTATATTTTTTTGTACATAATAATAATGTATTACAATTATTTTTAATAATACCTATTTTATCTTATTTTTTTAAACTTATATTAGAGGCTATAGCTCGAAGAAATTCACACTCGAAATATTCAGATTTTTCAAAAAATTGTGATACATACAAAAGGCGCGCGCATTTTGTATGTATCACAATTTTTATCAAGTAGAAAGATAACTTACTATATTTTTTTGTACATACAAATAATGTATTACAATTATTTTTAATAATATCTATTTTATCTTATTTTTTTAAACTTATATTAGAGGCTATAGCTCGAAGAAATTCACACTCGAAATATTCAGATTTTCGTTAAATATATTGCCGTCTTTCTTTTTTTTTAATATTATTTTAACACTTTACATTATAACTACTTTAAGTAAAATGTATACGATATCTTCGCCAATTGTGAACCGATTTTTCTTTTTTTATATATGAAAACCTTTACTACCAAGTTAGTCCCATTTTAACTTGGTGAACATATGATGAAGAACTTTGGAAATATGGAAGAAACTCCTAAAATAAAATTAAATTCGGTTGTTTTTTTTTTTTAAATTTAATTATTAGTTATGTATTGAGAATCTTCTACCAATTAATTCGTATAACCAATAATTATTATCCGTAATAATATGTATACATAACGTTTATTATACATAACAACTAATCGATTTTTTAAATTTTATAGTAATAAAACGGTATTACAATGGTTTGATATGTTAAATAATTGTTATAATAAAAGATTTTAGGTTTTTTAAACTTATTTCTTTCGATTTTTATCTTACTTGATAATTATACTGACCAAAATTATGTATTTCGTTGATATATATCTTAAAAGATATATATTTTGTGTTTATATGTTATATTACTTACCCCTCCCACTTGTAATCAACGAATCATTCTTCTTATATTGTGTGTGGTTAAGAGATCGTGAAAATGTAAAAAGCACTTTATCAAAAGTGCAGCCTAGTGCAAGTCACACACGTAGAGTCATACCTACTAAGTGCTAACTAACCATGCTTCTTGCATGAGGACTTTGATGTATATAAAAGTATTGAACCTCTTCTATGCGACGTTGTGAGGTTAACCAAACTCTTTGTTGCATGGACACTATTTTTCTTAATTATCTGTGATTTGACCTTTCAATATTAAATGAGTAGCGATTTTGAAAGAATCGAGAAATACGACCAAAAAACAAGTATCTTGTATGGGACCCATACACGATTTTGTTTTTATTATTTGTTGTTATAGCGGCAAAAAGAATACACATTCGGTAATAATGTCAAGTCTCCACCTATACCTGTGACAACTGGTTCAACAAATATACATGTGACAGCCGGACGGATGGACGGATATCGGAGGCTTTATATCGTTCCGTATTTACCCTATGAGTACGGAACCCTAAAAAACGTCATTAATAAACCCTAGGTTGTAAGTTGTTTAGTTGTAGCTACTAAGACGTTATCGAGAGTAAAGTAAGTTTATTAATTACTAGCTTTCGCCCGCGGCTACGCCCGCGTCAATGTCGATCCCTCGGGAATAGTACTTTTTCCCGGGATAAAAGGTAGCCTATGTCCTTCTCCGTACTCCAGAGAACTTGTATGCAAAATTTCATAATGATCGGTTCAGTAATTACGACGTGAAAGCGTAACAAACAAACAAATTCACTTTCGCATTTATAATATTAGTAAGGATAAATATCTAACGGCCCACCCCGGCTTCGCATGGGTAGATATAGGCATTTATTCTGTAGCCCATGTACATTAGGAATAATGTAGAATTCTAATGGTGAAAGAATTTTTCAAATCGGTACAGTTGTTTCAGAGCCTAATCGATGCAAACAAACAAGCGAACAATGAAATCTATCCTCTTTTAAATAGTTGTGTAGAAGTGTAGATCGCGGTGAAGATAATAGAAATCTGTCAAATCATCCTTCTGTTCTGTTCAAATTGTTGGCGGAAAGTTTTAGTATTATCTTACACCAAAAATCCTTCAAGATACTCAACTATCGTAACAAAAATCTTTTTACCGTTTTCAGAGGTTCTCTTGTGGTACCCGTTTATTCTATTAGTTATTGTATGAAATTCAATGGGATTCTTATTAGGCTTCAACATACAAGATTCATGTTGGAATATCCGTCAGGATATTTATTATTTCTCTGTGTTGGAATTTAGATGTAATATATTCCACTTGTACCTACTTACAGTTTAGCTATTGTACGATATTTTGTTGTATTTTACTGTTTATAAGAACTTTATTTATATAAAAGCTAACAACCGTATTTCGAGTTTTTAATGTTATCATAATTATACTTTAACATGATACTTTTGTCATATTTTCAAAATACCTTCTTACATCTCTTAAGTGTACTTGTGTACTTTAATAAAATAGAGTCAATCAAACGCCTTATTTATAGACAAATAATCCCGAACAAAAACCATAATCCGAATCACCAAATTCATTGTTAAAAAACCATCTGTCCATCTCGCAAGATTTTTTCTTTTGTCCACCCATTGTCTATCAACGCTCAAAGATCCTTTGTTGAACGTTTTGCACAACCCCGCGATGCGGCGAACACAAAAGATGCACTGTCTTGGTCTAACTGACCCATTTCGCAATCCTTTGAGCGAAGTTTCCCACTGGCTAACAAAAGATCTATGACTAACCCTTTTCGCGTTACACTTTTAATGGGAAGAAATTTTCTATGCTCTATTTTTTGCATTGTCCGAACTCCTTGGCCAGCGCCGTTGGCGAATATTTTATAATAGGAAATAATAATGGTCTTTTATTTGTGTATGTAAGTTGCATTGTTGGAAGACCGTTAGACGTCATGTCTATGATATATAGGTGTAAATACATAAGTAGAGTAACGGTTGAAATAAAAATAAGTAGATCACCACTGTCCAACTTCATATTTTTTTAAAGTTTCTAATGCTTAGCCTATCAATAAAAATACATACTTTAGTTGCATAAAATAGCAATACATCTCTGAGATTTTTGGAAATGTATAAAAACACTGAGAGGATATACAACATTTTTTTAATATATAGACATTTTAATTTTATTATTAATACCAAAAAATCGTTAAACCGTTATAAAGTCGGCGTCTTAGTAATAAAAAAAATAGTATAAGACAGATATCAACAGTTGAAATAACTACTTTTTAAAAGACCTGCGAATAATTTTACTATTTAAAAATACTAGTTTTGCAACAATCTTTTTTAAATTGCTTACAAATGGATGCATTGTATCAAAATCGAGTTTAAGAGGTTATCGCGATTTTCCGAAATCGGCCGTTAGTCTTGTTTTAATTGTCCATTCACAGGTCAGTTATGGCCGGAGCCACCCGTGCTGCCCTTAAGGTCACGACAACCCTTTACGCCAATTTAAGCGGCCCAAAATCAGTGCAGCGTGAGTGATGGGGTCAAAAGATGACCCTACTGACCCTGCCGTACAAAACACCCCTTTTACAAGGCATTATTTGTTCCCTATCGCGAATACTGTCCGTCTATTATTTGTCTATGCCTGAAATTCGCGTGAGAACGAAGGTAGAACGCTCTAGTTCTTTGCAAATTGTAACGATCGGGTCTATATGGGAAAGTTGGCGATTTGTCCACTAGACAATGAGTGGTCTCTTTTTAATGATCGGCTTTGTCGTCTTTGTTGGGTCATTTTGGCCGTTGCTAACGCTTTTGCCGATTCTATATAAGGCGGTAGCGAGACGGTTAACTGTCATAGACATTGGTCAATGCGATGATGATGCACTGCTTTGGCCGTTCTTGTATGGTCATAAATGAAAATGTATGACTGCAAAGAACACACAAGTTCAATAATATAAGCAGGAAAACGAATGAAAACACTGCCGTGTCAAGAAATTCGTTATGATAAGTTTAGGTTCTTACTTATTGTGAAGTTTGTTACATTTTTCTTATTAAAAGGTTAGATAATTAGAACATTAATATATATTTTTTCCTGTCATATGAAATAATCCCTGGGTCGTTTTTGACTTAATTTTCCTTTCAATATTGTATTTTTAAAAAATATCGGTAAAATATAACTGAAGACTGCTCATCACTTAATTATGGTCACGTTTGTGGCCACACTCTGTCATAATGTCAAGCCGCCTAAAATCATCTGATATTATTGTATCAACCATATATTTATATGAAAAACGGAGCGCGAGATGTTTTATGCTATTTCAATCCATGATATACGATATAAATGTAAAAAAAACGTAAAACCGAAGAAGAAACTTCAGAAAATACATAATACCAAGAAAATCGACCTATACTTCTTAAGAAAAAAGATTTTATTGCGTAGGTATTTTTGCAATGAATCCTTACTAATATTATAAATGCGAAAGTGAGTTTGTTTGTTTGTTACGCTTTCACGCCGTAACTACTGAACCGATCATCATGAAATTTTACATACAAGTTCTCTGGAGTACGGAGAAGGACATACCTTTTATTCCGGGAAAAAGTACTATTCTGGAGGGATCGACTTTATTGCGTGCGGAGCCGCGGGCAAAAGCTAGTAAAGTAATAAAAGGAATGAATGATGGAAGGAATTGATTTACAAAAATTCTTTTACCTATTAGCGAATGTCTCGGGTTATAATTCAAGCGAGTGAAGTCACAGAAAAATAGCAAGTAAATTAATAAAATTAAAAGGGAAAGTTTACAACAAAACGCCAAAAAATTACCTTACTACGTAAACAAAATTTATGAAACGAACCGTTTACAAAGAAGTAAATTAATAAAAGGAGAAAGTTGACCGCAAGATGATCCGTTGACCGTCCCCGGATGAGGAAGCGGCGCGCGGGGGGAGGCCAGTTGGCACGTGCGCCCGCGCAGGTGCCTGCCGCCCTCAATAGGCCTGTGCAACCTTTGGAGACAGTATTATAAAAGGTTGTTTAAGTTTGACGGAAAAATCATGGCAAAAGAATTTACTTTTGATATTTGTTATTACCTTAAAGGAAAACTAGAATTACTCTCATTACTCATTATAAAATTTAAAACAAGAGTACAAAAATTCTACATACATACGGTACTTAAAGCACATGGAATTTTTACACAAACCAAGGACTGCCTTGGTGTGCAAAAAACACTAACTGAAACTTGGGCGAGGAGACCCTTTTAATTCTAGGACTAGCTCCGTGGCGCAGCGGTCAACACGCCTGCCTGCGACACGGAGTGACCGGGTTCGATCCCCGGCCAGGTCAAGATGGAAAATGATCTTTTTCAGATTGGCCTGGGTCTTGGATGTTTATCTATATATGTATTTGTTATAAAATATAGTATCGTTGAGTTAGTATCCCATAACACAAGTCTCGAACTTACTTTGGGGCTAGCTCAATCTGTGTGATTTGTCCGTATATATTTATTTATATTTATATTTAATTCTACATTTGATATGTCTAAGATAAAATACCAAGATTAAAAATACCCATTTTCACTTTTAGTGCCGCGTGTATTTGAACTTCTTAGCTATATTGGAATCTCGGAATCAGAATCCCTGGTGGAATACAGATTTGCAAGAAAAAAGGTATAAACGAAAAAAAGAGACATGCCAAATAAAAGGTGTATTTTTTTTCTCGTCTTTTACTTTTGTCTTGCAATATTGTATTCCATTAGGGATTCTGAATTCGAGATGTCAAAATAGTTTAGAGTTTCAAAATCACGCTGTACATAATTACATAAGTACAATTCATTATAATATCATCATCATCATCAGCTTTCTATTACCCACTGTTGGGTATAAGCCTCCTTTTGTTGATTCCATTTCTCTCTATCTCCAGCCATCGCAATCCAGTTCTTTCCGGCAATTTGCCTTAATGACGTCAATCCACCTAGCTACTGGACGTTCAACACTACATTTCCCATTTATGGGATACCACTCGGTGACAGCCTTACTTCACCTACCATCGTTCCTTCTACCCATTATAATATACAAACATCTAATTTGACAAATATTTTGACCTGATACGAAAACGTTTCCTTATGACGTTAGGTATTTAGTATATCTTAGATATTTTCTCTTTTTGGTCTGATCCAAATATGATGATTCCAAATTCCAACCAATAAAATGTTGCATACCCCTGGCATTCACTCCTGAACCGCTGCGGCGCGCATGTGTTGATCCGTTATTTATTTTTTATTATCATTTATATCAAGATCAAAGTACACGCTTCAATAATGGCTACACGGCTTGAACGGCAAAAAATATTATGCTTTTCATTCAGGTCAATGATATATCTGATATCACAGGACACATGATCTTATGAGTAGATTTTAAAAATAAAAATGTATAAACATTTTCTTGCTATAAGTAGTGCCTTTAAATGTATTACGTTTATATACTTAATCAGTTCTGTTTATTAAAATACCTACTTACCAATTATTTTATAAGCTGCCGATAGATATATTTATTCATATTAAATTAATAGGACCTGCGTGACGTATATTTTGAAAAAGATTTCTGATGCTGTAAGCGTCTACCAAAAGAATTTTAAGCATACTTTTAATTAGATATTGTAAAGTTGTGGTACGTTAAGTCTGGTTAACCCTTTGACCGCAAACGTCGGATAAATCCGACAAACATTTTCATAGAAAATTTATGTCGGATTTATCCGACGTTCGCGGTCAAAGGGTTAAAGTTAGTTGGGCAAGTCCATTTACAAATCAAATATGAAATAATTAAAAAATATATATACGTATATGAATTTATATCTTGTTGTAAATTCATTTATTCTACTTACGTTATACGTTCAATAAATAGTTTAACTAAGGAATGATCAAAGTCTGTCAGTCCCTCTACGCACAGGTGTCAAGTCGTCAGCATCCTTTCCCCGCCGCCTACAAAAAAACGAAATACTGGAAACTAACGCACGATGAGACTCTAGAGAACAAAATATAGTGGATGAAGCTTGATAGCTCACTTAGTACTAGTATCACAGCTTAAAAAAATGGCACCACTTTTGGCCATCAACATGCCCGAAAAACAAGAAATGACCAAAGTATTTTAGTCACCCTACACAGGTGTCGAGTCGTCAGCACCCTTCCCACGCCACGTCTTAAAAAAACGATGTACCGGAAACTAAACGCATGATGAGACCCTCATAGAAAATAGAATTATTATGTAGCTGTGGCCGTACTTACTAATCATCACCTGATAGCAGTCTAAAACTATCTTCATTTCAACTAGTAAAATAGCTAGCTAGCTATAGCTAGCTCTACGGAGCTTGAACAATCTGGCAGCACTTTTAGCCACCAACACGCACGAAAAAGAAAGACATATAGACTAAGCTTAAAGCCCGTTAGTCCCTACGCATAGGTGGTCAGCACACTTTTTTTTATGGAAAGAAAGTAGCGAAAGCTCACTTGGAGCTAGCTTTCGCTACTTCACACTTTTCGCTTTGATTATAAAAACGATACCAACATCGCAATCTAAACACACAAGACAAAAATTACGTTTTTTTATTCAATTATTTTAAAAGATTTTATTATGGATGTAGCTCGATTGCTAAGTAAGTACTTATAGAGTCTGTAAATTTAGCACCAGTATTGGCCATTGACATGGCCGAACAACAAGGAGAAAGACACTAATAAACGCAAGATCCGTCAGTCCCTCTCCGCACAGGTGTAAAGTCGTCACCCCCCACACCTCATTACAAAAAATGATGTAAGGAATCTAAACCCACGTTGATAGGCTCACGTTTTAGACTCTTGGACTTTAACATATTCGAGGAAAGTCCAGATATTTATTATAACAATAACTGCACTGCAAACTTCAGAGTTGACCTTCAAACGACTAATGATGTTTTTTGTGTATTGCGTCTGACAATTCTGACAGTAGATCGAGATTTTTATCTATGCCACTAGTGATCACATATATCAGTGGAAAATACGCCTTTTTACTACCGTCAATCAGACAACCGGGCTCCAACATAAAGCAACACGTCCATTTTTGTTTTGATCATATCTTATAAATCGATGGACGCCGGCTGCACGCACCGAGAAGTATCACGTTCCGTGTGTAAGCAAGAGCCCGGATCAAGCGACAGAGAGGCAAGACCGACCTAAGCGTTCGACTGGTGACTCACATATCTCAGCCTTCTTCTTTTCGAGTCGGTGGCAAACCGTAAATCTGGAATATAAAATTATGTCCTGCCAATACTTAGCCACCTGAATGACGCTTGCATTAGCAGCCATCAGATCACCCATTGAGCAGGTGCTGGGGCATTTGGAGCAAAGGAACAAGTGGCTCATTGTTTGAGTGTCTCCACAATGGCATAACTGACCATTAGTATCGACCGAAAAGCCCCATTTCACCAGGTTTTCTTACGACCGGCCTGCCTGTATTCTGAGTCTGTTCAGACTCTTCCGGGTGAGCCATGGTAGCTGGAAGCTTTTTTTTTTTTAAAAAGTAACGCGAGATAATAACGTTATTTATCTGTGAATTACCATTTTATATTAATTATTATCCTCGGAAGGTAGTATAAAATTAGGTGGCGATATCACATGACATATCTCAGTGGAAACCGGGTTCAATCAGACAACCGGGCTCCTCATAATAACGTCCATTTTTCTAATTCGAATTAAGTCTTAAGTCATTGGCGCGTAAAATAACGACCACTAACGGCAAGACATAGGGGGCGTCTTCACACACACTTCACCCTAAAAGGAGCTGCAAGGCCCTTACGTTACGAGTGTCATATGGCTGGACATGTGCGTCTTCTGTTACAATTTGTAAGGGTGTAATTAAGGAATTTATTGAGAATATAGTATAGTATATGTTTAATACAGTAATTCACGCGGATACTTACTAGGTACCTTATATCACCTTTGTTTCCTGCATTTTTTATGATATACGAGTAGTAGAACGGCAAACGTGCAAGCGAGTCGCCTGATGGAAGCGATCAATGCTGCCCATAGACAACTGCAACACCAGGCTGTGACAGGAGCATTGCCGGCCTTTCAAGGAGTTGGGGGAACGACATGGGGGGAATAGGGCGGAGGGGAGGATCTATCTCCGGCTCTGTCAATCACCAAACTAAGCATAGAAGCGATAGAGCTTCTGCTCGAACGTCGATTTTGTGTAAGTGTGGTACTTCCCCGGACGAGCCGGCCCATTCATGCTACTAGCAAAAATGAATTTTGTGCGTGTCTCTACCACAACTAAAAGCAAAACTTTTAAGCAAGTTTAACAACAAATCCATCTTAAAGAGGTTTGGTCCAAAGAGCTTTTTTATCTTTTTATGTGTAAAATTTCAATTGTAGGTCAGTTGGAATTTCACACTTTAAATAAAACCTTTGTAGTAGCATTGTATTGGAGCAAACCGGCCGTTCCATTTTTAAATTAGGTACACGATAGATATAAGTTTTCATAGTTATTTGCGGGCGTGTATTTGGCCAGAACAGCAATGTCTATCTTATCCCAAACAAGGTTGTTATATTTTAACTGTTCGAATTTTCGAGCAGTGATGATGATTCATATGCTTTGGTCCTTGGTTTTGGATTGAAGAAGCACTGTATCTTTAACCTTATTTTGTTATTAGATTATTATTTTGATGTCTTTGAATCTTGTTGGAATTCCAAAATCGTGATGACATGGGGTTTTTAAAGCGCGAAAATAAAACTAACTTATTTTAGTATTTAATATTACAGGGAAATAAAATATATCAATGTAGATGTAATTGAAAGCGTACTGTGACCATGGATGATACGGTCTGTAACTATAAAGTAGAATGTCAGGATTCTTGATTACCAATAATGGGAGTGCGAACAATTTGAGACACTCGACGCGAAGCAGGAGGCAGGTGGGCATCAAGGTGCCGCCGACCACCAGGAACGTCGCTTATCAACGATATACTGTAACGATATACATAAACGGAATGACCCTCCATTGCATGTTCATTGTGCTTTAAATTATTCCAGTTTACCATAATCCTATTTATTTTTGTTTACAAGCGGTTCCGGTTTGTACAAAGTACGAAAAAGAATATATACTTTGAAAATCGAACGGTTTTGACAATGTTTTTATTTTAAAGTCATTCGGTTTTCAAAAAATGTAAGTAATTCTCATTCTGGCCAGTTAGAAAAATGTTTTCCTAGTTCCTCATTAGAGACGCTTTGAATCCCGGGCTCTGGAGTTCGGGGGGTAGGCATGAGGGCCCGGATAGACTGTTTGATAAAGCTGAAACCCAAGCCACAAGCCGACGAAGTAGTGGGACACAGCTAGTATGGATAAACTCAAAAACTACTAAACTGTTTTTAGGGTTCCGTACCTAAAGAGTAAAAACGGGGCCCTATTAATATGGCTCCGCTGTCTGCCTGTCCATCTATCACCAGGCTATATCTCATGAACCGTGATAGTTAGACAGTTGAAATTATCACAGATGTTGTATATCTGTTACCGCTATATCAACAAATACTACAAAACAGAACAAAATAATTATTTAACCTCGGAATACAACAAACGTGATTTTTTGCACGTTTTGCGCGATATTGATGACAGCAGTAGGTAGACGCTTGAAATATTTACAGAATATTAACTCATATTATTCACTTAGCCGTGTGGTTTCCGGCAGAGTAGAATAGAATCACTCCAACTCCAAGTCTTCCCATGGATGTCAAGATCAAAACAAAGCTCATAAACATCAATGAGACCTCTCCAACCCGTCTGGCCAACGAGGAGAGTGTAGGCCAAATCCTCTGACTGCTCTGGCCAAGTATGGCTCCGGTAGTACAGAGAAGGTCATGCTCCTTCAGTGGAGACTAAAAAGATCTGATAATGATTCACTTAAAAATAAATAATTAAATTGATATTTAAGATGGGCTCCCATACAAAAGACATGATTTTTTTTGCCGTTTTTATAGATAGTGATATGAAACCCTTCGTGCGCAAAGTCCGACTCACACTTGGCCGGATTGTAAATCTGTAGAAAGTTACTTTATCAGCGTGTAACACAGGCTATAACAAACAAATACGGCTGGTATAAAAAGTGACTTCTGTTTCCCAAGTCGGCTTACATAATTTTAATAAAAAAAGGAATAAAAAAAAGGTGTTCAATTTAAAAAATATGTTTCTACAAGGCATCTCTAAGGATATAAAATCTCCTACACGCGAGGTCAGTGACAGGCCAGATGCGCTCGCATCTGCCACCCCGTTTCGCTCGGCTAGTTCTAACGTCTCTAGAAGAAATGTTCAAGAACACCTTTGTTTTTATGATAATATTAGGATATATCTAAGTATATGAGAGAAATACTAATATTATAAAGCTGAAGAGTTTGTTTGTTTATTTGTTTGTTTGAACGCGCTAATTGAGATTATCTATGACATCATGGTGTTTTACCTGTTATTGGTCTAGCAAAGGTTTAAGTAATAACAAGATTTTTCTTCTTTTAGTATAAAATTTAAATTTTCGTCTAATCTCTCTTTTGCCCTAGCCACAAAAATCAAATTCTTACACAGCATTCTGGTCTTTGTTGAGGGGTACTATTTTTGATCGCGTGACTCACTAAACGGGTGATATGCGAGCGTTTGAAATCTTCTATATACGATTATATATAAAATAAAGTTGTGTTAGTTACTATTATTATAATATTTATAATAATAGTAACTAATTATAACTCAAGAACTGCTGAACTGATTTGGCTGAAAATGGGTGTAGAGGTAGCCTAGAACCACCAGGAGACAGACATAGGATACTTTTTACCCGACCACCCAAAAAAGAAGGTTGTATTAAGTTCGCCGGGTCACCTATTATGATATATTTGGCCGCATTTGATTACACTTTTCCCATCAAAGCTCCTTAAACACCTTACTCTAACAACATTTACCTATTAGAAATCTCTGATTGTGGGGTCCTCCATCTATTAAATACATTTTCATGTAGATACTGCTCTCTCTAGTTGAAAGGTTACCCAACTTTCCCCCCCTACTAAAACACAACAAAAGACAAGTAAAAAAATAAGTTGACTGTCCCCATGTCCGTCGTCCGGCCGGAACGTAACTTGAGCACGGAAGCCCTACACCGCAGCGCTTCCACCGCGACACAATAATCGGATAGCTGTGATCCGATGTCCACTCCAAACCATGTTTTATCTCAATACTTAGTAGAACAGTACTGGGACTGATCCAAACCATGTTTTATCTCATTCATCATTTCGTGTAGGTGACACGGTCAATCGACCATACACACCCTGGTGTCAGAGTTCTTCGGAACCTCCTCTTGGCCTCTGACGTGGTCCCTTTAACGACTGCTAGATGGCAGCCGGGACAAAGGGCTTCACGTGCCTTCCGAAGCACGGAATCATCTTTATTATCAGACAATCAGGTGTTTCAAGCCTGCAATGTCCTTCCCGTGGGGATCTAACCCACGACCCCTGGGTCTAAAGGCAAACGCCTTAACCACTGGACCACGAAGGGAATTATCTCATTAGAAGAACATTACTGGGTCTGAGTATGCGAGAAGACATACTATCTAATAGTCATGGAGTGCCTTTAGACTTTCACCACTGAGTTTTGAGGTAGTACAGTAAGACATCGAGATACCTGACCCCGCCCTCTATCTATATTTTGAATTTTCTCTTAAACTAAAAATAATATAAACATAAAAAGGTATATTCAGGAAGTCTTCATTAAAATCTTTCTGAATTTATTATTTTCATTATAATATTATTTTTAGTTTAAGAGAAATTTTTAAATGTAGGGCGGGGTCTTGTATCTCGGTGGCTTACTGTAAAAATACATATTATCACGTTTTTATCCTTTACGAGGTAGACAGAGCCTAAAGTCGTGAGACCAAAAGCCCACGTTCAGCTTGTTTTTGGGAGTACCAATCACAGTCAGAATTCTAGAGTCTTTTGTAATTTTATTATTAACTCTATAATTCTAGTATTAATATTGACTGAAACTGATTCGAAAAGATAGATGACTTAGTGGACTGATCAATGAATGGTTTTCCATGTGAAAAGGCGAATAGTGGGATGCTGCGGTCCACCACAATATGGCTTCGTCTGATAAACAGAATTCTCACGAGATAATAGTGCAGTATTTATTTAGTTTTATTGTGTTTATTTTTATTTTAATATAAATACTTTAAAAGCAGGCTTTAAAGTATTCATATTTTTTTGCCTTTTTGGCTGTTTAGTTTTTAGTAAGCCAAATATTTTTTTTGCCGACGTCACATAGCCTATGTAACTTCGGATTCTAATGATATCTTGCACTTCAATATGGGTCAAGCCGTTTAGGCTTCAGGAGAAGACAATGAAACAGACATACTTACATACATCTTACGTACAAGCATACGCGCAAGAAATATTACCCTCCTTCTGGGTAGGTTAGTCGGGTAAAAATAGAATGATTAGGTACATACATAGGTATATCAGTTAGTTTTTTATTTTAGTCAAAACACAAAACTTTTTTCCGTCTATATTTAGACTGGTTTGAACTTTTTAAAATTAATTATCTTTTTGACGAAGCCTTTGATAATAATACATAGCATCACTTCTTTTTCCCTTGAGGGGCACACAGGGCCTAGGTCTATAAGACCATATGGCCACATTTTGCATGTTGGAGGGCGTGTAGATAGAAAACGGAATCAAATAGTGATGGGTTGCTAGCCGCATCGCCTATTGACATGATTCCGCAGCGTTTTTAGCCCATTCCCTCGATCGGCTTTTACGATTTGCGCGGGAAGAGAAGCAGCTGGCACATTCTACGGTTTTTCTTTTCTCCCAGACCAGACATGAACAATATTTACTAAAATATTTACTATAACTAAAATATTTGTTATCAGACAGGACGCTGCGGTACATCACTGTGATTGACGTCAATATTGTTTACAATAAAATTTTTAAGGTATCCTATCACTATGTGAGTAATCAGACATATTGTCTTTTTAATATTCATTAAAATAAAAGCGGATAATACCAAGGAGTACGTCATCGTGAAAGAATCCAATCAGAAAAGTATTCTGATAACAATTTTCTAAGATAATATTTTAAGTACTGTTAATTTATACCATAAACCCATAATAATATATACGGACAAATCACACAGATTGATGATTACATTAATGACAAACATATCTGGCTTCAGCCTGGCACAGGAACCTCTTAACGCATCTGTATTTAAATTAATGTCATAATTTGGTTCATTTTGAACGTATATATATAGATATATTATTATATTTTATTGACATCCTTTCAATACAATTTGACATTGTACTCAATTTGAATTATGACATGACAATGTAATCTCAGTCCACATATAAATATATGTAGTTTTAAGTAATATACTATAAATTGTAAGTTGACGTCTGGAGAAAATGCGCTGTCTACTGTGCAGTTTGTTGCCGCTTCTTCTGCACTCCGCTTTGGAAGCGGCTCTAAACTTAGCTTTAAGTAAATTAACGTCAACAATTCTTTGTTGTAAAATAAATGTTAACGTTCACCAAATGGTATGTAAAGTATCTTATGATGAATAAATTATATTTGAATTGAATTGAATTGAATTGAGCTAGCCCCAAAGTAAGTTCGAGACTTGTGTTATGGGATACTAACTCAACGATACTATATTTTATAACAAATACATATATAGATAAACATCCAAGACCCAGGTCAATCTTTTTGCGAAGCTTCTTCCGAGCTTGTCCAGCAGTGGACTTTTGTGGCTGTAATGAATGAAACGTGAGAAAAATTAAATAATATCCATCTTAGAAACAAACGTTAATCTTAGAAATCAACCCGGTCCCAACCGCCAACCGTTTTTGGCTACTCTATATTTTTTTTCTTCGTGCTCTTTATAAACAAAAAAGCCGGCCAACTGCGAGTCGGACTCGCGCATGAAGGGTTCCGTACCGTTATCTATAAAAACGGCAAAAATATTTTTTAAAGTGAATACGTAACTAAATATTCTATGAATTTCAAGCGTCTACGTGTTGCCGTTTCAATATCGAGCAAAAACAAGCAAAAAGATCACGTTTGTTGTATGGGAGCCCCATAAATATGTATATTATTTTTTTTTTTTAGTATTTGTTGTTATAGCGGCAACAGAAATATATCATTTGTTAACTATCACGGTTCATGAGATACAGCCTGGTGACAGATAGACAGACAGACAGACCGACATCGGAGCGTTAATAGGATCCCGTTTTTACCCTTTGGTTACGGGACCCTAAAAAACTAATAAGACAATTTAGTAACGGACATGCAGTAAGATTTGCATTTGGAACACCAAACGGAAAACAATTAAAAAAACAACGAAATCTAATAGGTACATCGCTTTTTTGTTAAAATCCCAATTAGCATTATTTATGTGAACTGATTTCCTGTCGTTTAGCTGATTTGTATTAATCAACGATTTATAGTAGAATTTAGATTCATCAGGATAAATATGTAACCTGATTAGAATAAAGATATTTTGATTTCGTATTTCCACTTATACGCCCACTAAAGGGTACGCTAAATGTGGCCCTTGAGTCATGTGGCCTTTGGGTCTTACCGGCTGATGAGACCGGAGTTGATGGGCTTGCCACACACTAACCAATCATGGGATCTTCGATGTGTCAATGGGAATTCTCTACAAAAATTAAAGGCTTGATATGTAAAAATTCAGTAAGTATTGTAGCGCACCGGCCAATATGATGGTTAGATGTCCACAGTATACGAAAATTCATAGAATATAATAGAATATGTTTATTTGCATACGAATAGGGTACATAAATTGGTGTTACAGAGGTCTATTTCACTCCTAATCAGCCATTAAAGACAGCATGCAAATTTCATATTATGAAATTATAATTAATTTACTTTTACATTCAATTATATCATAATTATTAATTTATGTTTGCAAATAATATAATTTATTAATTTAATAAAAACATCTAAATTTTGCTTATACTTAGATATACCTTGAACTGCATCAAATTTAAAATAAAGAAGAAAACAGTAAGTATTGAGCTATTTTGTTGCTGAAAGTAAAGTAGTAGATTAATAAAAAAAATCAAATAAGAGAGTTTCTTACGTGCTGGTAGAAACCAAAAAGCGTAGAATGTCTTCTCTTCCCGCGCAGATCGTAAAAGCCCATCGAGGAAATGGACGTAAATATGAAGAATCGTATTAGTAGGCGATGCGGCTAGCAACACATCACTATTTTAATTTATTTTCCCATCTTATGCCCACCAATATGCTAATCATGGCTTTTAGGTCTTTAAGACCTGGGCTCTGTCAACCCCGCAGGAGAAAAAGACATGATAGTATGTATAATATAAAAATATAAAGACAAATCACACAGATTGAGCTAGCTCCATAGTAAGTTCGAGACTTGTGTTATAGAATACTTAAACGATACTATATTTTCTAATACATGCATAGATATATAGATAAACATCCAAGACTCACACCAATCTAAAAAAGATCATTTTCCATCATGACCTGACCGAGGATCGAACCCGGGAACCTGGCATATTAACCACTAGGCCGCAAAGCTCAAGATATAAGTATGTATCATCTGAAAACTTTAGAAACGGCTCAGATGCGTGGTTTGCATAAACGCACGTTAAGCACCGTTGTCATTTCCAATGACTGGACACACACTGGCCAATCACTGGATCTCCGAAGTGCCAATTTGTCGCCAGCGCTTCGCAATCTGACACGGACCATAGTTTAACTGACGGATAGATTTCTGTACTTAATGACAGGTTCTTCGAGAAAGTCTGTAACGGGGGATAATAGACGTTAGGTTTCCAATCGGCAGATTTATCGAAAATTAATTTCTAGTCTTAGATAGATACTTACATAGTAGGTATCACGTATTTTTCCATTGCGGGGTAGACAGAGCTTAGGTCTATAAGACCCGAAGGCAAACCTGGGCTCTATCTACACCCCAGGGGAAAAGACGTAATAGTATCTATGTATATTTATAAAAATATAGGCCAAATCACAAAGATTGAGCTAGCCCCTAAGTAAGTTCGAGACTTGTGTTATGGGATACTAACTCAACGATACTATATTTTATAACAAATTCATAGATAGATAAATATCCAAGACTCACACCAACCTAAAAAGATCAATTTCCATGACCTGACCGAGGATCGACCCGGGAACCTGGCATATTAACCACTAGGACGCAGAGCTCGAGATATAAGTATGTATTACATGTGAAAACTTTAGAAACGGCGCAGAGCTTAGCTTAGTTTAGCATGTTGGTGGGCATTAGGTGAAAAACGGAATCAAAATAGTGATGCTAGCCGCATCGCCTAGTAACAAGATTCCACGGAATTTAGCCTGTTCCCTCGTTCAGCTTTTACGATCTGCGCGGGAAGAGAAGCAGCTGATACATACTGCGTTTTTTTTTTCTCCTACAGCCTTGAAGAATAGAATAGAAAGAAGATAGATACAGTATTTTTTTGTTCTCTGTTTCACACAAGCTACGTCCAAATACATATGAGATTAAACAATATTATACATGCATGGCTAACATGTCACTTTTGTGTGACAGTGACACAAAAGGGCTACACCTCAGCCATACTGTTACCCAAATCGAGTAACTTCGTCTTCGAGCGATTTTTGTATGGAAAAATCACTCGAGGACGAGTGTGATGCTTTCAAAAATAGTACTCCAGGTTTCACAGTAAATATTACTTAACATATGAAATAAGCGTCGGACGTCTTTCGACGATATAGTCAAAATCGCGGGTCGCTCCTGAATGAGATCAGCACAAGACCGAGACGGATGACGGAAACGAAGAGAGGCCTATGCTCAGCAGTGGGCGGAAGACGGGCTGAGATGATGAGATGATGATATGCCTAAATTATAAAACACTAGCTTTCGCCCGCGGCTCCGCCCGCGTCAATGTCGATCCCTCGGGAATTGTACTTTTTCCCGGGATAAAAGGTAGCCTATGTCCTTCTCCGCACTCCAGAGAACTTGTATGCAAAATTTCATGATGATCGGTTCAGTAGTTACGGCGTGAAATCGTAACAAACAAACAAACAAACAAACAAACTCACTTTCGCAATTATAATATTAGTATAAGTAAGGAAAGGATGTAAAAACGTATTTGACAACCATCTGAGAAACATTTCACATAAAATAGTATACAGGGAGAAATTTAATTCATTAGCAAACGTTTAAGGAGTGACTCAGACCACGAATCTCAACAACTTACTTTAAATTAAATAATATAAATAAAAAAATATATAGAAGTAGACCAAAAAATATTAGACTCGGTTATGTCAATGTAATTTTTTTACGCCAAATATGTAATAGTCTTACAAGAGTCTTTATAACCTAAAAAGAATATTATCTGGTAACAAAATCACAGGCCCTAATTTCGCTCCTTGAGGTACACCGTACAATATCAATATCCTGTTACATTTTTAATTTCATTAGCATTTAATTTCACGTTTCCAATCCAAGAAAATTAAAAAAAATAACAGTTACCATTAATATAGGGACACAACCCAACGGAAGTTTGATTTCAATCGACGATTTCAATACAAACTTATGAGAAAAGGTTTTTGTATAATCTCTTATTGTTGGAATCCAATAATGTTAATGACACATTTGTAAACATTGTATTCATAAATGAACAGAAGAAATCAATTCCGAGCATTGATTATCTATACAGCGTGTAAATGTACCCTTAACATTTCCTTAAAGGGGCGACTCAGCCCAAATATATGAGCAACTTTTCCTATAGGATCAATGATGGGTGCTTGAAAAAAAATTCGGCATTTTGTATGTGAAAGTAGATTTTATAATTAGTTGCCAGCATTGTTCCCATTGGAAAAGTTGTTTATATTGATGGGCTGAGTCGACCCTTTAAGGGAAAGACCAATGTTAATTGACACGGTGTGTATATAAAAAATAATCCCTATTTCCCTTGGGCACGGCATCACGTGTGAACGGCTCGACCAATTTGGCTAATTCTTTTTTGTCGTGTTTGTTTTTCACAAAAAAAAAACAAACACGACAAAAAATATTTTAAAAGGAGCGCAAAAAATAAAAGATGAAAAACTTAAAGCTAGTTTTAAATAGATTTTCCTTGGCTTACGATTAGCAATATAATTATGGAAAGAATACTAAGAAAGGGTAAATTAAACAAACAATTGTGACCTAACCATTCTGATCAATGAATAACATTTACCTGACCTGAATTCTTCAAGGTTCAATGTTGCCATATTTTTTTTTAAATTAAAATCGTTTATTTTTAACCGTTTTCGACAAAGGAGGAGGCTTTCATTTCGGTTGTTTTTTTTTTTTATGTGTGTTACCTCAGAACTACGTCATTTGCATATGAACCAATTTTAAAAATTGTTTTTGTGTTTGAAAGGGTATGCTTTCTAATTGGTTATTTCATTGATTGAAGTCGTTTTTTTATATAAAAGACTATTTTTACTTAACTAGTGGCCCGCCCCAGCTTTGTACGAGTAGATATAAGTATTTCTATAGCTTATGTTAATCCGGGATAATATAGCATTCTAATGGTAAAATAATTTTTCAAATCGGTTCAATAGTTTTGGTGCCTATTCAAAGCAGACAAACAATGAAATCTTTCCTTTTTATAATTAATTTATATCAACCCTATCTCAGGCCCTGTTCGTGCGTGTAAGTGGCCAATACTGGTGTCAGATTCTTTTCGCAGTAACGCATCTGATAACAAACTACCTTCCGAGTTAAAAATAATAGTATATAAGTATTTAAAAAGCGATTGAGGAGTTATTTATTGAAAAAATGCTTTTATGCGGTAGATGAATTGATTTGATGACATTAATTTCAACGGTATCAATAAATTATAATTATGAATGTAATAAATTAGGAATTAAAATTGAATTATTAAATGTTAGTATTATGTATAATGTACGATGACAAGATTTTTTTTTACTAACCTATACTGTCCCACTGCTGGGCAAAGGTCTTCCCCATTTCCTTCCAAACATCCCTACTTTGTGTTACTTCAGACCATTTCTTTTCATGGCTCGTGATATCATCACACCAACGCTTTCGAGGACAAGATTATTATTTTTATTTTTTTTTAAATCTTATTTGTATGTGATTATGTGCTTATAATTTCCGATACAATGTTTTTATTGTTTAAAGGAATAAATGAATTGAATTGATATTACTTTATATATCTGAAAGACTGCCATCAATGATGACAGCCGGGCCCAACATCTTAACATGCCTTCCGAGACACGGCTCTAGATATTTTTATGCCACTTATGGTAACCCATCCCAAACCCATTCCGAATTAATAAAATAAAATAAAAGTTACAATCTTATTAGAACCGCGCAAGGTGCAGGCTGCGCACGCGTCGCGCACCTGTAGAGTCAATGCACCCAGCTAGATTTATGTTATTGTGTCGTATTCATGATCTCTGCATTGTTCTATAGTTTATCATTTATTAATATGTAGAAATATTTTTATTAGATACTAGCAACCCGTCCCGGCTTCGCACGGGTGCTATAAATTATATATATTAACTCTTGAATCACTATATCTATGAAAAAATTGTGATATTTTAAGAGAATATTAGTATTTTTTAGTAAAAAAATATAATCGCTCAGCTAAAATACCTAGTTGGGCAACTTATGGTCAGCTAAACTTCTTTTCTGCCTTCACTCGTTCCGAGTGGTCATAAAAAAATAACCAGAACCTAACTTCTTTTCTGCCCTCAGTCGTTCCAACCAAGGCTAATCCAAATGCGGCGGTATTCCCGAATCGATACGACATTGGAACCTTCAAATAACGAGTCTATGTTTTCTTAAAAGGCCGGCAACGCTCTTGTCACACCCCAGGTGTTGCAGTAGTCTATGGGCAGCGGTGATCGCTTACCATCACGTGACCCGCTTGCTCGTTTACCGCCCAATGTCAAAAAAAAAATGTTTTCTCTGCTGCCTCAATTGTAAAATCTTGCTGCCCAAATGATTATTTAGCGGCCCGACTAATCGCATCTAAATATGTAAGTTTGTGAGGGCTCGACTCTCGACTATCCCGGCGCTCTAGCCGAGTTCTCACATAAATAGGAAGGGAGAACACAAGACTCGACACACAGAACACAGAGAATAACTTTATTGTTACAACTTTACTTTACAACTTCAACTATGTAGATGTTGACTTCAATAAATTAATAACAGAGACTGTTATGCTCCAAGAGATGGTAGTAGACTCAAAGATGTTAGTAGACTGAAAGATGGTAGCAGACTGAAAGATGGTAGCGGACTGAAGAATGAGTGATGAGAGAGAGATAAAGTAATCTAAAAATGGAATGGAATGGAATGAAATTTGAATTAAAAATGAAATTTGAATTAAAATAAGGAATGAAAAATGGACAGGATGAAAAAGAAATGAGTTTGGACGAGATGCAGCATGCAGGTGGCATGCTGCAACGTTACAAGTTTAGTACTTAATCTGTGACAGAGCTAGGTCTAAAAGCCCTTAAAGCCACATTTAGCATGTTAGTGGGCGTGTAGCTGGTTAATGGAATCAAAATAGTGATAAATAATATATAGGGACATATCACACAAATTGAGCTAGCCCCACAGTAAGTTGTAAACTTGTGTCGTTGGATGCAAACTCAACGATACTATATTTTATAATAGATACTTATATAGATAAACATCCAAGACCCAGGTCAATCTAAAAAGATCGTTTTCCATCATGTCATGACCGGGGATCGAACCCGGGAACCCTCGTGTCGCGAGTTCGCCAACAAACTAGTGATAAGTCTCTAGCAACAATGCCGACTAACATAATTCCTTAAATTTTCGCCCATTCCTTCTATTGGTTTTTACAATCTGCGGGAAAAGTAAAGCAGCTGGGACATTACGATTTTCTTTTTTTTTTCTATAACAATAAAATTGATGTTCTTGGTACAATTGCCACCAATTATAAGTAAAACTTTTCCAGAAATCTCCTAACAAAGTGTAGGAGAATGCCTTTGTTGTGCCCAGAGAGAGTAGCGGACTGTGATATGTTACTTGATAGGGGCAGATCAAAATAAAATACAGTGAACACCTACGAATAAGTTACTTATTCGTAGGTGAACACTTTCACACGTCTATTTGTAATCATAAGCCCATAAGCACACACGGAAGAGAGATACAATTTGTCAGTGTTGCCACACGTATAGCTTCATCTATACTAATATTATAAAGCTGAAGAGCTTGTTTGTTTGAACGCGCTAATCTCAGGAACTACTTGTTCAAATAGAAAAATTCTTTTTGTGTTGGATAGTCCATTTATTGGGGAAGGCTTTAGGCTATAAAACATCACGATGAGACCAATAGGAGCGAAGCATCAATAAAAAATGTTTTGAAAACGGGGAAAAATTATTCATCTATACTAATTAATCATAATAACAGAAATTGCCGCGGATAAAGTCGCGGGCAACAGCTAGTCATAGATAATAATAAAAAATAATATCCTTGAAAAGAAGGCATTTTGGCTAAGCTATTGATTACTTTATAACTATTGATAACGCCGTGTGGTATCCGGCAGAGTAGAATAGGACCACTCCAAGTCTTCCCGTGGATGTCGTAGAAGGCGACTTAGGAAATAGAATACAAGCTAAGCTTCATCTATGAGACCTCTCCAACCCGTCTGGCCAGCGTGGAAAGTGTAGGCCAAGTCCTCTGGCTGCTCTGGCCAAGTATGGCCCTAGTATTACAGAGAGGGTCGTGCTCCTGTAGTGGAGACTAAAAAGGACCTTATGATGATGATGTTGATGATTGATTACTTACATCTTGGTTTCCCAACACAAAGAAAATGGCATTCGTCGTGTTGTTGTATATCATCTAAATGCTCAATTTAGCACTCGATTGGACCTTTCCTAACCTAACCGCAAATGCACTAAATCATAAACAGTGCAGAAGAACGTTATTCTTTGTCTGTGAATCACCGCTGAGTCACCGTCTGTCTGTCCGAGTGCTAATATCGCGTGATTCAGAGCTTATAGTTCGTGAACGAAAGTTTTGGTCTGTCTGTCTGTTATGCAAGGTTGGCACGTGCGAGTTTATTTGCCTGATCTTGTAAAAGATTTGTTTTCAATAGCAGTTGTTTTGAAACCTTAATTTAAAAGATGGGTTTAAATAAACTCACTTTAATACGGTGAATTAACTTTAGTAAGATGAAATTCTATTACGTATATATTTATTTATTTATTAAAGTGATTTATTTTATTTAAATGTGTCACAATCGCAAAAATTTCAGAAACCATTAAAAGATGGGGGATAAGTTTCAGTTTAGGCGTTATTTTGTTAATGGACTCAGGTGTTACTTTGCGGAAGTCAAAGCTACATTTACTTTGAGACAATTTACTTTGCGTGCTTCCGCCACCAGTTAGTTCATGCAAACTATTGCTGGCCAGCGCCCACCCACTACTGTTAGTCCCTTCATACCCGCCACCAATAGTTGATGCATGCAACCCTGGTCGATACTGCTGCATCCGTTGAGGCTGCAGCAATGTCGGCCGTCGTGCTCGCGACACGTGTTTCGCCTCTACACGAGGCATCTTCAGGCAGTGAACCCTAGATGTTGATCCTTCGAATGACAAGCAACGAATGACAAAAATTACGCCGTATTGCCGCCTTTTATACTATCTGGGAGGGGGGAGGGGATTGATCGTTATTTTGGTTTTGTATTGAAAATATATTTAATAATGGGGAATTATTCAAATCTATTTGTTTATTTATCAAAGTAATATTTGACCTTTTATGTTTATTTATTTCTAATTGCTCCCATATACTCATTTTTAATCCCTTCTCCGCTGTATGTAATATTTTGTATGTGTGATTATTTAATAATGTGTGATTATTTTCCAATAGATGTTCTGCAAAATGTGATCGATCGGGGTGATTATTTTTAAACGCGTTGATATGTTCGTTATAACGAATTTTAAAATTACGTCCTGTTTGTCCAATATAAACTTGTTGACAATCATCGCAAGTTAATTTATATATACCGGATTTTTTATCTGATTGAATTTTGTCTTTAGTATTACAAAGTGATTTTAATGTTTTGTTTGTTTTGAGAGCAATATGAATATTGTTTTTTCTAAATATCTTAGCTATTTTATCTGTAATTTTACCGTAATAAGATAAACTCGCTGCATATCTTTGCGTTTTATCTTGTGGGACCGCATATAAAAGGTCTTTAATGGTGTTCTGTTTCCTTTTCAATATTATTTTATCAACGATTTTCTTACTATATCCATTCGATATAGCAATTTGATAAATAATTTGCAGTTCTTTTTTGTAATTTTTCTCATTTAAAGGAACGGTCATAAGTCTATGTATCATCGATCGATATGCAGCGAGTTTATGTTGCCATGGGTGGTTAGATGACGCGGGGATCGTTGTATCGGTGTGTGTTGGTTTACGATATATTGAAAATTCATGTTTTGTTTTGTTTCTCGCAATCGTTAAATCCAGAAAGTTTATACTATTATTTTGTTCTATTTCTGTGGTGAATTTTATTTTAGGATGAATTTTATTTAAATTAGAAACAAATAAATCTAATTGGCGATTTGTACCTGTCCAACAAATAAGTATGTCGTCGACATATCTATAGTAATAAAATATATTATTAGATTTTCTTATAATTTTTATGTATTTTGTGTATTTATGTATATGTGTTTTTCTGAATGGATTAAATTCTAGTTTATAGATACCTCGAGATCTTACATAGATCTCCCATGCTGGTCTGGGAGTAAAGAAAAAACGTATATAATGTATCAGCTGCTTTTGTTCTCGCGCAGATTGTAAAATCCGATCGAGGGAGTGGGCGAAAATCTGACGAAACGTTAGTAGGCGATGCGGCTAGCAACCCATCACTATTTTGATTCCGTTTTCCATCTAACGCCCACCAACATGCTAAACGTGGCGTTTAGGTCTTAACGACCTGGGCTCTGTCTACCCCGCAAGGGAAAACGTGATAGTATGTACATACCTCCAGAATGGAAACAAGATCAAAGATAGCCCTGTCTCCGGGTCTTAAACTATCTCCATACCTATTTTCATCTAAATCAGTTCTGTTTAAACAGACAGACTGAGTATCTTTCATCATTATCATGTTAGCCGCAAGTTTGTTTGGCATACGGGCTGGTGAGCGCAGTTTGTTTGACATACGGGCTGGTGAGCGCAGTTTGTTTGGCATACGGGCTGGTGAGCGCAGTTTGTTTGACATACGGGCTGGTGAGCGCAGTTTCTTTGGCATACGGGCTGGTGAGCGCAGTTTGTTTGGCATACGGGCTGGTGAGCGCAGTTTGTTTGACATACGGGCTGGTGAGCGCAGTTTCTTTGGCATAGGTATCACGGCACGGTTCTAACGCTGCTGCCCATCGAACCGTTTTTAAGTGAGTTGGACGGAGAGAGGACGGGGGGAACGGGATAAAGGCATTTGGGATACTACTAGCTCAGATGGGTTGGGCAGCGCCGGCGTCAGCATTACTGGCGCCCTGGGCGAGATTTCTACGACCCCCCCCTCTTATTGGGAGAGGGGGATGCAATGCGATTGAATCACACTGCCCGCGTCCTCTGCCCTTTGTTGGTTGTTTGTTTTTCGTGTGTGTCAGTGGCCAACACTGGTGTCAGAATTTTCAAGCTGCCTAAAGTCATCTGACATAGCTTCAAGACTGCCATCAATGATGACAGCTGGGACCTTTCTGCCTATCGGCTTAAAATCAAAATCAAAATTTATTTATTTGCATAAATGTAGGTAGACATAACATGGTTATATTTTACATAAAGTGCCAGTACATTTTGCCTCTGTAAGGCGTGCAAAATTTATTTGCTACTTTTCCCCCATCGTACGGCTTAACGTGCCTTCCTTGCTTGATCGGAGCGCCCCTTCCGTATCCAGCGCCCTGGGCCGTCGCCCAAGCGCGCCCTACGCGGGGATAAGAAAGAAGCAGCTCGGAAGGCCGGCACATACCCAATGCAATCCTTGCAACCACCGAACAGGTAGTTGAGGAAGACACCGCTGACCATATTACCATCTTACATTATTTTAAGAGGTTTTACGCTCTCCAGAAACTATAGTCATCGGGTGTTTTTAGTCTCCACTACCTCTGTGGTCCAGTGGTTAAGGCGTTTGCCTGTAGACCCGGGGGTCGTGGGTTCGATTCCCACGGGAAGCATACTTTGTTTAGTTGTTTCCAGTTTGGTTAGGACATTGCAGGCTGAAATCACCTGATTGTCTGATAATAAAGATGATTCCGTGCTTCGGAAGGCACGTTAAGCCGTTGGTCCCGGCTGCCATCTGGTAGTCGTTAAAGGAACCACGTCAGAGGCCGAGAGGCGGTTCCGAAGAACTCTGACACCAGGGTGTGCATGGTCGATTGACCGTGACACCTACACGAAATGAATGAATGAGTCTCCACTGCAGGAGCATGACCCTCTCTGTACTATCGGAGCCATACTTGGCCAGAGCAAACAGAGGATTTGGCCTACACTCTCCTTGCTGGCCAGACGGGTTGGAGAGGTCTCATTGATGTTTATGAGCTTTGTTTAGCTTGTATTTCCTAAGTCGCGACGACAGTTACGACCTCCATGGGAAGACTAGGAGTGGTCCTATTTTACTCTGCCAGAAACCACACAGCTTAGAAACTATAGTGATAACTGATAACATAAAAACACCACCTAGGATATTAGGGGTCCGATGCACCATATGCGGGGTTGTTGACCGGAAAATCCCTCTGATCGGCAGGTGCGCGACAGCTGCCACCCCCTCGTCTATGGCATCGTCGTGTTATGCAGAGAGATCTTTCTATGTCCATGAAAGTTCATAAAAATACACATGTACTGATAGATGGATGGATCGCACGAAGTGACCAAGGAATTGCCGGTTAGGGTGGTTCAACCTTCAACTATAGCTTATAAACCTTTCTCGAAAATAATAAATAAATATATACGGACAAATCACACAGATTGAGCTAGCCCCAAAGTAAGTTCGAGACTTGTGTTATGGGATACTAACTCAACGATACTATATTTTATAACAAATACATATATAGATACACATCCAAGACCCAGGCCAATTTGGAAAAGATCATTTTCCATCTTGACCTGGCCGGGGATCGAACCCGGTCACTCCGTGTCGCAGGCTGGCGTGTTGACCGCTGCGCCACGGAGCTAGTCAGTAAAAATGTAATACGTATGAACTAATATGTACCTATCTCAGGTAATTTATCATTCTGGCTAACATATAATAAATTAATTATTTACACGATTATTATTGCTTCGGACGGCACGTTAAGCCGTTGGTCCCGGCTGCCATCATAGTAGTCCCATGCCATGGTAGTCGTGAAAGGAACCACGTCAGAGGCCGAGAGGCGATTCCGACGAACTCTGACTGAACATGACACCTACACGAAATGATGATGATGATAAACGAGATACATGCGCCACATGCTTTGTTAAGAATTCTTGGGAGGCTTCTCAAGAGCTTGCCGAGCTGCTATTTGCTGCTTTTCCCCCATCTTACCAAGTGAGTACCCATACTTATCCCATCCCAAATCCAATAAATTCTTATCTTTTTCCAGCTTGAAAATGCTTCCGATATGCAGCAGTGTCGGAAGCACAAGAAGCCAAGTAACTGCGCTTGCCAACCCGCCTGCCAAGCGCGGTGAGTATGGCAATATCCATGTAGCGAAGAATCCTTGTTGGGCCTTTGTCCAGCAGTGGACTTTTTATGGCCGAAATGAAGATGGAATAAACCGGCCAAGTACGAGTCGGACTCGCGCACTAAGGGTTCCGTTCCGGCAAAAAATCCTGTATGTTATATGAGAGTCCCCTTTAATATTAATTTTATTTTTATTATATGATTTATTTCAAAGTGAATAGATAACTCAATATTCTGTGAATATTTCAAGCGTCTACTTGTTGCCGTTATCAATATCGAGCAAAAAGAAGCAAAAAAAGCCGGCCAAGTTACCGTACCGTTATCTTTGAAAACGGCAAAATAATCATGTCTTTTGTATGGGAGCCACCCTTTAATATTAATTTTATTTATAATTAAAGTGAAAGTATATTTAAATATTCTGTGAATATTTCGAGTGTCTGGTGCCGTTATCAATAACGAGCAAAAACATGCAAAAAAATCACGTTTGTTGTATCGGAGCCCTCTTAAATATTTATTTAATACTATTATTATTAGTATTCGTTGTTATAGCGGCAAACAAAAATACATCATCTGTGAAAATTTCAACCATCTAACTATCACGGTTCATAAGATACAGCCTGCTGACAGACAGACGGACAGCGAACCAAATTAATAGGGTCCCGTGTTTACCTTTGAGTATGGAACCCTAAAAATAGATATTACTACATGTTCCATAAACACCTATAGCTAAATATTTAGCATGATTGTGTTGTTTATGCCAAGGTGTAAGCGCCAGGCGACATCTACATAATTTAATCTCTATATCTTTGTATGCAGATTTCAGCAGTTAAACAAGACACTGTCCATTTTATTAGTATTGTTTTCGATAGAATCTCAGATGCCATAGCGAGGAGTCAGAAGCGATTCGGTGACGGTACATCGTGAGTCATGTAGGTATTTACTAATAACGTCGCCATAGTAGGACGGTAATGTGCGTGTAATAGGGATAAGTGAACCGCAGTTATTTGGCAAGTTTTACTTACGTGTATTGACATGCATTGATCTGTACAAGACCTTAAAAAATAAATAAAATAAATTGTATCACGTCCCTTACGAGGTAGACAGAACCTAGGTCTATAAGACCTGAAGGCCACATTTAGCATGTTGGTGGGCATTAGGTTGGTTGTTTAGGTCTTGCATTGGCATTACAAGACCTTGCCTTATCTTTTAGCCATGAGTTAAGAGAAAATAATGTACTACTAGCTTATGCCCCCGGCTCCACATGCGTCCATGTCGATCTCTCGGGAACAGTACCATATCCCGGGATGAAAGGTCTCTGTCCATCTCCTTACTCCAGAGATCGTGTATACAAAATCTCATGATGATCGGTTCAGTAGTTACGGCGTGAAAGTGTAACAAACTCACTTTTGCATTTATAATATTAGTAAGGACTAGCTTACGAACCCTTGGGAATAGTATCATCATCATCATCAGGTCTTTTTAGTCTCGACTGCAGAAGAGAGGAACCTCTCTATACCACCAGAGCCATACTTAGCTAGAGCAGACAGAGGATTTTGTCTACACTCTCCTCGCTGGCCAGACGGGATGGAGAGGTCTCATTGATGTTTATGAGCTTTGTTAAGATTGTATTTCCTAAGTCGCCTCTTACGACCTCCGTGAGAAGACTAGAAGTGGCCATATTCTACTCTGCCGGAAACCACACGGCTATCTACCTGCCTTAATTCGTCTATACCTTTCATTCATTACATTTGATGACATGTTTTGTGAAACCTTAAAAATTTATACTCATCTTAAAAGAAGTTTCAGCCATTAAATAAACGAGTTGCTAAGTTATTTTTTTTTTGACAAAAGATATAAACGTCAACAGCTGCATCCATGAAAATTAATATACCTGCTTATGATGGAAAAACGGACGAATTACCAAAATTATAACTTTATTTTTCAGTAATGAAAAACAAGTTGCCAAATTACATTTTGACGTTAAACAAAAACACCGGCGACCGGCTGCAACTAATGAACTAAAGTACGATAAGTTGACATCACCTTATTTGCATCGTAATTCGTGTTTTCGTAAACAGTATGCACCTGGACGCTGTCTGCTAAATAATGCTTGACCTACTGACCGAATTTGACTTTAGAATACTTTTTATTTCTTTTTTTTGACGTGATAACTTATAAATCGATAAACATCGGCTGCATCTGCATGCACGAAAAATATCACGTTCCGGAGTAGCAGCAGCAATAGTATAGTGTCTATCACGCAATTCACGCATTTATCTCTCACCGTTATCACGTAAAAATATCGTCCGTAAACCGACTTTACAGACAATCAATTCTTTTTTTATTTAATTTAAAAATCTTAGTACATATTGAACAAATAATAATAAGTACCAATAGTCCTATCAACAACCGGAGTCATACCAAAACATCTTAGCCACAGCTTAAAACTATTAAATTTGTCACCATACACATATATCAATATGCAAAAAGCAGCCATACTTAATACATGCAGAACTGTACGGAAATTCATGCAGGCTGATGAAATACCCGATCCCGTTGAAAATATAGTATAAAAAGTACGATTTTTCTTGCCCGTAAATATCGGAAATAAAGCCAGCTTTAAGCTGAGAACTACGTATATAGTAAAGAAAATAATAATAATAAGCCATTTATTGCCATACACATGCCAGGTACATATCATTTACAATTTATAAAATTGCCTATAAACATTTACCAAATACGAATGGTTTTAAAGATTGCGATTCAATTTTGACAACGCATTAACTGAATAATGAATCTTAAACTTCGTGAATAAAATAGTAAAATATACAGAAAATGGCTTCATTTTCTTCATATTTTACTAGTTTTTCTGAAGTTTACAAAAAAGTAGTTCCCAAAGACAATCAAATTCCCCTAGATCTAGGGAGAACATCCTTAAAACGGCTACACTGTCCGATTGTCGAATGACAAAATCGGACGTGTATTCCCAACTTTCTTCTGTGCTTAAATAGTAGTAGACTGTCCGAAAAATGTTTGTTATTTTTATTAAAATTGAGTAGCCCGATGGTCTAGTATCTACACAACATTAGTCCCCACTAGTGTGGCGACCGCAAATAGCAGAAAATGTTTGTCAAGCTGAGTATGGATGACCATGCTTCGAAAGGCACGTTAAGCCATTGGTCCCGGCTGTCATCGCTGAGGGCAGTTGTTAAGCTATGACGCCCAGTAAGGCCCCTTCCATACACAAAATACAAACAACATTTTATTAAGATTTCCACTACCGTATTTGGAAGACTGCGGAACCAATGACCCATCAAAACCCGTCTGGAAAAGTTCAATGGTCCCATAGGATAATTAGCCTCACAGCACATCGGTCACATAACAAGTAAATTAATGTGCGTTGCATAATTCCGAGTGATATAACGTACACGAGATGTTATAATTGCACATTGCATGGTCAATGTCGATGACTCACGCGTGTGGTGCAAGTTGATAGGAGTAGCGATTCAGAACTCTGTATTATAACCAATTTCTTGAAGTAAAAACTTCTTTAGGTTCGTTTGTGCACTTTTTGGGATAGGTAAAAAATGTTAAACTCCCGTCTGGACACGTGACCTAATCGGAAATTAGTAAGATGGACAGTGTGAAGTTTAAGAATAGTGTAAATGCCGGATATTTGCCTCACTTTAGGAAATCACTTAATTTCTCGTAGTACAATACTTTATTTGTAGAACTGGCTATTTTAATAAATTTTAATACCAACCGGAAGTTAAATCATCACATCTCTGTCAACATTAGAAATACCACCAACCAAAATGGAACTAGTCTCTTCTAGTCCCCTACTGGTTGGCTATTTTGGTTCTTTATCTACAAATATATGACAATGAAAAGTATTAGATTTATATGGCCTAGCATTAGCGATTATTGCGGGCCTCTATTTTTTGTGACATATTCCATGTAATAATAACTATGCCCCCGATGCAACTATTCTGGTTTTACTCTACGTCAACTCAAGCGTAATTGTTAGTAAGCTTCTGGCTTAGCATAAGAAGGAGGGAAAGGGAAGAAAAAAAAGAAAAACCATTTCAATTCAAGAACGTAAAACTATCGCGTTACGTATTAAATTCAATTGTTTATTGCTTCCTTAATGTAAATATAGTCTTATCTTACAAAATATGTACTGAGTATACGTAGTTCAGCTTCACTTCAAGCTAACAACCAAGCAAAACTTACGTTGACAATTCGTCACGAGCACTCGTCAAGCTAAACTAAATATAAACTTATTTCATTATTTCTGTTCTCTCTTTCCCGCTCTCGCTTATGACTTAGTCTCTCTTGTTCGCAGCCTCGCCGCCGTCACCGCACACAGACAGAGGGACGCGAGATGCGCACGCGCTTGTGCGGCAGCTGACCGTCGTATAGCGTGGCTAATCCATCTTGATACTATAGAAGTGAACATCATAATTAATAAGTAAGCTGCAGGCAAGGATTACAATTGCATCATATTCTATATATTATTATTAAAGATTATTCCCTACCTCTAATTAAACTGTGAACCTTATCTTCTTTTGAAGTTGGTAAAAATGGGAAAGAATCATAGCACAATGGCACTTGCACCTTCACCCACGCTAACTCACACGAGTGAATAAAAACGCTGTGACTGTGATTGCAAAATATTAGATATGGCACATGTGACACACATGTTACAGAAGGGAACATTGCTTGATATGTCTGCACTAAAAATAAAAAATGTTTATAGTTAGACACAAGCGAGCAGTGAATGCAAAACGCTGATCTGCCACAATCACAAGTCCGCCATCAAGACATAATTTACTACTTTAGATCATAGAGATAAATAAGGGGTAAGCCGAAAAACGACGTTGTTAAGTATGTAAGTATACCTATGATCCCATATCCAAGTATGCCAATGACTGTGCCAAAAGAGAAATGAAAAAGTCAGAAGGACTCAAAGCTTTGCATGTGACGACCTCTGTAGCCTGTAGCCTGTCTGTAGTGTCATGCCAGACTGTCGCAGCATAGATCTTGGATTCGATCCCCAGTCAGGTCAAGATGAAAAATGGTCTTTTTCAGATTTGCCTGGGTTTTGGATGTTTCTTTGAGTATTTGTTATAAAATATAGTATCGTTGAGTTTGTATCTCATAACACAAACATCAAACTTACTTTGAAGCTGACTCAATCTGTGTGACTTGACCGTATATATTTATTTATTGCAACAGGAACACGCTCCGTTAAAAAAGAGACTTCAAGTATAAAGACTCCCGTTCGCCGTGTATGCGCACGCGCCGCGGCAGCTGTGGCAGCATCTGCGATCTCAACCTGCTCGATCACCTGACTGCTGCCTTCCTTTTACTATTTTTATCTTTTTAACGAGCAAGGGGATTTGTGGCTATCGATTTTATTAAATAATCGGACGAATGAGATGATTTTTATTTCAATTTCGGTAAATATTTTCGCTTTTTGGATAGACTACTCTATATTGAGAGTTCTTATTCTTCTCATACCTCATCAAATACCATTTAAAGATATATCGTTTGTATTATGTAGGTACATGCAAAAACTAGTAAGGTCAATTTTAACTTACTAACTACCTTAGTTTTCCCCCCAAACAAAATAGGAGACTTGCGTACCTACCTGTCATAATTTCTGATATTACTTATCGACAATTGGCTATCGAAGGTCAATCGCCTAAACCTAGTTCTAGGATTCCTCTTTAACCAACCTTGGCTTTAGGTGTATACTATATGCTGGCACATAGCTGGTTCATCAATACATTGTATAGGTCGCGATACCTATATCTTGAATTTAAAGGATACAGCGCCTTAAACTAAAAATAATATTAAATTGAAAATATATATCAGAAAGATTTTAATGACGAATTTCTGAATACCTATACATATTCATGTTGATATTACGAGTTGTTAGTTTAAGAGATTGTTAGATTAAGTACAGTCCCGGGACATTCAAAAGTAGAATAAATGGGTATCTCTTGGATAGGCATGTAACATCCTCGTCTTCATCGTCACTTACCATCAGGTGAGATGGGAGACAAATGCCTAATTCAATATTTAGTAAAAAAAAAAAAAAAAAAAAAAAAAGAGATATTCTTAGACGGCTTAGTCAGGTACCTAGTATCTGACTGTACATGTACATACCTAATAAGTACTATCTCTACTTACAAGAGAGCTTGATAGACCACCAGGTATCTGCATTCCGCATATTTAGTCCGCAGCACTTATAATGCTCGATTACTACAAATTGTTAAGCTCTGTTCTGCGAAGGACGAGGACATAGTCCTGCCAAGGTCAGAAATATAGAAGCAGCTTGAAAAATCAATCCGTATTGGCCAATAAGAAAGAAAAGAAGAAGGTAAGGAAGTACCTACTTTAAGTTGATCCAAGAATTAACCTAAAAAAAAGTTTTATTATTATAAAAACGTTAAGTAAATGATCTTAGAAAAAAACATGATCTGTCGCAACAATATCCTGTCTCGTGCTATGACAAAAACAAAGTTCTGCTTGGATAAATATTGATCCGAGGATCTATGGATTGTCCGGTATCCTGCCATCTTCTACGTAATTGAATCATTAAATCAAATAAAATATTTTTTGACGTGATAACGTGTTTTAAATCGATAGTTGCACGCACGTAAAAGCTTGACGTTCCGTGTGCAAGCGAGAGCGCGGAAAAAGCGATAGAGAGGCACGATGGACATACCTAAGCGCTCGGCTTGTGACGCATCTATCTACCGTTATCATTTAAAATTATCATCCGTAAACCGAATTTACAGACAAACATTTCTTTTTCAAATCACACAGAGGGCTGGCTCTGGGGGAATGCAGCTAGTGTTCTTGGCACTATGCCACACGGGCTACACCTTAGTTTAGATATTGAGATTTAATTCTTTTATGTTTAAGTTTTTTTAATTTTAGTTTTTAATATGGATATAGTTAGGTTTATTAAGTCAAAGATATAAAAATTTTATTTTATAAATTTACACAAGACTATCCACAACATGATAGTTTATTAAGTAGTTTAGTTTAAGATCATTTGTTTGGAGATAATATAGAAAATGTGAGCAAGAGATTTAAAAAATCATACAGCAGTAAAAATCTAATTACATAGTTACTTAGAAAAGATAAACCGTTGGTCATCATAAACCGTTGGTCATCAAAAACCGTTCAGAAATGAGTTCCATTGAACCAAGAGGTAAAAGTTCATCTGGCTACCTGCTCGATAAAATAAGAAAACAATGCGCGACAAAAACCCGGGAGAAAATTAACAGCTCGGTAAAAAAACCGGCGACAGATGCCGACAATTGGTACAGTCGCCGACAGCAGTGTTACGATTATAAAGTACTTTCCATTTGATTCTACTTTTACCTGTTAGTGATTTTACAGCATTCCGTAAAATATTAATTAGGTATACTTGGATTTTGGGAATCATTGACCTGCAAAAAATGCTACTAACAATATTTTCAAATTTTAGAAAGAAACTTACTTATTTTTTTTCTAAGACGTTATTTCAATAAGTTTATTCAATTGATATATAACAATGACATTATAATAGGTATACATTAAAACAAAGTTCATTGTCTTTATTAAATATACATAATTACGTATTGGTGCAAATTTCAAAATTTAACATAGACATAGGTACGTAGGATACTACAAACCAGTAAGGTCAAAAAAATTAAATTAAGTAAGGTCTAATTTTAAACTAGTTTGACATTTTCTGTCCAACACTCAGTCTCCGAACAACATTTAAACCAAGTAATAATTGTGAGGCTAAGAAGCCGATGATAATAAACGATTTTAAAGTAACATAAGTACCTTCCTAGGTATTGATTTTATACTTTTCTTTGCCTAAATTATTAGAAAACTTTTTTCAGCTAACCAATTTTTCTTTCACTTTAACTCTTTGACAGAATCTGCATAGCTATAGTCAATATAACAAAACTTCTATTGTGTGTGTCAGCCTGATTTATATCACGAACTAAACCTTTTCATAAATAGTTTTCCGTTGGATTCCTTCGACGCTTTGCTGACCTAACTTGCTTTACAAATAAAAAAAACTAAATCAAAACGTTTTTTCAGTAAATAGGATTTTGCTGACACTTTTGTCCCGTCAAATTATATTTTATAAGATTTCATTTAGTAAAATTTAATTTAATTACTAGCTTTCGCCCGCGGCTCCGCCCGCGTCAATGTCGATCCCTCGGGAATAGTTTCCCGGTATAAAAGGTAGCCTATGTCCTTCTCCGTACTCCAAAGAACGTGTATGCAAAATTTCATGATGATCGGTTTAGTAGTTACGGCGTGAAAGCGTAACAAACAAACAAACAAACTCACTTTCGCATTTATAATATTACTAAGGATAAATGTTCAGAAGCTAAAAGTAATAGCGTTCCGGAACCGACCACTGCAGAGAACAATCGCCGAAAGAAACTATTTTCAACATTATTGGTCGCCTACTCGCCTGAAGGGTTTTTTTAATTTTATGACTATTTTTCTTTTTTTAATTTCATGTAATGTAACAGTTCTGTACTCGACTGTACCGGAAGCTGCGAGGCACGAGCCGCGCACCGATAAAAAGTCAATTGTGTTGATGGTGCCGTGGACAACGGCTTCTTTTTTTTATTGACTGAGATGTCTGGGCTGTGATGACCCTTTTAACCCCCAACCCAAAAAGAGAGTCTATTTTACTATATTCAATCATCATTTCAGCCGTAAGATGTCCACTGCTGGACATTGGCTGGCCCAATGATTTTTTGTTCTTGTGCTTTCGACTGTGCTGCCAATTAGAAACATTTTGAAGTTGGAGATGGATAGGAATTTGTAGGATCTGACAACGGAAGGAGGGATGGGATACTACTCATTCGGATGAATTTGGGAAAAGCAAGAGGCAGCTTGAGAGTGTATTGGATGCCACACCTGCAAGCACCTGGATGACACCCCTGACCATATGTAATCAGATGAGGTAAAGGAATTGCTGTTTGGAATAGGCTAAAGGCTGTCAGGGTAATTCCCGGTTGCAACCTCAGTTGTAGTGTGATGTTAGATTATGAAATCTATACAATACCTACAAAGCTCATAAACATCAATGAGACCTCTCCAACCCGTCTGGCCAGCGAGGAGAGTGTAGGTCAAATCCTCTGTCTGCTCTGGCCAAGTATGGTAGATATATCCGGTAGTACAGAGAGGGTCATGCTCCTGCAGTGGAGATTAAAAAGACCTGATGATGATTATGATGATGATGATAATGTTAGTTTATAGCAGGAACTGAATTGTGAGAAAAAATACTGCCATTAGACATACATATTATCACGTCTTTATCCATTTCGGGGTAAACAGAGCCTACGGCCATAAGCCCGAAGAAAACGGAACCAAAGTAGTGATGGGTTGCTAGCCGCATCGACTTTTGTCATGATTCTTTAGATTATTGCCCATTCCCTTGACTTTCTACGGTCTGCGCGGGAAGAGAAGCAGCTGGCAGCGGTACATTTTACGTTTTTTTTTTACATTAGAAATTTCTCACAACCCCCTACGATCTGCCTAATTTTTATTTTTCCTGTTCCCACCCATTTCTGCAAGCAGTAAGTACTCCATGAGAATCTGATATTTTTCAGGGTGCCTTTTCCTCTATACAATTGTATTTTATTATTTACTTCAGTGAATCAGTGAAGCTTAATTGTATATGTAGGCGAGCTCCGTGGTGTAGTGGTTAACATGCCAGCCTGCGACACGAAGATTTCCGGGTTCGATCCCCGGCCTAGTCATGATATAAAACGATCTTTTCTAGATTTACCTGGGTCTTACATGTTTATCTATTTATGTATCTATTATAAAATATAGTATCGTCGAGTTAGTATCCTACGGCACTTCACAGCTTACTGTGGGGCCAGCTCAATTTGTGTGATATGTCCATAAATATTTATTTATACGCTTGTGGCAAGTGGGAGAGTTTCGTACCCACGTTGCTATTCAGTGGTCAAATTACGAGTAGATACTCTACATTGGTGTCTCCAGTACAATGGTGATTTTCTCTACCATTGTATTTGGAGACCCAAAGTTAATAAGTACTTGACAAGAAGTCTACAAACTGAGATAGGTTCATAAATAAATACATACAGAAAAATCACACGATTGAGCTAGCCCTAAAGTATGTCTTATGGGGTACTATAGTCAACTATACTATATTATAAAACAAATACATATATTAACTAGCTCCGTGGCGCAGCGGTCAACACGCCAGCCTGCGACACGGAGTGGTTCGATCCCCGGCCAGGTCAAGATGGAAAATGATCTTTTTCAGATTGGCCTGGGTCTTGGATGTGTATCTATATATGTATTTGTTATAAAATATAGTATCGTTGAGTTAGTATCCCATAACACAAGTCTCGAACTTCCTTTGGGGCTAGCTCAATCTGTGTGATTTGTCCGTATATATTTATATTTATTTATATTTATTAATTTGGGATATGGCACTATATAATATACCTACAATATATTTTAATATAGTAGCCGTGTGGTATCCGGCAGAGTAGAATAGGACCACTCCAAGTCTTCCCGTGGATGTCGTAGAAGGCGACTTAGGAAATACAAGCTAAACAAAACAAAGCTTATAAACATCTAAGACACCTCTCCAACCCGTCTGGCCAGCGTGGAGAGTGTAGGCCAAGTCCTCTGGCTGCTCTGGCCAAGTATGGCCCTAGTAGTACAGAGAGGGTCGTGCTCCTGTAGTGGAGACTAAAAAGGACCTGATGATGATGATGATATTTTGATAGCCAAAGTGCTTTCAAAAGGTAGGCAATGGCCCCACTATTTTAGTTCGCCTTACCATTAGGTACTACTTGATACTACCAGCAGCTGGTATGAGAAAAGACCGGCTCACCTCGCCCAAAAGTTTGCATTGCGTAAGTTTAATTACACAATTAAGCATTTATCGAGTGCGTACCTACATTCGACATTAAAGCAAAAGCTGCAGCTTACCACGCGACATTTTTTACCTTGTTTAAGTAATAAGCTATGTGTCGCATGCGTGAGGTATTATAATTTGGTGAAAGTACCCACATCTGCACACTTTCACTTGCTAAGGACGAATGACGAGAATAATAGGGTATTGTCTACCTCCAGGTAAGCCCGTAAGCTTACTTATAGGTAGACCTATCTCGAGAACCGTAGTTCACGAGTAGGAAGACAAAAACCTATTCTCGTGAACCGTAGGTAGTTCACGAGTAGGTAGACAAAAACCTATTATCGTGAACCGTAGTTCACGAGTAGAGTAAGTATATAAATTACGAACAAGTCACACAGATTGAGCTAGCCCCAAAGTAAATCCTCGAACTTAATTTGGGGCTAGCTCAGTCTGTGTGATTGTATAATATATAAGGATTTTATACACGATGAAATTTTTATCGTTTTGGACCCTTAAAGGGGTGACTCAAACCATCAAAATGAACAACTTTTCCTATGGGAACAATGCTGGGAACTCAAAAAAAAACGATATTCCCATACAAACGGGCCGGACGGCTCTTTTTGACTGGTTCAAATTGGAAAAATTATTTTTCTGTTGGATAGTTCAATTATTGAGAAGGCTTTAGGCTATAAAACATTACGCTGCTACCAATAGGAGCGAGCATCAATAAAAAATGTTTTGTAATGGAAAGTTTAAGAAAAAAACGAATTAATCATACCAGAAATTGCGCGGACGAAGTCGCGGGCAACAGCTAGTTCGTAGATATAGGCAGGGTTAGAGAGGCTGGGCAAACTACGCTGCTGCGAATACGACAGGTTTTATCACGTAAAATAGGCTTGTTTCCTAAAAAAATAGGTATAATTAGTCCGTCAGTTAGTAATTTAAAAAATATTGGATACGTCTTTTTTCTTTTGTGGATTGAATAAAAAATGATAAAGATATAGCCCTTTGAATTTCCGTGTGACGTCATAGTTTGCTACACTTTTAAGCTAACTTTGACGTCACAAGCCCCCACTCATGAACTTTGACGCGGTTTATCTTTTCCATTTATTGTTTAATTGACAAAAGAAAAAATACGTGTCCAATATTTTATGATTATCTAACTGACGGACTAATTGCAATGTTATTATTTTGACCCAGGAAACTAGCCTATTATCGTCACCGACTTTACAGACAAGCAATTTTTTTGTCATTTTCTTGCACAATACAGATTACATAGCTCGCAGAGCCGGCGCGGCGCCCTATGTATTCGACCCTCGCGAGATGACGCCGAGATTGGATGCTGCGCTGTACCGCGCCCCGCCCCTTAACCAATCACAGCCGTTCGTATCTGATTGTTTTGATTATGTACTGTTCAATACCTACAACTTTTGTGTTTAGATTAGTTGCAATAACACTGCGTTAGTTATACGTTAAGGCGTTTGCCTGTTGACCCGGGGGTTGTGGGTTCGATTCCCACCGAAAGCATACTTTGTTTAGTTGTTTCCAGTTTGGTTAGGACATTGCAGGCTTGAATCACCTGATTGTCTGATAAAAAAGATGATTCCGTTTTTTGGAAGGCACCGGTTTCGGATCTAAGTAACCTACACAGATCAGATTTGTGATCTTTTCGCTAGTCACAGAGCAATTTAGAAGAGGAACATCACGACGCGCCTCGTGGAGGCAACGGGAGACTTGAGAGCTGGCAGCTTTTTGCTCAACGTAGGTATAAGTCTCGCGATACAGTGAGGAAACGCTGCCAGTATTTTGGGCACGTTGCCTCCCTGTAGCGCGTGGAAAGATTATTTTTAATTGTAATTTTTACTTGTTTTTAGAAGAATAAGTTAAATGATATATGAATCTGAATCTTCATACTTATGATTGGTATGATTTAGAAGTTTGTAAATAAGTATTTGTATTGTACCTACGAACATTGCACTTGCACCCAGGGCCGGATTTAGGGAAGGACAACTGGGGCTACAGCCCCGGGGCATCCACAAAGAGGCCCCCACAATAGAGACTTCGGAAATAAAGATTTCAAATTCAGATTAAAACACTAGTTAACTAAACAACTAAGTACTCCTTTGATATTTTTTTCGCGTTTACCTTGACCTACAGTATTTTGTACAATAATACAATGATATACCTCCATAATTAAATATTAACACTCCAATTAGGCAATCAGTAAAATATCATAACCTCAAATGGCCCTGATACCTAAGAACTTGTAATTTAGGTACTAGTAGTAATAAAATAAATAAATAAATATATACGGAGAAATCACACAGATTGAGCTAGCCCCAAAGTAAGTTCGAGACTTGTGTTATGGGATACTAACTCAACGATACTATATTTTATAACAAATACATATATAGATACACAAGACCCAGGCCAATCTGAAAAAGATCATTTTCCATCTTGACCTGGCCGGGGATCGAACCCGGTCACTACGTGTCGCAGAATCGCAAAAAGTTTTATTCATACATACTTACCCACTTATTTGTGCGTTGGTATCTTCCCCACAATGACCGACAAGAGCCTAACTCTCATATCTACCTATAACAGATAGCCGGATACCTATTATATTCGGTAATCCTGACCATAGATGACCATAGATAGATGCACCGTTGTAGATGCTTATATAGAAGCATCCCTTGCTTCTTATAGCAGATATTTATAAAATATAAGAGCTGGTTGCAGTATGCCTATTTGCCTGTCTAATTAGCATACAGAATGTAGGTAATAAAAATTAAACATGGCACGTACCTTAGGATTTTACGTATTCTACAAATCACACACCTCTAAATTAGAAACTTGTAGGTACCTATCTACTTGGGTACCTACTATGTTTTACAGACTAATAAACTAGTAAGTCCTCTGGCTGCTCTAGCCAAGTATGGCCCTAGTAGTACAGAGAGGGTCGTGCTCCTGTAGTGGAGACTAAAAACGGACCTGATGATGACAAACTAGTAAGTACCTAAGTATCTCGTAAACCTAAGGAGGACTGTTGTATGGCAGGCAGGCTGCCTTATAATAATATTGCCAAATGTTTTTACAGCATGATTAGAAGGTACCTATACTTATATACTTAGGTACATATGCTATTATAAAACTAACCTCAAACACTACAACTGAGGATGAAACCGGGGACATATTCGGGTTGAGATGTTACATGTTGCTTTCTTACGTAGGTACATCATACAATCTAAACGAAAACAATCGTCAGAATCATGTCCCTAAACCTGACTCCAGGATCCAAAGACCAGTTAAAATTATTTACGATAAACACGCTATTAAACTACTTAGATCATTGACTTATACCTTACATTGCCTTAGATTAATTTTTTTTCTTTACGACTGTACTACATTTGACGAAAGTGAAACTTATAGCGCCATCTAGTGGTGAGTAGCGAACTAAATTAGAATTACTTTTATTTGTTTTGGTTGCTTTTATAGTCTCGCTATTCGTCAATTGATGGCGTTTTCCAATTAAACGTCAAAAAGTTTTTTGGTTGAAGATGTTTTAGTTTAGTATTATTTTGAATAGATAACTAAAATGTTTATTTTCTTTTATTACATTTAGGAATAAGCTTTAAAAACTGTAGAAATCATGAGCATCTACGTTTGGAAGCTTGGAGATGTGGCTCTTGCCAGAATTTGCCAAAAAGTTTATGCCAAAGTTCAAGTTGTGAAAGATGAAAAAGGCTTGTTTTTTGACTGGAAAGGTAATGAATCATGTTATATATTAGTAATAACAAACAAAACCAACTATAATCGATGGTTTTTATCCATTTATAATTTATATTACACTAAATATTTTGTAACAAAACTTGTACCTAAATACTTTTTGCTTCAGTTCTAGGCATCACAGTGGACCAAGATGGCAATCTAATAATAACGAAAGAACTCTGCTACTATGCTGAAATAAGCCGGAAGAAGCATAGGTTATGGTTGCCTTACACCTGCCTTCATCTAGCGGAGCGCTCTCGCCCATTCTATGGACCTGCTCGAAAGGAGTTGCCATCAAAACCTGCTGATGCAAAATCCATCACTACTCCTAGAAAGGTAATATCATTTGTAAATAATATTACCCATTAGGTCTGTAGTGTCATGGTCAACTGCCTCCGTGGACCAGTGGTTAAGGCGTTTTCCTGTATACACAGGGGACGTGGGTTCGATTCCCACCCAAGGCATACTTTGTTTAGTTGTTTCTAGTTTGGTTAGGACATCGCAGGCTTGAATCACCTGATTGTCTGATAATAATTGTGCTTCAGAAGGCATGTTAAGCCGTTGGTCTCAGCTGCCATCTGGTAATTGTTAAACGAACCACATCAGATGCCGAGAGGCGGTTCTTAAGAACTCTGACACCAGGGTGTGTATGGTCATTGACCGTGACACCTACCTGGTTCACCTGGTTCACCTGGTTCCGTGGGCATTTTTCCACACTTAGGCCTCTCATTTGGGCCCATTGTGTGTGAGCTGAAGACGTCTGTTCTCCCAGTCTTCTGCCTTGGGGAGACTGCTCTCTCCCTCATTTTTTTTGTTGTTTTACTCGAGCCATCTCAGCTCGTCGAGGAAACGTAGGACTGCAGAGGGTGTGCTGCAGGCCTCGCTCATGGTCCCCGGGTGTCCCAGGAACTCCTCTCTAGTAGATGCTATGCTTGGGCACTCCAGTAGGAGGTGCTTCGCAGTTTCTTCAGCTTGTAGGCAGCCTCTGCAAAGGGGACTGTTAGTGATTCCTATAACAAATAGGTGTTTGTTTAACGAGCAATGCCCGGTAATTACTCCTATAAGGAGTCGTAATTTTACCCTTGGTAGCGCCAGCATGCGTTTTGAGAGCTTGCTGTTTAGGACAGGCAAGGTTTCCCTAGCTTGTCGGCATGTGTCCAGGGTTGACCAGATTCTTTGATGTTCGGCCTTACCTCGGTTACTGATCCATGAACGTACCTGCGCGAATGGTATGGGTACCATTGGTAGTGGGCCGAATGGAATCATATTCGACCCCCTCCTTGCAAATTCGTCCGCTGCATCGTTCCCGAGTGAGTTACTGTGGCCTTTTATCCACTGTAAGGTAACTGTGTTATACTTACAGAGTTCGTTCAATGCGATGTGGCATTCGAGGATGAGCGCAGAGTCAATCAAAGGGTTTCTTAGAGCATGGAGTACTGCTGCGCTGTCTGATAGGATGCGAATGTTTAGTTGCGTTACCTTCATCCTGTTGATATGTGCAGCGGCATGAGTAATGGCTACGCATTCTGCTTGGAAGATGGAGTTATCCCTACCCAGAGCCGTTGCATAGTTTATGTTGAGGTCATGAGAGAAGACTCCTGCTCCTACTCCTTTACTTGTTTTGGAGCCGTCGGTGTAAACTCTCATTTCTCTGATGCCTGAGCTGTCAGATTTTCCCTCATGTAACTGAATCTTGTATTTCTTGTCGAAGACAAATTGTTTCTTAATTCTGTCATTTATAGCTCCCATCATTAGGGATGATTCCATCGCTCTTGCCAGAATTTGTGTGTGGGGTGCCTCAGAGTTGCTTTTCCAAGTACCCATTGTCTTTAGTCTTATGGATGCAATCTCCGCTTCTTGTTGTATGTGTAAGTGGAGTGGTTTGATGTCGAGTATCGCTTCCAGGGCTGCTGTAGGTGTAGTGCTCATGCCTCCACCAATGGCCATACAGGCTGTGCGTTGGAAGCGCTGTAGTTTGTCTTGTACTGTTTTTAAAGTGGTTCTTTTCCACCAGACAATTGCTCCATATGTGAGCGCTGGTCTTATAACCATCGTATAAAGCCATTTCATTATTTTTGGTGTGAGACCCCAGTTTTTGCCTACCATCTTACGGCAGTGCCATAATGATATGCAGGATTTCTTCATTTTGTTTTCTAGATGACTATTCCAGCTTAGTTTGCTGTCTATGATGACTCCCAGGTATTTAACCTCTGGTGACAGTTTTAGTGTGGTGCCAAATAGTTTTGGTGGGGTATAGTTACCTAGTTGTCGTTTTTTGTGAACATTACCAATTCGGTTTTATTGGCGTTTACTGTTAATTCGTTTTTTCTACACCATACTTCTACAATCTTTAGTGCACCTCTGGTGAGGTTGCAGGCTGTATCTGCAGTTTTCCCTGGGATAAGTATCGCCAGGTCATCTGCGTAGCCGATTGTGAAGAAGTTGTTGTTGTTTAGGGTTGTTAGAAGTTCATCTACAACCAGACTCCACAGGATTGGTGATAGAACACCCCCTTGCGGGCAACCTCTTGTAGCTATTACTTTTGTTGTGTCCTGTATTGTTAGTTGTATTTTCCTTTGTTTCAGCATATTACGGATCCAGTCTGTAATGGTGTCCGGAGTGCCGTGTCTAGATAGGGCTTCGCATATGCTGTTGAAATTTGTCTTGTCGAAGGCTCCTTCGATATCTATGAAGGTTCCTAAGCAAAGATCCTTGTTATGTATCGATTTTTCCGCTATGCTTACTACTTCATGTAGTGCTGACTCGGTTGACTTTCCCACACTGTAGGCATGTTGCCTCGGGATGGGGTTTTTTGCGATGATTTTATCTCTAATAAATCTATCGCATAGTCTCTCCTGGGTTTTCAGCAGGAATGAAGATAGACTTATTGGTCTGAAGGATTTGGCGTCAGTGTAGTCCGTTTTTCCTGGTTTGGGAATGAAGACTACTTTAACTTCTCGCCATTGTTCAGGTATGTATCTATGCGCTAAGCAGGCTGTTATCAGGTTTGTTAGGTGTTGGAGTAGAGTGTCTTCACCCCATTTAAGTAGGCCTGGGAAGATTCCGTCCGGGCCAGGAGCTTTGAATGGTTGGAAGCTATTGATTGCCCATTTAACTCTGTCTTCTGTTATTACTGCTTTCGCTGTTTGCCAGTCTATTTCACTTGTAGGTCGTCTTACTGTTTCACCTGGGCTGTTTGTTTCTGATGTGATTTCTATGCAGCCTGGGAAATGCGTGTTCAGTAAGATCTCGTTAATTTCTGCCTCCGTTGCAGTGTAAGTCCCGTCTTGTTTTTTAAGAGTTCCAATAGTTTTTTGGCTGTTGTCCCCGCTTAGTACTTTTCTAATTCTTGAGGCTTCGGCGGTAGATTGTATGTTTGAACAGTATTTACACCAGGACCTTCGTTTAAAGGATCTTATTCTTCTTTTATAATTTGCCCTGGCCCTGTTGTAGTTGTCCCAATCGTAGTCACTTCTGGTGTTCATTGCTCTATTAAAGAGTCTGCCAACTTGACCCTTTCTACGTGCTAGTTCAGGGCCCCATATACCTTTGTCATTTTTTTTGCCGCAGGTAGGGGCACTTAAGGGGCATGAATGATGGAAGCTCTCTAAAGGCGTTTGATATTGTTTTTGCATACTTTTCGACTTCTGTGCAGTTATTTAGGTCTGTTATATCCCGCGCAGTCCCGAGACTCTCCTCTAGGCTGTTTTTGTAAGCTTGCCTGTCTGTTTTTCTGGGGTTCCTGCGTGGAGTAGGTATAGCAATTTCATGGTCGATTACGTACCTGATCCATCTGTGATCGGAGCCCGAGTAGTCATCGGATACCTGCCACTGATGGATGAGTTCTGCGACTCCGCTAGTTGCCAGTGTTAGGTCTATGATTGTCTGGCTACGCCTTGTTACAAAAGTGGGTTTGTTACCTCTGTTTATGATGTTAAGGTCGGTCTGGAACAGGTAGTTTACTAGCTCAATACCTCTGTCATTTGATTCTGCCATACCCCACAGAGGATGGTGGGCGTTGGCATCGACCGAGATGATAAGTTCAAGGTTATTGAGTGCACAGTGGCTTACCAGTTCCATCATTGTTTCTGTAGGAATCGCCATGTCCGAAGGAAGGTACACGGAGGCGATCACTGTATCTGTTATTAATTTGTTTTTATTTTTGTTCCCGGAGATTTTCACGGCTACTTGGTCTCTGGAAAACAAATGTGTTAGTGGCATTGCTGCGAAATTGGGGGGTAAGTAGATACAGCTTCTCGGATGAGCCGAGGTTTGGTCGTATATGAGCTTACCTCCTAGGTTGTTTAGGCCGCTTATCTTGTTTGTTTTGTTGATCCACGGCTCCTGGATCAACGCTATTTTGTTTTTGACCTTCAGCTCGCTCCACAGGTTAGCCGTTGCGGTCTGGCTGTGCTGAAGGTTGATCTGGATGACATTAGTCATCCAGATCTGACCCCGTGTCGACAAGGGAGTCATTGGAGCGGTCCTCCTCGCTCTCTTCACTCCCCCCTCGGTCTCTGCCAGCTAGTTGTGACGCCACTGTAGCAGCTACGCTAGTGGACGTCTTGCCTGGCGTAGGTGTAGGGCTGGTCGCTCTTGATGCAGAGGGTTTCGGGGGGTTGATTTTTACGCCTGACGGTCCAGCCACTTGCTCGTCAGGGGTTGTTCTTGTGGTCTCTATGTGGACCGCGTTATCCTTACCTTTTGGTTCGGCGTTGTTGGTCTGGTCCGAGACGGTGTTCTCTGTCTCTGCCAGTTGTTTTTGAGTCTCAGGATCGGGCTCCTTTTCCGTTTCCGTTTGCAGGCGCTTTAGGTACACCGATCCGAGACTGAATGAAAGGCAGCGTCCTTGGTCGATAATCATCGGCAGGATGTCGTCGGGAACACCTACCGTGACATACGTACCAGCGTCCTGTTTCGAGGCGGTGTAAAGACTCCACCTGTCGACCCCTGCCCAGGGATTCATAAGGTGCAGCATGGTGTGTAGCTGCTCCATCGTTCCGTTTCGGGCAGGCAGAAATATGCCGCATTTTGTCTTCTTCACCAAGTCATTCTGAAGAATGACTTGCAGCAGCGTTTTTGAAGCCGTGGTGGTGATTCTTGCCACCGCGTTCTCGAGCCATGCTCTTGTTTCCTCATCCCTGCATAGGAGTTTAAGCACGCCATCTACGATGACGGGCTTACCCCCGAATGCCGGGATGACGGTGTTGTTGGGGTCAAGAACGTGGTCCATCAGCATGTCTTCCACCTCGGCCTGTATCTGTTCCAGGTCCTTCTGGAGTAGGTCCGAACCGTCTTCCGTGGTGATGGCCACGTGGAGGTCGGTGATGATGGCTCCAGCGTATGTTGTGCCGGGTCGTCGTTTTGACGAGTCCAGCTTGACGCGTTTGGGTTCACCTCTCGGTGAGACTGTGTCGTCCAAGCGCGTTCTTTTGGAGCGTTGTCCGGCAGAAGACTGCGGGATATTTGGCGACGGCTTATTAAGCGGCGGCCTGTCATTCGGCTGATGCCGTTGTTTTTTGCCCGAGGCAGGTCGGCGATCCTGGTACCCAGTATTCGTCCTCTCTGCCCTACGGGTGTAGTTCGGACCGCTCGGCACGGCCTTTCCTCGCTCTTCCTCGGACATCCTTCGTCTGGCAGGTCCCCTTTCGGTTTCCTGACCAGATTTCGGAGCTTCGGAGTTGCTCGGTCCAGCGGTGGAGGGGTCGGAAAGATGTTGTTGTTCGCGGGCATATCTTTCACTCGTCCTTGAACTTCCCTGTTCCAGGTCGGCTCTTGGTTGAGGTCTGATAGCCGGCTGTTGTAGGCGCCTCACAAAGTCGCGGTATCTCTCGTCGCGACGACGCGAATGCATCGGGAGATGATGTTGTTGCCCCTTGCGGGGTTGATCAACATATTTTTGATTCCGGTTATCCCGGGCCCTATCGGACATCTGGGCACCTGCCAGATGTGTAGGTTGCAGTCGGGATCGGTTTTTACCCTTTCCTTTCCGCTTCCATGACACCTCCTGCCAGGTATCCAGGAGGATGGCGGAGCTGCTATTGCTCGGCCTTTCCTCGCGGGATGTTTTTTCCCCTGTTCGGGGTTGAAAATGCTCGGCACCCTGGTTTTCAGAGGCGGAGTCTTTGTTATGGGGGTTTTTCTGCTGTTTAGGATCCATGCAGTGTTGTTTTTTATTTCATCCCTCAGGTTCATCCACCCACCACGGAGCCCACAGTTGGGGGTGCAACCTAGTGTTGTCACCAGAGATACCCTCGGGATATAGCACCCCAGGGAAGTCAGCCAAGCGAACCGGGAAGGCGCTAAGTAGACATGACCCAGAAAAAAGCCATGACACCGAGCACCACCGGTTGCTGGTCGATCTTGCCCAGGACACTCGCTTGACGGCCATCTGACTGGGCGTCGCAGCCGATTGATCCGGATTAGCTACTTCACGGACCTCCCGTATTAGATCAATCCAGGGCCAAAGTAGTGTGTTGCCTCAGCGGGGTTTATAAAACACCCTACCCTGCATCGGCTCAACTACCAGGATCCCCTTCTCGACCATTACGGGTCCCCACGCACGGCACAAACACGTGGGTGGACACCCTCCCTCCCGCTAGGTAACTGCCTATCATTGAGTTGCCCAGCCCGCGGTATCTTGTCCACTTAGTACCGCAGCGGATAATTGGTAAGGATGTTTGGAGAGGAATGAGGACTAAGGGTTGGCTGGGTTATGGGATGAGGATAGATTTTCGACTGGTGATTTCAGTTATATCTGTTTCTGAGGGAACCAGACCAATAACAGGCAGCAACCGCGGAAAGGAGAATCCCCAGACTTGACATGGCTCTCAATGCGACTGTTGCGCTCCTGCCATATCCTTTCGCCAGATTGCACATTGGGATAGATGTGCAAAATGAGGTTCCTTGGACTATATTACCACATGGGAACTTTACATACAGACCCTGAAACCTCGCCCTAACGTGACACCCCGTGACACTTACATAAAATGATGATGATGATCTTCAACTGCTTAGCTGGTGGTTGCAGGTATGGCATCAGGTTTGCGCACTCAGCCTCCAAAGCTGCTGATTGCTTCTTTTCTCCCATTCATCCGATTGAGCGAGGAGCCCGATGGCCCAGTGGTTGTGAGCTTTAATGGCGCTTACGTAAGTTAAGCACCCTGGGCGCAGTTAACACTGTGCTCGGTGATTGCAAGTGGTACAAACAATTCTCAAGCTATTCCATGCTTCAGAAGGCACGTTAAGCTGTTGGTTCTGGCTGTCATCACTGATGACAGTCGTTAAGCTATGTCGGATGCCTTATGGCAGCTTGAAAAACCTGACACCAATGTTGGCCGCTTACACACACGAAAAGTAAACAAACATCCAGGTTAGTAGTATCCCAATACCCTAATTTCATTACTTATTGGTGCGTATGGCAATAACCTCACATAGAATGAAGAATCCTTGCGAGGAACCTTTGTCCAGCAGTGGACTTGACACAGCTGAAATGATGATGATAATGATTTGTGTCTTCTTCATGAAATATCTTGAAGCACACTTAAATGGAAGCCGTTTGGTTTCCGGCAGAGTAGAATAGGACCACTCCAAGTCTTCCCGTGGATGTCATAAGAGGCGACTTGTCGACTAATGAAATACATGCTAAACAAAGCTCATAAACATCAATCAGACCTCTCCAACCCGTCTGGCCAGCGAGGAGAGTGTAAGGCCAAATCCTCTGTCTGCTCTGCCCAAGTATGGCTCCGGTAGTACAGAGAGAGTCATGCTCCTGCAGTGGAGACTAAAAAGACCTGAGCATGATGATGACACTTAAATAGCAGCAAAAACATATGTGATTGAAATCATGTGAGCCACTTACAATTTATTTTTTAATTTTTTTTATTTTGACATTATTTTAATATTTTCAGAGGAAACTCAAAGAAGACCACACTTTGCCCCTCAACGTGAAGCCTAGTAATCGAGCACCTGACCTCAACGTCACATATGACATCACGCATGTACCACTAAAGCAGGGACGATACGAAAATGCCTTCAACGAATTTGTACGTCACGGCAAAGAGATGTTATTCGATCACTTCTACACCCTCTTACAAAAAGATTTTGATGAGAATGCCGATGCCTTGGATTACTTGATGAATGTGGATGCCAGTACGGAGGATAAGTTTGAGATGGTTCTGAAGAATATAGTGACAATAAAGGAGGTTGAGAACTATCTTCATCAATGTTGGAGATACAACTTTGTCCGTAAGACAGAGAGCAAGGATTATTCTGATAATTCTGTAAGTAATTTATAAAAAAATTGATAAGTATTGTTATGTAATATACCATCCTGAATCGGATCCGATGAGAGGGACGCTGCAAACGTGCGATACGATTGGAGATATCTCGTATCGTGCGTGTCTAACGCATAGCGGCGTCTCTCCCATCGGATCCAATATTCACTTTCACTGTCAACTAATTACAACAACCTACATCTGATTGAAATACCAACATACAATACAAGGACAAGCTATTTGCTGAACTCACACTCTCAATTGAAGGAGATTGGCCCCATTGAATGAGATTGCCCCGGTATAGTTACCGCCGTACCACACCACGAATTTCCATCAATCAGCTTTATGAAAAACTATATATACAATCCGCGATAAAAAAAAAGTCCTCATGAAATAAGCGCCCTCTAAATATTTGGCTGCATATTCTACACTTACTACTACTGCTACACTTAATTATTATAACCAGGATTGTTTGTTTGACTGGACCAATTCGTATAATTCTTTCACCATTAGAATCCTACATTATCCCTCAAGAACATAGGCTATAAAATAAATAACTCGAACGAAGCCGAAAGCTAACTACGGTCAGCTTTCAAAATTTGACTTTATGGCGTGCAAGTAAGGTTGGTTATAGGTTTATAACATAACTACTTATATGTGATTATTTGTGAACAGCATGAAGCGTCTTTTTTGTATATGACTGTGTACTCATAAAGCGCCTATTATACTATCCTAAATCTAGGATCCGGAATTCAGCATCCGATAAGGACAAGAAATTCAGTCGTCAGAGCTCCTGATTACACCGTCCGGAATGTGTCCTGAACGGAGACTGCGCGTCCTGAGTAAGCCATCCGTTGGCCATCCTGAATGCGTGAGAGGGACGCCGCTATACGTGCGATGCGATTGGAGATATTATCGTTTCGTTTCTAACGTATAGCGGCGTCCCTCTCATGCGTCGATCCTAAATTCCGGATGGTTTCACTTTATGCTTCCGTTATGCTTCCGATAAGGACGTCGGAAGCCATTCTGTCCTGACAACGGATCGACCGTCCTGAATGCGATTAAACTGTCCGTTGACTATCCGTTGACTGAGTTCCGGATCCTGAATTCTGGATGGTCTAATTGGCGCTTTAAGATTTTTATACCAGGCCCCTGTTAGAATAACGGTAAAATCTAATACCGATACCTCTGTAACTACAGTTCCGGTAATTGGACCGATAAATTTTGTTACGGTAATAACAAAGGTATCGTTATGCGTGGTAACGAAAATTTGATACTATTTTACCGGTATTTGGTACCTACACGTACAGTAGAGAATCGAGAATTATTTTTTTCATCATTTGATGTTGTCATCGTTGATGACAGTCGTTAAGCTATGTTTTAGGCAGCCTTTAGGCAGCTTGAAGAATATAACACCAGTGTTCGCCACTTACACACACGAAATAAACAAACAGTGATAGCACATGCGCAGAGCGTGTTCTGCAGCGCCAGGTGAGGGGCAAAATGTAAATAGTCGAGTTTCGTGCGGAACGGCAACACCGCATAGGTACCGGTAAAATCAACGTTAATTTTGATCAACATAATGTTGATATGTTACCAGATAACCGATACCCATATTACCGTTAAAATTATAACAGAGTAGAAATACCGGTACTTAACATTACTTATAATTTAAATTTGTTACCGGTAAATTTGTTAACAGGCTCTGTTTGATACTTGATCGAATTATAAGTATTAATAAACCGGAATTATCATTACAGAGCAATAGTTCTCCAATAAAGACGCCAATAACCCTGCACGCCCCTTGGTGCCTGGTCTGCGGCCTTAACAACAACAGGCTGCGGCAGTGTGTCAACTGCCCGGCATCCTTCCACATCACTTGTCGACGAGAATGGCTGATCACTATCATACGTAAGTACTTTATTTCATCATCATCATCAGGTCTTTTTAGTCTCCACTGCAGGAGCATGACCCTCTCTGTATAACCGGAGCCATACTTGGCCAGAGCAGACCTTGATTTCAAAGTCAAAGTCAAACGGCGGTAATGCCATAGGGCATTCTCTCCCAGTCAAACCTTTAGACCAAACAGAGAATTTAAATGGGGTGATGCGATAAAATTTGATATACATAGGCTAAAATAAGATCAAAATAATATCAAAGTACTTCGTAATAAAAGACCTAGTTTAAGGGGATGGCGGATGAAAGTTCCAAGTTTTAGAATTTTGTTGTTGTTTGTGTACCTAATAGTAGTTTACTAACCAAATTTCAGCTTTCTAGGACATTAGGAAGTACCCTAAGAATGAAGAATTTCGGCGCCGAGATTGAATTGTGCGGTAGCTCAGGTAGCAGAGCATAGGTCGTACATATACCTAGGTGGCCGGTACAAGTCCCGCCCGCATGAAATTTTTTCACCATATTTTATTTCTTAATTTATTAAGAGTACATCAAGACTTGATTTTTGATAGTCACTCAACGTTCCAAAATAATTTTTCATATCAAAATTATTAATTTTAGACCGCAAGAACCCTCCCCAGAAGGCGCCAAAGCCGACGACCCTGGTGGACAAGATCCTATCCAGCACGAGGACTATCACCACTGTGCAGAAACACAAGGAGAACCTCGACTTGTGCCCTAGTTGCATGTGGGGGCCGAAGGTTGGGTAAGTGTCGCAGAATCCTTACTTCCGTACTCCTTATTAATATTATAAATGCGAAATTTTATTTGTTGTGTACGCCGTAACTATTAGACCGATCATCATGAAATAGGCTAGTTTTCTAAAAAAATATAAAGTCCGTCAGTTAGATAATTAAAAATCTTTGGACACGTATTTTTTCTTTTTTCCATTTGACAAACAATTGTAAAGTTAGAGCCCTTTAAAATTCCATGTGACGTCATAGTTTGCTACTCTTTTTAGCAAACTTTGACGTCACGAGCCCCCACTCATGAACTTTGAAGCGCTATATCTTTATAATTCTTAGTTTAATTGACAAAAGAAAAAATACGTATCCAATATTTTTTGATTATCTAAATTACGGACTAATTGTAATGTTATTATTTTGACCCAGGAAACTAGCCTATTGCCTCCGTGGTCCAGTGGCGTTAGCCTGTAGACCCGGGGGTCGTAGGTTTGATTCCTAAGAGAAGCATACTTTGTTTAGTAGTTTCCAGTTTGGTTAGGACATGACAGGCTTGAATCACCGGATTGTCTGATAATAAAGATGATTCCGTGCTTCGGAAGGCACGTTAAGCCGTTGGTCCCGGCTGCCATCTGGTAGTCGTTAAAGAAACCACGTCAGAGGCCGAGAGGCGGTTCCGAAGTCCTCTGACAACAGGGTGTCAATGGTCGATTGATCGTGTCACCTACATGGGGAGTTCTTGGCGGGAATTTCGGCGGACTGCACGGTTTTTGTTTTAGATTGTCTTGCAAATTGCTTCTAGTGAACTTTATAACGTAAAATCGGTGTAATTTGGTGTTATAAATGCCCATGTTTATGAACAATGTGTGGAATAACTAAAATAAAGTGTCATGGTGCGGCTGTAGTGAGATTTACATAACGGGCTGGTGGTCGCTCTCCTTACTGCTACTGCGTCTATGATCAAACCAGTGGATTCTTGGGAATTGTCACCAGGGGCTTCATTGAAAAAACGAAATGAATTACACCACCATTTCGTTGATAACACGTAGAAAAATATGAAGGGCTAAAAGGTATAGAAAGACAACTGCCGTAAAAAAAATATGAAAAAAAAATGACACCTTCACGAAATGATGATGATCTTGTTTCTGTGGCGTCCAGTTATGATGACGTAGTGTGGCACAAGCTGAGCAGGTGTCCGTGGTGGCCGGCGCGAGTGCTGCCGCCGGGAGCCGCGCCCTCCTGTCTGCTCGCGCGGCCGCACACCCCGCACCAATGGCCGCTCCGTTACTACGGTACCTAACTTTGTAACGTTGCTGCATGCCACTTGCATGCTGCATCTCTTCCAACCTCATTTCTTTCTCATCCTGACCACCTTTCGTTCCTCATTTTATTTCAAATTTCATTCCATTCCATTTTTAGATCATTTTTTCTCTCGGTCATCGCTCATTCGACCATTACACCAGCATCTCTCGGACTGTTACGGTCTCTGATCTATATGTTGAATATTGATTAGAATGTTATATAGAAGTTATAAGTGAGAGTGAGAGTATTGTGACAAATAAATTTAATCTTCTGTTGTGTCGAGTCTTCTGTTCTCCACTACTTCCTTATATGTGAGAACTCGACTAGAGCGCCGGGACGGTCGAAGTCTCACAACTTCATTACATTTTGATCTTATATTTACAAGGAAATGTACCAAATCTCTTTTTGCTTGCTTGCTAATGCTAAATTTCCCTGCCTGCTTGCTATCGGCTACTCCTTTTTTTCTTTTGCTATTGGGTGATGAATTTGACAATTTAGTCTTAATTTGCACCAGAAATCAAGTTTCTGGTTTTAAGCTTTGAAACTAGACACTTATTATCATCAACTTGATAATAAATTTTACAGTAGTATACAATTATTAATTATAGAATAAAACACAGAAAAGTTATAAAACAGAGATGTACACCTTATTAACACTTTAAAGATCACTAAACGAGACACAAGTTTTTATTGGTTTAAACGCTACAAACCTACCGGACGGTAAACAGTTAAATTAACTCCTAGGTTTGGTTACGGGTCAAAAAACTATTTCTCTTTAATACAGCTAGATGACGAAAATTCGAAAAACCTTATTTCATTAGGTACATTTGTCTAACATTTTTTTTTTAAATCGTCTTTTTTTTAAACCTTTCTCGTTGGCGATTTCGGCGAGTACTGTGCTTAACCAGTCAATGGGGGTGAGCACGATCACTGCTTCCGCAGCTGTTTTTGTTATTATGTCTATTCCTTTGGCATGTACTGCAACCGTAAATGGTTTAATACATTTGACATATGAACATTGAATTAGGAAAAATATGAAAGCGTAACTCTCATACAACTAACGATTCATCAATCAGGCCATTTACGCAAACAAACTTAACTCAAATCACAACAAAAAACTTACGCATTCATAGACGAAGCTAGTTCGCGAAAAAATATACTTTTAAGCCCCGCCCGCTTTGATCTACTTTGCGTCATCATCATCATCATCTCAGCCGCAAGAAGTCCACTGCTGGACATAGGCCTCCCCCAAGGATTTCCAATATGACCGGTTGGAAGCGGCCTGCATCCAGCGTCTTCCTGCGACCTTGGTTAGGTCGTCCGACCAGGTGGTCGGTGGGTGTCCAACGCTGCGCTTGCCGGTACGTGGTCGCCATTCGAGCACCTTTCTGCCCCATCGGCCATCGGTTCTTCGAGCTATGTGCCCCGCCCACTGCCACTTCAAAGAGCTAATCCGCTAAGCTATGTCGGTGACCTTTGTTCTTCTACGGATCTCCTCGTTTCTGATTCGATCTCGCAGAGAAACATCGAGCATAGCCCTCTCCATAGCTCTTTGAGCGACCTTGAGCTTTCTTATGAGGCCCATAGTAAACGACCACGTTTCGGACCCGTAAGTCATCACTGGCAACACACATTGGTCGAATACTTTCGACTTGAGGCTCTGAGGTATTTTGGACGAGAAGACACTTCGGAGCTTCCCGAACGCTGCCCAGCCGAGTCGGATTCGTCGAAAGACCTCATCCTTGAAGCTGGAACTTCCAACCTGGATCAATTGACCCAGATAGATATATTGGTCAACAGCTTCAAGTATGGAGCTCCCAACAAGCACTGGAGAAGGCGCAACATGGACATTCGACATTATTTTCGTCTTGTCCATGTTCATTTTAAGGCCCACTTGTTGGGAAACTTCATTGAGGTCATTGAGCATGGCACTCAAATCCTCCAGCGACTCCGCCATTATAACAATGTCATCGGCAAATCGAAGGTGAGTAATATACTCGCCGTTAATATTAATGCCAAGTCCTTTCCATTCCAGCAGCTTGAAGGCATCCTCCAGAGCAGCGGTGAACAGTTTTGGAGATATCACATCTCCCTGTCTCACACCTCTCTGTAGTCGGATAGCCCTCGTACTCTGCTCCTGTACTCGGACTGACATTGTGGCGTTGCTGTATAAGCACTTCAACACTTCGATATACCGATGATCGATGCGGCATCGCTGGAGAGATCGAAGTACGGCCCATGTTTCGATCGAATCAAAGGCCTTCTCATAGTCCACAAACGCTAAGCATAGTGGCCGGTTATACTCTCTGGTCTTCTGTATAACCTGCCGCAGCGTGTTGATGTGGTCTATGGTACTATAGCCTTTTCGGAAACCGGCTTGTTCGGGAGGCTGGAAGGCATCGAGCCTGTTCGTGAGACGATTCGTGATTACTCTCGAAAACAGCTTATAGACGTGGCTCAGGAGCGTGATGGGTCTATAGTTCTTCAGTAGGGTATTGTCGCCCTTCTTGAAGAACAGCACCACCACGCCCCTGTTCCACGTCTCTGGCGTCACGCCCTGAGCAGAACGGAATTGAAGAGCCTCTGAAAGACTTTCAGTTTCTTTCGGCGTTCCGCCCGCTTTCAGAAGCTCTGCTGTGATTCCGTCCTCGCCCGGCGCCTTGTTATTCTTGAGCTGTTTGAGAGCAATCCTAATCTCGTACAGGCTGATGTCCGGGATATCTTCGGTATAGTGTCGGGTAAGTTTGGCTCTAGGATCTTTGGCCAAACTTATAATGAGTTTGGCTACTGAGGTAAACAGCTGTCCATAAAACCTCTCGATCTCGCCCAGCACCTCGGCTTTTGACGATACCACGCCGCCGTCCTCCTTCTTCAGCTTAGTCAATCGGCTCTGCCCAATAGACTCCACTCTTGCGAACACTTTGGAGCCTTTATTTTGCTCTATCGTCTCCTTAATACGCTTGGTATTAAAGGAACGAATGTCGTGTCGCAAGGCCTTCTGGATTTGTCTATTGAGCTGCCGATGTACGTCCGCGTCTTCGGAGGTCTGCAGCGGCATAGATCGTCGCGTGGCTATCAATTTTAGGGTCTGGGGCGAGATTTTTTGAAGCTTTTGTTTCGGGCGGGACTTAAAAAACTTCGCTCCCGCCGCTTGGACAGTGTCTACGAACCCATTATTTAACTCGTCCACAGATACGCAATCCTTCAAGCAATCGAAGCCATTCGAGAGTTCCAGTTGGAAACTTTCGACATTTTGGATATGGGCCGGAGACGGTCGGAGCGTAGACTTCATCAAGCGAGTCCTCTCTCGTCTGAGATCGATATTCAAGATGCCTCTTACTATTCGGTGATCACTTCCGATTTTAATCCTGTTGATCACAGAGACATCATTGAATATCTCTCTCCTCGTCGACAAGATGAAGTCTATCTCATTTTTGTCAGGGGCCTGGTCCTTTCTGCTTGGACCCATCCAGGTCCATACTGATGACCTCATACACCACTTCCACCTCTTCATCTGAGCGTTCCCCGGTCGGCATATATACCTGAATTACCTTCAGCAAGTATCTTTTAGATACTCTGAGTATCAAGTATATTACCCTACTGGAAACACTCTCGATGGTTATGACGTTGTTAATGAGGGACTTGTGATCGAGAAACCCGACACCATGCTGTGACTTTTTAAAGTCACCCTCCCGGTGATAGAGTAGGTTACCAGACTTTAGGGTTGTCGTGCTCTCTCCCTCTCTTCGGACTTCTGACAACCCCACTATGTCCCATCGTAACCTACTCATTTCCTCTTCCACTTCCTCGACCTTCTCGTCTAGCCTCATAGTGCGAATGTTGTGTGTCGCCAGGGCCAGTCTTCGTTGGGGGTGGTAGCCGGATCTCTTCCGGAGATTCTTAGCACCCCCTGCCCCGCCGTTACCATGACCGCTACCGGAGCCAGGAATAGCGGGGCCGCCGGGGACTGGGGGCCTTGGTATATTTTCTAAATCCATGGGGGGATTTTGCCATACTCACCACGCTTGGCAGACGGGTAGGTGAGCGCAGTGTATTTGGCTTATATGACTTTCGACGCTGCTGCCCATCGAAGACGTTTTTAAGCGAGGGATGGGAAGAAGTTTGTTGGATTTTGGGAAAACGGGATAAAGGTCTTTGGGATACTACTCACTCGGATGAATCAGGGATGAGTAAGCAGCAGCTCGGGGAGCCAGGCGCGCGTACCCGTAGTCATTACCTGCAACCACCGGTCAAGCAGTTGCGAATGGCACCCCCTGGCTACTTTGCGTGATGTCAGTTTTCGAGCGCAATGCTGCTTCCATAGTTTTTCTAATTTAACGGATATGAGCAAGAAAATGATATACCCTATGGAGACCTGACATACATACAGAGAAATTAAGATAACTATACGTATATATGAAGAAGAATGCACGGCTCTAACATTTTCCCTAATTGGTTAGGTTCATGAGGCTTGAGTTTTTTTTAATGGTGGTGGACACAGGTACAGAGAACTACTCGTGGGGTGACAGCTCCCGTATGTGCTTGTTCCTGCCCAGCCACACCGGGGCATTGGAGGCCAGCCGCGACGCCACACTGAGGCAAGCGGTTCTGGATGCTTGTGACGACTACATCGCTGTTTATTTGACATAGATAAACGATTATTAGGTATAACATGTGCTAGTTAGGGAGTTAATAACGTACATTCACCTATATTCCACTACTTACTACTTACTACCCACTACTTACTAGTACTGAGGAGTATTTATCTAAGCTATAGTAGGCGTCAGTTAAGGTGTCAATAACGATGGCCTATCATATAGTTTGTTGTTGCTTACAAACCAGGGCCATGTGAACCCGTCTAAAATGTAAACACTGCTACACTATGGTGTAAGGAAACCGAAAGATATGTCAATGCCTCCTATTAACCCTCTAACTGGCGCATAGTATAGAAAAATAGGATATTTGCTGCTTAATTTTATATTTTGTTATTAAGCTTTTGGTAAATTCAAATTGCTCTTTTACTGAGGCATAATATGTATATTTTGTTTTTGAAATATCAACAGATCTCAGTACGTGGCTTTAAGTAAAGATCTCATTTTTGTGCTATTTTATTCAAGTCAAAACTAGTAGGTTTGATAAAATTTACAATTTGTTTTTATTACAATTTCTTTGCGTTTTTTACTCTGTTAAATTCCTCTTTTAGAGAGGCAAGATATATTTTAAGTGATAGATTAGTGATAAGTATTCAACCATGATACATGTAGAGACCGACCGAAACAGGATATTATGCCGAAACCAAAACCAAAAACGACCCTTCGCTTTGGGTCTTATTTTCCGCTGAACCGACAATTAAAAAACTTATTTAATGTTTATTAAAAACTTTAAAAATAATAATAATGAAAAAATATTTAATGTGGGGATACTAACAATTACTAAAATTATGTCCTTTTTTTAATGGTGTATTATATTTTTAAATACAGAGACGGATTATATTATCTCTATGACAGAGACTATAGTAAATCACTGTAGAATAAATCATGTTAAAAATAATCAACAAAGTCAGCATTCTCATATAAAGTATAGACCCACTCACTACTAGACTGGAGACGTTATATTGTGTTTTTTTTTAGTTTATATTTTCTCCGACTGTACTGACTTTGCGTATCGCGAGACCAATTCAATCGAGTTTCGGCGAGGCCGGAGGTTCAGCCGATTTTATGCCGAATTCCTTTTTTTACCAATAGCCGAAACCGAAACCGAACTTTCGGTCGGTCTCTAGATATAATACCAAAAACTAATTTTAGTCGTATTAGAAGTTTTGTTTTTACTTTTTGACCTTAATCATTAAATATCCGTCCAATTGTGGGATTTGAACTCCTTTTTTAGTAAGGATTCCTTTTAAGTTTAAGTTTTTTTTAGTGATGAGAAGCAGTCAATCATGTAACGTACCAAAAACTAGTCTTCTTAGAATTTATATTTGATTTGTTTTTAATTGCATGTTTTTATTTTGTTATATTTATCCTACTAATACCAGTCCTCTTTTACTGAGGCAATATATCTATAAAAAACTGAACTTATTGCCACTAACAAGTGGCAATAAGTACCAAAAAAAGTAACTTTAGTATCCTTACAATTTATATTTGATTTGTTATTATGAATAACGTTATTTCATTGTTATTCATGTCCTGCAAGTTGTAGATTTCAAGACCTTTTTTACTGAGGCGAAACTAAGAGTTGAAGTCCCTTTTACTTCGAATTCTTTTTAACCGACTTCAAAAAAAGGAGGAGGTTCTCAATTCGTCGGAATATTTTTAAGTTATAATCTTTTTAGTGATGAGAAGTAGCCAATTATGTCACGCACCTATTTTTTTCAATTTTTATTGATTTGTTTGTTTTTATTCTGTTATTCTTAGCCTACCAATTGTAGGGTTTAAAGTCCTCTTTTACTGAGGCGGTAAATGTACAAATAACTAGTTACAGTAATTATATATAATCAGAATCCCTAATAATATATCCCCGAAGTATAGAATTGCAAGAAAAAAAAATTGAAACGAAAATTAAATTGGGCTTCCTATACAAAATCGCCGATCAGCTAGGCGAATTTCTATGGAAGGTAAAATTTTATTTTGCTATTTTTACCTTTTTTCTTACAATTGTGTATTCCATTAGGGATTCTGTATCCAGGATTTTAGTATCATTCAGAGGTTAAAAATCACGCGGTATACCAGTGAATTTTACATTGTATTTATTATAGTGTAGTCCCCTTTTATTGAGGCCTAAACAAACTAAACATATCATGTAGTTTTGCTTGGACATGAAACATTTTACAAGTGTATATAACTTTAATTTGTTTTTATTTCCCTGTTGTAGAATTTTTGTAATTCATACTTTAAAATTTACGTTTGTGTAATCCATTTTGTTACATATTTTTATAATTATTATTATAATAATGTCTAAAATTCTTGTCTTCTGTGGTTTCAGAAAAATATGTCAAATAGTTTTAAGTAGAGTGCCGGCGAAGAATTTTATTTGTAAAAGAATTGCCCACCTTTATGAAGATCTTTGTAAGACTGTAACATGTATGTAGACGTACTTTGTTTTTGTTATGCATATATGAAGCACATTGGACAATACTCGTTACTCGTAATATAAAATTATGTATAATTATTTATATCAGTCACTGATGTTGCATCAGAGATATAAAAACGTTTAAAAATCGATCGATCATTTTGACGCAGCGGTATCAGCGGATTTAGATATAAAGATTATTTTTATACAAACTACAAAAGACTGAACATTGTGATTATTGTTATCTTAAGTAAATCTATAAAAAAACACATTACTTTTTTTTATTTTACATACGTAAACTCATTTCTAGAGAAATTGCCTGATACAATACTGCATGAACGCAAGTCTGTAGTACTCAGTACCCAATCAATCCTGCTTAATAAAAAAGAAAATATTGTACTTAGGTACGTAATACGCCATACAAACGCGATATATGTAAAACCATCCTAAATATCAGTACAAATTCGACTTTTGACAAAATTAGAATGTCCAATTTGTCTAAAATTGGACATAGGTATTCTTTTTGGGGTAATAAACCTACTTACGAATTTCATTAATATCTATTCAGCTTTATTTTATAGATTATTCATTCTTTTTCCTAGCCTGTTGGTGTTGTGCCACTGCTGGGCAAAGGCCTCCCCTGGGTTCTCCACTCATCCCTATCCTCCGCTACTTCAGGCCATCCATTTTGAAATTTATCGAGGTCGTCCCTCCGTCTCCTTCTTGGTCTGTCTCTGCCACGGCGGCCGTCCGGTACCCAGAAAGTGGCAAGTTTTGCCCACCTTTCTGGCCGCATGCGACAAACATGTCCTGCCCAGCCCCACTTCAACTTGGCAGTTCTAGCACCTACATCCGCAATTCGTGTCAGTGCAGTTCGGTGTTCCTAGATTTTTCATACTTACGCATATTACATAGCGTGTCAATATACTCCCGACATTTCGACATATTAAAGGGGTGACTTAATCCGTCAATATCAACAGCTTTTTCTATGGGACCAATGCTGGGAACTATTTTTGTCATTTCATACAACAGTGTTCAGGCGGGCGCCTGAACACTATTGTATAAATTTGTATGGGAATATCGTAAATTGAGTTTCAAGGTAATATCGAGGGTCAATTTACACTATAAACGAAATAGTATTTTTTGGGTACAAAATCGCATTGTTTCAATCTCTTACTTAGATGACACTCTTCTTTTCATGTCAATAAATATGACTGAAAAAAAATATTTAAGAGGGAGTTATTGATCGGGGGTGTCATCCTCAACTGATTGTCCGGTGGTTACAGGTATGGTATCGGACGCGCGCCCGGCCTCATCGAGCTGCTTCTTGATTTTCTTCATTCATCGATTTGAGAAGTATCCCAATACTTCTATTCCCTTTTCAAATCGAACAAATACCTATACTTCCCAAGCTTTATTAGTTTTTTATTCCACTAAACTTCTAAATGTTTGGACGTATGAAGTGCCATTAAGTTATTTTTTTTAAATTTGGTACCCATGTTTCCATAGTAATGATCGTAACTGTACGAGTGACATGTGTCTGATTAGAGTACAAATCTAGAAGTGTTTCACGTTAGATTCGAAACCGTTCGTTTCCAACGCAGGAGAAGTACTTTGGTTTAGTCATTTGTCAATAAAACAAAATAAATAAATTATTTACATTTTTTATTAATTTTTACGTAAAAATAATACTTTTTTAATTCAACATTTAGCAAAAGCAACATTAATTTGAAGTGATCGACATTAAAAAATATTTTGTATTTGTACTTATAATAAACTAAAGTAAACAAGTAAATATAACAGATAGAAATACGTAGTATCTGAAATGTTTAAACTTTAAACAATATCTTTGTGTCAATTTTCTTCACACCGAAGCGTACTTAAGGCGCTTAACATTTGATCAGACACTCGTTTACATCGGGAGTTTTCAAAAACGTTTAACACGTTCAAAACCGGGAGATAATGTATTGTCCTTCAATCCAAATGTAGACTTGAATTGGAGAATAATATATTTAGCTGATCAGTTCGAAGGCACGAGAAGACCGGTTTTTGCGTGCTTCTTGGCCACTACTACATATTTTGATGCCATTTGGTATAAATTCAAACCTTTCAGATACACGTCCGTACATATACATAGTTTATATCACAATCTCTCGAGTAGAGAACGCTAACTTGACTAAGTTACATACATATAATAGTATTCGGTCTCTTTGCATTGCTTACAATTCACAACGCTGGAGTTGTTCATATCTGCACAAAGACAACCATTTTTATAAAATTATTACCATTATCTTTATTCTGTCACAATCTCATACATGTTTTTAAGAAAAATACAACATATATACATAAATGAGTTCATCAGAACAATTATTTTACAATATTTAAGTCACATAATTCGTTTTATTTAAGGCATACTTAACATGATGCCACTTTAGACACTGTAAAACAATACAATATTTTTATTAAATACAAATGGCTTTCTTCTTCTAGTGTAACTACATTATAATGAACAAGTGATTCCTTCCTAAAAAAAAATCACGAAATAAGTTATCTAGAAAACAAATTGGTAAATCTTGATTGCTTGAAATTTTAAGGTCCGATGATATGATTTTAGGGTTGTATGTGTGCTCTGGCCAAGTATGGCCCTAGTAGTACAGAGAGGGTCGTGCTCCTGTAGTGGAGACTAAAAAGGACCTGATGATGATGTGTTATCGACAAACAATGACAATAGTTCATCACCTTTCAGCTCGGCCGACTAGTGGTAGACCTACATTGAAATTGCACTACAGAGTAAGCCACTTGATAATACGAAATATAAGATGTCATATCACAGTCACATATGTTCAAGAATACGTATATATACAGCGCTAAAACAACTCTTATTAAAAATAATTTTAATTAAAAATATGATTTATTACTTTAGCGCTATATACATTAAGTTTTGAATAAACATAGAATTATGACAAAAGATAGAGATACTCTATTTGACACAGGCATAATTAACAAATATTTGTATCTAGTTTTTTTGCATTATTGACTGTCACTACTAACATACAGGATTAAGGAAGGAAGTAATCTAGGAGTGAACAAATAGGCAAAATATTTTAAACTGGAGTGGTAATTCAATCACAAAGAGGTCATTCACATTTTAATCTACGTAACTTTATAATGGTCAATGGCGCTTAAAAGTTGACTGGATAGCGACGCGAACTCGATATCGGGAAATTGCTGTTTCACCTGCATCAAACGGGGGCGCTACGCGAGCGAACGAGAGGACACGACGATTTTACCAAAATCCGGAGCATTATTCAACGCACCTTCCGTCTTTTAGTATATAAGGAACTTTGAGAAAACTCTATTAAGTTACGGAAAAATATGTTATTAGAACATATGAGTAACCAACTACCTACGTAAGTAAATAATATTGGAATCTTCATGTTCATAATGGTATTTATTTACCTCCAAAGTTGAGTTAAAAATGGTGCTAAAATACCGCTCTTTAGAAGCTTATATTTTTAAACCATTGATTTTTTATCAAGCTGTATAGGAACTTACATTGATTATGATGAGATAAATTGATTTAATTAAAATTTTACCGATATCATCGAATTTCGCCGCGAGTCCCTTTCGCCGTTTATATGGAGGTTTTAGCATCCAGGGGAGCCATTTTGCTGTGATAAGTCTCGCAAGGTTACAGAGCCTTACAGAGCCACTAGTCTGAGGTAAGTAATGGTCTAATCGCAGGCTAAAGTAAACTAACATTACCCCACGTTTTATCATAAGGCTGATCGTGTTTAGATTACCAAAATTATTTTTAGCCAAGATCACTTTTTCACACATAGATGTAATTTATCTATATAGACATTCACAATTTCTACGAACTCGTAACGCACTTAGCATAATCCAATAAATAATCTTTCTGATCAAATCAAAGTGATGACAAGATATTTCTTTTTATGAAATGCGATAGACTTATCGTGTAAAATCATTTAAAAATTAATCGTCATATCTCGTATGCGCATTTTATTTATCTTGCAATCAAATAACTGTTTTTAGGTGTGGTCTGGGTCAGGTTTTGCCATCTAGTAGTCAAAGATAAACATACCCCCCCCCGTCTTATTACAAAACGGACTAAAATTAGTACTAGGTTTAAACCATTGCCCGCCTAAAACAAAGTGACAAGTGATTACTTATTTCGGTCGGGTAATGGTTTAACAGGTACTAAAGTTAGTTTTCGTTTTAATAAGATGGGCCTATTTAATTGATCTATACCATGATTTAATAGTGATTTCTTTAAAAAGGCATTGATCTACAATAGTAGGTACAGTAAAAAGCAATGTACGTGAATCTTACTAGCCTTTTGACCTCTCAACCCCCATGCGGGCCAATCGTGCCATCTACGGCTTGAACTCGAGGGATTCGCTCAGAGATTTGTTCAAAGACATAAATATTTTAACGGTAGCCTCACAGTATATACTCGAATTAACCATTGGAATTACCCTTGAAATTGATATAATTATTGTATTAAAAAAAAAATGAATCACCTGATGCCTCACACTTTATTTTTATAATAATGAAGGATAACAATCTTAGTCATATTTACTTTGCAATAAACGCATTTAGCACTCGCGCCTTTGTTGAAAACAAGCCGACAGCGCAAGATAGCAGTAATCCTATGCATAAATACTTATCAGACTGAACTAGACCGGCGATATCGCGTGAAATGCAGGGACCATTTTCTTTTATTACGTCTGCTTACCGTGTAATCTCTATACGAAGTCATATATATACGTCTGAGCACATCTTATGGAAAGTGGTTTCTGGAACATGATTTTCCGGGTCACAATTATCCGGGTAATTATTGTCATAGCTGATTCCACTAGGAGGTAAAAGACACCATATATAGGTATATTATTTTATGACAACGTATATGAGACTGTAAATATACATATGAAATATAACCATTCACAGTTTATACCAACACCAATCGTAAACATGTGTCCATGATTGGTGCAAATATTTTATATGCAAGCCACAGCGCTAAGAGGCTAAGAGACAAACAAACAAATTACATTTATTAATTTGAGTATGACTTAAATTAATAAATGTAATTTGTTTGTTTGTCTATCCTCATCAATCGCGAGAAACGCAAGACTGCAATGGATTTTCTATTGTTATGCGGCCGGTTGTTGGTTGATAGGTAAAAATTGTTTGTTTGTTTATCATTAATATGATAAATTGACTCAGGTAGATTTATATAGGTATGCTAAAAAGAGACACTGTAAAGAATCTGGCAATCAGGAAATTAAAGAATAGAGGGCTGACCAAAAATCTTGATACAATATATACATACAAATAAAACTTGTCGTGACAATCATGTCAATTTCCCTGTTCCAGATCATTCTAGTTCCAACCAGTTTGAACCTCCTTACAAAAACAAATTTATCAAAATTTTATTTTATTACTTCTGTGTTCGCTACAATGTTCTTGAAACTAACGCAATTAGACGACATTAACAATAAAAAAACAAATATAAAACTTGTCACACCCGTGCTATTTTTTCGAGATTGCCGACGTAATTTTGAATCCGTCAGTGTAGTGTTGTGCTGTGGTCGAAATTTTCGAGAACTGTGAGAACGGGTCGGAAATTTTTCTTGAGAATTTCTTCCTCTTCCTCTCATGTGCGGGAATTATTGGGAAAATTTCCCGCAAATATCCGTGAGAAGGAATTCATGAAAACAGAGAATTTCTCTCTGCTCTGGCACATCACTAGTCAGTAGCCTATTCAGGCGAATGCGGGAAGCGCAGTGACGGGACAATTCCGACAATAGCACGTGAGTGACCCGTTTTATACATAATACAATTTTCTTATTCTTAAGTTTCATACTTTGCCGACGCAAGATTTATGCAACACTTACAAAATGCTAACGTTTGATTAAGTTTTTAGAATATTACCTATTGCCATCGCCGAGGACATCCGTTCAACCTATCTTTTTTGCCATTTCATAGACAAACATTGTTCCCATTTCGCATCTAGAAGCAAACTACGAACAAAGTTAAGGAACATTCGAGTGTATCCTTACTAATATTATAAATGCGAAAGTGAGTTTGTTTGTTTGTTTGTAACGCTTTCACGCCGTAACTACTGAACCGATCATCATCAAATTTTGCATACAAGTTCTCTGGAGTACGGAGAAAGACATAGGCTACCTTTTATCCCGGGAGAAAGTACTATTCCCGAGGGATCGACATTGACGCGGGCGGAGCCTCGGGCGAAAGCTAGTCAATTGTAAAGTTGTCCAAGGGTGACAAATAGAAATTATTCCTTTTTTCTTTCTCTGCTATTGGGTAGCGTTTTGTGGTCGTTGCAAAAATAACGCTATACATAAACTACTAAAACCGACGTGAGTTAGCCACCTATTTTAGTCCGAAATGCCGACTACAGACTATTCAGTGCGAGTCTCGGTGACTACTAGTTAGGAGAGTTGAAAAACAAATTGACGTTTTACGACTAAAATGCTTCACCTAACTCTTCGTTTTAGTAGTTACTTATGTTGTCCGCCTAACAACATAACGCTATATATATATATTTACTAAGCTATAACAATGTTCATTATATTGTCACTTACACATCGTATAGTTCATATTTTCTAATCACCGGGTCCAATAATTAGCGCGCTGACTGCGAAGAATAGGAACACTACACCACCGATTATTGTAACTGTAAAAAAAAAGTTCGATTATATATAAAAAATATCTTGGTGAAGCTTTTTTTATATTTTGGAGAAATCTTATGCGAAAAGTTGTTTAAACGGAGGAGACATTTGTTCAAGGGTATAGTTTAAATGTATGAAGAAATATAATGTTCATAAAATTTTTAATCCAAAAGAAGTCTTTATCAAGGTAGTATTCAAACAGAATTTTCGAATAAATATGACCTAATACCGCGTATTTATTTCAATAAATATACCTGTGATTTATTTTAAAGCTACTTCGTTGTCTAATATCATTCTTTTCCCCTAATAACGAATTGACGCGAGCGGAAATTTTAATCTAAAACAAATGTTGGAATTTACTGAAATAAAAACTCTTTATCACATTATAACAAATACAGATAAAAGCGAGGAAGTGTATGTATTTTAAAACAGTGTTTTAATTTACCTACATTTCTTTAACGGATTTGGATACAATAAGGCCATCCTTATTTATTTTTATACTAGCAATGCCTTTGCACTAGTAGTTGTTACTACGTTTAAACTTAACCATATCCGATCACTGGTTCTTGTATCCCACGGTAGAAGTTAACTGCCCATTTGAACAAGAGTTTCTGGACCAAATTTCTCGTTTATGCAATCATCATTTCAGCCGTAAGAAGTCCACTGCTGAGCAAAAGCCTCTCCCAAGGATTCCTCGTTCCATGAGAGGATATTGCCGTACTGACCACACTTGGCAGGCGGGTTGGCGAGCGCAGTTTATTTGGCTTCTTGTTTTTCCGATGCTGCTGGCCATCGGATGCACTTTGAAGCTGGGAAAGGATAGGAATTTGTTGTGTTTTGGAAAGGGAATGAAGAATGGGATACTACTCACTCGGATGAATAGGGGAAAAACAAGTAGCAGCTCGGGAGGCCGGACGCGCGTACCCGATTACATACATGTAACCACCGGCCAAGCAGTTGGCCAAGGATGATAATACTAGCTTCAAAATGTAACATATGTACCTGCCAACAGGTAGGTACAGTAGAGAAAGCTTACTTTTAGTTTATATTATAAGACACTCACCAGTCCTAACCGAGATCTTCTGTGCCACCATGCGGCCTCCAATGACGGCCAGTCCTGTACATAAGGCGTGTCCCAACGACCCTCCGACCACGACTCCCACCGCGTCCTCCCTAGTCGCCAGCACAACAGTAGCCAGCTGCGATCGATCACCCCACTCCGCAAGGAATGTCAACGACGCCGCCTGGAGCAACACCTTTATTACGGCGTTACGTCTCCGCCGTCTGTTCTCCGCTTGACCCTGTTCTATCATGTCTAGGGTCTCTTCTTTTTCTTCCTGTAATATTACATTGGTGATTTTAGTATTTTGTTTAATTTTTATCAGTTCCTTCTTCTTATTTATTAAATTCTTGTCTATGGGGCTACTCAAGCTATCCAATTCTGTGTGTCTAAAGGTAGTTCTTAAGACTACCTTACAGGAGCCAACTTGTATTTAGTCTACCACAGAAAAGCAAACTATGCACAGTAGTTTAGAAAACTTATTATCTTTCTCTCTCATTATATAATAGTTATAGGATTAGGAAAATTAATTTATCCCAGTTGACCTCTCTTTGTGTCTATTATGTCTCCACATGGAAGGCAAGCAGCAACTTGAAGGCGGCCAAAGTTCGGTTGGCCAATGAGACCACATTGTAAAATGTAAAACTTTTAAGCAACCTCTTAAAAATCTCTTACACCTAATTATTCATAATATAGTACATACAAAAGCGGTTGAAAATACTTATAACTACCAAATGCAAATACAAAAGTGCTACAGCGCAATAATCGCCGTAAAAAAGCATCACGGCATGCGGCGTCAAATGAAAACATGACAAACAGTAAATACATTCTAAAGCATGAGTATGTTGAAGAGACTGGTGAATTTAATATCCCTTAAATAAACAATTTGGTAAATTTTCTTTCTTCGGCACTTAAGAATAGATTGTATGTAAAAACACACAGCGGCCACAATGTATGTGAGACGTGACGCATGTCTGATAAGCAGAGGCTCTTGAAAAGATACTGAATCATCGTGTCTTTGTCTGGTCCGATTACACAGAGCAACACTTTACTGAATGAGTTATTATTCTTATTTGTAAAGATTTTGAAACGAAGTTAATATAGGACGGTGTGTCAAATCTATTGTTATTTTTATGTTTGTTACCTTAACTTAGTTTTAAGTGTAACCCCGCCATTAATGAACAGAACAATATATTTTTATTAAATGGATCTTTTTAAGATCGTCCCCATACAATTTTCATCAAATTTATTTTAGTGGCCGAAGGTGTTTTTTTAATGAAAGATTATTGGACGGGAAACTTCTAAAGACACGTTGAGCAATTTTGGGATAATTTTTATACTAGTGTATAGAAGTTATCCTAAAATTAACTCAATCTACTGAACTGTGTTTTTATAAGTTAATTAAAAGCTGATCTATCTAAGATACGAAATCAACAACATGTTTCTAAATATAGAGATGCGATCCCTAACAAGGAGTATACTTTCAATGCGTAATTAAATTATAAGCGGACCATTTATTAAGCATAGTTTTGCAAGGATATAGAACTTAATATTATTTTTCCGTGAATATCATTAAAACTAACGTGAGAATCGAAGAATCCCGAGTCCATACTGTATAGGCCCGGAATATGTAGGCGTCGCGCATCCCAAAATTGAAAATGGATTCCTGATGAGTCACATACGACGTTAGAATTTTTTAGCTTACGTAAATATCCATTGCGTGAGGTAGGTATACAATTTTTTGTTGCACTCAGTAGCTACGCGCAATAGATGCCTTGGGGACCAGTAACTCTATAGTACTTTGACGATATCATAGCAAAGAGTTGATGATTTTATTAGCAAATAACGTACTCAAAGTAGAAGCGGCGAATATCCAACGAAAGCTTTGGATTATTCAACGGTCCGCTTATAATACTGACATGGTTATGAATGCATGATCATAGCAATGTTGGCAAAGTTTTACCAGAGGAGTAAGATATTGTACTAGGTAATTCGTCTTTACATATGTTGCTTTTTCATTTTATATTGAAACTTTCTGGTGAAACTTCAGCAATATTCACGAGATACTGCGGTGGACGAAGGCGCAACGCGTTTTCATGATACATTGCTTTTCGTACACTGAATATTTTTTGATTGGCTGTGACCAGCGAGCATTGAACGAAAAAAATGCGCTCCGCCGCTCTTCTCCGCGCAGACTTGCCAATGAGCCATATTACAAGCACAAGTTTATCCAAATGCTGAATTCCTTTGCACTTCGATAACTATGGAAGCCGTCAAAAAGCTTTTTATACGAAATGTGATGCGTGATGGAACATAAAACAAAAAGGCTGGGCTAAAAGAAAAAAAAACTAAGGTGTCATTCGTACTGCCAGGCATAATGTCGTAAGATCACCCTCAGCGGTTCTGATTGAGTGGAGGGGCCCGCTTGGGGCTCCTCTGGGGCTGTAGAAGGATCTGCTTCTGGGGTGCGCGAGGGCCCCGGATCCTGTGACTCTGAACGCACAGACGTTGGGGACCCCACAGTGGGCGACCTCGACTGTTCTTTTGCGATTTCCTGTGCAGCACCATACAAGTTTTACGGTCTAGCGAAGCCAAATCACACCAAACCCATTCGGTAAAAAAATACACTCAAATATAGCTCTCAAGCCGTACTCGCTAAGTGCAGTTTTCAATGACAAAATAATATTTGGCATTGAAAAGTACAACAACAGAGTAAGAGTAAAATTTTTATATTTGAATGTTTATTATGCCGTACGGGAGTGATGTGTTATGTCTGCTGAGATCTTAATTTTGAATGTTACTGGCAACTTTAATTAATCGCAGCCAGGATTCATTTTAATTTCAAAAACCTCCTTCCCTTTTTACTGTAAAAAGATTTAATTACTTTTTTGTGCCAGTTGTAAATTTAGTTTATACGTTCTTAAAAATATAAATTAAAAAAGGAATTCAACATTTGTACAGCAATATCTATTATTTCTAGAGGAGAATAAATATAACATGACCGAATTACACTAATCTTATCTTAAAAAGAATAAGCACTGTGAAAACACACAACTCTCAATACCAGTATATCACATGTCCATCATTGGTGATAAAGCTCGAAAATTTATTCAAGCAAGACATAAATAAATTTTCGGTAAAAGACGAACACATTCCCACTAAGTATAAGTTTATCATTAAACATTTGTAAATAAAAATAAATATGGTATACGTAATTTAGAGTGAATTAGCGTCTAAACCAATACAAGTATGTATTTAAAATGAGTTCTCCCTGCGGTTAACGATACCGAATTAATGCGGTTGTAGCTTATTAAAAGTAATGGGGAACATGGTGAACAGATTTTGAAAACGTACCCCTTAGGCTTGGGGGCCCTATTTCTATAGCACAACAAAACTGATATGTGCACACTCCCATTGGTGTGAATAAATTCATATAACGAACTAAAAAAATTCGCTGCGCTCGTGTTAACGACTGATGAGTTCAAAAGTCTTAAAAATAGCTTATATTTCTTGCTGGCTCTGACGATAACTACGTGATAACACAAAAAACAATGACAGGTCTACTTTTAGATCGAAATCAGTGTGTTTGTCGATATCGTTCAAAATCAATAAAATCGGCCAAGTTTTATCGAAAGATAAGGAGTGCGCGTAGCAGATTTGATAATAAGCACGAAATATAATGACCATAGGTAGAAAATGTTTTTACAAATAGCGGTTCAAAGTTGTCAAATACTTGTGCTTCATTTTCATATTTTTGTCTGTGGTTCCGGAGCTGACCAAGGAAGGTTGGCGTCAGGAAGGTGGCTTTAAAAACTTTGCCAAATCCCACTATCGAGAAAACAAAAGAGAATTGGATAAAACGAAAAACAGGAAAATCGCACTTATTTTCTCGTGGTATAATATAACTACCGTTATTTTTCCCGTAGTACACATACATACATTCATAGGATTACGTCTTTTTCCCTTGCGGGGAAATATATAATGGTAGATACACAATCTCATACAAAATAAAGCTTTAATAATCGTCCCGAGTCAAAACATCATGCATACTTACAAACAACGACAAAAACGTTACATACCTACTGAAAGTATAACTCATCTTTTTTTCACTTTAGATGCGTAGTTTTTGCATCTTTTCACAGTACTTTCGTCATCGCGTGCACAAAACAGCTCCGAAAATCGATTAGACCGCTGTTTTGCCGGTGCCACTTTTCGAGCGTGAATCGTGTATCGACCATTATATTTGATCGAAGAATGTAATCAAAAAACTTTATCTGTTTTCTACTTAACCTTATCGGAATCAAAAAAGGCCGCGAAAACTCTTCCGCGCTGTCAAAAAAACCGGTAAATTACCCGGACCTTGTTCGTTTCCTGCGAAAATCTACTAGCTGACGCTAATTCATCGTTAAATTATTTACATTTCAACAAGTAAAAGGGGAAGGGAATTTGATGTTAGTATTTCAATTTTTGACAGAGCTCTGAAACTAGCGCGATTCCAAACATACATATAAATAGCTACCACCACCCTTTGCATAAGAGGTAAATATTTATAATAACTATTATTATTTATGAAGGCGAGAACTATAGACCTAGCACTTTAATCATACAAAACATGGCGAAACTATAAGGGTTCTTTGTTTACTACGGAACCCTAAAAATTACGGTTTTGCAACTGGCCACTTCAAAAATAGCGTTTGGCCGTGGTACTACCGAGTGTCCTGCAAATCCACATTGGTAAAGTCTGTCTGGCCAAATGGTTTGCGCGCTTTGACAAGGCGGCAGTTTCAAAGCCTCGGCACGCGCTCAACAGACACAGGACATGTTGATGCGTCGCGCGGAACGGCTGTTTATCTTATTACGCAGCGAATAAAGTAACACGTTGAAAAAATTAAGCCTCTACCTATTACGGTTCAATAGATACAGCCAGGCGAACGGGTGGACATTGGAGACTTAAGTAATACGAGCAGGTTCGCTTTGGGTTTCAAAAAAGATCATCATCATCAGGTCTTTTCAGTCTCCACTGAAGAAGCATGACCCTTTCTGTACTGCCAGAACCATATTTGGCGAGAGCAGACAGAGGATTTGGCCTACACTCTCCTCGGTGGCTAGACGGGTTGGAGAGGTCTCATTGATGTTTATGAGCTTTGTTTAGCTTATATTTCTGAAGTCGCCTCTAACGACCTCCATGGGAAGAGTAGGAGTGGTCCTATTCTACTCTGCCGGAAACCACACGGCTAAATAAAAAAAAAGACAAATTGCTAAAATGTTAAGCAAATTCCATAGTTATTGTAAATATTTTCCCCATTGTTTGATAAAATTGAATAACGTTAAGCATACTTTCAGACTAAATGATTAAATAGAGACATTTTCCAAACAAATCATTTATATCTCATTTTTTTTAGTCCAAAAAAGGTGCATCACACTCGATTATATAGGATATTATATAAGTATCGTATACAGCAAGCAATACAATACAATCAAATACAATTATACGGAAAAATCACACAGATTGAGCTTGCCCCAAAGTAGGAGGCGTGTTGGAGACTTGTGTTTTGGGATACTTACTCAACGATACTATATTTTATAACAAATACATATATAGATTAACATCCAAGACCCAGCCAATCTGAAAAATATCGTTTTCTATCTTGACCTGACCGGGAATCGAACCCGGGCACTCTCGTGTCGCAGGCTGGCGTGTTAACCACTGCGCCACGGAGCTCGCCATTATAAAAGTCTTGTGGCGACTGTTAGTACCTACTAATGAATCATTTACTCTTGGTCATTAAAAACAACAAATTCAGTTATAAAGTTGATTACTTTGCTGATTGACGATTAGCATACAGTTAAAACAACAAGTCTAGAAAGATGTAATTTAAACTGCAACACAAAATCTAAATTCCGCTGAGCTAAAAACATACATACATATTATCACGCTTTTATCCTTGACGGGGTAGACAGAGCCTCATTATTAGTGGGCGCATAGGTGGAAAACGAAATCAACATAGTGATAGGCTGCTAGCAGCATTGTCTTATAGTATGCTTCCTTATTTTCGCCCATTCCCTCAGCCGGCTTTTACGGCTTGCGCGGGAAGAGACGCAGCTGGTACTTTCTACGTTTTTTCTTTTCTCCCAGACCAGCATGGGCGAAATTATACGATTTCAAGATTTCAGTTTTAAGAGAATGGGAGATATTTTTTTATGAAAAGCCATGCGAGGAATGTCTTATCTAGTCTGAATATATGCTTGACGTTCAACCAACCAACACCAACAACTAACAAGATCACTAAACCCCCAATAAAACAACTTACCTGATCCTCTCTCCTCTTCAATTCACTCTGTACTTCTTCCAACTCCTCTTGCCCCTCATTAGGATCCATTTTCCACCCGTCTCTCAACATTTTCAGTCCAAATATGGCAAACAGCGCTGCGCTGATGTAGTGCGTATAGACCCTTGGAATAACCGTCGCTATCCAGCCAAAGGCGGCGGATAATATCGTCATGAAGACCAGGGCAGATATGGCGCCAGCGAAGACGATGACCCGAGGGTGTTTCATGGCCATAATGGCCGCGATGAAGAAGGTCTTGTCTCCTAATTCTGATACGATGACCACGGAGATGGACGCGACGAACCCTTGCCAGAAACTGCCTTGGATTGTCGCGCGCTGAAATGAAAACAGAAAACTTTGTGACTTGACTGAAATTTATGATGAACCATATTTATGAAGAGGATTTTATTTTGAGGACGCGCGTCCGGCCTCTCAAGCTGCTACTTGTTTTTGCCCCATTCATCCAAGTGAGTAGTATTATAATACGTTCAATCCCTTCTCAAATTCTTTCTTCCTTAGCTTAAAATGCTTTCGATGGGCAGCAGCGTCCGAACCACACGGAACAACACAAGAAGCCAAAGAAACTAGAGTATGGCAATGTCCTGTATGTTTAAACGATGTATCGTTCCATGGGAGGACATTGCCATACTCCTACGCTTGGCGGGTTGGCGAGCGCAGTTTCTTTGACTTCTTGTGTTGTTCCGTGTGGTTCGGAAGCTGCTGCCCATCGCTAAGGAAGAAAGAATTTGAGAAGGGATTGAACGTATAGGATACATCCTTGATTCCCTGTCCAGAAGTGGACTTTTTGATGATGATGATGAAATAGGTACCTATTAACCTCATATGTTATATATTGTTATTTTATACATTCGTTTTTTAAAAGTCATAAAATAAAAAATAAAGTATTATTTTTAAAATATAAGAATATATTTCCTTAAATTACTTTATGATCGAGTGACAGTTGTTTATATTGTTCAGATTTATACTGATTTATGATTGTCGGGAAGAAAAGTTCATGATTTTTTTTTCCATATATTACGATATTCGGATAAAGCTAATTTTTTTTTATCCGGCGCGATTTTGTCACTATGATGACGGATAATAAGTTACTGTTTATCTCTGAAAACAAAGTTAAGTTACTTTGTTTTCAGAGATATCGTGTTCATCTCCATGACCAACCCTTACAGATTTATTATTAGTATTGATATTGATATGTAAAAAAACAACAGGTTACATTCTGGGAATGCTGGCTGAAGTGAAAACTCGTCTTTGCGGCGGTCTCAGGTCACGTGTCCGTCTTACGAATTTTCGATCAAGTCACATGTCCTGCAAGGGTTTAACATTTTTTACCCATCCCAAAAAGGGCACAACGCGGCTAAATATATTTTCACTTCAAAAAAACAAGCAATGCTTGTGTGTGTGAATGACTGAGTGGCGTCACGGTTCAAGTTTTTATCCATAATCATAGGCCCATTATTTATACTTATTCTATCCACTATACTTATGTTATTCGTGATTATATTTCGATTTATGTAATGTGGCATTGCCGTTTTTTCTCACGTCACAATACATTGCAGAATGTTGGTAACCAAAAACAAACTTGGAACATAATACCTTTATTTGTTATAAATTTAAACACAATAGTGTTGTCTGATCTGTATTACATAACGTGAATTGTCTGAGCTGTTGTTAAGTTTATTTAAATGTTTTATCTATATGACATGAGTAAATTTGAAGTAACTATGAACACGTGTGTGTATTTAGATTCCTCGTGCCACGTAAACTATTCCCACTAATGTTAAGATTGAAATTGATGAAGTTGAAGCGGTAGTGGCTTAGTGGTCTGAGAGTGTGACCTATTAACGAAAGGCCCCAGGTTCAAACCCCGCCTGTCTCGACTTGTACCTCTTGAGTTTGTAAACCAATTTGACTAATACGGTCATTTTTATCAACCGCTACGCAAAATACCACGGGCCCCCGTTCCTAGGGGGGCCCGGCCCAGGGGGTAAAGCTAAGCCACCAAGAAGTCATTCGCTGAACTCTAACTCGGTATAAAAAGTATGACCGTTAAAATACCAAATTTATCTGCATCTACACTTCTCCACTCATATTATTTTTTTTAGATTTGATTGTTTGTTTGACCAATTTGAAAAATTCTTTCAACATTAGAATCCTACATAATTCCTGATCATAAATATCAGAATATTGTTAGATTGAATCGGTTTCCAGCCGAAATAAGTTCGAGTATCGATGTCTCCAATTAAATATCTTTAAGGTGTTTGCTCCAAAATTTTGCACATAATCGCTGCACAACATGGCATTTGAGAGAAAATATAGAAGGGACGTACTTCCATACAAGCGTAGTACCAGTAAAACAATGATTTTTTCTATTTTTCACATCTATTTTTCAATTCTCTCGAGCTAAGTATTTTCTCTTATGAAAAACATCGAAACGTGCGTATACACCTAAAAGCGACTATTATACCATCCTGAATCTAGGATCCGGAATTTAGCATCCGATAAGGACAAGAAATTCAGTCGTCAGAGCTCCTGATTACACCGTCCAGAACGTGTCCTGAACGGAGACTGCGCGTCCTGACAGAGCCATCCGTTGGCCATCCTGAATGCGTGACAGGGACGCCGCTATACGTGCGACGCGATTGGAGATATTATAGTTTCGTTTCTAACGTATAGCGGCGTCCCTCTCATGCGGCGATCCTGAATTCCGGATGGTTTCACTTTACGCTTCCGTTATGCTTCCGATAAGGACGTCGGAAGCCATTCTGTCCTGACAACGGGTCGGCGATTAAACTGTCCGTTGACTATCCGTTGACTGAATTCCGGATCCTGAATTCTGGATGGTCTAATTGGCGCTAAACTCCCTACTCTAAAACACGGAGAAATATAATCCGTTTGAACATACAGCGTTTACTCCTGCCGCGCCCGCAGGCCCACTATACATCTCAGTGTCCCTGATGAACATAGGCTATAGAATAAAGACATACGAGTATATCTACCCGCGCAAAGCCGCGATGGGCCGCTAGTCTTTTAAATATTCAGAAAAGTGACTTCTTTAGGCAATACGGCAAATATATTCAACTTTAAACGATCTAATGATAATGGAATCCCACATCCACATTAAGTATTTTATGTTTGCTTTGAATTATGAATATTACTCATGTAAATATTTGAGAGGATGTTTTAGTTACTGGAGTATCAGGTATGAAGAGCTGTTGCATTAAAATTATTCCTTTTAAAGCTTCGTGTTTTATGCTCTATGTGAGCATAAAACATGAAGCTTTAAAAGGAATTATTTTTTGATAGATATGAAATTATTATAATAATCCTCATATAAAAAAACCGGCCATGTGCGAGTCCGACTCGCATACGAAAGGTTAAGTATACTACTTACGTGTAAAATTATTAAAAAAAATATTATATGACATGACTAAAATTTATGCTTTTCGCAATTTTTCCTTTATCTGTGCAATAAACGTAAGCTTCGTTTCGTACCCGTGCTTCGTACCAAATTTAAAGATTCTGAGTTCACGAGTTGATTCGAGAATTGAATTGCGCTTTTTTGGCGTCTCAATATTATAATAATTTCATATCTATCAAAAAATAATTCCTTTTAAAGCTTCGTGTTTTATGCTCTATGTGAGCATAAAACATGAAGCTTTAAAAGGAATTATTTTTTGATAGATATGAAATTATTATAATAATCCTCATATAAAAAAACCGGCCATGTGCTAGTCCGACTCGCATACGAAAGGTTAAGTATACTACTTACGTGTAAAATTATTAAAAAAAATATTATATGACATGACTAAAATTTATGCTTTTCGCAATTTTTCCTTTATCTGTGCAATAAACGTAAGCTTCGTTTCGTACCCATGCTTCGTACCAAATTTAAAGATTCTGAGTTCACGAGTTGATTCGAGAATTGAATTGCGCTTTTTTGGCGTCTCAATGACTCCAAAAAGAGAAATTAAACGCTTCCTTTATTGTAAAATTTTACGTCATTTTTACCTTTCATCTCTTCCAACTTTACCAAATCTTTATCATCATCAATAACACCCTTATTAATATTATAAATACGAAAGACAGGACGTGACGCCTTCACGTCCTGTCTACTGAACCGATCGTCATGAAATTTTGTATACCCGTTGGTTTGGGTACGGAGAAGTTATTATTCATTAAGTCATTTAGTAAAATTGTTCCCGAGGGATCGACATTGACGGGGGCGAAGCCGCGGGCGAAAGCTTGTAGGCTATAAGAGTAAATCGCGGGCGAAAGCTTGTAGGCTATAAGAGTAAATTAATGTATTATTGAAAACGTCCATTCATAACGATCTACAGTCCATAGCATTGCAAGCAATAGGTAATATAAAACAATATTTCACGGCCACGAGGTGCATAAAATGCTAATACTATTGTTGTGGTTATATAATGTAACATGATGTTTACCTGTAACTTCATATATCCAAGTTAACCTAGCTAAGATAATTTCGCTTGCTAATTTCTTAGGTTCACATACCTTTTTTTGGCATTCTATCATCTTTTCCAATTTATTTTTAAACTTGCTTTCGCCAGCGGCTCCGCCCGCGTCTCTGTCGATCCCTCGGGAATAGTACTTTTTCCCGGGATAAAAGCCTATGTCCTTCTCCGTACTCCAGAGAACTTGTATGCAAAATTTCATGAATATCGGTTCAATAGTTACGGCGTGAAAGCGTAACAAACAAAGAAACTCACTTTCGCATTTATAATATTAGTAAGGATTATACTTTGTATTTAACATATCATATCTAACCGGTCAAACCAAACCAAAGCATTTTCCGACTCTTTATATACTACTAGCTGTTGCCCGCGGCTCCGCCCGCGTTAATGTCGTTCCCTTGGGAACAGTAGAAATGATAAAAATTCCATACAAACCCCTGCCCCTTTGCTTTTTCCCCGTAAGGGGGAATTTAATACATTTCACCTGCATAGATCTTTAGCCCTTAAGGAGGGGATTTTGCCCATTTCACCTACACAGATATTTTTTTATTGTAATAGAGAACTTCTTATTGTCATATTTATAAGTAAATAAAAAAATCCATACAAACTTTACCCCACCTATTCTACCCCTTCAAAGGGAAATTTCGACCATTTTAACTACACAGATGAGAAAATTTCCATACAATACCCCCCCCCCCCCCCCCTTATTCTCTTAAGGGGGAAATTTTGTACATTTCACCTACACAGATCTTTTTTAATTGTAACCTAGAACGTATATACTTATTTTCATACCTCTAAGTCTGGAAATGGAAAAATTCCATACAAACTTTACCCCCTATTTACCCCTTCAAGGGAGAATGTTGTCTGGTTCACCTAAACAGATCTTTTTGATTTTAATTGAGAACTTGCGTACCTACTTTCAAACTTCTAAGTCCAGAAATGAGAAAATTCCATAAAACTTCAACCCCTTTGATTTTCTAAAAATCCTTTCTTAGTGCTCATTTACATCATAAAAAGAATCCCTGTGCCAAATTTCAAGTTTCTGCGCACAGTAGTTTCGGCTGTGCGTTGATATATAAGTCAGGTTTGCCTTTGGCCCGCAGCTCCGCCCGCATAAGTGTCGATTTCTCAGGAACAGTAGAATTATTAGTTGAACCCGGAATACATTAGTTCATGACTTTCAATGAAACACCTTTATATTGAATTTCAATTGAATAACTTCAAAAACGGAAAGTTTCATACTAACTTTGCATCCCCGTTATATCCCCTTAAGGGATGATTTTTGAGAATAATATTTTACTCGTGTTTCATGCCTTTTAGTAAAGAACCTTCATGCTGAATTTCATTCGACTAACTTCAAAAATGGCAAAGTTTCATGCTTACTTTGCACCCCTATTTTACCCCCTTAAGGGATGATTTTTGAGTAAAATATTTTACTCGTGTTTCATACCTTTCAGTAAAGAACCTTCATGCTGAATTTCATTCGAATAACTTCAAAAACAACAAAGTTTCATACTAACTTTGCAACCCGTTTTTCCCCCTAAGGAGATGAATTTCCAAAAATCCTTTCTTAGTGCTTTCCTACGTTATAAAAGGAATCCCTGTGCAAAATTTTAAGTTCCTAACCCTTATAGTTTAGGCCCTGCGTTGATATGTCAGTCAGTCAGCTTCTCCTTTTTTTTTAGCATGGATTACTATGGATAGTATGGATAGGTATAATGCTGTCGTATAATGATGATGAATTGACTTTGGATCGGAATTTTCTTATGTCACTTATTATTTTATTTTATTTTTGCTATATGTTTGCAGGCAAACTCATGCCTTGAGTTCATTCAAATGACGATAACTTTTTTTTTAATGAACCGATTTTGATGAAACAAACTTTAAATGTTAAACTGAGTTAAAACAAAGCAATTGGTGAAAGTTTGATGTAAATCGGTTCAGTATTTTCGGAGATAATCGTGATCATACATACAGACAGACAGACAGACAGACAGACAGACAGACAAGAAATTCCAAAAAAATTTTTTTGCTTTCTATTATTCTTTTTAAGTGTCCCTCTATCCATTTCAGTCAAAAATTCGAAATGTACAGACAAAATAATTTTACTGTTTTATTATATGTATAGATTACTAGCTGCCCCGGCGAGCTACGTTTCGCCATAAGTTAAAAACTATCGTATCTCTCAAGTTGGATCGAACTGCACATGGTGTGCGAATTTTATTATAATCGGTTAAGTGGTTTAAGAGTCCATTGAGGACAAACATTGTGACACGAGATTTATATATATTAAGATATTACTTAAATTCATATTTACTGAATTCATGTTTATATATTCATATATTTTCTTGTAAGAACAATATTTTTATCATGCTGTGTATACCCACTTTTGGTCTTACACTGGTTGTAAGACCATTGTATCTTTATATGTGGAATTTTACTATAAGAATGTTTAAGTTGTAATACTGTTGTGTGCACCAATAAATAAAAAGAATCAAGCAAGTTTTTGATAAAACATATGAATGGCGATATTTAGGCTTAAGAGATTTAGAAAATTATTAATTATATATAATCTATTTGTGTGCGTATGTTTTGGGGTACAGTCTAGTGATTATACTAGGTATATATTTTCTTGTGATTTTCATACTGTAATGATTGTTACCCGTTGACGTACCAAAATATATAAAATAAAATTGTTGTTACACGCTTTTCATTAACTTCACCTGTATGTTTGTTTCTTTGTAACTTTTGTTTGTAACCGACTTCTTTGAACTCCATTTTGACCCACTTTAAACAGTCAGATTTCACTTAAATTTTGTAGACTCATCAAGGACCGGTGACAATACAATAATTTGATAAATGCGTGTTTTTTTTTGGTTTAAAAACTATATTTATTTTAAATTCAAAATAAACTTATCCTGCTTCCTATCATTTGTCTCTTCTTTCCTATCTCCTCTTTCACCTTTTCGTTGCTCCATCTTTCAGCTCAGCTGATTGTCTTCATCTATGTTTTTTTTTTTTAATTCGTGAACGTAATTGCAAAAGCAATTCTCTTATAGTATGCATCTGACTTCATGTTTATTTAAAAGATATTTTCGCTGTTAACTGTATCGCTATGTTAATTTGTTAACGAACGAGTTCACAACATCCGAATGAATTAACGTTATCCTTGATAAGTAATAAACGCGAGCAAGTTTACAAAAAAAACAGTAAATATCTGTTAACTTAGAAGGCCTCCTCGCTCTAGTGGTTAAAATTTGCAAAGCAAGTACTAAGCAACGCTCTACTAGGAAAAATAGCAAAAAGCATAAATTTTTAGTTACATCATATAATAAAATATTAAACTTATAGATAATGGTACGGAACCCGACTCGCACTTGGCTGGTCTTTTTTAATACCATAACGATAAAAATGTAGAAATATCAATCGAAACTCAACATGCATCTCGTGGTATCAATAATATAAATCCGTCATTCAACATTCTACAACGTGATGTACGTAGACGATAGACCAGTCTTGCGTGCCCGAATAGCCAAACACAAACAAGCAAGACCTATATTCAATGGCGTATCAACAGGGTGGCAATGCTGGCAAAATGCCACGGGCCCCCGGTCCTAGGGGGCCCCGGACGGCGAGCAGCGGTAAGGAGCCGCTGAACAAACTCTCATGGGCCCACTGTATGAATTTGCTACGGGCCCAAATTGTATAGTTACGCCACCGCCTATATTTAGCTTCAAGGAGTGGCGTATAAGCAAGGTCAAGGTCGTGGACAGCGAAGGCGGGTGCTAATGGTGTTTTCTGGACATATTGCTTGATATACTATATTTATCTTTTTTAGTGTTCCCTACCTGAAAAGGGAAAAACGGAACTCTCATAAGAACACTTTGTTGTCCGTCTATCTTTCTGTCTGTTAAGACCCTTTTTCGCGTTCAGGAACGCGTGGAAGTGTCAAGCTGAAATTCATATCAAATACTCAGGTCTACTGTCTTTGGAGCTGTGAATCAAACTTCTAAGTAAACGCAATCAAAAGATACAGTCGTACGGAATCAAAACTTACAGGAATCTTCCTGTGAACTCAGAATCTTAAAATTTGGTACGAAGCAACGTCTTATAGCACAGATAAAGGAAAAATTGCGAAAAGCATTTTATTTGCCGTTTTTATAGATAACGGTACGGAACCCTTCGTGCGCGAGTCTGAATCTCACTTGGCGGTTATTTTAGGTTATTGGCCAAATATTTTGAAAGTTAATGTTATCAAATATTACTATTATTAGTAATGCTATTATTAGTGATGTTATTACCCGACAACGGTTTATCGGACTCCGACTGTGTCTACTTTGTCTTGAGTGGGATACCATATGTATGTAAATTTGCACATAATATACCTATTCTGAAACTTTACTTCTTGTCGATATGAGATTTTACTCATTTTCTCTACTATAACTGTGACACTATTTTCTGGTCGATATAAGATATTAATCATTTCCCATACAGCTGTGTGCCTATTTTTAACTACCTTTTTTTGTGATAGAGGATGGCAAACGAGCAAACGGGTCACCTGATGGTAAGTGATCACCGCTGCCCATGGACAACTGCAACACCAGGGTGTGACAGGTGCGTTGTCGGCCTTTCAAGGAGTTGGGGGAAGGAAATGGGGAGGGCAGGGGGAAGGATGGGCCTATGTCCTTACGTATCGAACGAAGCGGTGCAAAAAAATCGCTAACAATCATCGACTCTACAAAGGTGCGAGAGAGAAGCGATTTAAATTATTATGTATACTGACGCATCAGTCAATTGACATGAACATGTTTACCAATGAATAGGTAGTTTATTCATATTAATAGTTAACAGTACCTATACATTTGCTAAGAATTCATACTTAATGTATGAACAGTACGCTGGCATAGAATTAAACACATGTGAGAAGACAATTTGGTATGCTTGAAAGATTATTGTGCCTAAATGTTGTAATGGGAATAATGGGTCTTTACCTATGAAATTGGCGTCTTTTTCCGCTTGCCTAAAAATAATGACTATGATTTTCAGATAATCACATTTTATTATTTGGTAGTGGACTAGATATATACATATATATATATATATATATATATATATATATTTTTTGTTTTTCTTTATATTAATTATTCAAAAATGCTCATGAAATAAACTCGCATCGCAAATGTTATCTGTTTTGATCAAAAAAGTCGTCATTATTCCTTTTTTTTTTTCATTTTTTTGGAAATTTTATAATTCGTAAATCAAGCTTACTGTTGTCCGTGAACACATGCAAAATTTCACTAGTTGAATTTATCAAACCTGAAATGATACTTAAAACGTGAGTATGAAAAATTCAATTTACTCGAAATTCTCTAAAGAAAACGTCGATGTCATAGGTAAAAGAAAGCCCAATAATTTGCACACGTTGGTAACAACTAAACTCTACACTACAAAAAAGTATCTGCACATAACAGCATCTGAACTCTGAACATCAATTACTACAACATGTATGTACACTAATAAAATAACTCCTTTAAAAGCCTTACTTAAAGTACACACAGTCACACATACACGCCATACTTGAAGATACTGGTTCTTCCCAGAGCCACAAAACCACATATGACATCAGACATCACTAAAAAGTTGAGTGTTTATTAGATACTTACTAGAGACAAAAAATCTACGTACTTTCCGTACCAACAAAAAAAATCTTAATTTCGATGCTCAGATCTGCGCAAAACTCATCAATCGCGAGAAACACAGACACAATTAAGTATCTATTGTTATATAAAATTTCAAATATGCCATGGCTATATTTCTATGTTTTCTTTTACTAATATAATAGCGTCTATTTTTTTTCTTGATGTTTGAACACAACGGAAATTCTTACCAATTTTTCAGGTTTTTGAAGGTTCATATCTCTTTAATTAATTCAACTATAAAAAAAAGGTTTATTATAAAATTGTATTATTTCAAATTCAGTACAATGAATTATAGACTAGTGAAAATCAAAATGTTAAATGCAAACATCGCAATTGCGCATGCAACGGCGATTATTTAACAGAGTGTAGTCATTATCATCATGAATTCAGCCTCATTAAATCTACTTCTGGACATAGGCCTCCCACCAAGAATATTCAAAATTACCGGGCGAGCGCAATTATCAACATAACTAAAACACATAAGCCTATGTTTTTGTTATTTTAGTGTCGGAAGCACGCTTCCGAAACCAGGGCCCGTCGGAAACATTTTTAAGCTTGGGAAGGATAGGAGTTTGGTAGACTTGGGGACAGGAAGAAGAATTTTTTTTTAAATAAATAAATAATAAATATAATCATGCATGGTATAAACTTAATATTCTTCCTAAAATGCATATGGACTGGAAACTGAGGACAAAAGTGAAAACTTGGTCAAAGACACGACTTGTATTGAGGTCACAGACGACAGCGCCCTCTTTATTATTGTGATTTATAGCCTGGTTTTGCGGCAAATGGCGATCAAACCATACCTTATCTTTGAGTTCATCATTTACCCAAATACAGTAAACACTTTACTAAGAAAACTTTAAAGAACGAATTTATGAAAGTTAGTATTTGAAGAAAATAAGATGTATTTGTACCAAACTAGGGAAGTTTTAGTAAAAGATTTTCCATAAGTTACCATTAATTAAAGGGATCTGAAGTCGTTGTTATGGCGGAGACGCTGGAGGACTTAAGTACTATGCTCCGGTGTGTCTGCAACGGTATCTGTTGGAGCTCCATCTTTGAAGCTGTGGACCAATATGTGTACTTGGGTCAGATGCTCCAGGTTGGAAGTTCCAGCTTTGAGGACGAGGTCTTTCGACGAATCCGACTCGGCTGGGAAGGGTTCGGGAAGCTCCGCAAAGTATCTTCTCGTCCAAAATACCTCATTGCCTCAAGACGAAAGTATATAATCAATGTGTGTTACCAGTGATGACTTACGGGTCCGAAACATGGTCCCTTACTATGGGCCTCATAAGAAAGCTCAAGGTCGCTCAAAGAGTTATGGAGAGAGCTATGCTTGGTGTTTCTCTGCGTGATCGAATCAGAAACGAGGCGATTCGTAGAAGAACAAAGGTCACCGACATAGCTCAGTGAATTAGCTCTTTGAAGTGGCTGTGGGCGGGGCACATAGCCGAACCGATGGCCAACAGGGCAGAAGGGTTCTCGAATGGCGACCACGTACCGGCAAGCGCAGCGTCGGACATCCCCCGAACAGATGGTCGGATGACCTGACTAAGGTAGCAGGAAGACGCTGGATGCAGGCCGCTTCTAACCTGTCGTATTGGAAATCCTTAGGGGAGGCCTATATCCAGCAGTCGACTTCTTGCGGCTAATCTGAATAAGGTGTTACTTCTCACTTCATGGAGTATATGGCATAAAGTAGTATACGTGTCTAAATTTCGGCTATATTGCTTAAAATTTCTAACAATATGTAACTAAAAAAATATGTGTTGTGTTTGTTAATTACACGTAAGAAATTAAAGAGATGTTTGAGTTTTTGGGTAATTAAGCTATATTTGTCATATCGGTAGATAAATTAAACGTCGCTCATGTACTGTTTAAAATTTACAAAGTATATCGTAACTAGGAAATTAAATATTATTGCGACACGACAATGCTTGTGCCGTGTCGCTTAATTGTTTATGTTCAAAATTCGCGACAAGCCGTTTTGAAATCTAGTTAAATTGTTGACTTAATAGCTACTATACTTACTTACTTATAAGCCCTTCCATGCTGAAAAAGTTTCGAAGAAAATAATAAGAATTGGTACCAAATAAAAAAGTTCAATGGGGGTCCATTGAACTTTTTTATTTGGTTTTATAGGTAAATTAAAGAAGGAACTTTATTAATGGTAATGCATAAAATAAATAGAACCTCCTCTTTTTTAGAAGTCGGTTGAAAACGTAGAATGTGCCAGCTGCTTCTCTTCTCGCGCAGATCGTAAAAGCCGATTGAGGGAATGGACTAAAATCTGCGGAATCATATCAATAGGCGATGCGCTAGCCGCATCACTATTTTGATTCCGTTTTCCACCTACGCACGCGTTTAAATATGCTAAATGTGGCCATAAGGGCATATAGTTCATCATAAATCATAAATTATTTGAAGTCAACAAGTTCACTTAATAATAACTTAATGTATAAATAAATAAATATATACGGACAAATCACACAGATTAAGCTAGCCCCAAAGTAAGTTCGAGACTTGTGTTATGGGATACTAACTCAACGATACTATATTTTTATAACAAATACATATATATATAGATACACATCCAAGACCCAGGCCAATCTGAAAAAGATCATTTTCCATCTTGACCTGGCCGGGGATCGAACCCGGTCACTCCGTGTCGCAGGCAGGCGTGTTGACCGCTGCGCCACGGAGCTAGTCCGGTTGGTACCGGTAATGTAGGCCGGTTGGTTGAAATATCTATGGCCTTAATACACTATCGCCTTATCGGTAACTTAATATTCCGTGTCAATGTACTGTAATTTCTCTCTAAACACCATGAAGGTTCAATGCAAGGTTAAATTAAATTTATCCAATATATGCTAATTTGTTTGAATTTATTTTATTTTTTATACCCAAAAAAAAATTATAAGTAACTAATTAGTTTAATCCGCCAATCGTCAAAGTTTTTATTCAAAAACGTTAATTGAAAATTTCGGAGTTACTTAATTTTTACAGTCTGTTTTTAATTTTATTGCAATGGCAGCCAATGAATATTCTTACAACTTAACGATATCTACAATTAAGAAAATAATTATTGTTAAAAGAAAAATCTACATATATAAATATGGTTAAACTAGGTTTAGCAAATAAGCGTCCACGTAAAACGTCAAAAAACGCGAAATTAATTTTATTAAGTATCTTATTACCTTTCATTTTAAAAATCTGGTATATCGAAAATATTGTTACTTGAGCAAATACCTCGAACCTCGAAATGGTTTTGGATTCAGACAATTAAAGGAAAAGTTACCTTTGCGAATTCTTTACCTACTACTTTTACCAACAGCATGGCAAAGAGGGTTAATTTTAATACGGATTTTTTATGCAAAACCATCAAATAAATTAGATTTAATCTCTTACATATTACGGCACGTTACTTTTTTATGGTTGTGGAAGTGATAAAGGCTATCATATTATTTTATACTACACTTTCTTAAAAAGCGCCTTTTTACTTGGTCATTCGTTTCTCCTTACAAAATATACGGGAGTAAATTTTTTATAAAATTGTTTATTTCCCGCGCTTAGCGGGATATATAAATGCAGGAAAATCCTAAAGTATTTTTTTGCTATGACATTAACTAATTGTCATTCAAATGGCAAGGACCAAATATAATAAGTTCAGAAAAATAAGACTGGCTATTAGCATATTGGTTTTTAATTTGTTCTGCAGGCATTGGTTGAAAAAAATAACATTCCGATTAGTTTGAATTTGAGAAGAAATTGAAGCATTTGTTTCTTGTGTTTATTCCTTGAAAGTGCAGTGTAAAGCAATGTGTATCTATTACAAATACACTCGAATGTTTTGTTTTTATTGTTTCGACTGACATTCCTTATTATAGCTATATTTGTACTTTTTTTAAATACTTATGTATGTTATCGTGATAATGTACAAGTACTTAAACATGTGTTCTACACTCAATCTACTACTTCCCAGTTCTCATCATCTTTCCCGCAAAATAATACGTACCTACAAATCAAATTTCATTACCTAATTCAATACGTGATACGCATTCCGAATTAAAGTATATGTTCATATGTACTACACAAGGTATATATATTTTTTCGATTAGAAGAATGAATATACAATTCAATAATTCCCAAGTAAAATATTGTCATAAATATTCTAAGATGGAAATTACTATTTTGTACCTATTCTTAATTTATAAGTCACTGTCGCGTAAAGGTAATTAATAATTAAGTAACAAATTAAGCATTTATTTAAAAATGAAACTAACCTGTAAAACAATATTTGTTAGCCATGTTCGAAAATCCGGAGCCGCTGTGGTCGTAGCAGGAAAATCCGTAGTTACATCCGTAAAAAAGGTACTAGTATCATCCAACAAAGACGAAGAATCCATCATAGCATCAGGTAAAATAGTACTTTCCGTCATCAAAGCCGGTAGCACAGTCGTAGTTGTCAGTATGAGCCCCATCGCCTCAGACACATTCATTTTTAAAAAGTAAACACTGTCACATCAAAAATTAAAAAGTAAAACAACTGTCCGATGCGCGCCAAAAGGAAACACTGCCGCTTGCATGTTTAACAATGAGAGGTTTTTTATACTTATCATTCGAGCATCAGATAATATTTAATATTGCACGTATTAACGAGAACAAGCCCAGTTCTGAATGTTTTAAGCGGCGATAAGACGCGACCAAGCGCGCTGTGATACGCGAAGTGACTACTGTAAACACCTTTTGGAGAATAACTCGCGGAACGAATAGCTGCTGCCACAGTTTAAAAAAAAAGTTGAATTGGCGCCAAAATTTTGCCATTGACGTAAGTATTTTTTATGGAGTAAAAATAACCATATTTTTATCAGATCACGCCACGCATAAACGGACTGACGTCTTTAATATTTATAACTTTTCGGTAGGTTTATTGATGCTGAGATATTCATACAAATAAAAGCAACTTATACAAATACAAATATTTTTTTTTAGATATACAACTATTAAGAAGTAAATAAATATTTTCTTCTTGTTTCAGAATAGATAATTTCGGATAAATTGAACCCCTTCTTCTTCTATGGAATCGTAAAATGGCTATACATATACACATACATTTTAAACAAGATTTGACCAAACAGTGTTTTGCTACCATGATTTTCGTATGCCTCATTCAGATCCTGCTGGGAGCAAGAAGTTGGGCTTTCTAGGCGCACCAAGAGGTGACCCATAGATTGGATAGCACCACAGTTGCACTCACTATTGTTGGAGAAACTCCACCTGACTCTTTTTTTTGTGGCATCTGCCAACACCAGCCCGCAGTCTATTTAAAGATTTCTAGACTGGCCAGGGCAGATTGCCACCCTGCGGTAAATTCTCAGCAGGCGGTATGTGGTTTAATGATGGCGGATATTTGTTTAGCCATTGTTCCAATCTGGCCTTAGGAGCTTCTGTAACGCTTGATTAGATTGCCTCAAGAAACTATTGCGACTCTAGAGTCGTAAAGGTGCAGGGATTTGCCCATAAAGTGAATGGTGTTAATCTTGCTCCTGTTTGTTTGTTTGTAATATCTTTATTGTACGAGAGAAACACAGAATATAAAACATAGTATAAACGAAAAGTAAACATACAATGGCGGATTTATCCCATAAAGGGATCTCTACGAGTCAACCAGCCACTATTTTGTATATTTCTCCACTGCACTGGTGATTGAATGCAATCCCTTCGCTGTGGGTTTTATTAATAAATAATGACATTTTTGTTCTCATAGATCTGTTGAGTACCATGTTTTACCTTCGTTATCATTATTTAAAGAATCTAATTGAGTTGCCTTAATTATGCGCTATCTCAAGACATAAATTTAATTGTATCTTGATTTAAAGTAGGTACACAATAATCGCTATTTACTGATTATAAAAAAATAAGACCAGTCTTAAATAATATGTAGTACCTACGTCGTCACTATTATTATCGATCTAGTTAAAAAAAATACTTCTACTTGTATCTCCTAAATAAAAATTTATGTACCTATAAGTTTTTCCATGGTTTTTTAAACATTTGATACTGGACGTTTAGGAAAATCTTACATTGTGAGACAAGAATATATCTGATTTATCTCACACTATACTTGTATCAACTTAACATTCAAGAACTGGGACTATGACACGACCTTGTCAGCCTGAAGGGTTCTTTATTATTCTTCTTCTTAGCATGCCATGTTCACCCAATTATATATTTATCTGGGACCAGTATACTTGTACCAGGCTACTTGTACTGGATTAAGTGTAGCATTATTTTTATAAATTCTTGATATTAAGAAGAAACAAAGTTTCCCAAACTATATTCCTGTTTTAGGGTTCCGTACCCAAAGGGTAAAAACGGGACCCTATTAATATGACTCCGCTGTCCGTCTGTAACGTAGGTCATGAAACGTAATAGCTACAGAGTTGAAATTTTCACAGATTATGTATTTATGTTGCCGCTATAACAACAAATACTGAAAACGGAATAAAATCAATATTTAAGGGGGTTCACAAACAACATATACGTGATTTTTTTGCTCGTTTTTGCGCGATATTAATAACGGCCTATCCTGTTTCATGTACGCCTAAATGTATATCTACCAAGTTTCATAAAATTCAGTTAATTCGTTTTAGAGTTATGGAACATACATACAGCAAAAAATCAAAAAAAACTTCAATTTAGTTTAATATTCCATAACCAACACAGATTTATTATTAGTATTAATGGTAAGGAACCCTGAGTGCGCGAGTCCAACTCGCACTTGGCCGGTTTTTTCTTTGTGACATAAGAATACGTAATAGATGGAAAGTGAATTCATTTGAATAGTTAATTCACTAGACATTTGATTCGATGTCGACTGTTTACTAAACATCTCATTATACCTAGGTCAATGCTTTTGCATCTTTGATTTGCAAGGAGTATATAAATTTAGTTAAGGAGTAAATAATAAAATATGTTAAGGTTCCGTGTATTTTTTCGTACAATAAAAATATTACAAGCAAACAAATTTTTAGGCACGTTAAGTTATATCAGATACCTTCAGGCAGCTTGAAAATCTATCGCCAGTGGCCCCTTACACATCAAAAAACAAGATGAAAATTCTAAAAAAGCCACCGATATATACCGATAAATTCAACCTCTCCTTCATCTTCTATGGAGTCGTAAAATGGCTATACACATACATTTTAAACAAGTTTTATTTTGCTACCATGATTGCCCGTTCGTTTGCCTCATATTACCGAATATTCTCTATATGGCAAGTACGGACTTGTCATATAGAGAATATTCGGTATAAAAATAAACAACTGGTACCTCCGAAGGTACCAGTTGTTTATTTATTTATTTGTGGACTTATTAAGGTGGACTTAATGCTAAAATCATTCTCTCTCAGTCAATCCTTGGGAAATGACAAGTTGTTGTCGTTGCCATCTGAGAGGACTTAGTATCTCCGTAGCAGATCAGTATGCATAACGCATTTTCCACATGTAAAAAAAAAGAAAAAATGGGTAGATCCCACTACGACATTTAAGGGATAAGGTAAATTCATTAATTCTCACGATTCTTTCTTCTTTCTCTAATTATCTTCATCATCAGGTATCGATATTCCAGCTGTAGTGCTTCGGAGCCAGGATGTACATTTTTTTTTATACGGATTTATAAAATAGTGGACTGATATCTTAACTCAACGGATTAGCTCATAAAAAAACTCGCAACAGAAAGTTAGTAACAGAAAAACTTGATTCACTTATTGATCTACCACTAACAGAAACTCCATAAAAGGTTTAGTGCCACTGCCTTAGGTCATTCTACTACACCGGCTAACTATAGACAGAATAATTCGCAGCTGTTGCCTACACTTCCTTAACATTAAACCTTATACATTTAACAACAAAGTTTAAATCAGAATAACCTACAAATAGTTGCCAAGTACTTCATTAGGCATTCAGATATAACTACCGTACCTTTACCTATAGTACTTGTAGTCTTTATGGCTTTGATTTTGAGGTCAATAGATTTATATTTAGAGGCGCGCGTGTTGAAGGCTAGTTAAGTTTGTACCAGGTTAGAACTGATAGGATTGAAGGAGGAATCGATTGGCGGAGTCTATAAGGTTGATTTAAGTTTCGAAAAAGAGATAATTTTGGTGTCTTGCCTAAGAATAAATCATTAAAATCAGGGCTTTATTAGGAATAGCCCTTTCGTGTCTAGCATTTTAATTGACAGTTTTATAAATCCTAACAAACCGTCGTCCCAACGCAATTTTGTGATGTATAAGATAGTGTTTAGAGACTAATATATGGATGGGCAATTCATTGGTGAACTAAATATCCAATTTCTTTAAATTGGCAAATTTCTGTATTTCTGTTAGCGTATAGGAGATACGCTTCCTGATCGGATGTACGAAATTGGATATTAATGTTCACCAATGAAAGTGCCCATCCATATATTATAGTCTCCAAACACTATCCTATCGGTATCGGAAAATCGCGTTGGGACGACGGTCGATAACGCCGAAACGGCTAAACAGATTTCAACGAAATTTTGCACACAGGTAGGTTAATTACCTGGATTAACACACAGGCTCATAATAACAGCCTCCTTGGTCCAGTGGTTAAGGCGTTTGCCTGTTGACCCGGGGGTCATGGGTTCGATTCCCACCGGAAGCATACTTTGTTTAGTTGTTTCCAGTTTGGTTAGGACATTGCAGGCTTGAATCACCTGATTGTCTGATAATAAAGATGATTCTGTGCTTCGGAAGGCACGTTAAGCCGGTGGTCCCGGCTGCCATCTGGTAGTCGTTAAAGGAACCACGTCAGAGGCCGAGGGGCGGTTCCGAAGAACTCTGACACCAGGGTGTGCATAGTCGATTGACCGTGACACCTACTCGAAATGATGATGATGAACACACAGGCTACCTTTCATTCCGCAAAAAGGTACTGTTCCCGAAGGATCTATATGAACGTGGGCAGAGCCGCGGGCGAAAGCTAGTCACTAATATTATAAAGAAGAATTTATTGTTTGTTTCCAGTGAATATACTCCGAAACTTCTAGACTGATTCGAAAAACTTTTTTACCGTTAGAATCCTATATTATCTCTGATGAACATAGGCTACAGAAAAAATCTATATCTAGCGAGAGAAGCAGGGGCGGGCCGCTAGTAAAGAATAAACACGACATTTTACTAGACTTACTACGGAACCTTAAGAAGTTCACGATGTGCTCTCTAGGGTTGCAACTCTAATATAGAACTGGGCAGGGCTCCTGGCTAGAAGGAACTGTTATAATACAGTAATGTATATCATTGTGCTGCCCTGCGCTCAATATTGCTGACTACTTGGTTGATATATATTTAGGCGTACAGGACACAGGACAGGCTACTTATTTTTTTTCTCAAGTCATGACAAGACGTGGCCCCCATTCAAACATAACATAAAATATACGCAAACGCAGTCGCGAGCACTGCTTGTTTCATGAATAAATCCTGTCAATAAAATTAGTTTTTTAAAAGTGATATTCTCGGAGCCATGGCTGCGTGTTGGGAATACATGAAAAATGAAAAGTATTCTCGGATCATCTCCGTTTCGACATATCCTGAAAACTTTGTTCCTAAATAGAATTGTGTACAGTGTTTCTATAATATACTCCCAAAACTGTGTCTCGTGATTCCTGAAACTTTTAAAATTGTGTGCTGTGTTCCTACAGTAACTAACTATGTAGTAGGTGTGTGTGTGGTAGGTGGAGTAAAGTTGTTAGAGTATCCCAAAAATGGGAAACATAGTGTTGGGCGTCCGACAGCTGGGTAACAACTGAGAGAGAAGAATGGCGCAGGCGCAGACAAAAGAAGGCCTGTCGCCAGCAGTGGGCCGTGCAAAGCTGACGATGAAGACGATTACTACAAAACCTTAACGGGTAATTTGTAACAACACCATTCAAATCAAGTATTTATTGTCATCTTTGAAAAGAGAACGGCAGCCAACCAGAACACAATGCCAGCGTGATGCCAGCTAATTATCACCACAATAATTGATAAATTGTTAAAACACAATGGCGCGGATCGTTTGTAGGACGCTACCGATTTGCTATGCAGATCTGCACGCCTGCGCACAAACTTATTACAACTACGGTTAACAACGTTTTAATCGTCACTAAACTTAAACTCCCTCCGAGGTTAAGGAGTTCCGAGGTAAGGCCTGTAGACCCGGGAGTCGTGGGTTCGATTCCCACGCAAGCATACCTTGTTTAGTTGCTTCCAGTTTGGTTAGGATATTGCAGGCTTGAATCATCTGATCGTCAGATAATAAAAGCTGTGGGTCCCGGCTGCCATTTGGTAGTCGTTAAAGGAATCACGTCAGAGACCGAGTGACGGTTCAATATCTATACCGCTTTTCTAGAAATAGAAAATATTATGCATACGAAAACAACATTTCACGTTGACACTGGCATACATTCAGTCTTATTTTAAAACAATAACAATGACAGTATGACTGACTTAAGTACCAGGTTCAAACTATACATAACATGTCATTTTTCCCCTTGCGGGATACACAGAGCAGGTCCATAAGACCTTATGGCCACATTTAGCGTGTTGGAGGGCGTGTAGATGGAAAACGGAATCATCTTTATTATCAGACAATCAGGTGTTTCAAGCCTGCAATGTCTTAACCAAACTGGAAACAACTAAACAAAGTGTGCTTCCCATGCACAGACAATATAGATTATATTGTCTGTGTTCCCATGGGAATCCATGGGTCTACAGGCAAACGCCTTAACCAATAGACTACGGAGGCAGTTAATCACAAGGCGTAAAGGGATGTGGTTCGAATCCTACCTGTGGCCGAGTTATTTTTCATCACATATTTTCAATTTCTTAATTTAGTCATCTACTTATAATAAGACGGAGTCACATCCTTACTTATATTATAAATGCGAAAGTGAGTTTGTTTGTTTGTTTGTTTGTTACGCTTTCACGCCGTAACTACTGAACCGATCATCATGAAATTTTGCATACAAGTTCTCTGGAGTACGGAGAAGGACATAGGCTACCTTTTATCCCGGGAAAAAGTACTATTCCCGAGGGATAGATATTGACGCGGGCGGAGCCGTGGGTGAAAGCTAGTCTTATTATAAAACGAGGAATTTGCTAAACCTATTGGCCGCCTAAAGCAAATTCATTCGTCATTATCATCTGTGTAAACGGCAAAATGACAAGTGTTAAATTATTTTAATCGGATAATTGTTTGATCAAGTGTTAGTCCTTATTTTATAATAAAACTAGCTGTGGCCTGCGACTTCTTCCGCGGCAATTTCTGTTATTATAGACATATACTTTCGCAGACATTTTTTTTAGTTCATTTAAAGAGGAACAATTTTTTAGTACATATTTTTTGGGTTACTTGAACCGTTTACGCATCGCACACGTCGGATAACCTCAACTACGAATAATTTTCCCCCGTTTTCAAAACATATCTTATTGATGATTCGCTCCTATTGGTCGCAGCGTGATGTTTTATAGCCTTAAACCTTCCTCAATATCTGGATTATCCAACACAAAAAGAATTTTCCAATCTGAACCAGTAGTTTCTGAGATTAGCTCGTTCAAACAAACAAACAAAACTTCAGCTTTATAATATACTAGCTGTTGCCCGCGACTTTGTCCGCGACAATTTCTGTTATTATGATTAATTAGTATAGATGAATAATTTTTCCCAGTTTTCAAAACATTTTCTATTGATGCTTCGCTCTTATTGGTCGCAGCGTGATGTTTTATAGCCTAAAGCCTTCCTCAATAAATGGACTATCCAACACAAAAAGAATTTTCCAATTTGAACCAGTAGTTCCTGAGATTAGCGCGTTCAAACAAACAAACAAACTCTTCAGCTTTATAATATTAGTATAGATAAGTATAATAAGTATAGATGTACGTTGTTATATTAATTATGTCAACTATAAGAAAAAGGAGGGCTTTATGAAATAACAACGCTTTATTTTTTTAAATTTATGTTAATTTAATTAATATTAAAACTAACTAAAAATAAAATAACCTTACCTACTTAACTAAAAATAACAATTATAAATAAAAAAATTACCCGCACTTCGTTGTCACGCGGAAACCTAGAAGGCTGACAGCAATGCCACGTTGGATGGCAATGCTTACTTTTTGTCCTAGAAAATTGCCGGCGACACCTCAACCAGCTTTCGGCTTAATGACTTAAATAGTTTATGAGCCGACGGGCCCCACGGACCAAGTGTCTACGCGTTCAACTGAGCTTTGGACATCTTATCAAAAGAAAAAAAAAGTTGTAACTGTTAACATTTTCGAACAATTCATCACAAATGATCTTTCATATAAAAAAAACAGACTTCAACCAAACTACTGAACCGATTTTGATGAAATTCAAATGGGACGTACTGCAAATCATTCCCTTGCGAATAAAATAATGTTAAATCGGCACATAAATGACTCAGTTATGTAGAAAAATGAAATTTAAAAAAAAACATACGACACACACCCGAATTGAGAGCACTTGGCTGTAATATCGGCAGGCTGTTTCGCAACACAATCAACAAGTCTAAAACTAAAATCATGCGAAAAGACCGCTTTAGCACGCTTGATGACACAGGAAAGCTTGACGCCTACGAAAAAGTAGAAGACTTTGTCAAAGGCAACTGTTAAAACTAAATTCGACGACGCATAGGAATGTCTAATACAGCCATGACACAGCTCACAAGAATATGGAGGGACAAGAACATAAGTAACAATACTAAGATCAAAGTTGTCAGACGCTAGTATTCCCCATTTTCTTTTAGGCGCAGAGTCATGGACACTGAAAGCGACAGATAGAAAATTTGTCGACGCGTTTGGAATGTGGTGCTGGCGGAAGATGTTGCGAATCCCATGGACGGCTCGACGCACTAATATATCCTTCCTGAAGCAGCTGAAACTTGACGGCAAACAACGTCTTTCCCAAGTTTGCCTGAGATGTATTCTCCAGTACTTTAGGCACATTGCCCGCAGAACACCTGACAGTCTGGAAAGACTAATTGTCATGGGCAAAGTAGAAGGGAAAAGACCAAGAGGCAAAAGTCCAACAAGATGAACAGACCAAATAAAGCAACAACTGGGGACATCTATTACAACGGCGGTCCGATATGCAGCAGACCGAGACAAATGGCGGGATCTTATCTACAGCCGTTCCGAAGAACTCTGACACCAGGGTGTGCATGGTCGATTGACCGTGACACCTACACGAAATGATGATGATCTACAGCCATGTTCAGAGAAGCCACGATCCTCATCAGTGAGGGAACGCATGAGAGAGAGTGTAAAGAAAAAATTAACAAGCAAAACAACATCCTTACTTCCTTATCCTTACTAATATTATTAAGGCAAAAGTGAGTTTGTTTGTTTGTTACGCTTTCACGCCGTAACTACTGAACCGATCATCATGAAATTTTGCATACAAGTTCTCTGGAGTACGGAGAAGGACATAGGCTACCTTTTATCCCGGGAGAAGTACTATTCCCGAGGGATCGACATTGACGCGGGCGGAGCCGCGGGTGAAAGCTAGTAATTCTATGTATATTCTTGTCTTCAATAAACTAAACGGTTGACGGAAATGCCTGACAACGTGATCGGCTCGGCCGAATAGTCGGCCTCTTCACAACCGATTAATCGGTCAATCGGCCTAAGTCATGATCGGCGCATCGGCGCATCACTATTGATAACACATGTTGAAAATTAAATATCAAGGGCTAAAAATGCCTTAAAAAAATTAGAAAAAATTGTTGTCGGACGGACGGTAGCTTTACGTGACATCGATGGATGAGAGATAGATGCGTCACGCCAGCCGAACGCTTAGGCCGATCGTGCATCTATATCGCTTGTTCCGCGCTCTCGATTGCACACGGAACGTGACACTTTTTCGTGCGTCAATTTATAAGACGTTACCACGCCAAAAAAAAAACCGAATTGAGAACCTCTTCCTTTCTATAAGGCAGCTGAAATCATATTTATCGCGTGTAAGAAGCTGCATAACATTAAATGCTAAGAGATGTAACGAGTTCTTGAATTCACAATGAGTCCACATTAACAATGCGGTTTTCCTCCCGGTAAAGTACCTAAGAACATTGTTTGTAACTACTATTGTGATGAAAATAATCTTTCATACAAAATAAATAAATATAATTTAAAAAAAAACATCGGTCCTTGATAAGTCTTCTCACATTTTTAATTAAATCTGACCGTTTAAAGCGGGTCGAAACCACTTTGAAAAAGTCGATTACAAACAAACAAGCAAACATACAGGTGAAGCTAATAAAAAGCGTGTAAAAAACCGACTTCAATCAAACTACTGAATCGATTTTGATGAAATTTAAATGGGACCAATTAGAAAGCGGTATTATACTTTCATTATTATTTTTTTAAATCGGTTCATAAAAGACGGAGATATGCGGAACCGAACATTTAAATAAACCTTCCTCCTTTTTGTTAAATCGGGAAAAAATATTTGCAAATCCAACTTTGTATGGTTAGGCCACAAGTTATGCCAAAAACAGATATAATTGAATATAGGTTCAAAGCATACATTTAAAAAAAAGCGTTAGTTTCTATGGCTCAAAGTCTGCTATCGGGTAAAAAGACAAACAATTATTTTCATTTGACGTGATAATGTCTTATAAATCGATAAACGCCGGCACAGATGAAAAATAACACGTTCCGTGTGCAAGCGAGAGCGCGGAACAAGCGATAGAGAGGCACGATCGGCCTAAGCGTCCGCCTTGTGACGCATCTATCTTTCTTCCGCCGTTATGACGTGAAATTATCGTACATAAACCGACTTTGCACACAATAAATTGGGCCGATTTCGATAATTAAGAACCACAAAACTGATTTCTCGTAACCGCGTCGAATTACTTACAATATAATTCGATTCTTCACGTAAAGTACAAAGTAACTTCGCAACTACCTTGTGCAAACCTCTCGCACTCGCAAATTACCTCTTTCATTTTCCTTTTGCAAATTATTTACACAGTTACTACTAGTACTACTTACACAAGAGGAAGAATAGAGGCCGTACTTGGGCCGCACCATTGTTCAAACTATCCTGTTCGAAAATGTTTAAATCTACGTCTTTGGTTTAAATCGTTCTGAAATTATCTGACATTAGTTAAAGAAGAGAACAAAATGAGGTCTGAAAACATTCACAAATTAAGTAGGAACTGATGGACATAAAACTGTATTAATTAGCAATAGTATTTTAGGAATGGGATATCTATACTTCTATACTAAAATTATAAAGCTGAAGAGTTTGTTTGTTTGTTTGAACGCGCTAATCTCAGGAACTACCGGTTAAAATTGGAAAATTATTTTTGTGTTGGATAGTCTATATATTGAGGAAGGTTTTAGGCTATAAAACATCACGCTGCGGCCAACAAAAGCGAAGCATCAATAAAAAATGTTTTGAAAACGGGGGGAAATTATACATCTATAGGTACTAATTAATCATAATAACAGAAATTGCCGCGGACGAAGTCGCGGGCAACAGCTAGTATATAATAAAATGCCCGATAGTTATAAGACGATGTTTTTTGTGACATTTAATTATAAATTACACGAACTGTTAACTGTAAAATACTATTATACCATTGACGAATTTTTAAATGCATCGTTGTAATAATTAAGGTATTTTTTTTTTATGTTAATACATAAAAAAACAATGTTTTGAAATATTGTAAATTTTAAATAGTTGATGACTTAATTATTGTATGTCTTTCTTAGATATGACATAGTGTTTACATACAATTTTTATAAGATATTTTCCTACCTATGTCAAACAATAAAGAATTTTGAGTATAAGTTTAATTTTAACAAATAGGATGTCTTTCGGGCGAGCAGGTAATAATTCACAAAATCTCAGAGATTATATTGTAGTGTTGTTGTGAGATTATATTGTATCCCACTGCTGGGCCTTCCTTTCTACACTTACCCCTATCTAAACAAAAAATACAAAATTATTATTACAGAAACACAAGCTTAAAGTGTAAAGTAGCGCCATCTATATGTAACTTAAGATATCATTACAATCACTATTAAATTCTTATCAGCAAGTGCTGTTATTTTTCTAAGAAATGTTTGAAAATGGTACATACTTTTCTCAGTTGTTATCCGTGGTGCAGTGGTTGCGTCTGCGACACAAAAGGACACCGGGTTCGATCCCGGCGCGGGCAAATACTTAGAAGCAATATTTTTATGAGGGTTTATGCATTCATAATGCTATTCTGACCCTTATTTGATTAAGAAATAAGATATGGTGAAAAAAAATCCACACGCGCAGTGTTTGATTTGAACCAGCGACCTTAGGTACTTATTATACTTTATTTTCACAGGTTTTCGGTTCTTCATATCCCTAAAAAGTGTTACCGTCAGGCAGGTAGCCGGCCGCAAAAAAATTCGCCAAATCATATCACATCATGTATGTATGTTATCATACCTACTTATGTATGTTATCATAATAACTGACGCCGGGTTCTGACCTACGTGGTTTCGACCAGGGCTTGTTACCGGTACCAAATTGCCATTATAAGTACCGGTAAGTACCGGTGTTACTATTCTGTTAAAATTTTAACGGTAATATGGGATACCAGTAATCTAGTATTTAACGGTAATAATATTGATAACAGTTAACAGTAATTTTATCGGTACCAAATTCACATTATAAGTACCGGTAAGTACTGGTACTTCTAGTCTGTTAAAATTTTAACGCTAATCTAGAAAAATAACGATAATTATATCGTTAAAAATTACGTTAATTTTACCGGTACCTACGTGTTGTTGCCGTCCCGCATGGGACTCGCTCGACTGTAAAAGTGCCGTTCCACTGCCGGCCCCCGCCTCCACCGCACATGCACAACACGGCAACGACACACATTAACAAAATGATAATTCCCGATACTCGGTATAAGTACCTGTTTACCGGTATTTAGTACTGGTAATGAATTTTACCGGTATTCCAACCCTTGGTTTCGACAAACCGCCGCCATGTGGTCCCCGTATTGCGTACATTTTTGTCAGGCTTACACAGATGGCGCCATATGTTTATTCAATTCACACACAACTATGTGACACAGAATGTGACAGCTGCTTCTCTACCCAATCGAAGGAATGGACGACTATACCACTTTCATTTTGTTTTCCACTTAAACGCCCACCAACGTGATAAATATAGCCTTAGGCTTTATAGACCTGCAGCGGAAGTCTGTAAATATACGTTAACTTATCAACCTATTTCGATCGCTAAGGGGAGACATATTCACACCTAGAGGCTGCCTAACAATATGCCACTATTAATCTAAGACCTTTACCTTTACCCGTAGTGTGTGAAAAGGCCGCAGACGTGTCAATGTAGCGAACTTAATCGAGATATCTAGAAAATTTGAGTCCACGCTTCGTGGACAAATAACCTACAAAAAAATTACACATATTTTAAGTAAACAAAAAAATGAACTCTTCATTGAAGAAAATTATGTTCAGTAATTGACTATATTTTACTGTGATTTCATATGAAAGTACAATTCGCAGTGGATAGATATTTTTCATTTCACAATCGGTACCGCCTTACCGACATATTCGTTAAGTAGTTAAATACGGCCGATTTATAAAGAGGTTAGATTTTTATGTGCATTTCACTCTTACTACAGTATAATGTGTATTGCGAGAAAGAGAAGCAATGTGTTTGTTTTTAATACGTTGTTTATTCTGTTAAATCGGTATCACAGCGATCGTTATAATATTACAGACTGTCGCTGCTGAGCTCTGCCTACCCCGCAACGGAAAAAGACGTGATATGTACGATCATTTATAACAATTTATATTTATGTATAGCCGTGTGGTTTCCGGCAGAGTAGAATAGGACCACTCTTAGTCTTCCCATGAAGGTCGTAAGAGACGACTTAGGAAATACAAGCTAAACAAAGCTCATAAACATCAATGAGACCTCTCCAACCCGTCTGGCCAGCGAAGAGAGTGTAGGCCAAATCCTCTGTATGCTCTGGCCAAGTATGGCTCCGGTAGTACAGAGAGGGTCATGCTCCTGCAGTGGAGACTAAAAGGACCTGATGATGATGATGATATTGATGTAAAGTCAAGAGCAGGTTTTGTAACACACATTTATATAGTCTAATATCTCAGTATTTATCGCTTTACCTAATCCGTGTATGATTCAAGATAAATGTAGATAATAGACCACGCTTAAAGACAATGAGGACTTTAATCTTTTTCTATTAACGTTGGTCAGTGCAGGCCAGGATTTCTAAAACCTTTAGCCACCACATGACTTTGTTATTTTATCAAACCCCAAAGAAACTCTAAGATGTCCCGATAATTACACGTATTTATGCTAATGCTAATATTAAAAAGAGGAAGTATTTAACTGGGTACTTATTCGTAATTAAACAACCTTGTGGACCGATTTTAAACGAGGTAAGGTAAATCCGAGATATGTCCGAGATATCGAAAATGACATAATGGGCGAACGTTGCAAAAATCATTGATGACCCTTGATCAAATAAAATGGTAGATACACGTTTCGCGCTCGAAAAGTAGCACCGGCAAAACAGCGCCCTAATCGAGATTCGGAGCTGTTTTGACCTCAGTTTCAATAAACCGCGCTAGCACTCACACGTCTCGCGATGACGAAGGTAATAATAAATAAATAAATATATACGGACAAATCACACAGATTGAGCTAGCCCCAAGGTAAGTTCGAGACTTGTGTTATGGGATACTAACTCAACGATACTATATTTTATAACAAATACATATATAGATAAACATCCAAGACCCAGGCCAATCTGAAAAAGATCATTTTCCATCTTGACCTGGCCGGGGATCGAACCCGGGCACTCCATGTCGCAGGCTGGCGTGTTAACCACTGCGCCACGGAGCTGTCAAAAGTCAGTGAAAAGATGCAAAAACTACGCAAAAAATGAAAAAGAAAGGTGGAGTGTCATACTTTCAGTATGTACCGTTTTTGTTGTTGTTTTTAAGTATGCATGATGTTTTGGCTCTGGGACATTATTTAGGCTTCATTTTATATGAGACTGTGTATCTACCATTATATTTGATCGAAGATGATGACCATCTATAAAGTCTGTTACTACAGCACTGCAGCGCCCTCGCCGCCGCCCATAGTGGCAGTTAGTGGAACTAGCTACCATCCCTTTGCAGTTAAGCCTTGAGAGTTAAAATTAAATCCATACTAATATTATAAATGCGAAAGTAACTCTCGTCTCCTTCTCACGCTTTAACCATTGAACCAATTTGAATGAAAATTAAGGCCGGGGTAAGGACATAGGGTACCTTTTACTCCGGGAAATTCTACTGTTCCTTACGGATCAACATGAACACGGGCGGAGCCGCGGGCAAAAGCTAGTCATTTATAAATGGGAAACTAGAACTAATGTCAAAGCCAATGTTTAAAGTGGAACAAAAACATTTATGTAGGTACACATTTCTAAATTGAACTGTAACAGATTATTAAATGCACTTTATAGTAATTAAGTGATAAGAATTACCTTCCAATTTTCCATGATTTTATTTTAGATTATAGTTATTTAAAAGAATAAAGGTAACACCGTAACTCCGTCCGTATATATTTAACAGGTAACACCTGCGACACGGAGTGACCGGGTTCGATCCCCGGCCAGGTCAAGATGGAAAATGATCTTTTTCAGATTGGCCTGGGTCTTGGATGTTTATATAGATAAACATCCAAGACCCAGGCCAATTATGTATATATGTATTTGTTATAAAATATAGTATCGTTGAGTTAGTATCCCATAACACAAGTATTGAACTTACTTTGGGGCTAGCTCAATCTGTGTGATTTGTCCGTATATACCTATTTAAAAAAAAAAATTTAAACACCACCTAGCAAATCACCAATTTCGAAACATTTTCAAGTAAACCATCCTATGCACAATTCGATGCTCTCGATCACTGCCGTAGCTTCAAATCACCGTGGCTATTTTGTTCATCACATATTATAGGCAAACGCATAAGAAGATATGAGAGTAAGCATAGTTCCAAAATCAATATAGAATCCAGTAATATATTACCTAGGTATATCCATCCAGCTAGAGAGAAAGCTCTGCTCTGAGTGGGATTAACCTCTACCATTATTTATTAGCCCTAGATATCACTGGTGTGACGAGATCATGAAAGACCTACAAAGCCTAAGAGTTTGTGATCGGCAACGGCTAGCACATGACTGCAAGAAATGGCAGCTTCCAGTGGAGGCCAAGATCTACTTTGGGTTGCTGCAGGAAGCTAGGGCTAAGAAACTTTGGATTGACAAGTTTGATAAATTGATAATGTTAATAAATAAAATGGAAGGACCTTTGCCCAGCATCATACATTTGTTGGACCTAGTAGCCTAGGGGCCCCGTATCATTGATATGGCTGATACGGCAGTAGCTACGCCCCTGTGTACCTCTGTTCTAGTAGTAATAGAGGTAATAAGGGTTAACATACCTCTGTTGTTGTTGCAGGCATAGCGGATGACAAAGCTATTGGAGGATGAGCAGCAGAAATAGCCCATGTTGCTGCAAACGCACCCAGCGCCAAACCTATGGTCCGTTTCCGTAACATCTTGATTGCTGAAAATTAAATATTTCGTTGAATTTTAAAATTTCACAGTATATCAAGTTTGTTGACTATTTGACTATGACTATACTAAATATAAATATATGTGTGGATACATACATACATAGTATCACATCTTTTTCCCTTGCGGAGTAGACAGAGCCTAGGTCTATAAGACCTAGAGGCCATGTTTAGCATATTGCTGGGCATTAGGTGAAAAACTGTGGATTGGTTTAGATAATCATCTTACATTGTATACTAAGGTTTACAATTTTATTGGAGGTCATTGACACAATTTGATAAGCAATTTATCAATAAGGTGCATTAATATATCTCAACTCTTAACCAGTTCTATTTGAAATGATATCAAACAAGCAATTTCACAACAGAATGTTATGAATTGTATTATTTTGACTGTGAGAACTATTTGACTTTCTAATAAGTGGTTATATAGTAGTAATAATATAGTAGTACTATATATAATATAGTTAAATTATCTATTAAGTACATTTTATAAAGTATGCAAATATAGATATGTATATACATACGGCAGTTTACCTTAGTATATACAAGATATATTTATCAAATATTTAACTGGCATATAAAACCTCAAGCCAGTGAAACAATGAGCTATTAACATATTAATAAAATACATATTATATTATTATTATTATATGATCAACCTTATCAGTCATCTCACGAGCAGTACTAAAGTACCTATATATCATCACAATGCATGCATTGCAACCATTGCAACCAATTATTCTATCTAATTATGTAGAACGATATTGTAAAAATGCAAGCATTGAAACGTCACCGGTCTACAATGGAAAACTTACTTTCCACGAGCCACGCCAATCGGAATAAAGTTGGTGTAAAAGAAAGCCTTCTCAACTTCACATTTACTTACAATAAACAATCTGAATGAGGCATTTAATAAATAAAATGCCACATTTTAATTATATGAAAAATCGACAAATCTGTCAGCCTTGAGTTGACTTGGCCATTTGTCAAGTCAAGTTGACAGTGACAGTTTTATTTTTTATAGACAACTGGCAAATGGTGAGCCCATGCGCAAAATCGAAAGTCCAGAATTTTTACCAGCGGAATTTAAAAAAAAATGCTTTTTTTTAATGAATTTTTGAAAAAACCCGGTTTGTAGGATTTATAAATCAATACTCTTATTAAATTACGAAATAAAATATGATCAAAAAATCTCATGCAGGTGGACTTGAACCAGCGGCCTTATGTCTTTGTCATGTCTATGTAATGAACCACAGATATAAGAATGTCTGTGTAATGAACGACCTACGCTCTGCCTACTGAGCTACACAAACTCTTTCAAATGTGTGACACAAACTATCTGAGCTACTACATGTTCTAACCTCGGTGCCGAAATTCTCCACCATATCCCATTCCCATACGTCACTTATATGTACATATTAAGGTTTGCATCACCTTTGGAGTATTATTATAATACTTAAGTATATGGGCTCGGCCTCGACCCCTTAAACTTTGTAATAATAGGTACTTTATGCGCTCGGCTGTCTACTGAGGTTTAACTAAAAAATAAAAAAACTTGCTTATCTTTCAATTCAACTGTCAATGTCAATCAGTCTAAATAATAAAAAAAAATGAGTTTATAAACTTACTTCGATAACTAACCTATAAATTATTGTAATCTAAAATGCCACTTGATTACAGAAGATTTAATGGTCCAGAGGATAGTGTAACATACAAACGTTTTACAAATAACTATTTCAAATCATACGATGAAGTTTTTAAAGAGTTGCTGGACGAGAAGGGTGTCCGAAAAGATGGGCGCGCACTGGACGAAGCCCGGAGCATGTGTATGTTTTGTATGTGTCTTTGTCATGGAACAATATGAATCCATCTCTCACATAATACCTATTTAAAATAATTTAACTTACATTTTAGATACAACGCATTTGTTACTCATTAACTTTGTAATAGTTTTGTTGTGTTGTCAGTATTTTTTTACCCCCACGATAAAGAGAGGTGTTATAAATTAGACGGCTATGTGTGTGTCTATCTGTGGCACAGACAGACACACACAGCACAGACTCTGTGCATCGTAGCTCTTAAACGGTGGATTAAGAAGCAGTTTTTTAAATTTGGCAGCAGGGTTTCTAGCAATGCTTCTTAAACATTTTGATCAATATCATTCCAGCCAGTTTACAAGATAAGGAGATTTTCGTGTTGGTGTTGCTTAAAATTTAAGTATATCATAATAAGAACCTTTGTAGTAAATCAGCTATAAATAAATGGGTATCTCTTGGATAGGCATGTAACATCCTCGTCTTCATCGTCACTTACCATTAGGTGAGATGGGAGACAAATGCCTATACAACATTTAGTAAAAAAAAAATACATAATAATATATTATAGTTAAATTGACCATAAAATTATAGAGAATCTAATATACTAGTGTTACCCAAGTTATGTTCTTGTATATCACATCTCCATATATATTTCCAGTTGCACGAATTTTATATCATATTAAGTACCTTTGTAGTATATTAGCTATAAATACATAAATGTTAGTTCAATTCACCATTACATTATAGAGATGTTATATATTAGTGTTAACCTAAGTTATGTTCTTGTATATCATATCTCCATTATATATTTCCAGTTGCAAGAACTGATATGGTGTCACAAGCCAAGGGCTCTTCATATGTAGAGTTGAAAAAAACAAAAGTTATATGTTCAGTATTTGACCCCAGGGAAATCCCACACCAAAATGAATTCAGGTAACAAGAAAAACCTTTCCTATCATAGTGTGTATATGGACAGGGGTGTCCTTAACTGCCTGTCTAGTGGTTACAGGTACATCTAAATATGATGCTGACATAATATTTTCACTCAGTTCATATAACATTGTATTTTTAGCCAACTCGGTCAAATATTTTGCGAGGTGAAATTCGCGCCTTTCTCCTGCCCTCGGAAACGTCGACCGCACGCTCCTGATGCTGAAGAGAGAGCTTTATCAGTAGCACTGAGGCAGGCATTGGAGCCCACTGTGTGCAGACATCTGTTTCCTAATTATCAGGTATATAAAGTATTTTTTTTTATAGTTCTTATAAAAAACTGCTGGGTCACTTATACTACTAAAACTAAACTTATAAAAACTAAAGAAAATGAAAATTAAACTTATAAATAGGGCATCATGTCTGTGACCCAGCATTTTAAAAAACAAAGTTAAAGGTCAGCCAGAAGGAAAAACCAACAAGAAGATTTTTTGATCATATCATAAATAATTTAGATGTTAGCTGAGGGTATGGGACATTGGAAATCACTCCACTGACAGGTTCTTAAATAGGAAGAAGTTCTTATTCGCAACTAACCTACCAAAGGCATTTTTAAGATTGTTTTTACTTTTCCTATATCCAAGATCTAGTTTAGGACAAATTTTGCTGGAAATGGTTAGTTCAGCCCTTTTAGTGAAACAGTAATACCCCTCGGTATTATCCAATAACGCAGAATAGCGCAACCTACCGCCGACTCAAACCGAATGGAAACATTAAGAGGGCACGAATGCGAAACTTGTCAATGAACATTCGTCTAGATGTCTATATCTATAACAACTACATGCCTGTTATTTATTATATATAAAACTTCAACATATTTTCTTAAAACTGTCCAACCTGAAAACACGATTAATAACAAAAGCCTCGATACTTTTATTTTGCAAACATAGCCCCTTTATTTGATGTTTGTGGTCAGAACGGCGAAACCCTAAGGTCTTTAGAAATAATTTTTAGTTTCCTAGCTTAGCAATAACTAGTTCTAAAATCTGGCAAAGTTTTTTTACTCATTAACCTCGTACTTTTATTTTAAATAACAATTAAGTGATTTGGCGCTTACGCCCGTTAATTCTAGGACACCCGCTTGTGCCTACCCACTATCTTCTTCTCATTTTTTACGCGTTACGGTCATTAGATCTATCCTGCTTTCGCGCGGCGCGCGGGGTGCGAAATGGCTTCAGCCGGGTCGCATTGGTGCGCTCTTAATGAAAAACGAACTTATGCTCACTACATAAAATTTCAAATACAAAAACAACAGGACTCGTGCTGTCTCGCTTATACTTGTATGTCGCGGCGGCGCAGCAAACTCCAGACATGGCGCGTGTGCATCAGCCAATAGCAGACGGATATTTTCGCGCCATGCAAAAGTTTGATATCTGCGCAGATACATTGGTCTAACTTATAATATAAAAGTGGTGGTACTTGTACTAATAAATTTTATATTGTTTCTTTCTAGATTGATGTCTTCATATACATTCTTGAGCATGATGGCTCATGTCTAGCTGCAGCAATAAATGCCGCTGGACTGGCCCTAGCTGATGCAGCAGTACCAATGTATGACATTATCACAGCATGCTCAGTTGCAGTTGTTGACAATACAATGTTCGTAGATCCTACGGAAGCAGAAGAACACCTAGCAATGACCAGCCCAGAAAATCTTGGAAAAAATCACGGAGTAGTTACAATGTCAATGCTCTGCGCTCTTAGACAAGTTTCAGATTTTATGCAAATCGGCTGTTTGGATGTTGAATGCGTCACAAAGGTTATTGACTTATTAGAGGGAGAATGTGAAAAAATTGTGCCCAATATACAGAAAGTGTTGGTCATGAATGTAGTACAAAATGTGGAGCGTCAAAAGCAGTTGGAAGCTGAAGCTAAGGAGAGAGAAGAGACACTGAATAAGAAACTTGAGGAATGGAGAGCACTATTGAATGCTGGATGATGTTCAGAATATTTCAAATTATTTTTAGTAGTAATTCGTTTTACTCTATGCTTTCCTAAGATAAGGTTACTATTAAGCTGATTCCATCTGTACATGCTAGGAGAAAAGCAATTGTAATGATATCACTCAATTTTTATTGTTTTATCTTGTTCCAATCTATAGGGATTACAGATTGAAGTAACCCCACAGTTAGTAGTGTTATAGGATATTATTTTTAACTGACTTCAAAAAACAGAGGAGGGTAACAATTTGATGTATTTTTTTTATGTTTGTTACCTTATATGTATTCGTAACTCATGTAAGTTATGAACCGATTTTTATTTTTATTTTAAAGCATCCAGGTTTAATATTTTTGTATGAATTTCATCAAAATCTGTTCAGTACTTTGTTTGAAGTTGTTTTTATAATATGAAAGATTATATAATACTAATATTGATAAATGTCCGACACCCAGGTCAATCTGAAATATATTGTTTTCCATCTTGTCCTGGTTGGGAATTGAACCACAGCCACAAAGGTTGTCATATCAACCAAGCCTTATAATTATGTCTTACCATAATCTGGTACAAATATAGGTTAACAAATGAAGCAATAAATAAATAAGCAACACTTGACACTTCCATTTATTTATTCACAAAAATACCATTATAATATTAAAAAATGAAGGTGGAACTGTACTGTCTTTGCTACACTTTATTTATAATGCCGCACCATGAAGAACTTATAAGTATTGAGTTATTCCACTGCATTTTATACCAAGGATATTGGCAGTACAGTTTCACCCACATCCCAACTAATATTATAAATGCATTTGTCACGCTTTCACGCCATAACTACTAAACATCATGAAATTTGGCATATAACTCTCGGAGAAGGACATAGGCTACCTTTCATCTTAGAAAAAAGTACTGTTCGAGGGAATAACGTGACGCGAGCGAAGCTGCGGGTGAAAGCTAGTCCAACAAACCTAAAACAAGTACAGTCCACAAACATCCAACTTAAACCTAAAAGATGGACATAACTACACTAATCTTCAGGCTTCTCTGGCGGCGGCCCACATGGTTGCAACATCCTCTCCATCAAATTGAACTTGACCCTCGCCTTAGACTCATTTTCAACGATAGCAAAGTAACTCAGCAAGTCAGGATGGCCCATGTAACTGCAACAGGAGTCACGGTGTTGGTTCGTGAGCCATTCGTATTTGGTAGTGTCTGCGTGACCGGTTCCGATGTACTTGCTCTGAAGATGCTCGAGCTGGCTGTGGATGTTGTATCTCTCGCCCATGTTCTGAAATAAGCGATTGAGGTTATAAAATTATAGAGTTCTTTATACTAGTAAGCACTTTACGAAAGAGAAACTGTTATTAAATTAGATCTTACGTACCTATGGGGTTTGTCTAAATCCCTGATTATCAAATCTAACGAAACAAATCGGGATTCTCAAATGACAAAATATCAAACGCCACAATAATTATTCCAAATAATCACCACAAACTACTAAGAGATAATAATCACTACAAAACCCAGTAAAAAAACTGATGTTTTGACGGTTTTGAATGTCATGTCAATGTCAGTTTTTTTTAATTATTCAAGCTTTTACGCGTGACCTATTTAGCCAGTATCTAGTAAAGTTTCCCGCGCTTTTTCTAAGTCGTATACCTATATCAACCAAATGATGTTGTGTGTGATTCATTTTATTGATTTGACGGAACTACTGTCGACTATTCCCACGAATACACGAATAGACATAGGACATCAAGGCGGGCAACCACCAGCCCGCTGCAGCCGCACCTTGACAGTTAATATTATTTATTACACACATTGTTCATGAACATGGGTATTTATAACACCAAATTACATTTTACATTATAATTCCACTAGAAACAATTTACAAAACAATCCAAACAAAATCCGTGCACATCGCCGAAATACCCGCCAAGAACCTTCTGATTTTTATCATTATACGGCCTAGGATTTTCTCACGTAAATCCAATAAATCACTCGTGTATGTAGTCACCATAGAGATAAGATAATCCATAGTAGTCACACGTTTAAAAATAGTATCCCATATTTAGTAATTGTTCTGAGGTAATTAGTAATGTTCCCATGACTACAAAGTAAATAAAACCGCCATTTTTTAATTTAATCGTCAAAATTTATTAGTTTTGTGATTGCGTCTGATCAATAATGCGAACCTAGTATACTTTTAGATAATTATTTTTAAAAAACCTACCATACGTGATGGCGAACATTATGGATTCAATAGATTTTGAAGATACCGACAGTAACAGTTTAAAGAAAGAAGCAAAAAAGATTGCGCGAAAGAAAAATAAAGAAACTTTCAAGAAACCAACTCATCTGTTTATGCATGAAAAAGGTCTAACAGCAATAGTAAGTGTATTTTCTACTCCTCTTTTATAGCGTGTACTTACTTATATGTAGTGTAGTGTGTATATGTAAGGGGAAGGATTTTGGGATTTATTCGAGCGCGTCAAGTTAAATATGAAGGTTCTATAAACATTTGCATATCGTCAGTTTATATATTCTAGGTTAAGCTAGATAGAATTATTTCCTTCGATCGAAGTAAAAAAGAGTCGATCACGCACGAGGTCACACTGGCGATTTTTTTCAACTCTTTGTTTGCAAATTTTTGGCATTTTATTAACGCGAAAACCTCCATACAAACGGCGAAAGGGACTCGCAGCTATATTAAAATTTGATAATATAGGTACCTACAATTTTAGGCTTTAAATCAATTTTATCTAATCATAATCTATGTATATTCCTATAAAGCTTGAAAAATAAAACCGGTCAAGTGCGAGTCGGACTCGCGCACGAAGGGTTCCGTACCGTTATCCTTACTAATATTATAAATGCGAAAGTGAGTTTGTTTGTTTGTTTATTTGTTTGTTTGTATGTTACGCTTTCACGCCGTAACTACTGAACCGATTATCATGAAATTTTGCATACAAGTTCTCTGGAGTGCGGAGAAGGACATAGGCTACCTTTTATCCCGGGAAAAAGTACTGTTCCCGGGGATCGACATTGACGCGGTCGGAGCCGCGGGCGAAAGCTAGTCTATAATAAGTAAAAACTTATTAAAAAATATTTTTTATTATATAATGTAACTACCTAAAAATTAATACTTTTCGCTGTTTTCCTTTATCTGTGCTATACGACGTTGCTTCGCACCAAATTTCAAGTTTGCGTACCTTTATGGCCTTTCAACTATTTTTTCAGCCCAAACCAAAAAACGCAACAACTATTGTCTACGCCTATTATCATAACAACCATATAAGAAAACTAGAAAACCTAGACTTGTTCTACAACGTCACCCACTTACACCTCCAATGGAACAAGATAGAAAAAATAGATGGAATAGACAAAATGCACAAGTTAAAGAAGTTATATTTGGGTAATAATAAAATTAGTGTTGTGGAGAATTTGGAGAGCTTAAGGTATTTGGAGGAGCTTCATATTGAGAAACAGAATGTTGATAGCCTGGATGCTCTTTGCTTCGATCCGAGAACTATAATGGTTATAGGGGTATGTTGTATCTGGTTTAATTTTTAACAAACTGTTTTGTCTTTTTTTTATTCCTGTTATTGAACTATTTAAATATTTGTTATAACTCTTTTAATAAGTGTCTGAATACAAAACGCATATAATAAACATAAATAAGTAAGTATCAAATTATTCTAAGTCAAAAGATGGAGAGAGAAAGGACATTGATACTACTGCTTTTAAAAGTACCTACCTAGAATCATGTAAAGCATAGTGATAAGACCTTCATAACTTACTACATTATTTTACAGTCTACGCTTCGAATCCTCAATGTATCTGAAAACAAACTAACAGACATGGCTTGGGTGAAACCTCTTCGGAGATTGGAGGTCCTTATCGCCAAAAAGAACAATTTGGAAGATTATCAGGTAAGTGGAACTGGGTGGGACACGTCTGCCGCGTGCGAGAGTAAAGGTAGGCCAAGGTGGCTTCTATGTTGAAACCGTGTGGAAATCGGATGGCCACCGAAAACGTGGCAGACCTAGTAGGAAATGGTGTGGATGGCAAACTATTGCCCGCGATTGCGATAGGGATGACTGGAGACAAAAAGGGGAGGCCTTTGCCCATGAGTGGGTCACCCAAGTAGGCTAAACAAAATCAGGTAAGTAAGTACAGTTAGCCACCGAGATACCTGACCCCACCCTCTGACTATATCTTGAATTTTCTTTTAAACTAAAAATAATATTGACATGAAAATTTATATTCAGAAAGTCTTAATTAAAATCTCTCTGAATATATATTTTCATGTCAATATTAGTGTTGGTTTAGGAGAAAAACTAAGATATAGGTAGAGGGCGGGGTCAGGTCAAGTGCACATAAATGACTTTGAAAGCTGGAAAAATGAACAGGTTTAGCATCGCCTTTTTCTTTAATTCAGGTCACTGGATTAGGCCGTGAGATAAGTAGGGTAATTACAAACCAAAACTTGTTATATTTCAGAGTGTAGCCGATGATTTGTGTACGTTAATTTCCCTCGTCGATGTCAATTTATCCGGAAACCCGATGACAAAGAAGCATCGCTACAAAGAAACTATCATCGCAAGATGTGCTCAGCTGCGTAAGTTTGAATTGTTAAAAATATAAGAGCTTGTTAGCCCAGCACCTACATTGTTGGTGCATACATGATATGGCAGAAAGCACGTAAGTAACGTTATCATATTATATTCGGTTACCACACAGCCACTAAGCATATCACTGCGGTGTACGAGCGATGATATCCGCATGCGGCAGGGAACCGTCACATTTGTACGCTTTGCTCCGTGTCTCCGTCCGGAGCCAAGGAGCACGACACGATAGCCCGCGTTCATTTCCGTCGTACGTTATTTAATAGTTCCATCGGCAATTTTATTCAGTTTTACCTGCCCCGAAGATTGTCTATAGTTTGGTTACCTATTGACTTAAAATTTTGCATGCGTGTGTTAATCGGACGGATGGCAATACAATATGATGGAATCGATGCGCTGGTCTGATAATGGAGTCGGAAGGTGGCCATGGGAACTCTTAAAATAAACAAGGTATACCAATCGTGCTTAGGCTTATTTACAGTGTAGATTCGTTTATAATAAAAGCTTGCCACAAATATGTATTTTTTGCAAGAAAATTTTGTTTTTGATAAAACATAAGTACTTACCTAGAGTCCTCCACAGGAGTACTAGACACTGCTGTCATCCACGACACTTCCAAGACGTTCCTGCAGGGTTTCGATAGGACCATCCGACTACGGCAGCTGAACGACAAGAACAAAATCGACATGACGCGCAGAGGGGTGGAGGACTTCTTCGACTTGAACATGCTACCGGGGCCGAGGGCGCAGAGCGCTTTGTCTATTTCCGAGTTTTCTAATCAGAAACCAAGAAGTAAGTAAGCTTTTACATACAAAATTAATCGCTTACTAGTTTCTCTGTGTCGTGAATTCCTCAATAGACACAACTAAAACTATTCCAATAACCATGGCATCATATCATATGTAACTGTTATCTGCTTGTATGTACGAGTATGCTACATATAAGTAGTAGGTTCATAAATATTATTTTCTTTTTATACTACACTCATTTACACTTTCTTTTTTTATTACAATACTTTTATTTCAGTAACTGCAATAGACTCCACCTATACATTTATGCCGCGCGCATTCTGGCGAACCCGACCAGCAGCACCCTCGCCTCGCGAGACCACAGCGCCACCGATGGAACCACCGCCGCCGGTGAAACAACCCATCACCGACCCAAACCAGCAAATCAAAGGAATCCTGAAGAAACCAATGCCCATGAAATATTTGCCTTAATTTTTAAACTTTGTAATAATTTGTGATGTATTTTGAATTAAATTATTTGTACTTGACCATTTATATTTTGTATTTTCATAAACTTCTAATTTTGTCCGTAAAATATTTTAGTTTCTTCTAAGATATTTCACTAAAAAACAGTAATTATTTAAAACTAGCGACCCGCCCCAACTTCGCATGGGTGAAATAAATTATGCATCCCCTTGAATCACTTTATTAAAAACTAAAACCGGCTAAGTGCGAGTCGGACACGCGCATTAAGGGTTCCGTACATTTTATACATAGTGAAATTTTTATCGTTTTGGACCCTTAAAGGGTAATGCTCAGACCATCAATATGAACAACTTTTTGTATGGGAACAATGCTGGGAACTCAAAAAAAAATTCGTTATTTCCATACAAAAGAGTTCCGCCGCCAGACCAGTTTGTATGGTATATACTTTTTTCCCATAGGAAAAGATGTTCATTTTGATGGTCTTAGTCACTCCTTTAAGGGTCCAAAACGATTAAAGTTTCACCATGTAGGTATAATAAATTTTAAATTATTAAAAAAATATTTAGATATGACATAACTCTATTTTTGCTTTTCGCAATTTTTTCTATATCTGTGCTATAAGATGTTGCTTCATACCAAATTTCAAGATTCTGAGGTCACGAGAAGTACCCTGTAGGTTTTGATTCCCTTGCGAATGTCGAAAAAACATGAAAAAGTCGAACTAAACTACTACTTGTATACAAATAATTTTGATGTACCTACCGACGAAAAATTTTTTTTTAAATCTATGCTACTAGGGATTTGAAAGTACAAATCCATAATTTCGTGCAGTACCTGCCTTATTAACTTAATACTGGAGTTCTGGGCGGGAATTTTGACAGACTACACGACTTTTGTATTGGATTGTTTTGCAAATTGTTTCTAATGGACTTGTGTTATAAACAGTGATCGGAATAGGTAGTGCAATTTCGAGTCAATGACCTCAAACGTTATATTAATATGGATATGTATTGTTATGATCAAATGTTTTTCTTCTGGCCGAAATAAGTTTTTATTTAACCTCATTACTTTGCTTTATACATTGTTGTATACTAGCAGTATATTAAAGAAAAAATATAAATACAAGATGAAAATATTTTATTTTAAATCCACACCAAGTGGGATTTAAAAGCATATCCATAGTAAGAAAACGTCACTAAATCCCGCAAAATTTCACTACCTATTTCGACCACTGATTATAAATGCCCATGCTTAAGAACAATGTGTGCAATAACTAAAATAAACTGTCATGGTCATGGTGCGGCTGTTGTGAGATTTACTTAGCGGGATGGTGGTTTCCGCCTTTGTGCGTCGTCTGTGATCAAGCCAGTGGATTCGTGGGAATTGTCGCCAGGGTTCCGTGGAAAGGAACTACACCATCATTTTGTTGATTAACAAGACAAAGAAAAAGCGTGGGAAACCTCAAGATGAAAAGTATGTGGTAGGTATTCATTCATAAAATAAAAAACACCAATAATGAATATCATTTTAAAATAATAGAAGCTAAGCAGTAACAAAAAAAAGGTTCAAAACAAAAGGTTCACGCATCCGAATTTCGGTGAAAATATTCCCCAACCTGACAATTCATAAGACTTGTCTGTCAACGTCTATACTATTTGATAGATTGGCAATTTTTTTTAGTTGTCAAGCATGGCAATATTGGTTTAAAAATCCTACATCTGGGATGTTTTTCAAAAATCAAAAATTCATAAAAAAAAATATTTAGGAAAAAAAATCTAGAAGTACATACGTTAATAAAAACTTTCACTTCCGCTTGACTGCAAGTTGTCCATTATACTTGTTACTGGCAGGCATCTTCCTGGCATCTATATAGTAAGTGGTTTTGTCCTAATAGACCGGCGTCCGGTGGCAGGACTTCCTACCTCATAAGATACCCGAATGAGACTAGTATGTAGTGAAAGTAGGTGCTTTGGAGGTGGGGGCCAGGTAGGGTTGCCACTCCCTAACCTGGAAGAACCATAAAAAAAAAGGTGTCGAAAACGTCGATTTTGGCCAAAAATATCTCATCAGATACTCGAACGGGAGTTTGACGTAGTGAAAGATATCCTTATGGAGAGGTGAACCAGCTAAGGTTGCCTGCGGCAACCCTGGAAGAAGTCCAAGTTCAGCCACCCTGAAGGGGGCGATTTGTCATGGTAATTTATCTCATAAGATACCTCAATGAAACTAGTGCCCGATGTTAGTTCTGAGGGTCGGGACTGCGATTAAAATAGGTTGCCTGCGGCAACCCTGGAAGAACCCATGTTCAGGCACGTTTAAGACGTGGAATTTGAAAATTAAAGTAATAAAAAAAATCTCGGAACCATATCCAAAAGCACTGCAGGATTACGATCGTAATGTTATTTTTAACCGACTTAAAAAAAAATTGGTTTTCAATCCAATGTTCAATATATTCTCTAAAACTTTTAATTGCATTGTAACGAATATTAATTGATGTTTCATATTACATTTGATTTAGTGTAAGTTCCATCAAAATCGGTTCAGTAGTTTTCGAGGTATAGGCCAATACGTATAACTGTGCAATTTTTTTTAATCTAATATAGTACATGAATGAAACTAGTGCCCGATGTTAGTTCTGAGGGTCCAAACTGCGAATAAAATAGGTTGCCTGCGGCAACTCTGGAAGAACCCATGTTCAGGCACATTTAAGACGAGGAATTTGAAAAATAAAGTAATAAAAAAAATCTCGAAACCATATCCAAAAGCACTGCAGGATTACGATCGTAATATTATTTTTAACCGACTTAAAAAAAAAAATAGGTTTTCAATCCAATGTTCAATATATTCTCTAAAACTTTTAATTGCATTGTAACTAATATTAATTGATATTTCATATTACATTTCATAAAGTGTAAGCTCCATCAAAATCGGTTCAGTAGTTCACGAGATATAGGCTAATACGTATAACTGTGTAAAAATAGTACATGAATGAAACTAGTGCCTGATGTTAGCACTGACGATCTTGTATATGAATAAAATAGGTTGCCAATCCGTAACCTGGAAAAATCTAAGTTCGGGGATGAAATTGGATTCTTCCGGGTTATGGATTTATACGTGGAATTTGAAAATTAATCAAAAGAAGTTGAAACCATATTTAATATATAATATAATAATAGGCGATATTACGATTGCGATGGTTCTTAATTGACTTCAAAAAAGTGAGGTTTTCTTTTCCATAACCTATTGGTTATGTTAATTATTTATATAAACATTAAATATTTTTCCCGGTTCGCCCGGGCCACACATCGTATGACTCGTCTACAGTAGTACAACAGCGTTTCCCTTAGTTGGTTGTCTGCAAATGCTCTCAATGTATTTTCATGTGTCAACTCCATACCCAGTCCCAATCTTCTTCTTTTCGAATCAAAATGGTTATGTTTGCCTTCTATTATACAGTTTTTAGCCGTGTGGTTTACGATAGCCGTGTAGTTTCCGGCAGAGTAGAATAGGACCACTCCAAATCTTCCCATGGATATCGTAAGAGGCGATTTAAGCAATACAAGATAAAAAACAAAACTCATAAACATCAATGAGACCTCTCCAACCCGTCGCATGCCCCTTCAATGTCCAGTGATATGACTAATGCCATCTGTTTCCCGTTTTAGGCTTCCTTTACGATTGGGAGTGCGAAGTAGTCCTCCTTACCGGGTTTGGGTATTGTTTTTATAACAGCTCTTTTCCAGGTTCTGGGGAAATATCCGAGGCGTAAGGATGCGTTATATAGGGCAAGCATAACCTCGAGACAAGCCATAAGTGCATGGGTGCAGATATTAGCTGTGAAGCCATCATGTCCCGGGGCCTCTCTTGGGCTCATTCCATTCAGCACTGTAAGAAGCTCGTACATACGAAACTGTTACATTGCATCGAGATGAGCGTTTCGGTATCCAGGGCCCGTACAATTTTTTCGGCTTCTTCTCGTATCGCTGCGAGGCTTCTTGAGTCATTCTAAGAAATGACTCAAGAAGCCTCGCCTATGTGTCGGTTGGATAAAAGGCTTCAGCCAGCAGTTCTGCGGACTTTTCTGGACACAAAAGGCCGCTTCCGTCTGGATTTCTCATTAGTCTGTCCTTCTCCACCAGTCCATACGCTTTCACAATCCTATAAGTCGTTCTCAGATGTTCTATTTCTTTTAACAGCTTTCATCTCAGCCAGTAGCGGGTTCCACCACTTTATTAATTTACACTTCGTTTTAGGCTTAAGTTTGGGAATCGATGCTTCGTGAGACCTTGTTACAATCTCCGAGTATCTGGCCACCAGGTCATCATGGCCTTCCCTATCTTTAATACGGCTGATTGAGTACTGGGTTATTTGATCTGCTAGGACTTTTCCTCTAACATTCTTTTCAAATATACAGTTAGCTTTCGCTGTTTGGTATTTCCTTGTACTAGTATTTTGTTTATTGTTGTTGTATCATTTATACCAGTTCCATGGCCATGGCTCTATGATCAGGCAAAGGTAGCAGATCTGCTTCTACTCGCCAGTTGTTAAACTTATTCGCAACACCGGGTGTGGCGAGAATAATGTCTGAAATGCTCTTATATCGTTTATTGCCTCTGTAGACATATAAAGTTGATTTATCACGGAGACAAATATTCCGTATAAGCTAAAATGTTACACTAAGACGTATTTGTTTATAACTCGAAAACTACTAACCCAGTTTAATGCAACTGGCAACAAGTTAAACCAAAATAATATAAAACAATTAAAATTAACATAACCAATAGGCTATGGAAAAGATAACTTCACTTTTTTGAAGTCGGTTGAAAAGCATCGCAATCTTAATATCGCATTGCTTTTGAATATGATTCCAACTTCCTTTTTAAACGATTAATTTTCAAATTCCACGTATAAATCCGTAACCTGGAACAATCCAAGTTCATCCTCGAATTTGGATTGTTCCAGATTACGGATTGGCAATTATTCATATACAGGATCGTCGAGTGCTAACAACCTGCACTAGTTTCATTCATGTACTATATGAGATAAGAAATGGCACAGTTATACGTATTAGCCTATATCTAAAAAAACAGGGTAATTAAATATAATTTATCCAATACAAAATGAAACATCAATTAATATTAGTTGCAATGCAATTTAAAGTTTTAGAGAATAAATTGAACATTGGATTGAAAACCTATTTTTTTTTAAGTCGGTTAAAAATAACATTACGATCGTAATCCTGCAGTGCTTTTGGATATGGTTCCAAGATTTTTTTTATTACTTTAATTTTCAAATTCCACGTATTAAATGTGCCTGAACATGGGTGCTTCCAAGGTTGTCGCAGGCAACTTATTTTATTCGCAGTTCGGTCTCTCAGAACTAACATTGGGCACTAGTTTCATTCATGTACTAATGAGATTTAAAAAAATGGCACAGTTATACGTATTAGCCTATATCTCGAAAACTACTGAACCGATTTTGATGGAACTTACACTAAATCAAATGTAATATGAAACATCAGTTAATATTAGTTACAATACAATTAAAAGTTTTAGAGAATATATTGAACATTGGATTGAAAACCTATTTTTTTGAAGTCGGTTAAAAATAATATTACGATCATAATCCTGCAGTGCTTTTGGATATGGTTCTGAGATTTTTTTTATTACTTTAATTTTCAAATTCCACGTCTTAAACGTGCCTGAACATGGGTTCTTCCAGGGTTGCCGCAGGCAACCTATTTTATTCGCAGTCCCGACCCTCAGAACTAACATCGGGCACTAGTTTCATTGAGGTATCTTATGAGATAAATTACCATGAAAAATCGCCCCCTTCAGGGTGGCTGAACTTGGACCTCTTCCAGGGTTGCCGCAGGCAACCTTAGCTGGTTCACCTCTCCGTAAGGATCTTTCACTACGTCAAACTCCCGTTCGAGTATCTGATGAGATAATTTTTGGCCAAAATTGACGTTTTCGACACCTTTTTTTTATGGTTCTTCCAGGTTAGGGAGTGGCAACCCTACCTGGCCCCCACCTCCAAAGCACCTACTTTCACTACATACTAGTCTCATTCGGGTATCTTATGAGGTAGGAAGTCCTGCCACCGGACGCCGGTCTATAAGGTTACTAGCTAAATACGACACGCGAGAAAGCCATAAATAAAAGAAAAAATAAACTTGATAGGTACTGGCACTGGCTAAATGGTCACGTGTAGAAAAAGAGTAAAAGCCAGGGCTACTATTTTTGAAAGTGTGACACTCCTCTTCGAGCGATTTTTGTATGGAAAAACCGCTCGTTTACGAACAGCGTCATTTCAATAATAGCATTCCACGGGTAAAAAACCATTATCTTATCTCTATGTAAAAAACGCTCGAAGACGAGTGTCATAGTCTAAGATCCGGCTGCAAAATCAGTACGTTCATCATGTGGTTCATCAAACTATTTTTCTTACATATTTACATAAATAGGAGAATACACTTTCAACAAGGTGCCAGTCAACAAGTGCCCGCAAGTACTTTTAATTAAAATAATGAAAATTTATTACTGACATAAAATTTCATAAAATAGAGATAATATAATCCTGACTGTAAAACCAAATTTTGACGTTTGGAGTTCTTGGCGGGAATTTCGGCGGAGAGCACGGCTTTTGGATTGTTTTGTAAATTGTTTCTAGTGGACTTTATAATGTGAAATCGGTGTAATTTAGTGTTATAAATGCCCATGTTTATGAACAATGTGTGGAATAACTGAAATAAACTGTCACAGTGCGGCTGTAGTGAAATTTACTTAGCGGGCTGGTGGACCGCCTCTACTCATTGCGTCTGTGATCAAGCCAGTGGATTCGCGGGAATTGTCGCCAGGGGCTCCGTAGAATCTATGAAATGAACTACACCATCGTTTCATTGATACCAAGACTTAGAAAAAAGCGTGGGAAAACTCATTAATACTTGATACTCGCTAAATACGTAAGGCGTGAAAGCCATAAACAAACAAAAAAAAATTTTTGACGTTTCGTGTTTGTTGCAGTGTTGCCAAACGTACGGCAATTGCCGTATCGTACGGCATTCAGGCTCCATTAAGTCAAATTGTACGGCGTACGGCAGAGTAGTCAATGCCGTACGTTAAAATACGGCAATCAAGCATAGTAATAAAAAAAAATAAGTTTTGCGTAAAAAAAATTATTTACAACAAAGCTTACAAATACATCTATCACTACATTAAATTGAACGCATCTCTAAAAAATTATTGTATTGTCTTTGGTTTTGGGGAATTCCCTATCATAACCGCGCTCGTTAAACAACTCTACATTATTCATTATTGTATATGTATTGTCTTTGATCTGATTATTTTACATTACTAACGAAACAGTGCATAAAAAGACAGCATTCAAACTGCATAAAGTTTAAACCTACTGTGGAGATTGTTTTAATAATGAAAAAGCCGATTACTGCTGAAGAAGTCTTAGGTGATGTTGTCGATTTAATGGGAGCAGAGAATTAATAATGTGAAATATGTAATTTTTTTTGTTTTTAATTTTTAATTATGTTTTAATACGAAATAAACAATATTCTCTTGCTTAATTCGTGTGATTTTATTTCATTAATTTGTAAAAAACAATTAAAAAATCCGGCACGGTATTTTTTGTTCAAATACGGCAATTTTATCTTTTGTGTACGGCACCGCAGTGATTGGCCGGTGGCAACACTGGTTTGTTGATAAAATGTTTTTTAGGTTAGTAATACATTGTATTGTAAAGAAACAATACAAAGTATCATAAATTAAAATTGTTAAAAAAACCTGCTTATATCATTATGGAAAGAACAGCAGAAGCTTTTAAAATATTGAGCGTAGAATCAACAGGTTAGTAATCCTTCGATAAATGCTGAACAAAAAGTTTATTGGCTGTTATAGAAATATTCTTTTTAGCGTTATATCTTGGCGGAGACATCGCTGAAGTAAGTTGTCTAGAGCCGCTGGAGTTCTTTCGAGAGTACGTGGCTAAGAACATACCAGTTATTCTTCGGGGCGGCTGTGCGGAATGGCCGGCCACTAAGAAATGGAACGCCAAATATTTTCGGTAGAAGTTTATTTTCACTAAGCCAAGTCGTCACATAGGTAGATGAAATTATTCTACTTCCGTAAGATGAGTATCAAATATAAGTTGTATAAACAATTGGAAAGTGTACACTTTGTAGATAAAAAGATCAAAATAGGCGGTATATTTTATAGTGACATTACAAAAGAACATATACGCTACAGTTTCAGATGAAAAACCTCAAGACAGACCATCTTACTCATTTTACAGAAAACACTTGTGGAGACAAAATGAATGCATGTTATTTAAGTAATTTGATTAAACCCGTCATTCATGGGGTAAACAACTTTTCGCTTGGGCGTTGAAGCATCAAACATTTCAACATGGAATATATTGCAGGGAGAAACTATCAAATAAAATGGTGACAGTAGCCATCACTCCAAATGGCCTGGCAGATGGAGTGACCACAGACGAGGATGGGGTTGAGTATTTTGTGATGCCTTATGAGGTAGAGATGCCCATGTCTGAATTTTTAGACAGCCTAGACGCTAAGAGGTAATTTTCAGGTATCTAAATTAAACAATTACTATTATTTATTCACATAATCAGTATCATTAATATTAAATAGTCTGTGTCAGACATCCTTCGATGAGATGGGTTTATGATATAGTTAAAATTGTGGGTTGTTCCTGGATGTGATCAGCATGGGACCGAGACAGAAGGTGGAAGCGCAGAGAGGCCTATGCTCAGCAGTGGGCAGAAGATGAGATTAGATGAGTCTGTGTTCATGTGGGGTAGCCAGGGAGGGATGGTAAACCCGAGGTGTCATTAATTGAGGGGCGATACCTACAAAAAAATATATAACCTACTAGGGCAATTTAAAATGGTGCAGATTGATTTGCACCCTCTTCTTTTTTCTTGCCTATTATTTGGGGTGTGCTCTGTCTGTCAACTTTCTCAAAAATTTTCCATTCTAAGCTATTATCGGCTCTAACTCTCAGTTCCTTCATAACATTCCTGACACATTCCCACTACAACTTTGTTTGTCTTCACTATCCTCTATGTCCTGTCACATTTAAGCAGAGTATACCTTTAACTAGGTGATCTGCATTCTCAAAAGGTACAATCTGCAAGTGGTACAGTCGTCTGCAAATATAGAAGTTGCATAAAAAGTTGTGTGAAGCTACGGACACCATTTAAAAATAACAGCAATTTCAACCTTATACATGTGGAATAAGGTTCAGGATATTGCTAAATATATATGCCTCCCTAATCAGTGCAATCGATTTCACCTTTAAGCTATGTATGACTGTACATATTGTATTCTGGAAAAGTGGCCAGTGACTTCAAATAATATAAAACTATTGTATAAACTTGCTAAGTCTATAGAGTTTATTCATTCGATTCCAGAGACAAATACATTACATATATTCAGCGGCAAAACTCAAACCTGACTGAGGATTTCCAGGAGCTGCTCCCTGATATTGAGCAAGAAGTAGCATTTGCCAGTGAAGCTTTCAACAAGAAGCCGGATGCTGTCAACTTCTGGATGGGAGATGAAAGAGCTGTCACATCTAGTAAGTATGTCAGACTGCAGTCCATAGACATCTGCCGATTTCCTCCAAAACATGGGTCATTATATGCGGCTTATAAAAGTTTGAGCCTCAAACTTTTATAAGCCGCATATAATGAGGGCTACTAATGACTCTCTTGCTGATCTGACTTTGACTATTTATCCTGAAAATCCAACACTGGTTCACCTGGTGCAGGCCTCGCTCATGGTCTCCGGATGTCCCAGGAACACCTCTCTAGTAGATGCTATGCTTGGGCACTCCAATAGGAGATGTTTCGCAGATGTTCTTCAGCTTGTAGGCAGCCTCTGCAAAGGGGACTGCTAGTGAGTCCTATAATAAATAAATGGTTTATGGTTTAAGGTATTTATTTCTCATAAAGAATTTTACAAATTCACTTACATGAGAAAATAAGATATTTCTTAGTATAAAACACATGCACGTACAAAATCGATGAGTTAAATCACAAAGTACAAAAGTTAACAAAAACGATACCAACAAAACCTTGCGCACTCACCAAACTACCCTCACGGGTTTTTAAAAATCATCGGTGTACTCCTCGCTCGATGCGCGTAGACGCCATCGGAACGCAAACAAAGATTTATAGCTGTTACGACTGGACGCGACTAGAAGCGACAACGTCAACTTGGAACTGGGTATGGTTACCTTTGTTATAATATTTTATGTTTATTCTATAGATCGCATTTTTAGATGTAATAGGTAGTAGATGTATCAGCAAATATATATATATATATATATATATATATATATATATATATATATATATATATATATATATATATATATATATATTATAATAAATAAATATATACGGACAAATCACACAGATTGAGCTAGCCCCAAAGTAAGTTCGAGACTTGTGTTATGGGATACTAACTCAACGATACTATATTTTATAACAAATACATATATAGATACACATCCAAGACCCAGGCCAATCTGAAAAAGATCATTTTCCATCTTGACTTGGCCGGGGATCGAACCCGGTCACTCCGTGTCGCAGGCTGACGTGTTGACCGCTGCGCCACGGAGCTAGTCTTATAACAAATAGGTGTTAGTTTAACGGGCAGTCCAACGCTTTAGAGATTTATACTAAAAGGGTCCTTATTACTAAGCCCCTGATGTCCGTTCGTCTATCACAGTATATGCTGTATCTATTGAACCATAATAGGTTTTTACAGAAAACCTATATAATAGATTTTTACAGAAAATCTATTACGGTTCACTATTATGTAACAGTGGCAAAAACTGTAAACATTCACAGAATGTTTATAGTTTTTGCCACTATTACAACAAATAATAAAAACGAAATAAAATTTAAAATTCATACAAGAAACTTGTTTTTACAAGCTTTTATTTCGTGTTATTTCTCGATTCTGTCATAGTTGCTACTCATTTATCACTAAGACAGAATCAGAATTATTTATTTGCATGAAAGAAAGAGTATGGTTTACCTCACTATAGAGGTCACATGTAAATTTTCATGCGTCCATAAACATTGGAGTCATCATGCAAGAAGCGTCGTTTATGTAATTAAATATTGTACAAAACCCTTAGTGAGTCCGGCTTGCACTTGGCCGGTTTTATTTATTTAAACTTTATTGCACAGTTAAAATTTCTACAAAAGGTGGACCTAATGCCATATGGCATTCTCTCCCAGCCTTTGGAACAAAATGAAAATTTTAGTAGATAACACTGAAAGAAAGTAAATTTTATTTTATGTATTTACTTTCTTTTCCAGTGCACAAAGACCCTTACGAAAACATCTACTGCGTGATAGACGGCTACAAGGAGTTCATCCTGATACCTCCAACGGACCTTCCATACGTACCCTACAAGAGATACTCTCAAGCTGAGTTTAGGAGGGTGGGAGACCAGTGGCAGATTGTACCATATACAGGACAGGGGAGCGAAGGGTGCGGCGAGGCAGACAGCGAAGAGCAGCTGTTGGGAATACCGTGGATTTGTATAGGTAAGAGTATTTCTAATTCACCCTTATATTTCTCATCTGCGTATAATTCTGGGGTCCTTTTCTTACTAAGTATACATATTGATTTGCTAAGAAATTAATAGAATGCATATATTTTAAAAATCACAGGTTAATTAACCCTTAGTTAAAAAGTAGACTTGTGGGACACATTTTTGTAAGAGCAGCAGGGATTCAATTGAAGTAGTTGGGATTCCAATTTCCTTGATTGGCTAGTTTAGGAAGGCTATTTCTATAAAGAAAAACCTCTCATACCTAAGGTTTTAGAAGGATGGAAGTGGTAGTGACTCGGTGATCTAAGAGCGCGATCAATGAGCGAAAGGTCGCGGTTCAAATCCCGCCCGACCCGACCTGTACTTTGAGTCTGTAGACCAATCTGACTCAAGTACGGTAATTTCCAACAACCACTACCTGCTTCCGGTGAAGGAAAACATCGTGAGGCCACTTGCACTAGTGTGTGCATTATTTCCTGATAAAAGCCATGTAAGCGTTTCTTTCCACACAAAGCCACCAGAGTCACAAGCCACAAGAGCCTGTCTCTTAACTCGTTCACTGACACTGAACCAGACACAAAAGAAATAATAGAATTACGTCTACAGGCGGGCAGTGTCAGCGAAAGTGTTAAATGTCAGAGAGTTTTTATATAAACATCCTAGATAATCTTTCAAATAAAAAAACAGACTATCATCAAAACACTGAACCGATTGTGTTGAAAGTAAATGGGACCGATCTTTCAAACAAAAAAATAATTTTTAAAATCGGTCAGGAAACAATCATTAAAAAGAAAATACAGCCGAATTTTAACCTCCTTTTTTTGAAGTCGGTCAAAATAGTCTTTCTTCAATACATAACGCTGTAAGTATTGTCTTTAAAACTAATAAGTCAATATACTCTATTCCAGATCCCCTCAAGCCAGACTACGAAAAGTACCCAGAGTTCAAAAAGGCGAATGTGTTTAAAGTGCGCATCAATGCCGGTGATTGTCTATACCTGCCTAGTCTATGGTTTCATCACGTGACACAAAGCCATGGCTGCGTGGCGGCCAATTATTGGTACGACATGGAGTTTGACGTCAAATATTGCTATTTTAAAATGCTCGAAAGTCTTTGCGCTAAATATTAATTTTAAGAGCAAGTGTAATATTTTTTTAAGTTGTACATGTTATGTCCCACTGCTGGGCAACTCGTGAACGGGTGCTGCTAGGGGGGACAGGTCTGCTCGGCCTCTTTGAGACTACTGTGTATAATGTATATAATCATTGCCCACTCGATCGCTAACATATGTTCCAAAAATAATCATGTATATAATAAAAATTGTAATCATTACTAGAAATGAAAAAAAAAAGAAAAATAGTCATAAAATTAAAAAGCCCTTCAGGCGAGTAGGCGACCAATACTTTGAAAAAAGTTTCTTTTGGCGTTTCTTCTCTGCAGTGGTCGGTTCTGAAACGCTAGTAGTCTGTAGCTTTTGCACATCAATTAATAATATAAATATTACTAAATTAGTTCCTTTAAAGTGTGATTTGACGTGAAAAAGCCAAGGCCTATTTTTCTATATAGACGATTTGATTTGAGTCCTCCTTTTTATTTCGATACATTTCTGTCGAGATCATCTCTCCACCTTTTTGGGCTACCCGGTGATACTCCTTAGCCAGGCCTATCTCACTCCCCATGTCAGTATCGAAAACATACCGGGCAAATCCAGTAGAAGGACGTTTGGTCACGTGTTCACCCACTTCATTGAATTATGAATCGTTTTTTCAGAGCTATAAGAATTAAATTGGCTTGCAATGGATTCTATAGGTATCTAAACGAAAAGGCGCTGCGTTCTGACGCGAGTTAAATTACACCGTATCGCTAACTACATTGAGTTGATATTTCTTTGAATATCTTGAATACGTAAGTACTAGAACTTATTCTGTGGCTTAGCCCACCTTTCTGACCTCATACGAAAAACATGTCTCGCCCAGTTCCACTTAGTCTGGCAGTTTTTACACCTACATCTTCGACCCGAGTGAGAGCGCAGTTCTTCTTTTTTTATTTTATTTATAAGGCGTCGGCCAGGCATGCTACGCTCCATTGCTTTTTAGCAAACTTTCGAGTAGGGACTTTTGAACCTTGGAATGACCATGTCTGTCGCCATATATGTCATGGGTCGATCGTTGGATTGGCAACGACATGGTTGAGACGTCGGCACTTCATGATTTGGCCGGCTATATTGCGACGTACTCAGTAATAGGTTAGGTGACAAATAACTTCAAGGACACAAGCTATTTGTAAGATAGTGGACTGACTAGTCATTTTTAGATTTACACGGTTCTTTTAACTCTTTGATGGACAGTGGACGGCTATAGCCTTTATAACAATATAAAATCGGCCAGGTGCGAGACGGATTTGCGCATGATGGGTTCCGTAGGTACCATTAGCTATACAACATTAGATACTTTTACTTTGAGATACCGTAGGCGAAACACGTGTCGCGAGTACGACGGCCGACATTGCTGCAGCCTCAACGGATGCAGCAGTATCGACCAGGGTTGCATGCATCAACTATTGGTGGCGGGTATGAAGGGACTAACAGTAGTGGGTGGGCGCTGGCCAGCAATAGTTTGCATGAACTAACTGGTGGCGGAAGCACGCAAAGTAAATTGTCTCAAAGTAAATGTAGTTTTGACTTCCGCAAAGTAACACCTGAATCTATTAACTATATTAGATACTTTATTTTAAAAATCACGTTTGTTGTATGGGAGCCCCTCTTAAATATTTATTTTATTTTAATTCTTATTTTTATGTGAATATACAACTAAATATTTAGTGAATATTTCAAGCGTCTACCTGTTGCCGTTATTAATATCGAGTAAAAAACGCCAAAAATCACGTTACTAGTATGAGAGCCCCTTTAAATAGTTCTGATTTTTTGTATTTGTTGTTATAGCAGCAACAAAAATACAACATCCATGAAAATGTTAACCGTCTAGGGGAATCACGGTTCATGAGATACAGTTTGGTGACAGACAGACAGTGGAGAGAGTAACAGGGTCCCGTTTTTACCTTTTAGGTACTAAACCCCTAAAACATTGTGTCCATCAAAGTGTTAAAATAAGTATAGTCACCTAGAAAAATAAGTATTCAATTAAACCTACTACAGTTTTGTATTAATAAGGTGAATAGGTAAACGGTTTTATATTTTAATATTGTTAATAAAAAGAACATAATATTTTGGAGTTTTATTTTATCGTGCATAATACCATTACAAGTAGTTGTAATAACGTACTCGACGAAAATTTTGTACTTGCGTTTCTTCTATGGCTGACCGTTTTGATATGCTGGAAAATTAAATTAATATTAAGCACTGGACAACGGAATCAAAATAGTGATGGGTTGCTTTGCCTATTAACATGATGCCTCAGATTTTCGATCAAGGGAATGTGCGAACATTCCCTTGATCGGTTTTTACGATCTGCGGGGGATAAGACGCATCTAGTACATTCTACGTTTTTTCTCAGGTTATTTACTATAATTCTACGCTAGTCTGTTACATATTCTTTTACAATGATTACTTATAAAACAAACATTGGAATGATAACATTTCTTAATTACTGTTGCTGAACAAGAATCAGAGTGCCGGAGTAACAGTGTTACTCATTGGGAAAAAGATAGTTGTAATGTGTAACACTACAACTATCTTTTTCCCGCACACGGGAATTCTCACCATTGGGACACACACAATGGGAATTTTCCCCATTGATTAGTAGTGTTAGTCATCGCGGTGTGACTCAATGGGAACAAATCGAACAATCTGACACCAGTGTTGACCACTTACACACACGAAAAACAACAACCTGATGCTCTACTGAAGATACCCTTTAGAAACTGTGAGATTCCACATTTAAAAAAATAATAATTACATATCTATATCTGACTAGGTGTAGGCAGGCCTGTCTCACTCCCCGTGTAGGTATCGAAAACATTTCCATAACAGGCCAAATATTTAAAGTGAGTCCCTAGAAAAGGGAGATCGCTAAAGCCGAAATGGTGGAAGAGTGGTGGTAGCTCCACCGTGCCCACCATTCCGGTCATATGGCGTGAAGAGAGCAATCATGTGGTTTTTAGCGGGTGTGAGTCCCGCATAACTGCTCTGTATCCCCGTACAGATCACTATGCAAAACGCATTTTCCACATGTAAAAAAAAAAAAGGTATCGAAAACATACCTACGGGCGGCGACACCTTCGAAGGGGAAAAACGAACAAATGCGGAAGGAACGACGCGCGTTCATATGTGTTCACCGACTTCAATACGAATTATGAATCATATTTATTAAATGCAGTGACGGGAATTAGCGCGAATATACCGTTTTTCTCCAGACTTTTCGACCAGGTTGCACCGGCCGTGGTCAGTCATCCAGTGACCACGGCCGGTACAACCTGGTCGAAACGTCAGAAAAACGGTATGTCCGAGCTGGCGTGGGTAGATGCCGAGAGAGCCGGACTAAGTGGGGTTTCTCCAACAATGACCATTGCGATTGCGGCGTCACGCAATCGATGACTCACCTTATGACGTGCCCCAACTGTCCTTCCACCTGCACAGTTGAAGATCTTAATAAGGCAAACGACAAAGGAGTCGCTGTGGCCACCTAGTGGTCAAAGACTGTATAAGAAAAAGCTTCAATTATAACCATTTTGACTCGAAGAGAAGAAGAAGAAGTTTATCAGTGGACTTTTTGTTTGATATAACATACCCAGAAACCTGGACCTAGTGGTGGTCCCGGCTGCCATCTGGTAGTCGTTAAAGGAACCACGTCAGAGGCCGAGAGGCGGTTCCGAAGAACTCTGACACCAGGGTGTACCCATGTACACCCTGGTGTCAGTTGATTGACCGTGACACCTACTCGAAATAATGATAGACCTAGTACCTACCATAATATTAGGGTAGACGTTAGACCGTGGCGTTATGTATTTCCGCTTACAGACCCCCTTCGCCGTGCAAATACCAACTGTATTCTGCGTGACACACGGACCGCCCTCTGCCCAAGCCCGGACGGACACCATCTGGCATTTGTTCTTGTTGCATATGCGGATTGACATGTTTGCTGTGGGAAAACATAATTAAATAAATACTTACATAGCGACATATCACCCAAATTGAGCTAGCCCCACAGTAAGTTGTGAACTTGTGTCGTTGTAGGATAATAATTCAGCGATTTTTTTTTTATAATAGATACTTATACACGGTGAATTTTTTATCGATCTGGACCGTTAAAATGGTGATTAAGCCCGTCGATATGAACAACTTTTTCTATGGGACCAATGCTGGAAACTCAAAAAAAGAAATGGGCAAATCCATACAAAAAATTTTGGGGCGCTTGGTCAATTGTATGGGAAAGTCAAAAAAATTGTTGAGTACCCGGCATTGATCCCATAGGAAAAGTTGTTTATATCGACGGGCTGAATCATCCCTTTAAGGGTCCAGAACGATCAAAATTTCACCGTGTATAGATAAACATCCAAGACCCATGTCAATCTGTAAAAGTTTTCCATCTTGATCTGGCCGGGGATCGAACCCGGGAACCCTCGTGTCGCAGGCTGGCGTGTTAACCACTGCGCCACGGAGCTCGCACTGTATTCATTCGGACGGAGCTGAATTCAATCAGATCAAACATCAAAAAGCGGAGTAAATCCTAATCTAAATATATATATGTAACTCAAAGGTGACTGACTGACTGTCATAATGATCTATCAACACACATCCCAAACCACTGGACAGATCGGGCTGAAATTTGGCATGCAGGTAGGTAGATTTTATGACGTAGGCAGCCGCTAAGAAAGGATTTTGATAAATTCTACCCCCAAGGGGATGAAAGTTTGTATGAAACAATACTTCTTAACGCGAACGAAGCCGCCGGCAAAAGCTAGTTCTACTAATAAATGCTTCGGTTGCTTGAAAGTAAGTTGTTTTGTCACGCTTTAATTACTAAACCAATCAACATGATTGTCGGAGAACTGGCACCAATTGTTGGGTAGGTAATAAGTATTTAAGGTAAGCTGAAAACTTGTCACATACCTCACCTTTATACCCCAACACGAAAGTGCAGACCGGCCGGCCTATTTGCTAACTCAGTGTATAACGTTTTAATAGTCACTTCAAAATACATTGCGTTTTACCTATATATCTCAAAAACAAATACTTGAATTGAATCATACGAAAGCCGGTTGGCTGGTGAGTAGCGGGGTTAAATCAACCCCTAATTTTTTTTATTTCCAATAATATAGAAATTTGAGGCAATATGCAATTTTTGATGTTGTAGTTTAATGTGTAAGAGTACCTACAAAAAATATAAGCCAGACGATTTAGTAAATATTCGTATAGATATATACGAGTATAGACTAAACTAGGTATGTGACCCATGTCGTGTATGACACAAGTTTTCACCTTGCCTCAAATAACTACCCCAAAATTGTTATCAGCTTTCTTACTATGAGATTTTGCATACCGGTTGTCCCGGCTTCGTCGCAGAATGTTCCTTTCGCAAAATGGCCCTTCGCTAAACGTCCCTTTCGCAGAATGTCCCTCTATTAGATCCGCAAAATTTGGTATAAAAATTATATTTTCGCAAAATATTTTTTTATAACATGTTTTATACGAGTAAATTCCAAAAATTAAGGCCATGTGTTTAAAATAGTCATAGTACAGATGTATTAGACAGTTTGCGGAATTAACATTTTGTGACTAGGGAACATTCTGCGACGAAGCCGAGCGACACTGTTACTCAACGAGAAAATCTCATTATGTAACATTGCACTAAATAATTTCTCAATGAGTAACACTTTTTGAAGTAATTGGGAAAAAAGTCAATGTGTAACACTGTCACATATCGAGAATTTCTTTCTCCTTGAGTCACTGTTACACATCTACACTAACGTGGGCGAAGCCGCGGGCGAAAGCTACTATTTCTGTAAGTAGATATTGCAACACCTTTGATTTGAGAGTGCTGTATTATTTGGGTAAGTAATATAACATATAAACACAAAATATATATCATTTAAGATAAATATCAACGAAACATATAATTTTGGTCAGTATAATTATCAAGTAAGATAAAAATCGAAAGAAATAAATTTAAAAAAACTAAAATCTTTAATTATAACAATGATTCAACATATCAAACCTTTATTATACCGTTTTATTATTATAAACTTTAAAAAATCGATTAGTTGTTATGTATAATAAACTTTATATATACATATTAGTACGGATAATAATCATTGGTTATACGAATTAATTGGTAGAAGATTCTCAATACACACCTAATAATTAAATTAAAAAAAAACCTTATTTTACGAGTTTCTTCCATATCTCCAAAGTTCTTCATTATATCTTCACCAAATTAAAATGGTACTTACTAGGACGTAAAGGCTTTTAAATAAAAAAGAAATGTCAATATCGGTTCACAATTGGCGAAGATATCGTGTAATAAACATACATAATAAAAATAAAAGCATACAGTCGAATTGATGACCTCCTCTTTTTTTGAAGCCGGTTAATAAATTATCTTATTTCTTTTTATAGAACGCCTAACCAAAAATTAATAGCCACCTAACGATCTCGTAAACACAAAAAATATTAATAAAACAAGAAGAAATATAACAATATATTAAAACAAAAATCTGAATATTACGAGTGTGAATTTCTACGAGCGTTAATTTCTCTAATATAAGTTAAAAAAAATTGTGATACATACAAAATGCGCGCGCATTTTGTATGTATCACATTTCTTTTTTATTTATTTCTAACTTTGTCCTAATATTTACATACAATAAAATATTGTAAATAATTTTAAGTTATTTTCTACTTGAAAAAAAAATTGTGATACATTTACAAAATATTGTAAAAGTTATTTTTCTACTTGGAAAAAAATTGTGATACATACAAATGCGCGCGCATTTTGTATGTATCACAATTTTTTTATTTATTTTATACTTTTTCCTAATATTTACATACAATAAAATATTGTAAAAGTTATTTTTCTACTTGGAAAAATATTGTGATACATACAAATGCGCGCGCATTTTGTATGTATCACAATTTTTTTATTTATTTTATACTTTTTCCTAATATTTACATACAATAAAATATTGTAAAAGTTATTTTACTACTTGAAAAAAAAAATTGTGATACTTATTGTAATCCTATGAAGTTAATGACTTCTTGTATTACTTTCCGTTTGCTTTACTAATAAAATCGATTACCTATTATTAGTTATTCGATAATTTGTTTGAATGATGCACCTTTTGCTGGCTACTCCACATTTTTTACAAGAAAATGAAGTTTATGAGCTTGCGCGAATTTGAATTATTTCGTAGGTATTATTGAAATAATTCAAATTCACAAAATAGACGTCTATACTAATTAGCTGGCATATTTTCTCTGTTATATATTTTTAATACGTATACATTTTGATTTCTATAGATTTTGATTCATATTTATTTTAAATACTATACTTTTTGAATGGTATACATTTTAGCATGTATACTGCACAAATTGTATAACAGGTGATATTTAGTATTCATAAACGTTATAAAAAATGGGTTTATGCTTTTCGAATTGAAAATTTTATGAATGTTCTTGCTTTTAAGAATATAATCAGTAATGATTATGTCAAGTTAACATTATATCTTTTGAACTTTATTGAAATGAAAATATATAATTTGTTATTATATCAATCAATACGCACCCGTATTATTTTCTCTGCAGGTCTGCAGGTACCTACATATAACCAAACAAACATTTTCGTGTCAATTTCGCGAGCGTCGTATATTTCCGACAAAAAACCAATGCTTGTAAAATTTGGCTACTTTATTTCACTATGGTATATTCGACTAAAAATATGGTTACGTAATATAAATATGTGTAGTCTAGTATTTAATCATTTACAATGTCATACACTTTAACCTCCTATAGTTTAAGTGTTGCACATCCGTATACACTGTGCTTCGCGCTGGGAGCACGACAACTGATTTAAAGTCTCGCGGTGAAAGGGTTCAGAACAATCTAACTACAGAATAATAACTACCTACTGGATATGGAATACTAACGCCCGGTATTATCGTCTATGGGCCACTCGGCCGGCCAGACGGTGCTGTTCGCAAGCACCTCAGAAGCCGCCATCTCCGCCCCGACACACCTTTCTTCGACCCTTCCCTTCTTGGGCAGCAGACAGCACACCCCGCAGACGTGGTAGCCAAGGCCACCCTGTGTAATGGAAAGGAGTGTAAGGAAAAACGATTTTTTTTTGTAAATAATGTAGCGGAAACTTTATGAATGGTGGCGGGCGACACGACTTTCGAGGAGTCTATCTGTGCATTGAGGGAAGCGAAAACGACTAGTCGCCACCCCTAACATATGCCCCAATGATGGTCTTCGTAACAGACCGAAACTAGACGGCGAATCCGACGAATAAAAAGATGAGTAAAACCGTGATTCTTTATTTGATATATCTCGCGTAAGTTTAAATACTCATGAGTATTGTATTAAATAATAAGGTAAAGAGAAAAGTTGTGGTAGAGCTACGCCACCGGTAAACTTCATTTTTGCTAGTAGCATGCATGAGCCGGCCCGTCCAGTCACAGAAAATCGACGTTTGAGTGAAGAGAGTCAGAGGCTCATCCTCCCCCCGCATTCACCCCACCCCCCGCATTCACCCCCCCCCCCCCCCCCCCGCATTATCATCCCCCCATGTCCTCCGCCAATGTCCTCAACCCAACGCCTTGGAAGGTCGGCAACGTTCCTGTCACACCCTGGTGATGCAGTTGTCCATGGGCAGCGTTGATCGCTTAGCATCAGGTAACTCGCTTGCTCGTTTGCCATCCATAAAAAAGAAAGGGGTTCTATATCTTCCCTTTAGATGACATAATAAAATGCAAGAGGGGTTAGTACAAACCGGTCCCATCTTCCCACATTGGCACTCCTTCAGCCCGAGCGTAGCACATTCGGCAGCATGGCAACTCCCATCAGGCAAGCAGCGACCGCCGAGGCCGCACTTGCACATGGAGGAGATGTTGACGCAGGTGCACTCCTGTTCTTGGCTCTTGCAGTCCTGATGACAACGAAAGTATCATGAGTAATATTCTATGAAAAAGCTAAAGTAGCTTCAATATCAACAGAAGACTTAGGACGTATCCCATCTCATCACATGAATAAATGAATGCTTTTTGCACCAAACAAAAGAAAATACATATTTGGAGAAAAAAACTGGTTATTTGGTACAAAGGCAGACTTACCTATCTCTAAGCGATCTCTTCCAGTCAACCATAAGGTAGACGGAAGAGAAACGTCATTGGCATGATGCAGCAAAACTATTGCATAACTAAAACATACTATCCAACATAACAAAGGTACATTTGTACATACGAAACTAATTTACATAAATGACAGTACCAAAAATCTGTGACCTTCATTGCATCTAATCTAACTTAGAGAGTTCAACGACTCATCAACACATCACCCTCAACCGCTTGGCCGGTGGATGCACGTATAGCATCGGGTACGCGCGCCCCCGGTTTCTCATACTGTTACTTAACTCGTTCAATGACACTGAACCATACACAAAAGAAATAACAATAGAATTACGTCTACAGGCGGGCAGTGTCAGCGAAAGTGTTAATTTTCCTTCATTCACCCGAGTGAGTAGATACCTACCTAGTATACCCGAATACCTTCATTCCCTTCCCAAATCCAACAAATGGAAAGGTTGGGAGAGTCCTTTGTTAAGCGGTGGACTTCTTACATCTAAAGCATTTAACATTGATGGTGATGAACTATTTATATTCTGATACTCGAAGATTCAAATATTTATTCAGAAAATAGGCCTTTTCAGGCACTTTTTCACGTCAATTCACATATATAATAATACTCATTGAATCATATTTATATTATTACTAGCTTTCGCGCGCGGCTCCGCCAGCGTCATGTCGATCCCTCGGGAACAGTATTTTTTACCGGGATAAAATGTACCCTATGTCCTTCTCCGTAGCCTAGATAATGTGTATGTAAAATTTCATGATGATCGGTTCAGTAGTTACAACGTGAAAGCGTAACAAACAAACAAACTCAATTTCGCATTTATAATATTACTAGCTCTCGCCCGCGGCTCCGCCCGCGTCAATGTCGATCCCTCGGAAATAGTACTTTTTCCCGGGATAAAAGGTAGTCTATGTCCTTCTCCGTACTCCAGAGAAATTGTATGCAAAATTTAATTATGATCGGTTCAGTAGTTACGGCGTGAAAGCGTAACAAACAAACACTCACTTTCGCATTTATAATATTAGTAAGGATAAGGATAGTTAGGATTCATATTTATATTATTATTCAAACTCGAACTAACAATGCCATGACTGCTGAGGTCCATATACTGGCAGCTGGCGTTGCAGCACATTCCCTGGGACGGGTGACACATCGCCGTCGGCGCTACGGAGCATCCTTCCCTGTGCAAAGCCCTGATGGAACAATTTATACACACAAATGACGATAGTCTCCCATGCATGGATTAAGATTGAAGATAAAATAAAGCGATTATGAAATGGGTCCCGTTCGAGCAGATTTTGGCTAGATCTGGCCATGCGGTAGTGATATTTTTGAACCTTAATACATATTTCATAATCAAGTGCACTGCGCTCGAGCAATATTCCACAAGATGTTGGATTTGGAGATATTCCTAAATAGTTGATGAATCGGTATCAGTTTATATTGGTAGGTCCTACAATAAATGTCTATGCCCAAGGCATAGACTAATGGCTATGATACCGTGATTCGTGCCTTACAATTAATATTGTAAGGCACGAAAACGACTTAAATGTAATTTTAAAAAAATATATACACATTTAGACAAGATCACACAGATTGAGCTAGCCCCAAAGTAAGTCCGAGACTTGTGTTATGTCCATGGTTATGGGATACTAACTCAACGATACTATATTTTATAACAAATACATATGTATAATGATATAAGTACTTACTTAGGTACGTGATTAAATGTACCTATAGCGAAGCACAGGCGAGAAATCTAACAAAATCCTAGTTGGTCCTTCCCAGTTTCCGGATTTAATCCGGTAATCCTGAATAAAACTCAATGAAACCGCTAAAATAAAATATAAGTCAATAAGTAGTAATACCCTTCTTCAAACACTAGTGCCCCGCCAGCTCGTGGGGTACAGCATGGATCGCTATGACTGCAGCGAGATGGGAGACCGCAGTCGCACGCTTCACCTTCCTCTACAATGCCTTGAAATCATCAAAAAATATCAATTAAAATGGCGCTGTTGATAGGATTTTTTGCGAGCTCGGGTACAGTTATTGTAGATGCTATCTATTTAACTATCTTACAGAAAATATAAAATTATTTGACGAAAATTTATTTAAAAGAGAATTACAAAATGGTTACATTAGAATAGGGTGTATAGAATATTTTTTAAATAATAGGAAATAATATGTATGAACAGAGTAGTATGATTTAAGGTTTTTTGACATTATAAGTATTTATCCTAATTTGGAAAACAATTACTTAAATTGGATTTCAATAGGTACTTATTTATAAATTGTTATCGCCATTGACTAATTTAATATTATATGAATGCCGTAATAAACAAAAAAAAACAATTTTTTATTGGCGAGCTCCGTGGCGCAGTGGTTAACACGCCAATCTGCAAACGAGGGTGCCCGGGTGCAATCCCTGGTCAGGTAAAAAACCAAAGAACACTCACCATTTCCACAATATGGCCTGTCCTCTTCAGTCAAACAGTAGCTCATGCTGCTAAGTGTGGCAGCGATCCGTCGCTTGCTGCACACCGAAAATTCAAAATGCATGCTGTTCTCTCCTGTGGTCGACTGTGCACTCATGAGGAACCCCCGGCATTCGACATTCGGGAAGTTGTCGTCGTGGTGGGCTCCAAAACTATGACCTGGAGTGTAATTCCTGTTATATAATACAATCACGTCTTGTTCATTTCCAAGCCCACAGGTCTTAAAGCCACGTTTGACATGTTAGTGGGCGTTAGGAAAAACGGAATCAAAATAGTGACGGGTTGCTAGCCGCATTGCCTTCTTCTTTTCGAGTCGTAATGTCTTTTAACTACAACAAATTTGCCCAGTATGTGGCCATTGCCCTGTCGTTTGCCTCCTCTAAATCCATTGCATTAGAAGGCGACTTCTAATGCAATTCCCATATGTACGCCCATTCCCTCGATCGGCTTTTACGATCTTGTGGGAATAGAAGCAGCTTGTACATTCTACGCTTTCTTTTTCTTTTTTCCAGACCAGCATGGAAGTAATTCCCGGTGACACAAAATTGATGGGATTTACAAAAATGGATTATGTAAAAGCTTTTATTTTATAAGGCTATGGTGAAGGCTATAGTCAGGGGTGTCATCCCCAACTGCCTGTCCAGTGGTTGCAGGTATGGCATCGGGTACGCACGCCCGACCTCCCGAGCTGCTACTTGCTTTTTCTGCATTCATCCAAGTGAGTAGTATCCCTTTACCTTTATTCCGTTCCCAAAACCAACAAATCCCTATTCTCTTCCTTAAGGGCCCGTACTACCTCACACTGCTTTGCATGATTGACTGTTATATCAATAATAATTAAATACTCAAGTTGAAATAAAAATGCAGCAAAGTTCAGGACTAACTCTGGTAACTATATGACTCAAAAACACGATTGCGTTAAATTTTCTCGATACAAAAAAATTGCAAAGTTGCCTCCAAATCACGTCTAATTTACTCGGTATATAGTATTATTCACCAAATACATTAAAATTAACCTTGAAACTTTTGATTATTATTGCATTACAGATAAGGCAGCCATCATATGTTTTTCTTTTTTGAATAACCCTTGAATATTCCTAAAAAACGAAAATATCCAAAGTAGCCAACGCGTTTAGACCATCCGCGTTTGTATCGCCACGCCGCCTGGCATATGGCGTGCTCTTAAAATGCTTTCAATGGGCAGTAGCATCCGAAGCTCAAGAAGCCAAAGATACTGCGCTCGACGACCCGCCTACCAAGCGTGGTGAGTATGGCAATTGGCAATATCCTCCCATGGAACCAAGTACCTATCCTTGGGAGAGACCTTTGTCCAGCAGTAGTCTATTGGCGGTTGTAATAATGATGATGAAGGTTATGGTGGGATTATAAGTTGCAAAGTTTATTACTTTTTTTGTTGTGCACTTAATTTTTCAATATTTTCTCTCTCTTTCTGATGACGGTTCTCTACGGGGTAACCTGTACTTCTGTAAGTAAGTATATGACGACGCCGCTTGGCAAATATGTTCCTTAGGTCAATCTGAGCTCATCATCATTTCGTGTAGGTGTCACGGTCAATCGACCACGCACACCCTGGTGTCAGAGTTCTTCGGAACCACCTCTCGGCTCTGACGTCTTTTAACGACTACCAGATGGCAGCCGGGACCAACGACTTAACGTGCTTTCGGAAGCACGGAATCATCTTTATTATCAGACAATCAGGTGATTCAAGCCTGCAATGTCCTAACCAAACTGGAAACAACTAAGCAATGCTTCCCGTGGGAATCGAACCCATGATCCCCGGGTCTACAGGCAAACGCCTTAACCACTGGACCACGGAGGCAGTGGTTGAGGCTGAGTTGATTTAACGCTATTAACACGCCGTACTACCCTCCCATCTATGATATGCATTGCAGGCTACATAGACATCAGAATTTTAACAAACGCATGTAGTAGGAATGCTTTTACTACTTATGACACTAAAGTAACGTAGGTAAAATGTCCAGGTAAGATACAAAATACGAAGTATACCTAATACGAAGTATTATTTACCCATTTCGTGAGCTAATGTTAACGCGGCTATCCTCTCAGGCACCCGCTCTTTGTCTTCGGTAGTGGCGTGAGCGATAGCCAATGTGTTAAAGGAGCGACCGTACGCTCGTCTGTCGCATAGACCACCGGCCGCGCCCCCCATGCCCCCACCCAAAGAAGTGAAGCTGGAATAGATAAATTTTATCATATTTTATGACGTTGACCACTTCCCATCGGGTGGCTCGTCTGCTCGTTAGCCGTCAAACATACATAAAAAAAATCTGAATATTCTTAGGGACCGTTCAAGTATTACGTAAACACTATCAGTTATTTTCAACCCCCTCCTCCCCCTTGGCAGCAAAAGTAAGATAAGCTCTTGCCCCCTCCCCAAGCTTACGTAAACATTGCTATAATTTTTACAATATATGTTTGTTTATTTTGCAAAATGTTGCTGACGTTATCACTGTACAGACCATTCCACCCCCTTTGTCAGCAAAAATAAGCCTAACCCAGACCCTCACCCCCCATTCGCTGCTTACGTTATATTTGAATGAACCCTTATATCGAAAATAGAATATGTAAGACTAGGTAAATCTAGTTTTGCCTAGTCTTGAAGAAAAAAGGTACTCTGACAATAACTTTTCAACCGATTTCAAAAAAGGAGGCGAAGTTATAAATTCGGTTGTATGTTTTTTTAATGTTTGTTAAGTACTTCATGACTCCGTCATTTATTTAAACCGTTTTGAAATATCCTTCTTTTATTTTATAGGATATGTACCATTCAAATTGGTCTCATATAAACTTCATAAAAATAGGTGCTATACTTTTTTTTTTTGGAGGTTTATGTAGCTAGCTCCAAGTGAGCTTTCCAGTACTTTGTTAGAAGTCGGTTTTTTATATGAAAGATTATAATTCTGTTACTTAGTGAGTACAAGTGTCGTTTGAACGGTTGATAAGACATTTCTTACCACGTAGTTATATACTTGATTTTACCTTAGTCCTAGAGTGCGGTTCCTAAAAGCATATCCAGAGAATGCCACTCCCAAGCACACCTCAGACAAACGCCTCAGCCTCGCAAATCTCATTAGGTAACTGCGACCGTCGATGTCCGGGTCTGGGGTCAGGTCGCCGAACACCCGGTTGTTCGTCTCGGTGGATGTCAGCACTAGGATGTACTTCACTGAGAAGCCTAAGAAAATAATAAATGGTAATTACTTATATCTGAAGATTGTCTAAAGCCCATTATGTGGGTAGGTTATGTGAGGAATCGGAGGAGACAATGAGACACATTTTGTGTCTATATGATTCGTTGGCTGGTAAGCGTTTGGATCTCTTCGGATTAGCGTATCCTGCCTGAGCTAGAGGACTACAGGCACTACGCACTGGGCGATGTTCTGAAGCTCATGCAGTCCTTCTTCGGAATACACCGTGTGGGTAAGTAAGGCATGGGTAAGTACAAAATAACCCAAGGTCGTGCTACCGATTCTGAATCGGCCCCATCGAAGATAAATTAAGATGTTCTGCCCAACATTGAGAGGAGAATCTATATAGTTTAGGCAACTGAAAGATGGGGAAGGTAGTATAGGGAAAATATATAACGCTAAGGGGGTTGCCAATCAAAGAATGCTAAAGACCGTCCGCAAAAAGCCTGGGCCTTCATTTTAGACTCTTTCATTTAAATAAAAGAGTCTAAAATGAAATAAACACCTTTGAAATTCCGAAAGCATTCAGCAATCCCATCTTAACTTTGAACCTTTATCAAATCAAAAAATTAAAACGTTATTTATTGCCAAACAAATATGCTAAAACTAGTTAATCTTTAAAAATTTGGCATAGGAATGCCTCAGCTTTTTTTTTTTGTAATGACTATGTAGCTAGCTCCAAGGCATACCGCGTTCATATCATAAGTAGTGGCAACGCTGTTTTTAGACACCCCCACTCCCTGAGATCTCATGCTTTTCACCACAAAGTGCGATGCAGCATGTTAGCCAGTTCAAAGTTGGTCTCACACCTTTAATTAACGTTGCATATATTGGGTCTTTACCTAAGTAATAATTTCGAGTAAATTTAATTTTTCATACTTACGTTCTTGGTATCATTTCCGGTTTGATAAATTCAACTAAAGTGAAATTTTGCATGTATTTACGGATAACAGTAAACATGATTAACGCATTATAAAATTTACAAAAAGTTAGAAAATAAATAGAAAAAATGACTACATTTTTGATTAAAACGGATAACATCTGAAACGAGTTCTTTTCACGAGCCTTTTTCAATTAAATTAGGAAAAACAAAACAGTTCATGCAATTCCAATTTCAAGTTTAAAAGTGTTGAAAAAACGTCAATTTCAAAGGTAACCTATTATTACCAATATTGTCTGGCATTCCATCCTCATCGAAATCAGCGTTCCTGAATATAATATCGGCTTGAGCGACGGCATGCATCATCCTCCTTACAGCTTGGTTTAGACTCGCATTGGCATCTTTCTCGTAGAAGTTCTTGTCAGCCAAGAGCAGAAGGTCGCAGATGCGAGCGCGAGCGATGCCAGGGCTTGGACTATGATCTTCTATGTGGTACGGGAAGAACGGTAGGCGTTCGAGGAATTCCATCTGTAATTATATATACATACATATAATAAATAAATAATAAATATATAGGGACATATCACACAAATTGAGCTAGCCCCACGGTAAGTTGTGAACTTGTGTCGTAAATACTAACTAACTTTTTAAACACTGCGTCACGGAGCTCGCCAAAATGTATCACGTCATTGTCATTATTACGTCTCTATCCCTTACGGGGTAGACAGAGCCTTACGTCATAAGACCGAAAGGCCACCTTTAAGCGTGTTAGTGGGCGTAAAGGTGGAAAACAGAATCAAAGTAGTGATGGGCAAAATAGCCGCTGACACACACGAAAAACGAAAACGAAGATAAGATAAGATAAGATAAGATAAGATAATTTATTTGTGAAACATGTTACAGTTTACATTACATATAAGTAGGTACATACATGTATTGTAGATGTTACATAAATAGTCGGAAATGAACATGTTCGGCCACATGGCATACAAATATTACGTCAGTCCTTATTACAAGACACGAAGACGAAACAAGCAAACCATATTAAAAAACGCATGTGCTGTGGCACGCCGCCCTTTTTCAGGGTTTTGCAGATAGAGAGCTCTTTCCTCCAACCCTAGTTGTCTGATTACGAATGACTGTCAGTAAACAATCTTCACCTGATCACCTGTGACTGAGCGAAGTCGCGTCGCGGCCGCGCTGAGTACATGGTCTCGTACTCGAAGGCGCCGAATGTCCTCGTCAGGTCGTCTTTGCCATACGGATCCGCGTGAAGGGTTCGGTTGCCTATGATAAGATAAAAAGTAAGTGCCATACTACCATAGGTTATACCCCCCAGCCAACGACACAATTCCATGATCAATAACCTCCCGGGTGATAACTTGTGAAGCGTGTTTTTGCTCCTGCCGCTAACCCAGCATAACGGCCCCCGTGGTCCAGTGGCTAAGGCGTTTGCCTGTAGACCCGGGGATCGTGGGTTCGATCCTCACGGAAGGCATACTTTGTTTAGTGGTTTCCAGTTTGCTTAGTGTCCTAAGCAAACTGGAAACCTTTTGCAGGCTTGAATCACTTGATTGTCTGATAATAAAGATGATTCCGTGCTTCGGAAGGCACGGTAAGCCGTTGGTCCCGGCTGCCATCTGGTAGTCGTAAAAGGAACCTCGTCAGAGGCCGAGAGGTGTTTCTGAAGAACTCTGACACCAGAGTGTGCATGGTCGATTGACCGTGACACCTAAACGAAATGATGATGATGATGCTACTGCCACTGCACCACCGACGGATTCGCCACTGATGTTTACGGCTTCACGATACATTTCTCAAAGAATTTTACAAGTTACCGCCCGAAAGAGAATTGGTCATGAATTCGTGTAGCTGGTACAAGTAGCTCTAAAGACTAATGTCGAATTATTCAGATTCAGGTTAATAATTTCAGATTCTTTATTTCATCCCTATAGCTAGCTCCATAGCTAGTAGGTACATATATGTACATATTATCACGTCTTTATCCCTTACGGGGTAGACAGAGCCTAAAGTCATAAGACCAAAAGTAAGTACGTAAGTGCAAAATTATCGCTGAGTTATGGCCTTTTTGTCTTGCTGCAGCACACAAATGACTGTTCTTGTGTTTATGTACTTAGATTTAAGATCGCCTGTATTACTAATTTGTGTGTTTGTGGCAATCAAATAAACGTATTATCTATCTATCTATCTATCTATCAAAAGGCCACATTTTAAGCGTGTTGGTGGACGTAAAGGTGGAAAGCGGAATCAAAATAGTGATGGGTTGCTAGCCGCATCGCCTATTGTCATGATCCTTTAGATTTTCGCCCATTCCCTTGACCGGCTTGTACGATCTGCGCGGGAAGAGAAGCAGCTGCTACATTCTATGTTTTTTCTTTTCTCCCAGACCAGCATTGAAACTAGCAGGTGGTTCGGGAAATAAGTAAGTAATAAAAAGGGTAACCAAGGGAAAACGTGTCTGCTGGCTCTGGTAATACAGCTTTTAGTACATCTGATGATTATGGTATAAGAAAACACACTCCACTACACATTTAACCAATTCATGCTTTAAGATACTACATTTATCACAGTAAATATATATAAAACACCGTTAAGATTTAAAGTTCATTGTTAAATGTAACGAAGAGTGACTGACCAATCGTAATACATCAGACATAACTTGTATGCAACAGATAACGTATCCTACTAAAAGCATAACTCAAATACGGTACATACTACACCAGACGCCGCGCCAGCACTAAACTTAAACAAGAACCTTGCAAATAACTATGAAAGCTTCTACTAGCGGCCGCAAGATGGCATCACTAGGCTGTTACATATGCCAGAAATTATTTAAAGATGCCAAATATGAGATAGCTTGTGCATTATGTAAAAATATTTACCACTTTGACTGTGTAGGTATTTCCGAAAAATTATACCTATTGATGGACCGTGAGTCCAGGTTAAAATGGAAGTGTAAAATATGTATAAAAAATAAAGGTATGTCCACGGTTCTTACACGAAAACAAAAGAAAGTAAACAAAAGTCCTGTACACATTCCTGCGACGTCGAGTTCATTAGAAAACTATCAACAAAACACTCAGTCAGCTACAATATCAATACCAACAACACATTTGTCTAATAATGAACAGGTTATTTTCTGTGACTCCCATCTAACTTCGGAGAATGTTCAATCCGACGAATCTTTTAGTACACCCAACAAATTATCCAAAAGCGTCGATTTTTCAGAAAATGAGTCACTAACGCTACAAGAGTTAAATAATAAATTAGAACAGCTCACATCCGAGCTTTCCAATACACAAATGGAACTTGAAAATAACATATTAGAAACCAATGACTTAAAAAGACAAATACAAAAATTGACAAAAGAAAATGCAACTCTCAAAATATTATGCCAGTCATCATTCCCGGAAAAAAAATCGGGTAGCGTGAAGAAACCCACTAATAAACGCCAATCTATCCCGTTTTCTCACTCGAGTACTACAACGCCAGCGAAAAGTTATACACACGTCACGCCATCTACAGATAACTTTATGAAAGACGCAAATAAAAACTACGCTCACAGTCAGTTATCGATATACCTACAACACAGGATATATCTAATGTCACTGACAGCCAGATGCAAAAAGCCTCTGCTGATTTATCGACTCCACCCATTATCGATGACAACAAACAATCGAGGAAAAGTAAATTATTGATTATTGGTGATTATCACCTATCAGGCCTGTCATCGACACTCACACATAGTAGACAGGACTCTTGGAATAATAAATATACAGCCTCTGCACATATCATGACCGATGCTCCTAGCTCGGAAATCATGAAATACTGCGTGGAGTTGCAGAATCATTTGGAAAAGGATGATGTAGTAATTTTAGGTATAGGTAGTAATGACCAAAATCTTCATATTTTGCACTATAATTTATGTGTGTCTGTGCATGCAATGAGAAATGCCACCGTGTATATTGTACCAGTCCAATGCAATCCTTATTTAAATGAACATATGATAAATAACAAATTGAAATTCTGGACTTCTCATATGAATAATTGTTTATATATTGACATAAAAATTAATTCTAATTATTTAAGTAAATATGACTATTTAAAATATCTATGTAATCAAATAAACTTAAAAGTGGACTTTACAGAATACAAAAGGCAATTTTTGACATTTCCGAATTTAAAAAACAAAATAGTTACCTCACAAGTAAAAACTGCTTTGCAAAGTCAGCCAAACGGTAGTGTTACAGCAAAAAAGGGAACCATACCTTATTACTTTTCTAAAAAGCAGTGTTCAAGTCATATTTCTCAGAAGGACATTCCAGAAGGTTTAAATACAGATAATGCACGTAATCTTTGTTTTCGTCCCTAATCGTAAAGACTTTTTAACAATATTTAATCAAAATATGGAAAGTATTAATAATAAACTAGATTTATTAGATATTGCCTTATGTGAATTACAAAACAGTGGCAAGCAGGTTGACATCATTTGTTTAAGTGAAACTTATGTAAAACAAGGTTCAGAAGCAAATATAAAAATTGATGATTTTAATTTGATATCCTCTTATTGCCGCTCTGATAAAAGCCGCGGGGGAACATGCATCTTGACCAGGAAGCATTTCGATGCAAGACCTTTGAAATTCATTTCAGAATTTATAATTAAACTTTACTTTGAATGCTGTGGCATGGAGATATTTGGAATGGGTCTCATTGTCATTAATATATATAGAATACCTGATCGTAGAAAAGAAATTATAAACTTATTTTTAAACAGTCTGGATAAATTACTGCATCGACTAACTTCAAAATTTAAGAATAAGAAAATTGTATTGTGTGGTGATTGGAATATTGACTTATTAAAAAGTGACTGGTCCTCTAGAGATTTATTAAGTATTTTACACAATTATGGTTTATCAACTCATATAATGGTTCCAACTAGAAAGAATTCTTGTATTGACCAAATAGCGAGCAACATAAAGTTAGCAATACCGGGTGTTCATTATCTTGATATCTCAGACCATGAAACGGCTCAAACCCTAACTTTTAAAATTAAAAAACAAACAAAATTTACCTCGTGGTTTGAATACAAACGTGACTATAGCATTAATAATGTACAAAAATTTTTACAATGTATGTCAGCCTTATCCTTTTCTGATATTTTAGCTGCATCTGACTTCAAGCAAGCTTTTAATGAGTTTTATGACATTTTGTGTTTGTTTTATAATTTGTGTTTTCCCACAATTAAAGTCAAAATCACGGATCGTGTAATTAACCACAAATGGATTACAAAAGGAATTAAAATATCGTGTAAGACTAAACGATTACTACACCACAAATACAGAAGTGGAAGGCATGAAAATAATCAAACACATAAAAACAGAATCAAAACATACAATAATATGCTAAAAAAATGTGTGGCTACTGCTCGAAAATTAAATAACCAAAAATATATTCAAAATAGTAAAAACAAATGCAAAGCTGTTTGGAATGCTATCTCATCAAATATTTCTAATAATGTATCTACCAATGACATTAATAACTTAAAATTTGATAATAACTTAATCTCCGATCCGCATGACATATGTAATACATTTAACAATTATTTTTTAGATCTAAGGAACAATGAGCAATTTAATAATAAACATAATGTGACATACAAAACTTATTTGACTAATAAAAATCCAAAAACAATATTCTTAAAACCGGTTGATGACGCTGAAATTCAGAAAATAATTTTATCTTTAAAAAATAGTAAGTGTAGCGGCTATGATGGCATTGTCACTGAAATTCTTAAATTGAGTGCTCCATATATAAGTCGAGTGCTTGCTTTCTTAATAAATCTTTCATTTAGTCAGGGCATATTTCCTGATCAACTTATAATGTGTATTGTTAAACCCCTGTTTAAAAAGGGTAATAAAGAAGACATTAATAACTTTAGACCCATTACTTTACCTTCCATTTTATCAAAAGTTTTCGAAAAACCACTTTATAAGAGACTTATAGAATTTCTAGATAAATATAACGTGTTGCACTCTAGTCAATATGGTTTTCGTAAAGGAAGTTCAACTACACTGGCATGTTTTGAATTCATAAAATATATTACAGGAAGTATTAATAATAAAACTTCTGTTCCTGTTATGTCCACGTATCTTGACATGAGCAAGGCTTTTGACCTTGTTGATCATGTCAAGTTATTATATAAACTTGATTATAATGGTATAAGGGGTAAAGCATTTGATTGGATTGAAAACTATTTGAAAGACAGACCACAATGCACAGAAATAGTAAGATTTGATCAATCTGGTAATATTCCCACTAAACAGTCATACAGATCTGAATATAAAATCTGTAACAAAGGTGTTCCCCAAGGAAGTATTCTGGGACCCTTATTATTTTTACTTTTTATTAATGACCTCCCTAATTCTACCTCACAAAAATGTGTGTTATTTGCGGATGATATAACAATAATTGTTAAATGTGAGGATAATGAAACATACAAAAGTAATATAAATAAAGCGCTTTATAATGTAATCGAATGGATGGATGTTAACAGCTTACGGTTAAATGCAGATAAAACCAAATTCATGCAATTCTCGTCCTATAATTCTAACCAAGACCCCCTAAAAATAACTTATTATAACCAAACCATTGAAAAAGTTGACGAAATCAAATTCTTAGGTATAACAGTAGATAGCCATTTGAATTGGAAGGCACACATCGAACAAGTCTGTAATAAATTAAACCGTTTTGTCTTTGCACTGAAACGACTAAGACAGACTGTATCTACAGAAGCCTCGGTAATGGCATACCATGGTTACGTCGGATCTGTTCTTAGTTACGGACTTATAATTTGGGGAAATTCAGTTGATATAGACAGGGCATTCAAAGTACAGAAAAAGTGTATTCGGGCAATATGTAACGCCTGGATAGATGACAGCTGCAAACCGCTTTTTAAGAAATTAAATATTCTGCCACTGCCTTGTGTTTACATAAAAGATATCTGTGTGTTTGTAAATACTTACACAGAGTATTGGCAAAAACGAAGTGAGGTAAATTCAAGAAAAACTAGAAATATTATAATGAATAAACTGTACCAGCCCATGTGCCACAAAGATATTTACAAAAGAAACGTGTATAATATGTGTATAACGCTTTACAATGTGCTGCCTAATGACATCAAATTATTAAAAGGTACAGCTTTTAAAACTAAATTGACAGGATGGTTATTTGAACACTGTTTTTATTCTGTAAATGAATATATACATTTCTGTAAGACTCAGTAAACTAAAATATATATATTAGTAAATCATCGTTTGACCATTATTATTTTGACGTATTATGTGTTACATCGTTTTAACTTAAATTATGAATTAAAATGTTTCACTAACCCTTCTTGTAACTATCTTATTATTTGCATGCCTGATTTCAGGTTAATACATTGTACCTATACTTTAATTTTAAGACCTGCATTTACTGTATTTTTGGCAAATAAATGATTATGATTATGATTATGATTATGATTATGATTATGGTATTATTTCATTGCGATATAGCCAGCTGACGAGGTTTATTTACTCTCAAATGCATAAGTATAAACCAAGGTTTAAGGTGAGAAGCTGACGCATTTTCCACCATTGTGCTGACGATATTTTTTCCTAAAAATAGTCTTTTAACTATAACCTCAAAAATTTTAATCTAGGAGAAATTACTGAACAAGAATAGTTCTATGTGTGGGTGTGTGCCCCTACCATAGCTTAACCCACCATAGCTGATGTTGACAGGACGCTCATGCATGATTCATGTTATCACCCTGGAGGTAATGACTGACAAAATTTTGCTCCTGGCTCGGTTTATAAAGAGATGACTCTAGACAAGAAAGGCCCATAAAACCAGATTAGTTACAAACCTAAATGTAGAACTCCATAAAAATTATGATCATCCCCAATGTATCCCTCGGCGGAGCCTGCTGCTGGGTCTTCCACTGGAAACCCATACGCCATGGTGACATCAGCCAAAGACAGTGTCTCCACAAAATTGTCTTCATCTAGCATATCTGGGTCTATCATCAGCTTGGTTTGATGCGTTGTGAGGGGTAACGCACCTGGAAAAAGATCGCGAATATACAATCTCAACTTTTGAAGTTCCTTACAAACAATTCTCTCTTGTTGCATATACTCAAGGCACTATATCGTGTGCCGTGACGGAATTGCGTAAGGTAGGATGTCTCTGGTAAAAGCTTTTACAAATCAGTAACTTTGATATCGAAACATAAATAAATATATTGTTTAAATTAATCATTATCATTTTAGCCGCAAGAAGTCCACCGTTAGACATACGCCTCCACTAAGGATTTCCATACAACTGGTTGGAAGAGGCTTGCATACATACAGCGTCTTCCTGAAACTTGGTCAGGTCGCCATTCGTGAACCTTTCTACACTATCGGCCATTCGGTTCTACGTGCTAAGTGCCCCACCCCATGCTACTTCAAAAATCTAATTCGCTCAGCTACATCGGTGACTTTTGTCCGTCTACATATCTCCTCGTTTCTGATTCGATCTCGGAGAAAAACAGCGAGCATAGCCCTCTAGACAGCTCTTTGACCCTGAGTTTTCCCATAGTAAGGGACCACGTATTCGGCCCCGTGAGTGTTTACTTGTACCTAACACACATTTACTAGGACTTTGGTCTTTTGGCACTTATGAATTTTGGACGAGAAGACAATGCGGAGCATCCTAAACATTGCCCAGTCGAGTCGAATTCGCCGAAAGACCTCGTCCTCAAAACTGGAACTTTCGACCTGGATCAGATGACCCAGTAGACATTTTGGTATAGCTTCAAGGATGGAGGTCCCGAACAGAAACCGGTGAAGGCATAACATAGTCTTATTCATGTTCCTAAAACCCATTTAATGAGAAACTACATTGAGGGTATTGAGCATGGAACTTAAGTCCTCCAGCGATTCCGCTATGACACCAGCAAATCAATGGTGAGTGATATAGACGCGCGTTGATATAAATGCCAAGTCTGAAAGGAGGTTCCAGGAGGTTGAAGGAGTCCTTGAGAGTTGCGGTGAATAGTTTCGTATGTATCATGTCTCCCTGACCTTGACCTTCCTTGACCTTCGTCATCGCGAGACGTGTGAGTGTTCGCGCGGTTAATTGAAACTGTGAACAAAACAGCTCCGAAACTCGATTATTGCTGTTTTGCCGGTGCCACTTTTCGAACGCGAATCGTGTTTCTACCATTATATTTGATCGAAGCTTGAAATTCGCCCGGCGCCTTGTTGTTTTTGAGCTGTTAGAGATCAATCCTAATCTCGTACAGGCTGCTATCCGGGATATCTTCGGTATATTAATATACTGCCTTATTAGTACACTTTGCTGACCTACAGCCCTGAGGATGTAACCTGGGACACGTTCGATGAATAAAAGAGTAGATCTCTTGAAAAACATAAGAAATAGCTGATAATTCCATACCTACAGCCTTTAATTTAAGACATAGCACATGCGTCTCCTTGGCAAACTTTGCTCTCACGATTTTGTACCCATAGTTGCTGCAGATCGAATGGGCTTGTCTCAACTGTTCCTCCCGAGACATCCTTCCATCCACCATCGTCAGGTCAGCGAGGAGCCAAACGTATAGCAGTAACAAACCACTCATGGTATAATTTAGAATTTTTTGGCGTTGTTTGTTTGTTTGTGACAGAATAAAGTGAGATTGACAAAGCTATCACAGATGCATTTTTAGATATGTTTTTAAAGAGGATTATAGGTTAAGTTTGAATGTTTTTCAACCCTCGAACAAAAAGAGGTGTGTGTTGTAATTTTTGGCTGCAGATATAAGACAATTATGTCGTAATTGTATCTATCTTAGAATAATTACTTAAGCAGTATCTATACAACAAATAAGTTTATAGGCGTATGCGAATCCCAAATCTCATTAAAACATATATCTATTTTAAGGATTTTTTTGTATATTGGTACGTGTTAAAAATACAATCCCATTTATAATTTTTTCAATACCTACTATCCTACCGTATTTACGTTTATTTTTAATACGATTACAAAATCTAGTTTTTCATCATACTTTACTTACCGATGAAATAATTATTCTCTTTCGTATATTTAAAACTTTGTCTTTTTGTTTGGCGTTGTTTGTTTGGTTTACAATTAAAATAATGGTATGGAAGTCTCTATCATTACGGTTTGATAGATACAGCCCCGTGAAAGACGGATGGACATCGGAGACTAAGTACTAGGGTCCCGTTTTACAGGTACGGAACTCTAAAAATAATGTACATTTAATGTCATGTACACTCTAAATGAAGACTAAAGCAATATGGGAGAGTCTTCGTTTTGAGCATTTTATGCACCACCACACTGGCCTAAAATCAGCTAGGCTCATTTTGAGCATATCGGTGGGGCGTGCTAATCATCCAAATACACTGTTCTACGTCCTATGCGCCCTACCGACGCCGGCGCATTACGCTTCTATCTATCTTAATATATTATCTATACATATAATAAAACAGTAAAAATATTTTGTCTGTACATTTAGAATTTTTGACTGAAATGGATAGAGGGACACTTAAAAAGAATAATAGAAAGCAAAAAATTTTTTTAGAATTTTTTGTCTGTCTGTCTCTCTGTCTGTATGTATGATCACGATTATTTCCGAAAATACTGAACCGATTTACTTCAAACTTTCACCAATTGCTTTATTTTAACTCAGATTAACATTTAAAGTTTGTTTCATAAAAATCGGTTAGTTAAAAAAAAAGTTATCGTCATTTGAATGAATTTAAGCCATGAGTTTGCCTTGCCTGCAAATATATAGCATTACTTATATATTATAAGTGACATAGGAAAATTACATGCTAAACGTGGCCTTCAGGTCTTATAGACCTAGGCTCTGTCTACCCCGTAAGGAAAAAAGACGTGATACTATGTATGTATGTATAGTCTTCTTTTAACGCTTCTAACCATTGAATCAATTTGGATGAAATTTGGTATGGGGGTAGTTTGAGACCCGGGGAAGGACATAGGGTATCTTTTATTCCGGGAAATTCTACAGTTCCTGAGGGATGGATACTAACGGCGGCGACGTAGCCGCGGGCAAATCTGACTTATATATCAACGCAACCGAAACTGCTGCGCCTAGAAACTTGAAATTTGGTACAGGGGTTTTTATAATGATGTGAGTGAGCGCTAAGAAAGGAGCGTCTGTTGTCTTTTTACGCTTCAACCATTGAACTGATTTGGATGAAATTTGGTACGGAGGTAGTTTGAGGCCAAGGAAAGGACATAGGGTATGTTTGATTCCGGGAAATTCTCCTGTTCCCGAGGGATCGACACTAACGCGGGCGGAGCCGTGGGCAACAGCTAGTAATATATAAAGCTTTAAAAGCTGGTTCAAATTGTAAAATTCTTTTTGTGTTGGATAGTCCGTTTATTGATAAAAAATCAGGCTGGCTAGCCACTCGCTTGCTTTTTGCCTAAGGTCTGAACTATACGAGTTAGTTTCAACGATCACGTGACCGCGCTTTCAATTCCCAGTTACAAGGTGTTACTATTCTAATACTCAACACCCTAGTGTCATTGGCATTATAATAAGTCGTATTAAAGCTAATTAATGAATTTATATAAATAGCGTCCATTGACAAGCATTATACTTGCATGATTCACGCTAAAGCTCCATTAGTGCAATGCTAATTCTGTGCATAAATATTCGGTGTTCCGATGCGAGTATAGCGGGAGACATTCAATTCAAAAACATAGAGTAGACGACTCGTGTCGAGTAGATAGCTGCTATGACGAGTGGTTCCCAAAGGCGGCTGGGCTCATACATACATAGTATCACGTCTTTTTCCCTTGTGGGGTAGGCAGAGGCACATTTAGCATTTTGGAGGGCGTGTAGATGGAAAACGGAATCAAATAGTGATGGTTGCTAGCCGTATCGCCTATTGACATGATTCCGCAGGTTTAAGCCCAATCCCTCGATCGGCTTTTACGATCTGCGGGGGAAGAAAAGCAGCTGGCACATTCTACGTTTTTTCTTTTCTCCCAGACCAGCACGGAAGATGCTGAGAAGAAGCGACTGGGCTCGCTAAACAAAAACTGCCAAATTCGTGACCCTTCTCGGGCTTTAGGTATATAATGGTTACGCCAGATTTCCTGTTGTGGATCTACTTAATGGTTCAGGCTGTTAATTTTGTATGTTTTAAAGTATTTTTTCACTATCACAACATTAAAGCTTTTTTAACGCTTTTTCTTGGACGCTCGAGTTTTATCGAGTTTTATCGTGTTATTTTTATTTATTTATATTCATAAATGTCTGAAATCAGTAGCGGTAGTCCGGCTGTCAGCCCGATCGGTCGAGTAATACTTTTATGTTTCCGGGCCCCCTTAATATTCGGTCTCAACCCACCATGGGTTGTACGCAACCCATAAATACAAATACAAAAATCTTTATTGTGGATCACAGATAAATAAAAAGTTCTTACAATAGTGTTAGTGCAGCCGTGTCCTGCGCAGATTAGGACATACAATAATATAAGTCATTAATCTATTTGAAATTATAATATCAACATTGTAAATTGTCATTTAAATAATCATTAATAGTGCGATAACATTTTTTTGTCGAAAATAATTTCAATGGTTGTATCAAGTCGTCACATTTAAATCCTTAAAACTGTCAGGTAACTTATTATAAACTAGCTGTCGCCCGCGTCTCCGCCCGCGTCAATGTCGATCCCTCGGGAATAGGACTTTTTCTCGGGATAATAGGTAGCCTATGTCCTTCTCCGTACTCCAGAGAACTTGTATGTAAAATTTCATGATGATCGGTTCATTGGTTACGGCGTGAAAACGTAACAAACAAACTCACTTTCGCATTTATAATATATTAGTAAGGATAAAGATAAGGAAACAGGTGCCAATACCAAATACACTTTTTCTCATAAGGGCCGTATTATGACCGCCAGTTACTAATTTATATTTGTGGTCGAATATGTTCTACTCTCTTTCTTGTATCCTATGAAACTTCAGTTCTGCTTCCGGCACCGAAGCATCACAGCTGATGTTGCAACCAGGCACATTCCGATAAGAGAGAAAGAGTAGACGTAGAAGCGTCACTGGTTCAGCACTATTGAATTACGTAGTCCCATCTTCTTTGGACCACGAATGGGAGGCTATTTGAACTTACATTTTTTATTATCATCATCATCAGGTCTTTTTAGTCTCCACTGCAGGAGCATGACCCTCTCTGTACTACCGGGGCCATACTTGGCCAGAGCAGACAAAGGATTTGGCCTACACTCTCCTCGCTGGCCAGACGGGTTGGAGAAGTCTCATTGATGTTTTTGAGCTTTGTTTAGCTTGTATTTCCTATGTCGTCTCTTACGACCTCCATGGGAACACTAGAAGTGGTCCTATTCTACTCTGCCGGAAACCACACGGCTACATTTAAGTTGCGTCCAAAAGCTTGAACATTCCATAATATCTATACTTCCATACTAATATTATAAATGTGAAAGTATCTGTTACCTTTTCACGCTTCAACCATTGATCCAATCTGGATGAAATTTGGTATGGAGGTAGTTTGAGGCCCGGGGAAGGACAAAGGGTACCTTTAATTCTGGGAAACTCTACTCACTACTGTTCCCGAGGGATCGACATTAACGCGGGCGGAGCCGCGAGCAATAGCTAGTATGACAATAGCGTTAGCTACTAACACTTGGTAATAGAGAGTCCCTAGGTACAGCCTACAATCTAGCACGCGCCGAACGTGACCTTATGAACTGGATCGGTTATCTGGCCCCGAGACCGTTTGGCGTCAGATGATAGAGAATTAAACTGCGGAGTTAAAGGCCAGTCAAGTTTTACGTAAGCAGAATATCAGCTACTTTTAGCCCCCCTTTCCCAATATTATTTATTATTAACATTGGTATCATTTACACAAAAATTCGAAATTAAGGTCAGAGGTGTCATTCTCAACTGCTTGGCAGGTGGTTGCAGGCATCGGGTCCCCACGCCCGGTCTCCCGAGCTGCTAGGTACTTGCTTTTCCCCATTCATCCGAGTAAGTAGTATCCCATTACCTTCATTCCCTTCCCAAATCTAAGGAATTTCTATTCTCTTTCCCAGCTTAAAAAATACTTGCGATGGACAGCAGTGTCGGAAGCACAAGATGTCAAACAAACAGCGCTCGCCAACCCCCTTCCTAGCGAAGTCAGTATGGCAATACACTCCCATGGTATCCTCAGGAAAGGCCTTAGTCCAGGAGTGGACTTCATACGCCTGTAATAATGACACAAAAATCCTTTGTTTATTTTGCAAAATCTTGCTGATTTCATTACCACTTGAATCCCCGTCCCCCACATTTAAAAAAAAAATAAGCCTAGCCTAGACCCCCTACTCTCTCTTTTGCGGCTTACGTAATATTTGAATGAGCTCTTAAGTATATTTACCTAGTCAGATAATATACTCCTGTACACCTATAATATCGGCCAGGCCATGTACGGCCAGGGGATGCCATTCTCAAAGGCATATCCGGTGTTTGCAGATATGGCTACGGATACGCGTGCCCAGCTTCCCGAGCTGCTGCTTACTCATCCCTTATTCATCTGAGAGAGTAGTATCCCGAAGATCCTAATTCTAATAAATATACCTATACGGACAAATTACACAGATTGAGCTAGCCCCAAAGTAAGTTCGAGACTTGTGTTATGGGATACTAACTCAACGATACTATATTTTATAACAAATACATATATAGATATACATCCAAGACCCAGGTCAATCTGAAAAAGATCATTTTCCATCTGACCTGGCCGGGGATCGAACCCGGTCACTCTCGTGTCGCAGGCTGGCGTGTTGACCGCTGCGCTACGGAGCTAGTCAACGAACTCCTACTCTTCTCTCGCTTAAAAACGGTTTCTATGGGGAGCAGCGTCGGAACCAATATAAGCCAAATAAACTGCGTTCACCAACCCGTCTGCCAAGCGTGGTGAGTATGGCAATATCCTCTCATAAAACAAAAAATACTTGGGGCGAGGCCCGAGGACAGTCAGACTGTAGACTTCTTGCTGAAATGATGATAGTAATAATAATAATAAATATATACGGACAAATCACACAGATTGAGCTAGCCCCAAAGTAAGTTCAAGACTTGTGTTATGGGATACTAACTCAACGATACTATATTTTATAACAAATACATATATAGATAAACATCCAAGACCCAGGCCAATCTGAAAAAGATCATTTTCCATCTTGACCTGGCCGGGGATCGAACCCGGTCACTCCGTGTCGCAGGCAGGCGTGTTGACCGCTGCGCCATGGAGCTAGTCAAGATGATGACACCTATAAGATACTGAGATAAATCAAAGAGGAAAACAATAAACGACGTACAAGCTAAATGTATCCTAGGTTTTGTGAACCTAATCTATGAGATTTAACCTATGAGATGACTTTAAAGAAACAGACATGATTCTGAAGCAGGTAAGTATATGCCTAAATAGGCTACCTATAACTAAACTTTAAAGCCGTAAGAATAACTATATTTTGTAATAGGTTTTTATGGACATTTAAAGGTTGACCTTTTCAAAAAGTCTCTACAAGCTTATCACACATTTGGGTTAAATACTCTGCGCGATTGGATTTTGACTTTAAAATATTCAGGTGTCCAGAGGCACTTTAACTAATCTTCAATGAAAGTAAAACGTACTAAAGTTACCCACCAAATCAAATGTCTGTTCTATGATGAACAAAATCTATGTAAGAGTCGTGGATCAATTATACACAAACTTAAACATGTCAATGAGTGTGATAAATATAGCACACGGGCTACAGGGCCTGCGCACATCACTAGCCTAGGTGTACCTGTTTTTTTTTTATATTATACTAGCTGTTGCCCGCGACTTCGTCCGCGGCAATTTCTGTTATTATAGACATATACTGACGCGGACATTTGAGGAAAAATTCTTTAATACACAATTTTTGGGGTAACTTGAACCGTTTACGCATCGCACGCGTCGGATGTCCTCAACTATAAATCATTTTCCCTCGTTTTCAAAACATTTTTAAATGATTCTTCAGCTCCTATTGGTCGCAGCGTGATGTTTTATAGCCTAAAGCCTTCCTCAATAAATGGACTATCCAACATACAAAGAATTTTCCAATTTGAACCAGTAGATCCTGAGATTAGCGCGTTCATACAAACAAACTCTTCAGCTTTATAATATTAGCATAGAGGTATAGATTTTTAGTACGGCTAACGAGCAAGCGAGTCACCTGATGGCAAGCGATTAGCGCTGCCCATGGACCACAGCAACACCAGGGTGTAACAGGAGTGTTGCCGGCCCTTGAAGGATTTGAGGGAAGGACATGGGGGGAGGAAATGGGGGAAGGATGGGCCTCCGGCTCTCTTACTCACCGAACGAAGCAAAGAAGCGGTAAAGCTTCTACTCAAGTTAAAGTTAAGTTGGCTTTTCCTTTTGAACCTTTTTGACCGACTTAATAAAAGGAGGAGTTTATCAATTTGGGTGTATGTTTTTTAATGTTTGTTACCTCATAACTTGTTGCGAAATTGTTTACATGTTAATGTCATGATCTGGAATGTGTCTCTAAATCTATACATATAATAAAACAGTAAAATTATTTTGTCTGTACATTTCGAATTTTTGACTGAAATGGATAGAGGGACACTTAAAAAGAATAATAGAAAGCAAAAAAATTTTTTTGGAATTTCTTGTCTGTCTGTCTGTCTGTCTGTCTATCTGTCTGTATGTATGATCACGATTATCTCCGAAAATACTGAACCGATTTACTTCAAACTTTCACCAATTGCTTTGTTTTAACTCAGTTTAACATTTAAAGTTTGTTTCATCAAAATCGGTTCATTAAAAAAAAAGTTATCGTCATTTGAATGAACTCAAGGCATGAGTTTGCCTGCAAACATATAGCAAAAATAAAATAAAATAATAAGTGACATAAGAAAATTAAAATCCAAAGTCAATTCATCATCATTATACGACAGCATTATACCTATCCATACTATCCATAGTAATCCATACTAAAAAAAAAAGGGGAAGCTGACTGACTGACATCTCAACGCAGGGTCTAAACTATAAGGGTTAGGAACTTGAAATTTTGCACAGGGGTTCCTTTTATAACGTAGGGAAGCACTAAGAAAGGATTTTTGGAAATTCATCTCCTTAGGGGGAAAAACGGGTTGCAAAGTTAGTATGAAACTTTGTTGTTTTTGAAGTTATTCGAATGAAATTCAGCATGAAGGTTCTTTACTGAAAGGTATGAAACACGAGTAAAATATTTTACTAAAAAATCATCCCTTAAGGGGGTAAAATAGGGGTGCAAAGTAAGCATGAAACTTTGCCATTTTTGAAGTTAGTCGAATGAAATTCAGCATGAAGGTTCTTTACTAAAAGGCATGAAACACGAGTAAAATATTATTCTCAAAAATCATCCCTTAAGGGGATATAACGGGGATGCAAAGTTAGTATGAAACTTTCCGTTTTTGAAGTTATTCAATTGAAATTCAATATTAAGGTTTTGAAGGGGTTGAAGTTTTATGGAATTTTCTCATTTCTGGACTTAGAAGTTTGAAAGTAGGTACGCAAGTTCTCAATTAAAAATAAAAAAGATCTGTTTAGGTGAACCAGACAACATTCTCCCTTGAAGGGGTAAATAGGGGGTAAAGTTTGTATGGAATTTTTCCATTTCCAGACTTAGAGGTATGAAAATAAGTATATACGTTCTAGGTTACAATTAAAAAAGATCTGTGTAGGTGAAATGTACAAAATTTCCCCCTTAAGGGATAAAGGGGGGGGGGGGGGATTGTATGGAAATTTTCTCATTTCTGGACATAGAAGTATAAAAATAAGTATATATGTTTACGTTGAAATTAAAAAGATCTGTGTAGTTAAAATGGTCGAAATTTCCCCTTGAAGGGGTAGAATAGGTGGGGTAAAGTTTGTATGGATTTTTTTTATTTACTTAGAAATATTACAATAAGAAATGGGCAAAATCCCCTCCTTAAGGGCTAAAGATCTATGCAGGTGAAATATATTAAATTCCCCCTTACGGGGAAAAAGCAAAGGGGCAGGGGTTTGTATGGAATTTTTATCATTTCTACTGTTCCCAAGGGAACGACATTAACGCGGGCGGAGCCGCGGGCAACAGCTAGTATGTAAATAATTAAATAAACTCCGTCATTTATGAACCAATTTGTTTTTTTTCTCAATTCATTAAATTTAAAACCAATTGGAAAGCGGTGTGCTTTCCAACAATAGCAGCGTTCCTTCTTTGAATGGCAACATTACCTATTTCATAAAATCTGCATACCCTAGAGAGGTTGAATATATTACCTTTTAATTTTAATTAAGAACTTTGTGTATTTCTTGTAATCATCCAAATAAATGATTGATTGATTTGAAAGAAATGCGACTCAAATCCTCTCACATAAAATGCTCTTCCATAATACATTCACGGTAGTTTCAAAGTCGCCCCTATACCCGACAAGCTAACTGAAAGCCGTCTGCGGTGGTACGGTCATGTGATGCGCAGAACCGAAGACCATGTAGGCAAAAAGGCACTGTGCCTCCCTGAAACTAAAACAGGCAGAGGGCGCCCTCCTTTGACATGGTGGGCCAGCACGGGTAAAGTTATCAAAAATGAAAATTTGCCCGACCCGACAACCCAAGACAGACTAACTTGGCGCAAAAATATTAGGAGAGCAGACCTCACCTAAAGTGGGAATAGGCAAGGAGGAAGAAGAAAATGCTTTTCCATACTAGTCTGGGAGAAATGAAAATGCCTTTTTACAATGATAAATTTGGTATAGAACCATAATAAAGTCAAACCGGCTAGATTTTTTTTTAATTAGGCTTATAAAATACTATAGTCTGTCTCGCTCGGCGTACGAAACATCGTTTCGTAATTATTTTCGTGTCGTAAATATTTCTTATATTTTAATAGTTATTCTGCTATTATGTGAAAACAAATCCAACAGATCTTTAGAGATATTTTGTTTTATATAAGTACTATTAATTATTTAGATTTATTTTACACTGAAAACTTTTTATATGGTTCCTTATTTTATAAAAACACGCGTTCTGATTGAAGCTTGAGCTTTAGCCGAACGACATATTCTTACGAAGAAACCAAGGAGTTTGCTAGTTAGGCATATGTTTGTTTGGTTTCCAAATATTTTTATATTATTAAATTGAAAATCATTGTCCCGAGTAGTATTGAATGCATGATATCCTGGTCGCACGTGTAGGCGTTCTACGTGGTCTAATCAATTGATTATAGTGTAGCGATATAAAAGATTTGCCAAGGGATGCGCTAGAACACACTTGTTTAACACTTGGCGCACTAGACTAGTGCTGTCATACGGCCCGAGCGTACGGGACGCGCGTAGACGTGCGCGTCTCAGCGGTTTGAAAAATTAAAAATTTAGCGTTTCGATTTTAAAATTTAAAAATGTTAAAATACACAGTGAAGAAATATTGTGCTGAGGGCAGCAAGGTGAATCAAATTCTCATCGCGAGTTTGAGTGAGTACTTGTTTTTATTTTGACGTTTATTTTATTTCAAACGGGAATTTTGTGATTTAATTATGACACAAATAATGAAATATTAAATTCTGTTTTACTACCGAGTAAATATTTGAAGGATTTAAAATTATCGACAAAATATTTTAGCAAAAATGTAGGCAGTAAAATACTTAGTTGAAATGCAGTACCTAAAAGACGATAATCCGTATTAAATCGTGCATGAAGTAGATAATAGTTTTATTGAGTGTATTCAAAAAAACAGAAATATTTAGATTTGTTGAATCTTTTTAGAAAATTTATTTTTTTTCCAAAAAATAAGGCCCCTTTGTACTGGGTATGTTCAGAAAGAGAATAGGGGTGAAGTAAAAGAGAACTATAACACTAGGTCATGGCACTAGGTAAAAAGTCTCTCTCTCAGTAACTCGATTTTAAAGTTTCTTTAATTTATTTTTGTGTATATTTGAAGTTATGAAGTTATACCTCATTCTTGTAATTTTTGTTTAAAATCGATTCGGAGAGGGGTTAAATCTTACGCAATTTTACGAGAACAACAGCACAGCTCATAAATCCTAGGCCTCTTTTGTTTTTGGCAACAACCTAAGTGTGAAATGTACATAAAAAGATATCTAAATAGATACATTTTGTGGCCTATCAAATAAATTGATACTAGTTTGACCGGCCGGTTGAATATTTTGTACGTAGGTAAAGTATTAATACATTTATTAGGTGTTTTGAAAAATAAAGACCAATTTAGAGGCATTGTATACACATTTTTTTTTTGTAAACTGTGATTTTATTACCTTTTATTTTATCGACTGTTTAGGAAATACAATTTCTTAATCTACACGTCTAGGTACACTAATATTTATAATAGGAGGACGAGGAAAGATTTGATTGTTTGCATTGTTTAAGCTCCGAGTATACCGGACCGATTTGAAAAATTCTTTCACCATTGTCCCCGATAACATAATTAAATAGCCGTGCGAACCCTGAGCGGGTCGCTAGTATTCTTATAAATATGTACAGGCAACAGGAAATGTTAGAAACAACGAGTAATTAGATATACATAAAGAAAACAATCTTTTATAAAAAAACGATTTCAATCAAACTACTGAACCAATTGTGATGAAATTCAAATGGGATACAGCATACGCTTTCTAACAAAAATATAATAATAAAAATCATATAATACCTATGTATAGATGTCACAGTTAAGAGGTAATAAACATTATAAAAATACAACCGAATTGATAACTTCCTCCTTTTTTTGAAGTCGGTTATATATACATTCTGTAGCATAAAATAAATCAATACGCAAGTTTGTCCGGCCGACCGGTTTCGACCCATTATAAGAAAATGCAACACGTTATCTCGGAGTTCCCACTGGGTTTGAATTTATTTCGATGTGTGTAACGGTGCTTACATAATCATATTAGCATACTAGTTTTAACTGCTATAATTCTATAGGAATAGCACAAAAACTTATTAAATCACACAAAATAAAATATTAATAAATATAAAAAATATAGAAATTGAGGCGCAATGTTTTTTTTTTTTGGTACCTTTTTTGCGTTTATATTCTATTAGGGATTCTGATTCCGATATTGAAATATTGTCTGGGAATTAGAAATAACCCATCGAATTGTACTGTCATAAATTATAAAAAAACTGCATCTCACTTTCATTAAATTAAATTAATTTAAATTTAAGTCTTCTTCTATATATTGTTACTAGCTGTTGCCAGCGACTTCGTCCGCGAAAGCTATCCTATCTTTCAAGTTGGATCGAACTGCACATGGTGTGCGAATTTTATTATAATCGGTTAAGTGGTTTAGGAGTCCATTGAGGACAAACATTGTGACACGAGATTTATATATATTAAGATTATGTTTTAAAGTTAGTACCTTTCATAGACTATGACGTCACCTCAAAAATCTATGGTCAAAAAGGTTGTCAAAAATAGTGGAATAAAAACTCATTTAAAAATAAAAAAAATTTTGGCTCCTAGTTTTCAAAACAGACTGTTATTTTATCACTATCACTACATAGTACCTATGAAATAAAATCGCTTGCTGTCTGTCTGTCCCTGTATGCTAGATCTTTAAAACTACGCAACGGATTATGGTGCGTTTTTTTTATTTGATAGAGAGATTTATATGCATAATTTATCGCACCCGTGCAAAGTTGAGGCGGGTCGCTAGTTATTGTATTCGTTTGTTTTTCGTGTGTGTAAGTGGCCAACGGCGGTGTCAGATTTGAAAGCTGCCTAAAGGCATATGAGATAGCTAAACAGTGCAGTGCGATGCGCGCTCTGTGACACACGCGCCTCAGTACAACACTGCATACGAATTTTTAAATCGCGTTTCGCGCGGCTTCAGCCGCTGCTCGAACTTGCCATTATGACTTCTAAGCAAGTCATAGTCAACGAGTTGCTGGCATTTATCGATCACGCCAAGGACACGATGGACGAGGTCGGCATCATGCAGATCTGCAAATCAAGTTTCACCGTGGAGGAGATTTGCAGCGGCAAGGTGCTGCTCTACGAGGTGCTCGGCAGGACCGCACAGATGCCATCTCGCAGGCTCTCCTGCGATCTCTATGAGAAAGGTGAAAGAAGTCTCCAGGATATCATCGCCTTGATGAAGGAGACCGACCCTGACGACATGCCAGCGCTATGCGCTGCCAATCTGTCAAGACTTCCACCAGTCTCTTTTGACCATGTGGACGTTACCAGGCTTCTCAAGGACATCACGGCCCTGAAGACCAGCCTGGCACAGATGCAGTTTAGGTTAGAAGCCTCGGAAAATACCATCACCGAACTGCGTACCGAATTATTATCGTTAAAAAGTAGTAAATCGGTATGTAGGTCACCCGTGGCTACTAACTTCAACACTCGTCGCGGAGCGCAAAATGCATCCATCGGCAGTTTTGAGTCGGCGAAATTGGAGAACTCACCGCCAGCTGTCGACATCGTTCAAGATGCCCCGCGCCCCGCCGCCCGCTCTTCCCTCCGCGAGGAGCCGACGTCACTGCCGAGCACGTCAACCCCGACACGTGCCTACGCAGCCGTAGCCGCCGCCCCGGCTGCTGCGTCACCGCAGCGGCCCGTCACAAAGGGGAAAAAACAGGCAAGCTCTCGCATGCCTGTTGAATCGGGTTCTCGAAGGGACCAGTGCGACAAGGAGGGCTTCGTTAAAGTAGAGCGGAGAAAAAAGAAGCCCACCATCCGTAACCACCACGGCAATGCACCGCATGAACCGACCCTACTGTTGCGTCCCGAAGTGAAGACGACGCAGCTGTACGTGTCCCGCTTGCATTGGTCTACGAGGGTAGAGGACGTCGTAGACTACGTGCTGAAGAAGTCCAAATTCACATTGAGGGTCGAACAGTTGGCTTCTCGCCATAAAGTGAGCTTTAATTCATTTGTGGTGAGAGTGCCGACCCACCATCTAGTGACCTTCATGAAGGAGGACTTCTGGCCGCAGGGAGTCGTTTATCGGAAGTTCCGAGGAAGGCTGCCTGCTGATATCCCGCGCCTCACGTCGCCGACTTTACGTGAAAACTAGTTTCTTAAGATATATTTTCGTATGTATGTTGGTCTGTAAGGTATATATATTTATGGGCCTATGTAATGTTTTACTCGTTACCTGAAATAAACGATTATTATTATTATTATGTTGTCTCTTAAGTAACCACGGGCCGAAGCCCGGTCTTTTGAGGCTTGCATGGGGACACATGTCCAACATGTAGAGGCCTTGTGAGACGTTTGCTATAAAATGGGGTGGGGCACTATCCAGGTCATGACAGTAAACACACTATAGAAATGTGCTCACAGACAATCCCTAGAAGGTGCAAACCTATTGATATAAAGGAACACTACTCTTGGGCTATTGGGATGAATGGCTAATGGTTAGTATCTGGGCTATGGGAATAACTATGGCACCTGCCTGACCAATGTTGATACACACGGAAAAATAGGCAGGTGGTGACTCGCCGACTCAGTCAATGGGCCCCAGAAACGGCTGCACGACGCAAGAATGTGCAGCAAAGGGGCAACATTAGTTGAGCGGCTAAAGGGCGGAGAGGTGTCACTGGACTTTAAACGTACGATCACTTGCATCCTTAGAGGGTCCCATCACGCACGCCCACTCGCCACTTATGTTTCACATCCACCCTTTGAGCATATAGCTCTCGCGACTCCACTCTGACCGGCCGATTAAGGCAAGTCAGAGGTAGGGGTTCCTGTTACCTCTTCGGTGTCCACTCCGATCGGCCATCTAAGGCAAGTCGGAGGCGAGGAACAGGGACCTCCCCTGGGAGTACTCAGGTCCGTGGAGTCGCTACTCCCCAACAGCTCGCCACAAGCTGCCCTGCGGGCTTATTATTATTATTTTGGTTTTTCTTTTTGAATCTCTCAGGCTAAGCCTGGTGATGTTTGTAAAAGCACGGGTTTATAACCAAGTGCTTACACATTAAACTTAAATTTATAGACTGGTGGTCAAAGTATCGGAGTCCAGTTGAAGAAACTTTCGCACTATCCTACATGTATTTAATATAGCGGCCTTCTGTAGTGTAATATATGTGAATTTTGGTAAATCTAGCTGGTTCAGTTGTTTGAATATATCTTTTGGTACTACTCCCGTCGTGGATATGATAAGAGGTACTATAATGACGGAGTTCATTTTCCACATTCTTTTTATTTCTTCCTGAAGTTCGGTGTACTTTCGCAACTTTTCTGAGGTTGTGGCTTGTAAGTTGTGTGTATTTGGTACTGCTATATCGATTATGTATGTTCGTTTGTTATTTTTATCGACTAAAGTGATATCCGGTCCATTGTTGTAAATTGTGTGGTCTGTTAATATGGTTCGGTCATAATAAAGTTTGTGGGTGGAATTTTCTAAAACAGGTTGGGGAATATACTTATAGTAAGGTGTAGCCATGTCTGCGATAAGTTTATATTTGAGAGCTAATTTCTGATGAATTATGTTAACTAACTGGTTATGTCGATGTGTGTAATCATTTTGAGTCAGTTTAATACATGCTCCTGTAATGTGTTGTATCGTTTCCGGTTTATTGTTGCATTGTCTACATAAATCATTATTTATGTTTCTGTCTTTAATAATGTGCTTCCTGTAATTCTTTGTAGCGATAACTTGATCTTGTATAGCGATAAGAAAACCTTCAGTTTCGGGAAATAACCCTGCAGAACAGAGCCATATATTTGAAGCTTCTTTATCAATGTGAGCTTGACTCAAATCTTTTGGATGTCTACCGTGCAGTTCTTTGTTGTACCATTTGCTCTGTTTTTCTTGGTTATACTGCATTACATTTTCATGTTCTATAGATGCTTCGGCTAAATTTAAGGGAGAATGTTGAGTGTCTATCTTACAAATATTATTATGGAGCAAACTGGAGGTTTTCTTATGGCTAAAAAATGTTTTTAGTTTAATTATCTGTTTTTTGTTCAAGTAACTAATGTCTATGAGGCCTCTTCCACCTTCTTTTCTTCCTATTGTAACCCTTTGTATTGCTGATTTTGGATGATGAAATCTATAACGCGTCAAAAGTGTCCTAATTTTAATTTCTATATTTTTCAATTCTGCGTTCGACCATTTAAGTATACCAAAAGAATAAGTTAGGACTGGAATTGCAAAGGTGTTGATTGCTTTGAATAAGTGTTTGCTAATTAACTGCTTTTTGCATAATTTATGAATTCTTTGAAAGAAATCGGCTTTTAATTTGTTTTTCATATTTTTTTGTGCAATTAATCTACCTTGATTATATCCTAAATATTTATATAATTCGTCACTGCTCATTGCTTTAATCTGTTCTTCTTCGTTTATATTGTAATTACCTTCTACTACTCTACCTTTCCTAATATTTATTTTACGGCATTTATCCAGCCCGAAATCCATTTTAATTTTTTGTGAAAAGTTGTAAGTAATGTTTATTAATCCTGTCATATTTTCCTCCTTGTCTGAAAATAACTTCAAGTCATCCATGTATAGTAAGTGTGTAATTTGTGATAAAGAGTTTTCGGAGGTCGTTTGTTGGATATTGAAGCCAAGAAATGAATCGTTTAGTTCTCTCGATAACGGATTTAGGGCCAAACAAAACCATAACGGGCTTAATGAGTCCCCCTGGAAAATTCCTCGTTTAATTGGGATTTCAGATGTGGTTATAGATGTTTCATTGTTTTTCAGGTTTATTGTAGTGCTCCATTGTTGCATTGCATTTTGAAGAAAATTAATTATATGTGGGTTTATTTTGTATATCTGTAATATTTGTATGAGCCAAGAGTGAGGTACACTATCAAATGCTTTCTTGTAATCTATATATGTAGCATTTAGATCTTTCTTACCTGCTTGTACATGTTTCAAAATCACTGCGTCAATTGTCAACTGCTCTTTACATCCCATATGGTATCTTCTACATCCTTTTTGTTCCTCGGCCATTGGTAATTTTGTGAAAGGGAGATGAAGTGGAAGCACGCTTACCGCTCGTATCGCGTTGGCGTGGGCGCCTAGGTATCTGCGGCGGCCGGGATGGTTATTGTTTCTTTCTTCAGTCTTCACCTTCTTTCACTCCGGTCTAGACACCGGTGATGCTGACCGATATCGCGGCGGTTGACGGGACAGGTTATTTAAAACGCGTGTCGACCGAACGGCGGCGGAACTCGAACAGAACGATCAGTCAGAGCTGACGTCTCGGGTTTTGTTGGTTTACCCTCATATGCGTGCATAAGGAAATATGACAGGAAATATGAGGGTAGATGAGGATGATGGGACTACTACCTATGCATAAATAACTAACATAAGCCGCCCCCCAAAGAGCTGCTAAGCTCTTTGTGTTAATTCTAAAATTGATGAAGCTGATTTTCCATATTTTTTAAGATGAGTTTATATTAATGAATTGAAATAATACTAAATTATAATCTAAGTTACCTATTGCTAAAAAGGGTTTGATAGAAAGTTCAATTTAATTTGTACCGGTATTATCTACTGGCAAGGGACAGACCTTGCTCACAGATCGAAGACATGTACCAGTTTTTGTTCTCAACTCTACCACGCGGACAACACCGTCGGCTCCAGGATGGAGCTTGAGCACACGACCTTTTAGCCAGCGCAAAGGTGGCGCTTGATCATTTTTTATGAGAACTAAGTCTCCGATTTTTAGGTTGTCAATAGAGTTGTGCCATTTGGCTCTTTGTTGCAGGTGGTGAAGGTACTCAAGCCGCCATCTCTGCCAAAAATGTTGTGCTATAGCTTGAATAAGTTGCCAACGGTTGAGTCGAGACATTGGAGTCTGATCGTAGTCGTATTCCGGTAGACAAACTAATGGCTGTCCTATCAAAAAATGTCCAGGAGTTAGTGCTTCAAGGTCGTGCGGGTCGCTCGACATTGGGCATAACGGCCTGGAGTTTAGAACGCTTTCAATCTTCGCAAAAACAGTTACGATTTCTTCGAAGGTCAGCACTTGTTCTCCGATTGTTCCTTTTAAAAGTAGTTTAGCTGATTTGACCGTAGATTCCCATAGTCCCCCCATGTGGGGACTATAAGGTGGGTTCATGTGCCAATTGACCCCCATTTTAGCCAAAGCGTCGCCTATTTCACCTTCCTTAGAGGTAAGAAAGGCCTCTACCTCTGACAAATATCGCTTCGCGCCTTGGAAATTCTTCCCACAATCAGAATAAACGTCTGAGGGCAAGCCACGCCTAGCCGTAAATCTGTCAAAGCATGCAATGAATGCATTGGTGGACAAGTCGGAAGTTACTTCCAAGTGGACAGCCTTAACAGCGAGGCAGATAAAGACACATAGGTAGGCCTTGCGCAGCTTAGCATTCCTGATTGTGGATACCTTGATATTGAAGGGACCTGCGAAATCAATGCCGATTTTCGAATAGGGACGTGATTGCCGAATGCGATTAGGCGGCAGGCTGCCCATCAGAGGCTCGAGAGGTTGGGCCTTGAAGCGATGACAATTGTGGCACAGATAAACTCTATGACGCACAATGCTTCTAGCAGATAATATCCAAAATCTTCGGTGAAGAATACTGAGCAAAATGGAGGGTCCAGCATGAAGATGCGTTTGATGATAGAAATCAATCAAGATATTAACAAAATGATGTCGCTTTGGCAGCAAGAGTGGATGCTTGGTAGCGAAAGGTAAGTCGGAATGCTGGAGCCTTCCTCCTACGCGGATAGAACCATCGGAATCGATGAAAGGATTTAATCGCGCTATGGCTCCCTTCAAACGCAGCCCTTTATTAAGATGAGAGATAATATCCGAAAATGCCTCATCCTGTACCAGCTTGATGACTCTACCTAGAGCACCTTCCAACTCTTGGACTGACAGGCGTCCAATCATTTTATTTTGTCGATTACGCGAGTTGTGGATAAAACGAAAGCACCACGCAACTGTGCGTTTTAAACGAGAGAGAGAACTGAACCTTGACAGAAGAGACTCTGAAGGTTCTGTCTTTTCAGAGATATCAACATCCGCGGTGAGATACGACGATGCACTTGGTTTAAGTCCGGGTAAATTTTCACATGCGTCAGTGACGTTAACTGGCCACCTTGACGGATCGTCCTTACACCATGCAGGACCCCACCATAATTGGTGGTGAACGATGTCCGAAGGAAGCATCCCTCGACAAGCGCAATCAGCGGGATTGAGCGCTGACGGCACGTACCGCCATGTAACGTTGGGGATAAATCCGTTTATTTGAGAGACTCTGTTCGACTCAAAGGTTTGTAACCTATGAGGAGGAGTCTTGAGCCAAGCAAGGGCGATTGTAGAGTCGCACCATACGATTGTGTCAGCAATGGGAATACATTTGCCGAGCACAGCAGAGACGTGATTGAGCAGTTTAGCGAGCAGAACGCATCCACAGAGCTCGAGCCTTGGAATGGTAAGCTTCTGTTTAATGGGAGAAACCCGCGATTTCGATAAAAGAAGATGGACCTTGACATCGGTGTGAGATGATTGGACTCTAAGATAAACTACAGCTGAGTAGCCCTTCTCAGAAGCGTCGCTGAAACCCATGAGATCACACCGAATGTCTCCTTGACCAAGCACGAATCTCGGAAGGCTAGGCAACTTCAAACACGCAAAACCTTCGACAAAGCACTTCCACAGTTTGGAAATGTGCTCCGGAAGAGCGTCGTCCCAGGATACGTTGTCGAGCCACAACTGCTGCATGATGACTTTCGCGTAGAAAGTTATCGGAGCGAGATAGCCACACGGGTCGTAAATCCGTGCGATACTTGAAAGAATTTGGCGTTTGGTACTACATTCCCCTATATTTGAAACGTGAAAGATGAAACTATCTGTTTGAGAATTCCACTCCAACCCTAAGACCTTGAAAATCTGATCACCTGATTCTTCGAATCGAAAAGGCTGCTCGTGATGATCAGATGGATAGCTTTCTAGAAGCTCGTCATAATTGCTAGCCCACTTTCGCAGCTGAAAGCCTCCCTGAGCCAGAGTCTCTACCACTTGCCTTTGTAGATCTTTAGCGGACTCTACATCGTGGCTGCCGCTGATGACGTCATCAACAAAAGTATCCTCGCGTAGGACTCTAGCAACCTCGGGTTGGTTAGACTGATTCAGACTGGCCAACTCTTGAATGACTCGCATCGCGAGATAAGCGGAACTAGAGACGCCATAGGTGACGGTAGTGAGTTCGAACTGCTGCAAAGGCTGATCAGGCGATTCTCTCCAAAATATGGTCTGGTACACGCAGTCTTCATCGTGCATGCGCACCTGTCTGTACATCTGTTTAATGTCACAAGTGAAAACGACAGCATGGGTCCTAAAACGCAAAATAATGTCCTCTACATTCTGCTGGAGCTTGGGACCGGGCAGCAACACGTTATTTAAAGAAACTCCAGATGAGCTGGGTGAAGATGCATCAAAAACCGCTCGTAGTTTAGTAGTGCTGCTGCTCTCCTTTAGGACTCCGTGATGCGGAATGTAGTAGCGATTCTTGGACAAGGGACCGAAGACTGGTCGCATGTGACCGGCTTGTTGATAATCTGCCATGAATGCTCTATACATGGTACGCAGCTTCTCGTTCTTCATGAGCTTGCGCTCCAAATTATGAAAGCGCTTTAAAGCGTTAGAGTGAGTCTCACCTAAGGGTTGGTAGGAGTTGCGAAATGGAAGACGAACGATAAACCTGCCGGTAGAGTCACGAGAATGTGTCTCTACAAAATGAGTCTCACACTGCACATCCTCAGGATCTTGGATGACCTTCGTAGGAGCTTCCTCTACTTGCCAAAAACGAGTAAGTAGAGTGTCCAGGTCAGTAGTGCAAGTCAAAGCGGTCGTGCCGATTGTATGAAATGACACTGAGTGTGCCGGTGCCTTACCCCGTAGAACCCATCCAAATATAGAGGCATGAGCGATGGGAAGGCCCTCTCCGAGCTTCACTCGTCTACCGTCATAGATTTCATCATACAGGTCGAGACCGATAAGCATGTCTATAGGTCCAGGAATGGTACACCTACTATCCGCCAGTATCATGTCTTTACACTTCTCGAGGACACAGGATGAGACTGCTATGCATGGAAGATTATTTTTTGTAAGTTTCTTCAACACAATGGCTGAAGTTATAAGTGGGGAATGAGTATTATTAGAAGATAGAGGTTGAATAATACAATTGACCTTACCATTTGTATTATTGCTGCAGGCACCTATACCGTTTATAGGTCCATATTTAGATCGAGGCAAGCGTAGCTTTTGAGCCAAGCTCTCTGTCATTAGGGTGACCTCCGACCCGCTATCAAGGAGAGCTCTCGCTTGATGGACATGACCGTTGATATCCTGGACACCAACAAGTGCAGTACCTAACATCATAGTAGACCCACCATGAGTACTATGACAAGATGCATTTGTTGAGCTATGAGCTGCAACATTACCTGACGGTGCTGCAGTTGGCGCAGAATCCTTAGAAGATAAAGATTGATAATCTAAGTGAAGTTTTGTATGATGACGCCCCTGACACACCTGACAATAGCTCTTAGACATGCATTTATTAACAGAGTGTGCGCGTAGACAATTATAACAAAGTTTGTTTCCTGTAACAAATTCCTTGCGTTCATGTGGCGTCATGCTATTAAACTTGTCACATGAGTATAAAAGATGATCCCCCTTACAGCATATGCATGGGTTGCTTGATGAAGAGGAAGTAACCGTATGAGATGATTTAGGGGTATTCTGAACAGCACTATTAGATGAGGTTCCTTTACTGCCAGATACAGCCTCTAATACCTTGAGATGAGTTTCTAAAAAAGAAATTAAAGTTTCAAATGTTGGTATGTCTGACGTACCATGCTTTAATTCGAAATTACTACGTAGTTCGGTGGGTAATTTCCTGACAATTATGTGGAGAAGAATAAAACTCCATGATGAAACGTCAAACCCCAAAGCGGACAATGCCTGAAGATTTTCCTTCAGAACATTGACAGTCTTACGCAGACCACTAGACAACTGATTGGAATTTAGATTGTTGAGTGACAAGATAGCTTCTAGATGTTTATCAGCAATAAGCCGCTTATTCTCATACCTTTCACAGAGAATTGTGTAAGCAATATTATAATTTGAGTCAGATAATTCCAGATGCTTAATTAAACTAGCTGGCTCCTTCTGGAGAAGGCTAAATAAATAATGCATTTTTTGGACATTGTTGAGCTCAGCACAGTTATGAATCAAACTATCAAACATTGCCTTGAAGTTGGGCCACTCTGTATAAACACCAGTGAAATGATTAATTGTAATTTTAGGTAGGTAGAATTGATTTAGTTTAGGGTGATCCGAACAGCCATTAGGTTTATCCTTAGTAGGATAGAAGGTCTCATATAAAACCTTTATTGAGTAATACATGTCATGAAATCTAGTAAATTCTTCATCACAACGCGATCGGAGCGTTTGATCTACACATTTCGATGCAAATGATGAGTACGCGGACTCATATTTATCACGATACTGGTCGATGTCCTTGTATCTGGCGCTAAAATTCATCAAAACATCAGGCTTGGCTTTGCCTTGTGCTCCAACCACATCATTCGCGTATTTATACAAACTTTGCATAAAACTGAAACTAATCTGCATTGTGACGACACTCGAGTCATGTAACGGATCTTCCAAACCCTTTTTAGCACATTCGCCAGTCATTTTCGTGCAAAATAAGACTAATTTTTATAAGAATTAATTATGTAAACAAAGTTGACAATGACTGACACTTGACACTACCGTGAATGAACAAAGTGAATGAAAGAACGATTCTTTCTATAGTGTTGGTACGAACCAAAGTTGTCTATGGTGGAACCTATAGATGATTACCGATTAAAAAGTAAAACAGTACAGTGTGATAGAACCTTTAGTCATTCAATTGACAACTAATGTCAAATTGAACATGACAGATGAAACCAAGATGGATACGTTATTGGGAAAATATTTTTGAACAAAATGAAGTAAAAATATGATTTTTCCCCAAGTAGAAATGAAAATTAGATATTTAGGACGCGGGAACAGGGAATTCGGCAGAAGGACCAATGGTAATTTTGTGAAAGGGAGATGAAGTGGAAGCACGCTTACCGCTCGTATCGCGTTGGCGTGGGCGCCTAGGTATCTGCGGCGGCCGGGATGGTTATTGTTTCTTTCTTCAGTCTTCACCTTCTTTCACTCCGGTCTAGACACCGGTGATGCTGACCGATATCGCGGCGGTTGACGGGACAGGTTATTTAAAACGCGTGTCGACCGAACGGCGGCGGAACTCGAACAGAACGATCAGTCAGAGCTGACGTCTCGGGTTTTGTTGGTTTACCCTCATATGCGTGCATAAGGAAATATGACAGGAAATATGAGGGTAGATGAGGATGATGGGACTACTACCTATGCATAAATAACTAACAGCCATCATATTGTTAGCTTCAATGTGTTTATTAATTCTATTAGATATGCATGAGGTAATTAGCTTATACAAAGTTGGGAGACACGTGATCGGTCGAAACTGAGATGGGTCCTGTGTTCTATCTGATTTAGGTAACATGAAAGTTAAACCTTTAGTCAAGAAGTCCGGAATCGAAGTGGTTCCTTTAATTAACTCTGTTATTTGTTTTGCTAAAACCACGTTTAAACTTACTAACCTTTTCAACCAAAAATTATGAATGCCATCTAGTCCAGCTGCCTTCCAGTTGTGTGTCCTTTTTATTATGAGATGTAACTCACAGGGATCTATGTCTTCAAATTCCATGGGTTCAACATGTTCAACTATATTTTGTTCATTCAAAATCCATTCTGCTTCTTTATTGTGTTCTACTTCTTGTGACCAGATCCCAGACCAAAAATCGGTTACAGCAGCTTCAGAGGGCATTTCCTTTACTGTAGTCGTACCTTTCAAACTTCGGTAAAATAGTTTTTCATTTATTGAAAATAATCTGTTATTATCTTTACGTTCTTTTGCTTTCTTAAATCTAGCAAGTCTATTAGCTTTAACCGATAGTTTCTGTTTTAGTGTATCTATCACTTCTTCAATGGTTCTATTGTCTTCTTCATGTCTATTATGTAGTTTGTAATCTTCCTTTATTTTATTTACGCAAACTACCAGTTTTCTGCTTCTTACACCATTTTTGTACTGAGTTAGCCTACCTATTGCTTTTCTTAAATGTTCTATACGTTTTTCTATCCTCACTTGCCATCTAGGTTTATCCTTACCATTAGGTGAACTTTTTTTTTCAATAGAGTGACTTATTTTATATTTAAGGTATTCGGCGATTGTAACAGCTACGCAGTAAAGAAGTGTGTGAGTGTCTGTTATATTGTGTAACGATTCTATTTTGGAAGGTATTATGAGTTCGTTAAATATTGAAATTATTTTTGATAGGTTTTTTGATGTTCTTAGTTTAGGTAGTTTTGGCCTTTTTGTTGGGTTTATATTTTTATATTTTATCAAATTACTATCTAATAGTGTATTTAGAGTATTTGTTAATTCAGGTTCGTGTTCTTCGTTGATAATTGTGATGTCGGTTATAGGATTTATAGATGGATCACAGTTCAATGTCTGTATAGGTGTTGGTTGGGAGAGTTATTTTTCTTGTATTGTGTCATATAATATTGTCGAGATAACATCTGTTTCTAATGACTCTCCATTGTTTGGAACCAGTAGATCTAATTCACGTGATACTTCTTGTCTAATTTCTTTTAATTGATCCTCAGTTAGGTATTTATTTTTTAATATTGCTCTCTTTTGATCGGATATTCTTTGATCGGATACGTGTTTCAATTCTGGAAATTGCTCTATAATAGCATTGTGTAAAAGAGGACGATAGCCATTCAGGTTGCTTTCTAACTGAGTAATTCTATAGTAGTGTCTTATAATAGCTACATTAATTTCAGTTGACCAACGCATTCTAAGCCTTGTAGTTTCTGTGTTAAAGGAAATATGTGGTGTAGATTGAGTGATAGCGGATGCATGTGAGATAGTATTATGTGGAATTTGTGAGTTGTTTTGTATATGTGAATTATTTTGCCTATGTGTTTCTATCATAGCTAATTCTGTCCTGACTTCCTCATAAATCTCATCTAAATTTTGTTGAGGAATAAGTTTTCGTCTTATTATTGCCCTTCTCTGATCTCCGATTCTTTGACGCCCAACATCCATATCAGGAAATTTTTCCAAAAATTTTATATGTAGTGGTTCTAAGTATGACTTAAGGTCATCTTCCAAATTTGTAAGTAATAGGTAAGTACGAATGATGAATATGTTCATTTCCATTGACCATCTCTTTCGCGTACTGGATTTACTAGAGGTGGGTACAGGATCAATAGTACAATGTACATCCTGTACAACATCCTCTAGCCCTAAGCTATTTGTAGACGACTGTGGTGGAGAGCATGGTTTATAAGAATTACTTGATGATGAGTAAAAGGGTTTGCTAGATGTAGAATAATTACTTACTTGGTCGGCTGCCAGTGATTGAAGATCAACAGAAGTCCGCCTGATCGACTTTATGTTGACCTTACTTCTCCTACCTACTTCATTGTTTTCAGCGCCTTCGCTGGGTATATCTCGAGACCTGTTAGGGCGAGATCTAAGAAAATATTTTTGATTTTGTTCTTCCATTTTGTTCCCACGAACAGCAAGGGAATAACGGTCAACACTCTGCATTGCCCCGCTTACAGAGGTAAGGCACTTATTAAACCCGAGGTTGCCCGGCCTCGGGAGTCCACCGTTTGCGGACAAGCTCCCCCTTGTCCACGCATCCGTAAACGCACGGTTGGTCACACGCTGTAGATTGGGATTGGGACCGTTGGTTGAGGGAGAGAAGGTACCTAGATGGGCAGGTCGTATATTCAGATTCTACTGTGATGGAGTACGCTCTTCTCTCCCCTTAAGCCCCCCCACCACGTCAAGGTGGCCCCGCGGGGGGGTTATTATTATTATTATTATTATTAACGATTGCTATCAATCATGACAGCTGGGACCAACGGCTTAACGTACCTTCCGACGCACAGAAGAGCTCGAGAATTGTTCGTACCACTTGCGGTCACCCATCACAGTGGGGACTGCGCTCATGGTTGCTTAACTTACGTAATAGGGCCATCGGGCTCCTAGAAGTTATTGTATAAATATAGATTATTTCGGCGCAGCCTGAGGTGTCAATTATAGCAATTCTCATATCAGTCTGCTCGGATCCCCGTGTTATTGCTGTATTTTGTATGAAAAGGAAAGGGTCGGACGGAAGCGGGGACAATTCTCATCATACAATACATATGTTTAATGGTTGGGTGAGATTATGGTTTATTTATTATTTAATTAAAACAATGGTATAGACTTCAACATACAGTATTTAGGTAGTATAAATTTAACAAAAAAAAAAAACAGTATATAGAAATAAATAAATAAATATATACGGACAAATCACACAGATTGAACTAGCCCCAAAGTAAGTTCGAGACTTGTGTCATGGGATACTAACTCAACGATACTATATTTTGTAACAAATACATGTATAGATAAACATCCAAGACCCAGGCCAATCTGAAAAACATCATTTTCCATCTTGACCTGACCGGGGATCGTGTCGCACTCTCGTGTCGTGTCGCAAGCTGGCCTGTTAACCACTGCGCCACGGAGCTCGCCGGAGCAATTACTTAAAATACAACTTATTGTGTACAAGTAGACTTGCATTCATCATTCTCACAAAATAGTAAGCCTGACAAGCACACTGCGTCCATCCGCAAATACATCACACTCTGGTTGCTGGCTCAGAAACTCGTTATGTCTAAAAGCATGCGACAGAAAGGAGATTGCGCATATAGCCTGTAGGCTACATATCGTATTAAGTTAGTAGGTGTTACTGTTAACTACTTGGCCGTGTGGTTTTCGGCAGAGTAGAATAGGACCACTCCAAGTCTTCCCGTGGATGTCGTAGAAGGCGACTTAGGAAATACAAGCTCATAAACATCAATGAGACCTCTCCAACCCCTCTGGCCAGCGAGGAGAGTGTAGGCCAAATCCTCTGTCTGCTCTGGCCAAGTATGGCTCCGGTAGTACAGAGAGGATCATGCTCCTGCAGTGGAGCCTAAAAAAACCTGATGATGATGATGTAACTACTAACGAGTTTCTAGAAGTTGATATTATATCATCATATCAGTCGCAAGAAGTCCACTGCTGGACATACGACTCCCCCAAGGTAGCGGCCTGCATCCAGCGCTACCCTGCGACCTTTGTCTGGTCGTCCGACCACCTGGTCGGTGGGTGTCCGACGCTGCACTTGCTGATACGATTCCAGAACCTTTCTGCCGTATCGACCATTGGTTTTACGCACTATGTACCCCGCCCACTGCTACTTCAAAGAGCTAAGCCGCTGAACTATGTCGGTGACTTTTGTTGATATTGTAACGGCAACAGAAAGACATCATCTGTGAAAATTTCAACTGTCTAGCTATCACGGTTCATGAGATACATCCTGGTGACTTACAGACGGATAGTGGAGTCATAATAATAGTTTCGTTTTTACCCTTTGAGTACAGAACCCCAAAAACTGATTACAAATATCAAATCAACAAAAATAAATGACCTGCAAATCACACAGTACCTTATATACTCCGTCCTAACATGCATGGATATCGTGCTCTAAAACCGGCAGCATCGCCAAATTGAATTAAAAAAATTCAAAAAATTCAAATTTTAATTAGTTTTTACGTAAAAGAATAATAAATATCTTAACATCTATCTATAAAAACTTTCTATTATGATATTTGTAAATAAACTTGATGACCCACTTTATATTTCAGCTAGCTCTCGCCCGCGGCTCCGCCCGCGTCAATGTCAATGTCAAAGCCTATGTTCTTCTCCGTACTCCAGAGAACTTGTATGCAAAATTTCATGATGATCGGTTCAGTAATTACGGCGTGAAAGTGTAACAAACAAACTCACTTTCGCATCTATAATATTAGTAAGAAAGTAAGGATATGGGTATATTTTACAAAAACTAAAAACAAGCAAGTCCAATTATAATAAAGGTTTATTTACCGACCACTACTATAATTAGGTAATTGTAAGCAGAACGCACTGGCAGCAGAGAAAGTGAAAACAATAGAAAAAGGAGGTTGGCCATTAGTCATTTGTTTTTAATATTTGTACAGCTGTAGGAGTAGCTGAATACTTAAAGTGTTACTTAATTTATTACAGGTCAGCGAAATGAGATTTGGGCTGACTTTCTTGCAAAAACCCAAATGTGCCATTCCAAAAACGCTTTTCCCACGTTAAGCCGATGGTCCTCGCTTTTATTATTAGAAGACAGTTGTTTAGATAGTAAGTCGCCGGATTTAGAGGTCTGAAGGCCTCGAGGCAACAAATTATTCCATTATTATATTTCCAAATAAAATGTTATATTTCTTTCAGTTGAGTTTTCTAATAAATAATTTATTGTGAAACCAAATGTTCCTACACTCTTTCATCACAAAAAAAGTATTTACCATAAAAACTTGAATCACTTTTTTTTAATTTGATTAGTAAGTTCGAGACTTGTGCTAAAGTGAATACATCTTTTTGGTTGGAAAATTATATCTAGCCTTATGTAGTTTATATATTAAATAGTAAAGTTACGACATCAACAATTAAGTTATTAGAGTTTGTGTATTTATATAAAAAAGTTGTTTAGTGCTTATATTTTAAGTTTTATATTTCTATGCTGGTCTGGGAGAAAAGAAAAGACGTAGAATGTACCAGCTGCTTCTCTTCCCGCGCAGATCGTAAAAGCCGATCCAGGAAATGGGCAAAAATATGAGGAATCATATAGTAGGCGATGCGGCTAGACACATCAGTATTTTGATTCTACTTTTTACCTAATATCCACCAACATGCTAAACGTGGCTTTAAGATTTTAAAGACCTGGGCTTTGTCTACCCCGCATGAGAAAAAAAAACGTGATAATATATATGTATGTAAAAAGTTCCATAGGTAACCGTGTACAAATTATATTTATTTAAAAAGTATATTTATTTACATTCATAGTATCACGTCTATTTTCCTTGCGGGGTAGACGGAGCCTAGGTCTATAAGACCTTGCCAAATTGAGCATTTAGCGTGTAGTGATGAGTTGCTAGCCGCATCGCCTATTGACATAATTCCGCAGATTTTAGCCCATTATAATATTGATTTTCTGTTTGTATATTTCTCTTTCTATTTAAGTACCATAAAGCTTTATAGTTATCCAGGATGTAGCGAGTAGGTTATTAGAGTTTATAGAACACATATGAGGGCCGTGGCGTACAGGTTCTCATCAATCTAGAGGCAGACGTATTCTATTAGCGTGCTCCACTAACCATCCCTAGGATCCTGTTCCTAATTTATAACTGTCCCAGCTTTGTTTATAGCTTATAAGAGATACATACACACATAGTATCACGTCTTTTTCCCTTGCAGGGTACACAGAGCCTAGGTCTATAAGACCTTATGACCACATTTAGCATGTTGGAGGGCATGTAGATGGAAAACGGAATCAAATAGTGATGCCTAGCCGCATTGACATGCTTCCGCAGATTTTAGCCCAATGCCTCGATCGGTTTTTACGATCTGCGCGGGGAGCAACAGCTGGTACAATCTACGTTTTTTTCTTTTTACCCAGACCAGCATGGAAGAGATAACTATACCAATGAGTATTTTTATACTGAGTTGTTGCCACAAATGGCAGCAAAGTTTTAATAAGACATGGATTATTTTGCCTTTAACAGGCACAAATATAAACTATGCTCCGCCCGCGTTAGTGTCCCTCAGGAACAGTACAAGTTGAGCGGGATGAAAGGTACCCTATGTCCTTTCCCGAGTCGCAAACTACTTCCATACCAAATTTTATCTTAATTGGTTCAGTGGTTGAAGCGTGAAAAGAGACAGACAGACCGGCAGACAGAGTAACTTTCGCATTTATAATATTAGTATGGATATTTTGAAATATATGTTATAAAATCATGATCTTAGCACAGATAAGTAAGCAAATTGTACATATAAGATTTATGGCGTGTCAGAAACTCAGAATCTCATTTTACCATACATTTCAAGGTTTTTTGGTGTTATGGACGTGCGTGTCATCTCCAAGTGTGCGCGTTGATGTCTTTTTATTAGAAACGGCATAACCTAGACATAGCTCTACTTTACTATATATTTAGCATAAAGGATAGTAGTTCGGTCGGTACTTTATATTATAGTAGTATATGCTTTGTAGTGTACTTGTGTAGCTACACTGTGTTCTTCCATATTCATCATTTCTTGTAGGTGACACGGTCAATCGACCATGCACACCCTGGTGTCAGAGTTCTTAGGAACCGCCTCGCGGGCTCTGACGTGGTTCCTTTAACGACTACCAGATGGCAGCCGGGACCAACGGCTGAACGTGTTTTCTGAAGCACGGAATCATCTTTATTATCTGACAATCAGGTGATTCAAGCCTGCAATGTCCTAACCAAACTGGAAGCAACTCAACAATGTATGCTTCCCGTGGGAATCGATCCCACGACCCCTGGGTCTACAGCCAAACGCCTTAACCACTGGACCACGGGGGCAGTCCATAAAAATATGTTAGAATGGCTTATTTATCATTGTGAGTGTGTTTAAAATAGCACTCCAACCTCCTTCTCATTTTACCTTCTCGGTTGCATCCTCAGTATCTCAGGGTTTGTTTTTATGACTGATCAATTAAAAATCTCACCTTAGAGGTAGAAACAAAAGCTTTGTTGTCTAACGCCCATCAGCACCCGTAGAAATCAATCGCAACTGTGCCAAACAACTTCGCAAGCAGTAATTTGCATCCAAGATAAAAATAATCATCGTCATAATGTCTCCCCCGTAATAATAGTATCTTTGCTTGGTACTCGTTATGACGAACTTTCTCGCTTTCCTGGAAGCTGGAAGATCGCACTTTGATTGCTGTATTTATTTACGCGAACCTATTAAAATCACGTTATAGAATATGGAGGAAATATTCATAGATTTATAGAATACAAAGAATTTACCTTCGCAATAGAGCAGCCAGGTCCGAAGCAATCTTGAGAAATAACGCAGTTCGAACATTGATTCTTGGCGAGCTCCGTGGCGCAGTGGTTAGCACGTCAGCTTGCGACATATGGGTGCCCGGGCAAAGAATATATATACTGCCCGGGTTCGATCCCCGGTCAGGTCAAGATGGAAAATGATCTTTTTCAGATTGGCCTGGGTTTTGGATGTTTATCTATATATGTATTTGTTATAAAATATAGTATCGTTGAGTTAGTATCCGATAACACAAGTCTCGAACTTACTTTAGGGCTAGCTCAATCTGTGTGATATCTCCTATTTATTTATATTTATTCTGATATGAAAGATTCATATGATTGCAATAGACGAGAAATCCGTATTTAGTACATGCAGAGTCAGGGATGGAATTAATCTTAAAATTTTAGGCTTGTTATTTGTTATATGGTCTAATAAGGCCGCTTCCAACCGGTCATTTTGGAAATCTTTGGGACAGGCCTATGTCCAGCAGTAGACTTCTAGCGGCTGATATGATGATGATATAGTAGAATGTTTTCCTTCCGTTTATCTTTTTTAACCGAACAGTTTTTACTAATCAGATCGAGCAAGTCGAGAAACAAATATTCTGTTATTTAACTCTATGCAACTGCCCACTTGACATTATTTATTATGTTTCTTCTTTTTTATAAGTATTTTATTTTGTATTAATAATGCTGTTTTGATATGGTGAAAAATTTTCATGCGGGCGGGACTTGAACCAGCGACCCAGGTCTATGTACATGCGCTAGCTCAGATGGCAGATCGTAGGTCGTATATAGGTATACCTAGGTCGCTGAAGTCAAGGTTCAAGTCCCGCCCGCATGAAATATTTTCACCATATTCTTATTTCTTAATTTGTTAAGAGTATGTTTCTTCTTTCCCCGAAATCCCTATTATGGCTTCTTCCTACTCAGAACCTACAGATTCAAGTAAGTAACAAATATTCTTCGAAGAATCTAAGATTGCAGCCATCGATTCTACTGGCGGCTATGTCATTGTTTGACGAATGTTTTTCTTCTGAAAATCTTATTTTCTCGACTGCTACTCAGAACCGGCACTTACGCCTACTGTCCTGCATTGTATGTTTCTATGAACGCGTGATACCGTTGGCCAAGATGCCAGTGGCGCCAGACGTCTTACGACTTTTTACTGTAGCCTCAAAGTAGGATCTGTGACTATTAGAAGCCTCGTTTTTTTTATAAATGACTAGACACTTCTTAACACTAGTTTATTTCCATCCTCATCAAGTTATTCTTACTGAAAAGCTTTCCTCTAGTGATCTGGGAAATATTATCTATTATTGAGCTTTTACTTATTTCTATTGACCCATATACCATATATTTTTGAACGTGCTTCGTGACGTGACTGTAAATAAATGAATTTTATATATTTTATATATAAGGCCGGCAATGCTACTGCATTGCCGGCCTTCCAAGATGTTGGGGAGGACATGGGGGAAAGATGGGCCTCCGGCTCTCTCACACACCGAACGAAGCATAGAAGCGGTAAAGCTTCTACACAAACGTCGATTTTCTCTGAAATTGTGGTATTTCCCCTGACGATCCGGCCCATTCATGCTACTAGCAATAATGAATTTTGCCGGTAGAGTGGCTCTACCACAACTAATGTAATGTAAACCTGCATAATAGCCCAACACTTCGGGATAGGCGACCACCTTTCTATTAATAGCCTGCTGACATGATGCGAGACCTGTGACGACTGTCGATTACAACTAATTGTTCTGAGTATTTCCTAATGAGGGAGCCACTTAAAAACTTATTGAGGGTAACATTCAATATTAAAAGTTAATTGTACGCTTCTTGACTTTTTGATGCCAATTCTTTCAAAGAATCATATAATTATGTTGAGGTATATACTCGGGAATTAACCTGAACCTTTTAATTTCTTATTTCTGTTGATGTTTCAAAGCAGTCTCGTTGGATGGATGTTACTGCATTGAAACGTCAATGGAAACAAATGGAAAAAAAAAACATTTTGTGACAAGCTTTTATTATTAACAAATCCACACTGTAAAGTGTTTTCCAAGACAAATCAAATGAGCCCAAACACGATTAGTGTACCTCGTTTAGTGAGTTCCCATGGTCACCTTCCGACCCCATCATCAGACCAGCGCAACGATTCCCTTATATTGTATTGTCATCCGATTTACACATGCATGCCAAATTTCAGCTCAGTCGGTAACCGGGAAGTGGAACTTGCAAGATTTTACAGACAAACATTGGGTCGGGACAGGTGAAACTAAATAGAAGCTTCTAAAAACGGTTCGTGCTAAATTTATATACATAACTATGAGTCAAAAGCGTGAAAGTTTAAAAGATAGTGTAACATTTTTTTAAAACTCATATAGGTTACAATTTGACTGCCGAAATCGCAAATACAATAGTTTTTTAATTTGCTTCACCGGTGACCGCTGTGCAGTTAATTGTTCTACGGCTAATGATTATCTTTGTGATACTAACCCTACCTCTTAAGGGCCCGTACTACCTCACACTGCTCTGCATGTTTGTCTGTAATATCAATAATAATGAAATACTTAAGTTGAAATAAAAATGCAGCGAGTTCAGGACTAACTCTGGTAACTATCTGACTCAAAAACACGATTGCGTTAAATTTACTCTATAGAAAAAAAATGCAAAGTTGCCTCCAAATCACGTCTAATTTACTCGGTATACAGCATTATTCAACAAATACATTAAAATGAACCTTGAAACTTTTGATTATAATTGCGTTACAGATAAGGCAGCCATCATGTATTTTTCTTTTTCGAATAACCCTTGAATATTCTTAAAAAACGAAAATATCCAAAGTAGCCAACTCGTTTAGATCATCCTCGTTTGTACCGCCACGCCGCCTGGCCTATGGCGGGCTCTTAAGTGATTATTGCATTTGTTTACTAACATGACTATCTACCATGCAGATGTTTTGGATTTATGTCTGTAAATCTGTGTGTATTTTTATAAAAAAATAAAGGCTTAAATTAGCTTCAGAGTAACCTCTCAAGTGGGTTGCAAGATATTTCCCCGGAGACCACTAGGCATTCTAGAACGCAATGGCTCTTGAAAACTATAGTATCTTTTTATTTTTAGGGACGATCAGTATCAATGAAAATGTAGTAAAAAAATAAAATTACAAAAATCACTTTCTAATAATGAGTAACTTTCTTTTGTTTCACTTATGAGTTCATGGACGGAGTAGGTATATACAGTGACATTGAATTTATTAGCAAACGTTTAAGGAGTGACTCAGACGACGGATCTGAACAACTTTCTTTATTGGACCAACTCCGAAATTGCCAAAAAAAAATCTGCTGTTCCATAGAATTTGAATGAAAGAGCAGATATTTTTTTCTTTCACGATGTCGAAGTTGGTCCCATAATGAAAATTGTTCAGATTCGTGGTCTGAGTCACACCTTAAACGTTTGCTAATGAATTCAATTGCACCCAACACTCACAACTTCAATTGTACAACAGAAAAAATGTGTTAAAAAAACTTACTAGACCGTGTCGTCCCAACGCGATTTTCTGATGTATAAGATAGTGTTTGGAGACTATAATATATGGATGGGCAATTCATTAGTGAACATAAATATCCAATTTTATATTTATAAGCATGATTACCGGTTAGGAACCGTATAGGAGTTGTGGAAGTTTGAAAAGTTGACAATTTGTTAAAAAATAATTGTAAGTGTAATAATTTTATTGCTTGATTTTATAATAACCATATAACGAGATCTGTATTGGAAACTTTTATATAAAACAAAACGAATATTATGACGAATAAAATAAAACTAATATTTGTTGAAATGGAGGATTGTAAGTGTGACTGTGTTAAAATTCGATTGGATCAATTTCTGTGACGGTTTCAGGAAGCACTTTTTTTGTGCTCTCTTTTTCATACAATTTGCTGGGCTAGCTGCTGCACACTTTTGTATAGAAATTTAGTTTCTTTTTGAGTTTAGCTATTTTTAACCGACTTTAAAGAAAAATAAGGAGGAGGTTCTCAATTCGTCGGTTTTTTTGATGTATGTTACCCGATTTCTCGAAGACGGTTGGACCGATTTAAGAAATTCTTTTGAAAGGTTGCACCCTCTAGTTGGTCCCATGGTCACCAAGTCATGTTCTGATAAACGGATCCTCAAAAAATTGAGGGTAATCCATTTTTTTATATTTACTTAGATGACTTTGTTGTACTTTTTTTTTATTATTCCTTTTCAAGCCTCAAGTATTTAGGTGTTATTGTATATAGGCCGAGAGGCGGTTCCGAAGAACTCTGACACCAGGGTATGCATGGTCGATTGAACTTTGACACCTTCTCGAAATGATGACGATGATTTAGGCGTTTTTCTTTACCCAGGGCAAATTCAGAATTTTTTATATTTTTTTTTACCATGGATTAGGATCGCTCGATATTCGCATTTCCCATCTTTTCCACGAAAGTCAAAGCGGAGGTAGTAACTGAGGGAAAGGGCATCAGAAAATGAGGTTATGAGATAAGTGCGAAGAAGTGAACGAACGAACGGGAAAAATATATAAATTTATAATTTATTTATTTGCAGCCACGCACGTTCAATCGCACAAAGTATGTTGTGTTTTGGGCAATAGAAATAATTATAAAAAGCTCAATAGTAATATTTTCCATATCGAGTGCAGCCGAACTTTTTCGCCTCGCTGGAGACAAGCAGAAATATGCGGAGCTGACTGCCAACCTTCACTAGTTGGAGAGGCACTATTAGAAGGAGACCAGGGGAAAACTTTTCAGTTAGTAGGTATAACCTGATGAGGATGGAAATCTGATGTAGCATTTGTTCATGGACAGCGTTGATTTCTTACCATCAGGTGACTCGCATGCTCGTTTGCCGTCCTATCTATAAGTTATAGAAAAACTAGTGCTATGAAGTGGCGAGCTCCGTGGCGCAGTGGTTAACACGCCAGCCTGCGACACGAGGGTTTTCGGGTTCGATCCCTGGTCAGGTCAAGATGAAAAAACAATCTTTTTTTAGATTGACCTCGGTCTTGGATGTTTATCTATACACGGTGAAACTTTGATCGTTTTGGACCCTTAAAGGGGTGACTCAGACCATCAATATAAACAACTTTTTGTATGGGACCAATGCTGGGAACTTAAAAAAAATTTCGTCATTTCCATACAAAAGAGTTTCGCCGCCCGACCAGTTTGTATGGGAATGTCCAATTTTTTTTTGAGTTCCCAGTATTGTTCCCATAGGAAAAGTTATTCATTTTGATGGTCTGAGTCACCCCTTTAAGGGTCCAAAACGATAAAAATTTCACCGTGTATAAGTATCTATTATAAAATACAGTATCGTTGAGTTAGTATCCTACGACGCAAATTTACAACTTACTGTGGGGCTAGCTCAATTTGCGTGATATGCTCCTATATATTAATTTATTTTGTCTATTAGATAGTAAATATTGTTCATATGGACGGGCCTCAAGATATAGAGGTTATTATACGCTGTATAAGCAATAGACGCCGCCATATACAAAACAGATTTTTTAAACTGACACACATATTTCGACCAATTTACCATGCGCGGTATTTACGAAATGATCTCGAATGACAAACAAAAGAATTAGTTTGTTTTCACAGCCCATTCGGATTGTTATTGCGGTCGTTAATGAGCCGGAGGTCACTGGTTCGATTCCAGTATCTTCTGCGGGACCGCTTGGGACCAAATGCATACTAGTTCAGTTTACATAACTCTATACGTATACACTGAATTATATGAAACTTGATAGATGAATATTTAGACGTACTTACAGGACAAATAAGCTACTTAACTTTTTTCTCCAGTTAATATAAGACGTGCCCCCCATACACATGTACTCGAACGGAGTAGCGGGCAAAGCAAGTAATAGCTAAGGATAGTATTAAAAAAACCGGCCAAGTGTACCGTTATCTATAAAAACGGCAAAAAATCATAATCTGTTGTATGGGGAAATCAATCATCATCTGTTGTATGTATGTATGTTGTATCCCTTTAATATTAATTTTATTTTTATTCAATAATTTATTTTTAAGGTGATTATTTATCTAAATATTCTGTGAATATTTCAAGCGTCTACCTGTTGCCGTTATCAATATTGAGCAAAAACAAGCAAAAAAAAATCACGTTTGTTGTATGGGAGCCCCAATAAATATTTATTTTATTTCATGTTTTAGTATATATTGTTATAGCGGCAACAGAAATAGGTACATCATTTGTGAAAATTTAAACTGTCTAACTATTACTGTTAATGAGATACAGCCTGGTGACTGACGAACAGACAGACTAACGGACAGCGGAGCGATATTAATAGGGTCCCGTTTTTACCCTTTGGGTACGGAACCCTAAAAATGATTGAAATAAAATCGGACTAATTCGAAGGAAATGTGAGATGATACAGTTATCTCTAGTAATGTCTGATCGCTGACCGGTTCGTGTCTATTAATGTCGAAATTAGGTAAATATTGGCGGGAAGGCAGATTAGCTTGTTGGATTGGTGTCACTCATGGCATGAGAGGTGTGAAGATATGTCGATTTATAATCAACTACCGGCCCGCCCTGGCTTCGCACGGTTAGATATCGGTATTAAAAAAAAATTTTTTTGTTTGCATTGAAGAGACTCTGAAACTACTGGACTGCTTTGAAAAATTATTTAACCGTCGATTGTCCGTGACACCTACACGAAATGATAATGATAAAAAAATATTAAGTAGATTATTGATTTTGATGTCGCAATTCCCCGTATTGATGTAGCAATTAGCCGTGTGGTATCCGGCAGAGTAGAATAGGACCACTCCAAATCTTCCCGTGGATGTCGTAGAAGGCGACTTAGGAAATACAAGCTAAAAGAAGCTTATACACATCTAAGAGACGTCTCCAACCCGTCTGGCCAGCGTGGAGAGTAGGCCAAGTCCTCTGGCTGCTCTGGCCAAGTATGGCCCTAGTAGTACAGAGAGGGTCGTGCTCCTGTAGTGGAGACTAAAAAGGACCTGATGATGTAGCAATTCCCGTTAATTCAAAAGACATCAACGAGCCCAATGAATGATGACGTCACGTTCAACCGTTGAAAACGCAAAGAGGCAGACAACCACCAGCCCGCTAAGTAAATCTCACTACAGCCGCACTATGTCAGTTTATTTTAGTTATTCCACACATTTTCTATATAAACCAATGGGTATTTAAAACACCAACTTACACCAATTTTACATTATAAAGTCCACTAGAAACAATTTGCTAAACAATCCAAAACAAAAGCCGTGCAGTCCGCCGAAATTCCCGCCATATCCACAAACTACGAAGAAGATACTATTACTAGTATCAGACGACCGACTGCCTTATGTTTTCTCTAGGCAATAAAGACCATAGATATCACCTAGAGTTCTGTTAAGATGATTTGATATACGATTTTTTTAATAATTACCTTTTTGGAGCAAAACGTTAGCCTTATTTTTGATGTCTATAGAGGTGAAGGTGGTATACCTTGCATTAAGCAGCTGGCATAGCTTTCCCTGTTGGTACCTACTAGGTATTATTACCCAATGATATGAAAAAAAACTAGATAGGTAGCTATATCAAATACTTATTTTTATTTACATAGGTAGGTAGGTACATTCACCAGTTACATTGAACACATTATGATTCGACATACTTCATCGAATTTTTGCATAAATCCCAAGATATCCTCGCTAGAGAAAGGGAATATTTACTGTTTGTCAGTCGTTGCCTTTTTACTTTATTGGCGGCTTTGACTTGATCAAATTCAGTTAATTGATTTGTATACTCATTGCTTCATTAGAGTGATATATCATATTTTGCATCTGAAAGGAAACAAAAATATTTAATGAATTAAATAGGTAACTAACACAATGAAATTTAATTCTACTATTAGGCCTACAATAACGTATTGTAAAGAAAAATTAAGTACCAACGAAACACAACAACGTAAGTGAAATATGTAAGATTCCATGAGTAATGTTGACTAAAAGCAGCTACGAGTACTAGGTATATGTAATGTACTACATTCCTTGATACTTAGGTCCTAATTATTTAAAGTCCACATAAAAGTTATGATTTCGGAGTTATAATAATTAGAAATACTGCTTAGTATTCTTCTCAATTAAAGAAAATCAATGTGGATAACATGATGATGTTCATTGAATAAAATAGGTACTTACGATTACGGGTCATTGTAATTTAAGATTCGCCATAATCAAATTCATATTGATTGTATTCTTATAAGTTTTTGTTTATTGTTATGTCAAAGACAGTTTTATTTTGTTATCCTCCAAAATTGACGGAAAATTAATTGAATTTAATAATTATCGTTATCATCCATGTAAAACTACAAAATTAAATTGACAGCAAGATGGCGCCAAAATTAACCAAATCCAACATGGCGTCGAGTAATTATTTTTTTTAAATTTGATATTGTACTATTATCCCATTATCCCTCATTGACTTCTATGGCCGAATTCCCATAAAGCCAGATTTTCGGCAGTGGCCATATCTTACAGATATACTTTAATATTTTGACATTTTTAGGCACAGGTGCGCATTGACTGAGTATTAGATCATTGATATCAGAACGTACCTCTCATAACTCAGTTAAAAATACATTCGCGTCGCGTCCTAATCAAATAGGAACGATTGTAGTAAATTACAACTTTGTAAATGAAATCTCTGGCCACAGATGCCGGCGCCATCCGGCGCCATCTAGTGATGTGCCGTTCCCAAATTCCCATTCCCAGGGAACGATCCCCGTTCCCGTTTACGGGAATGTTTCGAAGTAATGTCTTATAGCATAGATAAAGGAAAAATTCCAAAGGCATACATTTAGGCCGTTTTTTTCTTCTAACTTCTCACTCTAGGAGCTTTGAAAAATCATACCAACCTTTACTCCCTAGGTCTAAGATTTTCAAAATTTTGCCGCGATCCGGTAAATCCTGTTTTTTGGGATTTGGTAGCTATCACAGACGTATAGCCTTATACTACATGCAAATAGTTCAGGGATACTATTTATGAACGAGTGATATCACAGGACGAGCCACAAAATATCATACGTTTCGAGCTGTCATCTATTTCAGAATAGCACTTTAGTTACCTCCCAACACATAACTGAACCAAAAATTAATAAACTACAACAATCACGGTAAATTCTCACATATGGCAACTTTGCTAGTAACCTTATACTCTATGGTGTATGTTCCACTTCGCCCGTAGGAGATAAATTATCGGCTAAGTCGGGATTTCTAAAAATACAGAACCGGTGCTACCAGTCACCGTCTTTGACGGAGACTGATGTCACTGGAACTTGTTGCTGGCTCAGCTATTTTAAGGCTCTATTAAGGCTGGTAATGAGAACAGGAGTGAAGGGTCTAAAAATAGATTGAATTATTATTTTGAAGTCATTATTATTATTATTATCATGTACTTATTGTTTACGTAAGTAGGCATCATATACTTCCTCTTTATATTAGAAGACAAATGGGTGACGTATCTTTTTTAATTGAAATAGCTCAAAGTACTTTGGCTAGCTCCGTGGCGCAGCGGTCAACACGAGAGTGCCCGGGTTCGATCCCCGGCCAGGTCAAGATGGAAAATTATCTTTTTCAGATTGGCCTGGGTCTTGGATGTGTATCTATACATGTATTTATTATAAAATATAGTATCGTTGAGTTAGTATCCTATAACACTAGTCTCGAACTTACTTTGGGGCTAGCTCAATCTGTGTGATTTGTCCGTACCTATATAATTAAAATTACTTTGGATACACCAGACTTACTTCGTAGGATTAAACTGAAAGTACCCAACAGAACTATCAAAATATTCGTTTCTTGCTGTCCCTCATAGTGCAAGTAATTATAGGCAGAATGCGTTCTTTATTAGATCTGTAAAAGGTCTTAACAAACTAGCTGTCTGCTCGGAACTGGATTTTTTTAACTCAACCCGTGTCAATTCAAAAACACTATTGCAAAGTTATGGTTCAACGGTTCTCCATCTGTTAATAACATTATTTTCTTTTTCTTTTTATTTGCTGGTTACATAAATAACAGACAAGCACTTTTGTATCACATATGTGAGAACACATAAATGGTCAATAGCTTCTAAGTTTTTAGTTTATATAGATTATAAGGACTGTTTGTCTTCCAAATAAAATAAAAGTAAAATAAAGTAATAAATAAATAATTTTATATGGACAAATCACACAGATTGAGCTAGCTAGCGCCATTTTAAGTTGTGAACTTGTGTCGTGGGATACTAATTATCATAATATTTTATAACAAATACAGATATATAAACATTACACATAGATAAATATTATAGATACAGGCCAATCTGAAAAAGACCATTTTACACCTTGACCTGGCCTGGGACCGAACCGAACATTGGTGTGACCGGCATCATGACCACTAGGCCACAGAGATCGTCATTGAACTTCTATAAACACGGCAAATTAGATATATGTGCTTTTGACCGCTGAGAGGTTCCCTTACTAGGAGTGAATCTTGTGCTGACATGTAAGATTTCAACTCTATACAAAAAAGATTTAAAAAAATCGGCAGTGGCCATATCTTACAGATATACTTTAATATTTTGACATTTTTAGGCACAGGTGCGCATTGACTGAGTATTAGATCATTGATATCAGAACGTACCTCTCATAACTCAGTTAAAAATACATTCGCGTCGCGTCCTAATCAAATAGGAACGATTGTAGTAAATTACAACTTTGTAAATGAAATCTCTGGCCACAGATGCCGGCGCCATCCGGCGCCATCTAGTGATGTGCCGTTCCCAAATTCCCATTCCCAGGGAACGTTCCCCGTTCCCGTTTACGGGAATGTTTCCGGAAACATTCCCAATTTCGGGGGAACGTTCCCATCTAAATTAGGAAAATCTTGTATACTTACTAAATAAAAACTTTTGAGATTTGGTCTCATTCCCAGCAACAAGGGAACGTTCCCGGCAACAAGGGAACGTTCCCCGGGAATTTGGGAACATTCCCTGGGAACGTACCCGTTTATTTCGGAAATTTTGTCGATTATTGAAAATATTTATATATTACATATACCAAGTAATGCGTATACATCAATTCAATATATTTGCATAAACAAAAAAGTTGTATGACAAATAAAATTACAACTTTCCCTGACATTTCCATTTATTGGGAACGTTCCCGGGAACGATTTTGGAAATCTGGGGAATGTAGGAACGTTCCTGGGAACGGCACATCACTAGCGCCATCTAAGTTACTAGGGTTGCCATAGAAGTGTCATAAGATTAAAATAAATTCTTAAAGAAAAGTTTTGATATTGGCAGTCACTTCTACGAGAATCTTTTCTGATGCGGCAAAAACGGATCACTTTGCTGTCCGTCTGTTTTCATCATCAGGTCTTTTTTAGTCTCCACTACAGGAGCACGACCCTCTCTATCCTACTAGAGCCATACTTGGCCGCAGCCAGAGGACTTGGCCTACACTCTCCACGCTGGCCAGACGGGTTGGAGAGGTCTCACAGATGTTTTAAAGGTTTGTTTAGCTTGTATTTCCTAAGTCGCTTTCTACGACATCCACGGAAAGACTTGGAGTGGTCCTATTCTACTCTGCCGGATACCACACGGCTTTCCGTGATTCGTCTGTTTTGTCAAGGCCCTTTTCTCAGGAATGCGTGGAGTTGTCAAGCTGAAATTCATATCGAATACTCTGGTCTACTATCCCTTAAAGCTGTGAAAAAATCAAAATTCTAAGTCAACGCAATCAAAAGATGTATCTTTTGATTGCGTTGACTTTCGCAAGGGTATCAAATCCTACAGGGTACTTTTCGAGAACTCAAAATCTTGAAATTTGGTACGAAGTAATGTCTTATAGCATAGATAAAGGAAAAATTCCAAAGGCATACATTTTGGCCGTTTTTTTCTTCTAACTTCTCACTCTAGGAGCTTTGAAAAATCATACCAACCTTTACTCCCTAGGTCTAAGATTTTCAAAATTTTGCCGCGATCCGGTAAATCCTGTTTTTTGGGATTTGGTAGCTATCACAGACGTATAGCCTTATACTACATGCAAATAGTTCAGGGATACTATTTATGAACGAGTGATATCACAGGACGAGCCACAAAATATCATACGTTTCGAGCTGTCATCTATTTCAGAATAGCACTTTAGTTACCTCCCAACACATAACTGAACCAAAAATTAATAAACTACAACAATCACGGTAAATTCTCACATATGGCAACTTTGCTAGTAACCTTATACTCTATGGTGTATGTTCCACTTCGCCCGTAGGAGATAAATTATCGGCTAAGTCGGGATTTCTAAAAATACAGAACCGGTGCTACCAGTCACCGTCTTTGACGGAGACTGATGTCACTGGAACTTGTTGCTGGCTCAGCTATTTTAAGGCTCTATTAAGGCTGGTAATGAGAACAGGAGTGAAGGGTCTAAAAATAGATTGAATTATTATTTTGAAGTCATTATTATTATTATTATCATGTACTTATTGTTTACGTAAGTAGGCATCATATACTTCCTCTTTATATTAGAAGACAAATGGGTGACGTATCTTTTTTAATTGAAATAGCTCAAAGTACTTTGGCTAGCTCCGTGGCGCAGCGGTCAACACGAGAGTGCCCGGGTTCGATCCCCGGCCAGGTCAAGATGGAAAATTATCTTTTTCAGATTGGCCTGGGTCTTGGATGTGTATCTATACATGTATTTATTATAAAATATAGTATCGTTGAGTTAGTATCCTATAACACTAGTCTCGAACTTACTTTGGGGCTAGCTCAATCTGTGTGATTTGTCCGTACCTATATAATTAAAATTACTTTGGATACACCAGACTTACTTCGTAGGATTAAACTGAAAGTACCCAACAGAACTATCAAAATATTCGTTTCTTGCTGTCCCTCATAGTGCAAGTAATTATAGGCAGAATGCGTTCTTTATTAGATCTGTAAAAGGTCTTAACAAACTAGCTGTCTGCTCGGAACTGGATTTTTTTAACTCAACCCCTGTCAATTAAAAAACACTATTGCAAAGTTATGGTTCAACGGTTCTCCATCTGTTAATAACATTATTTTCTTTTTCTTTTTATTTGCTGGTTACATAAATAACAGACAAGCACTTTTGTATCACATATGTGAGAACACATAAATGGTCAATAGCTTCTAAGTTTTTAGTTTATATAGATTATAAGGACTGTTTGTCTTCCAAATAAAATAAAAGTAAAATAAAGTAATAAATAAATAATTTTATATGGACAAATCACACAGATTGAGCTAGCTAGCGCCATTTTAAGTTGTGAACTTGTGTCGTGGGATACTAATTATCATAATATTTTATAACAAATACAGATATATAAACATTACACATAGATAAATATTATAGATACAGGCCAATCTGAAAAAGACCATTTTACACCTTGACCTGGCCTGGGACCGAACCGAACATTGGTGTGACCGGCATCATGACCACTAGGCCACAGAGATCGTCATTGAACTTCTATAAACACGGCAAATTAGATATATGTGCTTTTGACCGCTGACAGGTTCCCTTACTAGGAGTGAATCTTGTGCTGACATGTAAGATTTCAACTCTATACAAAAAAGATTTAAAAAAATCGTAACAACATTTTTCAAAGAAGAAATAAAAAGAAGCGCGTTAAAGTTCTTTTTTGGAAAATGTTGCATGATTTTCTAGGTGATAATGGGGCCACGACGATAATATGTATATAAGTACTTTTTCTTTCTCCAAAAACTTGTTTTAGAAACCAAATAAGTTTCGAAATACTTACAGTTGAATATCAATCTTTTTTTGAAGTCGGTTAAACCAAAGTGCAATCTTCAGACGTCCTCGAATATTCGAGACTGCGAGGCGCTGCACTCTGCGCTGAAACGCGTCGTCAAATTGCACTTACTTGCCAATTGATCAATTAATCAGATGAAATTGACCCACACTTCGTTGTTGCTTTTATCAATTTGTTTTGTTGACTGCACTGATTGAGAAACTAGGTATGAATGTCTCTCTGTTTGTAAGAGTTTGGCTCTTGTGTCGGTGCAAGTGTGTTTGAAGACCGATATGGTCAAGTGGCCGTCATTCCAGGCTGTCACAGAGTAGGCTCCAAGTTTGATCCCCGGTCAAGTTACGATGAAAAATTATCTTCTTCAGATTGGCTTGGGGCTTGGATGTTTATCTATATATGTATTTGTTATAAAATATAGTATCGTTGAGTTAGTACCTATCCCATAACACAAGTCTCAAACTTACGTTGGGGCTAGCTCAATCTGTGTGATTTGTCCGTATATATTTATTTGAGATTTGTTACTTTATATGTAAATGTTTGAGTTCTGTTGTTGTTGCCGAATAGTGTTTCCTTTCTCTCTTTCTCTCTTCTTTATTCTTTCACCCCGCCTGGACGATCTGTACCTGGGGTTGATGTCCAATATGACTAATATTCGTTCATTTTTAGGGTTCCGTACCTCAAAACGAAATAACGGAATCCTTATAGGATCACTTGGTTGTTCGTCTGTCTGTCTGTCAATACTACCCATTTTCCATCTTGACCCGACCGGGAATCGATCCCGGGCACCCTCGTGTCGCAGTAACCACTACGCCATCACGGGGCTCGGCTATGGTATATATGACGGAGATGTTTAACCCCGGATTGAAGTGCGGTAGCTCAATTGGCAGAGCGTAGGTCGTACATAGACCTAAGGTCGTAAGGTTCAAACAATGCCCGCATGGATTTTTTTCACACCATTTTCACTTTCACACCATATCATAAGAGAATATCAGATAAGCATTTTGAATGCAAAAAAACCTTTATAACATAACAGCTCAGCTTTTTGCTATTGGTATAATTACCATGGCGCTGATTTTCAGCTGTTGCCCAATTTTGAAGAGTGATGACTAATTTAAAACAAAAACGAGAGAATATACGAGTACCAAGTAAATTAAACAAATATGACTTTATATGAAAGGCTAAACAAAACAGATACCAATGTATATGCAGTTTTAAGAAATACTCAGAAAATATTTAAAACTAGCTGTTGCCCGCGGCTCCGCCCGCGTTAATGTCGTTCCCTTGGGAACAGTAGAAATGATAAAAATTCCATACAAACCCCTGCCCCTTTGCTTTTTCCCCTTAAGGGGGAATTTAATACATTTCACCTGTATAGATCTTTAGCCCTTAAGGAGGGGATTTTGCCCATTTCACCTACACAGATATTTTTTTATTGTAATGGAGAACTTTTTATTGTCATATTTCTAAGTAAATAAAAAAAATCCATACAATCTTTACCCCACCTATTCTACCCCTTCAAGGGGAAATTTCGACCATTTTAACTGCACAGATCGTTTTAATTGTAATGTAAACATATATACTTATTTTTATACTTCTATGTCCAGAAATAAGAAAATTTCCATACAATCCGCCCCCCCCCCCCCCCCCCCCTTTATCCCTTAAGGGGGAAATTTTGTACATTTCACCTACACAGATCTTTTTTAATTGTAACCTAGAACGTATATACTTATTTTCATACCTCTAAGTCTAGAAATGGAAAAATTCCATACAAACTTTACCCCCTATTTACCCCTTCAAGGGAGAATGTTGTCTGGTTCACCTAAACAGATCTTTTTTAATTTTAATTGAGAACTTGCGTACCTACTTTTAAACTTCTAAGTCCAGAAATGAGAAAATTCCATAAAACTTCAACACCTTTGATTTTCTAAAAATCCTTCCTTAGTGCTCATTAACATCATAAAAAGAATCCCTGTGCCAAATTTCAAGTTTCTGCGCACAGTAGTTTCGGCTGTGCGTTAATATATAAGTCAGCTTTGCCTTTGGCCCGCGGCTCCGCCCGCATAAGTGTCGATTTCTCAGGAACAGTAGAATTACCCGGAATACATTAGTTCATGACTTTCAATGAAACACCTTAATATTGAATTTCAATTGAATAACTTCAAAAACGGAAAGTTTCATACTAACTTTGCATCCTCGTTATATCCCCTTAAGGGATGATTTTTGAGAAAAATATTTTACTCGTGTTTCATACCTTTCAGTAAAGAACCTTCATGCTGAATTTCATTCGGATAACTTCAAAAACAACAAAGTTTCATACTAACTTTGCAACCTGTTTTTCCCCCTAAGGAGATGAATTTCCAAAAATCCTTTCTTTGTGCGCCCCTACGTTATAAAAGGAACCCATGTGCAAAATTTCAAGTTCCTAACCCTTATAGTTTAGGCCCTGCGTTGATATGTCAGTCAGCTTCTCCTTTTTTTTTAGTATGGATTACTATGGATAGTATGGATAGGTATAATGCTGTTGTATAATGATGATGAATTGACTTTGGATTTTAATTTTCTTATGTCACTTATTATTTTATTTTATTTTTGCTATATGTTTGCAGGCAAACTAATGCCTTGAGTCCATTCAAATGACGATAACTTTTTTTTTAATGAACCGATTTTGATGAAACAAACTTTAAATGTTAAACTGAGTTAAAACAAAGCAATTGGTGAAAGTTTGAAGTAAATCGGTTCAGTATTTTCGGAGATAATCGTGATCATACATACAGACAGACAGACAGACAGACGAGAAATTCCAAAAAAATTTTTTTGCTTTCTATTATTCTTTTTAAGTGTCCCTCTATCCATTTCAGTCAAAAATTCGAAATGTACAGACAAAATAATTTTACTGTTTTATTATATGTATAGATATGAGCTATGCTCGGCTATTAAAAATAATTTATGGCAGACCTATAATTTGCCGCGATAAGGATATTACTTAATATTTTTCAAAAACTAACAACGTACGAAGGTTGCGCAGCGGTGCCTTCAAATGCCGTTCACATATGATGAGACCAAGGCGAGATCTGGATGACCAGATTAAACTATATAACGAATAAGCTGGTTTATGACTCTTAATATTTCCAAACATTTAAGTAGTAGATGAATATACCTACGTGATAACATAGTATTTTTGAGGAATTAATAAACAGTGCCACATGTTGTCTCGGAGGTATACCGGCACAGGTGAAACAGGAATCCGCGAGCTTATATGGATTGCCTTGTTAGACTAGTAAGCCATTATTGCTTCTTCTGTTTAATAATAACCACGCTATGCTAGGCAACTGGGTAATGGCTGAATATTTGCAAAGCAAAAGGCTATCAGAACATCAGGTGAGGTGGGTATCGTGCCGTCCACGCGATATAAGTACCAGCCTTGTTTCTGCCTCACCCAAATTTCTAACCGCGTGCCCAGGGGTACTATTTTTGAAAGTGTCGATAATCGTCTTCGAGCGATTTTAGTATGTAAAAATCGCTCGTTTACGAATAGCATAATTTCAAAAATAACACTCCAGCACTGTGTTAGACGGCCAAACCCTGTTTTGTAGATTGTTCTACATCAACTTCAGGGATTGTTTAAATTGTTTATAACTTGTTACTTTGGAGAACAAGAGATTAAAAGGCATTAACAACAAGGTGAGGTGGGATATCGTGCCGTCCACGCGATATAAGTACTTCTCGCCTTGTCTCTGCTCACACATTTTTTTAACAGGGTGTCCCAGGACTGTGTTGGAGGGCTAGACTTGTTTTGTAGATTGTTATACCTTCAGGGATTGTTTAAATTTACTAAATGCCGTTTTTCTCCATACGTTTCGACCAGCTTAAAAAACGATATGTGCGCGCTGATTCCCGTTAATGCATTTAGTAAAAATGCAGCGCGAAAGTTTAAAAGTATTTATTGCTTAAATTGTTTATAACTTGTTTATTATAACACTTGTAACTTTGAACTGATGTTCAATAGGCTAGTTTCCTAAAAAAATATAATTAGTCCGTCAGTTAGATATTCAAAAAATTTTAGACACGTATTTTTTCTCTTGTCGATTAAACATAAAATGATAAAGATATAACCCTTTGAAGTTCCGTGTGACGTCATCGTTTGCTACAATTTTTAGCAAACTTTGACGTCATAAGCCCCCACTCCTGAACTTTGACGCTTTATCTTTATTATTTATTTGGCCAAAGAAAAAAATCGTGTCATATTTTTTGATTATCTAACTGACGGACTAATTGTTATGTTATTATTACGACCCAGGAAACTAGCCTATTATTAAATTCCCTAATCTCCACAAGAGATTAAAATGCATTAACATAGAAGCTGGGTTCAATTTTCTGCAAGCCAGCTGTTTACAATATTATTAATTGATTGATATGCGAGGGCCGCGAACTTGGACCTATCAGTTGATGTCAATTGGCGATTGACGGCCACACGTGCCGGCTATCCATGATAAAGGGTAAACAAACAATTACTGAAGTGAACATGTCGCTGTGATATGTTTATAGTTGGAGAAAATCTGACTTACAATGCCCTTGATTCGGAAGCTATGACGATTTAATGATTTTTAGAAACCTTTCATCTGTTGCATCATTGGGTCTAAGATTGTAACTGTTTAGTTGGACATCTTATAACTTAATCTTTGGATTTTTGGACCAGTTAAAGCAAAAAGAAGCAGACGAGGTTGTGAAAGCGGCAAACGATTTTTACTTCTATTACATAGGAAGAATTTTTCAAATAATCTAGTCTAGTAGTTTCCGAGCCAATTCAATGGAAACAAACAAACAATCAAAACTTTCCTCTTTATAATATTAGTGTAGACGATTATAAAATAATGTTTTATTTCTACCAATGTGACAAAACATATTTTTCATCTGGTTCTGAAAATACCTACGTTTTTAATCCCGCCCAAGGGACAAAAAGTTTTTTGAATTCACAAATCAAACTGTTTTTTAGTCCCATGGAAATGAAAACACAAATATGTATCTATTGTTTTTCTCATAGAGGAAGATGAAAAGCAGAATGTGTCATCTCAGGAGGACTAACATACGTAATACTTTTACTTTTGGCAACATACTTTGAATCCCTCGCTTCACTCAGGCCACATTTCCTCAGGCAGAACCCCTTACTTTATCAACATTATTTTGACGTTCCCATACAAATTGATCGGACGGACGAACATTTTTGTTTGAAAATGTCAATTTATTTTTTGAGTTCCCAGCTTTGATCCCAAAAAGGGTTGTTGAAAGGCTTCAAGAATCGGACATGATTATTAAATATAGTATCGTTGAGTTAGTATCCCACGACACCAGCCCCCGTAGCATGGCAGGCGCGACAAAGTTTATCGACTATCGCTATTTTGTTTTCCGTAATATGTAAGAGCTAGATGTGGATAGTTTATCGCGCGATATAAACGGCGTCGCGGGCGCCATGCTACGGGTTCAGTTCACAACTTACTGTGAGGCTAGCTCGATCTGTGTTATTTGTCCCTTTTATATTTATTTATTTACATTTTTATTGTTTCAGTGATCCTTCCCGTATTCTCATACGGGACAGCAGTAGGATGGATGTCTCCGATGGGCACACGGCTCATGTCCGAAGACACCCCGGCAACGGAACCCGTGCATCCAGACGTCATATCCTGGATGGCATCCGTAGCGTACCTAGTAGGCACCCCTGCGGTGTTCCTCTTTGGGTACATAGTGGATAACTACGGCAGGAAGCGGGCTTTGATGTTAACGTCTTTGTCAATGGTGGTATGTAATTTTGCATCTCTGGTGTGTGGTGTCCGTTAGAAATCATCAAATATGAATCAAAGCTCAAATGATGTCGAATTTTTTTAAAGCGCATTGCTTTGTTTTGGCCTATTGTAGTTATTAGAGAGCGGTGGACTGTAAGGATGAATAAAATACCAGTGACGTGCACAGACATTTATCATAGGGTAGACATAATTATAAAACTTACCTTACAAACATACCACCTATATACCTTACCTTACTATACGGCTAGTTATCTACAACTCGTTTAATATTATGATAGTCTTTCGATCTTCGACCGCAAAAGTATTCAAAACAAGCGAAAGATAAGAGATATGATTACAACCTGCGAGCCACGTACACGTAAGGTTTAAGATTAAACGTGGATTAAACTTTAGAATAACTAACCATAACTAACCGGTTAGGTACTTGATTTGTTCTTTTGCGTGTTCACAAAACACTTTATATTTCGATTTCGGCATGCAAACACTAAGCGACACAACTTTCACATGAAAATATTTTTGTCACAAATGAAATTTAACTGATAAAGCATTTAATTTTTAAATAAAACTTTCATCTTGGATTGTTAGTAAACACGTTAATCAATGACATTTACTTATGTATGAATAATATCTATAATGACATTGACAGGTTGACATTAATATCGCGCGCGGCAGCCAATAGAAACCTCGGAGACAGTGTCTCAAATTCACACACACAGCGCCAATTTGCTTTGCATGTGTGAGCCGATGAAAGATGTTTACTTGTACTACTACAAAAGCGATTTCCTATCGGTGTATAATAATTTTCTATGTGTGCGTGAAAAGTCAGACCTTTGAAATTTTGTCTTACGCGGCTTACGCGTATAGATACTGCTTGGCGCGGGCACGCGCGGACCGCGACCGCAGCACCGTACTTGATCAAAATCGACTATAAAGTATTTGCTAGCAGAATTTTGCAGGCGCACCGAATATAATTATTTTTTTGTAAGAAAAATATTGTAAGTATTTATTTAGCGACTGCAGGGTAGACATTGTCTAATAGTCTATATGGACTGCACGTCACTGTAAAATACGTGTTTAGATGATGTATAAATATAATATGACTAGCTTTCGCCCGCGGCTCCGCCCGCGTCAATGTCGATCCCTCGGGAACAGTACTTTTTCCCGGGATAAAATGTACCCTATGTCCTTCTCCGTATCCCAGATAACGTGTACGCAAAATTTCATGATGATCGGTTCAGTAGTTACAACGTGAAAGCGTAACAAACAAACAAACAAACAAACTCACTTTCGCATTTATAATATTAGTAAGAATAAGGATAGTAAGGATAGTAAGGATGATAAAAAGGATAAGTGGCAAATTCAGGAAAATACAACACCAATCGACACAAGACAATACAAAAGCAATGTAACTTAGTGCAAACAACTGCCTGACATCAGATCAGACAGGAGAAAAGAAGTATTATAGACATAATAATAAAAAAGGTCGCACCATAGCCAGTCGTCAACCGTAGTGTTCTCTTTTTTGAACCATTTTTTTTTTGCAAAATCTTTTCTCTAACCCTATAATGATTATTTCAATCAGAAATTCAGAAAAGGTTAAATTTTTAATATCTTATTGTTCTTAATTGATGTTCATGCAAATCTTTATGCACGTATCCCGAAAGTAATAATATTGCTTCCCTTTTAGGTCTGCTGGAGCCTCAAACTATACTCAACTGAGACTTGGGCCCTCATAACAGCCCGAGGAATCATCGGGCTCGGAGTTAGCGGCTCCTACGTCGTCACCCCACTGTACATTAAAGAGATCAGCGAAGACTCCATACGAGGCGTCCTGGGCAGTTTGGTGGTGCTGTCACAGAACCTCGGCAATCTTGTGGTGTACTTACTGGGGGAGTACATGAGCTACCACGCGACGCTGTGGATCTGCTTGGCGATTCCGCTGGTACATCTGCTGGTGTTCACCACCATGCCTGAGACGCCTTCGTATTTGCTCAAATGCGGTAAAGTTGAGGTAAGAAAATGGCGTCATAAAAAGGTTCTAAAGTTGGTAGTGAGAATTAGGAGATAGATATACTTAGCTTAGAAAGATACGAAAAACAAAACCTTTTTCCCCCTTCTGCCACGCAAACAAATGAAACGTGGGAAATTTATTCGCTTCCTTGCCTGTTGAGTGAGTAACTTTATCTTTACATAAATTATCAAGATTTTTTGCAAAAATCACATTTTTGTGAGCAAATTTCTATATAAACCAATCCACACTATGCAGTGTTTAATAAACAGAGGCCAAACACGATTGGTGTACCTTGTTTCTATAGCCTTAAGAATTCCTATATGTTACTTGCAAGATTTGATTACAGACAATCTTTGGGACAGGACTTTATTTTACAAGCTTTTAAATTAAGAAATAAAATATGGTGAAAATAATTCAAGCGGGCGGGATTTGAACCTGCGCCCATAAGTCTATGTACGACTTTATGTACGGCCAGCTTTTATTAAGTTTCAGAAAAGCTTTTATATTATGAATACACTTCCGCTGTCTGTTCGCTTAGATCTTATAAACTACTCAACGGATTTTGGTGCAGTTTTCAGCAATAGATAGAGTGATGAAAGAGGAAGGTTTATATGTATAATTTACTGCCTCATATTTGTTTCTACATTGCACCCGTGCGAAGCCGGGTCGCTAGTAAGATAATAAATTGAAAACTGCAAAGACGATTGAAAAAAATATGAAACCGCGCGTATCTAAGTATAACGTCACTGTTGGCCTGAGGTCAGAACTCAGAACAAGGAGTTAGATATTGTTTTGAGGGTCATAATCTAATTGTTAGCCTGAATTAACTAATTTACTTCGGCATGATTACTGAAATCTGAACCATGGACAACAAAAATTGGAGTCATTGACAACAACGAACTTACTGGAATTTACCAGAATCTGTTGGTATTTCTATCGGTTGCATGATATGTTCATTGAAGATTGCGCGAGTTAATTATGCCAATTGAATCTCTGCAACTTCATAAACAACTGTTTAAGTGAGGAAGGAATTCTTCATTGAACTCCACCACACATCTGTTTTCAATTGCTGGCTGTCATAATTAGAAGCAACAAGAACCTTCATGAGCTTAAGTATTCTGTTCCATTCTGTATGCCTCCGGATATTTAGGTATATCATCATCATCAGGTCTTTTTTAGTCTCCACTGCAGGAGCATGACCCTCTCTGTACTACCGGAGCCATACTTGGTCAGAGCAGACAGAAGATTTGGCCTACACTCGCCTCCTTTAGGTACTCTTTACTTACCTGGCCTTTCGCTGCTCTCTCTATAAAGACGCGGAACTAGACAAGCTTTCATTAACAATGGAAAAAACCCGGTCAGTATCCTGCCAAAAATGTCGCATGATGATATTCTAACGATACCTATATAGATAAGATTATCCCATGCATTAATCAGGCATTATAAAGTTATGGTGGATTTTAGAAACGGCTTCGCACGGGTGCCATATACATATAAACCTTCATTTTAGCCAGGCAGTAGCGGCGTTAGGGTAGGGCGCTGGATTCGGAAGGGGCGTCCCCACCAAGCAAGGAAGGCCGATACGGCAGAAAGATCCCGGCTGTCATCATTGATGGCAGTCGTTAAGCTATGTCAGATGACTTTAGGCAGCTTGAAAAATCTGACACCAGTGTTGGCCACTTACACACACGAAAAACAAACAACCAAGCAAGGGCAGAGGACACAGGGCAGTGTGATTCAATCGCATCGCATTGCATCCCCCTCTCTCCAATAAGAGGGGGTGCTCGTAGAAATCTTGCCTAGGGCGCCAGTAATGCTGACGCCGGCACTGCAGCCAGGGATCAGAGCGGAAAAGAGTTATTAAAATGGTGGTCTTATTTAAATTTTGGACTGTTTTGCAGGAAGCCCGTGATGCCCTTGCCTGGTTGCGATGTCGCGACACCTCTGAAGCTGCGGTGGACAGCGAGCTGCAACTGCTGATATTGGAGTTAGAGCAAAACAAGGAGGACCGGTTTCTCGCAAACATCAAGACTTTGAGTGAGTTATTTGAATTCTATATCGCATTTAATTTGTATTTCTAACTAATTAAGTATACGTAAGGTCTTACTCTTCCATGCTGGTCTGGGAGAAAAGAAAAAACGTAGAATGTGACAGCTGCTGATGCCAATCGAGGCATTGGGCTAAAATCTGCGGAATCAAGTCAATAGGCGATGGGGCTAGCAAACCATCACTATTTGATTCCGTTTAGAGCTTGTAGATGGCTACACGCCCTTCAATATGCTAAATGTGGCCATAAGGTCAAATAGACCTAGGCTCTGTCTACCCCGCAGGGGAAAAAGACGTGATATTATGTATTTAAATTCTTACAATAAAGAAAGTTGTCGATATAGCCAATAAGAAGATAGTCACTTAAACACTTACGTGGGAATGGGTAGATTACGTAAGTCGTAGAGAGGATGGAAGATGGAATCAGATAATACTAAACTGAAGACCATGACTGGTCAACATTAGCCGTGGAAAGCCAATGGCACGATGAAGAGATGATATCGTCAAGGCAGCTGGTCAAAGGAAAGCGCGAAACAGAAGCGAATGGCGTGCATTAAAAGGAGGCATATATCCTGCAGTCCGAAAGCCGTGTGGTATGCGGCAGAGTAGAATAGGACCACTCCAAGTCTTTATCCCGCGGATGTCGTAGAAGGCGACTTGGGAAATACAAGCTAAACATAGCTTATAAAATTTTTTGTGAGACCTCTCCAACCCATCTGGCCAGCGTGGAGAGTGTAGGCCAAGTCCTCTGACTGCTCTGGCCAAGTATGGCTTGAGTAGTACAGAGAGGGTCGTGCTCCTGTAGTGGAGACTAAAAAAGACCTGATGATGATGATATCCAGCAGTGGATTAATTAGGTTGTTAAAGAAGAAGTACTTACATACTTCTTAACCAATACGGGGTAGCCAGAACCTAGGCCCAAATGACGCTAGTAAGTATATAATAGTCTGATCATGGGAGTGTAGATAAAAAAGGGAAATAAAAATGGTGGCAGTATGCTGGCCGTATCGCCTTGATACATGATTCACATTTGCGTCCATTCCCTGATCTACATTTAGGTATGATCTACATTGTAAGATGGTACATTTTTGTTTTTACTATTCACCAGACCCAGACAGCATGCTATCAAATAACCATCCATTGTAATTTCGAGCGATTGTCTTTTGTTATTTTATAGAGTTCAATCTGATACTGGTGTCAAATATTTTAGCCTGACTAAAGGTAAACTAAAGTTTGACGACAGCGAGACCTGCCGTATATAAATAAATAAATATATATGGACAAATCACACAGATTGAGCTAGCCCCAAAGTAAGTTCGAGACTTGTGTTATGGGATACTAACGCAACGATAATATATTTTATAACAAATACATAGATAAACATTCAAGACCCAGGCCAATTTAAAAAATATCATTTTCCATCTTGACCTGGCTGGGGATTGAAATCGGGCACCCTCGTGTCGCAGGTTGGCATGTTAACCACTGCTCCACAGAGCTGTCTTCATATAATAACCATTTCAATTTTATTTATTTATTTATCATCCTGTAATTAAGCTGTATATGATACTGAAACTAAATTGACGAGTTTTAGAACATTTTTCTGTATATACGCATGTATGTATGTTCCCCATAACTCTAACAGAGTAACTGAATTTTATGAAACTTGCAAGATAAACATTTTGACGTAGACGTAATTTTTACTATAGTTATGATAAGACGTAGCCCCCATACACATGTACGCGAACGGAGTCACGGGCACAGCTAGTAACATAATAAATTACTGACATTCAAATTTGTTCATTTAGGCATTCAAGAAAAAATAAAATAAAAATGGTTTATTCGGTTAGAGCGGAATGAAAGAATTCACATTCATAGATTACATGGACCCTGAAAACAATACGCTTCTTTTTGGGCAGTTGTGTAAAAAACCAAACAAGTGAAACAGCCGGGCGCGGAGCGGAAAAGTCTGCGGGCGAACATAAACAGTCACACGGTTGAAATGTTTGAATCTCGTTACGTTGCTTGCTTATTGTTAGTTTTGTGGACACGCACAACACCAGTCACGTGACTTTCGAGAAAATAAATGATATGGCTGTTATATGACGCTCCCATGCTGACGGTGCCGGATCTAGGTGGGGCTAGCCGGGGCCCGTGCCCTGGGAGGCAGGTTAGGGGCAGTGATTTTTTTTACATAGAGCGCACTGTAAGTTTCCGGAACTGGCCACTTACATAAACAATATTTAAAAATTTATTGCAACATTTGAAAATAGAACTCTTTGGCTGTAGAATGCAGTTTGTTTCATTTGACTGTCTTTTGTTTTTACCTTGTAGCGCCATTTAAAAAATTGTGTGTCTGCATCAACATGGATTTAACTCGGGAAAATTTTCGTAGTATGATTTTCTACGATTTTAAGTGTAATTTGACAGCTCAACAGAGCATCACTCGGCTTGAAACAGCTTTTGGCAATGAAGCACCATGCAAGACAACTGTTTATAGCTGGTTTGCAGAATTCAAGCGTGGTCGTATCAATCTCAGTGACGAATCTCGCGATGGTCGGCCGTCCACCGCTGTGACCAACAAAAACATCGATGCTGTGCGCCGTATGATTGAAACAGACAGGCATGTGACCTACCATGAAATTCGCGCATCCTTAGAAATAGGCATGAGTCAAATACAATTAATCCTACACAAACATTTGGGTGTGAGAAAGCTGTGCTCGCGGTGGATCCCACACAACTTGACCGAGGCTCAAAAAACGGACCGCGTCACTTGGTGCAGTGCCATGCTTACCAGATTCAACGAAGGTGCGTCAAATTTGGTGTGGGACATAGTAACAGGTGACGAAACATGGATTTATTGCTACGATCCCAAAACAAAGCAGCAATCGAGCGTATGGGTCTTTCAAGATGAGCCGAAACCAACCAAAGTGGCGCGCGTGAAAAGTGCATCTAAGCGGATGATTGCTTCTTTTTTAATAAAACTGGACACGTGGCTACTGTTGCTTTAGAGAATCGTCGTACAGTGAATAGTTACTGGTACACGACCATTTGTTTGCCGGAAGTTATTGACGAACTCCGTAAAAATAACCGTAAACGCCGTATCATCCTGCACCACGACAATGCTAGTTCTCACACGGCCAGACAGACAAACGACTTTTTGAAGGCGAAAAATGTAGAACTCATGAGTCATCCTGCATACAGTCCCGACCTGGCACCTTGTGACTTTTTTCTGTTCCCAAAAATTAAGAACCAATTACGCGGTCAACGATTTTCATCACCAGAAGAGGCTGTCGAGGAGTATGAAAAACACGTTTCAGAGGTCACCACAGAGGAGTGGCACAAAAGTTTTCAAAACTGGTTTCATGGAATGAAAAAGTGCATAGACGCCAAGGGAGATTATTTTGAAAAACAATAAATTAATTTTGTACCTTTAATAGTATTTTTTCATATTCATTCCGGAAACTTAGGTATAGGACGGCAAACGAGCAAGTTAGTCACTTGATGGTAAGTGATCAGCTGCCCATGGACAACTGCAACACGAGGGTGTAACAAGAACGTTGCCGGCCTTTCAAGGAGTTGGTGGAAGGAAGGAAATGGGGGAAGGATGTACCCCGGCTCTCTCACTCACCGAACGAAGCATAGAAGCAGGCTTCTACTCAAACATCGATTTTCTGTGAGAGTGTGGTACTTCCCCGGACCAGCCGGTTTATTCATGTTACTAGCAAAAATGAAGCCGGTAGCGTGGCTCTACCACAACTAAGAATATGGGCAGTATATGGGCAGGGTTGGTGATACGGGGCGGTGAACTACCTGAAATAGCGGCAGTGGAGAAAGTCACGCTGAGGGTGCAGGACAACATGATTAGATTTGCAACCCCTCCCCCCGTTTCATAGGCGCCCCCCGTCAGAGTCTTGCCCCGGATACAAAAAGTTTCTAGAACCGGGCTGCATGCTGGTCTTGTAGTAAAGAAGACCATCACCTAAATGCAGAAGCTAGAACAGTTCTCTTTCTTGACGTAATAAGCAACTAGGTACCTCAATGTCTTAATTTTAAAAGCTGTTATTTAGTTTTACCTGTAGTGTGTAAAAGTATCCAACCTCGAAACGAGATATCTTTTCTATTGACTAACGGCATAAATTAAAATATGGTGAGATTTGTAACGCCTCCGTGGTCCAGTGGTTAAGGCGTTTGCCTGTAGACCCGGGGTCGTGGGTTCGATTCCCACGGGAAGAATTTATTTATTTAGGAATAATAAACAGTTACATAATAATGTCTTAAAAATAAAACAAGGTATACATATATTGATAATTATGCAACCCACAACGCTATTCACAGTTTATATCTGTTCATGTTAAAATAAATTTGCTACAAGGGGTATATAACTAGGTAATAAAATAAAGTAAATTTAACTTATTACATTTTTACAGTGTTGAAAGAGAGCAGTAGGGAAAGATAAAACAAAATAAAATAAATACGTAAATAAAAAGCAAAGGAGAGAGAAAAAAATATAATAGAAGATAACTAATTACAGGAATTTACATCATGTGAAGTATACTTTGTTTAGTTGTTTCCAGTTTGGTTAGGACATGGCAGGCTTGTATCACCTGATTGTGTGATAATAAAGATGATTCCGTGCTTCGGAAGGTACGTTAAGCCGTTGGTCCCGGCTGCCATCTGGTAATCGTTAAAGGAACCATGTCAGAGGCCGAGAGGCGGTCCCGAAGAACTACCTACACAAAATAATGATGATGAGATTTGACGTTAGATGTTTAACTAAACATGGCGATTCAAATATGTAGATACAAAATGTGGTTTCCCATACAAAGTCGCCGATCAGCTGGACGAATTTATAAGGAAGGTCAATTTTTTTTTTCTTTTTTTACCTTTTTCTTGCAATGCTTGGCTAGCTTCGTGGCGCAGTGGTTAACACGCCAGCCTGCGACACGGGGTGCTCATGTTCGATCCCCGGCCAGGTCAAGATGGAAGATGATCTTTTTCAGATTGGCCTGGGTCTTGGATGTTTATCTATTTATGTATTTGTTATAAAATATAGTACCGTTGTTAACACAAGTCTCGAACATACTTTGGGGCTAGCTCAATCTGTGTGATTTGTCCGTATATATTTATTTATTATTATTTAATTCTGTATTCCATTAGGGATTCTGATTCCTCTTCAATATAGCTAGGATATTTTTTTTTAAAGATAGAGATTTAAATATAGCTAGGAGGTTCAAAATTACGCTGTATCTACCGTTGCGAAGCCGGTGCTGGCCGATAGTAACATATAATTCTGTTTCCATTTTTAATTTTTTGCTAACGGTATGCTTGAACTACGGATAACCCCAGCATTTGTTTAGTGATAGATTTATCAGCAAACGATGAGACGACAACCGCCGCAGGGTCAAGTAATAGCGTCGATTGCGATTGATGAATCATTGCAGATCCACATACATAGTATCACGTCATTAGGGTTCCGTGCCCAAAGGGTGAAAATGGGACCCTATTAATATCGCTCCGCTGTCCGTCTGTCTGTCAGTCTGTCACCAAGATGTATCTCATGAACCGTGATAGTTAGACAGTTGAAATTTTCACAGATGATGTTCTTCTGTTGCCGCTATAACAACAAATACTAAAAAATAAAATAAATATTTAAGGGGGCTCCCATATGGGAAAAAATCACGTTTGTTGTACAACAAACGTGACTTGTTTGCTTGTTTTTGCTCGATATTGATAACGGCAACAGGTAGACTTTAAAAATAAACAATTAAATAAAAAATTATTTAATATAAAATGGGGGCCACTATACAATAGACATGATTTTTTGCCGTTTTATAGATAACGGTACGGAACTCTTCGTGCGCGAGTCCGACTCGCACTTAGCCGAGTTTTCTTTTCTTCTATGCTAGTCTGGTAGAAAAGAAAAAACGTAGAATGTGCTAGCTGCGTCTCTTCCCGCGCAGAAACTTGTTATGGGATATTAACTCAACGATACTCTATTTAATAATACATACATATATAGATAAACATCCCAGGTTAATCTAAAAAGATCATTTTCCATCTTGACCTTACCGAACTCGAACCTGAGACCTCCGGTGTATTGCCCATTATGATGACCGCTAGGCCTAAGAGGTCATATCATTAAATCTATTGTCTGGATAAAAGTTTGTGTCTGTGCCTATCTGAGTACTTGAGTTTAAATTAAGCTACAAGTAACTTACCCCTCTTTTTCTCCCAACAGTTTCAGACCGCAGCACCTTTCGAGCCTTCCGCATCACGCTGACTATCACACTAGCGCGGGAGATGTGCGGCTGCCTCACTGTCTTGCACTTTGCGTCCCTCATCTTCAACTCCGCCAGTGAAGATGGTTGGGTTCTGACGCCAAACCAGCAGGCAGCGGTCCTTGGTGTTGTTCAGATGATTGGATCTTGTACCGCTTCGAGCTTGGTGGAGAGGACTGGCAGAAAGGTATGATTTCTCTTATCAAATTACTTACGAATATGGTGAAAAAATCTCGAAGCCGATCCAGCAAAGTGCTTGTTGTAATACAGGTGATCGTAATACCGTACGTAATACTGCATCCGAGAGTGGTGTCAGAGTCGCCACATATTGGAGAGACAAAATCTAATCCCTTGAGCCATCGACACGCAGAAGAAGATGACCGTGTCTTTCCTGAACTTCAAACTTTGATCTCCCGCACCGAGGGTTCCATACACTATTTTAATTACAATTACAAATTCACGGTCTTCTGACTTTTTTCCTTTATTAGCGTTTTCCCACGTGGAAAGCACGGAGTAAGAATTCCACTGCTGGACAAAGGCATCTACCAAGGATGTTTATTTCCATAGGAGGATATTGCCATTCTCACCACGCTTGGCAGGAGGGTGCTTCCGACGCTGCAGCCCATCAGAAGCATTTTCAAGCTGGGGCAGGATAGGAGTTTGTTGGACATGGGAAGGAAATGAAGGTTTTAGGGGAGAAAGGGGTAATGGGAGTCAGCGGGCAATCGGGGTCAGGTGCCTCTAAGCAAAACTACACGTTCGATATCTAGGTAAATGACATGTTCAGCTTGCTCTGTACCCGATGCCCATTGTACGAATGACTCGGGCTAGTAGCTCCACGCGTTTTTGAGTGACAATTATGTTTCGTTTTCACGCCTCGTCGGTGTAAATTTTCGTCAAAACAACATTAACGGTGACTATAGACGTTGTAGCTGTACCAAATTAATGACTAAGGATAGATTTATCCCTGATATTCAAAATTTAAATTAGCATATTAAATTGCGATTAAATTTACTTGTTGTTATTAAATTTTACAATTAACATGCAGTATAGGTTTTGGGTAATGGGAGCCAAAGAGCCCGCTAGTGATTACCATTACCCGCAAAAAATATTCTTATGTTTTTACGCTTATAGATGCCGATATTACAAGTCAGAAAAACCAAATAGGCTAGCTGATCAACTGGTGATTGCACTGGATGGTATACTGCCGAATGTAATGTCTGCGATTGTTTGACTCTGATTTCCCACATGTCTGATTCCCATTGTACTGAGGTTAGTGCAATGAGAGTCAAACTTGTTTTTTTTTAAAACGCGGAAATATATCCAAATTTGATTCCCAAAGTGGTGAAAAGTAATAACAACTAGTAGATAAATAAGTAAAGTCTATTATTAAACAATTTAAATCACGATATTATTTCGAAATAAGCTTTTATTTGATAGCTCGCTTAAGCGACTCCCATTACCCCCTTCTCCCCTACTACTCACTCGGATGAATGGAAAAAAAGCGAGTAGCAGCTCTGGAGGCCGGGCGCGCTTACCCGATGTCATGCTTGTAATAGGACAGGCAGTTGACCAAGACACCCCTGACCGAGTTATTTACTCTCTTTCCAATGAGGTTTTTAAAGTTACTTACCATCAGACGGCAGCATTGTTTCATAGAGTAGGATCAGGTACTGTCATTGGATAATATTTGACGTAGTGACAACTGACACATTGTTGGCCAATAACAGCTTTTTAAACTTTCGCGCTTTAAACACATAATTATGTATATAAACGGGACTTAGCACGAACCGTTACATCGATCGTGGTCGCAACGAGACTGTCTCCTTGCGACCACGATGGAATTAACTCCATTGACACGTCAACGGAAACAAACAATAAAAGGCTAAGTCCCGTTTATATACATAATTATGCAATAACAGCTTACCGAACGCGACGCCTCAGTGCTGCCGCTGCTAATTTCAGAAAACCCTCATCAAATATGTAGGTTTAATGAAGCAGGGCCGTCTTAACCAAATTGGTCGCCCATGGTCGTATCCCTCATACCCCCGAAAACGGCCCTGTACCAAGCCTGTATTGATATCAAGGTTACAAGACTCCGTGGCAACTGTAATTTTCCAGTGATGTCTATTGGAGGATATTGAGAGAGGCTTATTCTAAATTGCTCATAACGCAAAGGCATTTGAATAATTAATTTATTATTGAAATTCTATCAAGTTCAGGTTTAGGCATAATGCGGGTAAGCCGGCAATTAATATTCGCCGCGTCTTGTCTCGCTAATAATGCAAATTTGGAAATTGTCACTAGTGACGCCAGTCAGGTTATTTACATGTGACCATAACATGATAGGTAAAAAACATAAACCTTCCCAGAAAAATGCTTTACACGTGAGTGAAAACTACATCGATATCGTCCTAGTAGTTTCCAAAATTAGCCCAGACAAAGAGACAGTCTTCTAACAAACAGATCTTAGAACTTTTTACGTTACTTCTATATAAGCTTTTGCATGCGACCGTACATACATATACTTAGTATCACGTCTTTTCCCTTGCGGAGTAGACACAGCACAGGTCTCTAAGACCTAAAGCCACGTTTAGCATATTGGTGGGCATTATCAAAATAGTGATGGGTTGCTAGCCGCATCGCTTACTTATATGATTCGTCAGATTTGCACCCATTCCCTCGATCGGCTTGTACGATCTGCGCGGGAAGAGAAGCAGCTGGTACACTCTACGTTTTGCTTCCCTCCTAGACCAGCATGGAAAATCACATAATTACATATAAAATTAAATGAATGAGCCCATTCCATATTGTGAGATCAGCTGCACAGATAGCAGGATTCTGTTTGAATAAATTGCGTCGAGGCAGCAATACACTGCTCAGCCTGATGCTGAGTCTATGGTGCCCAGAGGATAAAAATGTTCGGCAGCCCGGTCAATTTCCATCGAACGTCAAAAAAAATTGATTAATTGAGCATTGGTCCCATAGGACAAGTTGTTCATATCGACGGACTGAATCACCGCTTCAAGGATCGGACAGGGTTCCTAACATATTATTTATTCTATACTATTACATATTAGTATATAAGGGCAGCGAGGAGAGTATAGGCCAAATCCTCTGTTTGCTCTGGCCAAGTATGGCTCTGGCTTACATTGAGGGTCATGCTCCTGCAGTGGAGACTAAAAAGACCTGAATGAAGATATAAGGGCATATTGTGAAGAGAAAATAAACGTTCTTTATTATTATTATTATTCTAAGGACTGGGGAAAACTCGTACAATAGGCTCATTGGACTTTGAATGCCGCGAGCGATTTCTGTGGCCATGGCCCCTGTTGGGGATGTTTCCCGAACACTAAAGGGATGTAAATTGTATAGAAAGTATGTGAGTACTAAAAACGATGTGATTGTCTTGAAGCTGTTTATTGCACTGTTTTAAAAGTGTGTCAAATTATGTGACGCGCGCGCAGGCGCTTAGACGGCAGTTTTGTAACACAAGTTAGATATGTCGGGTTTACCCGTACAGCCCCATCAAGCTAAACGGGCCCATAGCAGCTGCCACATTATGAATAAAAACGGGGCACTCACGAGCTATTTCGGCGGGATTTCCGACTATAGTTTCGGACTCATCAGGATCCCATTTTCAAGGCATGTGCGAGACGCGCGGCGGAGGGTCTCGAACCATAATATCTCACGTTAGTTTAGTGTCAATAGCATTCTAAAATAAATAAGTACAGACAAATCACACAGATTGAGCTAGCCCCAAAGTAAGTTCGAGACTTGTGTCATGGGATACTAACTCAACGATACTATATTTTATAACAAATACATATGATATAGATAAACATCCAAGACCCAGGCCAATCTGAAAAAGATCATTTTCCATCTTGACCTGGCCGGGGATCGAACCCGAGCACTCTCGTGTCGTAGGCTGGCGTGTTGACCACTGCGCCACGGAGCTAGTCATAATCAGTCGCAAATAGACCGGGTTCGCCTATAATGAGGCACTTTGTGCAGGAAACCGGTTAGTGGATTTATTTGGTGTGATATAAAGACCCCTTCATACTTAGGCCCGGCTTTAGGTGCTGGATTCCACTTATAGGTTACATGTTAACGTAACAGTATACGAACTCTAGCCGTAAGTCATTATATTACTAACAAAATGGATCTGAGTTATCTATACTTCTATACTAAATATTATAAAGCTGAAGAGTTTGTTTGTTTGTTTGAACGCGCTAATCTCAGGAACTACTGGTTCAAATTGAAAAAATATTTTTGTGTTAGATAGTACCTACATTTATTGAGGAAGGCTTTAGGCTATAAAACACACGCTGCGTCTTATAGGAGCGAAGCTTCAATAAAAAATGTTTTGAAAACGGGGTAAAATTATTCATCTATACCAATTAATCATAATAACAGAATTGCCGCGGACGAAGTTGCGGGCAACAGCTAGTCTGGAATAAAGAAATTTAATTTTATGCTCTGCCACCTTGTAGTTACGTTAGTCAGCGTATTCACGTCTACTTGTTCTTTCGTTTACAGATGCTGCTTGGCAGCACATGCTTCGTCTCCGGCGTGGCACTATGCGCGCTTGGCTCCTGGTTCTACGTGTCTAGCGTGGGCATCTCCGGCGCATCGTGGTTACCCGTAGCCGCGCTATGCCTGTGCATATATTGCGATGCTGCTGGGTTGCAACCGGTGCCATTTGTCATCATGACCGAAATGTTTTCCTTCCAGGTAGGAAAATACCTTTTTTTTTGTTACGCGAAGAAAATTCCTTCGGATACCGCACCAGTTACAGGAAGCCGGTTTGTTTTTGGAAGGACTGTACCTAGCACCAAGTGAGCTTTCGCTACTTCACCGGGCGTTTGAGGCGAGGGCAGAGTGCCCTCAACCTTTTAGACAACATCACCAAAGGGCCCCCAGGAGGGACGGACCTCGGCTTTGGGCGTTGCCTGTGTGCGCAAGGCTGAAGAGAGACAGCAAACTCTCATATTGCCTGATGGGCCGCGTATACGTGCATGCAAGCCTGAAGGGCCAATCTGAGAATCAATGGCAAAAGCCTTTGGAGAGCAGCAACTCTCCTCTTTTGCCTTATGGGCCGAAAGCTACGTTGCCAGAAGGGCCTATCCTGGGTGGAAGTCACCCGGGACCGCCGGGCGGTCACCAGTAATCGGTGCTAATGGAAGCCGGTGGTTAGTGTGGTTAGTAGTAGTAGTGATTCCATAATCATGGGTGGTACCATTAAAAACTCCGCGGTGTCTGTCAACTGCACTTCCGCTTTTGTCAGGGGCGTTTGCTTTCTACCTATTATAACTTAATGATTACATCAAGCGGCAGCGACATGCAACCTGGGACTGAGAAGGTCTCTTAGTCATGTTTTACACTAGTATAAAATATCAGCTATATCCTTTTTAACTAGTAGGTACCCATACATTAAGGGGCGACTTAGCCCTTCTAAATTGATAAATTTTCCTATGGGATCAGATGAAAATTATCGATATTCTCATACAAATTGCTGGGTCGGCCAAACATTTTTATTGAATATGTCAATTCTTCTTTCGAATTTCCAGCATTGGTCCCATAGGAAAAGTTGTTAATTTTTACGGGCTGACACCCCGTATAGTGTGTGTACTAGTAAAAAGTAATATTGTATCAAACACGTGTGCAACTTTCCTCACGGTATTTTCCTTTATGGGAAGCCAAAGTGGACGTGAATAAACAAAATTGCAAATACTTTGATTATCGTTCTATTTCTATGGATCTTCTGGCAACACCGGATATGTCTCAGTTGTACGCAGCTACTGCAGGTTTCTGGTGCTGTGGTGGATACATACGAGGGGGGGTCAAAAAGTTCGCGGAATGGAGGGGTTAGCGGGGGGTGTGGGACCTGCCGCAGGTATTAACTAATGAGCAACTCTTTGTGAGTATATATGCCAAGTTTGAACCCGATTGTGTCAATAACTTTTGACCTGTCGTCGATCAAAAAAGTAAATCCGGAAGAAAAACTTGAACATGGAAAAAATCGAGTTTCGTGCCGTCATAAAGTTCCACACTAAGCAAGGAAAACCACCTCAGAAAATTTTGGAAGAAATGTCGTCCGTATACGGGGACTCTTGCCCTGGGAAAACCATGGTGTACAAGTGGAATAGCCTTTTCAAGCAAGGCAGAGAGTCTCTTGAAGACGACCCTCGCTCAGGTCGGCCGATTGAGGCCACCACCTCAAACATCGTTGAAAAAGTGGAGAATCTTATACTGGAGGATACTCGTTTGAAGAAGAAACAACTTGCAGAAATGGTTGGAGTATCACCTACAACCATTTTAAATATTCTACACGACAATCTTGGGATGTCAAAAGTCAGCGCAAGATGGGTGCCAAGAATGCTCACACCACCACAGAAACAGCTGCGCGTCGAGTATTCAAATGAGTTTTTAGACCTCTGTAGCGCCGACAAGGAAGGAATTTTGGCAAGACTTGTTACTGCAGATGAAACTTGGGTTCATCATTATGAGCCTGAGTCGAAGCAAGAGTCCATGCAGTGGCCTAAAAATGGTCAGCCCAGTCATGGCAACTGTTTTTTGGGATACAGAGGGTATTTTACTAATAGATTATAAAGATAAGGGTGTTTCTATAACGGGAGAATACTACGCTAATCTACTGAGACAATTAAAAGAAGCAATCAAGGAAAAAGGCGGGGAAAGTTGACAAAAGGTGTGCTGTTTTTGCATGACAACGCACCGGTACACAAGAGCCGCGTTGCGATGGCTGCCCTTCATCACTGTGGCTTCGAAATGTTAAACCATTCTCCCTATAGTCCAGACTTAGCCCCCTGTGATTATTTTTTATTTCCCAAATTAAAAAAAGAGCTTCGTGGGAAGAAATTTTCCGACGATGAAGAAGTCAAGTCGGCGATTTCGGCCTATTTTGAGGACAAAGACAAATCATTTTTTTTCGACGGTATTAATAAGTTAATAGAGAGATCTGAAAAATGTATTCGACTTAAGAGGGAATATATTGAAAAAGAAAAATAGTACAGTATTTTATTTCACCTCCCTTCCCCTCCGTTCCGCGAACTTTTTGACCCCCCCTCGTACATAGTGTTGTGTTTGAATAAAACACCGTGAGTGCTAGACAACAACTGATTTATTCTTACCCTCACATATAATATTATATTGGCTAACCTACAACACATAGTATCACGTCTTTTTCCCTTGCGGGGTAGACATAGCCTAGGTTTATAAGACCTTATGGCTACATTTGGCATGTTTGGACGTATAGGTGAAAAACGAAATCAAAATAGTGATGGGTTGCTAGCCGCATCGCCTATTGACATGATTCTGCAGATTTTGGCCCGTTCTCTCGATCGGCTTTTACGATTTGGAAGAGAGAGAAGCAGCTGGCACATTCTACGTTTTTCCTTTTCTCCAAGACCAGCATAGATGTTGTTGTGTGTTGGATACCAGACGGATGAGGCCGTGTCGGTGGCTAGGCAAGAGGCTCTTGTGGTGGAAAAGTGGTGGTAGCTCCACCGTGCCCACAATTCCGGTAATATGATCTGGAAAGAGCAATTCTGGTTTTTAGCGGGTGCGAGTCCCGCATAACTGTTCTGTACCCCCGTAGCAGATTATGCATAACGCATTTGCCGCATGTAAAAAAAACGCAAGAGGCTCTTCTGTGTGCAGTGTGACGTACCTACTGCAATTCCGGTGTTGCCAGAGAACGCAACAAGAATGTATATTCTTAGATCTTAGAAATGTCGTATGAGATTTTGCCCGCGTCTCCCGGACGAACACCGAGCTCTGTAACCACTATAATTCTGATCAATAAACACATTTTTTTTCAGCTCCGCGGCACAGTCACCTCAATCGTGATCTCCTTCGCCTGCGCGCTGGTCTCTGTCCAACTCCGTGTGTTCCAACCCCTGGCTAACGCTGTGGGCCTATACCTGATCTTCTGGCTGTTCGCCGGGATCTGCCTAGTCAGCACCGTGTACATCTTCCTGGTGGTGCCAGAGACCAGGATGCGAAGTATCGATGAGATCTACGCGGAGATAGGCGGCAAGAAAGAGAGCAAAGACTGCGAGGCTGATGTTACCAGGCTGTAATTAGGTTTAAGTATTTAGATAGATGTGTGCGGTAGGTATGTTCGGATAGATATTGAGTTTGTTTTTCATAACTTCTTTCTTTTCTTCTCATCGTATGTATTTATTTATGCTTATTTAATTAACATTAATGAAGCGACCTGGATTCAGCGTCTGTGATTTTGGTCAAGTCAGTGACAAGGCAGGATCAGCATTACCTGTACTATGACTACGACAGCTCTAGAGGTAGGACATCTGTGAACTGCCTTAGAAATAATTAATGATTTAATCAACTTTCACTGACAAAATATTTTTTTGACTACGATATTTATATCTTGGCGATATCACTGACTCCAGCTTAGCTCATAGTGAGAAGTTGGAATAAAGAGAGAACTGCTACTTGTATAGATATTATACAATGGATATTCTGTTTTCGTAATATTCTTTACAATTTTATTCTCTACAATTAAATGTGGACTATCAAACGGCACTCATTTTTAGCTAATTTTAAGTAAAGTTAAACCTAAGTAGAATAATATAATTATTTAAGTATAAGGCTCGCGGCCGTGTCCTAGGGCCGAGTTATTAGGTAGTATTTATTCCCCTCAAACTTTTGGAACATTCAGTTGTAGTGATTGTTCAAATATTGTTTAAATTCTCTCTCTCATTTGATTATATACCAATCGTAGCATGGCTCTCTCGCGAAAAATTATCCCTTTCTCGCTCTTAAATATTAAGGAAAACAAGATGGCGATAAACGTTGTTGCAGGTTCATGCTACGAGGGGTTTGGTTACCTTTTAAGTTGACATTTCGGAGGTTGTGGTTCACTTGTTTAGATGTTACTTACCACTTTTCGTATAAATACTTTTAATAAGTTTTAGAACAACGACTTCTTGTTTACAACTCCTTAATTTTTGCCTATTTATTTCACATTTTGTTAAGCTTTAGGCATGTAGTTATGTATAGGCTGTAAAATTTCGAAATGCATTTAATGTTGACTTCCCAAAGTTAGCGAAAACAAGAGTGGTTTATATATTTTATACCTAGGCATTTAGATAGATATCATTTTAAAATAAAAATACTCATACAACCTTGTAGGTTATCTCCTCGGAAAACAGACCAGTGCGCTGGCGCCATAACACTTATGGCTAAAAAGTTTTGAAATTACAAATGGTTTTAATATATTAATGCCATTTCAAAATTTTTAAACTTAATTCAGTTCTTTCAATTCACTAAGGCGGGTGACATGACGTCCAGTCACAAGCATGAAGTATATACACAATTGTATTCTATTTTAGACCCTCTACCAGGAGGAAGCCACTTACGAACAATAACGCATCCATAGCAACGTGGCATGATAGAGACCGCTGGGCGCGCCCCGGCGCCGGCGGTCCCGGGTGACTTGGTCCCAGGATAGGCCCTTCTGGCAACGTAGTTTTCGGCCCATAAGACAAAAGATGAGAATTGCTGCTCTCCAAAGGCTTTTGCCATCCTCAGATTGGCCCTCCGGGCTAAGTATGCACATAATCGCGGCCCATCAGGAAATATGAAAGCCAAGGCCCGTCCCTCCTGGAGCCTATTGGTGATGTTGTAGGCTGAGGGCACTGTGCCATCGCCTCAAACGCCTAGTAAACAAGCAAAATCACACTTGGAGATAGATATAGACAATTAAAAAAAAACATCACTGTTGGAATAACCCCTCTAATCTCACGCATTCTTAGATCCATGTCTCACGCACACTGACTGTAACTCATAAGTATGTTCTTCAAATAAATCTCGCTCGACTTCGTGATGTGCAAAACCTGTAACAATATGTAGTGCCATTTCCGGTGCGTACCTAGTTAATGCGTGAAATGTGTATAAAGTAGCTAGTAGATACAATGTATGACTATGACTAGAAAGTGATTGTGTAATTAAATATTTTTGTAAATATATCGTGTTTCATTTTATTTACAGTAGGTATGTATGCGATTGTTCAAAATTTAATTTAGTCTTATAGAAGCTCCGCTCGCATGACTGTCGATCTTTGTGGAACAGTACTTTTACGGGATAAAAAGTATCCTATATCCTTCCTCGGGCCTCAAGGTACTTTCAGTTGTCGAAACGTGATGAAGCACCAGACAGAGTTACTTTCGCATCTATAATATTAGTATGGAAGTGACTGTTCCTGTTTGAAAAGACTGTGGTTCAAGTGACCGTCATATGACAATATGTTTTTTTAATATTTTTTGAACCAAAAATATCTGCATTTGAAAAAAATTGGGAAATACTAATATTTTACATTTAATGTTACCCATCCTTGATTTAACTTATGTAACCCCTAGTGCCTAGGCACAGTGTGCGGGATTGAATAAATAAAACACAAACTCACAAGCAATGGAATGTTTACAATTGCAATGATAAAGTTCTTACATTATCATATATAAGTACAAGCCTCTTTCAGAAAGGTAGCCTCGCTTTACAACTTCCTTACAATCCATATTTTACATATTTCATATAACTTCTATTGCAATAAACTCTCAAGGGTTCAAACCATTCGTTGAAGTCACAACCTTACCTCCTTGTTGGAATAACAAAAATATACATCTTTGCCAAAAATAAATTAGACCATAGAGATGCAGAAATCATAGAGCAAGACCACCTTTTCATTTCAGTCCAACGCGTTATTTTACACAAATACAAAACACTGCATATATGTTGGTTATATATTATGTATATTTATATGTGATCTAAACGTATACGACACGGATAAAAAATGGATTATTTATATAAAAACTCCACATTATAATATAAACTGAGTGTCTTAGGAATTTGTGCTTTCATTCACCTATGTTATATAGTATATAATATATCTTAACATAGACATATAACTACGCTACGCTATTACAAAATCTATTAATATGAATGGTATAAAAGATTATTAAGTAGGTATTTATTTAAGTAACATTTGTTTTTGATTGTTATGAGTAGCGTTGCTAGGGTCGATAAAAACAGTTTAGTTTTTTGGTAGTGCCAAACCTTCCCTCGCAGACCGCGCTCGCCTAGTTACTAGACGATCGCGGGCCGCGGTCACAGGAAGCGGGCGAGAAGGGGTTAGTGCTTACTTTTCTATCGAAATCTCAACTGTATCGACAGATGCGACATTTCGATAGAACAGTAACGCCATCTGTAACACGTTCAGCGGCACAAAGAACTATGTGGATCTCTAATATTATTTAATGTAAATCCTGCAAATTCAACAACTTCTTATAGCTTACAAGGCATCTTGCTTTGAAATAAGTTATTTCATAAAATTGATATATTCCCTTAACAACGCCACCTTTACGTTAGTTATTGCTATATCAAGCTTCAAGATCAAAAATACATTTAACATCAGCCATAAAAATTAAGACATCGTTTTCAGCCGATATAACTACTCATAGGCTGTCATAAATAAAGGGTCAGATCAGATAGACAGAATGTTTAACAATTAATGGATGACTGTCTTTGTTCGGGCTTTAACAAAATGTTAAATGATGATGTTATTTGTTCAAAACTGTATGAGAGGGTCAATCATCATCATCATCAGATTTTTTTAGTCTCTACTGCAGGAGCATGACCCTCTCTGTACTACCGGAGCCGTACTTGGCCAGAGCAGACAAAGGATTTGGCCTACACTTTCCTCGCTGGCCAGACGAGTTGGAGAGGTCTCATTGATGTTGAGAGTCGATGCTTATGATAAAATATGATATTTAATGAGTACGCGCGGTGCTCTTGCCGACCTATTGCGAACTAAATATAAAAACGAATGGGAAGTTATGTGTTAGGCGAAAATTCTGACACTGTACGCTTTAGTTCGTACAGTCATATGAATAATATGTAAAAATAATGTTTTCACGATTATTACACATTTAAATTAAATCTCATAATACGGTTTTATCGCGTTTATTACATTATATTACACCTAACGTTTCGAGAACTTTACAGTTTTCATGTTCACAGGTAGACTACGTTGAAATTTGTCTATTCAACAGACACCGTATAATACCGTGATTTAATTTAAATATGTGATAATATCAATTGTTTTACTTTTGTCACAGAATATAAGTACAGTCAGCCAACGAGATACCTGACCCCGTCATCTACCTATATCTTGAATTATCTCTTAAACTAAAAGTAATATTAACATGAAAATGTATATTTAGAAAGTTTAAATTAAAATCTTTCTGAATATATATTTTTATATTAATATTTATTTAGTTTATTAGAAAATTCAAGATATAGGTAGATGGCGGGGTCAGGTATCTCGTTGGCTGACTGTACTAACGTAGAGAACGGACACTCGTAGCGTCCCCCGCAATATGGCGGGCCCGCACCTCCCCCCGTTCTCGGGTGTGTTTGTTTGATTTGAAAAACAGGATTAGCTGCTACTGTTGCTAGTCGCACGATTCGCAACGACTCTAATATGTACGTTAGTGCTTAAATTCATTCTGCGGTGGAGACCCTGTTGTTAACTCACACATTGACGTGTGCTGTGCCCGGATGTAAAGTTTCGTTTGTAGTAGTAACAGCCACAAATATTACTTCGCTTGTATAAAGCGATGGCTGTAAATGATGATAATAATTTATAAAGATGAATAATCTTTCATATAAAAAACCGACGTCAATCAAACTACTGAACCGATTGTGATGAAATTTAAATTGGACCAACTTGAAAGCTCACCCTTTCAAACAAAAGTTTTGTTTTTTCAATCGTTTCATTAATAACGGAATTCCGAGGTAACAAACATTTAAAAAAATAAACAACCAAATTGATAACCTCCTTTTCTTTGAAGTCGGTTAAATAGGCAGACTGACCAGTAACCGCAAAAAGCAAACTACTCGCATCCTTTCAATAAACAAACTGCTATTTGACGCGTTTCTGTCGATCTGCGCTGACCCTGAGAAGACGAGTTACAACGAGATACATTTTACCCATCAAATGCTAGACATAAGAAATTGTACAACATTTTTATCACATGACGTAATGCCCATCTTGACTGGAACCAGTCCTGACGAATATCTACGAGGTGAAATAGGCTAGTTAGTTGCAGTTTATAATATTTAGCAAGGTATAGGCAATACATTTACCAATCAGGCATGTCTGTTCGTTTTTTATTTTATTAGAAATACTGTAGGATTTTTAGCAGCACTGCAGTAGTTGATTTTTTACTTGTACTTAAACACATTTCCATTCATACAATAGAAAATTCATGAGTAGTGTTGCGCCGTGCACGAAATTTTCGAGAACAGTGAGTACGGGTCGGAAATTTTTCTCGAGAAAATTTTCTTCTTTCTCTCAAGTGCGGGATTTATTGAGAAATTATCGAGAATTATTGGAAATTTCCCGCAAATTTCCGTGAGAAGGAATTCATGAGAACAGAGCATTTCTCTCCGGCACATCACTATTCATGAGACAAGCCAAATTAAAAAGAGAGGACAAATATGTTTAACCCATCAAGCGCGATAAACGCAGACATAATAGATTTTCTATTGTTACGGAGCGCTTGGTGGTTGAGAGTTCAACATTTCGTAGTAAGACAGAATCTGCTTACAGATTATGATAAGAATAAAGCCAAAATCATGTTCAAGGTAGGCGAAATAATTGCATCATAGAATACAACGCTATTTTCAGCTTAACTGCAATCTTTATCGCAGTTAAGCTGAAAGTAGCGTCTTTATAAAGATAAAAAAGCTGCAATAGTTTTCAACTTAACATGAATGTAATTATTAAACAAAATGTAAGTACGACTACTTACAAACTACTTAAATACCTACAATGCTTTGGATAACTAACGTTCGACACATCGAAATACGGTTTATTAATGAGGGTTTAGCAATAAACTGACACTAGATGGCGGCACTGACACTTTAGGTCCAATAGAGTTAAAAAAAAGAGTTAGGTAGTATTTTTAAAATTATACTTATCACGTTTATGACATACATAGTGTCTCGAAAAAATTTAAGTATTTAATTTCATACTTGGCCAGAGCAGACAGAGGATACAAAAATACTTATTTTATTATATTGTTCATGGATATACATTTATGGATTTCTTTGGTGACTATATTAACAGGTTCCCTGTCCCGTGAATCATATGTGAACATTTAAATTTTTTTACTATTGTGTCTCGTTCAGTTCAGATTTCCTGGATTTGTCTACATCCGAAGCATAATAAGTAGTAAAACATGAGAATGTGTCAAAAAAGAAAAAAAAAGATAAATCTTATATTTTCGCAACGAAGTTCACCGGGTCAGCTAGTATTATCTAAAGAGGAGTTTATTTTCTACTGGTTGTCACCCATGTTTTAACTAGTTTCAAAAATGACACTATAACAAATTATAATTCACCGCTCTACGCCTGAAACACAGAATTAATTAAGTTCTAAAGTATAGAACGTAAAGGAGCGTCCCCCGCAATATGGCGGCCCCGCACCTCTCCCCCGTTCTCGGGTGTTTTATTTGCTTTGAAAAACAGGGTTGGCTGCTACTGTTGCTAATTGCACGTTCCACTACATCTCTTATAAGTACGATAGTCCTTTAATTCATTCTGCGGTGGCGACCCTGATGAAAACTCACACATTGACGTGTGCACGGATGTGAAGTTTCGTTTGTAGTAGTATTAAGCATAAATATTACTCCGCTTGTATGCAGCGCCATATCTGTGCCTGAAGGCAGAAGGCAGATACACTATTGGATGCAAATACATAGTGCTGCCACCTAGTTCAACGTATTTAAGACTCCCTCTATATCTTACATTTTATAATAAGTTTCCATCACATTTGGGCAAGAAGTCCTTATCAATTGAACCAATATTGCACTTAGCTTCCTAAAATAATAATGATATGCGAATACTTAAGCCTATAATTTATAAAAATAACTGAACTAGTCAAATTATGCTTCAGCATATTAGAAAAGTAATAAAGCAACATGTATCGTGAAAAAAATATAAAATATAATAAAATGAAAAAAAAAAAAAAATTGAAATACAGATGTAAATAAACTTAATATGAACATAGCGAAGAATAAAAAGTAGAAAGAATAACCATTTAAAGAACTTAACCAAAAAAATAAAAACTTGCTATAACTAGGAATTTAAGTATATTTTTCTCATTATATAAATGCTTCAATCAATACTTATTTCAACATACTCTTGTATTTTAGACGAAATTTTAGTCACAATGTATGAATGATAAGGTTTTTTTTTTAAATAAGGCAAGCTGCCAATAACTAGAATTCTCGAAGAACGATAAGTCTTTTCCTTTGCACAGGGTCATAAAACGACAGATAGATAAGGAGAACTAATTAATGACTAATAATTTGGTTTAAACAATTTGGTATCTCCACAGTCTCGGTGGTAAAGCTTAAAAATAACAAATTCAATCAGTCTTTGTGATATTGGTGAGCAAATCGAATAATAAAAATTGTCATTTCAATAATTTAGAATACGAAAGTAGTTTTTTTAAGATTTTGATGAAAATAAAAAAAATATCCAAGTCGTGACAAGTATTACAGAAAAAGTTTAACCGAATTACAGCATAAGTGATGAATCTATATCTCCTGGACATATAACATTGATAAATACATGTTAGCATGTAATACTACTATAAGCATGAACTAAATAAGAAATACAATTCGTAAATCGTTTCCAGATGTATCAGTTAGCTGTGATAATAAATGGATTACTAAGGAGATGTGTGTTGATTTATTAGGTACTGTGTAATACTGGCCATCCAAAGAAAAAGAAAAAAAACAAATAATTAAAAAAGGCATTAGCAAAGCCATTGTAACATCAGCATTATTTCAACACATAAAAAATAACGCTTCACGGAAGTATCAATTGACATTTTTGTACACAATGGAAGGAATTGACAAATGGAAGACAGAAAAGGAATAATATGTATGAAGAATAGACATAGTACACTTAAGACGACCAAATACAATTTTAAATTTGGAAATCAAAATCACTTTTTTATTAAAAAACCAAAAATAACTTTTAACCCTGCCATGTGAGCAGCGAATAAAAAATAAACATAATTAAAGACCGACCAAAAATATCAAAACCTGGGGGCACGTCATGTTGACAAAAAGGTTCGTGATATTATTTAGAAAAGTTAAATCGTTCAGACTTTTACTACGACAAATTGTATTTTTATGCAAAAATAATTCACAGTATCTAAGAAATAGACCACGCATAATAAACAATCGCACTTTGACAGTCGATCGAATGACATTAGATAATGACGCTTTAAAGTTACGTTGTCAGTTAAAGAGATTAGTTCCAATAGTTTTCCGCAATATGGTGAGGCTTTTATATTTTTGGTTGGGCTTTACATATTATTTTTTACAATACGATTTCATTAGATAACACGCAGTTTTCTCCGTAACTTTGCAATAACACAGCGTGCGTATCAATTACCCAACATAAATTTAGGGTGATCACATTTTAAGAAGCTTGGGGACTAGACACATTAAGCGAAATATAAAAAATTAAAACCGAAAATATATTTACATGATCGGTATCTTTAACAGACTCGTTCTACTGCATTCCACCAGACTCAAAAGGCCTCACAGACCAGCCAAGTTTTCTGTTACGATCACAGATAAATGACGCCGCTTGTCTATAGAAGTTTCAAATCTCTTCCCTATTGTCCATTTAAATATGAGACTTAAAAACACTATTATAAAGGAGACATATTCATATAGGTTACACATTAAACCTGTTACATAATTATTCCTGTAACACCTTTTTGGGTGTTTTTAATCTGTTTTGTTCTTAACACTTACAAAAGTGTAACAGATATAATGTTTCTGTAGCCAACATGTTAGAAAACTGTTTTTACATTTTTCGTGCATTTTTTTATCGTAACCATATAGGAATTCTCTCAGGTAAGTGTGCGCGAGCTGTCGCAAAGTTATGCCAATGTAAACCTTATTGGCTGTAACAGTTATTAACACTTATGAACCGATATTTTTGAAAACAGATTGAAAGTGTGACATTTTCTTTCTGTATTACTTTTAAAAACAGAAATAAAAAATAGTGTTCAAAACACTCTCACTCAAGTAATATTTTAAGGACTAGGTCTCATAGGTCATAGAAATGCATTAGTAGCGAATTTTAAGAAATCGACACGCAAATTTTTGTTTTTCTTTGGGAGTTTACTTTGAGACCAAAACAATGATTTTTGAAAAAGAGTTACCATATTTTTAAGTCAGTGGTACGATAAATCTAACTTATAATTTTGCCATATTTCTCGATTCTGCCATACCAGATCGAATACTAATATTAATTATATTATTCTCAACAACATACAGTGAATACGAATTCACATATTGAGGATTTAACAAGCAGCAAAAATTATTCAGTAAAGAGATTCATTCAAAAACATATAAATATAGTTTACATTTCATTTTAGTATACAAGGTGTAACGAAATTAAAGTAAAATAATTTTATAGGCAGGTTCAGTGTATAATACTTTTTGAAACAAACATACCGATACTTACGTTTTTATGAGTGCAAAAGCCTTCGACCATAAGGCCTAAAATGGCATATTAAGCTGTTTTCAACAATACATCCAGTATTGTTGAAAACCGAATCAACAATACTATTTACGGAATACAGAGCGAAATATAAAAAATATTGACTCCTTTTTTTTTCGTATTTCGCTAGTTTCTTCGCTATTATGAACTGTAACAATTGTGGCTATAAAACTTCTAATGTAATAATTTTGTCACACCTTGCATAATCTTTTGCTCGTCGAAATAAACATTGTATAAATACCAACTATAGAGTAAGTTAGTCTATTCTCAAAAATACTTGATATTTCTAAAGTCGAGTACACATCGCAGAGTAGCGATATCGTGCTTGTAAATATCCTTCTAACGTCGAGCCTGTCACACGTGACCATTTTATAGATACATCATGTCAATTATAGGGTAGACCACAGATAAAATGTACATAGATGACGCAAGTATCACGATTTGTATGGTAACCAAGCGTGGCGTCTTTTTAACATCTACTCTTTAGTCTGATACTATGTCCTTGCCTTTGGTTGTTTGCGATTATTGGGCTATTGCAGTTAATTATCACGCAACGAGACATTATTAGTTTTCGCAGCCATCCGGCTGTAACAACAGACGCGCGCGGACTGTCTGTAGCCGCGGCTATCCTTGACGCTTGGTCGGGGTTCGGATATGGGAAGCGTATAGACATTCATGCACCTAGCATTTACGTCATCTATATCTGTGGGATAGACAGAGCCAAGACTTTGCTTGGTCTCGACTAAGGGTTACATACGAATGGACAAATAGATGAAGCAATTTTAGACAGAAATTGTGGTTATAGCAGGCCAATACTTTTGTATAAAGTTGGTAGAATATACTCTGGTGCTGTTATGTCGAGATAACTACGTCAGAAAACTTATATTATGGAATATAACAGGCGTGTCACGAGTAACAGGCTGGACTGTATCAACGGGTAATAACATGGTGATATAATATGTAACGTTACGTACGGTGCGGCTAGGTGCGGGGGTAGCAGAGACCCGTGCGCGCCGGGAGCGGCGGCGGCGTGTCCTGCGTCACAAATTAATTAATTTTAAGTGTAGACAAGGAAAAATTGTACATACTGCAGCGGCCGGATGAAAGTGAGAATGTAGGCCGAGTTACCACATCGCTTGATCGCCGGTTGAATACCTCATTGTGGCCAAGGCTTGTATAGTACTTTTCTCAATAATGCACGGAAATTCAAACAAAGTAGTATAAAATTTACTTACAAAACACATTCAATAAGCGCAAAAGTGTTCATTTGTGTTTTTTTCTTTTTATTTGAAAGCCAGTTCGAAATAAAAATTAAACCTCTGAAAAGTTAACTCCGTGGTTTTACGGAGCAAACCGGTAGTTCCATTTTTAGATTGCATTACACATCGAGTTTTCATAGTAATTTTGCGGGCCGCTAAAATGATAGATATGGATTTTCATACATACTTTGCTGGCATGTATTTGCCCAGTACAGCAATGTCAACTATCTCATACAAGGTTGTCAAAATAATGTTCGAATTTCCAAGCATTTTTGAAAAGAAATATGTAAAAAAAATATCGCATATAGGTATATATAGATTTTCCCCTTGATTTCGTCTCCGTCATGTAAAATTCAGTTTCAGTGGAAATCATCGGAACATGTGATAAAAAATACCCACATATAGTAGTAATACCCACGTATAATAGTAGTCCCGTCCGTTCGACCCGTCATTTCGAATACCAATGCGGATCAGCATTACGTACAGATAGCAAAGTAAAATAAAAAAGTTTGGTATTTTAACATAAAAATAACAAAAATAAAAGAAATAAACAAACCTTAAGCAAGTAGTCAAGCAATTTAAGACTGTGTTTTTACACTAGGTGCCACACTCTGAAAGAAAAAGTAACAAAACGAAAATAATAAAACAATGAGAAAAATCATCACAAAATAAACTAAATATATAGTAAATATGTGCCATTTAATAAGCAGTATTCTAGCATAAGAAGCAAACGAACTGACAAATTGCTTTACCTTTTCAACGTCACGGTCTGATATAAGTGACAAATCAATTTCGTGCCCGCGCCGGTCAGTCTGATAGCGCCACAGATTGTGTGGTCACTCAATTCATCATCAGGTCTTTTTAGTCTCCACTGCAGGAGCATGACTCTCTGTACTACCAGAGCCATATTTGGCCAGAGTAGGCAGAGGATTTGGCCTACACTCTCCTCGCTGGCTGTGTTGGAGAGGTCTCATTGACGTTTATGAGCTTTGTTAAGCTTGTATTTCCTAAGTCGCCTCTTACGACCTCCATGGGAAGACTAGGAGTGGTCTTATTCTACTCTGCCGGAAACCACACAGCTAAATTGATTTGTCACATTTATCAGACAGTGTTGTTGAAAGGGTTAAATGAAATTATACCGGCTGATGAACACCCTGGCAATATATAACACAAAATCGTAAGAAAAAATTTTTTACCACCCATACAAAATTCACTGATCAGCTGTTCAAATACTGAAAAATTAAATTGCTTTTTCGTTTTAAAGGGGTTTCGAACCCAAAGGTGAAAGCGGGACCCTATTATTGAGCCTCAGATGTATATTTATCATGGGGCTGTATCTTTGGAACGCTATTGAGGATTCGAGTTCCGATATAAAATCAGCAGTAGCAGAAAGCAGAAAAAAATCTAAATCAGCTTAAGTAGCATACTGACTTTTTTTTTAGGTAGCCGAACCTCAAAAAGGGAGCCTTATAGGATCACGCGGTTGTCTGTCTGTCTGTCAAGGCCCTTTGTACAAGGATGTAGTAATGCGTTTGTAAATGTGAAATAGCAACTAAATATAATTCATCGCAGCAATACATGTGTGTATATAGACAAAAATTGTTCGTATTTTTAACTACACTGCCTTACATTTAGCTTGACCTTATACTTGACTAACCTCGTAAAGTCAGTACTATTTTAGCAGATCTTACCCACTACTTTTTTTTATAAACAAAAATTCTGCAAATACATTCTACTCTTAATAAATTAATAAATAAAATATGGTGAAAATATTTCATGCGGGCGGGACTTGAACCGGCGACCTAGGTCTATGTACGACCTATGCTCTATTTTTTCACCATATTTTATTTCTTAATTTATTAAGAGTATATCAAAAATAGCATTGTGAATGCAAAATAAAACACTTATAAAAATAAATACATTCTAGATTGGTACAGTCAGGTTTCAAAAGTAGAGTCATCATTTCCTATACTAATTGTATGAGAAATTATGACTGAAGCAAGTAGAAATTGTCCTTACCTGAACATTGTTGTCGTGTAAGTAATGGCGAGGAGGCTGTGGCCGTGGCATTGGCTCATCGCTATCATCATCTTCTTCGAAATCTAAAAATAAATATTTTGTCTTCTATATCGATTGCTGTCAGATAGGGTTCAAATAGGGATACACTGATAAAATAATTGCAATATGTATAAAAAATTAACATGCTCATTACTTTTGAATTTAATAGCATCGCTAAGAAGTAAAGCCCGATCGAACAGGTTGTAATTGTGAAATGGCGAAACCGAAAATAATCCGTTTGGGTCTCAATTTCCGTCGAATTCAAAACCGAAACTATAACAATTTCGTACATTGTACACAAAAAAATACAACGATGTAAAACGTGTTAATAAAAAAAGCCGGCCGATTTTATACCGAAACCGAAATGCTTTCGGAAGAACCTGCGATCGGTCTCTACTAAAAAGTAATAAAATATCTATGCTATGTTAGTAAAAAAACACGATGCGTACAGAAAATATAATGAACTATCTATTATTTATAACACTAAGATATTAAGTAAATGTGTACATGTGTTATTTATTGCTTCAAAATGTATTTTGACATGGTAACGTTTTATAAATCGATGAACGCCGGTTGCACGCACGAAAGAGTCTCACGTTTCATGTGCAAGCGAAAGCGCGCAACAAGCGATAGAGAGGCACGACCGGCCTAAGCGTTCAACTTGTGACGCATCATTGCTTTTTAAGCCCGGCATATCGATCCCCCCGCCCTCCCCCCACAACTTCGCTGTTCTTAATTGTTCTGGCGTCCCGAACTCTTTTTACTCTTAACCAGGCTTCATATATAAAATTGTCATTGGTTTTGAACCCTATGTAAAGGGTAGAAGCTTGGACGAATTAACCACTGGACGCGAAATTAAAGAAAAATGTATGAAAACTTGTTCAACCAATACTGGGGGGACGGGAGGTAATGACAACATAGAACCGAACAAATATGAAACATACTTACCTCCTGCAACATGCGTCTATATTTAAAATTTTAAATTTATTCGTGTTATGTCAGATGTCATAGACAGTGTTGTTACAAAGTCGATAGTCGACAAATTGAATGAATGATCGGTTTAAAGTATCGCAAAAATATGTAACGAGCCTTGCTCAATTTTTATAAACATGGTCAGCTCAGTTACCTATGCTGTTTATTAAAAGAAATAATGTTTTTTAGGTACTCAAAACAACAATTATGATTTTTAAGATATCTTGCCCTACAACGGGCATTTTACGTAATACGGCGATTGTTTCAAATCAAAATTTTATTTGAAAAATAAAACGAATTTGACAATGACACATTTAATGACAATAGTCACTTTCATTTTCGTATTTCAACCACCTACTGTTTTTAGGATTCCGGCCTTCAGAATGTATCTCCTTTTAAATCACACACACAATCTACAGAACACTAGGTTTCAAGTTAAAAATTATATTACATATTAAGGACTAGTAGAAGCGCTAATGGTTCAGTTTTCTTAAAATTGGAACCATAACAAATAAAACCGAAAGGTCCCGGGTTCAAACCCCGCCCGGCCCGAACTGTATCTCTAAGTTTTTAGTAAAATCTGAGTCAAGTACGGCCATTTTCATGGACCAATACTTGCTTTTGATGAAGGAAACATCGTGAGGCACCATGAACACTAGTGGATTTTTTGCTAGTACCCATGTAAAATGGAGAAGGCAAACCACTCCATTATTTTCTGGTCAAAATAGTCACTGTGTCAATTAACAGCTGCAACCCACTTTCTTTTTCTTGATGGATCAGTAGGAAATCTGAAATTTACGATTTTTATTATGGAACTCGAATAAGAAGTAGGTTAAAACGGAGTTAAAAACTAAAAATGAAGTACATACTGATAAATAATCGTTTTAAAATAAATATTTATTATAAACTACGATAGAAAACTCTCTTTGTGCAAATAGTATTATGTGAACAGAACCTATAATAAAACGAACGGATATTAATGTTTTGGATGTTTCTCGATTACTTTCTCGAGATTCGTGTGATCGACGTCCCAAACTATGTATCTTACATATAAGCTGACCTCGGACTATAGGAAAAACAATCGGATGGTAATTAAATGTATTTGAACATAGAAAGTTAATAAATAGGGCCTTTTGATCAGATATGAATTTGCAGGCTTTATCTCCACTGTTATGGATAAATACATGAACCTTCATGTGTATTTATTTGCCCTTAGAGAACTAGTACCTGGGCGACCGAACTTTGCTCGGTTATTACTATTTGTTGTAATATGGTGGTGTTAAGGTGAATCTATATTTATGATAAATATATATTGTTATCTCAAACATTAACTACATTTTTTTTTATACTTGTCCAAAAACAATAAAAATTAAAAAATTATAAATAAAATTTAAAATACAAAAAATAAGTAAGTCGCGGAGCGGGATTCGAACCCGTAACTCGTTTCTTGCCGTCCACGCCTTAAGCCGCTGGACCAGATGGAGAGTGGCAGGCAAGACGAAATTAGCGACCATATTCTGCGTAAAATGGAAAACGCATGAAAAATCGAAATCACGCATTTTCCCAAACAAGACTAATCAAGATCGATTGTTTACCCCCGAAAACCCTCATATACCCAATTTCAGCGAAATCGTTAGAGCCGATTCCGAGATCATAGAAATAATCAGAAACCATCATAGAAATAAATTTATATACTTTATGAGAAAAACATACAAAACGTGGCTTTTTAATATCGTAAAGCTAGGTCTTGTCTACTCCGTAAATAATAAAGAGGTGATTCTGTCTCTTTACTTACTGAAACTAAGTTGGTTGTTAGTTTCAGTAAGTAAAGAGACAGAATCACCTCTTCAACAAATATAATTACAAATAATGAGAAAAGTGAAACTGGTTATTTATGGATATTTATACATTTTGAGTATTTACTTAAATTGGCTATTTATCCGCCGCCCGTAATAAGATTGCATTCCTATCGATATCATTCATCGACACGTTCATCGATAGGTGCAAGCTCTAAATGAATGGAATGAACTAAAGAATTAGTGAACGAATGTAACAATGACAGAATTAATCCGACTCGTTAGAGTATGACAACATTCTGGTTGACTTCCAGTTTAAACCAAGGATTTTTTAAGTGGACGTATTATTCGGTCTGATGATTACGCATTTAATTAAATTCACTAGAAAATACTAAGTAATATTGGACAAAATGTGCTTACTGGTGAAAAGAAATGTTGTTTGTGCGACTACTGTAATTTTAACACTGCAATACCGCACACTTCACCATTTTTTACGCAATGTTTTGCCTTGAGTTTCTTAAGTCACACTGACGTAGCCTGTTGTTTAACATAGAAATATTTCATAGTACCGTGATAGAGGGGTAAGGAGTCAAATGTCATAATTTCGCGTCCAGTGGTTAATTCGTCCAAGGGTAGAAGGTTCAATTTAAAGACACCTTTATTTGTCCTCTTCCGGGTTACGGCTTTAATATTTTACTTACCTCTTTGCTTTCTGGATTCGCCCTTGATCGTGTCTTCAGTATCGGACCCCTCTGCAAAACATTCATAAAGTAAAACAACTACATTCAAAGTAAAGTACTAGGTGCAAGGGCAACAAAAAACAATCTGTATTCTACAAGGTTTTTAGTAAAACACTAATCACCTCGCAAGACTGGATATATCAACATCATACACAACAGCGTTAGTTCTACTTACGTGTCCAACATAACCAGAGATCGGATATTCCAGTGCATATTTACCTAAAGTTGATTTTGGCTCACATATTATGGCAGCGACTTCTTTAAATATTTTTATATCATAAATAAAATCCCAGTATTTAGGTATAATTTTCAGTTTAATTCGCGCACTTGCAAAGTACTTATATTTCCTGAGTTTTATTAGGCCCGATTGCACACTATTACAACCTAACAAGGGTGTTTTAGTTTCGTCAAAAATCAATAGTAAAACCAGCGAAAACCCAACCCCATAACTTCGTGTACTCACTCTTTACAATTAAATTTGTTAATCATAAAACAAGATTTTTTCAATAAAAAAGTACTTTCCATAATTGCTAAACTATAGATATAGAATTAACTTACATTTTAAAAAATATATTAAACATGTTGAATAATTTTTGATTTTATTATTTAATTTTTAACATTTATGCCTGATTATTCTTAAATTAATTACTATTAATTATTACTGTTTCACAATTGTTTTCTTCATTATGGACTATAGTTGTCTGAAAATAAATATTTTTTTATTTTAATTTTTAAATTGTTTTTTTTAAAATGTAAATATGCACAAGAATATCCGATCCCTGAACATAACTTATTAAATTAAATAAAAATGATATTACAAGTTTTTAATGAATAAATAAATAAAATTTGTTTATTTTAGGCTACTTGGCCCATATTTTAAGTCACATTTAACAGTCGTCGCTCGATACAATTATTAATAATTTGATACAATTATTAATGTCCTGTCGTGACATTTGTAAGTCTATGTAAACGAAAGTATGACGGGACGCTCGCGCGTAGTCTTACTTTGCGGTGCGCGTAGAGTTGATAACATTCAACTGGAAAATTAAATTAATATTTATTTTTTATGAAAATAAATCTTCCTTATTATTAAAACTCGTAGAACAAACGTTGTTTACGATGTTGCCTATCTAGTCCTGCGAGTTTCTTAGTATTTTTCAAGTAACCCTGTCTATGGCATATGTTGTGTATATTGGTATTCTTGTGCGGTTCCTATTATTATGTATGTTGTGTACAATTTGTATTGAATTCGTAAAACATGTACACACATGCAAAAGATAATTTCTCTTGAGAACATGCTTTGCTGCTAAAATAGCCTCAAAAATAATTAAAATGCAAAGTAGTTTATCACTTCTTTTAATTCATTCACAAGAATCAAAGTGCCATTGAAATTATAAGATTAAACACATAATTATTAATATTCTAAAATCTCTCAGTGCAGTGAATATGATATTAAATTGTGCTTACAATCACACTATAAGGGAAGTGCAAGTGCAGATATCAAAAGTTGATAATGCCTATTCGAATATGATGTATTCGAATAATTTAATTTAAATGTGCAACAATCGCAAAAACATTAGGAAATATTACACTCTATGGCTAACTCCATTAAGTTGATATTTCTTTGAATACCTTTACTTATTCTGTGCCGGTAGGCATCGGGTACGCGCGCCCGGCCTTTCCAGCTTCTACTTGCTTTTCCCCCATTCATCCGAGTGATTAGAATTTCAATACCTTCATTCCCATCAAAAATACAACAAATTCCTATTTTCACTAGCTTAAAAATGCTTCCGATGGGCAGCAGAGTCGGAAGCACAAGAAGCCAAAGAAACTACACCAACCCGCCTGCCAAGCGCGGTGGGCATCACAATATCCTCCCATGAAACGAGGAATCCTTCGGGAAGGTCTTTGTCCAGCAGTGGACTTCTTCTAGCTGGGATGGTGACGATGATGATGTTAGACGATTTTTGTCAGTTTTCTACCCCCTCAATAACTGACTTCGTAAGTGCCCGTAATTAGCATATTAATAATTTAACTGTGTTCCTATAATCCAATAACATTTCAACTCATCGTATTAGACTTTACTGTGCTGCCGTCTGTAATTACTTCAGAAAATCCTCAACAATAGGCAAGTTTATTAAAAAAATATAATTAGTCCGTCAGGTAGATAATCCAAAAACAAAAATATTAAAAGGTATTTTATTTGGTAAGTTAAACAAGAAATTATAAAGATACAGCCCGTCAAAATTCCGTGTGACGTCACAGTTCGCTACACTTTTTACCGGACAATGACGTCACGAGTCCCCAGTCATGGACTTTGACGCGCTTTATCTTTATCATTTATTGTTTAATGGACAAAAGAAAAAAGAAAAACACGTGTCCAATATTTTTTTGAGTATCTATCCGACGGACTAATTATAACAGGAAACTAGCCTATTCATCTAGACAAGTGTTATGATTAGCAATAGTAGCAATAGTATAACAGCTCACCGGAGTTGAGTTCTCTGACGAGCGTGGACATGGCGTTGGTGACAGAGTCTGCGGCGTACAGGAGGTCGCTGCGGAGGCTGCGGTTGTCTATGCCCACTGCAACGAAACACTAGTGTTAGTTGACTAGCCATTAGAAAAACTATGGAAGCAGCATTGCGCTCAAAAACTGACACTACACAAAGTAGATCAAAGCGGGCGGGGCTTCCGTCATGATGCGTCACAGGCCGAACGCTTAAACAGATCGTGTCTCTTCTGCGCTCTTTTACTTGCACATGGAACGTGACACATTTTCATGCGTTCAGGCGGCGTTTATCCATTTACGTTGACGTCATGAGGTCAAAAAATTGATTTCTTAAAATTTGCAAAGCATTGGTTTGTCAATGGGTGCCAGCCTATACAAATACAAATACAAATCTCTTTATTGCGGAACACAGGGTACAAAAGATGTTATCGTTAAATGGGTGTCACTGTGACCTGTCTTTAAAAGACGTACAATAATTAGTAGCCAACAAAATATAATTCTAGTCACAAACAATTAAGTAAATTCTAAAGTCAAAGATAAATTGATAAATATTACATTTGCTATTCACATAAAAATAAAACAATAAAAATTAAATCTTATTTCAAAATATCATATAAGTAATCTCCTATGCTATAATAACTCTTTTCGATTAATAACAATTTTAATTTCTTTTTAAATGATATTTTAGTGCCTAGTGCCAACCCTTAAAATATTTACGCTTAATTTAAATGAACCTTATGAACGAAGTATTGTTATGAAATATAATTCGACTTACTGTTGGTTGGACGCTGATTCTGATGAAAACTTCTATCACCCATACTTTCCATTCCACCTGAACAAATATGCAAATAAAATATTAAAGACATGCCTACATCAACCTCAACCTGCAGAATAATTGAGTTCTCAACAACCAAGCGGGCCAATCGGTCCACGTAACAAAAGAAAATCTATTGTCTGCGTTTTTCGCGCTTGATGGGTGTGCTGTGACCTTTAATAACTTTAAGGAAACTAGTTCTTATTTTAAAGCTTATCCCTTAAAATATTATCCATTTCAATTCAAAATCAATTAATTAATAATAATAAAAAATATATATCTATAAAATTAAATTTGATGTATAAAATATGACTTTTAGTACGCAAGAATGGGTCTATCTACCCTCTATAGCCCTAATTTTAAGGCAACAGCGGTATGCCATCCGCTGCAACTTCATATCGCAGAAATTTGATTCAACTCATTTTACAATGAATTGCTTCCTGCATATTAGTTGATTTTCAAATTCATTGTAAAATTAGTTGAATCAAATACTTCACTTGTAAAAGTCGGGTAGTTGTGTAGGTGACGTAAGCCTTAATAAATGGGATATGGTGGAAAATTTCGGCGCCGAGATTGAATTGTGCGGTAGCTCAGATGGCAGAGCATAGGTCGTACCTACGTAGACCTAGATCCGGTTCAAGTCCACCTGCATGAAGTTTTTTTCACCATATTTTATTTCTATTTTTTAACTTATTAAGAGTAAATAACATCATCATTACGTTGAGAAACCAGAATAACTAGACACTGGCTAATATAAGCTTCTGAATTAAATTTGATGGCCACATAGAAGAAAAGAAGATCCTTTTGAAGTTGGTTTAAAAGCTCCACGCTGGTCTGAGAGAAAAGAAAAACGTAGAGTGTACGAAAATGTAAATGATGATGAGTGTGTAAAAACGTAAAAGCCGATTGAGGGAATGGACAAATCTGACGAATCATATTAGTAGGCGATGCGGCTAGCAACCCATCACTACTTTGATACCATTTTCACGCCCTGGCGGGCGTTAGGTAAGAAAAGCAACGTTTAGCATGTTGGCACATGCTAAACGTAGCTTTTAGGTCTTGAAGACTTGGGTTCCGTCTACCCCGCAAGGGAAAATGACGTGTTATATGTATGGTTAAAAAGCTGTTCTTACCGAGACTGTGCGTCATATCGATTCGTTCCCGCTCGCCGAGCGAAGGTGTTTGTGGCGCGCTCCGAACCGTGCCTCTCGCGGGTGCATCTCTGTCAAGAAATAAAGTTATCTTTTATCTATAGAAATTGAAAATGATGATTTCAGAATTTTTGTTAGTGCCGTTAAGCTTCAGTACTGCTTTTATAAGGTCAATGTAAATTAAGCGCAAATATTTTAAAGGCTGGCATCCATAAACTAGAAAAAACCGGCCAAGTGCGAGTCGGACTCGTAAGAGATAGTAAAATACCAAAATATATATTTAGTTACATAAATATTTATAGATACAAAAAATAACATACATAAATACATATACAATATAGTGAGGAATTGTCCATTATACATACCTTTCCGGCGCGGAAGGTTGCGGCTGGGCCCCTGGTAAAGGCGGACTCTTTGTGGATCGAGGGGATGAGTTGGGGGTAGACCGCGGCGAAGACTGCTGCGTCTAAAACAAACATACAACATTAATATAAAACGATACTGCTTTAAAGCGTTTCTTTCGCGTTTCGACGTGGTCGATTTCAAAATGTTGATTGTAGCTTTTGAACAAGAACAATGGCGAGCTCCGTGGCGCAGTGGTTACCACGCCAGCCTGCGACACAAGGGTGCCCGGGTTCGATCCCCGGTCAGGTCAAGATGGAAAATGATCTTTTTCAGATTGACCTGAGTCTTGGATGTTTATATATATTTGTATTTGTTATAAAATATAGTATCGTTGAGTTAGTATCCCATAACACAAGTCTCGAACTTACTTTGGGGCTAGCTCAATCTGTGTGATTTGTCCGTATATGTATTTTTTCTTTTTTTATTCAATTAGACAAAAAATGTTAAAGTTATAGCCCTATGGATCCTTTCAAACTGATATAAAAAATGCAAAAGTGAGTTTGTTACGCCCTAACCCTTTTGAACGCCGTGGACATCTTTAGGCGTCCACCGGAAACTGGTTAGAAACGCCAACGACTTCTTTATCATCACAATCATCATCAGGTCTATTTACTCTCTACTGCAGGAGCATGACCCTCTCTGTACTACCGGAACCATACTTGGCCAGAGCAGACAGAGGATTTGGCCTACACTCTCCTCGCTGGCCAGATGGGTTGGAGAGGTGTCATTGATGTTTATGAGCTTTGTTTAGCTTGTATTTCCTAAGTCGCCTCTTACGACCTCCATGGGAAGACTAGGAGTGAACCTATTCTACTCTGCCGGAAACCACACGGCTAAACTTCTTAAGTTGACCAAATTAGTATGACAATACAACTGGTCGCGGCGTAGTAGTCACACTTGTCAGATTTTCTTCCGGCGTTCAAAGGGTTAAGAGTGACAGCCTTGGCGATGGACACATTTTTGGATTATTGTCGTTTCTCCTGCATGAAACGGGGGCGCTACGCGAGAGAGCGAGATGAAACGACGATTTACCTGGATCGGTGCGTTATTCAATACGCTTTAACTTCTTTAGGAAATAAGAATTTTTGAGAAATCTATTCTATATACTTATGAATAACCAAACTATGCACTTAAGTGAAAAATATTGGAATATTCTAATGATATTTATTAACCTTCAAATTTAGATTCAAAATGGTACTTAATACCGATTTAAATAAAATCACTTTAATACGGTATTATCGCGTATCTTACATTATATTTACAACTAACGTTTTGAAAACTTTACAGTTTTCATGGTCACAGGTACACTACGTTGACATGGGACTTTGTGTTTTTTTTAAATGTGTAACAATCGCGAAAACATCAGAAACCACTAAATACCGACGTTTAGGATTTATTATGTACAAATCATTAATTTTTGTACCACGCTTTATAGGAACGTACATAGATTTTGACGAGATATATTGTTTCAATGCCAACATTATCAAGTATTACCGCAATTCCCTTTCGCCGTTTGTATGGAAATATGCGTCTGCTTGGGTGCCTGGATCAGTTCGGTAGTTAAGCGGGTGCTGCGCGAACGAAAAACGTAGCTAAAATACTGCGCAAGCCATTAGGCTGCGCAGAACCATTCGACGATTAGGAAAAAAGATGAAAAGTCTTAATATTTTCATATTTATATCTTTATAAAAAAATTATAAAAAAATAAGAAAGGGGGCGACCTCTGAGACGTACATAAAAATATTATTATTGTTTTAGACGTAATAATTACAAAGTTTTCGAAGAAAAATGCTTTTAGATATCATACCATATTATATATCATTTTTAAATTTCATATGTATATGTTACGGCTAATAGGCGAAGTGCGGGTACACCTAGTTCTAGCCGGCTACAACTAGGTGCAGCCGGGCACATGCGGTTAGACTTAGGTGTATCCTACCTATCTTCGGTTAGAACTAGGTGCAGCCGCACATCAGTGGTTAAACTTAGGTGCAACCTATTTATCATCGGCTAGAACTAGGTTTTCAGGTCAGTTATGGAATTGAAATAATGCCTATGCACTCTTGCTTTGAAAATCCTCTGGAAACAGTGACGCGGGGAGGGTGTTCCATTTCTTAGCGGTTCGCATGATGAAGGAGGAGGCGAATCTAGCGGTATAATGAGCTGGAATGTCGACCAAATAAAGACCGAATCCGTGCCTACGCCGCGTCGTTCGATGGTAAAATATTACGTATATCGTAAAATATTATCAATATCATAAAATATATCAATAAAATATTATCGCTACGATACGTGCTTTTACTTAGCCTAACATTGAAGTATATTTTCACCTAACAAAACGAACCTTCTTTACACTGGAATAAAAAAAAAAACAATGTCCTGATCCTACAATGACAAAACCTCCGTAAATGTTTAACAATACGATTTTTTTAAATAAAGTGACGCACTAAGACCACATACTGCAACATGAAGTTTACCGGCATTATAGTGATCATGTGCCTCGCTATTGATACTCAAATGGCAATCCAACACAAAGTACAGAAATCACTAATCAGTCGTGGCGCAGATAAACCTAAAAAGAGGGCAAATACAAAACTCTTTGTGAGCAATTGCTTGTCGTTGAGCGTGCAGAAATTGTCTACGTGCGTCGAAGCGGTGAAGGATAAAGATCCTATGGGTGATGGTGCTAATAACGGGGATTGTGAGACGACGAGACGCAATTTTATGGATTGGTTGAAAGCATTCCAAACTATTCACATTCCTTTATTAACAAGTATAGGCTTCGGTTTAGATTACGATGACGATAACAATGAAGATGAAGATCAAGAAGAAGAAGAAGAGAAAAATATTGGCGAATTTGTAAACAGAGGTAATGATTTTTAATCTAGACTAATATTAAAAAGAGGACATTATTGTGTGTATATCAGTTTCTTTCTCTCTCACTGAACTAAACATAGACGCAGTAAAGCTTCTACTCAAACGTCGGTTTTTTGCGAATTGCATTGCATTTCACCGGACGCGCCAACATATTCATGCTACTAGCGAAATTGAATTGTTTTTCTTTGGTTACAGAAAAATCCAAACACAAATTTACAAAAGTGACAAGACCTCCTGACGACTTCGGCGATGCTGCGAATTCTGCTGCCGAATCAGGTGGGTACTAAATTATTTGTATCTCTTAATTAAAACTAACGTGAGATACAGATATGATTAAAATATGTAACAACGGGTTACGTACGAAGACAGCTACTGGCCGACATGTTTGTTTTTTGTGTTTCTACGTGGCCAACATAGATGGCATATTAATCAAGCTGCCTAAAGGCATCTGACATAGCTTAACGACTGCTATCAGTGATGGCAACCCCGGGATCAACAGCTTAACGTGCCTTCCGAAGCTCGGAAGTGCTCGAAATGTTTTTACGCCACTTGCGGTCACCCATCATAGAGGGGAATGCACCCAGATTGCAACAATTACTTTTTTAGTAGGACTAGGTATAGTCTATTTTAAGGAATAGTGTATCAGTATACACTAAGAAATATTTAAATGTTTTTTTTCATTTTCGATATTCTGCCACTTGAATGTTTCATTGGTATGTTCTTTATGTCCTTGCCATTATACTTTTCTTTTACAGATCCCTTAAAAGGCATGACGTCATGTATCTCAAAGTCTATCTCGAATTTCATCAAATGTGTGAGCAAGGAAACCGACAAACAGGGAAACATGGTCGAAATTCAGCGTAATGGCAATCAACACGAGCAAAACACAGAACAACTCGAACTAAAAAGTTTGGAGGTGTGGCAGGACGAAACAATGCGGCGCCACAGAAACGCAACGTTTAAAAATCGACTAACGAATCAAACAGCTTTAGACATCGCAAACGTTAATAAAACACGGCTGTTACGATAAGTTTTGGTGACTTTAGACCAGGGCGCGAAAGAATTTTTTACTTCAAAAACTGGGTATGGAACACCCAGTTTTTAAAGTAAAAACTTCTTTAGCGGCGTTGTGCACTTTTGGGATGGGTAAAAAATGTTATACTCGCGTTAGGACAGGCGACCTGCTGGCCTATTTGCTAACTCAGTGTACAACGTTTTGATAGTGACTTCAAAATACATTGCGGCTTTCTTATGATTGACTATTTTTATTTAAGATATATAAAACGTAATGTATTTTGAAGTCACTTCCAAAACGTTGTACACTGAGTTAGCAAATTCGTAAGACGGACTGACATTCCGAAATATTCAAAAATGCACAACGTTAATGTTCAAGTTTTCACTTCTGCCGGCACTTCCGGAGTACATCCCGTTGTTCTTTTTTGACACCTTGCCTCCCAGTGACGTGCACAGACATTTATCATAGGGTAGACATAATTATAAAACTTACCATACAAACATACCACCTATATACCTTACCTTACTATACCTACGGCTAGTTATCTACAACTCGTTTAATATTATGATGGTCTTTCGATCTTCGACCGCAAAAGTATTCAAAACAAGCGAAAGATAAGAGATATGATTACAACCTGCGAGCCACGTACACGTAAGGTTTAAGATTAAACGTGGATTAAACTTTAGAATAACTAACCATAACTAACCGGTTAGGTACTTGATTTGTTCAAAACGTGTTCACAAAACACTTTATATTTCGATTTCGGCATGCAAACACTAAGCGACACAACTTTCACATGAAAATATTTTTGTCACAAATGAAATTTAACTGATAAAGCATTTAATTTTTAAATAAAACTTTCATCTTGGATTGTTAGTAAACACGTTAATCAATGACATTTACATAAGTATGAATATATCTATAATGACATTGACAGGTGACGTTGACATTAATATCGCGCGCGGCAGCCAATAGAAACCTCGGAGACAGTGTCTCAAATTCACACACACAGCGCCAATTTGCTTTGCATGTGTGTGCCGATGAAAGATGTTTACTTGTACTACTACAAAAGCGATTTCCTATCGGTGTATAATAATTTTCTATGTGTGCGTGAAAAGTCAGACCTTTGAATTTTTGTCTTACGCGGCTTACGCGTATAGATACTGCTTGGCGCGGGCACGCGCGGACCGCGACCGCACCACCGTACTTGATCAAAATCGACTATAAAGTATTTGCTAGCAGAATTTTGCAGGCGCACCGAATATAATTATTTTTTTGTAAGAAAAAAAAATGTAGGTATTTATTTAACGACTGCAGGGTAGACATTGTCTAATAGTCTATATGGACTGCACGTCACTGTTGCCTCCTAAATCAAATTCTCTTCAATATAAGCTAAACAGTAATCATAGGTTTAGATATTTTATAAACAAAATAGGGGTAAAGTACTTTTATCCAGCGCTTCAGAGGGCATGTTTTCTAAAAAAAAAAAACTTTTTAAAATAATTAGTCTGTCTGGTAGATTATTGAAAAATATTGGACATGGATTTTTTCTTTTGTCAATCAAACAAAAATTGATAGAGATAATGTCCGTTAAAGTTCCACGTGACGTCACTGACCGGTACACTTTTTACCGGCCTGTTGCGTCATGACTCCTGAACTTTGATACAACAGACATGTTTTTTTTGCCGTTTTTATAGATAGTGGTGCGCTTTATATTTATCGTCTTTTGTTTGATTGAAAAAAGAAAAAATACGTATCTAATATTTTTAGATAATCTATAAAACGTACTTATTATTTTAATGGTACTTATTTTTTTTAGGAAACAAGCCTACGCGCATTTATGTACGCACATGAAGTTTTTTGTGTATAACAAACATGACATTTATTTTGACACAATTAACTTGGATGATAGAAAAACCATTCGTACAGCGCAGGGGCCCGCGCTAAAAGAATATATTTTTGACGTGATAAACTTATAAATCAATGTACGCCGGATGCACGCACGAAAAAGTGTCACATTCCGCGTGCAAGCGAGGGCGCGGAACAAGCGATAGAGAGGCACGATCGGCCTAAGCGTTCGGCTTGTAACACATCTATCTATCTATATATCGAATATTATTCTTCCACTGCTACGTATCTATTCTCTCACGTAAAATTATCGTCCGTAAATCGGCTTTACAGACAACCAATTGTTATTTCATGCCGTAGTCGTAGTCGCCCGTCCAAAAAGTACACCAGAATGGCAATCAGGGTTACCAATGGTTACCATAGGAGGTAGTACATTACCGCAGCGGCCGAAACAGGCATTGACGGACGAAAGTGGAAATGTGGGTCGAGGCACCGCATCAGTCCGTCAAATGCCTCATTCCATCGCCCAAGGCATATTACTTTCAAATTCAATTGATGCGCGGAAATTCAAACGAAAGTTGCATAAAATTTTCTTACGAAATATACCTATTCATCAAGCCCTAAAATTTTCTTCTTTTTATTTGCAAATAAAACGACGAATTTTGTAACCTAGTGGTCATCATGTGATTTGTCCCTATTTGTTTGTTACAATATTTATAATTCAAGAACGAATGGTCAAATTTTTGATGATATTTGGTATGGAGGTAGCCGACACCTTGGATTAACATATAGGTTACCTTTTACCCGACTACCCAAAAAAGGCGGTACGAAGTCCGCCGGGTAGCTAGTATATTTATATATTTATGTTTTGTTCCTCTTCTTCATAATCTTTCATACTGGTCTGGGAGAAAAGAAAAAACGTAGAATGAGCCAGCTGCTTCTCTTCCCGCAGACCGGTCGAGGGAAGAGCAAAAATTTAAAGAATCTTGGTTATAGGCGATGTGGCTAGCAACCCATCGCTATTTTGATTCCGTTTTCCACCTTTACGCCCACCAACACGCTAAACGTGGCATTCAGGTCTTAAAGACCTGGGCTCTGTCTACCCCGCAAGGAAAAAAGACGTGATACTATGTATGTATGTTTTGTTCCTACCTTGAGCATCCTCATGAGACCTTCAAGTTGCTGCATGAGGTGTTTCCTAGACTCCTGCAGTGAAGACAGATGTCCCTCGAGTTCGTCTTTCCGCTGCCTCAGCGCCCGGAGCTCCGAAACGAGCGGCGGCGCGGACCCGGTGCCGGATGCGCCGGATCCGGCTGTAGCCTCCGCTTCTTGCTGTCTCCTGTGCGAAAAGTTGCCGGAAATTGGTAAATTATCTCTACCACCACTCATCATCAGGTCTTTAGTCTCTACTACAGGAGCACGACCTGTACTACTAGAGCCATACTTGGCCAGAGCAATCAGAGGACTTGGCCTACACTCTACGCGCTGGCCAGACGGGTTGGAGAGGTCTCATTGATATTTATGAGCTTTGTTTAGCTTGCTTTTCCTAAGTCGCCTCTTACGACATCCATGTGAAGACTTGGAGTGGTCCTATTCTACTCTGCCGGAAACCACACGCCTCTTATTTTAAATGGACCTTATATAATTAAATACCTATATCTACCCTAGCTACTATTTAGGCTAAGCGGCATACCTTCAGACCGCCTGATGTCCAAAAAAAAGGAAAGAATGCGTGGATTGTACAAGGGCAGCTCGAAAGCATTTAACTACTAGTGTATGGGCGGATAGCGTACCTGAGCCTGGCGATTTCCCTCATGATCTCCCTGTTTTTGGCTTCAAGTTGAGATATCAGCTCGCGCTGTTGTCGCGCCGCGTCTACCTCGGATCCTTCTGATGATGAACGTCCCTGCAACATTTGGCATCACTTTATTTATTTTAAAACGACATTTTCCTTGCAAACAAGGGGCTATTCATAAATTACGTCACACGTTTAGAAAGGGGGTCAACGAAGTGTGACAGCGTGTGACAACAGGGGAGGGGTTATAAGTTTTGTGATAGCATAGCAAGTAAAAAGCCGATCATCGGCTTTATTTGCTAAAAAAAAAACAATCTCTATAACAAAGCCAAATACCACTCAAAATCTATATTTTCATTATCTTGTTTGATTACAAGGTTTAATAAATAAGTTTTAAAAAGAGTGTGTATTTTGATTTGTAGTTTTTTTATGACACATGCAAACGAGCAAGCTGGTCACCTGATGGTAAGCGATCACCGCTGCCTGTAGACAACTGCAATAACTAGAGTGTGACAAGAGCGTGTTCTTAAATAATATGTAACGTCACACTAGGGGAGAGGGGCCCACACAAATGTAAGGATCAGTGACAAGGACGGGGGACGGGTTTAAAAATCATAAAATTCGAGTGATGTATTTATGGTTGGCCCCCAAGGACGAAGTTCCTTACATCATACTCGCACGCAGTAACAACCTAGTGATGCGCCGCTGGGAATATTGGAAATTTACAGAAATTACCACATTGTAAATTTACGGGAATATTCCCAATGTTTCCGTAAACTTTCCCAAAGTTTCCATTCTTTTTAATAATATAATTTAATCCTTTATACTGCAGGTGCATATATTTATTTATTTACGTGCGTGCAACAATGAAAACGAAGAGTAAAGTTTTTGACCACTTTTTAACACACACAAATAATGAACAGACCCAATATTCTTGTTCGTTCTGCAATACCGTTTGATCATCATCAAAACCGTTTACAAATATAAAAATGAAACGAAATTTGCTCTGCATATAGAAAAAATATCTTTAACTTTGTTACAGCAATATTTCTCAAAATTCCCACCTTCGGGAAGTTTTTGGAAACTTACATCGGAATATTCCCAATGTTTCCAATATTCCTGGGAACGACACATCACTAAACACAGCGTGCCTGTTTACTTGATACTTGTATGCATGTACAATACACACAACATATCGTTACTTGACGATAACACAAAGTCACTTCCCTCGCAAGCCGCGTTAAGGAATTTCGTTCTAGTGCTGATACCTATACTATAAAATTCTTACCAATTCTGGCGTCAACGATGCAGATCTACCGGCCCGCGGCTGTAAATAAAATTACTGAATTAGTAGTATCGTGGGATAAATATTGTACATGGGATCACTGTTTCAGCAGTGTGACTGTAAAGTGTAGAGGTGTCCACCAATAAGAGTTCGACGAGCTCCGTAGCTTAGTGGTCATCATGTTAGACTAACTCCCTCCGTGTTACAGTGGTTAAGGCGTTTGCCTGTAGACCCGGGGGTCGTGGGTTCGATTCCCACGGGAAGCATACTTTATTTAGTTGCTTCTAGTTTGGTTGGGACATTGCAGGCTTGAATCACCTGATTGTCTAATAATAAAGATGATTCCTTGCTTCGGAAGGCACGTTAAGCGGTTGGTCCCGGCTGCCATCGATCCACGTCAGAGGCCGAGAAACGGTTCCGAAGAACTCTGACAACATGGTCGATTGACCGTGACACCTACACGAAATGATAATGATGCTAGACTGCCACTCCGGAGGTCCTAGTTTCGATCCCCGGTCAGGTCAAGGTGAAACGATCTTTTTTAGATTGGCCTGGGTGTTTATTTATACAATATGTAAAACCCTGTCCAATTCTTGAAGGCGTAATTCAGCCCGTCGATACGAACAACTTTTCCTATGGGACCAATGCTAGGAACTCTACAATTTTTTAATGTTCCCATACTAATGGATGGCTGAACAGTTTTGTTTGGAAATATCCATTTTTTTTAAATCCCAGTTATGATCCCATATTACAGGCTGCATTACCCATCCAAGAATCGGCCAGGGATTTATTTACATATTGTATATGTGTTTAAAAAATATAGTATTGTTGAGTTAGTATCCCATAACACAAGTCTCGAACTTACTTTGGGGCTAGCTCAATCTGTGTGATTTGTCCGTATATATATATCCTTACTAATATTATAAATGCGAAAGTGAGTTTGTTTGTTTGTTTGTTACGCTTTCACGCCGTAACTACTGAACCGATCATCATGAAATTTTGCATACAAGTTCTCTGGAGTACGGAGAAGGGGACATAGGCTACCTTTTATCCCGGGAAAAAGTACTATTCCCGAGGGATCGACATTGACGCGGGCAGAGCCGCGGGCGAAAGCTAGTATATGGGTCAATCAACTTTTAAAGTACTCCTTTCGTGTCCCCATGAAATTAAAAACCAAAAATAATATTAAATATGAATATTTTTTTAATGTTGTAGGTATTTTATGGAATAAGATGCTTATATGTTATCTTACTATATTTAAATGTACGACTTTTTCAATAATTAATCATTTTTTCGTAAAAACGCAGGGGAACAATGTTGATATTCATACAAAAACAGTATGTCCCCACGTACGGCTCACACCAAATAATTGCCTTTTTATCGACTTAGTTGCTTGTAGACATATGTTTTTAATATTTTTATTATATAGTTATTTATATAAGCTTAGCTTAAACGGGAATAGATACATCATTTTTAAATTATGAGGTAAGTACATAAATTTATATTTTTTTAAATTTCTGTCCCGAAAGAGAATCTAAACATCGATTCTACTGCGTTATATAAAAAAAATCTTAACTTTCACGCCAAATGCCTTTAAACGTAGTTATAGCGGAAGCTATGGTTGTCTAAAACTATGTTGACAAGCCGCGTCAAAGTCAATGTCTCACAGGTTGGTCGTCAGTGCGCAGCAAACTCTCAAAGGGTATGCGTGGTTTTATTGCAGATCTACTAAGTTAATGGTCACAGTAACACAGTAGACTTTAGAATATCATTTATTATGTGATAAATATTAAAAAAGAATGTCTGACTACATGTATGTCTAGTGTTTGGTTATCACTAACTAATAATACTATTTGTAGAAATAATATGTTGTGTTTTATTCCACAAAAATGAATCCTTAGTTTAGTAACGCGAGAGAACCATAATGATAAAATTTACAAAATATCCAAAAATATAACACAAACTTCGCAGCCACTATAAAAAACATAAACTTCTATAAATTTCCTTAGAGACAGTAGCATAAGTTTATTAAAATATGTAAATGTATATTTCAAAAAAATCTTGTTCAAACACACTGAAAGGAGCACTTTAAAAGTTGATTGTCCCATATATTTATTATTATCTATATATATTTATTATAACAAAAGCACGGGTGATGGTGACTCACCATCGTCCTGTTTTCGTGCGCCAGCCTCGCGGCGTACCTCGCGATGAGCCGGTGCTCGTCATCCGCCCCGCGCCGCGACCATCGCGAGTCCAGTGACCCCGTGTTCACGTACCCCGCGCCCGTCCCGCCCAGGTACTCGGGGAACCCGTTGTGAGCCGGCACCGGGGATGGCGGCCTATACACACACCCGTTACAACATTTCATAAAGATGGACACGACGAATAAATAAACAAATTGACAATTATTTAAACCAGCCCACAATAAAATAAAGAAGAAACTGTACGTGGACTGTAGGTAGTTGGTTGATATAGAAAGAACTTGGACTGCTGAGATTATAGTATTTTATTGTAACACACGCGACATTTATTTGGGCAGTCCACAAGAGATTTTGCTAGCTTAGGAACCGAAATACAACTTAATCATATTTCTAATGACGTGTTTTCAAATCACTAGTACTATGCGCTGAATTAATTAAATACATCAGAAGTATTTGTATAATTTAGGTCGATCCTTGAACAAAATGCGCGGCCACGCTCCAGAGAGAGAGAGAGGAGTGTGTGCAGTACTCACACGATGTGGCTGAGGTTGAGCGTCCGCTCGGGCTGGTCGGGGTAGCGCGGCAGTGGCGGCCACGCTCCGGAGAGAGAGAGAGAGGAGTGTGTGCAGTACTCACACGATGTGGCTGAGGTTGAGCGTCCGTTTAGGCTGGTCGGGGTAGCGCGGCAGTGGCGGCCACGCTCCGGAGAGAGAGAGAGGAGTGTGTGCAGTACTCACACGATGTGGCTGAGGTTGAGCGTCCGCTCGGGTTGGTCGGGGTAGCGCGGCAGTGGCGGCCATGCTCCGGAGAGAGAGAGAGAGGAGTGTGGGCAGTACTCACACGATGTGGCTGAGGTTGAGCGTCCGTTTAGGCTGGTCGGTGTAGCGCGGCAGTGGCGGCCACGCTCCGGAGAGAGAGAGAGAGGAGTGTGTGCAGTACTCACACGATGTGGCTGAGGTTGAGCGTCCGTTTAGGCTGGTCGGGGTAGCGCGGCAGTGGCGGCCACGCTCCGGAGAGAGAGAGAGGAGTGTGTGCAGTACTCACACGATGTGGCTGAGGTTGAGCGTCCGCTCGGGTTGGTCGGGGTAGCGCGGCAGTGGCGGCCACGCTCCGGAGAGAGAGAGAGAGGAGTGTGTGCAGTACTCACACGATGTGGCTGAGGTTGAGCGTCCGTTTAGGCTGGTCGGGGTAGCGCGGCAGTGGCGGCCACGCTCCGGAGAGAGAGAGAGGAGTGTGTGCAGTACTCACACGATGTGGCTGAGGTTGAGCGTCCGCTCGGGTTGGTGGGGGTAGCGCCGCAGTGGCGGCCACGCTACGGAGAGAGAGAGAGGAGTGTGTGCAGTACTCACACGATGTGGCTGAGGTTGAGCGTCCGCTCGGGCTGGTCGGGGTAGCGCGGCAGTGGCGGCCACGCTCCGGAGAGAGAGAGAGAGGAGTGTGTGCAGTACTCACACGATGTGGCTGAGGTTGAGCGTCCGCTCGGGCTGGTCGGGGTAGCGCCGCAGTGGCGGCCACGCTCCGGAGAGAGAGAGAGGAGTGTGTGCAGTACTCACACGATGTGGCTGAGGTTGAGCGTCCGCTCGGGTTGGTGGGGGTAGCGCCGCAGTGGCGGCCACGCTACGGAGAGAGAGAGAGGAGTGTGTGCAGTACTCACACGATGTGGCTGAGGTTGAGCGTCCGCTCGGGCTGGTCGGGGTAGCGCCGCAGTGGCGGCCACGCTCCGGAGAGAGCGAGAGGAGTGTGTGCAGTACTCACACGATGTGGCTGAGGTTGAGCGTCCGCTCGGGCTGGTCGGGGTAGCGCGGCAGTGGCGGCCACGCTCCGGAGAGAGAGAGAGGAGTGTGTGCAGTACTCACACGATGTGGCTGAGGTTGAGCGTCCGCTCGGGTTGGTGGGGGTAGCGCCGCAGTGGCGGCCACGCTACGGAGAGAGAGAGAGGAGTGTGTGCAGTACTCACACGATGTGGCTGAGGTTGAGCGTCCGCTCGGGCTGGTCGGGGTAGCGCGGCAGTGGCGGCCACGCTCCGGAGAGAGAGAGAGGAGTGTGTGCAGTACTCACACGATGTGGCTGAGGTTGAGCGTCCGCTCGGGCTGGTCGGGGTAGCGCCGCAGTGGCGGCCACGCTCCGGAGAGAGAGAGAGGAGTGTGTGCAGTACTCACACGATGTGGCTGAGGTTGAGCGTCCGCTCGGGCTGGTCGGGGTAGCGCCGCAGTGGCGGCCACGCTCCGGAGAGAGAGAGAGGAGTGTGTGCAGTACTCACACGATGTGGCTGAGGTTGAGCGTCCGCTCGGGCTGGTCGGGGTAGCGCCGCAGTGGCGGCCACGCTCCGGAGAGAGAGAGAGGAGTGTGTGCAGTACTCACACGATGTGGCTGAGGTTGAGCGTCCGCTCGGGCTGGTCGGGGTAGCGCCGCAGTGGCGGCCACGCTCCGGAGAGAGAGAGAGGAGTGTGTGCAGTACTCACACGATGTGGCTGAGGTTGAGCGTCCGCTCGGGCTGGTCGGGGTAGCGCCGCAGTGGCGGCCACGCTCCGGAGAGAGAGAGAGGAGTGTGTGCAGTACTCACACGATGTGGCTGAGGTTGAGCGTCCGCTCGGGCTGGTCGGGGTAGCGCCGCAGTGGCGGCCACGCTCCGGAGAGAGAGAGAGGAGTGTGTGCAGTACTCACACGATGTGGCTGAGGTTGAGCGTCCGCTCGGGCTGGTCGGGGTAGCGCCGCAGTGGCGGCCCCGCTCCGGAGAGAGAGAGAGGAGTGTGTGCAGTACTCACACGATGTGGCTGAGGTTGAGCGTCCGCTCGGGCTGGTCGGGGTAGCGCGGCAGTGGCGGCCCCGCTCCGGAGAGAGAGAGAGGAGTGTGTGCAGTACTCACACGATGTGGCTGAGGTTGAGCGTCCGCTCGGGCTGGTCGGGGTAGCGCGGCAGTGGCGGCCCCGCTCCGGAGAGAGAGAGAGGAGTGTGTGCAGTACTCACACGATGTGGCTGAGGTTGAGCGTCCGCTCGGGCTGGTCGGGGTAGCGCGGCAGTGGCGGCCCCGCTCCGGAGAGAGAGAGAGGAGTGTGTGCAGTACTCACACGATGTGGCTGAGGTTGAGCGTCCGCTCGGGCTGGTCGGGGTAGCGCCGCAGTGGCGGCCCCGCTCCGGAGAGAGAGAGAGGAGTGTGTGCAGTACTCACACGATGTGGCTGAGGTTGAGCGTCCGCTCGGGCTGGTCGGGGTAGCGCCGCAGTGGCGGCCCCGCTCCGGAGAGAGAGAGAGGAGTGTGTGCAGTACTCACACGATGTGGCTGAGGTTGAGCGTCCGCTCGGGCTGGTCGGGGTAGCGTGGCAGGGGCGGCCGCGCACGTTCCGGCACGCAGCGGAAAGACTTGCGCAGCGTCGCACCGATCTGCTTCGACGGCGACTTCTGCCACATCATAATCATATTTTTATTTGCTCAAAAACATGGCATCCTAACTAATATTATAAATGCGAAAGTGAGTTTGTTTGTTTGTTACGCTTTCACGCCGTAACTACTAAACCGATCATCATGAAATTTTGCATACAAGTTCTCTGAAGTGCGGAGAAGGACATAGGCTACTTTTTATCCCGGGAAAAAATGCTATTCCCGAGGGATCGACATTGACGCGGGCGAAGCCGCGGGCGAAAGCTAGTTATATTATAAAATGCTACAGAGTTTGCAATTGTTTGTTTTTCGTGTATGTAAGTGGCTAACACTGGTGTCAGATTTTTAAGCTGCCTTAAGGCATCTGACATTGCTTGACGACTATCATCAATTAGGCTTAACGTGCCTTCCGAAGCACGGAGGAGCTCGAGATATTTTCATGCCACTTGTGGTGGAGCGTGCCACAAGTAGGGATTACTCCCGGGGTTACTTAACATGCTCAATAATAATTAACTTACATAAGCTGCGTACTCCTTGACTTCGTGCTCATTCGTGTGCGTGGCGGACACGCGGCCTCGCCAGAAACAGTCCTGACAGAGCGTGTAGTTAGCGCATCTCGTGCACCGGTAGCGGAACCCAGTGAGCGAGCTGCGGCGACAAGCGCTACACGCTAGCGGGTGGACCACTAGAAACAAATATTGCTCACTTAATAGGCATTAGTCGTGGTAGAGATAAATATAGAGAAAAAAATAAACGTCGTCTGCGTTCCGTGTGCAAAAGAGAGCGCGGAACAGGCGCTAGAGACACGATTGGCCTAAACGTTCGGCTTGTGACATATCTATCTCTCGGCTACCGTTATCACGGAAAATTATCGACTTTACAGACAACCAATTCTTTTTATGTTACTACGGAAAAGAATCCAAAAATAAACATAAGAAAGAAATTGTTTGTATTTTTGTATTGAAAGCTCTATATGAGTAAGTTTCGGTTTGAACTGATGACACAATAAACTTGGTTAACATTATTGACGTGATAACGTTTTATAAATCGAAGAACGCCGGCTGCACACACGAAAACGAGTCACGTTCCGTGTGCAAGCAAGAGCGCGGAACAAGCGATAGAGGCACGATCGGCCTAAGCGTTCACCTTGTGATGGACGACAATTAACGATAGCGGTAGAAGATACATATCTTCTCTTCTAACGTTATCGTAAAATTATCGTCCGTAAACCGACTTTACAGACCAAATTTTTTTTTATGGTACTACGGAAAATCCCTCCAATAATAAATCAGAAAAAAATACTTTGTAATTTCGTATTGAAAGCTCTATAAATAAGTTTCGGCTTGAACTGATGACACAACTCTATGGTTAATATTGTTCGTAATCGTAACATACTTTGCAATCTGAACTTGAACCCAAGGAAGCTCCAAAGGCCAGATTAAAGTACTGGGAAAATCTGTACCCTCAATCATCATACTCCTCACCGCGCATTCAACCTCGGCGCCGAAATTCTCCACCATACTCCATTCCCCTTATACGTATTAAGGCTTACGTCACCTACACAACTACCCGACTTTTACAAGTAAGGTATTTAATTCAAATCATTTTACAATGAATTTTTTCACCATATTTTATTTCTTAATTGTATAAGAATGGAGAAGGAGATACTTATAACTTACCATTCTCAACACTAGCGAGGCGATGTAATAGAGGCAGCCAAACGAGGCATGGAGGTCCTGGATCTGACATTAAAGTGTCCAGAAAATCGTTCACAGTTATTTTCCCATTCTGAAAGAAAACAGTTTAGTTATGTATGATTTTATAGGTTACTAGGTCCGCCCCGGCTCGGCACCGGTAGATAGGTATTTAAAAAATATACTATAGCATCGTCATGTTTATCAGGGATATAGTAATAGTAAGATAATGTAAAAGTAAAAAGCCATTTATTGCCATACACAGGTAAGTACATATCATTCACAATTTATAAAATTACCTATAGAAATATTTTACAACTTAAGTTCCTAATTTAATGTTGGCAAAGGAATACCTCAGCTAATGTAGGAATCTAATAGTGAAAGAATTTTTCAAATCGATCCAGTGATTTCAGAGCCTATTCAATGCAAACAAACAAACAATCAAATCTTCCCTCTTTGTAATATTAGTATAAAGTATAGAAGTATAGACAATGCCATCTTAAAGACATGATTTCATCATGCTTCAAATCTCATCATCATATCCGTATAATTGATTTATCATCTGAGATAAGAGCGGCACGATCGGCCTAAGCGTACGGCTTGTGATTATGATGCATCTACGAGTATCTCTTTTCCATTGTTATCACGTAAAATTTATTGTCCGTAAAAGTCAAAGATTTATTTAGAAAATAGGCCTTTTTCAGGCTCTTTTTCATGTCAATTCACATTTTAAATAATACTTATTAAATTATATTCAAATTATTAATAATTCTTCAAAATTATTTGCTATTTCGGGTGATAACAAAACCAATAAATCAAAGATTATAAAAAATTGGTCACCTGTTCTTAAGTCATATTATGAGTGTTCGAACCTGACTTTGTTTTATATTAAGATTTTAGTACACACCTGGTTAAATATCGACAAAGCCAGTGAGTCATTATAGCTGAAAGATGGCGACTCATACACAGCGGCTGGTAATGCTAACACCTCCCTCAGATAGTCAGATAATCTCTTCATTAGTAAGTGACCATTGCCGTCTGATAACTGGGAGAATATATCTGCAAAAAGAAATTAAGTTTTAACCGCATGTGCCTTTGAATCACAGAGTCCCCGGTTCAATCCCCAGTAAAAAAGAAAACAATCTTTTTCAGATTGGTCTGAATCTTGGATGTTTATCTATATGTATTTATTAAGGGGCTAGCTATATATTAGTAAGGGGCTAGCTAGCTCAATCTGAGTAATTTGTTCCTAGGTATATATTTATCTATCTAAGTCTAGTATCGTCACATTACTTTTCCTCTCTCTTTATTATCTTTTTCTTCCTTTTTCAGTATGGTAAAGGGGAACACCTGCACACAAATCTATCGCTTAGTGTTTAAAATTCAAGACTGAAAGAAAAATTTGCAAATGGGCTTTTGTGTTTATTACTTATACACAATAAAAGATGTTGGCATGTTTGTAATTGTTTAAAATACTCACATCTAAGTTTGTCCATGAGTTTGCCAGCGCACATCGTTGCGAGCGCCACTTTTATTGAGAACACCCTAATTTTCCCCACATTCTCCCTGTAAAACAACAATAAAGCAAACTTTAGTATAACCGACTTTAGTACCTGGTTTAAGCCAGACCAAAATAAGTCAACATTTATTACTTTGACGTGAGCGGGTAATGGTTTAAACTAGGTTCTAAAGTTATTCCTCGTTTTATAATAAAACGAAGAGAGTGTTGAATAGCTTAGCACGAATTTAGATATTCTGCATATTGGAATCTATAGAACTTACTTTAGAGGCTCTACTACTACTCACTCGACCACAGACGGGAGGTAAATTTCGCTAGGTTTCTATGTGATCAAAACAGGAGCTAGTGATAGTCCCGAAACATAGGCCAAAACGTTGGTATTGTTGATCGAAGGCCAAAACCCACCAAAAATATAGCCGATAGCGGGGACTATCCATTTCCATTACTAACACAACTAAATATAAGTTTACTAACAAATAATGGAGAGTCCATTGCTATCTGAAATAGCTGTCTGAAAATAAACACTTTAATTTTAAAAACAGTGCAATTTTAGTGCTATTTCCTTTGAATATTAAATTACATTTCTGCACTTTAAAAATTGTAGAGTAAAAAGTTAGAGCAAAAAAGTTATCTAAGATTTTATCCTCAGAATTAATAAATTCGTGCCAAGCTTTGAATAGCTTGGCACGAATTTATTAATTCTTCTCTTCTAAAGCTCACCCGACTTTAGACTACCCAAGGGTAATTGCATGAGACCCATTTATCTTTTTAAGGCCATTTTTTTTTCTAAGGATGCAAATAAAGTATTGAAGTATTTTTGCATGAGGTATTAAAAAAATATTTTTCAACCCAACAGTGCGGCGCCAAAAGTGTATCAAAGTCCCAGTAATTTTTTAGGTTGTATTTTTATACCTATCCTGTGCTCTACAAATAATACCTGCATTGTATAAAAAAGCCCTGGCTTTTTAGTCTTTTGGTCTGCATCAACACTAAGGCTAAACTCATATAAGGAATACCAGACACAATTAGTAAAACCATGTATATTTGCGCAGATCTGCAATGATGTAGTAATGACTGTAATAGAATTTTAAACCTACCTTATGTGGTGCACACACCAAAATAACCATTATTGCATGAAAAATCTTAAGTTGTCGTTGTCTATACACCGGCCCGTCGGCACGCGCGTGCGCATGCCGCTGGAGTGTATGAAAATGATGCCGCCGGCTTTCCCGGGTAGAGCCGGCGGGACGGCGGCTTCGGTGTGTGAGTGAGACAGCTTTATGCCGGCGGCCTCGAACGGCTCTAATTTTTTTTTATTAAAATAATATTTATGTTAATATCTTACCCAGTACTATATGCAGAGAGCAGCCAATTCAACAACAATGCTGAACAAGCCTCCACAGAAACCTGATGAGCGGGAGGAAGTCTCTTATTCAAGTTGTGGTACAAGGAAGACACCAGCGTCTCTAGCCGGGTTACATTCACACAGGCATTTGGTTCTAGCGTGTTGAGGGCATTTTCCCTGAATGCCTCTATTACATTCCAAATGTCTATCACATGTACTGGAACAAAGAGAAATTCAAATTATTACTTTGTTTAACTTTTGTCCACATTTTATTAGTAAAAGTTCAGTTCAATTAGTGCAAAAGTTAGTCAATATAGTTTTTAAACACCAACTAGGAGTCAAAGTGATGGCCATGACCAAAACAGGGCTTATTACCAGTACCAAATTCACATTATAAGTACCGGTATTTCCATGTTACAATTTTAACGGTAATTATGGGTATCAGTAATCTGGTAACATAACGATATAATATTGTTAAAAATTAACGGTAATTTTACCGGTAACTACGCCTTGTGGCCGTCCCCCACGAAAATCGACTTTTAAACCACATTTTCGGCCCTCATCTAGCGCTGCGCACAACACAAAATATCAACGCTGCGCATGTGCTATCACTATTTGTTTGTTTTTCGTGTATGTTACACTGGTGTCAGTTTTTTATAATTAACTTTAAAGACACTTTAGAAACTTTAAAAAGTAAACATTAGAATTTAGTATAAGGAAAAAATATTTTACTTCTGTCCGTGACAGTACACAGTACATTACTCACAGTTACACTTTTTCTGCACATATCGGAGCTTGCAAGCTGTTCTATATGATGCAAATCTGATCAGATCATAGTTCTGTTCCCGCATCTCTTGCAGGAGCTGGGAGCGAGGGTCGGAAGAGCCCACACTGGGGCTGGGCCCTATGCCGCTCATGTTGTCACGTTCTAAGGACATTGCTGCAGCTGAAATATTTAATAAAAATTGCACTGAGATAGGGTACCAATTTGAACATTTTGTGGACATTTACATCACAAGGCTAAGATTCAAAGATTTATGCAGAAAATAAGCCTTTTCAGGCACTTTTACTCATTTCAAAAATATTGGTTGCCTACTGGCCTGAATGGCTTTGTATGATATTTTATATCAATATTTTCTTTTTTTTCTGATTACATGTTATATACAATTTCAATTTATATAATTTTGCTAAGACCAAAAGGTAGGACACTTGTACTATGTATATACTTAAAAATCATTGAGACTTGTTGATCGTACATGAAAACGCTTAGATCTATAAGCTGCATAAATTTATACTAACAAGGTAGGAATGCCTTATATGCTTCAATTTATGTGCTTCTGAATATGTAAGATTCCTAGTTAACTTCTACTTGTTTGTACAATGAGTTACAGCTCAATTCACATTAGATAATGCTGCTTATGTGTGACATTCCGAGTATTCAATATGTCTCTACATAGAAAGCGCTATTTGAAACTAGCCTGAAAGTTGACAACTGTAAACTTGATAATATATTAAATGCAGTAACGTAACATTTAGTTACTGTCTTGAACATACCACTGCAGTTTTAACAGTAGAAATGAGTAGAACTAATAAATATCAATAACAAAACTTTATGATTTGGCATTGGTCCCTCGTGCAAATTTAGAAGCACAGACGAGATAATAATAGAGCAGCGTCTAATAAGACTCTATTAGCACTTAATACATGATACAAACGTTGTAAGAGGAACCAATTAAAGAACAATTGGAGGCAACTATACGTCGCTCCCAGAAATTGCTATGATACCAATTATTTGAAGAAAATTTGTAATAAATTAATTCAAACTGTTCTTACCTTTTGTTGACGGTTAGCTCATAAGTTTGTTGACATGACGATAATTTATTCACGGAGAAGTTCAAATATTTTCAGTTTTATCGATTCAAGATAACATTACCGACAGTTGAATATTTTTATTTTAATGATTACAGTCGAATGTTGGATATTACACATGGATATTTAACTTTAATAATAGCGTGCATGTACTAAAATGCTTCGGTTTTTGTTTTCACTAATGAATAAATTAGATTCACACCACTTTAGTTAATAAATCACCAAATCTCAGAATCAAATCAACCAACATGACAACTCCGTCTGCCATTACAACGTTTCATTTAACGTTAAAGTGCATGCTCAAGACATTATTCTAATAAAATAACTATTAGTGATTTATTCCACAAAGTAAATAAAAGAATACGAGACAAAAACAAAATCAAATAATTTAGTTTTGTTCATACAAACGTTATTTATAATGTAAGAAACAGACTTTTTGTGTAAAGTATTTTGCGTATAATAGAATGTGTAGTAAGTGCTATAGACATTTTATATGTTTTTTTTTTCATAAATCTTTTCTCTATGATCAAAAACCGCGCGAAAGTCGAATAAAAGTATAAATAAATAAAACTAAAAATGTAAAAAGTAGAAACAAGTTTAATAATATTTCTACTCATTTCTTTCTTTATATCCAAATCGTAGTTTATGATTGAAATTATTATTTAATTGTAAATTAATCGTTTGACATTTTAATGCGCAACTTACCTATTAGAAGTAAGGCCTAAATACAGGAATATAAAGATTACTTAGATTTTTTTGTAGGTATAGCTAAAATAAAAACAAAATTGTGTCTAAATATACCTAACCTATTCACTCTGTGCTGAAATTGTATGTGTTGATTGATACGTATATTTTGTTCCCTTTTAGGTTCTCTAATTCTAATGAAGTACTTAACTAATATTATAAAAACTTACCTTCGAAAGTGAGTTTGTACATTTATTTCTTTGTTTTTTTATAATATGCTTTCGCGTCTTAAGTACTAAACCGATCATTATGTTATTCTACACATTGTCTAAGGTATGGAGAAAGACAGTGCAACTTTTATCCCAAAAAAATGCTATTCCTGCGGCGGAGTTTAGGTACCTCATAATCGGAGTTTCGGAGTTCACGGGGGTTACCCCGGTACTCTTAGAGGCTTGCGTGGGGATATAGATCCAACACGTAGAGGCCCTGTGGAGAAGTTGATGTAATGTAATAGGTAATAATCTTATTATTAATAAGTAATAATCTTATTATTATTACCTAAGTAATATTCTTATTAATAATAATTAATAATCTTATGCCGGCAACTTCGTTCGCGTAGGTAGATTTGCATGGGGGCCACGGCTTGTTATAACTGGAGAAAAAAATTAAGTAGCCTACTCTGCTGTCCTACACATACGTCTAAATGTTTATCTACCAAGTTTCATAAAATTCAGTTCATTCGTTTAAGAGTTATGGAGGAACATACTCGGACATTACATACATACACCACACAGAAAAACACTAAAATTTCCTAAATTTAGTTTCAGTATCATGTATTAGATATAGAACTTATATCTGAAAACAAAGTAACTTACTGCACGAAGAACCCTTACAGATTATAATTAGTATTGATTTTATTTATGTGAATTGAATCCATCCAGATCAACGCTATCTATAGTCTGACTGCATGAATCAGTGGTGGATGTACCAGCAGGCTGGGGAGGCTGGGTTTTTATTCCACCCCTTAAAATCTGGAATGGGAGATTTTTAAGGGGCGGAATAAAAACATTTTAGTCTAGCATTTTCATTTTATTCTATTTCGGATAGGTTTCTTCTCAGTAGAGTGCAACTGGGACATATTGTCCTATTGTGCGGCACTAAATACATGCTCACGCGGTTGTCTCAGGGTCGCCCAGTGGGTCGAGGAAATATTTAATGTAATAAAGTTTATACTAACATAGTTTGTGAGTTTCTGTGCTACTAACACAAAAATGACTATACGACGATATTTTATTTATTTATATTATTCCCATTCACCACCCGTGGGTGCGTCACTAGTACAGATAATTGGGCCAAATAATTTATTTACTCACTTTGAGGGCAAATAGGAGTTTGTTACTTACCCGTATTTAGACGCACTGAAATTGTGTCGATGATTAGAGGTGGATTTTATTGTCTTACTTACGACCCTGGGCGCAAGAAAACGCAGTTACAGTTATCTAACATTTATTTTATAAATGAACACAGTTTACATCTGTTTACATTGATTTTCGCAGATAAAACTATATTTTTCTTTATTTACAAAATATACGTATCATTTCATATCGCACAACACATTTTTACACTATTTTTAACTCTCCCGGAGCATACAATTTCGATATATTTGTATATAATTAAAATCTCTAAAGTTAACTAAGATATTTTTATTAATGCTACACATACATGAATAAGCTTGTAGCAACCAACATCTACACACTATGCCATACTATAAAGCATTGATTTTTTTTACAGAAAAATATACATATTAAAATGATATATTAAGATATGTAGGTAAGTACTTACAGCTCAATAAACAACAAGAAATAAGAATCTCATTTCTACTAGGTACCATAATTTTTGGTTGTCTAATTCATAACAAAATATTTGACACAGAACAACTAACTACATATAGATAACATATAACATTTATATATTTTGGCGTTTTCTAATATTTATTGAAACGTTATTTTATTACTTAGTTACAACTACAAAGTATCTATTTATTGTTATCGCTACATGGATTTAAACCTTATTCGTAGCCTACATGTGTTATTAAATATAGGAGCCGACGGATGAGCTTAGGTAGGTATTATCGGACATCGGACATCGTAGCACATGGCAAAAAAACTAGTAGGTAGTAGGTACCATGATAGTTCACGGTTTGATCCATAATACCATGCCGGCCACCTGCCGTACCCATAACTATGACATACTCGTACTTACCTAAGTAAGATCTTGTCATGTCACCATATACAATAAATATAAAAATAAAGTAAATATACAGGGACATGTCACACAAATTGAGCTAGCCCCACAGTAAGTTGTGAACTTGTGTCGTAGGATACTAACTCAACGATACTATATTTTATAATAGATACTTATATAGATAAACATCCAAGACCCAGGTCAGTCTGAAAAAGATCGTTTTCTATCTTGACCTGGCCGTGGATCGAACCCAGGCACCCTCGTGTCGCAAGGTGGCGTGTTGACCACTGCACCACGGAGTAGGAACAATAGTTACCTACTCTGATTATTGTTTTCAAAACGGATTAACTGCAAGAAAGAACTAGTCGAAAGCGAAGTGCACTCCCATGGTGACGAGTTTTTTACATACCTACAAGTTTCTCTAAGTTAATGACTCACTAAATTTTATGTCTTCCCTTTACCTATGTAATAAAATTGTCTTCTTCTTCGCGCTCAGGGGAACAATGTTTTTCGTGTCCGCGGAAATCCTGAATTCACATGTGCTCTCTGAGCGGTGGTTGCCGAATGTCCTAAAATTACTATGGCCTCCCAGCATGACATGTAGCAAAGTCAACAAATGTAAGTAGGTATCTATAAACGTTGCGATTTTTACATGCTTGATTATTTGTTTGAACATATGAAAACCACTTTGTATGCAGCGCCATTTTTAGTGTTGGAAAAGGTGGAGTCCAAAATAAAGGAAATGAAAATTAAATACATATTTATCTAAGTACTTACGTACGATAAATCCGTTTAGCCATTATTAGGTATACCTACATATCTATATTGAAATCCATTATTTTTTGTCTAATCAATAAAGACAAAATCATCTACAGTATTTTTCATACAATATATATTTTCGTTATTTTTTTAATATAATTAAACGCATGTGTACATTACTCAGGTATAGATATATAGGATATAAGAAGATACAAGTACTACATATATACAAAATTATTGTGTTTGTCACAGATTTGTTCAAAGACATTGGTCCAGAATAGGACGATACGTTATTAAATATATCTGATAAACGATTACAAGTATATCGCCCTAATTAATATGAACGGAAATTATTATATAAGAAAATTTAAAAATAATTTGTCGAGCGACCGGCCGTAAAAAACTTGCCATATCACATTATATTATGAATTCCGTCATAATAGGTGTTTCCGGTCTCCGTAACACTACTGTTGAGGATGCAATCGGAAAAACTATGTGATGAAAAAGATACCACAAAAATATGGCCACACGGCTGTGATAGAGCCAAGTAAAATAATACTGCTTTGTGTTTGTAAAGATATTGTTTAGAAAAATAATAACCCACGAAATATTTACCTAGTACTTATAAGAAATTCCAAATTTGCTATTCTCCAAAAATTAAAGAATCACAGTATGAAAAATAATTTTAAGTACATATCTAATTTACTATACAGCAACTTATTGATATTAAGTACATACAGTTGATTAATTCTTAGCTTACATTAAAGATAAGAACAGGTTTCATTTCTTCCATGAGAAATTTTCCCTTTTCCTTCACATATTCTCACCAACAAGCAATAACATAGATTCTTCTTGTTAAGTCTGCTATGTCAGGTGGCATAGGTTATCTGAGTACAACAGATCACATATCGCCTTCACAAAGGTAAAGTATTTTGTTGTGCCGTGAAAACAGCAATTGGCGAGTCTTGGCAGTGCAACCGATTCTTATACTGCGACTGCAAAGGGCATGACGTTTTCTTATACTGTTACACATACTTCATGGATGTTCTATTACACCCAACTTTTTTAGTTTGGGGCTCTTTCCCAAAGATTTATAAACTTAATTTGATCAACTCGCCATTGTTCTTTTCAAGAGAAGTATCTTTGCCATACAAGCCATTCTTCAATCGATTTTAGATGTCCGAAGCTTAAACGTACAGCCAGTGTTTCCAAGTGAATCGACTAACTGGAGCCCCACCTCGAATTGCTTCATGTTCAGATTCTGGTGATATGCAGCAGGCAATGCGCTGGAAAGAATAGGAATATTTTTGTTTATTACCAAAACAAATTTCAAATATTTTCATTTAATAGACAACATTTTGAGATCCCAAGCATAATTTTTTTTTCATATGAATAAAATGAATCATTCTTACAAGTTTATGTGTTGACTGCAAATATACAGTCTATATTTATTTATACATATAAATATATTTTAATAAATACCTCCCGGCAAGTTCCAGGCATAGTCATAAATTTATAGATCCCGACGATGGGTATCATGAGTATGGAAGAACAGGCCAGACCCCAGCCTAGCACCACGGCCCACGGCGGGTATGTGTAGTGTTGGTACTGCAGCGGTTGTTGGTACAGCAACCCGAATACCACCACCCCCTGATAAACACAACATATACATTATTCAAGTACCTAGTAAACTAGTATTGTAGCTAAAACTAACATTATTATTAATAAATAATAATATTTTAAATACCTACATATGTATTCGTTACCATTATTTACTTACGATAATGAAGGTAGGACTGACAAACTTCCAACATATCCTCCAATATAATCCGGGTCTGAAGCCAAGCATCTCCTCCACGTCATCTGAAAACCTTTTCAATCCTGGAATATAAAAACAAGCAATGGTACTTAAAACACTCACAGACTAGTTTACTACTAATGGATCAATAAATACATTCTGATTGTAAATTAATGAAAATGAAGTATATAACTTCCCAAAGTTAGACAAAGGTCTCCCATTTTGATTATCAGGTCAACATATTAGTAGACTATAAAAGAGATATTAGGCATTGTATGAAACACGTACCATAGAACCATGAGACAGCTACTGCTTCGAAAAGTGCCGAGCAAAGGAGTGATATGCCGGCAGCGTATGTGTCTAGCAGATGGAACATGTAAATGCCACCCTGAAATAAACCAAGTACGATGTTTGAAAAATAAGCGTGGAATAAAAAACATAGTAACTGACTTAACCTTCTGACATACATACAGGGTTAAATTGAATGAAAGATCAGATCATTTTTTCACGATGTTTAAGTTGGTCCCATAATTAAAGTTGTTTAGATTCGTGGTCTGAGTCACTCCTTAAACGTTTGCTAATGAATTCAATTTCACCCTGTATATTTGGATTTACTAAATATTTTTAATATATTTTCAGTAATATATTGGAGTTTCATACAATTTTGGAAAAACTTACAGGGGTAATGTTAATACAAGCCACGCAGAATGACACGCAGACAACGAACAGCGTGAAGTGTTCTCGCCGGAGCCAGTGAGCGCCGCTCGAACGCGCTTGATCTAGCAGACCAGTGATCACACACTCCAGACCACCCATCTGATGAATGAAATTAGACATTAATTTTCATCTCCCTAACTAAATCTGGGAAACCTTTTTTAGTTGCAACACATAACCGTGCAAATTATTATGTTGGTTAAATTTGGAATTAGGTACTTATGGTATTTTTCATATAGTTTAACAAGTTCAATGCGGATGGAGATAGGCAATAGTTGGTACTTATGTTATTCAAAAATTTTCCATTAAGATAAGTATTAACAGAACTTGATTGAAACACTACCGTGCACATTACAGTATGAAATCAATATATAGGTATTTACATTTTGTAACTGTTTGTTATTTCTTAAATAAATAAATAACAATAAAAAGTTCGGTATTTTTTATGTGCACGTAGGTATGGGAATGGGAGCTAGGTACTTATTAGATTTATTAATACTTATACTTAAATTACAATTTAAGTATGACTTCTAACGGTTCTTTTGAAATGTCTGTTGTATCTACAGCAAATCTGGCTAGGTGAGGAATAATAGTCCTTTCGCAAAAAGTCTTTCGCTATTCTGGAAAAAAATGGGGAGGGACGAAAAAGAAGGGAAGAAACGGAAAATAGATTCTACCAGCTACTTCAGACAGTAAAAGTCGAGGGAACGGGTAAAAATCTGAGGAGTAGTAGTAAGTAGTAGGTAGGCGATGCGGCTAGCAACCCATCACTATTTTGATTCTACTCACCTAATGCTCACAAACATGATTTACGTAGCTTTTAGGCGTTAATTACCTAGGCTCTGTCTACCTCGCAAAGGAAAAGACGTGATAGAAGGTATATATGTATGTTGTAAAACATGTGAAGGCGCGGTCTCTCCGGAAACTATGGCGCTCATCCCTGTCCTGGGTGCCCGAACCCTTACCAATCCTGCACCCTGGATGATTTGTGTAGCTACTGATATTTTTTTAAATAAACAAATACTCACTCCGGAATCCAATCCAAGCATAATAAGCATGAAGAAGAACAGCATAGCCCATAAACTAGCTCCAGGCAATGTAGCCACTGCTTCGGGGTACACTTGGAACACCAAGCCTGGACCTGAAAATTTGATAATAGATCAGTGGTTCCGACAGACATAAAACAGATGGCACCTGTATCTAGGTAAATAGGTTTTTTGCACAAATTACTAACATTTTTCGTTTGCGATGTACCTTTCTGTGGTCAGGGATGTCTTCCTCAACTACCTGGCCAGTGGTTGTAGCTGTGGCATCAGAAACGCCGGTTTAGCCTCCTGAGCTGCTACTTGCTTTCCCCATTCATCCGTGTGAGTAGTATTTCAAAACCTGCATTCTCTTCTCAAAACCAACATAGCCCTATCCTTCCCCAGTTTAAAAAATATTTCCGATAGTCAGCAGCGTCGGAAACATAAAAAGACAAAGAAACTGTGCTCGCCAACCCAGTTACCAAGCGTGGTGAGTGTGGCAATATCCTCCCGTGGAACGAAGAATCCTTGGGAGAGGCATTTGTCTAGCTGTAGACTTCTTACGGCTGAAACGACGACAATGTTTTACCTTTCAACTTCTTCCTCTCCTCATCCCACCTTTAGGTATGTCGTATCGGAACAGCATCATCCATTTTCCATTTCTTTCGTTACCCTATTTTTCTCCAAATCCACCATCACGGACTCCATCCATCTTTTTTTTGGCCTACCTCTGTTCTAATTTCCAGTAACTTTCATTTCATATGACTCTTCTTCTCTATTCTCTCTAGTCTCCATTCACCCACCTCAACTTTCTTATAATAACCATTGCATCATTTTTTTATTAAGAATGGAAGTAGGCATGCAGTCGCCTTTCATCTGCCACCCTGGTAGGTAGGCCAACACTCCGAACCATACAGAACCACAAGTCTTATCACTGTCACCGAGGTTAAAGGGAAAATTTACAAATTTTCCCTTTAAACTCGTGGAGCATGCGTAGGTCACAAATAAACTTAGTACCTTATTGTTCTGAGCTCAGTACTCATGCGACTAGTTGTATCGATTTTCTGAACGAGTTTGTGGGTTATCCCGGTATTTTTTCGCTAATGTGTCTATAGCACAACGAAAAAATATTAAATTCCCCAATCAATACTAACCTTCAGTAGCGACGGAAGATATCGGCACGCCCTGCTTGTAAGACATGAAGCCCAAATATGTGAAGATCACAAAGCCGGAGAAGAACGACGTGAAACAGTTTACCAGCGTGGTCACCAAGCAGTCTCTGTAAAATAACCACAAATATCTTCATTTAAGGCGTTGCGCGCGGGCGCGGATCGCAGGTAGACGCGTCAAGCTACTTATCGGTGCGAGGATCCCGACCGCTTCCGTTTGTACCTACGCGTTCGTACCTACGTGCGCGCGGCTTGTTTACGATGTAGTACGGCTTTTAGTTACCTACAATAATGAATAGCAACGAGAATGCGTTTGCTTTATTACCTGAGGTGGAGATGAATAGTGAAGGTATTACCTACACTGCAGAGAATGTGATGACAAGTAGTATGGAAAACAATACCCAATTGAATAGGAAGAGAATACAATAGGCACAGGGGCAGGAAGACCAACAAAAAGAAACAGGGAGATAAGTCGGCAAGAAACTTGGACGAGAGTAGCCAGGCCAGGAAAGCAAAAAGATTTGGCCGAACGGACGAGAATGATGTGCCATCAGTACCAGAGGATAAGATTGAAGTTTGCTTAACTTGTTCCGAAAAACTTCCAAAACAGTTTGGCTTAGCAAAAATGATGAAGACAGAAAATATTAAGGATGTCACTAAAGTCAAATACATAAATGCCTACAAAGTATTAATACATTTTAGCCAAGAAGAAAGCGCTGAGGCCATTTTGCATTTAAAAACTCTTCAACGAAAATGGTTTTAAATGCCAAAAAACACTCGAAATCAACCAGTCTTACGGAGTGATTAAAGATGTTGATCTACATTTGAGTGATGAGGAGATATTGGAAGAACTTAGCTGTGACATGGTTATACTAGGCGTGAAACGACTCAAGCGCAAGAATACGAATGATGGACACTGGGAGAGCAGCGAGTCTGTTAGAATATGTTTTAAAGGCTCATCTTTACCTAAGTTTGTGAATATTTTTGATACTAGAGCACAAGTGTACCCATATACTTTTCCGGTGACTCAATGTTCCAGGTGTTGGCGATTTGGTCATTCAATCAAAATGTGCCCCTCTATTAAAATAATATGCCCAAAATGCACCAAAAATCATGTTAATTGTGAAACAGTCCAATTCAAATGCAACAACTGTACTGGAAGACATATGGCAATGGCTAAGGTTTGCCCAATATTTCTTAAGGAAAGGCGTATCAGGGAGATAATGGCAGAATTTAACTGCTCCTACAAAAAGGCCCTCACTTTATACATCCCGCCGCCAACAATGCCTGCAGATATAATGCTGGAAACCATCGAAAGTCCACTGGAGCACGTCGCTCAAGAAGAAATAATCCCTGGCATCAGCAATACTCCCTCAAGCTTAGTTTTTCCAGTGACCTTGGTACCTGATCCTAGCATGACGAAGAAATCTAAGACGGGGAAAAAGAAACAAAAAAAGAAAAATCGTAGAGGAAAAGACGAAGATATTTTCGAGAGTATTTCGGAATTAAGTGAGAGTGACAATAAATCATAAGAGCAACCAATTGAAGAAAACAAAGGAAAACCAAGAGCACAGATATCTTGGCAGAAACTTTACAGAAGGGTTAAAGAAAAATGTTTAGAGAAAGGCAACGAGTCGTGGGAAGAAAAAATAATGAGTTGTGTAAATATAATCATAGAAGCGCTATTATCAACAATCTTGAAATTCATCGCAGATCAGCCTTGTTGTAACTTCATAAAACAATTATGGACTACAACAAACCAAACATTTCAGTAAATTTGCTACAATGGAATGCCCAGATCATGCGCCCGAAAAAAACAGAGTTCGAAGCTATGTTAAACCAGGAGAAGATACACATTGCCATTTTAAGTGAAACGTGGTTAGACCCTGACAGCCAGCTTAGTATCGGAGGATATAACATATTTAGATCTGACCGAAGCGATGGATTTGGAGGTGTGGCCATTCTGACACATAATTCAATAAATGCACAACAATGCAACGTGCAACTTGATAATACGCAGATCCAAATCGTTCATGTGAAAATATTAAATTGTGATCACTTGAAGGAAGTATTCTCACTATATTGCCCGTCATCTGTTAGAACCACTGCCAACGACTGGAGTCAAATTCAAAATTTGGCTGGTAGAAAGTCTTTAGTTGCGGGAGACCTTAACGGCCATCACACCAATTGGTCTACAAAAATAGATCCAAGGGGCGGGCAAATATATGATGCAATTATCGAAAATGACTACATCTCATTAAATGACGGAACACATACTCGAGTCAAACTTGTCAATGGAGTCATTCAGAAATCTTCTCCAGATATATCGCTGGCCTCCACCGACATAGCTCTGAAATTTGAATGGCAAGTGATGAACGAAAATTTAGGTAGCGACCATCTAATGATTAAAATGAAGACTAACATTCCTGCGACGCGTACCTTCAAAAAAAGTTCAATTTCAAGAAAGCCAAATGGTCTGACTACAGGAAAAGCATAGAAAGCCAACTTGAGAGTTTCATTGCATTAAACGACAACCAAACTTGCTATGATGATTTCACCAACATGATGATCAAAGCTGCGAATGAGTCCATTCCTTTTATTAAGAACTACGAGAATCCCTTAGTCACGCAAAAATTCACTCCTAAACCATACTGGAATGAAGACATATCTAGGACTGTGGCGGAGAGGCGTCACTCTCTAGCAAACTTCAGAAAGAACCCTACACCTGGTAATTTTGAGATTTTACAAAATAAGAGCAGAGCAGCGCAAGCGGCGATTCGAAACAACAAATCCAAGTCTTTCAAGGGCTGGTGTGATAGTATAAACAGTGTGACTTCTCCTCGTGAAATGTGGAACAAAATGAGGCTTAAAGGACTTAGGTCTCAAAGAAACAGTGTTACTCCAGAAGCAGCAGAGTCTGTACTCCGCGATCTGGCACCTGACTTTGTGCCACCACATGCCCCGGTTTTTTTACAGAAAACTTTCATTTATCAGCTCCTATTACAATACAAGAACTAAACAACAATATAAAGGAGTCGGATACAGCCCCAGGTTTAGATGGTATTTCGTATTCGATGATCAGACATTTACCAGAACCGGCTAAACATATTTTGGTGTTGCTGTAAATATTTTTTCAACATCAAGCTTTGTACCTAGACAATGGAGAAAAATCTAAATAGTTCCGATCCCAAAACCGGGCGCTGGTGGTGGTACAGCTTCAGGAATGAGACCTATAGCTTTGACATCTTGTCCGTGCAAAATATTTCACACAATTATCTCAAGAAGACTGGAGTGGCACCTTGAGAAAAACTGTACTTGGTCGAACGAAACTGTAGGATTCAGAAGAACTCTATCATCCCTGGACAATTTATCTAGACTGGTGTGTCGGATACAGAGCGGCTTTAGCGAAGGTCTTACCACGGTAAGCTGTTTCATTGATATTAACAGTGCATATAATAATGTTGAGGTATCTAGTCTCCTGCATATTCTGAATGACATCGGAGTGGGGGCCACAATGTGTAACTATCTTTGGGAATTCTTGCATTCTCGCGAAATCTCTATCGAACTGAGTGATAATGAAAAACTAACTCGCATAACAGGAATCGGAATAGCGCAAGGTGATCCCTTATCTCCGTTGTTATTCAATGTAGGTAGCTACACTGGATATTTGCAAAAACCTACCACTGATTGTATCTCAGTATGCCGACGATTTCGTACTCTATGCTAGCCATGAAAAAGTTTCAGAAGCTGTATCCACTGTCCAAGATGCTTTGGAAGTATTGAATGATATGGTAGAGAGCATAGGTTTAAGTATATCTCACAGAAAAACTAAATTTTGCGTATTTTCTAGGGGTATTAAGCGAAACCTGACTTCAGATGGTGTAGCTCTAAAAGTTGATAACAGAAGGATAGAAAGAGTGGACAGCGTAAAGTACTTAGGAATGTGGTTGGACAAAAACTTGCGATGGGGAAAACACATAAATGAGACTAGTAAAAAAGCTTGCAAGTTTTTAAATGTCTTTAAAGTCTTGGCAGGTTCAAAATGGGGTATTCATCCAAAGCATCTAAGACGATTATATATTGCTATTGTACGAAGTAGATTAGACTACGGCAGTTTCTTATATGACAATAGTGCTAAAAGTCATTTAGTTAAATTGGACAAGGTGCAGAATCAAGCAATGAGAGTCATAGGCGGCTTTCTAAAAAGCACGCCACTGCATGTTATGGAAAGTGAGCTGTGTCTTCCACCTTTATTTATTCAAAGACGATACCTTGCCGCCAAATTCTGGTTCAAATCTAAAGCTGTCGACACAAATACCACTATTGATGCTATTAAGGATTTGAATAATTCTAGTATGCATATAGCCAACCAAAATTACTGGTGTAGGATGAAACGGGATGCGGGGCGGCATTTGTTGACCCACAATTGAATGTTTCAGTCAAATTTAATATCACTGGCGATATCTCTATAATGCACTGTGAATTAATCGCAGTATACGAGGCCATACAATACGTAGCATCATTAAATTACTCCCGAATTGTGATAATTTCTGACTCGAAGAGCGCCCTGTTACACTTGGCTCGGATTTCCTCGAATAGTCGAGGATATCCGATAGCCTATAAAATCCTTGACTCACATGATAAGCTACGCTCCTTAAATAGAGTAGTCATTCTGCAATGGATCCCAGCACATATTGGTATCAGGGGTAATGAGGAGGCTGACGTAGCAGCGAAAGAAGCTGAAGTGATGGAATCACCTATGAGTGTCTACGGCTCCACAGTGAGGCTCTTAAAGAAGCAAGAGTGGACTGTCATCGAACATGGAACGAATATTTTGACGAGAGATCACGGCACAAAGGGATTTGGTACAAGACGCTGCAATGTCAGCCTCCTCGCTACCCGTGGTTCGTCGATCACTGCGGTGGCAGAAGTGCAATAGTCGCTCTGATGAGGCTTCGATCCGGACACATTCTATCAAACAAGTTTAAGCATATCGTGGGACTGGCTGACTCTCCAAACTGCACTGAATGCGATACCGTAGAGGACGTACACCATGTGTTGATGGCGTGTGTTCGGAACGAGGCACTCCGCTTCGACATGGGCTTAAGGCGGGACGTGGGCGAGTGTAACAGCATTCTGGCCTCCCCACTATCTGAGGAAGCCAGAAGGCTGTTGCAGTTGTATTTTGCCATATTATGAACTATAACTAATGTTATATAATTATTGTATGTACCTACTAATATGTCTAGTGTATATCTAGTGTATATCTTACGGGGGTGACATATCACTGCGTGACAAAACCCCTTTAAATAATTAAAGATTAAAAAAAAAAAATCTTTATTTAATCCAATAAACATTAAAATATTACATTATAAGAAAAAAACAAAAACATACAAAAAAAAAAACCACATACATAAATAAAATATTTCAAAAGTACCGCCCCGAATCGTACCTGGTTTAAAGGTTCCCATAATGCTAGCTGCGTTTCCCCTCTGAATAGCTATACCACAAATATGTTTTTGTGACATAAATACGTCCTTATATCTTACCTGCATAAAGCCTAGGACCGCAATCCCGTATGAGTAATGCGAGTTAAATGTGAGTATGAATGGGCCGGATCGTCCGGGGAAGTACCACACTCTCACAGAAAATCGACGTTTGAGTAGAAGCTTTACCGCTTCTATGCTTCGTTCGGTGAGTGAGAGAGCCGGCGGCCCATCCTTCCCCCATTTTCTCCCCCTATGTCCTTTCCCCAACTCCTTGAAAGGCTGGCAACGCTCCCTGTTTCACCTTGGTGTTGCAGTTGTCTATGGACATTGCTGGTCGCTTACCATCAGGTGACTCGCTTGCTCGTTTACCTTCCTACATCATAAAAAAAAGAGTAACCTAAGTAGAAAAAAATATGACTCGTTACTCCTAGCAGTGCGTGTACTGAAGAACGTCGCCCGCATAGATGTAAAAAATCGTCGTTGCCCGCCTTATTTGATTTAGAAAACCTGAAATGTTCATGTTTTTGCCCTACCAACAGAATATCAATACTAGTACAAAAAAATCCAGTAGGTAATATAATCAAATCTTTATTACTACTTTATTATAAATATATGAGATAGGCACAACTTTAGGTCAGTATTATATTGTCTTTGCCTACGTCCTTTAGTTCTTTATCTAGTACAGACTATGTATTTGCACAAATTTATGATGATCTATTGAGTACGTAGTTAAGTTAATGCGTAAAAGCGTGATGATCAATACACAGTGACTTTCACATTTACAATTTTATACTATAATATTATAAAGCTAAAGAGTTTGTTTGTTCGCTAACCTCAGGAACTACTGGTTCAAATTGGAAAATTATTTTTGTGTTGGATAGTCCATTTATTGAAGAATGCTTTAGGCTATAAAACATCACGCTGCGACCAATAGGAGCGAAGCATCAATAAAAATGTTTTGAAAACGAGGGAAAATTATGCATCTAGGTATACTAATAAAAAAACTAATTAATCATAATATCAGAAATTGCCGCGGACGAAGTTGCGGGCAACAGCTAGTTAAGTAATAAATTAGCAGGCGTAGCCAAAATTTGTATTTGGATGAACAGTGCCAGCCCAAGCCTAGGTAGTTAGCTAGCAGAACAGACACTATTTGAATTGCGGTAAAAGCGGCTGCGAATTTTTTGCGATAACCTACGTTTGCAATAAACCAATACTCAAAAGTAACACAAGCGAGCGGGTGCGTACAACAATTTTCACTTACTGTGTTGTATGTAACCATACATTTGTAGAAAGTTGGTATATTTAAACAGTAATTTCAAAGATTTCAGAGAGGGATACGACACCCGTAACTCCCTCTGTCTACGCCTCGTTTCTATTGGCTTAATTACCTGTAGCAGTTATTGTGGAAAGTGTTGTAGCTTGCATACGACAGGTGAACTCCAAATCCTGCTCCGACTGAGTAAAATATCTGTACTGCTGCATCGACCCACACCTAGAATGACAGAAATGTGCATCATTTTCTTCAAATCTATGGAAATATACTTAGGTATCTTAGTGCAGGACAAAGCATTGAATTCATCACGGAAATTGAAAGCTTTCAGTTGATCAAACGAATGATTGGATACACTGTCTGATGACGTCCGTCAAGATTATCTGACGTATTGGGAAAGTAGCACTCCCACTGTGGATAGCCAACAGTTTTTTGGTCCCATGCTGGTCATACGTGGGCTATATGCCACTGGTCACCGCATCCACGACATGAGAAGCATGAGAGCATGACCACAGCCGGCCAGACTCCTCGCAATTGGCCCAAGCGCATACATTGTTATTGTACCTTTACAATTGTTTTCATTAACTACGAGTTCACGTACTTCCATTATTCATTCAATCATCCTTAAGAGGAAATCGTAGGGCCTTCCTTCCATAAAAGCGTAGTCCCCTGATTCCTCGTCAGATAATACCAGTAGAGGAATGATTTTTTACAAAATAAATCTGTGGATATATTAGCATGTCCCTATGTTTTAATTTTTTCTTATCTTTCTTAATATATATAAATCTCGTGTCACAATGTTTGTCCTCAATGGACTCCTAAACCACTTAACCGATTATAATAAAATTCGCACACCATGTGCAGTTCGATCCAACTTGAGAGATAGGATAGTTTTTAACTTATGGCGAAACGAAGTTCGCCGGGGCAGCTAGTTGAATTATATAAAGAGATATGAACCTTCAAAAACCTGAAAAATTGGTAAGAATTTCCTTTGTGTTCAAACATCTAAAAAACAATTTAAACGCGATTATATTGGAAAAAGAAAACAAAGAAACACAGTCATAACTTAAAAAATAAATTAAATCGGTTTGGGACAAGTAATCAGGGGACTATAAAGCTTCAATTTTGTGTACTTTTCATAGGTATTTTCGGTCCGAGCTGCAGTTGTCTCTATCGCACTCTGCGGGAGTTGTTTGGGCACGTGGCGCGACTGCAATAGATTTTACAAATACCTATTTTTCAATTCTCTCGAGCTTAGTGTTTCCTCTCCATAGTTTCGGACCTTCACCACTATTCCAGAGATACTAAACTTAAGGAGTTCGTTCAAATATTGCCTACTTTTCTTCAAGAAACCTTGGTAACAATTTACCTGTGTGTCCTTGAGCCTGGTTAGTTCTGGTTGCAAATAGTAAGCTATTCCTCGAGTAGCGCCAGGTAGAAGTAAACCTCTTGCTAATAAGATGGAGAGCACCACATACGGCATGGTAGCAGTTAGCCACACCACTTTACCTGAAAGCATAGATTAAAAATGTCTTCCTCAACTGCTGGCCGATGGTTGTGGATAAGGCATCGGGTACGAGGCGCTCGGCCTTTCAAGCTACTCTTGCTTTTCTCCCTTTCATTTTCCCACACGAGTGAGTAGTATCCCAATACCTTATTCCATTCCCACATTCAACAAATTCCTATCATTCCAACGTATACGTGCTTACGCTTTGCTAATTATCAAAATGAAACTGCGTAGGCCAACACGCCCGTCATGCTCATGTGTGGTGAGTATGGCAATCCTCTCAAGAAAAGTTCACACAGTTGCTTAGCTTCAAGACTGTCTAAAGGTCAAATTAAACTAATCCCAAATAGAATATGGTACAACTATCATTATTTCTATAAAAGGTGACTCAAATACTGTTCAGATTCAGACTATGACTAAGGGGCGCTCATCAAACTTTAAAGCATGTCATTGTTAAAGTTGTTTCCTCAGCCGATGACTGACTGAAGAACGACCATAGGTATGATGATATAGCCTTTGACTACAAATACGTAGCATTTATTGAACTTCTCAATAGTTTCATATACAGATTTGGAGTTTTGTGTGTACAGGGTGTTTGTTGCGTCTGTTTTTCTAAATGTTCAAATCAAGATATCTCCAAAACTAGCGTGCCGATGTTTTTAAATTTGTAACTAAAACATTTTTCTATGGAAGCCAGCTCTTAAAATATTTACATTTAATTTAAATTAACCTTAAATAACATATAAAAACACTGTAGAAAAATTCAAATCAAGTTCTTACCTGAACTCTTGACACCTTTGAAGAGAGATAAGTACAGCGTGACATAGACCAATCCAAGACACAGAGCCAGCTGCCACTTAGGAAGACCCAAGTCATTCAGTCCCTCAGAATGCTGCATCTCCAAGACCGCGCGGCTGAAACAATAATAAGCCGAAAAACGCTCACTTTTTTTGAATACCTTATCACTTTGGTCCTTCAAAAGGCTTACAGGTACTTTATTAGTCGGCAACGCATCAGCACATCCTCTGGTGTTGCACATGTCCATGGGCGACGGTGACACTTTCCATCGTGGCTCGTCTTGAGCTTTGCCGACAAACATATATAAAAAAAGATCAATAATAAAAAAAAATGCAAATTTAACATCTGTGGCAGCGAATGTCACGCGATCATCAGCGAACCTCGAACCTTTGCTGGCACGTAGTTCACGCATATCGTTTCTTTTTTTAAAGTAAACCTTTTTAATTATAGACATCCACCCAGATACTGTCAAGTATACAACACGTCGACCATATCGTACTTTCGTGTTATTAATGCACAAGTTGGTAGACAAGTCCAACACAAAACTATTGGGAAAACTTATAGCCGTGTGGTTTCCGGCAGAGTAGAATAGGGCCACTCCAACTCTTCCCATGGATGTCGTAAGAGGCGACTTAGGAAATACAAGCTAAACAAAGCTCATAAACATCAATGAGACCTCTCCAACCCGTCTGGCCAGCGAGGAGAGTGTAGGCCAAATCCTCTGTCTGCTCTGGCCAAGTATGGCTCCGGTAGTACAAAGAGGGTCGTGCTCCTGCAGTGGAGACTAAAAAGACCTGATGATGATGATGATGATAGCGAAGATCAATTTAATGTGTATGTCGTATAGCAACATAAAATGCATCGTAGAGGCGTTCAGTTTAAGATTAGATAATCTCTACCATTTCTATACTCACTGGAAGAACTCTGAAGCTGGTGTGAAGTGTGACAGCGGGCCTTGGTACTTCAAGTCGGTTCGGTTGGTATTATTGTTCCTGGTTGCATCCCAGCACTGCTCCGTGTTCCAGGAATTGTCGCAGTGCAGCCAGGGCAGCTCGGACCGGGCTGATGACACCAGGAAGTAGAAGGCCCAACCTGATCGATAAATAATTATTATAAAGGGTGCATACTTATACTATATTTTTTGCTTCTGTTTACTAACATGATAAAAGTGACCTTTTAGTCTTCCTATATCTGGCAGCATAGAATCGCGCCTGAACCCTAGGCTCGGTCCTAGGCCCTGTTTACCCCGTAAGCAACAAAGACGAGATTTGTATACGCCAAATCATATTACAGCAAGAATGCTGTCATAAAGTGGACCTGCACCACGGCTGACGTGCTCATACGAGAAGAAATAATGTATGTATTTAGTGGGAGATTACTTCACTATATCTGTGGAGGTCAGGGGTGTCATCCTCAACGATCTGTCCGGTGGTTGCAGGTATGGCATCGGATCCGCACTCCCGGCCTCCCGAGCTTCTACTTGCTTTTTCCCTAATCATCCGCGTGAGTAGTATCCTAATACTAAAATCCTATCTTTCAATGCCTCCAATGGGCAGTAGCTTCGTAAACATAAGAAGCTAAAGAAACTGCACTCGCCAACCCGCCTGCCATGTGTGGTGAGCATGGCAATATCCTCCCATGGAACGAATCCTTGGGAGAAGCCTGTTAGCAACTTCAACATTTTAGTATAAATATTCTTTATTGTCTATGCTTAATTTTCTATATTGTCTGTGAACCATTGTATCTTTCTTCCGTTTTGAACTTTAATGGCAGAATACGCGAAGTACAACACCTCCGGTCCTTTTTATTCACCAGCCCTATTTACAGTCTACTACAATAATTATTATTTTTAAACAAGGGCTTTGTGGTATGTATGTCCAATAGTGGTCTTCTTACGGCTCAATTGATGGTGACCAGTCAATGCACGGCCCGGTAAAAAAAAATCCAAGGTGTGTTTTAATTTCGTCACAATAATACCGGGAAGAGATAATAGAGAGTGAGAGTAATCTTTTTAACGCATATTGGTAGATACTTATTTGAAATGAGTTCTATTAACTTTTGGCTAGTCTTTTTAACCTAATTATCAAGATACATGCATAAAATTCGGAACGAAACTACATGGCCTGTAGTAAATTTTTACGATATAAAATTTGGAGTTCCGCCAGCCATACTCAAGTTGAATTATCGTGTATTGTAGTCTTTAAACACATCATTTTACAGTGAACATTTGCAATAAGAATTCATGATCTATAAAGAACTATACTCATTTGCAAGTAGTATTCTTTACAAGCATATTGTCCCAATGCTGGGTAAAGGCCTCTCTCATATCTTTCCACTTGTCCCTGTCTATCTAAATCGCTTTCTCGGCCTACCTATGTGATGACAACCTTCTTCAGTAACCATTCTGTTGCTATCCTGGCCCTCTCTTGCAATGCATTCTACCGAGAGGCCCCGCCCAATTCCATGTTGGTACAGTAGTTTTGCTGCCATTGCTGCCCAGCCCACATCAGTGATCGTCGTTTTTAAGGTTGGTATGAATTTATGAAAGTTTTTATTTATTCCACCGTTGCGTCTAAATACCTCCACGAATTTAGACGAATTGTCGTTGGAATCCTTCCTCCCCCCTAAGTGACTTAGGCTATTAAGTTATTGCCGAGGTATTCGTGTTTCTTCTTTTAAAAGCTTGTTATCCGTGTGCTTATACGAGTACGTTGCCTTGGATGTGGGATAATGAAAGACAAAACTTAAAATGTAAGACTTACCTATGATTACGTTATAATAAAATGACACGTAGAAAGCAACCATAACAGCACAGAATCCGACTCCTGAAAAAGAAACCGCATTTAGTTCTTATTCTTGTCCTAGTAGTGGACTACGTATGTAAGTACTAACACGTCCCCCCCCCTCCCCCCCCCCCCCCCCCAGTTAGTTTTCTCTTCAGCTAGCTCTTCATGTGACGAAAAGAAAACCGCCTTAGTATGTCTTTGATATGTATAATCATAAATATTAAGTAGCGTAGTAGTCAAAGTAAAGTCACAGCATAAAGTTTATCTCAGTGCCAATGTTGGGGATTATTTAAAGATTTTTCCTCACCTTTAAACAAGGGGCAGATTTTCCACAGCGTGATAGGGCCTTGCCGGTTGTACTGTCCAAGGATCAGCTCCATGTAGAACAGAGGGACGGCTCCAAAAATCAACATCAGTGTGTAAGGTATCAGGAATGCACCTGGTTAATAAGAAAAGTTCGTAACTAATAAAGGTATTCGAAGTTGTGTATAATTTTTAAACCACGAATTCACCACGCTTAGGAACGACTTGGGAAGCTGGTTTTTTCCCGCGTTTCGCTAGGAGCGATGGCGTGACGTCATCCAGTTATAAATCTGATAGCTCCTCCCGAGTTAACAACCCAATAAATTTCATGTTACTATACCAATGTAGATATTACCTCCTCCGTTCCGGTAGCAGAGATATGGAAACCTCCACACATTCGCCAAATCCACTGCGAATCCGATGATTGAGAGGAGAAAATCGGCACCTGTACCCCATGTCTCTCGTCCGTCATTTGGTTCTGTCGGAAAAGCAAAAAATAAATAAGGAACAATAGCCTAGTTTTATTTTTTTTTTCTTTTGTAGATTAAACAAAAAATGAGAAAGACATCGCCCGGTAAGATTCCGTGTGACGTTAAAAGCGTAGCAACTTTTTCGCAAACTATGACGTCACGAACCCCCAAGGAAACTTTGACGTGCTTCATCTTATTGTGAACTTGTACCGTAGGATACTAACTCAACGATATTTTATGATAGATACTTATATAGATAAACAGTCAAGACCCAGGTAACTCTGAAAAAGATTGTTTCCATCATGATCTGACGGGAGATCGAACCCGCGGTCACTCTCGTGTCGCAGGCTGGCGTGTTAACCACTGCGCCACGGAGCTCGCCAATTATCAAACGCAACCAAAGCTAGCAGCTTGTTATACCTACAATGAAGTTATATGTTCATTTGAATGACCCTTACGCGTCAAGGCGCAAATCTAATTTGGTATCCCATTTCATTTGATTATGACGGGTGAAGCTGAAGGCCTCGTGGAAAAATCGCCATACAGGTGTAGCTTTCAGGATATCGAATATCCTGCCTGACCGATTCAAGGGTATAGAAATACGAGTAAGTAAGGAGTCATAACTTAAGTAAGGTATTATGTTTTTAGATTATATATATATATAAATATATCTACTAGCTTTCGCTTTTAAAAACTCAAGTGTCGTATGGTGTAAGTTATTCACTAAATGTGAAAGGAATCTGTCTTTGATGAAAATTAGTAATCTTTTAGATAAACAAGGATGTATAAAATATTTATTTATCTTATAAATGGATGGCCTGATTTTGACAAAATATGTCTAAGAACCATCACCAAACAACTTGTTTTAAATAAAAAAAATGGAACTAAATCGGTTTACTTGTGTAAGAGCTACGGTGCTCACCTGTGTAAGAGTTATGGGGCCCGGGAAAGGACATAGAGAACTTTCATTCCGGAAATAGGTACTGTTCGATAGGGACTACTAATGATATTGTCAAAAAACCTTGTGAGGTCTCACAGTGCGGTATTTTTAAGTTGAATTTACAGATACGCAGTGTAAAAGACTTACTTTTGTAGCAAGAATACTTAGTTTGTGTCTCTGTCTGTGGCACCCACAGACAGAGACACAAACTAAGTATTCTTACGCCTGGCGTAGTCGGTTGAAAGGACTCCATATCACGGATATATCTTATTAGTATTCTGGTTTCATTGCTTCTTTTAATTGGACTGTTAATGCCTTTGCTCAAAAAACAAACATTGCAATTCAATAATTGATTACAATACTACGCGTCGCTACTGCCTGTTTTCTGAACTCAAGCTTAAGGTATATGGGATACAACATATAATTAGTACCAAACAAGATAAGACAAAAAATACGTGTTTTGGGCAAAGAATATATACACTACGTTTTGGAAGTTTTTATTCTAAGCCAATTTTTTTACAAATCGTTTTTAAAGTAAGTACTGCAAATTTGATGCAATTCAGTGATGAGGAGTTCTCCAGCAACAGACCAGCACGTTGACATAATTTTATTGCATTGTCATCCGGTTAACATGGGCCAAGTGTAAAGACAAATAATACCCACGCATAGGTATTTTTTAACAAAACTCACCAGCTTTGATACTGTTGGCTCTAACTTGTTTGTTGTTTTCGTTGTAAAAGCTCTCCTCTTCAATTTGGATCTTCGGCTCCTCTGAGGACAAATTTCACATTAAAAATGTACGTATATAAATGTGCTGTATTTATATGACATTGAAAAGGCAAATTGAGTATTTTGCGCGAACGAAGCGAGATCTCACATCCAACGTAGTAAACATATACACATATATGTTATACAGTTACGTATATATGTTATACAGTTAAGTTACATTTTATAAGAAAAAGCTATGGAACCTTTCGATTTTAAATTTAATACGTATCTTATCCTAATCCTAACAATTTAAACTATTTTAATAGTATAAATGCGAAAATAACTCTGCCTGTCTGTCCGTTACCACTTAACGCTTCAACTACTGAACCGATTGCGATGGAATATGTTATAGAGATAGTTATGGGGCCCGGGAAAGGACATAGAGAACTTTTTAAATAGGTACTGTTCGATAGGGACTACTAATGATATTGTCAAAAAACCTTGTGAGGTCTCACAGTGCGGTATTTTTAAGTTGAATTTACAGATACGCAGTGTAAAAGACTTACTTTTGTAGCAAGATAATGTGACTACAGAGCCCTTTGTCGATTTGTGATCTGAAAAAATAAAACCATAAGTAAGTATCTTTATTAAGTGTGTACTAAAACGACCTACACAACTCAATTAGTCAAGTCGACATAGCAAGACTTATATACAGAAAAGAGAAGTTATAAGGACGTCTCGCTCTGTTGTAGAGGTTCATCCCGCTCTGTTGAATGACAAATTGAACCGTGTATAGGCCGTTTAGTATTAATCTTATCTTATAAATACATAATTATCACACCTATTTTCCATGAGAGTTTTTACTTGCTACGATACGAAAAATTTCTGAAACTTATTTTAAGTGTTTATATTTTGCACTCACAATGCTAGACATGGCCTTAAGGCATCTAAGCCTACGGCCGAAAGGCCTTACTTTGTAGCCTTAAGCTCTCTAAGTCTACCCCGTAAGGGATATTTAGTGATAATATATATGTAATAATATGTACCTACATACACATCTGCACGAATACGTATTCTTTAAGTTTTTCGGACATTATTACTTAACATTTAAGTATATATCATAGCGAATGATCTTTAGTCGGAGATAGTCAAACTTGGCCAATCCAAACATTTCAAATACATTATGTAAATTAAAACTTGTCCAGTCCTTGAAGGGGTGATTTAGGCCATCGATATGAAAAATGCTCCGTGTGGTATCCGAAGGAGTAGAATAGGACCACTCCAAGTCTTCCCGTGGATGTCGTAGAACGCGACTTGGGAAATACAAGCTAAACAAAGCTCTAGACATCTACAAGATTAACTTCTCTGAGACCTCTCAAACCCGTTTGGCCAGCGTGGAGAGTGTAGGCCAAGTCCTCTGGCTGCTCTGGCCAAGTATGGCTCTAGTAGTACAGAGAGGGTCGTGCTTCTGTAGTTGAGACTATAAAGACCTGATGATGATGATGATATGAACAACTTAACCTGTGGGATCAAAGCTGTGAAGTAAAAAAATGGACATGCAGAAATGTTCGGCTGCCCGGTCAATATGTATGGAAACGTCAAAAAATATGTTCCCATAGATAATCTTTCATATATAAGACTTTAAAAATGAAATCATATTCTTTGAAACAAAAAAAGAATTTTTAAAATGGGTTCATAAATCACGGATGTCTGAGATAACAAACATTAAAAAAAAATACATACAACCCAATTGATATCCACCTCTTCTTTTAAGTCGGTTAAAAAGTAGTTTATATCGACGGGCTGAATCACCCCTTCAAGGATCGGACAGCATTTTCTTATATTAACATCATCATCATCATCACCAGGTCTTTTTAGTCTCCACTGCAGGAGCATGACCCTCTCTGTACTACCGGAGCCATACTTGTCCAGAGCAGACAGAGGATTTGGCCTACACTCTCCTCGCTGGCCAGGCTGGAGAGGTCTCATTGATGTTTATGAGCTTTGTTTAGCTGGTATTCCTATGTTGCCTCTTCGATATCCATGGGAAGACTTGGAGTGGTCCTATTCTACTCTGCCGGAAACCACACGTATCTAACCACTAACATTTTGCATAAATCACACTATCATGTTAACGTTCACAAAGCTGAACATCAAAATCGTTCAGAGCTTGACACGGCTGCAGTAACATCAAACTGCCCGCCTCGCAGATAAGCTTTACAGCCGCGATAAACTCTTAATGATGATATTGACGACCTTCAAATACGACGAATATTATCCCTTATTCTTGGATATTTTTACGTAACCTCGGGTTTGTGAAGATTACGGTGTCACCATATGACTGCTGTATTACAAAACTACCAATAGTATGGTTTGAAATACACTCACATAGTCAAAATAACCACCTCCGTGGTCCAGTGGTTAAGGCGTTTGCCTGTGGACCCGGGGGTTGTGGGTTTGGTTCCCACCGGAAGCATACTTTGTTTTGTTGTTTCCAGTTTGGTTAGGATATTGCAGGCTTTAATCACCTGATTGTCTGTTAATAAAGATGATTCCGTGCTTCGGAAGGCACGTTAAGCCGGTAGTCCCGGCTGCCATCTGGTAGTCGTTAAAGGAACCACGTCAGAGTTACTTTGAAATACTTTCACTTCATGTTGTTTGGTCATGCAATAAATAATTAAATATATACGGACAAATCACACAGATTGAGCTAGCTCCAAAGTAAGTTCGAAACTTGTGTTATGGGATACTTACTCAACGATACTAAATTTTAACCAAATACATATATACATATATCCAAATACATATATACATATATCCAAGACCGAGGCCAATCTGAAAAAGATCATTTACCATCTTGGCCTGACCGGGGATCGAACCCGGGGCCCTTGTGTCGTAGGCTGGCGTGTTAACCACTGCGCCACGGAGCCCGCCAAAATGCAATGGAGTGGTTAATACCGCTTGGCTTCGACTACAATAGGGATCGATCGAGAGAGAGAAAGAGAAGATTTATAATAATTAAAAAGATGTTCATTAAAGTTCTGCATAGAACGTTATTTGAAGGCTTTTGATATAAAATATCGATTAAGTACACCCATGTCTTACATGGCTCATAGTTATTGGATATGGACATGTAGGATAGATAGGATTACAAGGCTTAACCGCTTAACAAATGAGTTCCGATACCTGGCTATTTCCGCAATGAAATACCAGTCATTCGCACGTCTTAATAACGCAGGGTCCCGCCATTCCCGCCGCGGCATAATGGCGTGCCTTCGTGGAAAAATTCCTCAATAATCCGAGGTGCCAACACTAGGAATTCAAAAATGAGGCGCCAATGGAACGCGAGCGATTCGATAATTGAAATGCGAATGCATTTACTTTTTAATTTTGTGTTCAGACTTTTATTTTCTTTATTTATTGGGTAATAACACTTTTCCTAGCTGAAAGATTAAAATGTTTTTGGAATCTGTAAAGTAGGGTAATGTTGCTCAAGTCGGACCAGCACATACGTCGTACCCTCATATTATCTCGGCTGCAATTTACAAATCTCACCATGTAGTGTAATTAATCCGAAGTATTTAGTCACCTGAGCTACCGCTTACTAGTTGGAAGATATGAGATATGCGCGATGGAAAAATATTTTTACAGCACTTACTAATAGCTTACTAAAAAGTAAGTTATACTACACTTAGCATTAAGATTTCAGTTACCTACTCGTATTTTTTTTCAATACCTGTAGAAATGTTAAATTAAAAGTTAATAAACTAAGATTTTTTTTATTTAGGCATATGCCTAAATAAAAAAGAAACTTCGGGCTCAACTCCATCTAAATATAAAACATGGCGACAGAAATTCTCTTGGAGAATGAGAAATTAGACGAACTGATGTTTAATCACGATATCGTTAAGTCAATATTATCTCATCGGGAGACAGATGGGTATCTCGCGGGAGCAGCGTCGATTACAAATCGCCAAAACCTTTTAAAATGATTTGTTTTAAGATTATTTTCCTGTGATTTTACAGATTACTGAAGATCTTAGGAGTTTGTAACTTTCACACTCCTTATAAATATTAAACATTTTTACGGAATATGAATCTGCCACGTATTTCACTGGCTACCAGCGCAATCAGATTTTGCTGAATTTTGTCACTGACGAGAGGGACGGCGCAATACAATAGACACGTATAGAGATATTTTTGTATTTATTTATTTAACTTCAAACACAATTATAATTGTAAAGGCTATGATTTTTTTTACCAGTCAACCGAGCAATTGGTGTGGAGAATACGAGGGGCAGTGCAAAGACAATAATATGTAGGATAACAATGTCTAAATACTAAAATAGAAAATAAACTACACAAAAAATACATTCTATAACATAATAATAAAATAAACAATACATATAAGTACTACATAAATATCTAGGATCTATCTGACAGACTATGAAGAAACTGTGGTTTCACTCTATGTTTAAAGCAGAATCGGATGTGAACCTTCCGAATATCCACTTGGGGAGGGAGGGAGAGCATTCCATAGCTGTACTGCTTGGATGATGAAGGAGTATTCAAAGAACTCACTCCGATGAACTGATGTATGAAGATTTGAAGAGCGAAGTTCAACGGCATTGAAACCTGCACTTGAGATACGACGGAGTAACCAGTGATATACAATAACAAAAGTGTCGGATCATATCGCCGATCGAAATATTCATTCCTATCTGTCGAACACGGCCGGCAAACGAAAATAAAATAACGCGCCCATTTATTTTTTCATAAAAAGCTACATATTGCAAATGGGGATGTCCAGATCTAATTAAAGTCCAGATCTAATTAAAAAGCCGCATATTCGCAACAACCATGAATTCCATACATCCATACAAACTTCCACACTATTTTATAAAATGCTTTAATTGTTTGTGTGTTTGTTTATAATGGATAAACTCAAAAAATTTTGAATCGATTTTCAAAAAAATATCATGCTGTTTTTCCAAAGCTACTTTATTAGCGGGTATATGATAGGTTATAATTTACTATTTTAAATACCGAGTAAAACAAAAAAGGACATTGCTAGTAGTAGCTGATCATTCTAATTTGAAAAAAAAAATGGTACCTAGTTTAGAGTTTTTCCATTTCCAAAAAATACGTTATACTAGAATGAAGACATCTGAAAAATATATTGCAACGTAAGGAAGAGGTGTAGTGGCCGTGAAGCAAGGCGGCCTCGGACAGGCGAGATATATTGAAAAGTGGAGAGACCGCTCGAGTGGCCGCCTTATTGCCGACACTCTTATTCTATTTATTAACTTACTAAGCTGTCATATTATATAATAGGGATAAAAACGTTATACCAATTTCATGATTTTTAAACTTCTCCCCCGTCCTTGTTACAGATGGTCACATTTGTTTGACCCTCCCCCCTAGTGGAATGTCAAATATTTTAATTTCAACTATACATATTATGACGTGTTTATCACATGCGGGGTAGACAGAGCCCAAGGCCGTAAGACCCGAAGGCCACGTTTAGCGTGTTGTTGGACGGTAAAGGTGGAACGGAATCTAAATAGTGTATACAAAAGTTAGATAAATAGTTAGTTCCTTGATAGTTCTTCAATATATATATTAAGGAACTATTTAGGCTCTTCATATCTATAACTGTCATAAGATAACATAACTATCAAAAAACTAAACTCTTTTCGTAACTATAACATCAATTATTACAAAAAATATTAAATTAAATATTTAATATCAATAAAGCTTTTAATTAATTAGACAGTGGAAGTATATGTAGATGTTGCGTATTTATTTCAGATTTTCCACTTATCATAAGGTGGGAGCGTTGGTACGATGAGCAGATAAAGCCATCGAAGACCGGCTTCGTACATGTGACGTCACAAAGCTTATGACACCTCCCCCTGTTGTCACACGCTGTCACACTTCGTGGCCTAACTTGTGACATCATTTATGAATACCTCCGTGGTCCAGTGGTTAAGGCGTTTGCCTGTTGACCCGGGAGTCGTGGGTTCGATTCCCACCGAAAGCATACTTTGTTTAGTTGTTTCCAGTTTGGTTAGGACATTGCAGGCTTGAATCACCTGATTGTCTGATAATAAAGAAGATTCCGTGCTTCGGAAGGCACGTTAAGCCGGTGGTCCCAGCTGCCATCTGGTAGTCGTTAAAGGAACCACGTCAGAGGCCGAGAGGTAGTTCCCAAGAACTCTGACACCAGGGTGTGCATGGTCGATTGACCGTGACACCTACTCGAAATGATGATGATTTATAAATAACCTCTTTAACCTCGGGGTTATAAATATATTTATAAAGTAACTTTGAAGTTAAAACCTATCAGAATTGCTCAAGCCATTTAGAATAGCTGTACTTGATTGCACGCCTGATAATGCGGAGCTTTTGATATTACTTGCTGATTTTGTTTTTGTGCATTACTATAGTCTACTCAAGGTCAAACAATTTTTAGAACTGAAACTGCCTTTATTAAATTTATATTGCACCTTTAGAATAATCTTAGTGACCGTACAAAAATAAATAGGTACTTTGGCAAACACACTAGATATATTCAATTACATAAAGCAGCGAAACTCCGTAACACGAACTGTTGAATTATAGTTCCCAGATACTCTTCCATGCTTGTCTGTTTTGTCTGTTTGTCATGGTCTGGGAGGAAAGAAAAAACGTAGAATGTACCAGCTGCTTCTCTGTCCACGCAGGCCGTAGAAACCAGCCGAGGGAATGGGCGCATATCTAAGGAATCATGTAAGTAGGCGGTTCGGCTAGCAACCCATCACTTTGATTCCGTATTCCATCTTTAAGCCCATCAACATGCTAAACGTGGCCATTCGATCTCATAGCCTTAGCCTCTGTCTATCCCGTACGGGATAAAGACGTGATACTATGTATGTATCTAAAACTAGTTACTAAAAAAATACTTTTATTGTATCTATGAATAGTATCTAGTAACATGTCATGTGCAGATTTCATATTTAAGTAAGAAAGATATATAATAAAACGAGATTACTAAAATAAAGTTAGGCCACTCACCGAAGGCTCTGGGTGTACTACTAGCTGAGCAGTACCCATCATCCCTCACGCTTCTTCCACCAGGGGTTCCACTTGCTCCCCGACTTAACAGGGCAGGACTAGCCCGTTGCTCTTCATAAGAGGGCGCGGTATGAGTCACCACTCCGCTGCCACTGAGAGATGCCTGGTGGATAAAAGATAGAGGCATCATCACTTCTGATGTAAGAAGTCCATCGCTGTACGTATGCCTCTCCCAAGGATGTTTTTTTAAATATAAATAAATATATACGGACGAATCACACAGATTGAGCTAGCCCCAAAGTAAGTTCGAGACTTGTGTTATGGGATACTAACTCAACGATACTATATTTTATAACAAATACATATATAGATACACATCCAAGACCCAGACCAATCTGAAAAAGATCATTTTCCATCTTGACCTGGCCGGGGATCGAACCCGGTCACTCCGTGTCGCAGGCTTGCGTGTTGACCGCTGCGCCACGGAGCTAGTCCAAATTTTGCTCCAAGGGAGTATATTGCACTATGCTTGGGTTGGCTAGCGCAGTTTCTTGGGCTTCCTTGCCCTGCTTCCCTGCTTCCAACGCTGCTGCCCATCGAAAACATTATTAAGGAGGGATAGAAATTTATTGGATCTGGGAAGGGAAGTAAGTATTGAGATTCAAAGATTTATTCAGAAAATAGGCCTTTTCAGGCATTTTTCACGTCAATTTACATTTTAAATAATACGTATTATATTATATTCAAATTATTAATTATTGTTCAAAAGCTACAAACTACTAGCGTTTCGGAACCGACCACTGCAGAGAAGAAGACGCCGAAAGAAACTCTTTTCAACAGTATTGGTCGCCTACTTGCCTGAAGGGCTTTGTATGATATTTAATATTTTTATCTTTTCTTTCTTTTTTTCTTTTCTGATGTCATGTTATATACAATTTTAATTTACATATTTTTGTGGAACACGTTATGTTAGCGATCGAGCGTGCAACAACAACAGATATGATAAAAGTCTCAAAGATAGATAGAAGTCTCAAAGAGGCCGAGCAGACCTGTCCCCCCTGCATTCTACTCACTCAGGTGAGTGGGAAAAAGTACCCAATACCATTACCTGCAACTACCGGACAAGCAGTTAAGGATCAGACCCCTGACCTCAAAATATATAGTAGTATGAATACTCTTCAACTTTGTGAAAAATAGCACATGTGTTTGAGAAAAAGGTACGTTAATATTTTTGTAACTTCATTCAAAAGATTTTGTTGCTTTTGCATGTTTTTTATTAATATGTATAAACAGAATTTTATGATATAGGTAATCTGCATTTTAATTGTAACTTGCTTATTATTACACTAGTTATTTCATTACATGGACGATACTTCATTCTTCGTACGCGATGTTGTAGTCGCTACGATAGTCTACGACACACACGTAGCAAGCGTAGACGCTACGAAATTTCGTAGCCAAGGAACGAACGATCAATGCATCACGTAGCCTGTCTACGATTATTAAGCGACTGCTTTTTTGCCTAAAAAGGTTGCCATGAACTTAAAATTAAATAAGGTATAAAGTAACAACAGATATATTATGTATCTCGTTTCTGCATAATACGCAAAACTGTAGGTATGAATTTTCTGCGTTTACTGCGTTCATCATTTTTTCAGCGGTAAGAAGTCCAGTGCTAAACTAAGGCATATCCCAAGAACTATTCGTCCAAAGTAGATATTACCATATTCACCACGCTTGGCAGGCGGGTTGGCGTCCGTTGCTGCCCATCTTAACACTTTCGCTGACACTGCCCGCCTGTAGACGTAATTCTATTGTTATTTCTTTTGTGTCTGGTTCAGTGTCAGCGAACGAGTTAATCAATTTTAAGCTGGAGAATTTGTTGGATTTGGGAATATAATGCAGTTATTGGGATATTATCACTAATAGGGGGAAAAGCAAGCAGTACCGGAAGGCCGGACGCGCGTTCCCGATGCCATACCTGCAATAACTGGTCAAGTAGTTGAGGATGACCCCTGAGCTATAATTCAAAATTCAAATTTACGTTGGCAGTTATAATGACTCCTCTTACCTGTTACTGCCTTCTGCTTCCTATGTCCCCCCGTTGGGGAAAGGGCAGATACAAGTTGGCGCCATCTATCTATCTGACGCAGCGTTATTAGTTTCACTCCAGGTGTTTCCCTTCTTTGCCTCAGCTATGACAGTGCGGTGCTACTGCGTTAACTCCGCTTTATTACAGGCATAAAACTCACCATGGTAGACACCTTGTTCTCGTGGTAGCCATCTCGGGCGTAGTTGTTGGATCGCGTCCGCGTCACATCCGGTTTGTGCCCGAGATCTCCATCGTGGTCCTGTATTATAAAAATAGAAACTTAATGTCTTGTTTGTTTTTAGGATTCCGTACCCAAAGAGTTACAACGGGACCCTATTTATATCGCTCCGCTGTCCGTCTGTCTGTCTGTCTGTCCGTCTGCCACCAGGCTGTATCTCATGAACCGTGATAGTTAGACAGTTGAAATTTTCACAGATGATGTATTTCTGTTGCCGTTATAACAACAAATACTAAAAAATAGAATAAAATAAATGTTTAAACGGGCTCCCATACAAAAAAGGTGTCTTTTTTTTTTGCTTATTTTTGCTCGATTTTGATAACGGCAATAGGTAAACGCTTGAAATATTCACAGAATATTGAGTTATATATTCACTTTAAAAATAAATCCTTATTAATATTATAAATGCGAAAGTGAGTTTGTTTGTTTGTTTGTTATGCTTTCACACCGTAACTACTAAACCGATCATCATGAAATTTTGCATACAAGTTCTCTGGAGTACGGAGAAGGACATAGGCTTCCTTTTATCCCGAGAAAATGTACTATTCCCGAGGGATCGACATTAACGCGGGCGGAGCCGCGGGCGAAAGCTGGTAATTAAATAAAAATTAAATTAATATTAAAGGGAGGCTCCCATACAACAGACATTATTTTTTTGCCGTTTTTATAGATAACGGTACGGAACCCTTGGTGCGCGAGTCCAACTCGCACTTGGCCGGTTTTTTGTTTTTCGTGTGTACAAGTGGGCAACAGTCAGAGACGGCGTAAGGCGTGGGCGGTGTGGGCTAAATGCCCACGGCCTCGCCCCAAGGGGGCCTCGCGCATAATTTAGCCAATATTTTCTTTGGGAAGCCGACGATTTGCGAAAAATAGCCACAAGGCCTCGCGGTACGTGTTTTGCACAGGCTCAACTTAGGTCTTGCGCCACCACTGGCAACACTGGTGTCAGATTTCCAGCTGCCTCAAGACAGCTAGCAGACTAGCTCAATGACAGCTATCAATTTATTGACAGCCATCAATTTATTTATTCTACCCCATGGACCTAGGAATAGATCCATGTTCAACCCTAACTAATATAATATAATAAATGCGAAAGTGAGTTTAGTTAGTGCGTGGCGCAGTGGTTAACACGCCAGCCTGCGACACGGAGTGCCCGGGTTCGAACCCCGGTTAGGTTAAGATGGAATTTTTTTTTTATTTAGATTGGCCTGGCTCTTGGGTGTTTATCTATATATGTATTTGTTATAAAATATAGTATCGTTGAGTTAGTATCCCATAACACAAGTCTCGAACTTACTTTGGGGCTAACTCAATCTGTGATTTGTTTGTTTGTTACGCCTTTACTCCCCATCTAATGAAATTTTGAATTAAAATTACTAATTAATATGCATACTCGTTGTCTGGGCTATGGAGAAGGAGATAGAGTACATTATCTCGGAAAAAAGTACTGTTCCCGAGGAGCCGCGGGTAAAATTTAGTAATAAATATAAAGCAGACATAATATAATTATGCCTGTCCTTTTTGCTGTATGACAGAAGTTTAATCTAAAAACTTTGAGCATTTCTTTAGATATCTTATAAACTAACCGAGCCGATTTTTCTGACCAACGAACTTGAAAATCTTATTCATCTTATTATTCTCGAACCAGCTCGGAACGTTACGTACGTTCCGCTTCTTCCTTTCGATCGAATTTTCTCTATTTGGGGTCGGCTTTGTTTGTCAAAGAGTTATCTGTTTCGTGCTTCGGAAGGCACATTAAGCCGTTGGTCCCGGCTGCTATCTGGAAGTCAATAAAGGAACCACTTCAGAGGCCATGAGGCCGTTCCGAAGAACTCTGACACCAGGGTATGCCTGGTCGATTGACCGTATCACCTACACGAAATGATGATGACGATGTTCGAGCACATGCACACATACAATCCAAAATTGTGTTTTCACACCTACTTGCTTCACTCGCTCGGTCAAAAATTATCAAAGTATCTATCTATAAGGTTTATTTAAATTAAACGCAAATATTCCAAGGGCTGGCTTCACGGAGTGCTGGCACGCATAGGTCATAGAAATGCTTTTTGAGCAAACTAGCTTTCACCCACGGCTCCGCCCGCGTCAATGTCGATCCCTCGGGAATAGTACTTTTTCCCAGAATAAAAAGGAGCCTATGTCCTTCTCGGTACTTCAGAGAACTTGTATACAAAATTTCATGATGATCGGTTCAGTAGTTACGGCGTGACAGCGTAACAAACAAACAAACCCACTTTCGCATTTATAATATTAGTTAGGACTCTAAGAAATTGTGTGTCAATTTCTTAGTTTTTGTTTTAGTTTTTTTATACTCACCTGAGTTCTATGTGGAGAGGAGCCACGTTGGGAACCACTACTTGAAGACCGGTTGCTGGCATCTGCAAAAACACATAGGTACATGAGATTTCACGCTAAATTGACACTGTGCCTGTATGTAATGACTTTGACAACTTACTTCGTTTAAACATATTTTGTATATATTACAGCTTTTTCCATATAAGAATATAGTATATATTATTAGTTTGCATGTTTGTAGGTATTTAATATACTTATAATCAAAACACCTATCATGATATAGTCTGTATTTAAATTGTAATATATATTTTCTTATGTGATGTTATTTATGCGAAATAAATGATTTACCTAGCATCTATCGGATATTGGGGCCCAAAATTTATACATTAATAAAGCATATATACTTATATAGAAAAATAATATGACCAAACGAAGTAACTTATCGAAGTTATTTTCGACATGAAGATATAAAAATGTCCAAACTTATTATATTTATATCTTCACTAGCTTTCGCCCGCGGATCCGCCCGCGTCAATGTCGATCCCTCGGGAATAGTACTTTTTCCCGGGATAAAAGGTAGCCTATGTTCTTCTCCGTACTCCAGAGAACTTGTATGCAAAATTTCATGATGATCGGTTCAGTAGTTCGGGCGTGAAAGCGTAACAAACAAACAAACTCACTTTCGCATTTATAATATTAGTAAGGAATTAGTGAGGATAAGGATGTCGCTAAGCTAACTAGATATTTATTGACCGTCCGACCGGACAGTTATGTTCGGAAATGTAAATTTTTTTGAGTTCCCAGTTTTGATCTCATAGTAAAAATTGTTTATATCGACGAATTGAATCACCCCTTAAAGGATGGGACAAGGTTTTCTTTACATATTATACACGGTGAAATTTTTATCGTTTTGGACCCTTAAAGGGGTGACTAAGATCATCAAAATGAATAACTTTTCCTATGGGAACAATGCTGGGAACTAATCCCATACAAACTGGCCGGGAGGCGGGACTCTTTTGTATGGAAAAGACGAAATTTTTTTTGAGTTCCCAGCATTGGTCACATAGAAAAAGTTGTTCATATTGATGGTCTGAGACACCCCTTTAAGGGTCCAAAACGATCAAAATTTCACCATGTGCAGATTAAGTCGCAGTGATAAAGCAGTAACTACTAAAATACGGTTGACCTACGAGGTGTCTGTGACAGACATCCATTCCATACTATTCCCACTAATACAGCATTGACGCATCCTGGCCAGCTGCTGTTGTTGTATTTATCTGTCAAGTTCAGATGCACGAACTTGAAACACGTGACTTACTATTATTGTTCACACGAGTGTTGGAAAACACGCCTAAATATGTGTTAAAACAGCAGCAGTTGTGTGATAGTAAAATTCTGTGGGTTATTTCGTATTTCGTCGACGTAATGCGTCTTATTTTTTTAAGTTGGTATTAGGTAATAGTGACTGTCAAAACATATTTAATTTTACTGAAGCATAGAGATAAGATAATTACTGAAGTATAACATATTTTCAAATTTATCGCTTCAAATGAGAAGTTTATGAAAGAAACTTTAAAAAAATGATGGAATAAATTTCATGGAACAGTTTTCCCGTAATAAAACCAAAAATTCATTCAAATAAGGGTAGTGCCTAGTTTTAGTTATTTTTGTGATAACGTCTTATAAATCGATGAACGTCAGCTGCACGCACGAAAAAGTGTCAAGTTCCGCGTGCAAGCGAGAGCGCGAAACAAACGATAGAGAGGAACGGCCTTAGCGTTCGGCTTGTGACGCATCTATTGGAAGCGTTCGGCTTGTGACGCATCTATCTCTCTTCCACCGTTATCACGTAAAATTATCATCCGTAAATTTTTAATCAATTTTCTTATGAAGACATCGTAAATATATTTGATGTAGGGGATAATTGATCAAGCGAGAAAATTTTGTCAACTGGTCAAGCGTTTTTTAACCGCTCTTATTCTATACTAATGTGTTAGTTTTAATGGCCACGCCTTAATGAGGAGAAATATGTGTCATAAATAATAATGATTGTGTGACAATTACAACTCCTGCGGCATATTTCTGTCTCATACTCTCATACATATGATTCGTTATAGATAACAGTTAGATATTTGAAATTTAATATCTTTGTTATTTGCTCTAGCGAGCTGCGACCGTTAAATTTTCTCAGTTTTGCGGCGAGTGCAGCGCGCACTCTAATGTCTCGTCTGTCTGTCCGTCTAGTTGATAACAAATGATTGAACTGCACTCGCTCTTCTGGCTTTAAAGATTTTTGTTTTATCATATCGATTTGTAAAGTGTAGTTATTGATATATTTTTAAAAGTAGTCTTATAATTACATAGGGTCTTTACCATTGAAACTGGCGTTTTCTATAGAGAATTTCGAGAAATTGAATATTTCATACACACGTTTTGAGTATCATTTCGGGTTTGATAAATTGAACTAAAGCAAAATTTGCGCATTATAAAAATTATAAAAAGTAAGAAAAAGAATGGATAAATGTAATTTGTTTTTTATCAAAACGGACAGCATCTGAAACAACATGGCGCGAAAATATCCGTTTGCTATTGGCTGATGCGTACGCGTGTGTGCATGTCTGAAATTCGGCACCAAACACACGAACAGCACTTTGCTGTCGACTAGTCAACTGCAAGCTGTCGACTTTTTCAACATCTGCAGTTGCACCTGTCGACAGCTTGCAGTTGGTGCCTTCGCTGCAGCGCCGCGCATTACAAGTATTATGAACAAGACAGCAAGAGTCCTGTTGTTTTTGGATTTCAATCTTACGTAGTATCTTATCTTATCTTCGATGGGGCCGACTCAGATTCGGTAGCACGTCTAACCTTTGGGTTATTTTGTACTTAACTAATCTTATGTAGTAGCTATAAGTTATTAAGTTTACGCAACTGAAGCCGGTGTGGACATCGACTGTAAAACCGCGACGCACTAAAATCAGAGTCTTCAATTCCAATTTTAAGTCAGTCCTGCTGTACGGATGCGAGACATGGCTCGTCAAGAACGACATCACCAGCCGGCTGCAGGTGTTCGTTAACAAATATTTACGTCGCCTATTAGGGATATACTGGCCACGAACCATATCCAACGTACGACTGTGGCAGATAACTGACAAAAAGCCCATCCAGCAAGAAATCCTATTAAGGAAAGTGCGATGGATAGGACATGTGCTGCGAAGGCTTGATAACCACCTGCCCAAACAAGGTCTCCTATGGAATGCCCAGGGCAAGAGAAGACCGGGTTGCTCTCGTAAAACTTGGAGGCGTTCAGTCGAGAAGGAGGTTGCTACAACTAGACTCAACTGGAGCGAGCTAAGAGTCACAACCCAGGACCGTGAGAAGTGGAGAATTCTTCTGCGAGCCCTATGTCCCTGACAAGGAACCACAGGACCACATCATCATCATCATCAGCTATAAGTTCGTTATTTCACTGATATTTTCACTCGGTTTTATTCGACGGTAGGTTGTGCTATTCTGCGCCGCCGAACAAATCCGATGCGACTTATATAAATGTACCTCCATTGTCATCATGTTTACTGAAATTTGTTACAGCGCCATCTAGTATCTAAGAGCAACAGTTCAAAAAGCACTCGCCTCTGCTGTTGTCGCGCAGTTCCCCGGCGCCGACGCTGTTGCCCAACACGGGCATGCCCGCCATGCCGACTGCTACTCTCTCGCTCTCATCCACATTTTAATAGATCTGTTGACAAGAAAAATCGATGATATAAATGTTGCTCGTGCGAGGCAGAGCTAAAAAAATATTTATTTTTACTTATTTTACACTACCGACCCTCGGCTTCGCACGGGTGCGATATTTTATACAGCGTGTAAATGTACCCTCGACATTTACTTAAAGGGGTGACTCAGCCCATCAATATGAACAACTTTTCCTAAGGTTTTTTTAAAGCATTTACGATGATATCTTAACCGTATTGAATAAAGATATAAGATTTGATCAAAAATTCCACGTGGATTGGACTTGAACTGGTGACCTCAGTTCTACGAGTATGTACAACCTACGCTCTACCAATCCTGCATAGCCTGCATGTCACCATTAGCCGGTTCAAGGTCCTACCCTTTTATTTCACTACATATTATTTATTTATTATAAGACTATGAATTATATAATTTTGAAGAAAATTGGATGTAGCCTTTAAAATAAAATAAAACTCAAATCAACTCATAAATGACGGAGTTATGAGGTAACAAACATTAAAAAAAAAACCAAACAACCGCATTGATAACCTCCTTATTTGAAGTCGGTTAAAAAATAGTGATCCTCCATCGCAAATTAATGTTCCCTAGCATATAGAAAATCACAACTAAAACTATTCTAGTTCTTCTCTTCAAAGTCTTTCAAAGTATAACTTTCTCGAACAATCTTGAAAAAGTGTTAATTAACTTTCTTTCATAGACAAACTTTTCCCTTAGACAGTTTTAGTTCTTTTTTTATGAAAACGTCATTAATACGTAAACTTGCAGCTTAAATTAACAACTTACTGCAGTTTTAATGGAACCCGCTAGAGTGAGTATGAGATTGAGAGTTTTTTCTTATGTTATCTCTTCTATATCTCATATGTCGTAAAAGTAAAAAAATATTTGATATTAAGATTTCATTTGTTAAGGGTTCCGTACCTCAAAAGAAAAAACGGGACCCTTATATGACCACTTTGTTGTCCGTCTGTCTGTCAAGAGTTTTCTCAGGAAAGCCTTGAGGTATCAAGCTGAAATTCATATCAAATACTCAAGTCTACTGTCCCTTGGAGCTGTGAAAAAACCAAACTTCTAAGCCAACGCAATCAAAAGATACAGCCGTTTATGCCGCAAATTTTCGACATTCGCAATTTATCAAACCCACTATTACTGTGAACTCAGAATTTTTAAATTTTTATTTGGTACGAAGCAACGTCTTATAGCACAGATAAAGGAAAAGTTGCGAAAAGCATACATTTTTAGTTACATCATGTAATAAATATATTTTTAATAATTTTAAGCTTATGATATAATGGTACGGAACTATTCGTGCGCGAGTCCGACTCGCACTTGGCCGGTTTTTACGTAAATTCTTCATTTTGATGTGCATTCTAAATTCAAAATATATTGTAAAAACCTTCACTCTACCGCTTACCGAATTCTGATCTACTTCAGACAAAGAATTAAAAAGTCAAAGAGACGCTCTCTGACTTTAGGTGTTGGTTGACTTCGGTTCACCAAGAGACTTTATTTTCTTGTAAAATAAACTTCCGTGATCAATTAGTCCATGTCGAAGCCGCGGAGATGTAATGCAGTGTCCCTGCAGCAATAGGAATGTTTTCCAAGTTCCTCGGACGTCACCAGCAGAGCCCTTCAAACTTGCTCTCTTAAATAAATTAGCGAGCACGCGATGGTACAGCCACCTACACGCTAAGCTTAACAAACGTCTTGTTACGTCGTAGTAAAGTTTATTTTACGATTTAAGTGTAACCTTTGATGTGTGGCCCACTGTACGCAGCGATGGTTAGCTAATTAATTATTGAGGAGCTCCTACGTGATCTAAACATTTTGATTCTGAGAACTGTAAAACACTATTTTAGGTCACAAAAGTTAATGGTCGTATGTATGTACCTTACCGATTATGTGTTCTAAAAAAAATGGTTAAAAATATACTTACTTTACCACACCTCCTGCTTTTACATGAACTATCGCTTTTTATTTCGATTATAAAGCATTTGTGTTAATTAAGCCAATTACCACAAATGCCTTATAATCGAAATATATATACCTTTGAACGAGCAAATCTTGTATATTTATTGATATATTTATAATGTATATGAATTTATTTCTATGATCTCGAAAACAGCTCTAATGATTTCGCTGAACTTTGGTATATGGGGGTTTGGGAAAACGCGTGTTTTCGAGTTTTCATGCGTTTTTCTTTTCACGCAGAATATGGTCGCTAATTTCGTCCTACCGGCCACTGTCCGCCTGTTCCAGCGTCAAAAGACGCGGAGACGGCAAGAAACAAGTTATGGGTTCGAATCCCGCTCGGTGACTTACTTTTTTTTTGGTATGTTCAATTTTATATATATATTTTAATTTTTATTGTTTTTAGACAAGTTTCAAAAAATGAAGTTTATGTTTAAGATAGCAATATATGTCTCATAAATATAGATTATCACCTAAACACCACCAATACCACCATATTACCACAAATAGTATAACCGACCGAAGTTCGGTCGCCCAGGTACTATGCATTTAAAGCAGCTGCTTTATAGTCAGTAGCGGCGTTATGGTAGGGCGCGCTGGATACGGAAGGGGCGCCCCCACCAAGCAAGGAAGGCACGTTATGCCGTTAGGCCGATGCGGCAGAAAGGTCCCGGCTGTCATCGTTGATGGCAGTCGTTTAGCTATGACAGATGACTTAAGGCAGCTTGAAAAATATGACAACAGTGTTGGCCACTTACAAACACGAAAAACAAACAACCAAGCGAGGGCAGAGGACGCGGGCAGTGTGATTCAATCGCATTGCATCCCCCTCTCCCCAATAGGAAAGGGCGCTCGTAGAAATCTCGCCCAGGGTGCCAGTAATGCTGACACCGGCGCTCTTTATAGTAACAAATTGGTTTAAGGAGTTACTTTACCAATTTATACGTTGAAAATATTTTTTCATCGATTACCTTGAGTACGGCTTACTAAGAACAAAGATATTTCAATAAGTTTATTTTTCGTCATTAAATTTTAACGGCGCTCCTAATAAAATGACATAATGCCATATCCTATTACCTACGGTCGACCAATAACATCTCAGAAGCGCTTGGTAAGCACACATTAAAGATTTCACGACAGGATGAGATTGCGTATAGAATTTCATTGGCATCTTAGTATATATTTATTGCTATTTTTTAAGTAAAGCAGTATGCTTGTGCCGATCTTTTGAAATCGCAAAGAAGGTAATTTAATAACTAATATTATAAAGGCAAAAGTGAGTTTGTTTGTTTGTTACGCTTTCACGTTGTAACTACTAATCCGTACACCATGAAATTTTGCATACACGTTATCTGGGGTACGGAGAAGGACATAGGGTACATTTTATCCCGGGAAAAAGTACTGTTCCCGAGAGATCGACATTGACGCGGGCGGAGCCGCGGGCGAAAGCTAGTTTAATAATATTTTTCTGTAAGTCAAATAACCTATCTAAAAGTGTTACGACATCTAGTGAAAAAGTGATTACGTTGATCATGGTGAAATTTTGATTGATTTGGACCCTTAAAGGGGTGACTCAGACCATCAAATTGAACAACTATTCCTATGGGAACTATGCTGGGAACTCAAAAAAAATTCGACCTTCCCATACGAACTGGCCGGGCAGCAGAACTCTTTTGTATGGAAATGACGAAATTTTTTTTTGAGTTCCCAGCGTTGGTTCCATAGAAAAAGTTGTTCATATTGATGTTCTGAGTCACCCCTTTAAGGGTCCAAAACGATCAAAATTTCACCATGTATAAAGCCTCAAACCAACGATTCATTCAGTCAAAATGAACAACTTTTTCTATGGAACAATACTGGGAACTGAACAAAACATTATATATCATACAAGCCAATATGATTTTGTATGAAAATGTCGATTTCTTTTTTGAGTTTCCTGCGTTGGTCCCGTAGAAAAAGTTGTTCATTTTAACGAGTCGCTTTGTTGGTTTAAGGGACAAAAGTATTTACTCTAACGTCCTGTATAGGTATGGCAATTATTTACCGATGAATACAAATTTGATAATAAATTTCTGAAGATTTAACTTGAGATCTAAATGGACGGTCCGCGCGGTAGAACGAGAGGGGTATATTACTTACTCTCCTAAGCCGCGCCGGCGGTCTCAGGTCACGTGACCGTCTTATGAATTTCCGATCATGTCACGTATCCCCTGACGCGAGTTTAACATTTTTTACCCATGCCAAAAAGTGCACAACGACGCTAAAGAAGTTTTTTAAATAGTGAAGTAAGTATAAATTGCAGTACGTGCATGCTATGCAATATGCATATCATTGCATGTGTACACCATTGTACACACTACAACAGCCCTTGTCTCTCAGACGGTTGGAGGACGCTCAACTCGGTCGTTGCACCGCGCTTTGCACATTACACTATTTTCTCAAACTGTTATTTTTTTATCCCAGACGCAATGGGACTGGTGAAAGTAAAACTTAAACGGGTTTATGTTAAACCGATTGTATCAGAAGGAGTATAATGTTTTTATACATGGTGAAATTTTTATCGTTTTGGATCCTTAAAGGGGTGACTCAGACCATCAAAATGAACAACTTTTCCTATGGGAACAAAGGTGGGAACTCAAAAAAAAATTCGAAATTCCCATACAAACTGGCCGGGTAGCGGAACTCTTTTGTATGGAAATGACGATTTTTTTTTTGAGTACCCAGCATTTGTCCCATAGAAAAAGTTGTTCATATTGATAGTCTAAGTCACCCCTTTAAGGGTCCAAAACGATCAAAATTTCACCATGTATACTCATTTTCTTTATAATTTTATTTCAGCCAAAAAGCATATTGATTACGTATTGGATTTGGAAACGAAAAATGTTGAAAATAAAGGTCGAACCCCAAACGACATAAGAATCATATTTGATAGACCTTTCAATCTGCGAGTTTCGGGGGTCAGAAAGTAATTCTTTGCACTCCCCTTCTTCTTTTGTAAAGTAAGTTCTTCTTTTAAATCCCCTGGTAGATCCAGATCAAGATTTAAGTGGAACGACTGAAATTTTACAGTAAACAAACCACTTTACGAACCAGGTCAAACCTGCCATGGTACGAAAATCTCTTGGGAGAGGCCTTTGTCCAGCAGTGGACTTCTAACGGCTGGAGTGATGATTATAAATAAATATATATACGGACAAATCACACAGATTGAGCTAGCCCCAAAGTAAGTTCGAGACTTGTGTTATGGGATACTAACTCAACGATACTATATTTTATAACAAATATATATATAGATACACATCCTAGACCCAGGCCAATCTAAAAAGGATCATTTTCCATCTTGACCTAGCCGGGGATCGAACCCGGTCACTCCGTGTCGCAGGCAGGCGTGTTGACCACTGCGCCACGAAGCTAGTCAACGATTATGATGATGAACTTCAATTTAATACAAGTCCTTGTATCTTATTCATAATTTAGCTTCTACTCGCGGATTTGCTCGCGTGTTGATTCCTACAAGAACGTTACATTCTACCGGAATAAACTATTATCACATCAACAACTGATAATGAAATAACCCCCATACCAAATTTTAAGTACATCAGACCAGTAGTTTATGCGTGATACGCATACAGACATACAGAGAGACACAAAAAAACAAAATAGGTTTTTTTTTTTTCGTGTGTGTGACCAACACTGGTGTCAGCTTTTTCTAAAGACATCTGATATAGCCTAACGACTACCATCAATAATGACAGCCGGGACCAACCGCTTAACGTTCCTTCCGAAGCACGGAGGAGCTCGAGATATTTTTATGCCACTTGCGGTCACCCATCACAGCGGGGACTGCGCCCAAGGTTGCTTAACGTAAGCGTTTTAAATGCCCATGACCACTGGGCTATCGGGCTCCTAACAAAATCGGTGATATGTCATTTAAATCGATAGTTTTATTAAACACATTAGAAAATTTCCAAAAAAAATTTAATGTACAAATTCAATCCCCCATACTTTTATTGGTATTTAGAGATTATTACAAAAAGTAATAATGTCCTGCTACATGCTACAATTTCCATGGTAGTGTCATGTGTGGATGTAGAACATTGTAGCGCGTAGCTCGTAGCAGGATCTACGATTTATTCTACAGTGTTCTACGCCATAGCACAAGTCGTATCGGTTTCGAACAAAGCTTTTACCGAGATCTTACAGTAAATATTGTTTGTATTATTTTTCTTTTCTTGGCAATAACTTGATTTTAATTTTGTAGCAACGCTTACACGGCTCTCTGATAAGTTCAGCAGCCTTAATCGGTAACTTTAGGCAACTGCGGTGTACAAGATTTTGATGGTCATTGCAACATCCATTACAGTTTCCATATAACTAAAATAAAAATAGTCAATCATACGAAAACCGCAATGTAGTTTGAACTGACGATTAAAACGTTGGACACCACAGTCAAAAGTTAACGATCAGATCGGCAGGTCGTCTTTCTTGCCAAGAGGAGGGCATGAAAGGAGGTGCGACATGGTTCATCTGTCGTGACCTTATTTACACCTGGTCAATATAGCTCAATTGGGCCTACATCGATCTACCTAAGCCCAAAGGCGGTTGAAGGCTTCCACGTGTTCCAAGAAAACTTCTCTAACTCGTACTATGCATGGGGTGCCAGCTGAAAATCGATTCGAGTAACACTATAGCTGAGCTGTAGCTAGTGATGTGTCGGAGAGAAATTCTCTGTTTTAATCAATTCCTTCTCACGGAAATTTGCGGGAAATTTCCAATAATTCTCGAGAATTTCTCAATAATTCCCGCACTTGAGAGAAAGAAGAAGAAATTCTCGGGAAAAATTTCCGAACTATTCTCACCGTTCTGGAACATTTCGAGCACGGCACATCACAAGCTGTAGCCCTTTTGTGTCACCGTGGCACAGAAGTGACATGTTAGCCATCCATTTATAATATTACTAGCTTTCGCCCGCGGCTCCGCCCGCGTGAAGGCCGATCCCTCGGGAATAGTACTTTTTCCCGGGATGAAAGGTAGCCTATGTCCTTCTCCGTACTCCAGAGAACTTGTATGCAAAATTTCATGATGATCAGTTCAGTAGTTACGGCGTGAAAGCGTAACAAACAAACAAACAAATAAACAAACAAACAAACTCACTTTCGCATTTATAATATTAGTAAGGATAAGGATTAAATCTCTTAAGTATTTGCATGTAACTTGTGTGCAACAGAGAACAAATAAATACTTTATCTATCTATCTAAACCTGTACCCTGGAGGTAACTCCTCGGTTATTTGTATTGATGGATTCTGTCACCTATGGGCTGCATATTTTTCATTTTTCTAATTACTGCTTTGACTGACACCAATAAACTCTTATTCTGGAGTCTCATAATCTTAAAATTACAGAAATTTTATATAAAATCGTTACATATAATATTGTTATTTTTCCTAGCCTGTAGAAGTTATTCCACTGCTGGGCAAAGATTTCCCTTACATTTATATAAATACATACGAACAAATCGCAAGGACTGTAGCATCAAAGCAAGTTTAAGACTTGAACTATAGGAAACTCACTCGGCGAATCTATATTTTATTAGAAATACAATAAACAACCTCCGTGGTCCAGTGGTTAAGGCGTTTGCCTGTTCCCTGGGGTCGTGGATTCGATTCACACCGGAAGCATGCTTTGTTTAGTTGCTTCCAGTTTGGTTAGAATATTGCAGGCTTAATCACCTGATTGTCTGATAATAAAGATGATTCCGTGCTTCGGAAGGCACGTTAAGCCGGTGGTCTCGGCTGCCACCTGGTAGTCGTTAAAGGAACCACGTTAGAGGCCGAGAGGCGGTTCCGAAGAACTCTGACACCAGGCTGTGCATGGTCGATTGACCGTGACACCTACTCGAAATGATGATGATGATGATGATAAGAAATACATATAGACATAAACATCCATGAACCAGGTCAATCTAAAAAGTATCAATTTCCGTCTCAACCGGAACGGGGATCGAACCCGGAACCTACGCTGTGGCATGATGAACACTAGACCACAGAGGTTATCTATATGTAAAAATGTATACTAGAATAGCTATTTAAAAGTATGTCAACAATTCACAAGAACCATTCGTTCATTAAAATAATGCACGTACAACATAAACATAAGACGTAATGAAGGACGGCAATTATACAGGGTGGGACAGCAATGACGCTCAAATCTAAAATGTCCTAAGGGACCTCTCAGCGCGTAATCAATTATATTTCACACCCCTCTACTTAGGGTTGTCACAGTCATACAGTCCTACAAGAATTTTTATGAACATGGGTGCGTTTTTGTTCCATAAATAAAATCCTTCTTTCCTTTCTTTTATCTCTTCACTCAACTTCACTTCTTCACACACAACTCACTCTTCAAACAGCCTCCGTGGTCCAGTGGTTAAGGCGTTTGCCTGTTGACCCGGGGGTCGTGGGTTCGATTCCCACCGGAAGCTTATTTTGTTTAGTTGTTTCCAGTTTGGTTAGGACATTGCAGGCTTGAATCACCTGATTGTCTGATAAAAAAGATGATTCCGTGCTTCGGAAGGCACGTTAAGCCGGTGGTCCCGGCTGCCATCTGGTAGTCGTTAAAGGAACCACGTCAGAGGCCGAGATGCGGTTCCGAATAACTCTGACACCAGGGTGTGCATGGTCGATTGAACGTGACACCTACTCGAAATGAATGGATCTCTTCACTTTATTTCTTACACCCCGATGGTCCAGTGGGTCTGGGCATTATTAGCGTTTACATATGTTAAGCAACCCCAGACGCGGTCCCCACTGGGATGGGTGACCACAAGCTCCTACGTGCTTCGGAAGGCACGTTAAAGTCAATATTGATGACAGTCGTTAAGGTATAGACCGGAATAAAACGTACCTTATTTATGTCTTTCTCCGTACCCCAGACAACGGGCATGCAAAATTTCATGACGATCGGTTCAGTAGATAGAGCGTGTGAAGGCGTCAAACAAACAAACTCACATTCACATTTATAATATTAAGTACCTGGGTGGCCGAGCTTTCCTCGGTTATTACTTATTTCTATTTATTGTACTATGGTGGTGTTTAGGTTTTTTTTAAACTTGTCTAAAAACAATAAAGATTAAAAAATATATATAAACTTGAGCATATAAAAAGAAACAAAAGTAAGTCACCGACCGGGATTCGAACCTGTAACACTCGTTTCTTGCCATCCGCGTCTTAAGAGCCCGCCATATGCCAGGCGGCGTGGAAGTACAAACGCGGATGTTCTAAACGCGTTGGCTACTTTGGATATTTTCGTTTTTTAGAAATATTCAAGGGTTATTCGAAAAAGAAAAACACATGATGGCTGCCTTATCTGTAATGCAATAATAATCAAAAGTTTCAAGGTTAATTTTAATGTATTTGGTGAATAATGCTATATACCGAGTAAATTATACGTGATTTGGAGGCAACTTTGCAATTTTTTTCTATCGAAAAAATTTATCGCAATCGTGTTTTTGAGTCAGATAGTTACCAGAGTTAGTCCTGAACTTTGCTGCATTTTTATTTCAACTTGAGTATTTAATTATTATTGATATAACAGTCAATCATGCAAAGCAGTGTGAGGTAGTACGGGCCCTTAACCCGCTGGACCAGACAGACAGTGGCCGCCAGGACGAAATTAGCGACTATATTCTACGTGGAAAGAAAAACGCATGAAAACTTGAAAACTCGCGTTTTCCCAAACATAAGACTAACCTAGATCGATTGTTTACCCCCGAAAACCTCCATATACCAAATTTCATTTCATACATATAAATAAATATACAAGAATTGCTCGTTTAAAGTTCTAAGATAAGCATTAGACAAACAAATACGCATTCGCATTTTATTGTCTTAAAATGCGTCCAATATTTACGTTAATTTGAAATTGTTATCACTTGCATTTTGCGACCGGCGTAAATCTATTATAACAATCTTCTCTGTCAACCCTACACATAGGGCTGGCTACTTTATTATTCATATGCGGTTGGGAGTACATAACCTACATCTTTTGATAGTGTTACTTTAGAAAACTTAACGGAGATTAATGTCAGAGTTGAGATTCCGTTTTGTAATTAACTTGCTTCCAAAATAATGCTCTTTATAAGCTAGAGTGTTATCCTCTTTGTTATTTAACGATTTTTTTTTATTAATTAACTCTTTTTATGGTTCGTGCGACCTTATGCGAGCTGATTATTGCGTTTTCTCCATTCATCCGAGTAAGTAGTATCCCAATACCTTAATTCCCTAAATCCAACAAATTCCTTCACTTTTCCAGCTTAGAAATGCTTCTGATAGGCAGCAACGTTGGAAGCACAAGAAGCCAAAAAAAACTGCGCTCGCCAACCGCCCTGCCAAGCGTGGTGAGTATAGCAATATCCATGGAACGAGAAATCATTGGAGACCTTCGTCCAGCCGTGGACTTACGGTTGGAATGATAAATGATGAAAAAACTCTTTTGGCCGGCTTTATCCGACGCCTGGCAACCCTAGTCGCCTCGTTCAGGGAGTCAATTAAAAATGTTCAAAGTTACCTCGCACCTCGCACGCACGTGTAGTGTCCTTTACCGTTTTGATTTCAGGGTTACATTACAAGACAGCAATTTATTAAAATAACCTTACAGAGAAATAAGTTGACATAAAATGTAGGTCCTTTAGATTACTACACATAGAATGTATTTTGAACGGTAAATAATAAATAACATAATGACCACATCGTTGCCGTTGGTTACGGCTGCCATCTGGTAGTCGTTAAAGGAACCACGTCAGAGGCTGAGAGGCGGTTCTGAAGAACTCTGACACCAGGGTGTGCATGGTCGATTGACCGTGAAACCTACACGAAATGATGATGATGATGATGACCACATCCGCAGTTCGCTCTCTCCTACTCGCTTCGGAAGGCACGCTAGGCCATTGGAGCTCATCATAGAGATAGACCTTATTTTACTTTTATTGATAGAACTAGCTGTTGCCCGCGGCTCCGCTCGCGTTAATGTCGTTCCCTTGGAAACAGTACAAATGATAAAAATTCCATACAAACCCCTCCCCCTCTTCCTTTTTCCCTTAAGGGAGAATTTAATACATTTCACCTGCATAGATCTTTAGCCCTTAAGGAGGGGATTTTGCCCATTTCACCTACACAGATTTTTTTTTATTGTAATGGAGAACTTCTTATTGTCATATTTCTAAGTATAAATAAAACCACACAAACTTTACCCCACCTATTTTACCCCTTCAAGGGGAAATTTAGTCCATTTTAACTACACAGATCTTTTTAATTGTAATGTAAACATATATACTTATTTTTATACTTCTATGTCCAGAAATGAGAAAAATTCCATACAAACTTTACCCGCTATTTACCCTTTCAAGGGAGAATGTTGTCTGGTTCACCTAAACAGATCTTTTTTAATTTTAATTGAGAACTTGTGTACCTACTTTCAAACTTCTAAGTCCAGAAATGAGAAAATGCCATAAAACTTCATTCCCTTTGATTTTCTAAAAATCCTTTCTTAGTGCTCATTAACATCATAAAAAGAATCCCTGTGCCAAATTTCAGGTTTCTGGGCACAGTAGTTTCGCCTGTGCGTCTATATAAGTCAGGTTTGCTTTTGGCCCGCGGCTCCGCCCGCGTAACTGTCGATTTCTCAGGAACAGTAGAATTACCCGGAATACATTAGTTCATGACTTTCAATGAAACACCTTAATATTGAATTTCAATTTAATAACTTCAAAAACTGAAAGTTTCATACTAACTTTGCATCCCCGTTATACCCCCTTAAGGGATAATTTTTGAGAAAAATTATTAACTCGTGTTTCATGCCTTTTAGTAAAGAACCTTCATGCTGAATTTCATTCGACTAACTTCAAAAATCGCAAAGTTTCATGCTTACTTTGCACCCCTATTTTACCCCCTTAAGGGATGATTTTTGAGAAAAATATTTTACTCGTGTTTCATACCTTTCAGTAAAGAACCTTCATGCTGAATTTCATTCGAATTACTTTAAAAACGACAAAGTATCATACTAACTTTGCAACCCGTTTTACCCCCTTAGGAGATAAATTTCCAAAAATCCTTTCTTAGTGCTCCCCTACGTTATAAAAGGAACCCCTGTACAAAATTTCAAGTTCCTAACCCTTATAGTTTAGGCCCTGCGTTGATATGTCAGTCAGTCAGTCAGTCAGCTTCTCCTTTTTTTACTATGGATTGCTATGGATAGGTAGGTATAATGCTGTAGTATAATGATGATGAATTGACTTTGGGTTTTAATTTTATTATGTCACTTATTATTTTATTTTATTTTGCTATATGTTTGCAGGCAAACTCATGCCTTAATGACGATAACTTTTTTTTAATGAACCGATTTTGATGAAACAAACGTTAAATGTTTTGCTGAGTTAAAACAAAGCAATTGGTGAAAGTTTGAAGTAAATCGGTTCAGTATTTTCGAAGATAATCGTGATCATACATACAGACAGACAGACAGACAAGAAATTCGAAAATTTTTTTTTGCTTTCTATTATTCTTTTTAAGTGTCCCTCTATCCATTTCAATCAAAAATTCTAAATGTACAGACAAAATATTTTTACTGTTTTATTATAATGTATAGATTATAATGTATAGATTACTTCTTTGTTTCGCTTTCATATCTTTACTGATATTACAAACGGCCCGCCCCGGCTTCGCAAGGGCAGATATATGTATTTAGTTTTATAGTATAATATTCGTACCAGGATTATCTTATCTCTATGATTCGTACGGATTAGTATAGGTAGTACGGATTATACCTAATTATAATATGTCCTGTTGGCAAGAAAGCTGGCTGCATTCCCATGCTGGATAGCGACGCTTATGCTTTGTGCGAAAAAGCAGCCAGCCCTCTTGTCACTTGAGGCGGAGACCAGGCGAGGAGCAAGAGTTTTTAGATTTTTAAGTTCAGTTTTATTTTAGTACTAGCTTTCGCGCGCGGCTCCGCCCGCGTTAAGGTCGATGCCTCGGGAATAGTTCTTTTTCCCGGGATAAAAGGTAGCCTATGTCCTTCTCCGTACTCCAGAGAACTTGTATGCAAAATTTCATGATGATCGGTTCAGTAGTTACGGCGTGAAAGCGTAACAAACAAACAAACAAACAAACTCACTATCGCATTTATAATATTAGTAAGGATGTAATTTTATGGTAGGTTAGCTTATTAGTTTTATTTACAGTTTATATGATTTACTTATCATTAAATATGACGATTCCTAGGGATATATAAAATATTATAATATGTTCTTCATAATATTAATATGTTTATATAGCGTAGATGTGTAGATATACGTAGGAAGTACAATGAGGTCTCATATTATTTCATTCATTTAACCCGAATGAAGCAATGGTCAATAGCTAAATAATACGCTTAAGACGGTACTGCACAAAATTGTGGAAATTGACGTGTTTTCAAATCATTAGTTCTATGCGCTGAATTAATTTAAAGAACTACTACCGAATTGATGACCTTCTCCTTTTTTTGATTTCGGTTAAAAATAAAATAACCTAGTCAATTTTTTTTTTTTTTTCATATTTGTTTTACGGCATTTGGCTTTCAGTGCCTTTTAGCCCTTCATATTTTTCTACGTGTTATCAAAGAAATGGTGGTGTAATTCATTTCGGTGATTCAATGGAGCCCCTGGCGACAATTCCCACGAATCCACTGGTTTGATCATAGACGCAGTAGCAGTAAGGCGAGCGACCACCAGCCCGCAATGTAAATCTCACTACAGCCGCACCATGACACTTCATTTTAGTTATTCCACACATTGTTCATAAACATGGACATTTATAACACCAAATTACACAGATTTCACATTATAAAGTCCACTAGAAGCAATTTGCAAAACAATCCAAAACAAAAACCGTGCAGTCCGTCGAAATTCCCGCCAAGAACTCCACCTAGTCAATGACACAAGCCGTTATGTTTTAATTTCAAAAGAGTTTTTTTAACATACAGGCCAAGGTAAATTTAGCGCTCCTCGCAGTCCAATTAAAATTGACGTAGGCAGAAATCAATTTATGCTACCTTGACGATGAATTGAAATCGTTCATTAACTGACATTTTCGGCATAATCTGTAGAAATGTGATTCTATTTCTAAGAATTTACCTAAAATTAGGTATGAGTCAAAATTACAGTAATGTTTGTTTCTTTATATACACATCATATTTTAGTACATAAAAAAAACAATACCTTGCCAACACATCGATGACTTAAAATGGTCTTTTTCTTCTTCTTGGTGTGTCTATGGCTAAAAACTTATTTTTTTTCTTGTCAGTGGGCTATCTTTATACGTCTTTGTGCTAGTGGAACATAGAGGGCATAAGAGGAGATATGACATGGTCTGATCTTCATGACCACAGTGACACTGCTTCCTCCCGATCGATGTAACCCCAGCGTGCTTAATTATGCCTACATCGTTCTACCTCAGTACGGGGGCGATTTAAGCATTTCCATGTAAACCTTGGTTTTTCATGCCCAGGGGGTAGTTCTTCGAAAAGAGGAATGTAGTCTGCAACGATATTAGTTTCACCACAACTGAAACCGGGAAAATTTTTGGTAGCATTCAAGTGTTTTTTTTTATATACAGGTTGAAATTTAATTCATTAGCAAACGTTTACGGAGTGCCTCAGACCACAAATCTAAACAATTTTTTTCATGGGACCAACTTCGACATCGTAAAAAAATTATCTGCTCTTTGATATAAAAGTGGAATATCTACTTGGCCAAAATCTATGCAACAGCTGATTTTATTTGCAATTTCGGAGTTGGTTCCAACCCCGCCAGGCCTGACCTGTACCTCTGCGTTTGTATACCAATCTGACTGAAGTACGATTATTTTCATCGACCACTATCTGCTTTCGGTGAAGGTAAATCATCGTGAGGCAACCTTCACACTAGTGGATGGTCCACTAGTGTGTGAAATGAAGAAGACAATGGCAAACCACTCCATAATTTCCTGCCAAAAATCATTGCGTGCATTTTTTTCCTCTTAATTTCACCGACAAGAGCCTAGCTTTTAAATATCAGGGACTAGCTTTCGCCCGCGACTCCGGTCGCGTTTATGTTGATTCCTCGGGGAGCAGTACTTTTACCAGGATGAAAGGTATCCTTTGTCCTTCTCCGTATCATTAGCAACGTGTGTGCACAATTTCATAATGATTGATTCAGTAGATAGGACGTCAAAGCGTAGCAAACAAACTCACTTTTGCATGTTTATAGTTGTGATAGTCTTTGTGTACAATAGTGATGTGACGTTTGCTACTAAAACATCCTAACTAATATTATAAATGCGAAAGTGAGTTTGTTTGTTTGTTTATTAGTTTGTTTGTTTGTTACTCTTTCACGCTGTAACTACTAAACCGATCATCATGAAATTTTGTATACAAGTTCTCAGGAGTGCGGAGAAGGACATAGGCTACCTTTTATCCCGGGAAAAAGTACTATTCCCGAGGGATCGACATTGACGCGAGCGGAGCCGCGGGCGAAAGCTAGTCTTAACTATAAATATCAAGAAAACGATTAAACTACCCATTAATTATGAGCAGGAAATTAGATCCCTCTTTACGACGGCAACATTAAAGCGTTCTTTAAAAATAACAGTGTTTAATATTTGCTCGCACTCGGTACGGACCTCAGAGTATTTTCTATATTCTAGATCATATTTAACTAAGTTTTCGTAATTCAAAACCCCAAAAAATTTTGGTTGGTCGGGTCCAGATCGGTCTGTAATAATAGAAGTAATAAATAAGAAGAAAAACTCACTAAGGCATTCGGTAAACGGTACGGTAGTCATTAGAAGGGAGAGTACTACCAATGTAGGTAAACAGCATTGGTAGAGTAGAATACTATTTTGTAAAGTAACTATCAACACGGGCAAGACTTTCCTCGCCACAGCACAACTCTACCCTAACGCGCACACTCCCCATATTTCATTACTCTACCCATGTAGTAGCTCAGAAGAGTAAAGTACACTTACGCCGGTGAAGGATTTACTTGTGAAAGAAGAAATATACCCGTCTTCATAAAGATCCTTGTAGGACTGTAACGAATTACTACTTTGCAAAAACTGATTGAGTAAGCCGAATTGGTAGACTAGTAAGCTGGTTCGGTTGATCCAGCTGTCATCAGTTATAGCGGTGTATCGTAGTATATTAGATACCTTTTGACAGCTTGAAATCTGACAGTGTTGGCCACTTACACACACGAAAACAAACAAAATGTACACTGGTGTACTCTAACACCTACTCAACGCGGGTATCCTCCCTCTGGACGTCCTCAGTGGCGAGAGCATTACTATCTTTCGTCAGATTTTAGTATGTTTTGAACCGTAAAGTTAGATTACGGTTTAAAACATACTGTGAAACAACCTATAGTCGGTAAACCTGTGTGAAACAAACTATAGTCGGCAATCCTGACCAAATAGCACGTGAGTGACCTGTTTTCAAAATATAATGAATTTATCTCACGTTAGTTTCAATGATACAATACTGTGAGTTAATTGATTTTTTTACATTTTATTTTAATTTTATTAAAACTTAATAAATAAAACTTAAAAAAATAAAATAAATAATTAATTTAATTAAATAACACGCCCATATCAGAAACCTGAATTTTCGTTTTGTTTCGTAGAAATAAGAATTTGGTGCGTCAAACAACCACGAAACAATTTGGCGCGTCTTTCCTTCCGGCTCCGTTGTTGAAAATGGCTGTGCAGATCATTTCACCGTGTCACCGAGACGAAAGGGCCCATAATAAAGCAATCGTTTTCCTCTAAGAAGATTTCATACAATAAAATCTTATAGTTTCGTTTTAACGTTTTTCTCACTGTTTCTGTTAACAGTTAACAGTCCTTTATAAAATTGACTGGATAACAAACTTTAATTGTTTAAAAAAAATGTTGTCTATAAAATCGATTAACGGACGATAATTATACGTGACAACGGTGGTAGAGAGATAGATGCGTCACAAGCCGAACGCTTAAGCCGATCGTGCCTCCTATCAGTTGTTCAGAGGTCTCGCTTGCACGCAAAACGTGACACTTATTTGTACGTGCAGCCGGTGTTCATCGATTCATAAGACGTTATCACGTTAAAAATATTTGTAAATCTAATTTATTGGTGAAATACCATGTTTTAATACAAACAATAACAAATAAATATATACGAACAAATCACACAGACTAAGCTAGACCCAAAGTAAGTTCGAGACTTGTGTTATGGGATACTTACTCAACGATACTATATTTTATAACAAATACATATATAGTTAAACATCCAACACCCAGGACAATCCGAAAAAGAGGGTAAGTAATATAACATATAAACACAAAATATATATAATTTAAGATAAATATCAACGAAACATATAATTTTGGTTAGTATAATTATCAGGTAAGATAAAAATCGAAAGAAATAACTTTAAAAAAACTAAAATCTTTAATTATAACAATCATTCAACATATCAAACTATTATTATACCGTTTTATTATTATAAACTTTAAAACATCGATTAGTTGTTATGTATAATAAACTTAATATATACATATTAGTACGGATAATAATCATTGGTTATACGAATTAATTGGTAGAAGATTCTCAATATATACCTAATAATTAAATAAAAAAAAAATCCTAGCATCTCAATCTCATTATATCTTCACCAAATTAAAATGGGATCAACTTGGTAGTAAAGGCTTTTAAATAAAAAAGAAATATCAAAATCGGTTAACAATTGGCGAAGATATCGTGTAACAAATACACATAAAAAAAGACATACCGTCGAATTGATAACCTCCTCTTTTTTTGAAACCGTTTAATAAATTATCTTATTTATTTTTATAGAACGCTTAGCCGAAAATAGCAACCTGACGATCTCGTAAACGCAAAAAAATATTAATAAGACAAGAAAAAGATAACAATACCTATATTAAAACGAAAATCTAAATATTACGAGTCTGAATTTCTTAGAGCTATAGTCTCTATTATAAGTTAAAAAAGATAAGAAAAACAGGTATACTAAAAAAATACTTAGAAAAATTGTGATACATACAAAATGCGCGCGCATTTTGTATGTATCACAATTTTTTAAATTTATTTCTAACTTTGTCCTAATATTAACATATAATAAAATATTGTAAAAGTTATATTTGTACTTTAAAAAAAAATTGTGATACATACAAAATGCGCGCGCATTTTGTATGTATCACATTTTTTTTATTTATTTTATACTTTGTCCTAATATTTACATGCAATAAAATATTGTAATAAGTTCTTTTGTTTGTTATAGATTTTTGTAATCCTATGAAATTAGTGACTTCTTGTGTTACTTTCCGTTTGCTTTACTGATAAAATCGATTACCTATTATTAGTTATTCGATTGTCTGTTTGAATGATGCACCTTTTGCTGGGTACTCCGATTTTTTTACAAGAAAATGAAGTTTATGAGTTTGCGCGAATTTGACTTATTTCGTAGGTGTTACTGAAATAATTCAAATTCGCAAAATAGACATGGGTCTATACTAATTAGCTGGTATATTTTCTCTGTTATATATTTTTAATACGTATACATTTTATAGATTTTGATTCATATTTATTTTAAATACTATACTTTTTGAATGGTATACATTTTGGAAGGTATACTGCATGAGTTGTATAACAGGTGATATTTAGTATTCATGAACGTTATAAAAAATGAGTTTATGCTTTTCGAATTAAAAATTGTATGAATGTTATAGCTTTTAAGAATATAATCAGTAATGATTATGTCAAGTTAACATTATATCTTATGAACTTTATTGAAATGAAAATATATAATTTGTTATTATATCAATCAATACGCACCCCGAAAAAGATTTATATATATTATAGAATTTTCCACCTTGACCTACTAACTCAGGATCGAACCCAGGAAACTTATAACACCCCTCTTTTTACGTTGGGTTTAAAAACTAAGTAGTTTTCAGAAATATCTTTATTTTATTCTTTTAGTCTCTACAGAGACTAATATAACTAGCTCCTCTTAGCTCTAGCTAAACTCTTGTCGGTGTCATTGTGTGGAAAGAAACAATAAGATCCAATGACTATTTTTTATTTTTGGCAGGATCATAATGGAGTGGTTTGCCATTGCCGTCTCCATCACACACTAGAGAACGATCCGCTAGTTGCCTGACGATGTTTTCCTTCACCGAAAGCAGGTGGCGGTCGATGAAAATGACCGTACTTGAGTCAGATTGGTGTACAAACCCAGAGGTATAGGTCAGGCCGGGCGACGTTTGAACCCCGGAACTTTCGCTCATAGGTCGCGCTCTTAGACCACTAAACCACCACCGCTTTTTTCAATTCACATATAATGTATCCAGTATTAGATCTTAAAACATATAATTTTACTCTAAAAATAAGTCAATCAGACAAACAAATAACTTAATCTATAATTACAACAATTACCTAATGAATTAAAAACTAAAAGGAAACCTAACTAATAAATAAAATTTTATTTAAATTAATAATTAAAATTCTGTTTTAATTATTAGTTACTTTAAAAATTATAAATAAAACTAACCTTACAGCAAAGATAAAAATATAAAGATAAAAAAATGTCTCGCAAATCACTGCCCTGCGAAAATGTGCCCAAAAGGCTGCCAGCATTGCTACGTTGTATGGTAATGCTTATTCTTTGTGCAAAAAATTTGCCAGCCCTTTGGTCATTGGACACCTCTACCAGCCTTGTACCCAGAAAGGTTAACGAATGGGTCCCGTACCTACTTATACATGCTGGTCTAGGAGAAAAGAAAAACGTAGAATGTGCTAGCTGCTTCTTCCCGCGCAGATCGTAAAATCCTTTTGGATTGGGCTAAAAACTGCGGAATCGTGTCAATAGGCGATGCAGCTAGCAACCCATCACTATTTTCTTTTCGGTTCCATCTACGCGCTGTCTAACACGCTACATGTGGCCATAAGGTCTTATAGACCTAGGCTCAGTCTACCCCGCAAGGGTAAAGACGAGATACTATGTATGGTTGTACTATGTATGTTAAACTTCACGCCCGTCACATTCGGCCGTATTAAATTGAGTTAATTCATGTACGTCACGAAATATCAATTGCGTGAAGCATTACTTCGGGTTCACCAGTTCTGTTCATTGGTGGATAAACGAACGAGATAAAACGAGCGAACAAATACAAAACGATTAATTTATTATACTGTCCACCTGTATACCGCGATTCGTTTATGTATGTAATACGAGTAGGACAAAATCTGTACTAATATTATAAAGCTGAAGAGTGTGTTTGTTTGAACGCGCTAATCCCAGGAACTACTTGTTCAAATTGGATTTTTTTTTTTGTGTTGGATAGACCATTTATTGAGAAAGGCTTTGGGCTATAAAACATAACGCTGCGACCAATAGGAGCGAAGCATCAATAAAAAATGTTTTGAAAACTTTTAAGCTGGCGAATTAACGACTACACCACGGAGTTACCTGTAATGTAAGGTCAACTGAACTCCCCGGCGAACGGCTGTTCGGCGTGAAATGCGTTGAACATTCCTTACGTGAATCTAAGATGGGAATATTGAAAAATCATTTCATATACTTATGAATAATTAAGTATTTTAAAGTAATGATTATCCAAACCAAATGGTAGTTTGCAGGTAAATCCTGCAAACTTCACTTAAAAAGGGCGATAAAATACGGATGTGTATCAGCTTATAATCTTCAAGCCATTTAATATACTAAGCTATATCGGAACGTACATTGTGCTACGGTTAGACCTTCAAAAAATAGCCACTTTATTCAAAAAATACCTTATTTCCCCTCTTTCGCTGTTTGTGTGAGGTTGATCGTCTCCATTAAATATATAATAAATAAATATATAAATATATAGGGACAAATCACACAGATTGAGCTAGCCCCAAGGTAAGTTCCGGACTTGTGTTTTGGGATACTAACTCAACGATACTATATTTTATAACAAATACATATATAGATAAACATCCAAAACCCAGGCCAATCTGAAAAGATCATTTTCCATCTTGACCTGGCCGGGGATCGAACCCGGGCACTCCGTGTCGCAGGCTGGCGTGTTAACCACTGCGCCACGGAGCTGTCATATATAAGCGTAAACTTATGTCTGTATCCGTTTAAAGGTAGCATGCAGAACGCGCTTGGCATAAGTTCACAAGGGGCTTACATACAGCTTACAATCAAGTTCGAAGAAGCCTTAAGAGCCCGCCATATGCCAGGCGGCGTGGCGATACAAACGCAGATGGTCTAAACGCGTTGGCTACTTTGAATATTTTCGTTTTTTAGGAATATTCAAGGGTTATTCGAAAAAGAAAAACATATGATGGCTGCCTTATCTGTAATGCAATAATAATCAAAAGTTTCAAGGTTAATTTTAATGTATTTGGTGAATAATGCTATATACCGAGTAAATTAGACGTGATTTGGAGTCAACTTTGCAATTTTTTTCTATCGAGAAAATTTTACGCAATCTTGTTTTTGAGTCAGATAGTTACCAGAGTTAGTCCTGAACTTTGCTGCATTTTTATTTCACCTTGAGTATTTAATTATTATTGATATAACAGTCAATCATGCAAAGCAGTGTGAGGTAGTACGGGCCCTTAAGGACAATTTCCACTCGCACGCTACATGCAGTAAAGGAAATCGGACCTTTTACACAATATGTAAAGACAACCCTGTCCGGTCCTTGAAGGGGTCAATCAGCCCGTCGATATGAACAACCTTTCCTATGGGACCAATGAGAACTCAAAAATTTGGAAGAGCATAAGTCGTACATAGACTTAAGGTCGCAGGTTCAAATCCCGCCCGCTTGGAATTTTTTCACCATATTTTATTTCTTAATTTAATAAGAGTATATCAAAATAGCATTGTGAATGCAAAATATGTTTTAACACTTAAAAATATTACTAGCTGTTGCCCAAGACTTCGTCCGCGGCAATTTCTGTAATTATGATTACTCCTAATTAGTTTTTTACATGGATCTAAGATCTAGGTCCATGGTTTTTTATTAGTATAGATGAATAGTTTTCCCCCGTTTTCAAAACCTTTTTTATTGATGCTTCGCTCCTATTGGTTGCAGCGTGATGTTTTATAGTCTAAAGCCTTCCTCAACAAATGGACTATCCAACACAAAAATAATTTTCCAATTGTAACCAGTAGTTCCTGAGATTAGCGCGTTCAAACAAACAAACTCTTCAGCTTTATAACATTATATTATAGTATAGATTATGGAAATATGGATTATATTATATCTATTTGACGTAAGGCAGCACTCCTCTTTTGTACAATTTCCGTGCGCTCCACCGCGCCGTCGACAATGTAAATCCGGTCTTAATATTGAGTTGTCTCGTTATGAACTAGGAAGTCTGCGTCTGTCGGAGCATATCCCTGCGGTTACCTGCCTCAAGTTTGTACTGCGAGTCCTTCAAGTATTTTCATTAAAAGTTGCTGCTTATTTCATTTTATTGTGCATTTCAAACACAGTGACAAATATATATTGCTCTTAGTCATGTTTTTCTCGACTGCCCAAGAAGGCATGTTGCATTTTCAGAATTTATGTGAATTTATATTTATTCCACCGGCACTTCTCAATGTTTGTTGAGTCAGATAGTCTGTATTTTTTCAAGCTGTCTAAAGGCATCTGAACTCTTAAATATTGCTTTCAATGATGACAGTCGGGTCGGAGGTTGGGATCAAGGGCTGAACGTAGTAAGCACAAAACTTCTGAACTTCTGAACGTCTGAACAGATTTTGTGAAAGGTGTTCTTAGATTAGAGTTAGTCCTTGCCTTACTCTGAGTGACATAGGCTATTTTGTTGTATACGGCAGTCGAGTTTTTAGAGGACGGGTGCAATTTGCAGCTTTTTGTTTTTATTATATTTGATACTGGTTAAATACGTCACGCGTGAAAGCCATAAATAAAAATGAAAAAGACCTCCTTTTTATGAAGTCGGTTAAAAAGCGGAGTTTAACAGGTGTGGCTTCAAAATTCCTCGAGCAAAACCCTATAGGTCCCGGTTGTCATTTTGCAGCTTGGCAGCTTAAAGGATTTGACAGCAAAGATATTTCTTATAAAAAAAAAAGAGTGGGAGTCCGGGAGTGCCACTGAAGACATAAGCGAAAACTTGAACAATCGGTTTACTTATAAAAAGTGTTGAAGAGGTCCAATGGTTTTTTCCGATCTCAAAAAGTTTTCACTTTAAAAATTATAGGTTATTATTAATACTATAATTGTACTATTAAACTTAAACTTCTAGACTTTAGTCTTCCTTTCAAAATCAGCACTTTAGTTCAATATAATAGAATAGTGAAACAATAATGCACTAAGTGCGGCCCTGGTAGGATTGTGTTACGGCTTGTTAACTCGACATCAGGTGAAGTACGGCTCTGTCGTGGTTTCTATTATTGGAAGGACATCGTGAAATTGTAGCCTTTACTTTTTTATCTCTATATATGTGTATATGATGAGCTCTGTGGCCTAGTGGTCAATATGCCACACCGGAGGTCCCGGGTTCGAGCCCCAGTCAAGTCAAGATGGAAAATGATCTTTTTCAGATTGGCCTGGGTCTTGGATGGATTTGTATTTGGATGTATATGTGTTTGTTATAAAATAAGTATTGTATAGTTGAATTGATATCCCATAAACTTACCTAGGTGCTAGCTCAATCTGTGTAATTTGTGCTCATATTTATAGCTAGCTTTTGTCCCCAAAATTTCGCGGAATTAAAGGTATCCTATGTCCTTCGATCCTCAAACTACCTCCATACCAAATTTAATTCAATGGTTGAAGCGTAAAAAAAGACAAAATAAAATAAATACTTATGTACTCCAACCCGTCTGGCCAGCGAGGAGAGTGCAGGCCAAATCCTCTGTCTACTCTGGCCAAGTATGCCTCCGGTAGCACAGAGAGGGTCATGCTCCTGCAGTGGAGACTAAAAAGACCTGATGATGATGAATGAGAAAAAAAGAGTGATTTGATTTTTAATTTTACGGTTGAGTGAGTTAGTTAACTCTACACGCATCAAAAAGAAGGATTATGCGCGCGAAGTTCCCAGCATTGGTCCCATAGGAAAAGTTGTTCATATAGACGGGCTGAATCACCCCTTTGAGAGTCCAGAATGATTTAAATTTCAAAAACTTAGACCCGCGACGGTTTTTAATAAGAGCATTCCTAAGGAAAGGATTCCAACATTATTTTCCTTTTCTGCAACACCATGTATATTCTATTCCCAAGGCATCTCATTACCCTCGCTTTGTCTCTTAGGGCCACATTGTCGCTCCTTTGTTCGGCCCTCGAACTACACCGGAGTTATTTACGGTCTTTTAATTTAAATAGCTTGTAGTAATATTTACATAACTAACAGGGTTAAATGTACTTACTAAACCCTAACTGTATATCGTATACAATGAGGGTTTAGTTCGTATTTTTTAGTAGTTAATACTATTAACTCTATTTAAGTCACAGAGCGACGGGTTCGACGGAAAAATAACTTTTTTAGATTGGCCTGACTCTTAAATGTTTATCTATAATCTGTAAAAAAAAAAAAAGTTATCGTTGATCTAGACAATACTGTTGAAAAGAGTTTCTTTCGGCGTCTTCTTCTCTGCAGTGGTCGGTTCCGAAACGCTAGTAGTTTGTAGCTTTTGAACAATAATTAATAATTTGAATATAATATAATAAGTATTATTTAAAATGTGAATTGACGTGAAAAGGCCTATTTTCTGAATAAATCTTTGAATATTTGAATCTAGTATCCTACGTACGACACAAGTTCACAACTTAATTTGGGGCTAGCAAATTTTTAATTATATACTATAGCGGTTAAACTTATACAGTGTGTAACAAAATTGCTAAATAATATATAAGGAGTGATGCATGATATTGAACAACTTCCCCAGGGGACAAACTTTGAGATACGTGCTCCATAATGGCGCAGTGGGTCCCGGGTTCGATCCCCGGTCAAGTCATGATGGAAAACAATCTTTTTCAGATTGACCTGGGTCTTGGGTGTTTATCTTTATAAGTATCTATTGTAAAATCATTGAGTTAGTATTCTACGACACAAGTTCACAACTTACTGGGACTAGCACAATTTGTGTGATATGTCCCTATATTTTTTTTTATTATTTACCTTAAAAAATTACTTAGGTACTGCTGATTGCACATTTTGTATAAGAGGACGATTCTTTTTGAACGTACGAAGACGAATGGACTGAGTATGCCCCTTGAAAAGTATTTTTCATTTCTCATACTCGGAAAGTAGTGTTGTTTTGATCTGATTATTGGGTGGAGAATGCTGCTTCCCTCCATAGAGAGGGAAAAACTCATACAAGTTACTTCCCACCTAAGGGCCGAAATGAACTTTAAAAATAGAACTGCTGTCAGCTGTGAAGCGATTTATGTAAAAAAACAACTAATTAAAAAAATGCTGCGGTTATGTGACTTTCTAAACAACCAGTGTGAACTTAGCGCAAACTTCTTTGAGCGGAATATGCCGCTACAATTACGCGGTGAGTTCCATATTTGAAATTTTAAAAGTCGACATAATTTAATAGGTACTACTAATATTATTATATTATATTATTAATAAATAGTTTAGATAAACAACTAGTTTTATTTTTCCTCATATTTGAAATGAAAAGTAGAGTGTTTAACACGGGTAAAAGAATCAATTCCTACTCGGACTATAGCCGCTAGTCTAAATACCTCGGGAATTGATTCTTTCGACTCGCGTTAAACAATCTACTATTGCCATTTTGTTACACTCTGTAAAAATTTCAACAATCAGTAGGTATCTACTACAATTTATGAGATACAACAGACGTACAAACGTACAATAAAACCCTTATAACAGTTCGTTTACACCCTTACGGAGCCCTAAAATCTGTATAATGGAGAAATATCTTTCTAATGCTTATCAGTTTTAGTAAAAACGTAAAAAGCCTTTATTTAGGCATCTTTGTTTAAGTAGCTACTGGCATCTTATCTGACTACGACTGAGTGATTCCAGGTCCAGCATAACTCGGTTATCGTCAGTAACGTATGGTACATTAAACAAGGGACTGCTGACTGCAAGCCCTGCTAATTAGCTTCTCGTAAAAGCTTGTCTTCAGAAATCGCGACTAAAATTCTGACTTTTTGTTTTTAACCGGATTCAGAAGGAGTGTGTTCTCGATTTGGCGGAATATTTTATGTTTTTAGAGTTCCGTAGTAAACAAGGAATCCTTATAGTATTACCGAACCCGTCTGTCTGTCTGTCTATTCGTCCGCTGTTTAATTTAGAGACTATTAGTAGCAAGACTATATTTTGGCATGGAGTATATACGAGTAATAAAGTAGACAGTAAAAAAAATGTATTTCACCCCTACATTTAAGGGCAAATTCCCAGCGTTCCACAAATCCTTTGATCTCAAAAAAATGCCGCCCGTACAACTATTCCCAGGCGGCTTCACGGCAATTAGAAATTAGTTACAACGGCTCCACGAGTATTTTAAGTACAGTCATCGGCTACAGTTATTGTTTGTATTTAATGCTCTTGAATGTAACCTATATAAGTATCTATTATAAAATATACTAACTCAACGATAACGACACAAGTTCACAACTTACTATGGGGCTAGCTCAATTTGTGTGATATGTACATCAAGATTAACTACGTTTGTTCTATGATTTTTGGCAATCAGCGCTATGAGGTAATAATAGTAGGTACCTACGCTCACGTGGCACGCGGCCGGCTGCATAGACTTAACGTTTGATAAAAATCCACATTAAAGTTTATGTATGTAAAATCCTACTATGTATTTCGTTTAGGTAAAAGTCATAGAACAAACGTTGTTAGTCATGATGTACCTAAGTTGTTTTAGCAGGTTTTGCGTTAGTTAACTATAACCCTGTATATGTATCAGGAAAAGATCCAATAAAAGAAACGTAGTTCACCTGTAACTGAAACCGTCCAGGGGCGCTCTGCCCTTGTGGTGGCCTCAGTGTCCGATGGTGCAGTACCCTTGACACCACGGCTAATGTTATTCCATGAAGTCAAGAATAATGTATAACACAAACAAATACAGGTGGCCAAATAACAGGTATACACTCCGTGGTTATATACACTTTAGTCTTATAATGTTATTCTGTGAAATATAAAAAAATATTAAGTATTCTTTGTTAAATATAGTGGCAGTTAAACAGGGAAAATAATGACAGACAAATGCACCTCTAGCACCGTCGCAGATGTGAACTCTTTTCATTACGTTTTTCATCACATTTTCATACATTTCCTGCATTATCTCAGTGATTGTGTCTCGAATATTTTCTTTTAATTGCTGCAGGTTAATTGGCCTGTTATCGTAAACACGTCCTTTTAGATAGCCCCACAGAAAAAAGTCAGGAGTGGTTAAATCAGGCGATCTTAGGGGCCAACAAATCTTACCGTTTCATGAAATTAATCGACCGGGACAAGTTCTTTTTAATGATTCTAATAACGTTTTAATAGTCAAAGCGTTGTACCGACGTAAAACGCTCCATAACAAATTTGCCGTATCTACACAAAGTACCTAATTTTCATGCAACAACTATCATATTTACCGCCAAAACAAAATGGCGGCAAAAAAGTTATATACCTCCAAGTTGGCCACCCTCTAGACAAATAGACTAACTTTTTAAAAGTAGTTTTGCTTTATGCTGTTTTAATTTTTATCTTTTAAAGTTATATATAATGTATAATTGTAACCGCTAATTGCAACATTGTACTTTTTACACTCGTAATTACGCTCAAAATAGGTACAAATTCAAGTGAAAAAGTAAACAGCCGTTACTTTTTTGTTGAAACTAAAAAGCTACCATAAGTAAAATTCATTGAATATTCTCCTTCTATCGAGTCATAAAATGGTTTTGTGCTCACATTAAATATGTTTCGACCAGTGCTTTGCTACCATGATTGCCCGTTCGTTTGCCTCATTCAAGATCTTGTTGAGAGCAAGAAGTTGGGCTTTCTGGGGCACACCAAGAGGTGACCCATAGATTGGATAGCACCACAGTCGCACTCACTATTATTGGAGACACCCCGCCTGACTCTATTTTCGTGGCATCTACCAACACCAGCCCGCAGTCTATTTAAAGACTTCCAGACTGGCCAGGGCAGATTGCCACCCAGTGGTAGTTTCTCAGCAGGCGGTATCTGGTTTGGTGTTGGCGGGTATTTGTTAAGCCAATGTTCCACTCTGGCCATAGGAGCTTGTTTGGCGCTAATATAAATATTTGAATATTCTTTTGAACACTCAAGCATTGAAGCGACTAATGGCCAATCCATCCTCCAAATAAAGCACAATAAACCGATATAATTCTGACAATCTCATGAAAATCCTCCTTACGATTGAAGATGATTATTTTAAGGTCTTCGCAATTAGCAAGCTCCCTCGCAGTCGCCCCTGCTTACCTACCCTTGACGTTTCAATTAAAACGAAATGAACAGTTTGACAGCTACGCAGAATGCACTAGGACTGTAGCGTTATACAGTAATCCTTTCCTTGGCCTGTCTCTGTCTCTACTTCACCGGGCGTTTGGGGCACTCTGCCCTCGCCTCAAACGCTCGGTGAAGTAGCGAAAGCTCACTTGGAGCTAGCTACTGCTATAGTACTTCCAAAAAAAAAATCACTCCCCGTGTCGGTATCGAAAACATATCTACGCGCAGCGACCACTTCGTAGCGGAAAATCGGGCACATCCAGTAAGAACGATGCGCCTTTGGTCACATTTGTTCACCGACTTCATTGCATTATGAATTGTTTGTTAAAAGGTTTAGAGTGAATTTAAATTAGCTTACAACGGATTTTGTAGGTATCTAAACGAAAAGGTGCTGCGTTCTGACGCGAGCTTATGAGGAAACACTGCACTCGAGAGAATTGAAAAATAGGTATTTGTAAAATCTTTGTACCTTTACAGGTATTATCGGTTACAAACATAATTACACAAAATTAACGCTTCGTACACCCCTGATTTCTTCTCCAAAACTCAAACGATTTATTTTCTTTTTTTATCAAAAAATTATAATAAGCTACGGCTGTGTTTCTATGTTTTCGTTTTCTAATATAATAGCCTCGAATTTGTTTTCTTGATGTATGAACACAACGGAATTTTTTACCATTTTTTTAGGTTTTTCAAGGTTCATATCTTTTTAAATAATTATTTTATGAAAAAAATTGAAACATAGGGACATGCTACTATATCCAGAGATATTTTTGGTAAAAATCATATGCTCTAATGGTACTATCCGGCGAGGAATCAAAGGGACTACGCTTGTATGGAAATACAGCCCTACGATTTCCTCTTAATTACCGATCGATAATAATAAATAAATAAATATATACGGACAAATCACACAGATTGAGCTAGCCCCAAAGTAAGTTCGCGAATTGTGTTATGGGATACTAACTCAACGATACTATATTTTATAACAAATACATATATAGATACACATCGAAGACCCAGGCCAATTTGAAAAAGATCATTTTCCATCTTGACCTGGCCGGGGATCGAAACCGGGCACTCTCGTGTCGCAGGCTGGCGTATTGACCGCTGCGCCACGGAGCTAGCCAATACGATAAATATATTGAGTTGATATTTCTTTGAATACCTTAGCAGAGTGCGACTTCTTTACGTAATTAGGTACTACTAATTATTCTGTGCCTTTAGTAGGCTCGTTTTAGAGTCTGCACCTTAAGGGTGCCAACTGGACTCTAATACTAATCCTTCGCTGTCTCTGACTGACGCTAACAGTTTTGTAGACAATATTTAAGTTCGGTATACTCTTATTAAATGAAGTAATAAAATATGCGAATAGAACATACGGTGCCAACTGAAAAAGGTACCCGTGGCTGTATTCTTATTTTTGAAATCATAGGGTGATACTCGTTTTTGGGATGACTTTCCAGTACAACGAAAAAATTTATTCTGCAATATTTTGTTTTACCCGGGCTCGCCCAGGTTAAGATAGAAAACGATCAATTTCAGATTTACCTGGGTACTGGATGTTTATCTACATAAGTATCTATTGTAACATATAGTATCGTGGACTAGCATTTTCTGCATTTCGTTCGTATTTTGATAAGTGAAGGTATAATAGAAAATTCGTGATCGGCATTGATGTGGGATAATTTGACAGCGGCCATTGATGCCATCACCCCCATTCACAAACGACCCACTCAGCGTTCACGAGGATTCACTGCAACTAAGCAGATTTGTAAAATCAGAATAGCATAAACTAGCGGCCAGCCCCGGCTTCGCACGGGGAGATATAGGTATTTAATCTATTGCCAACTATATATTGCCTATGTTCATCAAGGATAATATAGGCGACGGTGACCACTTTCCATCAGGTGGCTCGTCTGCTCATTTGCCGTCAAATATACATACAAAAAAAGGATTCTAAACGTAGTTACGGCGTAAACGTTAGCCGTGTGGTTTCCGGCAGAGAAAAATGGACCACTCGTAGTCTTCCCATGAAGGTCATAAGAGACGACTTAGGAAATACAAGCTAAACAAAGCTCATAAACAGCAATGAGACCTATCCAACCCGTCTGGCCAGCGAGGAGAGTGTATGCCCAATCCTCTGTCTGCTCTGGCCAAGTATGGGTCCGGTAGTACAGAGGGATCATGCTCCTGCAGTGGAAATGTAAAAGACCTGATGAACTGATGAACGTAACAAACAAACTCACTTTTGCATTAATAATATTCGCAAAGATTTTTGTGCAGAATATCGGGGTCTTAGTCCCTGTAGTTACGGTTTTGCGTTGATATGTTAATTATTACCAGTCAGTATATCTCTATAATATAGATAAAATTTACAACTAAAATGATTCATACCTCATCAGTTCAACAAAAATGCATTGCCAATTTTTTCAAATAAAATAGTTATCAAAAAAATATCCGTCAATTTATCCTCTATATAAATCATACTTCACCAAAGTGTCGCGTTTCTGGCGAAATAAAACTGTAGGGCGGAAATTAAGTGCGGGCGTTTGAGAGGTTTCGATGTAACAAATTGATTTTACAGTTAAAACGATACAGTCATCTGCAGACCGCTTTGAGACGTGAAAGGACATTCGCCAATAACGTGGCTTAAATTTGATTATGATATTAGTTTTACCATATCATTATTTTGTTAATAAATATATGTTAAGCTTTGTTGTTTTTGGAAATCAGCAATTTCTAATTCAATGTGTTTGTTCACTTTAATATCATAATCAAATGAAATCAAAGTCAGTCGCATTTTATGCACTTTATCTTTAATTTGCGCTCAAACACTTTTTACCGCCATTGACTCAGATCAATGTGTGGAGCTTTTGTTACTCTGAGGTTCTATCTACTTAATGAGAAAAAAAAGTAGGTATATTCTGATTTGTCACGCCAGGACCTAACTATATAATACTTTTAAAGTGGGGACATTATTTTGAATCCCGAGTGGGATAAAGGAATCTAGATTTTGAAGTAGACTCCTGGGTGGAGTAACGGATTCAAAATATGTTTTCAACTTTCATCCCGATAAAAGTACTGATCCCGCGGGATCGACATCAACGTGAGCTCAACCGCGGGCGAGAGCTAGTTCATTCATATCTAAATCCTTATCCTTACTAATCCTTACTAATATTATAAATGCGAAAGTGAGTTTGTTTGCTTGTTTGTTTGTTACGCTTTCACGCCGTAACTACTGAACCGATCATCATGAAATTTTGTATTCAAGTTCTCTGGAATGCAGAGAAGGACATAGGCTACCTTTTATCCCGGGAAAAAGTACTATTCCCGAGGGATCGACATTAACGCGGGCGGAGCCCCGGGCGAAAGCTAGTAATATTATAAATGCGAAAGTGATTTTTTTTGTTTGTTACGCTTCCACGTTGTAACTACTGAACCGATCATTATGAAATTTTGCATACACGTTATCTGGGGTACGGAGAAAGACATAGGGTACATTTTATCCCGGTAAAAAGTACTGGCCCCGAGGGATCGACATTGATACGGGCGGAGCCGCGGGCGAAAGCTAGTATTAAATAATTTTGGTGAGGGCTTTTGCTTTTTTTGTTACTCTGAAGCTATATCGAGGGCATTGTACACCCGTTAATTAAAAGAATAGTACTTTGTTTTTTTATTATATTTAGCAATGATTTCGCTGTCGCGTCAGATGCGATCAAGCGGGAACGGATTCCATTTACAAAGCTTCATTTCAATGAGATCTCGTCGAGAGATTCATTGGAATGTCCAACGAAGACAGATAAGAGCTAACAGATAGACTCCAGCGGCTCCTTATTGACTTATCCGGCCAGAGACACTCAACGGCCCATCCCCATTAAGCACTAAGTCTATTTCATCACTACTTCTCCTTAGTCAGGTAAGCCTCGAAATATGATACCTTTTATTCTGTGTGGGGGTTGTTTTTGAGGGAGGGAGTAACCGCTACAGAGGTGGATAGATTTAAATGCGGTTTTTTAAATTAAACCTGATTTACAGGGCTACGCTATAGTACCTAGGTGGTAAAAATTGGATCGCGTTGTGCTTCCTGGATCAACGGCAGAGCTAAAATGTATTTTTAGGATTCCGTAAACAAAGGGTGCTAAAAAGGATCTTTATTACTAAGCATCCGAAGTCCGTCTGTCCATCTCTCCGTCCATCACAGTGCTGTATCTACTAGAGTACCCGGAATAGAGACTTGACATATTCACAAAATGCCTATTGCCCCCATGACGCCAAATTATAATAATGAAAGGGAGCCCCATACAAGGAACGAGTACTTTTGGCGTTTTATGTCATTCTTCTTCTTCTATCGAGTCGTAAAATGGCTTTGACTTTTTCAATAAGTTTTGACCAGTGTTTTGCTACCATGATTGCCCGTTCGTTTGCCTCATTCAGATCTTGCTGGGAGCAAGAAGCTGAACTTTCTGGGCACACCAAGAGGGCGTCGCATTCTGTCCACGTCAGATGACGAGAGGCGGTCCCGAAGAACTCTGACACCAGGGTGTGCATGGTCGATTGACCGTGACACCTACACGAAATGAATGAATTCTGTCCAATGCGCTGCTTATGCTTACTGACACGTCAAACCCCAGATAATTAAAAAAGTATTCGTCACATATTTAACAAAGAAAATGGCGACGATAATAATAAACCCATATTTATTTTACTTGCCGCAATAATGCGAGCTGCTTTTATATAAAAGCAAATAGCGGTCTTTCATATAAAATTATGTTTACCGGAGGCCGGAGACTCTCAGTGGCAGTGGCATGCTTCTTTGTTATTAGATGAAGTTATCGGACGGAGTTATGAAGTAACAAACATATAAGTCGTTAAAAAACAAAGATACATCAAAGTCAAACTCAAATATTTTATTCATCATAAGATAACATAAATACAGCATATCATTTAGCAACGAAAACTTTTTGTTGCGGTTAAGGGCCCGTACTACCTCACACTGCTTTGCATGATAGACTGTTATATCAATAATAATTAAATACTCAAGTTGAAATGCAAAAAATGCAGCAAAGTTCAGGACTAACTCTGGTAACTATATGACTTAAAAACACGATTGCGTAAAATTTTCTCTATAGAAAAAAATTGCAAAGTTGCCTCCAAATCACGTCTAATTTACTCGGTATATAGTATAATTCACCAAATACATTAAAATTAACCTTGAAACTTTTGATTATTATTGCATTACAGATAAGGCAGCCATCATATGTTTTTCTTTTTCGAATAACCCTTGAATATTCCTAAAAAACGAAAATATACAAAGTAGCCAACGCGTTTAGACCATCCGCGTTTGTATCGCCACGCCGCCTGTCATATGGCGGGCTCTTAAATAGATAAACTTTTTGAGACAGTGTTATAGCTACCCATAGATTGAAAAAAAACAAACGGGTTGCACCCCGGGCGTGCTGGCAGAAGTGAAAACTCCGCGCGGTAGAAAGAGAAGGGGATATTAGTACCTTTTGTACGCCGCGGTGGTGTCAGGTCACGTGTCCGTCTTACGAATTTTTGATCAGGACCGTGTCCTGACGCAAGTTTAACATTTTTTTACTCATCCAAAAAGTGCACAACGCTGCTAAAGAAGTTTTCACTTGAAAACTTCGCTACCTCCGTAGTCCAGTGGTTAAGGTGTTTAACTGTAGACCCGGGTGTCATGGGATCGATTCCCACGGGAAGCATACTTTGTTTAGTTGCTTCCAGTTTGGTTAGGATAATGCAGGCTTGAATCACCTGATTGTCTGATAATAAAGATGATTCCGTGCTTCGGAAGGCACTTTAAGCCGTTGGTCCCGGCTGCCATCTGGTAGTCGTTAAAGGAACCACGTCAGAGGCCGAGAGGCGGTTTCAAAGAACTCTGACACCAGGGTGTGCATGGTCGATTGACCGTGTCACCTACACAAAATTATGACTTGAAAAATGCGTCTTATTTTAACCGCAATGCCATTGCCGTTTATTTAAAAGCAATTAGCGGTCTTTCAAATAAAGTTATCTTTCCGGAAGCCTCTCGGAGCAACTAGTGGTTTGCTTTTATTAAAGGAAAACAAAATATTGATGCTTATTCTATTATTAGAGAACTGGCATGGAAATGATTTTCATCATCATCATCATCGGGTCCTTTTCAGTCTCCACTACAGGAGCACGACCCTCTCTGTACTACTAGGGCCATACTTGGCTAGAGCAGCCAGAGGACTTGGCCTACACTCTCCACGCTGGCCAGACGGGTTGGAGAGGTGTCTTAGATGTTTATAAGCTTTGTTTAGCTTGTATTTCCTAAGTCGCCTTCTACGACATCCACGGGTAGACTTGGAGTGGTCCTATTCTACTCTGCCGGATACCACACGGCTAATTGATGCTGCGGCGAAATGATTTTATATTGCTACTTTTTATTTAATTACAAGTACAATTCAGGTGCATTTTCTTAACTTCTTATTCAGCTTTGTATCATCATCATCATCATCATCAGGTCCTTTTTAGTCTCCACTACAGGAGCACGACCCTCTCTGTACTACCGGAGCCATGCTTTGTATATTCATATCAAATAACTGCTAATCATATTTTAGAAGCTTTTATTTAGTTTCACCAGTCCCGATGTTTGTCTGTAATCAAATCTTGCAAGTTCTTAGATCCATACTTACAGCGTGGATTCGATCATAATAATAGATTGTCAAAATAAAATGTTCTTTGCAAAAAAGTTGTTGTTTTTTAAAAGATAGCTTTTGGTCCATGGGCGATGTTATGAAGGGACATCTTCCACTGACTCACGAACGAAAATTAATCGACATATGCCTGTTCTAACTTATGGAGCGCAAACCTGGTCTTTAACCTTACCACAAAAGTCTTTACTCGGGGTTTGCCAACGGTCTTTGGAGCGAAGTATACGTAAAAGCTGCTCGAGGGAAGGGGCAAAAATCTGAAGAACCATATTAGTAGGCGATGCGGCTAGCAACCCATCACTATTTTGATTCAGTTTCCTCCTTATACGGTAAACGTGGCATTCAGGTCTCAAAGACCTGGGCTCTGTCTACCCCGCAGGGGAAAAAGACGTATGTTGATCTGAAGACAAATTTAATATGAAGTCATGCAGTTGATGACCGGGTTTTCTGTGTTGTGAATATCTTCATCAGACCAGTGATGAAGATATTCACAACACAGAAAACCCGGTCATCAACTTTTAGTCATAAATAATCATGAATTTGCTCATAAAACAGCTTGTTAACTTGTTTCTCATACAATAATGTGTAACTACGCAAGGAAAATGGACGATAATAAAATGCACTTAGTTAAATGAGTGTTTCAAACCCGACTCATTGCATTTGCTGCAATAATGCTGGCTGCGTTTATTTAATAGCAAATAGCAGTCGCAAATAATATTATCTTTTCCGAAGGCCCTCGGAATATACTTCGTGGTTTGCTGTTATTAGATATTATTATGGTCTTGGATGTTTATCTATATATGTATTTGTTATAAAATATCGTTGAGTTAGTATCCCATAACACAAGTCTCGAACTTACTTTAGGGCTAGCTCAATCTGTGTGATTTGTCCGTATATATTTATTTATTTATTATGACTCTGTTGTTAGATGAAAATTTATATAATATTATATTACTATTTAATCAGTGACATTAAAATGATTTATTTGAGATATACGATATACTTTTGTTCAACCTACAAAAATGTACAGCGTATTACATGTAATTTATTAAGCCAGTATCAGAATTTATTCAATATCACTCATTATTTTTCCATCATCAGGTCTTTTTAGTCTCTACTGCAGGAGCATGACCCTCTCTGTAGTACTGGAGCCATACTTGGCCAGAGCAGCCAGAGGATTTGGCCTACACTCTCCTCGCTGGCCAGACGGGTTGGAGAGGTCTCATTGATGTTAATGAGCTTTGTTTGAAACCACACGGCTACATTCATAGATTATTTTGTCAGCTATCGCATAAAGATCGCAAATACAAAATAACTGGCCATGTGCGAGTCGGACTCGCGCACGAAGGGTTCCGCACCATTATCTATAAAAACGGCAAAAAAGTCATGTCTGTTGTATGGGAGCCCCCCTTTAATATTTATTTTATTTTATTATTTATTTTTAAAGTGAATATATAACTAAATATTCTGTGAATTTTTCAAGCGTCTACCTGTTGCCGTTATCAATATCGAGCAAAAACAAGCAAAAAAAATCACGTTTGTTGTAGAGGAGACCCCTTAAATATTTATTTTATTAATTTTTTTAGTTTTTGTTGATATAGCAGCAACAGAAATACATCATCTGTGAAAATTTCACTGTCTGTCTGTCTAACTATCACGGCTCATGAGATATATAGATAGGGTCCCGTTTTTACTCTTTGGGTACGGAACCCTAAAAAAATAAGTTAAGATTATGTACTTTAAGAAATAAAGAAAAGCATAATAGGTTATAATCCTAATAATTTAGCTTTCGCTAATTTGCCAAACTGAACAGAACGGGTGAGTAGCGTAACTGGAATGCACCTTGACAGACAGGTTACGGTTAGTTACGGGTTACGGGCTGCGACACGAACGCAAGTTAGCGAAAACGTACTAAAACCGTATTTGTCACCGTCAGCCGGACAGACATGTTTAATTCAGACTCAATTGAATACAACAACGATCCATTGCAACGAAATACCGAATACTAAACCACTTGTGTGTGTGACATAAAGCCATTTCTTTCCAGTTTCCAATTTCAAACGACAAACTAACGTTGTCGAGTACCGTTAGGTATTATATTACAGCGTGTAACATAACCTCCAACGGTCGCGTGAAGGAGTGACTCAACCCGTCAAAAAAAACAATTGTTCCTATGGGACCAATGCTGGGATATCAAAAAAAAGAAATAAAATATGGTGAAAAAATTCGCAGGTTCATATCCCGCCCGCTTGGAATTTTTTCACCATATTTTATTTCTTAATTTAACAAGAGTATATCAAAATAGCATTGTGAATGCAAAATATGTATAAACACTTAAAAATATCAAAACAAATTACATTTTCATGCAAAAGGCTGGCCAGCCCAGCAATAAGTGTAAAAAAAGCCGGTCAAGTGCGAGTCGGACTCGCGCAAGAAGGGTTCCGTACCGTTGTTCTATAACAAGTTAAAAATATTTTTGTTATTTGATGTAACAAAAAATTTATACTTTTCGCAATTTTTCCTATATCTGTGCTATAAGACGTTGCTTCGTACCAAATTTCAAGATTCTGAGGTCACGGGAAGTACCCTGTAGGTTTTGATTCCCTTGCGAATGTCGAAAAATCACGAAAAATTGCGACATAACCAGCTGTATCTTTTGATTGCGTTGGCTCAGAAGCTTGATTTTTTTCACAATTGCAAGGGACAGCAGACTTGAGTATTTGATATGAATTTCAGCTTGATACCTCTACTACTACTGAGACAAAGGGTCTTGACAGACTGACAGACAGACAGACGGGCAACCGAGTGATTCTTTAAGGGTTCCTTTTTACCTTTTGAGGTATAAACCCTAAAAAGTAAAAAAAAAATGAGGTGCCAGCATTGCTCCCATAGGAAAAGTTGTTTATTTTGACGGGTTGAGTCACCCCTTCACGGGAACGTCGGAGGTTATGTGACACGCTGTATAGTATAGTTAGGTATTTTACGCTGGAATTTACTGATCCAGACCGTTCGCCCGATAGCTGGTTATCAAAAGTCGAGCTTGAGCGTGTTACTGAGTCCGAACAATTCCTGAAAACTTAAATGAATGGAGATATCCTGAACAATAATAATGGTAATTAGAGAATATGGTGTTTTAGGATGATGATTTTTTTGGAAGCGGGTCTGGGCCACGTCTGCCATATGCACCAGGACAGATGGGCCCATATCGCTACCTTAAGGACTCTGGCAGACGGAAAAAGAAATAGAGGAAGACCCAGAGCAAGGTGGTCGGATGAATTACAGTATTATGAGAAAAACTGGAGCGGAAAGTTAGAAAATAGAGACACTTGGAGAAATGAAGGGGAGGCTTTTGCCCACCAGTGGGACATAAAAGTCAAAAAAAAAAGTCAAAAGTCAAAGATTTTTATTCAAAATTGGATACATGTATCTCTTTTTGAACGTCATATTTTTATTTCTTATATATTTTTTTATATATGCAAAATTGAAATACTACTAGCGTTTCGGAACGACCACTGGTGAGAAGAATACGCCGAAAGAAACTCAATCCAGCCTTGGTCCCTACGTGCCTGAAGGGCTCTGAATACATTGTTAACATTAAATACAATTTTTCATACTATAGATTAATTTTAACATTTAATAATTGTTAACATTAAATAAATTTATATAAATTTCCACGCATTTTTATCAGTAATATAATCATCAATGCAGTAATAAGCCTTTTTTATTAACTGGTTTTTTACAATCGTTTTGAACTTAAGTAAAGGCAGACCTAATATTTCTGCAGGAATTTTATTATAGAAGCGTACTCCTAAACCCAAAAATGAATTCATAGTTTTCTGCAATCGCAATACTGGTGTAGCTAATTTATTTTTATTTCTCGTGTTTCGGTCATGGATATCACTATTTTTCTTATATAAATCAAGATTATAGCGCACAAACATAATATTCGCAAATATGTACTGAGAAGGTAAAGTTAAAATATTTATATCTTTAAACAATTCTCTAAGAGATTCTCTAGCACCAAGTTTATATATAGATCTAATAGCGCGTTTCTGCAGGACAAATATGGTGTTTACTTCTGCAGCGTTACCCCATAGTAAAATCGCATAAGACATAACACTATGGAAGTAACTGAAATATACCAAACGCGCAGTATCAACATCAGTCAGTTGTCTAATTCTCCTGACAGCATAAGCTGCAGAACTAAGTTTACCCGCTAACGTAGTAATATGGGCACCCCATTGAAGCCCGGCATCAAGAGTTATTCCAAGAAATGTTGTTTTATCAGTTAAATCTAGTGGTTCATTATCCATTACTATTTGTGTTGGAATTTTTGTAACATTTGGGAAGCAAAATTTAATACATTTCGTTTTCTTAGCGTTCAACAATAGATTGTTCGCTGTGAACCAATCCAACACTTGAGCTAAAGTACTATTAACCACGTCAAAAGAATTAGTTTGTCTATCAATTTTGAAGACAAGAGAAGTGTCATCGGCAAATAGTACAGCCTTACATGTATTGACACAGTAAGGTAGGTCATTGATGTAAATGAGGAATAACAGAGGCCCTAGGATAGAGCCCTGGGGTACGCCCATCTTAACCGATGATCCGGAGGATTGTACCCTATCTAAACTAACTTTTTTAATTTGGCCACTTAAATAAGATTCAATTAAATCGCGAGATTTACCTTTTATTCCATAGTACTCCAGCTTGGAGAGAAGGGTATTGTGGTCTACGCAATCAAAGGCTTTGGAAAGATCACAAAAAACACCAATAGCATTTTGTTTTCCCTCCCAAGCATCATATATGTATTTCAACAGAGCTACACCCGCGTCTGTAGTTGACCGACCCTTTGTAAATCCATACTGTTCACGATGGAAAAGGCTATTTATGTTAAAAACAGCTAATAACTGTTTAAAAATCATTTTTTCAAATATTTTACTAAGAGCTGGCAGAATAGAAATGGGACGGTGATTAGTGGGATCATTTTTATCGCCAGATTTGTACAAAGGAATGACTTTACTTAACTTCATCAAGTCAGGAAATGTCCCAGTATCTACACACTTATTAAATACAGAAGCTAAATATGGTGCAATTGCTTCAATGATGTTACTAATGACAGCTACAGAGATATCCCACAAATCTCCAGTTTTCTTATTGTTCAAACTCTTAAATGTATCAATGATTATTTGAGGTGTTACATGTTGAAATATTAAATGATTGTTACATTCTGGTATACAGCTTGTTAATAGTTTTTTAGATTCCTCAGATGATGAACGTAAGGAGGCAGTAGTATTTACGGGAATATTAGTAAAGAAATCTTCGAAATATTTTGCGACGTCTTCATTAGTACTGAGGATCTTATTATCTACTTTTAATTCTATTTTGTTGTCACGATTTTTAGTTTTCCCGGTTTCCATGTTAATAATTTTCCAAGTGGTCTTTATCTTATCATGAGAATCTAGAATAGCTTTTCTTGTATATAAAGATTTTGCGCACAGGCACGCCTTTTTAAAAACCTTAGAGTAAAGTTCTAACATAATTAATAAATTCAGTATTTTTATTGTAAGCTTTCATAGCTAATAATTCGTATAACCTGTTTCTACTAACGTAAATACCAGTTGTAGCCCATTCACTAAATTTTTTACCGATACGTTTAGTACATTTTTTAATTTTGAATGTATTGTTGAATTCCGATTCAATAACACCAAACATTTTATTATATAGAGCATCCGGATCATCTCTAGTTTCTTCAATTAGGGGCATTTTTTCAGATATTTTTTTCTTAAATACATTTATTTTAGCTTTGGTTATAGATCTAAAGGTTACTTTTGGTAAGTCTACTTCTACATCATTTATAAGTTTTACAAACTGACCGTAGTGATCCGAGGTTAGATTTTTAGTTATATATTTGTCAACAGCAGTGCAATTGCAGAAAACATTATCTATGCACGTTGCAGAATCTTCAGTAACTCTAGTTGGTTCCAAAAACAAATTAACCAAATCAAATGATTTAAAGACATTTAAAAATCGAACACTTTTAGTTGTTGTAACTAACAAATCAACATTAAAGTCACCGCACACTATAATATTTTTGCGACAACAACATAATTTTCTCAAGACATCTTCAATAACTGATTCTAAAGTATTATAATCTGATCTTGGGGGTCTGTATACACATACTATAATATAATTCCCTAGTTCGATACATGACAGCTCAACATTACAATCTACCGAAAGACTAACAATATCCTTACGTTCTTTACATTTTACGTCACTTCGAGTTAGAATTAAGCTACCGCCTTTCTCTTTAGTCTCTCGGGTGTAAGAGCTTGTCAATAAATAATTTTCTACATTGAACTGTTGCTGGTGCGACTGCATAAAATGTTCAGTCACACAAACTACATGCAAATCTTTACTGTTTATAAACAACTCTAATTCTAACAATTTGCTAGTCAGGCCTTGGACATTCTGATGAAAAATATTTAATTCTTTAGCCTCGACTGTTGTCTTATTAATTAGTTTAAATCAGACTGAGGATTTTGTATTTTAGGTATATCATTAGTTGCAATACCTGTGTCAAATTTAAAATTATTTGCAGTTGTAATACATACAACAGAAGTTTGTAAATTAAAAGCTACTACTGTAGCTATTTGTCTTTTAAAATTAAAAGGAAGATACATAGTATCGTTAGTCAACTTAAATCTACTTATAAACTTATTTATATCTAAATAAAAAATAAAATCGCCATGACGATACGTCATGTTGTACATATGTACATTTAAATTGTGTATGTGCTCGTTTCTTTTCCTATCTAAAGATTCCGAATACGGAAAGGCACATATCATAAATTTACATTGTGTTTTTTTTTTTATTAATTTGTCCATACTTTGTTTAATATTCCTTTTTGATACAGAGGAACTGTCACCACATAATATTAATATTGTACAGTTTTCATCAAGACTGTCACAAGTAATACTGTTTACCAGGTCTAAATAAGAAGCGCCGGGTGTACATGTGTTGTAGACAGAACAGTTGTGGTTGAGGTGACTCAAAATTATGCGACTAAATGCTGCATAAAGCTAGAAATAAAAAAATAACGTTCACTAAATCAGACCATAAACATTAAATGTTTCTATGACACTCTGTAAGGAAAAATTTAAGCCAATGCTATTTCATCATTCGACTTTAGGCCTCTCCCAAGGATTCTTCGCTCCATACGAGGGGACACGAGGGCAACACGAGGGCCCCGGGTTCGATCTCCGGTCAGGTCAAGATGGAAAATGATCTTTTTCAGATTGGCCTGGGTCTTGGATGTTTATCGATATATGTATTTGTTATAAAATATAGTATTGTTGAGTTAGTATCCCATAACACAAGTCTCGAACTTACTTAACTTACTTTGGGGCTAACTCAATCTGTTTGATTTGTCCGTATATATTTATTGACCGAGCGAGCGAAGCGAGCGAAGCGTCTCAGTTTCCACTGGCCCAAAATTCTTTTGTCCGTCTGTCTGTCTGTTCTCGTCTACAGGTCGCATTTCTCAACCGATTCTCATGAAATTTTGTGAGCAGGTTCGGTAATTATATAGAATTTTTTTGTCGTGCCAGATTTTCGAAATTTTAAAAAATGGCAGATATATAGGGGGGTCCGAAACTTAAAAATCAAAAATGTCATTAGACTTTTTTGTTATTCTCATTAAGACGCAACTTTTTTGTCCGAACAACTTTTTTATACGATAAAATTGAACGTGTTTATAGTCGGCAATTTGCCCAAAAGTTGTCTGAAATCTATTTTCTGTATATTTATGAAAGAAGTTGAAGTACGTGAAGTGGGAGAGGGACTGAAATTGAACAACTGTCCCTAAGGAACAGAAATCAAAATATGAAAAATATTTTTTGGCTTAAAGCATGATACTGCGTATTACTTTTATAATGCTTTTATACATGGACGATGCTTTTATAATTGAAAACACTGAATAAACTTAGAATCCTGAAACTAAAAATTAAAAATAAATTAAAAAAGATTCACATGCTATCCTGTGACTTGAACCCAGGGCTTATAGATGCCAGCAACTTCTTAACGTAAAGTTCGCATGTTTATCTGCCATAATAGTTGAAAATTAGCGTGCTATTAAAATTTTTACCAATTGGTAACATAACAACTATGAAACCGGGTATTTAAACTTTGCCTCCCATTCACCCATGCCAAGTTTGCTATTCCGATAATTCCGATCTTGAAGAGGATCACTCCAACTTAGTTAATGTGTACAAAAGCATACTAAACATGGTGCTCAATGGCCGTGTTTCCATACAAGAGTAGTCCCCTGATTCCTCGCCGGAGAGTACCAATAGAGTGATGATTTTTTACAAATAAAATCCGTATGTTAAATTTTTTTTCATAATTGAATTATTTATAGAGATATTAACCTTCAAAAACATGAAAAATTGGTACGAATTTCCGTTCTGTTCAAACATCAAGAAAACAAATTTGGGCAATTATATACGAAAAAGAAACGCAAAAACAAAGCCATAGCTAATTTTAAATTTTTAATGTAAAAAAAATTAAATCGGTTAAGTTTTGGAGAAGAAATCAGAGGACTACGAAGCGTTAATTTTGTGTACTTTTTATAGGTATTTTCCGGCCGAGCTGCAATTATCTCTATCGCAGTCTGCGGGGTTTGTTTGGGCACGTGGCGCGACAGCAATAGATATTATAAATATCTATTTTTCAATTCTATCGAGCTTAGTGTTTCCTCTTAAAAAAAGGGTCTGGTCGGGTCCTTCTGGTAAGGGAATGTAGGTTTAAATTTCCGTTTCCTCTGGTACCTAAATAAGAGCAGCGGGGATTGGGAGATAGTAACTGAAGGAAATCATCCTTTAGTCAATTAGCATATCAGTAACAGATATATTTTAGAACACTGAAGGGCAAATGTGGATGTTGATTGTAAGGGCTCGCGAGGTCTACTGTTCTCGCAGAACCACTAGTTTATTTATTTTATATCGCCACACTCACCACGCTTGGCAGGCGGGCAATTTTATTGGCTTCTTAGGCTTCCGGTGAAGCCACCCATCAGAAGCATTGTTAAGATGGGGAAGGATAGGAATTTGTTGAATGAGGGAAGGGGATTAAATTGAAAAACTATTCACTCGAATGAATGGGAGACTTAAAATTACAGTTGCTTTTTCCATATAAAAGACTCGGCATCGACATGTCTAGTGTTCCAAAGTTCTTAGTTACCTACTCGAAAAGTATTCGAGTAGGTAACTAAGAACTTTGGATTTAAACTGCCAATTTATTTTTTCGGAACGGCGTACTTATAAAGAAACTTATGATGGTAGATTAAGCCAGTGTCATAGATCCCGTATTAACTTGTGGGGCACGGTAAATCTGATCGCTCATGGAGATAGCGAACCTTTAGCCGAGAACTTTTTTAATTTGATTCCTTTATCTTTTTTAATTAATATTTTTTATATCAAAGGTCTGTTTTCTCCATTCTGCAGTAATAATCTTAGGTTGTGCGTTGTACAATGTACAACGCTCTGAAATTTCCTTAATTCTCACTGCGTAATTACGTCAACAAGTTCTTTCAAAGAAAAATAATAGTTATAACTCGATTGCTCTGCCAAAACAATTATACGAATAGCTTATATTACTCAGGATAAGGTAAGGATATGTGAGGTATGGTTAGAACGTCATACAAAACACACCTAATCTAAAGGGACATTTCAAAGTTATAGTGAAATAAACAATTATACTTTCACCCATACATATTAACTCTTAGAATACACCACTTGTTTGGGCCGTCGTCATGAATCAGTACACATCTTTTCCAACAGACTATACCTACTTCAGGCTATGATAGGAAGGTTTAATACCAAGAATAATTTATTTTACTTACTAGCTTTTTCCGCGACTTCACCCGTGTAAATTATAGCCTATGTCACCCGCTGAATGAGCAAGCTGTTTTTTATAAAAAATAAATTAAAAAATATTTCTATATTCAAAAGGTAACCTATTGGCATAGTATTCCAACAATAAAAAAAAAACAATATAATTGCCAGCATTTTGGGCACTTTGCCTCAATGTGGCAATGTTGTAAGACTTTTTTTTTATTTATAAGGCTTATTTGTAACTTAATTATCAATGTTATTATTTAATTAAAGGCTAGATGTTACAAATAAAAAACTTAAATAAAACTAAGTGCTTAAATTAACCTAACTATATTAATACTATAAATATTAAATCTAAGACAATTAAAAAACTAAACATCTAAGCCACAACAAGCGATTACAAGACGTTAAATGATAATTAACAAGGCTCCTCTTTACTACGAGTATCTTAGCCTTTAGTGTCAAGACAGTACTTTGCTGCTCAAAGAAAGTGCCACTGTCCAATGGTGTTATCTAGCGATAACACACAGCCTGCTTTACCTTTAGTTAAGTTTCTTCTAGCAGGCACAATTGGGATTCAGTAAAAAATATCCCTTGTTCGGGAGACACGTTAAGCCTGGCCTGACTGCCATCATTGATGGCACTCGTTAAGCTATGTCAATGCTTTTAGCCAGCTAGAAAAATCTGACACCAGTGTTGCCCACTTGTATGGTACCAGACTTGGTGTTAGGCCCAACACCATACATGAAGAGATGTTGCTGCTTGCTAGCTTGAAGATGGTGGTGTGGAGACACAAGATCACGTCACGGAGAAAGTAATTTATTGTTCTTGCTGGTTCCATGATGGGTGTGATCGGATCCTTTCTCGATGGCAGTGTCCAGGCGCTATATCGCCGACCGTTGGATGTGTGTCTCATGACGTCATCGATATGTATCTCGATATGTTTTAAGATTATAGAGCTATTTATATTATTAAAGTAGCTGACACGCGACCTACATGATGTAAGTCGTGGTTCACCCAAATGTGCGAGCGTAACTCGAACACTACTTACACACGAAAAACAGACATCACGGTAACTGGTACTGTTACAAACTTTACTCCATCAACGTTCACAAAAGCAAATAACAAATGAAAATCAAAACATTAACCTCAAAAGTTACTAAAGTGGCCACTTGCCCCCGCACTTTCGCAATCTCGCTGAATCCTATTAAAATTGTTAAGGTACAGTCAGACAATAAGCTGATTGTGTTTCGAGAGAGCCAACAGTGCGGCTGCTCCCGGATGAAGGTCGATGGTAGTGTTATTGTTTCCAGCTTCCAAGTAACGGTCAAGTTCAGAATTCTTGAGAACCGATACAGTTTATAGTCGAAGTGGGCTCGCCAATGAAGTCGATTGCACAAAGAAAATATAGATTTGTTAATCTGTATTTTCTTCCTTCTTATTTTTCAAAAGATACTTATTGTTGTATTGGTGACAAGCTTTAGTTATAAATTTTGTTTAAATTTGATTGATATCCCGGTTACCGATAGAGCTGAAATTTTGCGTGCATGTGTATATCGGATAACAATAAAATATTATGGAATCGATGCTCTGGTCTGATGATGGAGTCGGAAGGTGGCCATAGGAACTCTTAAACTAAACATGGTACACCAATCATGTTTGGGCTCATTTAATTTGTCTTGGAAAGCACTGTACAGTATAGATTCGTTTATAATAAAAATGTAATATAAAAAGCTTGTCACAAAAATGTAATTTGCTTATGTTTTAAACGTAGTTTGTATGTTCATTCTTTTCTTTTTTCGTTGCAAGTAATATATACAACTAGCTTTCGCCCACGGCCCCGCCCGCGTCAATGTAAATCCCTCGGGAATAGTACTTTTTCCCGGGGTAAAAGGTAGCCTATGTCCTTCTCCGCACTCCAGAGAACTTGTATGCTAAATTTCATGATGATCGGTTCAGTAGTTCAGTATCGGCGTGAAAGCGTAAGAAACAAACAAATAAACAAACAAACAAACTCACTTTCGCATTTATAATATTAGTAAGGATTTTATTATAACCATAAATTTTTGGAACTCATTATGTTAGCTATCGATGATATTAGACATTATACAGGTTAGTCTCAAACAGACCGAACAAACCAGCCGTCCCTAGCAGCACCCGAGTTGACGCATAGATCAGCCATCATTGAGCACAACCATATTAGGCGGAACCCGCGGAACTCAACGACCCGACGTACGACGCCACCACCAGTTTGAACATTTTAGTGAGCATGACTTACGCGAGAAGACATTTTTGTCACAGGCAAATATAATACTCACAATACAAAAATTAACACTCCTTTCGAAAATAATGTAGTAAGCCAGTGGAAACATTTTGCGTAATAATTTACAAGTAAGGACGGGGGTTAGCCATCGGTAGAGAAAGGCGTTAAATATTTTTTTTTTTAATTTATGGTGACATTTCAAAAACCTTTGTGAAATATCAACACGGTGCTAGGAAAATGTACTAAAAAGTATTTCACCATATTTTATTTCTTAATTCAATAATTATTTTATACTAGCTGTTGCCCGCGGCTCCGCCCGCGTTAGTGTCGATCCCACGGGAACAGTAGAATTTCCCGGAATCAAACATACCCTATGTCCTTCCCCGGGCCTCACACCTCCATACCAAATTTCATCCAAATCAGTTCAATGGTTGAAGCGTAAAAAAACGACTTTCGCATTTATAATATTAGTATTAGTATGGAAGTATGGATATTATTTATACTTCTAAGTCCGGAAATGAGAATATTTCCTTAAAACTTTTACCCTCCCATTTTACCCCTTTAGGAGTGAATTTTGTCTATTTCACCCACGTATATTTTTAATTGTAATCGAGAACTTACATACCTATTTATTTTCATACTTCATAGTCCAGAAATGAGAAAATGTTCAATTTCCAAACAAACTTTACCCCCCTTCTGGGGGATTTTTTCCCAGTTGACCTACATAGATCTTTTTCAATTGATATCGTGAATTTATTTACCTATTTTCATACTTCTAAGTCTAGAAATGAGTAAATTCCTATACTATCTTAACCCCGCTATTTAACCCCTTCAGGGGAAAATATCGTCCATTTTACCTACACAGATATTTTTAATTGTAACATAGAACATACTTATTTTCACACGTCTAAGTCCAGAAATGAGAAAATATCCATACAAAGTTTATATATTTAATCCCTTAAGGGGGGAATTTTGCAAATTTCATCTACCTACACACATCTTTTTTAATTTTAATCGAGGACTTATATACCTACTTTCCTACTTCTAAGTCCAGAAATGAGAAAATTCCATATAAATTTTACCCCTTTAGAAGTTAAATTTCTTAAAAATACTTACTTAGCGCTCACTCACATCATTAAAAAAACCCTTGTACCAAATTTTAAGTTTCTAGGCGCAGCAGTTTCGGTTAGTTTGCCGTTTGCCCGCGGCTACGCCGCCGCCGTTAGTGTCCATCCCTCAGGAACAGTAGAATTTCCCGGACAAAAGGTACCCTATGTCCTTTCCCGGGTCTCAAACTTCATCCAAATTGGTTCAATGGTTGAAGCGTTAAAAGAAAACAGACAGACAGACTGAGTTACTTTCGCATTTATAATATTAGTATGAATAGGTATAATGCATGCTGATGATGAATTGACTTTGTATTAAAATTTTCTTATGTCACTTATTATTTAATCACTTACTATTTAAGTGCTATACATGGTGAAATTTTTATCGTTTTGGACCCTTAAAGGGGTGACTCAGGTCATCAATATGAACAACTTTTTCCATGGGACCAAAAGGGATAAAAAATTCGCCGTGTATATTTGCAGGCAAACTAATACCTTGAGTTCATTCAAATGACGATAACTTTTTTTTTAATGAACCGATTTTGATGAAACAAACGTTAGATGTTTTGCTGAGTTAAAACAAAGCAATTGGTGAAAGTTTGAAGTAAATCGGTTCAGTATTTTCGGAGATAATCGTGATCATACATACAGACAGACAGACAGACAGACAGACAGACAGACAGACGGACAGACAGACAGACAGACAAAAAATTCGAAAAATTTTTTTTTGCTTTCTATTATTCTTTTTAAGTGTCCCTCTATCCATTTCAGTCAAAAATTCTAAATGTACAGACAAAATATTTTTACTGTTTTATTATATGTATAGATTTAATGCAATTTTTTTTATTTCCAAATTCGTCGCGTGGGATAAGTTGTTCATATTGATGGAATCGCTATAGGTACATATGTTGCATATACTTTACGATCAAATTTATGAGGTACACTATTAAAATTTTCCAATTAGCCAAGTTTGTTATCATAGTACTTTTAGGAAACACAAAGTTATCTCGTACCTTACTTATGTTTAAAACTACTTTGTTGACATAATCAATTCTCAAATGTACACGCAATACTTTCCTAAAGCTTCCACTTCCGACCTTTTTTTTATTTCTGTTATAAATACAACTTAATTTCCAAAATTTTTGAATTTGCAGCCCGGTTTTCGCAGACACTAAATAATTCATGGGTACCCACGGGTATGTGATTTTGTATAATCATTAACAACAAGTTTTATTAAATTAAAAATTTTACGCAACACCATGAAAATCCTACTACCTTGTAAACGGCTGGACCTATTTTGATAAAACATGTCTAAGAACCATTGCTCGAAAACCTAGTTACAAATAAAAAAAACGTATCCAAATCGGTTCGCCCGTTAAAAAGCTAGATACACACACACACTCATAGCGGTCAAACTTAAGACCCTTTTTATGCGTCAAGGGTTAAAAACAAATAATATTAAAATAAATAATTATACAATGGTCATCTATTTTATATTTGAAAGTATTCAGTATAATATTTTTTTCAAAAGGTCATGAATGTTTTACTTGTTTTTAAAAAGTAAGATTATTCAATTATTAACTCTTTATATTTTAACTTTAAAACTTTCTATTTTTTTATTTATTTATATGAATAATCAAGAAAGGTTAACTACTGCACCTAGGAAAAATTATGACGTGGGGATAATTGGTCAAGCGAGAAAATTTTGTCAACTGGCCAAGCGTTTTTTTACCGCTCCTGAAATGGTTTATTCGTCAAGCAATGCAAAATGGTTAATTCATCAAGCCGTTAATATTGGTCCATTGGTCAATGTAAACATTTTTGATAACTATTTATATATGCAGAGATAAATATTAATATGATAATATTTTTCATATGTATGATAATTATATATGTAGACGTAGAGTAGATACGTACGAAAACTGTGATTTCTTATATGTTTAAAAGAATGTACATTACAAACACCAACCTACTTGAATTATAATATATATGATATTTTTTTTATAAATGCATAAAACTTTTTGAAAATTTATATGCTTAAATGTATATAATTTTATTTAAAAAAAATATATTAACAAGACACATTTAAAAAATAAAAAACAAACAATTCCTACCTTCCATGAAGCAAGTTTTTTAGCTGGAAACAGTTAAAATAAAGTTCCAAAAGTCACCATTCAGTTCTGTTTACACTTCCGATGTACCACGCACAAAGTTTCAGCCTGCGACGACGTGCGTCCCCGACGGAGCTTCGGCGACGACTGGGGCGAAAAAGCTCGCCACAGCCTGAAAGCTGCGGTGGTAAGGGCCTTTTTCACGCTCAGTTGTGAGTTTTAGCAAAAGGAAGAAAGTTTAAAGAGATAATGAGGAAACCGGCGAATTAACAACAATAAATTTTATCAAAATTACTATTAAAGAGGTGAAAACCCGCCTATGTTTTTCAGGCTAAGAAATTAGGTTAAAAGGTTTGATAAACCTTAAAAAAATATTTCTTTGTTTTGAACACGCGTAAACAATGTTATATAAAGCATAAATAAAATTAAATATCCGCGGAATCGTAGCATATAAGCAAATCATTAGCCACGAGTCGTAGCGCTGCTAGCTACGCTAAATCGTAGCAACGCTACGAATAGTTACTTTGACACCAGGGTGTGCATGGTCGACTGACCGTGACACCTACACGAAATGAATGAGTTACTCTAACACAAAAACTAAATTCTACAACAGTTGCATTGCGTAGTCTGCACACGCACAGAATAATTCAGACATCCCAGTGACCCCAGTAGATTTGATTGTGTTTTCTAGAAATGCCCTATTTCGACACGATTTTTAACAAAAATCACAAGAAAGCAACGAAATAGTTCAAGAAATTCCATATGAAATAAAGAGTACACAAATAAATAAGAACATACGTATTTAATAATATTACTTTATTTTCTTTCCCTTAATCTTAACTTAACCGTCTTTCTTTCTAGCAGACTTTAAAAAAGGACTTTGTGACTAAAAAAGGATAAATTTCATAAGTGTATATTTGTCCACGCATATCTCAAAACTATATCAGATTACAAAATATTTTTTATTAAAAAATCGGTTCAGTAGTTTTTAAGATACGGAGCGGAGATAGTTTAAAAACTAAATTACAGTTTTAAAGTCTTGTTCTTTAATATAATTTTGTTGTTTAGAATTATTTTTAAGAATCACATTGAGAGTACTGCAGATGAACACGCGGGACGTGTTCATCTGCAGTACTCTCAATGTGATTGAGACGATAATAAAGTCGGTTATTTAAAGTTATTTTTTTAAACTCGTCTGAACTGTCGACTTCTATGGCGTAGTCGTACCAAAAGTGCCTTTGAATCACAAGGTCCTGGGTTCGATTCTTAGTCCCGTTAAGATAGAAAACGATATTTTTCAGATTGGCCTCGGTCATAAATGTTTATCTATAAAATAAATATAAAAATGAATATGTATCTATTGTAAAAGTATAGCATTGTTTAGTTAGTATCCCACGGCACAAATTTGCTACTAACTGTGGGACTAGCTTAATCTGTGCAATATTTCCATATACAATATGTAAGGATAACCCTGTCGGATTGAAGGGGTGATTCAGCCCGTCAATTTAAACAACTTTTCATATGGGATCAAAGCAGGGAACATTTTTTTAATGGACATATCCAAACAAAAGTGTTCGGCGGCCCGGTCAACGTGTATGGGATCAAAAAAAAATTGGAGTTCTAGCATTTAGGGAAAGTTATTCATATCGATGGGCTGAATCACCCCTTCAAGAGTCGGATAGAGTTTTCTATACATATTGTATATTTGTTTATGTTTTATTTTGTCTCCTCAACCGATATTTTTGAAAATTTTCGGGGTAGTTCATGTGTTATAGAAGATATTTGTAATTTAAATGATAACCTAAGCGTTACATAATGCTAGCAAAATGGAACTTGCTTATTTCAAGGGTCATATAAACCAGCTCATCGGTTTTACAACGAAGTGAAAAGGGTTCTGAAATAAATCATTTTGTTTCGCTGTTTTTAATAAATACCTGTGTGCACAACAAACTCACTGGCCCATAAGAAGGGGCTTTGTATTAATTTCTCGACCTACGAGCGAAGTTTGCAAAAAGCGATTTATTGGATTCCAACAACAGAAAGGGGGAAAGATAACCATTAATATGTATGACTAAATATTAACTTTGATCTTTAAAGTTCTCTTTCTTTTTATAAGATTTTATTATTTATTTAACTTACCATGTGTATTTGTTTGGGGTTTGGGTCAAATGTTGCAACTCAATTTTGAAGCACTTATCCTTAACCGATTGAGCTGAAATTTTGTGTACTTATGTAAGTCGGATGACAATGCAATATTTTGGACAATCTGATCTGACAATTGTATCGGAAGATGGCCATATGAACTTCTAAACTAAAGATAGCCCATCGTGTTTAAACTAATTTGGTTTGTCTTGGCAAGCACTTTAAAATATTTAAATCGTTCGTAATAAAAGGTTACAAAAAAAATAAAATTCTAAAAATATTTTTTTATTAAATTTTTGGTGCGGTTTGTTTTGTTTGAACCTCATGTTCAAACATAACAAACCTCTTCCTACACGAATTAAATAGAAATTTATTTTTAAAATCTTAATTTTTGTTTTATTTTCTTCACAAAACTACATACCAACGAAAAAATAAGATTTAGGCTGGCAAGTAATATGTGGAATATAATACCTTTCTTTTTTCAACCCCGGGATACTTACACAAGATTTTTTTACTCAATATGTATAAGATTCATCGGGTATGATTTTGTTTATTCAAAGGAAATGAAGTAGGTAATTTACATTACTACTCTTTAATTTTTTTTTGCGTTGACGTAACGTTTATGTAATGATTTATGGGATGTAATTATAAGAAGAATAATCTTCCGACTTCAACTACTGAACCTATTTTAATGAAATTTATATAAGATTAATTGTACCCCTCAAATAAAAAAAGATTTTTACAAATGGGTCCTTAGAGTAATCGGGAAAAAACATTAAAAAAAAAAAGATTTCGTGGTATTTAGTTTTAAGCTCCACCTCGTTTATTGAACTTGGTTAAAATACATTAATTGCACTACACGGCAGGTGCTTTTAAGCCAACTTTAAAAACAGAAAGCTATCAGTTTGGTTATTTTTTGTTATTTGTTGCCGCTTCATTTGCAGTCCGCTGCGAAAGCGACACTAAACTTAGCTAGAAGTAAATCAAAGTCAACTATATTTTGATGTTAAATGAATGTTAAAGTTCACCAAATGATATGTGCAGTATCTTATGACGAACTAGTAGTGCCCGCGACTTCGTTCGAGTACATTTTATGTTATGTTTGTATGGGGACCACGTCTTATCATGACAGGAGAAAAAAAGTAGCCTATCCTGTGTCCTGTGCGCCTAAATGTATACCTAACAAGTTTCATAAAATTCTGTTAATTCGTTTAAGAAAAAATCGAGTTATGGAAGAAAAAATCTAAAAATCCTTAATTTAGTTTCAGTATTATGTATATAGCTAATAAACACGATATCTCTGAAAACAAAATAACTTACTCCATGACCAACCCTTACAGTTTTATTATTAGTATTGGCATCTTTGATGGCAGTCGTTAAGCTATGTCAGATGCCTTAAGGCAGCTTGAAAAATCTGACACCAGTGTTGGTCACTTACATACACGAAAAAAAACAAACAAACATTAGAATTGATGATTGATAAATTATATTTAATTTTATTGTTTTTTAATGTTTGTTACCTTATAAGTTTATAACATCTTCATTTATGAACAATTTAGAAATAATATTTTTTAATGTTTGAAAGAATATTCTTACAGATTTGTTCCGCACAAATTTCACCAAAATCGATAATTAAAAACGAAGTCGGTTTTTAGACGAAATATAATTTACTAGTTCGTGTTATGTTATCCCTGCCCACTGATCATATTTAACTGTTAACTCTCGTTAGCTGATTGAACGACAAAAGAGCTAAGTGCACAGAAGTAAAGGGATTTTATTACACTATCTCAGTCGGGGGACACGCGGCACCGGGCCTAGGGAAGATTATATATTTACGCCATTGGGTTACATTTTGTCTTCAAATAACAAAAAGAGTTTTAAGAATGGAAATAACAGGTCGTAGAAATAGGGAAGACCAAAGAAATGAGTGAGAAAGGTATTACAGAGGATATGACCAGTGACAGAGTGAGGTGGAGGAGACTGACATGCTGTGCCGACCCTATGTCATAGTGGGAAAAGGTAAAGAAGAAGAAGAAACTATTACTGTTCTTCTTCAAAGAAATCTATTCATAGAGTTCTCTTAATAATGATCTCTCCACGGCTTATTGCCATTGCTAGTTACAAGAGGGCTAGCTGCTTTTTTGTGCAAGGCATAAGTATTGCTTTGCAGCGAGGAAACGCAGCCTTCTTGACACCATGCCGTACGGACAGATTTTGAGACTATTAGTTAAATTAGTTTAAAGTTTTTGTCATATTTTTTTACATATATAGCGCGCGACAAGCGATAGAGAAGCACGATGGGCCTAAGCGTTCGGTTTGGGACGCATCTATCTCTTTTTACCGTTATGACGTAAAATTATCATATGTAAATCGACTTTACAGACAACCCTTTTTTTTTAAATGCAATAAACATCTAATGAACCGCTTTGCGCTCTGCCGTAGGAAAAGCGTGTATCTGTACGATGTCTCCACATACTTGTACAACCATATGCTTTCCGCCGCATGGCCGATATCAAGAACCTGCTATCAAGCCTTGTGCCTATTAACTTACACGAGTAAATTAATAGGCACAAGGCTTGATAGCTTAAGTAAATCCATTAGTAGAAAGAAAGAGCATAAAGACTTTTCCTCTAATCCATGCACCTTGTTATGTGGTGCCGAGGGCGACCGTCCCATGCTCTCTGCCCTAGGGCCGGCGCTCTAGGACATGTTGTTTGCGGCGTGATCTATCGCGCGATCACACCACGTGCCCATTAACTTACTCGTGTAAAGCCATCGATAGAATGCACTCAACGAGTTAAAAGATTGATAGTCCCATCGATATATGACAAGAAAATCTAGATGCATCAATACAAATATTTTAAGAATTCCGTGATGACATGTTCACACTTATCTTAACAAATATTATGAAGAAGGAAAGATTTGATTGTTTGTTTGGATTGAATAGGCTCCGAAACTACTGGACCGATTTGAAAATGTATCCGACATTATCCCTCATCATTTCGTGTAGGTGACAGGTAAATCGACCATGCACACCCTGGTGTCAGAGTTCTTCGAAATCGCCTCTCGGCCTCTGACATGGTTCCTTTAACGACTACCAGATGGCAGCCGGGACCAACGGCTTAACGTGCCTTCCGAAGCACGAAATTATCTTATTATCAGACAATCAGGTGATTCAAGTCTGCAATGTCCTAACCAAACTGGGAACAACTAAACAAAGTATACTTCCCGTGGGAATCGAACCCATGACTCTCGGGTCTACATACAAACGCCTTAACCACTAGACCACGGAGCAAGATATTATCCCTGATGAACATAGGATATAGAATTATATACCTATATCTACCAGTGCGAAGCCGGGGCGAGCCGCTCGTTAATAATATGATGCGTGCGTATACGTGCCACAAGACTGAACTTATACCGTCTCGTTTGCACAATGTTATTAGGCTAGATTACTAAAATAAATATCGGCTAAGTACGAGTCCATAGAGTTCCGTACCATTATCTATACAACACTTATATTATAAACTTTTTTAGTTTTGCCCTTATTTTTTTTTTTTTGCGTAACTAAATATTCTCTGAATATTTCAAGCGTTATTAATATCAAGCAAAAAACGCCCGGTGAAGGAGCAAAAGCTCACTTGGAGCTACACAGTCATTCCAAAAATCTTTATTAAATTTATAATTTTAATAAAATATATCTAAGACATATATTTTAATGACGATATATAGGGATAAAAATCCCTATAACTCGTCATTAACGAGATAAAGGCATTTTTATGGCAGGGATTACTTAAAATTATTAATATCATAAATAATTGTAACTTAATTGTATATTCAGTAACTCTATTTAGTTCCAATCATTCTTATTTCTAGGACTTTACTTTTTAAAACATTAAACTACGATTAAGAAATAAGTACGTACTTATAAGAAGACATTAAATAACAATAAATATTCTACAGATTTTTAAAGACACAAAAACTTGTGAATGCTAATTTCACAGATTTTGGACCAATTTATTAGGAAAGGCTATTAGATGTCACAAAAGACGGCCGCTGACAAACGGCCACATCAAGACGCCTCCAGCCGGCTGCATTGTTACTGCCATCGTCATTACAATCATAATTTGTTTCCTTAATCTCCCTGTGAATTTTATTCTAGTTTTTCGAAGATAAGAGTAATTTTATAAGTGAAAACTTCTTTCGCGGCGTTGTGCACTTTTTGGGATGGGTAAAAAATGTTAAACTCGCGTCTGGACACGCGTTATAGACCTATTAGGGATAAACCACAATAACCATTTTATCCTTTACTTTTTGTTACGAAAAATAATGACTTACTTACGAAGCGATTTTAAGCAATACAGCCTTAATTCTTATCCAATTAAGTACCTTAAATACATTGTGCAATATTACCTTTTACAGCAAGTAATTTAAACTATGGTATTACAGAAAATGCAGGGACATAGCGGTTACGGCGGTCTTCTTCTTCTGTTCGAGTCGTAATGTCTTTTTACTAGTTCTTATTACTTATTTCTTAAATATTTTTGACGGCAAACGAGCAGACGAGCCATCTGATGGAAAGACTTCATCGTCACTTACCATCAGGGATATGGGAGACAAATGCCTAATCAAACATTTAGTAAAAAAAAGTAGTCACCGTCGCTCATGGACCAGAGGAGGTGCTGATGCATTGCCGCCTCTTAAGATACCTGTAAACACGCCTTGTTGCGACTTTCTGGAAGGGTCACTGCATTCTCCGATCAACCCCATAATCACAGCAAGGGAAAATTCAGTAAACACTAACCTGGATTCAATCTTGAACAGGAGTTGATGAAGGAATCGCCTTCGACGGGGCCTCGTGCCGGCCGGCTCACGATCCTTGTGTTTGAACTTTATTATTTTCTTACTGCTTACACTGGTGGTACACCATCACACACGCGCGATGAGATTTAGGGTTGTTTTCGGCCAGCGAAGCCCTTAGGAGTCGTTATTTTTAGAAATTATATTAGCGCAAGGGACGCGCTCAACAAGACTCGATCGCCATATTTTTTCGACTGGTATTTTCGGCCAATCACAGGCCGTCTCGGCGAAAAGGGAGTAGATATGTAGGGGGGAACGGAAGCTGGACACAGATAGGTAATTTTATTTGGGTTTTTAAAGTTAATGCTTACACATTTTCCCCCACCTGAAATCCACAAGGGTTTCACAGAGAATGCAAATTGAAAGATATAAAACAAAAGCAATAGCTACGCACTATTGCAAGAATATCTAGAAATATTATTTTCGAAAGATAAAGTAATAAATAAGTTTTAACTAGCCTAAGGATTGGATAGTGTGTATTTATGTTTTAGTAATTTATGAAAAAATATCTTAATTAATTGGTAAGGGACAAACCTTTACTACCGGCCTACGAAAGGTCTTTCCGTTAGCAGTTCGGAAAGTAACTACTCTGACTACTTGATCCGAACCAGCATGCACTTGCACAATACGTGCCAACTTCCAGAACATCGGCGGAAGATTAGGTTCGTTAACTATGACTAAGTTATCTATTTTAATATTTGGTTCATATACGAACCTTTTGTTCTTTCGTTGTAATGTATGAAGATAATCACGCTGCCATACGCGCCAAAATCTCTGGGTAATTTTCTTAAGCATGACCCAACGAGAGCGCGGACACGAAATAAAACATCTAACACACTTTGACAGCACGGTACGTATCAGAAGTCTCAATTCAATTATCCAAAACTGGCGTTGAATAAGAGATTGTAAGGTTCGAGGTCCACAATGCAAATATTTTTTATGAAAATGTTTTATTATAATTTTAGATATTGGACATTGTTTATGTAACAAAAAAGGGTGTAACGCAGATGGTGACAGATTAGCCTCGTCGATGCGTTCCCCCACCCGCACGATCCCATCATCGTCCAGGAAAGGTGAAATTTTTTGAATGGATTTTACACATGGTTCATTATCTCGCACTCGACTGACTTCGGAAGACATATAATGATACGGACTCAATTTAACTAACACTTTGGTTGACTTCTCGAGTTCAGGACTACTGAGAAATGAAAGAATTCGATTTTGCCTTGCAACCCTCGAATTTGAAATAAATCGAATACACCATGCTACAATTTTTAGAATTTTTGTAAAAGAGGAATGTCTGGCAATTAAGTCCAGAAGTGGGTTTCTCACCTCAATCACGTGAGGACTTTTAGTTTCTAGTGGTTTGAGCTCGGGTAAGTCTTCTTTTGAAAGTAGAACCCGTTTGTTAGGCCATTGACTAGGCAAATCCTGTAGCCAAGAAGGACCTTTCCACCACAGAGGATGGTCTATAAGCTCTGGACAGGACACTCCGCGACTACAACAGTCGGCCGGGTTATCCTTAGACGAAACATGATACCAATGATCGGTACTAATCAAATCAGTTGCTTGAATGACACGATTGGCTACATACATTTTTAACAAATGAGGGGCGGTATTTAGCCATGACAAGGTAGTGCTGCTGTCTGAATAAGCTCGAATAGAATTAATAATTATATGGTCTTCAAGCAAATTATACATGTGCGATAGAACTTTTGCCAGAAGCACCGCTGCGCTTAGCTCGAGTCTATTTACCGTGGTAGGTTTTAAAGGAGCTACTCTAGATTTTCCAATCAGTAAACTAGTCGCAGTAGAAATTCTGGGCTCATTAGTAACCACACAAATATACACACAACAACCATAGCCTTTCAGAGAACCATCACAGAAACCTACCAAGTGTACTTCCATCGGATTGGAAGGTATAACTAACCGCGGAAGAGAAATTTTTTGTAAATCAGACAAATTGGCCGCTATTTAATGCCATTGTTTGGTTAAATGTTTTGGAATAGTCTCATCCCACGATAAATTTAACCGCCATATTTCTTGCAACAGCGATTTTGCTGCAAAGACTACTGGGCATATCCAACCGAGTGGGTCGAAAATGCGGGCTACTAAAGAGAGTATGGATCTTTTAGTAAATTTGACTTCGAACGAGTCTGAAAAGGCATATGAAAAAGAATCATTGATGGGATTCCATCGTATCCCTAATATTTTGACAAACTCATTTCCCGATACATCGAAGGAGTTGCAACTTTGACAAAATTCAGGAGGAACATCCTTAAGAAGACGAGGAGCGTTAGTAGTCCATTTCTCGGGTCTTATCAATATTTGCCGATACATACGACGGATGTCGGCAGTAAAAACTATTTTGTGAAGTCTAAATTTTGTCACTAAATCGACAATATCCACTTGCAGCTTAGGACCCACATGAACAATATTATTGAGTGACAGATTATTCGAGGTCCGACTACTGGCATCGAAGACTACTCGTAAACGTGTCGTTGTACTATCGGGTCTTATTACACAATGGTGAGGAATAATATAACGGTCAGTAGACAAAGATTCAGCAGGCTGCATATGTCCCAGATCTTCGTACTGCTGCATAAATTCCTTATACTCCGTTTTCAACTCAGTCTGGCTGGCAAGACGCTTTTCCAAGTTGAGAAAACGGTTAAGAGCCTGATGATATGATTCTCCTAAGGCTGGAGTATCATCTTTAAGCATAATTGGTACAACATAACGGCCTTCGGAGGTACGATATGTGCCATTTTTATATTTTTGTTTACATATTTCATCCTCAGGACCGGAAATTTTACATTTCGGCGGTTCTTCGGATTCCCAAATCCGTTGAACGATCTCATCGAGCGCACAAGAAGACGCGATGAGTGACGTAACGGGTGTGGCTGGAGTTTGAGCCACTTCACATATTTCATCCTTAGGACCGGAAATTTTACATTTCGGCGGTTCTTCGGATTCCCTAAAACGTTGAACGATCTCATCGAGCGCACTAGAAGACGCGATGAGTGACGTAACGGGTGTGGCTGGAGTTTGAGCCACCACGTTTTGAAGAAACTGACCACTTATCACCCAGCCGAATACACTAGACAGTGCACATGGAAAACCAGGACCTGAGCTATAACGTGAACCAGTATATATCTGGTCAAAACAGTCTACTCCTAACAACAGATCGATCGGACCCGATTTATCAAAATCTTGGTCGGCGAGATCCAGATATTTAAACTTTTCCTTGACAACCGACGGTAACGAAGTTGAAGGAATCATTGAAGTGATTTTAGGCAAAACCACTAATGGTATATCGAATTGGGGCGAGTCATTTGACCTAGACACAATAGAGCCAAACGTATAACCTTTAATATTAGAAACATAATTTTGACCGAGACCGGTTACATTTAAATTACACTTTTTTATATGTAAACCTAACTGTCGCACACAGCTACTTGTAATGAAAGAGTCCATCGAGCCACTATCTATGATTATACGAGCATACTGCAATGAACCATCCACTCTTCTCAACCGAACCACTGCTGAACCAATAATTTTGGTACTCATAGGTGGTGACTTTGACATGTTTGGCTGAGTTGTACAAGTTAGGGAAGTGCTCATATTGGAATTCTCAGAAGCCTTTAGGTCAATGGTATTAGATAATAAACTTTTATGTTCTTCATGTAATAATGTGTTATGTTTTGAGTTACAAATGAAACACATGGACTTAGACTTGCAGTCTGCACTAGTGTGACCGGGCCTTAAGCAGTTTTGACATAATTGTAACTCTTTAACTAATTGTTGTCGCTGTCCTATATTCATAGAATGTACTTTACCACAGCGATATATTGAATGATTTTTATGACAATACACACAAACAGCCTGATTAGGTTTATTATTATTTGAGTTCGAAGAAGTAATTAAGGAAGAATTTGATTACCGAAAAACAGATTAACAACCTGTTAGAGAAAGGATATGCAATACCATGTGACGGAACGGAACGTGGAAGCAACGTCTGCTGGTATTTACCTCATTTCGCCTTGAGAAACCCCAACAAGCCTGGAAAGGTGCGGCTTGTCTTTGACGCAGCAGCAAAAAGTCATGCGGTAAGCCTCAACGATCATCTTTTAGAAGGGCCAGATCTTCTACTGTCGTTGCCAGGAATCCTGTTTCGCTTCAGAGAGAAACCAGTGGCAGTCACAGCGGATATTCAAGAAATGTTTCTGCAAGTAAAGATAAGACAGGAAGATCAACCAGCACAGCAATTTTTATGGCGAGGCCGCGACAGAGATAACCCGCCATGACACTATAAAATGAGCAGCATGATTTTCGGCGCAGCCAGTTCACCTTTTATGGCACACTACGTGAGGAATTTCAACGCAACTCAACACGGCGACATTTGTCACTATACAATTTGTGTCAGCCGGCTGTAATTCTGTTTACACTGCAAAGAGTCATTAGAGAACCTTCCGAACGCTAGTTTCAGATCACATCAAAGAAACTAAAACAATAATAAAAGTTTAATTTTTAAAAATATCTATTTATGTACGTTTAATTATTACCGAGTATAATATACTCGGCCCGACTTCGCACGACTGCAATGCTGATACTAAATATATACACCACCGTAACAATTGCCCAGGGTAGCGATCTCCCCCGGGCAGTTTGGAAGTCGCTGAACCGACTCCGGGAGGGAGTTGCCGAGATAACCGGGTTAGGTGGGGTTTCCTCGGCAACAACACATGCGATTGCGGCGATGTTCATTCAATGAGCCACCTTTTGACGTGCCCTAAATGAGGAGAGGAGGCAAATGACAGGGCAGTGGCCGTGGGAATATTCTTCAGCGAACTCTGGTGAGGCATCCATCTTTTGTTCGATCCTTGTGAGCCTTTTAAGCGCCATGTCATAGGTCGGCGGCATGACGATTTCTTCTTTTATCCATGGCAATCCAACTTCGTAACCGTTATCGATTTTCTTGATTGTCCTTTTGACAATATTGATGGCACGTTGATCAGCATCGCTTGTCCTTGGTTGCAGCGCGACGCCCAATGCCTCAATTTTAAAATGCTGTTCTACCATGTCGTGAAGATGTTGCTCAGTGGGTTCATCTTCATTTTCAAAGATATGTAGCACATGTTCCTTCTGTGTTTCGTTGAGTGGCATGGTCCCATGCACCACCTAACCCAAATGTGTTCTGGATGCAACTTATTGATTTGCTTCACCAACTCGTAGCTCTCGGGATACTATGTATTCCCAATGATCCGAACCCACGAGTAGTCCTGGGCGAACTTTCTCATAGCAGACGTCTTGTAGGCCCTGTAGATGCTCGTATTGTAATATTTCTTCTGGGACGGATTGTTGATGTAGTTCTAGCTTCTTCACTGTCCTAGCTTGTACTGGATGTAGCGTCTTGTCTCTTTTGCCTCGCACCTTGATTTTGATGAGCTGACTGTTTACTTCTTCCTGTGTCATGTTTACTCCCCGGATATAAACTTTAATATAAACCCTATTTTTATTGAATATAAAGCATTATATTGCATGGCAGCTCTTTATAAATTTACATAATTATTTTTCCCTTTTAGCTTTTTATTTTATCTATCAGAGTTGCAATTACAGTATTTTCTTGCAGTGCCTATTGACTAACCCAAACTAAATATTGTGTTCTGCATTAAAACTAACAAACAAAACAAACTGCGCATCGTTGTGGCGTCCGCTCGTGTCTGTCTATCGGTTCATCATCATCATCAGTGGTCAAAAACCAAAATGTGTTATATAAACTGCAAGCAATTAATGTATAAACCTAAATCCCATAGTGGTAATATCACCGCTACACATACTGTGATAAGTTTTTATTTTCTTGTTTATTTGGACAAAAGTCAGCTAATTAATCGATAAAAAAAAGTTGCCTGTAAAGTCGGTTTACGGACGATAATTTTACGTGATAACGGTGGAAGAGAGATAGATGCGTCACAAGCCAAACGTTTAGGCCGATTGTGCCTCTCAATCGCGCTCTCGCTAGCACACGGAACGTGACACTCGTGCGTGCAGCCGGCGATCATCGATTTATAAGACGTTATTACGTCAAAAATCGTTTTAAAATCACAGCGCATCCGACATTTGTAGAATTTATTTATTTGAGAAACAAACAATTTATAATGCATACAAAATAAAATTAATTAATAATACAAAAATCAGCTAAGTTTCCACTACTTACTACAACATAGGTATTTTGAGCAGATCATAATTTTGAGAACAGTGTTATGAATTTTAAGAACAACACTCTAGTACGTGTAGCGGTGGTGTTACCCCTCTATGAAGTTTAGTTTCATACATCCGGCCACTGAATACCATCGATATCGACAAGAAATTAATGGAGTCGCATTACTAGCGCTGAAACGCGAGCGTCCGCCACGAGGTGCCGCAGAGAAGAGCGTGACGTGGTACTCATAAGGCGTGTTGGCACAGACGGGCACGGTGACGGTGCCAGCCGGGACCGACCCCAAGCTGATCCTGGAGATGTTTGACCGGCAGCGCTCGCCGCTCGCTGTACCGGTGCCGCCTGCGCCCACCGAAACGTAATCGGGACATATCGACGTCGACCAGCGATCAGGCAACGGAACGCAACACTATCAGGACGTGAACTATTTTTAATGCAGAACACAATATTTAGTTTGGGTTAGTCAATAGGTACTGCAAGAAAATACTGTAATTGCAACTCTGATAGATAAAATAAAAAGCTAAAAGGGAAAAATAATTATGTAAATTTATAAAGAGCTGCCATGCAATATAATGCTTTATATTCAATAGAAATAGGGTTTATATTAAAGTTTATATCCGGGGAGTAAACATGACACAGGAAGAAGTAAACAGTCAGCTCATCAAAATCAAGGTGCGAGGCAAAAGAGACAAGACGCTACATCCAGTACAAGCTAGGACAGTGAAGAAGCTAGAACTACATCAACAATCCGTCCCAGAAGAAATATTACAATACGAGCATCTACAGGGCCTACAAGACGTCTGCTATGAGAAAGTTCGCCCAGGACTACTCGTGGGTTCGGATCATTGGGAATACATAGTATCCCGAGAGCTACGAGTTGGTGAAGCAAATCAATAAGTTGCATCCAGAACACATTTGGGTTGGGTGGTGCATGGGACCATGCCACTCAACGAAACACAGAAGGAACATGTGCTACATATCTTTGAAAATGAAGATGAACCCACTGAGCAACATCTTCACGACATGGTAGAACAGCATTTTAAAATTGAGGCATTGGGCGTCGCGCTGCAACCAAGGACAAGCGATGCTGATCAACGTGCCAACAATATTGTCGAAAGGACAATCAAGAAAATCGATAACGGTTACGAAGTTGGATTGCCATGGATAAAAGAAGAAATCGTCATGCCGCCGACCTATGACATGGCGCTTAAAAGGCTCACAAGGATCGAACAAAAGATGGATGCCTCACCAGAGTTCGCCAAAGAATATTCCCACGGCCACTGCCCTGTCATTTGCCTCCTCTCCTCATTTAGGGCACGTCAAAAGGTGGCTCATTGCATGAACATCGCCGCAATCGCATGTGTTGTTGCCGAGGAAACCCCACCTAACCCGGTTTTCTCGGCAACTCCCTCCCGGCGTCGGTTCAGCGACTTCCAAACTGCCCGGGGGAGATCGCTACCCTGGGCAATTGTTACGGTGGTGTATATATTTAGTATCAGCATTGCAGTCGTGCGAAGTCGGGCCGAGTATATTATACTCGGTAATAATTAAACGTACATAAATAGATATTTTTAAAAATTTAACTTTTATTATTGTTTAAGTTTCTTTGATGTGATCTGAAACTAGCGTTCGGAAGGTTCTCTAATGACTCTTTGCAGTGTAAACAGAATTACAGCCGGCTGACACAAATTGTATAGTGACAAATGAATCCATTGCTACATTGACATATCTCGAATAGAATAGATTTAACATTTTCCAAGGGGACTTAGAACCAAGAACGTCTTTAGCTTCGCTGTAATGATGTTTGAAAGAATTAAATAATAAATATATACGGACAAATCACACAGATTGAGCTAGCCCCAAAGTAAGTTCGAGACTTGTGTTATGGGATACTAACTCAACGATACTATATTTTATAACAAATACATATATAGATACACATCCAAGACCCAGGCCAATCTGAAAAAGATCATTTTCCATCTTGACCTGGCCGGGGATTGAACCCGGTCACTCCGTGTCGCAGGCAGGCGTGTTGACTGCTGCGCCACGGAGCTAGTCGTCGACATTATTACCACTATGTACTATACCAATAATAATTTGGCAAGTACATATCTAGTACATAGCGTTTTGATGACGCACAAGTTGGTTATTTTTTGAACTGACTGACTATGTGTAGCTAGATTGAGCGTTCTACTTCACGGGCCGTGTATACTGGTGGCGTCACACTTAAATACACAATATATAGCATAGGAAGTGAAATATTTTAAAATTTTCCAAAGTTGATGGCAATTTTTTGAAAATAATTAGTCCAATACGTTAGTAATTTTCCATTTCGCTAATATAAAAAACAGGCCTAATACGGGTCGGATTACGCACACATCTAGGATCATCAGTGATATTTCTATTATCCTAACTAACATTATAAATGCGAAAATGAGTTTGTTTGTTTGTTACGCTTTCACGTTGCAACTAAGTACTGAACCGATCATGATGAAATTTTGCATACACGTTATCGGGGTACGGAAAACGACATAGGATACATTTTATTCCCGGGAAAAGTACTGTTCCCGAGGGATCGACATTGACGCGGGCGGAGCCACGGGCGAAAGCTAGTTTGATATAAAAGCAGCAATTGATATACACATTCTATGAAAATTACGAATCACTACCTATGACGGTTCAAGAGCAACTTCGTCCTTTGACATACCGATGTACATTCGAGGATTCATAGGGTTTCCATTTTTACCCCTTAGTTAGTATGACAGAAAAAAATTGACGCTATAAAATTTATGCATATAAATTTCAACACTAACAAAAATGTCTATGTAGCCATAACAAAAATGTCTGTTCTGTACATTTTAATCAATTCATTCTCATCATCACATTAAGCAAGTATTGAAGTTGTAACTAAATAATGGGTGCTAGCTCTCGCACCTGGCTTCGCTCGGTTCTGTAATGAATGTCGGAGGAATGCAGCCCCCTTGTCCTTGCGATTGTGTGCTTGGCGGGCGGAACGCGGCGTTTGGACGCTGCTGTTTATTAGTATTGCGAGTACCTACTACATAGTACAATACTCTTTGCTTCCACGCTGGTCTGGGAGAAAAGAAAAATCGTAGAATGTACCAGCTGCTTCTCTTCCCGCGCAGATCGTATAAGCCGATCCGAATTAGCGAAAATCTGAGGAACCATGCCTATTAGTAGGCGATACGGCTTGCAGGCAGCACCATCACTATTTTGATTCCGTTACCTCTTAATGTCCACTAACATGCTAAACGTGGCTTTCTGGTCTTAAAGACCTGGGCCCTGTGTACCCCATAGGGGAGAAAGACATTATAATAAGTATGTATGTACTCGCAATGTAATGCATCAAATTAAGTATTTTATAATCACTAGTATCTATTAATCCTTCCGTAAAACATTTCTACCTCTATATACAGCGTGTAAGTTGAACCTCGACGTACCCTTAAAGGGGTGCCTCAGCCCATCAATATAAACTCAAAAAAAAATTCGACATTCCCATACAAACTGGCCGGGCGTATAACACTTTTGTATGGAAATGCCGATTTTCTTTTTGAATTCCCAGCTTGGTCCCATAAGAAAAGTTGTTCATATTGATGGACTGAGTCACCCCTTTAAGGGAACGTCGAGGGTACATTTACACGCTGTATATTTACCCACTCAACCACCTATTTTTTGATCTGTTTATTCTTCTCTTGGTACTGAGAAAGATTGTTTTTAGCATTCAGCAGTGGCGTAACTATACTATCTGGAGCCCCAGGCAAACTCATTCGTTGGGGCCCATGAGAGTTTGAGTTCAGCGAATGGCTACTTGGTGGCTTAGTTTTACGCTTTTTACCTCTCTCTTGCATACGGAACGTAACACTTTATCGTGCGTGCAGCCGGCGATCGTAGATTGATAAGACGATGTACTCAAAAGTAAAATATACGTCATATAAAATAATTGTCTGTCGATTTATACTATATACTAGCTTTCGCCCATTGCTTCGCTCGCGTCAACGTCGTTCCCTCGGGAACAGTACTTTTTTCCGGGATGAAAGTTAGCCTATGTCCTTCTTGGTACTCCAGAGAACTTGTATCTATGTAAAATTTCATGATGATCGGTTCAGTAGTTACGGCGTGAAAGCGTAACAAACTTACTTTTGAATTTATAATATCAGTAGGGATTAATAGAAAAAGCGCGTGTCAGCCGCCGGTGTACTCAGAACGAGGTGGCGTGGTATGTCGCGGCTATTCCAATTATACGTCTTATGAAATAGTCGTCCCGGTCGGTTTCGCGGATACCCGCAATATCGACGGCAGGCGATCGGAATTTTTGTTGGGATCATTACTTAGTGAACGGTAGGGCGATTTAATTAAGAAATTATACTTATTTTACAAAATCAAAATTTATTTATTTGCATAAATGTAGGTATAACATATTTATCTTTTTGTGCCAGTACACGTCTACGCGGCCCATCAGGCAATATGAGAGTTTGCTGTCTCTCCAAGCCTTGCGCACACAGGCAACGCCCAAAGCCGAGGTCCGTCCCTCCTGGGGGCCCTTTGGTGATGTTGTCTAAAAGGTTGAGGGCACTCTGCCCTCGCCTCAAACGCCCGGTGAAGTAGCGAAAGCTCACTTGGAGCTAGCTACATAGTCCTTCCAAAAAAAAACATTTTACCTCTGTAAGGAGTGCAAAATTTATTTTATAAAACTATTCTTCTTTTTCTTCCAGTGCCATCTTCAACGAAGGTCGGCAATCATCATTGCGATCTGCACCTTTAAGACGGCTGCTTGAAATATTTAGATTTAGCTCGAGTTATACCATTGGCGTAGATTTTTCAGCCACGATGTTCTTCTTCGTCCAAGCCTCCTTCTGCCTTGGATCTTCCCTTGTATGATAAGTTGAAGGATTTCATATTTGTTATAACGCATAATGTACGCCCAGATATTCAAGTTTCCTAATCTTGATGCTTTTGAGGAACTCCAGTTCTGTGTCCATTTTCTGTAAGACGGTGGTATAACGTACTCTCTGCACCCATAAAACTATTATCCACAGAATATTTTTCTTAATAAATACTAAAATATGTCTAAAATATGAGTTAATATAATCAAATGTCAGGAAATAATATTAAATGATAAATTACAATACAGAATAAAAATCTATTCAAATTAATTAGTAATAATTACAAATAAATAATTTTGTTACAATTACCTATATATATTTTTTTTGTCAGATGTATTAATTGTAATTAAAGAAATGTTATTTTAAAAATTATACATTAGACAGAACGTTTTACTGTGTTTACATGGACTTTGAGTTTGATGATGTAAAAGCCTAAAAATACCGTTTTATATTGTGAAAAACTGGTACTTTCTACACCTACATGCAACATTGTTGATCGTATAGTTCTTGTTTGTATGAGAATTGCGTGTTACCCTTTCGTTAACTTGATCAGTGCTTATTGATTATCTAAGTACCTTTGTTAATTATTTTATGATTATGATAAACCTATCTACTTTAAAAGGAATAGGATAGGTAACAAATGGCTGTTCATGTTTCCACTCTCTTAGCCTAACAACAAATTAAACATGCTCCGCGTCTCTTCAGTCATATGATACACCGGGCTCCTATGGTTGCACATTACGTCGTCATCATCATCATCATCATCATCAGGTCTTTTTAGTCTCCATTGCAGGAGCATGACCCTCTCTGTACTACCGGAGCCATATTTGGCCAGAGCAGACAGAGGATTTGGCCTACACTCTCCTCCCTGGCCAGACGAGTTGGAGAGGCCACATTCATTACGTATTCAGAACTATTGCCGAGGACTAAGTAGTAGAAGTAACAAAAAAGTTTTATCAATATCCGTCCTTTAGTTTCTGCGTGAAAGGCGTACAACAAATAAACAGACAAAAAATTCAAAAATCATATATTTTACTTCTGTTACGTAGGTATATCAAGTATAGTATTTTTTTAGTTTATATTCAATGTGCAGAATTAAGCCCTTCTACATTTTTATTATATGTATAGATAACAGCAAATATACTAAAAAAAGTTTGGCTGTGACCCGGAAGCATAAAAGTCAGCTAACCCTATCAGCTCCACTCTACCAAACGCATTACGAGACGCGCATGGCAATGGCGCGAATTTCAGATATCGATCTTTTAATATTGAGTCTAATGTCTGAAACCGCTATCCGCCACTCTCATTTCTGTGACATTTTCCTTAGGTGGTTGACGCGCGTGGCAATGGCGTGAATTTCAGGTATATCGATCAATTCTTTTTAATATTGAGTCTAAAGTTTGAAATCGCTATCCGCTCTTCCCATCCCTGTGACATCTTCCTTGGGTGGTTGACGCGCGTGGCAATGGCGTGAAGAATTGCAGATATACCGATCAAGGTTTTTAAATTCAGTGCGGCCGTGTTCATGGATATTTCATTTATTAGATTTTTTGCTTTAGAGTGCGAATGCCGGGCGCGTCGGGTGTTTTGTAGTCTCTCACTTTGTTATGGTAAATTCGTACTTGGGATATTGGCTTTATTTGATAATTATAATTATCAAAATACATATAGAAAAGAAATGGCTATCTACATAGTAAAACTTTACGCCCACCAACACGTTAAACGTGGCCTTTCGGTCTTATGGATTTAGGCTCTGTCTACCCCGTAAAGGATAAAGATGTGATTATATGTATGTATGTATGTCCATAGTAAAAATATTATGTCATCAACATATTAGTAATCTCGCGTACACAAGATGAAATTAAATTCATTAACAAATGTTTAAGGAGTAATTCAGACCACGAATCTGAACAACTTTCACTATGGGACCAAATCCGAAATCGCAAAAAAACATCTGTTCCATAGATTTTAGCCAAGTCGATATTCCACTTTTGTATGAAATCATTTTTTCGCGATGTCGAAATATTGTAAGTTTGAGAGAAACTTGGTAAGTTTCAACAGTAATATTTAATAATAATATTTTTGATGAATTCTGTGAATTGAATTGAATAAGATTTTTACACAAAAATAGAAAAAACAATAAATTTTAGGGGTTCCCCATATTTAGAACTGAAACTCAATTTTTTTTCATCAGCCCCATACGTCTGGATTATCTATGGATAGGTCTTCAAAAATTATATTGAGGTTTCTTATATATTTTATTTCTAAACTGAACAGTTTGCGCCAGAGACACTTCGAAAATGGTAAAATGGCAATTTCTCAATTAATATTAAAAAAGATCTGTTTAGGTGAACCAGACAACATTCTCCCTTGAAGGGGTAAATAGGGGGTAAAGTTTGTATGGAATTTTTTTATTTCTGGACATAGAAGTATAAAAATAAGTATATATGTTTACATTACAATTAAAAAGATCTGTGGAGTTAAAATGGTCGAAGTTTCCCCTTGAAGGGGTAAAATAGGTGGGGTAAAGTTTGTATGGATTTTTTTTATTTACTTAGAAATATGACAATAAGAAGTTCTCCATTACAATAAAAAAAATATCTGTGTAGGTGAAATGGGCAAAATCCCCTCCTTAAGGGCTAAAGATCTATGCAGGTGAAATGTATTAAATTCCCCCTTAAGGAGAAAAAGCAAAGGGGCAGGGGTTTGTATGGAATTTTTATCATTTCTACTGTTCCCAAGGGAACGACATTAACGCGGGCGGAGCCGCGGGCAACAGCTAGTACGTCATAAATCGTAAACCGGCGAACAAAGTTACGACGTACTACAAGAACTTTTATAAACCTACAACGAACGAGAACTTTTATATTATGTTACTTGCTGCTACGGAACCCTTCCTGGGCGAGTCCGATTCGCACTTGGCCGCTTTTTTTTATAAACTATCTTTACTTAATATAAGAGTCACTCTATATAGTTAAAGAATACATAATATACTTATTAGTTTTCTGGCCACAAAAAGTAATTCTGTGCATTTCTGTCTACAGAGAAAGATAATTTTTATTTTGACTATACAGTAAATAATATATTATACTTAAAATAATATACTTTATTACGCTCTACAGACTAAACTGTTGAATCAGTATTTTTTAGTTTCCATTTATACGCACAACAACATGCTAAACGTGACTTTTAGGTCTATAGACCTAGGCTTTGTTTACCCCGCAAAGTAAAAAGACGTGACAGTATGTATGCATGTATTCTTCTGGCTGTAGGAATTACATGCCCTCTATTTTTTGTTACATTCGTAGAAAAACCCTAGCATAAAATAATTAAATGAATAGTATTAAAACCAACATAATTGCATATAAGTTTTTGAAGCAAATCCCAAACTGGTTGATTACCCCGCCAAATGAGAAGCTCTCACTGGAGCCTCCATCAACAGGTGCAGACGACTTTAATGGGTCGGTTAACCGGATTAGGGCTCCGCTGCGGGCAAATTACCGGGAGATGGCTCGGATTACAAACTCCGTGTTTAGAGGTAAGCGTGATCTTGATCTAGGAGGTTTGTAGGTTTGTTTGATTTCTTCGTTAAGAGGAAATACTCAGCTCGAGAGAATTCAAAAATAAGTATTTGTAAAATCTATTTCTGTCGCGCCGCGTGCCCATACAACCCCCGCAGACTGCGATAGAGACAACTGCAACTCGGACTGAAAATAACTATGAAAAGTACACAACAGAAACGCTTCGCAGTCCCCTGATTTCTTTACCAAAACTTAACCGAATGAATTTATTTTTTGATTTAAAAAATTAAAAACAAGCTTTAGCTGTGTTTCTGTGTTTTCTTTTTCTAATATAATCGCATCAAATATGTTTTATTGATGTTTGAACACAGCGAACACATGAGGTTGTTTTAATTAAACTGCCTTCGTGGTCCAGTGGTTAAGGCGTTTGCCTGTAGACCCGGGGGTCGTGGGTTCGATTCCCAAGGGAAGCATACTTTGTTTAGTTGTTTCCAGTTTGGTTAGGACATTGCAGGCTTGAATCACCTGATTGTCTGATAATAAAGATGATTCTGTGCTTCGGCAGGCACGTTAAGCCGTTGGTCCCGGCTGCCATCTGGTAGTCGTTAAAGGATGGCTAAGAAAGGCTGAGAAGCGGTTCCGAACAACTCTGACACCAGGGTGTGCATAGTCGATTGACCGTGTCACTTACATGAAATGATGATTCAATTATGAAAGCAATTAAAACATAGGGACATGTTAATAATATCCATAGATTTTTTTGTAAAAGGCTACTTCTCCAAACGAAAAAAAAATTGCGTCTTAGTGGAGAATCCAGTTTTCTGAAGATAAATTTGTTATTCAAAATATTGTTTATTGTAGTTTGGCATGCAGGCTATCTTGGAAATTTACTTAATGGTTCCTAACTTAATTAGAAGTAAATTAAAAAAAATCGCGAACCATCAAAAGTTCATCGATCTGGTGTGTCCTTACTCCAGATTTGATACAACAATGTTTTATATTTTTTTTCTGCTGCCTTATTTTGACCAGCATAAATGTTCATTATATTAAAAAGCAATGTGGTTTTAATAAATAAAATCAATATCATGCAAATTTTACTTAGTTTTGCGTCAATGCAAAAAGAAAGATGTGTCCGACGGTTTTCGTTGATTACTCTGGGACGATATAAAATCGTCTGCACCTCCCTAGTTTTTGAACGCATTGCCCCGTTTTCCCATCAGCTGGCTATTCCCAGTCACGTTTCAACATTTGTAGGGAGTTGTGGTGCGCTGCTTTCACGCATTGGCGATTTACGAAGGTAAGTATCTGATCACTCTGGTTTTGGTTTCCGAAATTATTGATTGCTATGTTTTGATTTTTTTAATGACAAGTTATTTCTCATGCTAATTGTTTAGCCTAGAGTATTTATATTGAAAATAAAAAAATAATGTAAAAGAGTGAAATTCTTAATGTTATTACTTTTGCCAAGATTGATGAAAATGTAACTTTTTTTGACTGCTATGGCATTGATCGCTCTGGAAAAAGTGACCATGGTGATCAATAATGTTATGAAATTAGTGAGGTATTGGAGTAATATTAAACTATTTTTTTGTAAAAAGTTTGCTGCAAGTGTTTTTATCTGATGTATTTTTGTAAATAGCCCCAATTGGCTATGTTTTACGAATGTATGGCTAGAACAGTATAAAAATTTATTGTTTTTTTAATTGAAACAAAATGTTTTGTTCCTGCTAAGTCACTTTTAAACTATTTACCTAATATAGCAATAACGCATAACTATAATAGTTATCTTTTAAGTGTTAATTTCTAGGCTTCGTGATGATCGGTTTATTAATGAGGACTTGAAGACATAACAAACAAACATTCAAATTTTAATATCTGTTAGTATTAGATTGTAACAAACAAATAAAAAAACAATTAAATCTTTCCTATTTATAATATTAGTAAAGTTAGTATAGATAAGTTATATTAAGATATATATGCCACTAACAGATTATTAATGTTATAAATATAATAATATATAATAAATAAATTATTTTTGGATGTTTGTTCTGCTTTAGCCCAACGGTCGATGTATGAAACTATGAGCGACTCTCTATTTTAATGTGCCCAACATTAAAGTAAAGAGTCGCTCATAATTATTTAGATTTATTTATTATATAACGTAGGTAACTAGCATTAACTAAAGGATCAATAAAAAAAAGCTACTTATATTTATTTTTCTTTTATTTCTGTTGTTTAGGAGTCATTTAATTTAATTGGCACTACTTTGCTTTGTTCTCGTTTATTTTTATTTTTTTTTAATTTTACATGTTATTTTGATAGAAAAATAATACCTGTACGAACATAAAAAGCAAGAGAATTAAAAGTATACATTTGAATGGTTTTTCCTTTAAAAAAAATCTGCTTTCTTATCTGTTCATGTTCACTTCATTGTGGTTTTACGATGATATTTCTATAGTAAGTTGAGTGATATATTTTAATAAATTTTATTGCCACGTTTAAAACAAAAAATATTCATTATATTATTAGTTGCCTATAATTAATGGTATTCTTTGATCGATCTGGCGTCTATATTGATCGCTCTGGTCTCAAAAATTTCAACAATAAATATCTCAAAAACCATTTGTTAAAAAAGAGGGCCAATAAGAAAAAAATAATTCTCTTATGGTTCTCGGTGTAAATCAATATATAAAACTTATTTACACCTGGTAAATAAAAAGCACCAGAGCGATCAACAGAATAACGATTTTTTGGAGAAATAGCCAAAAATGTATTGCTCTGCTGGTACTATCCGGCGAGGGATCAGGGGACTACGTTTGTATGGAAATACGGCCCTCCTATTTCCTCTTAAAGGTGAATCTATTGTAGTAACGTGGGAAGTTCTTGATACAAGCTTATTTAGTTTCACCTGTCTCAAATCAAATCTTGCAAGTTAAATTTGATCCACTCCTAGGTTACCAATTGACCTGAAATTCTGCATGTAAATCGGATAACAATATAATATTATGGAATCATTGCGCTGGTCTGATGATGGACTCGGAAGGTGGCCATAAGAAGTCTTTAAACTAAACAAGGTACACCAATCGTGTTTGGGCTCATTTGGTTTGTCTTGGAAAGCTATTTATAGTGTGGATTCGTTTATAATAAAAGCTTTTCAAAAATCTAGTTTTTCGAAAAGCTGTTAAGAGAAAACCTCCACTAAATATATTTTTATAATTGTTTTTTAGCATTCACGATACTATGTTAATATGCTCTTATCATCATCATCATCAGGTCTTTTTTAGTCTCCCTCCACTACAGGAGCACGACCCTCTCTGTACTACTAGAGCCATACTTGGCCAGAGCAGTCAGAGGTGTTGGCCTACACTCTCCACGCTGGCCAGACGGGTTGGAGAGGTTTCACAGATGTTTAAGCTTTGTTTAGCGTGTATTTCCTAAGTCGCCTACTATGACATCCACGGGAAAACTTGGGGTTGTCCTATTCTACTCTGCCGGATACCACACGGCGATATATGCTCTTATAAAATGTAGAAATAAAATATGGTGAAAAAATTCCACGGGCAGGGTTTGAACCAGCGACCTTAGATCTATGCACGACCTTGGTCTAGGACCATACATTGACCTAAGGTCGCTGGTTCAAATCCTGCCCGCGTGGAAATCTCTCCGTCTCTGCTTGGGCCTGGCTTTTCCTTTATACCCATCTATCTGCATATCAAGCGCTTTTCTAGCCAAATGTTGCTCCTCTCTTCTCATCACGTGACCAAACCAGGCCAATCTGGTTGCATTTTACAAGCTTTTGATTAACTAGCAATGCATGTAACTATGTTTGTTCGGGTGAAATCTAGCAACTCAATTTTGTTGCAGATATCTTCCACCGATCGAGTAAAAATTTTGTATATTCGTTTAGTTTGGATAACAATGCATGGTAAGCTTTGTGACGTCAATCTAAATCCAAAAAGCGGAACACCCAAGATGGCGGACTAGCTATTTTTGATGCACTTAAACAATATGGAAATCAATGCACATAAAAGCTTGTTTTTAAAAAGTTGTTTTACTTCTAACTATACTCTGTGGTAGGTATATAAATTAAAAATGTATATCACTAAATGAAGTCGCGAACATAAACTCTAATAGATGTTTTGTCTGTGATAGTTTTTGATAATTTATTTCAGTGCCTAATGAAAAAATTGATTCCAATTTGACGTATTTAGACATTAGTACATTTATTTAAATTAATTTTGCAGTTTATATTAAAATAATTTAAATTAAAAAAAAACCAGGTGAATATGTTATTATATTCTTACAGACTAGGTATCTCAACGATTAGCTACGAGCATCAGCCGCTACGACTAGCTACAACTTGCTACGATCAGCTACAAGTTTTGCTACGAACTACTACGATTCTACATATTATAGATTATTATTAGATAGAGCGCGAGTCCGACTCGTACTTGGCCGGTTTTTTTTCTCCAATATAGTACTTTTGTCTAACAAGATGTCACTAGTATCGGATATCAACGAAGTGCCGATTCGTCAGGGAAGCCCATAACTCTCCGCAGGCTAGGGTAGCCACGACACATCTTGGATTCAGATTTGAAAAGCACAACTTACAAACTAAAATAGTTATAGAAGATTGCGACAGCGAAAAAATAAATCCTTCCCGGTACTATCTTCCTCACATCACTACAGTAGTTGTAACTTTCTGGCATGTTTTTCGTGCTTTTTTAACAAAATATAACCTAAAAACGGACAGCCAAAACTCAATAATGAGATATTGACATTTTACAAGATCCAGGTTCATTTAGATCCATGTAGCACTACGGCCCAACGCAGACCACAGACAATTACGGGCAAAAGTAATAACAACACGCCTGCAGACTTTCCGTCCGCCACCGTCTGTCGTCTGCGTTTGGCCTACCTCTACAAGCTTTTATCTTGTTTCACTGGCCCTCGTGTCTTGTGCATGTGTGCATCGGTGAATTCAAATATCTTAATCAATCTAACTACTCAAGTGGACCTACTGCCATCTAATGATGACTTTTAGAACTAAGCTTGCCAGAGTCTTTGCCAGAGCCTTTGCCAGAGCCTTTGCCATAGCCTTTGCCAGAGGGCGTGCACCCGGCTGAGATATCTATTTCTGTAAATATAATACCTATGTCCCAGTAATGGAATTTTTACTCATATTGTATACATTTCCCATATTTTAATTATATGATAATTTCAGAACAATGACAGAAGGCAAGTGCACGTTCGGCTCTCGGATGCCGATCGACATCCACATGCTGAATGAGATCATCAGCAGGGAGGTGAGGCATTTCCGGAACTACAAGATATACAGACCTAACTTCGGCTGTGAGTCAATTTACTAAGCTTTTACAATGATACCGCAAGTGCCTTTGATTGCATGGTCCCGGGTTCCATCCTCGGTCAGGTCAAGATGGAAAACGATTTGTTTCAGATTGGCATGGGTCTTAGATGTTTATCTATATATGGAGCTATTATAAAATAAAGTATCACTGAGTAAGTATTCCACGTTATGTTAAAAAAAAGAGATATATGAGATATGACTTCCCAATTTTATTCTCAGCTGTAGAGATTTAAAACTCGGGATCTCTTTAAAATGGCATTTTATTTACCAAACACGTTTTTATCCCTTACGTGGTATTAGACATAGGCTAGGACTAAACGCCACGTTAAGCGTGGGTCAGCAGTAGCATAAGCTATGATCAATGGCTCGTGGGATTTTGTAATGCAACCTTGTATTTACGCCACTTGTATTTAGTATAACAAGGAACACCCCTCTTTTTTGGTCCGGGTTTAAAGAGGATGGGCGAAGACAAGTGCACATTCGGCCGGACGCCCAATCATCACCAGGGAAGTAATTAATATCCGGAATTACAAGATATCTGACCTTACTTTGGCTTTAAATCATTATATGTAACGCACCATTTCATTCCTAGAGCGCTAGTCACTTATTTTAATTTTTTTTATTATCTACCATACCTTACACATCCATTATACTTTTGAGTACCTACTTTGATACTCTACTCATTCATCATCATCATTCCAACCGTTAAAATTCCACTGCTGGTAAAGGCCTCTCCCACGGAGTCTTCGTTCCATAGGAGGATATTGCCATATTCACCACGCTTAGCAGGCGGGTTGGCGAGGGCAGTGGCGAGCTTTGGCTTCTTGTGCTTCCAGCGCTGCTGCCCATTGGATGCATTTTTAACTTGGGAAGGATAGGAGTTTGCTGAATTTGAAAAGGGAATGAAGGTATCGGGATACTATTCACTTGGGTGAATTGGCGTGCTATACTAAACGCTAGTAATAGTAAATACATTTTAGAAAATCATAAATACCTAACTTACATATTTCGTTGAAATTTTTAAATATTTGATAGTAATTAAAGATGTACCTAGGTATTTAGATCATCAGAAAAAGCTAACTGAAAATTGATAGAAACTTCGAGATGCAAAGCTTTGGCTTAAACCAACTTTGAATTGCAAAAGAAGGTAGTTCTGCGATAAAAACCTTGCTAGTTGAGTCTAATAGAACGTAAATATTTTTTCGCTCTTTCTTAATAAACCGGAATATTTTTAGTATCCAATTAAAACTGTAAACCTACGGTAGTTAAAAATTCTTATCGAACGGGTTAATCGTTAAAGTAGAGGCCATTTTACTAGCTGCTTTAAGGCATCTTATTTTTTAGCTTATTGGCTACATCAAAAAAGTATTTCTTATAATGACACCCAACCCACTGCTTAACATGTTTTGCGATACATTATATTTTATAAGTAGGTACTATCCTTTACACCGCGACGGAGTAAATCATTAACTGAGTCTCATTTCAAAATTGGTAATTTTTGCGTTTATCCAATACAAAACATTGTATTTACCAATGCAAGTGATAGCCTTACGAGCATAATCATTCCATCAATATGTGGTCGATATTCCAGCTCATCGTACCTCTAGATCCACCTCCTTCATTATAGCTCCGATTACTGGTGACCGCCCGGGACCGCCGGGCGGTCACCAGTAATCGGAGCTGGGGGGTGACTTGCACCCAGGATTCTGGCAACGTAGTTTTCGGTCCACAAGGCAAAAGATGAAAGTTGCTGCTCTTCAAAGGCTTTTGTCATTGTTTCTCAGATTGCAAACAATTATTTTTCACATAATTATGTATGTAAACGGGACTTAACACAAACCTTTTTAGTATTTGTTTCCGTTGACGTTTCAATGGAGTTGCATCCATCGTGGTCGCAACGAGAAGAAAAAAGAATAATTATTTTTCAGTTTGAAAGAATGATCTTCCAAGGAGCGATTTCGCACAATTTCATTATTGCTCATTATTTATTATTAATTTATTTTTAAAGTGAATAATATACCTCAATATTCTATAAATATTTCAAGCGTCTACCTGTTGCCGTTATCAACATCGAACAAAAACGAGCAAAAAATCACGTCTGTTGTATGGGAGCCTCCCTTTAATATTTGTTTTGTTTTAATCTTATTATCGTTTTTTTAAAGTGAATATATAATTATTTATTATTAATTTATTATTTTTAAAGTGAATAATATACCTCAATAGTCTGTGAATATTCCAATCGTCTACCTGTGGCTGACCAAAATCGAGCAAAAAAATCACATTTGTTGTATGGGAGAACCCTTAAATATTTATTGTATTATTTCTTATTTGTTGTTATAGCGGCAACAGAAATACATCATCTGTGAAAATTTCAACTGTCTAACTATCACAGTTCAAGAAAAACAGGCTGGTGAGGTGACAGACGGACAACGGAGGGTCCCGTTTTTATCCTTTGGGTACGGAACCCTAAAAGAGTATACGTAACCGCGACTAATACAAACGCTTAATTGGGCATCCACCCGTATGCTTACCTATGTTAATGGCCTTCATCAGCAATACCCGTGACCGGCAAGTTCTACGCCGCCCACGAACGGCTGAAGGCAGAGACTAAGGAACAGACAGCGAAGGTGGACGATTACCACCGCAACGTCGCCCAGACCAGAGCACAGGGGCCTCACAGCAAGTATTCCGCGCCCGCCACAGAAAACCAAGTGTAAGTTGACCTTAATTTTATATTTACAATACAAAATCTCCCGAAGCCGCCTTCAATGCTCTACCAGTACGTCGCGCAAACCAGAGCAAAGGGGCCTCACAGGAAATATCCCTTGCCCGCCACAGAAAACGAAGTGTTAGTTGATCTTAATTTTATACTCACAATATAAAATCTCCAAAAGCCATCTTTAGTAATCTGCCGCTACATCACGCAGACCAGAGCCAAGGAGCCTTACAGCAAATATCCCTCGCCCGCCACTGAAAGTTAGTGTAAGTTGGTCTTCATTTTATACTTACAACACAAAATCTCCAGAAGCCGCCTTTAGTAATCTACCGCAACGTCACGCAGACCAGAGCCAGGGAGCCTTACAGCAAGTATCCCTTGCCTGCCACAGAAAAAAAACCAAGCTTACCCTTATTTTACATGGCAATAGCTTTCTCCCGTGGCTCCGCTTGGGTCAATGTATATCCTTCGGTAAGAGTACCCTTTTCCGGCATGAAAAGTACCCTTTAAACGTCTATAACGAATTTCACCCAAATTAGTTGAAGTGTTATAATCTATCATAGCAAAAAACCGGCTTCAATAAAACTACTGAACCGACTTTGATTAAATTTGAATAGGATCAATTAGAAAGCTTTCAAATAAGGGAGATACGAGTAATGACTATTTTGTATTAATGTGCTATGGCAACATTAATTTGTTTTTCTAATATCATTTGTTTTATTCCATTCTTCAATATGAATTTATTTTATTCCATTCTTTGGTGTTACTCTTTCGGTGTTCCATTCATTTTTGTATTCTTATAGTCTGTGATTTTGAGAATCTTACATTTAATTTAATTGTCTCTATGCGACTGCGAGTCTGTCTTTTTACAATGAGGGTTTTCAAATCAATCTTTTTCCCCAGGAAACCTGGAACACCAATCATGTTTATCCGTTATTTTTATTATCTGTGGATTAATTAATTCAATTCATTTATTTCAAGTGATTACAACTCATACATAATCGTGCTAGCTGATATCAAAAATACATCTCGTCACAGCGCCTCACCTGGGGAAATAGTCAATTCCGAAAACCCAATGATGGTTTACGGAATCCCGATCCGGATTCCTGACATTTGCAACAAAAAATAAGATTTTTGTTCTCGTTTGCCGTCCTATTTTATAAAAAAAATCGCGTAATGGCCGATTAGCAGATTGTCTGACGCTTACGTCTGAGCAAGCGAAACACTTGATATTTAGCGATCACGGCTGCCCATGAACAACGACAACACCGGGATGTGACAGGAGCGTTGCTGGCCTTTCAAGCAGTTGGGGGAGGAAAGTAGCCTCCGGCTCTCTCAATCACCGAACGAAGCATAGCGGTAAAGCTTCTCCTCAAACGTCTATTTTCTATGAGTGTGGTACTTCCCTGGGCGAGCCGGCCTATTGAGATGCTGGCGTTGATCGCCTAAACCATTTTTTCTCTTCCCCCAGACCAGAATGAATGATTGTTCTATATTGTTAGTAATTTTAATGCTTCAACGACCTCTTCATCTTCAATCAATGATGGCCATGAGGCCTGTACATGCATATTTTGGTTTCTTGCAGCTATGGCTGGTATTTCAAGCCACTGGTACCCATGGATAGAAACGACACACGGTTCTATCACCCCAAGAAAGAAAGCCCTCATACCAAGATCGAAGTCATCATCTTCATGTCCAATCCGCAGAAACGAGCATAAATTGTGACGAAGAGGCCACGACAAATGCCAGGTTTATAAGAGGCGTTAAAAGCATCGTAAAAAGTCGTAGGTCTGTGATCAAAAGCACCAGACATCCATATAGCAGGGTCGTAGCTTGACCCAGATAAAGAGAAAAAACATAGAAGACTCCAGACGAATTACATAATTTTAAATTTCTGACAACACGCCAAATGACAGCTGTTGACGAAGCAAACAAAGAGAAAGCAAACTAAATGCAGGGTAACCACTGAGCAGATTGGCCAGATCTGGCCAAGAGGCGGCTCACGATTTTTAATTAATTCCCTGCGTCACAGCCTTTAAGAGGAGTCTGCCGTGGCGCAACAAGGATTATAACGATAATTCCAAATCAGTTGAGGTTCATCAGTTTAAAGTTATGGTGGAATAAAGAAACTCAACATGCATTCATGAACTCAAAAAATAATACACTCCTCTTTGGACAGCTGTGTAACATCGAATCCTCTGATGATAATATATGAACGTGATTCCAAGCTTTGTGATGTCACCCCAAACTAACTTTGGGTTTGCTGCTCCGCATCACCTCTGCGCCCAGCAAGTTATGGAGACAGTAGGTACTATGCGATTTTGCACTCTTTGAACAGTCAAAGCACTAACAGCCTCAGGCCTATTACAAAACGAGGACAAACTTTCATAAACCATTATCCGGCCAAAATAAGTCAACACTTATCACCTAGACGTTTTTAGCTGTCATTGTTAATTTGTTTTTGGGTGGAGAATGGTTTAAACCAACACTAGGTACATACTATAGCATAGAATTATCTTATCTCTATGTACTAAAGTTAGTCGAATCGAAAGTGCTAGGAAATTCTCCCGCAGCAATCAGGTGATTCATGGCCAGACGTCATTGTTGTGTCCTAAGCTAGCCGACATCTTTTTGTATTGAGTAATAAACTAATTAATTATTATGTTAAATTCTAAAATATAATAAGGTATCTTACGCGAACATTTATTTTTTATTGTTTTATTAATCCTACCCTACGCATGATAAAAAGAAGTACCTACAATCACACCAGGGGAAAAATACCCAAATTCAGTGCAATAATGTATTCCACTGTACTTTTGATAAAATTGCGAAAATGAGCCTGCGCCCCGTTGGTATTCATCAATAAATATACCTACTGCATTTCGTTTTGAAAAAACCTTCCGAAATAAAACATTGGTGAAAAAATACAGGTAGGTTTACGGCCGATGATTTTAATGATAATGATTATTAATAATTCATATAAAACAGAGTACATAAGATCTTATAAATAAAAACCATGTCCGTAAATCTATTTTGCTTATTGCTAACAAGCATGTGAAATTAATATGTCCAGTAAATAGAGGATTTTGAGGCACGATCTCAATATAAATAAAAGTCATAATTCGCATAATTAATAATTCTCAAAGATGTCAAATTTATAATAAGTTTTTCCATGAGCCATGACTAAGTTTTATTTAATAGTCGGCATTGCGAGTTTCTTTATACGTAACTAGCAGTGCCCGCGACTTCGTAAGTAAGTAGCCTATCATGTGTCCTGTATACTTAAATGTATATCTACCAAGTATCATAAACTTCAGTTAATTCATTTAAGAGTTATGGACAACATACATACAGAAAAAAATCTAAGCATCCTTAATTTAGTTTCGGTATCATGTAAAGAGCTTATAAACACGATATCTCTGAAAACAAAGTAACTTCATGACCAACCCTTACAGATTTAGTATTGATAACGGTGAGAGATAGATGCGTGATACTACTACTACACCTAGCTACTGCTACTGCTGCTGCTGCTGCTGCTGCTGCTGCTGCTGCGTGACATTTTTCGTGCATGCAGCCGATGTTCATCGATTTATAAGACGTTATAACGTTGAAATTATTTCAGGTATAAAATATATGGTCACATACTTTATCGAAAAAGCTGCTGAAATGCCTATAAATTCGTGACGTCACGTGACTCACGAGCAAGCTCTTTGTATGGGTGGCATCAGTGGCATGATAACGTTTGGTAGCTATATTAAATATTTAGTTTACTGTAATGAGTTCAATTAAGTTTTCTTACAGTATTTTTAGAACACAGTATTTTTAGATACTGTGTAATAATCGATAGGCTCGGCTATGACGGGTAGTGAGTGCAAGACTAAATACCCTGCCAACCCAGCAGAGTTTGACACCCCTGTTGATTTGACGCCTATCATCATCATCATTACGGCCGCAAAAGGAGTCCACTGCTGGACAAATTCCTCTCCCAATGATTGTTCTTTCCATGGAAGGATATTGCCATACTCACTATATACTTGGCACGCGGGTCGGCGAACGCAGTTTCTTTAGCTTCTTGTGCTTCTAACACTAATGCCCATCGGAAGCATTTTTAAGCTGGGGAGGATAGGAATTTGTTGGATCTGGGAAGGGAATGAAGGTATTGGGATACTACTCACTCGGATGAATGGAGGAAATCAAGTAGCAGCTCGGGAGCCCTCCGGTACAATCGCTCTGCTATCCCGGTTGGTCAACTTTCACAAATAGTGTTTTCCCAAAAAGTAAATGTGCTTTTCCCAATCGGTCTGCTTTATCCCTCCGGTACAATCAGTCTACTTTCCCGATAGGTCATCTTTCACAAACGGTCTGTTTCCCAAATTGTAAAGAGGCCAGGGCCCTAATTCTCGTTTCTATAGAGATTTATCGAATTCGACAAAAATATCGAAGGCACGATGTCGCATGCAAATATCACTGAAATATCACTAATGCTATTCTGGGGCATAATAGACATGACATTTTACATCTCTACTGCAAAACGTTCCGTTTTGCTCGATTGTAACCAATCATAATCGAGAAAATATTAAATAAATTTAAAGTAAAATTATTCTGTGCTATATCGTAATAAATGATAAAATATCTTTACTTATAGCATTACGTTACATTAAATAATAATATTTTTAATGTATTGTATTTTATTTTCCATATTAATAAATAGCTCCTTTTGTTATTTTTGATGGGGTGTTTGCTTGAAATGAAACATATCAACGCGCGGTCATTGAAGCGCGCGTTTTGTGTTTTTGTCAAAATATCTAGAAAATTGAATTATTTGTAAAATCTTTCTTCAAAATAAACAATTATTTTAATTTTTGATTTAAAAGTGTGTGTGAATGTGTTTTTGTTGTTATGGACTTATAAATATGGAGCGTGCAAAAACGTGCAAGTGGGACCAGTCCCCATCTACACCTTCTTTCATGAAGAAAACAGCAGTCTCTGGCGGTTAATTTGATAAAAAGAACTTTGACCGTAACCAAAGGTAAGCATATTTATCGTAATAGGTATCTATTTCTGTTTAAAACTCCCTTCCAAATGAGTGTTTTTAATTTACCTAATCTCATTGCTTCGAATATCGGATTTGATGATTAAAAATTACAAACACATCGGCATATGTATTTGATTAAAGATTTAATCAATTAGACCATAATATTTCAAGGTCCTACTCGTATTTTTCCTATGTTTGGTCTCATTGTTAATATGAACAATGGTATAACATTAAATATAAAAGCTGTATTTTAGGACACAGTAATTAGCCTTTATATTATTTATTAACATTTGATTGGTATTATTGTCAACCATTATCCTTTTATTTACAGATTCTAACGGCGAAGTTTCAACCCAAAAACCGCAGGCAAAAGTCTACTTGAAAATAAGACAAAACAATTTGGAACAACAAGAAATCAGCAGTAACTGACGTAGTGAAGTGTGGATTAAAAATAAATGTTTAAATACCTATATAAGAGATATTTTATTTAAAAACAACCCCATATTACTTCGTAACCTAACCAACCTAACCTAAAAATCATGAAAATTTCAAAGTTATTGCATTAGACATTCATCTCGAGTGCTACCGACCATTCGATGTATGTCGAACGCTAGCAGTAGACATTTATCGAATGTGATAAAGTGAGAATAGCACAATTCGATATCCGCCATGTTTTTTCGATATATATCGAATTCGACTTCATGTCGAGCGTGCGAGAATCGCCCCCAGGCTTAGTACTTATATTAATTCTGTGCCCAGGCGTGTGTACCCGATGCCATCTTGTACCTGCAACCACCGGATGACTCCCGCGACTTGCCGCCAATACCTTAGCTAAATCCAGTTTTAGCGCTCCCATTAATGTAGTCCTGCATGAAAGATATATGTTTTCTGTAACTCTTATAAGAAAACACCTATCTTAATTAAATTAATAATTAATTGCATTTGACTTCTGTTTCCGCCGCAAAGACCCCATGTGCCGCAGTAGTTTGGCGTATTATTGTGTTTTACATACATACTATTACGCCTTTTTTCCTTGCGGGGTAGACAGAGCCCATAGGCATTAGGTGGAAAAAGTTTTGTAAAAACAAGTAGGTACCTATGATATATTTTTAAGCACAATGCAGTAGCTATAATAATTTATTTCAATGAACTAAAATTAAGTCAATAACATTATAGTCAGCTGATCAGTCACTATCCTTATCCTTGGCCGCGTACTGGTTCCAGCCCTTATTCTTGTTCTTGTAATCAGCCTTTTCTAATGGTCGCAAGTGCGCTGCAGCTACCCGATCTCTGAAATTAAGAGTGTCATCATCATTTTGAGTAGGTGACACGGTCAATGGACCTTGCACACCCTGGTGGCAGAGTTATTCGGAACCGCCTCTCGGCTTCTGGCGTGGTTCCTTTAACGACTACCAGATAGCAGCCGGGACCAACGGCTTAACGTGCGTTCCGAAGCACGGAATCATCTATATTATCAAACAATCAGGTGATTCAAGCCTGCACTGTACTAACCAAACTGGAAACAAGGTATGCTTCCCGTGGGAATCGAACCCACGACCCGGGTCTACAGGCAAACGCCTTAACCACTAAACCACGGAGGCAGTATTAAGACGATAGAATGAATTGAAGACCTAATAATATCTGCTAACCAGAAAAGTTTTGTGTAGGGCTCGTTTCATGTAAGACTAGAGAGCTTTTACAAACGTTATTTTGCAGTCAGTACGCACACATACCTAAGCCCGATGGTGGATGACATTTATTTAAAAACCTAAAATTACAAGAAGTTAAGTACAAGAAAGGACATTAAGTACTTACTATTGGCACCGATTAGGTATATAATACCTACTTTACCAAAATGACCACTTTCCCAAAATGACCACTTTGGGAAAGTGGACATTTTCATAATGACTACTGTTTTTCACATATGACCACTTCAGGGCCTGAGAGGAGTTTCTTACATAACTACTTAACCGATTTTAATGAAATTTAGATGGAACGAATTGGAAAGTAAACATCCTACCTTATAAAACAGATTTTTCTAATACAACGTGATTTTGAACCCCCTAGCTTTATTGAAATCTCAGAATCAGAATCCCTAATGAAATATAGAACTGCAAGAAAAAAAGCTGAAAATCAAAAAAAAAATTAGGGTTTCCCATACAAAGTCGCCGATCAGCTGGACGAATTTCTATGGAAAGCCAATTTTTTATTTCGGTTTTTACCTTTTTTTTCTTGGAATTCTGTATTCCATTAGGGATTCTGATTCCAAGATTTCAATATAGCTAGGGAATTTAAAATCACGCTATATTTTCGCGATTGCTACACATTTAAAGTAAACCACTTCAGCGAAATTTAAAAAAATTAAAGGCGTTTGTAAAGAGTATTTAACGACAATAACAGCCTCCGTGGTCCAGTGGTTAAGGCGTTTGCCTGTTGACCCGTGGGTCGTGGGTTCGATTCCCACCGGAAGCATACTTTGTTTAGTTGTTTCCAGTTTGGTTAGGACATTGCAGGCTTGAATCACCTGATTGTCTGATAATTAAGATGATTCCGTGCTTCGGAATGCACGTTAAGCCAGTGGTGCCGGCTGCCATCTGGTAGTCGTTAAAGGAACCACGTCAGAGGCAGAGAGGCGGTTCCGAAGAACTCTGACACCAGGGTGTGCATGGTCGATTGACCGTGACACCTACTCGAAATGATGATGACGACAAAAACTTACGCAAACTCCTCATAAGTCTTCGCTGAGTGTATGGCGTCCAATTTGACGTCATTGACTCTCCAGTGCCGCCGGTCCTGTTCCACTGAATCCCTGAGCTGGTCTTCCATCGCTGCTATGTCGTCCAGGCTTAAGGGTTTGTCCATCCTGATCTTCCAAGATGATATTACCTAAATTATACCAGATTATTATGGCTTTTATGGATCAGCTGTATCTTTTGATTGCGTTGGCTTAGAAGTTTCATTTTTTCACAGCGCCAAGGGACTATAGACCTATTTGATAGGAATTTCAGATTTCTTTTTTTTAATTAATTATTGAAGTAGGTATTTGTCTCCCATCTCACCTGATGGTAAGTGACGATGAAGACGAGGATGATACCTCTACGCGTTCCTGAGAAAAAGGGTCTTAACAGACCGACAGGTAGACAGACGGGCAACCAAGTGATCCTATAAGGGTTCCGTTTTTTCCTTTTGAGTAATGGAACCCTAAAAACCAATAAATAGTACAGATATACTGAGTCAATCACTCTTGACAAGTGGAAAACTACAGGGTGGCAATGCTGGTAAAATGCCACGAACCCCCGATGCTACGGGGCTCCGGCCAAGAGGGGCGAGGCAAAACTAAGCCAGCAAAAAGCCGCTCGCTGAACTCAAACTTTCATGGGCCCTTGAAAAAGCCCACAGAACAACAAACACATGTCACGCTACAGCTCTTGACTCTCGAAATCCCGTTGAAAATGAGCTACTTACGAATCCAAAACGATAGACGGAAATATCGACAAAATAGCACGTTTCTACATGACAGTAATATGAACTACATCAAAAACCATTTTCAAGTTTTCTTACGATATTTTCTGCAATGTTTGCTCAAAAATCTGAAATATGCGTTGGACTGAGCAATTACTTACTCACCTTAGTAATATTGGCTTTTACACAGTTTTTCTTCAAAATTTTGGATAACTAAGCGCAACGACTACATAGAAAACTGACGTGAAAACATCAAAGTGAAAATAAACATCTCTCGTTACCATGACAACGGAAGCAAAATGGCCTACGCTACGAATAGAAGACTCAGACAGAACTCAGACTCAGAATTATATGGAGATGACTCATATACAATTACGTACATTATTTGGACATTTTTGTCACATTTATAGGAAGTCGCTTTAAAGACTTTAGTCCTTCACACCAGAATAAGGGCTTTAGTCCTTGTTCTGGTTCTGGGAGATGGCTAGCCTACGAATAAGTATTACTATTTATATATAAAATTATATAAAAAATATATAAGTAATACTTATTCGTAGAGGCTAGCCAATCAATACATACACACATTCTATCACGTCTTTTTCTCTTGCTGGGTAGACAGAGCTTAGGTATCATGAGACCTTATTTCGCCCATGGCCTCGATCGGCAGTCAATATCGACTCAAACAAAGTAATGATCCGATTTTGATAAATATTAAAGGGACCACTCTGAATGCTGAATGATCTCTTATTAAAGAAAAAAAGAATTTTTCACATCGGTCTATCGGACTGGACGGAGTCTATGAGGCAACAAACATTAAAAAAAATACACAACCTAACTGATAACCTCCTCCTTTTTTTGAAGTCGGTTAAAAATGCAGACATTTGCATTTATTGCGCATATGATGATTTTTTTATACGAGTTTCGAATAGTATAGATATTGTACAGAATCCTAGAGTAGCCAACAATCTCGTTTGCGACTTTGTTAACCCTGTGCTACCCTGAGATTCAAAACATGTCTTTCTTAATTATTTCGAAAAACCTACTGTAGCTTAACCTACCTAAACTATATAATTTATTTAAATATATTCAAATATATATACATTTTAAATATAAAATAACTAAACTAATGCTACAACTAAAAATAAATAAAAATTAATATATATTTCCAAATAAAATAGTCCAGGTAGATCGTTGCCTCGCGGTAGCGTGCCCAGAAGGCTGGCAGCATTGCCACGTTGGATGGCAATGCTAAACTAACTAGCCTAACCTTGACTAAAATATTTTCTCGGCTTTTTCGGATATCTTTGTAGATTTAATTTTTTTTTAGTTTTAATTAAAAAGACTTAATAATAATAATAATATTTATTTATTTCTCTTTGTTTTACAAGCTTATAATACTTAATTAATCTTACGAGCTAAATTACTCAAAAAAGAAATAAAAGCAAAGAGATCAGGTGTTTCACATTGGTCAGTTTTACACCGGTTCCTACACTAGGCTTTGCCTGTATTGTAGGCAACCAGTTTTCCAATCTAGTTGAAATTACTGTCAATGGAAAACAAAGGAGTAATAATTATCTAATACTAATTATTAATTAATGAGAATCAATTTTTTTTATTACGAAAGAAAATGGAGTTTCTCATGTGTGTGTATGTGTATGCGTGTGTATGTATGGTGATTTTCGGTGTTAGGATGTGTGTGTGTGTGTGTGTGTGTGTGTGTGTGTGTGTGTGTGTGTGTGTGTGTATGTACATACATATACACACACACACACACACATGTGTGTGTGATTGTGTATGAAAACAGTAAATATGTATTACTATTGAATTCCTCGTAGTATACGTTCAATGTCATCGTAAACAAGAGTGCTAAGCCACATTGACACGTTTCGTTTTACTTGGTTAATAGAACATTCTTTTATAGGGCATTGTAAATTAACTTTGTTGTAAATATATGGATGGAGGTACGTGCTGAATTTTCTTGCAAATGTTGTGTTAAAGTATGGAAGTGGTAATTTGTAAATTCTTTGCTGTAGCATAGTTTCGTAATTTGGAGACCGCATTGCAGCTTTGTGCATTTTGATCATAACCTTGAGTATGAAGATACCCCGTACGGTCAGTACACCGAAGTCTTCATAAATGCATTTTGTTGGGTATCTTCGAGGTTTATTTAAAATAACTTTAAGGATGCATCGCTGTGCTCTTTCAAGCAATATCATATTGGTTGAGTTAGCACCACCCCATATCAATATACAATAAGAGACAATAGACTGACAAATACTGTAATATATAACTCGCAGTAGTTTTTCATCAGCGGCATCACGTATTTGCTTGAAAAAATAGATTAACTTGCGGATCCTATTTGTTGTATTTATTATGTGTTCTCTGAAGAGTAAGTTATCGTCTATGGTGACACCCAGATACTTTATTGATGTTGTTCTGTTAATGTATCCACAAGAGCATGAACTAGGACTTTGATTGGCGGAATCTTTTAGAACAAAAGTCAACTTTTATTTTTTGATTTAAAGGAGGGTTAGATGACTTCGTTTTGTGGAAACACATAAATTTCGATTTCAGGAGATTGAGGTTCAGGAGATTATTTTGCAGCCAATTTGCAACATTTTTCATTCCGAGTTCAGCAGAAGTAGTCACACTGGTCCAGTCTTTATTGTGAAAAATGATAGCTGTATCATCAGCGTAACATATGATATCAGCGTTACACAGCTCTACGTTAAATATATCGTTCACGTAAAGAATGAATAATAAAGGGCCCAGTATGCTACCTTGCGGGACTCCAAAGTTGACTGTTTTAGGGTTGCTTAAGTGCTCGTAAATTTTTACGTGCTGTTTTCTATTCTTTAAATAACTTCGAAATCATTTCAAAGCAAGACCTCTGACACCAAGCAATTCTAGTTTACGCAAAAGTATAGGAATAGACACGGTATCAAACGGTACTTATTTAGGTACCTACCATTTGAGCCTGATTTGATGATGATTTCCTACGATGCATAATTTTTCAGTAATAAATTGTCAAACATTGCTAACTTTTTCCCAAAAATTGCCAAATTTGGGCTAGTTTTGCTTTCTGTACGTTTTAACTTCAACATATCAAACGTGGCTTTTCGGTTTCAAAAACCTAAGCTCTGACTGCCCAGTAAAATAAAGCTGTAATATTGAAAAGTATCATCAAAACCCCTTAATTAGTTTTAGCTTAAAACTACTATTAATAGGATATAAGTACCTAATGAAAGTTGATAGATAAGTAAGTATCATTTATGTTATCGTGGACTGCAGATTTCCTTTTTTTTTCGTAGTTAGGTACCTATAATAGCAAGTCTAGTAATTCTGACGTCAGATTTTTCAATGCCGTAGCTTAACAGCCAAAATTATATCCTACTTTAACTAGGTACTATACGTACGCTACTAGGTCTGCAATTTCGTTACCAATCGAGCTGAATCAGCTGCTAAGCGTGAGTGATAACGCTCGCTCTAATGGGTTCCTTATCGCTGCAACAAGATGTTGACCAAACATGGAGAGGGCTTGGTATTACTGCACTACTTCAAACACAACACATACTGAACGTATAAGTACAATTAACGACGAATATTTTCAGTGGCAAGAATTTGTATTCGATCTGTTAATTTAGCTTTAAGATTACCCCTATAATGGTTTCTGATTTTTGCGCGATTGTTACTCATTTAAATAAAATCACTTTAATACGGTATAATCGCGTATATTACATTATTTTTACTTCTAACGTTTCGAAAACTTTACAGTTTTCATGGTCGCAGGTAGACTAAGTTGACATTTGTGTTTGTGTTATAGGAACTATACAAAACTACCGCCTACAATATTTATTATCTAATGACTTTCTGGGTGTACGCAGTATTGGCTCACGGTTGGCATTTGTCTTTGTCTGAAGACAAAGACAAATGCATAGAGATAAGGTAATCGAAAAATGTCATCTTAGTCTACCTGCGATCATGAAAACTGTAAAGTTTTCGAAACGTTAGGTGTAAAAATAATGTAATATACGCGATTATACCGTATTAAAGTGATTTTATTTGAATTACCCCTATAACTTCCCCATCTGCCTCTTACCCTGAAAGATATATCAACCCATACGCTAGGTTCTAAGATTTTTGATAATATTATAAGAAATAAAAATACCGCAAAAATCGAGCCATCCAATCTTATATTATTACTTGCTACAAGTTTATTTTTACTTAATTCTTAGTAAAGGTAAAACACCGAAAAATAGGTAAAATCTCCGGAGTTGCGTTGAAAGTTTTAAACTGCACATCTATGAAATCATCCATCAGAGGAGAGAAAGCTAAGGAGTGAAAGAGGAAAAGTGGAGGAGTTTCTTTACAGTCAGAAGCGTGACCGCGAAGTTAACTTGGGGATTAGTCGGCGCGCGCTTACCTCCGGACACCGTACTGCGGCTATGTTTACACGTGAGTTTTGTTAATACTTAACAGCTAGTTTAAAACAATACAAATATTATTTATTGTCATTAAAAATAAAGCACAACAGTAAAAGAAGCAACATTTTAAAACAAATCATGACTAAAAGCCGGACTTTAGTAAAGCAGGTAATCTCTTCCAGCCAACCTTTGGGTTGCTTTGGGTAGAGCGAGGGGTAGTAGCTAAGATGTAGGCGGCTCAGAAAATAAATAAATACATAGGCATTACCTACAATAAGATATATACTTAACTATTACATATTTCGCCCGCGGTTACGCTTACGTGAATTTTGATCACTCGGGAGTCGGAAGCAGTACTTTTTCCGGGGTTGGAAGATATCCTATGTCCTTCTCTAGGCCTCAAACTACCTCCATAACAAATTTCACCAAAATCAGTGGTTTGGGCGGGACGAGGCCCCAGACAGACAGACAAAGTTATCTTTGCATTTAAAACATAATGAACTAAGTGCAACATGTATACCTACATTTTAAAAATTTCTAAGATTTAAAGTGATATTCGGTAAAAAGAGCTTTTCAGCTCTTTTTACGTCAATTCACATTGTTCATAATACCTATTAATTGGAGAATATTCAAGAAAATTGTTATTTCTCAAAAGCTACAGACTACTAGCGTTTCGAAACCGACCACTGCAGAAAAGAAACGCCGAAATATTGTTTCCCGTTCGTTCGTGTTAGAGGCCAACAGATATTTGCTATCTGATCATTATAACTGGCGCTTACAGTTAAAGTGCCTTGCGAACCACGAACAAGCTTGAGACAGTTCATCCCATAAATCTGTCGAACATGAAACGAACCGTGCGTTGCTTAACTTGCATAAGTGCTGCAACTTGCAAGTTTTTGCTGATAGAGCATACGCTCTATTATATGCAATTTTTTTTTAAGTATTCACTGACGTAACCATGATCGTAGAACTTGTGTGTTAAGCCGTTAATCCGGCTGTCATCACTGATGGCAGTTGTGAAACTCAATAATCAGACGCCTTTAGGCAACTTGAAAAATTTGACACCATTGTTGGCCATTTACACACACGATAAAGTAACAAACTTGTTTGTTTTTCGCGTGTGGAAGTGGCTAACACTGGTGTCAGATTTTTCAAGGTACCTAAAGGCATCTGACATAGCTTAACGACTGCCATCAATGATGACAGCTAGGACCAACGGCTTAACGTGCCTTTCGAAGCACGGAACAGCTCGAGATATTGCTATGCCACTAGCGGTCACCCATCCTAGTGGGGACTGCGCTCACAGTTGCTTAACCAGCGTAAGCGCTAATTATGCTAACGCCCCACTAGGCCATCGGGCTCCTCTTGTGAGTCAGTACATTTATTCTTTCTGGTTTTCAGATGGGGCACTTATCCTTCTCAACGCCGCACATTGTTTTTGCTCCGCCGAGTTCCAAATGTTCCCGGGATTTGACGCTGGTACCAGCCTAGCCACAATTCCCGACGAATCAGTGCTACCATGGTTCCGAATCTATGAACATACAGAAACGCCAAGTACAACCACGACAACCACGGTAAGTTTCAACACGTTAAGGCTGCCAAGACGTCCTATTGATCATTAACACAGAAAATGATATTTGTCTATATTGTTCTACCTAGGTCTTGGATGCTAATCTATACAATGTATTTGTTATAAAATATAGTAGAGGAAGTGCAGCAACCAAATAGGTATAGTGCAGAAAATTTGGAATAGTCGGATTTACAAATTAGTATAGGCGACATCTGTGTTTTTTCGCGGTAAACTTAACGTGACATGACGTCGTACCAAGTGATTGAAATCTAGAGGCAAGGCGCCATAATCAGTGTTGCCAGAAGGTTACATTTCTTACATTTTTCGTAACTTTTCACCTTCTCGCGTAACATGTAAGTAATTTTTATATTTAAGGCAATTTTCGTAAGTTTTGAGAACAACGAGTTTGTAATACTAGATTTTAATTGCAATTCAACGCATTCGATTTGAACGCACCTAAAACTGGTGCGTCTAAAAAGTATTTCACTACATATCACACTCAGAGATGGTTCTGAAATAGAAAGCGCCATATTATCAATTTATCATATTATATAAATAGTCTTGTCTTGTTAATACGTAATTTCGGCACTCCAGCCAGAGTAATGATTACCCAGTAAGGTATAGACATCGTGATGATCTAGATCTAAGAAAATTTTTTTTTTGTATTTGGTAAAGACAGACTTAAATATGACACAGATATAATAATGGGACAGGGCAGGTTGGTACAGGTTTAGGTGGTATCTTCTCTATCTCTATTATTATAAACAAAAGTCACCGCCGGTAAATGCGCGATATGGTCGACCGATTAAATGCCGCAAAGCGTTATGCTATATGTTAGTGACCACTTTATAGGATAGCGCTGTGTGGAGGGTTATACTCCGACCCCAAAAACACGTAAATTAAAAAAATTACAATATTGTAACTTTTGCTGCAAAAATGTAACATTTCAGGAAACGAAACGTAACTTACGACTCAAGGGCCCTGGCAACACTGGCCATAATGACATTTCGGCAGACAGCCGCCCGAGAGCCAAACGCCTAAATCGAAAACTTTTTTGGGAAAAATATAATCCTTGATAATCATTAAATATGTTATATAAAATCTTTGTTGTAATATTTTATACTGTTTACTGATCTATTTAGATTATCGTGTAGTTTTGATTTTGAGGTTAATTTTGTATTAAACTATGATACTAATTTTTTTCTGTAATGGGACCATGTTGGTAATATGGAATACCGAATGTGAACATAATTTGGAATATTCCAAATTTTATGCACATTTTTTTTTATTATTTTTTATTACCAATTATCAGTTAAAAATAAAATAAGTAATCCTTTTAAGGATGATTTTGCTGGGAGATACCTAATGGTTAAAAGGATTTTTAAAACGATATCACCAAATTTTGTCCATAAGACAACCGACTGGAACATCTCAAGCAAGAGCTTTACCAAAGCAAAAATGGATGTATTTTACGGCAATCTAGAGAAAATTCAAACTTAAAAGGCTTTTCTGCGGCACGTATCTTTAACGTTGATGAGAGCAGTCTTTCTATAGTCCAGAGTAAAATACCAAAAATAATAGCTCGGAAAGGAAAAAAACAAATTGGAGCAATGACATCAGCTGAAAGGGGATCCCCACTTACAGCTGATGTTATTGCTCTAATTTGTTTTTTCCTTTCCGAGCTATGATTTTTGGTAGTTTACTCTGGACTATAGAAAAAGATAAAGGTCTTAGTTTTGATTTTGAATACTATATTCCGAATTACCTGCACCCTTCGTCGATTCAGACTTTCGGAGATTTATAGTTCTATTAAATTTTTTACAAGGTTCCCATTTTTTGTTTTATTTTATAATTTGGAAAATTGTAATAAAAGATATTATTGTTTATTTCACGCACTTTTCAATTTCCTAACCCTATTATTTTTTTATATATTCCCTAAAAACAAAGTAGTATTCCAAATATACTGCACTTCCTCTATCGTTAAGTTAATATCTCATAACACAAGCCTCAAACTCACTATAATGCTAGCTCAATCTGTAGGATTTGTCTATATATATTTATTTATTTTATTCAGTGAGGCCACGGCAAAGTCGTAACTAGTCTTACCGCCAGTTTATATGACTAAAGCCAATATACCCGCCTAATACTAATAGTATACTAATATGTATTGTTTTTAGACCACAACCTCGCCAAAAACCAAAAGGACCACAGCAGGGCCACCTAGTTTTGAGTGTCTCGAGAATGAGAAACCCACGAACATCGGACCTTACGAGGTGCCATCTGAGAAAGACCTAGTTCTTCTAGTCAAGAAGGCGCTCATCAAAAGATTCAGGAGATATAGTCGAAAGACGCTTATTTTGTTGAGGCATATCAAGCAGGTAAGAATATTGTACATACTCATAATATTGACCAAACGGGGATGCAAAGTCACCAAGCGGGGATGCACAGTGTGAACGGTGCACGGGCAGCTCCTTTAGGCACCAAACACACGAGCAGCACTGCTGTCGACCAGTCAACTGCAGCTATTGACAGAGCAAGCTGCAGCTGTCGACATTGTTCGACAGCAGAATTCGACATGTCGACCGATGCAGGCCACCAATGACTGCAAAAATGCTGCTGCCGAACAGTGCCCACAGCGGAACTTTGCCGTCGTCCAACTGCAAGCTGTCGACGGCTGCCGTTGGCTTTTTCGACAGCTGCAGTTGCATCTGCCGACTGGTCGACAGCAAAGTGCTGCTCGTCTGTTTGGCGCCCTAGGGCGGCAGGGCTAGAAGTTATAAACACCGTACAGTAGTGTGATGTGAGTGCAGACCATGATCTATGTCAGTTTTTCCCAAAGTGAGCGATAACTCCCCCTTGTGGCGCTGGAGGCCTACTTAGAGGGGCTAAGTTGGGGGGCGCTGATGTTATTAAAGGGGGCGATGAGTGGTTTGTAACTTCAGCTACTTCATATTTTTAAATTCACTGAAATTATGATCCTCCTAGGTACTACACTAAATCCATTTATTAGTTCATATTTATATACTATTTTATTGTATAAATATAAACTACTTTTATTTTGCATATATATAAATAATTTTGAATAGGTAACAAATACTCATAAGTCTTGTTCAAAATATACTTAGGTAGGTTTATTTAAACTCCAGGCGAGACAAATAATATGTTGAGGTTTTTAAGGTGAAAAATAAATAGATAGCGTTACAAAAAACTGATGTTCAAAGTGGGCGAAGTTTGGGAAGCTCTGCTCTATGTGCCCAGCTAGCTGCACATAACGCAGCGACGGAGTGTGGTTTAAAAGTAAACTCTCACTGGAAGCATTAATCTGATTTAAGGGAGATTATATGTCGCCTATCTACTAATAATAGCAAGATGGTATTGTGACGGTGAGCGTTTGTTACTTTCAACACGCCGTTACTTTCTTCCCCGGTCTATCCAATTGATAAAACCCGAAACCAGCAGATTAATGTGCTTGTCCTTCCTTACCCAGACGCATCCTGCTCCAGACTCATGATATGAGTGAGGCCCTATCTAAACGAGGCGATAACGAAAATTATCTGTCTCGTTTTCTGGACATAATCAAAAGCCGATGGGCCAACAGTTCTTAGAAATTTAAGCACTTTCTGGACTGACTTTTTCAGGCTACGAAATCGGCAAAGCTTCAAGCAAAAAAATGTCAAGGCAAACATGAGGACTATCGGATATGCTTAAATGAGGTAAACCGTCACGCCACGTGCGTAACCAAGGACCTGATGACCATGGTCGAAGAACACAAGCGGAATATTACGTTTTTTACACAGGTGAGCTTTTCCTTGCTTTAATTCCCATATACAAAATCGCAACACCGACGAACTGCCAGTGTTTTTTTTTCTTCCGATTAAGTGTTTTTTAGCGATCCTGATTTCTAAATAAATATATCTTTAAAAATAGGTAAAAGAATTTAAATAAAATCAAAATTCTAAATAAAGTTGCCGTTTGTTTTGACACTATCTACTTTTTAACTCTATCTACCCAAAGGAATAACAAGTTATAATGTATAAAATTTACAGGGTAAAATATGCAACATGGCTGCGATGAAGCCAAACCCTCTGACGCTGGTCAAGAAGTTGGCTGTTGAAGAAGCCAGCTTAAAGTTCGCGTTGCCTGCTTTCTTGAGGCTGTTGAAGGAATGCCATAATATTAATTGCAAGGGGTTAGTACCAAAGATACAAGAATATTATATACCAAAGTGTTATCTTTGAACGGACTTTCTCACCATTACTTAAGAATTCTACATGAAAAAGCAAATATTTTTGAACTGATGGTGACTTGAACTAAACGTTCAAGTCACCATCAGTTCAAAAATATTACCTACTCCTAGTTACTTACGTAAGTAAGACGTAAGGAATCATTATAGGTAACCATTATATCTAAGGGAAGGTGCCTCATAAAAGTTATGATTCCCCATGAGGTCAGGAAAAATATCAACAACAGTGTCAGTTTTTAAAGACATACTTAGCAAACCTCAAACGACTCCTGTTAGTGGCTCTAATTAAGGCTACAAACCCGACAAAGATAATAAATAAATATATACGGACAAATCACACAGATTGAGCTAGCCCCAAAGTAAGTTCGAGACTTGTGTTATGGGATACTAACTCAACGATACTATATTTTATAACAAATACATATATAAATACACATCCAAGACCCAGGCCAATCTGAAAAAGATCATTTTCCATCTTGACCTGGCCGGGGATCGAACCCGGTCACTCCGTGTCGCAGGCTGGCGTGTTGACCGCTGCGCCACGGAGCTAGTCGTGGTCGCCAGTGAGCTAGATGGTTATCCAGACATGTTGTTGACGTGAAACGTCTTTCAAATCGGTACTATACACGGGGTACCATGTCAGAAAACCGGACCGTAACGTATTGGTCTACATCGTCTGACATTAAAAACTACAAAACTTTTCATCGTAGAAACATGATTTTAGTCACAATAATTTAGCGTATATAGTCAGCTCGCTGCTAAGACCTTGAGTTTGCATCGCGGCATCTGGTTTTTTTTCAATCTTTAATACTAAAAGCGACTCGCTGATATATATGTTTTACGTTTTAATAGGTACCAACGGCCGTGTGAACCGACACAGCCCCACCTGATTTTTTCCCTCATTTTTTTTTGTTTTGATCCATGCATGTCTTCCAAACCAAAGGTCCCGAAACACGTCTGGCATGATTGTAATTGTGTCATATTCTTGGGATGTCTTTTTACCCGTCCCAAGACCGAGACCACTACACCTCGAGAGGCCTTCGCACCGACGGTATATGGCCTAGAGGGATCCCGCGCCCTAGGTGATCTTTATCTTTGGCTTGCCGCCCAAGGCCTGCAACGCAAGCTTAAGGCCGGCTGCCACTGATAAATTACCAAGGTGGACTTTCTATGCGGGTATTAACTGTCTTATTTATAAAAAACCTAGTAACCAGATTAGAGTGTTTTTATGAATAAGCTGTTTATGTAGGTAACTATGATTTCAAGACCTATATCTACTTACCGAACAAAGCAAGAGTACTCACTGACTCTACCTATTTTACGTTATTGTTGTTAAATTTACTTAGTAAGTAATACTTACTTACCTGAATTAATTCATACGCTAAAAGTGCCCATAATCATCATCAGCGCAAGAAGTCCACTTCTAAACAAAGGCCTTCCTCAGAGATTTTCAATTTGACCGGTTGGAAACGGCCTGCACATTGATGCAAGCCTAAATGCAACATTGGTCAGATCGACCGACCACCTGCTGGCCTATTTGCTAACTCAGTAACCAACGTTTTTATAGTCACTTCAAAATACATTGCGGGTTTCCTATGATTGACTATTTTTATTAAAGATATATAAAACGTAATGTACTTTAAAATGACTATCAAATCGTTGTACACTGAGTTAGCAAATAGGCCTGCTGGTCGGTGGGTGTCCAACGCTGAGCCGATGGGGCAGAAAGGTTCTCGAATGACGACCGGTATGTGGTCGCTGTAGATTCGCAGGTAGCTGTTTCAAGCAGCTAAATTAGATATATAAAAAAATTGCATTATATATGAACGCAATGCTATATTAATTAATGTATACTATGTTTATTTCTTGTTTCAGTAACTTCTCAAAAACTACGGCTGAGAAACCAAGGCGACGCATGAGCGACCCCGAACTCCTAGTAAAACATTTTCTAACAAACAACACCCTCGAACTTATCAAAGATTTAAAATAACGTCAAAAAAAAACTATCAGGAACGCATGCATTCTTTTTTTGATCGCGATCACAGACAAGCGATCGATCGAGCTTTCACGAGTTTCGCATACCGGCCACTAGATGGCGCTGTTGTCAATGAACTTTTGACGTGAACTTGATTGCAACTTGAATAACTTAACCAAAATATCTAAGCTTTTTGTGTGATGTGAATAGTAAACACCCGTGAGAAACAATAAAGGACTGTAATCAAATTATAATACAATACTTGAGACATGTGCTGTGTGATTTTATAGCTTTTAACAGTGATATCCCGAAACCAAGTGAAACCTTCGGAAATTCCTTAGGGTATGTTATCTTGTATTTATATCGCAAATTATTCATTCGTAGGAATTCTCAATGAATTGTTATATTTTTAACTTCAATTATGTATCAATACGGCTGATCGTGGGAATGAATTGCATATAATACCGGGGGAAAGTTTCGTTCAGCCCACTTTCTACAATGCATAACATAAGACTAGCTAAAATGTTTTTAATCCTAAAGCACAACCAGCCACATACAATATGCTTAAATACTGTGTACAAATGTTTTAAAAATAATATTTTATTTGAAAACATTCATAAAATTGTTATGGAGTACAGCGGACATCAAAACTTGATTAACCAATAAACAAAACTATCGTAAAAAATGTACATTCAATTCAAATCAATAAATTTCGTTGTCTGCTGCTGTTCAGCAATGAAGAATAAACTATCTTCATACTATAAAGTGTTGTTTGTCTGAGTTTATTGTATACTATTGTATATATGTTTTTCTGAGACTTCGCCCAAGTAAGTAATAGCCTATGTTAGTCACTAATGAGAGTTTATCCATTACAAACAAATACACAATCAAATATTAGTGTAGATTGTGTCAACCGTCTGAAATATTACTGGATCAAACCTACATTAGTATAGTGCAGTTAGGATTGCCAGATGGTTGTAATTTGTTGGGATTGTCCCAACATTTCATTTATGATGTCCAGAATCCCGCAAAATACAAATTATCCCATCAAATAACAAACTTTTTTAATTGAAAACTCCAAGCGACATCAAATTGGTGAAATCGGTGAACTCTTATGCCAAATAGTTGTAGTAAAATACAAAATAAGTAGGTTTTAGCTGTCTCATATTTTGATGTCAAATGTTGCATGTGGAGTCTCAAAATTAGCCAAAATATATTTTGTTGTAATAACTTTTAATTTTAAATATGTAATAAAATATAACTTCCCATTTCGTAATATTTATTTTCCCCTGACTGTAATCCTAAAATCTCGGCATTTTAAAATTTTAAGTAGTTTTTATCTTGGAATCCTAAGTAAGTCTGATAATGAGGATAAGATAAATGAAGAATATGTAGTAAGGTGAACTGCTTTCTGCCATGCAGTTCTAAATCCAACATTTATAGTTAGTTTCATTTAAGTGAGAAACCACAGACTACAGTAGGTAGCCTAACCGTCTGCACCACCATATCTCACTTTGGTTGTGTGAACTTGTGTGACATGACTTCAATCACCCACTTGTTTCTACAAAAATGAAATGGGACAGCCTTCTTTCCACATGACTGCAAAAACAGAGTTATGTTATGTATAATTGTATGTAAGAATTTATTAATTCCATCATAACTTAAAATCTGTAGAAGTTATGGCAAACAGATCCCAATAACACTGCTCCTCCACATCAAAGCATGTTTCTGTTTACTACTGTGGTGTGTGTGTGTGTCGGAATCAAACGGTAGGCATAATTTTTTAGCCAAGTCGTAATAATTTATGTTTTGAGGAAACTTGTATACTTATATGGAAACTATCATAGCTATCTATCAGATTTGCTTATTTTCTAAAAATGTAGGGTTTTATAGTTGTAGTAGGTACTATAATAACAAAACAATAAATGTTAATTATAGATAATATCAAAACAATAAATGTGCTTAAAACATTTTCTTTTATTTGCATCTTATTTGATTGACTTAATAAAGTATTCTGACCAATAATTATACAAATTTAGGAGCTGTTTAACGATATAAGATTATTATGTTTATAAAAACACTTTTATAGATGAAAACACTTGTTTGATTTTAAACATTAAATCTGGCATGATCCAAAGTAAAAGTTAATAATAACCTCATTACCTGAGTTAAAAGTAACATTGCCTTGTTAAAAAAAGAAAGGTTTGTAATGCATACAGGTATAGTAGGGTGTATAGTACATATATTTAACCTTTAATCATTTAATCTACTTACATTGAAATTACAAATTGTGTACAGGCACTTTGAAATTAAAGTTAGGTACATCACAAAAAGTTAAAAAATAATAATTTATAATTGGAACATTTCTGCCCAAATCAGTCCTTAATCTTTATGCTAATGCTAGCTAAAATTAACTATCATTTTCTGCTCTTTTTAGATTTCTTAGACTTTTTAGATTTCTTTTTCTTTTTATGTTTTTTCCTCTTATCTCTGTCTGAATCACTGCTATCTGATGTTGTTGATGGTGATGATGATGATGATGATGTACTGCTTGTGCTTGATGATCTGAAAATATGAATGATTATTTTTATGATTCATATTACTATAAAGGGTTATTTTTAAGTTTCCATACTCAAATGGCTGTATCCCTTGAACCATAATAGGTAGACTTAAAATTTTCACAGAATCTGGTATATCTATGGCTTTAACAATGAATAAAGAAACAAAATGAATTTAAAGTTAACACGCCAAGAACACGTTTGTAGTCTACAACCGTGTTTTTGAGGTGTTTTTTGTAGTTGAATATTATTAAGCGATTCAACTCATACTTGGCCAGTTTTCTTAATTATTACATACATAGCAAAGGAACAAAGTACTGAGGTTGGTCTAATACAGATTAAAACATATTTTGCCTCTTACACAGGTGTCTAAGGGTGCCTATGATTCTGAGTGTTGTAGGTATTTATATGTTAATTCTCAATGCACACAAAGATATTTGTATAAATATATATGGGAATATTGTTTTCTTTTCCTAAGATATTTTTAAAAGGTCATCCCAATCATATGTACCTTAAAGAAATTCTCTTAAAAGAAGCATATACACCAGATACTAATGTCAAGTTTTTGTTATGATGGGATGATGCCAAGATCTTACCTAGATCTTTTTCTCTTCTTGGACTTTTTCTTCTCCTTAGCTTTCCGAAGCTTTTCCTCCAGTTTCTGCCTAAGCTCCACTTCTCTTAAGCTCTGTAATGGAGTAGCATATTCCTCCTCGCTGTCACTGCTAGTGCTACTCACGTCAAGTACTATCTCCTTGTTTGGATCTACCTAAAGATGGACAAAATAGTTACTTAGCTACATGTTAAAAATAAATAGGTATATTTTGAGTGTGTTAAACTAACAGTCACGATTGCCAAAATAACTACAATAGATGCCTAAAGGCAGATTAGAAAGTTAGTCATGATAATGACTACTGTTACTTTTAATCATTGTATATTTGAGTGTATGGGAAGGCTTAGATGTTACACAATTATGTGTAATAACAACAAAATAGCCTTGCGTTCCAACTAGTTGACCAATTTGGATTACACTTTGTAGACAGATAGACGATAAGATACCATGAAGATATATCTCCTTCAAAACCATAGATAGGTACCCCCCTACACTGTATACTATTTACTTGGTAAAATTAATAAGTTGAAATTATTGTTTATACCTATATGTATGCAAGTTTTGATTTGTAACACAAGATGTGTTTTACCGACAAAACCATCTCAAAATGAAAGAAAAAGACAATCTGGCACACGATTGCTTGTGAATGAAAGTAAAAACATTTTACAAAGATTAAAAACAAGGTAACTTACTTTGATAAAGTTTCGGCACTGAAAAGTTAAATGACCAGCGTAACCACACTTCTTGCAGGCGGCCCTCGACGACTCCTTGCCGAATTTACTCACAATGTCTGGATAATTAGACATTTTTATTCAGATCCACCGAGGAAATTACTAGAAAATAATACGTGTTTATTTGTATTTTATCGTGCAGCGAGACGTACCGTGCTAGAAAATGACAGATGACAACTTTGACAGTTCATTCAATAAACGTCAAAGTAAGAAAGCGGATACGGAATATATGACGCGACGCATCCACGCGCCACTGTTGACGCAGCTTCCGTTTCCTCGGAGCTTTGTATTATTTCTTCAAAAATTTACTTTTAATTTGTCATGAAACAAACAATTATTTTCTTTTTAGTTTTATTTAAGTATTTTCAGCCCAGTATAATATTTTTCATACTATGTTTTCAGGCGATAATGATAAAAAAGCTTGCAAGATAATCTAAGCGCGGGAAATGTGGATTGAGCGATGGCGGAGTTCCTGCCTCTCTGCGACGTGCTTTTCAACGTGATCTCGCTAGCAGGGTATTTCTGCGACGTCGTGTTTGACGTAGTGATGGGATACGCGTTACTGGAGCGTGGTTACAAAGGCACGTTTGCAGCTGCTATATCGATCGTCATCACTTCGCTGCTGATATCACAGGTTGGTTTTATAATTATACTAAAACACAAATTTTTTTGATCGGCTTTTACGATTTGCTCAGGAATTATCTGTGAACATTGTAAGATCCGGCAAAGGAATGGTACCTATTTAATCTGGGGAGTAATTTAATACTAACATGCCATCCGTGACGGAAAACTTCTTTTATGACATCCATCATATCTTACAGCAGCGACGTTAGGCTAGGGCGAGGTTGGACGACAGGCCAGGGGCGCTTGGCAACAACAGTGGCGAATTTTTATATAAGGCGCCGCCATTACAATCGGGCAGGTGGCGCAGAGCGGAAATGTGATTCGAGACGAGGATCCCATAAGAATTTCGCCCAGTGCGCCGGTAATGCTAACGCCGGCGGCTCCATTGCATGGATGTAATGTCATAGAAAAATAGTATGTTGACTCAGTGGCAAATTAGGGGAGATCAGGGTGAATGCATACGTGTATGTACGCAAAAGAGCATTTCAGAGCGCCGAATATTTAGTGTTCTTGAAATATCAGTTTTTTTGCTTAATAACAATATTCTAGGCATAAGACATGATATAGAATAGAATAGAGATAGAAAAATGCTGCATCCCTTATTTAGACATGATTTAAATCAATAGTTGAAGGAAAGCTAAAAGACGAGAGAGGGGAAAACCAAGGAGAAGGTGTTGCGAGCAAATCAGAAATGCTAAACATAAAAAAATAAAACAATTTGCCTAGGAGGTAAATAGTTGCGTTTTGAAAGGAACTAAATCCCTGCCATGGTTTTCCCGAGAGACTACACTACAACATACAAAATTTTCTTGAGAGTCAGTAACGCGCGAGTGGCACCTCTGGTGTTGCAAAAGTCCATGGCCTGTGTTTGCTTACTTAGTTATTTATAAAAGGGAAAGTTGGAAATCACTCCACCGATCACAAGCAAGCGGGTCACCTGATGGCAGGGGTTGGTACACCGGTAAAATTCATTACCGGAACCTCTATGAAACGACAGTACCGGTAATTGGATTGGTACCGGTAATAAGAAGTTGAAATAACGTTAAAAATCAATTACCGGTACCTCCATAATACGACGGTACCGGTAATTGGATTGGTACCGGTACCTCCATAAAACGACGGTACCGGTAATTGGTATCAATAAGTTTAATAACGTTAATAACAAAAGTATCTGTAAAATTTGGTACTAAATACCGGTAAACAGTACCGGTACTCAGTACCGGTATTCGTATCGGGAATTATCATTTTGTTATTGTGTGTCGTGGCCGTGTTGTGCATGTGCGGCGTGAGGCAGGGGCCGACAATGGAGCGGCCCTTTTATAGTCGAGCGAATCCTATGCGGGACGGCAACAATGCGTAGGTACCGGTAAAATTAACTGAATTTTTAAAAATATTATTACCTCATTAAAACTAACGTGAGATAAATAAATTATACAAATATAATATTATTACCGTTATTTTTCTAGATGATAACCGTTAAAATTTTAACAGAATAGAAGTACCGGTACTTATAATGTGAATTTGGTACCGGTAACAAGCCCTGCCCGATGGTAAGTGATCACCGCTGCCCATAGACAACTGCAAGACCAGGGTGTGACAGGTGCGTTGTCGGCCTTTCAAGGAGTTGGGGGAAGGAAATGGGGAGTGGAAGGGGAGGATGGGCCTTCGGCTCTCTCACTCACTTCTACTCAGACGTCGTTTTTCTGTGAGAGTGTGATACTTCTTAAATAGGAAGTAGAAGGAATATCTATAAATAATCTTACGTTAAATATTTAGGTACACTACATTTTTCAAAAAAATCATGTCTCTTCATAGGTGCTCTCCCTGCGATGGTATCTCCACGTGTGGTGGGCGAGCGAAGGGCGCAAAGGCCGGCCGCCATGGCTGCCCATCGTCCTTCACTGTCTTCAACTTGGAGTGTTATGGCGGTACGCCCGGCTGCTGGTGCCGGTCGAGTTACATCGAGTAAAACATCAAGTTAGGGATCTATGTGAGTAGAATACCATAGATTAAAAATAATATCCTTTGTAGAATAATCTATCTACACCATAGACAGAGTAAAGTATAGGTTCTCGCACGATGATTTCAAAACTTTAATTAGGACACACTAAAAAAATGCGTGTTTATTCTTGACGTGCGACAAAATCGCATCGTTAATTCGTACGATCGTTGCCAATTGGACGACGCCTTTTACTTTTTTTTATAATTAAATAAATATATATATACGGAAAAATCACACAGATTGAGCTAGCCTCAAAGTTAGTTCGAGACTTGTGTTATGGGATACTAACTCAACGATACTATATTTTATAACAAATTCATATATATACATAAACATCCAAGATCCAGACCAATCTAAAAAAGATCATTTTCCATCTTGACCTGACCTGGGATCGAACCCGGACACCCCGTGTCGCAGGCTGGCGTGTGTTAACCACTGCGCCACGGAGCTAGCCTTAAGGTACTTGAATGCTGCGAAGGCGACCCTGATTGTAAACTCACACATTGTTGTGCAGGAATATAAAGTTTTGCTTGTAGTAGTATTACGCATATACCTATGCAATCGTGTTGCACTACCTACAACTTGGGCTCCTAGGCCGACGGCACGGCATTCTTCGTGAAGCATCAAGTCTGAGATCTTCGTACGTATACTTTCACGCCTTTTTCGGTATATTAGATTACTACTTGATTATAAAAACAGGGTATTCACGTGAGTACGGTATTTTTAAAATCAAGAATAAACGTATGTTTATTAAGTCGGAATCGCCGACTAGTTTCAGTCTGTTACGAAGGCCATTATCAGGGTGAGTGTTAGGGGTGGCGACACGTTAGTTTCGCTTCCCTCAAAGCACTGTAGCGCCGTGTCGTCACCCCTAACTATTATCATCACCAGCGACAGCCTTCTATATCCCACTGCTGGATAAAGGCCCCTCTCAATGCACTGCATCCATCTCGGTCTTGAGCCTTACGAATCCAATTACGACCTACGCCCTTCTTTCACAGGCATGCTGCGGCTTGTACATGCATTTTGCGAAGCCGCGCCCATGTTGCTCCTGCAGCTTCACATCTTGTTCAAGGAGCCGCGGGAGCCGCCCAACGAGTTGGGTGTCACGCCTGAGCCCAGCGTCGATGAGCCTGCAGGTTTATAATAATTTAATAAACGTTAGAATACATACCTGTAAGGTTCCAGATGACCCTAGCTTTATTTCTTTTTTTTTTATCTTTACCATAACGGACGATCGTCGATAATAAAAATTTTAAGCAATAAAAAAACTGATTAAAATGATCTGTTGGCCTCAGACGAAGATGTTTGAGACTAACAGATACTTTTAATCATGGCATGTATAAAAAAAAAAGCTCCCCAATCTCATACAAAAATTACACTTCATGCTGTCTACTTTTATTTGTAGATAGTTATGTAATAAACCTAACTCAATGCAAAACCAACCTTACTTGCATGCCATAAAGGCGAATTTCGAAAGCTGACCGTCGTCAGCTTTCGGAATTCAGTATTCAGTTTTAAACGGAATATGCACCTAAATGACAAGTGGGCGCTTTTTATCGCAGATTTTGTATATACTTAATACCTACTGGAACTATACTAGAAGTCGAAAACATAATAAAGAAAATACATTTCACTACTTTTATTTTTTTCATCAAAATATATTTTGTATTTCAGCCAACAAAGCTTTTGCAGAGCTAAACGTGATCTCAGCATCATTGTCCATGTTCTCGGTGTGCTGGGCACTGGCTAGCTTTAGTAAGAATGTACGACTACAGAATGTACATAGACTGGTGCTCACGTGGCTGGGAGTCATATTTCAGGTAAGCACATAAATAGGTCGGCAGTTCACGGTAAGCGGTAACACACGAACATCACTTTATTAGGGCGAAATGCCCAATATAACGTTGTGTAGGTTCATCATAAGGTAGACAAGAAGAAAAACACGGCGAAGCCTCGCCGTAAGAAAAATAATAACTTGGCCAAAGCTAAGCTCTGTTAGCTTCGTTATGTTTTCTTGTGTCCAAAACACGAGCGAGCGAGGGGTCGTCATATAAGGGTAACCCCATCCATTTCTTTTCAGAATGAGATTTGTTACCTGAGCGATGGACAATAGCCCATTCAATCATATTACAGCTCAATATTTATTTAATTGTACAAATATTTCTCGCGAATCATTCATATTTAGTTTACTGCTCAGTTTTTACTGATGGACTTTTGTATAATCATGCATTTCTTAATTTTTAACTTAGGTACAATAGGCTAGTTTCCTGGGTCGTAATTATAACATAACAATTAGTCCGTCAGTTAGATAATCAAAAAATATTGGACACGTATTTTTTCTTTTGTCAAATAAACAAATAATAATAAAGATAAAGCGCGTCAAAGTTCAGGAGTGGGGGCTCGTGACGTCAAAGTTTGCTAAAAATTGTAGCAAACTATGACGTCACACGGAACTTCAAAGGCCTATATCTTTATCATTTTTTGTTTAATCGACAAAAGAAAAAATACGTGTCCAATATTTTTTGAATATCTAACTGACGGACTAATTATATTTTTTTAGGAAACTAGCCTATTCTACAATATGCACCTGTCGCTTTAAATTAATGCCTTATATTAATGTCTGTAGAACATGATCTATAATATTATATTCTAACTGCTTTACTAAAGTATCTTTCTTTGGAAAAGCCGACAATAGCCTTTTCAGAAGGCCATCTTATTCTGTTTCAGTTCTTGTGGCGACTGGGCACGATATCAGCAAGAGTATGCGCCCTCACAGTTTATGCTCTAGTCTACGAATACTGGGTATTCCTAGTTATTGGTGAGTAAACAAATGCTTTCAAATATTTTAATCGCAGACAATATGGCCTTCTAGAATCCCATAAAAACCTTTCTTCTTCACGTGTCGATGCTCACCCAATTAGATATTTTACTGGGTTTATTATTGGGCAACTGGTACTGCGTTAAGTGTCGCATTATGCAGGTCCTCTATCGTGTAAGTCGCGGGGTACGCTCTCTGGGCACATCAGTAAGTGTGCCATATGTGTGTGTATTGTCTGTACACGACTACATAAGATGACATGACGATTATACCTAAATTGGGAGCGTTATTCAACGCGCCTTCCGTCCTTTAGGAACTACATAAAATATATAATTTAACTTTATGAGTAACCCAACTATGTGCACAAGAGAAAAATATTAAAATTGTCATGTTCATAATGGTACTCATTTACCTCTAAAGTTGAGTTTAACATCGTGCTAACTTACCCACGTTCAAAGAGGCTTACCTACAGGTATGTAATTTTCAAACGATAGTTCTTTTAACCAAACTGTTTAAGAACATACCTACATATATTATGAGGGATGAGATACATTGATTTAACTCTAAAATTATACCTACTTTATCAAATATTGCCACGGGTCCCTTTCACCGTTTGTATAAAGATATGGGCCAGGGCCACCAAGGCTCCCAACTAGTCTGAAAGTTTTAAGATTTAGGGTTAGTGGTTGTTCGAAACTGAATAGTCAACCACAGTTTAAGGTGATACCACTGTAAATAAGGTCGTTCTGAACCTTATTTATCTCGCAAAATACTTAAATTAGGAGTTTCAAATGTAAGTAATATGATTTTTGACTATTTCATCTCCAAAAATTAAATATGTCCTCACGTAGACATTTGCACCTGGCCAGCTTGTTGTTCGATGTGATTAATTTTAGGAAGCCTGAGTACCTATCAGACAAAATAAAGACTTCACCTTTTCACAAAAGATACGGCACTAGATCAACTCGATGTACTCTAATGACTCATCGTCACCGCACGGCTGCTTTTGCCGGTAGTTTTCGATATCTAGCCACTAAGTGCTGGAACAATCTCCCACCACCCATTACACATTTAAAGTCGAAATTAAATTTTAAAAAACAACTTAAGAAGTATCTGTTAGAAAAACAAAATTTAGGAATTCCATCCGGCTACTTGGTGGCTGATTTTATCATATAGGTAGGTGATATGATATAGGTACTCACGGTTCTCATTTTCAGCCTTTCTTTTTTATTTTCTTCTTCTTATATCTATAAATTTCTCCGAACTGTAATGGCACAATCCACTCTTCTTCATTTATTTTAACTATTCTTTTATACTTTATATGTGTACAAATTTCAACGGACCCACCTTTTGGAGTGGCAGAATATCAGCGTTTTACTCATATTATGTATGAGTAATATACACGCTGAGCCACATCCTTTTTGATTACTGCAACGCACACATGTTTAATTAATGTGTATGCCTAATGAGTATATTAACTGTGTTTTATATGCTTAAGCTTGTATATTTTCTTACTTATTGTTTTTTTGTAATATATGTGTGTTGCTGTGTCAAATAAACGTATGTCTATGTCTATGTCTATGTCTAAAAATTGAAGATGAAAACACGTTTTGATAAAATTTTCTCGATAGAAATATTTTTTGAAAAATGGTCTTCGTTCGGAGAGTTTTTGTTATTGTAGCTCAAATGCGAGGAATGAAATAATGATTTTTAGACTAAAAGATAGGTTATTAGTAATTCATCAAAATGTAAATATGAAAATACAATTAACCGGTCTGATTTTATATAAAATAGAAATAACGAATTTGGCGCTTACGTTTTTTTCTTTGAGCGACTCGAGACTATCTCCTATCTCATCATTCACGGGCTAAACCGCCAAGCGCTATCCCTTGCGCGCACTTGATCAGTCTTTTGCCGAGCGAAGGTACCAAACATTTCAGGCCTCGCCTTAACTATACATTATGTACTTTTGCTCCACAGGTCTCCATTGGGTGTCCATGTTCTTGTGGCTGGTATCGCCTAAAAGCGTGTTCCACGGAGAACGCATCAGCCGCGCGCGAAAGCTCTGGCTCTCCGCGCTCATAGCGTGCGTGTATGTGTTCGCGTACGTGAATCTGCAGGAGCGGCAACACAGGCAGAAAATGGTATGTTATGCGTCCAGTGGAGGGTCTAGGGCAAGCCGGGGTTAATGCCCCGGGCGGCAGGTTACAGAGGCGGCTAAATAACAAATGTATATGGGCAGGGTCAAACCTAACAGAATTTTCTAGATCTGGGGCTATATGCGTGACGATGTTAGAGATGTTTAGCACGGTATACGATGTAGTGTAGAGGTATTTACTTATATAATCATGTAATCAATCTTTGAATACAGTAATAACAGCCTCCGTTGTCCAGTGGTTAAGGCGTTTGCCTGTTGACCCGGGGGTCGTGGGTTCGATTCCCACCGGAAGCATACTTTGTTTAGTTGTTTCCAGTTTGGTTAGGACATTGCAGGCTTGAATCACCTGATTGTCTGATAATAAAGATGATTCCGTGCTTCGGAAGGCACGTTAAGCCGGTGGTCCCGGCTGCCATCTGGTAGTCGTTAAAGGAACCACGTCAGAGGCCGAGATGCGGTTCCGAAGAACTCTGACACCAGGGTGTCAGAGTCGATTGACCATGTTACCTACTCGAAATGATGATCAATCTTTGAATAAACAGCTCTTTTTTCACCTCCATCCCATGGGCCTGCCAACCTTTTTACTCGGAAGCTTTTCGTTCACTCCCCTAACCACATGGTCCTGACGACTGCCCTGCTGCCCTGCATTTGGATACAGCACGTTCCCGTGACTCCTCTCATATGACGACCCAGCCAGAATCTTGTCACGCGCAACGAAATTTACGGTCATAACTAACTGAGTTGCCAAGCATATTATTCTAACTCAGGTGGTTATTTCGGTCCGTTTTTTTTTATTTTGATTTTGAACATTAAGCCAGCAGTTATTTTTTCACATGTCAATTAGTTTGGGAAATTATGACTCCACTTTTGACGCTTGACTGTACCAGTTTACTGTCGTGGTAAAGCGACTTACGAGGATTCTTGTCTCCAGGTGACGTTCTACCTAGTGATGTGCGTAGAGAACTGGCTGCTGGTGTCGGCATGGTGGTGGTCATGTCGGGGGCGCGGCTCGCTGCGGCCGCCCGCCGCCGTGGCGGCCGGCGTGGCGCTCGCCGCGGGCGCCGGCCTCGCCTGCATGCTGCTGTACTACAGGTGACATGACATGCCCGGCACTGCATAGAGAGGTTAATACCGCCGCCGAGGATCGTGGTAACACTCCGTAATGTTGTATTGTCGTCCGACTTACATACGGTTTGCAAATTGCGGCTCATTAGGTTGAGAATAACTGCTGTAAATTTGAGTTGCAAGATCGACCTTAACCACTGAATAAACTTACATACACGAAAAAACTTAAATAATATCTCGTAAAAAACATTTTAAAACGCACAGAAGTTACTACTCTTAGGGAAGTGTTGTAACTTAAGGCAAGTAACAACTCTCTACTAAGCTAAGGAGGGAACTTAGCTTAGTAAGAAATAATGTGCGTTTCGTACAAATTCTTACAGTGCTTTATTGTTTTAGATATTTTCACGTGAGAAGACTTGGCTATATGCTAGGCGAACAACAGGGCACCAACAGTACAAACGCGTCATCACAGAACAAAAATGGTTAGTTGAATTTCTTTGTCAGTTATGCCAGTAGCGCTGATGGTAAAATAAAACTCGTGATTTCCTTTACATGATATTATAATTCTATAGGACTGGATATGTCCTCCGACGGCACACACGCAACCTTAGTTCCTCTCAACTGGCAAACTTAGTTCCAATAGTCATCGTTAGATGGCAGTAAGTCTACTAACTAGACTATTAAGAAAGTGTTAAAGCGTCAAAATAGATATATTACGCATGTAGTTAAAAAGTAAAAAGATATTGCCGATATATTTAATAATCCTTATGCTTTTTTATTGTAAGTTGTAATAGGAATATCTGTTAAATGTAGCACGTAACGCCATCTGTATATAGGTGCAGTGCGACTGTAGTTTGTATGAAATAGAAACCAGGGGTTGGAATACCGGTAAAATTCAAAACCGGTACTTCCATGAAACGACATTACCGGTAATTGGATTGGTACCGGTACATTTGGTAACGGTAATCAGGGGTTAAAATAACGTTAAAAATCAAGTACCAGTACCTCTATAATACGACGGTACCGGTGATTGGATTGGTACCGGTACATTTGGTAACGGTAATCAGGGGTTGAAATAACGTTAAAAATCAAGTACCAGTACCTCTATAATACGACGGTACCGGTAATTGGATTGATATCAATAAGTTATTAACGTTATTTATTGGTATCAATAAATAACGTTAATAACAGAAGTATTTTTAAAATTTGGTAGTAAATACCGGTAAATGAGAGTATCTGGAATTATCATTTTTTAATGTGTGTCGTTGCCGTGTTGTGCGACGTGAGGCGGGAGCCGACAATGGGGCGGCAACAATGCGTAGGTACCAGTAAAATTAACGTAATTTTTAACAATATTATTATCGTTATTTTTCTAGATGATTACCGTTACAATTTTAACAGAATAGAAGTACCGGTACTTACCGGTACTTATAATGTGAATTTGGTACCGGTAACAAGCCCTGATAGAAACTTCTAAGCTGCTACCCGAGTGTTGGGTCTAAGTGCAAGAATTGTTCATTTTAAATATTTTAACTACTTAGTTATATGATTTTTATTCGTTTTAGGCAAGCCATCACAGACTGATAACACGGCTATACCAGGTGTTTTTAATTGCCGTTTTTCAAATCCAGTCAGTAACAGGTATGCATATAAAATTTATTAGATGTAGATAACTAGATATTGCTGTTATATAAGTACTACTTGCTGTTAATTTTCTCCTCCGTATCCTGTAGTCCGTAAACTCCCGACTTCTTTCTTCCGTTCCCCATATAATTTGCTTTTTATGGTTCCGTCCTTATCGACTTATTGACTTATCGACGCGGAATCAGCTGAAGCCGATTCCGCGTCGATAAGTGTGGGGACTCCCTTATAAGACGTTACCACATCAAAAAATGAGTTCCCAACATTGGTCCCATACGAAAAACTGTTCATGTCGGGAATGTCGAGGATAAATTTACAGGAAGTACTAAGTACGATCCTTTTATTAAACAATTTCCTGTTTTTACTGCTAGTGCCGCTGCGGGTCGGAAGAAAAAGAAGCCCACATCGTTCGTCCCCCCGCCCGCGGCCCCCGCCGCGCCCGCAGCCCCCGCCGCCCCCGCAGCCCCCGCCACCGCCTTCTGGCGGAGACCGCTGCCCGCCGCGCACAACCACCACGTGAGTCTACTACTATCATCCCGCTACTTACACTTTTTTAAAGATATAGGACGGCAAACGAGCAAGCGAGTCATCTGATGAAGTGATCACCGCCGCCCATGGACAACTGTAACATCAGGGTGTGACAGGAGCGTTGCCAGCCTTTCAAGGAATTGGGAGAGGAAATGGGGGGATTGAGGAAGGATGGGCCTTCAGACTCTCTCACTCACCGAACGAAGCATAGAATCTGACCACTCGTTTAGAATGCAGAGCATACTAATGAAGAGATAACATGACTGATTGGTACCTACGTATAGAATATCTTTACCTAAAAGAGTGTACCTATTCATCGAGTTGATAATACCACTTTTTATTATTAATCTAATTCTAGTCACTAATAAACACAGGTATTTGCACACGACGGGTTCCGTACCAACATACAATATAATATATAACGACAAAAACCGCTCAAAAAACTTTATTTATCCCATCTTAATTTTTTATTTTTATTGTTTGTTGTTATAAGGGACAGACACGGAGGCTCCTGTTTGTACCCTTTAGGTACAGAACCCTAAAAACGGTAAATACTTGAGATCAATTGGCCCTGCAGTTGTTCTGATTACCAAAAATAATCATACTATATTATCTATAAGCTGAGGGGACGAAGACAAAGTGTCGACAAGAATCAATAATGTATTTTTTCCAGGGAGGTTCTTCAGAAAATGAAGGATCGTCAGTTGGCTCGCGGGTCAATATACAGCAGAAACTGCAAGAGAAAAAACAGAAACAACTGGCGGAATTACGAGTAATAGAAGAGGAAATTAAACAGGTTTGCACATCCCTATTCTTATTAATATTTGTACGTACGATAGCTTATCAGAGGTAATAAAATAATAATTATTTCCTTTCACCAGGGTAAACTTGCCAAAACCACACCTGTAGCAGCCGAGGAAATATACAGCAGCTTACAAAGGCAGCCTATACCTCGAGCGAAGACACACGCGGAGCCGCCGGCGTGGCCTAGTATAGAAATGACGCACGCCTACCAAAACTACCCCGTCATACCCCACACATGCCACATCTACCCCACCTACACAGACATCAAACCCGAATACGGCGTCCAAAACTTCCCGCCTGAAGATAACTCCACCGAACTGAACGACTTAAAAATCCGAAGATTACCGAACAGATACGACAATGCCCGAACATTCTACGAAAACCCAGCGAATATAAGGAATGACGTCACACGGACTCCGCTCCGCTCGCCGAATTACCTAGCTCTAGGAGAAACTAGAAGTTACGACGCAAACGGCTGCGCGAGTCCAAGGAACGTGATAAACAATAGCCCTAAGAACTACGTTACTGAAGTCTCAAACTATGATGAAGCGTTAGAGAAGCCTAGATTAGTCCAAAATAACATGTACAATGAAGAAAGTAGGAATATAGAGTACGGTTACTGCGAGAATGGGCAAGTTTACTCGGGGAAGGACGACTATACGGCGCTGCATAGTGCGTTGGCGAACGTGCAGAGTATAGAGAATATAAGGAGCACGTACGGGCAGTACGGGCTGGGGCACGCGGGGCGGGGGGGCCGCCGGCTGCAGCGCTGCCGCACGCCCGAGATCCTGCTGGCGCCGCACTACCTGCCCGCGCGCCAGCTTTGCTGCCACTGGGGCGCGCCCTACACGTCAGTATCACACCCTTACTAACAGTGACGGGAACGAGCGAAGTATAGGCATTGGAAATAATAAAATATTTTTAAAAAATCATATTAGTAGGCGATGCGGCTAACAACTCATCACTTTTTTGATTCCATTTACAGGGCTTATTACCGGTACCAAATTCACATTATAAGTACCGGTATTTCCATTATGTTACAATTTTAACGGTAATTATGGGTATCGGTAATCTGGTAACTTAACGATATAATATTGTTAAAAATTAACGTTAATTATACCGGTACCTACACCTTGTTGCCGTCCCGCACGTAAATCGACTTTTAAACAACATTTTCGGCCCTTATCTAGCGCCGCACAACAAAAAACGACAACGCTGCGCATGTGCTATCACTGTTCGTTTGTTCTTCGTGTGTGTAACACTGGTGTCAGATTTTTCAAGCTGCCTAAAGGCATCTGACATAGCTTAACGATTGCCATCAACGATGACATGAATAAATGATGATGCCTAATTTAACGGTACCAATCCAATTACCGGTACTGTAGTTTCATAGAGGTACCGGTACTGGTTTTTACCGGTATCTATTCCAACCCCTGCCGTTTACCACTTAATGCCCACCAACATGCTAAACGTGGCTTTTAGGTCTTCAGACCTAAAAACAAGGGAAAAACATGTAGGTATGTATGTTTGTATGTTAAAAATAATACTTAAGGCTCATACGTTGAAGGAGGTATCATCCGCTCTGTGAATATCCATAAAGTACCTATAATCCGCTCGTTCCGATCACTGCTTATTACATTATTCCGTAGCATTATTCACATAATTTTTGACATTATGCTATTTGTTTATTTGATTTTAGAATTCACCTTAACTTCAACGATTGGTGTCTATCGCGCATTAAGCGTGGTTTTATAAAATAAACTAGAAATGACGTCTGTTTGGGTTGTAGGTATCATGCGGTCCTTTGGGTATTTGTTCACAACGCTGTTACAAACTGGATTCCGCGGGTTCTGGGCGATAGACCTACGAGTATGTACGGTGTCCATTGGTATTTATCGCGCTGTCCTCACGAACTTTTGGGCATTAGGTTTTTTTTTTTCTCAGCAGATGATTGTTGACAATTATTTGAGGGAATTTTAGTTTCTGCATTAGAAAATAATTAACACCAGTGCTATATTTATGCTATGTCCAAAGGACATAGTTTAACGACTCTTCCCTACCTGGTGATAACACGAATCGTTTCATTTATTCGTCAAAGCTGTTTGAATCTTAAGAATGTTGTTTTAACCTATAATTGGGTTGCATGCTAATACACGAAGTGAAATGTTAATTGTAAGTTTTTCTTATTAATTTATTAGGTACATCTCTTGGTGTACCTAATAAATTAATAAAAAATAAAAAATTAAACTGTTTGCCGTGTGGTTTCCGGCAGAGTAAAATAGGACCACTCCTAGTCTTCCCATGGAGGTCGTAAGAGGCGACTTAGGAAATAAAAACAAAACAAAGCTCATAAACATCAATGAGACCTCTCCAATCCGTCCGGCCAGCGAAGAGAGTGTAGGCCAAATCCTCTGCTCTGGCCAAGTATGGCTACGGTAGTACAGAGAGGGTCCTGCAGTAGAGATTAAAAAGACCTGATGATGATGAAATAAATATATTAAAGTTCTGTCAAAATAGGCACAGAAAAAAAGAAGAAATGGCAGGCTGCGGCGCAAACTCCGGCGCGGCGCACAGCAGCGGGGAGGAGTCGCCGCTGGCACGCGACACGCTACGAGACACGCCACGCGACACGCCCCGCCCTCCCAGCGACATCGACAGCCAGGTCTTACCACTCTCTAATCAGTTTCAACCACATTTATTTCAGGTCAGGGCTATAGCTAGAGTCGAATTTGAGGGCAGCATTGGCTACAAGTAGGACGGAAGTGAGAGTCGGCAACGCATCAGCACCTCCTCTAGTGTTGCAGATGTGGGCAAAGGTGACCACTTTCCATCAAGTGGCTCGTCTGCCTGTTTGCCGTCTAACATACATTAACTTTTCGCCAGCCTTATCATTTTCCGTGACAACACCTATAACCGCCTTGTCACAGAGAATTCTAAATAACTCTCGACAGGGATCCGTGACAAGGCGGTTATAGGTGTTGTCACGGATCCATGACAAAGCGATATCTTATGAAATGAATGCCATAAACTGTGGTACTTACATATGTTCGGAAAAGTTTAGATATATATAGTTTTTATCTTTGTGATTTCTAAGTAGGCCATTTAACCACAACGGTAGAGGTAGTTCACAGCCGAACAACTACGAGATTTTCGTTTAACTTTACGCAATATTTTCAGATATCGTTACCTCGGTCATACACGCTACCACGAGAGTTCCGCTACTGGCGGCGGCGGCCGAGGCTCAGAGACGCGCACGTTCCCAGCAACAACAGCAGCGATGGTAAAATTAACATACAAATTTTGATTCACAGGTTTTTTATTTCAAAATATTTCTGGGTGCGTGCAAATGCTTCACTCTGCACCTACTACTATAAAAGTAATAAGACGCACGTCCTATTTTTGAAATCAAAACATCTTAGGGCGCGTTGGGCATTTATTGAGATGGGGAAAAAACATTGTCAATGCGACTAGTGGGATAGACGGGAACTCGCGACATTTTTACCGTCACCTCTGTATATAAGTAACCGAATGTTCAAGTTTTCTCTTCTGTCAGCACTCCTGGAGTGCCCTTATTGTTATTGCGCGCCCAGGTACTTAAAACGTAGCCTAAAACCATAGAAGGCGCATGGCTTATTTTCTATTTATGTCTAGAACTGTCGAACAACCGGGACAACTTAGAAGAGACTAGCACTCGGGAAAATGTTAACTTCCAACAATACACCATACATCCAAAGCGGTTCTCGCATTTGGCAATGTGTCAAAAACTTGTTTTCAATAGCCTTAACCCTTTCAGGCGACGTAGACAGCGCAGACAACGACAGCGAGCAGCGCTCCAACTGCTCGGCGGCGTCGCAGCTGCAGAGCCCCGCCTACGAGTTCCAGTACCAGCGGGCCGCCGACGACCGCTACAGCGAGCTCTACGCCGGCCCCGAGCGGCGCCCGCGCCGCGCGCGCGCCAAGCAGGGGCCCAAGCCGGAAACCAAGCTCTAGGATTCCATGGTTTGATCCCGTCGACTCACACCCACAGGACAAAGAGTGCGTTACCCCAGCCGACTAAGTGCTCCTTTTAAGAATTGATAAATGCAAATAATTAGATCATTACTTCGTGTAAATGTCCCCGAAAGTAAATAATTTGACACCCCGCCGTTTCAGAGATAATGAGAAAAATAAAATTCGGCTGGCGTAACGTTACCCCAGCCGACGTTTTTTGATCCCGTCGGTTTATCTGGATAAAAAGTATGCACAAAGATAGATTGAATTTGCTCTCAAATGTCCCCGATAAAATTAAATTTGACACCTTTATGGATTTCGAATTATTTTATTTTCTGCTGCGGTAACGTTTGATCTATCTCTGAAACCGTAAGCCGCAGAATCATGATTTTTTTTATACGTATAGAACGGAATTTGTCTCAATTTGACACTTAGATATCTTAAATAATAATAATATGGTTTACGAGTAATAAATATTTGTCTGGAAACCATATTTACGGTTCTAGTTATTAAACGAGCGAACCCTGAAAATTCAAACTAGTACTAACAGATGCCTCTTATAGAGACACACAAAACATCAAAACTTTCATCAGCCTAATCCAAAGCATTGGCAAGTTATAATGATATTACTGGTTCCAGAAAGCCAGATTCTGGGCTCTCAATTTAAACGAAGAAAATAATAGTTTCCTTCCACTTGGCTGATTCCATATTTAAACAATAATTAGACACTTTATCCAAAAACATACATACAAATTTACAGCTAGTTTGAATTTTCAGGGATCCCTCGTTTAATAACTAGAACCGAAACTATGGTTTTCAGAAAAATATTTATTACTCGCAAACTATTAATAAAATAATAAATAAAAATATTAATATTTAAGATATCTAGGTGTCAAATCGAGACAAATTCCGATCTATACGTATAAAAAAAACATGATGCTGCGTCTTACGGTTTCAGAGATACAGAGATTGACCAAACGTTACCGCAGCAGAAAATGAAATAAATCGAATTCCTGAAGTGTCAAATTTAATTTTATCGGGGACATTAGAGAGCAAATTCAATCTATCTTTGTGCATACTTTTTATCCAGATAAACCGACGGGATCAAAAAAAGTCGGCTGAAATTTTATTTTCCTCATTATCTCTGAAACGGCGGGGTGTCAAATTGTTTACTTTCGGGGACATTTACACGAAGTAATGATCTAATTATTTGCATTTATCAATTCTTAAAATGAGTACTTAGTCGGCTGGGGTAACGCACTCCAGGACAAAGACATTAGAAATGGCAAGGGGCGTGGCACGCGCCACGACACTGCGCACGATCTGCTCACTTGAATCACCTAAGTTTGTCCCGCGATCGTCAAAGGAAACGTGATATTTACGTGAAAAAATCGAATAATGCCCATGTGTGCTATTCTATTCTAACGTGTAAAGTGAGAAGGTCTAGTGAAACTGACCAAAGGAGGAGTTTCTACTTAATTGTGTTGCGTTAGTAGTATGCTTGAAATGAGGCAACGGTTTTCATAGAAATCACGCATGTGTTTGTTGTTCTGTGGTCACACGAATCCTTAAATTAATGAGCTCAGCAGATTTCTAAACAGCTCTTTTTTTCTTTATTTATTTATTATTACCATATCTAACTCGTTACTATTTTCTAGTGATTGACAAAATAAGAAATGCTTATGAAATTTATTTAATTACTGTGACAAGGGGAATACGTGCCGATTAGTAAGTGTTACTCATTGGGAAAAATGTTAGTTGCAATTGCAATGTGTATCACGGTTAGATTTTTTTCCCGATGTATAGCAGTGTTTAATCTTAGTGACTCAACGGGAGCAAACAGATTTCATCAACAATTTAGTTAATTTGTTGATCTTTGATTGAAGGACCTCCATCGAACAATTAATATAATTGTAATGTCACATCATTTAGGTCAAAACCCTAACTTATTCAAAGTTAAAAACAATGGTATTTTTTAGCACACCATGTAACCATTTCATTCAAAGTTAATGTTTTATTTGAAAGATTGGGTCACCTTGGGGTGTTTTTGGGGTTGGACCTAGCAGTATTATCACTTGATTCATTGGAATTCTTTTGTGGTTGGACAAAGCGTTATTATCGACTATTTGGTCATATAAACACAAATTTACCTTTGCTTTCACAACCATTTTCATTTTCAGTGCTCCCGCATTGATTTCCGCATTCTGATTTTGTGTCCTGCCGTCCTGTTCTCGCAAAACGCTTTTGGTTATGTATTTTTAGCTAAAGAACCCTAAAAGTCCTTAATTGTATATTTTTGTGTAATGCAACCAGTTTGATATGTAATGCCTAACATTTTGTAGTCTGTATTTTGTTTTAAGTTATATTTATCGTAAATTATGTTAGTCAATTTTTGTAGATATGGCGATAACTTTATCCGTGCATGTAAGAAATACATTTGAATTGGATCTCTGTCTATCTCTTAGATAAATTTCATCCAAAAATGTACAATAACCTAAGTACTTTAGTATTTAAGCAGAACATGTAAATGATTTTGTACTTTACTGTATGATACTGTATACATATTATACATAAGGAAAGGAGATTGAAAATAAAACAGACATATCAAACTTTTATTTATTTATTATCTATATTCCAATTGTAAAAGGGTACCAGTCACTCTATCACTCCGTGTCACTACTCTGCTACTGATCTCAACCATTTACACATTTAAAAAGAAAAACGTCAACCGAAATAGGTTAAAATTCACAAATACACATTTAATGTTGATTAATCCTAACTTATACATAGGGGTTCGGATGCGCCGAGAGATTCTTCGTAGGACGTCAACGTTACAGGAACGTTAAGACAGGCCTATTCGATATTGATCAAAATTAAAAAAATACAAAGCCAGACAACCGTTTAGACACGGTGACCACTTCTATCTCAACAATGTAAGACTCATTTTGCCTATGAGAATGATCGTAACGGTTAGACCTGTCTTCTTGGATCATGTCAATAACCATGTCTGGACAACGCGGCAGTCGATTAGAGATCATCGAATATAGACAAGGCGTCTCTAATGTCCCTCGCGTTGGCACGTCTCGCCGCACTCGAACCCAGTAACCTATGTTAGCTCAACCACGGACTTAGCGACAAATTCGGCCACAAGATAAAAATCAAATGCTGTGAAGCACCTAAAGTAAAAAAAATACATGTAGACGACAACTACACTTATTTCATTGTAATAAACTACGTCAGACGACCACCAAATTATATTGATATGGATCGAGATTATTGTAGAACGATTACAAGTTTACTATTGTTTAATCTTATTGCACTATTACAATGTACCTGTGACAATCCTGAATTTATGAACAGCGGATCTAGGAATTTTACAAATAATTTACAATTTTGACAGCAGTGAAGACGGCAAACGTCACCAATCAAGTCAGTTCCCCTAAAACCTGGCATCTTAAGATGCTCTCCGGGTCTCGAGAGAATTATTTCATAAGCAGAGCCCTGACAGGTAATAATACAACAATATTTCATTCCCATTGTGTGTAAAAGAAATGTTAATCGTGGTTATTTATCCACTATTTCAATGACCTAATATGTGTAATACAAATCCATCCTACACAAAAACTATGTTAAGATATACAAAATCCTTAGAATTACTAAAAAATATGGATAATAATTTAATTGTCATAAATACAAAAACAATACCACAATTTTGAAGAGAAACATTGCCGTATCCACTTGCCCGAAAAATAAATATTTTATTCCAAAATATAAAAATATATGGAAGATTATAAAATACCTTCCGTTTTTTCAACTAAATGCGATCTTACTCTATTTGTCGATACTGTATAATTTTTTTTTATCAACATACTGAACACGCACGTTATGGTTCCTTACACGTTATATGCTAGAAGTTACTGGCGATATTGGCCAAGAAATACAACCTAATATGAACTAAAAGACAAAATCCCATACAAATCTGGGGGCACGGTTGTGCACGATCCAAGTCGAGCAATTCACTTTTACTTGAGACAAAACCGCATGACACGATTCCTGTAGTTTATCTAAAACATTCAATCTTAGTAACAGTCCTTTCCTTTAGATCATGAACATAAATTAAACAGTATCGACAAAGGAGAACCGACAATAGCTCACGCAGCTCACAAAAATACGAACATAGCCCCGTTAGCAAGTCCTGGGTATATTTACACATCTTAAGATACACTTATCATCCTTAATAGCGTTTAATTTGCGATAGTGCCTTGCTTTAAAAAGAACACTTTAGATTCGTAAAATAAGCTTACATCCCAAATTCCTTGAATAATAACAATTGAAAAAGGAAACTACTGCGATAGCTACACTCTCCAAATTTGTACAAATTGGGAGCTTAAAACAAAACATCAGTGTACTTATTTGACTGACCTTGCCCGCGCATTGAGTGTGTAACAAAACTGTGGTCCCGGCTAGACGAAATTATTAAAAAATATATGTAAAAAAATAACGATAGGAAATTTTGGGACACTCAACACGCAAACCGCGTAATCAAAACAAAGGAATTTGTGATATCATCACTAGAGACCCTCTTATAGGCACGTGAAAAGAAATCTCCTTAAGCCCTACTGTAAATCGGATTACACTTATACTAGGGAATTATTCCTACAACATAAAATTACACTCCGCACCACGACGTGACGACTTCCTTCAAACAATAATGAACTGCGGACCAACGTGTCGGCTGTTTTGGCAACTAAACGACATCCAAGACAAAAGTATCTTGACTGTCAAACAGCCAATTGTCAAATAAGTCATCCTTGACATAACAAGAACAAATAGATGAAAATGAGTTTGTTAATCTTACACATATTAGTTGCCAAAACTGTCGCCACAAAATGATTGGGAGAAAATGATAAGTAATTGGCGAAGCCGAACGCCGCAGCGTCGGTACATTAGTCTAAGTGTTTAAGATGCGTGGCTTACTTGACTATGAATGTTTTGCGGCCGAGCGGTCACTGCTCACGATGATATGAGCTGAAAAATAACTTTTTGTTAGGACTTCTTGTTGGGCTAAAGGAATATGTCTAAGATATGTATGTACAACAAAGTCGTAACAACTTGTCCGATGACAAATGACAGAACAATAACCTAGTAACTGAGGCGAGTGCCGGTCGCGGTCTGAGAAGTCGGGAGCTGTTGTTATCGGCAAAGTTGAGACAACTGGGTAGTATACAGCGTGTAACAAACATTATAACAGACATTCCCTTGAGTCAGTCTGCCTGTCACCTTCGAGTTCGAGAAACACGAAAAACAACATATCCATACAAATGTTAGACCGGCCCATCAATTTGGATGAAGATATCGCAAAGAATTCCCAGCATTGGTCTTACAGGACAAGTTGTTTTGACGGTCTGAGTCACCCCAAGGGGGTAATATTAGTATTATATTTACATGCTGTACATCAGGCTGGTGCATTGCGGGCCAAGAATTCGTCAGTCAGAAGTCAAAATGTCAATTCGGAAATTACATAACACAGGGGTTTTGGTTCCGAGAAAGGGACGTTCTAAGAAAGGAAAGGTTTGCTCCCAAAAGACATGTTTTAGAAACTATTTTAAGGTATCGATTATATTTCAAGGTAATTTGTAGGTAACGATAGGCAACATTGTATATCTATATTTCTATACTTAATATTATAAAGAGGAAAGATTTGATTGTTTGTTTGCATCGAATAGGCTCTGAAACTACTGGACTGATTTGCAAAATTCTTTCTCCATTAGAATACAATATCCCTGATGAACCTAGGCTATTTAAATACCTATATCTTCCCGTGCGAAGCCGGGACGGGCCGCTAGTTATATAGAATTTCGTCTTTTTTTATGGAGTAATTGCCAATATTGTAAAGAAATCAATGTGTTCAATAATTCGTTATTTTAGTGGTAATCGCCAACGATACATGCAATTACACACATTGCATGAATTGGTGCTTCTGCTCTGCTGGCACTTTCGTGTTATAAATGCACTAGTTCGTCAACCAATCGGGCCGGTCGGGAATTAAGCTGTTTATGAAAGCTAATGGCGAAGATCAATTTTACGTAACTATGTAAGCGTTAATGCATGGGTGCAGTTTGGTTTACAGTAGACAGTCTTACTACCTATATTTAAGTAATAAGTTCCGGGCCCGGCTGCCAACAGGACCCCAATACTAAGATGTCTGTCTGTCCGTCTGTCACAGGACTGGTATCTTTTGAACCGTGACAGGTAGACTAGATGTTTTGTTGCCGCTATAACAACAATAAAAAATAATTTAAAATCAAAGAAACGCAATTTTTCGGCCTCTATATTCTGTCAAATGTGCTGTTCATTTATAATTGACACGTCACAGATAATTTTTTGGTCTTTACGTTTAGACTTTTATTTCATTTCACCTAGTATGGGACTTTAAAGCACTTTATCATTAATTGTTTAATTGACAAAAGAAAAAATATTTGTCCAAATTTTTTTGCTGTTAGCTACGCGTTGCACTAGCCTTTATGAAGTAAAATAAAACGTGGAGATAAAAAAAATAAATATAACAATCTTATACTTAGATGAAAAAAAAAAAAATAGGATAAAATCTGTGGAACTAGCAAATAAAACTTGGATGTTTATATGAAAAAAAGAATAAAATACAGGCATGCATAAAAAAAAAAAAACAAAATAACTACCTTATAAGGAAAAGCAGGTGTATTCCATTCCACTTCATTCAGTTTATTATCTTTTCATAATATATTATTATTGTAATAATATATAGCTATGTATGTCCTTTTATAAACTATAGGTATACTATGTATGTAGACATCTACACTCCGCCTTAACTCCTAACTTAAATACACTGCAACAAACAAAACGAAAAACAAATACAAAATACAGTCTAACAACCATGCAATAAAATAATATGCGTGTTAATAAAAAGCGCAAAACCTGAAATTAGTTTGTTCAGAAATGAGAGTAGAATTGATTCCACAAATAAAAAATAGAGGTGAAATTTTAACAAAAAAAAAAAAAAAGAAATTACGCCGTTTTCGATATATTACTTTACTCTCGCGGCGGCACGCGAAGCGGCAACGTCGCCCTAATTGCTCGTAATCACGTAGACTTTTTAATTTGCAACAAACACAAGAAAACAAAAATAGCTAAAATCTTCGTAAATCATCCGAGAAAACTAAATTTATATAATTCTTTTATAATATAAATAAGTTAGGGTGTCTGAGGTTTTGCGCTTTTTCATTAACATTGTAAAGTTCAACAAAGCCATAAGTAATCAGATTTATGATTGGCATCTAACAAATGCAATATTACTCATTATTGCGATTGGATATTTTTAAAACAGGATTTTTGAAGGAAATACCATAGGCATATGGCACTGTCTGGGGCGAACCCTGACCGTGGATCTGATTTTTTGCTTGCATAAGACCCTACAGAAACTCTCATGAGCATTTTCTCAGTTACATACTCGGCTGTCCACTGCTTCAGAACCTGGCTTTCCGTCTTTTTCTCCTCATTGCATGTTTTTAGTCAACCTTCGTTGAGAATACATTAGAATGCATACGTGCCATGCCAACAGGCCGAGGCATGGTCTGCAGAATGTCAATTCCTTGGTAACCTATCTCTCATCTGAGTATATTACTGCCTTACTGTGGCACTCACGTACTGACAAAAAGTTGTCAACTAGCATTTCTTGATTAATTCTATCCCATCTACCAGCATGGCTGGTATTAAGGTAATATCCTTTATGTTAATTATTCAATGATACATTGACGCTTAAATGGTAAGGTAATTGTATAGCAACTTGCTATACAATGAGCAGAATGAAACTTGTGTCTGACATTGAGATCTCCCACCTGGAGGTGTCTGAATGGGGTAAACTAAACCTAGTTCAATTCAACCCTACTAAGACACAAGTCTGCATGTTTTTCGCTAAGAAGACCCCATTTAACATAGCGGCGAAGTTCCAGGTCACCTCCCGCCCTTACCATCTCTAAGAGTATTGGAATCAGGAAGGAGGTTCAGTTCCGGGGTCATCTGGAAGGTTAAGTCAAAATGGTTTCTCAAAAACTTAATAGATTGAGCACCCCAAGTTTTTAAGCTCTAGCGAGGCAGTACTCTGGGTTATATTAAGGCTCAAGTCCGGCCCCACATGCAATACTGCTCTCATATCTGGTCTAATTGACTTCAATAGCAACTCATTCCTCTTGATTCCATCCAAAACGACATTTTATATTGGATTATACGCGCGGGCGTTACGGGTATCGGGGGTGAAACTAGTTTTACCGGTCGATCGGCGCGCCGACCGCTTCTGACGGCGGCGGCGGCGCGGGCGTAGAGTGCGGCGGCGGCGGCGCGTCGGCGCGGCGCTCATATCTAATAGCAAGATACTGCTTTTGTCTTGTTTGCCAGTCTAGGCATTTGTTGCCTATGTAAGGTCGACACATATTGACACCCAAGCAGTATAGAAAGGCTTTGCATTCTCGTCTGCCGGCATGGCCAGACATGTGTCCCCTAAGGTCAATGCCACCCATTGACACGTAAACTGGTTTGTAGTGTAACAAAGCTACGGATACTGACCGACTTGACTGTGGCCTTGATGAAGTCCTTCTTGTGCGCGAGGTCGAAATCGGGGTAGTGGCTGTACACCTGCTTGCACACCGTCTTCATCGTGATCTGCTCCAAGTTGGCGCCCTCCAGGATCTCCTTCACGTACTTCTTGATCTCTTCATCCTGACAAGAGAATAAGGGTTTTACAAAATGCGAGGGGATAGTACAGAAGTCGCACTCTACAAAGGTATTCAAAAAAAATATCAACAATGTAGTTAGCGATAAGGTGTTATTTAGCTCGCGTCAGAACGAAGCGCCTTTTCGTTTAGATACCTACAGAATCCATTGCAAGCCAAATTTATTCTTATAGCTCTGAACAAATGATTCCTAATTCGATGATACATTTCAAGTCTGTGAACACATGTGATCAAACACGCGTCGTTCCTACTGGAGTTGCTGGGGATAGAATAAGGGGAATCCTTCAAAGGTACCACAGCGCATAATCTATGTCCAATTTCAATTTCAAAAAAATTTAATTGTAAGCAATGCTTTGACAACTTATAGGCAATCTGTGCAACTGACAGGTACTTTTCGCGGAAAATTTAAAAAAGAAGTCAGTGTTGCCAGTCATTTTTCCATAAAAGTAACGCAAGTTCTCACATTTTTTTTGTATATTTAGCAAGAAACTTCAACTTCAACCCCATTCAAACAAAAAAAAGAATTATTAAAATCGTTTCATAAATGACGGAGTTCTGAGGTACGAACAAACATTTAAAAAAAACAACCGAATTGATAACTTTCTTTTTTTTAGTCGGTTGAAAACTATCAAAAACATAATTTCAAGTACCGTACCTACATTAGAAAACAAAATCATTTTTTACCTAGAATTATTCCCATCTTCAAATATCTTTATCAATATGCATCAAATTGGTCTATCGAATTAACAAAGAAACAATGAAAAATACTATACTATAATATACAAATAAACACGGTACAAAATAACAAGTCAATAAATATTTCATGAAACTCGTTACTCCTTTTGGCAAATCGGTTTCAATAAGTTACAATATTTATTTCGGAGGAAATGACACTGGCAAAATAATTTCATTTATTTGTTCATGCAGTCAGGTTGACATTGTCATTTATACAGAAAAAGAGTACAAATTATAACCTCGTAATAAACGCCATAATCGAAAATAACGATTTCAGTAAAAGTTTCTAGGTAAAATCTAGTGACATTCATTTAAAAAGGCGTAAATCATTACAAAGCATCGTTTTAAAGTGTTAGTGTTCGAAAGTATTGTGTGATTGAAGAAATATTTGCCAACAACCGTGTCGAGAAGGTTGGTTTACCTTTAATTTTTTTTTTTGCGTGGGACAAATATTAGTTATGTTTTCGATATAGACACGGAGAGTAAGACAGGCCTGTTGATAGTAATGATTCGTCGGGTCCAATAAGCGATGATTGGACAAGAGGGTTCTCTGAAATAAGTGGCGGCAAAACTGAGGCGTCGGGACTGGTAAGCTGTTATCGGGCAACAGTTTACAATATGTCAGCTGTTGCATCTTGTCAAATATTATCTAAAGACAGGGGCTTATTGGACTGTACGATACAGTGCTGCAAAACCAGTCCAGTATTATCAACCAAGTTTGTTGATCTCCTATTTCTACATTCCAAATGTGACACATTGGGAGGCTGATCTTAATGAATTTTTAGCTACACATATCAAATCAAAATGTTAATTTTCTGTTTCACATCCTGGTTTACTAATTCCCAAAACAGCAAAACGTAAGTCACTGTACGTAAAATGTTGAACGGGGGCAACAATACGCACGGTAGGCGGCCGCTTGGCCTTCTTGTCCGAGGGCGAGTCGGACTCCTCCCCGCTGTCGTCCTCGCTCCCCTCCTCGTCCTCCTCGCTGCCTTCGCCGGACTCCTCCTCGGAGGAAGCCTTCTTTCCTCCCTTCTTAGCTGGTCGCCCTGCTGGCTTGGCAGCTGGCTTCTTTTTAGCTGTAAGGAACAAATGACATGATGAGTTTGAAACATCACCGTGGGACATACTACATATGATACGTCTAGTAATATAAGAAATAGTTTAAAAAAATCATTTATTTCGGTTAACTCTTTGGCCCATAAAACAATACTAAGTACGCAGTTAAGAAGCATTAATGTAGTAATCTTCTAACATATTTAATTAATTCAAATGTTTTGGAGTATGCATATAAGTGAATTATCGCGTTTACGTCCTAAACGCGATAATTCACTCCGCCCGACTTGTTGATAGTTTATGTATTGTAGTTTGTAGTGGTACTTGCCTGGCGGCGTAGGCGCTTTCCGCTTGGCGGGCGTGGCTTTGGCGTTGGCGGCCTTGGCGGGCGCTCCCTTGCGGCCCTTTGCCACTGCCACTGGCCGTCCACGCTTCGACTTTGGCTCCTGAGAATTTACAAGAGGATAACATTACACAAAATAAATAATTTGCACACCAAATGGCTATATCTGAAAAGATTGTCAACTGATGCCTTGACCGCAACAGCCATGAATCCTGCGTTCTATGTAATCTTTTCAATATATTTATTAACTGGAAAAGTACTCTGTATCTGTTTTACTTGTACAGTGAATAGAGCTCTTTTTGTACTCACATCGGACTCCTCTCCCTCGCTGCCAGACTCCTGCTCACTTTCACTCTCAGATTTTTCACTCTCCTCGCTCTCCGCTTTTGCCTTCTTTCCACGTCCTTTAGGTGTGCCCTGTGCAAACCAAAGTATTGTTAAAAAGAACAAGTAATTTTTGTTTTACTTTTGGAATGAATTTAGAATACTATTTAAAATTTGTATGGCATATTATGCTTTACATTTAATCCATAATAGTTTTGAAGAGAACTCTACAACAGAGTTTGGTCCCAGAAGTGGTCTGACATGATATTATACATAGGTATTTTTTAAATCGAAGTTGATCTATACTAATATTATAATAAGGAAATATCTTGCGTTTGTTGTTTAATTGAGTTTATTATTTACAACTTTAAAAACTACTAAACAATTTTCAAAATTCCCTCACCTATAGAAAGTTACATTATCAGAAGGTAACATAGGCTATAATTTATGCGTGTAAATTCGAGGGATATTAGCAACTTATTAGTAAAAAATGTAGTGTTAAACAAATCGTTAGGGCACCACTGGATTGGCCTGGGATGGCATCGGAAGCGACGCGTGATTTTAAAACAAGCTTTTATAACCTTTATGTCTGTAACGTTGCAGCATGCCACCTGTATGCTGCATCTCGTCCAACCTCATTTCTTTCTCATCCTGTCCATTTTTCATTCCTCATTTTATTTCAAATTTCATTCCATTCCATTTTTAGATTCTCGCACTTTCATCACTCTTTTCTTCAGTCTACCATCATCTCTTGGACTGTTCACTTCTGTCCAGCGTTCAATGTACTATCTGATCTATAATACATTATAATTTTTAGTGAAGTTATAAATAAATTTTATCTACTATTGTGTCGAGTCTCTGATCTCCCTACTTCTTGACATGTCTACTCTTATCGAGCCGTCGCGCGCTCGCGGGCGTCTAGTCACCTTACACCACTAGACATAAAGGTGATAATAGCTTGTTTTGAGATGACGCGTCGCTTCCCATGCCACCCGCGGCCCGTAGTGCGTGTGTACCTTGCCCTTCTTGCCGGGCTTGGCCTTGCGGCCGCGTTTGCCGGGCTTGCCGGCGGAGCGGCGCCGTGCTCCGGCCGAGCTCTTCCGCTTGCGCGCGCCGCCGCCGCCGCTCGCGCCCTCGCCCGCCTCAGGGTCGAAGTCCGAGTCGGGCTCCTCCGACCCGCTCGGGTTGAACGAACCCTGCGCACCGAACATGTTACAACTGCTGTCTACTACATGCATCTCACTCAGATACGAGTATATAAGGTCCATTTAAGCACAAATATTTTATGGGCTACACATAAGCTAGAAAAATGCTTTATAAGCAAAATAAAAAAATCGACACGCTAGTTTTCGAGATACTAGACCTGAACATTTAGAAAAACAGACGATAAAAGCACCCTATGTACAAAAAAAAATCTTTCTTAGTGAATAACTTATTTTTATCTACTATGGATGCTACGTCACTGACGTCGACAATAAAGAGAGCTGATTAATTGATGTTAATAAGACAAACAAGTTATTTATGTTTAAAAAGCTAAAACAAAAACTAGCGTGTCGATTTCTTAAAGGTTGCTGCTAATGCAACATTTAAGACATTTTTGAGACTCTTTGACCTATGGATACCACCCCTTAAAATATTTTCGCTTAATTTAATTGACTTTATACATGTACACGCACGTCAATGTCATAGATGCTACTTACGTCTGAATCTTCTGATCCGTCTTTAGCTGGCTTAGGTCCTTTGACTTTTGTTTCAGGGTCACTTTCATACTCCTCGTCAGAATAACCTGCCATTAATAAAAAATATTATTACTAGTTTAAAAACAAAGTATGTTATGTAGTGTCTTTCAAAGAAAACGAAGATGGAAATACAAAGGATATCGTCATATCAACAAAGAAATTATTATTACCAAAAATAGCAGACTACATGCTTCACGACGAAAATATAATTAACGCGTAAAATCTACTTCATAAAAGTTACGCAACCGATCATATTGGTAGGCAATCATCACAGACAGACCACATGAGGGACATCCATATATTACATCACACGTTATTGGGAGGAGGGGGTCAATGACAGCGTGTGACAAGGGTGGGAGGTGGTCATAAGCTTTGTGACGTGACACATATACAGCTAGTGGCCGTCTCTCTTGGCTTAAATATAAATTTCTATATATGCAAAGGCTGATACTTTTGTTCGCGAAAATGTTAAAAAATTACATTTATGCCTACATCACTACGTCACACCTAGTGATGTGCCGTAAAGAAACAAAAAATGAAAGCTTTTACTCAGACGCCGATTAATTATTATAGGCAATATCCTGGCAGCTCCATTCTAGTAATAAATAAATATTTAAACGGACAAATCACACAGATTGAGCTAGCCCCAAAGTAAGTTCGAGACTTGTGTTATGGGATACTAACTCAACGATACGATAACGATATTTTATAACAAATACACATATAGATAAACATCGTAATATCCATACATATACAGGATTAGATTGAATCCATTAGCAAATGTTAATGGACTGGCTCAGACCACAAATCTGAACAACTTTCATAACTTTCAGCCGTTCCATAAATTTTGGCCAGTTCCACTTTTGTATGAAAGAGAAGAATTTTTTTCACGATGTCGAAGTTGGTCTCATAATGAAAGTTGTTCAGATTCGTGGTCTGAGTCACTCCTTAAACGTTTGCTAATGAATTCAATTTTACTTGTATGGATAACATTCGTAATGGTAACAGGCAAGGTGCACTCTCTGGCGCAGCAAGTGGAATGGTCCTTTCGTGCCAATATCCGAGAAACTCCCGCCCGGACATGAGTTACCATGGCAGACCTGGAAGTCTTTAAATAAACTTCGGACTCAGGTCAGCCCGATGTAAGAAAAATCTTTCCAGGTGGGGATTCACAACTAACTCCGACCAATTATGCGAATGTGGACTTCCACAAACAATGTCCCACTTGTTGTCCTGTTCCTTGTGCACCTGTTCCTGTACATTGGATGACCTAACGACAGCAAACACTAACGCCATTCAAGTGGCTGAATACTGGAAACAAAAAATATAAAAAAGGTATGCCACCGACACGAAAAGAAAAGATAAGTGGTAATAAAGCAGTACCTCAGTGGTGGTGGCTGAAAATCAGTGGTTTGCTCTGCGAGCAAACGCATCACTGAGCTACTACCTTTTGTTATCGTTGTGGCACACATCCTAAAATCGATTTGTTTTACCGTTTTAATGTTATGTTTTGTTTAAATGTGTGTGTCTATTCGGTAATAATAAAGCTTTTATCTATCTATCTACCTCTGTTGTGCAGTTTGACGGCGGCGGAGCGGCGCGGGCGACCGCCGGGCGCGGCGGGAGCGCTAGCGGCCGCGCTACGGGCCACGCCGCGCGCGTGCGGAGAGTTGGCCGTGGGCTGCTGGAGGAACGCCACCAGCCGCGCCGCCAGCTCCGACGCGCCGCCTGCAGCACATACTCTATTATGCTTCTTGGCGGGAATTTCGGCGACTGCACGCTTTTAGTGTCGGATTGTTTTGCAAATTGCTTCATAATCCTTACTAATATTATAAATGCGAAAGTGTGTTTGTTTGTTTATTTGTTTGTTTGTTTGTTACGCTTTCACGCCGTTACTACTGAACCGATCATCATGAAATTCTGCATACAAGTTCTCTGGAGTACGGAGAAGGACATAGGCTACCTTTTATCCAGGGAAAAAGTACTATTCCCGAGGGCGATCCCTCAGGAATAGTACTTTTTCCCGGGATAAAAGCCCGCGCCCACCCACGGCTCCGCCCGCGTCAATGTCGATACATTGACGCGGGCGGAGCCGCGGGCGAAACCTAGCGTGAAATATATGTGAAAAAAAACAGCCTCCGTGGTCCAGTGGTTAAGGCGTTTACCTGTTGACCCGGGGGTCGTGGGTTTGATTCCCACCGGAAGCATACTTTGTTTAGTTGTTTCCAGTTTGGTTAGGACATTGCAGGCTTGAATCACCTGATTGTCTGATAATAAAGATGTTTCCGTGCTTTGGAAGCCACGTTAAGCCGGTGGTCCCGGCTGCTATCTAGTCGTTAAAGGAACCACATCAGAGGCCGAGAGGCGGTTCCGAAGAACTCTGACGATCGGTTCAGTAGTTACGGCGTGAAAGCGTAACAAACAAACTCACTTTCGCATTTATAATATTAGTAAGGAAGTAAGGATTGCACCCATGCGCAACCAGGGTCCGGGTCACTAGTCTTTACATAAAAACATTGAATGTTTAGTTTCAGTATACAAAACACGTCGGTTTTCTGTGTGTATGAGTATGTAGCAATGCTGACAGAACGTTACCTTTCTTGTCGAGGTCCAGCATCTCACACATGGTTCTTAACTGCTTCATTTCCATTTTGCTGGTCTCTTCCAGCTTGGCCTTGTAGTCCGATGAGCCGATGGTCCATTCATAGCCTTTGAACTTCTTGATGTTACGCTTCACATTGCGGTCGAGGCATAGTTGCTGCATTTAAAAAGTTGGTATGTAATGAAACCCATGTAACATTATTAAAGAGTCTCAATATTTTATCTCATTCCTTTTAATGCAAGGAAATATATTTTTTTATTGAAATTAGGTAAATGCCAGTTTTTATTGAAATTAAAACCAGCCAAGTGCGCCTCGGGCCACGCGCGGTATCGGGTTCCATAGTTGCATTTCACACATGCCAACTTAGAATAGCGCTTTTTGTTTGTGTAAATTTTCCTTCTTCTAGTTACTAGAATCTAGTACATTTTATAAGTTGGTCGACTATAACTCTTGGACTTGTAAACCATTATGTATCTGCTACGACACTACTGCCCTTCCCGTATTTTTTTTAGTTATCCTTAAACAACCATTTAGCTTGCGGGGGGTTGGATATCTTTCACAACAAAATGAAAACCTAACTGGTTTCTTCTTACACTGATTTATCGGACTCAGCGCAGTATGACACGGAACTTTGGCAGTGTAGTCGCAACGACGATATTCAATGCTACCGACACGCTCGCGGTCTGCATTATTCAACAATTTACCAGACATTCAGCGCGAGAAGGAACCCAGCCTTAAAGCTGTCTTATGTTTTATGCATGAAAAATATTGAAGTAAACTCTTTCAGAATATAGCACTACTACATCACATCATAAGAAGAAATTACACGAAATCTTACGTATTTTGTCAAGTCTAAGGGTCTTAAACTACACTTACGCCATACAAGTACTGATGTAACAGCTTCTGATCCTGCGTCTTGAACCGCGATAGCGCGACTTCAACGGTGCCGATGTGGCCGAGAGGGATGCCCTTGCCGGCCGGTAGCGGCACGGGGGGCTCTGTGGGCTGCAAACAAACACAGTTGACTCAAGGAAGCATTGAAAAATTGGTCTCAACCACGGGTCTCAACTACTCAGAACCATACCTACTGTCGATCGAGCTTATAAAGGATTTTGACACAATCTCTCGTCTAAACTCCTATAATATTATTTTAGCAAATTTTGATATTTTTAAATTTCCGTAAATCCTCTACTAGGTCGAGTAACGACCCTACCTTCTAAAAGCCTCAACGGATTTGGACGTTTGACGTAGATATATAGGCTATATTTCTATAAAAAGGCAGTCGTTTTAATAAAAAAAAGTGCTTGTTGCGATTAGTTTGAAGATATAAGATTCAGCTGTCCTGCTGTAGATCTAAAAAACCTAGCACAGCTGATGCAACCAGGAACGCGCTCTGATAGTTACCTCTTTCTTGGGCTTCGGTTTTGGCGCCTCGTCTTCCTCTTCCTCCTCCTCCTCCTCTTCCTCGCCTTCCTCATCACCTTCTTCCTCGTCTCCTTCCTCATCGTCATCTTTAGCCTTCTTTGCTGGTTTCTTTACCCTGTTTTACAAATAAAAATAGGTTAATGTATTAACTTCCTAGTCAGCGTCTAATTCAGCTGACAGGCTATATATATAGGCAAAGAATTTATACACTACGCGAAAAGAAACGTCACGCATGTGTGCACGTAAAATCTCTTGCGATGTGTGGGTGTCTGGATGTGTGCGGGGGCATCGAGAGGCGCGCGGGCCCCGGAACGGGCCGTCGCCGACTGCCTTGGTCGAGGGCTGTGTGTTTGTATTTCTCGCACGGCTCGCACCGCAGGCACGAAATGAGTAGTAAGTTCTTGTTCCGTGGTATCAATCCTAGCGCTTATACGCCCCGACTCAAATTTACCGGTGCCCGAACTCTCACGTACAGGGAATGTCACCACTGCGCTATAGAAGTGCATTTCGCGAAAGCCGGTCGGTAACGCGAGCACTCTGGGACAGAAGAATCTAGAAATACTGAAAAGTTTTGGTACCCAGCTCGTAGATAACTGTAGACAAATAACTGATAAAACTAAGTACTTATTTCCCGCCAGGGATGTAGTACCCAAAACCTCTAGGTTGGTGGAGTATAGTGTTAACTAATGTGCCTCAGAAGCCGTAAGTTATGGTTGTATAAACCGTTGCACAGTGGTTCAGCAGTAGGACATAGGGCTCCAATCGCGATGTTCGATTTATCCCCCCTTATCTTGGTCTAATACTCATTATTAGATGTACTACTAGGATACATAAATAGATTTGCAATTAGTTGTTTATTAAATATACTTTTGTGCATCGGAAGTGAACACATCTAAAGTGCCATTGTAATTGTTATCAGAAGTGCTCATTACGGTAATCGATAACACGTGATTTTTCCAAGAAATTCTTGTTTGTTGTTTATTTTATTGTGATGGATATTCATGTTGAAGGTATGGACTATTATTATTATGTGTTTATTATTTCATTGCATGAAACATATTTTTCTGAATAAGGTTCTACGCCAAAGCATGACTTGGATCTTTTTTTAAAGTATATATATTTTTACTGAAACTTTTAACTATGTTGCCGCACTTTGCCGCATTTCAGTTATATATCAAAATGTTTGTTTATATCTGTACTTTAAAATAAGACTAAATTTAGCTGCATCCATTTGCGTCTCCGCATGATATTGAGGGTCTACATCTCTACGACTAGTTTCGTAGCACTTGCTACGAGATTTTATTTCTTTATTTATAACACTAATCTGAGGATTTCTTTTGTTTTAGGTTCTGCTATTAAGTGTTCTTTCACAAGAATGCTTGTACTAGATGCTTGGCTGTCTATTAAAGAAAGTTCGACCGATAGTGAGCGACGTGATCATGTTGTTCAAACTCTAACGAGTTAATGCCAGATGTTGAATATTTGAACATCGACGTCCTAAATAATAAAATATTCAATCTTTGTAAAAGAATGGCTACCTATTGGAAGCAAGTTCATCGATCACGTTCAAAAATGGTGACTAAATACAGTGACTGGCTTGGTGAAATTGAAGTTTGTGTTCTGTCTGCGGCAGCCAGTTGCGACCATACTGTGAAGTCGGCAGATAGTGAAAAGCCTTCTACAAGTGGCCTATATAGAAAGGATTTCGAGGCTTGTAGTAAGAGAACAAAACGCCGCAGGATAGCTAAGTTAGCTCAGGTAGACGATTCTGCAATAAACCATTTGTTGAGTGATTCTAGCCGATCTAACACTACTTCTGCGGAATTTAACGTTACTGAAGTGTTATCATTAATAAACGAGGCTAAATTAACAAAACACCAGTACCTACTACTTAAACAGTTCATAAATTCACAGTTACCAAATGCTTTGCCGTCGTATCATAAATTGTTAGAGGCCAAGAAACAGTGTTATTTACTAGAAGAACGTATCACGGAATCATCCGCCGAAATTGAGTTACAGTCACTGCTAGATCATACAGTATCCCGAATACTGGAATCTTAAAAAGACGTGCTTGATAATGTTGATATTACTAAAGAGTTTTTTTAAATTGGTAAATGTGGTTTTGACGGGAGTACTGGCCACAGTGAATATAAACAGGCTTTTTCAGATTCTATTATGCAAGATAGTAGTTTATTTGTTAATTCATACTGTCCACTTCGTTTAATTTGTAAATCAAATAATCATAGTACTTTTAAATTGTTGTTTGATTGTTTTTTTAGGTACTCATTAAAATATATAACGTCAAATGTTTTTATTTTAAATATGTATTAATTTTAACAGTCATACGAATCTATCATTTATTTGTAACATATATTTATTTTTAGATAAATTATTACTATATTATTATACACGGCTTTTTTATCTAAATTATCCTTGGTTGATCCTTAAATAACGTAAACAAACATTTTCACATGAATTTGGCTGATTGTTACCAAGTAATATACGAATGACCGCCTTCCTTAGAACATTGAACCACTGTGCGTTGAGATCATATTAGTGTTTGTATGAGTATATGCCCGGCTAAAAGGTAGAAATAGGCGAGATAAAAATAAAGATACAATACGATCTGTCGTGAAACTGCTTAGAATAAATGTATAAATGAATTATGAATAAATATATAAATGAATTGTAACGACTTACTTTTCTTTAGGCTTTTTCTTTTTGTCATCCTCGTCCTCCTCCTCGCCCTCCTCTCCCTCATCGTCCTCCTCCTCTTCTTCTTCATCTTCTTCTTCCTCCTCTTCTGTGTCCTATGAATGCATTTATAAATTTACTTTTAATGTCACTTCAAAGACAAAAAAATGTGTGTGAATTGGGCTTTAGGTTGGTGTTATTCTCACGCAGACTATTGGCAATGCAGATCATGTTATGGAAACGTTGTTCACGCCGAGAAACGAAGCAAAACAGCTCGCACTTTTTATAAAAGCATTATAAAATTTAACTTTATATATATAAAATGTATATTTTTGTATCGTAAATACAAAAATATATACTTTCATTAGGAGTACATAGAAAATGTGTTGCGCCGCTACATTGCCGGCAGACGCGGCCCTCAAAAGCGGCTAAGCTGTGTGACGAAGTTCGATGCCGCGAAGCTGAGTTTAAAGAAATTGTGGCGACTTGTCTGTACTGTTCAGTCCAGGCTTCGAGTAGATTTATAGAAGTTCAGACGAATTCACAGGTGAAATATGACGATAGACTGGGCTCTTGTAAATAATCAATCTTCTTGCAGAATAGAGAGAGAAGGAAAAATTAAGAACTCGAGACGAACAGACACGTTCCATTGTCGCGTGGTGTCTTGGTGTGTAGCGAAGTGTCGCGCTGCCAGCGGCTTTGCGTTGCATCTTGCGGTGGCAAAACTACCGGCCTTTTCTAGCAACATCTCGTTGTGTCGCGTATTGGTGTGTACTGACCCTAACGCTGACTAATCGCACTAATCGTACTTCGACGTTAAGTATTTAAGTTCTTGTCATACCGAGGTATGATAAAACCAAATAAGAAATGTTCGCGCTAGACCTGGCGCTGCCTTAGCATCCCGATGATGGCCTAAATTAGTTATGTTCATTCTTTACTAATCTTTACGATAGAAAAATATAAACTGTGCGCAATAAGCATTTTTGCAATACACCAATCGTTGCGAAGGACGAGTTAAGTGTCGAGTGCAAGAACAATTTTCTTATTTAGAATTGACCACTACTTCATAGGAGGTACTTCAATGTTTAACCTCGCCAGAGAATATGTTGTATCGTTATTTATTTCCTATCATTCCCGACTATTCAGTCAGATTTTTCAAGTTGTCCAAAGGCATCTGAGATAGCTTGACGACTGCCATCAATGATGACAGCCGAGACCAACAGCGTAACGATACCTTCTTACACAAACATATGACAAACATACGTAGCTTAAAAACATCTAGCGAAATGGATTTTTATAATACTCCTACCTCTTTCTTGGGTTTTTTCTTGGGTGCTGGCTTCTTAGAACCCTTGTCGTTTTCCTTTACATCATCCTTGTCGTCGTCATCATCATGGGTCTCACCGTTCTCCTCCTAAACAATGCAATCACATTTTTGTTTTGAACCAGTGTATCTTACTCGAAACTTATGAACAGTCAAAAAATAAATTCTGTATTTTTCTCAAAATGTCACTCGTAAAATATACCTCAATAGATAGATTTTGAAATGTTATTTTAAAAGTCAATTTCCCTCGACAAAGTCTTGAAGTGGCTATCCAGATCAACAAGCACAACTTTTCCTTTCTGACCATTCGTGTTTCAGAATTGGTTCCATAGAAAAAGTTTTCAAGCTGAAAAGCCCTACCGAGCGAGGCTAAGTCAAGTGATAATGTTTCTGCCACTTAACCTCAGAAATGTGTGAAAATCATTTTCACACATTTTACTTCCAAATGCATTTACAGACCTTTTTGAGATCACTGTCAGCTTTTCCGTCTTTCTCGTCCTTGGAGTCGTCTGCAGCCGCGTCGTCGCTTTTGCCATTCTCAGTGGCTTTTGCGTCGCCTAAGGATAAAAAATAAACAACGATTTTAGTCAATATCGTACAAGGTACCTTTTAAGATTTGTACCATGTTATAAAAAAAGATATGTCAATCAATTTAAGCTAAAACATATTACAAATGACCGTTAAAGCAAATATCTATCTAAATAACTTTTCGTAAGTCGGTTAGCGGCTTAACTATCTATTAGACCGTCGTCCGAACTCCTAACGCGATTTTCTGATTAAGGTTTAAGATAGTGTTTGGGGACTATAATATATGGATGGATCCAAACTGTTCAGAGCAATACTGACGATCATCCTTATAAAGAATTTTAAAACAATTACTTCTAAAAAACATTTCAGACTTCCTCTATTCGCTTCCTAACAGGATGTAAGAAATGTACATATATTTATGATCAACAATGAAGTGCCTACAAATATATTTTGTACATCAGAAAATCGCGTTGGGTCGACGGTCTATTATGTATGTCTAACTAAAGGTTGATTCAGAAGTTGATTCAGCAAAACTAGCAACTGTCGCGCATTTTGTATGACATCGCAACTGGTCGCTCCGAGGCCTGTCTTACACTTGCTAATTTCACTGTCACTAATGTCGAACCTCAAAGTCATCCATAAAAGACTTAGATGAGTAAAGGGCTATAGCGAAAGCGGCACGATGTCGCGGTGTAGTAAGGTCGTAATCCACTTATACAACTCCGCTCCCACCCGACAAATGAAATATCATTCAAGTATATCATCAGATCGTGTCCTTTATCTAAGTTGTATCCCAATATAATATCCTCCCATGAAACGAAGAATCTTGAGAGTCCTTTGTCTAGCAGTGGACTTCTTACGGACGAAGTAATGTTGATGAATTGAGTGCTGTTTAACAGTCTTCCATGACGTCTCATTCCAGCGAGCGAGGTGCATACATAATGGGACTGTCTTATAGCTTTTGTTAGTATGCAAAAATAGTTTAATGTGATTGTTATGTTTTACACCACGCTTAAATTATAGTACAAAATACTCAAAAGCATTAGTAGCATATCCACACAAGAGCTTTTTAGTCTGCAGCTCAGGGCCGCGTAGGAATTAACGGCCCTCATTAAGTATTCAACTAGAGATGCCACATTTGCTCATCTTTCTTATGGTGGCATGGACGGGATTGTGCTATACAAATTGTGATCCACACATTAGGCGCCTTGCAGTTCACCAAATTACGACTTAATCTTAGTCAATAATAAAGAACGACAGGCAAGAATACTTGATTATTTAAGGCACCCTCAACCTCACGGTCCGGCCCTAAAAATATTGAAACTAATGGCGTTCAATATTGTTCTGTTTAAATTACGTTTTCGAGAATATTTGAGTATTTGGGCGTAACTCTGAAACCGCGCCCCAACAGTGAAAAAATTTTGATAAGAGACTATAAACAAGCAAAATGAGAACTTCTATCATTCACATTATGAAAATATTTCTTCATTCTTACTAGGCGCATTCCAAAAATATTGATACGCGAATATTTAAATACGATTAATATCTACTATATGGAAATTTAGATTTGCGCGATTTGTAACTAATTACGTATTTTTTCAACCTAGGTCAGTAGAAAATGTAAGTGGAAGACTTAGTGTCCCACTATCAACTACTCTTCACGCAAATACCGTAACCTGCGCCTATTTGCTAACTCAGTGACCAACGTTTTGATAGTCACTTCAAAATACATTGCGGGTTTCCTATGATTGACAATTTTATTAAAGATATATAAAACGTAATGTACTTTGAAATGACTATTAAAACGTTGTACACTGAGGCAACACTGATAGCAAATAGGCCGGCAGATTGCGGACGTTCTTGCCAAAGGACAAGTCAGGTTCACGAAACCGGCGAGCATGCATGAAAAGAGTGAAACGAGAGAGGTTTGTAAGGATCGTAGCAAGTGGAGATCGTAGTCTTTGCCTACCCCCATTGGAAAGACGCGTGATAATATGTTTGTATGCAAGTAGATCCGTAGTTAGAAGAAGTATCAAAATGTTTTTATTGTTCAATTTATTTCAATAAGCTATGTAATTAATAAGACATTGCTTTTGTAAATGCGGAACGCGTGCGATGATAAAAACTTCCTAAGGATATCCCCCGCCCGCTTGAGATTTTTTCACCATATTTTATTTCTTTTTTTATTAAGAGTACTTCCTAAGGGGTCAACAACGTATTTACGGTACAATAGGTATTATTTCTGGTCTCTAAGGCTGATTTCAAAGTTTCGGTTTCGGCGCATGTCACGGACGCAAATTCACCTTACCACGAGTTACGGAGAGGCCGAAGAGTCGAGGGTCCATACCATACTTATATGAAAGAGTTGACCTTGTAGATTTATATTATTAACATGATTTACATCTCTGTACATGTTTAATCAATTCAATACTAATAATAAATCTGTGAGGGTTGATCATGGAGTAAGTTGTTTTTTTTCTGTATGTATGTATGTGAGTATGTACGTATGTTTATACATATGTACGCGAACGGAGTCGCGGGCACAGCTAGTATTTTAGATAGATTCGACAAACCGAATGTCGGTTTTTGTTTTCGGCAGAATACCTATATCCTGTTTAGATCGGTTCTTAAAAGTATATGTTATTACTCCAAGTGATGTAATTCCACAATTAAGCGTTATCAGTGCACAGGCCGCGAAGATTTTTGATAAAAACTGCTTACAATACGGTGACAAGATAAACTTGTGATAAAAACGCTGCCTTATAATCGGTGCGACGTCCGATATGCTAAATGATCACAATAGTAGGCTCGATTCGTTGATACGAGCCCGAAAGCCCAATAAGTATAAGTTTTATTGTATGTTAAGCAACTCCGAACGTGGTACACACTTGGATTGCTGAGTACACGGGGCTTTGCTCAAGCTATGTCTGACGCTTTTAAGCAGTCTTAATAAATCTCAAAAGCTATATATCTAGCCGTGCGAGGCCAGGGCGGGTTTGCTAGTCTACACTTCTACACTAATTTTATAGAGGAAAGATTTGTTTGTTCGTCTAATTGCTTTGAATATAGGCTCCGAATATACTGGACCGATTTAAAAAATTCGATAATGTAACCCAAGGTGTGAAAAAAACAGGCAAAATGCGAGTTGGACCCGCGCAACTGGGGTTCCGTACCGTTATCTATAAAAACGGCAAAAAAAAAATCTGTTGTATGTATGGGCCTCCTTAATATTAATTCTATTTTTATTTAATTATTTATTTTTAAAGTGAATATATAACTAAATGTTCTGTGAATATTTTAAGCGTATACCTGTTGAATGTTTGTTGTATGGGAGCCCCCTAAATATTTATTTTTTAGTATTTGTTGTTATAGCGGCAATAGAAATACATCATATGTGAAAATTTCAACTGTCTTACTATTACGGTTGATGAGATATGTACGACCTGGTGACAATCGGAACGGACAGACAGACGGACAGCGGAGCGATATTAATAGGGTCCCGAGTTTACCCTTTGGGTACGGAACCCCAAAAAACATTGTAATACCTACGGGGCGGGCTGCTAGTAATTAAAGCTAGGCGAGGCGATTAGTAACAAACGCCAAAATAAATAAAAATTCTGGACCGCGATCACAGAAGTAATAGTTGTGGGGGACGTGCGGCATGTCAAGTGCCCAATTGTTATTCGAATTAGACTTGAGCTTTTTACTAAAGCTTCAAATTATATTGCACAGTTTAATTCGGGCTTCTCCAAAATGGCTAAACGTGCAACGTTATATTCGTATCGTAGGTGCGTTACTTGTTTCTGTGTTGGGGCCAATAGGGGTCCGATTTTAATCGTAGCTCAAAAATGTTCAGTTTCAGTAAAAGGAAAGACATGCCATTCGCACAGGCCAATCCGCGAAGAAACCCGTCTTTCATATAAGCGATGGTCTGTTACAGTCAACGACAAAAGGAAAGGATGAGATGACAAAGCAAATAAATAAAGGCAAAATAAAAAAAACACGTATTTTTAGTTCTGTCGAAATAACAAGGCTAAAGCTATTTACCCTTGTTATTTCGACAGAAACTAAAGTTATGGAGTGGGGGCTCGCTACCTACACCTACGTCATGCTTTTGTACTATAATCACACAGATCCGTGACGTCATGACGACATTATTTTTATAAGAATAATAAACCGAACAGTCGGAATCGCATGAGAAGGGTTCCATGTTCCATACAATCACAAAAATACCTCAAAAACACTTTTGTTTTGATGCAACCTCCCTTATTTTTAATTTATATACCTATTGTGCAAAAAAATTAAGTCTACTTATTACAGCAATAAATACAACCCTGTAAACAGACGGACGGTTTAGTAAGAGGGGCTCATTATTACTCTTTGGGTATGGTATGGAGCCCTAACAGCAAAAATACGGTTCCAGTATTTTTCAACGTTAACAAAGTCATCCGTTCTCTGGTGATTTGATGAAGTAGCCTGTTCAAAAATAATCTGTGACTATGACACTTTACACATGAATATTGTAAGTAATTAGGTACTTACGCTGTGCGTTACTAACGCTACTGCGTCATCCGTCATCATCGGTCTACTTTTTCGTTGCTGTACTTATTGATTTAATAGATTGTTGAGGTTTATAAAACCTTATAAGAAGTCAAAAGGACTAAGCAGCTTTTGTCGGTAAAGTCTACAACAAGGGGTATATTTTCTGATTTTTGTGTTCACAAGTACCTGCAGGTTGCTGCATGCCAAATTTGAGCTTTCTAGGTCATCTAGAATTGGGATAGGTTTTCAATCTGTCAGTTAGTCAGTCAGTCACAAAAATGTCAATTTTTAGGGTTCCGTACCTCAAAAGGAAAAAGACGGAACCCTTATAGGATCACTCGGTTCTCCGTCTGTCTGTCTGTCTGTCAAGATCCTTTTTCTCAGGAACGCGTAAAGGGAGGTATCAAGCTGAAATTCATATAGTAGTCTTGAGTATTTATCAAGTCTACTGTCCCTTGGAGCTGTGAAAAAATCTAACTTCTAAGCCAACGCAATCAAAAAATACAGGGGTTATGCCGCAAAATTCAGTGCGTTTTCGACATTCGCAGGGGAATCAAACGAGTACTTCCCATGAACTCAGAATCTTGAAATTTGGTACGAAACAACGTCTTATAGCACAGATATAGGAAAAATTGCGAAAAGCATACATTTTGAGTTGCATCATATACTTAATAAAAATATTTTTTATTATATAAAATGTACGGAACCCTTAGTGCGCACTTGGCCGGTTTTTTGACGTTACATGTAAAATTTGGAGTTCTTGTTTATTTAGAAAAGAGAATTTATGTTCAAAAGATATCAAGTCATGAAGGGTTACTCCAAATGGACTGCTCACCAGTTCTTGGCTTACTTGGCTTGTCATGCTCCCGCGCGTCTAGATAGATTTGCTGTATTTTTTTTTGTAGGGCAGTCGTATTTTATTAATTTCTTATTGAAAAACACATTCTATGGAGTTGCCGGTAAAAAAAATTGCTCCAGTTTCTTAACTTTTCAAACATATGTTGTATTTATTAGTGAAAATTATAAAAATACCAAGTACAATGATAGTTAGACACAAGAAAATAATAATGAAAATTAATGACATTAATATATGTTTCAAGAGCCTAACTTTTTTAGGTTATTAGGAATGTTTCTTTTTTTTTCAGTTTTTTTATCAATTTTGAAAACATACTGTATATGATGTCCATGGGCGACGGTGACCACTTTCCGTTAGGTGGCTCGTCTGCTTGTTTGCGGTTAAATATAAAAAAACTACAATCAATGACATTTCACTCTCTATGAACATCGCACCGGCCCGCTCAACACGGGACGCCTATGGTGTACTTACCTCATAAGACTCAATAGCCAATACCCTCGGCATTCTGGAATGCTTTGCAGGTCTCTAGGAACTCTGTGATAAACAGAGGTTCTTGACAGGTTGGATAAGCTTAAGTCACATCAATAGCTATTCTCTATATCTGCTTTTCATTGCTGTTAGATAACCAAATGCATCTATTATTATGAATGACAGCAGCAATGTATGAAAGACAAGAGTCAGTAAGAATTTGTGATGTGTCCCTGGAGAGTGAAATGTCATTGGATACAATAAGTCTTCAATAAACAAAAAAAGTTAGGCATCAAAAAAAGTGGTTTAATGAATACAGCAGCCCCCAAGTTAGTTGCGATGTAGATGAACACCAGCACACGGATCACTAGACCACATGACTTTTGCCCTGACCTTCCAAATTTGGTGGTTTCTCGTCCGTTTTAGGTTGATCTACATCGGCTTTACCTTGGGCCTCTGGCTCTGGAGCCAGGGACTCACCCTTAGAGTCCTGGGAAGACTCATCTTCTGTGGTGTGTCCGTCACCTGCTCCGGATTTCTTGTCTTCATCCTGTGTGAAAAGTGTAAGACTTTAGTACCAATTAAAAAAATAATTATTACTAATACAATGGGTACTTTTAATATTTGAATTGAATTTATTACTCTGAACCAGATACTCAAAAAATGTTAACTAATGACAACTCAAATTCTCCTGCTGTTGTCTTCCTAGGTAATTGTCTAGACAGAGACAAGCGTGATTTGAGAATGATTTTAGTTGTTGCTCTTAAGATGGTTATGAGTATTCAGTCGTTATATTACTAATATAGCTTTATTTATTTTAATTCTTAGATTTAGGTTTTATATTATTATTTAAAAAAAAAAAATAACAATAGTAAAAACAATTATATGAAACTATTATGTATGATTATATATACTATATTTGTATTTCTCCCTTTTTTCCTAATTAGACAGATCATAGCCATAGCATGAATTATGATTGGTTTGGATGATATGGCATATATTAAAAATAGCAGCTTTTGTGAAGTGTATAGCGTATTTTTATTCATATGTAACCTAGTAACATAACTGAGCTGCTTCAGAGACTTTTCAGTGTAACACCTGTAGCAGAAATATTAATTATTAAATTTTAAGTCTTCAATTTACTTACACCATTCTGGTGTAAGTAATAAACATTTTTGCAAAATATGATTGAAGTTGATGCTTAGAAATAATTTTGTAGTAATGAATGAAATGCTTCAGATTGAGCTGGCTGAGATAGGCTAATATACAGGGTGTTAATTTTTGTTAAGTAATCATTGGCTTAACACAATAGAGGTAGTAAGTATACAGGAGGATGTTTAGTTTTTGCATTGTTCTTAGTGGTTTTCTTGAGTCAAAATGGGTATTCTTTACACTACTCTTGACCAGCATTGGTTTTCTTATTATGAGGCAAGTGTAGTCTTCAATATAATTTCAGTCTCATGTTTGATGTAGGTTCAAAGCAGGAAATATACCTTATACGCTCATTATGTTAGGGGGCTTAGCATTTTTTCTAATCATCTTACTTGAATTCTTATGATTATTGAAGCTACACATAATTACTTTTCAGGAAAAGGGTGATGGATGACAAATTTTGAGAAAATTATTAGGTAGTGCAATTATATTACAAACAATTCTATATAAATACTATGCACATAAACATGCCAGTCACCATATTAATCTTTGAGATACATCTGAGCAACTAACATTTGATACATTTCTTATTAGTTCACTAAGAAATTAGAGTTTTGCACCTTTGATGTTTTACATTTACAAAGATTTATAAAGACAGGTATCTAATACTAATAATAAATTGTAGTTAGAAAGTTTTTTCTTCGTTTTGTTCAAGTTTTGGTCTTCAAATACAATATTTTTTCTAGACTGTTGTCAAATCTGCATCAAACCAACTGCCTAGCGTCAGTCTGCGTATGCCGCCAAGCAAATATCAACTTTAGTTACATAGTTCATAAGTCATAGAATACAATGCTGTGAACATTTACAGTCATATAGTATACAGCTGAATACATAGCAACTACGTATGTATGTTACATCGAGACTCGGCGGTTGTCTATACCGATCTATGCAATTTTTAGCTATCTGAGTTGGAGTACATCTTGGATTTCATCATAAATCATTTCCTAGGCAAAATTACACAATTCATAAAGACAAGAAAATCGCAATCAATATGAACAAAAAAAAAACACTGAAAAAAATAAGAGGTCTGCAATAAAGGCCCCCGAAAGGATACCTGTTTTATTTACATCGCTCGCTGAGTTCGGAGCGCGAGTAATGAGATGCGAAGCGGCGGCAATGGAATAACAACATATCTGGCCGCCTTTGAAATTGAATAATCGCAAGAAACGAAATATCAAGGTCATGCGGATTTCCTATCAATGTCATACTATATCGTGCACATTAACAAAGGCCCTGCAACCAAATGCAAAGGGGCGGGGGTGGCAAAAATATGCGAATTTACGAAATAGATCCCATTAGAATCAGTTTCGATAACTGATCAAGATGGCATTCACAGTTTTTATTGCGAAATATTGATAAATATCACAACCCTCCGTGGCGTAGTTCCCGCGTTTAGCGGGAAGCGAACGTTCTGTCAGCCATGTTGCGACGCAGGCAAACATTAATGATATAACACGGAAATAACATCACTTCACTGGTCAAAATACATTTATTAGACGCGCACCATTACGTAGAAAATTAATACAAATACAAATTTCATAACTATACCTGATTATCACTGATTTTCGCTTTATCGGTATCACCCGACATTTTTCCTACGAAGAAATTGAAAGCGAATTCCAAAGCGTCTTCAAACACCGGACAATACAAATGCACGCACCCATAACATAGAAAAAAAATGGATGCGTTTTGTTTCGCTTTTTGCTGACTTAAAATATTTGTTTATTTATTTTGGAAATAATAGAAACTCAATTTATTACTTATTCTAAAATAAAGTGTCTGCGATTTATTAATTAGAATCAATACTTGGTTCCATAAAACATCGAAACAGTCAGTGTCAAAGAGATGGGCCGCTGCGCGGATAAATATCCAATCAGAGTAAATAGGTATGTACACAAAATGTATAAATTACCGCATTTTTATCATAACCTAGCTGTTGCCCGCGAATTCATCCCCGGCAATTTCTGTTATTATGATTAATTAAGTGTTTTTCTTAATATAGATGAATAATTTTCTCCCGTTATCAAAACATTTTTTATTAATGCTTCGCTACTATTGGTCGCAGCGTGATGTTTTATAGCCTAAAGCCTTCCTCAGTAAATGGACTATCTAACACAAATAGAATTTTCCAATTTGAACCAGTAGTTCCTGAGATTAACGCGTTCAAACAAACAAACAAACTCTTCAGCTTTCTAATATTAGTAAATATGATCATTAGAATAATTCTCCATACAATTATGGTTTGAATTCGCTATTTTATTTGTACACTATTCTTCACCGAAACCCAAACAACAAACTAAACGAGCAAGATATGTGATACTTGTTTGTGACATTGGGAGTTTTTAGGCGTCCATAGGCGAATTGAAAAAAAGGAACCCTTATAGGTTCGTTATGTTCGTCTATGTCCGTCTATACATCACACACAGCCACTTTATTCCAACTGCGGGTTGCTTTGCCTTTGCCATAAACATGTTTTTCAAGAATAAGGGAATAAAAGCAACAGTACCCCTGTCTTAATCAATTGACAACTTTCGTGTAACTATCGGCCTATTGCGATTACCTCCCAGCTCTCAAAGGTGATGTAGCGTGCGATAAACATCCAGTTTCTTGGTTACCTTGAAGATCGTCAGCTAATTAGTGATCGTTTACGAGTTGCGCCACGGGCGTAGTGCTGGTGATCTTTTTGTGTAAACTTTTTGTTTAAACGCACCGATGGGCATCCGCGATCAAGAACAAGGGAGAAGCACTGGCATTTAGTCTTGCTGTCAAAGGCTTTTGATCGGGTCTGGCATATGGTTCTTCTGGCGAAGTTACCTACCATCTTACGGGCTTTCTGAGGGACTATGCCAGTGAGTCGCTAGCTTTATTTCTGGGCGTTCAGTTGGTTGTTGACGGTTAATGCTCGGATATAATGCCCATTAATGCTGGCGTCCCTCAAGGATCTGTTTTATAACCTATGCTGTTTCTTCTGCACATCAACGACATGCTAAACACTAGTAGCATTCATTGATAAGCAGTAGGGGTGATGCATATTATGCAAGTCGTGCGAATATCCCTCAAGCACAGGTGGAAGAAAGCAGAATGAGACTTGTGTCTGACATTGAGATTGAGATCTCCATGAAGCAGTTTTCTGAATGGGGTAAACTGATCCCAGTTCAATTCAATCCTACTAAGACACGTGTTTTCCGCTAAGAAGACCCCATTTGACATATCACCGAAGTTCCAGGACACCCCCCTTACCATCTCTAAGAGTATTGGGATCCTTGGGGTCGATATTACGAAGGAGGTCAAATTTCGGGGCCCGGGGTCATCTGGAAGGTAAAGCCAAAATGGCTTCTAAAAAACTTGGGGTGCTCAATAGAGCGAGGCAATACTTCACTCCGGGTCACAGACTTTTGTTATATAAAGCTCAATTCCGGCCCTCACATGGAATACTGCTCTCATATCTGGTATGTATGATGCACATCAATACCAATTCCTTCCTCTTAATTCCATCCAACGCCGGGCAATTCGTATTATAGACAATCCCACACTCAGAGACGATTTAGACACCATCAATCTCCGGAGAGACGTTGGCTCACTGTGTGTATTTTACCGTCTATACTATGGGGAGGATTCTGAAGAACTATTTCAATTGGTGCCACCGTCATCTTTCTACCACCGTACCGCCCGCCACAGGAAGAAAGTCCATCCTCACATTCTTGATAATTGGGTCTCTAAAAATGTCAGAGCGTTACGTTCAAATTCTACCTGTGGCGAAATTTTTTCATCACATTTCATTATATGAATTAAGTTGGATACCACACTTCTAAATAGTGTAGAAATGGAGATTACGCATGCTTCGAATGCGTGTACCTATAATATGTGATAAACAAATTCCCCGCGGTGATTTGAAGCTACGGCAGCTCAGTGGTTGAGAGCATCGACGGGCTAGATGTCGAAGGTTGTAGGTTCAAATCCTACCTGTGGTGACATTTTTTCATCACATATTTTCGATTTTAAGCTTGAAGAAAAATATTCCTCAACCTGGCAGCTCATAAGACTTGACAGTCAACGTCATCACTTTTTGACAGCTTGACAATTACATTGACATTGTCATGTGATGATGCATGGCAATATTGCTTAGAAAGAGAGATGGGAGACAAATGCCTAATTCAATTTTTAGTAAAAGAAAAAAAAAGAAATCCTACATATGGATTTTTTTCCAAACGTCATAAAAAAATGCATTTTGGGTAAAAAAAATTGAAAACATTCTGGAAGTATTTACATTTACGGTACTTTCGATAGCATAAATAAAAACCATCACTTCCAGTTTGTAGTAAGTTGTCAATTTAGGAGATGCGAATGCGACGAAGAAACGAAAATAAATATGAATTTACATGCTTAAATAAACAGCGGCAAAAGTCAAAGCCCTTCTTTTGGCTTTGCCATTATCGGGTAAAAGCACTGTTAAATGGCGATTGTCCATTTCGGGGCCCAAGAATTCTATTACAAGTAAAAACAAAACGCGGGATTGAAACTACCATAGACAAAAAGATGCTTTTTTAGATAAAATACTAGAATATTTTAGTAGGATTCTCTACAATAAATGAGAAACACTACAATCAATATTATTTAAGTGTATTAATGGATGTTTTTCACTATTGTCTTTATTTTGCTTCACTCACTGCTGTTTGCAATAAAATAATTATTGATGCAATATAAAAATAAGTGACGCATCCACTGCCTGTCTATGTTTGTCTTTGGTCCGCGTCTTCCTCGCTCGTTTGCGAGACAAAGTCAAACCAATCCAACAAATTTTGGATCTTTTGATCCTTTTTTGATGGCTGGCGTATTTCACAATTGAATGTGTTTATTAGTTCAAACATGAGTGATTATCCTTCTATGGCTACGCTTCAAAATAATAGCCAGACGGCGGGATACGCGAATGCTCTACAACGTGCGAGATTGGTGAGTCTTTTTCTGCATAATCAGTGCTTTTGCACCATTTTAATTATCCTAGATAATATCTATGTCTTTATACCTTCTTTGCGATTTACAATGAATCTGGTTGATCCACCCTCTTCTGTCATTTTCTGTTTATCTTGTCATCTATCACTTTTACCTAACCTACATAAAATTTCTTCTTTTCTCTTCTAAAAAATCATTAGGAAAGTGTGAATTAGTGTTAACTATTGTTTTTAGATTTCAAGAATTGTTTTTTGTAGGTGGCAGCAAAACTTGTAGGTGGTAGCAAGAGGCCTTTGGAAGAAAGTGGATCTGCTGAGCCTATTGCGAAAAAGGCGGCTTCCGTAGACAATTCTTATCAACAACAACAACAGCAGCAGCAACAGCAAGCAATGAGGTTTGTTATTTTCAACAGCTCTTTATTACGATGTTTCCCGCCTTTTTTTCGACAAGATATTTTGTTCAAGAGGTACTTGTATGTAAAATGCATTACTTATATTGATATAACATTTTTTGTGAATAATTATCTGATGGATTCACTATTTTAACATGTATTTGATAAAATAAGAAATTATCCCTCATAGTCATGTGTATAGGAACTGTCATAACCGGTAGAAGTAGTATAATATTTATATTACTTACTATCATACTTTTATCCATTTATTATGAAAGCATAACTACCTTGGATAGCTGTTTATAAGGATGTGCTTCAGAATAGCTTATCAAGAACTCTGAGGATTGGATCTAATAGAACTAGCTTTGCTCCCTCTACAAATTGTTTTTTAAAGCACAGAGATGTAATATTAATTTCATATTTATATATTTTTAATTTTATTTCTTTTATAAGAAATAACTAAAATAGCATAAGAAACATGGTGTTCGTTGATATTGACAACTTATCAACAAAACCGTCCCCATCATAGCCTGAGTCCACCAAGGTTCTGTCCTCACTTTCTCTTAGAGAACACAGTGGAAGGCTGGAAGGCCTTCTCCATATCCAAAAAAAGGAATATGTTCTTTATTCTGAATTTTTTCATTACAATCTGTAGGGTCGTATAAATAGTCCATGGTTCCAACTCTTGAGACCTGTCGATACTCTGATCAGATCTGAGAGCCTTATCCCTTTAAAAAGCTTCATGGTGTGAGACATAATCTACTGAGTGCAAGGTTTCCCTCTGGTGTGTTGATCTGACATGCTTTAGGAATTGTAAATATGAATAAGCTTGTTCTGAAACGCTAGTAGTTTTTTGATTATGTATATTAAAACAATAAACAAGTATTATGAACTTGGAGCAATTCCGTACCGTAATCGTAGGATATTTTACTATTACAATAGATCTGGTGCTTTTTGCAGGGGAAATTGTACATTTCCCCCATTGAACAAGTACAGTTCTGCACACCTATATGTATACAAAACTTATACTGTCACCTGACTGTAATGATGACACCAACACATAAAAAATAAATAAACAGAGCCTAGAAGGAGAAGCCGGATTTATCGCTTGACCGATCCGAAATTGTACGGGCAACCATATGTGCATATGTTGGTAAATCAATCCGACAATTATATTAGAGTAAAATAAACAATAATATTACTTGCAAATTATTACTGTCTAAGTCATCGCGCCATTTTCTAGGTTTGCCACGTTTTCGGCAGCCAGCTGGTTTCCACATAGTGACCAACTTGGCCCACCTTTCCACTCGCATACGGGAGACACGGGAGACATGTACCGCCTTGTCCCACTTAAGCTGTGCTAAATTTATACCTATATCATTCATTTGAGTTTTGAGTTTGGAAATATTTACGACAAAAAAGTAGTAACAAAACAGCAACACCAGGACAGCTAGTATTGATTAAAAATCTTTTGACTTTTGAAATCCCTAAAGCCACTCTTGGGCTCCCAACTACTTAGATGACATTAGTGGTTCCGATCTGAAATTTAAACAACTTATAGTGGATATAGATGAGTCATTCAGTGACCACGGCCGGTGCAACCTGGTCGAAACAGTCTGGAGAAATAACGGTATGTTCGCTTCCCAATAATGCATTTAATAACCTTATAGTGGAGCGGGAGCGGCAGAGAGGGCGGCCGCGGCGGCGGCGGCAGCAGCAGCGGCGCGTATCGCTAACAATGGCGGTGGTCCGCCCGCGGGGCCACCTCAAGGCCCACCCGGCATGCAGGACCAGACGTTGAATGACTTCATCAGGGTCCCTGACAAAATGGTTGGACTCAGTAAGTATATATTTAAATTTTTTCAAGTGGTTAAGTTTTTGGCAGGAAAGGAATATACTTAACGAGGAATTTGTTATTAAGTTTTCTTTTTAATTATTTTTCTGTTAGTAAAGTAAAAATATAAAACTGGTTTAGTAGTTAGATATTTAAATAAATGTTTACAAAGTCCAAATTCGCGGGGTATTTCTTTATCTAATTTCTATTTGTTAGAAACCCTTCAAGTAAGGGTAGTGTCAAAGTAACGGCCGGTACTCATCCAGAATTGAAGGTAAGACATTTTTTTTCAGTTCTTTAATCTTAACAAACGCCAGAATTGAAACATAAACAGATAGGAAAATATTTTTCGAATTTATTTTTGTAGTTAAATATTAATAAAGCATTTTTTATCATACAGTTTGTTATAAGTAAATTGCAAGCCATCAAAAACTTTTCATGTAAAGTAACGCCAAGACATGTTCATATTGCTACTGTAAAAAAAGTTATCAAATCTTATGGAGCATTTACTTATAACTTATTTATATTTACTAACAAATTTTTTAAATTCGGTCCCTAATTTTTTGGCGATTTTGGCAACCACTCATAAGTGCTTAAGCAGTGAACAGGGGTGAGCACTGATCAGTGCTTCCGCATTTGCCAAGTTTTTTTTCAAAGATTATTAATAAGTACTTTATTGAAATAATATCCTAAGAATTCGGACTTTGTAGCACAGTCGAGGCCGAATCTATAAGGGAACAAAAATATTAAGAATAGATTTTGACATTATACTTACATAAATTTTTTAATTATTGATTATCCACATAAATAAAACTGTATGTCCATACAGGACAGGGGTAACAGTGAAACTACTATTAATTGTAATTTAAGGTCTCAAAACCTGTTTCCACAATAAAGATATTTTGATTTTGTAGGTAGTGACCCGCACTTCCGTTCTCTCGTCTTGGCGAGGGCACTGCCGTGCTTCTTAATTTTCATGATTATTTTCTGTATAGTAATAGGACGCGGCGGCGAACAAATCACCCGCTTACAAGCTGAATCGGGCTGCAAAATCCAGATGGCGCCGGATTCTGGTGGCCAGCCAGACAGGGTGTGCACGCTTACTGGCTCACGGGAGGCTATACAGAGGGCAAAGTAAGTAATCATTATTTGCTCCCTTCCTTACTCACTTCTCAGCAGCGTATTCCTGATTGTATAGTGTATGGTTAGCCGTAACATTTCGGAGTCTTGTTTGATCTAGCTTGTTGTTTTGCATTTTTCAAGGTTTGCTGCGAAACTATCAAAAACTGATTTAATACAGAGTTAAAAGATGAAATGGGTAGAATCTGGCACCTCCAAAAGTAACCATTGCCCCGTAGTTCTTTCTACAACTGGTGTTATACTAACTAAAGTCTCTTCAAACCATAAATCTTTCAACATACACCAAAAGACAATCTCCTTCAAATAGCAGTTTTATTGAATACATGCATGCTATGTCGCAAATTCTTACAAACATAGTCTTTCACTCTCACATCCACTCATTATCTGTAAAGATGATGCTTTTGCATGATAAGTAACTAATTTCGAAGACAATATAAAACTAACATACTTGTTTAAATGAAATAGTACAATGGTTGCCATTCAATAACATATTTTGTCGTGCTCCATGTCCTAGTGGTCATCAGGCCACTCTGGAGTTTCCGGTTTGATCCCCAGCCAGCACAAAATGGAAAATGTTCTTTTACAGATTGGCCTGGGTCTTGGATGTTTATCTATACATACATGTATTTTTTATAAATTATAGTATCGTTGTGTTAGTATCCAATAAGACAAGTCTCGAACTTACTTTGTGATTTGTCCCTATATATTTATTTGCTTATATCAGTGTATATTCTTTCTTTCATCATGAACAAGTAATGATGAACAAATCGCGGGCAAAAAGTATAGTGACTGCTTAACTCTTGATTTATCTGCAATAGTTGTCCTTCTCTCCCAAACCTTAGTACCTTCACTTTCATTATACATTTACAAATATTTTTAAATAACTAATTATTTTGAAACATAAACAATGTTCATAAATATTTTCGTTCCATAGGGAACTAGTGAATCAGATAGTGAACCACCGCGGGCGTGAGAATTCGTCGCAGTACCAGGATCAACCTGGCGGAAGCGGGGGCAGCGGTAACAGCATGCCGCCCATGCCGCGCGGGGGGGGCCTCGCTACTACTGTAAGTTCAATGAGGAACCTATGACTACATGTTGCTTGTAGTTCAAGCTTTGTGTAGTGGTAGTATGTACCTACCAAAATTTTATTATTAGGACCCCATGGAGTCGATAACAACTAGTTTTATATGTAATAGGTACATCTAACACAAAACGCTGACGCGGCCCGACACCGCCCTTATTTTAGCAAAACAACACATCTCATGGGTGCGCGTCCCCTGCAACTTACAATATATAGGGTTAAGAGAAATCTAGCTAATGCGATCAAAAGTAGTGTTAGAATATTCTAGACTACTTGTATAAAATATTCTTATTAAATTAAAGAATAAGATATGGTTAAAAAATTCTACGCGGGTAGGGTTTGACCCTGTACGCGTCGAAAATTTAAACCATATCTTATTTCTTAATTTAATAAGAGTATATCAAAATAGCATCGTAATAGCAAAAAATATTTGTATAAAATTTAATTATTTTGGTTTGTAACATTTGGTTTTGTAACTTTTAATTTTGTATACAGGAGGAAATAATTTTACCAGGCCCCAAAGTTGGCCTCATCATTGGCAAGAATGGCAAAACGATCAAGCAACTGCAAGAACAGTCTGGCGCTAAAATGGTTGTCATTCAGGATGGACCTAACACAGAATATGTAAGTGAATGTTATTTTACAGCTTGTCGAAAAGAAATTCAAATTTGGTTAGTGTGCTGGTTGGAAAGCGCCAATTAGACCATCCAGAATTCAGGATCCGGAATTCAGTCAACGGATAGTCAACGGACAGTTTAATCGCATTCAGGACGGTCGATCCGTTGTCAGGACAGAATGGCTTCCGACGTCCTTATCGGAAGCATAACGGAAGCATAAAGTGAAACCATCCGGAATTTAGGATCGACGCATGAGAGGGACGCCGCTATACGTTAGAAACGATACGATAATATCTCCAATCGCATCGCACGTATAGCGGCGTCCCTCTCACGCATTCAGGATGGCCAACGGATGGCTTACTCAGGACGCGCAGTCTACGTTCAGGACACGTTCCGGACGGTGTAATCAGGAGCTCTGACGACTGAATTTCTTGTCCTTATCGGATGCTGAATTCCGGATCCTAGATTCAGGATAGTATAATAGGCGCTGAAATCCCCATCTTTAACTGTAACACATGTTTGATAAATAAATATATGGGGGTTTATGAGACGGCTGTATGGGGTTTAGATAATCGGAAAAGGAGAGCACTATGCCAAATCCTCTGCTCTGGCTAAGTATGGCTCCGGTAGAACAGAGCGGATCATGATCCTGCAGTGGAGACTAAAAAGACCTGATAATGATGAATAATAAAAATGGTTTCCGTAATTGTATGAAGTATTTTTTAACGATTATGACATAATCGTCCTCCCTCCAGGAGAAGCCCCTGCGTATCTCTGGCGACCCGGCCAAGGTGGAGCATGCCAAGCAGCTGGTATTCGAACTACTTGCTGACAAGGACATGGGCGGCGCGCCGCGTCAGTACGATGACGTGTACTCTCCGCAGGACCAGGGCAACGGCCTCGCCAACTCTACAGAGGTAGAGGGGATGGAAGTAAATGCGCTGTTTTTGTTTATGGTTCACCCTCTATTGGAGTCGTAGCACACAATAAGTAGTACTAGTTACCGAGAAAACCGGGTTAGGTGGGGTTTCTCCGACAACAGCAAATGCCATTGTGGGGTTGTTCAATCAATGAGCGACCTTTTAACGTGCCCTGAACGCATACAACAAAATATAGAGGAGGCAAATGATAGGGCAGTGACCCTGGCCACATATTGGGCAAAATTACTGTAACTAGTAAAAGACATTATAACTCGAACAGAAGAAGTAATAGTACTTACGTACAGAACTCGCACTGCAAAGGTATTCAAAGAAATATCAACTCAATGTAGTTAGTGATACGGTGTAATTTAGCTCGCTTCAGAACGTAGCACCTTTTCGTTTAGATACCTACAGAATCAACTGCAAGCCAGTTTTATTATTATAGCTCTGAACAAACGTTTCATAATTCGTTAATTCGTTTCATAAGTCTGTAAACACAAGTGACCAGCCTGTACTATTAATTGAAATATAATTGAATATTGACAACATCTACTAGTGTGGTGATTTTCTCACTATATTTTTTTTCCTAATTCAGGAGTTGTTATATAAAATTAACCATACACAAGTCGGAATGTACTACAAATTATGTTTTAAATTTATTCAATCCATCAAGACTTATGACTGAAAATAAAAATGCTTCACATTCCTAGTATATTATATGTACTAACATAAAGGTGGTGGATAAAAACATTAACACTAATAGGGAAAATAGAACAGTTAGCTTGACTCCATTATATGGTGAACCATACAAATCTTCATTTTAAATGTTGTGATTCCCTGATTATATGAATATAACATACACACATGTTTTAAATGAGAAGTGAGAGCTTTACAATTCAGGCACAGTATATTGTATAATACTTTTCAATTAAGTATAAAAACTAGAAGAGAAATTTACATTTGCTCTCCACATATACTTATAAGCAAATATTACGTACATCAATGCAAAACCAACCTTTGTTGCATACCATAAAGTCGATTCCGAAAGCTGACCGTCATCAGCTTTCGAAATTCAAATTCAAATGGAGAATATGCACCATATTTGGTTTGGTTACGACGCTTTTTTGTCATTGATCCTCATATCAATTTTTTTTTATTCTTGATCGAAGATAATACTATGTGTTAATGCTTACATACTGCCTTTACGTATTGGTCTATGCTACAAGGAATTCATATATTTGGTGAGGTTTATACTAATGGCATGCCTGCATCCCTAACACTAGGCATATGAAATTAAACATTGTGTTCTAAACCTATATTGATCTTTACTAGGTATTAGTGCCAAAGATAGCCGTAGGTGTTGTAATCGGGCGTGGTGGGGATATGATCAAGAAGATTCAAGCGGAAACTGGCTGCAGAGTGCAGTTCCACCAGGAAAGAGACGACGGACCTGGAGACAAGAGGTAAGAAATTATTGACACACTTGAGCTAAATCTGGTCTTTTGGCTGCATAGGGAACATCTGTCTTGTCCAAATAGAAAAATGTTACTAAATCTCCACAGCACTGATACTCAATGAGAACATAAAATGGTCACACACAAACCTACACATACATAGGTACATGTCTTACCTAGACAACTAATTACTTTCTAGTGAAGACAAAACAAGGTGTTGAGTTGTAAACGCTTTACTTGCTAAGGATAAACATCATTTATGGACATCAGATACATATAAAACTCCTGGGTTCAATCCCCGGTCAGGTCAAGACGGAAAATGTTTTTTTTCAGATTGGCTTTGGTCTTGGATGTCTATCTATATATGTATATGTTATAAAATATAGTATCCCATAACACAAGTTTCGAACTTACTTTAGGGCTAGCTCAATCTGTGTGATTTGTCCATATAAGTATATTTATTTATCTGAATTGATTTTAAGTATAGTAGGAGAGCTGGTACCAATTTTAGTTTTGAGGCAAGTTTAAAACTTGTCACAGACAGCTTGTATGTGTTAATAAAAATATTAATTACAATGATTCTTAGTGTTGAAATTCACAACAGGCCCAACTCTGTGAAGAACTCTTTTACTACTTGTGTAATGTTTTTTAGGTGTTACTTACAAGGAAAGCCACATCAAGTCGAACAGGCGAGACAAATGATTGAAGACCTCATTTCAAGTGTAAATGTAAGTAATTATAATTCAAAGAAACTTATTCCAATATACATTTCAAAATAAAATACAACAGGCGCACAAAAAAAATAAAAAATGCCACGATGAGTTGTTCTTGGCTCAAAGATACCCATAATGCTAGCCGCGTTTCCTCTTATTGATATACTTTGAACCAGGTACAACCCAGAGCGGTAGTCATACCTACGGTCCCTCAAGCGATATCCGAACTCCCTAATAAAGACATTGGCTTCCGAGCACCACGGGCTGACGTTTCTCGACAGCAAAATATCATATTTTAATTTAAATATCAGGCATGTCTTTTTCCCACTGACGTTTTTCTTATTTTTTATATTAAATAGAGAAGAGATCAAGAAGTGAGGGGAGGAGGAGGAGGAGGCGGGGGCGGCGGAGGCCGCGGGCGTGGCGGGTCCGGCCAAAGGAATGGAGACCGCGGAGACTATCAGCAATGGCAAGACAACCCGGAGATTAGGGTCACCTTTACTGTATCCAATCTCAAATGTGGACTCATCATTGGAAGGGGTAAGCATAGCAGTTTAGCTGGTGTTCGATCGAACTGAGACATATCCTGCTTCTGCATTATCAAAACTAGTTGAAACTATCAGTAATGGCAGGACAATCCAGAGATCAGGGTCACCTTCACTGTATTTATCTGGTGTTTGAACTGAGACATATAGTGCTTCTGCATTATCGAAACTAGTTGAAACTATCAGTAATGGCAGGATAACCGAGAGTTTAGGGTTACCTTCACTATGATCAACATTAAACATGGACTCATCGTAGGAAGAGGTAAGCACAGCAGTTCAGCTAGGGTTCGAACTAGGACATATCCCGCTTCTGCATTATTGAAACTTGTTGAAACTACCAACATCGGCAGCACAACCCAGAGATCAGGGTCACCTTCACGGTATCCAATCTCAAATGTGGACTCATCATAGAAGGGTAAGCATAGCAGTTTAGCTGGTGTTCGAACTGAGACATCCTGATTCTGTATTATCGAAACTAGTTGAAACTATCAGTGATGGCAGGACAACTTGCAGTTTAGGGTCGCCTTCACTACGACCATCCTCAAATGTGGAATCAACATAGAAAAAGGTAAGTACTCCAGTATAGCTAAATGTCAGAAGTGGGATAAATCCCGGTTCTGGATAACTACCACTACATATGAGTTGCTGACCGTGCAGCAATATTTATACTTTACCTTGGGTTTTTTACGTGTGACTCTTACTTATTCTAATGAAAAATGATTTCTGAACTATCATTTGGTATGTTTAATCAGGTATTAGCTAGGCCACAAACTGATTGACCTTTTCTCTTCAGGCGGTGAAGTAATAAAGCAGATAAACGCGCAGACTGGCGCGCATTGCGAGGTGGACCGTAGAGCCACCGGCTCGGACAGAAATAACCGCACCTTTTACATTCGAGGCCACCCTGAGGCTGTAGAGAACTGCAAGAGACTCATCATGGAGAAAGTCAACATGGTATGATACAAAAATTCTAAAGCCAAGTTTATAGGCGATATTGTAAATATTCTGATCAAACTGGGAGTGGGTGATCGATGGCTGATGTGAAAAAAAATCCACGAACCGGCCCCGCGCAATGTTGGACAGCCACAAACTAACCAAGCTCGCAGGAAGGCGCTGCTTGCAGGCCACAAATAACCGGCTGTATTGGAAGTTCTAGGGGGGAGACTCATGACCAATGAAGGTGGTTTAAAATAGCAGCACTAAGGCTTTCCATACGTAGGTTATTCATTTAAAGCAACCCTAGGCGCAGTCCCCACTGTGATGGGTGACCGCAAGTAGTACAAACAATTGTCGAGCTTTTCCGTGCTTCGGAAGGCACGTTAAGCCGTTGGTCCCGGCTGTTATCATTGATGGCAGTCGATAAGCTAACCACTGGACCACGAAGGCAGTTCCCCCTGTTCCTGCTGCTATGATGATGCTCAATTCTTGATGGATATATATAAAATAAAACGCGAGATGTACTTAATCTGTATTTCCTTGTGCAGCCGATCAACTTCATCCCGGATGGCGGGCAGGGCGGCGGCGGCATGGGCGGGGGCGGGTCTGGCGGCAGCGACTACTACGGCGGCGGGGGCGGCGCGCAACCCCCCGCCTGGGGGTACAACCCGCACTGGCACCAGCCCAGCCAGCAGCCGCAGGTACCACTTACATCATTATACTCCATTCCTTATTCATAACCTTCAAGTTACTCTTTGCGCACAATCACAGAATTAATATAAGTACTAAACAAATTGTTTTGCAAACATTACATTTATTTGACAAGCTTTTATTATAAACGAATCCACACTGGAAAGTACTTTCCAAGACAAATCAAATGAGCCCAAACACGATTGGTGTACCTTCGTTAGTTTAAAGAGTACTTTTGGCCATTTTCCGATTCCATCATCAGACCAGCGCAACGATTTCATAATATTGTTTAGTCATCTGATTTACACGTGCATGCAAAATTTTAGCTCAATCGGTAACCGGGAAGTGGATCAAATTTGATGACAGACAAACATCGGGATAGGTGAAACTAAATAAAAGCTTGTAAAAAGCATGCGATCGAATTGGGAACCCCCTCCTTTCCTCGAAGCCGGTTAAAAATGTCTGTCAGTGTTGCAACTTTAAAAATGACGTAAACTTCTATTTTTATTGTAGTCGAAAATATAGGTCTCTAAGGTTTCTAAACGTAGTTTTAATTTGTCATTATTTGAATTCTCTTTGATTCTGACATTCACACATGACAATGCTAGACTGCGAGTCATTATCACAGTGATAAAATACTATTACCTGAAAAAATAGTTAAAATCGTATTATGTCTTTGAGTAAAGACTGTTCAGAATTAAAAGGCGATCGAATTGCTAATCAGAAATGCCTGGCACACATGTTGAGAATATCGTCACTGAATCGCGATATAGAGGTTAGTATATGCCCTTTCCCCCTATTCCCTAGAATTATATGCTGATGAACAGATTAAAATTGCATATGAAGATATTAAATTGAGTATGAAAAAATTCAATATTCCAAAGACGACCGCCATGGCGATCAATGTCATACATAATTTATGTCCATATTATAACTAAATTTTTTCAGTATCAAATAACAGCGTAGTTTCTTGCTCGTTATTTAAAATCTACTGCTCTTTTACTCTGTACCTACTTTTTTAAATATCTTTAGCATCAAACTTCACTATTTATTTAATTAATCTTATACCTTTAAACGAGCAATTCTTGTATATTTATTTATATGTATGTATATAAATTTATTTCTATGATCTCGGAAACTGCTCTAACAATTTCGTTGAAATATATATACTTACTAATACTATAAAGTTGAAGAGTTTGTTTCTTTGAACGCGCTAATCTCAAGAACTACTGGTTCAAATTGGAAAATTCTTTTTGTGTTGGATAGTCCATTTATTGAGGAAGGCTTTAGGCTATAAAACATCACGCTGCGACAAATAGGAGCGAAGCATCAGTAAAAATGTTTTAAAAAACGGGGGTAAATAATTAATCTTATACTTATATTTTTTATTTTTTTGACCTGTTTAAAAAAAATGTTAATGTTTGAGATAATAATATATATTTCTCATAAATATAGATTATCACTTATACACCACCTATCTATTCTATTATCTATAATAAAACAGTAAAAATATTTTGTCTGTACATTTAGAATTTTTGACTGAAATGGATAGAGGGACACATAAAAAGAATAATAGAAAGCAAAAAAAAATTTTTCGAATTTCTTGTCTGTCTGTCTGTCTGTCTGTATGTATGATCACGATTATCTCCGAAAATACTGAACCGATTTACTTCAAACTTTCACTAATTGCTTTGTTTTAACTCAGCAAAACATTTAAAGTTTGGTTCACCAAAATCGGTTCATTAAAAAAAAGTTATCGTCATTTGAATGAACTCAAGGCATGAGTTTGCCTGCAAACATATAGCAAAAAAAATACTAATAAAATAGTAAGTGACATAAGAAAATTAAAATCCAAAGTCAATTCATCATTATACGACAGCATTATACCTATCCATAGTAATGCATACTAAAAACAAGGAGAAGCTGACTGACTGACATATCAACGCAGGGCCTAAACTATAAGGGTTAGGAACTTGAAATTTTGCACAGGGGTTCCTTTTTTATCGTAGGGGAGCACTAAGAAAGGATTTTTGGAAATTCATCTCCTAAGGGGGTAAAACGGGTTGCAAAGTTAGTATGATTATTCGAATGAAATTCAGCATGAAAGTTCTTTACTGAAAGGTATGAAACACGAGTAAAATATTTTACTCAGAAATCATCCCTTAAGGGGGTAAAATAGGGGTGCAAAGTAAGCATGAAACTTTGCCATTTTTGAAGTTAGTCGAATGAAATTCAGCATGAAGGTTCTTTACTGAAAGGCATGAAACAGAAGTAAAATATTTTTCTCAAAAATCATCCCTCAAGGGGTATAACGGGGATGCAAAGTTAGTATGAAACTTTCCGTTTTTGAAGTTATTTAATTGAAATTCAATATTAAGGTGTTTCATTGAAAGTCATGAACTAATGTATTCCGGGTAATTCTACTGTTCCTGAGAAATCGACACTTACGCGAGCGGAGCCGCGGGCCAATTCAAACCTGACTTATATTTCAACGCACAGCCGAAACTACTGTGCCCAGAAACTTGAAATTTGGCACAGGGATTCTTTTTATGATGTAAATGAGCACTAAGAAAGGATTTTTAGAAAATCAAAGGGGGTGAAGTTTTATGGAATTTTCTCATTTCTAGACTTAGAAGTTTGAAAGTAGGTACACAAGTTCTCAATTAAAATTAAAAAAGATCTGTTTAGGTGAAATGTACAAAACTCCCCCCTTAAGGGAAAAAAGGGGGGGGGGGGATTTTATGGAAATTTTCTCACTTCTGGGCATAGAAGTATAAAAATAAGTATATATGTTTACATTACAATTAAAAAGACCTGTGTAATTAAAATGGACGAAATTTACCCTTAAAGGGGTAAAATAGGTGGGGTAAAGTTTGTATGGATTTTTTTTATTTACTTAGAAATATGACAATGTGTAGGTAAAATGGGCAAAATCCCCTCCTTAAGGGCTAAAGATCTATGCAGGTGAAATGTATGAAATTCCCCCTTAAGGGGAAAAAGCAGAGGGAGAGGGGTTTGTATGGAATTTTTATCATTTCTACTGTTCCCAAGGGAACGACATTAACGCGGGCGGAGCCGCGGGCAACAGCTAGTATTACAATAAACAGTATTAACCGAGCGAAGCTCGGTCGCCCAGGTACTATATATTGAAATGCGCTCGTTCGTGCCATGTCAAGTTAGGTGGCAGTTAAAAATCAGCGGTTGCTTCTTCCGAGCAGGGTTGCCATCCGTCTAGGTTTCCCCGGATTTGTCTTAGTTTTGAGCGTCCAGGGAGAAAGCGGGGTTTCCGGGTGTAAAAATTTAAAGTTTTGGGCCGCACCGCCGCCGGCGACGTGACTTGCGCGACGCTGTGTGGACAACCAACGTACCGACACTGGCACTGGCAGTGAGTCGAGTCGCATAAAAATATTTAGCATTTTAATCTGTTTTTCATTGAGTAAAAAGTTTCATAAAAACCTGTTGACATGTCCGGGTTCTGGGCTCCAAAATCCGGGGTTTACACGCGTATTGTCTTGGGTGCCAAATTTTAGAGATGGCAACTCTACTTCCGAGTAACATGTCTGGGCTGTAGCTTCTGTGGCTATTTGCAGTAAAATATAAATAGGGTGTGCATGGTCGATTGACCGTGTCACCTACACGAAATGATAATGATGATGCAGTAAAATGTCTGTGACAGTAGGACAAAATAAATGTCTTATCTATCTAGTGTACCATAATTACTGATAGTAGTATTCTCGGTATCTGTGTGTCATTTTCAACCAACCGACGAAAGGAGGAAGGAGATTCTCAATTCGGTTTTATGTTTTTGAGACCTCTTAACCCCGTGTAGAGTAAAGCTAACCCACCAAGAAGCCCACACATTTTTCAGAAGGTAGACAAAATCTTACTCAGCCAAAAACTTACCTAATAAATTACGAGTCGTACCTAAATAAACATTATTTTCTACATTCAATAACAACTGATTTAGGGAGCATTTTACTGGTGATTTTTTATGGGCAACGATCTAATATTTTTTCTTAGAGAAAACAATATATATACATATATGTTTCGTGAGTTCAGGGTAGACAGTCTGTCTGTATAGTCCATACAGACAGTTAGACTCTGTCTACCCTCGCGAAACACGTCACTGGCTGAACTCAAATTGTCATGGGCCCCATTGAATGAGTTTGCCTCCGAAGTCGGGCGCCAGTTAGTATAGTTACGCCACTAAGCAATACATTGTCTTGTCTTGAAAGCTGCATTTGTGATCCGGGAGCGGCGGCTGGACAAAAATGCTCAATGTATTTGATTTTTAGCAATAACTATGACTTTGTTCCAAACGATGTGGAGACAGCGAGCATGTGGTGCCCCGAACCAAAAAGCTTCATTAGCGAGATAGGACGCCGTTAAACGGACAGAGGCTATGACCACCACTCCGGATGGTGTCTGGTTCAAAAGATTTCCGTTGCCATTCAAAGAAGCAATGCCGCCAATGTCATGGGGACCTTTGAGCCGGGTATGGTCCGAGGTGGTATATTTGACTAAATTAAGTAGGTAGCTTAAGTTTTTATAGACTTACATATAGTCCTATGTCCCCTATCTGGGGCAGAGGGCGTCCACAAAGACTCTCCATCTCGATCTGTCTTGAGCTATGCGCTTAACTTCACTCCAGGTCTTGCCGATTTTTTTAGTTTCGTCGAGAACGGTACTTCGCCAGGTCTGTTTAGGTCGGCCTACTTTACGCTTTCCTTGGGGATTCCCCAAGGAAGTTTTTATTAGTGTTAAGTAATTATTTTATGTATGTATAATGACTATACATTGTCTGCAGCAACAAATGCAGATCAACCCGTCGACCGGACAGCCGGACTACTCGCAGCAGTGGATAGACTACTACCGCTCGCTCGGACTCGTCCGCGAAGCAGAGGCCATTGAACAGCAAGCCAAGCAGGGTGAGTGCAGAGTTTCTTAAGAGAACTTATAGTATTATATCAAAAATAAATTAAGTTTCATTTAAGGGCACTTAGATATCTTGAGGAGGCAAATTACAGGTCAGTGGCCGTGGCTGCATATTGGGCAAAATTACTGTAGTCAAGAGACATGACGCCTCGAAAGGAAAAGAAAGGCACTTGGTTTTTTGAGACGAACCTAACGATATCTTAAGAGGCCACTTGGTTGGCTGTCTCGCTCGCACAATCAAATTTTTTTGAAGCTTTTAAAAAAAAAATAGTGTGTCCATCTTACGAATTTTCGATCAGGTCACGTGTCCTGACACGAGTTGAACATTTTTTTAACCATCGCACAACGCCGCTAAAGAAGTTTTTACTTAAAAAAAAATTGAGCCTCCTTTACAAATTCACCAATCAGCCGGTCAAATTTCTATGAGTAGTCTAATTTTTTTTCATAAATTACCTGTTTTATCGTGGATGTTTAATCCATTAGGGATGCTGATTCCGTCATTAATCAGCCTGTATAATTTTATTGCCTATATCCGCCCATCCCTGGTTTACTGTGCTGTGTATGAGCATTAAATGAAGTTCAAAAGTAATTTATAATTCTAATAATAGTCGGGTCTTCAAATTCAGGTGAGCCATATGTACAAAATAATAATTACCATAATATAAACCAAAAATTGTATGGACCCATTATCATATAGGCAATATACTTATTTCTTCTAAATAAAATATTTATAGATTTTAGCTGTATTTTGACAGTAAATTTTTTATGTTTTAGTCAGCAAACAGCCAGACAGTCCTCCTGGTGAGTATTTAGAACAAAACGCGCTTTTCAAGTTTACTAGGATAGTATAGAAATCTTTTTATTTGTAGGTACCAAACCAAGTCACACACTCTTACAATTGACAACTTGCGATAAACCGGAAGTGATGGCTTCCAATTATAGCAATCGAAAGCACCCCAAATGCAAATACATCCAGATTTTTTTCAATTCTTTCCTTCCAATTTCCGATTTTTCACAAACTTTTGAAATAAAATCTCCTACAATCCAATCTTAATTATGGAAGGGCTTATATTGTTTTTCTCATCATGGAAAGGAGTTAATATTCCAAAATCGAGTACTTTGTGTGTGTGGGGGCGTTATCCTAGATGATTTTTTAATATTAAATAAATATATATATAGGGACATATCACACAAATTGAGCCAGCCCTACAGTATGTTGTGAACTTGTGTCGTATGATACTAATTCAACGATACTATATTTATAATAGGTACTTATATTGATAAACACCCAATACCGAGGTTAATCTGAAAAATATTGTTTTTCACCATGACCTGACCGGGGATCGAACCCGGGAACCTTCGTGTCGCAGGCTGGCGTATTAACCACTGCGCCACGGAGCTCGCCAAACAATGAACAAACTCGCCAAATAAATTAAATAATGAACAAATGTAAATTGTCTGTGAGATGTCTTCACGATCGTCCAAGTTATTGATATATCTGAAAATTACACTTGCATGGACGTTTCTGTTAAGTAAGCCAGTTGTTTACCAGGATGGGTTATAAGGTTATTTTATAGGAGCTAAGCTAGAGATATGTGTTTAAATTAAATAACTTGATACTGTTTTATCGCGTTTATTACACTACTAGCTTTTGCCCGCGGCCAGGGCTTGTTACCGGTACCAAATTCCCATTATAAGTACCGGTAAGTACCGGTATTACTATTCTGTTAAAATTTTAACGGTAATATGGGGTACCGGTAATCTAGTATTTAACGGTAATAATATTGTTAACAGTTAACGGTAATTTTACCGCTACTTGTTACCGGTACCAAATTCACATTATAAGTACCGGTACTTCTATTCTGTTAAATTTTAACGGTAATCATCTAAAAAATAACGGTAATAATATTGTTAAAAATTGCGTTAATTTAACCGGTACCTATGCATTGTTGCCGTCCACCGCATGGGACTCGCTCGACTGTAAAAGTGCCGCCCCATTGTGGGCCCCCTTACGGCGCACATGCACAACACGGCAACGACACACATTAACGAAATGATAATTCCCGATACGAGTACCGGTACTAAGTACCGGTATTTGGTACAGGTACTTCTGTTATTAACGTTATTAAACTTATTGATACCAATTCAATTACCGGTACCGTCGTTTTATTGAGGTACTTGTACCAATCCAATTACCGGTACCGTTGTATTATAAAGGTACCGGTACTTGATTTTTACCGTTACCAAATGTACCGGTACCAATCCAATTACCGGTACTGTTGTTTCATAGTGGTACCGGTAATGTATTTTTACCGGTATTCCAACCCCTGCCCGCGGCTCCAAAACCTCGGGTGGGAGCCCATTCCACGATCTTGCTTACTTGTGTAGGTCCTTGGTTTTTTTGAACGTGTCCCCAGTAACAGGTGGTTCAGGAGCGCCGGCACGAATAATTTTCGCAAGGGTTTTTATATGTATGTTTGACGGGAAACGAGTAGACGAGCCATCTGATGGAGTGATCTGATCACCGTCGCCCATGGACATCTGCAACACCAGAGGTGCTAATGCGTTGCCGACTCTGAAGATACATGTAAACACGCCTTTTGAAGGACCCCAAGTCATATCACGCAGGGAAAACCTCGGGAGGGAGCCCATTCCACAATCCTGCTTACTTGTGGAGTAGTCTTTGGGGTTTGATTTCGTTGGTCCCGGCTGGCATCTGGTAGTTGTTAAAGGAACCACGTCAGAGGCCGAGAGGCGGTTCCGAAGAACTCTGACACCAGGGTGTGCATGGTCGATTGACCGTGACACATGATGATGATTTGAAAGTGTCCCCAGTAACAGGTAGTTTGGGGCGAGAAGAAATTTCGCAAGGGTTTTTATATGTATGTTTGACGGCAAACGAGCAGATGAGCCACCAGATGGAAAGTGGTCACCGATGGATATCTGCAACACCAGAGGAGGTGCTGATGGCTTGACGACTCTGAAGATACCCGTAAACACGCCTTTTGACCTGTAAGCATGCAGAGAAAACTTCCGGGTAGCCCATTCCACAGTCCTGCTTACTTGTGGGGATCATCCCCACTAGTTCCATGAAACTATTAGCCGAAGGAACTAGTGAGAATAATACACTTGTGGTATTTAGTAGTCCTTGGTGTTTGATTTGGAAGTGTTCCCAGTAACAGGTGGATCGGGAGCGCCGGCTCCATCGGGCGCCCCGGGCGGCGGCGCGGCGCCTGCCCCCGCGGCGGGCGCGGGGGCCGCAGCACCTGACTACAGCGCGCAGTGGGCCGAATACTACCGCAACATCGGCAAGGTCAAGGAGGCTGAGGCCATCGAGGCGCAGATCAAACTCAAGGTAAGGGGAGCCAAGTTGTAGGATGGTCAATCGCAATCCGACATGCTTATTTATTATGCGGTATTGCTGGTGATATTTTTTTTTTTATGTTTACCCTCTTTTTGTTCGCACTCACAACGTAATTGTATTTATATTTTTACTTAAAATTCACATAGACCATTTTATTGGGGTGGAGGGTTGATAACCTGAGATACAGGACTAGTCCTAGTTCAGGTATCAATCCACCATAATTCTCCAGAAAGAAAGAACAGTTTTATTAGCCTAACACCTAAATATGAATAAAAAAATTTATTGTACCTACTACTTTCGAATTAAGTTTTTATATTGTTCTTATTAACTAATTTGTAATTGATTATGGTGAGCAATAAACGTTTATTATTATTATTATAAGTAATGTTTCTTCGTGTCATAATTGTATGTAAAACTTTTGAAAGGTCTAAATGTGGAATATTTTTAGAATATTACTATAGTGGCCGGCAAAAAATGGACGGACGAAAGACTATGTCACTTGGGTCCGTCGAATGGTTCATTGCGGCCAAGGCTTGTATAGGACTTTTGTCAAATAATGCGCTGAAATTCAAGCCAATATATAGAATTTATTTACAAAACACATTCATCAAGCTAAAAATCACGCTATTATCAAATTATTGTGTTTCCATCGTTCCTCAAGTCTACAAATTTTTATTTAATAAGACTGTTTGGGGGCTCAAAATCGAATTCAAAGAATTCGGTTACAAACAAACAAGCAAGCAAAACAAGGTGAAGTGTGTAAAAAGGGCTTCGTTGCTTAAATGCCCTACAAGAGGAGAAATCCTTATCCGCCGTTTCCTCACAGCAGCAAGCCGCGTCGTCTGGCGGCGGCACGCCCGGCCCCGCGCCCCCCGCAGCCCCCGCCGCGCCTAGCTCGGGCGCGGGTATGCCGTCGTACCCGCAGTACCCGGTGTACCCGGGCGCCGTGCCCGGCTACGGCTACGCGCCCTACCCGTACCCGGGCGGCGCCGGCCCGGACCAGCAGCAGTGAGCGTGAGTACCACACTGCATTCACACGGGGTCTGAACACTTATTGTAACCTAAGGCTAATCCTCCTCCATAGGCTAATCATCCTCCTTAGGCTAAGGTGAAGAAGGAAACGTTCTTCACCCGAATAGCAGAAACAATATAAACATGAGAAAATTAACAAAAAAATATTGTAACCAAAAAAATATAAAAGATAAAGCGCGTCAGAGTTATCACAAAAGGGTAGCAAACTGTGACGTCACAAGGAACTTTAACGGGCTATATCTTTATCATTTTTTGATAGATTGACAAAAGAAAAAAATATGGGTCCAATATTTTTTGATTATCTAGCTAATAGAGTAATTTTAATATTATAATTTATTTATTTTTCCGTGAATTTTCTCATGTTTATATTGTTGCAGCCATTCGGGGTGAAGACAAATCCAATTAAAAATCATAAAAATTCGGTACAGCCATTTTTGCCATTATAAATTATGTTACTAACCTAACCCGATTTTTTTGTTTTGTTTCATAGAGATTTATTTATATAACTTTATTAAGTTATATAAACATAACTTATATAAATATATCTAAGCTATATCTGTTTTATTTTTATTTTTAATTATTTTAAGTTATAAGTGTTTGAACAATCCGACTTTTTTATACATAAGAAGATATGAGCCGTTGTCATAAAACAGCTGAAATTGTGCAAATAATACTTAATGACACCAGTTCATTGATCATTTAAGTGTTGCCCATCTTCCCCCACCATTTTTATTTCTTATTGCAGAAAATGTCTGCCATGATGCTCTGAATTTTGATATGTCTATTTTTTTATTATTATGAAAATAAGTGTTCAGATTTCGTAAAAAAAATATAATAAGTAGTCGTAACGCGTTAGGGCGAGCAGGAATTACCGCCTACCTAATATATTGCAACCGTACTTGGCTTGGTGACGTAGATGACAAATAATACATCTAAATAGTTTAACCCTTTAAAGACTAATCAATTTGTGATGTTGAAAAACTTTTCCCAAAGAAAATATAGACATATGACGAAATAGACACTCGTCCATTCAAAATTACCAACCAACGGTGACAGTCTTAAATTATAAATTTCGCAGCGATAGCGATTTAACAGAATAAACGCCCAATTAAAATTCAACGCTTTGCTTCACTTTCACGCATACATTATACAGTGACAAGTGAGAAGATGAACCTACATAGAAATCTAGTCTCATTTTCAAATTGACCGTATATTAATACCTCATGTATTCGTTACGCGGAACCTATTGTAAAAATAGCAAATCTCCACCGGGATTTGTACTACAGTTTTGTACTTTCATACGGAATCACAGTAACCTATTATTCAATTACAAAACAATCTGTAGGTGTCTGTAATAATAGCGGCACGTTGTAGGCTGTAGATGTGAATATGTCGACCTCTAATACCTTGGTTTTTGCTATTGCGCTGCGGCCGTATTCTGCCGAGCAGCCAGACCTACATAGGAAAAGAGAAAGTTAAAAGGGTTTCTCTTTTACGTTATACGTCTGTCCTGCTTGAACGGAGTGCAGCGTGCGGCACCGCAATGGTAAAAACCAAGGCATTAGCGACCGAAAACGGGTGATATCTTGGAACCAAACGGACTGTCACTGTGGCTGCTTGGATTTTCAGAAAGTCGTTTTGTTAGCATTTCGCTATGTTTCTTAGGAAAGGTTGTTCATTATCATGGACTGAATTATATGTTAAAATAGTTTCAGGAATATATAATACTACGCTAAGACAACCCTTTGTATACATATTGGCTTATTTATACCTGTAGTTACTTATACTATGTACTATGACATACTATGTGCATGTATTATGTTTCTAGGGTTATTGGTATATGAGGAATAATCTTTATTTCAGGCATGTGTTAATTTGGACATTCTCTTTCAGTTTGCATGTCGAAACAGATTATTTGAATTAATTTTTGATGATTTATTTATCTTGATACTTATGGTTTCATTATGCTATAGTATTTGTAATTTTGTAGAATCGCTGTGGTTAAGTGATAATGTAGATTAATGTGTATATGTGACAGTGCTGATTGTTTTTCTTTTTTATACGGTACTATGATTTATTAATATTCGATATTCAGATTCACATAATGAAGTCAGCTGTTGGCCAAAGACCATGGGTATGGAGTGTACTGGTAAATGAAAACCATATCGTACAGGAGATAAGTTGAAGAGTATCCATCGAAAAGCATTGAATAACAGAAAAATCTGTCCCGAATAGCGCTACTGTATCCTTCTGCAACACTGATAATGAATTTGGCAGTTGTAGACGGAGCGAAGTGCGCTTTGAAAGAGGGCTGTTACAAAGTGGAAGCTTCTCGTTTTAGTTTATATCTATTCTACTCTAGTAACTTTTTTAAAACTTACATTTTATAGAACGGTTCATTATGCCGTCTCCACTATTTAATGCCTTTCCACGGCACTTTTCCACACACACAGATTGTGCTCCATGCTCTACATTCCATAACCACAGAGTAGAAACACGTCGGTCAGTGGCTGACTTCGTACGTGAATACCTCATATATTGTCTGTGCCACATGCAAGTTTTAATTTAGTCAATGTTATGTTTTATTGGTATATATAATTTAATAGCTTTATTATAATACTGTGTATATTTTATAAGATTTCACGGTCATTATGTCATTACACTAAACATACCTACATGTTTTATGCTTTAAGACTAACATAGATAAGTTACATAGTAGACAAGCTACTGTCACTTTACACAAGTTGTTGCATTATCAGATAATGTACGGCACATTGACACTGCTATACACAGTCTTACTATATAATGTCTAAAGTTAAAACTTGCCTAATACATGACCCACCTGTCATTAGTTGACACTGGCATTCTCACCACGCTGCTGAGGCTGCTTCACACGCTGATTATGGTGATGGATCAAAATAAATGTATTTTATGTAAGGTATATAAAGGCGTATCACCACAGATATAAAAAAGACTAGATAACGCGTACGAGCTGTTAAACGTGCCCAAAGTTGGAGTATTGCTCTCACTTTTCGAGCTTCAGTACCCCAAACAAAATTTTAGAAAATACTGAATTGTGCAATTATTAACTGCAGAAATTCAAACAGAGCTGTGAGTCAAGCATTGAATTAGATAAATATATGGAAGCGTAGCTCCCATACAAGTAACGATCCAATTTCAGTTCCATTTACGCAAATAAATTTTCTCTATACACAACGAAAAACTTCACACACTCATAGACGGAGATAGTATGCGATTGAGCGCATCAAGGTCACGGGGCGGTGTCAACATATATGATGTACTTTATGGTGTCGACATAGCGGTGACAGCGCGGCGAGCGGCTCGCCGCGAGCTTCCCTACCTAATATTATTATTATGCATTAAGCTAAATTAAATAAACTTATTTTTGTGTTTATTGAATGACTTAAATGCATCGAATTAGAAAGTCTATGGAAGTGTAATTCAGGATATAAAAAGAGCAATTCATATCGAAGAGATATTCATAATATTTTCGCAAACAAATAAGGTGGTTAATTGGGTGTTTAATGAGAGACGTTTTAATGACTAGCGTTTCGTCCCGGCTTTACACGGGTTACAAGTGTGTAGCCTATTAGATTCGGGAGCTTTCCAATGGTGACAGAATATTTGAAATAGGTCGAGTAAACTTTGAGTTTAACATACAAAAATATATATAAACTATTCCTCGATAATATTATAATAGATTGAAAAAGATCAAAATATATTAATAATGCTAGTTATATTTAAATGTATATGTGTTCAGTATGTATCTCCACACATTTTTGTAGTCAAATGCTTTGATCGACGCGTCCTTCCGTCACTCCGAGTGCCCGGCAGACCTGCTTTTTATGCCCCGCCCGTTTAGCCTTACTTTGCGTGGTGCCATTTTTTGAGCGCAATGCTGCTTCCATATTTTTTCTAAGTTAAAGAGAAAATTATCTTTTACAGAAGAGTTAAATAACTGAAAACAATTCATAACATATTTTAAGTTATTGAGTTTTGAATGATGATTTCGATTATAATGCAATTTACGTCACTAAAATTAAAAGGGGCCGTTTAAAATTACGTCAAACCAATTTCATGATTTTAAGACCCTGCATCCCTTCCCCTTAGTGTGACGTTACATTTTTTAATAAAAGCAACACTACAATGTAACAAAAATAAACAATATAATAGACCTTATAATCAAGACGTGGTAATTTTTGATTATATAAGCGGTACTATAGATACTTTTTTGTTCGAAAAATTAAATAAGCGTCATACATATTATTAAATTTTTCGAACAAAAAAGTTTCTCGTTTAGCGGTACTAACGCATCTGTGATCCTTTTTAAGACATCGGTGACCGGCTCTACACGTGTGACGCCACAAAGCTTATGACCCCCTCCCCTCTTTGTCACACTTATTAACCCCTTCCTCTTAACGTGTGACGTAATGAATGGACGGCAACAAAGCTCGCGTCAAGTAATTTTTGACAGATCAAATGTGTTACTCGGTTTTTTCATACAAACCTAATGGTATCTAGTAAATATACAGATCTTTGCGTATCGCCGTCGCGACTGCTTTTTCGTGTCTCAGTAAACCCAGTAAGTCCCAAATACCCAGTAAGCTTATTCGTGTTGCACTCACTCACTACTACACGATCAGCGTGAGAAGGAAACCAGCCTAAATGTTAATTAAAAATAGGCGGGAAATGATATAAGCGATAACTTAATTTTAGACAGCATTTTGTAGTAAGGCTCACAATGTTTACAATTGTTAGTGTGTGTAGTGTTGCAGATAGGCCAGTGCTGGGGTTGCCTGCTCACGAGAACGCATTACAAATAAAACTACAAATCTGCCATATTCCGCCGAAAATTACTATTTTCCTGTTTTTGCCATGTCTGTTTGTTCTGATTGCAGAGTACGGAGCCCATCGCTACACGAGGAAGACGACATTTAGTTTTAAACTATTATGTTAAGCAAAATGACTTGTTCAGGCGGAATCACCCACTCGAAATCAGTATTTTCATGGACCTGAAACGATTCACATAAAACTTGCATTGTATATTTTTTTTATTAAATATGCCTACCCAAAGATATAAATAATAATTAAAATTTCCTTGCGCACTTTACCAATTCCGATTTCTAGTCAAGCAGGAGTGTTGAATTTTCGTATCTTGCTTACATTATTACAATGAGTAGTTTTCAACAGTCGCAAAATACACACTTATGACTGGAGGAAAATTTTGCGATTTTTACAAACAAGACATTGTTAAAATTATGTGGTATAAATAAAGGATCTCCTTGGCATTTTATTATTTTTAATTTTATAACCCCATGGAATAACTTCACATAAGGTTAATGCATTGGCGGTATTGCTATTCGTTTGTGGACATGGACAAAATGTCGTGAGAGGAAACGGTCTGACAACGAATTGGTAGATTACAGATTAGTCGCTTTAATTTTAAAATTAATTTGTGCACAACTTAGGCCTGTATATCTTTTTTTGTATTTTTTAGTATAGGCCGCTTTTCCTCTCATAAAATCGATAAAACTAGCGCGATATAACGGTACATGCAATGAAGCCAATGTTCGCGAAAGTTTCAGGTCCATTTCAAAACACAAACTTAAACTCTTTATAAGTCTATGGCTTATACGATGCCTTCCAAAATGTAACCTTTCCTACGCCGAAATAAGGTTTACAAAAACATCTAAATATACAGACTTATAAAGAGTTCGTTCGGTCACGGCCACGGCACATATCAAAATAATTCCTTTCATGTGGGTACAATAATAATAACTGTCATGTACTTTTGTGAGATTATTTCTATCTACCGCTTTCAATATACTATAACGGCTGTGTGGTCAATTCTCGTTTATTTCAATTGTGTATGTTCATGCGTGTACTTACTGAATGTGTATTGAAAATCTGTCCAGGTAATAACTATAGAATGCCACACTGCTTGTAAAGATGTAAGAAACGGGGTACCACGGAGCATAAGAGAAAGGAACAAAGCATTGTGAACTTCGTCGCCCTGAGGAGTCGAGGTAAATGCACTGTTAGTGACGGTACACTGAACACTGTGACTTGTCGACTATTGTGTGTATACGGCGCTGCCGATGTTAGTTTTACATGATATTACACGTCTAGCTTTGGAAGGAGGTTGTCCGCTGGCTTTTGCTCTGGAATGCGAGTCTCTGCTACTTGGAATGGTATCAACCGAATCTCCGGTAAGCTGAAGGTGGCCGCAGCGTCTTCACAGCGTATATTATCGCCCATCTGCGCTTTGGGAGACAAAGACGACGAGGTAGAGCTGGGGCTAGCCGATCGTCTCTTTCCATGGCTCGATGTGTATCATTAGCGCCGGTCGGTAACTGTACCCTCTGAACGTTATTGTATCTACACGATGTAAAGCTTAAATCTCACGCCCACTCCGGTCTATTAATTATATCTAGGTGTAAGATAGACTTCTGGAATTCTCACGGAAATAGGTTGTAAACACCATTACACTAGAATATGTATTTTTTCGACTAAAAATTAGCTTTGGTAACCGAGTTAGGCATAGTGTACGACAGGAAGGTAATGTTAAACATCTACATTCCTCAATAATGTTTGAAACTCGTTGCCGAGCCGCGGATTGCGACCATCCTGTATTACTTTTAAGATATAAAGTGTATGTTATTCACATATCGTGTGTTCATTTTATTTCTAACTATGATTTCTCTTCACAGACCCCCCGAGGTAAGTTACCCTGATAAAATATTACAGCGCCGTATGTCATGTTTACCCGTCCCATATCATGTATGATTTGATGATGTTTGTGCATTTTATGACTGTTTATTTTCTGATTATAAACTTTCTGATAGGTGTTGTCATCTGCATTGATATCGTGTAGATTTCTATGTTTCATGTCTATTTAATATTATGTCTGTGGCTTATATTTGCGTTTACCATGTGCCTTCCACAGTGCTGTGACAACGTACCGGCAGACGGCAGATATTGACACACTATTTCTACACCCTTGTGTATCTTTTGATATTTTTGTACTATGTATTGTACTGTTTTTTTGTATGCCCTGTTTATGCCATGTTCTGTGATCATTCACCAATTTTACATCTGCCCTCATTGTTGTCGGTCTGTTAAAGGTGCGAGACCTATCTGCCAACGGCACATAATAAATAGAAACTTAATAATTTCGCCGGCGGAACGAGATGATGCCACTCACGCGGTGGTTATGTCGGATAAGGTATTGAAGACGATCATCGTAAGTATACTTGAGTACTCGGAATTGAATATGACTCTAATCTATAGGAAATGTTACTAAACATATTTTTTATCGTGTTGATTTGACATATCTAAAAGTTATTATTCCTATAGTATGTTTTAAACTTCGAGTAGAAATCATTATAGACATGCTTTTAGAAATGTCAGATTGGTCGCGTAAATAAAACAACTGCGTAGATTCTCAAGAAATTAAATTAATAATACTTGTAGACAAACGCGTTAGGTAAAACTCTGAACCTTGTTATTAATATAAATAAATGGTATTGTTATATTAATAAAAAGGAACTCGATAGTTTAGTAAGAAGTATCTTTTAGGAAAAACAAAATCAAATTACCGTTACCTGAAAAATTCACGAATAAGGAAATATGCCGCGGCGTCTTTAAGTAACCTGGGTTCATCGTGTGTGTGGACACCCTTAAGGTTAGTTTAGACACGGCGCAAACCGCGCGGTTCTTATTTCTTTCTGCAACGCGCGGACCATGCAATCCGCGGATAACCGAAATTCGACGGCAAGAAAATGAATTTACGTTTATGGAACTTATTCCCTCGGGGCGGCTATTTATTTAGGTGCTCCGTGGAATCGGCGAATATCACATGTGTGACAATGGAGCGCCTTGACACTGTTAATTAGTTTTAAAACTTGGAATGAACATTCCGTAACTTTCAATATTATCTAACCATTGGTGAGCTGTGATGTAAAATTGCATGCACTCAATACTGCCGTTTTTATTATTTTTTAGTAAGCTCACACAAATTGCTTATTCGACTTCTTTTATTAAACCGAGTGGCTGTCACCCTGCCTCGCACCGCATTATCACTTTGCCTGTCCGAACACTTCAAGTCATGGCGGATCGTACGCGCGGTTTGCGCCGTGTCTGAACCAGCTCTTATTTATTTTCATCATTAGGGTGCGTCTCCATTGACGCGGATTAGAGTGGAGAGGAGCTTAGCGGTGCTTGATTTGACCAATCACAAGACTAAATCAGATTTCGAGTATTGTGATTGGTCAATTCATACAACGCTAAGCTCATCTCCGTCTCAAGTTTCTCACTTCCTACTAACGTCTCAGATAAGATCTCAGTTCACCTGACTGGAGTTTAGAATAATTGGTAAACTTACAGGAAAAATGGAAGGAAGTGTATTCTTTTTTCATCGTCTTCGAATGATGATCAGTCACTTGTTTATTTGGCAATGTTTTTTTTTTATGTGGTACATCTATCTACCTATGATTTATTTTTGCTGTGTGTCATGGCGTGTGTATATATTTATGTGTAATTTAATTTGACTTGAAATTCTTGCAATTTTTCTCCCATGTCATATGCCTAGTAAACTTTTTATTTTCAAACATTTTTAACGCGGTACAGTTGTTTTTGAACCATTAGTTTTCAGTGAATACGAGGTTGGAGACAATAAATCAAATACCAAACATATGTTCACATTGTTTTATTTCATCATACTAGCGATTCTAGCAGTTATACTTACTCAAAACAATATTAAGCCTATTTAGGTTAGTTTGTGGAAGATATGGATTTTTCTGGGTTTTCAGCATTCAATCAATTAATATACACAATCGATACGTCTTTAACTTCACACTACAAATACCTATCAAGTTAATATTCTGAGCATTCATTCAGCGTAATTCAATTATAACCAGTGTTTAAAACGACTACCTTATAGGTATATGATTATATTTTTTTCATATGACAACATGTCTAGGGAACAAAAATGGCCCAAATGCACATACCTTGTAACTTGCATTACTTTTTCTGCTTCTGATCGAATTAAATTGTTAAGTACCAGTTTTCACCTATAACAAACAAATTAATCACAACAGACTAAGTTTTATAATATTAAAAATTTTAAGTAACCCCCGACGCAAAAATCTCTTTATATTGATAACATGTCTAAGAACAATCGCTAAAAAACAAAAAAACTCTTCAAAATCGGTTCATCAGTTAGACAGACGACACAAAATGTACACAGCGATCAAACGGGGGGGGGGGGGGTTATACCCGACTTTGTTGAAAATAGAAACTCACTTTGAACTCTTGGGGCTGCTACACACTTATGTGGGCCGGCATTCGTCGGTAAATCGAATGAAACTTATTCTGGTATTTTCTTAATAACGATACATTTTAATTCATAAATGTGATGCGCCGAGCGGACTCGAAGGAATTACCCAATCGGCAAAAGCCTAATGTAGCCGACCGAGCGCAAAGTAGTACCTACATAGTTGTTGCGGATCAGCTTTTGCGTTCCAGAAATACTGCCGAATCGATTAACAACCGAACAATTGCAATAATTGCTTGGGCTTTGCTCGATAAATTCTGCTAAACCGATACTGCCGGCCCGCTTGTGTCGCAACCCTGCCCTTAATTGGCGGCAGCCGATGTATGTTCGCCGTCAAAACCAAAATTGATTCCGCCACCCACCATCGCAACCTGAACTGCGACTAGAATATACTCTTTTCTGAACAAAACATTTACCTATGTACCGATAAAGTTAATATCTCTGCGGAGACTGTTCGTTGGACGTCTGCGACACGAGCGAGGCGGACGAGGCACTGTCGGAGCGCATCAGCCTGGAGAGCCGCGACAACGGGGCCGTGGCCCACGGCTGCAGCGGGCTCGCCGTCTCGGAGACTGGAGATACTCTACGTAAGAAAGAGAAGTGCGCATTATACTGTAGTTCTACTACGTCAGATAGCCACCGTTGTTATACACCTATCGTCTGAATCTACCTGCTTGCATCTTCAGCGGTGGTGCGTCGTACGCCGGATATTTCATTTTCTAACAGCTAGCAGTTAACAGCCGGGGTTTTCTTTTTCGTGTCTTTATTTATTTTATGCAACCGAAAGTACCTAAAACAAACTTCCCAGATTTTTCCAATTTTGACGTGATCACGTCTTAAAAATCTATGAACCCCGGTTATCGTAAATGACTTTACAGAAAACCAATTTTTAATATTTTGATTCATTGAAAACGTGAATATAGGATTTATAAAGCTATATTCCCATGCTTAGGCATCTGATTAACACGACGTTGTCAATCTGTCAAAAATTATAACGTTGACAGTCGAGTCGAGTCTTATGAGTTGCCAGGTTGGAGAATATTTTTCTCCAAAGTCCAAAAGAGTACAAGATCGTTTTTACCTCAGAAGAATAATATACATAGAAGCCGCATAAAAATAGAAACTGAAAACAGATAGTTGACACTGTATTTTTCTTATGAGCTTTCGCTTATGACAGAATGAGACAAAAACTTCAGTCAGTTTCTATTATTTTCATGGTTGTCCCGACTTGAAATGTCAATGGACTCCATTGGACTCCAATTAAATCCGACTAAATTCAAAATAACTTATTACAGTTCAACGTCTGTAATATTAGCATCTTGCCGATTTGATCGGGTTATATATCGACAAAAACATTGCGGCGGAATTGTGATGTCTGCAAATTAAATATAGGATTGTGCTAAAATTCTCACGGAAAAAAGTATTAACCGGTGTTGGGTTGGTGCGTTATCAAATGACCATTATACTAAACAATGTCTTGTGCAATGGAGCGATGTAAATCCCATTCAGGACGAACAGAAATAAATTCTGTAAAACATAATTTTCTTCGGTAAGTTTTTCAGTTAAAAGTGCATAATTAAAACCCAAAATACCTCAAAATACAACAATAATATTGTCAATTATATAACGTATTGTATAAATGACAACTTTTATAGGTATTTTGCTTAAAATTATCGTTTTTTTCCTTATTTCAAATTAGGTTAGTTTTTTTGCTAGTGATGTGGTAAAATCACGTATCTACGAGTATATCGATATTTTTTATGACGGTCTTGCTATCAGGGATATTTTTGTTAGTGTTGAGCCATGCAATAGTAATGTAACAAATTGAACCATCATGGTAATTAAACAACCAGCAAAGTGTGAGTCGGACTCGCGCACGAAGGGTTCCGTACCATCCTTACATATAATATTATAAATGTGAAAGTGAGTTTGTTTGTTACGCTTCCACGCCGTAACTTCTGAACCGATCATCATGAAATTTTGCATCATCATCATCACCATTGCACGATCTCTGGAGTACGGAAAAGAACATAGACATAAATTACATCTCAGAATAAGGTACTGTTATCGGGGATAGACATTAACGAGAGCGGAGCCGTGGGCGTAAGCTATAAAAACGCCCGAAATTTTTGTTTGTAATATTTCAACTGTCTCACTATCACGGTTCATGAGATACAGCCTGGTGACAGACAGATGGATATCGGAGTCATATTAGTAGGTTCCTGTTTTTATCCTTTGGGTACGGAACCCTAAAAAGAATCGATTTTTACTAATATGAAGAAAATTATTGTTGAAATTTTATTGCAGCTCCCTGAAGTAAAAGGATAAAAAGGTGTGGATCCGAGGAACTTTCAAGCGACATATTGGACATAAAATGTCATACATACTCGAATTTGTTCAAAATATTTTACTGCCGTGCCGATACATTAATTTCGAATATAAAATTAAATGGAAGCGATTGAAACACGATGCTTTACCTACATTTATATTTGCCGAATTATAAATCAATGGTAATAAGAAAGTTTACGGAAACGGTTTTATTATTTATATTTAAAATTATGAAAATAATTTTATTTTGGACAGTAATGAAAGTGGGTAAAGTAATCTCTTGTTTTTCTTCACCTCTTGTTTTTCTATTACCAACACTGTGAATTTTTCACAAATAACACACTGGCACTTTTTTACCCTAGTGTAAAAGTTTTATAAAATAAAAAATATCACTTGGAATTATGTGTTTCTCTTTACCTACCTGATTATGTTTCCTTTACTGACTGTTCCTCAAAGCTAGCTGGGAAAAGCTTTAGATGGTTTTGGAATATGCTGAATGGCCCATTGATCAAGTGAAAAATATATCTGACCTTATATTACCTTTTGATACATGAGCGCCCCATTGCAATTTAGAGTCTATTGTGATTCCTAAGAAGGTGGTATCATTTACAAAGTCTATTTTACCTTCAACTAGTATGTCAACGTTGGACTGCCTCACATTGGGGACTGTAAATCGAATGCATTGGGTTTTTTGCGCATTCATAGGTAAGGTAGGTAAGTAGGCACTGTTTGAATTTCGAAATAATCGAAAATATGATTGACATCATATTAGGTATTCTGCCGTTCGACCAATACTGGGTAAGGCCTAATGACCAGCAGTAGACAGTAGACGCGCGGTGGGTAATGTATGGATTTTTTTTTTACCTATTTATCAGATGAAGCCAAGCGGCGCCATGCGATTAGGAGTTATTTAGGTGTATCTTGACGTAACTTTTAAAGTAAAAGCCTCTTTAGCGGCTTTGTGCACTTTTTGGGATGGGTAAAATAGAAAACTCGCGTCAGGACACGTGAATTGATCGAAAATTCGTAAGAAGGACACGGACCTGAGTATGCCGCAAAGGCGAGTTTTCACTTCTGCCGGCACTCCTGGAGTGCAACTAGTTGTTTTTTTTTTTATGAATCGTACTCATTTAACGAATCGATACAATCAGAGTAGAGTATAAATTTCTTAGGACGAAACATTTAGTCGATAAATATATTTCATCGATATAGTACAACCCTGATCACATCAGTACCCCAGGACAACCTGCACATTTACGCAAATGGCATTGTATATGCATCTCTTTCTGATGCTTTAACAATGCCATAAGTAAAAACAGTGTAGAATATTGTATTTTGTTGTTATTTTAACACGGTTTCTATGCTTTAGTTATTGTTCTGAGGTTTTTACTGTAAAATCATATCTTTTAAATATTAGATTTTTTTTATTAATTGTTTTACGGCCCTGGACTTCCTCCTGGAGTCCTTTAAAGGCTTTCATAATTTATTTCACCAGTTGGCGAGTTATTCTTGTTTATCAACGAAATTATGGTGTAGTTCATTTGGAGCCCCGTTCGATCAGAGCAAGGCAGACAACCACCAGCCCGCTATTATGTAAATTTCACTACAGCCGTACCACGACAGTTTTAGTTATTCCACACATTGTTCATAAGCACGGGCATTTTAACTCTGTAACTATAATAAGATTCTTCTTAAAAATATGTTTTTTTTTTAAATTCTCAACATAGGACCGTTTTAGCGGACACCTCTAGATTCGGGAAAAACAACCTTTTTTGAAAAAAATATTAATAGGTTCGTAATTATATAAATTTTATGTGAAAAAAAATATCAAATTAATTAAAATTAAGTAAAATCATAGAGGGGGCGTTTTTTTTAATATTTTATACTTAATTCCCGCCAAGTACGTATTTGATTTGTTGTTTGATGGCTTTTTGACAAGGTTTTGTTTTCGTCAGTTTTTTACTAAGAAATAAAGGCTAAGAATTTTTTTTATTTATGGCTTTCACGCGTTACGTATTTAGCCAGTATCAAGTATAAATGAGTTTTCCCGCGCTTTTTTCTAAGTCTTGTTATCAATGAAACGATGGTGTAGTTCATTTCATTGACTCTACGGAGCCCCTGGCGACAATTCCCACGAATCCACTGGCTTGATCACAGACGCAACGAGGCGAGGCGGTCCACCAGCCCGCTAAGTAAATCTCACTACAGCCGCACCGTGACAGTTTATTTCGGTTATTCCACACATTGTTCATAAGCATGGGCATTTATAACACCAAATTACACCGATTTCACATTATAAAGTCCACTAGAAACAATTTACAAAACAATCCAAAACACAAGCCGTGCTCTCCGTCGAAATTCCCGCCAAGAACTCCAAGTATTGATTTTGTTAGAAAATAAAAAGCTTATAAAAAGTTAAGTGTTTTAATCCTAAGAAATAAAAAGTAATAAAGGCTAAGTAAATTAATCTATAAAGCCAAGGCAGTCAGTGTACTTCTTTAATCGTACAATTAAAAGTAGGTAGGTAAACCAAAAAATAGGTACCTAATTAGCCTTAACAAATATAATTTTACAACAGCAGAAGATACCTAAGAAGCAGTAAAAAAATGAAACAGTTTGGTGCGAGGTAAGCTCGTACACCTTGTACACTTTTCGAATATAGCAAATTTAATCACACTGTCCTAACTGTTATTTGTAGTGGTCAAACTGCTGGATGGAAAGCATCTGAAACTTTTGACTACTATACACGGTGAAATTTTTATCGTTTTGGACCCTTAAAGGGGTGACTCAGACCATCAAAATGAACAACTTTTGCGGCGGGACTCTTTTGTATGGAAATGACGATATTTTTTTTTTTTTTTAATTCCTAGCATTGGTCCCTTAGAAAAATTTGTTCATATTGATGGTCTGAGTCATCCCTTTAAGGGTCCAATACGATCAAAGTTTCACCATGTATAACGGGACCAACGGCTTTTCATTCCGAAGCAAGCAATCACCATGCCCCTTACACAGCCCACTGCACTAAGTATAAGTGTATAGTAAAGAAAGACTCACCGATTTCTCCTAGGTCGGGCGGTCTTTGGCCGCACTTTCTTCTTTTCTTTCGTTGGTGGCGGAGCTGCGCTTTCTACTTCAACCCCGCTCCCTGTACCTGTTGGATTTAATAGATTTATTGCAATGTCTTTAACATAGGTATATAAGGCAGCTTGAAAAAAGTTCGATTTTTATGGCAAATATTTGTTTACTTACCAACGATGAAAAGTGAGTGTTCCACGTTTGGTTGTCCCGTGGCGTGCTGGATGCAAAGAGGTCGTGCTGCTCGAATGCGAGCTGCTTCATCTCTCCTGCCTCCAATTGCCCTAAGGTAGAAAATAAAACCCATTAGTGCGAGCAAGTCAAATGGTACGAGTGTTTTAGGCTGTTCCGAAGAAAATCAGAGTAGGTAAGTAATTTCTTACCACTTGATAGCTAAGATACCTGAGTATTAAGAAGTACCTGAACGTCGTCTCCCAAGTTTGTACTTTTATTATCTACAGTAAGATACGTTTAAAAAAAAATTAAAAATGCAATATTTTTTTATGAAGTAACGTAGGTATACATTACTGAAACATAGGTATATGTACATATTTCTTAGTCTCAGCAAAAAATAAAAACAATATTCTATTAAAATAGTTTGTTGTTCTGAGTTAAAATGGCCACCTTTGGCATAAATATAGGCATTTAATCTGTCTGGCAACGAATCTATGGATTTACGGCACTGTTTTCATAGGTTTCGCCACTGCTTGCATACCATAATTGGTAGTCTAAAGGGTTGAGGTCTGAAGTTTAATAAAGACCACGAAAGAAAAAGTTAAACTTAAAACGCGCAAATCGAAAGAATATATAGATTATTATTACCTTTAAAATTGTTTATTATTTTCTTTTTTTAGCGTTCCAAATTAAAAATAATTAAAAAAAGAAACGTTTTTATGATACATATGATTTTTTCAATCTATGACATAAATGGACAAATCACACAGATTGAGTCAAGCACCACAGTAGGTAAGTTGTGATGTGAACCTTCCAGTTTGTCATTGACCGGTTTTATGGGGCAGTTTGTCATTGACCGGATACAAGGTCATTCGCACGCTTGATAGATGATACACGTATGGTGGAAACAACGTCAACGTTATTTCCACCATACGTGTATCATCTATCAAGTCCGTTGGGCTATCGAACGCGTCATGTGTTATTATTATACTTGATAGACAGAATTTACCGCGGACCGCGGGCTCCGAAGTGCCTAGCTGAGGATGCAACCAGGAATACGCACAGATGAGAGACAGAGAGACGTATACGAAACGGAGATAAACTTACGAGCTGTTCCCGGAACTAGGTGGCTCGTCCCACGGAGCATCGCTTTCCACGGCGCTGCTCTCTGATGCTACGAGATACATCGATCTGAAAACAAAATCTCTTTCTTTAAATGGGTCAGTGGTCAGTAGGGCCTGAGGCTCATTTAAAGCCGCGTAATCGAAGGGAATTTTAAGTAATTCACAGAGTGCCACTGTCTTTATTAGTATGTTAATGAAGTTCTAATTTGTATAAAGAAATTTACGGACGCTCGGAGTCACGCGAATTTCCGGCGAACATTTTAGTTGTTTTTGCAATTTGAACTTTATTTTTATACTCATAGAGGCGATTGTGCTCATTGAATACTTTAAAATTCTCGTCTGTTTGTCTATCTGCGTCAATATAAATTAAGCTAAGCCTGAGTCTATACCTGGCGGGCACATAAAGATGCGGGGGTGGAGGCGCGGCGCGGCGCGACGCCGAGCGGGCGCGACGAGCGCGGGACGCACGACCCAGCAACACCGATTCTAAATAAACAAAAGAAGGTCAATGGAGGAAGTTATCTTTACGTCCTTCAGCCTAACTATTTCGTGGACACGGCCTGTTAGGGTAAACAGACTAGAGAGATAACGCTGCTTCTGATTCTTTGCCAACCCAGAGCAAAGGCCGCTTATTAGCTCCTGAAACTCAAAGCATGCTTGGAAAATTTACAGCATCGCAAGTGTGTGAACTATGTGCTACCGTATTATCGATAGACTTAAGTAGGTACTCATTTAAGAAACATCAGACTTCATGTTTAAAGAATTCTAAATATCCCTGCAACATTACCTACCTACCGACTACTGACGATAGCAACATCTAGTGGCTATCTTTAACGGCGCTTTGTTTATACTTAGTGTTATCTATTTTTGAGACACCGATGGCGTTCCTGTTTGGATGACTTCATAGTCTAATTATCTGAAGAAATATTCAAAGACGTTGTTACAATTTTTTTTATAAAATCTTTATTCAAATAAATAGGTACAAAACTAGCTCTGAGAGCTGTACCTAGAGTTCGCGACACTAACTCTTAATACAACGAACTCACAATGGTTCTATGTGCCATATACCTACTCCAATGGTGCTTAGGTCCTATGTGCCAATAACGCCAGTTTCCAAAATTTCCATAACTTAATCGACCAAAAATATTCTGTGTAATTATTGAACTATCACACAATTTCACGAGAATCTGTAAAGAAATGCGAAAAAAAAAAGAACTTGGTGTTATTTTAGAAATTTCACCGTTCGTAAACGAAGACAAGTGGTCATACTTTCAAAAATAGTACCCCTGTAGAGGAGAACAACTGCTGCCCATGCTGAAGCAGGGATACTTCGCTCGCTCGATTAATAACTAACTAGGTATAGTTACCAGATATAGGGTCACTATCGCTATGCTCCTGCCGCTCACGCCGCCAGCCGGAGTCTGGCGCAGGCGCGTCGGCGACCACCCCGAACAAGCCCGATACAGCGCCTGCCGCCATCTTGCGGGCGGATTTAGCTGCCATCTGCACAAAGACCAAAAAATAAAAATATATTTTCACCACGAGGTCAAGAGAGGTGTTTTTTTTCTTAAACCCAGGAATATGATTGGTTCTTATACCATCCATTTACAACCCAAAATCGTCGTTCTCGCTGTCAATTTATCTGGATGCCGTAGATCTTTGTTGTGAGGGGATCTCATTTTCTCTAATAGCAAAAGTCCTAGCCTGATAAGAGCATTCGAATCTGTCTAGCAGTTTGACGGGTACGTTGAGGAGACCAAGATATTATTACCACGAGGTACTGGGCTGCAGCCCAAAAAGTCCCAGTGTAAATCCGCCCCTGCATGTCTCGGTATCCGGTAGACAGGTATTATAGTGGACTCCTTTACCTTACCTGTAATGCTTCGGAACCCAGAGAGTCACCATACTAATGACAAGTCAATGCCAAAGGTCGCTATGATCAAGCACGTAAAGCATAGGTAAAAATTATAAAACGGACACGTAGGCACAGGCTTGAGAGAAATCAAAGTACCTAGTTCTCTACTTTCTCATCTGAGTAAGTTTCAAGCTCCTTAGCTGTGGCATTCTGGAGCCCAGGGTCCGTTAAAGACCCTTCTTACGTTTATAGAACTTTATTCTCATAAGAAATAACATTTCTTTTACAATGAGATAAGTACTTAATAAAATATTTTAAAAAAGTATATTGGTTACTAGTGCTCGTGTTTGACACTAAGATTCTTAATCATTCTTTCCAGCTCATTCGGCAACTTATTATACAGCTGTGCTAACAATATTGTCTTTTTTGCATAATTAGTCCTTGGTGCTTGATGCTATTAGAGTAAGTTTATTTTTATTACGGAGATTATGTGTATTATGGTTTTTAGTTCGCTGTATGTTAGATTTAATGGAGTTCGTAGTAATTTTCATGATTAATATACATGTAGGTATTATATAAATATAGCTGTGATATATTAAATATTTCAGTTTTTGTGTATAGTTGCTTTGTTGGCGTACGAAAGCATAATGAAATAAGGCTTTAATTATTTTATTTTCACATCGTTGTAAAGGTTTTAAATTAGTTGGCGCAGCAGCACCCCCATATCTCAATTAAGTACTTCTGGTAGTCATAACTTACTCATAAAAGATATTTGCTAATGATTTTACAGCTGGCCACCCGTCACCACACCCAGTAGCGGCCAGAGAATGGCGAACCGGGCATCAGCCCAGGGCTTCTGGCGTCAGTGATACCCCCTCCCCCAACAAACTTAACGACGGCAAACGATTGATGGGGTTGCCGCAGACGAGGTATCAACCAACAACTACACACTTTAATAACTTTTAATTTTACGAAATGTACCGTGTGCTTTTTTGCCATAAGCTAGTTACCATTGTGGCAAAAGGAAACTTACACTAATATTGATGTCAATCTCGGGTATGCCGGTCAAATCAGCTGCCTTCACTGCCAACTCCTTGATGTGAGGATCATTAGGTCCTTGCTTCTCTGCCAGAGTCACCAGCTCGTAGAAGTAGTCTCTGAATACTTCTTCTGGAACTGATAATAAGGAGCAATCGTATCATGTGTTGTGGTCGTGGTAGACTGAATAGCATGGTGATATTTATACCGAAAAATCTACCGCGGTACGTCACCCACAAAACCTAGCGTACCACAGGGAGCAATATGTTTGAGCCAGTTTCTTTTTTTTTTTTTTATTGTATGTCATCTACAATTTTAAAATCATTTGCATTGGAGAATTCTTGGCAGGAATTTTAACGGTCTTCTCGGTTTTGTTTTAGATTGTGTTGCAAATTGATTCTAGTGGAGTTAATAATGTGAAGTCGGTGTAATTTGGTGTTATAGATACCCATGTTTATGAAAAATGTGTGGAATAACTGAAATAAAGTGTCATGATGCGGCTGTAGTAAGATTTACTAAGCGGGCTGGTGTTTGCTCACCTTGCTGCATCGTATATGATCAAACCAGTGGATTCGGGAATTGGTCGCCAGGGGCCGTCGAATCAGCGAAATGAATTACACCATCATTTCGTTGATACACAAGAATAACTCGAAAATTAACTAAAGACTGGCTAAAATAAGCTTCTGAATGAAGTTTGAGGGCCAAATAAAAGAAAAGAAAAAAAGTTTACCTTCGACGGGAATTTCTTTGGGCTTCTCTAGAGGTATGGATGATGGAAGAACTCCTTGCGCTTGCCCAGGTGTTGGAGGGATTCCCTGAACCTGCCCAGGCGTTGTTAAGCGTTGTGTTGTTTGGATTTTAGGATCTACTGGAATAGTCCCAGTAGGACTTATAGGAGCCATAGTCACTACAGCGATTGGCTTAGTTTCTAAACTAGTTTTATTTAATGCTGTTGTGGGGGGCTGGACTATTTGGGCAGGGGCGGCCAGTTGGTTGGGAGCAGCGAGGGGTTGTTGGGATGGTATTGCGGAGGTAGGCACTTTTGGAGCAGACTTCCCGTTTACAAGTAAATCTGGAGTCGGTTGTTTTTGAGGATCTGAAAAAGAAAAGACATTGTTGCAAATAACGTTGCGTTTTACAAAGTGTTCGATTACTGAAAAAAAAAGCTAAGCCACCAAGATGCCATTCGCTGAACTCTCATGGCCCCCTTGGATGATGTTTGCCTCGGGCCCTAGATATAATTACGCCACTATAGCAGAGGATTTCTTACGGCTGAGATCATGATTATGTTCAATGACTTACCAACGGTTCCGAGTTCGAGCTCTGTAAACGCCATGACGTTGAGAGCTGACGACAGCGCGGGAGCAACTCCATCCCCGACTTCGGAGGTGAGCACCGCATCGGCGGAAACCACACAGTCAGGGGGTGGCGCCGCGCCTCGTCTCCTGCATTTGTAAGTTATTATCACCCTTTTTAGAGTTCCGTAGTCTACAAGGAACCCTTATAGTTTCGTCATGTCCGTCTGTCTGTCCGTCCGGGCTCGTACTCCGCCGCTACTGCACCGATTGTATCGAAAATTAATAATTTTAAAAACCAACTTTGGAACTTCAATATCTAACTATCTCTCCAATAGTTATTGAAGTTCCAAAAGTTGGTTTATAAAATTGATTGGAAAGAAAGGAGTGAGAAGCAGAATATAATTTAGGTACATACTTAAGCGGCACTTTAGTTGGAGTAGAAATGGAGACGCGGCCCCACATCAGACGCCTCAGCTCTTCGCCACTAATTCCTTTCCGTCTCAATTCCGCTATCGTCACACGGCCAACACGCTGCGCAAAAAAAAAATACAATTGATTTAGATAGCATAGCGTAGATATAAAATCTTATAAATAGAGGAGACTATAGAAACTCTATTAAACGTTTGTATCAACTTTGCCTTTGATGACAAATCGATTGAGCTAAATATTAAAAAAAAAAATGTTAGCTAGCAAAATTATTTACTTTCTTCTAATTTATGGAAAATTCTGTTTGTTAATTTACCTTCCAGTTAGCCAACGCTCCTTTCCTTTGCTTCGCCCTGGTCTTCGGTTTGCACTTGATGACCATGACAGCTCGCTGTTCGTAGCGGGGGTCATCCGATGGTCCCAGGCCTATCGAATACTCCTGAAGGTACCTGTGCGCGTCTTCTTGAGCTACCGACCGCTCGAGGGATACTACTATCTTAGCCCACTATAATGATGTTAAAGTAATTGATTACATTCAAGTTACTTCGCCTAATATCATCATCGCATCAACCGATTATTTAGCATAATATTAATCGAGATTTGAGATATGTTATACTGCCTGAATTCATAAAAAAATATAAGGTTGCAGTCCATTTTCTTGGGAGTGCCCCAAGGGTCTCATTTCGGCCCTCTCCTTCTCATACAAAATTAAACTTAAAAATATAACTTAAGTACCTGCTTGACCCACTCCTTCTCAGACTGTTCAATGACATGAGCGTACGTGTTGCCCATCATGGCAATCAACATGTTCAGCAGTAGAATCGGCACAAACACCATGAAAATGGCGAAAACCGTCTTCGCGAGGTTAGGGTAGGTCGTCATACTGAGGTCAGTGTACTGTAAGAAATATAATACACTAAGTAGATAATCACAAAAAGAAATAGACTCCGTAGCAAATGATTAATGTTGGATGGTTTGCTTTTGTGTGTTATGTCGGCAACACTGTCTCGTTTTGTAGTCTATGAATTGGGCTGGCGAAAAAGATAAATAGTGCCTGCCGTAGGTACAATTACGTTACGATTATAAAGTACGTATTACTTACACTGTAATCTCCAAGTGTTATTTGAAACAATGCCATCCATGTGGTTGGATAGCTAGAAAATAGTGTTGTTTGGACGTTGGGGAATCCTGAAAAACAAGAAGTTTTGAGTTCAAGTAGAGAGCCTGTAGATAGTTACACAGACTGTTAATTTCATTAGATACACAGCTCCCACCGTTTTACCTACTACAGCAATTTAACGAATACAATTTTATATAAAGTAATTTCTAAAAGCAAAAGAAGTTTGGAGATGCTTACCTCGGTACAAGAAGTAGAAGGACTGAGAAAAGCCGAAAAGTATGATGCAGTAGATGATGCCGAAGGTGAACATGTCGCCGGTGATCATGCTGTAGATCATGGTCACGAAAGGGCCGGTCAGTTTTACCGCGCTGGTCAAATTTGGAAATGTATGTAAGATAAATACATAGAAAACTTATTCCCACCCCCTGTAATGACCCTGGCTATACTCATTTCTTTATCAATGGATAAATCTAAGATCTAATAATAATTTAGAGTTTTAAATCTATTTGAAAATATTTGTTTTCGGCACTACGATGCCACAGAATGAAACTTACTAGACCTTTACTTTTGATCAGGGGTTACATATACATTATATATAGGTATAAAGAGAGCTAGAAAGTTTCCGGTGATATATGATTGATATATATAGTCAAAGAAATTCCATATTCGGTAAGTACTTCCATGAAAATGGAAATAAAATTTAACAATATTTTTCAATATTGTTCAACTGTCCAAAAACTTTTGTTAGATAGGATGTTGTTTTCCCTGACATTTGTCTATAAACAACGTGGAATTATCTTATCTCTATGATAAACGATGAAGCAGATTCTTCGTACTGGCACTTCGCGTACCGGCAAGCGCAGCGTCGGACAACCACCGACCAGATGGTCCGATGACCTGCCTAAGGTCGCAGAAAGACGCTGGATGCAGGCCGCTCCCAACCGGTCGCATTGGAAATCCTTCGGGGAGGCCTTTATCCAGCAGTGGACTTCTTGCGGCTGATATGATGATGATGATTGGGCAGAAAAGTGAGTTCTATCTTTGTATGCCCAAATTTTAATTTTACCAATCTGATTAGAAACCTGACCCACCCAGCAAAGAACATCAGTAAGAACCAAGAGCCGGGCAGCACGAAGATGAGTATCGCCTCTTCCACCATGCTTTGTTTGGATAATCGCGCTGGGATACAGGCCAGGAGGAGTATGTTGGACCATAGAAAGATGAATTTCGCGGGCTCGTGGATCTGGAATGAAGATAGCGCAGAAATAAATCATGAACTGATTAGTATAAAATAAAAGGTATCGGGATAGAATAGAATAGAATCATTTATTTGCCTGATTTACATAGACAAGTCAAATGTAACCAACCCGCATGCAGGCGTGCAAATATAATATTAAAAGATATTTATCGTGATTACTGTGGTTGGTCGAAATTAAAAACTCGCAAAATTCAATAGCCCAGTATAAATAATATATCGCGTATATTTATGACTAGTGTCCTAGATATATAATTCAACCCTAATGCCGATACTCGCCAAGGTTTAAAAAGCTTCATGGACTCGTTGGTAGAACATTCTAACACCAAAGATCCTTTCAAGTTTACCCTCAACCCAATAGCACAGAGTTACCCATAGCCTTATATCATATGGATATTCTTTACGGCTTTTCCAAATTAATTTACAATTTTTCATGCTGTGCAGACTTGAAGCGAGCCAATAGAAGCAGTGGATCTCCTAAGGCAACCACAAAATTTTGCTGTCCCCTTTTATTGTAGTCGATGCCAAATCGCAGTCCCTCAAGTTTTTTTTGTTATCCAGTCCAAGAGTCAGGTCACTTAGAATCAAAATTGATCAGCTTATTTGACTTACCAGCTGCTTCAAATATGCGACAAGCCCCTGGTTCTTGATTTCGTCCCCCTGCTGCAGTATAATGTAGCAGAGCGTACTCAGAATAGTCCCGAGTTCGCTAGCAAGTCGCAAGCCGCCCCTAGCGTCCGTGACCTCCAGGCCCCAGTTGGGGTTGGCCTCGGCCTCCGCGCTGCTATGGCGCAGGTACACGGCCACGGACAGGAGAAGTAGGTGCAGCATCAGGATCATGAGGCGTTTGAGGAACTTTTTCTGGAAAGGTGTTTAAGATGAGGATTTAAAAAATAAGCTGTTTTTATATCTCTATCGATGCATTTTTTTTCCTTATTTGTCACGTTTATATCAGGTACCATAGTGACATGGTCGATTGACCGTGTCACCTACACGAAATGATGATGATAAGGCACCTAATTGTAAAAAAACCTTCGATGTATTAAGAATCGAAACGAAATACGACATTCTCATGCAGGAGTTCAGACGGCCGCACAATTTGTAAGGTAATGCTGAAAAAAATCGAGCTCTATCTATGATCCCAAGTAAAGACTTGTTTGCGTTGCCTGTTCTAAGTGTTTTTACACCCGGTATAAAAGGGGAATAAGTTGTTAACTGTGATTTTTTTCCCTGCTCTATAGAGCTGAATGTATTTAAAGAATTGAAGCATCGAGTTAGGGAAAATAAATAAATTTTAGAATTTCTTTGAAAAAATTCAATGGTTCAAATTCTTGAAAGAGGAAGAGTTAGTATACTGGATAAGAATTTAAATTATCTGAAATTAAAAATATATTTATTTAGAGGAGAAAAGTTTTTTTTCTTTTTAGTCTACAGATCAGAATATCTACATACCCTCGCAAAAGTTTTCCACTTCTCCTCGAGTAGCCTCTGGATGATGCCGCCGTCCAACATGTTGAGATGCTCCTGCTTGGTTCCGTTCAGGATGATGAACAGAGCGGAGTTCCAATCTACAAGGAAGTGAAGCCACAGAATAAGTACTAGTACTTACGTACAGCAGTCGCACTCTGCAAAGGTATTAAAAGAAATATCAACCCAATGTAGTTCAGCGATACGGTGTAATTTAGCTCGCGTAAAAAGTTCAGAATGCAGCATTCTTTAGTTTAGATACCTACCATTGCCAGCCAATTTTATACTTAAAGCTCTAACAAAAGAGTCATAATTCGTTGAAGTCGGGGAACACATGTGACTCGTTGTTCATGCTGGATTTGTTAGGTTTTCCGGTTTTCCCCTTCGAAGGGGTCGCCGCGCGTTCGATACTAACATGGGGAGTGAGACAAGCCTGGCGAAGCGAGCAAGTAATCTTTAATGATCGCTAGAACTCCCTAGCCAAGGTCCCTAGCAGAGAGTTCCAACATCTCTCTGAAGACGTAGGCTGGGTGAAACTGGCATACGGTTTAGAGGCGAAAAATAAGGTCTCTATCTGATTATCTGACAACGCCAGCTTTAACTTACTTGTCCTCCCATCAGGCAGTAACGTGTCCAGGGCATTTAAAGGGTAGGCAGAACAAGTGATGTTTGAGTATCGCTAGAACTCCCTGGCAAGGAGTTCCAACATCTTTCCAAAGACGGACGCTGGGTCGAGCTGGCACACTAGGGTTAGAGACGTGAAACAAGGTTTCTATCTAAGTTTCTTACTAAGCAAGACTTAACTTACTTGTCCTCCCATCAGGCAGTAACGTGTCCAGGGCATTTAGCGGGTAGGCAGAGCAAGTGATGTTTGAGTATCGCCAGAACTCCCTAGCAGAGAGTTCCAACATCTCTCTGAAGACAGATGCTCGGCCGAGCTGACAGGCCAGGGTAAGGGGTGTGAATCCAGCCATGTTCATGCGGCCGTTGCTAGCCGGGACTTTGGGATGACGGAGCGCGTAGCCGAACATATCCTGTGAAAAATATGGAATGAATTAGACATACGGCCAAAAGGATCTTCAAAACTTAGATTCTCTCAAGCAAAGGTGCCGCCAAAAAAGAATGCCCGCAGACGCGTATGGGAGGTCTTTTTTGTATTAAAAAAAGACCTCCCTTCTTTGAACTTGTTTTTTTACTTTGAGTAATTGATTTTCAATCGATTATACAGTTCAATGGATGCCTTAAGTTCAATAGGGTCCCGTTTTTACTTCTTGGGTACGGAACCCTTAAAAATCGGTCGATATCGAGGCACCTGTTACTTAGGCGGGAAAAGCAAAAGAAGAATGAATTACCAAATGGAACGTACCAATTTATCACAAACCACAACCATATGCAGTATCATATTGCCAAAGGAGTCCTGAGCGTCAGGGTCTGCTCCGGAGTCTAGCAGGAGGTTGTATACCGCCTCGTTGGCGCAGCAGGCCGCCCAGGCTAGCGGGTACTCCCCGAGGTAAGCCAGACCTTCGTAGTTCGTCTGCCTGGCTGGGGGCACGCGCTGCTGATCCCGAGGAAGAAAGAAACTGCCTGGAATTCATAAATATTTTAAAACACAATTAATGATATAGAATAAATATACCGAATAATCAAGTTAATGATTATCTCCGAAGTATAGTAAATCTATCAGTGTGGGTATCTAAGAAGCAAAAATCTCTAATAGTACACTTGGAGCGAAGCAAACAACGCTATAATCTAGACGTTGCCAAGTTGCACGGCACTGTCCCGAGCAGCGAACATAAGGAGATAAGGAAACGATTTTTTTTAATGATTACTATTATAATAGGGACTTATTTATCACACAGATTGAGCAACAAAGGTCGTTAGAGATTGAGTGATGGTGTTCTGCGGTCGGCTCTTTATCGTCCTAATCCGTGCATTTCCCTAGTTGCGTCTGCAGCCGTGTTGCGTCGGAGCCCGGGACCCTAATGACAGCGTCCATGCTGTCATATGATTTGTCAAAAGCTTCTACCAGCTGGATGCCCAACTTACGCCACTTCTTCGTTGCCGTTCTGCACTCCGCTTTGGCGGCATTAAACTTAGCCATAAGGTGCCATAAGTAAATTATTGACGTCAACAATTGTTGAGAAGTCAAATATGACAATTAATAAGAGTTCAGAGAAATCTTTATCTATTAAATAATCGTTTTGAATTAAATTGTATTGCCAACTTCCTTGGGTTGGCTAACGCCAATACCTATGAAAATGAAGTAGGTACAAGATTTTTTTTTACAATATTTATTTCTTAATTTAATAAGTGTTTTATCAGAATAGCACTGTGAATGCAAAAAAAACCACATCAAAAAAATTAAGTAGGTACAAGTATTTACAATACCTGCGCCGGGAATCGAACCCGATGTCACTCGTGTAAGTAGTCGTGTCGCAACTGTCGGCTGGCTCTATATTTTTGGTATATTTACTCCGGATGGAGTAGAGTTGAGTCAGTGTCATTTTGCAAAGTTTGTGCATTCTCACCAATAGCTCTTTGGCCGACGTCTGCACCAGCCTCCACCAGGTCCTGAACTAATTCGTTGTTGCTGTATGCGATAGCTAAGTGCAGAGAACTGGCACCTAAGGAATTAAATATACATGGTGAATTTTTTATCGTTTTGGACTCTTATAGGGGTGAAAAACGATACAAATTTCACCGTGTATACACTGTCTTATTATAAAACGAGGACTAACTTTATAACCTGGTTTCAACCATTATCCGACCAAAATTAGTCGATACTTACTTATAGTAATAATTGACGTTTGGTCAAATGTCAATTTGTATTGGTCGAGTAATGGTTTAAACCGGGTACTTAAGGCGCTGTATCCCTTAACCGTTTGTAGCGAACATCGCGCAATATTTTATATATTTGTGTCATATCTGTCGTCAGTCTCAGTTCAAATCCGTGTCTGCCATTTTCGTGTTAATTTTCACTTTTAATTTAATAATTCAATAATTATAACCAAATATTGTATTTTTTGTAGGTATCCATCTTGCTCATTTAGTTATACTTTTTAAAGACGTATAAAAGTTGGTAGTTGTCGCTGAAAATATCAAGAAATTCGCGGCGATAATTTTTCTGGATATAGCTTTTTTGATATTTTATTTAGTTAGGTTTTAAATATTTTTTTTTGAACATATTTTGATGTAATCATTTATTTTGATCTTTAAACTGTACTTCATATTTTTTTATGCTAGTATTCTTTGAAAAATAAGTCTAACTGCGCGACGAAAAAATACACGTTTTACGGTATTCTTCTAATCCACAGCGCCTTAAGTAAGTCCTCGTTTAAGACGAAGAGTTATTGACCGAGCGAGCGAAGCGTCTCAGTTTCCACTAACCCAAAATTCTTTTGTCCGTCTGTCTGTCTGTCTGTGCTCGCCTACAGTTCGCATTTCTTAACCGATTGTCATGAAATTTTGTAAGCAGGTTCGTTAAATATATAGAATTTTTTTGTAGTGCCAGTTTTTCGAAATTTTAAAATATGGCGGAAATATGGGGGTCCGAAACTTAAAAAAACTTATAGCACAGCTATATTTGAAAAATAAATCAAAAATGTCGTTAGACTTTTTTGTTATTCTCATTAAGACGCAACTTTTTTGTCTGAACAACTTTTTTATACGATAAACTTGAACGTGTTTATAGTCGGCAATTTGCCCAAAAGTTGTCTGAAATCGATTTTCTGTATATTTCTTTTTATTAGTGCATTCAGTATGATGTCGTAAATACAAATCTATGGTATGATAAGTATGAATATGGTGCGTAGTAACTGTGACGTCGCCGACGTCAGGGAAAAAATGATTTTTATATAAACATATTGTACCATGTCTAGTATCAAATAAAAGGGTTTTATGAGTAGATTACACAGAAATAAACTTCACTCCCATATTGCTCAAACCCACAGACTATATGTAGTACAAAAGTTAAGTATAAATTGAAATGAAAGAAGTTAAAGTACGTGAAGTGGGAGAGGGAGTGAAATTGAACAACTTTCCCTAAGGAACATATATCAAAATATAAAAAATATTTTTTTGGCTTAAAGCATGATACTGCGAATTACTTTTATGATTGAAAACACTGAATAAACATAGAATCCTGAAATAAAAAAGATTCACATGCTATCCTGTAACTAGAACCCGGGCCTTATACTCGTAGGTGCCGCCCACTTCTTTACGTAAAATTCGCATGTTTGTCTTCCATAGTAGTTGAAATTAGCGTCCTATTAAAATTTTGACCAATTGGTAACAACTATGAAACCGGGTACTTAAACTTTGCCTCCCATTCACCCACGCCAAGTTCGCTATTCCGATATTTCCGATCTTGATGTGATCCTCTTCAACTTAGTTAATGTGTACAAAAGCATACTAAACATGGTGCTCAAGGGCCGTGTTTCCATACAAGAGTAGTCCCCTGATTCCTCGCCGGATAGTACCAATAGAGCAATGATTTTGTACTAAAAAACGAATCATAATTGAATTATTTAAAGAGATATGAACCTTCAAAAACATGAAAAATTGGTATGAATTTCCGTTGTGTTCAAACATCAAGAAACAAATTTGGGCAATTATATAAGAAAAAGAAAACACAGAAACATAGCTTATTTTAAATGTAAAAAGAAATTAAATCGTTTAAGTTTTGGAGAAGAAATCAGAGGACTACGAAGCGTTAATTTTGTGAACTTTTTATAGGTATGTATTTTTCGGCCGAGCTGCAGTTATCTTTATCGCACTCTGCGGGGTTTGTTTGGGCACGCGGCTCAACAGCAATAGATATTATAAATACCTATTTTTTCAATTCTCTCGAGCTTAGTGTTTCCTCTTAAAAAAGGGTCTGGTCGGGTCTTCTGGTAAGATGAATATAGGTTTAAATTTCCGTTTCCTCTGGTACCTAATTAAGAGCAGCGGGGATTGGGAAATAGTAACTGAAGGAAATCATCCTTAAGTCAATCAGCATATCAGTAACAGATATATTTTAGAGCACTGGAGGGCAAATGTTGATGTTGGTTATAAGGGCTCGCGAGGTCTACTGTTCTCGCAGAACCGATAAGACGGGTAAGGTTCATTAAAATTTAGCGCAAATATTTTAAGGGCTGGTATCCATGCGCAAAACAATTGCTTTAGTAGCAACTCACAGAAAATCGACGTCTGAGTAGAAGCTTTACCGCTTCTATGCTTCGTTCGGTGAGTGAGGCCCATCCTTCCACCTCCCCTCCCCACTTCCTTCCCCCAATTCCTTGAAAGGCCGACAACGCACCTATCCCACCCTGGTGTTGCAATTGTCCTGTCCATGGGCAGCGGTGATCACTTACCATCAGGTGACCCGCTTGCTCGTTTGCCGATTTTTTTAGCTTTTTCATAATTTAATAATAATATGGATATAATTATTAAGAAGAGACACGTAAGTTTCGGCGAGGCCGAAGGTTCCGTCAACTTTATGACGAAACCCAAACTGTCGAAACTTGCCGAATTTGGTTTTATTGCGGCCCGAAACCGAAACCAAAACCGATTTTTTGGTCGGACTTTAATAATTTTACTGTGAACTCTATCTTTAAACTGAATTTACGGAAGATAGAGCACTTTAAGAAAATGACTTACCTAGATATTCTTCACCTTCTACTACATCTAGGGACAATTTCGGAAAGCATTTCACTAAAGTTCTTGCCAATCTAGTGTGGATCTGAAATGAACAGTCTGCTTAGATTATTTGTTATTATTTAAAACTTATAAATAAACTATATCGCCATTTTTATTTAATCTATGAAATATACAATACTTTCAAGAGGTTCTCAATTTGGTTGATTTTTTTTAAATGTTTGTTACCACATTACTCCTACATTTATTAATTGATTTTAAAAATACGATTTACAGTTCCGTACCCGAAGGGTAAAAACGCGACCTTAGTCATATGGCTCCGCTGTCCGTCTGTCTGTCCGTCCGTCTGTTACCAGGCTCATAAACCGTGATAAAGGGCTATTACACCATCCTGAATCGGATCCGATTGGAGGGACGCCGGTTTTGGTCCCGGCTGTCTTCATCAGATGGCGGTCGTCAAGCTATGTCAGATGCGTATAGACAGCTTGAAAATTCTAACACGGAGAATCCAGGTTTTTCCAGGAGGGGCGCAAGGGTTCGGATGGACAAAAATATCACGGCACGGGCCCTTAAATCCGCCCTTGGCCACTATGGGTGAACAATCGGTTAGGTTACCTTCGTGTAGGGTTACCATCCGTCTGGATTAGTCCGAACTTTTAGATTCTTGTCCGGCCCTTTAATTTATCCGGATTTATGGAATCACCGCCGACGCGACGGGCGCCGCGCCGCCAGGCAAAAGACGGCGAACAATCCCCGCCCGCATCCCGCATCCTACCCCCCTCGCAATGCGAGCGTCTGCCTGCCTACCATGCTTACCATAGCAGTGAACTAAACTAAGTGGTTAATGTTTCCAAAAAAGTCCGGACTTTTATCGAAATGTCCGGATTTTTTCAAATTCCTAAATGGTGACCCTATATACCTTCGTGTCACAAATTATAAGCACGTGCAGGAGTGACTCCCCCAAAGCCCCGCGGTAACACATCTGCCAGCAGGCCATGTGGTCCTCCCACTTGGCGAGCGGGTCGTGGGGGGAGAGGGACGCTTCTATGGGTAACACCACCTGTGGGAATTAAATTTTATATCAGCAATGTTTCAATTATCGCCACAAATTTCATTTTCAGATAAATAAAAAGATTTGCAGTATGATTACCAAAATTCATTTCAAATGTGCTTATCTAAAAGAGATGGATTATCAACAATATCGCAGTTCATTCCATGAATAAAAACTTCGATCTCAAATTATAAGCACATATGTTAGTCATGTACAAAAACGGGTTACTCACGTGCTATTTCGTCGGGATTGCCGACTATAGTTTCGGACCGAGCGCGTGACGCTTGAAAATGGGCTCCTCCTGACGAGCATATATATATATATAGTCGGCAATCCCGACGAATTAGTCGTCGGGATTGCCGACTATAGTTTCCGACGTGAGTGACCCGTTTTAAGTACATAATGTTTGTATCTCACGTTAGTTTCAATGATATAAATAGGAATAGCTTCGTACTCAAAATGTTAGATCTAACGCCAAATAAATAAATAAGTTCGAAATTGTTTTCATTAGTTGGCTTAGGAATGTGAAATTAAATGTGATCATGAAAGGTAAATTAGGTAGGTATGTAAAATATGTCCAACAATTTTGGCATGAAAATTAATAGTAAAATGGAATTAAATTTAAAACATGTGAGTGAATACAAAATTAACTTGCCAGTAAGTAGTGACAAAGGAGCATGTCATTAAAAAGAAAAATAATGGTAAGGGTGTCATCCTCAACTCTCTGTGCGGTGGTTGCAGGCAAGGCATCGAGTACGCGCGCCCGGCGTCCCGAGCTGCTATTTGCTTTTCCCCCATTCATCTGAGTGACTAGTATCCTATTGCCTTTATTCCCTTCCCAGATCCAACAAATTCCTATCCCCAGCTGAAATATGCTTCTAATGGGCAGCAGCTTCGGAAGAAGTCAAAGGAACTGCGCTCGCCAACCCGCCTGCCAAGCGTGGTGAGTAAGGCAATAACCTCCCATGGAAGGAAGAATCCTTAAAAGAGGCTTTTGTCCAGCAGTGGATTAATTACGGCTGGAATGATGAGTAAATTTTACAATTTTTATATTCTTGGATTGAATAACACTAGCTACTTTAAATTGAAACGGTTCGACATTCAATGCTATTTGTAGGCAGCTTATTGTATATTTTTATTGTCACTGTACTTGTATATTTTTAGTGTATTTTAGTGTGGGACGCCCTCCGGCTAGATGGAGCGACGATTTGCGTAGGGCGGCTGGCAGCAATTGGATGAGCATAGCTGGGGATCGAGCAAAGTGGCGCACCTTGGGAGAAGCCTACGTCCAACAGTGGACTGCCGCTGGCTGCTAATGATGATGATTGTCATTGTACAGGCAAAACATATGTTGCGGCATGTCTCGCCGCACCTCGTCTTTTCTTTGGAATAATTCCGGTTGTAAGTACCAACCGACAGACTAACCTGTTGATGGTCTCTGAACTTCCACCGTAAGTACTCTGCTCGGTTGATGACCCTCCCGCGGCCCCCCGCGTACATGTAAGCTGCGAACTCGTCTCTCATCAACTTTTCAGCCGCCATCATGCCTCCTTTGGCATAAGTTTCTAGGAGTAGGCCACCTAAAAAAAATAACAATAGAAAGGGCCCAAAATGAGATCCTTGAGGGACACCTAAGGTGCTATTTTTAAACGGAAGAATAGGTACCACATTTATATTGAAAAATCACTTGTACGCATAAACAAAAAAGGTACTTTGAACGTTAGCGACGCGCATTTTAAACACGACTGCCAAAAAAGGAGTGTATTTTTTTTGGAGTTCATATACAAGGTCCATTTAAATTAAGCGCAAATATTTTAAGGGCTGGGTCCCATAGGTCATAGAAATGCTTTAGTAGCAAATTTTAAGAAATCGACACGCTAGATTTTTTTTAATTTTTTTCATACTAAATATTTTTTTTTATTACCATCGATAAATCAGCTGTTTTGATCGTCGAGGTCACTGACCTAGTATCCATAGTAGATAATAGTAAAAAGTTGTTGGCCAAGAAAGTGTGTATTTGTACACACGGTGCTATTTTCATTTTTTATTTTAAATGTTCAGGTCCAGATATCTCAAAAACTAGCGTGTCGATTTTTTTTATTTTGCTTCTGAAGCATTTTTCTAGCTCATGGGAGTAAGCCTTTAAAATATTTGCGCTTAATTTAAATTGACCTTATATATGAATGTAAATAAATAATTACTCAGATTTTCGCCCAGTCCCTCGATCGGCTTTTACGATCTGCGAGGGAGGAGAAACAGCTGGTACATTTCACTTTTATTTATTCTCCCAGACCAGCATGGAAGTAATTAGATCTGGTGGTAGGCATTCCAAAACCCCCATTTTTCATTATTATTGACAACTTTCGTCTTCTCTGCAGTGGTCGGGTTCTGAATGTGAATTGACGTGAAAAAGTGCCTGCAAAGGCCTATTTTCTAAATAAATATTTGAATCTTTGAACGATACTCATAATTTTAAGACTCAAAAGTTTTATATCTGACATGTATCTGACTTACCCTTTTTATAATCAGCCAGTTTGTACAATACAGTATGTTCCTCAGTGTGTGGCTGTGAAATAACCCGGTCGAGAACCGAACCTGCTGCCTTTACGCCGCTGGCCGCCTTGATCTTCCCCACTACCCCACCCATCCTGGAAAATAGGAAGTCATGTTTTTTAAGACGTCCCGTAGCCATTTGTTTGCCTAATTTTTTTATGGTCTAGTACGGCTAATGAGCCACCGAGTCACCTGATGGTAAGCGATCAGCGCTACCCATGGACAGCTGCAACCACACTCTCCAACAATGGTGTTACAGGAGCGATACCGGCCTTTCAAAGAGTTTAGACCGTCGTCCCAATGCGATTTTCTTGGGGACTATAATATTAGTGAACATAAATATAAAATTTCTTACATGCGATTAGGAAGCGTATAGAAGTTAAAGTTTCAACAATAGTTAAAAATATTTTTGGAGTTATTGTGTTAAAATTCTTTATGAGTACGGTCAGGCCAGTAATGTTTAAAACAGTTTGGATCAATTATACATCTGACATTCGCGTTGGGATGACAGTCTTGTTGGAGGAAGGATGTGCCTCCGGCTCTCTCACTCACTGAAAGAAGCATAGAAGCGGTAAAGCGTCTACTCAAACGTCGATCATTTGTGTGAGTGTGACACTTTCTTCCTAATTCCTCAGATTCCCCCATCCGTCGATCGGCTTTTACGATCTGCGTGGAGAGAGAAGCAGCTGGTACATTCTACATTCTTTCTTTTCTCCCAGACCGGCATGGATTCTTTAATTTTAATAAAAGGATTATTTTAATTATACGATTTATTCGAGGATCCGGATGACCCAGTGGTCGTGAGCACTGGGCGCAATCCCAAAGATTTGTTTATTGCTTAACCCTTTTTAAATAAACACGATATAGAAAAATGGAATTGGTTCATAACAAACCAACAATCAAAAAACTTACACAAAAGTAGTAATGATTTTACAATATCATAGGGTCAAACGGGGTTTAGTGGAGCTTAAAATTAGTGAATGAATATATGGATTGTAAAGCTTCGAGAACAATTTGGGGTATGAAATAAGGTTAAATGACATGTGTAATGTAACTATGGCACCTACTGCTTTAGTCCTTGTTCTGAGGCACCTACCGCATAGCGCCTGATGAGATGACTTAATGAAAACAAAATCAGATCAATACATGACATCACCCTATTAATCACAATTGACATACTTAAGTAAAACTTACCTAATTTAAGTTGCTTTTTCCAAAAGTACGGAGGTTATCATCGCAGATGCTATGTGTCATGGTGAGAACGCAGGTTTTTGTGTCAATAACCATTTTCTTGCCGGAAAACAGAAGAAATCCCATGTTTGTTGTTGACCCTTTTCATAGGACATAAACACTTCCTGGTTGTCATGACTACAGAGCTAAGGCGCGGGTCACAGCACGACCTTTGTTAAGGACGTGCTGTGACCCGCGCCTTATTTTATTTCAAAAATTACGTTTTTGTGACAATTTTTATAACGAATCCACTCTGTGTATGTTTTCCAAAACAAATCAAAGAAGCCCAAACGCGATTGGTGTACCTTGTTTAGTTTAAGAGATGGCCACCTTCCGACTCCATAATCGGACCCGCAGCGCAACAGTTCCATAATTTTGTATTGTCATCTGATTTACACATGCATGCAAAATTTCAGCTCAATCGGTAACCGGAAAGTGGATCAAATTTAACTTGCATTTCATTACAGACAAACATCGGACAGGTGAACGAAACTACTTAAATAAAAGCTTGTAAAGACAAGATAAAAAGACATGGCGAAACTATAAGGGTTCCTTGTTTACTACGGAACCCTAAAAACATTTGTAACATACTTTTATTATGAACCTACCAACTAAGATTATAGTGTTTCCAACCCAAGACACATAATAAAAGTTTAATTCCTAAAGGGGTCAGAAGGTGGCCACCTTCCAACTTCATCATAGTACCTATCACTCAACGATTCCAGAATATTGGATTGTACTACCTACTGAACAGATTTTGATGAAATTGCTCCGTCTTATTATATAGTATTGAATAGGCTCCGAAACCACCTAACTACTGGAGAGATTTGAAAAATTCTTTAGAATTTTAGAAATTGAACTTTTAAATGTATCCCTGATGAAAATAGGCTATAAAATTGTATGGAAATGTCAAATGCCCGCGCGAAGCCGGGGCGAGCCGCTAGTAAGTTTAAAAAATACGTTTATGTAATTAGCTAACCTAACAACATCTTATCACAGATTACTAAATAGTAATATAGCATCTTGGGATAAGTCCGACCTTGTAGATTGATCTTTCTTAACTGTATTTTTATAGCTTCCTTTTTTATGTACAATAAAGATATCACAAACAAAAAAACGAATAGGTCGGTAGTTACTTCATTCGTATAGTGACCATATCAATTTAAAAAGTCTTTTATATTTTAAATAAATACTTACATTGTGTTTTTATGCGATGGCCAAGTCAATCTTTTTATTTATAGATTGAAGAAGATTTTTAATATTGATATGGTCACTATATGATGTTCTTAGGTTAGATAATTACATTTAAATTGTATATATATTGATAAAATAAATAACGTACAAAAAAAAATTACATAATAACTTAAGACAAAAGGTCACTAATGTAGGAAGGGACTTCATAAATTAATCAACTTGGTAGGTATTACATAGATCTCACAACTTTATACGGTAGAAGAACCAAGTTGCGAGCCTTGGTTTTTTTTACAAGTTATGTCTTTGATGGTATTACATACATTACTCTGCATCATACATATTACCTCCTCCATTTTCGAAGTCGGTTAAATAGCATGGCGGATTGGCGGCTGATAAGAAAAGAAGCACGTTGCGGGTACAGGCAGGCGGGGGGAAACGCGCGCGTCACCCAGGCCGAGTCCCTTCACCAAAGATTAGACGAGCTAGAAACCCAATCGCTAGTATCGCTTCGATTACGCGCTATGTTCTTGCATCTATTTCATCCGTATTCGTATTCAACGCGTAATGAAATACAACGCAAGTCACAACATCGCCAAGGTAACATCGCCGTTATGACCACTTTATCCAACCTACCTACCCCGCGCGCCTCTCGTTCCTCGCCGACCGAGCCCGAGCCGGCTGCCGCCGATCGTCGATTCCGCCCGCCGCGCTTCACCGCGGTCCCCTCCCCGCTCTTCATTCCACCTCTCTTGTACGTGCGAGCACCACCGTTCTATTCCATTTCATTATCTGTGCTGTGACTGTGGTGAAGTTTGTTGATTGTTGTGGCCGGTATATTTTGATGTCTTGAGTAAAAAGTGGATTGTTTTAGTCGTTATAAAGAACAGCAATGAAACAAGAAGACGACGTTCAGGTTAAAGTTGAAGTTGAAGACGAGTTGGGGATTTTTGTCAAAGAAGAAGGTTAGTTAAGTTGCAAATGTTTTGAGGTTATTATTTGACTTCTCATATTACGTACCTATACTACCTATATCCATCCTAATCGTGGTATATATTTGAAATATCTTTATTAGGTACTTAATATACCTACTTAGTCAGACAAAAAATGTTTGTATTACTCTGCGTAGGTATATTTGTAAGTAGATCAAAGATTATAAAATATAAACGTCTCTCTCTTACTTCTATGGTGGACATAAACCATTGATCGAAATAATAGTTAAGAGGCATGATCAGTCCATGATATTAAACAACTATCCCCAAGGAACATACATCGAAAGAAAAAAAAGGACCATAGGAACTCGATTAGCTGATTAAAAATTTTGTATCGGAGTACGAATATTTCTTTTCATGTTTCGAAATTGTCCCATGGGTAAAATGTTGTTTAATATTATGGACTAATCATGCCCTTTAAGTATTATTTTGTAGTTTTGTTACACCCAGTAGGTATGTCTATTGTTTGGAGTAGGTACTTACCAACGCCCATAGAATGCCAACGCCAATGATTTCGTGCTGCATAGTAAACAGGGTTGTCACAAGCGCCTTCCAAAAATATACATGGTGAAATCTTGATCGTTTTAGACCTTTAAAGGTTTATTCATTCGATATGAACAACTTTTCCTATGGGACCAATGCTGGGAACTCAAATTTGTTTTAGATTCCTATATAAATTGACCAGACTGCCGAATATTTTTGTACGGAAATGTCATATTAATTATTATTGAGCTTTGGTAACATAGGAAAAGTTGTTCATGACGACGGGCTGAATCACCCCCTTTAACTGTCCAAATCGATCAATCACCGTGTATAGTTATTAACAAATTTTTACATGTAGCTTTTTTCCGCGGAAAAGAGCATCGTAAAATATTGCATAAAAATAAGGACCCTCGGTTCGGTACGATAATAAAGTAATATACTAGGGTTCAGTACAAAATGTTTTACGAAGAAGCTTTGCCTTGCTTCCTCAATTCTATGAAATCGGGAAGAAACCTATAGGATTTTGTTATTAAACGTGAGAGAGATAAAAGTATTTAATAAGCTCGTCTCGAATCATATTCGCCCTGACAAGACCTCCGGATAAGGTAGAAACAGTTCGGCCTGTAGCTGACTTTGTACGTGAGTAACGCGTACCTAATTCATACATTATATACCCTATAGGTTTTTATTCCCTTATGAATGTAAATCTTATTTAGATTTTAATGAAATGTATTTAAAAAGATCAGTTTATTTTTATTCAGCAGGTGTCTACGCCCAAAGATTCCCCCTTCTTATTATAATCTTTGATATTGACATTAGCTTCACCCCGAACTCTCCTCCTTCTCTTAAGATTTGGGTTAATATGTGCTATATAAACATATTTTTTGTTTAGCAGGCACACTTTCTATTTGATATGTTTTACAACCGTATCATATATAGTTTTATTTTTTTTTATTTTCGGATCGCTACGCCTTACAAACATATATCCATATATATTAATTATAACAATGTACGCTTTTTAAAAATGTATGATTTTCACACATTGATTTTGAGCACTCTGCCAAAATTTAAATCTCCGGAATTAGGATCATAAACAGAATCGTAAAATTTCTGCGATCAGCTGGGCAAATTTCATAGTTTGGTATTTCTGGTCGCAGATTAAAAAATAAACGTAGAAAAATAACTCATCAAAAACTATATGTTGGAAATGACGACTATTAGTAGCAGAAGTCAGTAGCAGTCTTAAATTCCGACTGCGCCATAGCATGTTATTCAAAGTGGCAAAATTTATCCTATCCTAATGATATTGCGTATTATGTGTAAGATACTACAACAATGAAAACCCAGCTCGATGAGTTTTTTTCATGTAAAACCCTTTGCACACTAAATTTAAATCAAAATGCTTTAGCCACTTCCGATATTCTAATACACAAGAATAACTCGTTTAATATAAATGTACAGTTTTCAATTTTTTCCCCTGAATAGGAAATGCCCTATACGTTTTGATTCATTCAGATTAATACTTTCATGTGATCCCGTCTTCCCGACTCCCGAAGACCCTATTGTCTTACCTTTTTAGCTACGGAACCCTAAAAGTAGATATTTTGGACTCGATAAATCGTACTTAAAAGCACATAGCTTTATTTTTCGAATGCAAAAAAGGAAATATAGATCAATTTCCTCTTGTGCATTGTATTGATCGTTATTATTTGTTGAGAAGTTGTGATTCAATCTTATATATATGTCTTTCATTCTTGTATATAACTGAAGTCTTTTTTCCAGAATCCTTAATCGGAGTTGCAAGTACTTCCGCTTATGATGATGACGCAGCAATCGATTTAGCAGATTTATTAGTGGAGCCGCGTAATCAGTTTGTAGAACTTAAAGAATTCCAGAAAGAAGCCTTGGTTTACACTACAAAAGTAGATGACATGAGAGTTTGGAAACACTTACATAGATATAGTTCAAAAGATATAATAAATATAATTATTACTGAAAGCAAACCTGCTTTTCCCAAAATATATAAGAAAAAGAAAAGGAGGAGATATTTAGTAAAATTTAAAAAATTGATTTCAAACCTACGAATATACAAGGAGAAGATCGCAATTGAAGAAAGAAGTAGACACTTAAAAAAACATTCTCGACATCAAATAATACAAAGTTCTAAAGTAGAAGTCAATAACGATGTTATTCAAACTATAAACATAGATGATGATGATGGTGATGATGATGATGATAGCGATTCATCACATGATGTTACTAGTTATACTACTACTGATAATGAAGACACAGATATAATTTCTACAGATACAGTTGATACTAATATTGCTCCTATTACTCCTACTATGGCAGTTGACCATCAATCATTGAGAGAACATTTAACAACCACTCGTTATATTGTGATAATAAACACCTTGAAATCGCTTTGTGATGTGTATTATGTAAACAATTCAGGAATTCCAACAGAATTTTACAGAGTTGACGAAGGCAATCTCAGAAGTATAATACATAGTACGTATCTTAACATAACAGACACGGTAAATTTTATTAATTGCTGTTGGTTTAAAAGAGATATGAGAATAAAACACATGCACTTAGAAAATTGCAGCTCAACTTTGTATACATTTATGAGAAAACCTCATGGCTGCGATATAGGGAATTGTACATGTTGCTGTAAAAGGAAATACAACCATGTTAGACAATTACCAGCATCCAAGATAATTCAGCGAAGTGTGAAGAGTTATGTAAAGAACCGATGGCACCTACGCTTGATATCTGCACGCGCACAACAAAATCAGAATAGCTTAATTAACGCATCCTTAGTACATAAACCGAAAATCAAGTCGCTTAAAGAAAAAGAACAGAAAAGACAGTACTTTAGTAACTTATGTTTGCAATTACAATGCAACAATAAGCTAACGCATGCCTACTATCTTGGGAAAAATGGTCTTATCAATACATTTATCAGATCTAATATTTTTTGTACATTGCAATATTTTAAAGGCATGATAGGTTCATGGCTTTCTGCGGTACCTAGTGAAAATATATGTTGTGTGACACAGTATAAAAAATATTGTTTGAAATTAATAAAACGAGCACACCCCACCGTTGTTAAATTTCTGATCAATAGTTCAATTAAAGAGCCCAATAAATGTGTCACTTGTGAAAACCTGGAAATTCAAAATTCTGCTGGTGCAAAAGGGGTAATGGTGCCCTTATATTTACCTAAATATCCCAGACATACCAAATCTTGCTCAAAAGTTACAATTCGCAATTTTAATATTATGGAAAAAATAAAGAATATCCAACCATATTTAATTTCAAATACTGTCATAGGAACAGCTATAGATAAATCTATGAAGTCGATCTTACCTAATACCTCACAAAATCTTCTTGTGGACAATAGTACCAAAACATCTATAACTTGTAAGATTGACAAAAATATCGTTCCTAATTCAATTAATTTAGGTATTGGGAACATACGACTAGGTATTTTCCCGGGAGGAAAAGTCAAAATTCTTTCTAAATCTTCAGCTGATGAAATTTCTACGGAAAATTTAAAAATTCTCAGAGAAATCATTCAACATGCTCAAAATAAAGTAGTTTCCCAGGATTTTAATCCTACTCGACTAGTCTATGTCAATAATTTGTTCACTCAAGACTCTCAAAAAATTCAGGAAAAGCAATCTGAAGGAAAAGAAGCTTCTACAAATAAATTATGGACTGTTTTAAATTCAACAGAAAAGGTACAAAGTCAAGAACTTAACGCCTCTAAAAATATTAAAAGTATAAAAGTAGTGGATAACATTAGAAATAGTAACTTAGAGTCAGTAATAACGAGTAAAGTTCTTGCGAAAGAACCCGAATTAGACTTAATTAAGCAAGATAAAAATGTTTATCAAGTATTAAGAAATGTAAGTTCGGAAAGAAGAACGCAGTATTTAATTTCACATGAGTTGCATGAAAAGCAACCTGAAGCAAAAGAAGCTTCTACAAATATATTACGGACCGTTTTGAGTTCAACAGAAAAGGTACAAAATCAAGAACTGAACGCCTCTAAAAATATTCAAAGTAAAAAAGTTATGGATATTATAAACAGTAACTTACAGCTAGTACTAACAAGTAAAGTTGCTGCGAAAGAACCCGAATTAAACTTAATTAAGCAAGATAAAAACGTTTATCAAGTATTAAGAAACATAAGTGCGGAAAAAAGAACGCAGTATTTAATTGCACATGAATTCCTTAGGAATGCGAATATTAATTTGTGGGCGAATGTGAATGTGTCAGAAAATGAAAAAGTAGGCGACAAAGTTATTCGTAACATAAGTTCCAACACAAAAAAAAACACCAAGAGAAAAACCGCAGAAAAAGGGACTTCCCCTCCTCCCAAACAGGTACGAAAAGAAAGCTTAGAGAACACAATTAGCGCTGTTCCAATGGCTTCCACAAATGCTACGTTTTTACCTACCATACAACCAAATGTATCTACTGAAACTGTAATACTACCACAACCGACTTTCTTGCCCACCTTGCTAAATTCCCATTTGCAACAAATCGTTCATACTGAATCTTTACAACAACCACCAGTGCCAAAAGCGTCATTTTCACTAACAGAGAATTTTACAGTTATACCAATAGGCCAGTTGCCACAAGAGTTAGTGACGAACTTATATAAAAAATATGCCTTCCTACCAGAAAATGCTCAGTCTTTTAATGTACAGGCACAACCTGTAAACCCAATTAATATAACAGAACACGTCGTTCCTACAACTTCTTTACACGATAGTAAGTCAATGGCATTTGTGTCCTTACCGAACAGTGTACTAATGACCAGCGATGTTCCGAGGATACCTATAGTTCAAAATATACAAGCAGAAAACATTGAAAATGATGACGCTGAAGCTCAAGATGACAATTGCATTTTAGGTGTATAAATTTAATGTTGTGGAGTCTCTAGGAGTGCAATTTTATTGGGTCTAGGAGTGTAATCATTAAGCACCAACTTAATGATTGTTAATACAAAACCCATCACAATTAACGTTGCCTACCAAAAATTTACCAGCACCATTGCAGGTCGTTTCCTAAAACTAAATAAAAATAATTATAAAAATGTCGTTAAATATACCCAATAGAGGCAACCCTGCCTTATACAGGTCTCCGATCCGACAGCGGATGCTCCGTCTCCGTTTCGTCATCTATCCAAAGCGTTTCGTTCACACACTGTTTATGAGTGTGTTAGTTAGCGTCTGTCTGTTTCACAGATCTGTTGTGTCTTGCATGACGTGAGTCTTGTAGTCGAGCAGATCTCGATCGCCATTTATTCCTCCACCTCACAGCTTCTTCAACGCTTCAAACTTTACAATTGCACAAAAATACTATTTCTTTGCCCAAACATGACGATTAGGTAATTCAGATGGAAATTATTTTATAAATAAAGAAGAAAAATACACTTACTTCCTACTATCAGTACTACTAGACTAACTACATGTTATGAAACTATTGAAATTGAATACCTACCTACTTATAATTTAAGGATGATATTAATGTGAATGTTTGAATACTTATTGTTAAATTATTAAATTTTTTATTAAAAATATGTTTGAATTATTATGTCATTATTTATTTTCTCGTTTAACCCCCGTTGCCCTCCTCCTCCCCCTTGCCAGCAAAAGTAAGAAAAAATCTCCCCATTCCCTAAGCTTACGTAAACATTGGTATAAAGTATAACTTTTACAAGATATGTTTGTTTATTATGCAAAATGTTGCTGATATCATCATCGTGCAATCCCTCCCCCCATGTCAGCAATAATAGCCTAACCCAGACCCCTACCCCCCCGCTCTCAAAGTATATATACGCTGTGGTAATATTGAAAGGGTATGATTTAAGCTATCACCAATTTAATTAGTTTTGTGTTTCTTAAATAATAGGGTTTGCCCGCAAAATAGTAGATTTGTCACCAAAATGTGGTCACCAAACAATATAAAATCAATTCCACAATAAATCACTTAAAATCATCGAGATTAGGATCTAGTACCGAATAAATATTTTTGTATGTATTATAATAGGTTAGTCCTAATAAGTATTTAACTCTAAACTAATTAAAAGAGATCATCAATAAATCATGTCACTTGAAAAATTTATGAAGCACCAAAAAAAATTTTGGGTTCTCGTCATCATCGTTTCAGCCAAAAGAGTCTACTGCTGGACATAGCCCCCCAAGGATCTTAATTTCCACATGCAGTATTATATATTTCAGTAATAATTTCTAATAGAAATAAAATATAGCTAAGTACCTACTGTACTGTATTGGTGACATAATAACAAAGAAAAAGGAGTCGCAGTCAGGGACCGATAATCGATATATTTGGTGACAGATCTACCATTCTGAGCACAAAGCTATTAATCGAGTAATAAAACTATTATTAAAAGAACGATGTTAATATTCAGCTAATGAACTATAATTTTATTGGTAATCCATTTCTTATTTTACAAATATATTAACATTTATTTGATAATTCATACCTGGGAACACTTTTTGTTTATCTGAGAACGAAAATATTTCGTGGCGATAGATCTATTTATTAGGTGATAAAGTTGATGACTAATATAAACTTTGGTGAGAAAAAATATAGTTCCCATATTGAAATGATCCCTACCCCTTATACCTACTTATATGGTCGTCAATCGTCATACATATGTACAAAACCATGACGTACGGTAGTTATTATGATATTATCATACCTAACTACTGTACTGTACCTACATAACATACAAATCTCAGATAATATTTTTTTTGATTAGTTATTTTTAAAATTAATTTGCCTAGTTATTTATAGAATTGGGTAGGTAGGTAGGTGTGTCACCGTTTGTCACACTTGTTGACATCACTACTTGCTTGGTCAAGGGCATAGAGGTATACATTAGCTACTGCAGCCTCAAAAAAAGGCATTGATGCAGTAACGGCAAAGAATATATACACTACGGTAACGGCGTTAGGGTAGGGTAGGCGCGGCGAAAAACGTCGAATGTGCCAGCTGCTTTACTTCCCGCGCAAATCGTAAAAGCCGATCGAGGGAATCATGTCAATAGGCGATGCGGATAGCAACCCATCACTATTTTGATTTCGTTTGTAATGTAGCTTTTCCGTGGAATCGAACCATTGGGAGCAGCTACATAGACATTAACCACCCCGGCCACCTGAGGGGCGACACGGGGTGGTTAATGTCTATGTAACTGCTCCCAGTGGTTCGATTCCACGGAAAAGCTACATTACAAACGGAAACATTACACGTTTTTCACCTACACGCCCTCAAACATGGCCATCACATAAGGTCTTAAAGACCCAGGCTCTATCTATCCCGCAAGGGAAAAAGACGTGATACTATGCCAATTAAATTATTTCTTACAAATAATTTCTATTAATCTCAGGTCAACTATTGAAACTGGTTATAAACACGCGCTAGATAATTTTTTACTTAATCAAAAATACACAACATTTTTAACAAAACATACATTAATCAATTGTCGCTATAAATCAATGCCCTAAAGAATAATGTAATATGTAGAGGTAATGTATGTATGTAACGCCATCTAGAGTCAGTAACATAATGGCCGTGTGCCAATTTGTTAGGTAAGAGCAAAAAAGCACAAACCAGCAACGAGCACGATCCGTGTGGTAAGCATTCATTATGGCTTTGTTGACTGGTTTGTATATATTCGGAGAGGTGGCTCTTTAAACTTACTAACTACTTGGGTACCCAGTAAACGAAGTGCCTATTTTAAACCGAATGTCCATGAAAAAGCCCGCCAGCTACTAGAACTTGAAGTGACTGGTGGGAAAACAAAAAAGTAACGATAGCAAAATCATTTAATACCTGGGTGCTCCCAGTAAAATTACAGTTTCATTAATGTTTGTATTTGCTTATACTTACGTACATAGTACCTACATGTACTCGAAATTCGAAGATATAAAACAGAAAAACTGATTTTTAGCAAATAAATCTGACAAACATAAGTCACACCATTTTTTTCAATTTTGCATGTGATAAACTATAAGTTATACCTACATCCATACTATTCCTTATCCTTACTAGTATTGTAAATGCGAAAGTGAGTTTGTTTGTTTGTTACGCTTTCACGCCGTAACTACTGAACTGATCATCATGAAATTTTGCATACAAGTTCTCTGGAGTACGGAGAATGACATAGGCTACCTTTTATCCCGGGAAAAAGTACTATTCCCGAGGGATCGACATTGACGCGGGCGAAAGCTAGTCCCTATCCTTACTAATATTATAAATGCGAAAGTGAGTTTGTTTGTTTGTTTATTTGTTTGTTTGTTTGTTACGTTTTCACGCCGTGACTACTGAACCGATCATAGTGAAATTTTGCATACAAGTTCTCTGGAGTACGGAGAAGGACATAGGCTACCTTTTATTCCGGGAAAAAGTACTATTCCCGAGGGATCGACATTAACGCGGGCGGAGCCGCGGGCGAAAGCTAGTAATATTATAAATGCGAAAGTGAGTTTGTTTGTTACCCTTTCACGCCGTAACTACTGAACCGATTATCATGAAATTTTGCATACAACTTGTATCTGGAGAACGGAGAAGGACATAGGCTTTTATCCCGGGAAAAAGGTACCATTCCCGAGGGATCGACATTGACGCGGGCGGAGCCGCGGGCGAAAGCTGTGATATTATAAATGCGAAAGTGAGTTTGTTTGTTACGCATTCACGCCTTATAGACTGAACCGATCGTCATAAAATTTTGCATACCCGTTGTCTGGGGTACAGTGAAGGACATAGTGTACATTTTATCCCGGAAAAAGTAATGTTCCCGAGGGATCATGAACGGAGACGCGGGTGAAAGTAGTATATATAATTAAAATAAATAGTTTTAAATAAGTTAAAATCGCAAAATGCATGTTAATTAAAAAGCTGAACTAATCTAAATAGAAATGATGAGAAATAAAAAAGAAATCGAATATAATAACTTTAGACAACATTTTTGGGGAATTTTTCAACCGCACTTTACAGTAAGGGGAAAAGGTATATCCCCACTTTCTATGTATGGGAGGAATCGAAAAAATCACCGCTATGTTGGCGTGAATAATAATAATAAGGTAAATTTAAATTAAGGGCTGGCACTCATAAGCTAATTAAAATGCTTTATGCGGAATATTTTAAAAATCGACGCGCTAGTTTTAGCGATTCTTTACCTTTTTTCACTATTACATTTAGAAAAAACAGATGGAAAAAAACACCTTGTGCACAAAAAATCGCATTCTTGGCGTACAACTTTTTACCATTAGTACCTACTATGAATACTAATTCACTGACGTTGACAATCAAACCGGCTGATTTACCGATTAGAATAAAAAGAAAAAAAAAACTAGCGTGTCTTCTTCTTATTTGCTACTACAGCATTTCTTTGACCTATAAAACCAGTCCTTAAAATATTTGCGCCTAATTTAGATTTACCTCATATACTTATCTATCTATCTGAAAAAGATCATTTTCCATCTTGACCTGGCCGGGGATCGAACCCGGTCACTCCGTGGCGCAGCGGTCAACACGCCAGCCTGCGACACGGAGTGACCGGGTTCGATCCCCGGCCAGGTCAAGATGGAAAATGATCTTTTTCAGATTGGCCTGGGTCTTGGATGTGTATCTATATATGTATTTGTTATAAAATATAGTATCGTTGAGTTAGTATCCCATAACACAAGTCTCGAACTTACTTTGGGGCTAGCTCAATCTGTGTGATTTGTCCTTATATATTTATATTTATTTATGTTTATTTTATACCAAATTACAGTATTAATAAGTTTCTGATTTTAACCGCGGACAGACAGACAGATATGGCGAAACTATTATGGGTTCCTTGTATACTATGGAACCCTAAAAAATATATTGGGAGTATTAGAGTATTAAAATTAAGTTTGGGTGGAACGCTCGCACTCTCCTGTTTTGGTTATAAGGTAAGTATAAGGAAACCTAACTAACCTTAGCATCCTTCTGTGACCGAGTTGTTATGGAGACCCTCGCTCGATGCTCCTGTTTTGGTCACAAAGAAACTTAACCTACTACCCTCTGTGGCCAAGGTGTTTTAGTTATGGCGAGGGGTTCGATCCCGTCTTCTTTCTGTTTGACCTACCCTCGGTGACCAAGTTGTTATTGTTATATTGATCATTTCGCACTATCATAGTGATCACTATGATGAAAACCCGAACATGGATGTTCGGGAGTACCGCTCACCCTGTACTGCCACATTTAGTTTCACCTGTGTGGTTTCTCTGTAATCAAATTTTGCGAGTTAAATTTGACCCACTTCCCGGTTACAGATTGAGCTGAAATTTTTCGTGAATGTGTAAATCAGATCATCATCATCATGTCATGTCATCATCATGTCTTTTTAGTCTCCACTGCAGGAGCATGACCGTCTCTGTACTACCGGAGCCATACTTGGCCAGAGCAGACAGATGTTTTATATAAATCGGATGATAATACGATATTATAGAATCCTTGCGCCGGCGCCGCCGGCCTGATGATGGAGATGGAAGGTGGCGTGTTTGGCTTCATTTGATTTGTCTTGAAAAGCACTTTACAGTGTGGATTCCTTCATAATAAAAACTTGTTTTTGAACTAGAATTGTAGAATAAATAATCGCTAAAATTTTCTTTTTAATACTGTATAATTTAGTAGTTTATACTATAAGTAGTAATTTAACAATCACCAGAAAAATTCCTAGTTAACTGCCAATTGTTTTTTTAACCGATTATAATAATATCCATAATGTTGTATTTAACACAGCCTTAAAAAATATTAGCGAACATTATATTAAACAGGTACTTTTTACAATTAAGATGACTTTTATGTCAAAACATTAGTATTGATTTAATTACATGTTTTTATTTTCATTGTTTTGCCTTTAATTAGACTAATATAAACATTTATATTTATATGTATAGACTGAAAAAGGTTTAAGTCATTTGCAATGACAATGTCTCTTCTTTTGTTATGTCGCTTGCGCAAACCTATAGTTTACAAAAGTGGCGTCTCTCGCAAACCCTTGCATACAAATGTATCTATTTAGTTGTCTAACCACGGAAGCGGTAGAGCCTCCTCTAAATTCATAGTAAAGAGAAAATAAACAGGTAACGGTTCCAATGTTCCAATGCTCAACGGCACACGCGCTCGATATGCTATGCAGCTGGTATCGGTATGATATGACTCGCTCAACGCGACGCCGAGCCACGGGTGACGTCATTGACCTCCATTTTATTTCGTGAGTTTCGTGACGCTTCCCCTACGACGGGTACACAATCTAGATGAACTCGCGATGCGATCGAGTTGACACGCGGCACCTATTTATGTTATGACTACGATTCGATTACTGTATACGTATAATATGTTATAGTATGAGGTTTCTGGTGTAAAAGTAAAATATAAAGAAATTAGAAAAAAGTACTTGATTGTTAATATGAAAAACTCTACAATATGTTTCTCTACTTCTATCTGAATCACATTAATACAAAGGTCTAATTTTACTGAACAAAAAATTTGTAAAATATATCAAATACCAAATACAAAATAAAAACAAAGATAAGAAGTCAATTCGATAGCACTCCTTGTAAGCGAAACAAATGGTAGGGGCAACTTATGCCAATAACTATCACCGCGATAGATAAGTAAACACTACAGTTCTTATATATTTTTGTATATATAACTGACGATGTTTTATAGGGTAGAAATGATTCTGAGGTAATAATAAGTGAGGTAGTTAGATAGGTTTGTAACAAATACATAAACATGAGTATGTAGGATTTTAAGGCACCAAGGAAATCAAAGGAGCTAATTTAGAATAGTTATGAAAATATTATCAGGATTTTTTTCAATGTTATCTTGTTACTTATCTTTACCTACTGTGTTTGTTTAATAATAATTAATTAATTCAAGTTAGGTATAATATACTTTCATAATTTACTTTGCTATCAAAAAGTGCAACCAAAACCGACATTAGGAGAAAACAAAATTCCTCTCGAACCATATTACGCGCTGCAAGAGAAGCGTCCGCCTCCTACAAATGTCATCACAGAAATGAACCGGTGTTTGCCGCGTATGTTTTGTCCCTTTCCCACGCTCGTAGTTCCCCTCTGCTGGGTAACCACGCGCTATCTCGCTTGCACCCGCTTAACAGCGCTATGTAGACGCCACGACGAGAAATTGAAATAATCGCCATTTTGTTGTTGTGAGCCAAAGAGAAGACATGGCACGTGGAAAAAATATTGTGTTGTGAATGTGGTGAATATAATTGTTGCAAAGAGAGGCAGACACGGACTGCATCAATGTAATTCGTCCTCCGTAGTTTCATAAGGTAAATGACTATTTGTATTACAATTTTATAATTGATGTTAGGTATATTTCAAGGTTTATTTCGGAGTGTGAATTTTTATTGTTAAAAAGCGTTGTATACGTTTTAGACATTCGATTGTGATTCGCGGTGATTATGTCCATCTGTGCGCTTTCGAAACATAAATTGAGGACGTGGTAGGTATCGTTTTGTTTATTTTGAGTGACGTCGCGAGCGGCGTGCGCTCTGGAAGACTGCTATTGCGTTTCTGCCGGCAAGGCTGCCAACTGCAGCGGAATTTAACCTATTTGTGTGGAAAGGAAGTTATGTTTTATATATTGTGTCGTATCAATATTTTGAAGGAGCGATATTGTGAGTGAAGTATTAATTCATAATATTGATACTGCTGTGTGAATTAAGACTATGAACTGTTAATTCGTAGAATAGAGATGTACACATTTTCGGTGATAAGTACTTATAAAATGTGATTTGTTTAACCGGCGTAAAAAAGGAGGTTCTGTGGATTCTATATTTACACATAAAAATAATAGGTAATTAGATGGCTGTTAAAAGTTACTTTTAAAAGCGAGTTTAGTGGATTTAAGAGCCTTTTATAAAAATCTAAAAATGGAAGACGGGTTACGCGTAGGGTTGCCAACTTTACAAGAAATAAAGCCTATAGTATTAGGTCTGAAAACAAGCCCCGTGTTTTGAACGACCGTAGGGCCAAGCAAGAATATTTTGGTTTCTTATTACCTATGATGAAAAATTTACAAGTTGCTTTGACCCGGTCATTGACAATGTTTTTGCGCTTTTTTCCGTAACGGCTTTACCGACATGCGCTGGAATATTTTTTGGAATTCTCTTACAAACCAGAGAAGAGAAATAATAAATGGAACGTACCTATCTATAGTTATTGACATTAAACTAGCACCAGATCGCGGGCGTTTTTTAAAGGGGCGTCAAAATATAAATGTGTTAACTTTGCAAACACAGTAAGAACAAAGTAGTTAGACACCTAAGTAGGTAATTCTGCTTCTTTACACTCCAAACCGCGTTTTTATCTATTATGGGAAAGGCAGATTAAACTCGAGACCACGTTATAACGTGACGGTGTGTGTGTTGGTAAAGATGATCAAAATAGTGATGGGTTGCTAGCCACTTCGCTTAACATTCCAGAGATATTTGCCCGTTGCCTTGACCTTTTACGATCTACGCGGGAAATGAAACAGCTGGCATATGCTACGTTAGCTCGGAAGGATTATTATTTATATAAGTACACAAGTATTGGCCACTTACAGACTGTCTATAAGAAGACGGCAGGTTAAAACTTGCGCAAAACGCCATCAAAATCTGTAATTGCACTGGCCCCGATTAACAAACACTGAGGGGTGATTTATCCCCTCCTGTGTTCATGAATTGTGATTACGTAAAATAAATTTTCGTTGTCACTTTTATTAATGTAAACCATACATTATGATAAAGAAAATTATAAACTAAAAATAAAACTAATCACTACCCTACCATAAAATTACATACTAAAATAAAACGAACTTATAAATCTAAAAAATCTTGCCTATATGGCATGTTGGCAAGAATGTTTAAATAATAATAATAATATTGCCTGCATTCCCACGCTGGATATCGACGCTTATCCTTTGTGCGAAAAAGCAGCCAGCCCTCTTGTCACGTTCGGCGGAGATCAGGAGTACTATTTTTGAAAGTGTGACATTCGTGTTCGAGCGTTTTTTGTATGGCAAAATCGCTCGTTTGCGAATGGAGTCATTTCAAAAATAGCACTCCAGGCGAGGAGCAATCTCTTTGTAGAGAGCTCTCCAACAGCCGGCCTATTTCCTAACTTAGTGTACAACGTTTTGATAGTCACTAAAAAATACATTGCAGCTTTCGTATGATTGACTATTTTTATTTTAGATATATATAACGTTATGTATTTTGAAGTGACTATCAAAACGTTGTACTCTGAGTTAGCAAATAGGCCAGCAGGACCCCATGGTCCAAGTACGTAAAATTAGTTTTATACCGAGTAAATAATAACCATTTTAAACCAAGTTGTTTTAACATTGCGTCAATCGTTTTTTTAATACACTGAAAATCCTCCTTATGTATGTCACCGGGGCTATTCCCATGTCTACGCCACTGTATGAATACCTACCTATGTGACCGCCGCGCCACCGCTTCCATATTAAAATTACCTTACAAAGAAAATTCTAGTGTGTTCTATTGTCCGTTTCCACCAATAGAACACTTATATGCATACATTTACTTATGGAAAGACCTCCCAAAAAAAGACACGCTTGTGAAAATATACCTTGATAATCCCAAAAATTAAAATATAAAGTTACTAAGTTTTTTAGGCTCCCGTAACCGTACCCAAAGGGTAAAAGCGGGATCCTATTAATATGGCTCCGCTATCCGTCTGTCTGTCTGTCCGTCCGTCCGTCTGTCTGTCTCCAGGCTGTATCTCATGAATCGTGATAGCTAGACAGTTGAAATTTTCACAAATAGGTATTGTATTTCTGTTGCCGCTATAACAACACATACTAAAAAACAGAATAAGATAAATATTTAAGGGGGCTCGCTTACAACAAACGTGATTTTTTTGCTCGTTTTTGCTCGATATTGATAACCGCAATAAGTAAATACTTGAAATATTCACAAAACATATACCTAGTTCTATATTCACTTTAGAATAAATAATTAAATTTAAGAAAAAAAAAATAAGGCTCCCATACAACAGACATGATTTATTTGCTGTTTTTATAGATACTGGTACGGAACCCTATTTTCACGTTATTTTGAGCTTGTCCTCGAATACTTTTTTACAAAAGGCACGCGGACAGGTGACGATCACTTCAGGGTTTCGACTTTGTAAGGGACACGTGATAACTTTGTTCAACAACAGTTATCTACACTAATAATAAAGGTAAAAGATATGATTGTTTGTTTATTTGCATTGAATAGGCTCCGAAACTACTTGACCGATTTGAAATAGGTATTCTTTTACAGTTATAATCCTACATTATCCTCCTGTTTGTTAATTACGTTTCTTTATTTCGTTTGTTTTGCATTTTCTGAGAACATTTACCATGGTAATGTATAATTTTATTACACCGTCAGAAAATAGAGATTTCAACTAACAAAAAACCCCCCGATTTAAAAAAATAAATATTTTGTCGTCAGAATTTTCGATTGAAAATAAGGATGGTTTTTAGATATTTAAGTCAAAAAAGGCGAAACAATATTTTTTTTAGATCCGATCGATTTAAAAAAGTAAATATTTTGACTTCAGAATTTTTAATTGAAAATAAGGATGGTTTTTCGATATTTAAGTCAAAAAAGGTGATAATATAAAAATTTTAGACTTACAGTGTGTTTGGGGCATAGAAAGGTAAGTTTTCACCAAATTTCGTGAAATAAGATAAATAATTGTAAAAGATAAAAATAAAAACCAAAAACCTGCTTATTTGAATTTCTCACATAGGTATATTTTGAGAGTATGCGAAAAAGTGTAAATACAAAAGGAGTAGAACTTGTCATACTACTTACATTTCCATATAACGTTTTTCCACAGGACTTGTAGTTTTGCCGGAAATCGCTATAAACCGCTTTTTACCCTTCTCAATCCCTCCCACTTCCCGACCTCAGATCGCCCATAATTTATTTTTTCTTAAATTTTTGGTGTATTCTCTTCCATTTGTAATGGGCTTCATCCTACTATAATTTAATTATGTTTCAAAAATTATCGGCTCTGATCTACATAACAAAAGTTGCGATAAAGTCTCTGGTCTAATCATGGGTCTAATTTATTTTAATTTTCAATTCTTCAAGAAGGAATTGCCAACTAACTCGTTAATTAAGCCTAGTCAATATATCGATATTAAATTAAAAGTTTACCCGATAGGTAGTCTCTTTTAGACCTATTTTTATATCTTACTAGCTGTGCCCGCGACTCCGTTCGCGTATATTTATATGGAGGTACCGTCTTATCATAACTGGAGAAAAACATTAAGTGGCCTATCCTGTGTCCTGTACGTCTAAATGTTTATCTACCAAATTTCATAAAATTTACATTTAATTAGAAGAACTTACATACAGAAGAAAATTCAAAAAATCCTCAATTTAATAAAGTATCATGCTTATAAACAGGACATTTCTGATAACAAAGTAACGTACTCCATGATCAACCCTTACAGATTTATTATTAGTATATATTCATGATGAGAGAATATCAAATTTACAATCTGAACATGCTGGGTCTTACCAGTATAATTAGACCCCTGATTTGGGACGCGTCGAGGTACATGTCCAGTCCAAGGCACATCGGAAGGGAAGATACTTTTTAGGGTTCCGTATTTACCTAAAGGATGCCTACGAGACCGTAATTCCTGTTACTACGGTTGACAAGTCTAAAGTGAACCTTTTTTTCTGCACTATTCAGCACACAAACCCAGAACTGAGAAATAATCTTATCTTTGTTTATACATTTATTACTTACCTTGTCTTTGCCTATACGCATTTTTTTTTAAATCTATGCCTATATATAATTGAACACAACAAAAATAGACTTGGGCTGCGCCATCTTTTGTCGAATGGCGGAGATAAATCAGTGTACAAACGTATTAATTTGTACAAATGGCGTTGAATTATTCTTGTCGTGTTGATTAATTTTTGCCACTTGCTGACAGATGGCACTACTAAATTTCGCGACAATATGAATATAACCAAAGAATATAACCCAAATTATAGCAACGAAAACAACGCTAATCGCAAGTGTTCTTTTTCAAAACATATCAACACGAAAAACTGCTCGCGATACAAATATAATCGGTTGTGACGCATATCGTCACTTTCGCAATTAGTCATCGCTGAAAAGGTTGTCACTTTCTCAGAATGTCATTTTCGCAAATCGTAGCTCGCTCTTCTCAGCAGTGGTCATTCCGAAACGCTAGTAGTTTTTCGATTTTGCAAACATAAAAGAAAGAAAAATAAATAACTGAAACATAAGTGAAATTTAATTCATTAGCATACGTTAGGTAGTGACTCAGACCACAAATCTGAACAACTTTCACTATGGGACCAACTCCGAACTTGCAAAAAAGAAAATCAGCTGTTCCATAGATTTTAGCCAAGTAAATATTTCACTTTGTATGAAAAAGCAGATAATTTTTTCAAGTTGTCGAAGTTGGCCCTAATAATGAAAGCTGTTCGTATTCGTGGTCTGAGTCACTCCTAAACGTATAATGAATTAAAATACTTATCCTTATCCTTACTAATATTATAAATGCGAAAGAGAGTTTGTTTGTTTGTTTATTTGTTTGTTACCCTTTCACGCCGTAACTACTGAACCGATCATCATACAAGTATACAAGTTCTCTGGAGTACGGAGAAGGACATAGGCTACCTTTTATCCCGGGAAAAAGTACTGTTCCCGAGTGGTCTAAATTGACGCAGGCGGAGCCGCGGGCGAAAGCTAGTTCTTTAATATTTTGACAAAAAATTACTTATTTATTTTCATTTCCATTTTTTTTATTATTTTCATTGTTATTATGTCACTTACGCAACACTTGTCATTTTTGCATCTTGTCACATTTGCAAGTGGTCATCGCTGAAAAATTGGTCATTTTCTCAGAATGTCACTTTCGCTCATTGTCATTTTAGCAATATGTCAGTTTTGCAGTTTGTCATTTTCGCAACTTGTCACTTTCGCAACTGGTTAAATACAGCTTTTATTTCGTAAGAAATTGGATAAACGACTAAAACCAACTATAACATTAACAGTCATACGTTGGAGTGAAAACGTTTATCAACTCGGCTGTACGTTTTTTTAGGGTTCCGTAGGCAAATGGCAAAAAACCCTTATGGATTCATCATGTCTGTCTGTCCGTCAGTATGTCACAGTAAGTAGTTTTATTCTGTGAACCGCATTAAATTTACACACAAAAAAAAACATTTGAGGTTCCCAAAAATATATGATGTACATTACCATGCAAAGTTCCACCGAAAATTGGTTTGAACGAGATCTAGTAAGTAGTTTTTAGGGTTCTGTACCATAAGGGTAAAAACGGGACTCTATTAATATGGCTCCGCTGTCCGTCTCTGTGTCTGTCTGTTCGTCTGTCACCAGGCGTGAATAGTTGAAATTTTCACAGATCATGTATTGCTGTTGCCGCTATAACAAAAAAATACTAAAAATCAGAATAAAATAAATATTGAAGGTGGCTCCCATACAACAAACCTGATTTTTTTGTTCGTTTTGGCTCGATATTGATAATGGCAACAGGTAGACGCTAGAAATATTTACAGAATATTTAGTTACTAGCTTTCGCCCGCGGCTCCGCCCGCGTCAATGTCGAACCCTCGGGATTGGTACTTTTTCCCGGGATAAAAGGTAGCCTATGTCCTTCTCCGCACTCCAGAGAACTTGTATGCAAAATTTCATGATGATCGGTTCAGTAGTTACGGCGTGAAAGCGTAACAAACAAACAAACTCACTTTCGCATTTATAATATTAGTAAGGATAAGGATATATTCGGTAAAAACAATACATAATAAAATTAAAATAAAATGAATATTTAAGGGATACCCACGGCTTTCCCATACAACCGGCATTATTTTTTAGGCGTTTTTATACTTAGACTAGCTTTCGCCCGCGGCTCCGCCCGCGTCAATATCGATCCCTCGGGAACAGTACTTTTTCCCGGGATAAAATGTACCCTATGTCCTTCTCCGTACCCCAGATAACATGTATGCAAAATTTCATGATGATCGGTTCAGTAGTTACAACGTGAAAGCGTAACAAACAAACAAACAAACATACAAACTCACTTTCGCATTTATAATATTAGTTAGGATTAGGATAATATTAGTTAGGATAATGCTACGGAACCCTTCATGGGCGAGTCCCTAGCACATGGCCGCTTTTTTAATGTTTGTTACCTCAGAACTCCGTCATTATTTACATGATTTTTTTTTATTTTGAAAGCGTATGCTTTCAAGTTGGTCCCATTAAAATTTTATCACAATCGGTTAAGTACTTTCATTAAAGTATTTCTTTTTATATAAAGAAATATGTTTGTTAATTTTGTCTATTGGTGTTGTGTTGACGTAGGTACCTGAACACCAGCTCACAGCCAAGATGACCGAGCTTGAGAAGTTCAAGCGGCGCCTGATTCGCATGGTGACGCGTCTCCACGTGCAGCAGAAAAAGCCCGAAGACGAGCTGTGGGACTACCTGCGCAAGCAGACCAAGTGCGACTGCAAGTGGCTATGGTGAGTACGCTATCCTCTCCTCTGTATCTGATATTTAAGAGCTAGGCTCTGTTTGGAGCCTTCGTTAATTTCCTTACAGCATCTAAAAAAGGCATGGAAGTGGCCCATTATAGGCTGGAAAAATATAGTAACTAAAGTACCATCGACGCGAAAAGTAGTCGGAAGTACCAGAAGCCAAAGAAACTGCGCTCGCTAACCCGCCTGCCTAGCGTGGTGCGTATGGCAATATCCTCCCTTGGAACGAAGTGTCTTTAGGACAGGCATTGGTCCAGTAGTGGTATTTTTACGGCTGTAATGATGATGATGAGGAAAGAATCACAATGCTTTGTATTGCAGGCAATACTGAAGTGTCTCAATCACTCTTCTTCATTTCATCAAAGTAAATTAGTGGAGATTATCCACCCCCTCATTTCCTCCCTCGCCATGTTCTCCCCAACTCCTTATGCCAATCAACGCTCCTGTCACACCCTGGTTTGCCGTCCAATAGCATAAAAAAGAGAGGTAAAGGTCGGGTCATGCGGGGTTTGAATCTGGGACCTTTCGCTTTAGACCTCTGAGCTACTACCTACCGCTTTAAAGATCCTCTCCATAAGGCTCAAAAATAATATAGTATCGTTAACGTAGTTATATGTAGATGGTTAGGTGCCTAGTGGGCAGGGTTGGATCTACATAACGGCTTTTTGGACTGCAATCAAGGGCCTTATTGCCCCCACTTTTATTTCATAAAGTAATAACGCTTCTACCGCCCTCTATCGTGGCGGCATGGAGAGGTTGCGAAGCAAATCTTAACATCCTGCGCCCTGCATGATTTTGAAACCGTTCGTCCGTGTTATGCTGAAATACCTATCACCGATTAATTCATCCATTTATTTGTGTGCGTTACCCCCTGGATAGCACCCGGAGCGAGTTTCCCTCGCAGACGAATTCGTTGAAAAAAGTTGAACATTATTCTATTGTTCCAGGGAGCGTATGCGTGCGTTAACGCTGAAAAGACTGAAGAGGCTGCTCATAGCTGAAGACAGACAGGAGAACATTCCAGCAGTGGCCCGGATGTCTCTCACCGACTGGCTGCTGTTCGACTGCATATTGGTGCACGAAAAGATAGACGTTATTGGTTTGGTAATAAGACCCGTACTTATTTGTTTGATTTATCCTTAGCTAGCACCAGATTTCCTAGACAAAAAAGGCAGTTTACGGGTCCCTAGACAGTAGCCGCCTCATTTTTTTTGCCGTTAGTATTGTCCAGATCAGACCATACTCATATGCACTGTCCTCTCCCCTTCGTTAACCGTCTCATATATGCCAGGATGGAGCCCATGAGCATGTCGCATAGGGCCATATCATGACCAAATCCTTTAGGGTGTATACTACTGCGAGTTCCGCGCTATCTTGTTATCTATAGTGAGCTGCGTTTCCACCATGTGCGAGGATGTGTTTAAGAACCAATGGAATCGCTTCTTTTGTCTAGCCTCGCTCAGCGCAGCTCTGGTGGAAACGGCATAGCGGACCGAGGATTTTGTACATACAAAACAAACGAGGGATGTGTGCGAGAGATGTGTGCTAGCAGGCATAGGGATTGCAAAATCCGGATATTTTTCAAATCCGGATTTTAAGGATTTCGTTGCTCAAAAATCCGGATAATCCGAATTTTTCGAAGCTTTATTTCATTTTGTATCATTTCTAGTTTAGTTTATTAAAAATTCACAGTTCACTAACATTTACGATAAAATTGAATAGAACACAAAACAAAGTAAAATATTTAGTTATCACATGAAAAATCTGTCGAATTAGAGGTCTTAAAATAACTGCTGAACTACTATGTACTTAAAATATAAAAGTTTTAAATAGGGCCTGTATAGTCAGATTTTGAAAATCAATTTTACTCACATTGATAATTACATAAAATTGAAACAAAAATCACGTTTTGTAAGTCAAATTCATAACGCGATATTCGCAACATGTATAGTACAATAAAAAATTTGAGTATATAGTATTTTTATTTTTAAACGAAATACTTTGTATTTTAAATATTGATACACTACGTAGATACACAATGAAAAAGTAAAATAAATGGCAATCTACCTAACCGTAAATAACAATAAAGATTTTAATTTTTTCATGAAGAGGTATCTTAAAAACATGTAAAAGCGTTGAGTGTTTCGTCATTAATACCGTGTTCTTAATTTATTGCAGAATATTCCAACCGTGGAAATGGCTGTTTCTGATTCCAGACTAATCGGCGGAATGGCTAACAACGTCTTTAAAACCTTTTTTAAATTTCTCCACAACCCTTTTCAAAAAGTGCCATTTCCACATTTATTAATGCAGGTAAATCAGCCCTGCTGCTTAAAGTCGACGGCTGCTGCTGTAGAGTATAGTTTTATATAGTTTTGACAATAGAATGTTGGCGATCAAGTTGTTCCTTGAAGCTAAGTACAAGCAGGTTAAGGTCAGATTTGAACACGGTTTCCGAACTAGTCTTAAGGGGTTTGGTGACGATACCGCGGCATCATCCATTGCCGCAGCTTGTTAGATTAATATCGATTAATGCTTTTTGTACACTTTAATTCAGCTTTGAGATACGTTCCAAAATTGTAGTTTTAGAATATACCATCGCGTTTTACAGTCCAAAACAAGACCTAGCTAACTCTTTGTTGAATTCTGCTAGCACATACTTCTGAAGCATGTCATTCATAGTCAGTGAATTTTTAAATGTCTTCACCAACGCCCGGATTTTCTTTATAATGTTTTGGTAATTATTGTTTAACTGTCCGTGTAGTCTAGTGTTTTCAATCAAAAATCCCTTAAGTCATAGCTTAAAAATCATTTGCCAATTAGTGTGCCGGTTAAAAATCGTCAATAGAAACAATAAAAAAAACGGTGATTTATCAAAAACTATCAATTAAGACGATAAACTGTACTTAAAACAAAAATTCGAAAAAACCGGATTTCGATACTGAAATCCGGATTTATATAAAGTATGAAAATCCGGATTTTTCAGTCTTTTTCGGATTTCGAAGTATCCGGATTGCAATCTCTAAGCAGGCATAAGTGAGTCACTACTCACTTATGCCTGCTAGCACACATCTCTCGCAGTGGGTATCAACCCTAGCGCTTACACGTCCCGAACTCTCACGTACAGGGAGCGTCACCACTGTGACTTGAGTCAAATTGTTCTACAAACTCGTAGGTTACCTACAGGGTTTTGAACCCGGGACCTAGTGTTATTGATAAAGTATATATTTTTTAGGAGTTGCTGGAGGAAGGCCGGACCTCAGAGCCGCGGCCGCTGTACCAGCTGTTCTCGCTGGTGCAGAAGTTCGAGCTGGAAGGGCTAAGGGGCGAGGAGCTAGCACGAGCTTGGACAGCTGCTACTGTGTGCTACAACAGCGGGTAAGTGATGACGTACTCCCTCTCTCTCTCTATTCTTAGCGTTTTCCCGGTTGCATCCTCAGGTGTGGTGTCTATTATGACAGCACTTATGCTATATTGTTATTAACCAACCTTCCTTGGTTAGCTTCAGCACCGCAGATTATATTATTAACATTCTGATTATATTATGTATTTTGATTCTGTTTTCCACCTAATGCTCACCAACATGTGCCCATAAACGTGCTGGCCTTCATGTCTTATAGATCTAGGCTCTGTCTACCCCGTAAGGAAGGGAGACGTGATACGTGCGTGATACTATATATAAATATATGTATATCAAACTTCCCCTTGCTCGTAAATGCATGCAAAATTTCACATTAGTTGAATTTATCAAACCCGAAATAATACTAAGAACGTGAGAAAATTGAATTTACTCAAAATTTTCTGTAGAAAACGCCAATTTCGTAGGTAAGGACCCAATATTTATCTAATGTTCCAGTGGCAGACAATGTTCGCCGATGCTGCTACAGCGGCGGTGGTACCAGCTGAAGGAGGTGACGCGGACGAAGTTCTACAACTTCTGGTTCTCGTACAGAGGCAACGCCAAGTTGCTGCCAGGCGCGCTCAAAGACAAACCTACAAGATTACAATCTGCGATTGCAAGGCGGTGCGTATCTGAATCACTAGAACGGCCTACACAATTCAAATTCATCATCATTGCGTCCACGTGGGAGTCCACTGCTGGACAAAGGCTTCTCTCAAGGATTTTAGTTCCATGGGAGGTTCTTGCCATAGTCAACACGCTTGGCAGGAGGAGGCGGATTGGCGAGTGCAGTTTCTGTGGCTTCTTGTGTGTCCGACGCTAGTCGGAAATATTTATAAGCAGCTAGCTCAAAGAGCGCTTTCGCACACTCCAAAATGGATCTTATAAAAAACCGATAGGCAAGCGACTTTACGGCGATGCTTGATGCGATGATCCAGGGATCGCAATTAACAATTTAAGACCACGTCGTTGTTAATAAGCCTGCGGGATCCACAGCCTCCGTGGTCCAGTGGTTACGGCGTTTGCCTGTTGACCCGGGGGTCGAGGGTTCGATTCCCACCGGAAACATACTTTGTTTAGTTGTTTCCAGTTTGGTTAGGACATTGCAGGCTTGAATCACCTCCATCCGTGCTTCAGAAGGCACGTTAAGCCGGTGGTCCCGGCTGCCATCTGGTAGTCGTTAAAGGAACCACGTCAGAGGCGGAGAGGCGGTTCCGAATATGTATACAGAATTACGAGGACGATTCAAATGTTCAAATCAACAGAGCAGGACAGACCTATATACGTGAAAGAGACGTAAGGTTTGCTCACTCTGCCATTTAGGTTCATCCCGCTCTGTTAAATGAAAAATTGAATCGTCCCTGTGCGTGCGTAGGACAATTTTTATATAGGTATTTATTTTGGCATTTGGCTTCCCACGCCTTTTAGCTTTTAGCCCTTCATATTTTTCAACGTGTGTAATCAATGAAATAATGGTGTAATTCATTCTGATAATTCGACGAGCCCCTGGCGACAATTCCGACAAATTCACTTGTTTGATAATGACGACGCAGTAAGGCGGACGACCAACAGCCCGCTAAGTAAATCTCACTACAGCCGCACCATGACAGTTTATTTTAGTTATTCCACACATTGTTCATAAACATGGGTATTTATAACACCAAATTACATTGATTTCACATTATAAAGACCACTAGAAGCAATTTGCAAAACAATCCAAAAAGAAACCGTGCAGTCCGCCGAAATTCCCGCCATAAAGGGTTTTTCAACAAGAACTTTGTTTTTTTTAATCAAAACAAAACAATGAATGTAGGTGACAATTATTACATTTTTTATTGTATTAGAAACTAGCTATTGTCCGCGGTTCCGCCCGCGTTTGTGTCGATCTCTCGGGATAAATAGAATTTCCCGGAATGAAAAGTACCCTATGTCCTTCCTCGGGCCTCAAACTGAAAAAATGAAAATGAAAAAATCTTTATTTGGGAACATTGATAACATATAAACAGTAACGTTGGAAACGATGACACCTGCAGAAGTTAATAAAACTGTGTCGCAGAAACTACGTCCATATACCGAATTTCATCCAAATTGGTTCAATGGTTGAAGCGTGAAAAGAAGTTACTTTTGCATTTGTAATATTATATCATAAATATTATATTATAGTATGGGTAGTAAGGTTTGGCAGTTATGGATAAAAAAATCCAGGACCGCGGACACAGATATCAGATATCCTTCTTACACCATATTTCAAACCACTTTTTGTTCTATTTTAGTTTTAGCCGTGTGGTTTCCGGCATAGTAGAATAGGACCACTACTAGCCTTCCCATGGAGGTCGTAAGAGGCGACTTAGGAAATATAAGTTAACAAAGCTCATAAACATCAATGAGACCTCTCCAACCCGTCTGGCCAGCGAGGAGAGTGTAGGCCAAATCCTCTGTCTGCTCTGGCCAAATATGGCTCCGGTAGTACAAAGAGGGTCTAAAAAGACCTGATAATGATGAGTATTTTAAACATTAGTGTTATGCCTTTTCGCCCTAAGCAGTCAATGTTTACTTTAACTCTAAAGGTCTGATAAAAAAATACTGTTTTTTATTTCAGGTACCCGCACATCATCACTATGGCGTTCCTGGAGTGGGAGGAACTCATAGAGAAGAGATTCGTTATCATGCCGCCGGAATTTGTGAGTATATACCCGACATAATGTATATGCGCCCGACCATCCCCCGGATCTAGCAAGCTGAGGTCTTTACCTCGGGCAACAGGTCCAAAGAGTGCTTAAATGTAATATGCTTGATTGGACACGCAGGGGGGGGGGGGGGGGGGGGTTATTACGATTGTCAACATTGGCGAGTAAGCACAACTGGAGCAGCGATAATCACAGGTCCTACGGGGCAGGCTCGTACTTTTTTGCACCCCTCCGACCCTCACCTCGCGAGTTGCGACGTGTATTGTGAAAAGTCCGGAGGGGGCGGTGGCAGTAATCGGAGGAAGCGTTATTAGAATTTCGCTACCATTAATATTTTGATTTCTAAAAGGAGTCCAAAGCGAACAAAGTTTGAAAATCGCTGAGTTATAATAACACCTTTTATTTTTTTAGGAAATTCAAATGAAGTCGCGATCTGGTCAGCTACCTAAGCCTATTGATGGTGAGTATTCATCTAAATAGTGTTTAATTATTAGTTTAAATAGAAATAATATTATTTTGATTTATATACGGACTATCGATATCATATCACATGTGCTGTCTTGAACTAACGTAACCTGTTAACTGGGCCGGATATGTTGTGACCCGATGTGATCAGTATGAGGTCCCTGGTCACTTAAAGCTCTGGGGGCCTCTTTCGAGCTGGTCGTAGCATACATGCCATGTTGCCTCAGGAGGCACACAACATCTGATTTCTTTTAACTAATATAATATGATAAAATAAAAGGCAGGTTCCAGGCAGGACTACTTAATAAATTTATTGAATAACTTAGAAAAAATATCTAATCATGGCGGCTGGTGCTCACACAGACAGAACAACAGAAGATCGGAAATCAGTACGGCAACATAATAAAATAATAAAAAAGTTCTACCCTACATTGCTACTCCGCACAGATATCAATATTTATTCAGGTTTACATTGCATGTTTTTCAACACCCCTTCTCAATGTAATTCATAATTCATTTATTCGTCGCTTTCATGTTGCATAAAGTTGACAATAATATATAGTGCAGTATATACATGTACCCAGTCAGGGCGTTGCGACAGATTAATTACTAAAATATATTAAATTAAATATTTAAATTGGCACGAAATAATTTTTGCGAAATTCAATAATATTATACAAGTCAAAATTATTTCAATAAATTTATACAAGTCGAAATTAGTTTTGTAGTCAATATTTATACATTAAAAATAAAATTATAACGTTAGTTGGTCAAAAGTATATAAAAATAATTTGGTATTAAACATTTATATAAACCAAAAGACCAAAACCACAACATAACTTAGGATTTTTTTTATTAACTAAATAAACTACACATTTTTAAATGCCTTTCCAATAAGTCTCTATTTAAACTTTTGGCAAGTATATCGGCAGGTTGTTCATTAGTACATATAAAGTTATCACAAATTTCGTTATCTTTAACTTTTTAACTTTAACTCCTTAACAAAATGATACCTAATGTCTACATGTTTCAGTCTTTTTATAATATCTGTAGTTGCATTAATTATAGCTGACTGATTGTCACAGAAAATTGTTACAGGACATACTTCTTTAACATTTAAATCTAGTAATACATTAATAAGCCAACAAGCATCACTACTTGCCATACTTAAAGACACATATTCAGCTTCTGTAGAAGAAAGACTTACAGAAGCTTGTTTCTTAGAACACCAAACAATCAAACAATTTGAAAACAAAAACATTATCCTGAAGTTGACTTCCTATCTCTCAAGTCACCACCCCAATCAGCATCACAATAACCCAGCAATCCTTCATTATTACATTTATATACTAGTTTATAATTAATACTGTACTTGACATAGCGTAACACTCTTTTTAATGCACTAAGCAACTCATTATTTGCACACTTTTGAAATCTACTTAACATCGAAACAACAAAACATAAATCTGGCCTAGTTCCTTACGCTGCATACATTAAGCATCCTATAATTTGCCTACACAACTTCTCTACATTCTTATCAACACTATCTTTATCAAAAATCTTAGTGTTAAAGTTTGGGTCAATGGGTGTCGACATTGGCTTACAGTTGCATATTAAACCTATTTAAAACATTTTCCAAGTAAATTCTTTGATACAATTCAGTAACACTAGTTTTTAAATTTTGCTTTACATTTATACCTAAGAAGTTACTTATCAAACCTAGGTCCTTTATTTGGAATTCTTTACTCAATACCTTAAGTTTCATAATATCTGAGTTATTAGTCCCAAAAATTAATATATCGTCCACATACAAAAGTAAAAACATTTTATTTTGACCATAGTACCTTTTATACAAACATGAATCCCCGTTCGACTTTACAAACCCTTTTCTGGTTATTATAGAATAATATTTTACATTCTAGCATTTAGGCGAAGTCTTCAGACCATATAAAGACTTTTTTAGTTTAACAATATTGTTTTCCCCACAATAAGCCCCTTCTGGCAACCTAATATAAATATCCCCATTAATTTCACCATATAGAAAAGCACCAGTTACATCAATTTGATATATTGGTAGATTAAGTTTAGATGCTATAGCTACAAAGATTCTAAAAGTAGATAACTTAGCTACAGGTGCATATACTTCACTCAAATCAAAATCATTCTCCTGTTCAAATCCCCTCGCAACCAGCCTTGCCTTATACTGCATATCACCTTTTACTCTAAAAACCCATTTGCTACCAATAACTTTTTCACTTACCGGCTTATCACATATCTCCCAGGTATCATTCTCTGTCAAATTCTGCAACTCTCTCTCAATCGCCTCTTTCTATTCACTTGCATCACTTCTCTGCATAGCTTCTCCATATGTAATTGGTTCATTACTTTCACTTCTCAATCCTTCAATTAGATTAGATATGAGACTCCTCACAAACAGTCGCCTCACTTTCCGTCACTGAATCACTTAAACCAATTACCACTGAAGACACCTCTTTCTCCTGGTAGAAAACAACATCACTCTTTACATTTACTTGATTCTTCTCTGGAAAATATATCCTAAATCCTTTTATACTATCTCCATATCCAACCATCAATTTGGATTTTTCTCCTTTGCTGTCCCATTTCTTTCTCTTTTCCTTGGGTACATGAACATAGACAGGCGTACCAAAGACTTTCAATTCCTTAATATCAAATTCCTTATTAAACCAAACTTTATATGGCGTTCTTTCACCATCTCTGCTCTTTCCAGTTCTATTTAACACATAAGCTGCTGTATTCACTGCTTCTGCCCACAGTATCTTTGGTAATTTCTTGGCACTTAAAATGGGTAAGTAATATAACATATAAACACAAAATATATATCTTTTAAGATATATATCAACGAAATACATAATTTTGGTCAGTATAATTATCAAGAAAGATAAAAATCGAAAGAAATAAGTTAAAAAAACCTAAAATCTTTTATTATAACAATTATTTAACATATCAAACCTTTATAATACCGTTTTATTATTATAAAATTTTAAAAATCGATTAGTTGTTATGTATAATAAACGTTATATATATGTTACGGTAAATTTGATTAATCGAAAATTATTAATAATTTTATAACATTATTAATAATAACCTCGTGTTTTGGTAAATGTGAATAAAAAACTGAAATTAATCACTTTTGGTAGTTATTATTAATAATTCACTACACACATTGGTAAAAGTTATAAAAAAACCCAAAGTTATTAGTCCAGTAGGTATTTATTAAGAATATGATATGACGACGATACTACTTATTCGTAAGATATGACACATATAACAGTGCTTGTCTCAGATCACACAAACAAGGGTAGGTACTTGTTTTAAAGAAACTGACAACAATAATCACCTCTTAATCTGTACTCTTAATAAACAAAGTTAAAAGAGTGAGAGAACAGCCTCTCGGCAGCGAAAGGGAGTCTTGAGCTACTGGAACAGAGTCTACGTTGATTTGAGACTTGCTCGTGTCAATGTAAAATAATGTCGCGAAGCTCCCAGAACAGAATAGTCTAGAACTTTTCCGAACATCGTCTGTCGCGCTCATACATCTTCCATCCTGCTCACACATATGTATTCTATCCCGCTCATACACATACTCGAATATTCTGGAATGTTTTAGTTATCGGCCGTCGGGACCGGAAGTATATGGAACTTTCTAGATACCCATAAGTCAGTATATAAGGGAGCGGACGTGGCGATCGTTAATCAGTTTACCGCGAGTGTTCTTAGTGAGCTATACTAATACGAGTGATTTGTGTGCGACTGATAAGTGATAATTTATACGACCACAGCAACGGACCAGGACTACGAGTGCTTTGCGTTTTGGATATTCGACGTGTTGGAAGACCAGTCAGTGTTGGGATTCCGTAGTGAATAAATTCCCTCTGAAGAGTTTGGTGTTTTACTCCAAATCCTGAACCCTAACCTCGTAACATTTGGTGTCAGAAGTGTGGGATTTGGAAATGCCAGTGTTGCCGAGGGACGAAGAAGATAAGGAAGGCGTCCGGACCCGGGCTCAACGTGCAATGGAGGCTACCGCAGCCGCCGCCCAAGTTGCATCCGCTCGACATGCGCCAGCCGCCCAAAACATCGCAGCCGAGCAACTGCCGCCCGTAGCCCCAGAGGTCGCAGCCGCCCAAGACATGGCAGCCGCCCAGGACATGGCAGCCGCCCAAGACATGGCAGCCGCCCAAGACATGGCAGCCGCCCAAGACAGGGCAGCCGCCCAAAATGTCGCAACCACCGAAGCCGTCACAGCCACCCAGGAAGTTACGGCCTCCCAAGAGATTGCCGCCGCCCAACAGATGCCAGCCGCCCATCATCAAGCCACGTTTCCTAGCCCCTCTTTCCAGGTTCCCACTCAAGCATCTTTTGATTTTGGTAGCTTGATGCAAATGTTGCAGTGCATAAATGAGAACCAGAGTAAACTGCAACGCATCAATGTGGAACTTAATGGAGAAATACAAAATATGCGGGATGAACAAAAGTGCTCGAGGGATGAACAAAAGCGTATGCAGGAAAAGCTGCATTATATGAGTGAGGACCAACGAATGGTATTAGCAGCTGTCAGCAAAGTCAGCAACGTGGTGGACCAGATCCGTAAGGATGTGGATTTGGTGGATAATCGCGTGACAGGTCTGGAAACAAACTTCTCCGGACTAGAGAAGAAAGTGCTGCGACTGGAGACAGTAGGCGTGAAAGTGACTTCGAGCAACGCTGTTGCTTATGCACCTGGACCCAAGGTGAAAGTGCCATCTTAATAATAATAAATAAAACTGTTGCCGCAGCAAATGGATGGACTAATGAACAGAGCCTGACAGCCCTCACCGTTGCACTGAAGGGCTCCGCTTTGACAGTATTAGAAGCACTACCTAACTCAGGTAGTGACTTCAAGGACTTGTTGGAGGCTCTTGAAGCAAGGTACGGAGAACGCCACTTAGAGCACGTATTCCGAGCCCAGCTTCGCGACCGAGTCCAGCGATCAGGCGAGGGGTTACAACAGTGGGCATTAGAGATCGAGAGGCTCGTAAGGAAAGCGTTTCCCTCAGAAGACCCCCGGATGGTGGAGAAAAATCTACTGCAAGCCTTCGTGGATGGAATTAAGAATTCAGAGGTAAGGGCTACAGTAAAGCTCCAACATCACACCTCGCTTAAAGATGCCCTTGCACACGCCCTTGAAGTGGAAGCGGTAAGACAAGATGTGCAAGTTCATAAATTGAGAGTAATTGACGAGATAAGCGAGGTAGTCAAGGCGGTTAAGGCCCCTTCAAAGAAGGATAATGGAACTGGGCCTATGTGCTGGAATTGTGGTGAAAGAGGCCATTTACAACTCAATTGCCGCAAAAAGAAACAGTTAAAGGAAGAGCTCAGGGAACAGCTTAAAGAAGAGATCAAGAAAGAGATTAAGGAAGACCTAAGCAATCAGTTTATGATCTCTCCTTTAAAGAAGCAGGGAAACGAGTAACAGCCAGGACTAAGGGGCGGGTACTGGCTGTCTCAGAAGAAGCCCCAGCAATAATCATCTCACAGGCAAGCAATGAAAATTGTCTGGCAATATGTGGTTCAGTGGATGGGAAAAACTGCAGGATAACAGTAGACACAGGTGCATCTAGGACTATAGTTAAGCCACATCTAGTGAAAGCGGCAAGGGGACGCAAGAACATCAACTGTCGGCTTCTTTCTGCTTCTGGCCAGCCAATACCTGTCCTAGGAGAAATGGCAGTTACGATGTACGTGGGAGAGACACCCTATACTCACAATGTCATCGTAGCTGAAATCATTGATGACTGCATACTGGGCTTAGATTTTATGAAGAAATATAATTGTGGAATTGATATCACGAATGGTGTTTTCAAGTGTGGTAATGAAGAAATCTTCATTCTTGGAGCTTCCACTGGAAAAGTAACCTGCCTTAACAAAATTGTTATTCCTGGACGAACACAGGCTCAAATAATGGTGAGACTGCCCACGACGGCTAAGAAAACAGAGGCAAAGAGATGTGTTTTGATTGAGGACACATTACACAAACCAACTGCGAGAGGACTCCTAACAGCAAGAACCTTAGTGCGTGGAAGCGATACTGCAGTGGTAAGAGTGGTTAACCTAGACTTCCATGAGGTCAGCCTCAATGAAGGAGATACTGTGGGAAAATGCGAAGAAGTTGTGTGGATGAGAAAGTGTCAATCAAAGCTGAGCTCAGTGTCACCTAACATCGCGAATAACTCTACAATTATTGATCTTCTGAAAGACAGCAAAGATAATCTGACTTTTAAGCAATACTCGGACGCAAAGAAGTCAGTGTTGCGTTTTGCTGATATCTTCTCTTCGAAAGAAGAAGATCTTGGAAGAACTTCATTAGTTCAGCACAGGATTGACACTGGAAGCGAAAGACCTATTCGTCAGCGAGCAAGACGAATACCGATTGCCAAGGAGAAAGAAGTTGAAGAAATGTTGGAGGGCATGAAGAGAAATAAAGTAATAGAACCATCTGCAAGTCCTTGGTGTTCTCCTGTGGTTCTAGTTAAGAAGAAAGATGGCAGTACACGGTTTTGTGTAGATTATCGACGACTAAACGAGATCACTAAGAAGGACAGTTATCCGTTGCCCCGAATTGATGACACCTTGGATACTCTAAGTGGAATGCGATGGTTCTCTACTTTGGACCTAAAATCTGGCTACTGGCAGGTAGAAATACACCCAGAGGATAAAGAAAAGACCGCATTCTCAACTGGCAAAGGTTTATGGCAGTTCAATGTTATGCCCTTCGGATTATGCAACGCGCCGGCTACTTTTGAGCGACTTATGGAGTGTGTACTAGCTGGATTAGTAGGAGATGCCTGCTTAGTATATTTGGATGATGTCATCATCATGGGCAGAGACTTTGATGATCATTTGCGGAATCTAGAGAAAGTCCTAAGGAAGATACGGGGAGCAAACTTAAAACTGAACTCAAAGAAATGTCATCTATTCAGGAACAAAGTAAACTACCTCGGTCACGTAATTAGCAGTGAGGGTGTACAAACCGATCCTGATAAAGTTGAAGCAGTGCAAAAGTGGCCTACCCCGAAGGACAAGACAGAGGTGCGAGCCTTCATGGGACTGTGCTCATACTACAGGAGATTTGTCAAAGGATTCTCAGAGGTTGCTAAACCTTTACACCGTTTGACAGAAGACAAACGACCTTTCTTCTGGGACGAGACTTGCGAGAATTCCTTCCAAAAATTGAAGGAAAGTTTATGTAAAACTCCAATTTTGGGATATCCACAGACTGATGGTCAATTCATCGTTGACACAGATGCAAGTAACACAGCTATTGGTGGAGTGTTATCTCAGAAACAAGGTGACGCAGAAGTTGTAATAGCTTACTTCAGTAAATCTTTGTCAAGGCCTGAGAGGAACTACTGCGTTACACGGAAAGAACTCTTAGCTGTGGTAAAAACGCTGCAACATTTCAACAAGTATCTCATCGGCAGAAAGTTTAAACTGAGAACTGATCATGCTGCTTTGAAGTGGTTGCTTCAGTTTAAAAACCCGGAAGGTCAAGTTGCTCGTTGGATTGAACAACTCCAAGAGTTCGACTTTGTTACTGAACATCGCAGTGGAAAGTCACATGGAAATGCTGACGCGCTTTCAAGAAGGCCTTGCTCAGAAGATTGTAAACACTGTGTCAAACAGGAGTCTAAAGAAATCGCTGTGAAATTAACAAGGGCGAGTCCGCCGGGACCATGGGATGACGCGATCTTCAGAGAAGCTCAGGAGGATGATGAAGACATAAGGCTTATTATTGCATGGAAGGAACGCGGAGCAGAAAAACCTAAATGGGTAGAAGTTGCACCTACAAGCCCAATCACCAAAGCTTACTGGGCTCAATGGGACAGTTTTGTCTTGGAGGACGGAATACTTTACCGTAAATGGGAAAAACCAAATGGCAAAGAGTTTCACCTACAAGTAGTTGTTCCAAGAGCTAAAGTAAAAGACGTTCTTTGTGAAGTCCACGATGGGGTGTCCGGCGGACATCTTGGCGTCAAGAGAACATTAACAAAGATACGAGAAAGGTTCTACTGGCTCAACTGTCGAGAAGACGTGGAGGATTGGTGTCGCAAATGTACCATATGCGCTGCTGTGAAAGGGCCATCGACAAGAAATCGCGGTAACCTCAAGCTCTACAACGTTGGTGCACCCTGGGAACGCATTGCAGTTGATGTGGCAGGACCATTTCCTATAACTGAGTCGGGAAATAAATACTTCATGGTGGTAATGGATTACTTCACCAAGTGGCCTGAAGTATTTGCCATACCTAACCAGGAAGCTGCAACAGTAGCCTCCAAATTAGTTGAGGAAGTGATATGCCGGTTCGGTGTGCCCTTGGAAATCCACTCCGATCAAGGACGGAACTTCGAATCACAACTATTTCAAGAAATCTGTAAGATTTTAGGAATGCACAAAACAAGGACCACGCCATATCATCCTCAGTCAGATGGCATGGTGGAACGCTTTAACCAGACGCTGGAGAGGCATTTGGCGAAATTGGTTGATAACCATCAAAGAGACTGGGACAAGTACATACCGCTATTTCTCCTCGCTTACCGGACTTCAGAACACGAAAGCACAAGAGTGACCCCAGCTTTTATAAATTTTGGCAGAGAACTTCGGTTACCGGTAGATTTGCTAACGGGAAGACCACCAGAAGTTTCTCACACTGTGACAGATTATGTCTCGGATCTTCGGGAAAGAATGCGAGATGTATATGACCTAGTTCGGGAAAACGGGCTGCAAGCAAGCGAGAACATGAAAACTAGATACGACCGAAGAGCAAATACGAGTGGCTATGAAGAAGGAGCTTTAGTGTGGCTTCACAACCCAATACGCCGCAAAGGAAAATCTCCAAAGCTGCAGACGAGATGGGAAGGGCCATATAAGGTGATCACCCGCATGAACGATGTGACATATCGCATTCAACGACAACCAAGAGGAGCATTCAAAGTGGTGCATGTGGACCGCTTAGCACGTTATCATGGCAGCAACAGTGACGCTCGGGACGAGCGTCTCTAAGAAGGGGGCAGTGTCGCGAAGCTCCCAGAACAGAATAGTCTAGAACTTTTCCGAACATCGTCTGTCGCGCTCATACATCTTCCATCCTGCTCACACATATGTATTCTATCCCGCTCATACACATACTCGAATATTCTGGAATGTTTTAGTTATCGGCCGTCGGGACCGGAAGTATATGGAACTTTCTAGATACCCATAAGTCAGTATATAAGGGAGCGGACGTGGCGATCGTTAATCAGTTTACCGCGAGTGTTCTTAGTGAGTTATACTAATACGAGTGATTTGTGTGCGACTGATAAGTGATAATTTATACGACCACAGCAACGGACCAGGACTACGAGTGCTTTGCGTTTTGGATATTCGACGTGTTGGAAGACCAGTCAGTGTTGGGATTCCGTAGTGAATAAATTCCCTCTGAAGAGTTTGGTGTTTTACTCCAAATCCTGAACCCTAACCTCGTAACTTTAGTTTTTAATATTTTTATTTGGCTCACTTTACTAACCCTAGTTTATAAGCTTATTTTTGGTACTAACCTATGTTATAGAAATGTATTTCTAAAATAAAACGTTGTTAGTATTATTATTTGTATCTACTTTGGTTTCACGGGTGTTACCCCGGTCCTTTGGAGGCTTGCGTGGAGATATATATCCAACATGAAGAGGCCCTTTGGAGAAGTTGATGTAAAGTTGGTCTCCAGCCAGAACTTGTTTCTGGAAATACCAATGTATGATATGTCCTTGAACAGGTCTAGGCTGGAGCAGAAACTATTGCATTATGAAAGACAAATTTATGTGATTGAAATGTAGCTGGACTTGTGCTAGGTTTGCCTGGATTGGACACCTGCTATTATTATAAAATGGCAAAATTATAGAATCGTCATCACCATCAAGAAGGCCTCTTGTGATGAGGCCTTTTTAATACTTTGATTAAAAAGGCCTCGAGATTACCACCATGGGAACAGGCATGAAAATATGTAAGTGTCTATTTTAGGGTAGAGATCTTGAAAATGATGTAATTTTTGGAATCCAAGATGGCGGACGCGACTTTTCATGAAAAACCTGCAACCTGCAAAGGGGTCGTTTTTTGGGTTTTTACCTTAGTTATGTAATCCAAGATGGCGGGCGCGACTTTTCATGATAAACCAACATGAGTGTCGTTTTCTAGGTTCTTGGGGTGTAGAGGTGCATATCTCGAAAATGACGTCAGTTATATAATCTAAGATGTCGGACGTGACTTTTCATTATAAATCGACGTGAGTGTCAATTTCTAGGTTTTTTCGGTGTAGTTTTGGAAAATAACATCAGTTTTAGTATCCAAGAAGGCAAATCTTCGCGTGGCCTCTCGCACATCCCGCACGCCGCCTCGCCACCCCTGCCCGCACCTCTGTTGCCCGATCGAGAAAAAAATCGCCAGTGTACATTTATTTTTATCGATAGTTATTACATTTATCGGTACTAAGGTTACATTATTAATAATCACCGACAAATGTGATTAATTTCTCACTTTTACCTGCACTTTCGGTAATTATTAATAATGATAGACAATTATTAATAATTTTTAATTAATCACTCTAACCGTAACATATACATATTATTACGGATAATAATCATTTGTTATACGAATTAATTGTTAGAAGATTCTCAATACATAAGTAAAAATTAAATAAAAAAAAAATACCGAATTCAATTTTATGTTAGGAGTTTCTTCCATATTTCGAAAGTTCTTCATCATATCTTCACCAAATTAAAATGGGACTAACTTGGTAGTAAAGGTTTTCATATAATAAAAGAAACGTCAAAATCGGTTCACAATTGGCGAAGATATCGTATACTTATTTTACTTAAAGTAGTTATAATGTAAAATGTTATAATAATATTAAAACAAAAAGAAAGACTGCAATATATTTAACGAAAATCTGAATATTTCGAGTGTAAATTTCTTCGAGCTATGGCCTCTAATATAAGTTTAAAAAAAATAAGATAAATTAGGTATTATTAATAATAATTGTAATACATTATTATTATACACAAAAAAATATAGTTATCTTTCTACTTGAAAAAAATTGTGATACATACAAAATGCGCGCGCATTTTGTATGTATCACAATTTTTTTTATTTCTTTAATACGTACTTTGACCTAATATTTACATACAATAAAATATTGTAAAAGTATTTTTTTTATTATTTATTTTATACTTTGTCCTAATATTTACATACAATAAAATATTGTTATAATTTTTTTTAGGTTAATTAATTCTTGGTTTACTTTCCGTAAAAAAATGTGATACATACAAAATGCGCGCGCATTTTGTATGTATCACATTTTTTTATTATTTATTTTATACTTTGTCCTAATATTTACATACAATAAAATATTGCTATATTTTTTTTGTTAGTTATAGTTTTTTTTTTGTAATCCTGTGAGGTTAATTAATTCTTATGCATACAAAATGCGCGCGCATTTTGTTTGTATCACATTTTATACTTTGTCCTAATATTTACATACAATAAAATATTGTTATAATTTTTTTTTTTAGTTATAGTCTTTTTTTGTAACCCTGTGAGGTTAATTAATTCTTGGTTTACTTTCCGTTTGCTTTACTAATAAAATCGATTACCTACATCTAAGTTTGAATGATGCACGTTTTGCTGGCTACGCCGCATTATTTTCAAGAAAATGAAGTTATGAGCTTGCGCGAATTATTTTGTAAGTATTACTGAAATTATACAAATTCGCAAAATAGACATGGGTCTATACTAATTAGCTGGTATATTTTCTCAGTTTTATATTTTTAATACGTATACATTTTGATTTCTATCGATTTTGATTGATATTTATTTTAAATAGTATACTTTTTGAATGGTATACATTTTGGCATGTATACTACAAAAGTTGTATAACAGGTGATATTTAGTGTTCATAAACGTTATAAATAATGGGTTTATGCTTTTTAAATTGAAAACTTTATGTATATTATAGCTTTTAAGAATATAATCGGTAATGATTATGTCAAGTAAACATTATATCTTTTGAACTTTATTGAAATGAAAATATAGAATTTGTTATTAGGGTGAGTGGGGGGAAGATGAAAAACGGGGTAACACCAAAAATCATCTGTAACGCCTAAATAAAGGTAATAGTTTAAGTGCTGGCAACATTGTTTAGACCGCAATTTCCTTACGTCTCGCCCCTCATTCGGCAGTTATAGCTCGGATTGCATAGTTGTGAATAATCGACGAATTTGTGCCGAACGGTTATTTTCGTAAAAAGTTGGCGATTTTTAATCTTACCCCACCTCCTATAACTTGGATTGTAAGGTACGTACAAGAACCTAAACAGAATACTTAAGTTTTATATTTAATTTAAAATTGTACCGATTAGTCTATATATTGCTATTATTTATATTTTAGCTTATTTTTCGACTTTTCGTCTTTCCCCAGCAAAATTTGGCGGGGAAAGATGAAAATATAAATTTTTCGGACTTGCCCCATTTTTAAAAGTCATAGAAAAATACATTTGTTGTCAAACTGTAAGTTTCGAAGAAAAAATAAACGATCAAGCAAGTTGTCTCTGTTTGTCTGTTTAAATATAAGTTTTATGTGACTGCCCGAATGACTGTGTATGTATAAAGAATTGGCTAGCTCCGTGGCGCAGCGGTCAACACGCCAGCCTGCGACACGGGGTGCCCGGGTTCGATCACCGGCCAGGTCAAGATGGAAAATGATCTTTTTCAGATTGGCCTGGGTCTTGGATGTTTATCTATATTATATATGTCATTATGAACAATTTTATGTTATATTTAGCTTTTAAACTGCACTACTTTCAAAGCTTTTAGTCATATTTGCACATGGCTTAATAATCATAAGATAAATAATTTGATTTCTAACGTTGTAGACTGATTTTTGAATTGTTATATTGTGGTATTTTTTTTCATACGTTTTGTAGGAAATAAGATCGTGTATTAAGGTTTTGGAATAAAACCCATCTTATAATATTATTAACTTTGTTCCTAAATAATAGTACAAAATGTCCCTAAAACAAAATCTTTAATTTGTATAATTTTATTTAATGATGAATGTTTCTTGTTGACACATAATTTTGTTTATTATAGGTTGTAACTTTATTTTTAAAACATTCATGTACATGCCTGAGTTGTTACTTTTCTATAATAATAAAAAAGATTTCGTTTAGAAGTTTATTTTACTAAAATCAATATGCAAAGTTTGAGAACCTCTGGCCGTATTACCACAATGGGGGGTAAGAGTGAAATATATAGTATAAAAAATAATTCGTATTTCAGTTAATTTGAGGAAATTTTACACAAGGCAACCAATTTTGGTACGAACATTTTTTAAGCTATGGCTTATCGATTACCAACGTCATCTAGCATTAATAGAAAAGATTTTAGAAACTATTACAATCTTACCCCGCCACCTTTTCTTCTTCCCCCTGCTTTCTTTTTTGTTAATCGTGTTTTCTATGATTTTTTTTAAACATGTTAGTGCAGCATGGAGAAGTTTTTATAGATTGGATATTAAAGGAAATTTAATGCACTTTCAAATCCTAAATTTTGTTTAAACTTAAGTTATGATGACAATTTTTTACAAAGGTTCGAATACAATCCTACATATCTCTTCAAAAAACCATTCGATCTTGCCCCCATTGACCCTATATCAAACAATACGCACCCCTTAAAATTGACCTTGCTGCTTCGACTAACGTTCTGTTTTCGCGTTCTGCCCTTCCATTGTGTTCCGGCGTATAAAAGACACTGGTTTGATGTATGATACCACGCTTAGAACCAAAATCATAACTTAAATTCTTGACCTCACAATGTTTCTTATTTCAGATAATGACGCAGATCTTGTACTACTAGAGCCTGAAATAGAAACCATTGATCTAGGAGTAGATTCTGAGTCGGATGACGAGCTTCGAGACGAAGTAGAAGGAAGAAAAGCTACACAGATGATAGCCAACGAGGACATATCCGCGGTTCAAAGCATCACCTTGAAGCAAGAACCGATAGACGAAGAAGATCACATAGAGGAAGGCATCAATCTAGATTCTGCACATATGGAAGCTATTGATGCAGAAATAGAACACATAGAAGGCATTGAAGCCCTCGAAAAAATTGAAATTCCTATTCGAATTGATGATACCGAAACGCCGAAACCGCCCGTCAAAAAGAAAAGAGGCAGGAAGAAAAGAATATCTGAGCTAATTGAAATTGAAGATGATGATAGTATAGACAATTCCGATTCCATGGAATATACAGAAGAGGATACTAGATGTAATATAGAAGAAAATGTGGCAAATAAAGAACATGAAAGTATAATGACAGAAGATGTAACTTCTGCTCATTCTAAAGATAATGCAGTTGCGTCAGCTACAATAGATATATCTTCCTCACCTACATTACCCACAAGACAGATTAATATTGAACAAGAAATAGACGAGTCTTTGGCAATCAAAGATATAAGTAGTAAATCAATTGAAGATGCCACTATATCAAATACAGAAAATTCGCTTGTCAATAGAACCTCACCTGTTGCAGTTATAACACCAAGAGAAGAATCCCTACAGGTTTCAGAGCCTAATATAACAGGCAATTATGATGATAACATGCATGAATCTCCAGAAATGCCACAAATCACAAACGTTTTTGGTAATGTCAATATACCTGATGAAGCACTACAGAAATTAAGCAGTTATCTTGAAGAATCAAAAAGTAATATGCCTTTACAAGAACAAGATGTTGAGGATGAAATCGAAGAAGACATCATAAAAACGGTAGTCATAGATAGTTCATATGCAACAAATGTCGATGGTAGTGGTGATGTTCAAACTACCACTTTTAATGTAGATGAAAGTAATGAAAGTGAAATAAAGATGAATGACGAAAAATTGCAAGATAATGTAATTGAATATGCAATACCTGATATGACATTTGAGGATGATGGCATAGAGTTTATAGATGATGGAATCGTTGAAGAGCAAGAAGGAGAACATGCAATAAAAAATGATGAACTTGGTGAGTATATATTATTTCAATCAATCCTTGTTATTAAGCAAAGTATACTTAGTTTGAATTGTCTCTATATAAATTTTTCGTTTATTTCAGGAGTTAAAGCAGTTAAACAAGAAGTGCCTGAGGAATCACAATCAATCGACTTGAAGCTAATTATGGTCCCTGTAATATGTACTAGGAAACTAGAGCATATGGAAGTATTGAGAAATAAAACAATATCCCATGTCAAAGGCGAAGATCATATTGAGCTTATTTTAACCGAAAGCAGGCCTGTCAGTAATAAGTCCATACAAATAAAAGAAGAACAACAACCTGTGAATAAAACTGTGTCAGATGATGAAGACGTCGCACACGACGATTTATTTGATAAACCAGATGAAGCGAGTATAGCTGACAGTTCAGACAGCGAAGATGCAATACCAGAAGAGAAAAAAGTTCCCATGTCTAGCGTCCTTTTGAAAAAACCGAGAAATCGCGATTACGGCCCTTTAGTCGTTTGCAAAAACCCCGACTTCAACACAAGGTTAAAGAGACTTACTGCTGGTTTTTTAAGTTATACCCGTAATAGGTTTCTGCTTACAGCATGCAAGCCATTGACTATAGATCTCTGCAAAGCGTTTGAAAGCAAACTTGTAAATAACACTCTTTATTTAACACAAACTTCCTTAAGTGAATGTGTAGTAAAGGAGGAAAAAACGGATGTACGTGAAGAAAACAGGCAAACGCCGCCAGTAGCCCCTCTGGAAAATTTATCGAAAGCAGCTGCCGATCCTACAACAGATTCTGTCCAAAATCTTGTCAATAGTATGCTCGAGAAAGCTTTACCCCCATCTGCAAGAGAGCCCCATAAAGATAGTATGATAATAAAAGAAGACAGAGAAGATGCCATTGTAGAAAGAAATAAGGTTATAGTTCTTCCTAATATTGATAACGTACGCCGCATCAATCAGAAGTTGTTGGTGGCTGAAGTTTTACCGATGCGAATGGAAAATACCAATCACCTTCCTCCGGTGTCACTTGTATCAGCATCAATGGAAAAATTAAATTTACCTATCAGTGAGGAGATACCTGATGTTGAGAAAGCAGTTGTCGAGAAACCAGTCAATAAGAAACCAGAAAAAGAAATGCCCTGTGGCACTGTGATATACAGCGGACAAGTCTTTAATAATGTGACTCATAATGTCCGGAACTATTGGGGCAATAAGAGTAAGCATATAATGGCAAATACTGGTAAGAATAAGCTTCCGTGGAGGCCGGAAGGTAGAAGTAAAGAGGTTAGAGGCTTCTGGAACACGAAAAAAACAAAACACAACAAACACCGTTCCGATGAGCAGCTGTTAACAATTGACGCGTTAAACAAAATGTTGAATATAGTGCACCAAAAGGATCCCGTAGCCATGCACGAGAGAGTATCTTATAAAAGTAATCTAAAAGATAAACAGAGGCATGAATTGCAAAGGAAAGTTAACGAAATCCAGAGAATGTTGACAGGAGAAAATAGCCGCAGTGATACTGATGAAACGCAAGAAACGGACAAACAAGCAGATTCGAATAAACGAACGCCAGAAGAAACTAAACATGATATTTCGTCTAAACCAAAGCGAGGCCGGCCGAACGTAAGGGGATACAGATCACGAAAAAGCTCGAAACTAGACTGCTCTGATGGTTATGGCACGTACTGTTGCTGGATTAAATTCAAACAAAATCAACCAAGAAGTATGAACGTACATCCATGCGATTATCCCTGCGTTTGCTGCTGTAGGAAAGGAATAGAATCAGAAACTGACCCGTCGATTATAAAAGTTTGCGAATCAATAGAAAGTGTAATTGAGCAATCGCGAGAAATTGTAGATAATAAGAAAAAATACGATAATAATAAAAGGCAAACTGTAAATAATGATGATAATAATACCTGTTCCGTAGATAAAAATACCCCTGCTGATATTGTAACTGAAACCAGTTCTTCTAATATCAATGACGACGCTCCAAATAGTGTCATTGATATCACTGATGGTGAGAATGACGCTGAAATGAATACTGCAGTTCAAGATAAGGATGAAGATAATTCTAATCAAAATTATAACCCTCAAAGTAACTACAAAATTGTGGATAGTGCAGTCATTGGACTCGCTGATATTGAAAAGAATACCAGTGGTATAAACGAGAAAAATAATGAAGTTGGGAATAATTTACATGGAAATTATATAGATGAAATTAACAGTGTTGAACAAGATACCGTTGCCGCTAATATAACAATATCTGTAGGTGAAGATCAAGATGTATCCACAGAAGATTGTGTGCTTATAGATTCAGGTGAACCGGAAACACAGCCACCTCCTGTGAAAATAAAAGTTTCATACAATTTAGAACTGCCGCCAAAAAAAAAGAGAGGTAGGCAGGCAAAATTACCCGAACCAATTCCAAAAGCTCCACAAATAAGGACACAGAATAGTCGATTTAACTTCCGCCATTTAACGAAAAAGCAAAATGAGCCGGATAAGAGTGTTTTGTTCTTGAATAGTAACCATATAAAAAAATCAAATCATCCTATATTTCTGGGCAAAAATAAAATCTTATTAACAGATGTACCTCTCCCACGCAACAAACACAAACCAGTTCAAGTCGAGCAATCTCCTTCTTTGATTAACACACCACTGCCACTGCCTCAGGGTGTCAACTTGATGCTACTGCCGAATGGCGTTCTTACTTGCACGGTAGACCCGAACGTACAGTTGACTACCGAAGAAATCGCCAACTTAGGTGTAATTATAGAGAGTATACAGAAACAGATTAGCTGTACTGTACCGGGTGTAATCGACCCAGCGCAATTGGGATCTGCTCTGCAGGTACCTGCTGAGCAAATTATTTCTTCTTCGCAACAGATTGCATCAGCTATGCCTACAATAACAGTGCCGGATATAACTCAAAATTCGGATACGGTCGTTAACTTATCAAACGAAGACGATGCGCAGAAGTCCATAGATGATACTACGAAATTTACGATGTCAACAGCAAAAAGTGTGGAAACAACAACAAAAGTTACTTCAGCTTTGGAAGGTTTGACTCCAATAGATAATGTGATTGCCACTGACAGTGACAGTGTTCCTACAGCAAATGAAAACAATAATCCCGAATTTGATAAAATCATGGAAAGCACTCCAATGGAAACAGATAACGCCAGTACTTCCAGTGAACAGCCGCCTGTCTGTGAACAAACTGATCCAGTCCAAACTATAGACACAACAAATGTCAATAGTGTCATAGAATCTGATAAAGATAAGCAAAACACATCGGAGGATACGAATGTCAACACCGTACAAGATACGAAAGAGGCAAAAGCAGCTGAAACTGAACCAGTTAACAAGAAAACCATATTATCCGACCTTATGGAGATGTCCGGAATATGTGAAGAGGACATGAATCCTGTTGAACCTACACCTAAAATACCTGAAGTGCTACAAAACCATATTGTTTCTGAACCACCAATGGTGCTTACACCTCCGCCGTTATCCGCAATTAACCCTACCAATGCCTTACCTGAACTAACTCCTATAACATCATTCGTGGAGCTTAAATATGCCTATTCCCAAAATGGACATTTCTTCAAGTTGGACTTGGAAACTAAATCATTAACTCCTATAAACGTCTGCATTAAAAAGAAACTCAACATGGAAGCTCAACTCAATCAATTTGTGGACCTTACGAGCGACGCCGATGAAGAGGAAAATCAAAATGCTACGGCGCCAGCAAAAATAACCGCGCCTACGTTTGTAATACGCAAAACTAGAGCACAAGCTAAATCGTCTATCGAACAATCGATACCTAAACCAGTAGAACCGGCGAAACCGCTCAAATTATTTAAAGTACATCGTATCGAAAATTCTTTCGGTCCTAAAATTTTACAAAAGGGTAAACGTGGATTGTATTCTAATGAAGATATTTTATCTGAATTTGCATCTAAAGCGAAGCGTTGTAGAAAGCAAAACTTGACAGAATTGACCTTCGAAATGCCGACCTTAAATTTCCTTTCAAATGAAGAGGAAAACGAGCACTATGAGTTCGATGGGTCTTTCGAAGATACCATTGTGTCGGCTGACGACAGTGACTCTTCAGATGATGAACCTTTAGCGAAAAAAGTGAGGCGAAAAGAGGAAGCGTTGAAAGAGGCGGAGCAGGCAAAAGAGGCTTCTTCACATGTTGAAAATAACGAACCGATAGCCGAGTCTGCTGCAGTTCCAATATCGGAAAACGCCCAAGACGAGTTACCACCACAAAATAAGGATAATGAGTTACCATTACCAGTCGACCGATTAGATTTGCCTTCTGCTGAATTAGAAGGATCTGTAGAGGAATCTGAAATGCTCGAAGAAGAATTGGAAGAAGAGTCAGTAGAACCCTCGGAAGTCGAGTTTTTGTCTGATCATGAAAACGAGGACTGTATATTAGGTGTTTAAAAATGTGATCGTATTTTTCGCCACTGTGTATAAATAGATCTCTCAAATATTCTTTTAGAACATGATAATTTAAGATTAGATAGATAAATAAATAAATATTAAGTCAAAATAGGGTAGAAAGAAAAGATATGATCTATTCTTACAATCAAAGTTTCGTTTCTAGTAAATGCTCATGGTAGTGGCAGTGTTTTGCCTTGCATTAAATGAGGTGATTCTGATTTTAAATCCAAAGTTTTTGACCACGAGGCACAACCAGAAAATTGAAAATTTCTTGAGAATCTGTCAAAAAACAGTATTTTTACAATAAATTCGTATATTAGGGAAAACATCGTTAATTACTAAAACGTTATAAGAGCACTACCTACATTTAATTTTGTTCATTATGTTCCGGTTGTCCGTAGAGGTCTAAAACTGGGATTTAAAATAACCATTACATCCCTACACAAAGAAATCAGAACCCCTTTTTTGTATATTTCTATGTGCAAACCTCTAAAATATAAATTAGGTAACTTAAGGTTTTCTTGTCTACATACATCACAATCAAACAACTTTGACAACATACGACCGCGGACTGTCAGTTTTTTTCAATGACTATGTAGCTTGCTCTAAGCTAATTTCTTCGCTACTTCACCAGGCGTTTGAGGTGAGAGCAGAGTGCCCTCAACCTTTATAGACAACATCACCAAAGGGCCCTCAGGAGGGACGGACCTCGGCTTTGGGCGTTGCCTGTGTGCGCAAGGGAGACAACAGACTCTCATATTGCCTGATGGGCCGCGGACTGTCTGCGAATATATACACTACGGCCGCGGCCAACCTAGACGCTTGGTCGGTGACGTCATCTAATGTGTGCATAAAATCTTTTTAGTGCCATCACCAGATGGAAGCACTAAAACGGCTACAAACAAAACAATGGTAAGAATTTTAGAAAACCAACGTTTTGTTTTTAGGCTATCTCGTATTTACATACATACATAGTACCTACTACATATTTTCCCTTGCGGGGTAGACAGAGCCCAACAAACTCTATTTTTATGAAATTACAAAAACAAATGCGAGAACAATTAGCAACTCATCACTATTTTGATTCTGTTTTCCATCTACATGCCCTCCAACATGCTAAATGTGGCCATAAAGCCTTACGTAAGGCCTTATGGCCCGTTCTCCGGTGTTCTTTTTTTGCTTTAAATAACAGGGTTAGCTGCTATTGTCACTAGTTCTACGTTCCGCTACAACTTTTATACGTACGTTAGAGCTAAAATTCATTCTGCGGTGCCGACCCTGATTGTTAACACACACATTGACGTATGCACGGATATAAAGTTTCGTTTGTAGTAATATATTAAGCATAAATATTACTCCGCTTCTATGAAGCGCCATACCTGTGCTTTAGGCACGAATTTGGTTAGTATAAATATAACAAATTATAATTTGATTGATTGTTATATTTATATTAACTTGAAATGTGTAGAAATCGATAAAACAATTTTATGTTGAAATAGTGTACAATATATCACCTTACCTACTTTATTTGTGAAATTTAGGAGAAGTGATAGAATTTAAATTTAATCGTGTTAATTAGTTTTACAGGTTAATCATATTTCTCTAGTTTACTGTCACTGAAAAGGTAGGCTTTCTATACATTTCTTCGTGTTTTTAATTGAACGTTTACTCTTAATACCGTACATACCATCTTAATATATGTATTATACCATCCTGAATATCCGCCGCTATACGTTACACACGATACGAGATATCTCCAATCGTATCGCACGTATTGCCGTGTCCCTCTCGTTAGTGGCTGAATTTAGGATGGTTAAATAGACGCTTTAGACTCACAGAACTTCTAATATATCAGAAATGGCATGCGGGCTGGCACCAGGCGCGGCGCCTCCTCTTGTTCAAAAGCCAGACACTAGATTTATGGGTGTGTGAGTGTAGTTTACAACAGACGATTTTAAACTCTATCTCAACGTGGTAAAGCAAATTATTTATTAATTAAGCAGAGATGGTTTTACTTCAACGTCAAAGATTTCTAACTTTGCATTAATAGATACTGGAATATGCAATTTCTATTACATTCTTATCTACCTATGAGTAATCATGCGAGAGATAGGTAGGTCATCACATCACTACGGTCACGGTGTGAATTAGTCTTACACTCGGTGGTACTGTTTAACTTTGAAATACCCACCGCACCACCAGGGGTATGGCCAGGGGTACGGTGGGATTATTAATGTGCATGCATATGTATGAGAGATGCACAGCACACTTCTAATTCAAGAAGTGGGACTGTAAGTAAATTCAAGCGAAGGCTGTTCCAATATATTAGAAGTTCTGTGCTTAGATTAATTTTTCGCACTCTACAAAAACTGTTTGATAATCATTTCGATGTTAAACTTAAGAAGCCACTACTGAATTAATGGAACTGTTAAACTAAAGTATGAAAAACTGTCTTTTCCACTAATATTATACTTTAGAATACCTAATGAGGACATTCAAAACTGTCCCATGGATCTTACGTGAACATTTTAATTGCTTTACTATTGTGTCTCATTTATAGACAGGGAAGTTGTTAAGTGACTTACATAGATGGCGTTGTTAAAAAAGCAATTTTCAATGTCAGGGTGATAGACTTAATTTTATCTTAGTCCTTGTCTCCTTGTTGCCTTGTTCCTGAGCCTTGTTCTGAGAATTTAATCGTAACTTTTTTTCTATGGACTTATTTGACACTTGCATCAACGCCATCTAGTGAGAAACATGTATTTTTTAAGTCACAGTACACAGAGTATATAAATAACGAAAAGGAGTTTTGTTATAATACAACTACTGGCAACCTACCTCATTTTGCGACGCTGTTTTACAAGACGTCCCAAACAAAAATATGGGCCGGTTTGGCTCACTGATTAATTCATATTTTAGCTGAATATAGTTACGAATCCCTAGTGTACTAAGTTGTTTTTATTATTAATTTTAAGAAATTGTGTTTGTGATATTGTATATATATGCGTGCGTAAATTATTACTCAGGTTAATGAAATCCTACAGCTGTGAATTTTAATCATTTGACGATTTTAATTATTTGTAGTTAGTTACTTAAATTTAGGAAAAGTCTTTTTCTCTGCTTATACATAGATACCTAAATAAAATTGTCAACAGCATGTAACAATAAAGCTAAATAATGTTCAAAGTTCGTCAATCGTACTCAGTTTATGCTACACAAATAATTATGGAAATATTAAATAAAACCGGCCAAGTGCGAGTCGGATTCGCGCACGAAGGGTTCCGTACCGTTATCTATGAAAACGTCGAAAAAATCATGTCTTCTGTATATATCTAATACTAGCTGTTGCCCGCGACTTCGTCCGCGGCAATTTCTGTTAATAAGATTAATTAGCGTAGATGAATAATTTTTCCCCGTTTTCAAAACATTTTTTATTGATGCTTCGCTTCTATTGGTCGCAGCGTGATTTTTTATAGCCTAAAGCCTTCCTCGATAAATGGACTATCCAACACAAAAAGAATTTTTCAATTTGAACCAGTAGTTCCTAAGATTTCAAACAAACAAACTCTTCAGCTTTATAATATTAGTATAGATTAATTTTATTTTTATTTAATTATTCATTTTCATAGTGAATATACTTATAATAAAATATTCTGTGAATATTTCAAGTGTCTACCTGTTGCCGTTATCAATAACGAGCTAAAGCAAGCAAAAAATCACGTTTGATGTATGGGAGCCGCCTTAAATATTTATTTAATTCTATTTTTCAGTATTAATTATCATAGTGGCAACAGAAATACATCATCTGTGAAAATTTCAACTGTCTCACTATCACCGTTCATGAGATACAGCCTGGTGACAGACGGACAGACAGACAGAAAGACCGGTACGGAACCCTAAAAAATACCTACTAAGCTAAATGCATTTTTTTTAGTACATTGGTAGCTACTTCAATATTTTAGTCCTCTGTTGAAAGTGGATCATTGTCAGAAAGTTGAGCGTATTCTTCGAATATTATTTCGTTTTTCTTTTACAGCCTATAGGTATGTACCAAACAATATGAATGGTTATATTTTCCTAGCGTCGCTTTAGTGGAAATCCAGACGGTATTTACTGGTGAATGCTATCTAAACATTATGTTGTGGATTAAGACAGAGAAATATGGAAGTAAATAATTTATGTTGAATTTATTGATTTGTTTCATTTCTTATTTTAAGTCAATCTTCTTTGCATTTGAACCACCTCGGTAACTTAGACATCCCCGGATATAGAAAATTTTGTATCTGGGGCAAGACGCTGAAATGCGCCCCTGATGCGACGCGACGTGTGTGATGCCAGGCTTGCCAACTCTCCCGACTCCCGGAACAGAACGCAGCTTAAATCTCTCGGACTGCCTACCTGCAACGGCTTACGCACGCCCATAGAGATAATATAATCGCACGCCCCAGACGCGGTTCTAGAATGGCGGAGCGTAGCGGAGCGGAGCGTTTCCGGCCCTTGTTCCTGGCTATATAAGTATTTAAATAGCCAGGAACTTTACCGGTATCGCTTTTTTGTCATTTTCATACTAATTGCCGGGCCGGCCGAACTTGTATGAAAATGCATTTTTTTTTTGAGTTCTTAGCATTGGTCCCATAGGAAAAGTTACACATTTTGACAGGCTGAGACACCCCTTCGTCGTTCGGAACATCGTTGGTAATGTTACACGCTGTATAGCAGTACCTGTATGTAGCTGCCCAAACAGTGATTTGCCGCCCCTTTAACCTGCTGCCCGGGGCATAGGCCCAGGCTTGCCCCCTCCTAGATCCGCCATTGAACTTAGAAGCTTAACGTATGATTACCTCTAACATGAATTTTGTCAAAGTATACTCGGTAGCGACTGTAGTAAACAATTTTAATGGAAATTACCTATGCCTCCATTCTCTTCCTATCCTTTCCCAGCTTGAACATGCTTCCGATGGGCAGCAGCGTCGGAAGCACAAGAAGCTAATGAGACTTCGCTCCCCAACCTGCATGCCAAGCGTGGTGAGTATGGCAATATCCTCCCACGGATAATTCCTTGGGAGAGGCCCGTGTCCAGCAGTGGATTTCTAACAGCTGGAATGATCATGATGAAAATCTATTGTAAGGAAATGTAGGGTATACACATTCTAAGTATATACTTGAGATACCTGTCGCGAGTTCTTTTTCATCACATATTTCCAATTCAAGACTTGATTTTGATGCTTGTAGCCTTTTGTGCTTCCAACAGCTGGAATGGTCATGATGAAAATCTAATATAGGGTATACACATTCAAAGTATATACCTGAGATACCTGTCGCGAGTTCTTTTTCATCACATATTTCCAATTCAAGACTTGATTTTGATGCTTGTAGCCTTTTGTGCTTCCAACAGCTGGAATGGTCATGATGAAAATCTAATATAAGGTATACACATTCAAAGTATATACCTGAGATACCTGTCGCGAGTTCTTTTTCATCACATATTTCCAATTCAAGACTTGATTTTGATGCTTGTAGCCTTTTGTGCTTCCAACAGCTGGAATGGTCATGATGAAAATCTAATATAAGGTATACACATTCAAAGTATATACCTGAGATACCTGTCGCGAGTTCTTTTTCATCACATATTTCCAATTCAAGACTTGATTTTGATGCTTGTAGCCTTTTGTACTTCTAACAGCTGGAATGATCATGATGAAAATCAAATGTAGGGAAAATAAAAAATATTGTCAATGAAACTATGACATGAAATTCAACTATTTATTTACACACTTTATTCACAGCACGATTCATGTCAACATAGTAAAAGATCCATTTTAATTAATATAATCATTGTAAAATAAATACAGTAAATAATATAATAGGAACAAATCGTATACTTTCTCCTATCAACATACACATAGTATATCTACTTTTTTGGCAGTAACCTAGATTCTTATGCGGTAACGACTGCTGTTCAGTAATGGCCAGTGATCGAAACAATCGCAGTATATATACTTTTTAAGTATATTTATTTTCCATCTTGACCTGACCAGGGATCGAATCCAGGCGCTCCAGTGTGACAATCTGATATAATGACCACTAGGCCACAGAGGTTCACAAAACTATCAATTTCCTTGTAGCACTGCACAGAGAAAAAATACAATCTACATTCAACTTGTAGTTTAGACAAATATACTCTGATCGTTCCGATCACTGCTTCTGTCTTTATTCCAACTTTAAATCCACATCTCTTCCTTTCTTTTTGTATAAACTGGTTTACTGAGATTTTCTATAAAAATATCTACAATACTTTCTGAACAATCTAACAAAATGATTTTGTTGTTATCAAGTAGCATTATTCAAATTGAAAACATGTGATGAAAAAGAACTCTCTACAGATAGGTTTACGCCCTAACTGTGATACAACTACACAACGGTGACTACAAATTAAAGCTTCTAATTCTCTCTTCACATACTACCCCGTAGGGTATACGCATTCCTAGTACCGAGTTTTCATCACATATTGGCAATTTAAGACTTGATTTTGATGCTTGTAGCCTTTTGTACTTTGAAATACGCTATTTAGAGAAACTCATCTAAAATACGTAGATACAGTACTACCACTTTCATAAGTTACACCGATGTACATACCAGCGCAGAAATAAAAATATTACATGGCGCAAAAATATCCGTTCGCTATTGGCTGAAGCGTACGCGCCATGTCTGGAGTTCGCTGCAGCGCCGCGCCGTCAAGTAATATGAGCGAGACAGCTCGAGTCCTGTTGTTTTTGGATTTCAAATCTTTATAGTAGCAATATTTTTTTTAAGTGTTATATTTTGTATTCACAGTGCTATTTTGATATACTCTTATTACATTAAGAAATAAAATATGGTGAAAAATTTCAAGCGGGCGGGATTTGAACCTGCGACCTTATATCGTATATGGACTTAAGGTCGCAGGTTCAAATCCATTTAAAAAAAAATTTCACCATATTTTATTTTTTAATTTAATAAGAGTAGTAGCAATAAGTTTGTTATTTCACTGCTTTTATTCGTTTTGAGTCGGCGGTAGGTTGCGCTATTCTGCGCCACGTAACAATGGTGAGGTGACTTATAAACGCGTGGTACTGTAAGTAACAATAATCCAAACTAACATTACACTTTCTTCCCGTTTATTCTATTTAGTTTGCTCCTGTGGATCTTGTCGAAGAACAGCAGGCCAGCAGCGCGCTCTATGACTTCTGGAGATACCTGGAAAGGAACATTTTACTGATACAACACCACGGCTGGCAGCTTTCATGTGGGTAGGAAGAAAACCTAGTGATAGACGACTGTTGTCATGGGAGCCTTCCTCGACTGCTCGGCCGTGGTACGTAGTTCGACCTCCTGAGCTGCTAATTGCTTTTCCCCCAAACATCCGAGTGAGGATTATCGCAATACCTTTATCCCCTTCTAACATCCAAAAACTCCCTATCCTGGCGTAGCTTAAAAATGCTTCCGATCCAACGAAACTGCGCTCGCTAACCCGCCTGCTGAGCGCAGTGAGTGTGTCAATATCTTTCCATGGAACGAAGAATACTTGGAGAGGTCTTTGTCTAGCAGTAGACTTCTTACGGCAGAAATGATGTAGTATTTGCAATCAAAGTACAAAGTATAGATAATGCCATCGCGATACAGCTTGTTAGGACAGACCTTGGCCGCTATCTTTGGCTTATCTTAACATGAACGAGGAGACCGGAGTCTAATCGGGGATCTTCTGGTTGGGCATAACATACGCCTCTATGTCGAGACTTGATGACCCACGCAAGTAGTATTTGTAATCAGTAAAGTACAATTTAATATCTTCGCGATACAGCTTGTTGTTTTGAATTGACTATGTGGCTAGCTCAAAGTGAGCTTTCGCTACTTCACCGGACGAGAAGAGTGCCCTCAGCCTATATAGACAACATCACCAAAGGATCCCCAGGAAGGACGCACCTCGGTTTTGGGCGTTGCCTGTGTGCGCAAGGCTTGGATAGACAGCAAACTCTCATATTGCCTGATGGGCCGCAATTTCATAGCGTGAAGGGCCAATCTGAGAATCTATGGCAAAAGCAATTGCCTTATGGGCCGAAAGCTACGTTGCCAGAACGGCCCATACTGGGTGCAAATCACCCGGAACCGCCGGGCGATCACCAGTAATCGGAGCTAATCCTACTCTACGCACTCTGTTCCGGTGGCAAGTGCGACGGGGTCAGATAGTGCGATTCCTCTTCGGAGCCGAAGAGGGGACGGGGCCGGACTCATCTTACCATGAACGAGGAGACTGGAGTCTCATCGGGGATCTTCTGGTTGGGCATCACATACGCCTCCATGTCAAGGCTGCCGTCCGCGGCTTCTCCCACCACAACCTTGTAGAAGTGCGTCGGCACCGCCACTGTGTTCGCGCCGATGACTTGGTACCTCACGTAGGATTTGCCGTCTGACTCCTTTCTAGTCAAGGGATCCACACATTATTGACTGAGTGAACGAAGCGAGCAGTCTTTAAAGCGAAAAAGGCTAAAAAACTATTTATGTAGGTATGTATGATGTAAATACTATTAGTTCCAATAAAAAAAATACCATGTTTTAGCAAAATATATGGACAATTAAATATAATTTTTATGCATACTCCTTTGACAAGGCTAATATTATTTACATAATTGTATTTTTTTTCTTTTTTTTATGAAATGATATAGAGGAAAGTAACCAAATATGGAATAGAGGAAAGTAACCAAATATGGAATAGAGGAAAGTAACCAAATATGGAATAGTATCCCTAATTTGGAATACGGGCATTACTCGTAAACAAAGAATCCTAAATGCGATAAGTACTGATATTCAATCTCTTTCTACCTCTATCCACGTGCACCAGTCTTGACAAGTCAGTTGTGCGAGCGCTTTGGCCACGGTGGAGGTGTTTTGTTTTGTCGCCGTCAGAAAACTTTTACGGGTACGTAATAAAAAATGTATTTTTCGTTACTTATTGTGAATGGGTTTTGATTTCAAATATTTGTTTTTTTTATGCCCATAAAACAAACCGGTAGATAGTATTGACATTTTTTTGTTTGGAACAGAATACAGCCATTTGTTTCGCTATAACTATGAAACCATTGGTCCAATTACTGTTAAGTTTGGAATTTAGTACAATTTTTAAGCTCTTTGGGTTTCAAAATCAGTTCAGTAGTTCATGAGATATTAAAATAAATATTTTTAAGAGTTCTGAGTTCGCGGCGAACTAGTAGTAATGCGAGTAATTACAACATTGCTCAAAAATACTTATATATTTTTTCGTTATTATTTTAATTATTTTTCAATAAAAACTTTTTTTCGCATTTACTGTACTCCTTTATAGGTAAGAGTTTAAGTTGTTATTGAAAAATCAATGAATATGAATACAACAGGCCATGAGATAATTAATGAAAGTAAATGTACCTGGGTAAATATAGCGGCCCCGTACAGCAGTAGACATTGTCGTAGACTCTGGTCAGCTTCCGCACGTGTTTCTCCAGCCTGTTCCACGCGTGTCTGTTGAAGCCTTCACCGACCTGGTCACAATAGATAGGATGAATTTATATGCCGTGAGTTTTTGACGCGGCGGGCGGATGATCTTCACTAAGCCAGCTTGTGCTCGTGGTCCTTGTTGATTACCTTGTCAGCTTATTGTGAGGTTTTGAGCGTACTTAGTCTTGGGAGGCAGATACTTTCCTACCCTCGAGAGTGCAAGGCCGCAGATGGGTTATCCGGCTGTCCCATGATACGAAACATAGTAATCGTAAAGGTATTTATTCGAGACTTGTACCAGCGGGGCCATATTGGTGTTCGACATGCTTCTGCGAGATGCTGTGGTTGCATGCAGCTGCCATGTGGTCTATGTCTAAGAACCGAGACATTTTTGTCGCTGTTCTGTAGGTCGTCAGCTTATTGTGAGGTTACGGGCGTGCTTAGGCCTTTGAAGCGGATATTGTGCTACTCTCGAGAGCGCGAAGCCCTTATCAGTTATCGGACTGCAGCTCCGGATCTAAAAAAATTTGTATCGAATTTTGCAGATCGAATCAAGCTGCCCTGAATCCACAACGTTATTTACCTATTACGTATTTAGTATTTATATATTAAGTATTTAGCCGCGCCCTTTTTTTTGGAAGGACTATGTATTAACTCCAAGTGAGCTTTCGCTACTTCACCGAGCGTTTGCGCCGCGCCCTTCGCCTCCAACCCTATTTATAACCTGCACAAGGGTTATGGTCCCTTGCATAGATCCGGCACTTTTATCATTATTACTTTGAGTAGGTGACCCGGTCTATCGACCTCTCCATCCACTGTCCGGCTGTCAAGAAACATAGTATTGTATTTATTCGAGACTTGTACCTGTGGCGCCATATTGGTAAGGTAGAAAGTTTGTTCGACGTGCTTCTGCGCGATGCGGTGGTTGCCAGCAGCTGCCATGTGGCCTCTGTCGAAGCCTGAACCTTTGTAATCGCTGTTCTGTGACCTGAAACACGACATTTGTATTTTTAACACAATCAATCTTATTAAATCAACTGCCATAGTACAGTTACTACCACACTACCATAGCATTAAGTACAGCGTTGTGAGTCACGCCAAAATATATGCTGAGTGGAGACCATTTTGGTATGAACATAGAGATGTGATTGTTTTTGTCGTGAGTAATTAAATTTTATCAAACAGCAAGGACGGACCACGGGTTTGGGCGTTTTTAAACCAAGTCACTTTCCTCATGGGGCCTGGGACCTGGGTTCAACTAAGAAAGGTCTTTCCCCTTAACCCCAATCTTACGAAAAACATTGGCATCACTTTGATAAAAAAAATGTTTATTTTGCAAAATGTTGCTGACGTCATCACCCACGTAACCCCCCTGTCCCCCATGTCATCAAAAAGAAGTCAAGCGTAGACCTCCCACCAGTGGCATAACTATACCATCCGGAGCCCGAGGCAAACTCAATCAATGGAGCCCATGAGAGTGTGAGTCTAACAGTCCCCTTTGCAGAGGCTGCCTACAAGCTGAAGAAACTGCGAAGCACCTCCTACTGGAGTGCCCAAGCATAGCATCTACTAGAGAGGAGTTCCTGGGACACCCGGGGACCATGAGCGAGGCCTGCAGCACACCCTCTGCAGTCCTACGTTTCCTCGACGAGCTCAGATGGCTCGAGTAAAACAACAAAAAAAATGAGGGAGAGAGCAGTCTCCCCAAGGCAGAAGACTGGGAGAACAGACGTCTTCAGCTCACACACAATGGGCCCAAATGAGAGGCCTAAGTGTGGAAAAATGCCCACGGAACCAGGTGAACCAGGTGAGAGTGTGAGTTCAGCGAATTCTTGTTGGCTTAGCTAGCCCACTCCCCCGCCCCCGCTCTTCTGCTACCGGCCAGGGCTCTCGATCATAGGGGATCCTCGAGGCATTTTACCCACACGCCACCCTGTAGTTACGCCAATGCCCCCACCTTTCAGCGTTAACGTTTTAAAGACCCCCAATTGTACTGAATACTTAGAACTCACCTAAAGAAAGGGTGTATACTCTCATCTGGCTTAAAATCACACTTGCTTCTATCAACCTGGTCATTCTTTGCTACATGTATTTTGGTTATATGCTCAAACACCCAGTTCGGGACCCTGTTGCGGCGGTCGTACGACAGAACAAAGTCGTCGTACGAGCGGACGTTGTCGAGGCTGGGGAAGCCAAACTTCATTATTTGGGAAACCTGTAATCATATTAATATTATGAATAGTACAAGGTACTTTTTAGGGGTCCGTAGCCAAATAAATCTTATGGATTCGTCATGTCTGTCTGTCCATCTGTATGTCACAGCCACTTTTTCCGAAACTATAAGAACTATACTGTTCAAACTTGGTAAGCAATAGATGTATTCTGTGAACATAAGATATTCACACAAAAATAGAAAAAAATAAATACAATAAATTTTGGGGTTTCCCCATACTTACATACACAACTGAAACTCAAAATTTTTTTCATCATACCCATATGTGTGGGGTATCTATGGTGGTCTTCAAAAATGATATTGAGGTTTCTAATATATATTTTTTTCTAAACTGAATATTTTGCAAGAGAGACACTACCAATGTGGTAAAATGTGTATCTATGATTATGACATTATAAAATATTTAAAGAAATACACCTCTATGCTCTCACTAATTACCTATGTGGATCATATATAGGTAATTAGTGAGAGCATAAATGCCTGCAGCTGAAGATTTTGCCTTGTGGTAAATTAATAAATTCAACCATCAGGTGAGATGGGAGATAAATGCCTACTTCAAAATTTTGTAAAAGAAAAAACAATGTGATGATCCCAGAAAGGTGTAAAAAGAGTTCCTTTATTAACAACATGATTATGACCTCTGCTATGGTAAGGACTATGTACTTAAAAATACATACTAATTATAATCTAGTCTTGACTACCAGTCTGCCACCTTTTCAAATAAGCCATTGACTTATTATTCTATATTCACCATCTGTGTAAATAAAGTGCTTACAACAGCATATGGTTGTTTTATGTTTTTTTTATGATTTATGATTATGATTGTAATATTCAACAAGGCTTCTAAGTAACGCATCAGCAGCTCCTCTGGTGTTGCAGATGTCCATGGGCAACGGTGACCACTTTCCATCAGGTGGCTCGTCTGCTCGTTTGCCGTCGGATAAATATAAAAAAAAGTAAAATATTAATCTTAAAAATTACTTCACAGTAGGCATATTAGGCAATCACATGGGTTTACTGTGGTCATTGAATGTTCCAAATAAATTCTTAAAAATTACTTCACTGTAGGCATATTAGGCAATCACATGGGTTTACTGTGGTCATTGAATGTTCCAAATAAATACATTACTGGCTGTTACTATGTAGTCTCCTTACAACGTCAATATATAAATAGGTAGGAATGTGTACTAAATTATGAAATAAAATTCTGTTCAGAAACTTACCCTATCCTTACTAGACCCTGTATCATTATAAGGGGTTGCTGCCGACACGGTACCGAAGATGGGCAGGCCTGGCATACTCTGGAACTTCTTCCCATCAATCACCACTGTATTCTGGTCATCATTCCTAAGTCTTCCATTCAGTTGACCAGCATAATACCCAGTCAAGCCTACGGCTCCAATTTGCGCGAAATACACAAGTCGCTTTCGAAACATTGTGAGCAAGAATAATAACTAACGTCTGCAATCCAATAGGTTGATTATTACAGTGTATTTCATTCAATTATGATTTTATTTAATTTAATAGTTCAGGTTATTATAGTAATACTTTCAGGTTATGTATGAACTATCAAATTCAGCTGACATTGACAATATAACTGATAAGAGATAAGGTTTTAAGCTGTGCGTGCACTGGACCGGAATCGGAGCGGACAGAGCGGCCGGAGCGGCCGGATTTTCAAAATGCGGGTGGGGTGCGTTCACTGCATTCGGATTCCGGACCGGCATTTTTACAGTGTTGCCAGGGCCCTTGAGTCATAAATTACGTTTCGTTTCCTAAAATGTTACATTTTTGCAGCAAAAGTTACAATATTGTAGTTTTTTTAATTTACGTGTTTGTGGGGTCGGAGTATAACCCTCCACACAGCGCTATCCTATAAAGTGGTTACTAACATATAGCATAACGCTTTGCTTTATTTACCGGCGGTGACTTTTGTTTATAATAATAGAGATAGAGAAGATACCACCTAAACCTGTACCAACCTGCCCTGTCCCATTATTATGTCTGTGTCATATTTAAGTCTGTCTTTACCAAAACACAAAAAAAAATATTCTAAGATCTAGATCATCACGATGTCTATACCTTACTGGGTAATCATTACTCTGGCTGGAGTGAGAAAGATATGGGTGCATAATATGAACTCTAAAAGACTCCTCTATGGAGAGTTTCATACATTATATGCTGATTTATTAAAAGATGAAGATAGATTCTTTGGGAATTGAAGAAAAATTTTTTTGAACTTTACTATATTCTTGAACCTTATATTTTATTTTACTACTTTTTCGGCATGATTAATATACATATCCGTACCAAATTACAGCTTTTTAGTACTTATAGTCTATGAGTAAAACCACGGACGGACAGACGGACGGACGGACAGACATGGCGAAACTATAAGGGTTCACTATTTACTACGGAACTCTGAAAATTGGTTGACTCTAAAGTCAGTTTACGGCCAATAATTTTACGTGATAACGGGGAGAGATAGATGCGTGATAGATACTACTACTACTCCTGCTGCTGCTGCTGTTGCTGGTCTGGAACGTGACATTTTTCGTGCGTGCAGCCAATGTTCATTGATTTATATCTTTGTTTTTAATGTCAGTATTTTCATCACTCTGTATTTTCGTCTTACTCATTCACGACATATGTAATTGAGGAAGACTACAATGAATGACTAGCTAATGAATTTAAAAGTTATGGATGATCTAAATCAAATTCCTACGAAATGAGGTTTCTACCATGCTCTGTTATTCATAATAATATTCCAATATAAAAAGTTCTACCATAAGGGGTAGATCTTGTGGGTGATCACTGACGACTGCCGATGCCGGTGACGTCACCGGCAGAAATTCCGGTCTCCGGCACGGAAATGCCGATGCAGTGCACGCAGCGCCATACAAATCCATACAAAGCAACAATCTGATGATAACTGTTAAGCTGTGCGTGCACTGGACCGGAATCGGAGCGGACGGAGCGGCCGGAGCGGCCGGATTTTCAAAATGCCGGTGGGGTGCGTTCACAAAGTCAAAGTCAAAGATTTTTATTCAAAATTGGATACATGTATCTCTTTTTGAACGTCATATTTTTATTTCTTATATATTTTTTTATATATGCAAAATTGAAATACTACTAGCGTTTCGGAACGACCACTGGTGAGAAGAATACGCCGAAAGAAACTCAATCCAGCCTTGGTCCCTACGTGCCTGAAGGGCTCTGAATACATTGTTAACATTAAATACAATTTTTCATACTATAGATTAACTTTTAACATTTAATAATTGTTAACATTAAATAAATTTATATAAATTTCCACGCATTTTTATCAGTAATATAATCATCAATGCAGTAATAAGCCTTTTTTATTAACTGGTTTTTTACAATCGTTTTGAACTTAAGTAAAGGCAGACCTAATATTTCTGCAGAAATTTTATTATAGAAGCGTACTCCTAATCCCAAAAATGAATTCATAGTTTTCTGCAATCGCAATACTGGTGTAGCTAATTTATTTTTATTTCTCGTGTTTCGGTCATGGATATCACTATTTTTCTTATATAAATCAAGATTATAGCGCACAAACATAATATTCGCAAATATGTACTGAGAAGGTAAAGTTAAAATATTTATATCTTTAAACAATTCTCTAAGAGATTCTCTAGCACCAAGTTTATATATAGATCTAATAGCGCGTTTCTGCAGGACAAATATGGTGTTTACTTCTGCAGCGTTACCCCATAGTAAAATCGCATAAGACATAACACTATGAAAGTAACTGAAATATACCAAACGCGCAGTATCAACATCAGTCAGTTGTCTAATTCTCCTGACAGCATAAGCTGCAGAACTAAGTTTACCCGCTAACGTAGTAATATGGGCACCCCATTGAAGCCCGGCATCAAGAGTTATTCCAAGAAATGTTGTTTTATCAGTTAAATCTAGTGGTTCATTATCCATTACTATTTGTGTTGGAATTTTTGTAACATTTGGTAAGCAAAATTTAATACATTTCGTTTTCTTAGCGTTCAACAATAGATTGTTCGCTGTGAACCAATCCAACACTTGAGCTAAAGTACTATTAACCACGTCAAAAGAATTAGTTTGTCTATCAATTTTGAAGACAAGAGAAGTGTCATCGGCAAATAGTACAGCCTTACATGTATTGACACAGTAAGGTAGGTCATTGATGTAAATGAGGAATAACAGAGGCCCTAGGATAGAGCCCTGGGGTACGCCCATCTTAACCGATGATCCGAAGGATTGTACCCTATCTAAACTAACTTTTTGAGTTCGGCCACTAAAATAAGATTCAAGTAAATCGCGAGATTTACCTTTTATTCCATAGTGCTCCAGCTTGGAGAGAAGGGTATTGTGGTCTACGCAATCAAAGGCTTTGGAAAGATCACAAAAAACACCAATAGCATTTTGTTTTCCCTCCCAAGCATCATATATGTATTTCAACAGAGCTACACCCGCGTCTGTAGTTGACCGACCCTTTGTAAATCCATACTGTTCACGATGGAAAAGGCTATTTATGTTAAAAAAAGCTAATAACTGATTAAAAATCATTTTTTCAAATATTTTACTAAGAGCTGGCAGAATAGAAATGGGACGGTAATTAGTGGGATCATTTTTATCGCCAGATTTGTACAAAGGAATGACTTTACTTAACTTCATCAAGTCAGGAAATGTCCCAGTATCTACACACTTATTAAATACAGAAGCTAAATATGGTGCAATTGCTTTAATGATGTTACTAATGACAGCTACAGAGATATCCCACAAATCTCCAGTTTTCTTATTGTTCAAACTCTTAAATGTATCAATGATTATTTGAGGTGTTACATGTTGAAATATTAAATGATTGTTACATTCTGGTATACAGCTTGTTAATAGTTTTTTAGATTCCTCAGATGATGAACGTAAGGAGGCAGTAGTATTTACGGGAATGTTAGTAAAGAAATCTTCGAAATATTTTGCGACGTCTTCATTAGTACTGAGGATCTTATTATCTACTTTTAGTTCTATTTTGTTGTCACGATTTTTAGTTTTCCCGGTTTCCATGTTAATAATTTTCCAAGTGGTCTTTATCTTATCATGAGAATCTAGAATAGCTTTTCTTGTATATAAAGATTTTGCGCACAAGCACGCCTTTTTAAAAACCTTAGAGTAAGTTCTAACATAATTAATAAATTCAGTCTTTTTATTGTAAGCTTTCATAGCTAATAATTCGTATAACCTGTTTCTACTAACGTAAATACCAGTTGTAGCCCATTCACTAAATTTTTTACCGATACGTTTAGTACATTTTTTAATTTTGAATGTATTGTTGAATTCCGATTCAATAACACCAAACATTTTATTATATAGAGCATCTGGATCATGTCTAGTTTCTTCAATTAGGGGCATTTTTTCAGATATTTTTTTCTTAAATACATTTATTTTAGCTTTGGTTATAGATCTAAAGGTTACTTTTGGTAAGTCTACTTCTACATCATTTATAAGTTTTACAAACTGACCGTAGTGATCCGAGGTTAGATTTTTAGTTATATATTTGTCAACAGCAGTGCAATTGCAGAAAACATTATCTATGCACGTTGCAGAATCTTCAGTAACTCTAGTTGGTTCCAAAAACAAATTAACCAAATCAAATGATTTAAAGACATTTAAAAATCGAACACTTTCAGTTGTTGTAACTAACAAATCAACATTAAAGTCACCGCACACTATAATATTTTTGCGACAACAACATAATTTTCTCAAGACATCTTCAATAATTGATTCTAAAGTATTATAATCTGATCTTGGGGGTCTGTATACACATACTATAATATAATTCCCTAGTTCGATACATGACAGCTCAACATTACAATCTACCGAATCACTGCATTCCGATTCCGGACCGGCATTTTTACAGTGTTGCCAGGGCCCTTGAGTCATAAATTACGTTTCGTTTCCTGAAATGTCACATTTTTGCAGCAAAAGTTACAATATTGTAATTTTTTTAATTTACGTGTTTTTGGGGTCGGAGTATAACCCTCCACACAGCGCTATCCTATAAAGTGGTTACTAACATATAGCATAACGCTTTGCTTTATTTACCGGCGGTGACTTTTGTTTATAATAATAGAGATAGAGAAGATACCACCTAAACCTGTACCAACCTGCCCTGTCCCATTATTATGTCTGTGTCATATTTAAGTATGTCTTTACCAAAACACAAAAAAAAATATTTTAAGATCTAGATCATCACGATGTCTATACCTTACTGCGTAATCATTACTCTGGCTGGAGTGAGAAAGATATGGGTGCATAATATGAACTCTAAAAGACTCCTCTATGGAGAGTTTCATACATTATATGCTGATTTATTAAAAGATGAAGATAGATTCTTTGGGAATTGAAGAAAAATTTTTTTGAACTTTACTATATTCTTGAACCTTATATTTTATTTTACTACTTTTTCGGCATGATTAATATACATATCCGTACCAAATTACAGCTTTTTAGTACTTATAGTCTATGAGTAAAACCACGGACGGACAGACGGACGGACGGACAGACATGGCGAAACTGTAAGGGTTCACTATTTACTACGGAACTCTGAAAATTGGTTGACTCTAAAGTCAGTTTACGGCCAATAATTTTACGTGATAACGGGGAGAGATAGATGCGTGATAGATACTACTACTACTCCTGCTGCTGCTGCTGTTGCTGGTCTGGAACGTGACATTTTTCGTGCGTGCAGCCAATGTTCATTGATTTATATCTTTGTTTTAAATGTCAGTATTTTCATCACTCTGTATTTTCGTCTTACTCATTCACGACATATGTAATTGAGGAAGACTACAATGAATGACTAGCTAATGAATTTAAAAGTTATGGATGATCTAAATCGAATTCCTACGAAATGAGGTTTCTACCATTCTCTGTTATTCATAATAATATTCCAATATAAAAAGTTCTACCATAAGGGGTAGATCTTCTTATGAACGGCAACACTGACGACTGCCGATGCCGGTGACGTCACCGGCAGAAATTCCGGTCTCCGGCACGGAAATGCCGATGCAGTGCACGCAGCGCCATACAAATCCATACAAAGCAACAAATGCGTCCGCTCCGTCCGCTTCGATTCCGGTCCAGTGCACGCACAGCTTTATTCTCCATTATTAGTAACATTAACAAATGAAAAAAGGGTATCAACTATTAATATTTATTATCGGTCTTCAATACAGTTCATACTATTCGTTATATCTGGAAATTAACGAAAATTCATAAGTCCATTTAATAAATAATAGGTAGTCTATTGTTGTGGGAGAGAAGGAAGATGAAATACACGAAACGAAACGCAAACGTCAATGTCATAGTCTTGTCTTAGGAAGAAATAGAGGTTATTTTTATTTACTCCGAAAATATTTTTGAGTAATAAATATACGATTAGGAATGAAATTACCCATTAGAATAGCTTTGATTTAAATTTGAGTAGTAAAGTAAATAATTTTTAAACGTTATAATATAGCTGAAACAATTATGACGAAACTGTTCACCCATCGTATATTATCACCTGTTTTCATGAGATACAAATACAGTACAGCCGCTAAAACTGTAGATATAGTGAGAATAAACAACAAGAAGTATGTTTCTGATGAGTTTACTAATATAACGCCTAAGATTATATCGTATTTAGGCCAAAATTTGCACTTACAGAAAGATAATCCATTGAGTATTGTTCGGCAAAGAATCGTGAATTTTTTCTATTCTTCATTCACCCATAGAGGGAACCCAACGTTCAGTGTATATGACAACTTGTCTCCTATAGTTACAACTAAACAGAACTTTGATGATTTGCTTATACCTGCTGATCATCCAAGCAGGGCGAAGACAGATTGTTATTATGTGAACAAAGGAGTGCTCCTTCGAGCTCATATGACGGCGCATCAGAGTGAACTGCTGAGGGCGGGACTTGATAATTTTCTAATGATTGGTGATGTGTACCGGAGGGATGAAATTGATTCTACGCACTTCCCTGTGTTTCACCAGGTCCGTGTATTTCTAGAACTAATTAATCACAATAGTTGATTTGTTTAACTTACTTTAAAATTGCTGTTTACTGTATAAAATACTAATAATATACCTACTTGTATAAAATACAAAAAATTAAGACTTTCTATATCAAAACACGAAAAAGCTAAATGTTTTGGTAAAAAATTCTACTGAAATATTTTACTGTCCCGACTTCATTATATCTGTCCAAGGGCGTCGCCAGCCTTTGAGGGGGTGGGGGGTAGAACAGGCATGGTAAACAGCAAATGTATGTTTTACTTTAGGACTGAAGTTATTTAGTAAACCAATTACCTCCTAGCAGAGAGTGCTAGAAGGTAATTGGTTTCTTTTATGTAAGTTCTTCAAGCTGTTTCATAGGGTTCATTTTCAGGTAAAATGTGCAAATTGTGTTACAGGTAGATGCAGTAAGATCACAAACAAAAGAAGAGCTTTTCCAAAAGCACCCAGACCTTGATATATTTGAGCCAGAATTTGACAGAAATAATCCTCATAACTTCACAAATACCATAACAGACCCAAACAAACAAAAATGTCATACATTAGAAGCTACAAAACTGATGGAAACCCAGTTGAAGAGTCATCTTATTGGTCTAGTAAAAGCCCTGTTCGGCGAAGATATAAAACACCGATGGGTTGAAGCGTATTTCCCATTCACTCACCCATCTTGGGAGCTGGAAATATTTTACGAAAACAACTGGCTGGAAGTTCTTGGCTGTGGTATAGTCCGTAATGAAATACTAGTCAATGCAGGTCCAAATAATACCATTGCATATGCTTTTGGACTTGGTTTAGAGAGATTAGCAATGGCACTGTACAAGATACCAGATATAAGGCTGATGTGGAGTAAAGATTCAGGATTTCTCTCCCAATTCCAGAATAAAAATATCAATGAAAAGATTACGTACAAACCTGTATCGGCATATCCACAGTGTGTGAATGATATATCTTTTTGGCTGCCAGACAATCTCACTGTTGACACATTTAATAGCAATGACTTTTATGACGTAGTTCGTGATATTGGAGGCGATATTATTGAACAGGTAAGAAGTTGATGCTTAAAACTTTTGGTTCTTTTCTTGCTGGTTTGAACTTATTTTGCATTTAGCAATATTGCAGTTGAGATGCTTTATTATCGCAGAGCGACGCGGCACAGCAATATTCTAATATGTTTTTTGCTAATTTTGATGTAAAGTTTCCACAGCTAATATTTTCCCTGAAATAATAACTTGATTTGATCTCTCATAAGGGTATACCATCCTGAATCGCATCCTAAATCGGATAAGATGAGAGGGACGTAGCTATACGATTGGAGATATCTCTTATTGTGTCTCACGTATAGCAGCGTTCCTCTCATCGGATCCTAAATTCAGGATGGTTTAATAGGCACCATAGAGACCAGATGCTCAGGCATAACCAAGCAATCATGGTTTTATAACTACAATTTCTTGGATTTACCATACAACAAAGTATAACATAAAGTTCATATTTAAATGGCTGAAGTCTATTTTACGCCGGCTGTTTTGTTTATTCCATTAAAATATGGAATTTTACTACTGTATACACCAATTTGACGGCTCCGTGGCGCAGTGGTTAACACGCCAGCCTGCGACACGGAGTGCCCGGGTTCGATCCCCGGCCAGGTCAAGATGGAAAATGATCTTTTTCAGATTGGCCTGGGTCTTGGATGTTTATCTATATATGTATTTGTTATAAAATATAGGATCGTTGAGTTAGTGTCCCATAACACAAGTCTCGAACTTACCTTGGGGCTAGCTCAATCTGTGTGATTTGTCCGTATATATTTATTTATTTCTTTACTTGCGTTGTTAACGCGCGCCTCTCCGCTCGTCCAATGTATAACATCCATTATGTAACTGAGACTGAAATCACAGCGGTCAATCGTTGGCGAGGTGACCATGTTTTACGGAAAAAAGCAAGACAAGATTATTATCGTGATTTTTTTCTGGTTGTATTGTAACCGCTCTTGCAGCTGGGTACAACTAAATTAATATAAAATTCCTTTTTTAGGTAAAACTGAAGGACAAGTTCATCCACCCCAAGTCAAAGAAACACAGCGTTTGCTTCAGCATCGTGTACAGGCATTTAGAACGTACCCTGACCCAGGCTGAGGTGAATGCAGTTCATAAGGAGATTGAAATGGCTGTCACGGATGCATTCAGAGTTGTTATTAGATAGATATGAAAGTAGGTTTTGTTTTGTTAAATAAATAGTTAAAGTTATTACACTTTTTTTTTTTACTTTGTTTACTAGTGTGAAAATTTATACATGGTCCATATTGCTTATAAAAGTTTTCAAATCGATCTGCAAGCGAAACTAACGTTGTCTTTTAATTTGCACGGTGCGTTAACAGCATGCGAAGACAAGATTTCAGCGCCCCCGAGATCCTCCCGCCCTAGGCTGCAGCCTAATTATCCTAAGGGTTATTCAGGCCTTCATAAGCCGTGGCATGATTGTAGAATTGATCACTTCATGATGTGTCTACATTGAATTAAAAAAACTATGGAAGCAGCATTGCGCTCAAAACTGACACCACGCAAAGTAGTTCAAAGCGGGCGGGGCTTAAAAAATAGATTTTTTCGTGAACTAGTCTGCCGCGCGCTCCGTGACGGAAGGACGCGTCAATAAAGCATTTAACAATATATTTTTTTATGAACATTGACGAAATATTAACGAATTAAGAAAAAAAAAATACTTCTTGTGTAGTAAAGTGGTGCAGGAAACGCAAGGGAAAGTAAAAAAAGTTGAAAGCTTGCGGCGAGCTGCTAGCCTACTTACCTGCGCTATGTTGACACCGCCCCGTGACCCTGACGCGGCCAATCGCAAACTAGCTTCGTCTACGAGTGCGTAAGTTTTTCGTTGTGATTTGAGTAAGTTTGTTTGCGTAAATGGGACTGATATTGAATAGTTAATTGAATAAGAGTTTCGCTTCCATATTTTTTTCAAATTCAATGGTCTAACCATTTCTAATGAGGGCTACCATGTGTGAATTTTCCCTAAGAGGCGCTAGTGAAGCGTCAGGTCACCGAAATAGCAGATCAGAGTAAAAGAAAGTTATAGAAATATAATCATACAAAGGCATTCAGGCGGGCAAATAAATATATAGGGACATCACACAAATTGAGCTAGCAACAACAAGTTATGAACTTGTGTCGTAGATATTACACTCAACGATATTGTATTTTATAATAGATACTTAAATAGATAAACATCCAAGACCCAGGTCAATCTGAAAAAGATAGTTTCCCATCATGACCTGACCGGGGATCGAACCCGGGAACCCTTGTGTCGCAGGCTGGCGGGTTAACCACTGCGCCACGGAGCTCGGGTAAGCAACCAATACTGTTAAAGAGTTCCTTTAGATGTTTATTCTTTGTTTCGGTTGGGAAACGCTGGTAGCTTTTGAATATTGCTTACGAATAAAATAAATATCACTTTATGATTTTTTTGCTTTTTAATAGGACTTAGACCGGGGAAACAGAGATTTAGACGGCAAAACCCAAGTGTTTTCCCACACACGACATGAGACTAGCTACATTGATTATTTGATCCTCAAGAACCCCAAATACTAAATTTCATTGAAGTCGTTGGAGCCATTCGTTTCGTTTATTAGATAGTTTCTTTTATATACAAGAATATATATACTTCTTTCATATTGTATATTGCAGGGGAACAAATAAAAATCGTAGGTTGTATAAAAATGTATGTATAATATAGATGTAATAACATGGCTGTTAGTTTTACAGTAATATATCCATTACGGCTAAGCCACATTAATGAGGCGGGCACGGGCACCACACAAAGGCCTACACAGTTTGGTAGAGCGTCCTTTATGCCATTGTTTTATAAACTTATATTATAGGGGAAGGTGTTATATATGCAAAAAAAGGATAACTTCTTGGGAAGTAGCGATTTATATGGAAAATCGTTAATTTCTGAATAGTTCAATATAGTTCATTAATAGTTTCCGAAAATGCTTTTAAATAAGGGTATGAATTAAATTTGTATAACATGTATTAACGTTTATATACCCCACTAATGTTAAATTTTATTCTAAATGGAAAATATATCACATTTAAATGCCTATACAACGTGATTTTGAACCCCCTAGCTATATTGAAATCTGGGAATCAGAATCCTTAATGGAACACAGAATTGCATGAAGAAAAGGTAAAAACGAAAAAGAAAATTAGGTCTCCCATACAAAGTCGCCGATCAACTGGACGAATTTCTAAAGGTTAAATTTATTTTTTCGTGTTTTACCTTTTTTTCTTACAATTCTGTGTTCCATTAGGGATTCTGATTCCCAGATTTCAGTATAGCTAGGGGGTTCAAAATCACGCTGCATATATGCTTTTGCCCGCGGCTCCGTTCTCGTTAATGTACATCCCTCAGAAACAGTAAAAAAAAGGGACCCGATGTCCTTCCGCAGGCCTCAAACTACCCCGATATTAAATTTTATTGCAATTGGTTCAATAGTTGGAACGTGAAGTGTAACAGACAGACAGACAAGTTACTTTCGCATTTATATTACAAAGATTTATTTATTAAGAGCTATCTATATATTTTCATGCTGGTGGATCTTTTCATTTCTTTTTTCATCCACCAGTATAATGAATTCTTTAATTACATAGGCTATAAAATATCAGCCATGTATGATACCCGCGCCCGTTTCCGCGTTACCACCTTGACATAGGCCTGAGCCGAGCGTTTAGTCTTCATCTTCATCGGAAGCACCGTTCTGCTGAGGCTCCTCATCCATGCCTGCGTCGCCCATACCTGAGAACAGTTTAATGTTATGTAAGTAAAGGCCCGTTCAAGTCTTAAACATACATACAATGTTCGATAAAGAATGTATTTGTCACTTTGCGAACGCCGATATATTCGTATACCCACATAGGTTTTATAAAATTGTAGCACGGCGTAAAATTAGCGAGGCGCCGGCGCCGGCTCGCTGAGTGTGAGCGTGCTAACGGTATCGTTCATGGACGAACGAAACAGTCGTTGTAAATCTCGCTGAGAGACAGGCGTGTCGCGCAGTGCGGGCTGTCGCGTCTGCCATTTTGGTAATTCCGGTTTGATTGTGTCTTGGTGACATTGTGCCCGTTTAAAACGGAAGCGATTTAGACGGAAATCGAAAGGGATTGTGTTTGTTAAATGCCCTTGTTTGAGTTGAACTATTGTTTGTGAGGCAGTGTGCCATAGATTAAGTACTATATATACGTAAATCGGTGTGTTTGTCGGACAATCAAAAGCGCGTGTGCGCACATAACCTATATGGAGATCCCGTTGTGAACGAAAGTTGTTTTGTGTTGAACTATTAAATGAAGTGAAGTGATATCCTTGTCAAAATATCATTTTATTTCATGTGGGCGGAGTGATAATTATCGTCATATTCGTTTGGAGTGTATTTGAGCTCAGGGGGGCTTAGGGACCCAATCTGTTCACTCCTGCCTTGAGACCGTGGAAAAGGTCCAAGGCGTCATCCACCTCGAAGGAAGCTTCGGGATCCTGCCGAACGAGGTCGTTCGAAGAAGATAGAAACCGTAAGTCCTTAGTTTAATATATTTTAAGTTAGGTTATTAGTAGGTTAGTAGGTCCCTAGACCTTATCTAGGGTGGTAGCAGAGCTGCGTAATTTGTTTGTATGTATGTTTGTTTGTCCCATTGCCGGGGTAACAGTGTTCGGGCTGACCCCCCGCGCAGGGTAACTTAGTTTTTAAGTAACATTTTCTGGTAGCAGAGCGTAGTTTTAATCAACATACATAGTATTACGTCTTTTTCCCTTGCGGGGTAGACAGAGCCCAGGTCTCGACCTAAAAGTCACGTTTAGCATGTACGTGGGCGTGGGGAAGAAAACGGAACCAAAATCAAGTATTACGTAAGAATAGGTATTTTAATCCCCTTTAAGAAAAGCTCCCCCCTCCTTCAAAATTACGTAAATTAGTATTCACGAAAAATATCTTAGTAAAGATTTAAAAAAAATCCGCTTTACAACATTTTTTTTTTAGTTTCTAATCTGTTGCTTTTAATAACGCCATCTAGTGACGGGTGGAAAAGATTGTCACTATTGCACTACAGCGCCCTCTACACCGCCCATAGCGGCAGCTAGTGGAACTTACTGCCACGGCCTGCTGTCAGCAGGCCGTGATGATTGCCAGGCACCTTGTATTTACAGCAAGCTTTGAGTTGGTCTTATATTTTTGAGTATTTTTAACCGACTTCAATAGGTTATCAATACCTACCGTTGTATTTTTTTTATGTTGGTACCTCAGTTCTCCGTCATTTATGAACTGATTTGAAGAATTATTTTTTATTTGAAAAGGTAAGGTATGCTTTAAAGTTGGTCCTATTTAAATTTCATCAAAATCGGTTCGGGAGTTTCAATAAAGTTGTTTTTTTTTAAATGACAGATTATTTTAATACATTGTTTGAATCATATTGGACCCTTGCCAATAAAAACGGTTGTAGTTAAATACATGTCTTAGTATCAAATAAGGTATTTTGCAGATGGTAAATTTCACACCAAGCAACGGACTAAAGGATATAAATATGTTCGTGTGTGTTAGTGGCCAACTCTGGTGTTAAATTTTTCAAGCTACGTAAAGGCAGTGCCGGCGTCAGCATTACTGGCGCCCTGGGCGAGATTTTTACGAGCGCCCCCTCTTATTGGGAGAGGGGGATGCAATGCGATTGAATCACACTGCCCTGCGTCCTCTGCCCTTGCTTGGTTGTTTGTTTTTCGTGTGTGCAAGTGGCCAACACTGGTGTCAGATTTTTCAAGCTGCCTAAAGTCATCTGACATAGCTTAACGACTGCCATCAATGATGACAGCCGGGACCTTTCTGCCGCATCGGTCTAACGGCTTAACGTGCCTTACTTGCTTGGTGGGGGCGCTCCGTCCGTATCCAGCGCCCTGCCCTAACGCGCTACTGCGTAAAGGCATCTGACTTAGCTTAACGACTGCCATCAATGATGACAGCCGGGACCGACGGCTTAACGTGCCTTCCGAAGAACGAAGGAAACGTGTATTCTCACCATGGTCCTCGTCTTCTTCTGCAGAGTCGCCAGCAACTTCTGCGTTTTCGGCCTCGGCGCGCTCCATCTGTCTCGCCAGCTCGGCCTCGTCCGTCGCGGTCACCACCTTAGGCTGTATACATAAATTTGTATATATATCAATATACAAGGAAAGGTAAGAGGTGTCATCCTCATCTTCTAATATCATCTATCTAATACTACAATATAATTTAATAATTTACATCGTATTTAAACTTATTATGGCAATTCAAGCCCTACTAAGTTCAAATATACATAACTCTATCTGCCATTTAAGAAATCTTCGGTACTATAATAGCATTTTCCCAAAAGGTATGACTTTAATCTTTTTTCAAACTGTCGAGTATATAACAAATCTTTGATATCAATTGGTAATTTATATAAAAATTTTTTGGCCGAGTATTGAGCGCTATGTTTGACAATCTCCAACTTTGGTACTGTTGTTGTTAAAAAGTCTTTCCTCCTACTAACTCAACTGCCTGTCCGGTGGCAGCAGAGCTATGAGGCCTCCTGAGCTGCTACTTGCTTGTCCCACCGTTCATCCGTGTGAGTAGTGCCCCAATACCTTCATTCCCTTCCCGAATTCCTATCTTCCCCAGTATAAAAATGCTTCCGATGGGCAGCAATATTTTTTTTTTTTTGACAAATCACAGATTGAGCTAGCCCCAAAGTAAGTTCGAGACTTGTGTTAAGGGATACTAACTCAACGATACTATATTTTATAACAAATACATATATAGATAAACATCCAAGACCCAGGCCAATCTGAAAAAGATCATTTTCTATCTTGACCTGGCCGGGGATCGAAGCCGGTCACTCCGTGTCGCAGGCTGGCGTGTTGACCGCTGCGCCACGGAGCTAGTCAAAGCACAATATCTGAAGCACAAGAAGCCAAAGAAACTGCGCTCGCCAACCCGCCTGCGGTGAGTATGGCAATATCCTCCCATGGTTCGTTCCATGGGAGGATATTGCCATACTCACCGATCAATGCCAATCCTGGGAGAGGCCCATATCCAGCAGTGGACTTTTTTGTGGCTGGAATGATGATGATGATGAAAAAGGGGACATTATTTAGGCTTCATTTTGAATGAGACTGTGTATCTATCATTATATTTGATCGAAGCCCATGGACAACTGCAACAACAGGGTGTAACAGGAGCGTTGCCGACTTTTCAAGGAGTTGGGGGAAGGACATGGAAGAGGAAATGGGAGGAAGGATGGGCCTCCTCTCTCACTCACCGAACGAAGCATAGAAGCAGTAAAGCTTCTACTCAAACGTCGATTTTCTGTGCGAGTGTGGTACTTCCCCGGATGAGCCGGCGCATTTATGCTTCTAGCAAAAATGAATATTGCCGGCTCTACCACGACTAAAAATTCTCTATTCTAGGCCAAAAATATAAAGGTAAGCCGGCCATTCATGCTACTAGCAAAAATGAATTTTGCCGGCTCTACCACGACAAAAAATTCTCTATTCTAGGCCAAAAATATAAAGGTAAGCCGGCGCATTCATGCTACTAGCAAAAATGAATTGTGCCGGCTCTACCACGACAAAATATTCTCTATTCTAGGCCAAAAATATAAAGGTAAGCCGGCCATTCATGCTACTAGCAAAAATGAATTTTGCCGGCTCTACCACGACTAAAAATTCTCTATTCTAGGCCAAAAGATATATACACTTACCGCCATCTGCACGTTGAATACGCCACCGGCTTCAGTAATAGTTTCTTTGATTTTGTCGATCGCGTCCTGTAGCGTTTTGAGACCGTCTGCTTTCTCGGGCGTCGATGTTGTCATTACTGAAAAAAAAAAAATAAAGAAAACCGAGATTAGTCAAAATAATGCTTTAGGCATTTTTTTTGACGTGAGAACGTCTTATAAATCGATGAACGCCGGCTGTACATACATACATACATATCACGTCTTTGTCGCTTGCGGGGTAGACAGAGCCTAGGTCTATAAAACCTGAAGGCCACGTTTAGCATGTTGGTGGGCATTAGGTGAAAAACGGAATCAAAATAGTGATGGGTTGCTAGCCGCATCGCCTATTAACACGATTCCTCAGATTTTACCCATTCCCTCGATCGGCTTTTACGATCTGCGCGGGAAGAGATGCAGCTGGTACATTCAACGTTTTTTCTTTTCTCTCCGACCAGCCTGGAAGAGCAACCGGCTGTACGTACGAAAATTGTCACGTTCCCTGTGCAAGCGAGAGCGCGGAACCAGCAATAGAGAGGCATGATCGGCCTAAGTGTTGGGCATGTGACGCATCTATCTCTTTTCTACCGTTATTATATTACCTAAAATTATCGTCCGTAAACCGACTTTACAAACGACGAATTATTTTTTACAAGCTATAGTCTCCTTTTTCACATCACTGTCAGAGGTATGGTGGTTATACACATACATACAAACAATCACGTTTTTTCCCTTGCGGGACAGACAGAGCCTGAAGTCATAAGACCGAAAGGAAATGTTTAGCGTGTTGGTGGGCGTAAAGGTGGAAAACAGAATCAAAATAGTGATGTCCTACCCCTATTGTCATGATTCTTTTTACGCCCATTCCCTTGACCGGCTTCTACGGTCTGCGCGGGAAGAAAAGCAGCTGGCACATTCTACGTTTTTTTCTTTTTTCGCCCATTCCGTTGACCAGCTTCTACGGTCTGCGCGGGAACAGAAGCAGCGGGCACATTCTACATTTTTTTCTTTTTTCGCCCATTCCCTTGACCAGCTTCTACGGTCTGCGCGGGAAGAGAAGCAGCGGGCATATTCTACGTTTTTTCTTTTCTCTCAGACCAGCATGGAAGATAAAAATGTACATCATCATCATTTCGAGTAGGTGTCACGGTCAATCGACCATGCTCACCCTGGTGTCAGAGTTCTTCGGAACCGCCTCTCGGCCTCTGACGCGGTTCCTTTAACGACTACCAGATGGCAGCCAGGACCAACGGCTTAACGTGCCTCCCGAAGCACGGAATCATCTTTATTATCAGACAATCAGGTGATTCAAGCCTGCAATGTCCTAACCAAACTGGATACAAATATACAAAATATGCTTCCCGTGGGAATCGAACCCACGACCCCCGGGTCAACAGGCAAACGCCTTAATCACTGGACCATGGAGGTAGTTAGTGGATGGAGGATGTTAGTACTATATTTGAGGATAAATTGTAAAAAAATACCATATAAAGGTGGTGCTATGAGGTTAATTTTGATGGGCATTTCAGCAGTAGACAACGCAAGGCCGGTCTTCAACGCAGCCCTGACGGCGTCAATGCCTTCGTAGCCGTAGCAAGCGCACTCAATATCCGCGCGGATCTTCACCGCTTGCGATGTGAGTTTCCTCTTGATGTTGGCAAGGAGTACCTCCTTGGTATTCTCATCGAGGCCACATTCATTGAGGACTGAGGGGTCTCTGAAAATATGGCATGGGATTATGATTTAATTGTTGTTTAGATAAAGCATAGTAGTTTTCATTATATCAAAGTATAATTTGTGATCATACTTTTAGCTTTTATATGCTGGGCCAAGAATCATTGGCGTTTTGTAATATACAAATTTTTTTCGTAATTATTTTATAATGATTTTTTGCATTTTAACCGGTCAACTACATCTCAATCAGGCAACATAACAATCAATCAGATGTGATAGAGATAATCAATTGTGTCTGCGTTTCTTGCGGATTGTGCACATATGATTTTAAGTCATTGACAGACACTTAACCAGACAATAGAAATATAAATAGATTTACATCTGCAGGCAAGAGTGTCCCGAAAGTGTTAACATATTTACTATAAATTAAGTCACATGTTAAGAGGAGGTTAATGAAGTGTGACAAAGGGGCCAAGGTGGCCATCTGTGACAAGGATGGGGAGGGATCTAAAAAACATTAAATTGGTGTGATGTAATTTATGAGTGGCCCATTGGATTGCCAGTTATTATATGGCACATGGTGCCTGCGATATTATATTGTTTTGCCATATAAAACCACCCTTATCATTGAGGGGTATGGAAAATATTTTACATCACTCACTTTATGATAGTAAAGCACATTACACTCAATGTTTGAAGACTAATGAAAACAAAATAAATTACCATCAAAAAAAGAAAAAAAAAATACATCTTATTCTCAGACCTACACTCAAGCCGTTTCGGAGGAGTTTTGTTACAAACAATGTGACATGAGAATTCCTAAACGGGCCCAAACTAGATGCCAAAGTGTGGAAAATTACCCATGGAACCAGGTGAACAGGTGACAAGAGTTTTATTTTTATATTAGAAGATTTAGATTAATTTATAAAATAACTTACACAGCAGCCTGTTTGAAGAAGTCATAAGCCGAGGCCTTCTTTTTGTACTTCTCCTCAAAATACCAAGCTGTCCTCTTGTACAGCTCCTCCAATTGTTCTGAGTTCTCATAGTGCAGCAGCTCAGCCACGTGGCGAAGGATGGAGTTCACTGCCTTGGCTTTGGCATACCTCTCTGTGCATTTGTCTATGTCTTCTGCTGAGACACGACGTTTCGACAAGTCAATGTAACCTGAAAAAGGTAATTCACAATTGAGAGTAAATGTGATTGCTTTTAATGTAAGTAAATTTGTGTCAGTGTGGGGTTTCTCTATCAGCTCATTGCCATAAATATGCATTATTCCAGGTCAATAGGAAGTTGGCCAAAGGATAAATAAACTGTTTAATAAGGATTAAAATAGTCAAATTGAACGAAGACTGAGTTTGTTATTATTTCATCATCACACATTATTTGTCAGAAACATGAAACTATGTAATAAAAACTTAAGTCATTGGTATTATAAAATAAATAATAATTAACAAATAATCTTTTTCAGCAATATGTGGCACAGAAATCACATGAAATATGGCCAGTAAAGGTTAGACCTATGTTTTTAACAATATTTGTATGTATATTGACAACACAAAGCTGCTGTTTTCAGTGACTATGTTTTACCTTTTTCCTTATCAACTCTTATGACCACGACAGGCTCAGTTTTACCGACCCTAATCAATTTATTGATAGATCTAATACGACGTCTTGACAACTCAGAGAGCAATATCATGCCCTCAATGTTGTTATATTCCAACAGATGGACGTAAGCGCCCATCTCGGCGATGGACCTGACGTTGACCATCACCACATCTTCCACTTCAGGATATTTCTCCTGGTAAAATCGACAGGAGAGAGGCATCTGAAAATGCATAAATGATATGGACATCAGAAATATAACCTATAAATTTCACAGACGTAAGATTGCCTTTATATTTGAGAGGAATATCACAAAGTCCGTACCTTGCCAGTTTGTTTTTAATTATATCCTTTGTATTATTTGTAACTTTTGCTTAAAATACGAAACAGTAAAAATGTTCACGTTGACTTCTAACGACAGCTATTACGTTCCTTTTGATATAATAAAATCAGATTTTTGACATTATGGTCAAACATTGCCATTCGGCATGTAATTTTAATTGATTGCGTATAAAGGAGTGTCAATGTCTGTGTTGCCATTATAATACTTGTGGATGAAATATTGTATCGAAACGAGACATAACGAATTATGATGAGATTATCGATTACAGATTTACTGTTTACTGCTTGGTTATAATTTATATTTACGGTATAACGGTTGATCATTGCGAAAAGCGTAGCGTTTATTTATTCTTTTGGCGAGCTCCGTGGCTTAGTGGTTAACACGCCAGCCTGCGTAACGAGGGTGCCCGGGTTCGATCCCCGGTCAGATCAAGATGGAAAATTATCCTTTTCAGATTGGCCTGGGTCTTGGATGTTTATCTATACTTATATATTTGTATTTGTTATAAAATATAGTATCGTTGAGTTAGTGCCCCATAGTGTAATGGGGTATATAGTGTTTTGTAATTTGTATTTTAATAAAAGCAAAGCATGCACGTATTTCGCCCTGTAGTGTATAGGTAAATAGGTAGGTAGGTACTTATTTCATAGATACAAAAATCTAGGTCATTAAATTCAGCCGTTACTCATGTCTTTGATTATGTACCGTACCACCAATCATTGATAGAGTTATTATTTGTCCAGCAATGGCGTGATTGAATACACTGTCAAGGGTAGGCAATTAGGGTCGGCTTCTAAGAAACATTGTATCTATGCCGCATGTGGATGTGGAATGCGACAGTGTTCCATTATGCCATCGGCACTGGCTGGAACCTAGATGATACATGATCTGAGCTAATCTTGATTCAGAATGGGATAGCGACGAAATAAATGACATCGACACTTGCATGTGATTATTAACCACGGGATTATGGAATTTATCCATTCTGGTAATGTTATTGATTCCCAAATCCAGTATTATAAACTAGTTTGGGAATCATAGTGACCATACATATAGTGCATTTCTTTTTAGGGTTCCGTACCCAAAGGGTAAAAACGGGACCCTATTACTGAGCCTCCACTGTTCGTCCGTCTGTCACAGGGCATGTATTGAATTTATTTAAACCGTAATAGGTAGGTAGAGACTTTAAAATGTTCGCAGAAAGTGTATATTGCCCTATACCAAAAAATCATAAAAATAAATAACTATGAGTAAAATAAATAACCTGATACAAAAATAAATTTTATAGTTAAATATTACATACATACATATTATTATCACTTTATCCCTGACGGGGTAGATAGAGCCTAGGGCCATAAGACCCAAGGGCCACATTTAGCGTACATATTAGATAGAGGGCGTATAGGTGGAAGACGAAATCAAAATAGTGATGGGTTGCTAGCCGCACTGCCTATTAACATGATTCCTTTTTTTCTCCCATTCCCTCAGCCGGCTTTTACGGCTTGCGTGGGAAGAGAAGCAGTATGGTACATTCATGTACGTTCGTTCAACCCCTTCGTTCGACTCGCACTTGGCTGGTTTTAATTTGTTGTTTCCTTCATGTTGGTCTGGCAAAAAAAAAGTAGACCGTACCAGCTGCTTCACTTCCCACGTAGACCGTAAAAGTCGACTGAGGGAAGGGTAAAAATCTATAAGCAATCTCCACAAGGAAACTTTTGATTCCCGCGCCAAACGTGGCCTTTTGGTCTATCCCGTAAGGAATAAAACCTTGATTAATATGTAATCTACGTATGTCATTTTTTTCATTATACTTATGGTATATGTTACAAACTATGTAACATGATGTAACTCATCATGTACCTACTTCATAGAACTCTCGGCTGACTCACATTCCCAGGACTCAAATTTCGCGATGAGTAGAATTTATCCATCAGAGACAATCAAGCGCCCTGGAACACGAAGATTGGTCAACTGAACACCAATTGTTTGTTCCATACATCATTTTAGCAACACCATTCAGACTTGACTCATGTGTGTTGTGGACGCAAAGAAATTGAACCTATACGGCCGACGACTTAATTGAAATTTATTCGCGCGGCAAATCTCGGCGCGCTCGCGAAGTGGAATTTGTTATCTGTGGAAATTTAAATGAGGATTTATTGAAGGATTATGGTTTTTGTTAGCGGCCAGTATGGGGTTGTATAGGTGAGTTGTTTTTTTTATTATTTTTAGATAACTGTGCTATAGCGAGACGACGCAGATGTTATTTTATAATTATATGCTAGTAGGTATGTGCAGGGTTGGGCAAATTACCTACCTACATGCTTATAATTAAACACGAATCACACGTTTTAAAATTATTAAAGAACAATTAAACTTTAAATTTTGAATTAAAAAATTATAGTCCGATGTTAGCTAATGTACATGTACGTATACAGGGTGATTTTCAATTACCTGGCAGTGTAAAGGTGTTGGAATCGGAATCTCTAATATAGAACTGCAGGAAGAAAAGGTAAAAATGATAAAAAAAAATTTGCCTCTCATACAAATTCACCGATCAGCTGGTCAAATTTCTGTGGAAAGTCTAAGTTTTATTTTCATGAATTACCTTTTTTCTTTTTGCGGATGTATATTCTACTAGCTTTCGCCCGCGGCTCCGCCCGCGTCAATGTCGATTCCTTAGGGAATAGTACTTTTTCCCGGGATAAAAGGTAGCCTATGTCTTTCTCCGCACTCCAAAGAACTTGTATGCAAAATTTCATGATGATCGGTTCAGTAGTTACGGCGTGCAAGCGTAACAAACAAACAAACAAACAAACTCACTATCGCATTTATAATATTAGTAAGGACTAGCTGTTGCCCGCGGCTCCGCCCGCGTTATTGTCGTTCCCTTGGGAACAATAGAAATGATACAAATTCCATACAAACCCCTGCCCCTTTGCTTTTTCCCCTTAAGGGGGAATTTAATACATTTTACCTGCATAGATCTTTAGCCCTTAAGGAGGGGATTTTGCCCATTTCACCTACACAGATATTTTTTTATTGTAATGGAGAACTTCTTATTGTCATATTTCTAAGTAAATAAAAAAAATCCATACAAACTTTACCCCACCTATTCTACCCCTTCAAGGGGAAATTTCGACCATTTTAACTACACAGATCTTTTTAATTGTAATGTTAACATATATACTTATTTTTATACTTCTATGTCCAGAAATGAGAAAATTTCCATACAACCCCCCCCCCCCCCCCCCCCCCTTTATCCCTTAAGGGGGAAATTTTGTACATTTTATCTACACAGATCTTTCTTAATTGTAACCTAGAACGTATATACTTATTTTCATACCCCTAAGTCTAGAAATGGAAAAATTCCATACAAACTTTACCCCCTATTTACCCCTTCAAGGGAGAATGTAGTCTGGTTCACCTAAACAGATCTTTTTTAATTTTAATTGAGAACTTGCGTACCTACTTTTAAACTTCTAAGTCCAGAAATAAGAAAATTCCATAAAACTTCAACCCCTTTGATTTTCTAAAAATCCTTTCTTAGTGCTCATTTACATCATAAAAAGAATCCCTGTGCCAAATTTCAAGTTTTTGCGCACAGTAGTTTCGTCTGTGCGTTGATATATAAGTCAGGTTTGCCGATTTCTCGCGTAAGTGTCGATTTCTCAGAAATAGTAGAATTACCCGAAACACATTAGTTTATGACTTTCAATGAAACACCTTAATATTGAATTTTAATTGAATAACTTCAAAAACGGAAAGTTTCATACTAACTTTGCATCCCCGTTGTATATGTATGAAACACGAGTAAAATATTTTTCTCAAAAATCATCCCTTAAGGGGTTAAGGGATGATTTTTGAGAAAAATATTTTACTCGTGTTTCATACCTTTCAGTTAAGAACCTTCATGCTGAATTTCATTCGAATAACTTCAAAAACAACAAAGTTTCATACTAATTTTGCAACCCGTTTTTCCCCCTAAGGAGATGAATTTCCAAAAATCCTTTCTTAGTGTTCCCCTACGTTATAAAAGGAACCCCTGTGCAAAATTTCAAGTTCCTAACCCTTATAGTTTAGGCCCTGCGTTGATATGTCAGTCAGTCAGTCAGCTTCTCCTTTTTTTTTTAGTATGGATTACTATGGATAGTATGGATATGTATAATGCTGTCGTATAATGATGATGAATTGACTTTGGATTTAAATTTTCTTATGTCACTTATTATTTTATTTTATTTTTGCTATATGTTTGCAGGCAAACTCATGCCTTGAGTTCATTCAAATGACGATAACTTTTTTTTTTATGAACCGATTTTGATGAAACAAACTTTAAATGTTAAACTGAGTTAAAACAAAGCAATTGGCGAAAGTTTGAAGTAAATCGGTTAAGTATTTTCGGAGATAATCGTGATCATACATACAGACAGACAGACAGACAGACAGACAGACAGACAGACAGACAGACAGACAAGAAATTCCAAAAAAATTTTTTTGCTTTCTATTATTCTTTTTAAGTGTCCCTCTATTCATTTCAGTCAAAAATTCGAAATGTACAGACAAAATAATTTTACTGTTTTATTATATGTATAGATAAGGATTAGGGATTCTAATGCCATTATTAAAATGTTGCAAGGTAATTAAAAAGCACCCTGTATATTTCTTTACCTACATGAACACTTCTTTTTTTTTTCGTTTGAGAAAGCTATCGACCGATAATTTCTTTAAACATCTTTTAGCACTTTATATTTTATGATATCTAAAAGGATTTATGTTAATGCGTATTTGTATTTCAATTACGTTTAATTTTAAGGATCATTAGCGAGAAAAAATGTCTCACTAGTCTTCTTCTTCCTCACCTTATCCCACTTTAAGTGGGGTCGGGACAGCATGTGAGTATTTTCCATTTCGCTCTATCTTGAGCAATTTCTTTCGTTACCATCTTTTTACCCATATCCTCCTTCACACACTCAATCCATCTTTTCTTTGGCCTACCTCTACTCTGATTCCCAATTACTTTCATATCCAACACCTTCCTAGTTACATGGCTCTCTTCTCTTCGCAAAACATGTCCATACCATCCTAATCTACAGCTTCTCAATTTTTCCGTTATGGAGGCTACTTTCGTACTTCCTCTTACATACTCATTCCTTATCCTATCTTTTCGAGTCACTCCACTCATCCATCTCAACATTCTCATCTCCGCTGCATGCAATCGTCTTTCATCCGTCACCTTGGTGGCCCAACACTCTGAACCATACAAAAGTACCGGTCTTATCACGCTTTTATACATTTTTCCTTTGATCTTAAGGGGCATACGCGAGTCACAAATAATCCCAGTCACTTGTCGCCATTTTGCCCAACCGGCGTTTATACGACTATTGACATCACGGTCTATATTACCGTCACTTTGCAAAAGGGAACCGAGGTATCGAAAATCGAAGCAGACTGGCAGGGACACACCGTCTAAGGCAACTGGTGTGAAGCCAAAGGTACCACTAAAATCCATAAAAAGTTGTTGGGTTTTGGTTCTGCTTATTCTGAAGCCGAAGTCCTCTAGCTTCTTCTGCCATTTCGCCAGTCTGCTTTGAACCTCGTTTCCATCCTGGCCGATGAGGACAATATCATCGGCAAACAGCATGCACCAGGGTGCCTCCTCCTGAATGTCTGACGTCAAAGCGTCCATTACAAGGAGGAACAGATAGGGGCTTAAAGCCGATCCCTGGTGCAAGCCTACTGCCACACTGAACTCATCGGTAGTGCCAGCCTCGGACCGGACACATGTACTAGCTCTCCTGTACATAGCTTGTATGAGCTTAAGGTATTTCTCTGGCACTCCCTTCTTTATTAAACACCACCACAAAACTTCTCGCGGAATCCTGTCATACGCCTTTTCTAAATCGACGAATACCATATGCAGGTTTTTATTGGCCAATCGATATTTCTCGCAAAGTTGGCGGATTGCAAATATGGCATCCGTCGTCCCACGCCCAGGCATAAACCCAAATTGATTTTGGGCAATTTCACTCTCTTCTCTCATTCTTTTCTCTATCACTCTTTCCCATACTTTCATGGTATGTGACATGAGCTTTATTCCTCTATAATTGATGCAGTCCAGTACATCACCCTTATTTTTAAAAATAGGCACCAGTAGACTAGCGCACCATTCATCAGGGATCGCCTCTTCCAGCAACAACTTATTGAAGAATAAAGTCAGCCACTTCCATCCATCAACCTTTAATAATTTCCATACTTCTACAGGTATTCTATCAGGGCCAACCGCTTTTCCATTCTTCATACTCTCTACTGCAATTTTCACTTCTTCAATACTCACTTCATTTACTAATCCTAAGTTAACTGGTATACTTTCAAGCGTTCCCGACCATTCATTTTCTTCATTCATCAATTTATTAAAATACTCTTTCCAGCGCTTGTTTATTTCATCATCTTTCGTGAGTGTCTTGCCTACGTCATCTTTTATACATTTAATATGATTTATGTCTTTTGAACTTTTTTCTCTGATTTTGGCTAACCTGTATATTTTCTGTTGCCCAAGGGGGTTTTCTAGCTCTTTGTAGATTTTATCTTGTTCTTTAGCCTTCGCAATAGCAACCATTCTTTTTGCTCTCTTTTTGCACTCTTTGTATATTATTTTTTTCCTTTCTTTCGTATTTTCATCTCTTTCATCCACACTTTGCCAATCCTTAAAAGCATCTTTCTTTTCTTTTAAAATTTTCTGAACTTCTTCACTCCACCACCAAGTCTCTTTATCTATTTTACCCTTGCCCTTCGATTCTCCTAAAACGCACTTTGCAACATTTCTAATTTCTTTCGCCATTTCATTCCATATATCATTTACAGTTTTATCTTCCATTTTTCCCATTTCAATCATTTTATCTACTACTTTCATTCTGAATTCTTCTGCATTTTCCGTTTGTAATAGGTGCCATTTTAGACCGGACCGCTGGGCGTGCAAGTCAGACGTGTCGCAAATTTATTTTAATTTTAACTAATAGCTTCGATTCTAATTTGATCTCTTTTGTTCGTAAATTACGACATCATTTACAATAAACATCGTCGTGCCAGTTATTACTAATTACTCCTGAGTGACAAGTGCAACGACAACATCAAGGCGCCCCTCACCACCTCGGGTAAAAGAGTAAGGCTCTTTATTTTCTGCACTGCTTACGCACAGTTACGCACGATAGGCCCTCGTGTTCATCCTACAACACGGAAATGAGTGTGCAACGTTCTCCGCCTGGAAGTGGCACCAGTGCAAGACTCGGTGGCTCCCAACCAAATCTCTCAGAAACAAACCCTATTCAGGATACTACTTCGAGTCATATTACTCTTCGTGTTAAGCGAAAAGATTTTGATGATGACGCCTGGATAAAAACTGAGCTCTCGGACGTTAAGAAACAAATGTCGGAAATAATGACACTACTGAAAGCCAGTAGTGTTTCACAAGCAGAAAATATTTACAAGATCCGTGAAGACGTTACCACTATAAAGACCCAGGTAAATAACATAAGTGAAACTATTGATAATATAATCTCAGACCAAAATAATACAAAATTACGATTAAACAATTTAGAAACATTAACAGAAAATATAGAGAGGAAAATAGAAATCCTAGAATCTGACATAAGCGAATTCACTGCTGGTACATCATCGTCGCTAGCTACTATTCCAGTACCTACAACGAATTATGAAGAAATAATTAATGAGGTCAATGAGCGAAATAAGCGATCTAAAAATATTGTTATTGTTGGTATCCCTGAGCCTACCACTGCAGGGACTGCGATAGAACGTCACACCTACAATAAAACAGAAGTTTCTAAAATAACAAAGGCTATAGACAAGGACTGCCCTGAACCCTTAAACATAATACGTCTTGGAAAATACAAACCAGGGCACACACGCCCTATAAAATCTGCTTCACCTCTAAAGAAATAGTAAAAAATATTTTAAAAAATAAAAATAGAGTGCAGTTTGATAATGTAAAAATATTCTCCGATCGAACACCACTACAAAAAAATCAAATGCAGAGTTTAAAAGAAGAATTAGAAAGACGCAGTGCTACAGGAGAAACAAATTTAACCATAAAGTTTATCAAGGGAAACCCAAGAATCATTCATACAACTGAAGATAAACAACAAGAAAAGACATCACTGACAAAAAACTGATAGATTCGGCGGGTATGGTAACTCACAAGCTCGTCAAAAATTACACTGCGATAAAACGCACCAAAAAGTCATTAAAAGGTTTTTATATAAACTCACGTAGCCTCGTGAAACAAGGCAAGTTCGATGAATTAAAGTGTATAATTTATGAAATTCAACCACATATTATTGTGGTGACCGAAACTTGGATAAAAAATGAAATTGATGTTCAAAAACTCCAAATTCCAAGCTACACCCACTATGATAACTTTAGAAGTGGTAGAAGGGGAGGGGGTGTTTCAATATACGTACACAACAACCTACAACATAGTTTAATCGAAGAACATTGTCTAGCAAACGACGTACACTACCTCTGGATTCACCTTGAAAAACAATCGTTGGATGTTGGTGCAGTATACAATCCCAATGGAAACAACGCGGATAACTTCCTTGAGATATTCTCGCAGCAGCTAGAGCGAAGAAAGAGGGCAATTATCTTTGGTGACTTCAATTTTGACCTGTTAACGCCAGATAGAGAAACTCGTAAACATAAGAACGCCCTACGAGAATGCGATTACAGAGTCTTGAATAAAATTAGTCGAAATTATTGTACTCGTGTGACACAGGACACCAATACAATCATCGATCACGTCTGCACCAATTTAAAAACTAACACCTTCAATTTTTATTTACTTGAATCTTCGATGTCGGACCACAGACAGATTTATCTGGAGATTGAGAATCACTATCCAAAACCAATACAAAAAATTACATACGCAGCTGTCAACTACGAAAAGTTATACGCAACTGTTGAAAAAACTGTGAACTGCAGCGATAATGTAAACACATCATATGATATACTGGAACAAAAAATCCTGACCTGCATATCTGAATGTAAAATTACAAAAACAAAATTATTAAATGCACCGAGAAAAGACTGGATAAATAGAGATATAATAAAAGACATAGAGCAGAGAAATGAAAAATGGCGAAATTACAAAAGAAATACACAAAACAAAGATTTAGAAAAAGAATTTAAAGATGCAAGAACCAGAGTATTTAAAAAAATACAGGTAACTAAAAAATCGTATTACTTCAAGTACTTCAAAGATCATACGAGCAAACCTAAAAAGATGTGGAAAGCCATCCATGAATTGGCTAATAATAAAACAAAAGATCCTGTCAAGCCCAATAAACTTGTCATCAATTCAAAGACAATTACGAATGAACAAGAAATCTGCGAGAGTTTCAATCATTTCTTTTCTACCATTGGCTCAACACTCGCTAGCCAAATCCAACAAAAAAGTCAATCATTACATAAGAATATTTTACGATCACCTATTATAACAAAATCGAATGAGCTTACGAACTTTGCACAGGCAACCACGGAAGAAATTGGTCAAATAATCGATGATCTCGATCCTAATACTAGCTCGGGTATAGATGGAATCAGTACAAAAACAATTAAATGTCTCAAAAATATTATTATCACCCCACTTACAGACTGTATAAATTATTGTTTGGAACATGGAGTATTCCCCGATTCTCTAAAAACTGCCAAAGTAACGCCAATTCACAAATCCGGTAGTAAAACCGACCCATGCAATTATCGCCCAATCTCGGTCTTGCCTGTAATGTCAAAGATTTTTGAAAGAATAATTTACTCCCGTTTAGAAAAATATTTGAGTTCAATAGATTTTTTGTACAAAAGGCAATATGGTTTCAGACCCAAATCAAATACACTTTCAGTTACAATAGACCTTGTGACCAAAATAAAAAACAAAATTGACGAAAGGCAGTTAGTTCTCGGTATTTTCATCGATTTAAAAAAGGCGTTTGACACCGTTAGCCATAAACTACTTCTAAAAAAAATATCTGACATTGGTATTACTGGAAAGGCACATGATATGTTAAGATCATATTTTGAGAATCGTAGCCAAATAGTCAAGATAGGGCAATTTCAGAGTTCTCCTAGTAAAATAGATTTTGGTATTCCCCAAGGTTCGATTTTGGGACCACTTTTGTTTTTGACATACGTCAATGACATTCAACATGTAGGCCTAAATGCTGATATCTCCCTCTATGCAGATGACACAAGTTTATTTTATTACGGTAACTCCATAAAAAGTATAATAGCAAAAGCCCAAAAAGACCTAAATAAACTAAATGACTGGTTCTTATCGAATTTACTCACAATAAACACCGAAAAAACAAATTACGTCGTATTTGCAGCAAAAAATAAGAAAATTAATGCAACTGTACAACTTAAAATTAATGATGATGAACTGAGACAAAAAACTAATGAAAAATATCTTGGGCTTATTTTGGACCATTCTCTAAACTGGAAACAACACATAGAAAAAATTAAAACTAAACTGACATCACTAACTGGTGCGTTACGTGGCATAACAAACTGCCTACCGCGTAAAATAAAGTACCAAATCTACAACTCACTAATTAAACCACATATTGATTATTTGATTGAAATCTGGGGTACAGCCACAAAATCAAACTTAAAACCATTACAAATATCACAAAATAAACTAATAAAATGTCTTTTCAATTATGACTTTCACACACCTACTTGTAATATATACAAAGACACCAAAATTATGACGATCAACCAAACATACACATACTATACGTGTTTATTAATACATAAAATCCTGAATAATCATATACACACACAAATATCCTTCCGTAGAAAAAGTCAATTCCAAAAGATGAAATTACGCAGTGCTAGCCATTTAATACTGCGCACGCCAAGAACAAACTATGGCAAAATGAACATCCAATATGAAGGCGCAAAAATGTTTAACAAACTACCAATAGATATAAAAGATGCTAAATCAGTAGCTATTTTCAAAAGAAAACTAAAAACATACATATACGACTACTACAATTAATTGGAACAGACGAAGACAGACAGACAAAGTTACCATAATCTGTATTTGAGTTTAAAATCTTTGGATTGAGTAATAAAAACATATAATTATATTATATATATTTGTTTTAAAGGTAATCCGATAGTTTATTTTATTATATATATATATATATATATACTATATCGAGCCTAACGGTCTTCTAACCTTCAATAAACTAAATAAATAATGTTATAACAGTAAATTGCATACCTATTTAAAATACTAACACACACGCACGCAAACGTACACGCACATGTACACACATTACATACATATAAATTATATAGATAAATAAATAAATATCACATAATAATATAATAAAGTGATGATAAAAAAAAACCGTTTTTTTCACCATATTTTATTTCTTAATTTAATAAGAGTAATCAAAATAGCATTGTGAATGGAAGATAAAACACAAAAAATATAAAATACTTAAGTAAATAAACCTAAAACTTTATAGACACTTTTCTTACAAGCACAGTAACATTTAACTGCACATAATAGCGATAAAAAAAGAAATACAAAAACGTATTCACTTAAATATACAAGCTTTAAATTACTGAACTGTCGCATCTAGAACAAACATTCTTAATCCGTGTTGCCGGGCGAGATCGTAGTGCGCGATCGTTAACAAGTTTTTTTGCTACCCACTTGCACTTATATTGTATCGAACATCGAAGCTAACAGTTTACATAGTATATAAAAGCATGCCCATTGTATTTATTGTAAGTCACATTGTTTTTCTCAGTAAGTGAATTAATTTATGTAATTGTTATGAGAAATAAAGTTATTCTAAACCTAATTTTATTGTGGGTAGAGATTTTGCTTTTGTATTTGGTGTCTGTGTCTTGAATTTTACATCTAGAATTAATAACTTATGTTGTGACGTAAGATTTTCACTGGGTATTACTTTACAATTTTTTACCGAACTTAATTTATTTCTACGTAAAAGAAAATAATCTATTTGGGTTCTATGGCCTCCGCTATTGTAGGTTATCAGATGGTGGTCTCGTTTTTTAAAAATGTGTGTTAACGATTGCAAAATCAAAAGCAGAAGCTACTTGCAGAAGAGATTAACCCTCGATATTTTGGTCTCCATAGCCCCATCCCCCATGCACTCTTTCGTACCCCAAATTATCCCGCCCCACGTGTCCATTAAAGTCTCCGCCAATATATATATCTTCACTATCTGGAATGCTCATTATCATTCCATCAAACTCCTCCCAAAATTTTTCCTTCAGTCTGTCATCACAACCCACCTGTGGTGCATAAACGCTTATTATATTCAGAACAGAATCATTTATTAAAATTTTTAAAGTCATCATTCTATCATTTATTCTATTGACCTCTATCACACTATCCTTGAGCCTGTTATCTAAGACTACCCCGACGCCGTTATTTTTCCCATTACTTCCGCAATAATAGAATTTATACCCTTCCCCAATCTCTCTAGCCCTTGTCCCCTTCCACCTAGTTTCTTGCAAACACGCCACGTTTACCTTTCTCCTCTTTAAAACATCCGCCAATTCTCTTCCCTTACCCGTCATAGTTCCAATATTCCAGCTTGCCAATCTTAACTTCTCTTCTTGGACTTGCTTCTTATGTTGCACCCGTCCCTGATGTAACAACCCTAACATATTTCCCACAGGCACCGGGTGCTGCGCCTGCGCGTCGCCTCGGGGGTACGCCCTAGCCCTATCGCACTCCAAATTTATACTTTCCATGCTGTGAAAGATTTGGCAATTTTTTTATGACTGGCCGCCTGCCTAACGTCAACCCTCCTTGGGAATGCTATTGTTTTTGACGCGACTTTTATGACCGGCCGCCGCCCGACGTCAACCCTCCTTGGGAATGCTTTCGTTGCACGGGATGTATGTGCTTGTCCCTTTAGTCGCCTCTTACGACATCCATAGGACAGAAATGGAGTGGTTCTGTATTCTAGGCCGGAAACCGCACGACACATGTCTCACTAGTCCCATGAAACTATTTGCCAATGAATCCAGTGAGAAAGATTCAATGTTACTGATCTGGTCGAATTTCTAGTTTTTAGGGTTCCGTACCCAAAGGGTAAAAAAGGAGACCATATTAATATCGCTCCGCTGTCCTGTTGTATCAAGTATCAGTGATGGTTAGACATTTTAAATTTTCATAGATAATGTATTTCTGTTGCCGCTATAACAACAAATACTAAAAAATAGAGTAAAATAAATATTTAAGGCTCCCATAAAACAAAAATGATTTTTTTTGCTTGTTTTTGCTCGATATTGATAACGGCAACAAGTAGACGCTTGAAATATTCACAGAATATTTCAAGCGTCTACCTACCAGGTTATATAACTTTAAAAATAAATATTAAATTAATACTAAAAGGGGCTCCCATACAACAGACATGATTTTTGTGGCGTTTTTATAGAAAACGGTACGGAACCCTTCGTGCGCGAGTCCGACTCACACTTGGCCGGTTTTGTTTCATTACATCTGTTGGTATGTTTCGATTGTGATACCATGTCGACCTCCCCAGGTGACAATGCTAGTTCCACCACTGCTTATATTTATTCGTATTTTGTCACGAACTTGGATCTCGCGATTATTTACATAATTAACTGTCTTCAAAAAAGGAGAAGATTATCAACAGGTTGTATAGATGTTTTTTAAAATGTTTGTTACTTAAAACTTAACATTACTCTACATAAAATAACTCAGGCACATATGAACAAATTTTTAATATTCTTTTTTTATTTGAAAGGATATGCATCTAAATTGGTTCCATTTAATTTCATCTAAATCGGTTCAGTCATTGGTTTGGAGTCAGTTTTTTTAATATGAAAGATTATTTTCCCAATAATTTCGATAGTGCTCCATATTAACCTGTCGTATCAGACGTGCAAAGTTGCGCAAAATGCATTATTGTGTCTGGTATTCCGACATGCAGGGTGTTAAATCGATTTTGATAGTGTATGATATGATAACATTGTGATATTATGGAGGTGACTTCAAAAGCTCTCTTTTAAATGTTCTCTATTCGTTCAAAGATTCAAAGGCTTATTCAGAAAAATAGGCCTTTTCAACTTTTAAGGCACTTTTTCCCGTCAATTTACATTTTAAATAATGCATATTAAATTATATTCTAATTATTATAAAATATCATTTTTCTGATTTCATGTTAAATACAATTTAAATTCACATGTTTTGTTAGCGATCGTGCAACAACAACGAATAAGATAAAAGATAGAATCCCAAAGAGGCCGATCAGACCTGTCCCCGTTTTCCGTGTTCCCGTGGTCAGATTCCGATTATACAATGATCATGCTTTTGTCTTTTTACAGCTGTAATGATGATCGTTCTTTTCCTTACTATCTTCCTTACAAACATCTACCATACAATTTACACTTTATAATTCCCGGTTATATACCGTTGCAGGACTCCTAGCTTTTTCTTCTTAAACCCTTAAAAGCAGTGGTTTGTTTTTTAATCTAACCATTCGTGCGCGAGCCCGACTCGCACTTGGCCGGTTTTTTTAGTGTCATTAGAATAAGAATTGTAAACAGTGTAACAAATTTAACGACTTTGTCTTTTAACCATCATATTGGCCTATGATAGGTCAATTCATCAGTGTTCATCTCATGAATTCATTCGGTCATGAAACTGTTATTGATAAAAATAGAAGCAATTTGCATGTGGCGAAACTGTTAGGACATATCAAACGAATTTTTAAGGATGTGCAAGAAGGTAAAATAATTGATAAGCTTTAATATAAAAACAGACTTTAACCAAATTACTGAAACGATATTGACGACATTTAAAAAAGAAAAGACCATTTTGGTAGTTTAGTATCTTACCCTTTCAAATAAAAAAGCCGACAGCAGTGAAAACTTGAACATTCATTTACATAAAAATCGTTAGACAGAAAATGGACACATCATTAAAAATTTTAATCCACGAGTCCCTTGATAACCCTTCAAACTATTTTATGAACTACTGTTTACAGTTTAAAGTGTGAAGGTGAAGCTTTTATTTGCGTTTTTGTCAAAAACGCGAAGTAAAGCAGACTGGACTCTATGTATATTTAAAAAAAAGAATAGGCTAGTTTTCTGGGTCATAATAATAACATAACAATCAATCCGTCAGTTAGATAATCAAAAAATATTGGACACGTATTTTTTCTTTGTATTTCATCTTCTTCTTGTCAAATAAACAAGAAATAATATAATGTCAAATAAAGATAAAGCGCGTCAAAGTTTAGGAGTGGGGGTTCGTGACGTCAAAGTTTGCGAAAAATTGTAGCAAACTATGACGTCACACAGAACTTCAAAGGGCTTTTTTGTTTAATCAACAAAAGAAAAAAAACGTGTCTAATATTTTTTGAATATTTAACTGACGGACAAATTGTATTTTTTTAGGAAACTAGCTTATTATTAAAATCTGTCCACAAAAACGGGATTAAGAATTAACCTATAAATATCCTATTCACAGAAAACAGTGTTCTATCTGTTTGTCAACTGTATATCTTTCAACTGTACTACTTTATCACAAAAAAACTTTCTTTGATTTGAACAGTGTAGCAAGAACCAGAGGACAAAAATCTTTATGTATTGCAACTCGCTGCTTTACTTCATTTGCAAGAAGTAACCTTTACTTTATGGGCGCCTACATCTACAATAAGTTTAATAAAATACTAAATTTATATCCTCTCTCGAGTCATAAGTGTAAAAAGACCCTCAAGGAATGGTTATTAAACCAAGACTATGTATCAACAGAAAATATTTAAGTAATACCATTAACGCCCACTGGGCCATAGGGTTCCTCAATAGAAGGATAGATTGCTTTTCGTGATAACAGCCACCTTTTACGAGTACAACCCATATACATACGCAGGAATTGACGATATGTTTTCGATCGATCCAATAAAAAACTCATAAAAACGCCAACTACTGATCGATTTCAGTCGCCGTTAGTTGTTCAATTTAAGGTCATTACCATGAATTTATTGTTGAAACAATTTAAACAACTGAACACTAAAAGTACTGGATGACCTCAATTGGCAGTTGACACTATCAATAATAAATAACGGCTACCTAAATATTATTCCTAGCTACTCTCGAGCGTGTTGCATCTCCGTTCCATCTTCAACCTTGGTGCATCGTATCCCCTTTGTTCTCACTAGTTCTTTTTTTTCTTTTCTTCTATTTAGCCCTCAAACTTCATTCAGAAGCTTATTTTAGCCAGTGTCTAGTTATTCTTGCTTGTGTATCAACGAAATGATGGTGTAATTCATTTCGCTGATTTCGACGGAGCCCCTGGCTTGATCATATACGATGCAGTAAGGCGAGCAAACACCAGTCCGCTAAGTAAACCTCACTACAGCCGCACCATGACACTTTATTTTAGTTATTCCACACTTTCTTGATAAACATGGGTATTTATAACACCAAATTACACCAATTTCTCATTACAAAATCCACTAGAAACAATTTGCAAAACAATCCAAAACAAAAGCCCCCGCCGAATATCCCGCCAAGAACTCGTTCTTACTAGTTCGATCGTCGAACTACATTTCTTTTTCTAAATTGTTCAACTATCATTTTGTTTTAATGTTAATAGACCAGTGCCGAAGCCTTTGAAAATCATAAAAAGTAAAATAAAATTATAGTAGGACTAGCTTCCGCCCGCCGCTCTGCCCGCGTCAATGTCGTACCCTCGGGAATAGTACTTTTTCCCGGGATAAAAGGTAGCCTGTGTCCTTCTCCGTACTCCAGAGAACTTGTATGCGAAATTTCATGATTATCGGTTCAGTAGATACGGTGTGAAAGCGTAACAAACAACTTTTGCATTTATAATATTAGTTAGGATAGGATGAAACCCAAAACTAAAGGAAAAATAAATTACGGGACGTGAAAGGGGGGTGAGCTTTAAAGGATAAAAAACGGTTTGTCTCGTTTTGCGTCAAAACACGTTACATAGCAATGATGTAGGTAATAACAAGTTCTACTTCTTTTGTATTTACATTTTTTCACATAAGTAACCTCAAAATGTACCTATGTGAAATATTCAAATAAGCACTGAGTTTAGCTCCAAGTTGGGGACGCTCGCTCGCTCTCGTTAAAAGATAGGTATAGAGAACATAAGTACTTAAATACATAAATTGGTGTCTCCTATATCTAGCCTAAGTGACTTTTTTCTTGCTCCGAGGAATTAATTGAAACGACAGCTATTAATAGGAATGCCAATGTCATGTTACCCAAATATCACATCACTTTCACGGGATTATTGCCCTTGACACAAAAACCTTCGTATCAAATTGGTGTGCATCAAATAGTTGCTGATTGATACTCGAAGGTCGCCAAACACGAGATCAATTGAAATGACCCGCAGATTTGATGCAGAAGTAGGTCGATGCGCGATCGATTTTGATGTCAATTTTGTCAGTTGATTGTTTCGCTGTAGTTGCTATTATCATCATTATTTCAGTAGTAATAAGTCCACTGCTGGACAAATGTCCAGGGATTCTTTGCTCCATGGGAGGATATTACCATAATATTAACCATGTTTAGTAGGTGGGTTGGTAAGCCCAGTTTCTTTGGCTTCTTATGCTTACGACGCTGCTACCCATCGGAAGCATTTTTAAGCTGGGGAAAGATAGGGATTTGTTGGATTTGGAAAGGAGAGGAGAACAAAAGGATTTGGGTCTCACTCGGATGAATGGGGGAATAGCAAGAATTACCTCGGGAGGCCGGGTGCGCGTATCCGATGCCATACCTGCATTATGGGACAGGCAGTTAAGGATGACACCCCTGACCTGACCTTATGGGAACAAAGGTAGGAACTTAAAAAAAATTGTCATTTTCATACAAAAGTGTTCGGCCGGCCCGGCAATTAGTATGAAAATGTGAAAAGAAAAGTTTGAGTCAGCATTGGTCAGTCAGAAAAGTTGTTAATTTTGACGGGCTCTGTCACCCCTTCATGAGAACGTCATTGGTTAGGCTACAAGCTGTATATACGCGATGGGCTAACCACGTATCATCATCATCATCATCATCAGGTCTTTTTTTAGTCTCCACTACAGGAGCACGACCCTCCCTGTACTACTAGAGCCATAATTGGCCAGAGCAGCCAGAGGACTGCAAGTGACTAACCACGTATACATAACGTCAATTCCCCCTCCAAATTTAAGGGCTACTTTCTTATGGCCTGGCTTATAATCTTGCAACCTTCATATTTGTCTGTCTTTCTACACCTTTAAGAACAAAGTCGTGATAGATACCCATCATATCTATCTGCATTGTATGTAATGTCCATAGGAGTGGTAATTAATGACTATTTCATTTGATATTAGCATTCCAGAGATTGTTAATGGTCACTCCCATGACTAAGATACTATCGTACATTACTGCACTTTTAAGGAGGTCGGTGCAAGGGTCAGGCAGGCGGGTGGCCGTAAAAATATGCCAAATCTTATTACAGCATGAATGCCGTGTGACACAGTACTGTAGACTTGGGCTGCGAGTCGTCTCAGCTGAGGAAGCAACTGGAAATATATACTGGGAAGCTACTGTTATAATATTTATTTCCTTGAACAATTCCTCGAGGGATTCTCTCGGGCCTAAGCCGTAAATAGCACGGATCGCTGGTACAGCTCGTAGATGTTGGTGGGCGTTAAGGTGGAAAACGGAATCAAAATAGTGATGGGTTGCTAGCCGCATCGCCTATTGTCATGATTCTTTAGATTTTCGCCATTGCCTTCATCGGCTTCTACGGTCTGCGCGGGACGAGAAGCAGCTGGTACATTCCAAGTTTTTTCTTCCCAACACTAGCATGGAAGAGCAAAGAATGAGTCACTTTATGAATGTGACCACATGTCAGTAACCAGTCATCCAATATGAAAATGAAATTCATTGTGATTTTGCGTTGCATCATGATGAGTCAACTGGTGAATTTATAAGGATGGTTCGTTGATTTGTATCGTCTTTCAGGTTCGCCGCGCTGATGGTATTGATGTCACCGTACTCGGCCAGCAATGGAGAGAAGGCAGGTAAAGTCTTGAAATAAGTAGATATCATATATTTCCTTAGTGGGATTCACCAATATCCACAGTTTTATGAAGTCGGTTTTAAAAATTTACCACTATCTTAAATAGCTTAATTCAAAATTCAAAAACGTTTATTTAATATAGGTCATTTGGACACTTATTAATTGTCATATATTTTCAACTAAGAATTGTTGACGTCAGTAATTTACTTAAGGCTAAGTTTAATGCTAAGTTGTTGAGAAATTTGTACACATCCACATAATGACGCTGGCAAGAGATGTAGTCATAATCATAAGGGACAGAATGAGTCTATCTCGTAGATATGAGTATTTATAGCATCTCTATGGTTACGCATGGAGGGTTAGCAACTCAAAAGAATAACTATATTCTCAGTAGCGGCGTTAGGGTAGGGCGACCGCCCAGGGCGCTGGATACGGAAGGGGCGCCCCCACCAAGCAAGGAAGGCACGTTAAGCCGTTAGGCCGATGCGGCATGCACATTTTGAGGTTAGAATGCAAAGGTCCCGGCTGTCATCATTGATGGCAGTTGTAAAGCTATGTCAGATGACTTTAGGCAGCTTGAAAAATCTGACACCAGTGTTGTCCACTTGCACACATGAAAAACAAACAACCAAGCAAGGGCAGAGGACGCAGGGCAGTGTGATTCAATCGCATTGCATCCCCCTTTCCCCAATAAGAGGGGGCGCTCGTAGAAATCTCGCCCAGGGTGCCAGTAGTGCTGACGCCGGCACTGTATATTCTTGTGAGGTTAGCACAGTTTTCCCTGGACCATCAGATTGCAAAAAACTAATAAATCTAAACACTGCTATGCCTGCAACTTACTTGTTGTAGTGGTAACTGCCACTAAGTAACTGTAATTAAATATTTTTCAGAAAATTTCACAACGGTATCTCCCCTCATCTTTGCCCCGTGTTCGCCTCTTGGCTCTGGTGACGTAGACTTTCAAACTGTCGATCTCATAGCTGTGTACCGACTAGACCGATCGGACACCACGGGCGTAACTTTAGTCCAAGGATCTCAAGACTTGCAGCGGGCTTATAGGATTGGAGATGGAGCGAACTTAACGTTACCTGTGAGGTAAGTCCCCATTAAATCTTCTTTTCGAATCGAAATGGTTCCGTTACATTAAATTTCTTTAGGCCAGTATTTGGCTGCGCTGATCGCCTTATCATTAGCCTCCTTAGGTCCTGTACCGTGCAAGTAGTGGGGCAGCTAGGGCACGACAGATGAGACATGGACTGATTGGCACCGCAGCAACACAAATCGTTGGTAGAGAAACTCCACTTCATTCTATTAATGGTCTCTTAGGACAGGAACAAATATATACTTTTAGGTCATGCTTACCCAGAAAACCTGCATATGTTTGGCCCTTGTTACATTGACTTAAAAAATGTGTATAGCTTTTTACCGACTGGTTCAATCGGATACCACTGGTGTTACATTGGTCTAGGGATCTCAAGACCTGTTTATAGAATCGGAGATTGAGCTAAGTGAATTGAGGTGAAATTTGGAAAATAGGAGCTTTAGTACCTACTAATACAACCAACTGGTATTCCTGTTTATGGATGTCAAGAACAATGTACCTCACTTGTAAAATCCATTTAAGCCCAAGGCGTCGTCGTTCTGTCATCCAAACAAGATGACAGAACGACGACGCCGCCTATGGAGTTTTCCTTTCTTTATTCAATACTATTTTCTTGGTCTTTCTTGTATGCTCATAAGTATCTGAGCGGTATACTTCTCTTCACAGAGGCAAAGAGTGTAAACATTTTTTGCCTGTTGTTAACAAGCCATTCTTTCCAGAATTAGAAGCTCCTAACTTCTCTGGTCTATGGACAGCGGACTGCTATCCATGGCTTATAGATTAATTAACTTCATATTTTTATTCCAGACAAGTCTTTCCCGCGGGTCTTCCGCAGAACTTCAGCATCGTGGCTACCTTCAACGCTCATGGACAACACCGGCCTTGGAGCCTTATAAGGGCACGGTCGGATACCGGCCTGATGTTTGCCCTGACGATGCTGCCACATAAGAAGAAATTAGCCGTCTATGTCCAAAAGAAGAGGGTCATCTTTGGTAGCAGATTGGTATGAAATTCATAATATTCCAGAACTTTCACTATCATTACCGTATAGCTGTGGAAAAGCATGTAGACATTTGGTTCTCCCAAAGTTCATAGTCTCACCGGCCTTGGAGCCTCATAAGAGCTCGGTGTGATACCGGTACCGGTCTATTGTTTACCCCGACACTGCTGCGTCTTATGAAGAAACTGGCGGCTTACGTGCAAAAGAAGAGTGTTATCTTTGTTGATTGGTGTGAGATCATTTTGTCCGAATTTTTTCTACAATTACTGAATAATTATGAAGAGGCATCTAGCTTTTTCAATATTCACGGGTTTCATGTGCCTTGGAGTGCGGTGCGGTTTATTCCATATATCCAGTAATATCCAGTACTAGTCTGATGCTTTTTCCACACATGAATAAACTTGATGTTTACGTGCAAAAGAGGAGAATTAAATTATGTCAGAACGTTACTGGTAAAGGTATGTAGCTATTTGATTCTTTAACCGTTTCTCTGTCTATAGACGAGACACAATCCACACTTCCAATCCATTCACTATTAGAATCTCTTTATCTTTCATTAGCTTTCGCCTGCGGCTCCGCCCGCGTCAATGTCGATTCCTTTGGGAATGGTACTTTTTCCTGGGATGAAAGGTAGCCTATGTCCTTCTCCGCACTCCATAGTACTTGTATGCAAAATGTTATGATGATAAGTTCAGTAGCTACGGCGTGAAAGCGTAACAAACAAACAAACTCACTTTCGCATTTATAATATTAGTAAGGAATATCCAAAGAGATAAGATGGAATATCCCTGTTGAACATAGGCATAGATTAAATACCCAGCCAGGGCACACTGCATCTAATTTGCTTTTTTTTTCAGTTGTTCACACCAGGCTGGCATAAAGTGCACCTGACCCTTACCAACAATACCGTACATGTCTCCGTTGATTGCTTTGAAGTATGTAACTTTTTTAATATTTATTTACTTTTAATCTTATACCTTTAAATGAGCAATTCTTGTATATTTATTTATATATAAATTTATTTCTATGATCTCAGAAACGGTTCTAACGATTTCGCTAAAATTTGGTATATGGGGGTATTCGGGGGTAAACAATCGATCTAGATTAGTCTTATGTTTAGGAAAACGCGTGTTTTCGAGTTTTCATGCGTTTTTGTTTCCATGCAGAATATGGTCGCTAATTTTGTCCTGACGGCCACTGTCCGTCTGGTCCAGCGGAATAAGACGCGGATGGCAAGGAAGTGATACGCGTTTGAAACCCGTTCGGTGGCTCACTTTTTTTTATATGTTAGGTTGATTAAGTTTATATATTTTTTTTTATTGTTTTTAGACAAGTTTAAAAAAAATTGTTAATAATCGTTAAAAATATAGATTATCACTTAACAACACCATATTACTATAGATAGTACCTAATAACCGAGCGAAGCTCGGTCACCCGGGTACTGTCTTATTTAATGCTGCAAGAAGTCCACTACTGGACATAGACCTCCAGGTCCAATTAGCAAGGGTTCTTTGTTACAAGGAAGCATATTGTCATACTCAGCACTGCATCATCATTTGGGAGGTTTGCCTCACCACACTTGGCATTGGCAGATGGGTTAATGAGTGCAGTTTGTTTATTTGGCTTCTTTTTATGTATATTTGATGGATAACGAGCAGATGAGCCACCTGCTGGAAAGTGGTCACCGTGGCCCATGGACATCTGCAACACCAAGCGTTGCCGACTCTTGAGTCTTAAGATGCCTGTAAACACTGATGTAGGTTTGTTATGTAGGTTCCGATGCTGCTGGCAATCAAAACTGTTTTTAAGCTCACTGGTGATATTGAAATATGCATTTACTATTACGTACCTACTTATTTCTCATATGGGGTCACTACACTCCGTTTAAAATGCCCTGAAGGGTCCGTAACATGCTTCGTCAAATAGATACCTACAATGGTGAATTGATAAATTATCTTTTTTCAGCTACAATCGGAGAACGTGACGTACCACGACTTCAGTAACGCTTCAGCAGTGACTATCGCGTCCAATGATGACGGCACTCCCTCACCAGTGAGTATAGATCTTTTTCAATTTGTATTTTTAGGTTTTCTTCAATACTTTATTGGGTTGGCGAACAATCAACTGTTACGTATAATGCAACTCATAATACACAATAGTCTTATAAATCGATGAACGCCCGCTGCACGCTCGAAAACGTGTCACGTTCCGTGTGCAAGCGAGAGCGCAGAACAAGCGATAGAGAGGCATGATCGGCCTAATAGTTTGGCTTGTGCCGCATCTATCTTCTACTGTTATCACGTAAAGTTATCGTTTGTAAACCGACTTTACAGACAACTAATTTATTTGAATAAAAAAATAGTTAAATCCCGTTATTAGGTTAAAAGCACAGATATGGTTAAAAGTTTTAACCTAATAATAGCATTTATTTATTTTTTTAAGCGATGTGATCGAACATTAGTTACATTAATTTAACCAATGAAATGTGTTTTTCAGATAGATCTTCAATGGCTTTCTCTAAGCTGTAATCGACACAATCTTACTCAAGACAGTTGCGAGGAAATCGTAAGTTTTGGTTTTTAAAAACCCATCTCTTTTAATTATTAATTATATTTAAAACTATATTTTGTCAAGTGCATTTAATTGAAAAAAAGAAAAATATACATAAAGTCAATTATTCACAATGCAGGATTCAATAAATAAAAACTTCGGGCAAAGTACCCAAAATACTGGTTATCTCCTCGCTGTATTGCAAGACTATTTCGCTGGGCAAAGAAACAGCCATTGGGTCTCTGTTACCCCAAAGAGGCGCGCTGTAATATCAGTTTAACAAACTTTGCATACGTGCTCTTAGAAAAGTCTGCACCTCAAGTTTGCAACTTTCCTACTCTAGAAGGCCAGAAAGAGTGGGACTTTTATTAGTTTTTTCGAAAATCTAAGTGGGTACTCGGTGGCAAGTTTAGTTACTATACCTACATTAAGTAAAATGTGAGCTCCTTGTTTGGTGCTGCTTTGTGCTATTAAACTAAAGCCTTTTATTACATTTTAGGAGGAGCCAGAGAATCTTATAGCGACTTCAGCGCCTCAGGTATGTTTGTAGAATTTGCTTTTGTGTTGCTGTTTCAGAATGCATTGATTATAAATATCATTGAATTAGAAAAAAAATCTCATACAACTAACGATTCAATAACAGTCCCATTTACGCAAACAAACCTTATCAGATATATTCTTAATCAAATCACAACGTAAAACTAACACACTCATAGACGAAGCTAGTTTTCGATTGACCGCGTCAAGATCACGGGGCGGTATCAACATATCTAAAGAAAGCTATGGTGTCAACATAGCCTCCGCTATGTGTAGGTAGGCTAGCAGCTCGCCGCTCGCGCTGAAAAATATTTATTTAAAAATAGTTTAGAAAAAATTTAAGCAGAATTGCGCTTCAATGATAAGTATATAGTAGGGACATATCACACAAATTGAGCTAGCCCCACAGTAAAATGTGAAATTGTATCGTAGGATACTAACTCAACGATACTATATTTTATAATAGATACATATATAGATAAACATCCAAGACCCAAGCCAATCTGTAAAAGATTTCCATCATGACCTAACCGGGGATCGAACCCGGGTACCCTCGTGTCGCAGGCTGGCGTGTTGACCACTGCGCCACGGAGCTCGCCAAATTTGAGATTGAACAATTGTATATCGTACACAATATAGGTACAGCCTACTTCTAATAATAATCCTATCTTCGTTTAGAAGTATCTCTAAGACCTGGTTTACTTAAAATAATCTTTTATATAAAAACAGACTTCAAGGTACCAATTTAAAAGCAGACCCTTTAATTTTTTTTTCAAATTGTTCATAAATGACTGCATTCTGGGGTATTAACATTTAAAAAAATATAACTGAATTGATAACTTCAGTTTTTTAGAAGTCGGTTAAAAATAGTTTGGCTTTTTTAATTATAATTATATATAAGATTAAAACCAGTAAAAATGTCTTTTTTTATGTATATTTGACGGCAAACGAGCCGTCTGGATCTAATCTACGCATTTATAACGATTCTGTACCCAAAGGGGAAAAACGGGACCCTACTAATATGGTTCCGCTGTCCGTCTGTCCGCCTGTCTGTCTGTCCGTCCGTACGTCTATCACCAGACTGTATCTCATGAACTGTAGTTTTTATAGTTAGTGTAGCAATTTTTTTTTCAAAGTTTGACTGGGAGAGAATGCTTTTTGCATTAAGTCTACCTGTTGAAGCTTTTAAGGGTCAATAATAAAGAAATAAATAAAACAGAGAATTGAGATTTTCACAGATGATGTATATCTATATTGCCGCTATAACAACAAATACAAAAAATCAGAATAAAATAAACAAAATTTAAGGGGGCATACAAGAAACGTGAAATTTTTGACGAAATTTTTTTGCTTCATATTGATAACGGCAAAAGGTAGACGCTTAAAATATTTTCAGAATATTTAGTTATATAATCATTTTAAATAAATTACAAAATTAAAATAAAATTAATATTTAAGGGGGCTCCCATACAATCGACATGATTTTTTTGCCGTTTTTATAAAAAATGGTACGGAACCCGTCGTGCGCGAGTCCGACTCGCATTTGGCCGGTTTTTTCTCAAAATGATTATGCCTAAAGATTATATAAAAGATTTTAATGACATATTGTTTTCAGCTGTTTGGATCAGGATCAGTCTCCATTGAAAACCCATCCTTGTCGGTTACCTGCAATAACACTTGTCCTCCTGTAAGTACTCATAATATCCTCTTATTACTCTGTAAAGTGGTAAGAAAATGACAGATTGAATATTTGAGGGACAGGCAACTATGTCCTATCGCGATAATTAATGCTGACAGATTTTTCTGATCAGTAAAAAACGAAAAAAAAAAATGGAAGGTAATTTTTTTTTTTTCGTTCTTTTCTATTTTTCATGCAATTCTGTATTCCATTAGGGAATCTGATTCCATGATTTTTGTATAGTTCAGAGGTTCAAAATCACGTGTTTTATCAACTGCAATGCAACACAGTTAAGATAAGAACCAATGACGATAAATATTGTTATTACTTGCTAAGATTTTTTTTTTATTAACATTTAATAAGATATGTTTATCTTATAAGATATGCTTATTTTTAGGGGCCAATAGGACCTCCGGGTCCAAGAGGACCAGATGGATTGCGAGGATTACCCGTAAGTTTTTTATATATTTCTAACTACTGATTTCTAGACAAACTGATTTTATGTACTTTTTAGATTCAAATTGTATCCTATGGTTTTTTATACCATACAATTATATATATCCTAAGGTTGCTGCAGAAACTCAATAGTGTTCGTGTATCGACGAATAATAATTAAATTATTATTTCAGGGCATACGGGGCCAGCCAGGTATTCCGGGATTAACAGGCGCTCCAGGCTTGAAAGGTGATAAGGGAAGCTTGGGACCTCCCGGCCCGCCTGGGCTTCCTGGAAGTGCAATTATAAATGTGAGTAAAAATTATATACCTTTGGATACTACATAAATGCATACATATTATCCTAACGTCTTTATCTCTCAAATTAAAAAGACCGTATACGCGGCCTATCAGGCAATATGAGGGTTTGCTGTCTCTCCAAGCCTTGCGCACACAGCCAACGCCCAATGCCGAGGTCCGTCCCTCCTGGGGCCCTTTGGTGATGTTGTCTATATAGGCACTCTGCCTCGCCTCAAACGCCCAGTGAAGTAGCGAAAGCTCACTTGGAGCTAGCTATATAGACATTACAAAAAATAAAGAACATAATATCAATTAAATTAAAAAAGAACACTTGATGACATACGCGTATGCGTATAGCTAACTATCTGGAAAACGAAACGTTCGTAAAAAGTTTATGGCATACAAAAGAATACTCGAATTAAATAATCATGTATTCATACTTCAGTATTCGCACAATTGAAATTCGAACATATAATTTTTCGGTATAAGGTTATCGTTTTCAAGGAAGGACATATAGGGTATACTTGTATCCATTTTCAAGCCGGTCAAACTGTTTTTAGGAGAAATTAATATAATTTCAAACATATAACGATATTAGAGCTTATATATTTTTTTATGTCCCAGGGAAGTTCAGGTATTGATGTTCAGGGGCCTCCCGGCGAGCCAGGACCTACAGGACCTAGGGGCAGAACAGGAACAAAGGGAGATAAAGGTAATGATTTTAAACAATTTTAGACTTAACGAGTTTGTAACTTTTTATATTTTCCCTTTGGTTTTTTTATCGCAGTGCGCGTGGCTTCATTGATTTTCATAGGTTTCAAAAATATTTGCGGCAGATGCGCCGTAAAATATATGTTGGTAGAAGGTATACGGTGGACCTACCACGTGCATTTTTTCGCCGCAATGTCCGCACTTTTATGGAACTCCATACTTTGCAGATTTTGAAGCAAATAACTGCACCGTAGGATGCGGGCGTAATTTTACCTTATAGTTAAACTAGCTTTCGCCTGCGGCGCCGCCCGCGTCTATGTCGATCCCTCGGGAATAGATTTCCCGGGATAAAGATAGCCCATGTCCTTCTCCGTACGCCAGAGAACTTGTATGCAAAATTTCATGCTGATCGGATCAGTAGTTACGGCGTGAAAGCGTAACAAACAAACAAACAAACAAACAAACAAACAAACAAACAAACAAACAAACAAACAAACAAACAAACAAATAAACAAACAAACTCACTTTCGCATTTATAATATTAGTAAGGATGATGAGTAAAACTGATTAACCTAGGCGATTCATTTTGTAGGTGAACCAGGTGAGCCAGGGTTAGTTGGATTCTCAGGACCACCAGGTGAAGACGGCCGTGATGTAAGTTTACCGTTTTTATATATGTCTTTAAATTTCATCTCCATCATCATCTCGCACGAAGTCCACTGCCGGAAACAGGCCTCCCCCAAGGATTTCCATCTTTATGGGGGATTTTGCCATGTCACCACGCTTGGCAGACTGGTTGGTGAGCACAATTTGTTTAGGTTCTTTTGGTCCGACGCTGCTGCCCATCGAAACAGTCGAAGCGTGGGAAGGGTAGGCCCTTCCCACGCTTCAAAAAAGTTGTTCGGTTGGGGGAACAGGATAAAGGTATTTGAGATAATACTTGCTCGGATGATAATGGGTTAAGTAAGAAGCAGCCTCCAATCACAGGTCAGGCAGATGAGAATGATATCCCTGACTATACATGGTGAAATTTTGATCGTTTTGGACCCTTACAGGGGTGACTCAGACCATCAATATGAACAACTTTTTCTATGGGACAAATGCTCTCTCACTCAAAAAAAATTCGTTACAAAAGAGTTCCGCCGCCCGCCCTGTTTGTATGGGAATGTCGTCATTTTGATGGTCTAAGTCACCCCTTTAAGGGTCCAAAACGATAAAAATTTCACCATATATATGACGTTCCACGGGTAAAGGTATCTTATGTTCGCTGGCGCTTAAGACGATTAGAAAAACAATTAATACAATTTTACTTAGGTAAAATAAACACCATGTCGTAAGTGCTAGTGTCCATAAGGTACATTTGCCCGTGGAACGTCACATACATTATATACATTTGTTTTGGTTTAAATAATTATAGGCAGTAACCCCCACTTCCCTATTAAAATGAATAAAATATTGTAAACAAAAATTTTCGTCTGGAAATTGTTATTTTATGAAAATATTACAGGGCGAACCAGGTCCAGTGGGTCCACCTGGTCCAATCGGACCTCCGGGTCTTCCAGGTGCACCGGGTACTGCCATTTTCAATGCGTCTATGGCCAAAGGTAAGCTTCAACGTTTTGGCTATAAAAGATCTTTACTACTTGCTTTTCGTGTATGTGGCCAACACTGGTGTTATTGTATTCGTTCGTTTTTTTCTGTCCATCGCTTGTCCACTTTTTACATTTCAGAACCTTTTATCTTTTAATGTCTTTTCTTCTATTCAGCATTTACAGTTAATTAATGTGAAGTTCGAGTTACAGCTCAGCCAAACAGCATTTTTTTACGTAATATTTAAAAATGATGATAAGAAAAACCAGTTCGGTGTTGCAGCTTTACATCTTAAACAAAATATAATTAATTAAATCATTTGATTCGATTGCCAAAGAATCGGTCTGAGTTTCTTCCGGCGTATTATTTGATTGTTCCGAAATGCTAGTACCTAGTTCATCGATTTTGCAAATATTAAAAAATAATAATATGACGTTCAAAAACATCCAAATTTTAATAATATTTCATTACATTCTATCTAAAAAGTTGTGTTTGTGTGTTTTATGTCAATAATAGAAATAGTAACAATAATTTGAGTACAAAGTCAACTTCTTTGTTTAGGGCTTAAAGGAGACAGAGGGCCACCTGGTAGACCGGGCAGAGATGGTGCTGATGGTCCAATCGGTCCTCGAGGCATGGACGGCTTGAGGGTAAAATGTTGCTATTTAATATACCGTTTGTATTAAAACCTCTAGTAATATGTAAAGCTCGGGTGTTCACAAATCTAATCCTATTCATAAATGTAATGCGAAAAAGAATTTTATTATTCATAGATATACCCAAAGCCAAGAAATCTGTGCAAAATTACTCTCACTAAACTCGACTATGAATCCACCGAAAATCTTCTCACAATAATCTCGTTACTCTTTCCACCCTTAGATATAAAAATAAATATATATGGACAAATCACACAGATTGAGCTAGCCCCAAAGTAAGTTCGAGACTTGTATTATGGGATACTAACTCAACGATACTATATTTTATAACAAATACATATATAGATACACATCCAAGACCCAGGCCAATCTGAAAAAGATCATTTTCCATCTTGACCTGGCCGGGGATCGAACCCGGGCACTCTCGTGTGTCGCAGGCTGGCGTGTTGACCGCTGCGCCACGGAGCTAGCCAATTTTACTATGTTAATATACTATTTTACTATGTTATATGACTATGTTTGCTAACCGATCATCATAGAATTGTTTGTCTGAGGTACGGAAAAGGATATTGGGTTCTTTTATCCCGGTGAAAAGTACTGATCTCGAGGGATCGAAATTAATGCGGCGATCACTTACCATCAGGTGACTCGCTAGCTCGTTATCCGTCTTATGCCATAAAAACATAAATATAATAAGCAATTGACTAGCTCCGTGGCGCAGCGGTCAACACGCCAGCCTGCGACACGGAGTGACCGGGTTCGATCCCCGGCCAGGTCAAGATGGAAAATGATCTTTTTCAGATTGGCCTGGGTCTTGGATGTGTATCTATATATGTATTTGTTATAAAATATAGTATCGTTGAGTTAGTATCCCATAACACAAGTCTCAAACTTACTTTAGGGCTAGCTCAATCTGTGTGATTTGTCCGTATATATTTATTTATTTATTATATTATTATTTACATTTAATTTTTATAGTTATGTTTTCTTTTTAGGGTCTCCCAGGTTTACCAGGCAAAGATGGGCTAATGGGGCTGACAGGACCTCCAGGACAGACAGGACTTCCTGGCACCGCTGGGGAAAGGGGTCGTGATGGAGTAATGGTATGATTTTTCATTAATTTTAAAACAACTATATCATAATAATTGTAGCATTTAAGAATTTATATCATTGGGGTTTCAATAAAAATTCTAGTTTATGTTAACCAAAGATTTTTACAGGGTCCTATAGGTCCACCTGGTCAGCCAGGACCGCCTGGTCTACCGGGGAAGCCAGCTATAGCAAGTGCAGTCGCAGCAATGCCAGGCCCACCTGGGCCGATTGGACCAAGGGGCGAGGTAGGAGATTCCACCAGCATACAAATGAAGATCGCTTCGGATGTTATCTGGTTTATTAGGATTTCCATTGCTATTCTAAGAGGTAACGCCGCCAGTGTAATGGGTACCTGAGCCAGGAACAGTCCGTGGTGGTATATTTGACTAAAAATGTATCTTACCTATGTATTGTTATTTATAACTAAAAATTACCGTTCTTGTAGATACTAAATTTTGTCATTATGAAGTTATTACTGCTGAGCTCCTCATATTTCTAACCAAAATGCAAGTAAGTACATAAACATAAATGATTGATGTGTGTGTAGTCAAAGAATTTGTAAGCATCGTTAAAATGTTTTCAAATTTCGACGGCAGCGGCAATTATCGCTTGTGTGAAATAACAGCGCGTGACTCGACAGTTCTAAAATTCATTTAAAAAAAAAATACGAAAAAGGTCGCGGCCCAAAATTTATTTTTATTTATATATAGAATAAGCCATTTTTTTCTTGTTTGTCACATTTATAGGTACATAAACAGTAAACAATCTTCCTGTGTTTAATTTTGAATACTGAATCAAAAGTTTTTAAATACAGGGTGGGCTAGAAATAAGTACGATATAAAACAAATGGGTGTGCAATGTGTTCTGTAAAAAATAGTGATAAAAATGTCGTACATTGTTGTTTAATGTCCCATTGAAAGTATCATTACATCGTGGGCCAATCTTCCTGCGGGCACCTAAGGTCAACAGAGAATAAAATTGCGCCGAGGTGATATTCCATTGCCACCCAGAAGTCAAGACGCATTACCAGATTTTTTTCTGTAGGGTTCACTTCAATAATACAACCACCATTGTCCAATAAATAATGAATGTCCTGTTAAGGACCAATATTAGAGATGAAATGACTGCTATTCCACCCGCAATCTGCCAGTGAGTTTTAGATATTTTTAATTCATCATCATCATCATTTCGAGTAGGTGTCACGGTCAATCGACCATGCACACCCTGGTGTCAAAGTTCTTCGGAACCGCCTCTCGGCCTCTGACGTGGTTCCTTTAACGACTACCAGATGGCAGCCGGGACCACCGGCTTAACGTGCCTTCCGAAGCACGGAATCATCTTTATTATCAGACAATCAGGTGATTCAAGCCTGCAATGTCCTAACCAAACTGGAAACTACTAAACAAAGTATGCTTCCGGTGGGAATCGAACCCACGACCCCCGGGTCAACAGGCAAACGCCTTAACCACTGGACCACGGAGGTTGTTTTTAATTAAATATAATAGATGTGTTTGTACACTGATTTTTTTGCATTTTGATGTGATAACGTCTTATAAATCGATGAATGCCGGCTGCACGCTCGAAACAGTGTCATGTTCCGTGTGCAAGCGAGAGCGCGGAACAATAAATAGAGTTAGCCCAATTGGCCGCAGCGTTCGGCTTGTGACGCATCTATCTCTCGTCCACCGTTATCACGTAAAATCATCGCCTGTAAACCGACTTTACAGACAGCCATTTTTTTTAATGAACTTTTCATGTTCACTTAACTTTCAGGTCCATCCTGTATTTCAGGAATTCATATCAAAAGAAAAAAAAATTAAATATATTTTTTTCAGGACTACAAATATCCATTATTTTATTTGTATTACTCAGTTTATATAATTATTTTTGACTTCATTTCGATCTCTTAATATTGGTTTTTAGCCAGGCGAACAAGGCTTCCCAGGAGTGCCTGGGCGAGATGGGAAAGACGGTATGCCTGGGAATCCGGGAAAACCGGGTCCACCGGGGCCAGCCGCGCCTTACAACAGCATTGCTCAGGTAAATAACATTAGTATGTAAGATTTTTAGAATTGTAATATGTTTAAACAACATTGCGAGTTATGCTGGCAATTAGATGTCCGATAAGTTTCTCCTCCGATTTTTTTAGCAATAAAATAGTAGGAAGATGAAAACTTCATTCCTCTGATTCTTTAAAGCTGTTCATTCCTCTATTTCATTCTGGATATATTATGTCCATTTCCTTCACTTTGCAAGCTATAGACACTGGAATTCTTTACCCGAAGACATTAAGAAGTTTCTTTTTCAATAAAAAAGTCCAATATTTTTTTTTATTTTTTTTTTTATTTATTTACTTCGGGTTAACAAACAGTATAACAATATATAATACATAAAAAAATAACGGTAATGAGCTTATTACTAAATGTTACACCAACACCGTTAACCACGGTCTAAAGTTAAAATAAATTTTTAAATTGAGCTATGGTGGCTAACAACAAAAAATTAGGATTGTGAATTTACGCTTGCTATAAACTAAAGTGACCTAGATACGAGTATCTTTACATATATGTAAAAACAGAGGTAGATAATAGAATTGACCTTAAAATTACGATACCTTACCATGATATTGCCCTTGCCGTAACTAAACTAAAATTATAATAAAGAAGATGAAAAATCACCTGCGCAGCTATTTATGCTCATTTATTAATGAAATCCGTTTAATGAATTTCGTTTCCGAATGATCAACTACCTGATGCTTTATATTGAAAAATTGTTTCTTTTAGGCGCCATCATTGTCTGAAAATGAAGTAAGAAATATATGCGAAGATCTCATACGATGTAAGTACTTTTTACTGTGTAAATTGTTTTCCTTTTTAAATTTGCTTTAATTTGAAACTTTTTTTATTAAAATTATTTGTTTTTTTGGTTTTTTAATTCTGTGACTGTTTAACGTGATCTATTATATAAAATTGTGCACAGTACGACTCCAAGAGGCGTTAGCAGCGCTACCCAGCGCTACATCAATTGTCGTGAAACGGGGACCCCCTGGGAAACCAGGTCTGCCTGGAGCTCCAGGTAAAACATCGTTAAAGTACATCAATGTTGGTTACTATCACTATACTATCACGTCCAAAAATGGAGAAGTAACATTGCTTTGTGTATGAAACTTCATGTATATAATCTTCATATATAATTTTTCCAAAATATCGTAAAGGCGTGTTTTGTTTCGGATGTAGTACTTAAGCATCTACGTTTGTATCTAGTAACTTGCCGAAGAGAAATTCTGTTTTCATGAATTCCTTCTCACGCAAATTTGCGGGAACATTCTAATAATTCTCGAGAATTTCTCAATAATTCCAGCACTTCAGAGAAAGAAGAACCGTTCACGGTTCTCGAAAAATTCGAGCACGGCACAACACTATTTGTATCGATTAGAGACCGCATGCGATTATATACACTCCGCATGTGCTTTGCTTTGATAGATTTCGGAGTATAAGTTGTGCTTGTAAAAAAAAATAAAGTAAAAGGGGCAAAAAGTCTACAAGCAATTTAAAAAATTACACATTATTTATCAATCAGTTACAAGGAGTGACAGTTTTATTTGAAATATTATTATTCATTTTTATTAAATTAAATACTACATAATTAAAAAAAAAAAGAGTGACAAATATTATCATTGCTATTCGTCATCATCATTACAGCCGTAAGAAGTCCACTGCTGGACAAAGACCTTCGTTCCCAAGGATTCTTCGTTCCATGGGCGGATATTGCCATAGTCACCATGCTTGGCAGGTGGATTGACGAGCGCAGTTTCTTTGGCTTCTTGTGCTTCCTACGCTGCTGCCCATCGGAAGCATTTTTAAGCTGGGGAAGGATAGGAATTTGTTCGATTTATGAAGGGAATGAAGGGGGTTGGATACTTCTCAATCGGATGAGTGATGGAAAAGCAAGAAGCAGCTCAGGAAGCCGGGCGCGTCTACTCGATGTGATACTTGCAACCACCTAAGAAACAGTTGAGAATGACACTCCTATCAAATATTGCGGTAAACATCTATTATGTAGGTAGGTCCAAATAGACCGTCAGGTGGTCACTACGAGTTGTATATCTTAAGTTACTATTGTATATCTTCTTTTTAAAATATTTTAGGAAGAAACGGTGATCCGGGTGAAACAGGACCGCGTGGTTATCCAGGAGAGTCCGGCGAGCCTGGCAAACCTGGTGGCCCGGGTGAAAGGGGGGAGAAGGGCAATAAAGGGGAACGAGGACCTGAGGGGGTCGGAGTACCCGGAGCTGAAGGGCCAAGAGGAAGTCCAGGTAAGCCCCTCGAATGTGCTTATATTTTTGCCTAAATAATGCCTATGTTTTAGTGAATTAAACCCCTGTTGAAGCGTTTCTTTCACAGATATAGATGTACATAGATGGCGTAAATGCACCGTGTCGGAACCCCGACCAAGCGTCAACGTTGGCCGCGGCTACTGACAGTCCGCGCGCGACTGTTGTTACCGGGAGGCTGCGAAAACCAATAATGCCTCGTTGCGTGATAGTTGATTGCAATAGCCCGAAAATTGCGAGCTCCCAAATGCATGGACATATTTCCTATCAGATGATTTTACAGTATGTCAAAAAGTTGGCATGCTTGGAAACCAAGCATACAAATCTATGTACATATATATCTATGGTCTTTCTAATAAGAAAAATAAACGAAGAAATAGTCACCAGATTTAAGGGCAAGAAATGGAAGAATACCACCAAGAATCACGACAAATGTAGAGAAATAGAGTAGATTTCGCCCAGCGAGCGGTGGGACATAAATAGCACATATACAGCGTGTACATTTACTACCGACATTCCGTTGAAGGGGTGACTCAGCCCATAAAAACGAGTCTGTTTTATAAAAGGCCGGCTCTTGTCACACCCCAGGTGTTGCAGTTGTCTATGAGCAGCGGTGATCGCTTACCATCAGGTGACCCGTTTGCTCGTTTGCCGCCCTATGTTATAAAAAAAAACAAAACAACCCGCGGGATTACTGAATGCTCGAGTTCTTGGCGGGAATTTCTACGGACTGCACGGTTTTTGTTTTGGATTATTTTGCAAATTGTTCCTAGTGGAGTTTATAATTTGAAGTCGGTGTAATTTGGTGTTATAAATGCCCATGTTTATGAAAAATGTGTGGAATAACTAAAATAAAGTGTCATGGTGCGGCTGTAGTGAGATTTACTTAGCGGGCTGGTGTTTGCTCGCCTTACTGCATCGTATATGATCAAGCTAGTGGATTCGTGGGAATTGTCGCCAGGGGCTCCGTCGAAATCAGCGAAATGAATTACACCATCATTTCGTTGATACACAAGCAAGAATAACTCAAAAAATAACTAGACACTGGCTAAAATAAGCTTCTGAATGAAGTTTGAGGGCCAAATAGACGAAAAAAAATCACACTGAATGCTCAACATTCAACATTTTTAAATAGAATTTGAAATGATGGAATTTTTTTGGAGTTCCCAACTTTGGCCCCATAGGAAAACTTATTCAATTTGACGGACTGACTCATCCCTTTAAGGGAATATCGGTAATCATTTTATACGCTGTATATCTTGTGTGCTTTCGCGGAAAAGTTCTAAAACCAGCATTAGCAAAGATGAGGCAAATTTAGAAAGTAATAAAATATAACGTTTTCATTTAAGGTCCTGTTGGTCCGCCGGGTCCTGAAGGGAGAAGAGGAGAGCGAGGAGACCCAGGACGAGAAGGTTTGTCTAAATAAGTTAAGTTATTTAATAAGCTTCACGTGATAATTTTGACTATCCGCTAGGGGCGCTGTTTAAAATCGTTTATGTTTGTTACGATTTCATTTCATTTCATCATCATCATCATCTCAGCCGCAAGAAGTCCACTGCTGGACATAGGCCTCCCCCAAGGATTTCCAATATGACCGGTTGGAAGCGGCCTGCATCCAGCGTCTTCCTGCGACCTTGGTTAGGTCGTCCGACCACCTGGTCGGTGGGTGTCCAACGCTGCGCATCGGCCATCGGTTCTTCGCCCTATGTTTCATTTATTCATCGCTTATTATACAATGCATTCACGCCGTAACTACTAAACCGATCATACAACTTCCTGGAGTGCGGAGAAGGACATAGGCTACCTTCCATCATCGAAAAAACACTGTACCCAAGGGATCGACATTAACGCGGGCGGAACCGCGGGCAACAGCTAGTTCCATATAAATTATGTACTACAGCCGCTAGCAAGTATAGTTTGCGAAAACTCATGGTATCTGCCTAAATCCTATTTGCCTAAAGTAGATATACATATGTCATGATTCTTGTCAATGATGCTATGTACTGTCATTTTTGTTTTAGGGAGCATAGGTCCCAGAGGAACGCCTGGCCCTAGGGGCACTTGTGATTGTCCTACAGCGGCCTTCTACGCGTACCCTACAGGAGGAAACCTAAAAGGACCTTAATTTATAGCTTTGTAAAAACGATATTTAAAATTGGGTACTAAAGTAAAGTAAAGTATATTATTCGCCATAATTATTTAAGTTTGCCTTTGTAGTTGAAGAGCAAACTGTATACCTATTCAGAGAGTGTCTGAATCGAAATCCATTTTGCTTTAAAATACGAGACCAAAATACATACGACCCCAGACGTCCATACTTTCCAGAGTCTGGTGTAGTATGTACTTAATATGGCATCGATAATTCAGAGCAAAATGCATACGAACATGTTTTAACTCTTTTGTTCCCTTGCGGTACGCTGTGCATACCTTCTCAGATTGCTCTGAACTGGTATGTACTTTGCCCCAATTTGTTTGGGATTTCAATGAGCACGACGTAGTAGTACAGACTATTAGGGTGTCTGTGTCAGTATACAGTTTGGCAATACGCGTCCCGGCGAACTTGGTTTCACTATTATTTTTTTAGTCTTAAATATGTATTTCTTATATTTGAATAGTTATTCTGAGCGATTACAAAACCAACAAATCAAAGATTATAAAAATTTTATAAGTACTTATAGGTGTTCGAATAAACCCGACTATGTTTTATACTAGTATTAAGATTGATTGAAGAAACTGATGTGAATGTGACGGTAATTAGTTCGAATTAGTACTTAAATAATAAATAGATACCTACTTTAAGAAATGCCTTGTTATTCTTAAGTCTTATATTCAAAGATTGCCTTTAAACTCTCAAGTTTGCAGGAAGAATAACACAAAGCCTCAGCTTTGTGTTATACTTCCTGCTTGTGTTCGTGTTGTTATACTTCCTGAGCGAGCACATATTTCAATTTCAACACTCGCTCAGGAAATCTATATCACAAAAAGTTGCTTAACGTACTACCTCACACTGCTTTGCATTGACTGTTATATCAATAAAAATTAAATACTCAAGCTAAAATAAAAATGCAGCAAAGTTCAGGACTTACTCTGGTAACTATATGACTCAAAAACACGATTACGTTAAATTTTCTCGATAGAAAAAAATTGCAAAGTTGCCTCCAAATCACGTCTAATTTACTCGGTATATAGCATTATTCACCAAATACATTAAAATTAACCTTGAAACTTTTGATTATTATTGCATTACAGATAAGGCAGCCATCATATGTTTTTCTTTTCGAATAACCCTTGAATATTCCTAAAAAACGAAAATATCCAAAGTAGCCAACGCGTTTGTATCGCCACGCCGCCTGGCATATGGCGGGCTCTTAAGCTTGAAACATAACAAAAAAGTTGCTTAAACTTGAAATTGAAATATGTCCTACTCACATATTTTAATTTCAAGCTTAAGCAACTTTTACATATGATAAGACTTACCCTTGTTTTTCGTGTGTAAGTGGGGCCTAATTGCTTCTGACATCTTATTGACAACTTTGACCGCCGTCAACGCTGACATTCAGGAGCAACCTCAGGGAGCAACAACTTAACATGCTTTCCGAAGCACGGAGAAGCTCGAGATATTTTAATACCACTTTTTTTTTTTTTTTATACATAACTTTGAGTGCTTTTGACCTCCATCTTGCCTGATGGGAAACAACGATGAGGTCTAGGGTGGTACACGCAAACTCAAATAATGCCTATTCACTCTTGCCTTGAAAATCCCTAAATTGTACGAGTCGGAAAACAGCGACGCAGGAAGGGAATTCCATTCCTTCGCGGTTCGCAAAATGAAGGAGGAGGCGAATCTAGAGGTGCGATGAGCAGGAATATCGACCACATATGGATGGAATCCCTGTCCACGCCGTGTCGTCCGAAGATGGAATGGTGCAGGGGGAATTAGATCGTGCAGTTCCTGTGCGCACTCACAGAAATGCAGTCTGTAAAAGACACTCAAACTAGCTACTAATCGGCGGTGTTTAAGGCTCTGGAGTCGCTTTACCGTAAGCATCTCATCATCGACGAGTCTTCTGGCACGTGTGTCGATAGCTTCCAGGGCTTCGAGCTGGTAGCGGGCGGATCCATCCCACAGATGGGAACAATACTCCATACAGGAGCGGACTTGAGCTGTGTAAAGGCTCAATAGCTGGCCTGAAGAAAAATACTGTTGGACCTTGGAGAGGATGCTCAGTTTTTTTGAAGCAGTCTTAGCCCTGGATTCGATATAGCTACCGAAGTTAAGATTGGAGGATATGTCAATACCAAGAAGTTCGAGATGATTTGTGACGGGAACAGGAACATTTCGAAAAGTAGGAGCCAAGTTGAATGGGCTCTTCTTTGCGGTGAAAAGACATGCCTGTGTCTTCGAGGCATTAAATCTTACAAGATTGGCATCGCCCCAATCGGAGACAGCCTGCAGAGTAAGATTGGTGCGGTCCACCATTGCCTCTCTAAGATCATCGATTTCTGATTTTTTTGCCCTTGCACTTGAAAAATATCTTTCCGCAACGGTGCTATCGTCTGCGTACCCAATAATTCCTGGTTTTAACAGATCGTTAATGTGTAGCAAAAAAAGCGTTGCGGAAAGAACAGATCCTTGAGGTACCCCAGCATTAATAGCCAATAGGTTCGATGAGCAGCCGTCAACAACTACTCGAATAGACCGTTCTCTCAGGAAATCTGAAATCCAAGCACAAAGACTGGCGGGGATACCGTAGGTTGGAAGTTTCGCCATAAGACCGTCATGCCAAACCCTGTCATATGCCTTTGAAATGTCAAGTGAGACAGCAAGTGCTTCACCATGTTTTTCAAGGGCCTCACTCCAAAGATGCGTGTCATACACAAGAAGATCCCCAGTAGACCGGCACTGGCGGAATCCGTATTGCTGGTCGCTGAGAAGATCATTATCTTCAAGGTATGCCAGCAGGCGCTTGTTTATAGCACGCTCCATTACCTTGCAGAGAATGGAGGTGATCGCGATTGGGTGATAGTTTGCAGGGTCGGCACGACTACCTTTCTTGGGTATGGGTTGAACATTGGCGAGTTTCCACGCTTTAGGTACATTCCCAGTCCGAAAAGAAAGACGATATAGGCGAGTCAGGACAGGTGACTCATCTTGCGGTCACCCATCCCGTTCGTCCATCAGGCTCCTCATTAAGTCTAACCCTGAAATCCGCTTTTGCGTTTTGTTATGGTTTAGTTTCTCCCTTTCAGCTGATGCTGATGATAGCTTCTCTTCTTTTTCTTTATCTTTATCCACTATTCTGTGGGGCACAGTCAGCAACTTTAATTTGAGACAAATTGAATGTAACTTCTGACTTTATAGTATCTGTAGTGCCCATATTCTTTACTAATAGTATAAATGCGAAAGTCTTTATACTATGAGTTTTTTTGTTACGCTTTCACGTCGTACCTACTAAACCGATGATCATGAAATTTTGCATACATGTTCTCTGGAGTACAGAAAAGGACATAGGCTACTATTCCCGAGAAATCGACATTGACGCGGGCGGAACCGCGGGCGAAAGCTAGTAGTCTATATAGACTCTATACATTATGAAACAAAACTAAAGTTTATAATAGTCGCTGACCCGGGTTCTAAAGCATCAACTAAGAATTGAATCGGGAACCAGCTCATATAAGAAAGAGGAACAGATTCTATATACCTACTATAAAGCAAAAACTGGAATTTAAATATCAGTATCTAATCTCAAATTACAAGCAAAATATTCTAAAAACTGGAATAAACAATCGAAAGGTCTTCGTGGTATGTATTTACAAACAGGGGCGTATTAACCACATCGGCGGCGCCCGGGCAGGAAAATCAATTCTGCGCACCACTTAACTACGTACAGAGTATTCAGTCAGCTTTCGAAATTCTAAAAATTCAAAGTTCAACAGAATGCACCCTCAATAAAAATTCAAAGAAATCTACTGCGCACCTAGTTCATGACGACACTTTTTTATCGCGGTTATTGTCTCGTTTTTGACGTGATAAAGGCGTCTTATAAATCGATGAACGTCGGCTGCACGCACGAAAATGTGTCCCGCTCCGTGTGCAAGCGAGAGCGCGGAACAAGCGACAGAGAGGCACGATCGGCCTAAGCGTTCGGGTTGTGACGCATCTATCTCTCTTTCAACATTATCACGTTAAATTATCGTCCGTAAACCGACTGACTTTACATACAACCAATTTTCATACTTGATCGAAGCCTACCAAACTTTATCCTTTAAGCGTTGGGGAAATTATTAACCTTCCCGAGGATAACATCGTTGGGCGCTACAACCCTTGCACCTCTGGTTAAGACGTCCCTGTTTACAAAACGTCAGATGTTGGCTGGCTCTATTTCCTTGACAGACTCGATCTCTGCTTTGCAGAAGAAGCACTGCTTGCTGTTCAGGAGATGCTGCATTATACACGCCCTGAAAAAGAACAGTTTATTAAATTAAAAGTAAAAACTTTCTAAAAACAAGCTTTTATGGATATTACTTTATGTTTTTAGTTATTTTCAGCGAGTCCTTTAATTTGATATCCAATGTCGGAGTGCATCAAAAATAGCTAGTCCGCCATCTTGGGTGTTCCGCCATGTTGGCTTTAGAATGAAGTCACACAACTAACCATGAATTGTCCAAACTAAACGAAGTGTACAAAATTTCTGTTTGATTGAATGAGCAACTTGATGTCTATGTATAAAATAATCCTTAAATAAAAGTAATATGCTAATTACAAGTCTAGACTAATGAAACTATGAGGGAACCTGGTTAGTAATGCCAGATGCTTTGAAACAGCTTGAAAAATGGTATTTAGCCACATTGTGGCGATTACTACAGTGGGTTTTGGACCGTGGCTCCACCCGCATCAATGTCGATCCTTCGAGAACAGTGCTTTTTCCCCGGGATAAAATGTACCCTATGTCCTTCTCCGTACCCCAGATAACGTGTATGAAAAATTTCATGATGGTCTATCAGTATGGCGTGAAAGCGCAACAAACAGACTCACTTTCGCATTTAATATTAATTAGGAAAAATAGTTGACTAGGATAACCTGCAAGAGTGGTGATTACAAGGTACGAATGCGGTATCAGCTGGCCTAGCATAGCAGATTGTGCATAGAAGGTCAGACTGTGCCCCGCTGGAGCCGGGAGAGCGCGCCCGAACTATCGTATCCTTGGCCACTCTTAGTCTGTCCACTGCTATCTCCAAGGCTTTTAGTTCTTCCTGTGTTATATCTTCTGGGTCTGAAACGAGAGGTTATTCATGAAAATCAAAGTACCTAAATCTACTTCTATATAATTACATCAATATTTCGATTAGATATAATACGGGGAAATTAAGAAAAATAACGACCACCCAAATTTCAAGCCCAAGTCTAGGGCCTGGGCACTCTGGGCACATGCCCTGGGCCCCACGATCGGTAAGGAACCCATTTGCTACCATAACTGTATTTATTTCCGAAAAAATATACTTATTTCAAAAGCTCAAACTAGAATGACAAAATTGCAATGCAAAATTTAGAAATAAAAAAAAAACTTCCTTTTCTTTCGTCCCCCACTTTTACGCAGGGTTGGCACAGCACGTCAATTTCTTTCATTTTGCTCTGTCGCTAGTCAAGTTTTCTTTTTTTTAATATGTATAGAAATAAAAAAAACAGTGATGAAAATTTTAATGTGGACATTCTACATATGATATATATATGGAATAAGTTTCTTGAACACAACAATACTACATTCCTTAGTTACTTTTATGATACATTACTTTTTGAAATAGTAGTCTGTTAAGGTCCTATAACGTTCCCAAAGCCGCCATGGGATATGGAACTATAACTATTACAAAAAAGTACTTAGTATTTATGATATGTCCGCTATTTTAGAATCGGTTAAAAATGTATAATAATAACTCAAATTTAACTATATTATACAAACAACATTTTTTTAAAATCAGCTTTTACTTAAATTTTGGCGAGTAGATATTCCACTTTTGTATGAAAGAGCAGATAATATAATAAATAAATATATACGGACAAGTCACACAGATTGAGCTAGCCCTAAAGTAAGTTCGAGACTTGTTTTATGGGATACTAACTCAACGATACTATATTTTATAACAAATACATATATAGATACACATCCAAGACCCAGGCGAATCTGAAAAAGATCATTTTCCATCTTGACCTGGCCGGGGATCGAACCCGGGCACTCTCGTGTCGCAGGCTGGCGTGTTGACCGCTGCGCCACGGAGCTAGCCAAATTAGTAAAGAATCTTAAAATTTCATTCACTCACATTTGTAAAATGAGAACTGCCTGTGCTTGTTTTTGCCAAGCATGAACTCCAGGCCATCGAGGTGAAACAGCGGCTCCGTTACCAACGCTTTTGTAATTTTGTCTAAATGCTGTAATAAGAATAAGAAAAAGTTGAGTAAAAATCTGGTATAAAACAATTCGATCAGTTTGGTCAAACTTTACGACTACCTAGCCGCCTTCCCATATTTTCCCAAAACGACAATAACATTTGCATAAAATTTTCGAAAATCGAGCAATGACTCAGTTGCACGATTCAGGACAAAATCTGAAGAAAATATTGTAAAAATCTATTAACCGCGACGTTCATGAGAGGCCTATGAAAAATCTATTAGCAATGGAATAGGAAGAATTAATAATAATGATTTTTGGCTGTTCGTGTGCGACATGACATAGCTTTAAAAAGTGCCATCTTATGATATTTATTTCACATACTACTTAATTCATTTCACGTTTGCTGTATTATCAAACACCTCGACGATGCTCAGCTAGATGAAAATACTGTTTTAGCCACTTGGCTAATGTCTGGACATGTTCTTAATTATTAGGCGAATTATGTGGAAAGTACGAAAGAATACCTCTGGTGATAACTTAGGTTCCAGCATGCTGATGAGACAGCCGGCCACAGGTGCCATCGCGACGTAGTAGTGTACTCTATCAGTATCAGGTAAGCCACGAGCCACTAGCCTCGCGAAGCCGGCGCCACCGCCACCTCGCACACATACGCGGGAGACCACTGCCATTAGAATCTAAGGATACAAATGAGACGATTTATTTGATAATATCAGAAAGAGAATAAATACTATGCTATTTTTTTGCGTGAGATAGATTCTGTCAAGGAGGCTAACGATACCAGTCTCCGAAAGTTGCCGAAGTCAAAAGCTTAAATTGTGTCTTTCACAATACGAATAAAATCACATATTTGTGATAATTGCTAAAGTAAAGATTTTTATAGTAGCCTAATTTGTATCTCAATGTTGGGCAAAGGTTCCTCACTTCTTCTATTCATCCCTATCTAGTGCACTCTGCTGCCAGCCACTCCAATACCTGTAAAAATCATCAATGTAAAAATTAAGAATTAAAAACAGTAAAGAATAAAATAAATGACCTGACAAGTTCTTCCAAGCAAAAGTTCACACTGGTTATCACTAGCTTCCGGTTTAGTCAACAGGTACGGAGCTAGGTGAAGCGTCATCTCCAAGGCCCTGGCCAGCCCGTGGTACAGGTCGAAGCAGGTCGCACACAGCTTAATCTGACGGGATTCTAAGTGTGCATCCACGCTCACTCTGTCCATCTGAAATAAAACAAGTAATGACATATCCGGTAGTCTTGCCTTACGAATAGGCAGAATTATTATAACTCTGTCTGAAGTCCAATAATATAAAATTTAAGAGAAACTGTAGAGTAATAAAAGAAGCTGGTACGATACAAGTAGGTTGTGGAATGGAGAAAAACACCGGATATAGAAAGAAATGGTACCTAGAAACATTTACACATTTGGCTAGAAGTTAATGGGGTTGGTAGAGGGAGCAAGGGCACGACGAGCCTTTTGTCACATATTGGTGTTCACCAACTTCAACGAATCAATCGTTTGTTCAGAGCTATAAGTATAAAATTGGCTTGCTGTAGGTATCTAAACTAAAAGGTACTGCATTCTGATGCGAGCTAAATGACACCGTATCGCTAACTACATTGAGTTGATATTTATTTGAATACCTTTGCAAAGTGCGACTTCTGTACGTAAATATTAGTACTTAAGCGACTATTATACCATCCTGAATCTAGGATCCGGAATTTAGCATCCGATAAGGACAAGAAATTCAGTCGTCAGAGCTCCTGATTACACCGTCCAGAACGTGTCCTGAACGGAGACTGCGCGTCCTGACAGAGCCATCCGTTGGCCATCCTGAATGCGTGACAGGGACGCCCCTATACGTGCGACGCGATTGGAGATATTATCGTTTCGTTTCTAACGTATAGCGGCGTCCCTCTCATGCGGCGATCCTGAATTCCGGATGGTTTCACTTTACGCTTCCGTTATGCTTCCGATAAGGACGTCGGAAGCCATTCTGTCCTGATAACGGATCGGCGATTAAACTGTCCGTTGACTATCCGTTGACTGAATTCCGGATCCTGAATTCTGGATGGTCTAATTGGCGCTTTATTCTGTGGTAATAATGTATGTACCTCTTGCATCATCGTGATGAACTCCGAGAAAGCCCAATTGAGCTGACTGAGCAAGGAGTTGAGAAAGGCCGCAGACTCTTTCGGGTGTTCTGCCAAGTACTCCTTGACGCGGTTTTGGATCACTTCTGACGGGCACGGTCCTGAAACACGATTTACATCGTGACCGTCAATCATAACTTTCTCATCTAGTTGTAATTGTAAATTATAAGAGTTATTTAACATAAAAATCGAAAATATGTGATGAAAAAATTTTGCCACAGGTAAGATTTGAACCTACAAACTTCCTTCAAACAAAGAGATTACGCATGCGTCGAATGCGTGTACCTAATATGCGCAGAACATATTAGCCGCGGGGATTTGAAGCTACGACAGCTCAGTGGTCGAGAGCATCGACGGGCCAGATGTCGAAGTTTGAAGGTTCAAATCCTACATGTGGGAAGTTTTTTCATCACATATTTTCGAATTAAAATTAAACCGTGCATTGTAATGCTATAAGTATATTATAATTAGTTATCAATCAATCAATCATAATACACTGCATTCGTGTTAGTGGATCTACCGCCTAGACAACCATGATGAGCCTAGGAAGAGTACAACGATCTGTTCTGACAGTCATGATGAATAAACCAATCAGATATCCTACAGACCAGGTGTATGCAGATAGTCGAGTTCGCCAACTTTTCACTCTAAGAACGATAATTTCTACCTATTCCAACACTCTAAATTATTCAGAATATGAGTCTCTCCTAAGGAACCGAATTTTCAAAACTAGTTAATACAAAATTTACAATACATCACGCTTATTTTCTGTTTCCACGTGTCTATAATTTGGTATGCCGAGAAGTCAATATAAAAGTACTATCAACATCTATTGCCAAACGAGCTGTTAAGGATTGGCTTAAATGCCTGGATTACCTGCAGACAGAAAACATCCTAGCACTCTACATAAATAATTAAATCATTACACACACGAAGAACAATTAGAAAACATTTAAATGGCGTAAATTTATGTTGCTATACATATTTACCGAAACATTGGCTCATGAGGCCAGCGTCAACTTTGGCACCCAGGTTGTTGACAGTTGGTTCTCTATCGCCATATCTAAAACAAAATATTAATGTAAACGATAAAGTTTTTTATTAGTTATTTATTATTAAGAAACAAGTCTCACAAAATTGTTAGTATAACTTATGCTTAGTGTTAGTAAAAATTCTTAACCTAGTGACAACATTAAGCGTCAACTGGCGTACCATTCCCGCTGAAGTGTCACGGCAATGGTTGACATAACCGCAATCTCGCCTACTAGCGATCATAGTCAGGAATCAGGATGCTGTTGCCACTGTCCCGCACCCGACGTACCAGGGACGCGCATCTCTTCCGCATTGTAGCGTATAAGCAATCTACGCGTGCTTCTGCGAACATCCCTGACGCGCTACAGAAGCGAGGCAGCCCCATCAGCACCCTGAATGCATTGTTATACTGAACACGAAGGGCGTTGTAGGATTTCTGAGTATACCTAGCCCACAGGCTGCACGTGTAAAACGATGTAAAGAATGCTCTGAAAAACGTGAGCTTAACCTCCATTAGTTATATTCAGGTCAGGGGTGTTATCCTCAACTGCCTGTCCGGTGGTGGCAGGTAGGAGATGCCAATCTCATATGAGCTGCTGCTTGCACCGAGTGTGTAGTATCCCAACAAATCCACAAACTTCTATCATTCTTCAGCATAAAAATGCTTTTCATGGGCAGCAGCGTCGAAAGCACTAGACGTTAAAGGACCTGCGCTCGCCAACCCGCCTGCCAAGCGTGATGAGTATGGCAAGATCCTCCCATGGAACGAAGAATCCTTGGGAGAGGCCTTCGTCCAGTATTGGACTTCATACGGCTGTAATTATGATGATCAGTTAAATTATTATCAATGCCATGTATTGAGAGGGAGGCATATATCCAGCAGTTGAATATATGTAGAGGAATTTCTTTATGATGATGATGTTATTGTGGATCATACTGAAGAATCCGGGCATAGTAGAGCCATTCATTTATTACGTAAGACGATTTAGAGGGCGACGGGGTGTCAATCATGCTTCTTATATGTTCTTACAAGTTGGTGGTATGAAGTCATGCTGAAAGGCGTCGAGATCATCACGCCATCTTTTCCTTGGCTTGCCCCTTCGACGACGATCATCCTCAGGTATTCAAGAAGCCCGCCCAGTCCCACTTCATCATAGCAGCTTTGTGTCCCACATCGACGATACTTGTCATTAAGCGAAGTGTAACATTTGGGACTCTGTCCAGTCTTCTGAAACCTAGTACACTTCTCTCCATCGCTCTTCAAAACATAACAGATTTAATTTCTATTTTCATAAAAAGTTTAAAATAAGACTATAGGCTTTGTTTCTATGTTTTTTTTTTCTAATATAATCGCGTTAAATTTGTTTTCTTGAACACAACGGATACTGTTCCAATTTGAAGGTTCAAACATAGAGACATGCTAATATATATATATATATATATATATATATATATATATATATATAAATATATATATATATATATATATATATATAGATTTTTTGGTAAAAAATCGTTGCTCTACTGGTACTATACTGGCGAATCACGCTTGTATGGAAATTCGCCCCTCCTATTTCCTCTTAAGTAAAGCCATTACATTTTACTTTATCATTGTCAGTAAGTAAATAAAATTACTCCGCAGCACTAATCACAAATTCAGAAAAATAACATCGCTACTTCGTAATTGGATACATTTTTACGAAATGTCTGAATGGTCCAGACAAGGCGAAATCTAATTCAATTGTTAGCAACGGTTTGCTGATCCACCGGCTTGAATAAAATGTGGGCTGGTGGATAATGTGATTTATGGGCTCAATATCTTAATGGGAGGCTGTAGGTAGATGTATACCAAGCTAGACATTATCATATGATAAAAATCCAAACAGATAAAATAATGAATAGAAATAAGTAGAAAATGTTATTCGAATTTAGAAAACTGGTTTAGTGAATTGATTCAGAAATTACTTTGCAGAAGTCTAAATTAATACTTTGATTATCCACATTTCTACATTCATATTATATAGAGGAAAGATAAAATAAAAATAACGAGGAGCCCGATAGCCCAGTGGGCGTGAGCATTATTAGCGCTTATGCATGTTAAGCAACACCGGGCGCGGCCCCCATTTGGATGGGTGACCGCATGTGGCATTAAAATATCTCGAGCTCCTCCGTGCTTTGGAAGGTACGTTAAGCCGTTGGCCCCCACTGTCATCATTGATGGCAGTCGTTAAGCTATGTCAGATGCCTTTAGGCAGCTTAAAAATTTGATACCAGCTTTAGCCACTTGCACACACGAAAAACAAAAAACAAAACAGAGGAAAGATTTGATTGTTTGTTTGCATTGAATGGGCTCCGAAATTACTGTACGGATTTGAAAAATAATATTTCACTATTAGAATCTACATAACCCCTTAAGAACATAGGCTATATAATTATATACGTACTAATAATACCTACCTACCCGTGCAAAACCTGGTCGGGCCTCTAGTTTAATATAATGTAATACTTTGTGCTTTCGCTACCAAGACTTGCAAGACTTTTTTCCAGAAAAATATTGCCAGCCCCATTGGATATTATCCCTTCCACGACTATTGGTTCCACTATTGATGGAAAATATGTAAGTAGTCTTTATCATAACCTTAACGAAAAGGAGGACTTAAGGGCAGACCACACAGCCGAACGAGCTGGTGGGCGAAGCTAGGCAATGGAAACTACTCGTAACTAGGATACAAAGTGAAGTGTTGGCGAGCTAAATTATCAGAATCAGAATCAGAATCATTTATTTTGCATAAAATATGGTAGTTACATGAAGATGTTATACATAATAAATTAGTTCACATATTTAACCAAACTTGGCATGCAATAACACATATGTCATTATCATAATCATTTTATCCATAAGAAGTCCACTAGACAAGGTCCATTCTCTATGGGAGTTTTCTTCGTTCTATGGGAGGATATTACCATACTCATCACGCCTGGCAGGCCGGTTAGCGAGGGGAGTTTCTTTGGCTTCTTGTGCTTCCGACGCTGCTGCCCATCGGAAGCATTTTTAAGCTGGAGAAGGATAATATTTTGTTTGGATTTGGGAAGAGATCCTACTCATTCGGATGAATGGGGAAAAGCAAGTAGCAGCTCGGAAGGCCGGGCGCGCGTATGCGATGCCATATTTGCAACCACCAGAAAATCAGTTGAAGATGACACCAGTCATTTTTTGATTAAAACTAACGCGAGATAATAACATTATTTATATGTGAATTACGGGTTACTCACGTACATGTATGTACGTATTTATATGTGTATGTATGTATGACGACACCAGTCATCATCATCATCACCAGGACTTTTTAGTCTCCAGTACAGGAGCACGACCCTCTCTGTACTACTCGAGCCATACTTGGCCAGAGCAGCCAGAGGACTTGGCCTACACTCTCCACGCTGGCCAGACGGGTTGGAGAGGTCTCTCAGATGTTTATAAGCTTTGTTTAGCTTGTATTTCCTAAGTCGCCTTCTACGATATCCACGGGAAGACTTGGAGTGGCCCTATTCTACTCTGCCGGGTACCACACGGCAACTGATGCCACGAGTGACATGAGCGATCCAACGATGCAAGCTAAGCTACGCTTATGAGGTAAACGAGTGGCTTTGGTGGAATCCTGGGATGTTTAATCGTTAAATCACTGACGTAGCTTATCTCTAAGTTCACAAACCAAAATACGTGTTCGAGGCTCCGCACTGGAGCAGTAGAATTATTAATAATATCTGTGTCATGCGATCAGCATAAATTGATAACTTGAGTTTTATACAAAAATATACTAGCTGTTCGGTGTAATACTACACCTAACAATGACGTCAAACGCACCACGTATTGAGGCGGTTGACCCAAAAGCCATTAGTGCACAATTCGACGTCGTGCGATGCGCTCATTAACATTTTCATTATCATTTTTCAACATTTTATATTTTAACATTTCTGCGTAACTTTGAATATAGTGACTTTTTCTTCTATCTAACATTTCTATCATTTCAAAACACCTCACTGTAGTTCAGGCTCCATCACTAGCCAAACAGCGACAACCATTTCCTTCGCGTATTCAAACCATATAAACTTTGTCCAATGTAATTTAGTGAAGTGCAATACATATTTTAATAACCGATTTGGGTGTGTGACTCATCATCTCCCAAAGAACCTTCAAAATCAGAATCTCTCTATAAATATTCGTAACATGTAGCGGGTAAACTCTTATACTTTAAGGCAAAACCCTACCTTATGAAAAGGCTTGAAATGATGCTCGCACGGCTAGCGTTGTGGCCCATGTTGTGGCCAGGCCTTTATTGACTGTCAAGACTTGTAAAAACTATAATGTGCCTACAAACTACTCGTATTAAACAAGTAAAACACAAATGTTATCCCCAAAACTTACACAATATTTCCCGTATTAGTATTCAGCATACGTAAATCCTATCGTATCCTGGCCATCAAACTGGGCCGAAAGTAGAAGAGCGCTATAAAAGTAGGTCTTATCCGAAAGTTCGGAGACGGCTTGGCTCGTCAAAAATAATGGAACTGCCAGGAGTCGTAATAAATTCCAGAGTTCGGGGTAACCTTAATGGCTTGGTTCTAGGACAACGAACTACCTTTTCTTGTATATCCGTACAACTGTAAGGTATAATACTGTAATATTGGGGCATAATGGGTATAATCTGTATTTTTTGACCTGCACAATTACGTTTAATTACAAATCCTTCACAAATAGACATTTTAAGCCTCTTCTCCCTACATAAAAGAAACTTTAGATCTTGTAATTTGGCATTTTTATTTTATTTAACTTGTTCAATTTTCACTCCTAGTTTAATATTCCTATGGGAAAGCATAGTGCCATTTATATTACTTTGTTTCTGAATACTGCGATTTTGAATTTCCTGGCAATATTTTAATGCCAAAATCATAATTCCTAATAGAATATAGACCGGCAAGAATAAAATTAAAAAAAAAAATTGACAAATTAAATGCACCGATCAGCTGGTCAAATTTCTATGGAAAGTATATTTTTTAATCAAGTCAATATAAAATTGCAGGTATACAGGGTGATTTTGAATTCAATATCACCATATATACCTAGTATACTTTTTACGCAATAAACTACAGTCCTAAGAATCCTCAGTGTGCTGTTTAACCCGTCGTAAGTGTGATCAACTGGCACTTCTGGCAGAAAAACAAGCACATATATCATGTACTTACCTTGTTTGTCTGGCACGGAAACACCATAATAATGGAAATCGATAGACCGTATTTGGGTTAGAATTTTTTGTAACTTTTCCCATATAACCACAAGGTATAATTATTTTATTTTTTTGTGTATTTTTTATTTTATTTTTGTCTGTGTATTTTTTTGTGTTATTAGCTGTTTGTTAAGAAGCAGATATGATCCGTGTGTTCGATATAAAAACAAAGTTCCTAAATTGATAAGAAGTTACGTACTCCACAATTTGTAATTAATTTGCGGGCGAATACCTATTCCTAGATTATAGAGCGGAGGGATAGAATCGGCTATTACTATATAGACCCTCGCCTAAACCACACAGCCTATACCAAACCAGGAAGTGTAGTGTCACATGACCCAAAGTTATACTGTTTATAATTAGGTACTAGTGACCCTTCCCGGCTCGCATGGGTACTTGGATTTTTTTTGGTATTTTTTCACACCTTAGGTTACATTATCAAAGTTTTCATACAGATCCCTAGGTTTTTGAAAATAATATATAACCTACCTTTGTTTATCAGGGAGAATGGTATTATTGGTGAATTAATTTTTCAAATCGGTCCAGAAAAAAAAAACAAGTTTATAAATGTATTATCAAAATACTACGTTAAGAAGTATAGAAGTTTCATACAAACTTTCATCCCCTATTTTATGCCCTTGGGGGTAGAATTAATCAAAATCCTTTCTTAGCGGATGTCTACGTCATAACATCTACCTGCATGCCAAATTTTAGGCCGATCCGTCCTGTGGTTTGGGCTGTGCGTTGATAGATCACTATGTCAGTCAGTCAGTCACCTTTGAGTTATATATATTTAGATGTAACAGCAGGTTACACGAGTGACTCCCATCCGCCCCGGTGGTCGTGCCCCGATGACGGGACAGTTGGGAAAAATTGATTCATCGATCCCGGTCACACGTATGACGTCAGCTACTGGCCGACATGTTTCGACCTCATCCGGAGGTCTTCCTCAGGGCAATGTGAATCGAGACGCGTGCATGAAGTAGTCTCGATCCGCACTTAAATATAGATACCTACTGATTACAGAATTAAATATCCTGCTTACCGAAATAATAAAATAAGAATTAAGAATAAGAAACAGTAAGGTATCCTTGTTAACTTTTCCATTTGAAGAGCTGATACAAATATTTCACAAATTAATTTTTACGTGTAAAGTATTTTAGGGTAATTACATAAATGATCCATTAATTTACAAAGGGCTTACCTTGCTGCTAAGTGAGGCCACTGTCGATGTCGGAAGCCGAAGCCAGAGCCATGCCAGAATCTCACCAGCACCCAGTTGGACTGCGCCCACGCTCGGTTCTGATACGGCCTAATCAGCTCTTCTATCATGCACATCTGTCTAGAGAAAAGTCACAATTAGTAAAAAGACTCAAAGTCAGAAGGATTTAGGTACTGTCGGCGTGCGCAGCCACGCAAGGTGCTCGCCAAAATGGCGGCCGATTTTTGGAAAGAATAGTATAAAATACCATGGAACAAGGTTCAAAAAGCTATGAATTCTATTTTTCTGCAAATTGGCGAATGCCAGCATTTAGGGAAAACAGTTTTTGCCGAAAGGGCAAGCAAGTCACCTTTTTTTTCGTGTTGGTGACACGGTCAAGTCATCTAATGGTAAGCGATTACCGTTGCCCACTGACAATTGCAACACCAGCGGCTGTTACAGGAGCGTGCGTTCCCGGCCTTTAAGGAGATGGAAGAACATGGGGAATGATTGGCCTTAAGTTGATGTTAAAACTCACTGTTTAAACGGCACCCGTTCTATAGCCCTCATGGTAACTTGCTGCGTGGCAAACGAAGCCAGCGTTTGAACTAGTGACTCTCTCGTACTAGCCAGTACTATCCGAGAGTCGGCAAACTCGGCGCAGAGGAATGATGCACAGGATACCACTAGCTCGTCCCATTCTGTAAGACAAAGGGTTCTTGATTTTCCGATTTTTGTCATCATCATCATGCAGCCGCAATAAGTCCACTGCTGGCTGGAATTTAACAGTGGGAGGCGGCCTGCATCAACCTTGGTCGTCCGTCGGTGCACTTGACGGTCCTTACTCACCACTGGAGAATGCCCTATCAGCTATCGGTTCTGCGCGCTATGCGCCCGGCCTATTACCACTTCAAAGAGCTATGAGCTATACTTTTGTTCTTTTACGAATCTTATTTTTAGCTCAGTCTCGTAGAGACCAATCTAGTTTCGTAAACACCAATCTAGTTTTAGATACTGAGTTATATCGGACGAAAAATAGTGCGAAGCTTCCCGAAAACTGCCTAGCCGAGGCGGATTCGTCCAAAGACCTCTTTGAAGCTGGAACTGCCTGCCTGGATCAATTTAATCAGGTAGACATATTGGTCTACAATTTCCAGGGTGGAGGTGGTGTTCAATATGGACATACGACAGGATATTCGAGAGTTGCGAAACTCCATTGAGTAGGAGCGATTCTGCCGACAACGATATCGTTGCAAAATAGAAGGTGAGTGATATACTAAAAAAATATTGCTAAGAAGTTCTAAATTACCCTACTGTTTGTGCAATAAACTACGGCCCTATGAATCCTCAGTGTGCCATTTAACCCGTCGTAAGTGTGATCAACTGGCACTTCTGGCACAGAAACAAGCACATATATCATGTACTTACCTTGTTTGTCAAACTGATAAGGATATAGTCTATGTTTCTGCAGCTTTTTCGAACTTGCTTGTTCGGGAGGCTGAAACGCATCAAGCCTGTTCGCGAGACGATACGTGATGGCCCTCGAAAACAACTTATAGACGTGGCTCAGGAGCGTGGTGGGTCTATAGTTCTTCAGAAGGGTATTGTCGCCTTTTGAAGATCAGCCACCACCTCCAGTTACATGTCAGTTTATCTGGGGTACGGTTCCACAAGGATCTTTGGTTTTTAATTGCCTGTCACGAGATAATCTACCGTGTTAGCCGTGTTAGCTGCTAAAGTTACCTGGTATTTGCTGAACCGGTACAGTGGGATGCATGTACAGTCGCAGCGTGTTACACATTTCCAGCATAGCGTCCACGTGGTATTCAGGCACGAAAGCGAATAAGGAATCGGCATAGTCCGTAGCCTCTGAAAAGCATCGCTGGTTGTTTAAACCCTCGATCATGGTAGCCGGTAGGTATTCGTGGTAGAGCCACGCTACCGGCAAAATGAATTGCTACTGCATGAATGGCCCGGCTCCTCCGGGGAAGTATCACACTCTCACAGAAAATCGACGTCTGAGTGAAGCTTTACCGCTTCTATGCTTCGTTCGGTGAGTGAGAGAGCCGGAGGCCCATCCTCCCCCCTCCCCTCTCCTCCCCTTTTCCTACTCCCAACTCCTTGAAAGGCCGGCAATGCACCTGTCACACCCCGGTGTAGCAGTTGTCCATGGGCAGCGGTGATAGCTTACCATTAGGTGACCCGCTTGTTTGTTTGCCGTCCTATATCATAAAAAAAAAATGGTGAGGCGAGATTCGTCATTCGACGAACTTTTGTAGCACCCTAGCTACGCTATTTAGGCGGCCACTAGACGCGGCATCCCTAGCCATACTGGAAGCTAGAGCGACTGCATCGTTTCCTCTACCTAGAATGGGTGCCGAACACGATACATAAGGCAAGAACAGAATCTCAAACGCTAGAGCTAGTACTCGTAGTTTTATTTGGAAATTTCATGCAGTTTTGGTCGTAGGAGGAAACGCTAGATGGCTATAGGTTGGTTTATACCAACCTATAATTTCGGAAATATTCAGGACACATATGGCTCAACTAATGAGCATGCTCAGATAAGGAGGACATTATACCTAGTTACAAATACATACATATTATCACGTCTTTATCCATTACGGAGTAGACAGAGCCCAAGGCCGGTATAGAAATCTTTAAGTGTTTCCTAATCCTACTTATCTAATACTAGCTTTCGCCCGCGGCTCCGCCCGCGTCAATGTCGATCCCTCGGGAATAGTACTTTTTCCCGGGATAAAAGGTAGCCTATGTCCTTCTCTGTACTCCAGAGAACTTGTATGCAAAATTTCATGATGATCGGTTCAGTAGTTACGGCGTGAAAGCGTAACAAACAAACAAACAAACAAACTCACTTTCGCATTTATAATATTAGTTAGGATTATAAATGCGAAATTTTGTTGGTTGGTTTTGCTTGTTGGTGGGCGTAAAGGTGGGATGGGTGGGACAGAATAAAAATTGTGATGGGTTGCTAGTCGCGTCGCCTATTGTCATGATTCTTTAGATTTTCACCCATTCCCTTGACCGGCTTCTACGGTCTGCACGTGAAGAGAAGCAGCTGGCACATTCTAGGTTTTTCTTTTCTTCCGGACCAGCATGTAAGAAAGGTCGCCTCCAAAAGCTAGTAGTGACTATTAACTCAATCAGACTACAGGTAATTAGCTAGTCATCATCGTCATCATCATCAGGTGTTTTTAGTCTTCACTGCAGGAGCATGACCCTCTCTGTACTACCGGAGCCATATTTGGCCAGAGCAGACAGAGGATTTGGCCTACACTCTCCTCGCTGGCCAGACGGGTTGGAGAGGTCTCATTGATATTTATGAGCTTTGTTTAGCTTGTATTTCCTAAGTCGCCCCTTACGACCTCCATGGGAAGACTAGGAGTGGTCCTATTCTACTCTGCCGGAAACCACACGGCAATTAGCTAGTGTAGATTGGTAACCACAGATCATAAGTAATAGAAATAAATAGATAGTACTAACGACTAGGCGCTCCAAGTTGAGTGTTGGAGCCGATTCTTGGTGTTGTGGCTCTCGACGTAGGAGTTTGTGGGCTGAGAAAAAAAGTGTTTAACACATTGATCGCCACTCATCCAACATTACAATTGTATTCTACTGTAATGGCGTTTTATTTTTAATTTTAAAGAGCTACACTGGGCTGGACGCTGGAGTATACAAAAGTACAACTGATACGAGACGATAAAATGTGTGTAATGTTAACAATCATATTAAATCATTTCACCGTGAGACTTTATATCAGTTGCTCTCGCGTGAAGCATAGAGAATACGGATGTGCAAAGGAACCCTATGATTCTCTTTAACTACTTCATATCAAAGGTTCATACGTTAGACAACATGCACGCTAAAATAAATGCTTATATTATACTAGCTGTTGCCCGCGACTTGTCCGCTGCAATTTCTGTTATTATGATTAAAGGGGAGGCCTTTGCCCAGCAGTGGGATACAAAAGCAGGCTTAATAAATGATTAATTAGTTTTTTTATTAGTATAGATGAATAATTTTCCCCCGTTTTAAAAACATTTTTATTGATACTTCGCTCCTATTGGTCGAAGCGTGATGTTTTATAGCTTAAAGCCATCCTTAATAAATGGACTATCCAACACAAAAATAATTTTCCAATTTGAACCAGTAGTTCCTGAGATTAGCGCGTTCAAACAAACATACAAACTCTTCAGCTTTATAATATTAGTATAGATATAGATTAGTATAGATATAGATTAGTATAGATATAGATTAGTATAGATATAGATTAGTATAGATATAGATTAGTATAGATATATATTAGTATAGGTAGTTTAGATATAGATTATTATTAAGTCGCGGGTGAAACCTAATACGACAGAAACCTATTACTGATAGACACAACGTATCGGTGTTATTAGTTTCTTACCTCTGATCCGAACTGGATGTGTATTCTAATTGTAGAGAAGCATAACTGGCACCTAGTAGAGAGCTTTTCCCTGGCAGAATTTCCTTACTTGCCACCTAAATAAAAGACGAAAAAGTATTTCTGTAAAAGTAACAACATCATCATCATCATCATCAGGTATTTTTAGTCTCCACTGCAGGAGCATGTCCCCCTTTTTGTACTACCGGAGCCATATTTAACCAGAGCAGACAGAGGATTTGGCCTACACTCTCCTCGCTGGCTAGACGGGTTGGAGAGGTAAAAAAAAAGTAACAACGCCTGTAAGCATTTAAAATGTTTATTTTATATCGCTATGAAAACAAATATCAAGCTGGAATGTGTGTCGTATGGCGTGGAGCATATTTTTTTTTGTAATGTCTATGTAGTTAGCTCCAAGTGAGCTTTCGCTACTTCACCGGGCGTTTGAGGCGAGGACAGAGTGCCCTCAGCCTAAATAGACAACATTACCAAAGGCCCAGGAGGGACTGACCTCGGCTTTGGGCGTTGACTGTGTGCGCAAGGCTTGGAGAGACGGCAAACTCTCATATTGCCTAATGGGCCGCGAGTATGTGCATGCATAGTCTAAAGGGCCAGTCTGAGAAACAATGGCAAAAGTCTTTGGAGAGTAGCAACTCTAATCTTTTGCCTTATGGGCGGAGCATATTTAGTTATTTACCGAAATTTCAAGCAAGCGGTAATAACAGCGCGGAGTATACCTTACGACGCGACGCAGACAAGCGCTTTTTTTTGCGATGGTATTATACACTCTGGCTTCGATCAAATATAATGGTAGATACACGATTCGCGCTCGAAAAGTGGCACCGGCAAAACTCGATTAGTGCGCACTAATCGAGTTTCGGTGCTGTTTTGTCCAGTTTAATAAACCGCGCTAGCATGCACACGTCTCGCGCTGACGAAGGTCAGTAAAAAGATGCAAAAACTACGCGCCAAAAGTGAAAAAGAAAATTGGTCATACTAGTGTCATACTTTCAGTATGTATTGTTTTTGTTGTTGTTTATATATGCTTGATGTTTTGGCTCGGGGACATTATTTAGGCTTCATTTTGTATGAGACTGCGTATCTAACATTATGCTGGTGCTATACTCGTAAAAAAATGCCAAATCATAACGGCACAAGGGCTGTCTTAATAGCGGACCACAGGCTCCGCCGCACCACAGCTGATATTGCAACCGGATGATGATTTATCTTTCGAAATCCTCGTTAAATATGCTCAATCCATTCCGATCACTGATCATGGAACCAATCTTGAAAGAGTAAAAAAAAAATGTATTTTTGCTCAATACGTGAGACAAGCTGATTCGGCTTATTATCAGAGATCAGATAAATATAGTAAATCTGTTTGTTGACTCGCGTAAAATCTATCTGGTCGCCTTAAATACACGGTGATCTTCGTGTCTGTTCACGTATTACGTAAGCATGATATCAGCTGTTTTTAACTACACCTTGTCAGCAAAAATAAGAAAAGTTCTGCCCCCCTCCCCCAACTTACTTAAACTTTAGTATTCATTTTCATTTTCACAAAACATGTTTCTTTATTTGGTAAAATGTTGCTGACATCATCACCTCTTAAAACCCCCGTCCCCGATGTCATCAAAAATAAGCTAATCTTAGACCCAAACCCCTTTCGCTTCTATATTTGAATGCTTCGTGGGTGGACAATCTATAATACCAGGCATCTTTGGAGACCTGTCGATTGATGAGGCGACCTATCAATAGAAGAACCTAACAACCTGATGTTTTCTCGCCTGGAAGATATTCATATTTTTAATATTCTGTTATTATTATTTAATTATTTATTTAGTTCATATATATTCAACTAGCTGTTGCCCGCGGCTCCGCCCGCGTTAATGTCGTTCCCTTGGGAACAGTAGAAATGATAAAAATTCCATATAAACCCCTGCCCCTTTGCTTTTTCCCCTTAAGGGGGAATTTAATACATTTCACCTGCATAGATCTTTAGCCCTTAAGGAAGGGATTTTGCCCATTTCACCTACACAGATATTTTTTTATTGTAATGGAGAACTTCTTATTGTCATTTGTCTAAATAAATAAAAAAAATCCATACAAACTTTACCTCACCTATTCTACCCCTTCAAGTGGAAATTTCGACCATTTTAACTACACAGATCTTTTTAATTGTAATGTAAACATATATACTTATTTTTATACTTCTATGTCCAGAAATAAGAAAATTTCCATACAACTCCCCCCCCCCCCCTTTATCCCTTAAGGGGGAAATTTTGTACATTTCATCTACACAGATCTTTTTTAATTGTAACCTAGAACGTATATACTTATTTTCATACCTCTAAGTGTAGAAATGGAAAAATTCCATACAAACTTTACCCCCTATTTACCCCTTCAAGGGAGAATGTTGTCTGGTTGACCTAAACAGATCTTTTTTAATTTTAATTGAGAACTTGCGTACCTACTTTCAAACTTCTAAGTCCAGAAATGAGAAAATTCTATAAAACTTCAACCCCTTTGATTTTCTAAAAACCCTTTCTTAGCTCATTTACATCATAAAAAGAATCCCTGTGCCAAATTTCAAGTTTCTGCGCACAGTAGTTTCAGCTGTGCGTTGATATATAAGTCAGGTTTGCCTTTGGCCCGCGGCTCCGCCCGCGTAAGTGTCGATTTCTCAGGAACAGTAGAATTACCCAGAATACATTAGTTTATGACTTTCAATGAAACACCTTAATATTGAATTTCAATTGAATAACTTCAAAAACGGAAAGTTTCATACTAACTTTATATCCCCGTTATATCCCCTTAAGGGATGATTTTTGAGAAAATATTTTACTCGTGTTTCATGCCTTTTAGTAAAGAACCTTCATGCTGAATTTCATTCGACTAACTTCAAAAATGGCAAAGTTTCATGCTTACTTTGCACCCCTAATTTACCCCCTTAAGGGATAATTTTTGAGTAAAATATTTTACTCGTGTTTCATACCTTTCAGTAAAGAACCTTCATGCTGAATTTCATTCGAATAACTTCAAAAACAACAAAGTTTCATACTAACTTTGCAACCCGTTTTTCCCCCTAAGGAGATGCATTTCCAAAAATCCTTTCTTAGTGCTCCCCTACGTTATAAAAGGAACCCCTGTGCAAAATTTCAAGTTCCTAACCCTTATAGTTTAGGCCCTGCGTTGATATGTCAGTCAGTCAGTCAGCTTCTCCTTTTTTTTAGTATGGATTACTATGGATAGTATGGATAGGTATAATGCTGTCGTATAATGATGATGAATTGACTTTGGATTTTAATTTTCTTATGTCACTTATTATTTAATTTTATTTTTTTGCTATATGTTTGCAGGCAAACTCATGCCTTGAGTTCATTCAAATGACGATAACTTTTTTTTTAATGAACCGATTTTGATGAAACAAACTTTAAATGTTAAACTGAGTTAAAACAAAGCAATTGGTGAAAGTTTGAAGTAAATCGGTTCAGTATTTTCGGAGATAATCGTGATCATACATACAGACAGACAGACAGACAGACAGACAGACAAGAAATTCCAAAAATTTTTTTTTGCTTTCTATTATTCTTTTTAAGTCTCCCTCTATCCATTTCAGACAAAAATTCGAAATGTACAGACAAAATATTTTTACTGTTTTATTATATGTATAGATTATTGTTATTAATATTTATTATAATTTATAATTTTATATTTCTTGTTTTGTAATCTATGTATTTTCTCACAAACAGAATCAGAATTTATAATTAAAATGGCGCCACCCTAGATTGCTTGTTTAAAATTTATGTATGTGACGTTTATATTCTAATTCAATTTAAAATTTTACTTTGTTTGATTGGTGTCCTCGAAAGACCAGACATTATGCTGAGAGGAGGCCATTTTGATATAGGCACAAATATGTTAATTGCTGAGAATTGGTAACATTGTTTTACCGTGTTCGTAATATATCAAATAAATATTGTTTCTTTCTTTCCCATGATCTATCGAAGTAAACGAAATTGTGATGACAATCTGATGTTACCTACTTGTATATGGGTAGCGTAGTCGGTGTCCGAGGCTAGTCTCAACGAGTGGAGAGCACCAGCGAAGTGCTTAGCCAGTTCCTGCTGCCTCTGCTTCGTCCAGATAGCACCGATCACCCAGCCCATTTGTAGAGCGCCTGATTCTAATTTTTCCTAAAAATATTGTTCTTCACTAATCTACAGTTTTTAGTTACTGGTAACTAAATTGGCTTCAAATAAGCGATCTTTATTTTAACACGAAAATATTACAGAATAAATGCAGGCATCACGTTCTTATTATTAGAAAAAAACATTGCCAAGATTAAACTCGACTCGTTAGAGTTGTTTAAAATAAAGTACAGTCAACAAGACAATTATTCCATACTAGCTTTCGCCCGCGGCTCCGCCCGCGTCAATGTCGATCCCTCGGGAATAGTACTTTTTCCCGGGATAAAAGGTAGCCTATGTCCTTCTCCGTGCTCCAGAGAACTTGTATGCAAAATTTCATGATGATCGGTTCAGTAGTTACGGCATGAAAGCGTTACAAACAAACAAACTCACTTTCGCATTTATAATATTAGTTAAGATACTTACAGAAAAATATAATATTTGAACTTATGAGTAACCGAAATACACACGGACGAGAAAAATATTGGAATCTTTACTTCTTTAATCTTACCTCTAAAGATGGAATAAAGATGGTCAAAGTCAAAGATTTTTATTCAAAATTACATATATTTATATATGTAATTTTGAATAAAAATCTTACGAATCTTGACGTTCAAAAAGAGATACATGTATCTCTTTTTGAACGTCATATTTTTATTTCTTATATGTTTTTTAATATATGCAAAATTGAAATACTACTAGCGTTTCGGAACGACCACTGGTGAGAAGAATACGCCGAAAGAAACTCAATCCAGATGGTGCTAAAATACCGACGTCTAAGTACAGGCTAATAATTTAAATTTGATTTTTATCCAAGCTCCATATGAACGTACGGAGATTATACGAGTAATAAGATAAATTGATGCTTAAAATTGTGCGAACATTATCAAATATTTCCAAGATAACCTTTCGCCGGTTCTTTCGATATGCAGTTCCAGGTTATGGACTTCCAGGGCAACCTTAATTAATATTTTTTTAGCATATTGATCAATCTCATAGTTTGCTTGAGAGATGGAGGTAGCGCCATAATATCTTACTAGCTGTTGCCCGCGACTTCGTCCGCCGCAATTTCTGTTTTTATGATTAATTAGTTTTTTATTAGTATTGATGAATAATTTTCCCACGTCATCAAATTTTTTTTTGTTGATGTTTCGCTCCTATTGGTCGCAGCTTGATGTTTTATAGCCTAAAGCCTTTCTCAATAAATGGATTATCCAACACAAAATAATTTTCCAATTAGAACCAGTAGTTCCTGAGATTAGCGCGTTCAAACAAACAAACAAACTCTTCAGCTTTATAATATTATTAGTATAGATTACCAAGAGACCCTTTCGCCGTTTGTATCGAGATGCATTTCCAGGTTATGAACTTCGGGCAACCTTAATCAATATTTTTTTTGTATATTGATCAATTTCATAGTTTGCTTGAGAGATGTAGCGCCATATATTATTTGGGTCATAAACCAGCATGTGCCAAAAAAGAAATATGAGAATGAGTGTAAGTATACAAAATTGTACTTGACTGTACCTCGTAGATTGATTTCGATCGCTCCAGCTCTTTTAGTATCTTTTCCATGAGTTGTCTCTTCACATCGTCGTGGCCAGTCCCAGCCTTTTTCTTTTCTTAAGCATATTAATTTTCCAAATTAATGAAATATTGATAGAAAAGGACTAGCTATGTGCGATAAATAGAAAAGGCTACAAATATAAAATTGTATAATTGAAACTAACATGAGATACGATACTCATATACAATGTACCACGACGTTTGAGTAAAGTTAGCCGGAGGACCATCCTCCACCTCCCCATGTCCTCCTCCCAACTTTTTGTTCATGGGCAGCGGTGATTACTTACCATCAGGTGATTCGCTTGCTCGTTTGCCGTCACATATTATATGATAGATTTTTGCTTAGTCCCGTTAATATATATACTTGTACACATGGGTCTTGCTCTTGAGTTCAGTATTTTTTTTTTTTTTTTTATAATAGGCTGTATTTCTATTTTTGTTATACTGGACAGTATAAAAGAGGTGCTTTACCGATTTCCTGTAGCCTCTTATAAAAATAATAAAAATAAAAAAAGACCCTTAAGTACAAATACATATATAGAATACTAGCATTCGCCCGCGGCTCCGCCCGCGTCATAGTCGATCCCTCGGGAACAGTACTTTTTCCCGGGATAAAAGGTAGCCTATGTCCTTCTCCGTACTCCAGAGAACTTGTATGCAAAATTTCATGATGATCGGTTCAGTAGTTACGGCGTGAAAGCGTAACAAACAAACAAACAAATAAACAAACAAACAAACAAATAAACAAACAAACTCACTTTCGCATTTATAATATTAGTTAGGATTAGGATACCAGCCGCTTTTCTTTCCGCGCAGATCGTAAAAGCCGATCGAGGGAATGGGCAAAAATCTGAGGAAGTTAGTAAGCAATGCGGCTAGAAACTCATCACTATTTGATTTAATTTTCGATCTCATGTACACCTACTCAATGTGGCTTTGGTCTTAAGGACATGAGCTCTGTCTACCCCGCAAGGGAAAGAGACGTGATACTATCAATCAATTTATTTCAAAAACACAAAACAATAGTTTAGTTTTTTTTTTGAAATGACTATGTAGATAGCTCCAAGTGAGCTTTCGCTACTTCATCGGGCGTTTGAGGCGAGGGCAGAGTGCCCTCGGCCTTTATAGGCAACATCACCAAAGGGCCCCCAGGAGAGACGAACCTCGGCTTTGGGACAGTTAACAGGTAACAACAGTTTGTCTGTTTGATATGGACATGCTCCCCGGAAATCCACCTCCTATACTATGTATGTATGTATGTAATGTTACGTACCATCATTCTGCAGATCGGTGGAGACCGTGTAGATACGGTACTCTATGTCGTGCAGACAATCGGCCATGTCCAGCTGGTTGTCTCTCAGCTCGCAAAGCTGATAAACAAAGAGGTTTAATGAAGCTGTCCTAGGACATCGAAAGGTGAAGACCTCTGTGGCCTAGAGATCATCATTCTAGGCTGTCACAGCGTAGGTCCTGAATTCGATCCCCGGTGAGGTCAAGATGGAAATTTATATTTTTCAGATTGACTTGGGTCTTGGCTGTTTATCTTTATACGTATATGCGTATAAATATATACGGACAAATCACACAGATTGAGCTAGCCCCAAAGTAATGCATGGGATGCTAGCTCAACGATACTATAGATATAACAAATACGCCAACCTGAAAAATTTGGCCCAATCTGAAAAAGAACATTTTCCATCTTGACCTGACCGGGGATCGAACTCGGGCACTCTCATGTCGCAGGCTGGCGTGTTAACCACCGCGTTACGTAGCTGTCAATAATCACAATCCAAATAGTAGCTGATAAAGTATCGTTAAAGGAAGTCTCGAACTTACTTTGTGGCTAGCTCAGTCTGTGTGATTGATATTTTAAGCTATTGCATAGCTTCTATCGCGGGCCTTGAGCGTGGAGACCGAATCCGGAAATTCCGTATCGAAAAAACCTAACACCCTCCACTCCGACCGGCACAGCGGTGATACTTTGACTTGGGTGTCGCGACAGGCTCGACGGAGTTACTGTTACTGTTACATTGAGTTAATTTGTAACAGTAAGTTAACTTAGTAAGTAAAGTTAACTTAAGTTAAATTAACTTTACTTGAGTTAACTGACAGACAGACAGACTGACAGACAAGCAGACAGACGAACAGCGGAGCGAAATTAATAGGGTCCCATTTTTACCCTTTGGGTACGGTTGGGTACAACGGTAACCATAAAAATGACAAAGATAAGGGCAAGTGCATTTGACGGAGACACATCTGCGTGTGCGTGACAGACTGTCATATGAATCAGATTTCCATCTTTTCAATTAAGTTGTAATAAAGGTACCTTCTCAGCATGCTTGATGGCAGCTCCATGGTACAACGCCAGTAAACCATCAAGCAGTCGCAAGTGAGCTGATCTGACATCTATGGATCCAGCACCAGGCATCATAGACCTTGCTCCTTTTAGCGCTAGTGCCGTTTCACCTGTTGTTCTAACGATAGACAAGGAGAGAATATAGAGGTATTAGGAAAGTGTATTCGAACGTAACTTTCTGGTATGATGATTTTGTAGGTCTTTCTCGGTAGCTAGCAGGTCTTCAGTTGCCTTTATTAATAAAAACTTTTTGACTTAAAAATTAGAATTAATCTAGATTTAATTCTTATCTTCATTGCTATAGTTACTGTTTTATCCAATAGGGGATCGGACAAGGTACGAAAAAAAGGTCAAATATTTAGTCCGCCTTTTATTATAAAAAATATTCGATCGTAATTTTTGCTTCGTCGATAACAATTTATTTATTTATTTAAAAAAATATGTACACAACATGGTCACATGAAAAAACATTTGCATTATAAATGAGTACAAAGGCACTACTTATTTCTTAAGAAATCTCTTCCAGTAGGCCTGTACCATTCTTATATATAGCGCATTAAAGTTCAGGAGTGGGGGCTGAATACGTCACTTGTTAGTTTAAAACGTACCCACGTATGATGTCATGCGATATTTTAAACCAATGTGTCTTCGTAAGTTTTTAAATAAGAAAGAACAAAAAGAAAAAAAATGCTATATCTATTGCTGGACAAAGACCTCCGGGGATTCTTCGTTTCATGGGAGGAAGCTGTCATACTCACCAATTGGTAGGTGGGTGGTGGCGAGAGAAGTTTCTTTGACTTTTTTATGATATGAGAAGAATAAACACGTGTTGGGTTGAGCTGTCATGTCAACACATTGTCACTTGAATTTATTTATTTACTTTTTGATTTATTAATAATACAGAGATAATAAGCTTTGGTTGTGATTTGTGATTTGTATTTGAATGTCGTTATAAATAGACCAAGTTTTTTCTTTATCGAATTCTCAAGAAATTATATAGTTACGAAAGTGTGAACTTCTATCCAAAATCCTCTGGTGTTGAAAAATGTTGAATTGCTATCTCTACATGAAGTAAATGTACCCTGAGAAGGCTATGCTGTATTTCCTCCAAGAATTAAACTGAAGAATCAAATTTTAAGAAAGAAAGTATCTTTAAGTGAGCTCTTTTAGTTCTGGAACCACAAGTCCTTGGACTGTTACTGGCTGGACACAGGCCTACCGCAAGGATTTCCTTCTTATGGGTTTTGCCATACGATTTGGGTCTTGGCATAGAAGATGAAAATGGAAAAAATCAGTTTGCCCAGCCGTGAGATAACCGCTGCTCAACACAGGCCTCTCCCAGGCTTCTTCTTTCTATGGATATACACTACGCTTCGCGGGCGGGTTGGCGATAGCAGTTTTTTTTTGGCTTCTTTCAATATTCTACCTAAATAGTTTTTATTTTATCACTTGTTTAATTTTAATTTTAATTATACTTTTATTTTAATTTTAATTAGTTAGTTTTTTGGCTTCATATACCTGCTAATTTATGTTGTCTTTACCAAACCCCACACTTAATCCACAAGTTCCCCTCCCTTTATCCCTCTCCTTAGATAGCCTCCAGAGATGTGAAGAATGTGTTCAGCCTCGCTTCTTCAGAGGAAGAAGAGGCCTCAATATTCATATTGCAAAAAAACACAGAGCTGCTGTTTCGTCTTTGACTGATAGTAATGGCAGGCAAAACGTGGATATTCCCTATCCTGTTCAGTCTGCTACTACCCAAGATGCTGCTAGCCATACCGATCTTCCTCTGTGGAAAAAGCTGGGTAGGTGCAAAAAATGTATGCCTATTGTTAAAAGAATCCCTAGGGGCGCAAGAATAACTGTTGCAACTGCCCTAAAAAAAGCAATCGATAAAGTAGTTTTGATTAATGACAAAGCAAGTTGGGAGCAGTTGCTACTTTTTGCTTTTAAAGTCTTACATGCCCCTAAGGAAAAGGGTAGTGATGTTTCACTTACTCAGACCATTAAAAATAACTGCACCCTCCATACCGTGTCCTCAGATGTTATTTCATATGGCCACAACAGCAATAGAACTCCCCGAGGCGAAAATACGGAGTACAAAATCAAAAAAATCGAAAGCAAAGTTAATGATGGTGATGTAAGGGGAGCCGCTCAGCTTATTTTCTCAAGTGATGCTCTTGCTCCTGATACGGAAGATACTTTTTCATCTTTAAAACAAAAGCATCCTCAGCCTCAACAGTCAACTTTTCCAATTACATTACCTGATCCTCCGTTACTTTCAGACCCGGCTCTTCAAATCACAGCAGATGATGTAATTAACTCTTTAAACAGTTTTAAGAGTGGCTCGGCTAGTGGACTAGATGGTCTATCAGCTCAGCATCTTAAGGACTTGGTGGGCGGGGTTACGGGTGATTCTGGGAGGACTCTCATCCAAAGCTTAGTCTCTTTAATTAACCTGATGCTCTCTGGTAAGGTGCCAAAAGAGATAACGAAAACTTTGTATGGTGCTAACCTAGTTGCCCTGGTTAAAAAGGATGGGGGCATTCGACCTATTGCAGTGGGATGCACTTTCAGACGACTCGTCTCTAAGATAGCGTGTAAAAAAATGGCTCCCACGTTAACCGCATATTTCCAACCAAGACAATTTTGGTTTTGGTATTAGAGGGGGTTGCGAAGCTATTGTACACGCAACGAGAACATTTCTCAATTCAAACGAGTGCCAAGTAATTTTGAAATTGGACATATCCAACGCTTTTAATTCAATAGACAGGGGAGTTTTTTTAAGGGAAGTTAAAGATCAGATTCCAGGCCTATATCCGTATCTCTGGCAATGCTACTGCTCACCTTCTGATGTTGTATATAGAGACCGTGTTATTAGTTCTTCAATTGGCTGTCAGCAGGGAGACCCTTTAGGTCCTGCAATTTTTAGTCTAGGTATAAATTCAATCATATCTAGCCTAAATTCACCCCTGAATGCATGGTTTTTGGATGATGCTACGATTGGAGGTTGTGTAAATTCTGTGAAATCAGACCTAATAAGACTGATTGAACGCCTCAAACAAGTAGGATTAAATTTAAATTTTAATAAGTGCGAACTCTTTATAAATGATAAAGTTCAAGGATTAAACAGCTTTGAAATTCACTCTCTTTTTCAGGAGATAACCCCTGGAATTAAACTTTTAACCAAAAGCTCTCTTCAAATTTTAGGCACGCCACTTTTAGAAGAATCAATCCCAAATTACATAGATGAAAAAGTATCTAAATTTCAGCAATCATCCGACCTCTTATTTCAAATAAATGCACATATGGCTTTCTACATACTTAGGAGTTGTCTTTTTGTGCCAAAATTTACTTATGCCTTGCGATGCTCACTCATGTGGAAGCATCAAGAACAACTCACAAAACTGGACGAAGTAATTCGGGAGACACTAGAGAAAATTTTCAATTGTCAAGTTACAAATGAAACATGGAAATTTGCTTCTCTCCCAGTTCGTTTTGGTGGCATCGGAGTACGCAAGGTATCTGCAGTGGCTCTTCCTGCGTTTCTTTCTTCTGTTCACGCCTCTTTGTCATTATGCGGTAAACTTCTACACTCAGCAATGGGTTCCGTTGACATATGCGGCGTGAGCGAAGCGAAAGACGTTTGGAGGTCAAGTGTTTTGGATGATTTCCCAGTAAATGTCTGTTCACAGCGACTATGGGATAATCCTCTTTGTAAAGATATTCAAGAAGAAACCATTGCATTTTGTGACAGCGCGGAAGATCGATCGCGTCTTTTGGCGTTATCTGAGAGGGAATCCGGACACTGGTTACAAGCACTTCCTTCTGCACATGTTGGCTCCCTTCTAGATAATTGCACTTTTACACTCGCCATTGGCCTCCGTTTGGGTGTAAAATTAAATCAACCACATTTATGTCACTGTGGTACAGCTGTGGATGGTTTGGGTCATCATGGTCTTGCTTGCATTAAAAGTGCTGGCCGAATTCCACGTCATGCCTCACTAAACGACATAATTCGTAGAACTTTAGCAACTGTCAATGTTCCGTCAGTTTTGGAACCAAATGGAATCTTCCGCACCGATGGCAAGCGACCAGATGGTCTTTCTTTAATCCCGTGGCGGCAAGGCAAATGTCTAGTTTGGGATGCCACTTGTGTAGATACTTTAGCTCCATCCCACATACCAGCTACTTCCAGCCAAGGCGGAGCAGCTGCCTGTGCTGCTGAAGCTAGCAAAAAGCGAAAATACGCGGGATTGACCGACAGCTTCATATTCTTGCCTTTTGCTGTAGAAACTTTGGGTCCCTGGGGCACTGAAGCCAAAAAATTCTATAAGGAATTGACAACACGTCTCATCGAGGCAACTGGTGATCCAAGAGCTGGCAGTTTTTTTGCACAACGTATCGGACTCGCTGTGCAACGGGGAAATGCTGCCAGCATTTTGGGTACTTTGCCTCGATGTGGTGCGTTGGAAGAAGTTTTTTATTTGTAAGTTATTTATAATTTTTTATTTTTATGTTGTTATTAATTATGTTTAATATTAAGTTAAAAATATAATCCCATTAATATATTAGTCAAAATTATTTTAATAAATTTATTTAAGTCAAAAAAAAAAAATATTGTTAAAAAAGAAAAAAAAAAACGAATCGAATATTTTTGAATGATCTATAAGACGTCATATTTAAAAAAAATGAAACGTTTTTGTTACGCCGTGGTGTTGCAGTTGTCCATGGGCAGTGCTGATCGGTGACCATCAGGTGACTCTTGCTAGTTTGCCGTCCTATATCATAAAAAAGTCAAAGAAACTTCTCTCGCCACCACCCACCTACCAATTGGTGAGTATGACAGCTTCCTCCCATGAAACGAAGAATCCCCGGAGGTCTTTGTCCAGCAATAGATATATATTAATGTTGATATTATCCTAAAATAACGTCACTTCGTCGTTCACCTGTTAGGCATAGGTGGCATCTGCGGGTGCATGAACCGAGCCATCGAGGATATGACCTGCGGCAGCGTCGCCAAGCCTGGGGAGCCGGCAGCCATGTCGCTCACACCTGAAAAAGTACCTTTATTACTTGTGTTACGTCCCGTTCTAGTTCCATTTTCAGTGACTGAAAAGGCTTGTTTCCTAAAAAAAGCGGCAAAGTGCGAGACGGACTCGCGCACGTAGGGTTCCGTACCGTTATCTATAAAAATGGCAAAAAAATCATGCCTGTTGTATGGGAGCCCCCCTTTAATATTAATTGTATTTTTATTTCAATATATCGTGATTTTGAACCCCCTAGCTATATTGAAATATTGGAATCAGAATCCCTAATGGAATTCAGAATTCCAAGAAAAAAAGGTAAAAACCGAAAAAAAAAAATTGGCTCTCCATAGAAATTCGTCCAGCTGATCGGCGACTTTGTATGGGAAATCCTAATTATTTTTTTTTCAGCTTTTTTTCTTGCAGTTCTATATTTCATTAGGAATTCTGATTCTGAGATTTAAATTAAGCTAGGGGGTTCAAAATCACGTTGTATTTATATTTAAAGTGAATATATAATTTAATATTCTGTAAATATTTCAAGCGTCTACCTGTTGCCGTTTTTAATATCGAGCCAAAACAAGCAAAATAATCACGTTTGTTGTATGGGAGCCCCTTTAAATATTTATTTTATTCTATTTTTTAGTATTTGTTGTTATAGCGGCATCAGAGATAGATACATCATCTCTGAAAATTTCAACTGCCTAACTATCACGGTTCATTAGATACAGCCTGGTGACAGACGGACAGACAGACAGATAGACAGACAGACAGGCGGACAGCGGAGCGATATTAATAGAGTCCCGTTTTTACCATTTGGGTACGGGACCCTAAAAATACTATATGAAATAATTAGTCCGTTTGGTAGATTATTGAAAAATATTTGACATATTGTTTCTTTTGTCAATCAAATAAAAATTGATAAAGATATAGCCCGTTAAAGTTCCGCGTGACGTCACTCTCCGGTACAGTTTTTACCGGCGTATTGCGTCATGAGCCCCCACTCCTGAACTTTGATGCGCTTTATCTTAATCAGCTTTTGTTTGATTGAAAAAAGAAAAAATACGTATCTAATATTTTACGAAAATCTATTTGACGGACTAATTATTATAAATGGTATTTTTTAGGAAACAAGCGTATTAGGTAACCATATTATGCTTTATAAAATAAATAAAAAAGAAAACTGGCAAAGTGAGAGTTGAAATTGCAGACGAAGCACTCCGTACCATACAACATTTTTTTAAAACGCTCAAAAACACGTTTGTTGTATGAGAGCTTCTCTTAATTTTTCATTTAATTTGTATTGTTCATTATTATAGCGAGCGGCAGTAGAGAGAAAATTACAAGTCTATATAACTATCTCTCTACTAATCTGGATCCCTCGCTGCTTCGTTCCACTCTGGATTTAAAAAATCCTCACCAAAAAGTATTATGTTAGCCCCTTATAGCACAATCTACTATCTTTGGTGCAGCTGGTGAAGCACAAAGGGCACGAAAGGAGGTGCAACATAGTCTGGTCGTCATGACCACACCGACATTGAATTTCCGCCTGTTGGATAATAAAGCCCCATTTAGCCAGGTTGTGTCGGCATCGACCTACCTCAGAGTGGAGGCGATTAAAGCTCCGCACTGACAAGCTTCCGTGTAGCTCAAGGAAGCTTGTACCTTCAGATTAATATGACTTTAAAATAAGGGGGTTATGGTTTGTTTTATTTTTGCTACAACATATAGATATCGTCAGATCAATATATTCTCAGTTATTCCTGTATTGTTTCCCTCCAAATAAAAAAGAGCTGACCACGCACGAGGATACACTGGCGATGTTTTTGGACTTTTTTGTCTGCCCTTTTGTTACCCTCCAAACCCCTGACGTCATGTTCAAAACGTCATATTAGTGCAATACACAATTGTTGGCATGTTATTAGCCCAGCATGAATTGGACGCGCTCTCGAGTATTATCATGGGACTATTATTTCTGATTAAAATTTTTGAGACCCCCTAGCTGCTTTCCCCCAGGTGAAATGAAGTGTCATAGGTATAACGTCTTTTTCTTTATACTTCCTTTACGGTTCATTAAATACTGTAGGTACCTGCCCTGTGACAGACAGACGGACGGACGGACGGATAGCGGGGGCAATAGGGTGCCGTTTTTACCCTTTGGGTACGGAACCCCAGACCCTTGTAGGCTCTTATAGTAAGGGCTAATGTTGATAGCGCAATAGCATATAACCGTGTGGTTTCCGACAGAGTAGAAAAGGTGCACTCCTAGTTTTCCCATGGAGGTCGTAAGAGGCGACTTAGGAAATACAAGCTAAACAAAGCTCATAAACATCAATAAGACCTCTACAACCCGTCTGGCCAGCGAGGAGAGTGTAGGCTAAATCCTCTGTCTGCTCTGGTAGTACAGAGAGGGTCACGCTCCTGCAGTGGAGACTAAAAATACCTTATGATGATGATGATGATAAATAGCATAATAATTGATAGCATAGTACGGGCTAATGTTGATAGCCTTTAACCTGACAAAATACTAATTACAGCACAGAAACACACTACGTTCAAAGAGAATGTTGATCTTCTGTCATTCTGGAAGAAATAAATCGACGAAAGACTTCGAATGTGTAATAGAATAACAGCGGCGCTTGATCATACATATTCGTCTAAATATACTATGCTATTCTATTATAGGTATAATAAGTACATTTGATTCCGTTTTAAATCTACCCGCCCTCCAAGTTGGAGGTCGTGTAGATTTAAAACGGAATCAAATATACTTATTATACCTAATATTATGTAGGTATTGTTACTTTACACGCCCTCCAAGTTGGAGGTCGTGTAGATTTAAAACGGAATCAAATATTATATTTATATACTTTATTTATACTTCATATATTTATTGTACCTGATATTATGTAAGTAATGTTACTTTACAATCTGTGCTAGTAAATAAAAAGGTTTAAGTCCAAAATATACTTTTTATAATGATATAAAGAAACTTATTAAATAGTGATGGGTAATTTAACATAAGGCTACAGTACCATAGACCACATCCATACGCTGCGGCAGGTTATACAGAAGACCAGAGAGTATAACCGGCCATTATGCTTAGCGTTTGTGAACTATGAGAAAGCCTTTGATTCGATCGAAGTATGGGCCGTGCTTCAGTCCCTTCAGCGATGCCGCATCGACCATCGGTATATCGAAGTGTTGAAGTGCTTATACAGAAACGCCAGTATGTCAGTTCGAGTACAGGAGCAGAACACGAGGGCTATACCATTGCAGCGAGGCGTAAGACAGGGAGACGTGATATCTCCGAAACTGTTTACCGCTGCTCTGGAGGATGCCTTCAAGCTCCTGGAATGGGAAGGACTTGGCATTAACATCAATGGCGAGTATATTACTCACCTTCGATTTGCTGATGACATCGTTGTTATGGCGGAGACGCTGGAGGACTTAAGTACTATGCTCAATGACCTCAACGGAGTTTCCCAACAAGTGGGCCTTAAAATGAACATGGACAAGACGAAAATAATGTCGAATGTCCATGTTGTGCCTTCACCAGTATCTGTTGGGAACTCCATCCTTGAAGCTGTGGACCAATATGTCTACTTGGGTCATTTGATCCAGGTTGGAAGTTCCAGCTTTGAGGACGAGGTCTTTCGTCGAATCCGACTCGGCTGGGCAGCGTTCGGGAAGCTCCGTGGTGTCTTCTCGTCCAAAATACCTCAGTGCCTAAAGACGAAAGTCTATAATCAATGTGTGTTACCAGTGATGACTTACGGGTCCGAAACGTGGTCCGTTACTATGGGCCTCATAAGAAAGCTTAAAGTCGCTCAAAGAGCTATGGAGAGAGCTATGCTCGTTCTTTCTCTGCGAGATCGAATCAGAAACCAGGAGATTCGTAGGAGAACGAAGGTCACCGACATAGCACAGCGGATTATCTCTTTGAAGTGGCAGTGGGCGGGGCACATAGCGCGTAGAACCGATGGTCGATGGGGCAGAAGGGTTCTCGAATGGCGACCACGTATCGGCAAGCGCAGTGTCGGACATCCACCAACCAGATGGTCGGATGACCTCACTAAGGTCGCAGGAAGGCGCTGGATGCCAGCCGCTTTCAACCGGTCGTATTGGAAATCCTAGGGGGAGGCCTATGTCCAGCAGTGGACTTCTTGCGGCTGACATGATGATGATGACGATGATGAATTTAACATATTTCGCTATCGTAATAAACAGACTTTTATTTGGAATTTGTCGATAAGTTTGTATTCAAACACAACATACAAAAAAATTGCTTGTTCTTCTATAACTACGAACTCTGTGAGAGTCTGCCGATGCGAGTAATTACAGGAACATCAAAAGATTCTTTATGTTCAGTACATGATGTTCCATAAAAACAGCGCCGCCTAAATACCGCGTAATAGCTGAAACATAAAGCGAAATGTCGCGTATACGAAATTACTTTGAACGTGGAAAATTTCTTAGAAAATTTATATCTTTTTCAAGCTCCATACCTATTTCTTAGAAGAATTTTTATGATTTTAGTACAAAAGTTTATATTTTAAGAGTGTACTGCATGAAATTGTGAAAATTGACGTGTTTTCCAATCTAGTGGAAAAAAATTGTCAGTTTCATACAAAAATGTTCGACCGCCCGGTCGATTTTGTATGGGAAAGTAAAAAAAAATTTTAGTTCCCAGCATTGGTCCCATAGGAAAAGTTGTTCATATCGACGGGCTGAATCACCCCTTTAAGGGTTTCGAACAATAAAAATTTCGCCATGTATACATAGAACTGAAACTCATTTTTTTTAATACGTCATTAATCGTATACCGCAATTTACCTTTCATTAAATCAACTCAATATAACAAGAACTTTTATATTTTGTTACTTGCTGCTACGGAACCCTTCATGGGCGAGTCCGACTTGCACCTGGCCGCTTTTTTACAAATTATTAATTAAACGTGTAGGTACGATTTCAAAAAAATTGTTGGTGGAATGCGATTATTCTATTGATGATTTTTAATTACATGTTTCATCATCATCATATTAGCCGCAGGAAGTTCTTGCGGCTAATCCTTGCTCTCTCATTACAATTCTAACGTTGAACGGCACCAAGGATTTGTAATGAGATGATTTATAGCTACGAATAAGTTATAAGGTTAATATAGACAATCTTACTGAATTTTTAATAACTGAATTTCACTGTAAAAAAAAAACTGATGTTTGTGTTAAAAAAGGTTAAGTAGGTTTTTAATTATGTAAAAAAACCTAAAAATATATTTCTCAAATTACATCTTCGAATAAAATACAATGTAATGCTGTTTATGAATAAATGAATTGAATGATTGAATTGAATCTGTTGAAAATTTTATGCTAACAAAGGGTAAGCCGTAGATGCTATAGAACCTCCAGCCTCACCTTGTAAATGTTTTAATACGTTAATACGTTTTTCCTACTAAAATACGTGAGTTAAAACATTTTGTTTAATATTAAAATGATATCTCGCGTAACTTTTAATAATATTACCGGTAAAGTCTTTTGTAATAAAGAAGAACCAACCTGTGTCTATGCCTCCCGCCCTGTTGTAGCTGGGCTCGAAGCTCTGTATAAAGGGGTTGTCCTCCCCCAACACGCTGATGAGGTCTTGACTGCCATCAAAATGTCACAATTACTCTAATTTTACGTGTTAAAGTTTACTTACTATTGTGCCTGCGAACAAGCAAACAAAAGCCCGACTGCCATAAAACATAACCTCTTTTTAACGAGGTGGGGAAAAATATAGATTTTTATGCTAGAATAGATGCGTTTAGTCCGCAGAGCGTGTTAAAGAAATATCATACGAGTACATACACTCGGCAATCATAGTAGTTGTGCCCGCGACTTCGTTTGCGTACATTTTTATGGGGGCCACATCTTATCAGAACTAGAGAAAAATATAAGTAGCTTATTCTATCTGTGTCCTTTACGTCTAAATATTTATCTACCAAGTTCCATAAAATTCAGTTAATTCGTTGGAACATACATACATACATCCATACAACAATTCTAAAAATTATCAATTTCGTCAGTATAATTTAGACCTACAGCATAAACAACGATATCTCGGAAAACAAAGTAACTTACTCCATGACCAACCCTTACAGATTTATTATTAGCATTGATGATGGAAGAAATTGAATACTAATTTTATATTTAACTAGTTATCGCCCGCGGCTCCGCCCGAGTCAATGTCGATCCCTCGGGAATAGTACTTTTCCCGGGATAAAAGGTAGCCTATGTCCTTCTTCACACTCCAGAGAACTTGTATGCAAAATTTAATGATGATCGATTCAGTAGTTACGGCGTGAAAGCGTAACAAACAAACCTACAAACTCACTTTCGCATTTATTATATTAGTTAGGACTAGCGGCCCGCCCGGCTTCGTTCGGGTAGAAAGATATTTAATTCTTTAGCCTCATCAGGGGTGATGTAGGATTCTAATGGTAATTTTTTTTTTCAAATCGGTCCAGTAGATTCGGCGCGTATTCAATGCAAAAAATAATCATATCTTTCCTTTATAATATGAGTGTAGAAGTGTAGATTAACTAACATTTTCTTTTATTTGGCCCTCAAACTTCATTCAGAAGCTTATTTTAGCCAGCATCTAGTTAATCTACGAGTTATTCTTGTGTATCAACGAAATCATGGTGTAGTTCATTTCGCTGATTTGACGGACCCCTGGCGACAATTCCCACGAATCCACTAGTTTGATCATATACGATGCAGTATGGCCCTAGTAGTACAGAGAGGGTCGTGCTCCTGTAGTGGAGACTAAAAAGGACCTGATGATGATGATGATGATGAAGGCGAGCAAACACTGCCCGCTAAGTAAATCTCACTACAGCCGCACCATGATGACACTTTATTTTAGTTATTCCACACATTTTTCATAAACATGGGCATTTATAACACCAAATTACACCGACTTCACAATAAAAATTGAAACAATTTGCAAAATAATCCAAAACAAAAACCGCGCAGTCCGTAGAAATTCCCGCCAAGAACTCGCTATAACTGTCCCACCTGTTACCTAAATTATTATTTTTTTCTTTTAAATTAACTTGAATACATACAGCACACATAACAATAAATATATATTTTTAAAAACCTATACTGTCCCACTGAAACGAAATGTCTTATATCGTCATCATCATCATCAGGTCTTTTTAGTCTCCACTGAAGGAGCATGACCCTCTCTGTACTACCGGAGCCATATTCGGCCAGAAGCAGTTATAGGATATAGGCATACTTAATTATCAATCACTCATTACTTGTCGTTATCATACGTACCTACACTGTATCATTTATTTTTTTGGTAGTGTATTTATTCCGCAAGTAAAAGTGAGCAGTTTTCCAGCTTTCATATTCTTTTATTAAAAAAGAAATATGCACGCAAATCGTACAATGTTTCGTTAGGGAGTTCTTTATTTGAATTAAGTTTTAGATTTTTTTTTTTTTTTTTTTACAAAATTTGAATTAGGCATTTGTCTCCCATCTCACCTGATGGTAAGATTGTTTTGCAAATTGCTTCTAGTGGACTTTATAATGCGAAATCGGTGCACCTCATTTGTTGTTATAAATTCCCATATTTAGGAATAATGTATGGAATAATTAAAATAAATTGTAGGGCTGGTTTGAGCTGGTGTTTGTCCACCTTGCTGCGTTGTCTATGATTAAGCCAGTGGAGTCGTGTGTATTGTCGCCACGCTCCGAATAAACGCATCGAAACAAAATGAAATAAATCACCCTTACTTATTTGTCACCATTATTTGATATACGAGTACATATATCCAGATTTTGGAAATTAAGGTGGAATTATGAATCTCACATGCACTATCTAGGTACTTATTCCGCAACAATAACTACAATGCTAAATGGATCTAAATGAACGCCAAACGGCGGCATCTTGTAGAATGTTAAATTAGTAATTATTGATTGTTGTCAGTACGTTTTTAGGTCATATCTTGTTAATTAATCACGAAAAACATGTCTAATAGTTATTAGTAGTATATAATAATATTGGGGTTTACTACAAGGAATATTCTCGCTTATAATTGAGGTGGTAAATTTCGGCAAAAGAGTGCCAGCAAAGTCGTGGATACTTTGTGTAAAACTTTATTTTAGACATAGAAAGAAGACAGTGCTTTATGTGAATCATAGTACATGTTTTTCATATAAAAGAAATATTAAATTCAAGACTAGTGTTTTATTAAATACAAATCTTACGTAAATTTTGTGACACCAATAAAATTATAACGATATGGGGCAGCGCATTATCACTAACGTTGAACGGCACCAAGGACAAGGTCGACACAACATGTCGATTGGATGACTACGATGAGCTTCCGCTCGACGAACTAGATGGCGCTGAACATTTTTTAAAACGCGCTATCAGAGTTTTTTCGTAGAAACATATGAAGATCGCGGAGCTACAGAATCAGTGCCATCAGGAGGGTCTTAACTGACTCGACTGAACAGCGAGTGATGAACTCGGATATGAATCTCTGTGATTCCACTCCACTCGCTCGCAGGTCAACTATCGCAGACCTGCGGGATGAAGAACTGACGCTGTTTTTTTGGCCAATTTTATATAAAATTAATTACTGTGTGATCATAGAAGTATGAAGTCTCTAGAAGCAGCGTATTACTTGATACGTCTTGTAGCAGATACCCTTAAAAGAAGCGTATACTGTACACTAGGCCTCAGTCCTCTGACGCCTGTCGAGGGGTATGTAACAGAGTGGAATTTAATGTTTAAAATTATAAACATGCCAATTTCTGAAGTTCTGTCCTTCTAAAATACTAAAATTAGTATTATAGTAAACTATCGCGCTGGCACTTTTCACATTTAAGTAATGCAAGTTCATGTTATTTACAATATTATAAACATATTTATCCTCCATTATAAACGTCAAATTCCATTGTCAGTGAAAGGCGGAAAGACGCTGTGGGATCCTGATGTTATTTAAATAAAAGTGGACTGTTTGAGGATAGCTGGTGTAATATATAAATACATTTACAACAAATGCGACGCGCCTACAGCCGCGGTGGTCAAGCGAAGAGAATATTTTTGTGTAGATGGCGGGGTCCGCGGCCGGAGCTTCCTCGACCCCCGATCCCCGCAGCTGATCCTTGGCAGGTGGGGCGAAACGTCACGACATACTCCCCCCGTTGAAGAGGCTGGATCTTCAAATGTCAGAAGAACCTGGAAGTGGGCAAATATTGTTAAAGGCCCTTCGGATGGTTCCCTTTTTTGTCCTAATGTCAGCAACCCGAGAGACGTGATCATTGCCCGGATAAACCTTGATCACACGACCTAGTGACCAAAGCAACGGTGGAAGAGCTTTCTCCTTTATGAGAACTAAGGATCCTTCCTGAAGATCTTCATTTGAGTTCTGCCATTTAGTTCTCTGTTGAAGCAGTGAGATGTATTCAATGCTAAATCTTTGCCAAAAATGCTGCTTTATGAGCTCTACTCTCTTGAATCTCTCGAGACTTGAAATGTTTCTCTCTGTTACTTCCGGATGTGGTATCGACAACAGTGGCCGTCCAATAAGGAAGTGAGCAGGAGTTAAGGGACAAAAATCGAAGGGATCAGAACTTAAAGGAGTAAGTGGACGCGAATTAAGAATGGCTTCTACTTGTGTCAAACATGTGGACATTTCTTCATAAGTAAAGTTAGTTAATTGAAGTAATCTCCTAAGATGGTGCTTTGTAGCACGCACAGCGGCTTCAACTAAGCCATTAAAATGGGGTGTAAAAGCAGGTATGAAATGAAAATTGATACCTTCCTGTTCGATATCAGCTACTACATTACATTCTATCAAGAAACGCTGTAATTCATTACTGGCACCGACAAAATTGGTGCCATTGTCAGATGTTATAGTTCGAGGTTTTCCCCTACGAGCCACAAAACGTTTAAGAGCAGCTAAATAGGCCTCTTTGGTAAGGTCTGTAACGAGCTCCAGATGTAAAGCTTTGGTAGCTGAGCAAACAAGGATGCATATGTATGCCTTACTAAGTTGGCAACCCCTACCCTTACGATTAGCAATCATCACAGGCCCTGCATAATCTGCAAAACAGTGAAGAAAAGGATAGACTAACTCCGTTCTCGATTGTGGCAGCTGCCCCATGATTGGTTGAACACAAGAAGATTTGAACCTAAAACATTTCAAGCAATGTTTAGTAATGTATTTGGCTAAATTCTTAGCACCTAAAGGCCAATACGTCTGACGTATATTGGACACCAATAATTGTGGTCCAGCATGTAATAATTTTAAATGATACATATGAAATATGATCTTAGTTACGTGATGCTTGGCACATAGAAGAATAGGATGCTTAACATCATAACTATAAGGTGAATTATCGAGTCTACCGCCGACACGCATGATGCCATTTGAATCCAAAAATGGAGAAAGTGATATTAATCTGTTCTTCTTTGGCAATGACTTATTCAATTTAAGAGTTTCATATTCATCTGGGAATATTTCCTGCTGAGCAGTACGTATAATAAAGTTGTGTGAATTATTTAATTCTTCACATGAAAGATGATTTGTATATTTTTTATTTTGATTTCTACAGTTGTATATAAATCTTTGTAAATAAGCTATAATTCTTTGTAAATGTGTAAATTTAGAATATTTTTTAATTAAATTTGTAAATATGTTATTTATCTGTGATTCATCGGTTTTATTGTTATTGTGAATAGTTAAGCAAGAAGCGAGGTCTGGCAAATCATGTTTTGAGGTATTATTGGGGAATTTTGGCCAATCATGTTCACCCTTGCGTAAGAAAGATGGACCAAACCACCACAACGACGAGTTGCTGATAAGATCAGCCTTCACCCCACGGGAAACTAAATCCGCCGGGTTTTCTTTAGACGGTACGTAACCCCAAACATAACTACCAGTAATTTCTTGGATCTCGTTCACTCTATTACGCACAAACTGTTTAAGTTGATTGGAAGGCGTTGACAGCCATCCCAACACAATTGTGGAGTCACACCAAAATTTACATGATTCAATATTAATAGTAAGAGAAGTTATCACCTTTTTATACAATTTAGCACCTAAAAGAGCTCCACATAATTCAAGGCGTGGAATAGTAACATTTTTAGCGATAGGAGCTATTTTATTCTTAGAGATTAATAGTTGGACGTGAACTTCTCCTGATTGAGAAATCGACCTAACGTAGGCGCATGCACCGTAAGCACTTTCCGAAGCGTCTGTAAAAATATGAATCTGTATTGACTGTGAGGGATGCTGAAGCACCCACCGAGGTATCTTTAAGCTATTCAGTGATGGTAAAGTATTTGCAAATGAAGACCATAATTCAAATATCTCGGATGAGACCTCATCATCCCACGCGCATTTGTTTATCCATAACCTTTGCATTATTAATTTTGCCACTACAATGCATGGGCCCACGAGACCCAAAGGGTCGAATATTTGACTAATAACAGAAAGAATGTGACGTTTTGTTACGGGTGATTGTAACTTAATATTGATTGAAAAGGATAAAGTGTCTGTGTTACAAAGCCAGTGAACGCCTAAAGTTTTGAAAGGTGTGTTATCATTGTTACTTGAAAAATCTAAAATATTATTAGAATTCCCAATAGAATTGTCTGATATTAATTGATTAAGAATCTGAGCATTATTGGATTGCCATTTTCTCAAGTTGAACTTGGCAGACGATAACACAGAGACAACGCCCTTACAAAGTTCAGCCGTTTCGCTCACTGATGAGCCACCGGACAAATAATCATCAACGAAAAAATCGTGGATAATACTTTGTTTAATATTGTAATTGTCTACCGTAGATGCAAGACTTACCAAACATTTTGTCGCAAGATATGGTGCAGAAGCAGTGCCATAGCTCACTGTATTAAGAGTGTAAGTTTTTAAAGGATCTGTAGTATTGTATCTAAAGACGATTTGTTGTAAAGATCGTTGAGATGGATTGACGTCTATAGCTCTATACATTTTTTCGATGTCGGCCGATACGACATAACGATGTTGACGAAATCTTAAAAGAATAGCTAATAGATCGTCTTGAACCGTGGGCCCTACCATTTGTATATCATTGAAGGATATGCCTGAAGTGGTAGTTGCTGAAGCATCGAAAACGGTTCGTAATTTCGTCGTAGTGCTTGACTCCTTTATGACACCGTGATGAGGAATATAATAATTAACTTTGCCATCACTATGAAAAGAGCGCGTGTTTTCTGTCATATGCCCTAGTTCTTCATATTCACGCATGAAATCTAAGTATTTTTTAGCAAATATTGGATCACGCTCAAATTTACGCTCGAGGGATAAAAATCTAAGCTTAGCCATTTGAAATGAATCACCCAATACGCCTGGGTCTTGCTTGAGAGGAATAGTGACAACAAAACGACCGTCGTTGTCTCGTTTCGTATTAACACTAAAGCTATGCTCACACGCACGCTCCTCCGCAGATAAAGAATGCACTGACGATATGCCATCGAGTTCCCAAAAACGGCATAAGTCGCTATCTGTGTTATTTGTAATAAGGCAATGATTTTGTGTAGGATATGAATTTAATATGTGTCCTGTAACCAACCAGCCTAACTTGCTTTCATGTAACTGAGGCAGATTTTTTCCTAATAATATTTTTTGACTACCTAATACTTGCCAAAAAATGTCTGCCCCAATGAGAATGTCAACAGCTGACGGAATATTGTAAGAGGGATCCGATAGGCGGATTCCTGCTGGTATGTGAATGTGTTTGACATCTATGTATGAAACCGGTACTGCAGTAGTAACATTTTCGAAAATATTACAGTGTAAATCAGCTTTAAAATTGCTATGAAACGATTCGATAGTTATTGTGCAACTCTGTGTACTATTAGATATAAGATTATTAAAACCTGACACTGTGGAGGTTACATTTCGCCGTGGCAAACACAACTTACTACATAAGGCGTCAGACACAATATTTATGCCACTACCATTGTCTAAAATTGTTCTAGCAGTATGCTTGTTACCTTTGCTGTCAATCACTTTGACTAAAGCCGTGGATAGGAAGACACGCGCAGCAGTTGTGTGCTGGACAGCATCGGAAGCCAGTACAATACCTTCTGATGAGGGAGAAGAAGGATTAGATATGCTAGAATCACGTTGTTCTAAGTGTAAAAGAGTATTATGTTTGACCTTACAATATTTGCAATGTGAAAGTCTACAAGTTTTTGCAGAATGCCCTGGACGTAAACAATTGTAACACACTTTATACTCCTTTACCTTTTCAATGCGTGATTCAATCGGTAGGCTCTTAAATGATTCACATGTAAATAAATAATGACTTTGGTTACATAAGTGACACTTTATTACATTTTTATACGATGAATTGTTTTGATTTGTGTTGTTTATTACTAAACTTTTAGATTTATGACCTTCCAATCTTAATTTATGTGATTTGTTTTCTTCCATAGTTTCTAATAAATCGGCTCGCTTATTTAAGAACGTTAAAAACTGTGTAAGTGTAGGGGATGTAGATGAAGACAACTGTGTATTCCTATGTTCCTCCCAGTGACGGCCTGTGACACCGTCGAGTTTGGTGGACATCATATAAATTATAAGTGTGTCCCAATGCTGGGTAGGCTCGTTAAGTGTTGCTAATGCCCTAATATTTTTGTTTGTAACGTCAACAAGAAAGCGAATTGATGAACTCGATTCCTTACCAATAGGATCTACGTTAAATAATGATTGTAGATGGTTGTTTATCAATAAACGGCTATTGTCATATCTTTCACACAATAAATTCCATGCAATGTCGTAATTATCTGATTTGACATCAATGTTTTTAATCACCAAAGCTGCACTGCCCTTTAAAGACGCGCGAAGATAGTGGAATTTATTTATTTTGTCTAAAGATGTGTTATGTATTAAGGAAAGGAAAGAATCTTTATATGACAACCAATCCTGGAGACCACCACTAAATTCATTTAAAGATATCTTTGGAAGCCTTACGAAACTGCATGACTTGGGGGTTGACTCAGCATCATTAAAGCTCGCTACAGACCCTTCCCGGTTCTTCTTCCCGGACAGCAGGCTACGGGCCAAGGCTACCAGCGGGTAATAATCATTGTCAAACTGCTCCCGTTCCACTGGCGCTTCTCCGTCTCGCGGCTCGTCGGAAAGAATCTCGATCTCGGTCTGCAACGCATCAAATTCATCACGTAAACACTCAAATTTATTTAATCTGCATTCTAAATCAATTAACTTTAAGTCACTTAAGCTTTGAATGTCTTTAATTAATTTGAGATAATTGCCAAAAATAGTCACCTTTGATTTTATAGCAGAGCGTTTTTTAATCAATGTTTTAAGCGTGCTGTCGGACATTTTGTTTTACAAGTACTCGAGTGCAACTGATATCGAGGTTAGGAATTGAAGTAAACAAGTTATGAGTCACAGTTAGCGAGGCGAGCGCCCGCGACCCTTTCGCAGGTAAAAGTGCACACAAAGATATGGACGATTGCTAATGAGCGGCTATGAATCGGTGCAGTATATGCGTGTATAGGTAGCTATAACGAGATTATGCTTGCTTGGTTTATGAGAAATGAATGCACAGATAGACACAAGTAGTAGCTAATTTGATATGAAGTATAAGTAAAAAGAAATGAAGACTGGATTTGGAGTACGATTTAAGATAAGGGAAATTGGGAGAGGACGAAATGAAGAAAGGAATTATGATGGGATAGGTATTGGAACGACTCACCGCCTTTAAGATACCACTCTTTCCTTATGTTTTCGCTCCTCACTGTATTTATCCCAATTGTCCAGTTTCCGGTAGCTATTGTGTATATCCAGGTTACTGATGGGTATCCAGATGAATTTTATGGAGAAATGTAATGATTCTTCGCTGTTCGAGAATGATCTTGGTTACGTAACTCGAACGTGGCCGAAGCCCGCGATGATTTTTGCGACGCGTTGCTTTTTGATCGCTAAACGTATTTACTCCGCGAAAGGACCAAATATGTGGGATCCTGATGTTATTTAAATAAAAGTGGACTGTTTGAGGATAGCTGGTGTAATATATAAATACATTTACAACAAATGCGACGCGCCTACAGCCGCGGTGGTCAAGCGAAGAGAATATTTTTGTGTAGATGGCGGGGTCCGCGGCCGGAGCTTCCTCGACCCCCGATCCCCGCAGCTGATCCTTGGCAGGTGGGGCGAAACGTCACGACAACGCATAGTGATGCACTTTGTTATTTTTTGCCAAACATCAATAATTTACATGAATACAGATGAGTGTAATAATATAAGTAATAAAGTTAATGCCAAGAAACAAATAATAATAAATTCACTCTCCACGACTTTCCCGAAAATTTATTATTTTTAGTGTTCCGTTCCCTAAGAGTAAAAACGGAAAGGTAATACTAAGCCTTCGACGTCCATCCGTCCATCCATATGCCACATGACTGTATCTATTGAACCGAAATAGATAATATTTCAAAAGGACAATGCCGGTTATTGGCGTCTTTTTGTTTTCGCGCGGCCACTAATCATACCTTGTTTTTCCGATAGTCAATAACAAAATAAAGTTATAAGGGCAGTGCAGTGCTATGTGCCGTTGAAACCACACGCGCATCACTCCGCTAACGAATTGAATTTTAATTCACGATGCGCGCGGCATTGCCGCTGCCTGTCGTCACCATGAGTTCTAAAAAACTCGTGGTAAACGAGTTGCTGGCGTTCCTGGGCAAGCAGCTGGATTGCATGGACGAAGTGAGTGTGATCCAGATTTGTACAACTAACTGGACCGAAGAGGAGATACGCAGTGCAAAGGTGCTGCTGTATGAGTCGCTTGGGATGAGCGAACGCATTCCGTCTCGTCGAAGGGATGAAAAGGGAGAAAGAAGTCTACAGGACATGATTAGACTCTTCAAGGTGACTGATCCGGAAGAGTGGTCCGTGACATTTGTCTGTAAGGACCTGCATAGGCTTCCACCGGTCACGTTTGACCATGTCGACGTCACCAGGTTGTTGAAAGACATCAACACGCTGAAGTCCAACCTGGCCGATCTGCTGCTGAGATTCGAGGCATCACAATCCACCATCGACGATTTACGTGCGGAGATAGTTGAATTAAAAAGCAACAAGTACGTAAGTAGGTCATCCGATGCCACAAATGACAACACGTGTCGCGATGCATTCGATGCATCGCCGTCAAGTTTCGCGTCAGCGAAATTGGATACATCGCCGGTCATCGCCGTCGAACGTCATGCGTCACCCCGCCCCGCACCTCGTACGTCCCTAGCGGTGACGAATGTGAGCACGCCAACACCTCGTGCTTACGCGACTGCAGCAAGCCAACCTCTCCGGAAGCAGCAGTCATGTCAACTTGAGGAGCCGACGCCAGCAAAGGTAGCGGCTTCGGAAGCAGATCCTGAGGGATCTGCCGACAACGAGGGTTTCACAAAAGTAACACGAAAGCGGAAGAAGCCCCCAGAGCAGGAATAAGTGCGGTACTGCACTCAGCGGTCCCAACATGTTGCTGCGTGCTTCTGTACCGACAACTTTGCTTTACGTGTCCCGCCTTCATTACTCTACAAAGAGTGAAGACCTGGTGGAGTACATGAGAGTGAAGACGAAGCTGAACTTAAGGGTCCTCAAGTTGGAATCGCGTCACAACGTGAACTTTAACTCGTTTGTGGTGCGTGTTCCAACTGCTCAGCTGGAAACCTTCACCAAAGAAGATTTCTGGTCGAAGGGTGTCGTCTTTCGACGTTATCCCGGGAGGCTACCTGACACCCCATCACCGTGCAGTGCGTCACAGACATTACGTACAAAGTAGTGCTAGTTAAGTTTTTATATTATATGTATGTTAGTCTGTAAGGTATATATTATATGGGCCATATTTTGTTAAAAATCGTTGCCTGAAATAAATAAATGAAAAATGATATTATTATTATATATTTACCTCTAAACTCAGTCCGAACTGAGTTATAAGGATTAGATATTATATTCATAGGTTTTTGCACTATTTTTCACTAAGTTCATTAAAAGTTGCAATTAAATAATAAATAAAATTATTTTGGACATTTTAATCATTACTATACTTTTTTGAAGCCTTTTTCATCAACGATACAGCAGCAGGCTCTTCTCCGCTACCTCCTTGAGGCTAAAGTATATAGTAACTGTTTATTGGGGCAGTCTGAAGTAGCTTTGATAGATACTTGATACATTAGGTAGGTCTTTTTGTTATTTGCTTGGCCGTCTTCTTCACTGTTTCGCTTCACTCTTGAAGTATTGGTGCAGCCGATAGCATAGTGACGTCAGCTTTGACGTTCCCAGGCTAGGGCTTGGTGCGTCACGAGGCAACACAACAAATACCGAAAACTGTACTTGTTGTTGCTGTCCATGTTCACTTCCATATATAAACACTCGTCGTTTGTCGCCCGTACGTAACACACGCTTACTAATATAGTGTCAAAGTCAAAAGTACCCTACTAGTGTATTAAAATGAATAAATGTGAGAAGTGCTCCAAAAACATTACGAAAAAAATTCCGGGCTTGGAATGCAATAGGTGTGAAAAAATCGTGCACTTCAACACACAATGTTCTGGTCTCACGAATAAACAAATGACTGCTGTGCGTAATACAGAGAACCTAGAATGGACATGTCAAGAATGTCAAAACATGTCTTCAAAACGAGGCTCGCTGATATTTCCTGATGAAGAAGAGGAAGAAGATATTTCGAGCTGTGACAAAATTAATGTAAAAAAACTGTTAAAGGATATTTCGGCAGAAGTAGACAAATGTGTCAACAGAGCAGTAAGAGATATACAGACATCACTACAATACCAAAGTAATAAAGTAGATGAAGTCCTTGAGAACATGGATGCAATTAGACAAACCATACAGGAATTACAACGTAAAAATACTGAACTCACAAACAAGAATAAAAATTTGGAAACTAGGGTGGGAGCTTTAGAACAAAAGTTACTCTTACTGGAACAAGAAAAATTGGCATCCCATATAGAAATTGCCAACATACCACTAAAAGAAAATGATAATATTGAAGATATTGTGAGGAGGGTAGCAACTGTTTTGGATCAACCTGAGAGTGATATTGTATGTGTGAAGAACATTCCAGCGAAAAAAGATGCGTCGAATATTATTAGAGTGCAATTAAAGGAGGAGAAAGTACAGGAAAAGTGGTTGAATGCGGCTAAAACGAAAAAAGTGTTCGTCATTGATATTGTACCCGATGCACCACATTCGATCGCACGTCAATCTGTGTTTATACGAGAATTACTATCACCATACAACAAAAAACTTCTTTGGCACGCTAAGCAGGAGCTAAAAAGTATTTACAAGTTTATCTGGTGCAAGAAGGGAACTATTATGGCCAGGCGACACGAAAACGATAAATCCATTGCTAAAATAAGATCCCTCGACGACATAAAAACCCTGCTATTGTAATATTATTATCTGTACCCACGACCCAAGTCATATATATTTAGATTTTTCTTCTGATATCTACACAGGTAACATTTGTATACCTTCCTAATATGGATTTCAGTCCTAAAAATATATCTGAGTTTTTCGACTGTGCTGATATTAATTGCTTTATAAAATATCTTCCTATGAACAAAATTAATTTATTTTGTATGCACGTAAACATAAGATCAACGATTAAAAATTTTTATATGTTAGTTGAATACCTATTGTCTAGTAAAAGAATTATTGATTTAATTATATTAACAGAGGCTAACATTTCACAGGCCGTGAGTTGTTTGTATAACATTGACGGTTACGAAATGCACTGTGAGTTGCGGAATGGTCGAAAAGGCGGTGGAATAATTATTTATTCTAATCAAAAACACAAAATTTCATTGATCAAAACTAACACTATACACTTTGAGTGTCTAACTGTAAAGATCACAACACCGACGTCTTATTCCGCAACTGTGTGTGCTGTATACCGGCCTCCTAAAGGTGGTAAACACTTGTTTATGGACGAGCTGCAACTCACTTTACAAAAACTTTCTTGTAACGTAAACTCTGATATCTACTTAATGGGCGATACTAATATAGACACTAAAACAGACTCGGCTATAAAACATAAATACCATAACATACTATACAACTTCGGACTTGAGTGTGGAATCTCGTCATATACTAGAATTGAACGTTATAAAGACAAAATTACAAAGTCCTGTATCGACCATATATACGCGCGATCCCATACTCAAGACCTGCACTCCGCGGCACTCGGAACCGTAATGGCTGACCACCGCGTTATAGTGTTGGCTTGCACCGGTATGCAGAATACACAGGGTGTTCCTAACTGTAAAACTATTATCGATAATAAAAAACTTTTTACATTTTTCAACGATGTAGACTGGAATAGTATAAGTAACTCAGAATGTCCTACTCAAATTTATAACAATATTAAAAATATTTTCAATGACTGTTATAACAAATCCAAAATTATAATAAGTAACAATCAAAATTGTAACTGTAACAAAAATACATGGATAACTAGAAAGATCATCAAAGCTCGAGAACATAAAGACAAATTATTTAATATGTGGAAAAATGATACTAATAATATGATACTTAAACTACAATACAATAAAAGTAGAAATTACGTTAATAAACTAATTCAAAAAACAAAAAATGATTATACTATCAAAGAAATTAAAGGCAACAAAAATAATTCAAAGCGATTGTGGCAAATCTTAAATAAATTGACAGGGAGAATTAAAACTTCAGTAGATAATATAATTTTAAATGCATTTGATAACAATATGAAACCAGAAGACATAGCCAACAAATTTGCTAAAAGTTTCGATGCAAATCTAAAATCTATATTGCCTAAATGTACAACTCTTTTGTTAAATAATGATTCTTATAAAAATACGGTAAACGTTTCAATGAGATTTCAAAAAGCAAACCAAGATGAGATAGGTGAAATAATTGGGACATTGCAAAGTAACAAATCATCCGGAATTGACGGCATAAGGCCCATCGATATTAAATTATTATGTCGTAACATAGTTGATGCAATTACTAAACTAATTAACGTCAGTGTTTTAACAGGTGTCTATCCAAAAGAATTAAAAACAGGAATCGTAAGACCTATTCATAAACGAGGTTCACGTAAAAATTGTGATAATTATAGGCCGATAACTATTCTATCAATTATTGACAAAATTGCTGAAAAATATATAAGCAAACAAATATATAAGTTTTATGAGGATAACAGTATCTTAACAAAGAGGCAATTTGGCTTCCAACCAAATAAAAATACCTCACAACTCCTTTCTGATTTTACAAATAAAATTTATAAGAGTTTAGACGATAAAAAACACGTTTTGGTTCTGTTCATAGATTTTAGTAAGGCGTTTGATACTCTTCGACATGATAATCTTCTTGAGAGTCTTAATGATAGCGGTATATCAGGTCCACTACTAAATTGGTGTAAAGATTATTTAAATGACAGATCATATCGTGTTAAGGTTGGTAAAGCATTTAGTAATGAAGTCCCAGTCACAGAAGGGACAGCCCAAGGATCGGTGCTGGGACCTTTGCACTACCTTACCTACGTTAATAATCTCACTAAAGTAGTAAAAAACAGTGAAATTTACCTTTTTGCGGATGATACGTGTCTGATGACTGCAGATTACGACATAAAAAAAGCCCTCGAACGACTCCAAGAGGATTTCATATTGCTCTGTAAATGGGCTCACGATGTTGGATTGGTATTAAACGCAAACAAAACTAAGCTTATGTATATTAGTTCCAACCAAAATAGAACCAATACAATGTTGTCCTTGAAAGCACATATTCATTCTTGCCTTCATACTAATAATATGGACAACTGTAATTGTCCAAAAATAGAACTGGTGGATAGTCATAAATATCTTGGCTTGACTATTGATAGTAGGATCAATTGGCGAGATCATATAAATACTGTATGTAATAAACTGCGTATATTATTGGCTAAATTTGTGTTATTAAAAAATAAAGTACCTTTTTACGTTCGTTTATCTCTATATAAGTCACTGGCAGAACCCATAATTGATTATGGTCTAAGCAGTTATGGGCGTACTTTTAAAACACACATAGATCTTATATATCATCTACAAATAAGATTACTTAAAACAGTTGTACCTTATAAAATAAAACAAAAATATAAAGACAATTACAACGAATTATTCTCCTTTTGCAAAGTAATGCCAGTTCAAAATAAAATAAAATATATATTATTAAAAGAATACTATTTCCATACTGAATTACAAAAACATAAAACTACAAGTAAAACAAGAAATAAAAAACTATTATTACTTCCCTTCTTCCATAACCTTTATGGTAAAAGACGACTAGAATATGTTATACCCCAATTGATTAACGAACTGCCAAATGAATTAAAAAACAAAATTACCTCAAAAAATATTAAGTATAGACTAAAACATTACCTTCTACAATAATCATCCTGTTGTTAGTAACAAAATAACTCGTTTACACACACACACTATGACAACTTATTGTCACTCACTTGCCATGCTGACTGATGGATGACCGGTTTTGAATTGCACACATCTAAAGTGGTACTACGCTGTGCTAGTGTATATATTCTTTAGCTGTGCCTCGTCTTGATAACCTGTTTTTGATTTACGTACCAATCGGACGATCTAACTCAAGTGAGTTGCAGTTTGTCGAGATGAATCAGATATTGAATACCTGCGATCCTGCGTATGATAAGGTGATGTTTGTATTGATTGGTTCACGTTATGTGGCGACTTATGTAGGTATTATGTAAATGTGTTATATGCGAGTCAAATCGGATGTGCGGACAAATCTTTTAAGGTTTTTGTACATCTTTTATATAATTTAAGATTATGTGTTTGTTTGATGAATAAATAAATAAAAAAAAAAAAAAAAAAAAACAGCGCAACTGCCACTTCATTAGTTGCCATCATTAGTAATTGATCTGCTTCATGAACACCTGTGAGAGCTTTCGTGGCACCCCGCTCAGCGCTTGGGCAGCATGATGACCCAACAGTGACCAACGGGGTCACTTCAGCAGATGGCGAACCACCTTATTCAGCAGGCAGATCATACGTTGCATTTGGAACACAATGGGAGTAGGCTTTCGCCAATCATCTTGGTTTTGGTTATGACAAAAGTGTTTTACTTAGATGGTGCCCTCTCTTGCGGTCTGCGCAACACCATAAGAGATGTACCTCAATACATACAGGACTTAAGAGAGCCCAACCCGTCTTACTTTTTATACAAAGGCTCGTACGTCTCTAGAAGCAGCGCATGTCTTGTTACTCATACTCTTAAAACAGCGTATGCTTTTTCGCGGCCTCAGTCCTCTGACGTCTGTCGTATTATTTGTAGCGGAACCTTATGAGCCGAACGAAAATTTATTTTTATAATTATAAACATGCCTAGTTGTGTAGTGAAATCCTGCAAAAATACTGTGAAAAATGCTAAAGAAACCACAACCTGTGACTTTTCACATGTAAGTAATGCAAAGGACATTTAATTACAATATCATAAACGTTAATGACAATCTCCATGGTACAGTGGTTAACGAGCCAGGTACCGGGTTAAATTTCCGGCGCAGGCAAAAACTTGTACTTCAGTTTTATATGTATGTATGTCCGCGTTACTGGAGTTACATCCTTATGTAACTGCAGTAACAGGAGAATTGGCGTTGGGCCGTAAAACATACATACATTCATATTATCACGATCTTCACCCTTACGGTGTAGGCCTCTGCCTGAAACCAAAAGGGTAGGTAGTAGGTGGAAATCTGAATCAAAGGTGTAATAGGTTGCTAGTCGCATTCCCTATCAGAGAAGCAACTGGTACATTCTCAATTTTTCCTTTTCATCTAGACCAGCATGGAATATATACTTCTTATTACAGCATGAATGCTGTCATAATAGCGAACCCCGGGCTTGGACGCAGCACAACTGAAGATGCCAGGAGTATAAGGAACCAGGGAATCTCTTAGATGATTATGACTATATAATTATTACTACTCCATATTTTGTTTACTTAAATGAAGTCAAACTGAAACAAAATCTTGTTGTGGGTTTTTCTCGATATCGATATTACACGGTGTTGTTACATCTCTTATGACAGCGGCGTCAAACGTCATGAGTGCTATTTTCGAATCGACGTGTTTACTAAACGACCGATGATGTATGGAAAATTCGTACTTCTTCATCGAGTCACTCATTTACAAATAGCACCCCTGAAACCACGACTCCCTTTCCTCTGCCTCACACCCCCGCTAATGACACACTAGGTTCCCATACAATAATGGCAAAATGTGACATCTATTCAGAGAGACGAAATTTTTTTTTTTTAATCTATGTATGGGATATATTGATGAAGTAGATACCAGTGTCTTCACAAACATATTATCACAAACTCGTGGCTTATCTATTCGAAATACGATTAAAACAGGGTTCTCTAAAATTCGTTTATAAATAAATTGTGTGTGAGTGATCGTTTTTAATAGTTCGTTATATAATATATGGCACATATAAGGGCACTACATTGGTGAATATAAATATTCAATTCTTACATCCGGTTAGGAATCGTATAGGAGATATGGAATTTTGAAAAGTTCAAATATGCGGTGATAGTTTTAAAATTCTTTATAAGCACGATCGGCAGTATTGTACTGAGTTTAGAACGCAATGCAAATTACGTATTTTAATAGTATTGAATGTAGTTCAAATTGTGTATAACTCTGTCAAGATCTTCGAATACTATACCTAACACAAATAAATACTTATTTTTAAAATGATTATACAAACCGTAAAGTTCTGACTAGAAATGGGAGGACACCACCCAGACGGTCCACGTTGTAGAAATCTAATTCTCCATCAATGAAGGTCCTCGGAGGAAGATGTGGAGGTAAATGTCTGAAAACAATATAAATAATTAATAAATAATTTTCCCCTTTCTTCCTCAATATTGTTTGGAAGGTGTCAACGTCAGCCTCTGCAAACATATTTGTTGCGGAGCAGTATCTCGGCAACCCCAAAAGCGCCCTCAATCCATTATTATATGGACTCGAAGGGCGTTGTTGTATGTCTTCTGCGTATATTTGACCCATAGACTGCAAGTGTAAAATACCCTTATATATCATCATCATCATCATCAGGTCTTTTTTTAGTCTCCACTACAGGAGCACGACCCTCTCTGTACTACTAGAGCCATATTTGGCCAGAGTAGACAGAGGACTTGGCCTACACTCTCCACGCTGGCCAGACGGGTTGGAGAGGTATCACAGATGTTTATAAGCTTTGTTTAGCTTGTATTTCCTAAGTCGCCTTCTACGACATCCACGGGAAGACTTGGAGTGGTCCTATTCTACTCTGCCGGATACCACACGGCAATCCTTATATATAATAATATAATAATTTACATATAATTATTATAATAATAAACAAATCTTACGGGTTTCCAATTGGATGATCCGACCACAACTTGAGCACAGCTGTCAGCAATCTCGCATGGCAGCACCAAGATATAGCTGGAGAGTTTCGGGAGATGTTGAATAGTCTCTGGGAAAAATAATAAGTTTAAAAAAATGCGCACGCGCATTCTTATGTCATTCAAACTAACGTGAGTAGATATTGATTTTAAGAAATGGTTGTCTGTCTGTCGGTTTACGGACGACAATTTTACAAGATAACGGTGGAAGAGAGATTGATGCGTTTTTTTATTTTTTCTTTTTATTGGGATAAGCAAACAAGTATACAATACATAAAAATAAAATACTTTTACAGATATAATAAGTCAATCATGCACTCAGCTTCGATTACCACATCATCATCATCATAAGGTCTTTTTAGTCCCCACTGCAGGAGCATGACCCTCTCTGTACTACCGGAGCCATACTTGGGCCAGAGCAGACAGAGGATTTGGCCTACACTCTCCTCGCTGGCCAGACGGGTTGGAGAGGTCTCATTGATGTTTATGAGCTCTGTTTAGCTTGTATTTCCTAAGTCGCCTTTTACGACCTCCATGGGAAGACTAGGAGTGGTTCTATTCTACTCTGCCAGAAACCACACGGCTAGACCCATTTTTATTCATAATGAATTCATAAATACTCGTAATTATTAGTATAACAATGGGCAGGGTGGTCATCCTTAACGGCTTGGCTGGTGGTTGAGGTTTGGTATCGAGTATGCGCATCAGGCCTCCCGAGCCGCTACTTGCATTTTGCCTCATTCATCCGAGCGAATATAATCCCAAGATCTTCAATCCTTTCCCAAATTCAACGAATTCCTATCCTTCCCCAGCTTAAAATGCTTCCGTTGGTCAGCAGCGTCGGAACCACAAAAGCCAAGGAAACTGTGCTCGCAAACTCGCCTGGCAAGCATGGTAAGTATGACAATATCCTCCCATGGTAGGAAGATCCTTGGGATAGCCATTTGTCCAGCACTGGACTTTTTACGGCTGAAATGATGATGATGATATAATTATCACAGTGCCAAGAAGTCGACCGTTTGAAAGTATCCCGCTCCCTTTCTTACTATGACCATAGTCAGATTGTCTGACCATCCTAGTTTTATTGGTATATGGTAGCGTTCGAGATCCCTTGTTTTGGTTTATGGCTGTTTACGCTATGTGTATATCAGTACAACCTTAACAATCGATTAATGGTATACAATAAACAACTCATGTTAGCCAGAGGAATCTTTCTACCCGACCCCATCGCACTCACCACCTTAACAGAGTGCGTAGAGTAGGATTAAGAGGAAGGATGCAGGTTTTTTTTTTTAATTATTTTATAACCTTGAGATAAATCCCCTGTATTGGTTTTATTTAGGGATCGTAAGCAAATCCTCGGTTTCGTCATAGTTAAGTTGTTTAAGATAATTTATGACTGCCTTTTTACACTTAGAATTATTTAGATGGTAAAAGGAAAGCTTGGTATTTAGCTTGTTGTAGAGATGGGGTCCCCGAAAGCAAAAGAAATTGTCGGTGGAGTGGCAGCGAAACGCTTTCACGTGACAGATAGTGCCCTTTCTTCGTTTGCCTACATTTTTCTTAGGATCATATGGCGTGAGGGCGTGCTGTTTTAAAATAGTCTGCAGCAAAAATGATTGTCTCACCGTTAAAATGATTAGATCAGATTACTGGTGACCGCCCGGCGGTCCCGGGTGTCTTGCACCCAGGATAGGCCCTTCTGGCAACGAAGCTTTCGACCCATAAGGCAAAAGATGAGAGTCGCTGCTCTCCAAAAGCTTTTGCCATGGTTTCTCAGATTGGCCCTTTAGGCTATGCATGTACGTAATTGCGCCATCAGGCAATATGAGAGTTTGCTATCTCTCCAAGCTTTGCGCACACAGGGAACGCCGGTGAAGTAGCAAAAGCTCACTTGGAGTTAGCTACATCAATGATGTCCTTCTCTTCTGTGGTTCCCGATTCAGTCTCATAGATAGAAGGAACGCTCATAGTAGAGTCCTGTGCATAGGTTCATAGCAGGTTTTACTTAACAAAAGGTTGACTTTGACTTTGAAATTAAGTGACTGCTGTTACCACGACCAGCGGCAGGTAACGCGATTTTTTTTTATGTTATAGGTCGTCAAACAAGCAAATTGTCGGCCTTTCAAAGAGTTGGGGGAAGGAAATGAGGAGGGAATGGGGAAGGCAGGGCTTGTTACCGGTACCAAATTCCCATTATAAGTACCGGTAAGTACCGGTATTACTATTCTGTTAAAATTTTAACGTTAATATGGGGTACCGGTAATCTAGTATTTAACGGTAATAATATTGTTAACAGTTAACGGTAATTTTACCGCTACTTGTTACCGGTACCAAATTCACATTATAAGTACCGGTAAGTACCGGTACTTCTATTCTGTCAAATTTTAACGGTATTAAAATTGCGTTAATTTTACCGGTACCTACGCATTGTTGCCTTCCGCCGCATGGGACTCGCTCCACTGTAAAAGTGCCGCCCCATTGTCGGCCCCCGCCTCACGCCGCACATGCACAACACGGCAATGACACACATTAACAAAATGAAAATTCCCGATACGAGTACCGGTACTGTTTACCGGTATTTAGTACAGGTACTTCTGTTATTAAACTTACTGATACCAATTTATTTACCGGTACCGTCGTTTTATTGAGGTACCGGTACCAATCCAATTACCGGTACCGTTGTATTATAGAGGTACCGGTACTTGATTTTTACCGTTACCAAATGTACCGGTACCAATCCAATTACTGGTACTGTCGTTTCATAGAGGTACCGGTAATGAATTTTACCGGTATTCCAACCCCTGGGGGAAGGACGGGCCTCCGGCTCTCTCACTCACCGAACGAAGCATAGAAGCGGTAAAACTTCGTACTTCCCCGGACGAGCCGTGCACACATGCTGTATCCTTACTAATATTATAAATGCGAAAGTGAGTTTGTTTATTTGTTTGTTTGTTACGCTTTCACGCCGTAACTACTGAACCGATCATCATGAAATTTTGCATACAAGTTCTCTGGAGTGCGGAGAAGGACATAGGCTACCTTTTATCCCGGAAAAAAGAATACTATTCCCGAGGGATCGTCATTGACGCGGGCGGAGCCGCGGGCGAAAGCTAGTAGTATATAAATTCTTTGGTACTAGTTACAAACCCCGTGAACGTATCTGAATCGAAGAGAAGGATACTAAATAATATCAGGAAATCACCATGTCTAAAATGCAGTTGTCCATTATATACCTCTTGAACTTCTCGAGGAATATCTTCCGGGTGGAAGGCACCATGTTGGTCCCGTCAGAGTTGTCGAGCAGCATCAGGAGAAACTCCAACTACAGATATAATACAAAAACATTATAGTATTTATCACTATCGCTACATAGTCGTTTCTCGTTGTCTGTCCTTATGTATGCTTAGATCTTTAAAACTATGCAACGGATTTTGATGCGATTTTTTTTAAAACATAGTGAGATTCATGAGGAAGGTTTGTATGTATAATTTATATCACCCGCGCGTACCCGGGGCGGGTCGCTAGTTTTCTATAAATAGCTTTCGCTCGAATCACCAATTCACTACTGGCGTTTATGTATCGCTAAGGAACAGTAACCAGCGCCCTTAGGTTTATGAACGACCTAATCTAAGGTCGCTAGTTCAAATCCTGCACGCGTCGAATTTTTAATCATGTATATCATATTTTAATTCTTAAGGGCCCGTATTATCTCACACTTCTTTGTGTGATTGTCTGTAATATCAATAATAATGAAATACTAAAGTTGAAATAAAAATGCAGCAAAGTTCAGGACTAACTCTGGTAACTACTCGTATCTGACTCAAAAACACGATTGCGTTTAATTTTCTCGATAGAAAAAAAAATTGCAAAGTTGCCTTCAAATCACGTCTAATTTACTCGGTACACAGCAGTATTCATCAAATACATTAAAATTAACCTTGAAACTTTTGATTATAACTGCATTACAGATAAGACAGCCATCATGAATTTTTGTTTTTTCGAAAAACCATTGCATATTCTTTAAAAACGAAAATATTAAAGTAGCCAACGCGTTTAGACCATCCGCTTTTATACCGCCACGACGCCTGGCCTATGGCGGGCCCTTAATTTAGGTAATATGAACTTTAATAACAGTTTTAGACAGAATAGGATTGCGAATGCAAACACATTTATAAAAACTCTTTTTACATACCTGAATATGCTCCAAAGGTGCAATAGCCTTCGTGATCTTTTCACAATCTTCTTTGTAGTGAGCTTCAATGGTAGAGTCGTCTGTGGCTGGGAGCAGCTTTGTTATCTTGTCTAAGTATAAATTTTAGTTATAATTAAATATTGCGCCTAGCAACACTATCGTTTTAGTAATAATCTTAATCAGGGTCGTTCATTCATTACTCGTTTTGGTTGACTGTGCTCGAGCACGAGTCATTTCAAATTCTTTAAAATTTTGGTTTTCATTTCATCTTCGATTTAATAACATTAACAACGCGCGTGAGTTATCGTCTCTGCCGATTGGATGAAAAAAAAAACTTCATTGTTGCATTTATTCATTGCATGGAGTTCTTGGCGGGAATTTTGGCGGACTGCACGGCTTTTGTTTTAGATTCTTTTGCAAATTGTTTCTAATGGACTTTATAATGTGAAATCGGTGTAATTTGGTGTTATAAATACCCATGTTTACGAACAGTGTGGAATAACTAAAATAAGGTGTCATGGTGCGGCTGTAGTGAGATTTACTTAGCGGGCTGGTGTTTGTTCGCCTCGTTGCGTCGTTGATGATCAAGCCAGTGGATTTGTGGGAATGGACGCCAGGGGCTCCATCGAAATCAGCGAAAATGAATTACACCATCATTTCGTAGATACTCAAGCAAGAATATTCCAGCATGTAAGAAAATTTTGTAGCACTCAAGGACAAAGTATGTGAACTTGCAAACATAAAAGCCACGATGCATATCAAATCAGCTCTAATAAGGTCAAGTAAAAATGGGGACGGAATTTTTGAGACGTCGTGGCGTATAATGGAACAGCACCCACGCCGGACTTAGGCTGATGTCACATTATTAGAAATTCGACGTTAGAAACCGGGCGTGAGAGAGTCGTCGCAGTACGTTACACACGACTGGGGATATCTCCATTCGTGTTATTGTCTTCCGTAGATATTTTATTTAGAAAACAAACAGTAATCTCTGTAACTAAAAACTTAGAAGCTATTGACCATTTGTGTCCTCGCATATTTGATACAAAAGCGCATGTCTGTTATTTTTCATTCATTAATTTCGAGTAGGTGACACGGTCAATCGACCATGCACGCACACCCTGGTCTCAGAGTTCTTCGGAACCGCCTCTCGGCCTCTGACGTGGTTCTTTTAACGACTACCAAATGGCAGCCGGGACCAACAGCTTAACGTGCCTTCCGAAGCACGGAATCATCTTTATTATCAGACAATCAAGTGACTCAAGCCTGCAATGTCCTTTTTTTTTGACTAGCTCCGTGGCGCAGCGGTCAACACGCCTGCCTGCGACACGGAGTGACCGGGTTCGATCCCCGGCCAGGTCAAGATGGAAAATGATCTTTTTCAGATGGGCCCGGGTCTTGGATGTGTATCTATATATGTATTTGTTATAAAATATAGTAGGGGAGGGGAGGGCAAAACGGTTCAGTTAACAAGAACAATTAAAAAAAAATAGTAAATATTGTCATTCAATAGAACCATATATTTCTTAAAAACCAGCTATCATTAGACTTTCAAAATTACTATTAAACAAGTTATAATTATAATCACAATCAGTAAAAGAGACCAATAATTAAATTATTTGGTTTGAATCATCTTACCCTACCCTATCGGGTAAGTTGGTTCAAAGGGTCCGGGCAAGATGATTCAAAAAACGTAGCACGTCATTAGTCCTGTCAGTCATCACAAAAGTTTGTTTCTGCGCCAAGGTACGAGGAAGATGCTTCGTGGGTCCAATCCTTGCATTTGGAACATTGAATCCAATCTTCATGAAATTCTGCACACAAGCACTGTGTAAAGTACGGATCATGGGCACTCTTAGTACTTTTAATAGCAGTCTTTTTAATTCTGGATGGTTTTCTCGTTTTTCCTAGGTTTCTTGCAACTAAACTTCTTGTTTTCTTCTACTTTTATTGGCGTAGTTATAACTTCCAATTTTTGGCATCTTTTCTTTCTTTCTTCAACGTTTTCGGGCGATGGCGTCGGAATAGGACGTATTGGTCGTTGTACAATCAACTCAGATCTTTCAGGTGGTGATAGAGAAACACGATCGAACTGGATGTGTAATAGCCACAAGAGCAACCTTTTGTGTAGGTGGTGACACTGTGGTACCTACTAGATTATTTTTGTACGTGCTAAACGTTAATAATTTTTAGCTGCTGCTCGCACGGATGTTTTGGCTGCTTCTTCCGTTGCCCGTTCTAATTTTTTTTAGTCCAGTCACCCGTCTTCGTCTTTCTCATATAATTGGAAACCATCTGTAACGAAAACTAGAAATAACGGAATCAAATCAGATAAGATAAATATAGGAGGGTAAGACGAATCAACCATATTCATCTTACCCGACAGGGCACATAATTAAAAAAAAATTATCCTGTATTTTTTATGCTAGCGGAACAGAAAAACTGAATAACAAAATTAAAATTACAGGAGATAAGACAAAAGAAATAATGTTAACATAATTTCTATATGGTTTGTCAAGTATAATATCGAGAAACTCACCTCGATCAAATATTTTAATTTCGGACGTTCGTTTAGATTTTTGCCGCTAACGCACTTAATCACTCCCTAACTGGCGAATGGCGACTGGCGGGTGAACCCCGCGCTCGTCTCGTATCCCCTTGCACTAGTGATGTTCCTTTACTGAGATCATAGAAAAAATTAGAAAAATGATTCGTTTTGCCCGCTGTATCCATCTTGCCCTCCCCTCCCCTATCGTTGATTTAGTATCCCATAACACAAGTCTCGAACTTACTTTGGGGCTAGCTCAATCTGTGTGATTTGTCCGTATATATATATATATATATATATATTTTTCTTTATTGAAGGAAAGATCCATGTTACGGATACCCGACAGCCTGCAGGGGAGGCTGTCGGGTTATGTGGGACTCCACGCCAGAGTGACGTGCCTACCCACTAAAAAACCTTCGGAGTTCCATCTCAACCGCTTTGCCGGGGACACGGGAAGGGAAATACGACCGCGAATCCCGGCGCGGATGGCCGCCAATGCGGCCCCTCCTCGGGGACGTCCTAGCGCCCTCCATCCACTCACCAAGTAGGCGCGTCCGGAACTCACGGACTCGCCGTACCTCCTTGGGCCAATTGAGAGGCGGCAGACTTCCACGCAGTCCACCGCCTGTGGCCCCATGGGAGCCAGATAAACTGGCTCCCAGCGGCGGAGAAGATGGTAGGCTCCACCGCTTGCCTCTCGCTCCAAACACGGTGCGGCACCGCTCGGCCGCAGAAGAAAGGGAGATCGGCAACGCAGCACCGAAACTCCATCTCCTCCGCGACCGATCTCCAACCACAGCCACGGCGGTGTGGCCCCGCCCGAAGCGCCGGGAGAGCAATAAAATATTCCCCTCCCGGCGGCTCCACCCCGGGCGGGGGGAGAACTTCCCACTCCCCCGCCGCCCCAATGGGCGCATCCCAGCAGGCTTAAGGCCGAAGCCGAGCCCGCGGGAGCGCCCCTCCTCGGGTGGGGGGAGAACTTCCCACTCCCCCGCCGCCCCAATGTGGGCGCTCGCTGCTGGTACCTACAGCAGGAGCGCCCCCGCGCGGGTTCCTCTTCGCTTCCCCGTGGCTTGAGGACTAACCACGGGTACTGAGCCCCCCGGTACGACAAACCGGGAACCACCTCGGGGGGGTGCAATGTCCTAACCAAACTGGAAACAACTTACCCAACCCACGACCCCCGGGTCTACAGGCAAACGTCTTAATCACTGGACCATGGAGGTAGTTACTTTAGTACGTACGTACTTAGTTATGTGTTATTTAACCAGCGAGTGGAAAGAAAAGAATGTAAAGAAAATCTAATTAATAGATGGAGAACCGTTGATGGCAATTGTGTTTTTAAATTGTTCAGTTGTTGAGTTAAAAATACTAGTAATCCCTCCCTACTACCAATGATTTCAAAAGTAAGGTTACGCTCACGCGAACAGTTTTCATAAACCTTTTTCATATAAAAACAGTAAAACAGGAAACAGTATCGCCACCTGTTTTAAATCGATCGAACTACGGATTGCCGCGTTGCGCAAGCGTATGATGTACCTAACCTTGTATCCTAATCTTGCGCTGGCGCCTTTACAGACTTCATTTGTAGATTCTCTTTCAAATTTCTTAAGTATTTTAATTATAGCAGACAGCATTATGTTACTTACCGATGATATGATATACCATGTACATTTTAACTTTTTTATCATAATTTTTGCAGCCTTTAAATACGCAACTAGGTATTGTTAAGGCAATAATTTTAATCAAAGAATAACGGACGTACTGTTCCGCAGACCGCAGAGGACTGAGTCGCGTTGGTGTTAAACTGACTTTTTCGCACCAGCGCGTTGGAGACAATTCGTCGTGCGGTTGGCCTGGTCCTTACGCTAGTAATATATAAGTCAATGCTACTACTGTCTAACGTATTACAGCGTTCCTCTCACGCCCGGTTTCTAACGTTTTCCTGAAAATCTATCCCCAGCCTTAAACAGAGCTATTTATGTTCTATTGAATTGTGTTCCTTTGTAACTAATGTTCTATATTTGTAGAAATTCAATCAACAAAAAGGCGTTTAGTTACCTGAGACATTTGGGGCGAAAGGAGATTTCTTTATGGTTCCTTTTTCTGCCATCTCTGAAACAAATCATCGGTATTAGTGATGTACGAGTGACTAAATAATAGGGCCCCGTTTTTACCCTTTGGGTACGGAACCCTAAAAATTATGCTTTTCGCAATTTTTCCTTTATCTGTGCTTTAAAGGCGTAGGGGCATTCCCCTACGTGGTGGTAATGGAATATGGTGGTGAATTTCGGCACCGAGATTGAATCATGCGGTAGCTCAGATGGCAGAGCGTAGGTCGTACATAGACCTAGGTCGCTGGTTCAAGTTCCGCCTGCATGACATTTTTTCACCATATTTTATTTCTTAATTTTTTACGAACTAGCTTTCGACCGCGGCTCCTCCCGCGTCAATGTCGATCCCTCGGGGATAGTACTTTTTCCCGGGATAAAAGGTAGCCTATGTCCTTCTCCGTACTCCAGATAACTTGTATGCAAAATTTCATGCTGATCGATTCAGTAGATACGGCGTGAAAGCGTAACAAACAAACAAACTCACTTTCGCATTTATAATATTAGTAAGAATAAAGTACGGGCCCCGGAATTCATCGGCGTCGCGCCCCGGATTCATGGATCTCTGACGAGTCCAAAACTATAGTCGGCAAAATAGCAAGTAAGTGACCGGTTTTTAAATATAATCCCCACTTAGGTAATTGCTGGACTAGTTTATGGCCGGGTACTCACCTGCAATCCTAGGATCAGTTTCTCCTTGCACAGCAGTGGGTCGCTGCCACCAAGGTTTCCTGATGACCGTGCGAAGAACAGAGTCATCTGGACACTTCACGTTCAAGAAGTTGTCGAACCTGTAACAAATCCTTATTTACAAGTTTTAGTTTCACCTGTCCCGATGTTTGTCTGTTATCAAATCTTGCGAGTTAAATTTGATCCAATTCCCGGTTACCGATTAAGTTGAAATTTTGCATGCAAATGTAAATCGAATGATAATTTTATATGTTCACTAGCTTTCGCCCGCGTCAACGTTGATCCCTCGGGAATAGTACTTTTTCCCGGGATAAAAGGTAGCCAATGTCCTTCTCCGTACTCCAGGGACCTTGTATGCAAAATTTCATGCTGATCGGTTCAGTAGTTACGGCGTGAAAGCGTAACAAACAAACTCACTTTCGCATTTATAATATTACTAGCTTTCGCCCGCGGCTCCACCCGCGTCAATGTCGATCCCTCGGGATAAGTACTTTTTCCCGGGATAAAAGGTAGCCTATGTCCTTCTCCACACTCCAGAGAACTTGTATGCAAAATTTCATGATGATCGGTTCAGTAGTAACGGCGTGAAAGCGTAACAAACAAACAAACAAACAAACAAACAAACAAACTCACTTTCGCATTTATAATATTAGTTAGGATTAGGATAGTTAGGATTAGGATTATTATGGAATCGTTGCGCTGGTCTGATGGAGTGGAGTCGAGAGGTGGCTACAGGAACTCTTAAACTAAACACCAATCGTGTTTGGGTTAATTTGATTTTTCATGGAAAGCACTTTACAGTGTGGATTCGTTTATAATAGAAGCTTGTCACAAAAATGTATTTTTTGCTAAAAAACTTGTTTATCATCATACTAAATAAAAATAATTATTTACTTTCAGCATACATAATTGAGAATCACATTTTATTCCACTTTTAAATTCCACTCCACTCCGATATTCAAAATATGAAGCTTTTAAAAAAATTGGTTGTCTGTAAAGTCGGTTTACGGACGATAATTTTACGTGATAACGGTGGAAGAGATGCGTTACAAGCCGAACGCTAAGGCCGATTCTCTATCGCTTGCACTCGGAACGTGACAGTTTTTCGTACGTGCAGCCGGCGTTCATCGATTTATAAGACGTTATCACGACAATAATATAAAAAGGGTACTTACGTGATTTTATTAAAGAATACGTATTTGACCAGATGATGGCGAGTATCACGATGCTGCATCAGTCCACTCAATACATACACGCCTTCTATTTGCTGGTTGAAGAACATGTCCTGAGAAATAAAACAGGCAAAACCAAGTTAGATGGGCACAAAGAAGGTTTTCACACCGAAATCCTAGTTTCTTGTAGGTATATACATGGTGAAACTTTGATCGTTTTCGACCCTTAGGGGTGACTCAGACCATCCATATGAACAACTTTTTCTATGGGACCAAAGCTGGGAACTGAAAAAAAAATCGTAATTTCCATACAAAAGATAGGAATAGTTGTTCATTTTGATGGTCTGAGTCAAAACGATAAAAATTTCACCGTGTATAGGTGTTCACGCAAATGACTTGTGAAAATCTTAGTGTTTGCCTTTTATAGTTCAAGACATATAAGACCTACCTAAAGTTGTAACAAACGGTGGAACCCTAAGGGTTAAAAATACTTTTTTTTTAATGATATACGACGGCAAACGAGCAAGCGAGCTACCTGAGGGTAAGTGATGCCCATGGACAGCTGTAATACTTGGGTGCGACAGGAGCGTTGCGGGCTTGGAAGTGGGTTGGATGGATATGGGGGTGGAAAGATCAACCTCCGGCTCTCTCACTCACCGAACGAAGCATAGAAGCGGTAAGCTTCTATTCACACGTCGATTTTCTGTAAGAGTGTGGTAGTTCCCCGGACGAGCTGGCCCATTCATGCTACTATAAAAAACTTTGCCGCTAGCGTGACTCTACCATGACATATGTGTTGTGAATGTGAAATGGTAGTTACCGGAGAAACGACGTCAAACATTAGACACTCTCGAACTACGCAGTGCTCCAGCATATCGCATACAGCCGCTTCATCCAAAAAGGTCCACAGCAAGTCTAGCAGCGTGCAGAGGCGAGGCTGCGGCTGTGCTATGAACTTTGCTGCTAAGTCCTTCTGCAATAGGAACAATATTACTAAAGGCTTATCCTCGAATTGCCCTATCTGCCTACGTTGCTTGTTGCAATACTTTTCCCTGCTCGACTAGTTTTAAAAAAGATATAGATTTACTCCTGCAAAAGTCGTGTGTAATTCTGGATACAATTTAAAAATAACAGCAATTTCAAACTTATACATGTGGTATAAGGTTCATGATATTGTTAAATATATATGCCTTCCTAATCAGTGCAATCGATTTTGACCTTAAGGCTAATGTATGGACGTTTGCAGGTGACCGTACGTAGATGACATAAAAGCACTTACTTCGCGTATCCGAACCCCGATCCACTATTATGATTGGATGCCGGCCGCCTGCCTGACAACCTCTGGTCATAATTTGTGTCATACTAACGAAACTCTCATCCCGGTTCTTCGCGAAGAAGTCTATGGCGTGCTGATCAGGGTGGTATCCTTTTGACTTCAGCCCCAGGTGTGCTCGAAATCTCGGTAGCAGCTCCCCGACCACAACGTATGACAGGCGAAAGGTTGTTCGCAGCTCTACCACTACTATTCGAGCTAGCCTCTCTATCGCTTGCACTCGGAACGTGACAGTTTTTCGTACGTGCAGCCGGCGTTCATCGATTTATAAGACGTTATCACGACAAAAATATAAAAAGGGTACTTACGTGATTTTATTAAAGAATACGTATTTACCAGGTGATGGCGAGTATCACGATGCTGCATCAGTCCACTCAATAAATACACGCCTTCTATTTGCTGGTTGAAGAACATATGATCTGATCCACTATTATGATTGGATGTCGGCCGCCTGCCGGACAACCTCTGGTCATAATTTGTGTCATACTAACGAAACTCTCATCCCGGTTCTTCGCGAAGAAGTCTATGGCGTGCTGATCAGGGTGGTATCCTTTTGACTTCAGCCCCAGGTGTGCTCGAAATCTCGGTAGCAGCTCCCCGACCACAACGTATGACAGGCGAAGGGTTGTTCCCAGCTCTACCACTACTATTCGAGATAGCGATGTCAAGAAGGCCTGAAAATTAAAATTTGTTAAAGACGAGCGTACTGGTCTACCGTCCATTATATGACCCCGGGTTCCAAAGAACTACTGCTAAGGATGCAATAGGAAAAACCCTCAAATGAAAAGGAACAAGACGAGAACTTTATCACTTTAACAAAGTCAAATAATGTACTAAATAGTGTCACGTCGTGATTTTTTCCTAGTAAAAATCGATTCGGTAGAAACCAATATTCTATTTGTCTATGGCCATTTATCCAGTTCCATCCAATTCATTCATGGTAAATAGCCAGAAAACCCCAATTATTTTCACCTTTGACAATAGTCGTTGCAAACAAAGCATGTGGAGTCGAGTTACGTCCTGATTGCACTAAAAGAGGACTGAAACAATACGCAGATGGAAGAATATAAGGCGTGAAGAGAAAATTCCAATTCACAAATACGAGTATATTAAATTTTTGGCCAAAAAGGTGTGCTATTATCAATATTATGGTAGTTTCCTTTTTTGTAATGTCCAGAATCCAAATATCCGATTGACACGTTACCTTTTTAGACATCTTCTTGACTTCAGGACTCTGGGCGTTTTGTGCAGTAGAGACGGCCTGCGAATCTGCTATCGCATGTGGAGATGATTTAGGACTGTACGCTTCAGAGCTGTGGATACGGAGGGCCACCTCTTCTTCTGCAGCCTTTGAAGATTCTGACTTACTCTGAAAAATTTTACATGTAAAAATCGTGAAGTAGCGCTTATGGCGATTTGATTTGGCTAGAGTGCTGCTACTCCTCTCTCATTTTAAATTGATCCTGGTCCTTCACGGTTTCGGTTGTTTCATCAGTTCTTTCATCTATTGACAGTGGCAACTGTAGAATACCTACATGAGCTGTCTAAGGAAGTTATCGAACGGGTCTCTCTCATTCTTTTTTTTTGACTTACTCCGTGGCGCAGCGGTCAACACGCCAGCCTGCGACACGGAGTGACCGGGTTCGATCCCCGGCCAGGTCAAGATGGAAAATGATCTTTTTCAGATTGGCCTGGGTCTTGGATGTGTATCTATATATGTATTTGTTAGAAAATATAGTATCGTTGAGTTAGTATCCCATAACACAAGTCTCGAACTCACTTTGGGGCTAGCTCAATCTGTGTGATTTGTCCGTACATATTTATTTATTATTTATTTATTATTCTATGATTTTGCTGCGGTTAATCATTCGGCACTCATTAATTTCACTACCGTCTTTAAATAAATGCTGTAGCGAAATGAAAGAGTGATATGGCATCAGATAAATCCATGATGCTGCATTGATTTTACGGTTAACAGACAATATGTGCCCGTAAATATTATTTTTAGATGTTGTTACATTTACGCGTGGCCTTAAGATTCGATGGCCCTAGTTTATGTCTACTCTAGAGACGTGATTCATCATCATTACTCAGCCCATCTTTCGCCCACTGCTGAGCATAGGCCTGTCTTCGCTCCCGCTATCCGTCTCGGTCCTGTGCTGATTTCATCTAAGAGCGACCCGCAATTTTGACTATATCGTGAACCCATCTCATCGGAGGACTTACGACGCTTCTTTCCTCGATATTAGGCCACGATTCGGTTAAGTCCTTGCTCCATCTGCCATTACTGCTTCTAGCCAGGTGTCCTGCCCAATTTCATTTAAGGTTCCTGACCGTTACTCTGATATTCTGCAGTTTAGTACGTTGTCGAAATACGGTGTTTGGAACACGATCTAGTAACTTGATGCCTAGCATGGCTCGCTCTATAGCTCTGTGAATTTGTGCAGTCTCCTTCGTGAGCGTCCATGTCTCTGTACCATAAGTCATAGTAGGCTGGACACATTGGTGGTCTTTGAGACGTGATTAGTATATATTATTTACCTTGCTACTCTTCGCCGTTACAGGAGGCTTTAAATCAGATAGGTGGGCCAGTTCCTCAAGTAGCGCGTCTACATATTTGAAAAGCAGCGCCGCGCGGGTACACTCTTTCATTGGTGCAGCCTGTAATGGATTGTAGCCGTCTACTGGAAACCTGGAGTAAGAATTTCTTTATTTTGTATCTAGAATGAATGTCTTCTTATCTTAAGAGCATATGACGTGGGTATGAGGTGAATCGCGAGCCAATCCATTAACATTATGGCGACGCCATAATCAAAAAGTTCTAGCGACACGGAACGACCGATGTTGAGAAAAATACCCCGAAAGAGACTCAATTCACATTTTAGTTACTTTAGCTTTGTTTGAAAGTTTTCGCATTAATGGAACACACATGAAATCAAATTTATCTGTGTCATGTACTTACACAAACGGTACATGTCCAAAGTTAGCATACAGATGTTCTTGCATAGCCAATGACACTGCCGGGAAATACGCCACACCAGAACCGTGTGCCACCTTGTCGAAGGCAACCCCCATAGATACACCATTCCTGTGTAGAAATAATCAAGTAGAAATAATCTAGTCATGGTAGAGCCATGCTCCGGCAAAAATATTTTTGCTAGTAGCATGAATGGGCCGGCTCATCTTGGTCGGGGAAGTACCACACTCACAGAAAATCGACGTTTGAGTAGAAGCTTTACGCTTCTATGCTTCGTTCGGTGAGTAAGAGACCAAGAAGCTATTATCCTTCCCCATTTCCTCCCTCCCATGCCCTCCTCCAACTCCTTCAAAGGCCGGCAATGCTCCTGTCATACCCTGGTGTTGCAGTTGCCCATGGGCAGCGGCGGTCACTTACCATCAGGTGACTCGCTTGCTCGTTTGCAGTCCTATATCATAAAAAAAATCAAGCAAAATTGTTTAAAGCGGAAAAGCCCTATTACTTCTAAATATATGTATAGTCAATAATGAGGCATGACTAAGTGGCTGTGGGCGTGGTAGATTGCGTGCAGAACCGATGGCCGATGGGATAAAAAGGTTCTCGAATAGCGACCATGTACTGGCGAGCGTGGCGTTGGACACCCACAAGGTGGTCGTTCTGACCAAGGTGGCAGGGTGCTGAATGCAGGCCGCTGCCCATCGATCGTGTTGAAAATCCATGGAGTGGACCCCCAGCGGCCGATCGTGTTGACGATAATGTTTCTCTCACTGTTAACCATCACAAATCCTATACACCGTATGTGTGCATGAACAATTGGATTTTTTTATAACAGCCGCCCACTTCCCTGTGACTAAACCTACTTGGATATGTTTTATGATCTTGTAGTGAAGAGCCCGTCCGACACATTAAGTCCACGTCTTTCTTGGCTTTCATCGTCCCCCCCCCCCCCCTCGCCAGCGTTCGTCTACCTCTAAATGGGCCATTCTCTTTGCCAGATGTTTGGTATCTCTCCTTTCTACAGAAACCATTGTGAAGTGCCTAGAGGCTTTCACCTCGTAATATTGAGTTACTGCATGAATTTGTGTAGTCTTTGGTTTATAAAAATTCATTCACCATCATCATACATCGTCTTTGTAGTCTCCACTGCAGGAGCATGACCCTCTCTGTACTACCGGAGCCATACTTGGCCAGAGCAGAAAGAGGATTTGGCCTACACTCTCCTCGCTGGCCAGACGGGTTGGAGAGGTCTCATTGATGTTTATAAGCTTTGTTTAGCTTGTATTTCCTAATAATTGCCTTGAAATTCCAAGGGTTGCCCGTTGTTCCCGTTCTAAGAACTACACTAATACTGCAAAATGGAGTAATGCTCTTTCTGACATGAAAGTAGTTTACGATTCAGAAAGATCGTACCCGAACAAAGGATACAGCTACTATTTGTTTATGGTTCATATAAAGTTTATCATGTTGATATTAAAGTGCCAACTGCTGTTGCCCACACTGCGTGGTTTATGTTTTAAGTGTTCGTGAAAACAAATATTTTTTCGGATATGCAGTAAAACAAAGAAAACTGTGTGTGACAGGGACTGCTAGCTCAGTTTTTCCATGCAAATAGAACAATTTTTTCTTTAGATAATAACGTCTTAAGCACTATAATAAAGAGTTTAACATTTTTTGTCAGGTCTGTTTTATGTAGTTTAGATTCTATTTCTGAAAACTACTTAATTACAAACTCGTTCCTATTTGAATGAATGTCAACTAGTGAACTGCGCAGGTTTACTTCGATGTTTTCGGATGATATTACAATACTATGGAATCGTTGCGCTGGTCTGATGATGAAGTCGGAAGGTAGCCATAGAAACTCATAAACTAAACGTGGTACACCAATCGTGTTTGGGCTTATTTGTCTTGAAAAGCATTTTACATTCGTTTACAATATAAGCTAGTCACAAAAATGGATTTTTTGCAACAAAACTTTTTAAAAGTAGATTTTGGTTTATCTATTACACTCCAACAGTATTTTTTCTTTTTTATATGGTTTTATATGTAATGATATCTTTTGTGTGGGCTAGCACGCCAGTCTTAAGTTAAAATAGGATATCGATCCATTTATTTTTATTTTGTGACCTTCTATACTTATAAATATTAATCGTTGCCTTCGCATTACTGTTATAATGACAAACATTTTATAGAACATTAAAATGTTATTTGTCATTCAAAATACATTTTATGCATTTAAATTAAAATTACGGGTTATTTATTTGACGAAATATATTTCGGTAAATAGTTAAGTATACTTTTTATAAACAATTTGTTAAATGGTTAGGGTTCGGGATTTGGAATGAACACATTCTTCGGAGGGAATTTATCACTACGGAATCCCATTATCTGATTGGTCTTTATTTCTAAATTTAATAAGAGTATATCTAAAAAGGCTTTCTACATAATAGTTGATTTTCAAATTCATTGTAAAATGAGTTGAATCAAATACCTCATTTGTAAAAGTCGGATAGTTGTGTTAGGTGACGTAAGCCCTATTACGTATATGGGGAATGGGATATGGTGCGGAATTTCGGGGGCAAGGTTGAATCAGGCGGTGGCTCAGTTGGTAGAGCGTAAGTCGTACATAGACTTAAGGTGGCTGGTTCAAGTTCGCTTGGAATTTTTTCACCATACTTTATTTCTAAATTTAATAAGAGTACCTGATTGGTCATCCAACACGTTGAATATCCAATAGGTATGCAAAGCAATCGGTTTCCAGGTTTGTCGCTGGGTTTGTAGAAAGTACCCACTCATCACTAGAAGTTTACGAAAATTCACCGTCAACTGATAAACGATCGCTCCGTGTGTTTCTCTGTCGTAACTAAGTGTACGATTTGAACATTCACCCAACTCCGGTGTCCATGGAAAACATGTTACAATGCCTTTGCACCTTGGAGTATTTTAGATACTAGATATATTGTTATCTAGTATCTAAAATACTTCAAGGTGCCTTTATCCATATCGATACAGGAGCCGATTACATCACCCAACGGCCATCCCGTACGGCAAGGTGGCGACGTTCCACCTTCGCATCCTCCCTCCGTCATAACCGTACGATATAGAACACGTCTAGAAGATACAATACCTGTAATACTCCAATGTGCGTTTATCCATATCAATACAAGAGCCGATGACGTCACCCGGCAGCCAAGCCAGTCCGTACGGTGAAGTGGCGACGTTCCACCTTCGCATCCTCCCTCCATCAGTGTACGATATTGAACACGACTAGAAGATACAATACCTGTAATACTCTAATGTGCCTTTATCCATATCTATACAGGAGCCGATGACATCACCCGGCAGCCAAGCAAGTCCGTACGGTGAAGTGGCGACGTTCCACCTTCGCACCCTCCCTCCATCGTAAGCATACGAGTTGGACGTATCACCTACTCCAGTGTCCATGGAGAACATGCAACTTGCCGTACACCATCCGATCTGAAGTTTAAAGAACATGTAAAACTTGAATGTGATAAAGTATCCAATGTTCGCGCAACTATGGCTTAACTAACGGCCCGTTTATTTTTTGGTATTTTTTCGTTGCCTCGATGCAATCGCAGCCTTCTATAAAGGGCAACACTGTTCCTTCTGTGACGCCATACACCCGTATCGTACGCTGGCTGCAGTACGTAAGATACGAATGGAGATACGTAACGTTACTACGCTACATAAACGTACTCTGGCGTCCCTATCGTCAAAGACTGAACTCAGTCAAGTTTGATTAGCTTTTACTAGCTTTATGATCCTCTGTTTACCTGCATTATTCCTTTAGTTCCCAGCTGAACTTCGTACATCCATTTGCCGGCAAAAACACAGGCTGTTGCTCTTATAGTCGCAAAACTGGACAGTCCTTGTACGCTCACTCTCTCATCTCCAACCAGGACCAATCTTCCAGTACCTAAAAACATTTTATGAAGTTTAAAATATAATGTTCAAAGACAAATCATCTCCCCTCCGCAAGCCGCAACTTGCGCTCGCCTTGTTACTACTCCTAGTAAATCGCTTGATTGATTTTTCATAGGCAAAGTTGACGAGACCGCGTAATGGCATAAAGCTCGATCTGTTTTTTGTTGTTAGGTCACGAGACTGAAGTCGCTGAAAAGCTGGACAACCACTAATCAGGAGGCATAGTGACGTCACCAGACCTCCTTATTTAAGGTTATCCAATTTTTTTTTTTTTTTTATATACGGACAAATCACACAGATTGAGCTAGCCCCAAAGTAAGTTCGAGACTTGTGTTATGGGATACTAACTCAACGATACTATATTTTATAACAAATACATATATAGATACACATCCAAGACCCAGGCCAATCTGAAAAAGATCATTTTCCATCTTGACCTGGCCGGGGATCGAACCCGGTCACTCCGTGTCGCAGGCTGGCGTGTTGACCGCTGCGCCACGGAGCTAGTCTGTAGTAATGTGCCACTTGTCTGTAAGTAATTGCCATTCGAAGACCATGAGTGCAGTTTTGTGTTGTGCATTTTTTTCAAGCCCATTGCCATTCCATTGAACCTGTGTCATAATTCGATATTTAAGGACTGATGGAGCGGGATTCGAAAGGGTTACCTTGGGACGACGGCAGTGCGTTCCACCTTGGGCGCTGGTCTTCTCCACGTTCGATCACTGGATTTTCGGGGCTGAAGCTAACACTTTCAACTCCGCGATAGTGTCCACTATTAGTTATCACAATTTCTATGTATAGGAATTTTTATATTCACGAGCGCGCGCTGAGATTTTTCGATGATCGAGGGCCGTACGCCATCTTGAGATAAAGCGGGGTGAGGTGGGGAGAGAGGGAATGATTGTATGAGGGAGAGTGTGCGTGATAAGCGGGAAATTACAATATATATATAAAAATAATTAATAATGTTAATTTGGCGTAGACAAGGACTATGCTCTTGTCAATGTTATTGCGAGGAAAGAAACGTACACAGAAACTATTTATATAAATACTAGCTTTCGCCCGCGGCTCCGCCCGCGTCAATGTCGATCCCTCGGGAATAGTACTTTTTCCCGGGATAAAAGGTAGCCTATGTCCTTCTCCGTACTCCAGAGAACTTGTATGCAAAATTTCATGATGATCGGTTCTGTAGTTACAGCGTGAAAGCGTAACAAACAAACAAACAAACAAATAAACAAACAAACAAACTCACTTTCGCATTTATAATATTATATAGTAAGTATAGTAAGTATTAGTAAGGGTATAATATTAGTAAGGGTAAGTAAGGGTATAAATCGAAGAACGCCAGCTGCACGCATTAAAAAGGGGTCACGTTCCGTGTGCAAGCGAGAGCGCGGCACAAGCAATAGAGAGGCACGATCGGCCTAAGCGTTCGGCTTGTAACGCATCTACGGAGTTGACGCATCTCTATATCTCTTCCACCGTTATCACGTCAAATTATCGTCCGTAAATCGTGGTTTATCATTGCTTTTTCCAATACACTAGCGGCCTCGAAAACCTTTAATTTTTCTATTGATTACTTCATTTGAGCCTATATAAGATATAAGCTAAAAGAAAGCCTAATAAAACTAGGTTGACAAGTACGAGAAAATGAATTCACCTCACCAGTAGTAGCATCGAAGACCACGATCTTGGGGCCGACCCGGCCCGGTCTGTCGTCAGTTTCTGGAGTCTAAAAGAAAAAGAAATACTTTTTAAAATGTTAAGAAAAGTCTTTCTATTAAATATATTAATATTATTATTATCTATAGGCATATGACTTGTCGGCTTTTGATAAGACTTAGAGAGGTGGCAAGAATAGAGCAAAGTGGAAAAAGAAAGGATTCAGAGATTTATATAAAAAAAAGCCCATTTTCACGTCAATTACATTTTAATAATACTTATTAAATCATATTTAAATAATTAATTATTGTTCAAAAGCTACAAACTACTAGCGTTTCGGAACCGACCACTGCAGAGAAGAAGACGCCGAAAGAAACTCTTCAACAGTATTGGTCGCCTACTTGCCTGAAGGGCCTTGTATGATTTTTTATACTTTTATCTATTCTTTTTTTCTGATTTCATGTTATATACAATTATAATTTACATAATGTTGTGAAACATGTGATGTTAGCAATCAAGCGTGAAACAACAGATAAGATAAAAGATAGAAGTCTCAAAGAGGTTGAGCAGACCTGTCCCCCAGAATACCTAATAAAAATTCCTATTCACTCTGGATAAGGCAGATTTCTATCGATACCTCACATATACATTATTTATTATTATTATTTCGAGTCATCATGTGCGAGCGATGGAGCGTAGTATATTAGGTGTCAAATTAATGGACAAAATCCGTAACACTGAACTACGCTCCCGAACAGGCATTGACAACAGATGTAGCTCTGAAGGCCGCAAAGTTGAAATGGGACTGGGCTGGCCACATATATCGCAGGCCAAATGATTTCTGGGCAAAGGTCACCTCCGGCTGGATCCCTACCAATACTCGAAGACTCGGTAGACCAAAAATGCGATGGCGCGATGAGCTGGATAAATTTAAGAATGATTGGAAGGAAATAACGCAGGACCGGACTGAATGGAAGAAGTGGAGGGAGGCCTTTGCCCAGCAGTGGGACACATGATGGCTCACATATACATATTTATAAAAAAAAGATTATTATATTACTGTTAAAACTGACGGGAGAGAAATTGATTTTTGGGTCCATTGAATAAAAACTATGTTTCTATCTTACATCAGTAACTATAGGCACGTGCTTCTTCCCAGCCTTCGGTTTGGTCGCCTTGATCTCCAGCAGCTTCGGGAGGTTCTCCTTGATGTGACTCACGTACTTGTTTCTCCTGTGTAATTAATTATATGTATCTATTTTGAAATTGTTACTTGTTGTAAATGAAAAACTTTTGATCAACAAGGGTTTTATTCAAAAAATGAATCAAAAGATAAATAAATAAATCACTGAGGTTGAGCTAGCCCAAAAATAAGTTCGAGACTTTTGTTGTTGGATAGTAACTCAATGATACTATATTGTATTACAAATACATAAATAGATAAACATCCAAGACCTAGTCCAATCTGCAAAAGGTCATTTTAAAGAACTGGCAACCCTGCCTGGTTGCAGGTTATTCGGAAATTTGGGCAAAAATGCCGGAGACCCTTAATTTTTTAGTCTTCATCACATCACTCCAGAGATGCAAACCGGAATACCTTGTAGTATTATAATAATAAAGGATACAAATGATAGCACGTTTAAAGTCCAGTGACATCTCTCCACCCTTCAGCCTCTCAACTAATGTTGCCCCTTTGCTGCACATTTTTGCGTCGTGCAGCCGTTTCTGGGGCCCATTGACTGAGTTGGCGAGTCACCTCCTGCCTATTTTATCTGTGTGTATCAACATTGGTCAGGCAGGTGCCATAGTTATTCCCATAGTCCAGATACAAACCATTAGCCATTCATCCGAATAGTCCTAAGAGTGATTCTTTATGTCAATAGGTTTGCACCTTCTGGGGATTGTCTGTGAGCACATTTCTATGATGCGTTTACAGCCAGGACCTGGATAGTGTTCCACCCCTTTTTATAGCAAACGTCTCTACTAGCCTCAAAAGACCGGGCTACGGCCCGTGATTACTTATGTAAGAGGCAACATAACAATAATAAAAAAAAATCATTTCTGTAACAAGCTTAGATTACATTTACTGATTTTCGATATCTCATTTTAAGCAAACATTGCCTGTATTAGGAGGTTTCACTCTTCCATAACAATTATATTTGTATTGTGGGATTTGTTACCACAAAATCTTTATAAATTCGAATACAAATGGTCGAATAAAAAAGGTCAGACGGAAAAAGGGCAGCCGAAATGCCTTACTGTGTCCGGCTTCATTCATACGCGTGGCGACCCTCCCACTACCTATGCCAAGGGAGGTGAATCTAGAGCAGAGAATGCAGGACAATTTGATGCTTCGATTTGCACATCACACAATCATAAAGAGGTTCTCAATAACGAAATAGTTTTTTAGGCATATAGCACACAGAATGAACAGATGCGGCGGTGTCGAGGCGCAGGCGTGCCTCTTCTAACTTTTCTATACAATTATATTTCCCCTACGCCGCCGCGACCGCACCGTGACACCGGCAGTGTGCGTAGTTCAATAATAATTGTATAGAAAAGTTAGAATAGCGCCTCGACGCCGCCGCGACTCTTTATTCTGTGTGCTATATGCCTTAAAGTCTCACTGTGTATGTCTATCCGTATTGTCTTTCATGACCATGTCGTTGCCGAACACCCTTCGCACGGTGTCGTGGACCTCCCCCTTCTCAGCCGAGCTGCTGCACACCCCGAACATAGATCGGAGAACGTTCATCATTACAAATGAGTTCTCTCCTGAAATATAGATACATATAGTAAAGTAAATGGCAGCACTATTTTGGCCTTACGATGACCGGACTGGTAGACGGAATGAAGGTTTAAAGGCTACATTTAGAAATCATAAATATATTAATTACTATTTTCGAGCGGCCGTGCCGCTCCGTCACGCGCTTGTATATAACCCAATATAACCCAGAGCCTTAGGCTCAATTTATATTGTCGCGGATCGAGGGAAATTTCAAGAAATTCTAAGTTAAAATATATGCCTCTATAGATATGGTAATAAAGTTCAAATTTATATGCAGAAATCAACTCAAAGTCGCGCGACTTCCAGCGAACATTTGATTTTATTTTTATTGACTGCAATTTGAACTTTATTAGTAAACGTATAGAGGCAATAGTGCTGTGTGAATTTCTGAAAATTCCCTTCGATTCCGCGTCGATATAAATTAAGCCTAGACTCGAATTGTAAACTACTGCGTGGCTCTGCCAGGGGTGTCATAGGCCAGGGATGTCATCCTCAACTGCTTGGCCGCTTGTTGCAGGTACGGAATCGGTTACGCGCGTTCCTACCTGCGTCTACCCAAAACTTTAATGCCCTCCTCAAATCCAACAAATTCCTATTCTTGCTCAACATAGAAATGCTTCCGATGGGTAGCAGCAAGGGAAGCACAAGAAGCCAAACGAACTGCGCTTGCCAACCCGTCTGTCAAGCGTGGTGAGTATTAATATCCTCCAATGGAACGACGAATCCTTGGGAGAGGCTTGTTAGGGCTGAAATAAAGGTGCGGCTCGGCCACTACGCAAAATTATAAGCTATTTAAAGCATTATGCAACAAATTATTCGGTTCTCTCGATGTATTTTAATTATAATGTATCGACTTTTTTAATTTTATTCGGCACGTCTATTCACCACACTATAGAACGTGTGAATAACAGAAGCGTTCGCGAGCCGCTGCATATAAATCTAAAAGAGACGCGGCCGCGGGCGCGAGAACCTGCGGCCAACCTGCTCGGTCGCGCGGACACATATAATTCGAGCCTAAGGCCAGATGACCCAAGGCCACTTTAATCTTGTTGGTATAAAAGGTACATGAAAAGAAAAAGAGCAATAAATAACAAAGTACAACTAAGACATTCAAACTAACCTTTCTCACATAAGTCAAAAAATTAAATTATATTAGCAACGTTATCCATTAGAAAATAATATGTTATACGAAATCGGAGAAGTAACATAAAAATACATCCAAGTATGTCAAACGGCGATCAAAAGTTGACAATATTTGGCATGGCAACAGATAAGACTCTTTGATATTAATAAAAAACCAAAGACAACGTTGAAATAAGTTTTTTCAAAAATGTGATGTTTGTGACAAGCGTTCAAGCGTTAGAAGGAAAAGGAAGGGAAAGCGTATTGATATGTAACAGATGAGCCATATTTTTTCATATCTTTGCGCCCAAGACTAATCAAATGAGCTCTAACCATCTATTTAGTAAGCGGTTCCTTAGGTAACACAATGGGTTTATCTTGTTTATGGAGTTCCCTGGGTCCCATGGCCACCTTCCGCCTTCATCATCAGAACCACAGAGATATGATTAGAAAACAGATACAACAAATGAGAGTCTGGATTGAGTTTCTTTCGGCATATTCTTCTCACCAGTGGTCGTTCCGAAACGCTAGTAGTATTTCCTAGTATTTCGATTTTGCATATATAAAAATATGACGTTCAAAAAGAGATACATGTATCCAATTTTGAATGAAAATCTTTGACTTTGACTTTGATTGGCGAAGACGAAAATTTTTTTTTAAATCTATGGATTGGCGTATCGTTAAAATAGAATTCTAAAATATAATTTTAACATACATTTTAAGGTTTATTGGTATATTGGTACGTGTTAAAATTACAATCCCATTAATATATTTGTCAAAATCTTTTTATTATTGTCTTAACACAATTCTAAAATCTAGTGTTTCTTTATGCCCTATCATAATTACCTTGCCAATGAAATGTTTATTTGTTTTTGGTGTGTGTAAGTCGCCAACACTGGTGTCAAATTTTTCAAGCTGCCTTAAGGCATCTGACATAGATTAACGGCTGCCATCAATGATGACAGCCGGGATTAAAGCCTTACCGGACCTTCCATAACACAGAGGAGTCCGAGATATGTTTTATGCCACTTGCGGTCACCCATCCTGGTGGGGACAGCGCCAGGGGTTGCTTCACATGCGTAAGCGCTCCTCGATAAAATTATATTCCCTATGTTGAGGCATTTCCCACGTTTTTAAAACAGTTTCTCTTGTAGTTAGACACATGGAACACTAGTAAAATATTATTTTGTATGGTAGGGATTGCGCTATGCATCATCTTAATCTTAACTAATATTATAAATGTGAAAGTGAGTTTGTTTGTTTGTTTGTTACGCTTTCACGTTTTAACTACTGAACCGATCATCATGAAATTTACATACATACACGTTATCTGGGGTACGGAGAAGGACATAGGGTACATTTTATCCCGGGAAAAAGTACTGTTCCCGAGGAATCGACATTGACGCGGGCGGAGCCGCGGGCGAAGCTAGTAACAAAATAATTACATTGTCATTATATAGGGTAAATAAAATACATGTTTATGTTAGGTTGGTTTAAAACCATTTTTTTCAGGTCTGTGATAAGAGCAGATCATTATCTCGTATGATAGTAGGACGCGGCGGAGGGTGTCGTAATGAAAACACTTATTTGTTGGAGTACTGGTCTCCCAACTTGAACTGATTTATTGTGGTTTCTACAGATGCTTATATACTATATGTTTACGTAAATAGATACGTCACATGTCCTTTACTTAATCTAGTACATATTTTACAAGATAACATCGAACAAAGGGTTTATTGCGATCATCCTGACGAGCCAGTGACGCGTGACGTCACGTGCTACGTCATGCACTATGTAGGAGGATCGAAGTGATCGTAGCTGTGATAGTTGCGTGTCGTCACACACTACACCTTCCCCTTTTTTTTTTGTAGACAAAATTTATGAATCTTTTGCCTATTTATCTTAAGTTTACATAGTATACCTTCCTTCCTTTTATTTTTTTAAATACAATATTAAGGAATCACAAGGCAACTTTAGTATTTATAAGTACATATTTTGAATAGAACCAGCTCCTTTTGTTTTTGTTTTGTTATTTTTTTTTTAAGCTACATAATACAATAATAAGCATACATAAGTTATATCTTATTTCTATCATAATTTTAATACGTAATGATAAAATATCTCTAAAAATAGCAAGTGTATTGGATTACAATGCCTTTAATTATTACTTATAACTATTATAGAGAAAAAAAAAACAAATCTTTATACAATTTCTTATCTATTCATGACTATAATATTAGGATGTTACAAATACATTATACATAGTAGTCAGATGAATGCTGAGTACGTATTACAAGATTTATACGTCACAGATCTTCCTATTTCAACTTGTTGCAATAAGTAATATGAAGATGCATTTCCAAATTAGGGATAGCTTATTAATTCCTTTACCATTACGTCTCCTGGACTGTGTGTGATATTGTGCGTTTTTTTTTTGTTTATTCCTTATGTAGAGTAGTATTATTTTTATGTATAAGGTAATCTTTTTTACTAATTAAAATTTTTACATTTTCGCCTAGATCTTTTATTACTGAGTAGGGTCCTGAATAGATTGGATCTAATTTTTCTCTATTTTGTTTCTTAATTAATATTAAATCTCCTAATTTATAGTTAATTTGATTACATTTTGTATCATTTATGATTTTTCTATTTTCCTTAGATAAAAGTAAATTATTCCTAGCATCCTCTTGGGATTTTTGTAATCTATATTTTAATTCTAATGGATATGAGTCGTAATTATATACTGGATCTATATTATGATTAATTATATTGCTAGGTAATCTACAGCTTTTCCCAAACACAAGTTCATACGGTGTATATTTTGTTGAAGTGTGCACCGATGTATTATATAAGAAACACCAATATTGTAACCAATCGCTCCACTTATGAGCTTGGTTGTCTGTTTGTATCCTCAAAAATGCTCCTAATGTTTTATGAGAATTTTCTAGCGAGCCTAGACTTTCATGATGGTAAGCCGTAGATTGTATTTGTTTTATATTTAAGATTTTACAAACATCACGCATAGTTGATGAAATAAATTCGGTACCTCTATCTGTCCCTATTTCAAGAGGTATTCCGTATCGTAGTATAAAGTTATCTACGAGAGCGCGTGCTACTGTCTCCGTTTCCTTATTTAGCAGTGGATATGCTTCGACATACTTGGTAAGTTCACACTGTAGTGTTAATATATAGCAATATCCATTTACATCCTTAGTTAAGGGACCTACAAGGACTAAGAATATTTTATCTAGGGCTGTAGTAGCCGTGCTTGTGATACACATCGGTTGCCGAATATTTTCGCATATTTCTGTTTCTGGCACTTATCACAAGTTGTCACAAATTCGTATATGTCTTTACTCATGCCAGGCCAATAATAGTGACGTTTAATATTATTCGTCATCCTTCGAATGCCTGCATGGCCACTAGTAGGTAATATGTAAAAATCATTTAAAATGACGCGCCTATCGTCTTTATTATTTATTTTTAAGACACCTTTTAATATGCATAAACGGGGTCCGGACCTATTTTTACACATTTTAATATATTGAGTTAACTCTTTTATTTCATTAACCGTGTCATTATTGCGTATTATGCACAATTCCTCTATACATAGTGTCCTGCAAAATGCGTCTAATTCACTCACGAAGAATGCTCGATTACTACGTGCTCGTAAATTAGGGTTGACACACATTGTATTAGTTTCAGGCGAATAAATGAATATTTTATTTTCACTTGTTTCATAATTATTTGTTTTTATCATGCATTAATATTGTTTTTCATCATAGTTTAATTCCGGTAAATACTTCGGTTTTTTAATTATCTCAATTATTTTTGGATGGCCAGTCCAATCATGTTTTGAGGTTTCTTCTCTTGAGCTAGATGGTTTTTCTTGCTCTTTTAGTCGTTTATTTTGAGCTCTTGTCATCACCGACATAATGTGCTGACTCATAGTTTTTAATTCCTCACTCGTAATTTCTATTCGAGACAATGCGTCTGCAGCTACATTATCTCTTCCTTTCAAGTACGTTACAGTGAAGTCATATTCTTCTAAACATAGTCGGAATTTTGTAAGTCTACTGGATAGGTTATTCATTTTAAATAAATAGACTAATGGTCGGTGATCCGTTATTATCTTGAACTTTCTTCCATAAAGGTAAGGGCGAAAATATTTTACTGCCCAAACGATTGCTAATAGTTCCTTTTCCACAGTAGGGTAGTTCTTTTCCGCTTTATTAAGGGGTCGACTTGCATAGGCTACTGGCAAGCCGTTTCCGTTTGATAAGACACATCCTATAGCTATTCCTGAAGCGTCAGTATGAATGATGAATTCATTTTATTTAGAAAAAATCGGATATTGTAGTACAGGTGGAGTGCTCATAGAGTGCCTAAGTTTTTCAAACGAAGTAGAACATTCCTTTCCCCATTCGTATATTACATTCTTTTTTAATAAACTATTTAGTGGCTGTGCTATTTCAGAAAAATTTGGTATAAATTTTCTATAATAATTAGCAAAAGCTACAAACCTTCTGACCTCATCAGTGGTTTTTGGCACTGGGTAATTTTTTATTGCTATTATTTTTTTTGGATCTGGTTTAATACCTTCAGGTGTTACAACATGTCCTAAATATAAAAGCTCTTTTTGGAGAAAGTTGCACTTTAATGGATTTAATTTAAGGTTTACCTTACGGAGTCGTAAAAAAATATCTATTAAATTTTTATTATGGCTCTCTAAATTACGTCCGAAGACGATGACGTCATCCAAATACACGAGGCATTTAATATAGTTTAAACCCGACATTGCTATAGTCATTGCTCTACTAAATGAATTAGGGCTAGTTTTTAACCCCATTGGCAATCGTTTCATTTGATAATGTTTGTCCGCTATGAATGCAGTATATTTTCGGCTCTTAGCATCAAGTTTAATTTGGTAGTACGATTGATTCAAATCTAAGGTACTAAAGTACATAGCACCTGATAGAGAGTCTAGTATTTCAGTAATATTAGGAAGCGGGAATTTATCATCTTTTATTTGTTCATTTAGCTTTCTATAATCTATTACTAGTCTCCATTTCTTATTCCCGTCTGCGTCTTCCTTTTTGGGTACCAGTAGTATAGGACTTGACCACTCCGATGTGGATTCTTCAATGATATCATCGTCCAACATTTGTTTTATTTGTTTATTTATTTCTTGTTTTTGAGACTGTGGTAACCGATAAGGCTTACTGTAGACCGGTGACGCCATATGATAGTAGGACGCGGCGGGGGGTGTCGTAATGAAAACACTTATTTGTTGGAGTACTGGTCTCCCAACTTGAACTGATTTATTGTGGTTTCTACAGATGCTTATATACTATGTGTTTACGTAAATAGATACGTCACATGACCTTTACTTAATCTAGTACATATTTTACAAGATAACATCGAACAAAGGGTTTATTGCGATCATCCTGACGAGCCAGTGACGCGTGACGTCACGTGCTACGTCATGCACTATGTAGGAGGATCGAAGTGATCGTAGCTGTGATAGTTGCGTGTCGTCACACACTACACTCGTTAACGTTGTATGGTCTTCCGCTTTCCCTAAGTATGCAATTTCAGCTCAATCGCTTGACAATAACTTTTAAATTCAATAGACTCTACTCCTCTACAAAGATAAATACTTCATTTATTTATAAGACTAGCTTTCGCCCGCGGCTCCGCCGGCGTCAATGTCGATCCCTCGGGAACAGTTCTTTTTCCCGGGATAAAATGTACCCTATGTCCTTCTCTGTACCCCAGATAACGTGTATGCAAAATTCCATGATGATCGGTTCAGTAGTTACAACGTGAAAGCGTAACAAACAAACAAGCAAACAAATAAAAAAACAAACAAACTCACTTTCGCATTTATAATATTAGTTAGGATTAGGATAGTTAGGATAGGATAGGATAGGATAACTTGACCCAAATTGTTAGTAATAATAACTTAAAACAATTTTGTTAGTGCTGAAATCTACCAAAACATCGTATTTGGCCACCGGCATGGTCCCCTCCACGAGATGCCTCATTATGGGCGAGTCCCATCTATCTGCCACAGTTTTAAGGATGGTGTTGTGACCCGACCTCAACCTCCTCGTCAATGATACCATTTTCTTACGGATCACGGCATGAAATTCGTCTGTTCTAGTCCGGGCAAATATTTTTGACGCACTACAGAACTTGGGGAGTCTCAACAACATCCTATGGTTTCAATTTTATCCTATTTCATTGTCTCCTTCCTAACTTATTCGTAGTCTCCTTCAGAGAAAGAAATTAAAAAACAACATAATTTTTTGATCCACAACAAACACAGATCTTGATGGAGCAAACTTGGAGCAAAAAACTAGATCATAAAGTTAAGACCACTAAGATAATGTCTGAAGCTCAGAGTAGTTTTTGTATATGGGTGTAATGCTCTAAGGGGTCTGAGGATAATGTTTAGATACACGATTATCCAGAATGACGTACATAAATACTTTCAGTAGGTATACAGGGTAATATAAAGAAGACTTGTGAACATAAAAGGTGTCAGGTCCCTGCGTCGCAGCATTTAATAAAAATCGTCCGTGGCCAAATAGATTAAAATAGTTCTTAAGGCGCTATGCATCAGAAAAATACCGGAAAACGTCTATTTTTTCGTCGCGCAGTTAGCCTTATTTTTCATGGAATATGAGCATGAAATAAGTACAGTTCAAAGATCAAAATAAATCATCATCATCATCATATCAGCCGCAAGAAGTCCACTGCTGGACATAGGCCTCCCCCAATGATTTCCAAAATGACCGGTTGGAAGCGGCCTGCAAAATAAATGATTACATATCAAAATAAAATAGCAAAAAAGCTATATCGAGAAAAAGTTTCGTCGCGAATTATTTGATATTTTCAGCGACAAATACCAACTTTTTTGCGTCTATAAGTATAACTGAATGAGCCAGATGGATACCTAAAAAAATAAAATATATGGTTATAATTATTGAATGGATGAAAATTTACACGGAAATGGCAGACACGGGTATGAAATGAGACTACTGACAGGCCAACCGGTATCGCCACTTTCAACCGCTACAAACGGTTAAGGGATACAGCGCCTTAAGCACTTGAATCTCTTTGGCCGTGGCCGCAGAATCCATATTACTACTAAGTACTAGAACTAACTATAACTTCATGACTAGAACGGAAACTTCATGTGTCCCTCCCACGTAAAATGGCGTCCGGCGTCCCCGAGTGGCCTCGCACCTCTCACGCATTCCCGGGTGTTCGATTTGAAAACAGGGTTGGTTGCAATCGATCATGCACACCCTGGTGTCAGAGTTCTTCGCCTCTCGGCCTCTGACGTGGTTCCTTTAACGACTACCAGATGACAGCCGTGACCAACGGCTTAATGTGCCTTCCGAAGCACGGAATTATCTTTATTATCAGACAATCAGGTGATTCAAGCCTGCAATACTGAAAACAACTAAAGAAAGCATGCTTTCCGTGGGAATCGAATCCACGACGGGGGTCGTGGGTTCAGTCTACAGGCATCAGGTCTACAGGCAAATGCCTTAACCTTTGGACCACGGAGGCAGTTACCCTGATTGTTAACACACATAGACGTTAATAGATTCAGGTGTTACTTTGCGGAAGTCAAAGCTACATTTACTTTGAGACAATTTACTTAGCGTGCTTCCGCCACCAGTTAGTAGTGGCCAGCAATAGTTTGCATGAACTAACTGGAAGCACGCAAAGTAAATTGTCTCAAAGTACACATAGACGTGTTCGGATGTAAAGTTTAGTTTGTAGTAGTAATACGCATAAATATTACTCCGCTTGTATGAAGCGCCAAATCTGTCCCGTGGCATAATATTCATGGGGGCAAATCGGTAATTCAAGGCGGCTTCTATGCTTTTTTCGTTTACTAGTCTCCTTATCTAACATTCGTGTTTTCGAAACAGCAGAAGAGTAACAAATATCTTCGACGTCCAAACAAATTTTTCACTACAGCCACTTGGGACACGGCCACAACCTAGGTCAGAGTTTCTCAAACTATGTTTCTCTCAATGGTGGGTTGAAAAACTAGTGCCCTTGGTAATGGATGGTAGATGGCGTCAAAGCCACTCTTGAATTATATTCAATTTGAAGGTAGCTGCACCTTTTTTTTTATTTTCTGATAATATCAGGCAAGAAGTAAAAATTAAGAATAATAACATAATTTTAAGAATAAAACAGCCCGTTGATATAAATAACTTTTATTATGGAACCAATGCTGGGAACTCTAAAAATTTTTTGACGTTCCCTTACAAACTGACCGAGCGGCTGAAATTTTTTGTATGGAACTGCCCATTTTTTTACTTTACGCAAACGAGGTTGAGATGGAGCTGTGTATATGCTCTGCTCATACTTAATCATCAAAAACTTATTCGATATCAGTGTTGGAGGTGCGGTCTTGAAAGTTTAGGAACCACTGCATGCTTATTATTTTACCAGGCACTAGGTAGCTTTTATTTCTCCCCGACTGCTGGAAAAATATTTTGCATTTTTAGTTCTGTCTATTTGCTGAAATAGAAACGATCCGCGGAAATAAACATGGTAGTTTAGTTTTGTTTAAGAAGATTCAATTAAAAGCTCAGGTAAGTTTTATTATTTAGGTACATACTTATACAGCATGTAACATAAACAACGACGGTCCCGTGAGGGGGTCAGCCCGTCAAAATGAACAACTTTTCCTATGGGACCAATGCTGTAAACTCAAAAAAGAAAATTTGCTTTTTCAGTATAAAAACTGTCAAAAAAAAATTGAGTTCTCAGCATTGGTCCCATAGGAAAAGTGGTTCATTTTGCCGGTCTGAGTCACCCCTTCACGGGAACGTCGTTGGTTATGTTACACGCTGTATACTTTGTCACGTTTTTTGCCCTTACGGGGTAAATAGAGTAGAGTCCAAAGTCTATAAATAAATCCTGCTTAAAGCATGTTGGTGCGTTTAAGGCGGTACTGCACGAAATTGTGAAAATTAACGTGTTTTCCAATCACTAGTACTATGCGCTGAATTAATCATATCATTGAACAAGATAGCCCCCTTGTTGGAATTTGTTATTTAAAAATGATATATAATATATTATGATATTTAAAAACATTTTTCTTCGAAAACTTTGTAATTTTTACGTCTTAAACAATAATTCTCACATAACAATATTTATGTTTATATTTCGGAGGTCGCCCCCTTTCTTATTTTTTTTTTATAAAAATTAAATATGAAAATATTAGGACTTCATCTTTTTTCCTAATCGCCTAATGGCTTGTGCAGTAGCGACGTTTTTCGTTCGCGCGGCACCCGCTTAATGGCTTGCGCAGTAGCGACGTTTTTCGTTCGCGCGGCACCCGCTTAATAGCTTGCGCAGTAGCGATGTTTTCTGTTCGCGCGGCAGCCGCTTAATGACTTGTGCAGTAGCGACGTTTTTTGTTCGCGCGGCACCCGCTTAAGGGTCCATACTACCTCACACTGCTTTGCAAGATTGACTGTTATATCAATAATAATTAAATACTCAAGTTGAAATAAAAATGCAGCAAAGTTCAGGACTAACTCTGGTAACTATATGACTCAAAAACACGATTGCGTTAAATTTTCTCGATAGAAAAAAATTGCAAAGTTGCCTCCAAATCACGTCTAATTTACTCGGTATATAGCATTATTCACCAAATACATTGAAATTTACCTTGAAACTTTTGATTATTATTGCATTACAGATAAGGCAGCCATCATATGTTTTGCTTTTTCGAATAACCCTTGAATATTCCTAAAAAACGAAAATATCCAAAGTAGCCAACGCGTTTAGACCATCCGCATTTGTATGGCAACGCCGCCTGGCATATGTCGGGCTCTTAATGGCTTGCGCAGTAGCGACGTTTTTCGTTCGCGCGGCACCAGCTTAAGTGAACAATGGAATCAAACTTGTGATGGGTTACTAGCCGCATTGCCTGCCAACATTATTCCTCAGATTTTTTTTGAAGTACTATGTTGGTAGCTCCAAGTGAGCTTTCGCAACTTCACCGGGTATTTGAGGCGAGGGCAGAGTGCTCTCAGCCTTATTCCTCAGATTTTCGCTGATTTTCTTCCCTCCGCTGGATTTTATGATTTGCGTGGGAAGAGAAGATGCAGCAGCATTCTACGTATTCTCTTTTCTTCCAGACCAGCATGAAAGAATTAATTAAATAATACTTAGGTTCCAAATAGAAGAAATTCCATACATATGTATAGGGAATTTGCTGTGTGGTTTCCGGCAAAGTAGAATAGGTTCACGCCAAGTCTTTCCGTGGATGTCGTAGAAGGCGACTTAGAATAAACCAGCTAAATGTGACCTCTCCAACCCGTCTGACCAGCGTGGAGAGTGTAGGCAAAATCCTCTGTCTGTTCTGGTCAAATATGCTGATAGTACAGAGAGGGTCGTGCTACTGTAGAGGAGACTAAAAAGACCTGATGATGATGATGATCATGATGATAGAATTCTCTTAACAAACCCGAGCCTATACAAGATGTAAAGAAAACCCTGAATTCCGATCCTTAAAGGAGTGATTCGGCCCGTCGATATCAACTTTTCAATGTGACCAAAGCTGGGAACTCGAAAAAAGATTGGCAATAATGTTCAGCCGCCCGGTCATTTTGTACGGAAAAATTATAATTTTTTTTAGTATATTTTGACATAGGTAAAGTTGTTCATATCGACGGACTGAATCACCCCTTCAAAGATCGGACAGGGCTTTTTTCAAATATTGTTAAGACCAGTTCAAGTTTGGGTCGGATTTTTTTTATATCTCGTAACTTTCCTTCAATATGTGTATGTGCTTGTTTCAATGTCACCTTCCTTGGAAATAAAGTGTCTAGCCCATGGATCTAAGAATAATCGTCTAGCCGAGCCTAAATCTACGATACTAAAAGACAAAACAAAAGAATAACTTCGGATAGACAGTAAACAATCATAATTTCTGGGTCGGAGGAGACAGTTAAATTGCTTACGGGAAACCTCATTTTTATTCGCCCATCTTTTATTGATTGTTTACACATTTTCATCAAGGTCATCCTAAGTTAAAGAAAAATTCAGAAACTGTAAACAGTCAAATACAAGGAAAATTTTATAATTGTGCAATCCAAATCTGCGTTTTTCTTTTCTTCCTGACCAATTACGTGACTTATCTGCAAGAAACTATCTTAGATCATATATTTTTTCAGAACTGTTTATAAATGTCTTGTGACAAAACATTAAAAAAAAGGAAAATTATACCTAAATCGAGCCATAGATTTTTTTATGGAAGCTTCTCCCATACAACATACATGATTTTTTTTGCCGTGCCGCCTTTAATATTACTTTTATTTTTATTTCATTACTTATTTTTAAAACGAATTTAAACTTATTATTTTGTGGATATTTCAAGAGTCTACCTGTTGCCGTTATCAATATCGAGCAAAAACAAGCAAAAATTCACGTTTGCTGTATGGGAGCCCCCTTAAATATTAATTATATTCTATTTTTTTGTATTTGTTGTTATAGCGGCAACAAAAATACATCATATGTGAAAATTTCAACTGTCTTACTATCACGGTTCATGATATACAGCCTGGTGACAGACGCACAGACAGAAAGACAGACGGACAACAGCGGGGCGACATTACCAGGGTCCCATTTTTACCCTTTGGGTACCGAACCTTAAAAAGTAACAACCGAATTGGGTATCTCTTCCTACCATTGTATCTGTATGCATACAACTCGTCGGAAGTGTACATTTAATCGGCTTTTGTGGTATTACTTATGCAAATATGCTTATGCAGGAGTAAACGAAATTAATTATATTAATAGCATTACAATGCTCGGATTAATATTAAAATCGAAAATATGTGATGAAAAAATTTCGCCACTGGTAGGATTTGAACCTACAACCTTCGACATCTAGCCCGTCGATGCTCTCAACCACTGAGCTGCCGTAGCTTCAAATCACCGCGGCGAATTTGTTCATCACATATTATAGGTACACGCATTCGAAGCATGCGTAATCTCCATTACTACCCACTATTTAGAAGTGTGGTATCCAACTTAATTCATATCAGATGAATTGAAAGTTGATTAAAGTGGAGAAAGCTTTCTCAATTAATTATATTAATAGCATTACAATGCTCGGTTTAATATTAAAATATAACGAGATTATTTATGTTCCCTTAACAGGAGGATAATAAACGTTTACGTACTTGGAAAGTTGTGAAAAATCTTTAATAATTAGTGATCGGAAAGCGTGTACAGTGAAAATGTGTAATATAATTACCTAATCATAAATCGCTAGAGTATAATCATGATCATCATGATCCACTGCAGGAGCATGACCCTCTATGTACTACCGGAGCCATACTTGGCCAGAGCAGACAGAAGATTTGGCCTACATTCTCATCGCTGGCCAGACGGGTTGGAGAGTCCTCTCAGATGTTTATAAGCTTTGTTTAGCTTGTATTTCCTAAGTCGCCTTCTACCACATCCACGACTTGGAGTGGTCCTATTCTACTCTGCCGGGTACCAAACGGCGAAATTAATAAATATTGTAAAAATATATTTCCTCTATTTTTTCTACAAAACATTCCAAAAAAATTACGATTACGCTGCGGCACATTCGCGACTGTTGAGTACCGAGTGTATCTAGCTCCGAGCAAGTATATGTAGGTATGATTAGGGATACCTTGTATGAAGGCAGAATACTCTTAGATAAAAATATCTGTGTCGCTCTTAATAATAAATAGTATTGTTGCACCAAGCAGAGAGCAATTTATTATTGCACCGAGGGCTTATTTGTGGCTACAAAGCGAGCGCTAGCGAGGACCCTAAAAAGCACGAATATAATATAAATTACTTAATGCGAGGTGGATAATCTGCTTTTCTTTCAACTACTACAAGAAAAGTATATGTATTGTTTATTTTTATAATATCTTATAGTGTGTACTTTGGTGTGTAAGTTATTTACTATTTTGGTATTTACTTATACAATGTTTATTTTATAATACATATCTTGTTTTTGCACTACCTTTCCATTCTCTACATCACTCGGTTGGTTGACTGGTAGAAAAAGCCATTGTCTTTAAGTCCGCCTTTACACTTGTAATTGTGTATAAAGTTAAATAAATAAATAAAAAAAAGTATGGAAAAAAATTAACTAAAGAAAATTAAAATCAGTAAAAAATAGTTGTTTACGTTGCAACCTTTTTAGGGTTCCGTACCTCAAAAGGTAAAAAGGAACCCTTATAGGATCACTTGGTTGTCCGTCCGTCTGTCTGTCAGTCTGTCAAGAACCTTTTTCTCAGGAACGCGTGGAGATATCAAGCTCAAATTTATATCAAGTGCAGTTATAATATAATTGCATAGTAGTCGTAAAAACATAAAACTATATTTTTGTAAACGTTACACGTCTTGAAAGCAATATACTAGGTTTATGTTGTCTTCATAGATTCTATTTAGTTGTATGTACAATAATATTTATACAGTACGTAGTAGTCCACGTCTATTTCGGGTAAGAAGCAAGAGAAGTAGGTAGGTAAGGTAATATAATAAACGGAATATAAGAGAAAATTCTCAGAATTCCTGGAATGTTATTATTTATTACGTTACGTGAGTTCACGTATACACCGACAAATAGACACATTATTCAGTTTAATCGTAATACTGGATAGTATTACAATTAAATTACAAGCAGAACATTTGAAAAAATGCGGAATCTTGTCACTAAGAACTGCGGCTAGCAACCCATCACTATTTTAATTCTGTTTTCCACCAACACGCCCTCAAACATGCTAAATGTGGCCATAAGGTCCTATAGACTTAGCTCTGTCTACCCCGCAAGGGAAAAATACGTGATACTATGTATGTATGAAACCAGTAATTATATTTTTTTACTCGACTACTTTTAAAGTTGTGTTGGAATGAATGAATGGATAAAATCTGAGGAATCATGTTAATTAGGCGATGCGGCTAGCAAATCATCACTATTTTCCATCTAATGCTAAACGTGGCAGGCTCTGTCCAGCCCGTAAGATGATATGTACTAGTATAAAATATTTATTTATTTATTCATCAAACAAATACATAACCTTAAATCTAAAATTAGTTAAAAGATGTACAAAAACCTTAAAAGATTTGTCCGCACATCCGATTTGACTCGCACTTTGTGTCTTTTGCAAGACTTTTTTATTAAGTATTGAAGTAGGCGTTTGTCTGCCATCTCACCTGATGGTAAGTGACGATGAAGACGAGGATGTTACATGCCTATTCAAGAGATACCCATTTATTTTACTTTTGAATGTCCCGGGACTGTAGTTGCCTAGGATATAGACGCAGGCAATTCATTCCACACCTTAGCTACTCGAACCAAAAAAGAAGTGGCTAGCTCCGTGGCGTAGCGGTCAATACGCCAGCCTGCGACACGGGGTGCCCGAGTTCGATCCCCGGCCAGGTCAAGATGAATGATCTTTTTCACATTGGCCTGGATCTTGAATGTGTATCTATATATGTATTTGTTATAAAATATAGTATCGTTGAGCTAGTATCCCATAACACAAGTCTCGAACTTACTTTGGGGCTAGCTCAATTTGTGTGATTTATCCGTATTATTTATTTTAAATATTTATTTTATTTATTTATTTATTTTAAAAAGAAAAAAGAACTGTCAAAGCGTTGTTTCGACTCTTTGGTATTCCAAGATTCATGAATACTGAACTGACCGATGTTACACTGATTTCCGATGTAATGCTAATAATAACTCGCTCGTAAAAGTATCGATTCCGTCGATGTTTGTAAGCAAGCGAGTGCTCGCTCTGTTTACTCGCTGCCGTGTTTATTTTATGGCTTGTTCTATAGCTATTTTACATATTTCGTCTATATCATCACAATTTTATTTGGAGTGCTGATTACTAACTAGGTGCCCCGGCGAACTTCGTTTGGCTATTTCTCTTACATACATATTTATAGTTATTCTGCCATTCGGGGTGATAACAAAATCAAAGATTATAGAAAAAAGCGGCCAAGTGCGAGTCGGACTCACCCATTAAGGGTTCCGTAGCAGCAAATAACATAATCTATACTAATATTATAAAGCTGAAGAGTTTTTTGTTTGTTTGTTTGAACGCGCTAATCTCAGGAACTACTGGTTCAAATTGAAAAATTCTTTTTGTGTTAGATAGTCCATTTATTGAGGAAGGCTTTAGGCTATAAAACATCACGCTGCGACAAATAGGAGCGAAGCATCAATAATTTTTTTGAAAACCGGGGGAAATTATTCATCTATACTTGTCTATACTAATAAAAACATAATTTATCACAATAATAGAAATCGCCGCGGACGAAGTCGCAGGCAACGGCTAGTATAATATGAAATTGCGGTTAACGATTTATGACGTTTAAAAAACTACTTACTAGATCTCGTTCAAACAAATTTTCGGTAGAAGTTTGCATGGTAATGTACATCATATATTTTTATTAGTTTTATCATTCTCTTATTTTAGAAGTTACAGGGGAGGGGAGACATTTTACCATTTTGAAAATGTCTCTCGCGCAAAGTAACAGCTTAGAAAAAAAAAATATTAGAAACCTCAATATAATTTTTGAAGACCTATCTATAGATACTCCACACGTATGGGTTAGACAAAAAAAAATGAGTTTCAGTTCTAAGTATAGCGAACTCCCAAAATTTATTACAATATTTTTCTATTTTTGTGTGAAAATCCCCATTAAGATTTTCACAAAATACGTCTACTCACCAAACAGTATAGTTCTTATAGTTTCGGAAAAAAGTGGTTGTAACATACGGACGGAAAGACAGACATGACGAATCCATAAGAGTTCCCTTTTTTTACATTTGGCTATGGAACCCTAAAAAACAGTTCACCCATTCTTAAGTTATAATTGTTCGATCAAACCCGACTTTGTTTTGAATTAGATTATTCTGTGAAAATACTCCCGGAAAAATAGAAGAAGAGTTTAAATTTTTAGTTTTATCTTGTTTTCCAAATAACCTGTTCTAAATTTCAGGTTTAAGATTCAAGCTTCAAACATTTATTCTGAAAATAGGCCTTTTCAGGTACTTTTTCACGTCAATTCGGTTTTAGTTTAGCAACTTAATTATGACTGTTGCAAAGTTTAGTAGGCCAAAGTGATTGACATAGCCAAGACACACACTACTTATTGTCCAGTGTCTACACTGGAACGGCTAGTTTTTAATATGAAGTTCCCTGCAGCGTGACGTCACGCGCCCTCGATATCAGCTTGCAGCGTATACTTTTAATTACAGCTTTGTAGGGACGCTGTTGTTCGCATAATTATTCTTTCAGCCTTCAGGCTGGGACGGCCCGTATTATGAGATGCTATAGTTTGTATTATGGAGTAGTTTAAAGTTCTTACAAATACGAGTAATTATATATTACAGTTACCAAACAATATATAATGAGGTATAATGGTGGGGTGCCCAAGATATCCCAAATTTAACTTTTAATGAGCAGGTTAAATATCTTTTTAAAATGAACACTAAAAATAAAAGAAAGTGTTCTTCAACTGTTCCATTGTTTAGTTTTTATTTAATTATATAGCTTTAACGCTCATCAACACGCTAAACGTGGCCTTTCGGTCTTATGACTTTAGGCTCTGTCTACCCCGTAAGGGATAAAGACATGATAATATGTATGTATGTATGTATCAATCAGAAATCAATAAGCAATAAGAAGAAAGTCGACCCAAAATTTGTAACCCTCCTTTGAAGATTTGAACCCTCGACTTTAAGCACACAAGTCTCACGTCTAACAATGTGATCCATTCTGAACACACCGTCCTACCGGCCGAATACAGGATTATTGCATGATGAATTTCTAGCCAATAATTATTACTGTAATCCGAGAAAAAGAACTTTGTTCCCTTAATATTTATTAACACTCGTGTGAGGGAAGCTTCCGTAATAAATCCACTTGTGGTTATAAGTTCTCGGGTCTCGAGTTATTTGCATAACTAAACAATCAAATTATATGTCTGCGAATACCCAGAATCTCAGACATAGACAAACCTCATATTTTTCCCAGAAACGAACAGCACTCTATACTGTTATTTACGATTTCACTTCCTCTTAGTACCAAACGTACAGATCTCTATAATAGGCTAGATAGAGTTTGAGGTTTGATTAGTATGGAAACCGAGGCCTGTCATATATCATCATCATCGTCATCATTGGACTGGGGCTTGGTTTATCTTTATATGTATTTGTTATAAAATATAGTATCGTTGAGTATCCTATAACACAAGTCTCGAAGTTACTTTGGGGCTAGCTCAATCTGTGTGATTGGTCCGTATATATTTATTTATTTATTATCATCATCAGGTCCTTTTTATTCTCCACTACAGGAGCACGACCCTCCTTGTACTACTAGAGCCATATTTGGCCAGAGCAGCCAGAGGACTTGGCCTACACCCTCCACGCTGGCCAGACGGGATGGAGAGGTCGGCATGTCATATTTCTCAATCGATTCTTGTGAACTTTGTGACCGATCGACAATTGCATAGGTATACTTTTTACTTTGAGATAATTTCCTTTGCGTGCTTCCGCCATCAGTTAGTTCATGCAAATTATTGCTTGTCAGCGCCCACCTAGCACTACTGCACTACTTTTGTCCCTTCATGGCTACCATCAAAAGCACGCAAAATAAATTATCTTAAAGTAAATGTAGCTTTGACTTGCCTGAATCTAAAGTATATTTTTTGTGTCTATTCAGTTTTAAGAAAATGTTCTGGTTAAATTGGCATTAAGAGCCATTGGGATCTCTGGCGCTTAGGACTATTGCGAGTTCGACGTGTTAAGATTTGCGAGTGATGTCTACAGCTCACAGAGTCAAGTTTTAACAATGGATAATTTTCCAGTAAAGAGCTTTCTATGCGTTTTGTTCCCGGAGATAAGTACCTATTAAACTTTAACTGTAGAACACTCAAAGTGAGAGAAAAACTCAAACACAATGCGAAATTTACTTTCAACTGCATCCGTGGTCCTGTGGTCGTGGGTTCGATTCCCACGGGAAGCATACTTTGTTTAGTTGTTTCCAGTTTGGTTAAGACATTGCGGGCTTGAATCACCTAATTGTGTGATAATTAAGATGATTTTGTGCTTCTGACGGAAGGCACGTTAAGCCGTTGGTCCCGGCTGCCATCTGGTAGTCGTTAAAGGAACCACGTCAGAGGCCGAGAAGGCGGTTCCGAAGAACTCTGACACCAGGGTGTGCATGGTCGATTGACCGTGTCACCTACTCGAAATGATGATGATTTAATAAGCGTTATCTAGTCTCTGCGTAAATCTGTGACCTAACCATACTGAGCAAAATTACTCAGAACCAGACAAAGCTAAGACGTATCCTTTTCATGGAATTTACACAAGGCCAGTCTGTCTCATTACTAACAATGTATTGGTTCAGGGCTTACTCACATACAGTGTGTAAAATTACCCTCATCATTTCATAATAGGGGCGACTCAGCCCACCAGCATAACTTTTACTATAGGACTAATGCTGGGGACAATTATTTTTTTCCACATTTATACAAATTATCGGGCCGGCCGAGCAATTTTGTCTGTAGACGACAAATTTTGTGTAGTGCAGTTGTTTATTTTGTCGAGGAGGGATAAAAAAATATATATACGGTCGAATTGAGAAACTTCCTCCTTTTTTGAAGTCGGTTAAAAATGAGTATACATTTTTGTTGTTGTTTTTCTTTTATGCTATAGGACGGCCAACGAGCTTATGTGTCGCTTGATGGTAAGCGATCAGCGCTACCCATGGACAACAGCAACACCAGGGTGTAACAGGAGCGTTCGCGGCCTTTCAAGAAGTTGGGGAAACGACATGGGGGAGGAAAGGGGGGAAGGGTGGGTCTCTGGCTCTCTCGCTCACCGAACGAAGCATAGAAGCGGTAAAACTTCTACTCAAACGTCGATTTTCTGTAAGAATGGTATTTCCCTGGACGAGCCAGCCCATTTATGCTACTAGCAAATATAAGTTTTGCCGGTAGCGTGGCTCTACCACCTAAAAAGCGGTAGTAATAGACATGAAGGGCACGAGATGAGATGTTATATAGTCTGTGTAGTCATGATCTTCATGACTACACCGACACTGCTCCATTTTGTACTGTAGACCACATGTAGACGTTAAATGTTTCCGTCAAAAACGCGTTTCGATTATTTATTTATTTATAAAATCACACACAGATTTACAGATATATATCCAAAACATCTGCATGGTAGTCAGTAACGAATACAGTTATGTCAAATATGGTTAGTAATCATAATTAAATAACACGAATCTAAATGAGTTCAAAGAAATAAGATGTAAATGATAATGTCAATAATATAAATAAAAAAGAAAAGAAGAAAACTGAAATGCCAATAGTTATATTATCTGGGTGTTTGTGTAAATAGACCCTACCTGTGCGTTTGTCTGTATAAACTCATAAACTAGACACGGTAAATAGTGACGTGAGACTGTTAGGGAAACAGTAAACAGCAAATTATGAACATGTCAGGTTATTTCGGTTGTTTATAACTCGGCAGGTGTAGTGCTTCAAGTTTCAAATGTCCTGACATTTGGGGTTTGAGCAAATAGTTTTACAGCATATGAATATTCCTACACTGGATGTGACGTTGCACTTGTAAAGGTACCTTATGGACGCTGGCGCTTAAGACGTTTAGAAAAACTACTCATACAATGTTACTTTAATTTTTAATAAACACAATGTCGTTAGTCGTAGGTGCTGTCCATAAATATCACATATATGGAATATCACATATATTACTTAAATTGTTTTTAAATAGCAATACAATGGTCGGTATATTATTAAAACTGAAAATATGTGATGAAAACGAACTCAGCTACAGGTAGGATTCGAACCCACGTCCCTTAGGTTTACGCCCTAAGTGTGATACCATTACACCACCACACCACATATCACATATACTTGAAGAGGCGACTCATACCGTTATCAGAAACAATTTGTCTTCTGGGATCCAATACTAGTCTCGAGAAATTATATTCACATGGAAATCTCTTCCAAGATGGTCTGGAAAAAAAGACAAAAACAGTTGCATCTTTATTTTACGAAGATCATCTATATTGTATTATTAACTGTAGTCCTATCGGAAAGACTGGACTACAGTAGCCCTCGACCGAAATAGTTGGAATGATGAAAGGGAAGCCTTTGCCCTGCAGAAATAGAATAGAATCTATATTAATGTTTTTAGGCCTAAAACACCTTAGGCCTAAAACGGCTGAACCGATTTTAAAGCAGATTCTTGTTTAAAAAAAGTTTCATCGATAATGTTCGTAGTCGTTAAGGATATTTATAAAAGGAATGTATATAATATGTGTATATATTTGTTTAATTATTAACCAAACGATATCAAAGTAATTAAAGGTATTTAAATAGTAATTGACTAAATGGCTTACACTATAAAGGATTATAATGACTATTGTAAAAATCAAAATACTATCAGTAGAATATTATGAATGAATTTAGTTTAAGCATACTCTTTAATATATATTAAAATTAATTTAAAAGTACTTTAAAAGTAACTTAAGATCTTCAATGTGCAGTAAATTGAAGATCTTAAGTTACTTTTAAAGTACTTTTTAATTAATTTGAGCAAATAAATGATTATAATTAGCTTTTTTTTCCACTGAAATCGGTTAAGCCGTTAACAAGATTTTTGTGTAGGTGCTGATCAGGCCAGGTACTTAAATATTTTATAGTGACCAGTAGCCTAATCCTAATCACGTGAAAATAGGAAAAAATGAAATAATAAGTTACTTACCGAACGTCGACAAGGATGGCATTTAGTTATCTATCCAAAAAAATTATGTTTAAAATGTTATTTTAACTTGCCTTCCATAGCAGCCATTAAATAACGTTTGACATAACTAAGTACTCTCAATTTATATCGGTGTTCCACTCTGTTTCCTTTTAAGGGACGATTGAGATTCAATTACCGGGAATGCGCCTAAATCGAGTTCTGACAAATCGATCAAAGTGTTCGGGAGAGGAATCTCCGACTAATTTCCACATACGATTCCACATTTATTGTACAGCACAGACATAAAAAAGTCAGTGGCACTTCAGGAGTGCCGAAAGAAGTGAAAACTTGAACACTCAGTTACTTGTAGGTATATTTGCGTCGGTTACAGTAAAGGTAACAATGTCGCGAGTTGAATGGTTTTTTCCCATCCCTTAAAAGAAGATTTCATAAAAAAAACAGTAAAAAATTTGCATTAAATAAAAATAGATAAAATATAGGTATTTTTTAAATTAAATACATTCGTGCAAAATAGTATTGAAATTTTAGTATCAACAATTTTTTTTTTATTGACAATGTATTTTTTTCTCTGCATAGCGTTGTCCTATCCATACGAATAAATATTTAATTTTAGTGGTGTGTAACTAGGAGACAAACGGTTTTAAAAATGTAGGTAATGTTGTACCTCCGGTTCTCAACATACGAAAGTACAACAACAACTTTCATCGGTAGGAAGAAATGAAATGAAATTTTATTCAAATTTGGATATCATAAAATCAAATTCGGATATCATATAAATGTCTTTTTGAACGTCATATTACCTATATTTTTATTCTTACCTATATTTGCAAGATCGATAAACTACTGGCGTTTCGGAACGACCACTGCTGAGAAGAATAGGCCGGAAAATCTTAGTCCAGTATTACAAGAAAAAGTAGATTTTGGAATTGTGTTAAAAGTATGCGTTAATACAGCGTGTAATTGCAACCTTGACGTTCCCTTAAAGGAGTGCCTCAGACTATCAATATGAACAACTTTTCCTATGGGACCAATGTTTTAAACTCGAAAAAAATCGGCATTTCCATACAAAATAGTTTTGCCGCCCGGCCAGTTTGTATGGGAGGGACGATTTTTTTTTTAATTTCCCAGCATTGTTCCCTTAGAAAAAAGTTGTTCATATTGATGGGCTGAGTCACCCCTTTAAGGGAACGTCGAGGGTCAATTTACACGCTGTATAATCAAACATGTTCATGCTCCTGCAGTGGAGACTAAAAAGACCTGATGATGATGAGGATGATAATAATCAAACAAACAACAATCAAATCTTTCCTCTTTACAATATTAGTGTATATTATAAAGAGGATATAAAAGTAAAGCAAAGTATAAACGATACGACATACTTAAGCACTGCCAAACAATTACTGTCCGTTAATACCGGTGTTCCACTCCGTTTCCTCTTAATTGTGATTACGATTCAATTATCACGAATGGGCCTTAATCGTGTTCTGACAACTCGATGGGAGGGTTCGGAGTGGAAATATTTATCGCACAGCTATAGCTGTTTTCACCTGTGGCTATGTAGTAATCCATATTTAATCGATTAAAAACCACACAAAGCATTTTTATCACATTATAATTAATTTTAACGGGACTTAGCACGAAACCTTTTGTATATTTATTTTTTACATTTAGTGTGGGGCTAGATCAATCTGTGTGATTTGTACCTACACTACTACTGTCCTATACACACATCAGAATTGTTTCGTGAGTATAAGTAGCCAACACAACATAATAGATAAGTTAGTACCTAGACTAAGAAAAGTTATTTATATACTTAGAATTTAAAGGAAAGTCGCTGACCGCAAAGTCATTAAAATGGTCTATCCAACACTTTGTAAACCTTTACTAGAATATGGTATTATTAACTGGGGAGGTACGGCCAAAAGTCACTTGATAGAGGCAGAAAAAGCCCAAAGGTCAATTCTGAAGGTGGCTTTCCGTTTTTCTCGTAGGCATCCGACAGCGGAACTGTACAAAGAATGGAAAATTTTAACGGTGAGACAATCATTTTTGCTGCATACTATTTTAAAACAGCACGCCCTCACGCCATATGATCCTAAGAAAAATGTAGGCAAACGAAGAAAGGGCACTATCTGTCACGTGAAAGCGTTTCGCTGCCAGTTCACCAACAATTTCTTTTGTTTTCTGGGACCACATCTCTACAACAAGCTAAATACCAAGCTTTTTACCCTCTAAATAATCTCAAATGTAAAGAGGCAGTCACAAATTATCTTCAACAACTTAACTATGACAAAACCGAGGATTTGCTTACGATCCCTTAATAAAACCAATACCGAGGATTTATCTCCCCGTTTTAAACAAAACAAAACAAAAACTAAAAAAAAACGGCCCTAACACCTTACTCCCCCCGCATCCCCCCGCCTATCCTTCCACTTAACCCACTCTCAACATTATGATAAAAGGAAAGAGAGTTGCCCTTATAAGTGGCACGCCTTGTATCTTTTATGTAACGTATTAAGTAAGAAACCAGGTCAGCCGTGTGGTATCCGGCAGAGTAGAATAGGACCACTCCAAGTCTTCCCGTGGATGTCGTAGAAGGCGACTTAGAAAATACAAGCTAAATAAAGCTTATAAACATCTAAGAGACCTCTCCAACCCGTCTGGCCAGCGTGGAGAGTGTAGGCCAAGTCCTCTGGCTGCTCTGGCCAAGTGTGGCCCTAGTAGTACAGAGAGGGTCGTGCTCCTGTAGTGGAGACTAAAAAGGTCCTGATGATGATGATGATGATGAAGTAAGAAACCAATAGTATTAAGAATAGTCTAAGTCATTTGCTCCAATCCCCCATTGTCCAGGGAACGAGAGAAATGGTGACCAGTAAAACCAGGCTTGTACAACAAGCATAATACTGGAACCAGGCTCTATCAATGTTTACAATGGTACTATGTTAAAATCACCATACCTACGAGTATTACACTAGTTTTAACTGTACACTACTTATTATTGTAAGCATTATTATGGGCTAAATAAACGTATTATACGTATAATTGTATCGCATGTACTAATACATACATATTTATCACGTCATCCTTTGAGTGGTAGACAGAGCCTAAGGTCATAAGACCAAAGGACCACGTTTAAAGTGTTGTTGGGCGTGTAGGTAATTTTTTATCAAAATAGTAAAATTGTTAGCCGCATCGCCTATGACACGAGTTTTAAAATAATTGTCTTAGGATCTGTGTGTTAAGAAAAACAGCCGGTAAATCCACAGAAATTTCTGTGTGTACATCCTATGTTTCTTCGTTTTCATAAGAGGAAACACTAAACACGAAAGAACTGAATTATAGGTATTTGTAAAATCTATTGCTGTCGCGCCGTACCCTAATAACCCCCGCAGAGTGTGATAGAGACAACTGCAGCTCGGACCTAAAATACATATGAAAAGTACACAAAATTAAGGCTACGTAGTCCCCTGATTTGAAACTCAGCATTGCCCCTGTTCCCGACTCCGCGTGCATCAATCGTATTTTTATTTTCTTTTCTTCTGTTTGGTCATCAAACTCTCGATTCGATAACAAAAACTCTTGATTCGATAGAGCCCTTTGCGGCAATTCCCACGAATCCACTGGTTTGATCATAGACGATGCAGCAAGGCGGGCAACCACCAGCCCGCTTTGTAAATCTCACTATAGCCGCACTATGACAGTTTATTTTAGTTATTCCAGACATTGTTCATAAACATGGGAATTGGTAACAGCAAATTTTTTACAAGCAATTTGCAAAACAATCCAAAACAAAAGCCGTGCAGTCATATGAAATTCCCGCCAAGAACTTAGAATCAAATGTCATATCCCAAGCCAACACCTTTTTTTAAATCTATGTCTTAAGCAGGCTGTAGGCCAAGTACTCTGGCTGCTCTAGTAGTACAGAGAGGGTCATGCTCCTGCAGTGGAGACTAAAAAGACCTGATGATGATGAGTCTTAAGCGTCTCAAGCAAAAGCACGAAAGCTCAACGCGCGGGCAACGCGCCACCTGTCGTAAAGGCTATCTAAATGAGTTCACAATAAATAAATAAATATATATGGACAAATCACACAGATCGAGCTAGCCCCAAGGTAAGTTCGAGACTTGTGTTATGGGATACTAACTCAACGATACCGTATTTTATAACAAATACATATATAGATACACATCCCAGACCCAGGCCAACCTGAAATAGATCATTTTCCATCTTGACCTGGCTGGAGATCGAACCCGGACACTCTCGTGTCACACGCTGGCGTGTTGACCGCTGCGCCACGGAGCTAACCAAACAAAAAAAGCTAATGATGAATAAATAATGTCACATATATACACATTAACAAGAGCAGTATCAATTATATACTTTGTGACAGTACACAACAATGCTTTCAGCGGGTCTCCAAAACTGCCACCAACCTTGAACTAATTTGATACAAACAGAGTTAATTATTTAGAGATGACCCGTTTGAATAGGTAAGAAGTAGGAAGCTGTACTTTAGTTACCAAATATAAGGTTTTGAGTTCAATTTGATAAAATATCACACGTTTATTCGGCACTTCTTGTCTTCCCATGGAGGTCATAAGAGGCGACTTAGGAAATACAAAGCTAACAAGACTAAACAAAGCTCATAAACATCAATGAGACCTCTCCAACCCGTCTGGCTAGCGAGGAGAGTGTAGGTCAAATCCTCTATCTGAACTGGCCAAGTATGGCACCGGTACAATTTGCAAAACAATCCATAAGTCATATGAAATTCCCACCAAGAACTCAGAATCAAATGTCATATCCCAAGCCAACAACTTTTTTTAAATCTATGTCTTAAGCAGGCCGTAGGCCAAGTCCTCTGGCTGCTCTAGTAGTACAGAGAGGGTCATGCTCCTGCAGTGGAGATTAAAAATACCTGATGATGATTCGGTGAGTCGTTATCGCGTTAAGAAGTAGCAGTCATAGCAGCTTTATGCATGCAAAGTCTCAGCCCGATCGGTTTAAAATTGACAAAGTTTCATACTAACTTTCATCCCCTATTTTATCCCCTTGGCGGAAGAATTAATCAAAATCCTTTCTAAGCGGATGCCTACGTCATAACATCTACCTGCATGCCAAATTTCAGCCCGATCCGTCCAGTGGTTTGGGCTGTGCGTTGATAGATCACTATGTCAATTAGTCCTTTGAGTTATATATATTTCGATGGTACGGAGCACTTCGCGCGTGAGTCCGACTTGCACTTGGCCATTTTTTTTTTGTTGGCAGAGTGTTTATAATTAATCTTATCCCCTCCCCACCCATTTCCTCCATCCCATCCATCCTATGTCCTTCCCCCGACTTCTTGAGGCCGGCAACGCTCCTGTTACACCCTGGTGTTGCAGTTGTCCATGGGCGGCGCTGATCGCTTTCCATCAGGCGAGTCGCTTGCTCGCTTGCCGTCCTATAACATAAAAAAAATAACCTAGGTAACAATGTAAGCTTAGTTAAAAAAAACTACTCGAATCGCATCATTTAAAAACAAAATAACAAGGGATGTCCTGATATTAGTTGGACAGACTCACATAGTTATGTAGTGCAGGGTACCGTTAAACTTTCGATTAAAGAGCCATAAAATCCTGATACCTGGAAACCATAATATTAGAGTTCTGTTTCGTTATGCTTCACACGTCTAAACACAATCACGGTGCCTAAAATAAAACCCGATTTGCCGGTACGCGTAGCACCAAATATACAGGCAAAGGGCAAGCTCACGCTTGATTGAGAGCGATTATTACTTGAAAAGTCGAGGTCAAAGGTCAAAAAGTTGATAAAGAGTTTTGATATAACTTAGGGTTTTTATATTCGATTAAGGCTACAGGAGTCAATTTCAACAAGGTGGACGTTTATTCTTTCAAATATCCCCGGGTATTTTTTTATTTTCGGTGTTTTCGACATTTTTTTATATTAGAGCGCACAAGATCGACGTTTCATATACATTTTCTTAAAGGGGATTATATAACTATAATTTATTTTGGCCACCGAAATTGCTGTGCCACAGAAATTGTATTGGTGCTACAGAAATAGTGAGTGTCCACTTAAATTGTCGATATCGCTTGTGAATACATAAAAAAAAGATATAGGAAAAAACTGTCATAAATATAACTTCTTATTAAATATGATACTACGATTTGCCGGTGCATACATATACAGGCAAAGGGCAAGATCACGCTCGATTGCGAACAATTTTCACAAAGAAAAGTCGAGGTCAAAGGTGAAATGTTGATCAAGAGTTTTGACATAAATAAGGTTGTTATGTTCGACTTGCTTCAGGCGTTTTAGTGTAAAAATTATCGTAGCACCTAAAACAGAACCCGATTTGCTGGTATGCATAGCAAAGGGAAAATCAGGCCCGAATGAAAGCGCTTTCATAAGCGTAGGTGAAGGTCAAAGGTCAAAATGTTTATCTATAAATCTAATACTGCTTAGTGTTGTTTAAGCCTAAATAAAATCGTATAGTAAAAAATATCATACCTGATTTGCTGGCAGTGTAACACCAAATATACAGCCAAAAATTACACCTGTAACGTTTGAGAGTGATTTTCCGTAGGGTAGATCAAGCTCAAAGAATAATAAGATGAAAGGTTGATCAAGATACCTGAAAGCAAAATTATATAATAGAAGTAGTTGCAGGACCTTAGATTTTTAGTCACTAATAAACGGGATCACGGAAGGGGATCACGGACGAAATCGAGCATTTACTACGACGTAAGTACTGCATCAAGGCCATTTTCCGACTCCTGACAAAGGTTAGAAACTTAATACGCACCTAAGGATCGTGACCCGCTGAGTGTGCCAGGCATATACCAGGTTCCCTGTGAGTGTGCCAAGAGCTACATAGGAGAAACGGGACGTAACGTTTCAACGAGACTGACTGAGCATATAAGAAGTATGAAAAAATCTGGACAAGGATGGTTCCGCAATGACAAAGCATGTATTGGATTCGGATGTCAAACATTTCATACGTTTTGATAAGGCCAGAGTTCTAGTAAGAGAGAACGCGGGGGATACGCGGGCTTTTGGCCCGCGTAAAATACGCGAAGCTATCGAGATTACGAGACGTGCGAATTTCAATCGAGACGGAGGATGGACATAGCCGGCCACCTGGAAACCAGTACTTCAAGTTTTAGGAAAATCTTATAGCAATACTGTAAGAGGTATCGACACAGTCAGCTCGGTGCATACAAGTGCTCTCGTTATACCGGAGTCAGAAAGCGATGATGAAACACCACAGGCAACACCGACCGGAATTTTGACATCCCCTCCAGCCATCGTTTCGAGCCGTGCAGCGCGAACAGCGGCGCGGGCGGCGACTCGCGAGGCAGCCCTCAGTGCTCTGAGGGAAGCGAAACGGCCGTGTCGCTACCCCTAACACTCGCCCTGATGATGGTCTTCGTATCAGACCGAAACTAGTTGGCGATTCCAACTGAATAAACGTGAGTAAAAACACGGTTTCACCGTGTTTTTATAACTAATAAATCATATCAATAGTTTTGACTAAAAATAAAATAAATTCACCTGTATATAAATCACTTATATATGTAAGTGATTTATATACAGGTGAATTTATACACAGTCAAACTGTATATTATACTAAGTCCATCACGTCAAACCAATCGCACTAATATTGTGATATAGCTATATGTGATATAGATATATGGATGTTAAATAATCCTTCACACAAAAAGTACCGGATTTACTTTCATAAAACTGTAAAGTGATGAAGCTTTTATAAATAAATAAACGTATAGGGAATAATCACACAGATTCTATTAAGTTATTATTTCTTAATTTATTATGAGGACACAGATTTAGTAAGCTCCACACTCAATTGTGAACTTATTTCGTGGTATATTAACCCTTAATATATAATACTATATATTTTATGTTATATATCGTTCTAGTTGATACATTTGACGGAGATCTGGGCTAATAAATATTCCCAATAAGTAACTATTTTATTAATAAGTAAAGTGATCAAAGGCAGACAAACTTAGCTTTGTCAGATAAATAAATATAAATACACAATAAATCACATAGATTTAGCTAGTCCCAAAGTAAGTTGGAGACTTGTGTAATGGGATACTAACTCAATGAAACTTTATTTTAATACAAATACATATATAGATAAACATCCAAGACCAAGGTCAATTTGAAAAATATCATTTTCCATCTTGACTTGACCGGGAATCGAACCGGGATCTCTGGTGTGGCGACCTGGCGTGACGACCACTAGGCCTCAGAGGTCGTCAGATGTTTCCCTTATTCCTGACGGTATGCAATTTCATGGCCAAATACGTGTAGGTACGTCAAAAACGCAAACCGCGGTCGCTGATATATCGCTTTCCAATGATAATGTAAGTAAGTATGGCAAGCGGATATTCGCTCGCTATCAAACCCCAGCCCGACATCCACCCGGCCACCCGGTGCCACTTTATGGTAATTGCCAACATTCCCGGATTCCTGGATATGCATTTAATTGTAGATATTAATCCGGTTCCCACTCGTTAAATATCTAATTGAGAGTGAGAAGGCATGTGATGGCCAATAAAATGGGGTAATTCTTGTTTCGGTATGCAAATTATAGCTCGAGCAGTAGGCATGCCAGCTTTGACAGCTATGTAATACATTTAAAAAATATTTAAAATTACAATTAATAAATAAATAATAAATAAAAATAAAAATGTTTATTTTCAGACAACTATTAGTCCATTTTTTGTAAGTAAACTTACATATGTAGGTGACTAGCTCCGTGGCGCAGCGGTCAACACGCCAGCCTGCGACACGGAGTGACCGGGTTCGATCCCCGGCCAGGTCAGGATGGAAAAAGATCTTTTTCAGATTGGCCTGGGTCTTGGATGTGTATCTATATATGTATTTGTTATAAAATATAATATCGTTGAGTTAGTATTCCCATCACACAAGTCTCGAACTTACTTTGGGGCTAGCTCAATCTGTGTGATTTGTCCGTATATATTTATATATTTAAAAAAAAAGTAGGTGTGTTAGTACTTATATTCTAGTGGTGACATTGTTGACTGCATTAGATGGCCAACAAACGGACAGTCCCCGCTGTCGGCTATTGCTTTCAGAATCCTGTGAGAGCTGCCGCGTATTCGGCGCAGCATTGAAGCCGCTTTACGAAGGATCGCATCAAAGCCATCCACTCCGGCTTGAGCAAACATAGTTGAGGCGCTATAAAACCGTGACGTGGCAGCTTCAACAGTGACCTGAAATCATTGTTATATTGGGAAGGCGCTGTACGATTTCTTCGGTAGTTCACCCACAAACTACTCGAGTAAAGCGATGTGCAGTACGCTAATTAATGTAATTAATATATTTTGTACTACGTTTTCGTACTTGGTGGAATGTTTCTTACATTCCACCAAATAAATTTTCATGTACAGTCGGGGGCAGATAAATGTGACCTACAATTTTAAATAGTTAGAGGGGTTAGTTTTATCTGCGCTCGACTGTACAATGTTGCCAAGATGAGACCATATGGCTCACACTGTCAGAAAGTTGTCAGATCTTATGTAGCGCCGAGCTTCTAGCTCTACATGCCCTAACTCTATAAGTTCTAACGTGAAGTTAGGGCTTGTAGAGTTAGGGCACTCTCAACTCTATAAATTAGTTAAAATAAGTGGCTTTAAGTGGAACAATTTAGTATTTAATGTCGTCAGTTTGTAAATTTTTTGACAGAGTTCATAAAGGAGGAAAATATCAATTCAGTTGTATGTTTTTATAATGTTTGTTTTATTTAACAATGGCTGATAACTCATTCATTCCCTAATGAACCGATTTAAAAAAGTATTTTTTTATTTGAAAGGTTTGCCTTCAGATTCATCATCTTTAGTCTCCACTGCAGAGTATTTGGCCTACACTCTCCTCGCTGGCCAGACGAGTTGAAGAGGTCTCATTGATGTTTATGAGCTTCGTTTAGCTTTTGTTTCCTTAGTCCCCTCTTACGACCCCTTTGGGAAGAGTAGGAGTGGTCCTATTCTACTCTTCTGGAAAACACACAGCCTTCAGATTAGTCTCATTTACATTTCATCAAAATCGGTTCAGTATTTTGATTGAAGTCGGAGTTTTATATGACAGTGGTATGAAGTCCACTACTAGACAAATGCCTCTCCCAAGGATTCTTCGTTCCACGGGAGGATATTGCCAGTTAGTTCAGGCACTTGTATTCCCCTTTTCCTATACGCCGCCGAAACGTGGACCCTGCGGAAAGTTGAGAAGAAGGAGAAATACGCTTTAGAGATGTGGTGCTAGAGGAGAATGCTCGGAGTGTCGTGGATTAAATTCTTGGTACGGAATTTAATCCACGACACTCCGAGCATTCTCCTCTACCACGGTCACGTGAGTTTATACTCTGAGAACTCGGCTTCAAGCAGCGCTTGTCATCTTTGTAACAGTCTCGTATCCTCAACTTTTTTGGCCACCTATGCCGCCATGGACCGTTGGGTGGCCATTGAGCGACTTGTGGTCCAGGGAAAAGTTGAGGATACCAGGCCACGAGGAAGATCGCCTATGAGATGGACTGATCAAGTAAAGGCTGCAGTAAATGGCTCATCATCACTATAAGAATGCACGAGGAAGGCGGCCGTCAGAGAAGAATGGCGGCGTGTTGCGAAGCTTGCCACCATCACCTGAAATGATGACCACGACCACTCTGCCAAGAGTGCAACCGAAAAAGAAGAAGAACTTAATATGGATTTTTACACCGATTAGTAATCCAAGAACTACTTTTCTCCCCCCCAAACGTCGTCAAATCGATAAAGAGAAAAGCCGTTAACAAAGAAATTGTCACTGTTTCTGATCCCCATTTTCCACCTTAAGCCCGTCATTATGTTAAACATTTCCTTTGTTCTTGCGATCTTTTGTTCTTACCCTGTTAGAAATAAAACGTAATAGCGCATCTATCTCTCACAACGATGATGTCGCAGTTCCCGAACGTGATAAAGGTCCACTGGCAATAATTAAATTCACTTCGTTAAAAAAACTTGTTATTAACTTTTTTTATTTATTTACTTTGTTTTAACAAACAGTATAACAATATAAAATACATAAAAAATATGGTAATGAGCTTATTACTAAATGTTACACCAACTTCGTTGACCACGGCTTAAAATTAAATAAATTATAAAATTGAACAAAAAGTTAAATTTATGATTTTACGTTTGCTTATTGAATAAAAGTGTCCTAGATGTTTATACATTTAAGTAAAAACAGAGGTAATAAATTGACCTTAAATTTATAGTAAAAAACATCTACTAACATCACATATTTAAAAAAAAAACTCGAAAACGACTTATCAAGGTGTACATCTGGAGCATTGCTCTTTACAGCTGCGACACGTGGACCTTAAGAGGGCACGAATGCGAAACTTGTCAATGAACATTCGTCTAGATGTCTATATCTATAACGACTACATGCCTGTTATTTATTATATATAAAACTTCAACATATTTTCTTAAAACTGTCAAACCTGAAAACACGATTAATAACAAAAGCCTCGATACTTTTATTTTGCAAACATAGCCCCTTTATTTGATGTTTGTGGTCAGAACGGCGAAACCCTAAGGTCTTTAGAAATGATTTTTAGTTTCCTAGCTTAGCAATAACTAGTTCTAAAATCTGGCAAAGTTTTTTTACTCATTAACCTCGTACTTTTATTTTAAATAACAATTAAGTGATTTGGCGCTTACGCCCGTTAATTCTAGGACACCCGCTTGTGCCTACCCACTATCTTCTTCTCATTTTTTACGCGTTACGGTCATTAGATCTATCCTGCTTTCGCGCGGGGCGCGGGGTGCGAAATGGCTTCAGCCGGGTCGCATTGGTGCGCTCTTAACACAGAAGGAAAGGAAAAAGTTGGACGCATTTGAAATGTGGTGCTAGAGAAGAATGGAGAAAATTAGCTGAATAGATAGGATAACTAACGAAGAGGTTAACTGCGATAGAAAATCGAAGAGGTAATATGATAGGACACTTGTTGCGACACGATCAGTTTATGAAAACTATTATAGAAGGCAAAAGAAGGGAAGGAGAGGGATAGGAAAGCCAGGCACAGTTATTTTAAACAGATAAAGGAAAAAGTGGAAAGGATTCGTACCAGGATGTGAAAAGACTGGCAGAGAATAGGCCAAGACGGAAGGAGCTCCACCGACAAGAGCGTTGCTCTTAAATTTTGATAATGATGATGTTAGTATCTTAAACTGTCTGCTGTTTAATGCTTTTTCATTCTTGTTTTCATTGCAAAGAATCTCACAATCTGTAACTCTGTAAACGAAATCCGACGAGAAAATCTAGTTCTAGCCGATGATAAACAGGTTGCACCTAAGTTTAACCACTCACGTGCGGCTGCACCTAGTTCTAGCCGCTATGATGAACGTTTTACCTAGTTCTAACCGAAGATAGGTAGGATACACCTAAGTCTAATCGCATTTGCCCGGCTGCACCTAGTTGTACCCGGCTAGAACTAAGTGTATCCGAACTTCGCCTATTAGCCGTAACATACATATTATATTTATTATAATAATAAATATTTATTATAAATTATAAAAAACTAAAGTATGATCGATCACTTAAGTTTTTTATAATTTCGAAAAATTTTCGCCTTACCTCGTAGTCATTTTCTTATTTTTCTACTACCCTCAGGTTTGCCGACCGGCAAATAGATATAGCAAATATAACAAAACAACATATAGGTATTAGTATAAATAATTTATAAGTCCAGTGTTCGTTTTGTTTAAGTTTAAATTATTGTAAAAAGGTCTGCGTAAAAGGCTATATATTATATTACCCTCAGGTGGCCTGCCAGAAAATGCATTTGGTGATAAGGCCATCTTTGGTTCTTCTTTAATCTATTTCTTTTTGCATTTGTTTTTAATGGTGCAATAAAGTGTTAAATAAAAATAATAGAATAAATGTATGTTTACCCAAAGACTCACTTCGTAGAAGTCAAGCATGTGTATCTCTCATAACGATGATGTCACAATTCTTGAACGTGTAAAAGATCCATTGGGAATCAATAAACAACTTACTGCGATCAAAGAACGTTATTTTTGGTGTCGCCATCTGTTATTCGGCTCACGTAAATAACTATGCTTCGATTTGCTGGATCAATAAATATTTGGAATCGATTTTTGGTACCATCTCTGCTTTAACCTTCGATCTAGTATGAATAATTCAAAAATGAAACTTTGTGCTGTCAACAATTATTTATAGTTAGATATTGTTATGATATAAACCTACATCAATTCAAAACCAACCTTACTTGCATGCTGTAAAGACAAAATTTCAAAAGCTGATCGTCGTCCCTTTCGGAATTCCAAATTCAAATTTAAACTGGAAATATGCGCCCGAATTTCTAGTCTAGTGTGCACTTTTTTGTTAAGAGGACGCAATTTTTTTGGTTTTTAATCTTTAGTTAGGACGCTATTTTATTTCGTCTTTATTTATTTAATTATAGGTACTTGATTATCTTTTATTTATACTAGAATCAAAGTCTGACGATATAATCTTAACATGAAATTCATCTTCTCATCGTCAGAATTGATCAATATTCTGATATGTATTGAATGAATGAATGAAATAATGATTTATTGTACAATTATAAACCCCACACTAGGCCGGGCTGAATCGTGGGCATCAAAAGATACCAGAAGTAATTCAATCTATAAAATAAAATAACGCGGCGTGGACACCAATGAACAATTGCGTCATCTTATACAAAACATTTTATACAAAAGCAAGAATATCGAGATTTATGTAAGAAATAAAAATATAAATATATATACACATTTAGTCCTTGGTCTGGTATTAAAAACAAGTAAATTAACACTATTAAAAAAAATTGTTTGAGGAGGTCTCATAACAAGGACTAAAAGGAGGTAAATTGAGGATAACAGTTTATATGAAACTCCGAAGTTATTGAAGTAAACATCAACTTGACGAGCGCTGCGAATACTATTGATGATGTCTATCTCATGTTTCTGAGAAGACTCTTAACACGAGATCCGAAGATCCAGGGTCATCATCATCATTTCGAGTAGGTGTCACGGTCAATTGACCATGCACACCCTGGTGTGCATGCATGAGTTCTTCGGAACCGCCTCTCGGCCTCCGACGTGGATCCTATAACGACTATTGAATGGGAGCCGGGACCAACGGCTTAACGTGCCTTCCGAAGCACAGAATCATCTTTATTTTCAGACAATCAGGTGAATCAAGCCTGCAATGTCCAGGGGTGATAAAGCCGAAATAAACGCGGATAAAGTCGCGGGAAACAAGTAGAAATGATGAATATTATTCATCATTATTAATATATATAAAAATAAATAATAAAAAGTTAGGGATAAATAAATTCTATAAAAAGGCTATAAAAAAATCAAAACGTTAGGGATTTTGAATGAAGGTATAAATGTTGTATGAAAACTACGATAATGTAACCCAAGGTGTGATAAAGATCCCAAAAAAATATCCAAATACCTATAATCTAACTTCGAAGTCGGGGCCGGGCCGTTAGTTAAGGGCCCGTACTACCTCACACTGCTTTGCATGATTGACTGTTATATCAATAATAATTAAATACTCAAGTTGAAATAAAAATGCAGCAAAGTTCAGAACTAACTCTGGTAACTATCTGACTCAAAAACACGATTGGGTTAAATTTTCTCAATAAAAAAAAATTGCAAAGTTGCCTCCAAATCACGTCTAATTTACTCGGTATATAGCATTATTCACCAAATACATTAAAATTAACCTTGAAACTTTTGATTATTATTGCATTACAGATAAGGCAGCCATCATATGTTTTTCTTTTTCAAATGACCCTTGAATATTCCTAAAAAACGAAAATATCCAAAGTAGCCAACGCGTTTAGACCATCCGCGTTTGTACCGCCACGCCGCCTGGCATATGGCGGGCTCTTAAGAAAAAAAAAAATATTTTTGGAGCACGTAAATTTACGAGCCTAGTAAAATATATTTTTATCAAAAACGTAGTTCGTTCGCTTTTATGCGGTAAGGAAATATTGTGTTTATATAAATAAGGTTAGAATTGTAAATAAAATTGATTGGAGCCATCTTTACGTAAATATTTAAATAGGTAATGTTGGTAATGTTTATCTACTAAAATAAACCAAGGCATGATTCATTTTAATTACAATTATAAATCTAGTATAGTACGTAGCTATACTGTATATACAATGTTGAATTTTCCCAATTCTGGCCCTTGTAGCATAATTAGTGGTAAGAAAGCTGGCTGCGTTCTCCCGTTCGATAGCTATGCTAATCTGTTGGGCGAAAAAATAGCCAGGGGTACTATTTTTGAAAGTGTGACATTCGTCTTCGAGCGATTTTTGTATAGAAAACACTCGTTAACGATCGGCTTTATTTCAAAAATAGCACTCCAGACCTTTTGTAACCGACCACGAACATAAGCCGTGGGCCTTAACGTCTCTACAGACACACAGAAAGGACGTACGACGAGGACGGGGTGCGGATGCCGAAACGGCCAAGCCATCCGTCCGCGCTCCGTCTTCCCTCCATCTTTGCTGTGTGTTTCGCGTCCGTTTTTTCTATGTATACATTTTCTATTAAATGGACATCCGCGCCTCGTCCTCATCTTACGTGCTTCCTGTATGGCTTGTGCCTAAACGTTTTATAGCCATCTACTATTTAAAATAAATCCCAAGTCCATTCGCTTGATAGAATTTTACGATTGCGCATTTACTGTGTAAATGGTAGCAGCTACTTTAATAAGATATTGCAAAAATTCAGCATCATTTCAGCCTAAAGATTCTTCACTTCTATGGAAGGATATTGCCATACTCACCACGGTAGTTGAATTGGCGAACGCAGATTCTTTGGCTTCTTGTGTTTTTGCGCTGCTGCTCATGGGATGCTTAAGTTGGGGAAGGGTAGGCATTTCTTGGATTTCGGAAGGGAATGAAGTTATTGGGACTCTGCTCACGCGGATGAATGGGGGGAAAGTAATTAGGTACTAGGTAGGAGCTCAGGCGGCCATACCGGCAACCACCGGCCAAGCGGTTGAGGATGACATCCCTGACGCAAGATTTGAAGTGTACTGATCTGAAAATGTTTATTTATTTTGGGGTCGCAAATTTTATCGATTTATAACATTCCATCGCAATTTTGGCCGTCAGTAAATTTGAACTCTAATTTATTACTCATATTTTGGGGCTGATAAATAATTCGTAGCACCTACCTCTTATACTTTTAATTAATATACTCCATATTATCAAAGTATGTTTACCCAAAGATTCCTTTCGTCAAAAGCTAAAATAATTAAGGCAAGATTGAGAGGAAATCGTAATACGGCCGTATTTCCATACAAGCGTAGTCCCCTGATTTCTCGCCGGATAGTACAGTAGAGGAATGATATTTTACAAGAAAAAAGAACTATGGATATATAAGCATGTCCCTATGTTGAAATTTTTATCATAATTAAATTATTTAAAGATATATGAATATATACCTTCAAAAACCTGAAAAGTTGGTAAGAATTTCCGTTGAGTTCAAACATCAGGAAAACAAATTAGTCGTGATTATATTAGAAAATGAAAACAGAAACACAGCAATAGCTTATTTAATTATTTTTTTTGAAAATATAATTTAACTTGGTTAAGTTTTAGAAAAGAAATCAGTGAACTACGACGCGTTAATTTTGTGTACTTTTCATAGGTATTTTCGGTCCGAGCTACAGTTGTCTCTATCACACTCTGCGGGGGTTGTTAGGACACGGCGCGACAGCAATAGATTTTACAAATACCTATTTTTCAGTTCTTTCGGGCTTAGTGTTTCCTCTTAAGGAAGAGCTATGCCAAACGCGGATCTATATAAGATTTTAAGCTGCTGCACAGGGCCTCGTGGATTAAATGACCCCATTGTTTATTTCAATAATCTTGAGCTTGATCCCCGGCTAAATCAAGATGGAACAAGTCCTTTTTCCGATCGATCTGGATCTTGAATATTTATCTATATGTAGGTAAAAGTACGTAACATATAAGCTAAATGTAAAAGAAACTTTTGTTAATCTTATGTACATGACTTTATGTTGCGAGTTATTTAATTTAATATCCTTACCGTCGAAATGCACCAAAAGAATCTATTCCGCCACCTTGAATATTCCGCTATGATGGAAATAGAATGACGTCATACAGCTTTCCATGCATTGTCATCAAACTAAAAGAGTATACAAAATTTCAGCTCAATCGGTGCAAAATATCTGCTACAAAATTGAGTTTAACATTGTTACATTGTAAGTTAAATAAAAGTAAAAAAGTATCGTAGAGTAAGTATACTACCGCACAATTTTACTATATACTTGGTTGTTTAATCTTTATCATTCGTCCCTCTACATATATTTAATTAGGCGAGCCATCAAGTATTCCTGTGTAATATAAGATCCGCCCAGGCCCTCTTTAGAGCTCGGTCCAGCCCTCAGCTTTTATAGAGGTTGAATAGGGATAAGGATCCAATCAAACGGCCCAGTGACACGTAACGTTGACGAAATCCATTCGTCATATATGTACATCATATGTATGAGATTTCAGAGTAATCATTGTAATTCAAATACAATATGTGGGAGACGAAGGAATACCTAATTGTTTCGAATTCTTGTGTAGCCATGCCATAGAAATTTCCTTTTTTTTTTCAAGAAAATCGTTGATGTCTTAAAGTCCAATTTTCCATTATACCACTTTTGGTTTCAGGAATAACATTTTCAAGTACCTATTTCGGGCCAGGTTCAACTCTAGTTAGACATAAATCTGAGATCTAGACCCAAATCAATTCAAATAAACTGGAGGTAACCTCTCCAGACACTGATGGAGGTTTACAACGATACTATTTTTCTGTTTGTAATAAACATACATGCCTTACCCTTGACTATCGACTTGAATATATATTTCTTATCTACATTCTGTTTCAACAATTTTGCCCAACAGTCATAAAAATGTTTTTTTTTTTTTATTAATGTGACGCGTGCCGCGCGAACGAAGAACGTGAGTTCTTCGCAAGCCATTAGGCGATTATGTAAAAAATTGAAAAGTCTTAATATTTTCATATTTATATTTTTATAGAAAAAATATTTCGAGATACAAATATAAATATTTTCATGTGATAATTATTGTTTTTAGACGTAAAATTTACAAACTTTTGAAGAGAAATGTTTATAGATATCTTAACATATATATAAAGGAACATTTTTTAAATTTCATATGTATCGTTTGAAATTCCAACAAGGCGGTGATCTTGTGGAAGGTTCGTGCTGAACTATACAAATAATTTTGATGTATTTAATTAATCCTATTGTACTACTGTTTTAAAAATATGTCGAATTCCACAATTTTGTGCAGTACCTTCTAAAGAGGTTTAGCTTTTTAAGATTTAAACCCTTTCTCTGCTTAGTATGTGTGATCAAATCATAAAAGCAGGTATTAGGCTAGTATCCTTGGGCAAAATAATAATATTATAATTAGTCCGTCAAGTAGATAATCAAAAATATTACACACGTATTTTTTTTCTTTTCTCAATCTAACAATCAATGATAAAGATAAAGCGCGGCAAAGTTTAAGAGTCGGGGCTCGTGACGTCATTGCCCGGTAAAAAGTGTAGTGAACTGTGACGTCACACGGAATTTTAACGGGCTATATCTTTATTATTTATTGTTTAAGTGAAAAAAGAAAAAATACGTGTCCAATCTTTTTTGATTATCTAAAATGACAGTCTAATTATATTTTTTAGGAGACAAGGCTATTACACGCTTGCATGCAATGCTTTTATATTTCCCGAGTATAATTCCCCAAAATCTATTAAAGGCTGTGGGCTAACCGGAAAATTTTAACAACATGACCGGACCAGTCCCAACTGAAGGGTGTTCTCCCACGGTGAAAGGCATCCGCGGTATTTTGAAGGATTTTATTAAATTACGTGAGGGTTTGAAGGCGATTGCTTGACTTTGGATAGGTGGTTAGGTACAGTCAGGAACAGAGATACCTGACCAGACCCTCTAACTATAGTTAGAGGGTCTGGTCAGGTATCAAAATATATCAAGATATATCTTGAATTTTCAACTATAAATTGACTAGCTCCGTGGCGCAGCGGGTTCGATCCCCGGCCAGGTCAAGATGGAAAATGATCTTTTTCAGATTGACCTGGGTCTTGGATGTATATCTATATATGTATTTGTTATAAAATATAGTATCGTTGAGTTAGTATCCCATAACACAAGTTTCGAACTTACTTTGGGGCTAGCTCAATATATTTATTAATTATTTATTTATTATAAGTAATAATAACATGAAAATGTATATACAGAAAGATTTTAATGAAGTCTTTCTTAATATAAATTTTCATGTTAATATTATTTATAGTTTAAGAGAAAATCTACACTAATATTATAAAGCTGATGAGTTTGTTGTTTTGAAAGCGCTAATCTCTGGAACTACTGGTTCAAATTGGAAAATTCTTTATGTGTTGGATGGTTCATTTATACAGGAAGGCTAGTATATTTTATATAAGTATACCTATATAGCTATAAAAAATCACGCTGCGACTAATAGGAGCGAAGCATCAATAAAAAATGTTTTGAAAACGGGGGAAAATTATTCATCTATACTAATAAAAAAAAAACTAATTAATCATAAAAACAGAAATTGCCGCGGTGGACGAAGTCGCGGGCAACAGCTTGTTCAAGATATAGATAGGGCCTAGTCAGCTATCTCTGTCCTTGACTGTACATAGGAAGTTTTGTTGTGTAATTGCGTATGTGGTGTAGAGAGCAGTAAAGGTAGCAATCAATCAATATACACGGGGAAATTTTTATCGTTCTGAAGCCTTAAAAGGGATGATTCAGCCTGTCGATATGGACAACTTTTCCTATGGGACCAATTCTGAGAACTCAAAAAAGAAAATGGGCAGTTCCATACAAAAATTTCGGCCGGCCGGTCAATATGTATGAAAGCGATTGTTACACATTTAAATAAAATCACTTTAATACGGTATTATCACGTATATTACATTATTTGTACACCTAACGTTTCGAAAACTTTACTACCTGCGACCATGGAAACTGTACATGTATTGTGTGTACATAAAAAAGTGATTTTACTTAAATATGTATGGAATCGTCAAAAAACGTTTTGAGTTCCCAGCATTGGTCCCATAGGAAAAGTTGTTTATATCGACGAGCTGAATCATCCCTTTGAGGGTCCAGAACGATAAAAATTTCACCATGCATATGCTATACAATGAGAAATCAAAGTGAGAATACAATAATCATGTTTTTTAATAACATCGATTTCATCGCAACTATGGAACCCATCGTGTGCGTTTCCCACTCGCACTTGGCTGGTTTTATTTTATTACTAGCTTTCGCCCGCGGCTCCGCCCGCGTTAATGTCGATCCCTCGGGAATAGTACTTTTTCCCGGTATAAAAGGTAGCCTATGTCCTTCTCCGTACTCCAGAAAACTTGTATGCAAAATTTCATGATGATCGGTTCAGTAGTTACAGCGTGAAAGCGTTACAAACAAACAAAATCACTTTCGCATTTATAATATTAGTTAGGATGAAGTAAAATGTAACCGTTCAGTAAAATATATTTGCTGGGAAATGGCGAAAACATATTGTAATTACAATTTAAAATTTATTATTTATTATTCATACCTGATTTCTCTTAGTTTCACTTATGATATACTAGCTTTTGCCCGCGGCTCCGCCCGCGTCAATGTCGATCTCTCGGGAATAGGATAAATGGTAGCCCTACCTATGCAATATTTTATGATGATCGGTTCAGTAGTTACGGCGTAAAAGCGCAAACAAACTCAGTTTCGCATTTGTAATATTTTTAATAATATTAAGGATAAGGAAAAGTGAGGATTCGTGATTATTCTGTCACTAATTTAGTTTTTATGAGCAGTTTAAGTTCATGCGATTATGTTTTCTATGTTTACTATTGATAATTTAAATTGAAATAAAACTAGTGACTTAAAAGTCTTTTAGACTTTATGGGACCAAAAGTTTTATTCCATTGTATCGGAGACAACTTTATGGGAATACAAATTGCAATAAAACAGTTATTACACGTAAACTCTGTAAATATAGAAATAAACAAGTGAAACAATAAAATTCACAAGGTCCATTTAAGCTACCAGGCAGTAAAAATAAAACGTAAAGACAACAATTCCGCGAAAATTTTCAATAACTCCTCAAATGAACACGATAACCCGACCACCAAAAAAGGTTACATCTCAACTTAACCTCCAAACAAAAAGAATCTCCTGAAACGAGTTGGTTCATCCTCTGATAGAAGCATGAAGAGTTTTCCATTAGCCAGTAAAATTCAGACGCCACATCGTAGTTTGTGCGTGCACAGTACAAACGACTTTTGGAATCCGACGGGTTAGCCCCTCAAATCAGCCCCGCCCTCCAACAACCCCTGGCTGGTTTCCATTCATTCGTGGCTCCTAGCCCGCAGTGTCAAGACGTGTATTTCGCTCCGAATACACTGTTTATCGTGTTAAAAACAAATAAACATTTGCTGAATTTGTTAGTGTTTTGTGACAGAAACGCGGCGAGATTTCTCTTGAGGTGAGTGTTTTTTTATTTGAATATTTAAGGATTCGTATTTCGGCGGCCACGTGTTGAGAGAATTGTTAAAGAGAAGCTTATTGTCGGTTTTTATGTGTACCTAAGTGAAAAGATGGAATGTTTGCTGTCTGGAGCGAATTGTACTTTATCCACACAATTCTCGCTGGATTAACGGTTTTTTATTCAATTCGTGTAGGTTTTTCAGTTAGTTTAGCTTATTAATTTTTTAAAAATTATTTATATTTAATATCTATGCTCTATCTTTATAATCTAGACTACAATTATGAAGAGGAACGATTTATCTGTTTGTTTGTAATGCAAAAATACTAAAACTAATAGCAGTAACAAAAAAGTATCCTACCTAAAAATATATATTTACAAATCGTACAGTCTCTCCAGGTGCTCGTGCTCACCTCTGGGAATCGTGCCCAAAAGGCTGGTGGCATTGCCGAATTGAATGGCAATGCTGATACGCTGAACTGGGTAGCTTTCAGTTCTTGGTCACGAGATACTCGTACTTCAATATGCTTTTTAGACAAGAAACTACACAAGCTTTGTTATATTTTTAAAAAACTAGGGTGTCCCGGATATACTGTGTGATAAAACCGAAACTAGTCGCAGGAAACAGCTAGTGCCTTATACAAGGTCCATTTAATTTAAGCGTAAATAATTCAAGGGCTGGCATCCATAAGCTAGAAAAATTCTTAAGAAGCAAAAATAAAAAATCTACACTCTAGTTTTCGAGATATCTGGACCTAGTGTTTTTTTTTACACAGGGCGTTTGTCCAAATTATCTCTAAAATTAGCGGGTCGATTTTTAGGGTTCCCTACCCAAAGAATAAAAACGGGACCTCGCTATCTCTCCGCTGTCCGTCTGTCATCATGCTGTATCTCATGAACCGTAATAGTTGGACAGTTGAAATTATCACAGATGATGTATTTTTGTTGCCGTTATAAGAACAAATGTTTAAAAAAAAAATAAAGTAAATATTTAAGGGGGCTCCCATACATCAAACTTGATTTTTTTTATTGTTATCAATATCGAGCAAAAATGCTCGATATTGATAACGGCAACAGATAAGCGCTTGAAATATTCACAGAATATTTAGTTATATATTCTCTTAAAAATAAATAATTAAATGAGTACAAATTAATATTAAAGGGCTCGCATACAACAGACAATTATTTTGCCTTTTTTATACACAATGGTACGGAACTCTTCGTGCGTGAGTTCTACTCGCACTTGGCCGGTTTTTTGAATTCGCTTCTAAAGCTTTCTTCTAGCATACGGGTGCAAGCCCTTAAAATATTTGCGATTAATTTTAATGGACCGATGTAGGTACCTCTTATCCATTTTTATTCATTCTTTCAAGTCTTTTGTCTTAAAAGTTCCTATTAAATTTTTACCCGAGCGAACGCGACGTACGGACGATGCGTCTCTGTTTCAACCTCATAAATTCTTTCGTATGTCCGTCTGTTAAACATTCCGTCTGTCGTTAGTCGTGAATTTTTGTAAGCAGGTTCGACAATTATACAATATGTAAAAAAAACCTGTAGAAAAGTCCAATCTTTGAAGGGGTGATACAGCCCGTTGATATGATATAGCTTTTCCAATGGGACCAGCTACGAATAAGTTAGGGGACCAGGCTATTATAAAACTTCACTAAAAAAAAAAAAATACCTACTTAGAAACTGTATAGTCTGAAAAGAGAGACAGAAGAATAATAACATAAAATTAAAAGACAACTGACTATTCATAAATAATAAGGTATATACTTCTATCCTTTTAAAAGTCTTCTTAAGAAATTGAGATGAAAAGTTCTATTATAAATATAATGAAATCCAATTTTCAATAGATCAATTCACTGCTCATTTTCAAGTTTCTTGGAAGCAATGAAAATTTCCTAGTAAAATGAGCGAAATACGAGTATTGAATTCCTCCGAGCTCAGTTTCCATTGAGGGCATTACTTGTATTTCATTTGGCATAAATTAGTGTTGTAAAAAACTCGAGTCCGGGAGTCTTCATTTACAAACTTGACTAATTTTGCATAAGTCAGAGTCGAGGCGAGTACGAGTCATCAGATCACGGACTCAAGTTGACTAAGAATTTGAGTAGCAGAACCAACATAAGGTCTTCTTCTTCTTCCTTGCCTTATCCCTTTTATTTGGGGTCGGCTCTCCTCGTCCTTAGGCGCCAGGATAATCTATCCTGGGTTGTCCGTGTGTTCAGCTGAGCCCGTTCCATGTCTTTGGATACGGTTGTCCACCATGTAGCCAAAGGGCGTCCTCTGCCTTTTCTCCTCTCCGGGATCGCCAAGGCCTTCTTTACCGGGTGCTCTTCGTCCCTCCTCATCACATGTCCGAACCAGCGCATACGTCTTTCTGACAACTTATTACCTATGTGCGCAACCTTGAAGGAGCCTCTGATATACTTGTTGTTTATCTTATCCAGCCTGGTCACGCCAGCCGACCATCGCAACATTTTCATTTCATTGACGTGCAGTTTGTTTTCGTGCGTCTGTTTCATCGCCCAACATTCAGTGCCATAGAGCATGGCGGGTCTGATAGCCGTTTTGTAAACTTTGCCCTTCAGGTTTACTGGCATGCTGTTGTCAACATAAGGTGACTGCTGAAAATCAGTGCTGGTCACAAATGTGTCCAGCGTAACACTGAGCCATCACCTATTGTAGTACACTTTTATTAGTTGTATTTTTTTATGTTGTAATTGTATTTTTTTTTTGTTTGTGTTTCTACACTAAATATTTTTCATTTTATTTCATTTCAACTCGAGCTCGAATACCAAACTCAAAAAAACCTTCTACTAACCAAACTCTCGAGCCCTACAAGTTACATAGAGCATTACAATCAATTAAAAGTTTAAGTGATATTAATGATGATAATGGTGGTACACTACAAATAACAATATTTGTTATTAACTTAATACATTTCACACCATCCCTTCATAGCTACTTACCGGACTCAAGCGCGACTCAGTCCATAATCAGACTCGAGCACGCATAGAATTGAGCACTTATTACCGAACTCGAGTCTGTCACTACAGACCCACCGTACCCCTGGCCATACCCCTGGTGGTGCGGTGGGTATTTTAAAGTTAAACGGTACCACCGAGTGTAGTGACCATAGTGATATGATGACCTACCTATCTCTTGAGCTTGAGTATAACAAACACATCGAACAGGGGCGTCTTTATGAGTCGTGTCTTATGATTTACATTCGAGTCAGAATATTTAGACTCTCGGACTCGAGTTTTTTACAACACTAACTAAAATATGTTCAGGCAATTGAGTATGGTAACCTTTCGAAAGCCATGATTTTATCTTTTTATCTAAAAGAAAACATACGTGTTATAACTTAATACTTTGTGAGTGTAAACACCTAAATGAATTGATTAATTAAGTACCTACTCTGTTGTATTGGGTAATACTATTTATTCATTAAAGGTTTTTTTAAAGAAAACATTATTTATAGAAACTAATTATTATTCCCGCGGTTTATCAAGGTTTTAATTTTCAAAGCTGCAAATAGTAACGCAACATTGAAATTTTATTTCTTTTAATGTTGTGTCTATTCAGTTTTGTTTGAATGGAATAAGGTTTATATTACTTTCTTACTTCTTAAAAAGAGACTAGGAATAAAAAATGTGTTTTTTTTATCATGGACTCTCAAACATAACATTCTTAAAACAAAACATCATCCACCAATTCGAAGGCAAATTTTCGACTTATAGGCAGGATTATCTATCTCTATGCTTATAGGATACATATAACGCGAAAGCTCCTTGATTGATTGAAACAAAACTTTTGGTATTCGATCGATATCAATGTAATATTTACCTCGGGATTCTTCAAGTTCTGAGGGGCTGTAATTGTTGGGTTTGGTAGATCAATATGAAGGCTGAAATGAAGGTAGACGCAAAGACAATCCATACTACTTAATATAATGAATGCGAGATATGTAAATTGAAATAGTCCACGTAAATATTATATTTTTTACATTTTATTAATATTGCTAAATTTACATCGATTCATTTACAACAAAGATAGAAAAAACATAATTGCTAAAACTAAACCTACTAGAAAAACCCTAAATTAGTATATACAAAATAATCATAAAAATATATCATGACTAAAACTACGTAGAAAGAAAAAATAAAAAGAGAATATAAAAGTATAAAGCTAAATTGAAATTGTATATCTATAACTTGAAATCAGAAAAAAAAAGATAAAAATATTAAAAAAATCACAGAAAGCCCTTCAGGCAAGCAGGTGACCAATACTGTTGAAAAGAGTTTCTCTCAGCGTCTTCTTCTCTGCAGTGGTCGGTTCCGAAACGCTAGTAGTTTTTAGCTTTTGAATAATAATTAATAATTTGAATATAATTCAATAAGTATTATTCAAAATTTGAATTGACGTGAAAACGTACCTGAAACGGCCTATTTTCTGAATAAATCTTTGAATCTTGAATCTTTAGAGTAATTCTGTCTGTCTGTCTTCTTTTCACGCTCCAACCATTAAAACCGGTTTGGAAGAAATTTGGTATGGAGGTAGTTTGGAGCCCGGGAAAAGACATGTACCGAAAAGACATGGGTACCTTTCATTTCGGGATTTTTTCCCGAGAGATCGACACCAACGAGGGCGGAGCCATGGGCAAATAGGCTAGAATTGTCTTTGGTAGAGACCCATTGATTATTTTTGGAGGATAATAGAGGAAAGTAACCAAATATGGAATAGTATCCCTAATTTGGAATACCGGCATTACTCGTAAACAAAGAATCCTAAATGCGATAAGTACTGATATTCCATCTCTTTCTACCTCTATCCACGTGGACCGGTCTTGACAAGTCAGTTGTGCGAGCGCTTTGGCCACGGTGGAGGTGTTTTGTTTTGTCGCCGTCAGAAAACTTTTACGGGTACGTAATAAAAAATGTATTTTTCGTTACTTATTGTAAATGGTGTGTTTGTTATTGTTTCTCTATATTAATTAAGTGTTTTTGTGAAAGTATTAGAAGCAACATGTTATCTAAGTTTACTCATTTCAAAAATATTTAATTTATGTTCAATTATTTAAAAATGCCAAATATGGACTATGAATATGGACACCTGGATTTGTGACTTCTGCAAATAATTCAAGTTCTTTTTTCTATTTTATGAAAGTTCCTAATGCCAGTATTATAGTTATATTAAGTTTTGATTGTTTTATGTTGATTTTTTAATTTACGTTACTTTTTTTATAGGTTTATGCCTGAGTTTATATACTATTCCATATTTGGGGTACCTATTCCATGATTAGATACCTTTATGATAATTTTGTTTTTGAAAAAATATTATACTTAAAATCAATAAGTATGACAACTGGTTGTTACTTTGTGAAACGCAAATATATAATAAGATAAAATTACTAGTAAAAGGTTTTGATTTCAAATATTTGTTTTTTTTATGCCCATAAAACAAACCGGTATTCCATATTTGGTTACTTTCCTCTATGCCTTAAGCCAAATTCAATCATCATCATCGTCAGGTCTTTTTAGTCTCCACTGCAGGAGCATGACCCTCTCTGTACTACCGGAGCCATACTAGGCCAGAGCAGACAGAGGATTTGGCCTACACTCTCCTCGCTGGCCAGACGGGTTGGAGAGGTCTCATTGATGTTTATGAGCTTTGTTTAGCTTGTATTTCCTAAGTCGCCTCTTACGACATCCATGGGAAGACTAGGAGTGGTCCTTTTCTACTCTGCCGGAAACCTCACGGATAAATAACACACGGCAAATTCAATAGTAGTCGAGGATTGCGAAAATGATGATTTTTTTAAACTTCTAATAAATTCCGAAAGATGTATAAGTGTGGTATAAAAATAAAAATATGTTTTTGGGGGTTTAAACGGTTATTTTTTGGTTGGTGTACTTGACCACTTTTAATGAAAAGTAGGTTTTTTAAATTAAAAAATTCAAGTTTATTAAATTTGGTTTCCCTATCTAAGTACCTATTTGAGCCATTCCTGCTGCCTCCGTGGTCCAGTGGTTAAGGCTTTTGTCTGTAGACCCGGGGGTCGTGGGTTCGATTCCCACGGAAAGCATACTTTGTTTAGTTGTTTCCAGTTTGGTTAGGACATTGCAGGCTTGGATCACCTGATTGTCTGATAATAAAGATGATTCCGTGTTTCGGAAGGCACGTTAAGCTATTGGTTCCGGCTGCCATCTGGTAGTCGTTAAAGGAACCACGTCAGAGGCCGAGAGGCGGTTCCGAAGAACTCTGAGTGTGCGTCTCAGGGTGTGCATGGTCAATGGACCGTGTCACCTACACTTAATGATGATGATGCGCCTTTCTATCCATTTGCCAAACAAGAAATTAAAAGTGTTCTTAACAATCTTTTAAGCTAGACTCTTCCGTAATCAGAAATATTTTACAAAACACATCATTATTCATGGAGGTCCCTATTATTTGAATCCATTAAATATTCCTGCTTTAAAATGTGTAATAATCAAATCTATATGTCTAATGTGTAATAATCAAGTCAGGGCGAATGTAGATCGAGACGCGCGTCCGATGTCCCGATCCGCACTCAATTTTATTTTGCTCTCCTACCTATCTCAAACTATCTGGTGCCGTCTCAAGCACCTTCAAGTTTGCCATTCTAATGAGATCTTTTGTGGGCGTCCTTTCGTAAACAATCATTGAGAGAGCGTTGACTCAACCTTGAGATGCCCTTGGACGTCAACATGAATAGCTTTTGAGGCTCTATGAGTCTTTCACACCTCCGATTTGTTACAAAAATGTACAGAGTGGTTTTTTCAGGGTTCCGTACCCAAAGAGTAAAAACGGGACCCTATTAATATGGCTCCGCTGTCCGTCTGTCACCAGGTTGTATCTCATGAACCGTGAGAGCTAGAGAGTTGAAATTTTCACAGATTATGTATTTTGAATCTTGAATCTTTAGAGTATTTCTGTCTGTCTGTCTTCTTTTCACGCTCCAACCATTAAACCGGTTTGGATGAAATTTGGTATGGAGGTAGTTTGGAGCCCGGGAAAAGACATGTACCGAAAAGACATGGGTACCTTTCATTTCGGGATTTTTTCCCGAGAGATCGACACCAACGCGGGCGGAGCCATGGGCAATAGCTAGTAGCTAGAATTGTCTTTGGTAGAGACCCATTGATTATTTTTGGAGGATAATATGCCTTAAGCCAAATTCAATCATCATCATCGTCAGGTCTTTTTAGTCTCCACTGCAGGAGCATGACCCTCTCTGTACTACCGGAGCCATACTAGGCCAGAGCAGACAGAGGATTTGGCCTACACTCTCCTCGCTGGCCAGACGGGTTGGAGAGGTCTAATTGATGTTTATGAGCTTTGTTTCGCTTGAATACCATAAATATTTTATAATATATATATATAATCCATCGATTACGATAAAATATTGTGTGTATGCAATATGTAAATAAACCCCTTTCCGACCCTTGAATGGGTGATTTAGCCCATCGATATGAACAACTATTCCTATGTGATAAATTTTTGTCAGAATTTTGAGGAATCGATGTGAATTGTTCCCAAAGCGCAATTACAGTCTAGTGATTATACTATATTTTTTCTTGTAATTTTCATAATGTAATGATTGTAACCTGTTTTACGTACCAAAATAAATAAAATAATTAATTTTATAATTATAATTTTTTTTTTTAAAAAAGGTGCCCACATTGTTACGCCTTTGTCTGTATGTATGTGGCACTGCAGTTGCGAAACTGAGGGATGAATTGCATGCAGTCGTTCTTTTTGCGGTTGTGGTTTTAGATTTCTTTCTTTTTTAGAATTATCGGCCACATATGAATTCTATTCTTTAGGAGTGCCTTTCTCTCTCTTTCTTTAATATTTTATTTCGTTATTAATTCTGGATCTGATAATAACTTATTAAAATGCAACTCTAGGACACAAAAAACTGAGTGTTTCAGAAATATCCCTAAAGCCGAATGGGGTCTGTTTGACAAAGCTAAGTCTTGTCGTATTCAAGCCAATCCGGCTGCAAAAAATAATTTACTAAAAACGGCTTATTTTAGGTATAAACAATTATTTATTTGATAAAAATGTTTGGAAATAAAATTAATTTATATGTAAATGTAACAATTTAATTTAATTATTGTAAAATATATTGTTATATCCGAGCCCTTCAGGCTCGTAGAGACCAAGACTAGACGGAGTTTCTTTCGGCGTATTCTTGTCAGCATTCCGAGATGCTAGTAGGTTTTCGATTTTGCAAACATAATAAAAGAAAATAAAAAACAGAAAAATTTTACGTTGAAAAAGCGATCCTCTATCCTATTTTGAATAAAAATTATTCATTTTCAAGTACATAGTAACTATTTTGATCTCATTATTAAAATATGTAACAACGGGTTATTCACGTAATTACTCAAGTCAGTTACTGGCCGACATGTTTCGACTTTATCCGGAGGTCTTCCTCAGGGCGAATGTAGATCGAGACGCGCGTCCGATGTCCCGATCCGCACTCAATTTTATTTTGCTCTCCTACCTATCTCAAACTATCTGGTGCCGTCTCAAGCACCTTCAAGTTTGCCATTCTAATGAGATCTTTTGTGGGCGTCCTTTCGTAAACAATCATTGAGAGAGCGTTGACTCAACCTCGAGATGCCCTTGGACGTCAACATGAATAGCTTTTGAGGCTCTATGAGGCTTTCACACCTCCGATTTGTTACAAAAATCAAAAATGTACAGAGTGGTTTTTTCAGTGTTCCGTACCCAAAGAGTAAAAACGGGACCCTATTAATATGGCTCCGCTGTCCGTCTGTCACAAGGTTGTATCTCATGAACCGTGAGAGCTAGAGAGTTGAAATTTTCACAGATTATGTATTTTAGTTGTCGCTATAACAAAAAATACTAAAAAACCGAATAAAATAAATATTTAAGGGGCTCCCATACAACAAACGTATTTTTTTTCCTCGTTTTTGATTGATATTGATAACGGCAACAGGTAGACGCTTGAAATATTCACAGAATATTTTGTTATATTTTCACTTTAAAAATAAGTAATAAAATTAAAATAGAACAAATATTTAAGGGGGTATTTTGGGGGTTTTTTGTCCCATACAACAGACAGGATTTTCGCCATTTTTATAGATAATGGTACAGAATCCTTCGAGCGCGAGTCCGACTCGCACTTGGCCGGTTTTTAAATTTCACGCTTAAAGCACATCATCCATATGTATATGTATCTATCTAATATATAAAATTCTAGTGTTAGTTAAGTGTTAGTTACCATACTCATTCCGGCAGAACAACGCTTGCGCAGTTATTTATATAAACGGGACTCAGCACGAACCTGCAGCTGAAGATGCAATAGGAAAATCCTTCAAAGGAGGAGGGAGTTTTAAGTGTATAATATGCGGTACTGTCATGTCTGCCTGTATGATTCACAGAACTTTATGGAAATCCTCATATCTCAGACGGCACTCGAGAATCCTAGGTCAAACAGAAGTCGTTAGAAGACAAACTCGCGGCTATCAAACTTATGACTCAGTTATAGAAAAATATAGTAAATATGGAAATAAATCTTAAGTTATTTTATGTTTACACTTATCTTATCTTATCTTATCTTCGATGGGGCCGACTCAGAGTCGGTAGCACGTCTAACCTTTGGGTTATTTTGTACTTACCCCATGCCTTACTCACCCGCACGGTTTATTCTGAAGAAGGACTGCATGAGCTTCAGAACATCGCCCAGCGCGTAGTGCCTGTAGTCCTCTAGCTCAGGATAAGGTGATCCTAAGAGGTCCAAACGCTTACCAGCTAACGAGTCACAGATACACAAAATGTGTCTCATTGTCTCCTCCGATTCCTCACATGCCCTACATAGTGGGCTTTCGACAATTTTTAGTTTAAAGATATGACTGTTATTTTCAAGATGAATGCTTACACTTACTAGCACAAGGTCAGGGTTGTTATCCTTAACTGCCTACCCGGTGGTAGCAGGTATGGCATCAGGTACATGCGCTCGACTTCCTGAGCTGCTACTTGCTTTTACCCCATTTATCCGAGTGAGTAGTATCCCAATACCAATTCCCTTCCCAAATCCAACTAATTCCTATCCTTCCTCAGCTTAAAAATGCTTCCGATGGGAAGCGGCATCGGAAGCACAAGCTAAACCGTCTGCCAAGCGTGGTGAGCGTGGCAATATCCTCCCATAGAACAAAAGAGCTTTGGGAGAGCCCTATGTCCAGCAATGGTCTTCTTATGGCTAAAATGGTGACTTACTTACTGCCCTGACTCAGCGAATCAAAGTCAAATCAAAGTCTTGGCCTTCAGCCAGGGCTTGTTACCGGTACCAAATTCCCATTATAAGTACCGGTAAGTACCGGTATTACTATTCTGTTAAAATTTTAACGGTAATATGAGGTACCGGTAATCTAGTATTTAACGGTAATAATATTGTTAACAGTTAACGGTAATTTTACCGCTACTTGTTACCGGTACCAAATTCACATTATAAGTACCGGTAAGTACCGGTACCTCTATTCTGTCAAATTTTAACGGTATTAAAATTGCGTTAATTTTACCGGTACCTACGCATTGTTGCCGTCTACCGCATGGGACTCGCTCGACTGTAAAAGTGCCGCCCTATTGTGGGCTCTCGCCTCACGCCGCACATGCACAACACGGCAACGACACACATTAACGAAATGATAATTCCCAATACGAGTACCGGTACTAAGTACCGGTACTGTTTACCGGTATTTGGTACAGGTACTTCTTTCAATTACCGGTACCGTCGTTTTATTGAGGTACCGGTACCAATCCAATTACCGGTACCGTTGTATTATAGAGGTACCGGTACTTGATTTTTACCGTTACCAAATGTACCGGTACCAAACCAATTACCAGTACTGTCGTTTCATAGAGGTACCGGTAATGGATTTTTACCGGTATTCCAATCCCTGCCTTCAGCACAAGAGAACGCTAGCGCTTTCGGTCCTGTGCTACCTCACGCCAGTTATCGCCAACTTGCAGCTCGCGCAGGTCCGCATCATTACGTTGGTCCAGCGATACCTGGCCTGGCCCATCGGCCTATGACTAACCAGTCCCTTTGATTAAATATAATGGTAGATACACAGTCCCATACAAAATGAAGCCTAAATAATGCCCCTGAGCCAAAACATCATGCACACTTACAAACAACTACAAAAACGTTACATACTGCAAGTGTGACACTACATCTTCCTTTTTAACTTTTGACGCGTAGTTTGCCTCTTTTCACTGACCTTCGTCATCGCGAGACGTGTGAGCGATAGCGCGTTTTATTGAAACTGTGGACAAAACAGCTCCGAAAGTCGATTTGTGCGCTGTTTTGCCGGTGCCAATTTTCGAGTGCGAATCGTGTATCTACCTTTATACCTATTTGTTAGAAGTCCGGTCCGATAAATTTTATGTTTAGTTCATTTATTTAAATACAAAATAGGTATATTGTGACTAAATGGAGAAGATGGCGAGATTAAATACGGTCTCGACGAATTGTGTAGACATATCTGAAATGCGATGCGCATTTTGAACAATCACTCGTTTCTATGAATCTAGATGGCAGACGTCGGTCCCTCGGTGAGGTCCCTCGTGATCATCTTATCTCTATGCTCGTGATACTGTTATTGAAAAATATTTGACAGACATATCCATTTTATTTATTCAAATTTGGATTCCTATCTGTCTTTGAAAGTAATCTTTTTCTATCGCATTAATACTTTTTGCTGAGAAGAATATGCCGAAAGTATCTCTGTATAGTTTTGGCCCCTACCTGCCTAATAGACGTATATATAATATATAATAAAAAACTTGCCAGGGATTCCCGAGGCCTCGGCATTAAATTGGTCGTCGATACAAGTGTCGTCTTGTGAAATAAAAGTAATATATATAGGTAAACTATCAAAATTATTTCCAGTAATTTAATTACCGAAGCTAATTCCATATCCATACTAATATTATAAATGCGACTATATTTGTCTGTCTGTTACCACTTCACGCTTCAGATATCAATTGCGATGACATTTTTTATGGAGGTTGTTTGTGGCCTAGGACATAGGGACATTCTATGTTCCATGACTGTGTATGTTCAGCTTGCGAATATGATAGTTCTTATGCTGGAACCCTTGGAAGACAGCCTCACTCTTGAATATAGACACAAAAAGAAGAAAAAGATGGTAGATGTAAGAAATGTTAATATATAAATAATAATCCGTAAAATGTTGCATTATTCATAAACAATATTTATTTCAGATAAAAGGGTTATAATTAAATATTTACTAGCTACAAAATCTTCTCGAAAATAAAATCTACCTATAAATAAAACCTAACTATAAATAAAAACCTACCTATAAATAAAAAAATGTCACGCAGATCATTGCCCTGCGGTAATGTGCCCAGAAGACCACTTTAAATGGCAATGCTTATTCGTTGGACAAAATAGTTACTAGCCCTCTGGTGATTCGACACCACGACCAGCCTTTTGCTCACAAACTTTGTGAGCTGAATTATGTAATACTAGCTTTCGCCCGCGGCTCCGCCCGCTAATGTCGATCCCTCGGGAATAGTACTTTTTCCCGGGATAAAAGGTAGCCTATGTCCTTCTCCGCACTCCAGAGAACTTGTATGCAAAATTTCATAATGATCGGTTCAGTAGTTACGGCGTGAAAGCGTAACAAACAAACAAACAAATAAACAAACAAACTCACTTTCGCATTTATAATATTAGTAAGGATAAGGATAATGTTAAATTCCTACGCCGACTCTGGCAGAATATGTTTGACACACTTGCTACTGTAACATCTTTATAACTACCATATTCTAAAGGAATAAATGATCTTGAATCTTGACTTTAATGATAAATAAATTGTAGAAAGCTTATTTCTAAACGTTCTATATTCCGTGTCTCCGTGCAGGATTTCAGCTCGCGAACTAACTTTAATATGATAATTAGATCTTTTGTTGAACTCCGCTCGCTTTGTTATATGAGTTACGGCATGTGGAATATCTCACTGAATTATTTTTGCAAAAGTTCGTGTTTTCGTTGTCTACCCATGCAAAATGGAAAGTTGCTGACATATGGTTTGAGAAATAAAAGCTTTATAATTGAAACGAATTTTCATACTGAAAGAACAAAACATAAAATGCCAACAAAACATCATACCGTATTTCAGTTATTAAACCAGTTAAGCGCCTTTTTTTTTATTTAAGTATCACTGTGTAACGTTGCATGCTGTAACGGAACACTTATGTTCTCGTTCATGATTCTCAAATATTAACTGGAAAACTGAAATTCAATCATAAATACAGTCCTTTGTAAATTGTTCCACAATAATTCATTATATCCATCTTATTTTGTTTGTTGTGAAGCAGAATGACATTGACAGTTTGTCTTATCTATAATTGACGCGAGGAAGAAAATTGATCTATGATCTATGAAAAGTAGAACTTAAATTAAAAATATGAAATTAAAAGTATAGTTTGACTGACTTTATATCTTTAAGTAAGAACAAGGAAATAAATAATCATGATGATAACAAAAATTTGATCAAATAATTGATAATTAGTTTATTCTTTTGTCTAGTTGAAAAAAAGTAAGCATTTTACGGATAATCGAGAGAATCGATTCAATCAAAATTAAATAAATATTAAAATAAATTAATACTCAGCGTAAAAGAAATTTAAATGGTAAAATTTATTATAATATCTCGTGATACCAGATTATGCTAATAGGTCGATTCAAGGGATTCTATAGATAGCACAGGGAACACTAATAATTAAAAGAAAGCTATGAGATTGTCTATGGAATTAAATTTGTTACAAGGCACGCTGACCTTTATTTCGTTACTATTAGGGGTGAAGAAAGAGACAGGTAGTCTTGGAATGTTTTAGAAAGTTTTGGAACTAACCAATGGAAAAACTTTATTCAATTGAGAATTTAATGAAAAAGGTCTTATCGACAGGAATGAGCAAGGCAGATTAGTTATTAAATGTAGAGATATTAGTTAGATATTTGCATGAGGTTTTTAAAAAAAATATTGGCCAACGGTTTTTCAGTCGAAGTGGTGTGATTTCTGAGAACCGCACGGTAGCGAGTATAAAAGGCTACGGCGCCATTAGTCTGGGTCATTACGCATCGGGAAATTTGAAGAGTCAAGAGGAATTGCTGCCAGAACGCCACTGCAAGTTTTATTTTAAATCAAGAAAGAAGTAGTTTAAAGTGTGGGTTATCGCGTTATCTTGGCAAATTAGGATCGAAAAATCCCGCGAAGTCCCTTGCAAAAATATTTTAGCTAAGAAGCACATTGGTATCGTGTTCTGAAGTTAAAATATTGTAGATTCTTTTGAAATATATGAATATTAGCTTGTCCAGAGTAAATTCACTATAATAGTTTCATATACTGTAAAGTTTTGAATGATATTGAGGAAATGATGTTGGGGAGATCTTTGATTCTTCGAAATCTTCTCCGTATCAAATCTGAGATATCTAGTTTCTATTTGTTTGATTTTAATGTAAGTTTAGTAGAGTTTTGTGTCGAATTGGGGAATACATGGCCAAGATCAACGCTGGACCTCTATTCCTTATGAGAGCGATTGTTCTTTATGAGGGTAGCGGCCAAGTAGGAGTAAAAATAATTCGACATTGTAGCTGGTCGAATGGGCTGCAATTTCCAGCCTAGCTATGCTACTTGGGGCGTCCAGACGGCCTCTGTGCCTACGGAAACCTACGGTCCGAACGGTGCGCTAGTTTTCAGCTCCCTAGCCACTTGGGGACACGTCTGGGACCTCAAACCTTTGTTAGGGCGTGGAAGTCTCGATCCTGACCACAAGAGATGACCACAACCCAAGAGTGATAGGAATAATAGGTTCGTGGGCCCAAACTCTGGCTCCCTTTTACAGCTTAGAGATGACGGATCCTTGCTAGGAACCTAATCTATTTACCAGAGTAGGAAATCTGATTTTAGGAGCAGTCAGGCAGGTAGAATCATTAAAATAGGGCGAGGGAAGCTTCCTCAAATCTTTTTAGCTAGATTAGGGAGCGATCTCTTACACCGGAGTTCGTTCTACACACACACACACTTTGGGGATGGGGGGACAGTAACTTAACACCTTTAGACTAGAAATTAGGGACTGATAGGGACTAGATTAGGCCCATTAACGGTTGCGTCAGGATAAGGAAAAGAGGGGTATAGGAGATTCCATTCGTTTTCACGGTAAATCCGGTGGTAGCAATATAACCATCCAAGCTGCTGGTGGGTAGGACGTTAATAATTCAAACAATTAATCTTCGACAGTAATTTTAAGTTAGATAGTCGTATCTAATATGAAAGTGAAGTTGAATGTGAAAATATGATAACAAAATGGCATAAGTTGGTTCTGTGATAGTGACAAGTGATAATGCTGACGAAATGTGCGTATTCTGATTGTGAAAGATTCAGAGAATCTGTTTCTAACAAAGGTATGAAATTCCTAACCTTAATTTTTATGTACAAGGCCCTGATATATAATAGTGTATAGAGTATCCACCTGAATGATTTGGGGATTTTCATATTGTAAAATCACATAGATTGACCATGAATAACTAATATCATAACTTGTGGCATAATCTCATAGCTACTTGACAACGGATTGAGTCGGAGTTGTCTATTTAATTACTAAATAAATACCTTCTTGATCTACCTATTTTGTTGAAAAATTCAGATTTGTTTAGTCCAGTGAGATCTCATAACTCTCTGACAATATATTATCATGATAATCATTCTCTGAAGGGGATGGTCTGTTGGTTCCATGGAAGTCATGTAAATTCTGTAAGGTTGAGATATTGACAATCCACATATATACCATATGATTCATCTAATTCTGGAATGAATAGTGAATTCTGGGAGAGTAATGTTCCTTATATACTACCAAGGGCGAGTGTAAGGTTGACTCCAATCCCTATTTATTGAAATATAGGAATATTACAATCCTCACACTTAAATTTGGTTGAATCACTGAGACAAATAAGTCTGAAGTAAATGTGCTTAAATACTAATAGACATTTCATCTCCATCTATCTCTAAGATCTAGAGTTAGTGCATAATAGTGCTTATACATAACAGCATGGCATAACATTTACATGCTTACATACATAGCTACATAATTCCTGAAAATAATAGGATAATGAGTAACAATTGATACAGGAAGTATTATCATGTAAGGATGCCTTTTCTACAGTGAAGGTTGAGGTATAGTTTGACTGACAAACAAACTCTTGCTATAAAACTCCATCTGAGTACCTAATACTACCTGCTTGTTGTAAATTCATAATTTGAGTTCTTTGCTTTTACACCTCCGTGGTGTTATTTCAAAGTAAATAAGTCTGAACTCATCCCAGCGAACACAATGAGAGCATAATGCTTGTGTAGCAGGTAATACGCTTGAAGACATTTAGTCTACCCTCTTGTCTCTGAATTAATAGTCAGACATAATTTTACTGACAAATTGCCTATCCTACTATTAGGTGGGAACAGGTACTATTTACTCTTTAATGGGTATCCCTATTGCTTTCCAAAAGAAATTAGCATACGGAGGAATCACGTCCAAGTCTGGATGACGAGTGGTACTCTGGCGGGCGGAAGGCGGGGCTCGACAGTAAACCGTAACACCAAAATGCTGGGTACATTCACTATAATGTATATCTACCACCACTGACTAATACATACAATGACAATATTAAACTATTACCTTAGACTTCTATCCAATATCTACAGTTGTGGACATCTATAACTCATTATAGATCAATATGGATACTTACATTCTAATACTTACTATACATATCCGAAATTCAATACTATATCTATAAGCCGCTGGTAGAGGAACAATTTCTGTAGAATGAACCATGCTAGCTAAGCAATATGCTCCTTAATGAAAATAATTAACCAATTCTTCATAAAATAAGGCAATTATATTAATGTGAAATAGCAGGCAACAGAAAATAACACAAAGTGCAATTTGAACAATATTTATTAGGAAAACATAAGCGTACCTTACGATAAGGTTATTCTTATTTATAAGTAAAAATTAGTCATACACAAGGCCGATAGCAACCTTAGGCATAGCATAAGATAGGATTGGGCTTCCTCACCATAGGTTAAAATCAAAATCACTTCATTTAAGAAGGTCCAGGGGTTACTATGATAAAACAAGGGTTACTTCCGCTAGATATGATCATGCCATATAGATTTGAACAAAGAAACAAAACATTAATAGGGTATGTATGTTGATAAAGTAGATTAAGAGTAATACAGCTAGTATTTGGTGCAGTTAGGAATTCATAGTAAGGGTAGGCTAGAGAAAAAAAAATATAAACATAGGTAGGGTACAATTTTAGTGTCCCGTGACCAGGATATCTGGTGTGATAGCTGTATTACTAGTAATAGTATTTTGATTGATTACGGCCCCAATAATCCAAAGTGTTAGCATAGCAGTGTATACATACATAGGTTAATTTGATAGTAGAAATGTTCGATTTATTGTTTTGTTTCACTGTTCAAACCCGCTTAGTGACTGGACAGGCGATTCTCCATAAGGATGGCTTCGTTTGGTCACATTTTGATGCCGAGACATGGAAAAGATGTTGTGATTTTGTTGAAATGGTTTCATGTTTTTCAATCGTGTTGGATTAAGCCACATTTCACATCACTCGAAACCGTAAGCAAAGTAGTAGGGTCGTATTTTCTGTGAGTTGTATTATATGTCAATTTAGATACCTGAAACAAATAAAATAGCTTAATAAAAAGGAAATAAATGCTTAATTTTGCTACTACGCATTTTGATATTGTGAATCTGTCATTATTTTCACGTTTGACAGTAGTCGTTGTCGTTGGTATATTAAGCAAAGATAAGTAGTGTTATGCAGCCATACGAGTGAGGCTCTACACTATGCGAGAATATTTTAAGCAAATTCTTATCTCTATAGAATTAATGTTAATTTGTTTCTGTTTGCTGGATTATGTTAACATAATTTAACAATAACAATTAGAATTTACTTAGAAATAAAAACGATTTCGTAATTATGGTAACTTTGCATAGCTACTAAACAAAATAATAGTATGAAATTATTAAGACATTATCTACGGCTATGAAAATGTTTTATATCACCGGCGCCATCTAGTGATCACTAGTTGAACTATTGATAGTACGGTTTGATATTAGTTCTAAGCATCGCGTTATTTAAATTACCTTAATATTTAAATAGATATTCCTAAATATTTATTTTTCAAAAAAAAAAATTTTGCATATTGAGCTAGGTAGAAAACTACATTAAACTAAAGAAAAAAATATCTACATACTAAAACATTTTATTACAAAATAATTATACCTATTATCGTTTTAATATATTACTACGGATTTAATGCGTATATATTCGGACACTGGGATTTATTATTGAAGGAAGGGATATTGATATGTGGTTTGTTTTGGTTGTCAGATCTGACCTTACGATACGAGTAACAATTATCTGATCCTAAATCGTGCTGAAAACCTATAAGATGGTTAGACCTCAGCGTAAACGTAAAATCCCGAGAAGGTATGGACCTCAGGATTCTAATAGGGAAAATGAAGAAGAACCAGTGATAGAACAAATACCACTTGAGGGTGAAGCTAATTTAGCTCAATCTCTAGAAGAACCAGTGATAGAACAAATACCACTTGAGGGTGAAACTAATTTATCCCAACCTCTAGAAGAACCAGTGATAGAACAAATACCACTTGTGGATGAAACTAATTTAGATCAACCTCTAACGAAAAGAAGATGTCGGCGTATAGTAAAACCCATGCGTAGAGAACAAGGTTCAAAAGAAATAGCTGTAATGCAATCTATGTTAAGGAGAACCGTAGGGTTATTGACAAGAAAGATAAACGAATTAGGAGAAGATGTGAAACGTACACGAGCAGCCTTACCGGATAATACTGAAACTAACACGAGTAAAAATATAGTGACTAATGATAATCCGGAATTAACGGAAATAAACGAGGATATGGAATCTTTACAAAAGGAAGAACAAATGCCCTCAAGTGAGAAAAAATACGTAATATGTAATGTTAAAAACATTAACTTAGAAAAACCTAAATTCGGAGAGGTGGCAACCCATCCAGTTACTTTTATAGAAGACTTGGAAACTTATTTAAAAAAAGGCAGGGAAATCTGAGAATCAGTTAGATTTAATCCAAGAGTGTCTTGTAGGTCATGCCAGAGACTGGGCAAGAATCTATAAGGGACGATGGAATACATTAGAAGATTTTAAGAGGGATTTCCTCAAGGCTTATTGGGGGGAAAACGAGCAAAATGAGTTGCGTAGAAAGATTGTCCAGGGAACGTGGGATAGGACTAGTACTCCTAGCATGACTCAACACTTCCTTCATCTAACCGGTAGAGCGCGGATGCTTAGTTTCAATATGCCTGAAAAACAATTAGTTGGGGATATAATGCGGCATTATCCTAGATATGTACAGCAAGGTTGGATTACGTCCAATATTGAAACCATTATAGGAACTGCAGAATTTTTGAGGAAGATGGATGATGTACAGAAACAGGAGTTTCAGGGAAATAATGCAGTACCTAAACACACTAAAACTTGGGAATCTAAGAGAAAAACGCAACAACAAGCATATCGTCATTGGCAGAAACCTCAACAGGAGTCGCAGTCGAAACAAAATCAAACTGTAAATTCAGTCGAAAATGTAAACAGTGCGGATGCTGTAGTGTTAAACTAGAGAGGGTTGATAAAGTCTCCGGATCAACTCCGACATCAGGGGACAAGGGATATCATATGATGGTTCGAATGAATTGGAGGCCGGGTCAAGCGTTAGGGAAATTTAGTACTGGGTCAAAATATCCCATATGTCTTAAATTAAGAGCTAACTATGACGGACAAGGATTAGGATATGGGAAATTAGACTTTGAAACGCAAGATATAGCTGGTCAAATAGTAGAGGTTTTAAAATTAAATAGTCAACACTCATTATTTGATATACATGAGGGCAGTTTAGTGTCAGCGGTTTTCGATGAAAGGGTCGAAAAATCACAGGGCAGTCGTAATTTTAAATCTGAGTTACTAGTGAACATCTTTGACGAAAAGATAGTTGCTCTCTTAGATACAGGTAGCGATATAACGTGTGTGTCAGAAGAATTTTGGAATCTTTTACTTTCTAAAAATCCTAATATACCTTCCTTACCTATTAAACCTTTCTTTATTAAAATAGCAGTAGGACAAAAAAATATAGAAATTCGTAAAATAGCTTTAGTTAAATTAGGGATAGGCCCATTTGAAAGTGACCTTTCTTTATTAATAATTCCAGGGCTTACCTCCAGCCTTATTCTTGGTTTCGACTGGATGAAGGAAAATAAAGTTTCTATTAAGTTAGACGAACATGAAAAAGGGATCGAAATATTAATAGGTCAGGAAAAGCGTCTGTTTAAGTTCCATGAGAGTCGGCAAATTAACAGTGTGGTATGTCCGGAACAGGCGTTGGAAGTGAACGAAGTAGTCGAGAGTTCGTATAAGAACATACAAAATTTAATAACTCAGTTAAAATTAAGTAATTATCAGAAAGTAGAGCTTAAAAGGGTATTATTAAAACATGCCAAGTTATTTTCATCAAAATTGGGACGTAGTAATTGTTATGAACATGTTATAACCATGGAACCTCATGCACCAATAGTGAGGAAAACTTATCCAATCCCATATGCTTATAGGGAAAAGATAGAAAATAAATTAAAAGAAATGCTAGAGCAGGGAATTATTAGTCGTGAATCCACTCCTTATTGTAGCCCATTAACATTTACTTTGAAAAAGGATGGTACAATTCGTGTTCTATTAGACGCTCGAGAAATAAATAAACATATGGTACCGGAAACCGAGAAACCTCCTTTACAGTTAGATGTAATAAATTCATTTCAGGGAGCCAGTTTTATTAGTATTTTAGATTTAAATAACGCATATTTTCAGATCCCTATTTCGAGAGATAGTAAGAAGTACACAGGGTTTTCATTTAACGGAAAGTCATATGTATACAATGTTCTACCTCAAGGATTAAAAACGTCAGTCGGAAGTTTTAGTAGGGCTATGGATTTTATATTGGGACACGAAGTTAGTGATTTTTGTGTTAATTATTTAGATGACTTAGCTATAATAACTACTGGAAGTTTAGAAGACCATCTAGAGCATTTAGATATAGTATTGGGAAAGTTAGCAAAAGCTGGGCTAACTTGTAACCTAGAAAAGTGTAAGTTTTTGTGTAGTGAAGTGAAAATGTTAGGATACATAATTTCCACTTCTGGACTTAAAACAGATCCAGACAAAATAGAATCAATTCAAAAATTCCCAGTTCCAAAAAAGTTAAAACAAGTTAGAGCCTTTTTAGGCTTGTGTAATTTCTATCGAAGGTTTATACCAAATTATAGTTTCCATATTCAACCATTGTGTGATTTACTGAAGAAAGCGAGCGCCTGGAAGTGGGGAGAAAACCAACAGGCTGCATTTGAAAAGGTAAAATCATTATTTATTAAAACTGTAGAACTAAACCACCCAGACTTCAGTAAACCATATTATTTGCAAACAGATAGCTCAGGAATAGGCTTAGCTGGGTTTTTGTATCAATTAGATAACTTAGGGCAAATAAAGATATTAGGATTTCATAGTAAACTTTTGAAAGGAGCGCAGTTAAATTGGACTGTTACAGAACAGGAATTCTATTCAATTATTTGTTGCTTAGAAAAATTTGAAACTTACCTAAGAGGATCTAAAGTAATAATTAAAACTGATCATAAAGCCTTAACCTTCGTGAAAAACTGTAAATTATATAATGCAAGGTTAGCTAGATGGATTAACTATTTGGAACAGTTTCAGTATGAGGTACAGCATGTTAAGGGGAGAGATAATATAGTAGCGGATATTTTATCCAGGTATCCACCTGTAAATGATATTTTGCAGGAAGATAAACATGATTTGCCCAAAATATCTTATACTGAGGTTAGGCCAAATAGGGAATTACTAAGTAAATTGAAAGAAATGTCTAAATTGCAACAGGATGACTTAGAGATCAGTAAAATAATTTCAGAATTAAGAAAACAGGGGGTAAATAGTCAGTCTAATTCAACGCTTAAAAGATATATGTTGAAAGATGGGTTGTTATATTTTTTACCAGATGGAATAGTAAATCAAGTCCTTTATTTACCTCAAATGCTAAGGGAGGAGATTATCTGGCAAGTTCATATAGAAATGGGACATCAAGGGGCATATAAAATTATTAAATATATTAGAGATAGATTTTATTGGAGGGGACTTACTAGGCAGGTCAAAAGTGTGTTGAAGGGTTGTCATGATTGTCAGATTTCAAAGAGCGATACGGTTAAGCTTGTAGGGCCCTGTCAATCAATAATATCTAAAAATATAGGAGATTTAGTGATGATAGATTTATATGGCCCTTTACCCAGTGGGAAATTTGGAATGAACTATATCTTAGTGATTCAGGATTCATTTAGTAAATTTGTAAAATTATTTGACCTTAAGAAAGCAACAGCGGTTTCAGTTATTAATAAGACTAAACAATTCTTTAAAATAATTAAGCCTAAGGCTATTATGTCAGACAATGGGTCTCAGTTTGCTAGCAGGTTGTGGAAGGAAACTATGAGTCAGTATGGTGTTAGGGTTATTTATACAACAGTTAGAAACCCACGTCCAAACACAACGGAGCGAGTGAATAAGGAGTTAGGCAGACTGTTCAGAACCTATTGTAGTGCAAGACATCAAAGTTGGGTGACTGTGTTGCCAAAAATAGAAATATTATATAATAACACACTTCATGAGAGTACTGGGTTTACACCTTGTGAGATTTTGTATGGTGAATCTACAAAACTAACTTTTGATGAGGAAATTGGTGTTGACTTAAGAACTCAGACTGTGGATTCTATTAGGGAAAAGGTTAGAGAGAACTTGCAGAAGGCAAGTCGGGTACGGATTGACAAGTTTAATAGAAGATACAGAATTATACAATACCAGATAGGAGATTTAGTTAAATTAAGAAGGTTAAATAGATCAGATGCTAAGATGAAAATAACAAAGAAGTTTGAGCCGTTATATGAAGGACCATATGTGATTGCAGCCAACCCTTATAAAAATGTCTATCTGTTGGTTGATCCGGTGACAAATAAAGAAAGAGGAAAGTTTAACACTATACATCTGTCGAGGTATTATAAGTGATCATAGATGAAAATTAAAATTGTAGACAAAAGTTTAGGAGAATGTGAGGAACATACAGTTATAATTTAATTAGTTGAAATGTCTAAAAGTTATCAAATATAAGTTTTCCCTCACATTAGTATACATGTACATGAGAAATTTATTATAAAAAAGTTATGTTTTGGTTTAATTTTGATCTTTATATTTTTGTATTAGCTAATTAAGGTTGAATATTGTAATTTGAATAAGAATCATTTAATAAGAATTAATAAATAAAGTTCAGGGGTAGATTTGTGTAGAATCTGGTGGACTTAGGGAAAAGCCTATCTGACATTATGGGAATTAGCTCGCTTGAGTAAAAAGAAAAATTGCCATGCGAAAGAGGAAATTCAAAACGCTCTTGGCTAGCTGAAAAGATACTCTCATACATGCATATTTTCTATAGGAAAACCTGGAATATACTATTGTTTAAATTAAATTTAAATTAACGAACATAACATAAAGTAAATAAACTCTGTTAAGTTGAATTTTTAAGGTCAGGGTGAAGTAAAAATACTCAGAGTTAATCGTAAGGTCAGGTAGAGGGGAGTTGTGGCGGCTTTTCTGGGGGGGAATTTTAATATAAAATAGTTATATACATAAAATAATTAGATTGAATAAGGAATATGTAGTGAAAGTGTGAAAGTTAAAGTGATAGTGTTCAAAGTAAAGTGATAGTGTTCAAATTAAAGTGAAGTGTTCGGTTTAGGTGCTGTACACTGACGGTTATGTAATAGTACCACTCATTACAAGAAGGGTTAGGATGTGATAACTAAAGCGAACCATTTACTTGTATCATGTGCTGATGTTTGTTTTCTTTAATATAAATTTAGTACTATGAGTCCAACTACAGTAATTTAATCCAAGTATTCGAATTTGTCTCAAAACAACTAAGATATCTTTAGGCAATACATTATGTAGTAAAAGGTCATACATAATGGTCCTCATACTTACATGATAGGTACCTTAAATGTTTACAAGGTATGGCATAGTAAATCTTTTAGACAGAGTAAAACATATTTTTATTCAAATAGATTCACTAATTATAAATAAGGCTATAACATTTATGTCACAGTTCACACTTAGGTCACATTCCGACAATGACTTCTTATAGGCTCTTCAGATTTTTCAATATATGTAGGACTTGATTAGATTTCTCGTAGCATTACATAGATCTGCACAGATAGATGCTTATTCAGGTTATCTGAAACAATAGAAGTAGGGTTATGTTTATATATTTTTACAACAATTTGATCAAGAAGTTAATGTAAATCATTAAAGGAGTCGCATTATTGAAGGATGTATCTTTATGACGAGTCATTGGGTAGTTTTATGTACTTTTATATAGAGGTTAGGTTGAATAGATAGTATGAATAAGTTATTTCTAGGTTAGTATCACAATAGTATTGTAAACTGTTACTTTCATGAGTTTATAGATAGGGAGGCATTTATATGCTCAACATAGCTCTCTTACTACTATTCCTACTGTGTTATTGAAAAGATTTAACGATAAAAGGGTCCATAAATACTTACGATTGTTAAAGCGTATTGTCCTGAATACATTGATATTGGTTATCCATTTGTACCATTTGATGCGGCGAGGTATATTATATTAACACATTATAGGTTGGTTAGAGATCGTACATGCGTTAATTCCTTGAATAATCAGGTATTTACTATGATTTGTTAATTAGTTTCATTTGACCACAAACTAAATGGGGATCCAAGTTTCATTTGACGACGGCCATGTTGAAAATGACATAGGATGTTTAGATAGTCTGTTCAGAAATCAGAAATCAATCGATGCGATGCTTTTAGGGGGACTATTTTTGTGACACTTGTCTTCGGGTACATTTGATATAGATGAATCGCTCGTTTGCGGACAGCATCATTTCGAGAATAGCACTTCTGTATACTTCGCGAGCATAACTATTCTAAAAGGCGGGATATTTAAATTTTCGGAAACACGGTAATAGACGTAGGTACTCTGTAGTAATATTATAGCAGATAGTAGGTAGTCCAGCGTATATGAATTAGAGGTATCCAACCACAGAGATAATTTTCAACCGACTTTAAAGAAAAAAAAGGAGGAGGTTCTATGTTTGACTGAATGTTTTATTATAAATGATAGCTCGAAACGGCTGTACAAATTTTGATGGTATTTGGTGTAATGGTGGTTGGCGCTCTAAAATTGGCCTAATATTTTACCCGGCTACTTAAGGGGGCGGTGGTATGAGATTCGCCAGGTTTATTATTAGTTATAAAAAAAAAATCAAATAAATTAAAATAAATTCAAATTAATTCAAATAAATTCAAATAAATTCTAATAAATTCAAATAAATTCAAAAAAATTAAAATCAATTCAAATAAATTAAAATAAATTCAAATTAATTCAAATAAATTCTAATAAATTAAAATAAATTCAAATAAATTTAAAATAAATTAAAATAAATTCAAAAAAAAAATTCAAATAAATTCAAATTAATTCAAATAAATTCAAATAAATTCTAATAAATTAAAATAAATCCAAATAAATTTAAAATAAATTCAAAAAAAAAAAATTCAAATAAATTCAAATAAATTCAAATAAATTAAAATAAATTAAAATTAATTCAAATAAATTTAAATAAAAAAAAAAAAAATATATACAGATTAGTCCAAAAATATTTAGTTAAAATGTTATAAATTCAAATAATTATTTTTTCATTTAAGTAGATTTGATTTAAATTCATTCAATTCATGTCTAGTCACGTAGATCTTGCAGTCTACGCGGCTCACGCAGTTCCTAAGGTTTACGCGCTCATGCAGTTCATGCGGATTATGCGGGTCATGCAAATTATGCGGATTACGCGGATCACGCGGTTCATGCGGATGACGAGGAACTTGTGGTTCATGCGGAGCATGCGGGTCATGCGGGTCAACATGAGTGAAATGATATACTTATTTATTGATTATTTTACATATTTAATGGAAATATATTATATTGTTGCAAGTGATCTGGTGAAGCGCTGATGTATTCTTGGCAAGAATGATTGAGTATGAAGGAATGAACTTGGTGGTTAGAACAGGGATGGGGAAAAGGGAAGGGGGAATAACGTCTAGGAAGGGCCTTGGTATACCAGATGTGAAGCCAGATTACCAATGTTATTTGCCCAAGACCTTGAATATACACATCACAAACGAGTTTTATACGGGGGGAATATTGGTGTTAGGGTAAATTTTAAATTTTCAGAGACATTTCTCTTGGAAATAATCCCAAGTGTTATAACACCCGTATGAAACTCCACACTCTACAAGAAGCTGAGAGCTACTACAAATTCACACTACACACTCTCCAAGGCGATGTTAAGATTTGCTTGAGCGAAAGTTTTGAATATGACTTTTAGGTATGGCTTACAAAGGTCATTCTCCTTAAAGGCAGATCAGATTCTTGGAAGGATACTTATGGCGGATATAGTTTTGATTGTAAGGTAGAATCAATTCATATGCCCATAATAGGACCACTAGGGTCAGTAGCCTCACAACCTACTCCATCCTGGACGTTGATCTATAACTTGAGAAGGGTAATTGTCGGTTATAAATAAAGGTATTAGTTCAAATCCGTAGCTTTGGTGATGAAAAACATGTCCTTGGTTTAAATACACTATACACTAGCTTAAGGACACACATACACAGATGAGGGCTACACCATTTGAAGGTTTTGGGAGAATAATATTTTGGAAAAGGGGGGGAATTGAAAAAAAAAGGGGTTGTTTTGCTTATATTTAAATAATTAACATATATAGTAATATTTGAGAATTTAATTTAAAATTTAAATTTGGTAAAATTTAAACTCCAGGTCCTTTGAGAAAGTCGCTTTCGTCTAAATTTGAAGGGTCGGCTGTAACGGAACACTTATGTTCTCGTTCATGATTCTCAAATATTAACTGGAAAACTGAAATTCAATCATAAATACAGTCCTTTGTAAATTGTTCCACAATAATTCATTATATCCATCTTATTTTGTTTGTTGTGAAGCAGAATGACATTGACAGTTTGTCTTATCTATAATTGACGCGAGGAAGAAAATTGATCTATGATCTATGAAAAGTAGAACTTAAATTAAAAATATGAAATTAAAAGTATAGTTTGACTGACTTTATATCTTTAAGTAAGAACAAGGAAATAAATAATCATGATGATAACAAAAATTTGATCAAATAATTGATAATTAGTTTATTCTTTTGTCTAGTTGAAAAAAAGTAAGCATTTTACGGATAATCGAGAGAATCGATTCAATCAAAATTAAATAAATATTAAAATAAATTAATACTCAGCGTAAAAGAAATTTAAATGGTAAAATTTATTATAATATCTCGTGATACCAGATTATGCTAATAGGTCGATTCAAGGGATTCTATAGATAGCACAGGGAACACTAATAATTAAAAGAAAGCTATGAGATTGTCTATGGAATTAAATTTGTTACAAGGCACGCTGACCTTTATTTCGTTACTATTAGGGGTGAAGAAAGAGACAGGTAGTCTTGGAATGTTTTAGAAAGTTTTGGAACTAACCAATGGAAAAACTTTATTCAATTGAGAATTTAATGAAAAAGGTCTTATCGACAGGAATGAGCAAGGCAGATTAGTTATTAAATGTAGAGATATTAGTTAGATATTTGCATGAGGTTTTTAAAAAAAATATTGGCCAACGGTTTTTCAGTCGAAGTGGTGTGATTTCTGAGAACCGCACGGTAGCGAGTATAAAAGGCTACGGCGCCATTAGTCTGGGTCATTACGCATCGGGAAATTTGAAGAGTCAAGAGGAATTGCTGCCAGAACGCCACTGCAAGTTTTATTTTAAATCAAGAAAGAAGTAGTTTAAAGTGTGGGTTATCGCGTTATCTTGGCAAATTAGGATCGAAAAATCCCGCGAAGTCCCTTGCAAAAATATTTTAGCTAAGAAGCACATTGGTATCGTGTTCTGAAGTTAAAATATTGTAGATTCTTTTGAAATATATGAATATTAGCTTGTCCAGAGTAAATTCACTATAATAGTTTCATATACTGTAAAGTTTTGAATGATATTGAGGAAATGATGTTGGGGAGATCTTTGATTCTTCGAAATCTTCTCCGTATCAAATCTGAGATATCTAGTTTCTATTTGTTTGATTTTAATGTAAGTTTAGTAGAGTTTTGTGTCGAATTGGGGAATACATGGCCAAGATCAACGCTGGACCTCTATTCCTTATGAGAGCGATTGTTCTTTATGAGGGTAGCGGCCAAGTAGGAGTAAAAATAATTCGACATTGTAGCTGGTCGAATGGGCTGCAATTTCCAGCCTAGCTATGCTACTTGGGGCGTCCAGACGGCCTCTGTGCCTACGGAAACCTACGGTCCGAACGGTGCGCTAGTTTTCAGCTCCCTAGCCACTTGGGGACACGTCTGGGACCTCAAACCTTTGTTAGGGCGTGGAAGTCTCGATCCTGACCACAAGAGATGACCACAACCCAAGAGTGATAGGAATAATAGGTTCGTGGGCCCAAACTCTGGCTCCCTTTTACAGCTTAGAGATGACGGATCCTTGCTAGGAACCTAATCTATTTACCAGAGTAGGAAATCTGATTTTAGGAGCAGTCAGGCAGGTAGAATCATTAAAATAGGGCGAGGGAAGCTTCCTCAAATCTTTTTAGCTAGATTAGGGAGCGATCTCTTACACCGGAGTTCGTTCTACACACACACACACTTTGGGGATGGGGGGACAGTAACTTAACACCTTTAGACTAGAAATTAGGGACTGATAGGGACTAGATTAGGCCCATTAACGGTTGCGTCAGGATAAGGAAAAGAGGGGTATAGGAGATTCCATTCGTTTTCACGGTAAATCCGGTGGTAGCAATATAACCATCCAAGCTGCTGGTGGGTAGGACGTTAATAATTCAAACAATTAATCTTCGACAGTAATTTTAAGTTAGATAGTCGTATCTAATATGAAAGTGAAGTTGAATGTGAAAATATGATAACAAAATGGCATAAGTTGGTTCTGTGATAGTGACAAGTGATAATGCTGACGAAATGTGCGTATTCTGATTGTGAAAGATTCAGAGAATCTGTTTCTAACAAAGGTATGAAATTCCTAACCTTAATTTTTATGTACAAGGCCCTGATATATAATAGTGTATAGAGTATCCACCTGAATGATTTGGGGATTTTCATATTGTAAAATCACATAGATTGACCATGAATAACTAATATCATAACTTGTGGCATAATCTCATAGCTACTTGACAACGGATTGAGTCGGAGTTGTCTATTTAATTACTAAATAAATACCTTCTTGATCTACCTATTTTGTTGAAAAATTCAGATTTGTTTAGTCCAGTGAGATCTCATAACTCTCTGACAATATATTATCATGATAATCATTCTCTGAAGGGGATGGTCTGTTGGTTCCATGGAAGTCATGTAAATTCTGTAAGGTTGAGATATTGACAATCCACATATATACCATATGATTCATCTAATTCTGGAATGAATAGTGAATTCTGGGAGAGTAATGTTCCTTATATACTACCAAGGGCGAGTGTAAGGTTGACTCCAATCCCTATTTATTGAAATATAGGAATATTACAATCCTCACACTTAAATTTGGTTGAATCACTGAGACAAATAAGTCTGAAGTAAATGTGCTTAAATACTAATAGACATTTCATCTCCATCTATCTCTAAGATCTAGAGTTAGTGCATAATAGTGCTTATACATAACAGCATGGCATAACATTTACATGCTTACATACATAGCTACATAATTCCTGAAAATAATAGGATAATGAGTAACAATTGATACAGGAAGTATTATCATGTAAGGATGCCTTTTCTACAGTGAAGGTTGAGGTATAGTTTGACTGACAAACAAACTCTTGCTATAAAACTCCATCTGAGTACCTAATACTACCTGCTTGTTGTAAATTCATAATTTGAGTTCTTTGCTTTTACACCTCCGTGGTGTTATTTCAAAGTAAATAAGTCTGAACTCATCCCAGCGAACACAATGAGAGCATAATGCTTGTGTAGCAGGTAATACGCTTGAAGACATTTAGTCTACCCTCTTGTCTCTGAATTAATAGTCAGACATAATTTTACTGACAAATTGCCTATCCTACTATTAGGTGGGAACAGGTACTATTTACTCTTTAATGGGTATCCCTATTGCTTTCCAAAAGAAATTAGCATACGGAGGAATCACGTCCAAGTCTGGATGACGAGTGGTACTCTGGCGGGCGGAAGGCGGGGCTCGACAGTAAACCGTAACACCAAAATGCTGGGTACATTCACTATAATGTATATCTACCACCACTGACTAATACATACAATGACAATATTAAACTATTACCTTAGACTTCTATCCAATATCTACAGTTGTGGACATCTATAACTCATTATAGATCAATATGGATACTTACATTCTAATACTTACTATACATATCCGAAATTCAATACTATATCTATAAGCCGCTGGTAGAGGAACAATTTCTGTAGAATGAACCATGCTAGATAAGCAATATGCTCCTTAATGAAAATAATTAACCAATTCTTCATAAAATAAGGCAATTATATTAATGTGAAATAGCAGGCAACAGAAAATAACACAAAGTGCAATTTGAACAATATTTATTAGGAAAACATAAGCGTACCTTACGATAAGGTTATTCTTATTTATAAGTAAAAATTAGTCATACACAAGGCCGATAGCAACCTTAGGCATAGCATAAGATAGGATTGGGCTTCCTCACCATAGGTTAAAATCAAAATCACTTCATTTAAGAAGGTCCAGGGGTTACTATGATAAAACAAGGGTTACTTCCGCTAGATATGATCATGCCATATAGATTTGAACAAAGAAACAAAACATTAATAGGGTATGTATGTTGATAAAGTAGATTAAGAGTAATACAGCTAGTATTTGGTGCAGTTAGGAATTCATAGTAAGGGTAGGCTAGAGAAAAAAAAATATAAACATAGGTAGGGTACAATGCCACCTGCATGCTGCTGCATCTTGTCCAACCTCATTTCTTTCTAATCCTGTCCAATTTTTATTCCTCATTTTATTTCAAATTTCATTCCATTCCATTTTTAGATCATTTTCTCTTTCTCTCATCGCTCATTCTACCATTCTACGATCATCTTTCTGACTGTGCACTTCTCCTACGGTCTCTGAGTTGTTATACCTCACTTATCCTTATCCTTACTATCCTTACTAATATTATAAATGCGAAAGTGAGTTTGTTTGTTTATTTGTTTGTTTGTTTGTTTGTTACGCTTTCATGCCGTAACTACTGAACCGATCTTCATGAAATTTTGCATACAAGTACTCTGGAGTACGGAGAAGGACATAGGCTACCTTTTATCCCGGGAAAAATAACTATTCCCGAGGGATCGACATTGACGCGGGCGGAGCCGCGGGCGAAAGAATTCATAGAAGTGACAAATAAATTTAATCTCTGTGTGTGTTGTGTGTCGCGTCTTCTGTTCTCCCTACTTACCCTTATATGTGAGAACTCGACTAGAGCGCCGGGACGGTCGAGATCCCACAACTGTTTATGGTTTTGTTTACTGGGTCTGCCCATGTCTCCGCATGCATTTGACCATCGTCTAATATCATGATGATCAGTTTAGTGAAGACGTAACATTAAACAAACGCATTTTCGCAATTATAATATTTAATTAGGATTAGGATTACTTAGGATACATACCAAAATTTCTCGTCAAAATAATAAAAAAATAATAATGATGAAATTTTGTTGGTAGGTAGCTCAGATGGTAGAGCATAGGTCGAACATAGACCTAGGTCGCCGGTTCAAGGCCCGCCCGCATGAAATTTTTTTTTACCATATTTTATTTCTTAATTTATTAAGAAAATTAGGTTTTTTTTTCTTTTCTATTTATTTACAATTTAATGCCTATTTTGTAATTTAATATATTTTGTAATTTAATATTATTTATTAATTGTTTATTTTATGTGGGACTAAACAGTAGCTCGACTGATACTATATTTGTACACCTTGACAGCTCCGTGGCGCAGTGGTTAACACGCCCGCCTGCAACACGGAGTGCCTGGGTTCGATCCCCGGCCAGGTCAAAATGGAAAATGATCTTTTTCAAATTGGCCTGGGTCTTGGATGTTTATCTATATATGTATTTGTTATAAAATATAGTATCGTTGAGTTAGTATCCCATAACACAAGTCTCGAACTTACCTTGGGGCTAGCTCAATCTGTGTGATTTGTCTGTATATATTTGTATTTATTTATTTACCTTAATGGTAAACATGTTGATTCCTTATAATTATACTAGCGACCCGGATCTCGGCTTCGCACGGGTGCAATGTACATATAAACCTTCCTCATGAGTCACTCTATCTATTATAAAAAACCGCATCAAAATCAGTTGCGTAATTTTTAAAATCTAAGCATATATAGAGACGGACAGACAGCGGGAAGCGACTTTGTATATTTTATACTATGTAATGATAATGATTATGTAACACATTGTAACACATGTTTGACAAATAAATAATCTTTATTTTTAAAAGAGAACTGCTGTAAACTCACGAGTGTAGCGAGAAAGTCAACAAAAGATGTCTCCCCTACTCATTGTCATTAGCAAAGCAAACTCGCGGGACGTGCGGAATCCAGTAGCAGGATAATTTAAAACTTTGTCGTCGTGTTGGTACTACAGCTGGCTCCTGGAACTTTTAAGGCATCGTTTGGAATTAAATTTACGTACACATACTACGTGTAAACTGTTCAGGGGGTCTTTAAAATACGCTTTGTCACAGGGGAGGGATAATTCGCGTTCTTAATGGATTGTCAAGCTCCAACACGTGCATAGTGTAACTGTCTCTATGGTCCAGTGATGAGGGCGTTTGCCTGTAGATTCCAGGGGTCGTGGTTTCGATTCCCACGGGAAGCATACTTTGTTTAGTTGTTTTAAGTTTGGTTAGGATATTGCAGGCTTGAAACACCTGATTGTCTGATAATGACTCACTTTCGCATTTATAATATTAGTAAGGATAGGTTTCTTTGAACACTTATTAATTGTCATATTTCACTTCTCAACAATTGTTGTCATGCCGCTTCTAAAGCGGAGTGCAGAATAAGCGGCAACAAACTGCACAGCGCATTCTCTCCAAAAGACGTCAACTCACATTTTTTGAAAACCTCAGAACCTAGGTATGTTGACTGTGTATACATTGGTTTATTTAAATGTCATGTTTAAATTGAATTAAAAAATAATGTCATATTATTGAAATGAATAACACCGAAATTGGCGTTTGGTTTACCGACCGCTATTTTGTATCCCTGGTCTAATCTCGTATGCTAAACTTGTTTATTATGTTATCCTACGTATAACGTTGGGTCAAAAGGGTGTTTAAGCTCAGACCGATTAAACATTGTATGCTATGTATCGTAAGAATAGGTTTTACAGAGCTGCTTAAGAAGAGCATATTAGGATGAGATAGAGGAAAAGGCTGGAGTAGTGTCATATGGAGAGGTGAAGAGAATGGCTGAGAACCGAGAGACATGGAGAGTAGAACACAGTTCTTAAATTATATATAGAGAGCTGATTAATTGGGGTTTGATTTATCTACCGCCATCTTCTATCTCTGGACATCTCTGGTCTTACGCATTACAACGTATCAAACTGCCTCCGTGGTCCAGTGGTTAAGGCGTATGCCTGTAGACCCGGGGGTCGTGGGTTCGATTACCACGGGAAGCATACTTTGTTTAGTTGTTTCCAGTTTGGTTAGGACATTGCAGGCTTGAATCACCTGATTGTCTGATAATTAAGATGATTCCATGCTTCGGAAGGCACGTTAAACCCGTTGGTACCGGCTGCCATCTGGTAGTCGTTAAACGAACCACGTCAGAGGCCGAGAGGCGGTTACGAAGATCTCTGACACCAGGGTGTGCATGGTCGATCTGACCGTAACACCAACACGAAACGATGAACATAACGTAGTGGTTTTATGATGTTAGATGTTCACCTTGGGCGGATGGACCTTGTTAGGCGAAAATCTAAAGAATCATAACAATAGGCGATGCGGCTAGCAACCCATCACTATTTTGATTCCGTTTTCCACCTTTACGCCCACCAACACTCTGTCTACCCCGTAAGGGATAAAGTTGTGATAATATGTATGTACGGCCTTGAATTTACCTTGAATTACAAGAACAAAGGTATTTATTTTTGAAGTGACTATACAACTCAATATACTGTGAATATTTAAGCGTTGTATGGGAGCCCTACATAAATATTTATTGTACTCTCTTTTTAGTATTTGTTGTTATAGCGGCAATAAAAACACACCAGCTGTGAAAATTGCAATTGTCTAGCTACTACGGTTCATGCGATACAGCCTGGTGATAGACAGATAGACGGGCAGTGGAGTAAAAAAAATAGGGTCCCCTTTTTTACAACCCTAAAAATAATATAAAGTGATGGTCATGAAGTTTATTACCAAGCCATCTAGAAGTATCCTCGAGGGGATAAGTTGGCGTGTAGAGACGACCTTAGCTAAACGGTGGCATAACTCTAGTTGTGTCTTCAGAAATATTAATAAGTACCGACGGTCAAGGCTCCCCGCGCACGCGATCTTGGCGTGTGAACAAGAATACTTTATAGCTGAGGAAATAATTAAGGAAGTCGTTTAACTAACTTTACTTAAAATGTATTAAGGGTCCGCCATAGGCCAGGCGGCGCGCGGCGTGGCGGTACAAACGCGAATGATCTAAACGCGTTGGCTACTTTGATATTTTCGTTTTTAAAATTACTCAAGGGTTATCCGAAAAAAAAATCATGATGGCTGCCTTATGTGTAATGCAATTATAATCAAAAGTTTCAAGGTTAATTTTAATATATTTGGTGAAAACTGCTGTATAAGGAGTAAATTAGATGTGATTTGGAGGCAACTTTGCAATTTTTTTCTATCGAGAAAATTTTACGCCATCGTGTTTTTGAGTCAGATAGTTACCAGAGTTATTACTTGAGTATTTCATTATTATTGATATTACAGACAATTACGCAAAGCAGTGTGAGGTAGTAAGAGCCCTTAATAGAAAACGATGCATACCATTCAACTGAAATTTATCAAAAGCCCAGTCAAAATCAAATCAAAATCAAAATGTTTATTAAAAAAATAGGCTTTTATATTATAAATTTATGTGCAAAAGCTTCATCTGCGCATGACGGTGTTGCAGGCGTCCATAGGCTACGGTAACCGCTTTCCATCAGGTAGGCCGTATGCCTGTTTGTCTACTAAGTGGTAAAAAATGAGAAGCCGTGGTACATTTTACGTTTGTATAGATTTCGAATTCTTGAAATTAGAAAGGTGTTTGATTTCGGGATATAGGGACTTTTGATATCGTGACAATGTTTTGACTTTATTGTGTCAAATACCCTCAGCAAATACCTTACTAATTTATTAATGGAGTCTCACCGTTCGCGCCAAGGCGCTGAAGTTTCGTGCTTCAAGGGTAATCATACGAAACTTCATTGTCACGAAATAAGTTGCGACACAATCGTTACAGATTAATTTGACGGAAACTTACTCGGATTTAAAATATTTATTTCTTGCTTCCAGTAGGGGTCAATATTCTTTACATCCGAATTTGAGAGTAAGGGAGACAGAAACTTGAATATCTTTATTTGTTTTTGTTCAATACTTATTTCCATTTACTTACAAAGTTAATTATATCCTAAAATAACTGTAGATAATCTGTGGATTTGGTAAAACTAGTTTTTTTTTTATTCCTGGGTGTTACTGGCCAGTACTAGTAAGTAATCAAACATTGAATAACGAGTCTATATATTTTTTAATACAATTGCGAAAACTTATATCTGACGTGTAATTTAAAATTGGAACGAAAAGTTAAAGCCTTACCGACGGACTAGAGTGATGTGGTGCCTCGGGTTCGCCTCGGCCGACATTTTTACTTTCGTCTGTCAATGTCAGCCGCTGCAGTAATATACTTCAGTTATGTTTTTATTCCTTGATGAATTTAGTTGTATAGTGGCCTTATAAATGAGATAGATTTGTTTGTTAACACCAATCGGAAAATGTGATAAATTCTATTGGCATTAAATATATCTCTAATAAACCTGGACCAAGCTTTACTCATATCCGAAAAAGAAACGATTGAGAAGAAAAATCTTGTATTTAATTTTTTAGAATACCTACATAATAGTTGCTAGTCTTTGTTATATTTTTATAAATATATAATCGGTAACCTTTATAATACGTTGCGACAGCCGAAGAAATAATGTATTGGACATATCGATCGCGGCCAGATGTGGAGTGACCTAGACTTCTAGACATTCTATTTAATGTTGATGACTTGTATTTGAAAATGTCAAAATACGTGACATTGAAGAACAAACTATGCTCTTCAATGTCACATTAAGACCGAAAACTATATCATTTGTGTCTCTGATACCTTGGGGCTGAACAAAAGCCCAAAACTGTGGGCGATGGGCATGGTCGTAGCAAAATACGGGTAGGGGGAGTAGAAGTACTTTAAAAAGAGGAGGTTTCTCAACTCGACCGTATATTTTTAGGTGTGTTAGTGGATTACTTCGTCGTTTATGAATCTTCTATGATTCTTTTTTTTTGAAAAGAGATTTCTCGAGAGTAGTATCATGATAAGAAATCAGGATCTGATGATGGCATCGTAGAGAAATTTTAATATGCTTTTTCTGTTAAAATTTGTTTGTTTGTTTGTTGTTGTTCGCCATATCTTAGCAGGTTGTTTTCTCATAGAAGTTTAAAACAGTAATTCATGATATACGAGAATCGTAGGTTTTTCTTAGCACCCTCTTAATAGAGTTGTAGCGGGAGCGATGTTAATATATTTGACCGCCATAAAGGTAAAATATTCCCGCTGGGCAAAAAATACGTGTCCAATATTTTTGAATTATCTATCTGGGGGACTAAAGTTTTTTTTTTTTATGACATAGGTCGGCAAACGAGCAAGCGTGTCACCTGATGGCAAGCGATCAGCGCCGCCCATTGACAACTGCAACACCAGGGCGTAACAGGATCGTTGCCGGCCTTTGAAGGAGTTGGGTGAAAGACATGGGGGAAGGACGGGCCTCCGGCTCTCTCACTCTCCAAACGAAGCATATAATCGGTAAAGCTTCTACTCACACGTCGATTTTCTATGAGAGTGTGGCTTCCCCGGACGAGCCGGACATGCTACTAGCAGAAATTATTTGGTAATGTGCCTCTACCACAACTGTATTTAATATTCTTATTTAAATCCTAGAAACTAGAAACTAGCCTATTCTTAGGGAAATCGTTTTTAAATGAATTGGTGGCTTAACTCAACACTGTCTAGGGAAAAACAATAATATACCAAATTTCACGTTGGCAAGCATAAACGGCGAGATAAGTCCGACAATATATTATACAAAGCTGAACAAACTCCAACAATAATTTATTGCGAAATTTCGCAGAAACCATTGAGTTAATACTTTTTTGGAGACGACATGATTCTTGGTATTTGGTCGTAGCAAATTGTCCAGAATGTATACAAGTGACTTATTTAAGTGCAGAAAACTAAAAATTCAGCTCAGATTGGAAATCTATGTTTGATTTACCTAAAATTCAAAAAAAACATTTCGGCGACTGCATTATTCGCTCTTCCGATTTATTTTTATTCGATGTTTAGATAAAATACTAGTTCCGACAACTGTTTATAACGTTACAATCCAAACTTAGCATACAAAATCAATCATTGAAAACTTTTTACATGCTACTGGAGTAGCATGTAAAAAGTTTTCAATGACAGATACAGAATAATTCTTAGTATGTACTACAATATAAGTATAATAATAAAGTGGCGCAATTTAATAATCTTATAAGCTGACAATATAAAAATATGGCACTACTAACGACCCGTCCCGGCTTCGCCATATAGATACTAAAATGGGGCAGCAAATTATACATATAAACCTTCCTCTTTAATCACTCTATCTATTGCGGAACCTGCATTAAGGCGAGGCCTCAAATGTTTGGTACCTTCGCTCGGCAAAGGACTGATCAAGTGCGCGCAAGGGATAGCGCTTGGCGGTTTAGCCCGTGAATGATGAGATAGCAGATAGTCTCGAGTCGCTCAAAGAAAAAAACGTAAGCGCCAAATTCGTTATTTCTATTTTATATAAAATCAGACAGGTTAATTGTATTTTCATATTTACATTTTGATGAATTACTAATAACCTATCTTTTAGTCTAAAAATCATTATTTCATTCGTCGCATTTGAGCTACAATAACAAAAACTCTGCGAACGAAGACCATTTTTCAAAAAATATTTCTATCGAGAAAATTTTATCAAAACGTGTTTTCATCTTCAATTTCTGGAGATGAAATAGTCAGAAATCATATTACTTAGATTTGAAACTCCTAATTTAAGTATTTTGCGAGATAAATAAGGTTCAGAACGACCTTATTTACAGTGGTATCGCCTTAAAATCGGTTGAGTAGTTTTAATGATCTAAGCAAACAGATAGCGAAAGCGACTTAATTTTATATACTATGTAAATGTAAACATAAGTATACGTGTAACATAATCAACGACGTTGCAGTGAAGGGGAGACTCAGCCCGACAAAATGAACAACTTTTTCTATGGTACCAATGCAGTGAACTAAAAAAAATATTGACATTTTCATACAAATGTGTTCGGCTGGCCAGTAAGAAAATGTAAAAGAAATGAGTTCCCATTGGTCCCATAAGACAAGTTGTTCATTTTGACGAGGTGAGTCACCACTCCACGGGGACGTCGTTGGTTATGTTATGGTTATGTTATACAGTTGTACATGCTGTATAGACATTAATTCATCTACCTATATTTCATATTTTTAGAGAACTCGGAAAGTATTTAGAATGTTTTATTGTCAGTTCTTTACATCAACATTCTATGGCAGAAAGTCCGTCGAACTCGATTGGCCACGTTTGATCCCTAATTTACGTTTGAGGAACAAATATTAAATTCGAAACTTGACCGAAAATTAATATCGTGGAAAGCAACGTTTGGAATCCGGAATGTTTATAACAACATGATATTTAATTTAAACCAAATATAAAGTTTCGTATTTATAAATATTTATGTGTATTTTATTCATTTTAGGGTTCCGTTCCGGTCCAAATGGTAAAAACCAAACCCTATTTCTAAGCCACTTGCGGTCACCCATCCCAGCGGGGACTGCGCCCGTCATTACTTAACATGTATTTGCGCTAATAATGCTAATAAGTCCCTCGTAAAGCAGGTTCATCAAATGAAGAAACTGAAGAAAATGTCACAAGCAGTGATAAAATAATCTGCTACGAGTCGTAGATCTTCGTAGCAAGGACGCCTACGTCGTAGCTCAGCTAAGAAGGTCTACGTGCGATCTTAACGTTTTGTTACTATTTAGGCTAGCTCCGTGGCGCAGCGGTCAACACGCCAGCCTGCGACACGAGAGTGCCCGGGTTCGATCCCCGTCCAGGTCATGATGGAAAATTATCTTTTTCAGATTGGCCTGGGTCTTGGAAGTGTATCTTTATATGTATTTGTTATAAAATATAGTATCGTTAAGTTAGTATCCCCTAACACAAGTCTCAAACTTACTTTGGGGCTAGCTCAATCTGTGTGATTTATCCGTATATATTTATGTCCGTATATATTTATTTTTTTTATTTATCCGACTGACTCTCTCCGATGTTTTTATTGGTCGGAAAAAAGCCTTTTTTTTAAGGGGATATTTTATTTATTCATATAAAAGAGCTGCAAATTTGTCATCAAAATTCTCAGATAGAAAACGCTTAAACCCACTTTTGTTTTAATCTTAGGACTGCAGTATGTACATAAACATCACAATTTTACTAGCGGCCTATTTTTAATTTTTCGTGTATTTACATAAACTTTTAGTGTATCAGTTTTTTTTTGTTAATTTGATACATTTTAATAAACAATAAAGCGGGTTAAATATTAGCGGGAAAATTGGTTTTTGTCTTTTTAAATGTTTCTTGAAAATTGTACCTTACTACGGGTTCATAACCAGCTAGATACTTTAATACAACCGAACAATTTCAGTTCTGCTGTATGAATTATTCGCACCTTCGTCTTTCGCACATAAATTACACATCATGCATACAACATACGGAAACCTTTTTCCCGATCTAATGTGTAAGTATGTAGTATGTATCTATACTATGTATGTATGTTGCAGCATGAGCAATTCCAAAGTGTGACGTGTCGTTAAATTCATCTTTGTTGGAGTGTCATGGACAATGACATGACAGCCAACCATCGAATCAACCCGTCAAAATGAACAATTTTTTTTATGAGACCAACACACAATCATCTTTGAGTCCCTACGACTCAAAGAAAATTCGTAATTTTTTTATCTATCTTACTAGTACCTTCGGCAAATAGTTCAATGGAACTAGACAGAATTATTTTTCTCATTAGTTTCATTGACATGAAATAGAACTTCTTGAAAATGACGATTTTTTTTATTGAGTACGCAGCATGGTCCCATAAGTGAAGTTTGTTCATTTTGAAGATTTGATGTATTGAAGAACAACGGTGTTTACTCTTACATCCTGTTTATACAGGGGTATACCTAACACACAATATTATATCAATCCGACGGTAGACGCCCTTTCGACCCATTGTAATGCGTAAGACAATACATCACAAACATGTTTAGCATACAAGATCAGACCAGAGATACAAGATAGCGGTGAATCACCTCTGTTAAATCTATACTTACATAAATATACATATATACATGGATACATAACACACAATATTTAATAAACTTTGCTTTATCTTATTATACACATATCTTTATATTGACCTACTTATTTTAACAGTTTAGCATTTCCCGAAGGTTGACTGGGGTCCATTGTCACCAGATCGTAAACTCATCGACATGTGTATATTGCCCATCCAAACTTACGGTGGTCAAAGTTGGTCATCGACTGAGGAACAGAATTCCCAAGTCAAGACTTACCAGAGAGAGTGAAGCATCCTAGGTGTCACCAGGCTGGATAGAGTTCCAAACACCAAGTACATCACTCTAAAACTGGCATCGTTGATGTGGGGCATAAAGCCGTAAAGTTGAAATGGGATTGGGCGGGTCTTTTGAAGATGATTACAGGAAACGTGGTAGGCTTAGAAAACGTTGGTGTGATGATATAAAGAAATGGTCAGGTGTAGCCCAGCAGTGGGACAGAATACGTTAGAAAGAAACCATTTTTCCATCATCAACACCGCAATTAAGAGTTTTGAGTCATAAACTCAATTGCGGCGTTGATTCTCGAAGATAGCAATTGCTACTTATCCTTTGATATTAGAAGAAAGTCCTAGGAAAGAATCATTGAATCCGGGATTGCAATTGATTTTTAGGGTTCCGTACTCAAAGGGTAAAAACGGAACCCTACTATTTTAATATCACTCCGCTGTCCGTCTGTCTGTCTGTCTCTTACCAAGCTGTATCTCATGAACCGTGATAGTTAGACAGTTGAATTTTTTACAGATGATGTATTTCTGTTGCAGCTATAACAACAAATACTAAAATATAAAATAAAATGAATATTTAAGGGGGCTCCCTTAAGCAGACATGATTTTTTGCCGTTTTTTATAGATAACGATACGGAACCCTTGGTGCGCAAGCCCGACTCGCACTTGGCCGGTTTTTCTTTTCTCCTAGGCCAGCATGGTTTGACTAAACAAACAATCAAAATCATCTGTTTGGGAACTATGATGCCGCAGTTTTTTTGAATTTCAATTTTAATAATTATTACACTCATGATAACTTTTGAATGGTATGTCCGATTTGAATAATTCAAAAAGTAGATTATTTTTGATTAGGATTCATACCAAGGTACGAATAATGTGGCCTCGTTTGTACCGGCGTTGCTATTGTATATTTTAACATGAAAAAGTAGTCATTGTGACGTAACTGTAATAGTTAACCATATGGAGTCGCGGTCTTTTTTGTAGATTGATGTCCTCTATAAAACTCTAGTACATCACTTGGCTCTTTTGGCAATAGTTTCCGCAGCGAACGCGATAGAAGGATTTTTCTTGCTATTTTTTTCACACCTTGGGCTACATTATCGAAGTTTTCATACGGATCCCTAACTTTTTAAAAATATTCTATAGCTTATGTTCATCAGGGATAATTTAGGAGTTTAATGGTGAAAGAATTATTCAAATCGGTCCAGTACTTTCGGAGCCTATTCAATTCAAACAAACAATCAAAACTCTTCTCTTTATAATATTAGTGTAGAAGTGTAGATGTAGATAGGTCATTTGGACACTTATTATTTGTCATATATTTTTAACTGAGAATTGTTGACGTTAGTAATTTACTTATGGCTAAGTTTAATGCCGCTTCCAAAGCGTAGAATAAATACGCGGATACATAACATACATCATCATCGTCATAATTTCAGTCGCAGAAAATGGACATAGGTTGGCAGATGGGTTGCTGGATGCAGTGAATTCAGCTTGTCTCGGTTTCATCGCTGCTGCCAATTGAAACCGTTACTAAGCGAGGAAAGTGTAGGAGGTTTGGTAGACTGTGGGAACGGGATAGCCGTGTTTGGGATGCTACTTGCTCGGATGGATTAGGGATAAGCGAGTAGCAGCTCGGGAGACCCGGCGCGCGTACTGGATGCCCTACCTGCAGCTATTGGACAGACAGTTGAAGATGACTGACATAACATTCCAATATCAATCATGGTTGGTAGACACCCTTTCGACCCGTCATCATCATCATTTCGAGTAGGTGTCACGATCAATCGACCATGCACACCCTGGTATCAGAGTTGTTCGGAACCGCCTCTCGGCCTCTAACGTGGTTCCTTTAACGACTACCAGATGGCAGCTGGGACCACCGAGCTTAACGTGCCTTCCGAAGAACGAAATCATGTTTATTATCAGACAATCAGGTGATTCAAGCCGTTGTAATGCGTAACACAATAAATCATAATCAAGCATATGAGATCAGACCACAGATGCAAGATGGCGGCAGATACAAGTAAACCAAACGCCAATTGAATCACCTCTGTAAAACCTATTCTTACGATACATACGTAAGGATACATAGCATTTGACAGCTCTGCGGCGCAGTGGTTAACACGCCAGCCTGCGACACGGAGTGCCCGGGTTCGATCCAAGATGGTCAAGATGGAAAATGATCTTTTTCAGATTGGCCTAGGTCTTGGATGTTTATCTATATATGTATTTGTTATAAAATATAGTATCATTGAGTTAGTATCCCATAACACAAGTCTCGAACTTAGACTAGGCTAGCTCAATCTGTGTGATTTGTTCGTATTATATTTATTTATTTACAATGTTTAATCGGTCTGAGCTTAAACACCCTTTTGACCCAACGTTATACGTAGGATAACATAATAAACAAGTTTAGTATACGAGATTAGACCAGGGATACAAAATAGCGGTCGGTAAACCAAACGCCAATTTCTATGTTATTCATTTCAATAATATGATATTCTTTTTTAATTCAATTTAAACATGACATTTAAATAAACCAATGTATACTCAGTCCACATACCTAGGTTCTGAGGTTTTAAAAAAAATTGAGTTGACGTCTTTTAGAGAAAAGGCGCTGTGCAGTTTGTTGCCGCTTATTCTGCTCTCCTGTTTAGAAGCGGCATGTCAACAATTGTTGAGAAGTGAAATATGACAATTAATAAGTGTTCAAAGAAACCTATATTAAATAAACGTTTTGAATTTTTGAATTGAATCACCTGTGTAAAAACCTATTTTTCAAAGATATGTTGGAAGGCGAAAATCTAAAGAATCATGACAATAGGTGATGCGGCTAGCAACCCATTACTATTTTAATTCCGTTTTCCACCTTTACGCCTACCAACAAGCTAAACGTGGCTTTTCGGTCTTATGACCTTGGGCTGTGTCTACCCCGTAAGGGAAAAGACGTAATAATATGTATGTATGTGTGTATGTAGGATGTTAAAGTAAAGACCGTTGCCCCTCAAACCATCAAAAATTGAAGTTGTCTATGTGGCCAATATAGGCCAAGTCCTCTGGCTGCTCTGGCCAAGTATGGCTCTAGTAGTACAGAGAGAGTCGTGCTCCTGTAGTGGAGACTAAAAAGGACCTGATGATGATGATGATGATGATGATGTGGCCAATGATGGGAACTAAAAAAAAACTATGACATTTTCATACAAATGGCTAGCAAAATACTTTTGTATGATAATGAAGATTTTTTTTTAAGTTTGTCACAAAGTAAAAGATTTACATTTTGATGAGTTGATTTGAGTGACCATAGTGTTTATACTAATATCCTGTTTTAACATTTTATACATAACATACCTACAATGAAAGACGAGCCCGAAAGCCTAGTAGGTGCAAGCATAATTAGCGCTTACGCATGCTAAGCAACCCCGGTCGCAGTCCCCACTGGGATGGGTGACCGCAAGTGGCATAAAAATATATCTAGCTCTTTGCTTCGGAAGGCACGTCATCATTGATGGCAGTCGTAAAGCTATATCAGATCTAGGCAGCTTGAAAAATCTGACACCAGTGTTGGCCACTCACACACACACACGAAAAATAAACATATATACCTACATTGTTAAATCAATCTGAGCCAAGACCTGAGCGTATACACCCTTTCGACCCGCCCTAATGCGTAAGATACATCATAAACAAGTTTAGAATACGAGATTAGACCAAAGATATAAGATGGCAGTAGATAAACATATTTAAAGAGATTGTAGGACACATTGTTATGGAACTTGTCTTTAATTTACAAGGACCTTCTGAACTTCTTAACGTTAGGTCAAGCTAGTGGAGTGCGTAGACATTTATCAGATAATCAGTGATCAGACATAGTGACATATAAGATATTAGCTCCACTCGCGTTAAAAAAATATCCTTCGAGAACAGTAGTTTAATTGACCATTCGTATAACATATTTACGAAAAGTTTTTTTCTGTGTTACCAGACACAGGAGTAAAAACAAAAAATCTATTTTCTTACGTCTACGAGTAATAGTCATAATAAGCGAAAGAAACGATGTCCTAAAAATCCATACTAATATCCATATCCCTATTCATACTAATATTATAAATGCGAAAGTAACTCTGTCTGTCTTCTTTTTACGATTCAATCATTAAACCAATTTGGTATGGACGAAGTTTGAGGCCCGGGGAAAGACATAGGATACCTTTCGTTCTGGGAAATTCGACTGTTCCCGCGGGATCAAGACTAACGCGGGCGGAGCCGCGGTTAAAAACTAGTAATAAGATATTAATAAGCTACTAGTTTCCATAAAGCAAATAGTTGTATTTATATTTCACTTATTTTATTTTATATTGAAAAAGACTATTTGTACTGTATAGTTATTAAACTCAGGGTCATACTCAGAGGTGTCGTCCCCTGCCTGCCCGGTGGTTGCCCAGCCGAGCTACTTCTTGTTTTCTATTAGTCCCAATCTAAAAATGCCTCTGATGGGCAACAACGTCGGAAGCACAGGAACCCAAAGAAACTGCGCTCGCCAACCCGCCTGCCAAGCGTGGTGAGTAGGGCAATATCCTCACCTGGAATGAAGAATCCTTGGGAGAGGCCTTCGTCCAGCAGTGGACTTTTTACGACTTAAATGATGATGGTGATGATGATGAATGATAAAATTATGGATAGCGATAGAGGAAACAATGTGACTTCTGAATGTTGATGTGAACCATTGATAAAATGTTGCAGAAGTTAAAAACTCCGCGCGGTAGAAAAGAGAAGGATACTTCCTCTCCTACGCCGCGCCGGCGGTTTTAGGTCACGTGTCCGTTTTACAAATTATCGATCAAGTCACTTGTCCTGACGTGAGTTTAACATTTTTTACCCATCCCGAAAAGTGCACAACGCCGCTCAAAATGTTTTCACTTCGTAGACGTGGACGTAATATGTTCAATACTCTATTTAAAAACATGTAGTCATAAATCAAGCCTTAAATAAAACACAGCATCTAAAAATGGAACATAAACATTATCCTAGTAATCCGGGTTCTTATTCCAATTACATCACCCGCACATCTATTACCACACTAAGGTCTATGGTCAAGGCAATCCAGAGCAATAAAAGGGATGGTTGTATAACGTAATAGGTCTATAAGTCCCAGGATTATCCGGTACAGCTGGCGTAATAATATGTAAGTAATTGTCCCACTATCTCATAAAGGATCATGTGTATTAACTTTGGGTACTGTAGAAATTTTAATGTAGGCTGCGTAATTTTCTAGGAAAATTTTCTCTTCAGAATGGACGAATTTTTAGTCTTTATCTTTATTGTTTCTTTCATAGGCATCCCTTCAAAGAAAGGTGTTCTTTTCTTGCTTTTTAGGGTTCCGTACCTCAAAGAAAAACGGAACCCTTATAGGATCACTTTGTTATCCGTCTGACTGTTAAGACCCCTTTTCTCAGGAACGCGTGGAGGTATCAAGCTGAAATTCATATCAAATACTCAGGTGTACTGTCCCTTGGAGCTAATAGAGGAACGGAGATCAGGTGGAATACAAAATAGTGATCTTATTAGCCGCATCGCCTACTAACATGATGCCCCAAATGCCTATTCCCTCGATCGATTTTTACGATCTGCATGCACGAGAAGCAACTAGTACATTATAGGTTTTTTTCTGTGTTATAATGTCACAATTATCGGTAATATTAATTCATCAACCCGTAGCTTGTAAGTAATAAAATAGTAGCTTTTTGAATATTTATATAATTACCATTTATGTTTATCGTTATTATAATAAAATATTGTATTATTATTCACATCCAGATGTGAGAGCACTGGTGTACTGTTACACAGGCCTAGCCTTTAACCAGGTGTCTACCAGTCTCCAACAATATGCTTTTGTAAAAATATGCATGTGTTTTTTTGCAAGTAAAAACTATTTCATCATCAGGTCTTTTTAGTCTCCACTACAGGAGCATGACCCTCTCTGTACTACTAGAGCCGTACTTGGCCAGAGTAGCCAGAGGATTTGGCCTACACTCTCCACGCTGGCCAGACGGATTGGAGAGGTCTATAGATGTTCTTTCTCACAGATGATGGGAAGACTTGGAGTGGTCCTATTCTACTGCGCCAGATACAACACGGCGGAAACAAAAAAGTATTTATTGTAAAAAAATAAATACTTTTTACTTTTTAATCAAAAAAAAAAATGGTTCCCAAACCTCCTTAAAACCAGAAATTCTTTTCCGCTAGGAAAGGATCAATCAAGCGTTTACTACAAAGCTCTTGGTCCATTTGTGATAAGGCATAGTTAATCTATTGGAAACTACTCCATGGAAGTGGTTTATTTCGATAAATCTCCGCCTTAATGGTTTTCAGTTACGAAAACACAATGTGCCGAACCTTTTCGGCTTTGGCGCCATAACTTATAGAGGCATTTTTACCGAGCGTTACTTTCGGTGAAATATCTTTTTTAATATATTTTTTTTATTTTTTTATTTCGCCTATTTGTTTAGCCCACTGCAAAGCAACGGCCTCCTCTGTTTGTCTCCAGCCATTTCAATCGCGGGCATTTTTTTTAAATGATTATGCCTCTACCTCCAAGTGAGCTTTCGCTACTTCACCGGGCGTTTGAGGCGAGGTCAGAGTGCCCTCAGGCTTTATAGATAACATCACCAAAGGGCCCCCATGAGGGATGGACCTCGGCTTTGGGCGTTGCCTGTGTGCGCGAGACTTCGAGAGACAGCATACTCTCATATTACCTGATGGGCCGCGTATACGCGTATATTGGGCCGCGTATACAGTGGCAAAAGCCTTTAAAGAGCAGCAACTCTGATATTTTGCCATAAGGGCCGAAATCGTTGGCAATAGTTTGCCAGCCACTCATATATGCGTCCAAATCATCGCGCCATCTATACAAAACAAATACAAATTTAACTAGAACGACCCAAATTTGAAAAGTAATAGTGTAATGTACTTACAAATCTTCCTATGTACTAGAGGCTATACATCAAATTAGATAAAGTCATTGCTGCGTTAAATTATAAAGCCTACGACAGTATGATTAAAACTTATGTCCATGGAGTTTTTACTCTACAAAACAAATACAAAATTAACTAGAACGACCCAAATTCGAAAAGTAATAGTGTAATCTACTTACAAATCTACCTATGTATGTACTGAAAGCTATACATCAAATTATATAAAGTCAGCCCAGGCATAGTACAGTATAATTAAAAATGACGTCCGTGGCGTTTTAACTCAACATAACAAATACAAAATTAACTAGAACGACCCAAATCCAAAAAGTAATAGTGTAATGTACTTACAAATCTACCTATGTATGTACTGAAAGCTATACATCAAATTATATAAAGTCAGCCCAGGCATAGTACAGTATAATTAAAAATGACGTCCGTGGCGTTTTAACTCAACATAACAAATACAAAATTAACTAGAACGACCCAAATCCGAAAAGTAATAGTGTAATGTACTTACAAATCTACCTATGTACTGAAAGCTACATCAAATTACATAAAGTCATCGCTGAGTTAAATTATAAAGCCTATTCAGCCCACTGGCGTTGATCGATTCCGAGATACGATTCACTCGGACCGTATCTCGATTAATTTATCGGATGGGCTTATAGTTGATAATGATGATATGCTATTTTTTATCCGACAGCTAGGAAGGGTTATGTTTTCGCGCGTATCTTGTGTTCCCAGCATTGATCCCATCATTATTTAGCCACATAAAGTCTACTGCTGGACAAGGGCCTCTCCCAAGGATTCCTCGTTCCATGGGAGTATATTACCATACTCACCACGCTTGGCAGGCGGGTTGGCGAGCGCAGTTTTTGGCTTCTTGAGCTTTCGACGCTGCTGCCCATCGCAAGCATTATTAAGCTGGGGAAGGATAGGAATTTGTTGGATCTGATTGGTATACTACTCACTCGGATGAATGGAGGAAAAGCAAGTAGCAGCTCGGGAGGTTGGGATGACACCCCTGACCATTAGTATCATAGAAAAAGTTATTCATTCATAAGACAGCGGTATTAGTAGAGAAAACTTAAATAAAATAAATAATAGAAACCTAGATAAACTAGAGATTCCCTTAACAAAAATGAAATTAGTTTTTTCCAGCCCCCATCACATGGTAACAAAAATATACAATTATATACCGAATTAACTAAAGAATATAAAGAAATCTTTTCTCGCTAATATTAAAAACAATACTTAATAAAATAATATTAAATACAAAAATCTGAATTTTTAAAGACTAAATGTGAATTGCTTTGATTTCTCTAACAGCCTGATAAAGATATAATAAAATGAATTTAATGATTGATATTTAGTAAGTAAAACAGGCAACTACTTGACCTCAATGTTTGCTGTGCCGTAGCAGGGCGTCACCTGTACTTGCACTTCACCTGTCAAACTTGTGACTTGCAATAAATATCTGAATCTGTTTTTAACACTAACATCCTGCCTGTATTTGGGGTGTTATATGAATAAACGATGATGTATCCAATGAAGGACACACTTTCTGTCTCTCATCTGAGCATGGCCCTGGTTGCAGCCTCAGCTGAGAGGCATCGGAACCCCGGGTTCGCTTTCCGGCTTTTACTTCTCTACTTAGAAAGGTCTTTGCCATTTAGATCAAAATTATTAACATTCTCGATATTTGTTTTTCCTAAGAAGTGCTCGTTGTCTTTGATATTTTAAACTGTAAGAAACAAGAGCTTCTTAGCTTATGTTAAAGATGACTTTATTAATTGGATCAGAGTATTTAAATAAATTATTAGTATAACACTTTTTAAGACAGGCTTTTATGTACATCATTTTGTTTCGAGTTATTTTAAGCGAGCCCTTTCATTGGATATCTATATTGTAGGAGTGCATTAAAAATAGCTAGTCCATCATCTTGGGCGTTCCGCCATGTTGGATTTAAAATGACGTCACACATCTAGCCATGAATTGTCATCCATATAAAACGAGTATACGAAATTTTAGCTCAATCGGTGGAAGATATCTGCATCAAGGTTGAGTCGCAAGATTCCACCGGAACAAACATAGATTTAAAACAAAAAATGCGTCTCTCGGGGTTGGGCTCAAACATACGTTGCAAGTTAAATACTGGCTTGTAATAAAAATAAGTCTTTTAAAATAAGTAGTCTGCAATCTTATTAATGTCACAAACTCTAAGAATACCGCTTATAAACGTATATAACTGGAACCCGTTAAAATGGGTTTTAATATGTAAACCGCGTATTTTTCACGCTTCCCAAACGGCAATAGACGAGTCTGTTTATTGTCAAATTACAGAAATACCCCAAACATTTTCCAGACACCGCGTCGCTGTAAATTACAAAACCCTTTTCAATTTGTCCATCGGCGCCGATCGAAAACAAACTTTATTACAAAAACAATCTAGTTCAATTTGTTTTGCGCTTCACACAAACTTGTTTTATAAAACGGTTATTTTGCACAATAAACCTTTAGGGATTTGGATTTTAGCATCATATAAACAAAGTCGATTTTTCTGAGATTGTTTTCCCATAACTAGCTATAAATTCTACTACTTTAGTACAACGTTAGAAGTCAATACTGATATGTCTTTAGGATTTTTTTTTGTTATTTTTGCGCTATTTGTTTCTTTTTATTGCTGTAATATTGTCTGGGAAAAAGTTTTTTCGTATTATTATGTATAAATCTGTAGTAAAATATCTTCGGTTATGCTTTATGTATCTAACTGGTATTGCCATTAAAATAGAGATAATTTAATAATAATAAATATATACGGACAAATCACACAGATTGAGCTAGCCCCAAAGTAAGTTCGAGACTTGTGTTATGGGATACTAACACTAAAGAATTAAAAGAATTAAATTTAAAGAATAATAAAGGTAAAAATACTTTTTTGACGTGATAACATCTTATAAGTGGATGAACACCGGTTACATGCACAAAAAATGTCACGTTATGAAGCTCCAACAGCAGCAACAGTAGCAGCAGTAGTAGTAGTAGTATCTATCACGCATCTGTCTCTCACCATTATCACGTAAAATTATCGTCCGTAAACCCACTTTACTAAAAACCATTTTTTTTTTTACAATTGTATTTCCATCAGTAAAAATGAATTGGATTTTACAAAATAAATCAACGTAATTTTTAAAAGTTTTTTTTAAATCAAGGAAAAAATTGAACCTACTGCAGCCCCAATAAAATCAAAAAGGTCATCATCATCAGGTCCTTTTTAGTCTCCACTACAGGAGCACGACCCTCTCTGTACTACTAGAGCCATACTTGGCCAGAGCAGCCAGATCAGGTCTTTTTAGTCTCCACTGCAGGAGCATGACCCTCTCTGTACTACCGGATATACCAGAGGATTCGGCCTACACTTTCCTCGCTGGCCAGACGGGTTGGAGAGGTCTCATTGATGTTTATGAGCTTTGTTTAGCTTGTATTTCCTAAGTCGCCTCTTACGACTTCCATGGGAAGACTTGGAGTGGTCTACTCTGCCGTAAAACACACGGCTACACAGCAAAAAAAAAGAACATTTAAGCATTCTTAGTCTTTGAATTAGATATCAAAGTTACTGCTCTTTTATATAAACGGATAAAATCTGCATCTTTCAGGCTGGTATGTTAGAAAAGAAACAACGCACAATGTGCCAGCTGCTTCTCTTCTCGCGCAGACCGCAGAAGCCGGTCAAGGGAATGGGCGAAAATCTAAAGATCTTTGTCAATAGGCGATAAAGCCGTATCGCCTATTATCATGATGCTTTAGATTAGACGGAATCAATATACACGGTGAAATTTTTTTGAGTTCCCAGTATTGGTCCCATAGAAAAAGTTGTTCATATTGATAGTCTAAGTCACCCCTTTAAGGGTCCAAAACGATCAAAATTTCTCCATGTATATAACGATCAAATTAGTGATGGGTTGCTAGCCAGCAACCCATCACTATTTTGATTCCGATTTCCACCTCTACTCCCACCAACACGCTAAACGTGGCCTTTCGGTCTTATGACCTTAGGCTCTGTCTACCCCGTAAAATAAAGGTGTGATAATATCCATCATCATTACAGCCGCAAAAATTCCACTGCAGGATAAGGGCCTCCCTCAAGGATTTTTCGTTCCTACTATTATTATATTCACCACGCTTGGCAGGCAATTTGGCGAGCGCACTTTCTTTGGCTTCTTGTGATTCCGACGTTGCCGAATTCGTTGGATTTGAGAAAGGAATGAAGGTATTGGGATACTACTCACTCGGATGAATAGGAAAAGCAAGTAGCAACTCGGGAGGCCGGACGTGCGTACCCGATGCCATACCTGCTACTACCGGACAAGCAGTTCATGACAACACTGACCATCTCAATACAGAATACAAAAAGACTTCTCCCCCGACCTAATATTACTGGCCAGTCAATTTATCACTTGACGCTGGAGCAACAGTTTGGAAAACTGTTTTATTATTTCGCGCTTGCTCTTTTGCTTTGTTTTTGGAATCTGTGCCAAGACGGGCAGATAAAAAAGCGTATTCGAATATAATAGGTCTCTATATTTGCCGAGATAAATGTCTACAGCACTTGAGGGCTGTTCATGTTTAGTAATATTGTTCGTTTACAATATATAATCTTTAATATAAATATTTTTCCTTGACTTCAATCAAGCTACGGAAGCGATTGTAATAAAATTTAAATGGAACCAACTTGGAAGTCATCATCATCATCATCAGGTCATTTTAGTCTCCACTGCAGGAGCATGACCCTCTCTGTACTACCGCAGCCATACTTAGCCAGAGCAGACAGAGGATATGGCCTACACTCTCCTCGCTGGCCAGACGGGTTGGAGAGGTCTCATTGATGTTTATGAGGTTTGTTTAGCTTGTATTTCCAAAGTCGCCTCTTACGACATCCATGGGAAGACTTGGAGTGGTCCTATTCTACTCTGCCGGAAACCAAACGGCTAACTTGGAAGTATACCCTTTCAAACAAAAGAACTTTTAAAATTCGTTTAGAAATGACAGGAGTTCTGAGGTAACGAACGTTTAAAAAAAGGGAAAACCCAAGTGCGAGTCGGACTCGCGTACTAAGGGTTTCGTACATTTATATAATAAGTTCGAAATTATTAAAAATATTTTTATATATGATGTAACTAAAAATGTATGCTGTTCGCAATTTTTCCTTATCTGTGTCATAAGAATAAGACGATGCTTCGTACCAAATTTCAAGATTCTTAGTTCATTGGAAGTACCCTGTAGGTTTTGATTCGAATGTCGAAAAAACACGAAAATTTAGCGGCAAAACCAGCTGTATTTGATTGCGTTGGCTTAGAAGTTTGATTTTTCCACAGCTCCAAGGGACAGTAAACCTGAGTATTTGAAATGAATTCAGGTTGATACCTCTACGTGTACCTGAGCAAAAGGATCTTGACAGACAGACGGAAGACCGAGTGATCCTTTAAGGGTTCCGTTTTTTCCTTTTGAGGTACGGAACCCTAAAAACATACAACCGAATTGATAACCTCCTCGTTTTTTTGACATCGGTACTGAAGCGATTTTGATGAAAATTAAATAGGGCCAATTGAAATTTTAATCATTACACCTTGGCAAAAAGATCTGCATTGCCATCCAACGTGGCAATGCTGCCAGCCTTCTGGGCACGCTACCGCGAGGCAAAGATTTACCCGGACTATTTTATTTGTAAACATATATTAATTTTTATTTATTTTTAGTTGTAGCATTACTTTAATTATTTTATATTTAAATTGTAATATTTGAATTAAAAATAAAAATCATTATTAATATTTTTTAGAGATTAGACCTCGCTGTATTACGGGGAAATGCGTTGTACCAGGTACGATTCGGCTCGGGGGCCAGCACTATTTGTCCTAAGGCTAATTCAAATTAGATTCTAATACATACTCTGGCAATAACTTTTTTCTTGTCGCACGTTCCCTGTCGACTTATCCCTTTATTTCACTACCCGAAGTCCCTGATAAAGCTATAAGACATGAAGGGCGCTCGTAAGCCTCTCTAAAACGCTCTGTTCGCTGTATCCCTAATCCGGATTTTTCCTCGCCAGCGATAGGCTGACCATGATTTGCAGAGAAAAAGATTATAAGACTAATGTTGGCCAGTAACTGACTTTGAATGTAAATCTTTGTTTTTTTTTTATATTAATTGAGTTTACTCTTGACCATAATCTAGGCCAAAGGCAAAGATATGGTCTAGGATCGAGCGAGTTCACCCAGAAGAAGCCTATTCTAGGATTGAATGTTTTTAGAGTTCCGTACACAAAGGGTAAAAACGGGACCCTATTAATATCGCTCCGTTGTCCGTCCGTCTGTCGTCTGACTATAGGTAACTCATGAACCGTGATAGTTAAACAGTTTGATGTATTTCTGTTGGCGCTATAAAAACAAATACTAAAAAATAGAATAAAATAAATATTTAAGGGGGCTTCCATACAACAAACGTGATTTTTAGGGTTCCGTACCCAAAGGGTAAAAACGGGACCCTATTAATTTCGCTCCGCTGTCCGTCTGTCTGTCTGTCCGTCTGTCACCAAGCTGTATCTCATGAACTGTGATAGTTAGATAGTTGAAATTTTCACAGATAATGTATTTCTGTTGCCGCTATAACAACAAATACTAAAAAATAGAATAAAATAAATATTTAAGTGGGCTCCCATAAAACAAACGTGATTTTTTTCGCTTGTTTTTGCTCGATATTGATAACGGCAACAGGGTAGACGCTTGAAATATTCGCAGAATGTTTAGTTATATATTTACTTTAAAAATAAATAATAAAATAAAAATTAATATTAAAGGGGGGCCCATTCTATCCCATACAACAGACATATTTTTTTTTCGTTTTTATAGATAACGGACAAGCGTTTATACTGAGCGATTCATAATGTAGAGTGCTTGCCAGAATATCTTAGCTAAAACTAGTTGATCATACAAAAGCCGCAATACATTTTGAAGCGACGATCAAAACGTTGTACACCGTAGTTAGCTAATGGCCTGCTGGTCTGGTAAGCTGGTTGTTGGGCAATAATGTGTCAGAATCATCATCAGGTCTTTTAGTCTCCACTACAGGAGCATGACTCTCTCTGTTCTAGTGGATATACCACACTTGGCCAGAGCAAACAGAGGATTTGGCCTACACTCTCCTCGCTGGCCAGACGGGTTGTGGAGGTCGCATTGATGTATATGAGCTTTGTTTAGCTTGTATTGCCTAAGTCGCCTCTTACGACTCCATGGGAAGATTAGGAGTGGTCCTATTCTACTCTGTCGGAAACCACACGGCTAAGATGTCCAGATGTCGCTGCTTGTCAAATAAGTATTATTCAATAGCAGTGGTTCATCGTACTCTACGATTTTATGCTGCCAAATAGTGATAAGCATTTCAGAAAACACTCATTATAATATATATATATATTATCACGTCTTTTTCCATTTCGGGGTACACAGAGCCCTAGTCTATAACATCTAAAAGCCATGTTTCGCATGTTGGTGTACATTAGGTGGATAACTGAATCAAAATAGTAATGGTTTGCTAGCCGTACGGCCTACTAATATGTTTTCTCAGATTTTCAGTCTCGCCCATTCCTTCGATCAGCTTTAGAAAGAAGTAGCTGGTACATTCTACGTTTTTTCTTTTCCCCCATACCATCATGGAAGAGCTCATTACAACGATACCGACAATTACCTCAAGAGCATAGAAATATTTAGGCACGTATGTACAATAAAAACAAATATTAGAGAGCTATGATTTCAGGCGCCTCGCTCAAGAATTTAATAATTTAAAACGTGCCCGAGCATGTGCCGGTGGAATTGCTCGTCCAATTTCGTTAAAGGATTTTCCATCATATTGCCTTCGCCGTGACATTTTATAAGATATCACGCGTGTTTGAGGAGAATTTATTTTTAATCGAATTTTGTAGAATGAGTTTTTTTTTATATATCCTACGCATACTTCTGTAGGATCCCTCACGTATAGACGCACGTCCCATAAAAGTTCATAAGACCTAATATAAAATGTAAGAGAACGAAGGTCACCGACATAGCTCAGCGGATTAGTTCTTTGAAGTGGCAGTGGGCGGGGCACATAGCGCGTAGAACCGATAGCCGATGGGGCAGAAGAGTTCTTGAATGGCGACCACGTATCGGCAAGCGCAGCGTCGGACATCCACCGACCAGATGGTCGGATGACCTGACTAAGGTCGCAGGAAGACGCTGGATGCAGGCCGCTTCCAACCGGTCGTATTGGAAATTCTTGGGGGAGGCCTATGTCCAGCAGTGGACTTCTTGCGGCTGATATGATGATGATAATGATGATGAATATAAAATCATAAATTATGTCATAGTGTCGATTGGAGAAAATGCGCTGTGCAGTTTGTTGCCGCTTCTTCTGCACTCCGCTTACAAGTAAATTCATCAACAAATCTCAGTTGGAAATGTATGACAATTAATAAGTGTTCAAATGAACTATATTAATTAACCGTTTTAAAATTGAATTTATTATTTTTGCCTTGTAAACTAGGCTATTATTTTTGGCATACAGTTTTCTGACATTGTCTTTTTGTTTAGCCTTTATTTTAATGTAACTAGACATAATGTAAAATACATAAAAATATTTGAGAGAATCATAATTTTTCAATTACGTGCATGATCGACGTTACGTGCATTCGAAGAATCATGTCAATAGGCGATGCGGCTAGCAACCCATCACTATTTTGATTCCTTTCTCCATCTACACGCTCCCCAACATGCTTAATGTGGCCATAAGGTCTTATAGATCCAGGCTCTGTCTACCCCGCAAGGGAAATAGATGTGACACTATATGTACGTGCATGATGTTAAATGATTTGGCAATGTTTTAAGTCCTTATTGGGTTTATATGGTTCCAACACTATTTTGTTGTCACCCTAGCCTGGGACTTGAAATCACTCATCCCGATTTCGCGTCGATAAGATTTCAACGGCAAGTAAGTAATTTTTAGTGAGCTTTGATATTTGTTTAGGATATTGTATATACTTATTTAAATATGAATAGCCATTCTTTAGTGAAATGAATTGTCATACTTTAAGAGCACATTAGGTCTAATATTTTAAACTAATATCAAAAAAAAATCCTGCATATCTCTTAAAAATATGTTTAAACCCACCAGGACACATCTGGTCTTTAATTCTTGTAGTTCATCATCATCTCAGCCACAAGAAGTTCACTGCTGGACATAGGCCTCCCCCAATGATTTCCAATACGACCGGTTGGAAATGGCCTGCATCCAGTGTGTTTCTGCGACCTTAGGTCGTCTGACCACCTGGTCGGTGGGTGTCCAACGCTGCGCTTTCCGGTACGTGGTCGCCATTCGAGAACGGAACGCTCGGCCAGTTCTACACGCCATGCGCCCCTCCCACTGCCACTTCATAGAGCTAATCTGCTGAGCTATGTCAGTAACCTTTGTTCTTGTACGAATCTCCTCGTTTCTGATTAGATCTCGTAAAGAAACACCCGGAACGTGACACTTTTTCGTGCGTACAGCCTTCATAAGACTTTATCACTTCAAAAAAAGAAATATTCCTACTTGCTTCTTTATCGTATTTAACGCACAACCTTGCTAAATCCCTTTCCAGAAAAGTAAGAATGGTTCCAAAGAGCTTAACAAGTTTATATTAAAAGCTCCGCCTAATAAAGATTGATTGCGACTAAGTAGTGTTTGTTGGCGCTAGAGAAAACAAACTAATATTATTGCTGGCAACACCAACACCGACATCTATTTTCGGACGAAAACTTTTCTTTTACAAATAAAATCCTTCAAAGTCACTATTCTTCTAACTATTTATAAGTGTCTGACATGTTTTTCGTGCTTTATTTACAAAATATTACCTGAAAATGGACAGACAAAACTTAGTAAAGGCTAATGTAACATACATACATACTATCACGTCTTTTTCCCTTGCGGGGTAGACAGAGCTTAGGTCTATAAGACCTGAAAACCACGTTTAGCATGTTGGTGGGAGGTGGAAATCGGAATAGTAACGACTGTAGTGAGATTTACTTAGCGGGCTGGTGGTTGTCCGCCTCGTTGCGTCATCTGTATCAAGCTCCGTAGAATCAACGATATGAACTACACCATCATTGAATTGATTAACAAGACTTATAAAAGGCACTGGGAAACTCATTTATACTTGATACTGATTAATTACGACACGCGTGAAAGCCATAAATAAAAAAAATAGGTATACGAGGTAGTGACTTAGACTATCTAGGATTAGTATTCAGATGTAGTACTGTTCTTATAAAACTTCTCTGAAATATTAAGCTTTCGCCTTGAAGCCTAGGGCAATATAAAAATCAAATATGCAGAATACGTCCAGACAGCTGTAGCCGCCGCGCCGTGGAATAAATCCTTGAAAATATACCGCTTTGCTTTCAAATCGGATAACGTTAGGAATGAAAACGGAAGGGAAAAGTATAAGGAAGGACAAAAAATAATCACGTAAAAATGATAAGCGAACAGATTGAACATATGAGATTTATGGCGTGTCAGAATTTAAGAATCTCAAATTTGTCACATACATTTCATGAGTTTTTTGTATATTCGAATTATTACGTTACGTGGCTTTTAAGTCTTAAAGACCTGGGCTCTGTCTACCCCGCTAGGAATAAAGTGATACAATGTATGAATATAGCGTGATTTTGAATCCCCTATATTGCTATATTGAATATTGAAATATTCAATATAGCTATATTGAAATCTGGGAATCAGAATCCCTAATGGAATACAGAGTTGTAAGAAAAAAGGGTAAAAAACGAAAAAATAAATTTAACCTTTCATAGAAATGCGTCCAGCTCATCGACGACTTTGTATGGGAAACTTAATTTTCTTTTTCGTTTTTTACCTTTTTTTCTTGCAAATTTGTATTCCATTAGGGATTCTGATTCCCAGATTTAAATATAGCTAGGGGGTTCAAAATCACGCTGTATTTGTACTATTAGTACGTGATAAAATACAATGCCATTGACATATCTGTCAGTACCTAATTATATTTACGCTTATTTTTAACATAATTTCATAATCAAGTTTTTCTTCGTCTATCACATTTAACTTACCGATAAAATTATATTCCCTTTCGCTAATGCTTAATAATGTTGTTAATAAAGATGACAAAAAAGAAAAAAAATGGTGTACTGCTGAACTTTCAGATAAACCTATATTTTTTTCATCAATACATATTTTTTTGGCATTTGGTACCTACGCTCTGCCTTCATACATACATACATACTTAGTACTACGTGTTTTTCCCTTGCGGGGTAGACAGAGGATTGTGTAATTTAGGTGCGAAGATGAAGAGCATAGGTCTATATGACCTTATGGCCACATTTAGCATGTTGGAGGGAGGGTAGATGGAAAACGGAATCAAATAGTGATGGTTGCTAGTCGCATCGCCTATTGCTTGATTCTGCAGATTTTAGCCCAATTCCTCGTTCGCTCTGCCTTCACCGTAAAATATATAAACGTAGTCTGTTCTGAATTAGTCACAGTGCGAATGTATTTTCTATGCTAGTCTGGGAAAATATAAAAAAAACCCGCTTGTTTTCCCGCGCAGATCCTAAAAGCCAATCGAGGGAATGGGTAAAATCTGAGGAATCATGTTTGTTTACAGGTGATGCGGCTAGCAACCCATTACTATTTTGATTCCATTTTCCACCTGATGCCCACCAACATGCTAAACGTGGATTTCAGGTGTTATAGACCCGCTCTGTCTACCCCACGAGGGAAAAAGACGTGATACTATACTATCATCAACATTTCGTGTAGGTGACACGGCCAATCGACCATGCACACCCTGGTGTCAGAGTTCTTCGCAACCGCCTCTCGGCCTCTGACGTGCTTCCTTTAACGACTACCAGATGGCAGCCGGGACCAACAGCTTAATGTGCCTTCCGAAGCTTGGAATCATCTTTATTATCAGACAATCAGGTGATTCAAACCTGCAATGTCCTAACCAAACTGGAAACTAAACAAAGTATGCTTCTTGTGGGAATCGAACCCACGACCTCCCGGTCTACAGGCAAACGCCTTAACCACTGGACCATGGAGGCAGTTACTATACTATACAAATCTACAATATCTACGATACGAAGCCCATTTATTCTGAAAGGGATCTCGAGCAGTCAATTATCTCAGTAACGATCAATTTACAAGCAATAAGCAACAGTTGTTCAATCGACGCAAATACCGTCGTAACCAGACCCGTTTTACGACCTGACTCCCGGGGAGTGATTTATAAAGGGAGTACAGAATTTGTTGTGTGTGTAAGTGGCCAACACTGGTGTCTGATTTTTCAGTGTGGCATATAGTTATAATTGGCGAGGTCCGTGGCGCAGTGGTTTACATGCCAGCCTGCGACACGAGCTCGGGTTCGATCCCCGGTCAGGTCAAGATGGAAAATGATCTTTTTCAGATTGGCCTGGGTCCTGGATGTTTATCTATGTATGTATTTGTTATACAATTAGTATCCCATAACACAAGTGTCGAACTTCTCGAATTTGGGGCCAGTTCGATAAGTGTGATTTGTCCAGATATATTTATATACTTATTATATCTATACTAATATTATAAAGCTAAGAGTTTCTTTGTTTGTTTGAACGCGCTAATCTCAGGAACTACTGGTTCAAATTGGAAAATTCTTTTTGTGTTGGATAGTCCATTTATTGAGGAAGGCTTTAGGCTAAACCTAAAACATCACGCTACGACCAATAGGAGCTAAACATCAATATGAAATGATTTGAAAACGGGGAGAATTATTTATCTATACTAAGAAAAAACTAATTAATCATAATAACAGAAATTAAACTAGCTTGCCGCGGACGAAGTCGCGGGCTATAGCTAGTTATTATATATTTATATAATAAGTATATTTATACATATATTTGTAAATGTATGGAACTTCATACAGCCATAGCGCCATAGCGCCAACTTTTGTACAGATCTCAATATATGGTCGCGATCCAAACGGTAAACTTGCCCGTGGTTGCTGAACATCCGTGAGCTATAATAATATCGAGCTCTGTAGAGCTATATTAGCTGTAGTAACGATTTTACAAGAAATAAGCTAAAGTTGCACGATCATCGTAACCTGAGCCGTTTTAGGGTTAGTTCAGACAGAGAGGAGTGCAACGGATAGGATTATTATTAAAGCACTCGAAAATCTAAATATATATAACTCAAAGGTGACTGACTGACTGACATAGTGATCTATCAACGCACAGCCGGAACGCGCTGAAATTTGGCATGCAGGTAGATTTTATGACGTAGGCATCCGCTAAGAAAGGATTTGATCAAATCTACCCCCGAGGAGATAAAATAGGGGATGAAAGTTTGTATGAAACTATACTTTTTAACGCGAGCGATGCCGCGGGCAAAAGCTAGTCAACTTTAAAATCATTACAATAAAATACTTCCCGCGTATCTTCATAGAAGTATGTATGCACTTTATTTTATTAATTTTAAAGTTGATTTTCGAGTGTCTTAATATAATCCTCGCCGCCACGCTCCTCTCTGTCTGAACTCTGATCTGACCCTTAATTCCCGGACAGTTTTAAAGACGATTTCCAGTATCGATATCGATAGCGCGACTAAAAGGATTTTACATGCTACAAAGGATATAGTACCTTATGTAAAAGTGATAAATTTTACATTAGAATAGCGTGGTTACAGCTGGTGATATCAGCTGACTCGGTTTTGTATATTCAATTAACAAGTTCAACCACTCCTGTTCAACTACTGCATACATACATAGTATCACGTCTTTTTCCCTTGCGGGGTATACAAAACCTAGGTCTATAAGACCCGAAATCTATAAAACCCTACGGAATCAAAATAGTGATGGCTTGCTAGCTACATCGCTATTAACATGATTCCTTGGAATTTTGGTCCATGATCGGCTTATAGGATCTGCGCGGAAAGAGAAGCAGCTGGTACATTCTACGTTTTTTATTTTCTAGGCCAGCATGGAAGGATTCGCTCCAGATAAGTATATTTTATGCCAAATTGTAGTGTGTATTCCAGCATAAGCACTTATAATGCGTTTTCTGGGCAATCGATCGTCTCACTGGTACCCAATGACTCAAATTAGTTGTTTTTTTCTTTTTTTTTTTATGATATAGGGCGGCAAACGAGCAAGCAAGTCACCTGATGGTAAGCGACCAGCGCTGCCCATGGACAACTGCAACACCAGGGTGTAACAGGAGCGTTGCCGGCCTTTCAAGAAGTCGGGGAAAGGACATAGGGGGAGGAAATGGGTGAAGGATGGGCCTCCGGCTCTCTCACTCACCGAACGAAGCATAGAAGCGGTAAAGCTTCTACTCAAACGTCGATTTTCTGTGACAGTGTGGTACTACCCCCGGACGAGCCGGCCCATTCACGCTACTAGCAAAAATTAATTTTGCCGGTAGTGTGGCTCTACCACAACTAAAGTTGTACTTACCTATTTTCTTATGTCCACTGGGTGGGGTAGAGGGCCGCTACAGTGCTTCTCCATCTCGTTCTGTCTTGAGCAACGCGCTTCACTTCGGGCCAAGACAGCCCGATTGTCTTCACCTGCGCCGCTACCGATCGCCGCCACTCACTGGTACCGAATATTTAATTAAATTATTTCATTCAATTAATGAAATTAATAAAATGAATCAATTAAATCAATCAATTAAATCAATCAATTAAATGAATCAATTAAATTAATTAATTGATTAAGTTAATTTCATTAATTAAATAAAATAAATTAATTATACTAATTAAATTAATTACACTAATTAAATTAATTAATTGAATCACTCAAATTAGTTGTAGTAGCGATCAATTTACAAGCGTAAAGCAACAGTTGTTCGACCGTCGTAACCAGACCCATTTTACGACTACATCGCATCCCGGGGAGCGATTAGGAACAAATAAAGTACAGCAGCGTCTTTCGTAAACAATCTACAGACGAATACGAAATTGAGTCATATCTAACGTCGTAATACGGTTTAGTTTGACGTGATAACGCCGACTGCACGCACGAAAAAGTGTCACGATCCGTGTGCAAGCGAGATCGCGGAACAAGCTATAGAGAGACACGATCGGCCTAAGCGTTTGGCTTGTGTCACATCCATCACTCTTCCATCGTTACCACGTAAAATTATCGTTCGTAAACCGACTTTACAGACAACCATTTTTTATATATATAATTTTATGTATGTATGTATTTGGTATAAAATATAGTATCGTTGAGTTAGCATGCCATAGCATAAGTCTCGAACTTACTTTGGGGCTAGCTTAATCTGTGTGATTTATCTATATTCATATAAATGCCTATGGTTCTCCAGCTTAAAAATCCTTACGATGGGCAGCAGCATTAGAAGGGCAAAACTGCGCTCGCCAGTCCATCTGCCAAGCGTGGTGAGTATGGCAATGTCCTCCCATGGCACTAAGTATCCTTGGGACAGGCCTTTGTCCAGCAGCATACTTTCTACAGCTATAAAGATGATGATGATACGTTTCGGCTTCCTAAACATTTACTCAAATTTTCAGTTTTTCTGCACACTCGAGGACGAGCCTTCTACTCAATTGAATGAAATGGGCTGGCCGTAAACGAAGTGTGTCATAAAATACTTAACCCGGAACCCTTTAGTATTAGGGACATGTTAGCTTGGCAATGGACAGAAAGAAATTTGTTTCTAATGGTTTCTGAGGTTACACATTTAAATAAAATCACGGTATTATCGCGTATCATCATTATCAGGTCCTTTTTTAGTCTCCACTACAGGAGCACGACCCTCTCTGTACTACTAGGGCCATACTTGGTCAAAGCAGCCAGAGGACTTGGCCTACACATTCCACGCTGGCCAGGCGGGTTGGAGAGGCCTCTTAGATGTTTATAAGCTTTGTTTAGCTTGTATTTCCTAAGTCGCCTTCTACGACATCCACGGGAAGACTTGAAGTGGTCCTATTCTAATCTGCCGGATACCACACGGCTATATTATATTATTATATCGCGTATATTACATTATTTTTACACCTAACGTATCATCGATTTAATAAAATCTCAAGCTCATCACAAGACTGCAAGACCTTCAGACACCGTGAGCTTATACTGCGTACATCCGGAACGTTATCAATAAATATTGTAGGCGGTAGTTTTGTATAGTTCTTATAACACAAAGATAAATGTCAACTTAGTATACCTGCGACCAAGAAAACGGTAAAAAAAGGCGGTAGAAAAAATAATCACATTGAACATTGTTCCAATCGATTTTTACGTTTAAGGAGAAACGGCTGGTACCTAAACTTTATTTTACTTTATATTCATAAACCCTAAAATCCAAAATACACTGCCACTGCTTCTAAACACTTTACTGAATTCCAAATTTCCTCCACGAGGGAGGCGTTTAGATTCATTCCCTACTTAATGGGATGAGATGGGCTGGCCGTTAAAGAAGTGTCTCGTGAGTGCTTCACTAAAATGTTTTTATGCTAGGATTTACTTAAAAAACATACGTAATCATATATTAATTTAATTTATATTAATAATTTAATTTCGTATAAATAACCGGCTTCAATTCAACTACTAAACCGATTTTGATGAAACTTAAATGGTATCAATCGGAAAGCAAACGCAAAAGTCTGTTGTATAGGAGCCCCCGTTTAATATTAATTTTATTTTTATTTAATCATTTATTAAAGTGAATATATAACTCAATATTTTGTGAATATTTCAAGCGTCTACCTATTGCCGTTATCAATATCGAGCAAAAACAAGTTTGATATTATTAAATATTTATTTTACATTTTCTTAGTATTTGTTGTTATAGCGGCAACAGAAATACACCATCTGTGAAAATTTCAACTGTCTAACTATCACGGTTTATGAAATACAGCCTGGTGACAGACGGACAGCGGAGCGATATAATTAGGGTCCCGTTTTTACCCTTTGGGTACGGAACCCTAAAAAGTAGCAGAGCAAAAGGTTTTAAAAAGCTCAAACGCGTTGCCAAATTCAAAATGAAAGTGGTGTAGATATTTATTTCTTAAGTACTTCAAATAAGATAAGGGTAAGGGTGCATGGATATATTTACTTACGGAACTTTTAATTAATTTTATAAAAAGTCGATTAATCAAACTTCTAGAAAGTTTGGACAAAGGATAATACGCTTACGACCAAGTCACCTACCCCTTCTTACCCATTTATTTATCTTTCTCTCTCTCTCTCTTTCTCTTTAGCCTTTTTCTACCGCATGGGTGTAGGCCTCCTCCAGTTTATGCCATTTTTGTCGGTCTTGGGCAATATCGATCCACTTCACTAAAGCCGTTTACTTAATATAGTCTGACCAGCGCATTTGAGGTCTTCCTTGTGGGCGTTTTTCGCCCCACGGTCTCCATTCCACCAGAGCACCACGAACCTTGTTTTCTGGCGACATGGCCAGCCCATTGCCACTTCAGCTTCGCAATACGCTTGATGACATCAGTGACTTTGTTGTGTTTTCTAAGCCATACGTTAGTTTTTCTGTCTTTCAGCGTAACACCTACCAGTTTTCTCTCAATACCTCTCTGAGCAACTCTAAGATTATCCAAAATCTCCTTCGTAACCCAGGTTTTGGCACCGTAAGTGAGAACTGGCAAAATGCATTGGTCGTGTATGCGAGATTTCTGTTCTGATATAATGAAATTAACATCAGAACAGAAAGCTCGCATTCATTTAAAAAAAATATAAAAAGTTTGGGCCACAAAGCCGGTAAAGAGGATTTCACACATGTTTTGAGATTTCCCGCTTGTAGCATGTTTAGTTATTTTGATTCGCTACAAGTAGGTATAATGTGTGTGTATGGGTCAGTGTTGAGGTCCGTAGATTAAACTAAAGGATAAACTAAACATAAATTTATTTCTAAGAACATGTCTAAAAACAATAATGATTAAAAAATATATATAAACTTAAACTTATAAAAAAAATCACCGAGCGGTATCCGAACCAGTAACACTCGTTTCTTGCCGTGCCGGCAATGATGGGCAGGGCGAAATTAACGACCATATTCTGCGTGGAAAAAAAATCATGAAAACTTGAAAACACGCGTTTTCCCAAACATAAGACTAATATAGATCGATTGTTTACCCCCGAAAAATATGTATACAAAATTTCAGCGAAATCGTTAGAGCCGTTTTCGAGATCATAGAAATAAATTTATATTTATAGTACAAGAATTGCTCGTTTAAAGGTATTAGATACAGTTCGACATAAAGGTACTCGTATGCGCGAGTCGGCGGGCGGGCAGGGACAAAAACTGGGGCTTGGGACGCGCTCGGGTTGCAATATGCTGATATAGCTACAGCTATACATCATCATCATCATCAGGTCTTTTTAGTCTCCACAGCTATACATGTATACAGCTATACATGCATGATATGAATAAATATATTTCATTCATTTCATTGATTCCATTGACCTTAATACGATGGATTGTATTTTCACAAAGGCTCAAAATTTCGAGTTCTTGCAAAGCAAGAGGCAGGATGACACCAGCCACCGAATTCACATTAGAATGCAAATTCTATAGTTCATATAGACTAGCTCCGTGGCGCAGCGGTCAACACGCCAGCCTGCGACACGGAGTGACCGGGTTCGATCCCCGGCCAGGTCAAAAAGAAAATTCTTTTTGTGTTGGATAGTCCATTTATTGAGGAAGGCTTTAGGCTAAACCTAAAACATCACGCTACGACCAATAGGAGCTAAACATCAATATGAAATGATTTGAAAACGGGGAGAATTATTTATCTATACTAAGAAAAAACTAATTAATCATAATAACAGAAATTAAACTAGCTTGCCGCGGACGAAGTCGCGGGCTATAGCTAGTTATTATATATTTATATAATAAGTATATTTATACATATATTTGTAAATGTATGGAACTTCATACAGCCATAGCGCCATAGCGCCAACTTTTGTACAGATCTCAATATATGGTCGCGATCCAAACGGTAAACTTGCCCGTGGTTGCTGAACATCCGTGAGCTATAATAATATCGAGCTCTGTAGAGCTATATTAGCTGTAGTAACGATTTTACAAGAAATAAGCTAAAGTTGCACGATCATCGTAACCTGAGCCGTTTTAGGGTTAGTTCAGACAGAGAGGAGTGCAACGGATAGGATTATTATTAAAGCACTCGAAAATCTAAATATATATAACTCAAAGGTGACTGACTGACTGACATAGTGATCTATCAACGCACAGCCGGAACGCGCTGAAATTTGGCATGCAGGTAGATTTTATGACGTAGGCATCCGCTAAGAAAGGATTTGATCAAATCTACCCCCGAGGAGATAAAATAGGGGATGAAAGTTTGTATGAAACTATACTTTTTAACGCGAGCGATGCCGCGGGCAAAAGCTAGTCAACTTTAAAATCATTACAATAAAATACTTCCCGCGTATCTTCATAGAAGTATGTATGCACTTTATTTTATTAATTTTAAAGTTGATTTTCGAGTGTCTTAATATAATCCTCGCCGCCACGCTCCTCTCTGTCTGAACTCTGATCTGACCCTTAATTCCCGGACAGTTTTAAAGACGATTTCCAGTATCGATATCGATAGCGCGACTAAAAGGATTTTACATGCTACAAAGGATATAGTACCTTATGTAAAAGTGATAAATTTTACATTAGAATAGCGTGGTTACAGCTGGTGATATCAGCTGACTCGGTTTTGTATATTCAATTAACAAGTTCAACCACTACTGTTCAACTACTGCATACATACATAGTATCACGTCTTTTTCCCTTGCGGGGTATACAAAACCTAGGTCTATAAGACCCGAAATCTATAAAACCCTACGGAATCAAAATAGTGATGGCTTGCTAGCTACATCGCTATTAACATGATTCCTTGGAATTTTGGTCCATGATCGGCTTATAGGATCTGCGCGGAAAGAGAAGCAGCTGGTACATTCTACGTTTTTTATTTTCTAGGCCAGCATGGAAGGGTTCGCTCCAGATAAGTATGTTTTATGCCAAATTGTGGTCTGTATTCCTAGCATAAGCACTTATAATGCGTTTTCTGGGCTATTGATCGTCTTACTGGTACCCAATGACTCAAAAATTAGTTGTACTTACTTACTTACTTATTTTCTTATGTCTCCGCTACAGTGCTTCTCCATCTCGTTATTATCGCGTATATTACATTATTTTTACACCTAACGATTCATCGATTTCATAAAATCTCAAGCTCATCACAAGATTGCAAGACCTTCAGACACCGTGAGCCTATACTGCGTACATCCGGAACGTTATCAATAAATATTGTAGGTGGTAGTTTTGTATAGTTCTTATAACACAAAGATAAATGTCAACTTAGTATACCTGCGACCATGAAAACGGTAAAAAAAGGCGGTAGAAAAAATAATCATATTGAACATTGTTCCAATCGATTTTTACGTTCAGGGAGAAACGGCTGGTACCTAAACTTTATATTCCCAAACCCTAAAATCCAAAATACACTGCCACTGCTTCTGAACCATAGATTAAAAAAAAAATGCGTCTCTCTGTTCTAAACACTTTACTGAATCCCAAATTTCCTCCACACTCGAGGGAGGCGTTTAGATTCATTCCCTACTTAATGGGATGAGATGGGCTGGCCGTAAAAGAAGTGTCTCGTGAGTGCTTCACTAAAATGTTTTTACGCTAGGATTTACTTAAAAACCTACGTATATACATATATTTATTTAATTTCCGTAGAAATAACCGGCTTCAATCCAACTACTGATCCGCTTTTGATGAAACTGGGAAACGGGATCAATCGGAAAGCAAAACATTTTAAATAAAAAAAATATTAGTTGATTGTTAAGTCGGGTAACGTACGATAATTTTACGTAATAACGGTGGAAGAGAGATAAATGCGTCACAAGCCAAACGCTTAGGCCGATCGTGCCTCTCTATCGCTTGTTCCGCGCTCTCGCTTGCACGCGGACCGTGACACTTTTTTATTTATAATTTAAGACGTTATCACATCAATAAATAAATACAACCTTCGTCGTGGTAGAGCCACGCTAACGGCAAAATTAATTGCTAGTAGCATGAATGGGCCGGCTCGTCCGGGGAAGTACCACACTCTCACAGAAAATCGACGTCTGAGTAGAAGCTTTACTGCTTCTATGCTTCGTTCGGTGAGTGGGAGAGCCGGAGGCCCATCCTTCCCCCGCCCCTTCCCTCTCCTTGAAAGGCCGACAAAGCACCTGACATACCCTGGTGTTGCAGTTGTCCTTGAGCAGCGGTGATCACTTACCATCAGGTGACCCGCTTGCTCGTTTGTCGTCCTAAACATAAAAAAAAACTAATTGAGAGAGCAAAAAATCACGTTTGTTGTATGGGAGCGTTAAATATTTATTTTATTCTATTTTTTAGTATTTTTTGTTATAGCGGCAACAGAAATACATCATCTGTGAAAATTTCAACTGTCTAACTATCACGGCTTATGAGATACAGCCTGGTGACAGACGGACAGACAGACACACTAACACACAGACGGACAGCGGAGCGATATTAAAAGGGTCCCGTTTTTACCCTTTGGGTACGGAACCCTAAATAGTAGCAGAACAAAAGGTTTTTAAAAAGCTCAAACGCGTTGCCAAATTTAAAATGAAAGAGGTGTAGGCATAGAAGTATGAAGAGACGCAATTTTTTTTTTAAATCAATGGGTTTAGGTATTTCTTTCTTCCGAACTTCAAATAAGATAAGGGTAAGGGTGCATGGATATACTATTTACTTACGGAACTTTTAATTAATTTTATAAGTACAAAAGTCGATTAATCAAACTTCTAGAAACTTTGGACAAAGGAAAATATGCTTACGACCAAGTCACCTACCCCTTCTTAATAAAATTTATAAAAATTTGGGCCACATAGCCGGTAAAGAAGATTTTTACACATGTTTTGAGATTTCCCGCTTGTAGCATGTTTAGTTATTTTGATACTTGTAGGTATAATGTGTGTGTATGGGTCAGTGTTGAGGTCCGTAGATTAAACAAAAGGATAAACTTTACATGAATTTATTTCGTACTTCACAATCACAGTACTTTTTTAAACTTGTCTAAAAACGATAAAGATTTAAAAAAATATATGAACTTGAACATATAAAAAAAATCATCGAGCGGGATTCGAACCAGCAACACTCGTTTCTTGTCGTCCGCGTCTTAACCCGCTGGACCAGGTGGGCAATGACGGGCAGGACGAAATTAGCGACCATATTCTGCGTGGAAAAAAAATCATGAAAACTTGAAAACATGCGTTTTCCCAAACATAAGACTAATCTAGATCGATTGTTTACCCCCGAAAACCCCCCGTATACAAAATTTCAGCGAAATCGTTAGAGCCGTTTTCGAGATCATAGAAATAAATTTATATGTATAGTACAAGAATTGCTCGTTTAAAGGTATTAGATACAGTTCGACATAAAGGTACTCGTATGCGCGAGTCGGCGGGCGGGCAGGGACAAAAACTGGGGCTTGGGACGCGCTCGGGTTGCAATATGCTGATATAGCTACAGCTATACATCATCATCATCATCAGGTCTTTTTAGTCTCCACAGCTATACATGTATACAGCTATACATGCATGATATGAATAAATATATTTCATTCATTTCATTGATTCCATTGACCTTAATACGATGGATTGTATTCTCACAAAGGCTCAAAATTTCGAGTTCTTGCAAAGCAAGAGGCAGGATGACACCAGCCACCGAATTCACATTAGAATGCAAATTCTATAGTTCATATGCCTTAAATAGAAAAGAAGGACAGGATATATACACAACTTTTCCTATGGGATCAACGTCGGAATCGGTGGACTTGAAGCAATTTGAAGCATCTATAAATACTTTAATATTTATCGGGACAGTTTGTATTTTGTCGGGACGTTATATAAATATCGGGACAATCCCGACCATCTGACAACACTAGTAAGGCATCAGATGAGATATACTGAGTTTATAAATAAATATATACGGACAAATCAGACAGATTGAGCTAACCCCAAAGTAAGATTGAGACTTGTGTTATGGAATACCCATCGATGATATATTTTATAACAAATACATATATAGTCATAATAATGTAATATGTATATTCAAGTCTTCCCATGGACATCCATGGGAATACTTGAAGGTTAGAGGCGACTTAGGAAATACAAGTTAAACAAAGCTCATAAACATAAATGAGACCTCTCCAACCCGTCTGGCCAGCGAGGAGAGTATAAGCCAAATCCTCTGTCTGCTCTGGCCAAGTATGGCTCTGGTAATACAAAGAGGGCCATGCTCCTGCAATGGAGACTAAATAGACCTAATGATGATGATGATGATATACATAGTAAACTTTCCAAGAACCAGGCCAATCTAAAAAAGATCATTTTCCATCTTGACCTGACCGGGTATCGAACCCGGGAGCTCCAGTGTGGCAGCCTGGCATTATGACCACGCCACAGAAGTCATCAAAGTTATCAAAATAGTTGAGGATCCTAACAGACCGCTGTTTCAAACTATATCCTATGTTCGACTATCTACTGCCCCAACTGTCTAAATACCAGAACCAGAAACTTTATTAATTATTCCGCAACCAACTCTAACAAGGTTATATCAATTAGATGTGATATTTAGAAAATCAATACGTTTCAAATGGAATCGGTTAAGTCAGTAAGATTCATACGATATTCAGAAGATGAATGCGGTAAAATATTGATATTTTCGACAAAGCTTAGCTTTACTTTACATTAGGCTTGTTATCTGAAAAAATACCATTTAAAATATACAGGGTGACTGGTAAATAACGTTACATATTGAAAGGGTACATTCAGTACTTGATTCTCGTTCGAAATAAAAAAAAATTGGGCTTAAAAGTTTAATGCCAAATTATCCTATAAAAACATAATGTGTGAACACTCGCGCTATTCAATGCGCGCGTACCTGTTTTCGTGTCGGCGGCGGCGGCGCGCGGCGGACGTCTAGCTGGCTGCGCGTAGCGAGCGCGCGGTTTCCAAACATTCCGAGACTTTGCGGACTAATTTGATTAATTTTTTTCTTGTAATTTATAAGTATCTTGTTGGTTTTTTTTGACGTTAGGTACATTAAAAAATGTAACGTTAAAAAATATAAAACCAACAAATATAAAATCATTATTTATTATATCCTTAACTATGTAATGTGATTTACTAGGCTGTATAGTCCGTCTTATTATCGAAAAACATTAGATATGTATTTTTTTTTCAATTAAACAAAAGATGATAAAGAAGCGCTTTAAAGTTCAGGAGTTGGGGTTCATGACGCAACAGGCCGGTAAAAAGTGTACTGGTCAGTGACGTCACGTGGAACTTGAACGGGCTATATCTTTATAAATTTTTGTTTGATTGACTCAATAAAAAATACATGTCAAATATTTTTTAACAATCTACCAGACGGACTAATCATTTCAAAAGTTTTTTTTTTAGGACACATGCCCTTTTACACCACTGTCAAAAATGGTGTGTTTAGTTTCTAGTTCATATATGTATGTATGTTTATTTTCGTGTTTGTCAGTGGCCATAACTGGTCTCAGATTTTTTCAAGCATAGAATTTTGTTTTAAACATCCCTTTGAATTTCCCTGTGACGTCGAAGTTTGCACTTTATAGCAAACTGTGACGTCACGAGCCCCTACTCATGAACTTTTCCTTTTTCCTTTATTTGTGCCGTAAGACGTCACTTCGTTCCAAATTTCAAGATTTCAAGACTGAGTTCACGGGAAGTACCCTTTAGGTTTTGATTCCCTAGCGAATGTCGCAAATTGGCGGCATAAAAATTTAAAATAAATTAATTACTTACATGATGTAACAAAAAATTTATGATTTTCGTAATTTTTCCTTTATCTGTGCTATCAGATGTTGCTTCATACCAAATTTCAAGATTCTGAGGTCACGGTCTTCTGTAGGTTTTGATTCCCTTGCGAATGTCAAAAATTATTAAATATATTTTTTTATATGATGTAACTAAAAATGTATACTTTTCGCAATTTTACTTTATCTGTGCTATAAGACGTTGCTTCATACCAAATTTTAAGATTCTGAGTTCACGGGAAGTACCCTGTAGGTTTAGATTCCCCTGCGAATGTCGAAAAAACATGATATGAAAACTTGCGGCATAACCAGCTCTATCTTTTCATTGCGTTGGCTTATAAGTTTGACTTTTTCACAGCTCTAAGGGACAATAGACCTGAGTATTTGATATGAATTTTAGATTGATACGTGTACGCGTTCCTGAGAAAATGAGTCTTGACAAACCGATAGACAGACAGACAACCAAGTGATCCTATAAGGGTTCAGTTTTTGGCTTTTGAGGTACGGAACCCTAAAAACGATATAACATTTTACCATTTTATATTCTTTATCAAATTGTCACCTTTCTAATGGTATCAATACCAGTGAGATACATACAGTACCGACGATATTTCACTACAAAATTTTACATAAAAATACGAAAATTGCTTTTTCATGACCTAACATATATATCATGCACTTATAGGTAAGTAGGTCTTGAAAATCGTTCTTCCAATCCACTTACCTATTCGTGTCATTCCAGTTCACAGCCAAACCTATAAAAAATACAATCAATTCTTTCCTCATAGAAACGATCGTTTATCGACGAAATAAGACTTCAGTCTTCGGATTCAGAACATGCATAAAATGCATCTAGGTCAGCAAGACTGTAGTATCATTCAGATTTCAAATGGATTCTTTACTATGTACAAAGACGTGTTTCTTTGTAAGCAGTAGTTGGTATCGAACCTTTGAGAGGAGGGATTTTGCTTCGCTTTGTGTTTAATACCGACATACTTTTAAGAGGCAATTTGGTACAGCCCAGGTTTTATAGCTTTGTATACTAATTCCATGCTGGTCTGGGAGAATAGAAAAAACGTAGAATGTGCCAGCTGCTGCTCTTCCCGCACAGATCGTACAACCCGACCGAGAGACTAGGCAATCTACGGTCTTGTCAATAGGAGAATCGGCTAGCAACCCATCACTATTTTCATTCCGTCTATACGCCCTCCAATGATAAATGTGGCCATAAGGTCTTATAAGCCTAGGCTCTGTTTACCACGCAAGAAAAAAAGACGTGATACTATGTATGTATGTGTACTAACTTGACGATACTATATTTTGTAACAAATGCATATATAGATAAACATTCAGGACCCAGGCCAATTTAAAAATAAATCATGAAAAAGAGTGAAAGAGATCATGCAATGCTAGCCGTGTGGTTTCCGGCACAGTAGAATAGGACCACTCCAAGTCTTTCCATGGATGTCGTAAGAGGCGACTTAGGAAATATAAACTACTAGCTTTCGCCCGCGTTTTACTTACGTTTATCGGAATTGACTAGTTCATTCTATTACGAAGACCAGCATCAGGGCGAGTATAAGGGGAGACAGCGAATGGTGAGGAAAGTGAAAGCGACGTGTCGCCTCACCTTGAATATAAAAAAAATATCCTTTTGCAAACTTTACAAATATGAAATATCAGAAAAATAAACATACGAATCGTTTAAGTTTAAAGTAATTTGGTAAGAGCTGGCCACAGAACCATTCTATTGGGTTATCCAATTATTTTTGTTTCCCCAACGGCTTCATTATACATAATTTGTGCTCTCATTTTATCTCTCACGGTAAAAATGGTTTCATATTTCTATCTCTTGGTATAAAGTAAAACTTAGCATGGACGTCATTAAAACTCTTTCAAAACTTCATTGCTACTGAATTATAAATAAAAAATGTATATACGGACAAATCACACAAATTGAGTTAGCCCCAAAGTAAGTTCGAGATTTGTGTTATGGGATACTAACTCAACGATACTATATTATATAACAAATACATATATATACATCCAAAACCCAGGCCAATCTGAAAAAGATCATTTTCCATCTTGACCTGGCTGGGGATCGAACCTAGGCACCCTCGGGTCGCAGGCTGGCGTGTTAACCACTGCGCCACGGAGCTATCAAATTATGACCATGGACACTCGGGAAAAAGTGTGGAGTTAAAGGTATCCCATTTACTTGGCATTCTTCGATCCACGGGAGGATATTGCCATACTTACCACGTTTGGCAGGCGAGTTAGCGAGTTAGGGCAGTTTCTTTGGCTTTTTGAGCTTCGGATACTGCTTTGAGCTGCGGAAGCATTAAGCAGGGGAAGGAACTTCCGTCGCTGCTGTTCATCAGAAGTATTTTTAAGGGTGGGGGGTAGGATAGGCATTTGTTAAATTTGTAAAGATAATGAAGGTATTGGGAAACTTCTCACTCGGATGAATAGGGGAAACGTACTTACGTAGCAGCTCGGGAGCCCGGGCGCGCCGACCCGATGCCTGGACTCACCAGCCAAACAGTTGAGGATGACACCCCTGACCGATAAAATTTATGGTGAAAAAAAGAAACTTAGCTACATAACCACATGCAATCTGAATACAATACATTCCTTTTATGGCGTCGTGCAAAAATTTCTTCAAATTCCAGATTTCACATATGCGAAATATGACAAATTGTTTGAAAGTAAAGTAATTTGGCAACGTTGGGAACTGGCCACAGTAGCATCCTGTTGGGTTATCCAATTATTTTTTGCGGTTCTTCCAATGGCTTCGTTAAAACATAATTTGTATCCTCATTTTATACTTATTTCTCTGGAGTTCCCGCTTGTTTTCTGTTGTAAGAAAACGTAAATAAGTTTACAATTTTTCAAAGGTCTATTTTGGATATTTTTTGTTAATATTAAGTTAAGAGTACCTTTAAAATGATGGTTCATGACAAAACATGAAGAGCTCGATGGGCCAGATGATGTACGAATTATAACACTTACGTATCGCAAGCAATCTCGGGTGTGGTTACCACTTAGAACAGGTAACATGACCCCTTCCACTGGCTTGCCTTTTGTTGGGATATGCTTAGAAAGTAAAAGTGTATAATGTCATAACGCTGGGAGCGTCTGACTGGATCACCATGATTAGTGGTCATGTTTCTCTTCTATCGCCAATCGCAGTGGATGATTTGGGGGCACATTTGGTGCGTGACGTGTCACCACCTCTTGCGATTAATCCTTTATAGTGAATATGGCAGGTGTCCGACTCCTTTGCAATAATTCCATTTAAAGTCCACTCAAACATAATTCATACCCTGATATTCTTTTTCTATAAATTGCCAATAGTTCTCTCTCTAATGTTATAGGACGACAAACGAGCAAGCGAGCTACCTGATGGTAAGCGAACAGCGCTTCCCATGGACAACTGCAATACGAGGGTGTAACTAGTGCGTTGACGGCCGTTTAAGGAGTTTAGGGAAGGACATGGGGGGGGGGGGGGAATGGGGGGAAGGATGGGCCTCTGGCGGGAAGCGGTAAAGTTTAACTCAAACGTCGATTTTCTGTGAGAGTGTGATACTTCTCCGAACGAGCTGGCCCATGAGTACGATGCTAGAAGCAAGCGATGAATTTTGCCGGTAGCATGGCTCTACCACAACTGCCGAGACCTGTTCATAGGCACATCAACTTATTGATTAATCCGGGAACGTGTCTTGGGAGAAAAAGGGAACACATAGAGGACCTGTCTACCAACGCCTCTCAAACGACCGGGTCACCACGCCCGTGTTATTATTTATTTTTAGGGATCCGTACCTCAAAAAAACGGAGCCCTTATAGGACTTGTTTAAATATGAGATAGATTAACTCTTGACAGTCGTATTATGGGAGAGAAAAATAATAACTCTAAGGCTTAACATGCTATTAACAAGCACGCCTTTAAAAAGCTTAATACAGTGTTTGCCATGAACAACAAATATGGTTGGGAGCTGTCCAACCATTTTGCTTCCTTGTATTTTTTCCTGCGGTCTCCCAAAAGTTTCATTATAACATAATTTGCATCCAATTCCCACTTGTTTTCTCGCTGTTATAAACCGTAAACAAGTTAGGAGAAGGTCGTCACAATTTTCTGAAGGTTACTTTGGATATTTTTGGTTCAAGCATTAAATTATATAAAATAATAATACCTATTATTTATTAGCTCTAGTGTCTCATTGAAGTGTTTTAAATCGTCATCATCATCATCAGGTCTTTTTAGTTTCCACTGCAGGAGCATGACCCTCTCTGTATACTACCGGTGCCATACTTGGCCAGACAAGACAGAGGATTTGGCCTACACTCTCCTCGCTGGCCAGACGGGTTGGAGAGGTCTGATTGATGTTTATGAGCTTTGTTTAGCTTGTCCAAGCCAAGAGAGGCCCCGGGACATGATGGCTTCACAGCTAATATCTGCACCCATGCACTTATGGCTTGTCCCGAGGTTATGCTTGCCCTATATAACGCATCCTTACGCCTCGGATATTTCCCCAGAACCTGGAAAAGAGCTGTTATAAAAACAATACCTAAACCCGGTAAGGAGGACTACTTCGCACTCACATCGTAAAGGAAGCCTAAAACGGGAAACAGATGGCATTAGTCATATCACTGGACATTGAAGGGGCATGCGACGGGTTGGAGAGGTCTCATTGATGTTTATGAGTTTTGTTTTTTATCTTGTATTTTCTAAGTCGCCTTTTACGACATCCATAGAAAGACTAAGGAGTGGTCCTTTTCTACTCTGCCGGAAACCACACGGCTAGTGCTAAATGTTTTAAATCTAAACTTATTTAATTACAACTGGCATTGGGATCAGTTGAATTCAATAAGAGATCTGCCAATAATCAGTTATGGTGACGTCTCTGGCTCAGTGCTACCACAAGTGCCTTTGAATCGTAGGGTCGTGAGTTCGATCCGCGGTCAGCCGGCCTATTTGCTAATTCAGTGTACAACGTTTTGATAGTCACTTTAAAATACATTGTTGCTTTCGTATAATTGATTATTTTTAAATAAGATACATAAAACGCAATGTATTTTAAAGTGACTATCAAATCGTTGTACACTGAGTTGGCAAATAGGCCGGCAGATCAAGATGGAAAACGATCTTTTTTCAGATTGACCTGAGTGTTCAATATTTATCTATACAACGTGATTTTGAACCCCCTAGCTATATTGAAATCTGGGAATCAGAATCCCTAATGGAACACAGAACTGCAAGAAAAAAAATTAAAAACGAAAAAAACAATTGACCTTTCATAGAAAATTACTATCCTGTCTACTTGAAAGACCGCTTTGTTTTTCTCAATAATGTAAATGACCGTCCCCAACGCAGTTCTAGAAACCTAATGTTACAAATTCCAAGTCACACGACAAAAATGTATTCTCGTTCTTTTACAGTCCAAGCTGCGCGGCTCTGGAATACCCTTCCTGCTTCTATCCGATGTGCTCATACCCTTGGTAGCTTCAAAAATCAGGTCAAATCACATTTCCTGTCACTATAATGTTACTTTTGATTATCCTTTGGACATCACGCTCTCCACCTTAATGTGTATCTCATATATATATAATATAGTGTATATATTATATTATATATATTAATAGTATATATAAGAAATATGTATCTATTTTATATGTATATATTTATTTTATTATTAGTTTTTAATCCTTCTTATATTCTCTTATTTATTTATTGAGTTTACTGATTTGTCGTACTTCTTCAGATTTTGTTTTAATTAATTCCTGTTATTGGCACCACTGTAATTTTTTACTATTTTGTTATCCAATTCATAAGGTTGCCTGTAAGAGATTGCATTAGCGATAAGGCCGCCTATTATGCATCTTGTATTTTATTTATTATATTTTTCTTTTTGTATTTTCTGGTGCAATAAAGTGTTATATTATTATTATTATTAAAATCGCTCAGTAGATCGACGACTTTTTATGGGAAACCTAATCTTTTTTGTTTGCAATCAGCTTTTTTTCTTGCAATTCTGTATTTCATTAGAAATTATGATTCCAAGATTCCAGTATAGCTAGAAGGTTCAAAATCACGTTGTATATTTATATTTCTATTTTATGGACAAACTAAATTGCATGAACGTGTCTGCTCGTTTCTCAAACTGATGACAACATATACAAGAACCCGATTTAATATCGCATTACGTGTTTTACTTGTGCCAGAACGAGGATAACGTTTGTTAAAATATGTAATGAGTCCGAAGGGCGCTCACGATCCAGAAACATATCTCAAGTTAATGTGACTTTACGAGTTGTTCATGGAGAACAGAGGACCCAGTAAATTATTCGCGAGGTGAAAAGTTCTTACAATTTTATCCGCTATAATATATAGCTCTAGCTTTTTCAGAGTAATTTTCTTACCAACTTAATTCAATTCAATTTATTATTTCATTTTTACACTGTACATTTCACTACAGTAATTTTCAATTGAAGGTACAATATGAACCCTATCGGCTCATATCTATCTAGGGAATGACATGCAAATATTGAAGTAATGTGGGTATAAGTACATTTATTTCGGGTAAAATATAACAATAATTGAAATCATTATGTACTTTTTTTTTTTTAATTTATACATGGTGAAATTTTTATCGTTTTGGACCGTCGATCGTTTGATACGTCAAATCACATTTTAAGGGATCTAATTAAGTCATATTTCTAATATTAATTAAGAGGGCACGAATGCGAAACTTGTCAATGAACATTCGTCTAGATGTCTATATCTATAACGACTACATGCCTGTTATTTATTATATATAAAACTTCAACATATTTTCTTAAAACTGTCCAACCTGAAAACACGATTAATAACAAAAGCCTCGATACTTTTATTTTGCAAACATAGCCCCTTTATTTGATGTTTGTGGTCAGAACGGCGAAACCCTAAGGTCTTTAGAAATGATTTTTAGTTTCCTAGCTTAGCAATAACTAGTTCTAAAATCTGGCTAAGTTTTTTTACTCATTAACCTCGTACTTTTATTTTAAATAACAATTAAGTGATTTTGGCGCTTACGCCCGTTAATTTAACTCGAGCACGGAGACTGTCAAAAAATAAATATAATAACTGTCCGCCACCTGTCGATCGCAAACATATACATGTTTTACAATAAGGTATGTGGGTTAGCTTAAATATTATAAATAGGCAATATAAACAATTTTCGAACGACGAGGGTACATTTACACGCTGTATACACGGTATACGGAAATTTTGATCGTTCTGGACCCATAAAGGGGTGATTCAGCCCATCGATATAAACAACTATTCCTATGGGACCAATGCTGGGAACTCGAAAAAAAATGGGCAGTTCCATACAAAAAATTTCGGCCTCCCGGTCAATTTGTATGGGAACGTCAAAAAACCTTTTAGAGATCCCATCATTGGTCCCATAGGAAAAGTTGTTAATATCAACGGGCTGAATCATTCCCATGTCCAGAACGATCAAAATTTCACCTTGTATGTACGATGACATATCTATTACTGCCTCGCTCGGTCTCAAACCCATTAGTGCCTTCATCCTGAATACCAAATTATAATGCCTCGCCTGCAGACGACTGACAAATAAGTGAGCAAATAAAGCTGCTTTATGGCGACATTAAGCTTCTTTATGGATTACAGTGCATTTTGTACTTTGTTCTCCTTCCCTTTAAATAGGGTTACCATATCCAAAGGGTAAATTCTTCTGTCGCGAGTCCCTTTCGCCGTTAGTATGGAGATGTGCGCCCCCAGGGATAAAAAGTGGCCCGACTAGCTACACATTTAACCTTAGGGTTAAAGGATATATATGTAGGAATTAGATCTAACATTAGGTTAAATAAGAAAATACGTAACACAGAACAACAAACACATTAGAAGTGTTATCACGCGTAATTTTGATGAAAACCAGCGTCGCCTCATTTCACACATATCTACTACTAACGTAACACAATTATAAATAAATAAATATATACGGACAAATCACACAGATTGAGCTAGCCCCAAAGTAAGTTCGAGACTTGTGTTATGGGATACTAACTCAACGATAGTACTATATTTTATAACAAATACATATAGGTATAGATACACATCCAAGACCCAGGCCAATCTGAAAAAGCTCATTTTCCATCTTGACCTGACCGGGGATATTGATTTCCTGTTTCAACTACCATCATGCTAAACTTGGCCTCGGGTATTATGGCTCTAGGCTCTGTCTACCCCGTATGTAGGTCGCGGTCGAATCCTACCTGTGGCGGCGAGTTCTTTTTCACCATACATTTTCAATTAAAAGGTTGATTGGGAATGTAGAAGATATATTTCTAGTTTTTAGTAGTAAATGAGCAAAAATGTGAGGATGAGCTTTTGAGGGAAGCGAAACCGCCAAACTGGTGGAAAAGCACCCTTAGGATGCTTTTCCACCAGAGATGTGCTATGCTACAATGCTATAGTTGCGTTTGATATCCACCAATCATATTCATTGGTGCACATAACTTAGCACTGGTAGAAACAGATTCAACTAAGATATGTTTTTTATATGGAAAGATGCGTGCTATCTATGTGCAGAGCAGAGTACCTACAGTATGCCCGCGTTTGTCGATACATAGCATAGCTCGAGCTGCACATCTTTGTCGCACAACTACTTTGCGGCGGCGCATCTTCGTAGCGCATCTTCCTCGCACAGCTTAGTACCTATAATGGTGGAAACGGTCACATATTTTCGTAGCGTAGATTTCACATCTTCGCAGCATAGCTGCATAGCACATCTCTGGTGGGAAAGCACCCTAACACTTGCTCCGATGATGGTCTTCGTAACAGACCGAAACTAGTTGGCGAATCCGAGTAGAAAAACGTGAGCATAACAGTGATTCTACAAATAAAGCGCAAAAAGTGTTCATTTTCACCTCGGCAATTTCGGGACACGTCTGTTGTCGCTACAGATAAGTGCGCCAATAAATTTCCCCCGCAGTCGCAGCGTTGAGCCGCACTCGCAAATGGAGAGATATTGCCGCTGAATATATTCCGCGCCTTGAGTCTTATTGCCTGTCAGTGTATGTACAATTTTATCTTATATAAAAACTAGCTTTCGACCGCGGTTCCGCCCGTGTTATTATCGATCCCTCGGGAGTAGTACCTTTTCCCGGGATAAAAGGTAGCCTATGTCCTTCTCCGTACTCCAGAGAACGTGTATGCAAAATTTCATGATGATCGGTTTAGTAGTTACGGCGTGAAAGCTTAACAAACAAATAAACTCACTTTCACATTTATAATATTAGTAAGGAAACTTTATTGATCCTTAAAAGCTACAACAGGCAGACTTAATGCTAAAAGCATTATCTCCCAGTCACCTTTAGGAAAAATATAAAACAGAACAAAATAAATTGGTGTCACTAATCGGTAAGATATATAAGACTTTGCTCTAGCTATCCTTGCTAGAGCAAAGTCTTACAAAACGAATAAATTTATATAAGTACCTATACATGGTAAGTGGTATCTAACGCACAGCCTTCTAAAGGTAACTAAGGTACATCAAGATTAACTACGTTTGTTCTATGACTTTTTATAATTCGATGTTTGCTTTTTTATCCAAAAAAAATTAAATGCAATTTTGCAATTCTACTCGTCCTTACTCTATGGCAATCAGCGCTACGAGGTAATAATAGTAGGTACCTATGCTATTACACGTGGCACGCGGCCAGCAGCATAGACTTAACGTGCGATAGAAGTCAATTTGAAATTTTTTGAAATTTTTAACTGTATAAACAGCAATAATAGATATTAACGACGAGTGTGTAATTTAGCGACTATTGTTTTAATTATTTCATCAACAAAAATCGTTTGTCTTTTAGCCGCCGTTATTGTTGTATGTACTTACTTACACATTTTATCTTTCATTGTTTCAGATGAAATGAAGCTTGGAGAAACTTGAATAAAAAAAGAAATCAATGTACACATATACGTAAATATTCTTAATACACAACCTGACAATAAACCCCGCCAAAATTAGAGTATTAAAAAAAATAGTATTATTTTGATAAAATAATTTGTCGTTAAAAATAATATCGATAAAGTTTTATTTCTTCATTCGAAAATAAAAAATATACATTCAGTTTAAAAATGAGCTTCGATTCGACCTCTTCGTCCAAAAAGTTGAATTTAGAACGGGCAACAAATTTTATGAGACAATTTCGCGATCCGGACTCCAGGGAGCTGAAGAAACTGTCTGCCAACCAGTTCATGGAGGTGTGGAGCCATTACGACAGAGATGGTGAGTTTCTTTTAGACACTTTCAGGATTCTGCATGCCTGAGCGATGAAAAAGAACCGTTTTATGATTACTCGTGTGTCACATTGCTGATATTGGCTGTTAGCTTTGCCATCCAACGTGGCAATGCTGCCAGCCTTCTGCGCACGCTGCCGCAAGGCAATGATCTGCCCGGACAATTTTATTTGTAAATATATATTAATTTTTATTTATTTTCAGTTAAAGCATAATTAAGTTATTTTAATTTAAATTGTATATACCTATATTTGAATAAATTTCTTACAAAATGTGTTAGTTTAGGCCTCCCAACGAAAAGAAAACAGACATACTACTTTTGTAAGTTACCGAATAAGAACCTATTTTTTTTATTTTTAGTTCATTCGTAGACATTTTGTTGTTGATGACGAAGTCGTTTTGTTAATGCAATATTATACACACAAACATAGTATCACGATGGTAGACGAAGCCTTAGGTCTATAAGACCTGAAGGCCACGTTTAGCATGTTGGTGGGCATTAGGTGAAAAACGGAATCAAAATAGTGAGGGGTTGCTAGCCGCATCGCCTATTAACGTGATTCCTCATCAGATTTTACCCATTCCCTCGATCGGCTTTTACGATCTTCGCGAAATGCGAAGCAGCTGGTACATTCTACGTTTTTCTTTTCGGGTATATATTAAATGATCACCAGAAATATTTTCTCCAAGACCAGCATGGAAGTACAAATATCAAGATGATAACTATTGTATAGAAATACAGGTACCTTTTTATAACTATTGTACCATCCTCATTACATACCTAATATTTCGATATATTTGTACCTATCATTGAAATTAACGTAAGATATATACATTATATTGTTTTTAAATAGCATTACAATGCTCGGTATAAGTAGTCTTTTTCATCACATATTTTAAATTTTAATAAATATCCTTCCTAACTAATATTATAAATGCGAAAGTGAGTTTTTTGTTTGTTTATTTGTTACGCTTTCACGCCGTAACTACTGAACCGATCATCATGAAATTTTGCATACAAGTTCTCTGGAGTGCGGAGAAGGACATAGGCTACCTTTTATTCCGGGAAAAGGCACTACTCCCGAGGGATCGATAATAACACGGGCGGAACCGCGGTCGAAAGCTAGTTTTTATATAAGATAAAATTATACATACACTGACAGGCAATAAGACTCAAGGCGCGGAATATATTCAGCGGCAATATCTCTCCATTTGCGAGTGCGGCTCAACGCTGCGACTGCGGGGGAAATTTATTGGCGCACTTATCTGTAACGACAACAGACGTGTCCCGAAATGGCCGAGGTGAAAATGAACACTTTTTGCGCTTTATTTGTAGAATCACTGTTATACTCACGTTTTTCTAGTCGGATTCGCCAACTAGTTTCGGTCTGTTACGAAGACCATCATCGGAGCAAGTGTTAGGGTGCTTTCCCACCAGAGATGTGCTATGCAGCTATGCTGCGAAGATGTGAAATCTACGCTACGAAATTATATGTGACCGTTTCTACCAATACTAAGCTGTGCGAGGAAGATGCGCTACGAAGATGCGCCGCCGAATAGTACTTTTTCCCGGGATAAACCCGGGAAAAAGTACTATTCCCGAGGGATCCACATTGACGCGGGCGGAGCCGCGGGCGAAAGATAGTTATGTATAAAAACGGGTCATCTTCATCATCATTACAGCCGTAAAAAGTCCACTGCTGGACAAAGGCCTCCCAAGGATACTTCGTTCTATGGGAGGATGTTGCCATACCCAGCAGGCCGGTTGCGAGCGCAGTTTCTTTGGCTACTTGTGTGCTTCCGACGCTGCTGCCCATCGGAAGCATTTTAAGGATAGGAATTTGTTGGATTTGGAAAGGGAATGAAGGTATCTGGATACTAGAAAGAAAGAAAAATAATTTATTTGGAACCAAATAACTATTTTACAATACAAGGCACCAAAAGGGGTCACTCAGCATTAGGCGGTGATGTATGAGTAACATCACGCCGCTGGTCTTCCGTGACACCTGTTCATAAAATTCAACAGTAAAAAGTAAAAAACCGGCCAAGTGCGAATCGGACTCGTGCACGAAGGGTTCCGTACCGTTATCTATATAAACGCCAAAAAAATCATGTCTGTTGTATGGGAGCCCCCTTTTAATGTTAGTTTTATTTTTATTTAATTATTTATTTTTAAAGTGAATATATAACTAAATATTCTGTGAATATTTCAAGCGTCTACCTGTTGCCGTAATCAACAACGAGCAAAAACAAGCAAAAAGTCACGTTTGTTGTATGGGAGCCCCCTTAAATATTTATTTTATTATTTTTTTTAGTATTTGTTCTTATAACGGCAACAGAAATAGATACTATCACGGTTTATGAGATACAGCCTGGTGACAGACGGACAGTAGACAGACAGAGACAGACAGACGGACAGCGCTGCGATATTAATAGGGTCCCGTTTTTACCGTTTCGGTACGAAACCCTAAAAATTAATAATAGTAATGTCAAAATATTAAAAAAGTGTTAAAATTAAAATCTTGATTCTGTTTACCTCATAAATGATAAAGACGTAATTAGAGTGTAAATGTATGTATGTATGCATGTATTATCCTCAGGAGAGACATTTCGTAGCAGTTTCTAGTGCATTCCTCCTGCACTCTTGCATAGTATCATTTGCTGGTAAATGGCGGGTGAAACGGCGAACATACTCGTATTCCGGTTTTACAGTGGAAGCATATAGCGAAAATAATGAGCAACAGTTTTAGAAGGTATATAGTTATGAGTATAGGTATAGAGGCGACTAGTGTTGTGCCGCTCTCGAAATTTTCTTTTCCGAAATTAGAAATTATTGTTCTTTCTCTTAAGTGCAGAAATTATTGAGAATTATTGGAAATTTCCGTCATCATTTCGAGTAGGTGTCACGGTCAATCGACCATGCACACCCTGGGGTCAGAGTTCTTCGGAATCGCCTCTCGGCCTCTGACGTGGTTCCTTTAACGACTACCAGATGGCAGCCGGGACCACCGGCTTAACGTGCCTTCCGAAGCACGGAATCATCTTTATTATCAGACAATCAGGTGATTCAAGCCTGCAATGTCCTAACCAAACTGGAAACAACTAAACAAAGTATGCTTCCGGTGGGAATCGAACCCACGACCCCCGGGTCAACAGGCAATTGCCTTAACCACTGGACCACGGAGGCTGTTATGCTGGAAATTTCCGTGAGAAGGAATTAATGAGAACAGAAAATTTATCTCCGGCACATCACTAGAGGCAACGCAGCTAGCTTATTTGGGCTTCAAAATCATTCAGCGCCATCTTGTGATGTGGTTTTGTAGTTATTGTTATGTTGCCATCATGACAATTAAAGTCTTCGTGTTTTTGTGGCAAATGTAGGGGTTATAATGTACGCATTTATTTTTGGCAGTTTCCAGTGCAGTCGCCTGCAGTCTACATTTATTTAAGACGACGCTGTATCATCATCATCATCATCATCAGGTCCTTTTTAGTCTCCACTACAGGAGCACGACCCTCTCTGTACTACTAGGGCCATACTATGACGACGCTGTATCATTTGCCGTTAAATGGTGGGTGAAATGGCAGACATATTACGATTTTACGGTGAAGTACTTATATTAATTCTGTGGTATTAGTTTATTGCGACAGTAATGAGCAACAGTTTTAGATATTATTACATTTTCCTTGATATATGACTTGGATGTGATTTACACTGACTATCGGAAATGTTTTTATAGAATAATAATAATCTAAGAAAAGCTACCATTATACCAATAGTTTTGTCAATTACGGGAGTTATACCAAATCAATTGCATCAAACTATTTCTCAACTAGACATTTCCCATCTCACATTTACATCTTAATGCCAAAAGCTGTAATATTGAACACGTGTAGGATCGTCAGAAAATTCCTTCAATTAGATACCCCAAATTATGATACTCACTTGACTTAGGTCCGTGTTTATCATATTATCTCAGCCAAGCAGAATTTGATTCTGATATGTATAATAATTATCATTATTTACTTCTCCCACAAAAGTAATAAGAGTACAGAGAATCTGGACAAATATTCAGTATCAATTTGTTACAAACACAGTCGATATGTGGGAGACTGATGCCTAAGCTAGGCAAAGCATTACAGACTTTGCCTGTAAGTTTGCCTGAATAGATCACTTCATACTTCTAGCTAAATTATTTTCAGCTGGTGTGCACGGCAACCTATAACGGTGGTTTGTATCTTACATAGAATACATAGAAAATAGAAATCAAGCAGTAGTTTTAGGAGGCTTCACTCCCAAGTAGACTGAAATACCTTCGGGCGTGCCCCAAGGCTCTATCCTGGGCCCACCACTATTTATCATTTTTATTATGGATATTCATTATTGTTTTATAAAGTCTAAAATTATTTTATTCTTTTAAATTTTTGTTTTTAACAGTTATACTTATACAGAGTGTTACTAAAAGGTCAAATAATAAAATTACTATGTAGGCCAATAAAAATGACCGTATGATTTTGAATAATAATCTTCCACGGAAAAAACTGTTCTTAGAAATTCGAAAAAAGGCTAATCCTTACTAATATTTGAAAGTTTGTTTGTTAAGCTTTTACGTCTTAACTACTCGACTGATCGTCATTAATTTTGCATACACCTTGTCAAAGGTACGGGAAATCTTCCCGGAAAAAGGTACTGTTCCCGAGGGATCAAGTATTTTAATACTATAGAGGATAGGAATAAATCTTGTGTTCAAAGTCTTTAAAGAAACAACGACACTGAAATAACTCTACTTACCTACTCTGCCTTGCCACGGCAGCAGCACCTTCGGAACGGCACAAACTTCATTAGTTCTGACAATCTTGTTAACCCCGAAATCGGTCAAGTGTAAACCTAGTTGGGACTCTCGTGTTTGTTTTTAGCTTTATAGTTCTCAGAAATCTTGTTGCTTGTAAAATAAAGGAGCTCAGTGGCCCAGTCGGCGTACACATTATTAAATCTTAGTATGGTATTTAAATTAAATCATCATCCTGTCTTTTTAGTCTCCACTGCAGGAGCATGACCCTCTCTGTACTACCGGAGCCATACTTGGCCAGAGCAGACAGAGGATTTGGCCTACACTCTCTTTGCTGGCCAGACGGGTTGGAGAGGTCTCATTGATGTTTATGAACTTTGTTTAGCTTGTATTTTCTAAGTCGCCTCTTACGACCTCTATGGGAAGACTAGGAGTGGTCCTATTCTACTCTGCCGGAAACATTGTGTTATGGAAAGATAATAGAGCCCAAAAATAAGCACGCCAGTAAAAAAGACCTAAGATACTAACCCAAAAGATATAAAAGTTACAAAGTCACATTATTTTGTCTAGGCCTAAACTTTTCTTTACAAGTACAACAGAGGAGTGACGTCAGAACTTTAGCATTTTATACGTTATGAGACTGTTTGCTCGGCAGCTTTGTTAAATATTGCGTTTATGGGAATAACATCATAATAAAAGTTTATGTACATTTTGAAGATTATTGAAATATTAAAGAGACTTTCTGGCCAGTTTTTTTTTATATAATATTATTTCCATCCAATTTGGTAAAAAATCAAAATAAAAAATCTTGAAATTATTATTTAGCTTGATTATATATAATCTAGCTGAATAAACCTCTCCAACCCGTCTGGCCAGCGTGGAGAGTGTAGGCCAAGTCCTCAGGCTGCTCTGGCCAAGTATGGCTCCAGTATTACAGAGAGGGTCGTGCTCCTGTAGTGGAGACTAAAAAGGACCTGATGATGAAGATAATCTATATCTATACTAATATTATAAAGCTGAAGAGTTTGTTTGTTTGTTTGTTTGAACGCGCTAATCTCAGGAACTCCTGGTTCAAATCGGAAAATTCTTTTTGTGTTGGATAGTCCATTTATTGAGGAAGGCTTCAGGCTATAAAACATCACGCTGCGACCAATAGGAGCGAAGCATCAATAAAAAATGTTTTGAAATCGGGGAAAAATTATTCATCTATACTAATTAATCATAATAACAGAAATTGCCGCGGACGAAGTCGCGGGCAACATCTAGTATAAATATATTTTCCAACCAATTTGTACTCAATTAAATTAAAAGTGCTCGTTACAGTATAATTCAGCTAGATGCTTGCATATTAAGAAATTTCGTATTCTACTCTCCGCTCGCGTTTCCGTAGATCTCTCGGGAACAGTGCTTTTTTCGGAATGACACGGTCTCCTAATGTCTTTCTCCGAAACCAGGTAACGTGTATACAAAATTTCATGGAAATATATGTGATCGTTGAGTAGGTAAGGCGTGAAAGATTAACTAAAACAAATAAATAAATAAACATAACATTTAATATTTTATATATAGCAAGCGCTCTCCGGCCGAGCCCCCTAAGCTTTTAGTCGATTTCTGTAACATTAGGGGGATACATTCCAATCTTGATGCAGTCCATTACCACCTCGAGACTGCCAAGCCGGCCTTGCTATTTCTGACCGAGACGCAGATCAGTAATCCATCAGACCTGTCATACCTGTATTACCCAGGCTATGTCCTGGAGGCCAAATTCCACCCCCACGCGGGCGTGTGCATGTATGTCAGGGATGAGATCTGTTGTCGGCGTCTCCATGACTTGGAAGTTCCGCATTTTTCTGTTTTGTGGGTTCATGTAGATACTGGCCTTGATCATATTGTTTACGCCAGTGTCTACCGTTCGCATAGCGGAGACTCTGAGACAACTCGGCTCATGGAATATCTCAGCGATGCTGCAGATAAGGTCCAGCAACGTTTTCCATCTGCGCAGTTGGTGTTTCTGGGGGATTTTAACGCCCACCACGGAGAGTGGCTGTACCCGTACCGGGACACCGACCATGCTGGGAGAGAAACCTATAAGTTTGCATTGACTTACGGTCTCTCCCAACTTGTCAACGAGTCGACGCGCATTCCTGACGTTGCTGGCCACACTGCGTATTGCCTGGACCTTCTGCTGACAACCGATCCTGACAGGCATTCGGTGTCCGTATCACCACCGCTCGGGACATCGGATCACTGTGTGGTGAAATCTGTATCGCACTACTCGCTTCCTGACACCAGCCCCAAAGGCACCAGGCGAGTATGGCGATACAAGTCGGCAGATTGGGATGAGATGCGACATTTTTTCGCATCTTATCCTTGGCGGCAGGTTTGCTTCTCTTCTAGGGATCCATCATGCTGCGCTGATGCTGTCTCGAGTGTGATATGTAAGGCAATGGAGTATTTTATTCCTTTTGCTGACGTATCCCTTGAAAACAAAGCTCGCCCATGGTTCAATGCTCAGTGCCTCTTAGCTGAAAGGCGTAAGCGGGAAGCATATTTGTCCTGGGCTGATGCCCGCAGAATCAAAGCTGATGATCTTCAAGACAGAAAGAGAGTGTATAACGCTGCTACCAAGTCCTGCAAAAAGGTGTTCAGAAGAGCTCGTTTCGACCACGTTGGCCGTATTGGAGACAAGATAGCTTCCTGTCCCTCAGGAAGTAAAGCCTTCTGGTCTCTAGCCAAGTCAGTGGAGATGAACTTCTGTCGCCCATCGCTGCCACCATTGCAGAAACCTGACGGTTCTCTGGCCCATGGTGCAAAAGAGAAAGCAGACTTGTTTGCCAATCTATTTGCAGATAATTCGCGTCTAGATAGTAGCAATAAAAGCCCACCCCAGTTACCTTCGTTCGGCCCCAAGATGCGGGCCGCTCAAATCCACCAAAAAGAGGTACTTAAATGCATACTAAACCTAGACGTGAATAAGGCTAGTGGACCCGATGGTATTCCAGCAGTGGTTCTGAAGCGCTGCGCACCCGAGTTGTCCCCTGTACTGACACGCCTCTATAGACTTTCTCTAGAGACTGGCAAAGTCCCAAGATCTTGGAAGCTTGCCAATGTACAACCAGTACCTAAAAAGGGAAGTCGCTCCGACCCGGCCAATTATCGACCTGTTGCGATCACCTCCATATTGTGCAAGATTATGGAGCGTGTATTGAACAATCGTCTCCTGGCATACCTGGAAACCAACGAGCTCCTTAGTGACAACCAATATGGTTTTCGCAAGGGTCGCTCAACCGGTGACCTACTGGTATATGCCACTCACTTATGGAGCGAAGCCTTGGAGGGTCACGGTGAGGTTGCTGTTTCACTAGATATATCCAAGGCTTTTGACCGGGTCTGGCACGAAGCTATCCTCAGTAAGCTTCCAGCGTATGGTTTACCAGAGGACCTTTGCAACTGGATATCCGATTTCCTGAGGGAACGGTCGATTCGAGTGGTTATGGATGGCTGCTCTTCCGACCTAATGGCTATTAATGCCGGGGTACCTCAGGGATCTGTTCTCTCTGCAACCTTGTTCTTGCTGCACATTAATGACCTTCTTAAATCTGGCATTATTGGCTATGCTGATGACAGCACCGTTGTAGAGAGTTATACATCTAGTGCCAGTGCAAGTCCACAAGAAGTCCAGTCTCTTAGAGAATTTATGATTGAACGGGTTAACTCGAAATTACAGAGGGTGTCCGATTGGGGAGACGCCAATCTTGTTAAGTTTAACCCGTCCAAAACACAGGCGTGTCTCTTTTCTGCAAAAAAGAGTGCTTTCCCACTTGCACCCACTTTCCAGGGTGTTTCCTTGCCGTTAGTTGACCACCTTGGGCTTTTAGGCATGACAGTCACGTCCAAACTAAGCTTCGGCCAACAGATTGAGTCGATGGCACTAACTGCTTCCAAGAAGTTGGGCATCATCTCAAAGGTTCGGCGGTACTTCAGCTCTGAACGGCTGCTCAATCTCTATACAGCCCAGGTTCGCTCTTGCATGGAGTACTGCAGTCACCTTTGGGATGGCTCAGCGAAATACCAACTTGAAGCATTGGACTCTGTTGACCGAAGAGCCCGCAGGCTCATAAACAACGACGTGGTCTCAAATAGGAAATTGCAATCCCTGGAGCATCGCCGTAAAGTCGCTTGCCTATCGGTATTTTATAGGATCCATTTTGGAGAGTGTGCGAAAGCGCTCTTTGAGCTAGTTGAACCCTCACCATTCCTCCATCGGACTACGAGGCGCAGACTGAAATTTCACCCTTTTATCGTTGGAATACCAAAGAGTCGAACTAAACGCTTTGACAGTTCCTTTTTGGTTCGAGTAGCTAAGGTGTGGAATGAACTGCCTGCGTCTATATTCCCAAACAAGTACAGTCCCGGGACATTCAAAAGTAGAATAAATGGGTATCTCTTGGATAGGCATGTAACATCCTCGTCTTCATCGTCACTTACCATCAGGTGAGATGGGAGACAAATGCCTAATTCAAATTTTGTAAAAAAAAAAAAAAAAAATATTTTATATAAGGTCAATTTATATTAAGCGCAAATATTTTAAGAGCTGGCTAATTCATAAGCACCAAAATGCTTTAGTATCAAATCAAAAAAATCGACACGCTTGTAGAGATATCTTGATCATTAAGAAAAACCACTTGCTTCTTTATTGCTTAAATTCAAGGGTTTCTTATATCAGAGAACACACTGTGAGGACCCGATGTGGTAGTGGGTTTGAGCATTATTGGCGCTTATGTATGTTAAACAACCCCAGGCGCGGCCCGAACTAGGATAGTTGACTGTAAGTGGCATAAAAATATCTCGAGCTCCTCTCTGCTGAGGCACGTTAAGCCGTTGGTCCCAGCTGTCGTCAATAATGACAGTCGTTAAGCCTTGTCAGATGCCTTTCGGCAGCTTGAAAAAATCTGACACCAGCGTTGGGCACTTATACATATGAAAACAAACAAACGGCAGCAGTGAATAAATAAAGAATATAATTACAAAAGTTTAAAGCTCTCCTTTTTTATATATTCTCTGCCTATACCTATATGATAGTTATTCTTTCGCCTTGAAACTTTGTTATTTTTCATCGATTTGCTACCTGCTCAATGCCAAGGATGTCCATCCTTATAATTATAGAAAAGTAAGTAGTAGGTATGTCAGCTATATAGCCTAGGTGACCTTGCCATACAGGAAGACATAGCAAGATCGCCATGCGCTACGGTACATCCATAGTAGTTCTCTTCAAAGGTCTACCAAATTAATAAACCAACCTTGCAGTTTTATATTTCGAAAAAATGAGATAACAAACTTAAAACAACCTTGATATATATCCTTGTTTTTGGAATTTGGTAAAAAGTAATACTGGCAGTTGAGAGGAATAAAAAATAAAGATGCGATGCATATGAACATTAAATTATTTAAAAAGGAGTTCTTGGCGGGAATTTCGACGGACTGCACGGTTTTTGTTTTGGATTGTTTTGCAAATTGTTTATAACGTGAAATTGGTGTAATTTGGTTTATAGATGGCCATGTTATTGAACAATGTGTGGAACAACTAAAATAAAGTGTCATGGTGCGGCTGTAGTGGAATTTACTTACTGGTGTTTGCTCGCCTTACTGCGTCGTTTATGATCAAACCAGTGGATTCGTGGGAGTTGTCGCCAGGTGCTCCGTAGAGTCAGGCAAAATGAATTCATCATCATTTCGTTGATACACAAGAATAACTCGAAGAATAACTAGACACTGGCTAAAATAAGCCTCTAAATAAAGTTTGATAACCAAATAAAAGAAAAAAAAGACATTTGAAAAAGGAATGCGTAAGTAATAGCTTACAGCGTCCCATCCCATTATTACAACGTAGGACTCGTTTTACCTTTGCCTTGACGATTTCGTTTTCCATCAATTTACCACTTCGCTGCTCCCATTGAAGGCTTTCTGTCGTGATCATTATACAGAAAATAAAAGGTCCTGCCCTGTAGCGAATATGTAGCTAGGCACTTTGAATTGCAGATCCAATTGCGGACTTTTCGTAATAAACTTGCTTTTCCTGCTTTTGACTTTTTTAGGGTTCAGTACCCAAAGGTCAAAAACGGGACCCTATTAATATGGCTCCGCTGTCCGTCCGTCTGTCACCAGGCTGTATCTCATGAACCGTTAATTAGACAGTTAATTTTTTTACAGATGATGTATTTCAGTTGCGCCGCTCTATCAACAAATACAAAAAACAGAATAAAATAAATATTTGAGAGGCAACCGTGTTTTTTGCTCGATATTAATAACGTCAATAGGTAGAAGCTTGAAATATTCGGAGGGAGGATGAACCGCCGGTTCTCTCGCTCACCGAACGAAGCATAGAAGCGGTAAAGCTTCTACTCAAACCTAGATTTTCTGTGAGAGTGTGGTTCTTCGCCGGACGAGCCGGCCCATTCATGCTACTAGCAAAAATGAAATTTGTCGCTAACGTGGCTCTACCACACACAACTGTTACCATGACTGTGTTAGAAGTAACTAAAAAAAATTGTTGTCTGTATTGTCGGTTTACAGACGATAATTTTACGTGATAACGGTGGAAAAGAGATAGATACGTTACAATTCCAATTCAATTCATTTATTGCTCTTACACATTGTACAGGTAAAATACACTTTAAATTACTACAGTCGCTTTTTAAATTGTAGGTACAACATGAACCCTGTAGGGGCATCGCAAAATAGTTCTGGAACAAGCCGAACGCTTAGGCCGATCGTGTCTCTATATGGCTTGTTCCGCGGTATCGCTTACACACGGAACATAACACATTTTTACGCGTGCAGCTGGCGTTCATCAATTTATAAGACGTTATCACGTAAAAAAATTAAAAACATCTGCAGTCATGTACTACTAATTGATAGAAACGAAAAATTAATATGAAACAGCAATATCGTTCGATCGTTTTGTAATAGTTTTCATTTCAGTCGTCGGTATTAGTGTGAGATGGAAATAGCCCATGCTATTCTTCCTACATTTTCTGGCCTAACTACTCATCATCATTTTGTGTAAGTGACATGGTCACTCAACCATGCACTGCACACTCTGGTGTTAGAGTTCTTCGGTACCACCTCTCGGCCTCTGACGTGGCAGCCGGGACCAACGAAGCCTTCCGAAGCGCGGAATCTCTTTTATATCAGACAATCAGTTGATTCAAACTTGCAATGCCCTAACTAAACTGGAAACAACTAAACAAAGTAATTCCCTTGGGAATCGAATCCACGACCCCCGGGTCTACAGGCAAACGCCTTAACCACTGAACTACAGATGGAGGCAGTTAACTACTACTGTAAGCCATAGAAGCCATTGCTTCTGCGTGGTTCTGTAACTAGTAGTAGTTACTGGTCTGGGAAAAAATAATAAAATAGAATGTACCAGCTGCCTCTCTCCCCGCCGTAAAAGCCAATCGAACAATTGGGCGAAAATACGAGGAATTATTTTACATAGTAGGTGAATGCGGCACCCATAATTATTTTGATTTCGTTTTATACCCCAAAATGATAACATGTTAATCATTTTGGCTTTCAGGTCTTAAAGACCTGGTAACTGTTTACCCCGCAAGGGGAAAAGACGTGATAGTATGTATGTAATATTCTTCTAGACATGTTCAGTGATTTTCTGTGACTTCGACAATCTTTTACATAAAGCAAAGTTTAACTTTCAGTGTACACGTGTCTCGTAAACCTCGTCCTTGAAAGAAATAGTACCTACCGTGCGTAATTACGATACAAATACGACCTCCTTGACGTACATACATATTAATTACGCCTAAATCTCGATCAGCTTTCCTATAATTAATGCAAATTAGAATTATATGTAATAGCAACACAGAAACTTGTTATTTAATTAGTTGTTATTGGCTAATTCGGCAACCAATAGTTAGACGTACCGTGTTATTACAGACATGAAAAAATATCCTATATACAGACTCAACGTAGACATTTTTCTACATCTTCACTAATATAATAAACAGGAAAGATTTGATTGTTTGTTTGCATTGAATAGGCTCCGAAACTACTCGACCTATTTGTAAAATTCTTTCACCATTAGAATTTCACATTATCCCTGATGAACATAGGCTATAGAATATTATCAAAAAAGTTTCGGATCCGTCTAAAAACTTCGATAATGTAACAAGGTGCGAAAAAAATTAAAAATATAAAAACATACCTATATCTACCCGTGTGAAGCCAGGGGTGGGCCGTTAATTTTCATTTAAACTGAAAAAAGCAAAACCTTTACTATGACAACGTAAATTGCAAAGAACTGCGGTACACATATTTAGTTAAATTGTTAATTTTTATTTTTGTTGTGTCTTACTTCCTTGTCAAGAGACATCATCATCATCATCTTTATTTTAAATTAACTGCCCCGTGTTTCCGAGGTTAAGGCGTTTGCCTGTAGACCCGGGGATCGTGGTTTTGAATCCCACGAGCGGGAAGCATACTTTGTTTACTTGTTTCCAGTTTGGTTAGGACATTGCAGGTTTGAATCACTTGATTGTCTGATAATAAAGATGATTCCGCGCTTCGGAAGGCTTCGTTGGTCCCAGCTGCCATCTGGTAGTCGTTAAAAAGGAACCACGTCAGAGGCTGAGAGGCGGTTCCGAAGAACTCTGACACCAGGGTGTGCATGGTTGATTGACCGTGTCACCTACACGAAATGATGATGATCAAGAGACAAAGAAATGTTGGAAATGTTGCTCCCGTGTCTCAACGACCTAGGTCGTACGGAGACTTAAGGCCGCTGATTCAAACCCCGCCCGCGTGGATATCTTTCACCATAATTTATTTCTTAACTAGCAATCCGCCAAACGCATATAAACCCTTCTAGTGAGTCATTCTATCTATATAAAAAAAAACTGCATCAAAATCCGCTGCGTAGTTTTCAGACACATAGCGGAAAGCGACTTTGTTTTAAAATATGTAGTTATATATTTCATAAACAATATAGTATTCTCATTAAAGCATACTATATTGTTTATGTGGGTACGGTTCTCCAAGGGGGTTCGCTCATCGAGTGTTGAGAGCTCTCAGATGAGCCGCAAGGTCGTCAGACAATAGCCCTCCGCTGTCGACGAACTGAGAGGTCTTGAGACACTTAAATGTGGTGTACTTGCCTACCTAGCAAAAATTTGCGACATTTTCATAAACAATTTTATTGCAAATATTTGTTTTTTTTTTTCATTTTTGTTACAAGCTTTTATCATGGTCCTATATGAAAACCCTTGTTCAATTTGAGTGATTTTTTAATTATTGATAAATTTTAATTAGAGCCTAAATTGAAATTGCCTTCTTATAAGTATCATTTACATGGGTACACCAATAGTTTAATTGATGCTATTGAATACAATTGCTCCCTGTATAAGTAAAATATGAAGTTCCTTTGGGCTTTCGCTACACCTAATACGTTTATGTATAAGGAAGGGACCAGTGGCGTAGCCATAGAGCTAGTCCGGGGCTATATGGCTAGCAGAACAGCCACGTTTTGAATTGCGGTATAAGCGGCTACGATATTCGATATACACTGACGTAAGCAGTATCTAGCGAAACGAACGCGCAATTTCACGATTCTGATGTTGTGTGTGACACGTGTGTACAATAATTTTCACTCTTAATGATGACTCTTCTGAACCACGTCAGAGGCCGAGAGGCGGTTCCGAAGAACTCTGACACCAGGGTGTGCATGGTCTATTGACCGTGACACCTACTCGAAATGATGATGATGATGACTCTTAATGATGTAACCATTCCATTTGTATTCTTCCATGCTGGTCTGGGAGAAAAGAAAAAGCGTAGAAAGTACCAACTCCTTTACTTCCCGCGCAGATCGTACAAGCCGATCGAGGGAATGGGCGAAAAGCTAAGGAATTATGTCAATAAGCAACCCATCAATATTGATTTCATTTTCTACCTATCGCGCCCTTCAACATGCTTATGGTGTGGTACGTCTTATAGACCTGGGCTCTGTCTATCCCGCAAGGGAAAAAGACGAGTTACTTTACTATGTATGATACTATTTCATTTGTAAAAAAACCGGCCAAGTGCGAGTCGAACTCGCGTACGATGGGTTCCGTACCGTTATCTATAAAAACGGCAAAAAAATCATGTCTGTTGTATGGGAGCCCCCCTTTAATAATAATATTATTTTTATTTAATTATTAATTTTTAAAATTTATATATAACTAAATATTCTGTGAATGTTTAAAGCGTCTACCTATTGCCGTTATCAATATCGAGCAAAAACAAGCAAAAAAAATCACTTGTGTTGTATAGGAGCCCCTTAAATATTTATTTAATTCTATTTTTTAGTATTTGTTGTTATAGCGGCAACAAAAATACATCATCTGTGAAAATTTCAACTGCCTAACCATCACGGTTCATGAGATACAGCCTGGTGACAGTGACTGACGGACAAACAGACGGACAGCGGAGCGACATTAATAGGGTCCCGTTTTTACCCTTCGGGTACGGAACCCTTAAATAGATGTAGATCTATCTGGAAGAATATTTGAAATTTCAATTTTAGGGAGGGATACGAAACCCATATCTCCGCTGTCTACACCCCTGAAGGGACCCGTGGAAACTATTGTTACAGTAACTGTGAGTGAAGCCTGTCAGTCCCTTTTAGGAAGCACGTTAGTCCCGCGTAGGGCTTTCAGAAAGGAAATAAATTTAACTCTCCATTTTGTTCCCTTAAGGATATAAGAATATTATATTAGGTAAAGGGAGAAGTTTTTTCGTATTTTTTAAGTTGTAGTACATGTATGGTGCCAGACTTGGTGTTAGGCCCAACACCATACATGAAGAGATGTTGTAGGCCCAACACCATACATGAAGGGGTCTGTAATTTTTTTTCGAAAGTAAGTTGTTCGATTAACCTTAAGTCGACTGAACGATTCATCGAATTAAACTTTCGCCGAAATAATCTTATGTCGACGAACGCTGTTCCGAGTGAACGATTTATCGAATATTTATTGATCGAAGGACTGCTCTTTCGAAATAATTTTAACTTTGTGATTGACTTTCCATAAATATCTTCGTTTTCCTCTTCTTACCTCTCTGGTGACCTTTTCGTCAAGGCGTGGTGGCTTTATAAAAATAAGTATGATTCATTATCTTTGGTTGTTTCCACTTTGGTTAGGACATTGCAGGCTTGTATCATCTGATTGTCTGATAATAAAGATGATTCCGTGCTTCGGAAGGCACGTAAAAGCCGTTGCCATTTGGTGGTCGTTAAAAGAACCACGTCAGAGGCCGAGAGGCGGTTCTGAAAAACTCTGACATCATAGGTGTGCATGGTCGATTGACCGTGTCACCTACACGAAATGATGATGATGGTGTATATAAACATATTAATTCAAAGGCTCAAATACATACACATAAAAGCACAGAACATTTTTCTTTACCTAAAAACTAGCTGTTCGCGACTTCGTCCACGTTAAGTACCCTTTTCGTAGCACTATCTACAACTATGAAAAATTTAATGATGATTGGTTCCACAGATAGAACGTGAAAGCGTAGCAAATATACAAACTCTCTCAAATATATGTATATCTATATATATAAAAGCGAAAATAACTCACTCACTCATCACGAAATCTCGAAAACTACTTAGCCAATGAAGATGAAATTTGGCAGGAAGGTAGATTTCAACTAGAAGACGTCCGCTAAGAAAGGATTTTTGGAAATTCCATCCCTAAGAAGGTGAAATAGGGGTTGCCAAGTTGTATAAAACGTCGTAATAAAAAAAAAAAACAGAACTTAAAACATGGTCACTTCAATATTATTGTGACTTTTTATCAAATAAGTAGATAAAAAAAACACTTCAGAAAAATATCATAATTTATATGAAATAATCAGCAAAAAAAACCTTATAAAAATATCATAATTCACATGAAATAATCAGTAAAAGAAAACTTCCGAAAAATTTCATAATTCAAATGAAATAACTGACTCATCTTGAGCCCTAATTTTTTCTACAGTCAACTCATTATTTTTTTGTTCCTTTTCCATCTCCGCTATGGTTTTGAATAGATTCCAGGCAGGCGGTGATGCCAGGATTCAACAGCGTTCTGGGAATTAGGCGTGTCTGCTTCCAAATGATCCTGGATAGACCATGTTTCAGTTTGTTTTCACATTCAGTTCATTGTTTTAAGTAACAAAACTGAAAATTGTTATAATATTTTTCTTGAGATAGTTACGCGACATGCTATTAATGAATATAGTCTGGACTTAAATCCTCAATATGTGTTGACAGATTTCGAGATTGCTGCTACAAAAACACTTAAAAGAGTATTTCAGGATTGTAGTTAAAAGTATTGTTATTTTCATCTTCGCCAATCAATTTGGAAACATATCCAACAAAGCGGACACAATAATATTGAAGTGACCATGTTTTAAGTTCTGTTTTTTTTTTTAATTACGGCGTTTTATTCAACTTGGCAACCCCTATTTCACCTCTTAGGGATGGAATTTCCAAAAATCCTTTCTTAGCGGAAGTCTTCTAGTTGAAATCTACCTTCCTGCCAAATTTCATCTTCATTGGCTAAGTAGTTTTCGAGATTTCGTGATGAGTGAGTGAGTTATTTTCGCTTTTATATATATAGATATACAAATATTTGAGAGAGTTTGTATATTTGCTACGCTTTCACGTCCTATCTGTGGAACCAATCATCATTAAATTTTTCATAGTTGTAGATAGTGCTACGAAAAGGGTACTTAACGTGGACGAAGTTGCGAACAGCTAGTTTTTAGGTAAAGAAAAATGTTCTGTGCTTTTATGTGTATGTATTTGAGCCTTCGAATTAATATGTTTATATACACCATCATCATCATTTCGTGTAGGTGACACGGTCAATCGACCATGCACACCTATGATGTCAGAGTTCTTCAGAACCGCCTCTCGGCCTCTGACGTGGTTCTTTTAACGACCACCAAATGGTAGCCGGGACCAACGGCTTTTACGTGCCTTCCGAAGCACGGAATTATCTTTATTGTCAGACAATCAGATGATACAAGCCTGCAATGTCCTAACCAAAGTGGAAACAACCAAAGATAATGAATCATACTTATTTTTATAAAGCCACCACGCCTTGACGAAAAGGTCACCAGAAAGGTAAGAAGAGGAAAACGAAGATATTTATGGAAAGTTAATCAAAAAGTTAAAATTATTTCGAAAGAGCAGTCCTTCGATCAATAAATATTCGATAAATCGTTCACTCGGAACAGCGTTCGTCGACATAAGATTATTTCGGCGAAAGTTTAATTCGATGAATCGTTCAGTCGACTTAAGGTTAATCGAACAACTTACTTTCGAAAAAAAATTACGGACCCCATTTTGACGAATCGAATACAAACGCATGTTCCACAAAATTATGTAAATTGAAATTGTCTTTATAGATGTTATCATGAAATCAGAAAAGATAAAAATATAAAATACCAGCTTTCGCCCGCGGCTCCGTCCCCGTCAATGTCAATCCCTCGGAAACAGTACTTTTTCCCGGAATAAAATGTACCCTATGTCCTTCTCCATACCCCAGATAACGTATATGCAAAATGTCATGATCATCGGTTTAGTAGTTCCAGCTTGAAAGCGTAACACACAAATAAACTCACTTTCGCATTTATAATATTAGTTAGGATCATACAAAGCCCTTCAGGAAAGAAGGCGACCAATACTGTTGAAAAAAGTTTCTTTCGGCGTCTTCTCTGCAGTGGTTAGTTCCGAAACGCTAGTAGTTTGTAGCTTTTGAATAATAATTAATAATTGACAGAGCGAGCGAAGCGTCTCAGTTTCCACTGGCCCAAAATTCTTTTGTCCGTCTGTCTGTCTGTCTGTCTGTTCTCGCCTACAGGGCGCATTTCTCAACCGATTCTCATGAAATTTTGTGAACAGGTTCGGTAATTATATAGAATTTTTTAGTCGTGCCAGATTTTCGAAATTTTAATAATGGCGGATATTTGGGGTTCCGAAACTTAAAAGAACTCATAGCACAGCTATTTGGAAAAAAAATCAAAAATGTCATTAGACTTTTTTGTTATTCTCATTAAGACGCAACTTTTTTGTCTGAACAACTTTTTTATACGATAAACTTGAACGTGTTTACAGTCGTGCAATTTGCCCAAAAGTTGTCTGAAATCGATTTTCTGTATATTTATGAAAGAAGTTGAAGTACGTGAAGTGGGAGAGGGAGTGAAATTGAACAACTTTCCCTAAGGAACAAAAATCAAAATAAGAAAAATATTTTTTGGCTTAAAGTATGATACTGCGTATTACTTTTATAATTGAAAACACTGAATAAACTTAGAATCCTGAAATAAAAATTAAAAATAAATAAAAAAGATTCACATGCTATCTTGTGACTTGAACTCAGGGCTTATAGCCGGCCACTTCTTAAGGTAAAGTTCGCATGTTTATCTGCCATAATAGTTGAAAATTTGCGTCCTATTAAAATTTTTACTAATTGGTAACATAACAACTATGAAACCGGGTACTTAAACTTTGCCTCCCATTCACCCACGCCAAGTTCGCTATTCCGATATTTCCGATCTTGAAGAGGATCACTCCAACTTAGTTAATGTGTACAAAAGCATACTAAACATGGTGCTCAAGGGCCTTGTTTCCATACAAGAGTAGTCCCCTGATTCCGCACCGGATAGTACCAATAGAGTAATGATTTTTTACTTATAAAATCCGTATGTAAAATTTTTTGATTATTGAATTATTTAAAGAGATATGAACCTTCAAAAACATGAAAAATTGGTACGAATTTCCGTTTGGGCAAAACAAATTTGGGCAATTATATAAGAAAAAGAAACGCAGAAACACAGCCATAGCTTATTTTATATTTTTAATGTAAAAAGAAATTAAATCGGTTAAGTTTTGGAAAAGAAATCAGAGGACTACGAAGCGTTAATTTTGTGTACTTTTTATAGGTATTTTCCGGCCGAGCTGCAGTTATCTCTATCGCACTCTGCGGGGTTTGTTTGGGCACGCGGCGCGACAGCAATAGATATTATAAATATCTATTTTTCAATTCTCTCGAGCTTAGTGTTTCCTCTTAAAAAAAGGGTCTGGTCGGGTCTTCTGGTAAGGGAATGTAGGTTTAAATTTCCGTTTCCTCTGGTACCTAATTAAGAGCAGCGGGGATTGGGAAATAGTAACTGAAGGAAATCATCCTTTAGCCAATTACGAGTAGCATATCAGTAACAGATATATTTTAGAGCACTGAAGGGCAAATGTGGATGTTGATTGTAAGGGCTCGCGAGGTCTACTGTTCTCGCAGAACCACTAGTTTTAAAAATTAAAGTATTATTTAAAATGTGAATTGACGTGAAAGGTGCCAGAAAAGGCCTATTTTCTGAATAAATCGTTAAATCTTTTAAAAAGAATATGAAATGGTAAAAGATATTTCCCTTTTTTAAACTTCTTTCAGCCAATTAAATTAGAAAATTTCCTCAACCCCTAAATCTAATACTTTTATTTTTATTACCTACAAAAGGAGTCAAACTACGAGTATAAGTCTTGAGTTTTGGAATAAATGTTACCCCGGTTTCCCCTGAGGATGACAGCACTCTGTATAATGATATTCCAGGCACCTAGTGTAAGTACGTTTGTTCCCGGCCTCAATAAAATATGGCAACCGGAGATTATGTTACAAAACAAACATTAGTACTTTCTTTTAAAGCAAATCGAAACGTAAAAGATATTCCCTCTATTTTTTTTTTGACATAAGACGGCAAACGTGCGGTGATCACTTACCATTAAGTAAACCGCTTGTTCATTTAATGGTCAGTAATCACAGCTGCCCATGTTGACCGTCGTCCCAACGCGATTTTCTGATATATAAGATAGTGTTTGGGGACTATAACATATGGATGGGCACTTCATTAGTAAACATAAATATTATATTTCTTACATCTGGTTAGAAAGCTTATAGATGTTAGAAAAGTATTAAAACTTTGTTAAAAAAATTAAAATTCATTATACGTAAGTATGGAAACGTGCCTATTATATATTATTTTTATGTTCTTATTTTAATTTTGTAATAATTTTAATGGCAATATTGTACGTCCAACCAAGGACAGGACATGGTGAGATTGACAATCTATAAAGTGTTACCGATTTATACCTATGTTTCACAATAAAGATATTTGTATTTGTACAACAAAATATTGTTTACGTCAATTTACTTAAAGCTAAGTTTAGAGCCGCTTCCAAGGCGGAAGGCAAAAATATATTATACGAGTAGGTATCTAGAGTTCGTTGACATAATCATTTAGTTGTTTACAAGTTGTTTGTTGGGGGCAAACACGTCTAGCCTCATTACAGGATTCAGGGCAATATTAAGGCTTTCTTATGGCTTTTGTCATTTGGTGCCGTTAGAAAAATTATGATGAGACTCGAATTATCACATTTACTTGGTACTTTTCATTTCGGGTTAAGTATCATTATGTGTAAGAGAAGTATATTTATAAGAGCCGACGGAAGAGATATGAACATGACGGTTAGTGTCATCACTGCCATTACCTGATGGTAATGGCAGTGATGACACTATCAGCTGGCAGCGTATGCTCTATGTACTGATGTACAGAGAGCATACGCTGCCAGCTGATGACGTCTTACAAATCGATGAACCGGCATGAAAAAGTGTCATGTTCCGTGTGCAAGGGAGAGCGCGGTCGGCCTCAGCGATCGGCTTGTGATGCATCTATCTCTCTGCCACCAAAATATCTAAATCTAAAAAAAAATTGGTCGTCCGTAAAGTCGGTTTACGGACGACCAATTTCTTTTTAAAAGACTACTACTCTACTACTTTTGCTATTTCACCGGGCATTTGAGGCGAGGACTATACACTCAACCTTTATACGACAACAGCACGATTCAGTCACGACGACGAGGAGGGACGATCCTCGGCTTTGGACGTTGCCTGTGTACGCTAGGCTTGGGCAGCAAATTGCAGTGGATTTTTATTGCGAACACGGTGAAATAAAGTTATCCGAGGAAGATTAAAAAATATAATTTACTTATTTTACTTACAATGTATGTATGTAACTATGTTTGTCTCGATGGAATCTTGCAACTAAATTTTTTTTGCAGATATCTTCCGCCGAATGATCTGAAATATTGTATACTCGTTTAATTTGGATGACAATGCATGGTAAGAACTTACTATATAGATGGGTAAGCTATGTGACTTCATTCTAAATCAAACATGGCGGAACACCTAAAATGGCGGACTAGCTATTTTTGATGCACTTTGACAATATGGATATCAAATGAAGAGGCTCGCTGAAAATAACTCGACACATAAAGTGACGTACAAAAAAGCTTTTTAAAAAGTTTTTACTTATTAATAATCAACCATGAAGATTTCATTAGGCGACCCACTCACCACTATATAAATAATAACAACATCATCATCATCACCATCAGATCTTTTTAGTCTCCACTGCAGAAGCGTTACCCTCTCTGTACTATCAGATAAACCATACTTGACCAGAGCAGACAGAGGATTCGGCCTACACTCTCCTCGTTGGCCAGACGGGTTGGAGAGGTCTAATTGATGTTCATGAGCTTTGTTTTCGCTTGCATTTTCTAAGTCTCTTACGACATCCATGGGAAGGCTTGGAGTGGTCCTATTCTACTCTGCCGGAAACCACACGGCTATAACAACATATTTGTATATAAATAAACAAATAGGTGATAGGTTCTTAAACCACAGCGATTTCTGATAATGTGCGCACGACCTAATTATAGAAAAGTCACGTGTACGGGCGAGATTTGGGCAAGCCCTTCAGGTGAAACCCGACCAAGGCCGGCTCACAATAGGCTTCTTATAGATTATCAGTTTGTGACGTCATCACGGGGTTAATGGTGCCTAATACATTATAGGAGATTTATATTTCCCGCCACATCATCTGCGTAAATAATGTCTTATGCTCTAGGTAAATTAAAAACCGGCCAAGTGCGAGTCGGACTCGCGCACGTAGGGTTCTATACCGTTATTTATAAAAACAGAAAAACATCACGTCTGTTGTATGAGACCTTAATATTATTTTTGCCAGCGAGGAGAGTGTAGGCCAAATCCTCTGTCTGCTCTGGCCAAGTATAGCACCGGTAGTACAGAGAGGGTCATGCTCCTACAGTGGAGACTCAGAAGACCTGATGATGATGATGATGAATATAATGAGGAAAGGGTGTCACCATCAACTGCTTGGCCGGAGGTTGAAGTTTGGCATAGCGTACGCGCGCGGGCTTCCATGCTGTTAGTTTGCCTTTGTCCCATTCGTCCGAGTGAGTAGTATCCCCAACTGCGTCCGTGGCCCAGTGGTTAAGGCGTCTGTAGACCCGGCGGTCGTGGGTTCGATTCCCTCGGGAAGTATACTTTGTTTAGTTGTTTCCAGTTTGGTTAGGACATTATAGGCTTAAATCACCTGATTGTCTGATAATAAAGATGATGACCGTGCTTCGGAAGGCACGTTAAGCCATTGGTCCCGGCTCCCATCTGGTAGTCGTTAAAGGAACAACGTCAGAGACCAAGAGGCGGTTCCGAAGAACTCTGACAGGGTGTGCATGGTCGATTGACCGTGACACCTACTCGAAATGATGATGCTAATGAGCTTCTTCCTTTTGACCGTGTTCAACGTCGTGCCATTCGTATAGTCGACGAAGAGATCCTCGTCGGCCGTCTCGATCATTTGGCTCTGCGTAGGGATGTCGCACCTTTGTGCATTTTTTATCGCATATATCATGGGGTATAACCTAATACCTGCCGCAAAATTTCACTATCATACCACCCGACATAAATTAAAATTTTATCCCTACCACCTGGATAACTGGCACTCAACCACCGTACGTTTTAACAGAAACTTCCTGCCACGTACGACCGAACTGTGGAATGAACTGCCTGCGGCGAAATTCCCGAATCGTTTCTACATTGGAACCTTTAGAAAAACAGTCTATTTTATTGAAAAAAGCCGGTAACGCTCTTGTCACACTCGTGTTGCAGTTGTCTATGGGCAGCGGTGATCGCTTACCATCAGGTAACCCGCTTGCTCGTTTGCCGCCTTATGTCATAAAAAAATAAGAACACAATAAAAAATAATAACATAACATTCACAATTTACCTATGTCAATCGTTTATACTATACAAGCTTTCGCCCGCGGCTCTGCCCGCGTCAATGTCGATCCCTCGGGAACAATACTTTTTCACGGAATAAAATGTACCCATGTCTTTCTCCGTATACCCCAGATAACGTGTATGCAAAATTTCATGATGATCGGTTCAGTATTTACAACGTGAAAGCGTTACAAACAAACAAACTCATTTTCGCATTTATAACATTAGTTAGGATTTAAATGGAAAAACGCTGGCAAAGATAATAGCTCGCATAGGCCTGTTGGCGTTCGTCCAAAAAGCGCAATTTCGTGCCAAAACGTGCCATGAAAATCGTTACAAATAATTAGATTGTTTTGACATGAATGTGAATATACGGGGAAAATGGATGTAGGTACACATTTCACTTTTTGACGTGATAACGTGTTATAAATTGATAAACGGCGGCTGCACGCACGTAAAAATGTCACATTTCGCGTGGAACAAGCCCCCACTACGAGGTATAGCTTACATATATTTTATTTATAGGTACTTTCTAGCTATACAGCATATAAATTTTAAAACAGCTTTTAAATTTAAATGCCGTAAAGCAGTAAGGGTTTTCCGTAAAGTTTTGCTGTTTTATTTATTTATTTCAATTAACTTATTCTAGTTACTTCTACTACTTTTGCTGTTATAACGACTGTCACTACCGTACCCTGGCACAACCATACCCAGTCTACCCTACATGTTCAGATCGTAGAAGATTCGCTCGCGTTTCACGCTCGCTTGGTCAAATAGGCTATAGAATATTTAAAAAAAAGTTAGGAATCCGTATGAAAATTTCGATAATATAACCCTAAGCGTGAAAAAATACAAAAAACAATCCAAATTCCTTATAGATCTACCCGTGCGAAGCCGGGGCGGGCCACTACGTAGAATAGTACCCATAAAGTGACAGAGTTCTTAAAATAATGTTTCTTTCTTTCAGATATAAAGAGAAAATCATAGACTAAAAAAAAATTAAAATCATCAAAAATGTTATCATACCGTATTTTAAATAAAGAACTTATCAATTCTTTTTTCCAATCTCTTTCAAATCAGATATTTGAGAAAAGATTTGCGAATTTAAACACTTTCTGATTGGGTCCCGAGATTAATGATCTTTATTTAGAGGGGACGTTTTTGTTGACTTTGATCTATGATATCACTAACAGCTACAAGATTAAAAAAGATTCAGTGACTTTAGTAATTAACAGAAAAGTTAAGCGAAAAGTTAATTAACTTTTACTTATTTATTTTTTGTGCATCATTCATCTCATCTCATCATTTTCAGTGGCTGTAATAATTATCATTATTACAGCCACATGATTCTTCGTTCTATGGGAGGATATTGCCATACTCACCACGCTTGCCAGGCGGGTTGGCGAGCGCAGTTTCTTTGACTTCTTGTGCTTCCGATGCTGCTGCCCATCGCAAGCATTTTGATAGCAATTTGTTGGATTTGGAAAGGGAATGAAAGGTATTGGGATACTACTCACTCGAATGAATGGGGGAAAAGCAAGTAGCAGCTCGGAAGGCCGGGCGCGCGTACCCGATGCCATACGTGCAACAACCACCAGACAGGCAGTTGAGGTTGACACCTCTGACCAAAACTGACGGCTTCCCATGGCAATAGGGAGTTCTTGGCGGGAATTTCGACGGACTGCACGGTTTTTGTTTTGGATTGTTTTGCAAATTGCTTCTAGTGGACTTTATAATGTGAAATCGGTGTAATTTGGTGTTATAAATGTCCATGTTTATGAACGATGTGTGGAATAACTAAAATGAAGTGTCATGGTGCGGCTGTAGTGAGATTTACTTAGCGGGCTGGTGGTCGCTCGCCTTACTGCTACTGCGTCTATGATCAAACCAGTGGATTCGTGGGAATTGTCGCCAGGGGCTCCATTGAATCACCGAAATGAATTACACCACCATTTCGTTGATAACACGTAGAAAATATGAAGGGCTAAAAGGCACAGAAAGCCAAATGCCGTAAAACAAATATGAAAAAAAAACCTATTCTAATGCACGGGACCTAGTTATCCTTGTCAAAGAGAAATATTATGAAGCCTAATAATTTAAAGCCTTTGTTTCCTATCCAATATATATATATATAGCTATAATAAATTAACTTTGGTATGGAACGTCGAGTCTATAATTCAGTTATAAGGGACATTTATGTCGAAGATGGCAAGCATCGGAACGAGGTATCCAATTATACACAATTAAAATGGTGGGCTAGGGCTGGCCATTTTGTCTTTAAGTTTTGCCGAACCGAAAGTTAGATATTTTAGTATCAGTATATATTTAAGTTTTTTGTCTGTGGTTCCTTCGTGTTTCGAAAGGCACGTTAAGCCGGACTTCAAATCGCGTCTCTTCTTATGAAAATTATCATCATCAGGTTTTTTAGTCTCCACTGCAGGAGCATGACACACAGGAGCGTTGCCGGCCTTTGAAGCAATTGGGAGAAGGACATGGAGGGAGGAAATGGGGGAAGGATGGGCCTCTGGCTCTCTCACTCACCAAATGAAGCATAGAAGCGGTAAAGCTTCTACTCAAACGTCGATTTTCTGTGAGAGTGAGGTACTTCCCCGGACGAGCCGGCCCATTCAAGCTACTAGCAATAATTACTTTTGTCGGTAGCGTGGCTCTATAATGACTATAATAGCTAATAAATTAAGCTGTGGTACTAAATTTATAAGCTATTATAGTCGTATAATCCTTGACGTTTCATACCTAACTAGACCTGCTAGAGTTGTGCTGCAACTGTACACAGATGGCGTTACGTGCTACATTTAACAGAAAATAATACTGCAATAACCATAAAAATTAATTTTTATTTTAACATTTATTCACTTTTTTTAATCTCTTAAATAAATGCCTAATAACAATTATTTCTTCATTACCTATCATATTTACTTACCGATGAAATTATATTTATTTATGTTTCGTATGTTAAGAACCGGAGGCACGACATTTCCTACATTTTTAAAACTATATGTCTCGTGGTTAGTCACTACTAAAATAACACTAAAATAAAATATTTATTTGCATGGAAGGGTTTGCACAATAGGTACAACATATCAAAAAAAATGGTTGTCTGTAACATCGGACGATAATTTTACGTGTTAACGGTTTAAAAAACGGTAAAATTTAATGATTTATAAGTCGTTTTCACCTCAAAATTTACATTGTTATTTTAAAGGAACTATACCTAACTGTTATTGTTCCGAATCGCTAGTAGTTTATCGATTTTATAAATGTAAAAAAAAAATAACATGAAGTTCAAAAAGAGATACATGAGATCCAAATTTGAATAAAATGTTATTTCATTTCTGTTTTCAGATTATATGATGATATTGAGTCTGTTATATATATATAAGCCATAAAAAAATATATCTGTGCTCTTGATATACAACGAACTCGATTGAGCCGCTCAACATTACATAAAAAAAGAAATTCTTACCAGCGAAATCTCTTCGAAAACTATTATTAATTGCCTGTCAGCCCTGGGCCCTTCCCGGACACCGGCCTACCAAAAGTGGGTCATTCTGCTTTCAATACATAATGAACTGCCCAAGTTGCCGAGTAAATATAGGGGGATCAATACATGTTGTCATTTTAAGGAATTGCCCTTGTAAATCACCCTTAGTATTAAGTCACTTCAATCACTTGTTTTAATTGAGGAGCTCGACGGCCCATAATTCATCATCATCATTATCATCAGGTCTTTTTATTCTCCACTGCAGGAGCATGACTCTCTCTGTACTACCGGTGCCATACTTGGCCAGAGCAGACAGAGGATTTGGCCTACACTCTCCTCACTGGCCAGACGGGTTGGAGAGGTCTTATTGATGTTTATGAGCTTTGTTTAGCTTGTATTTCCTAAGTCGCCTCTTACGACCTCCATGGGAAGACTAGGAGTGGTCCTATTCTACTCTGCCGGAAACCACATGGCTAGCAATAATAATTCAATTCAATTAATTTATTTGCTGTTATAGTGGTACAAATAGGTACGTGAAACAGCTCCTCACAATGTTTAGACAATCAATGCAGTCAAAACGAAATAACATCTTTAGGTACAAACAATCCATATCATATCAAATTATTCATTCATGGGGTATTATACTCTGTTTGTTTAGGTATTAAAAACATGTTTGGCGAACTCCGTGGCACAGTGGTAAACACGCCAGCTTGCGACACGAGGGCCACGGATTCGATCCCCGGCCAGGTCAAGATGGAAAATGATCTTTTTTAGATTGGCCTGGGTCTTGGATGTTTATCTATGTATATGTTATAAAATATAGTATCGTTGAGTTAGTATCCCATAACACAAGTCTCGTACTTACTTTTGGGACTAGCTCAATCTGTGTGATTTGTACGTAGGTACAAATTTTATTATTATTTATGTAAACAATCTTAATACGTCTTTTTATTGAAATGTACCTTTAAAAATCTAAATATTTGCATTTTACTTGAATTTCATGAAATTACTTTTACTTTTACATTGAATTGGTAAAGTGTAAAGTTTTTGATTTAAAACATGTACATTTAATAAAAAGACGTATCAAGATTGTTTACATGTTTTTAAATACCTAAACAAACAGAGTATAATAAAATCAACTATTTTTAAATGCGTACCAATTGTTAGCTTTCAACATATCAGCTGCAAGAAGTCCACTGCTGGTCATAGGCCTCCCTCAAGTATTTCTAATACAACCGGTTGAAAGAACCAGCGTCTTCCATCGAACTTGGACAGTTCATCCAACCATCTGGTCGGTGGGTGTCCAACGCTGCGCTTGCCGGTATGTGGTACGATTGTCATCATATGGGATATAATCTTCGATCATTAATACTCTGACAGAGATCAATCATAATTAAACATTATGTACTAAACACGGGTCACTCACGTGCTATTTCGTCGGGATTGCCGACTATAGTTTCGGACCCGAACTGCAGTTCGGGACCCTCCGCCGCGCGTCTCGCACTCGCCTTGAAAATGGGCTCCTGACGAGTCCGAAACTATAGTCGGCAATCCCGACGAAATAGCACGTGAGTGACCCGTTTTTAGTACATAATGACTGTATCTCACGTAAGTTTCAATGACATAATTAAACAACAAAAAGTAAAAGTAATGTAGTTACAAAAAAACTACGAGCAAGGGTGTGTGTGTGCGTGTGTTGCGTGTGTATTGTATGTTTGTATTATATGTTATTGTAGTCCTCTTAATATCTGCACTATGTCATCATACGTCTAGGATTCTAAAAATAAAAAACCTCTCACACGAAGAAGAACATCAAATTCTTCATAAAGCACTTCGTAAAATATCTTATTGATTTATTCAAAATTATTTTTAGTATACATTGCTGCGTTCCTTCAATAATAACATATTGGTTTTGTTAGCACCGCTCCATACAGGGATGCAGTAAGTAACGACAGATTGACAGACAGCAAAATAAATTGCGTTCAGTAGTTTCTATCACTTACATTACGCAGCTGCTTGAAAAATAAATTAATTTACGCATCCTGTTAGATGTATTTATATCTAACTAGCTGTTGCCCGCGACTCCGTCCGCGGAAATTTCTGTTATTATGATTAATTCGTTTTTTACTTAGTATAGATAGTATTCAAAACATTTTTATTGATGCTTCGCTCTTATTGGTCGCAGCGTGATATTTTATAGCCTAAAGCCGTCCTCAATAAATGGACTATCCAACACAAAAAGATTCTTTCAATTTGAACCAGTAGTTCCTAAGACTAGCGCGTTTAAACAAACAAACTATTCAGCTTTATAATATTAGTATAGATATGTTGTCTAGTAAGTCGAGGTTATCGCCAATACCATATATACCGTCATACCAAGACAAGAAATTTCATAAGGGAAGTTCTATTTATGTTTTGACATGAACAGTGGAAGAACTCAAAACCACAATTATAAAGGACTAGCTTTCGCCCGCGGCTCCGCCCGCGTCAATGTCGTTCCTTTGGGAATAGTACTTTTTCCCGGGATAAAAGGTAGCCTATGTCCTTATCCGTACTCCAGAGAACTTGTGTGCAAAATTTCATGATAATCGGTTCAGTAGTTACGGCGTGAAAGCGTAACAAACAAACAAACTCACTTTCGCATTTATAATATTAGTTAGGATACATATTCATAAGGGTTACACATTAAATCTGTCACATATTTTTTCCTGTAACTCTTACTTGGGTATTTTAAACCTGTTTTGCTTTTAACACTTATAAAAGTGTAACAGATATAACGTTTACTGTAACCAACTTGTTAGAGAACTATTTTTACACTTTTCTATGGACGTGTTTACACAGTTCGTATCCATATAGTGATTTCTCAGGCAAGTGTGCGTGATATGCCATTGTAAACCTTATTGGCTGTAACAGTTATAGGCACTAATAAACCGGTATTTTTGAAAACGGATTGAAAGTGTTACCGCAGATACATCTATATGGTTCACATACTCTGCATCCCAGGCGCAGCGCAACTAATGTTTTTAAATTGATATTTATATATTTAATATCGAGCAAAATCAAGCAAAAAAAATCACGTTTGCATAGTATTTGTTGTTTCACAGATGATGTATTTCTGTTGCCGCTATAACAACAAATGCTAAAAAATAGAATAAAATGATTATTTAAGGGGATTATTATTTATTTTATTCTATTTTTTTGTATTTGTTGTTATAACGGCAACAGAAATACTTCATCTGTGAAAATTTCAACTGTCTAACTATCACGGTTCATGAGATACAGCCTGGTGACAGACGGACAGACAGACAGATGGGCAGCGAAGCGACATTAATAGGGTCCCGTTTTTAGCCTTTGGGTACGGAACCCTAAAAACAGTTTTCAAAGCACTTTATTCGGATACCGGTAAAGTCCCTGAACTGATAATGATACCTAATTATGGACAGAGGTGTACTTTAGTTCCTATGAGTTTGTGGGAAAAGTCGTTTTAGTTACAAAAGTTATTAGTTAATGATAAATTAATTCGGGGAAACCGAGGGTTTTGTTTGTGCAATTGCAGACGAAGTCATGATGACGAACAATTATAGGAGATATATCCTGAAGGACGGTACGGTCGACATATGTCGGGCATGCCGCCGTCCCGGTGAGTCACTCAGGCATATTATTTCCGGTTGTTCTCATCTGGCCAACGGTGAGTACTTGCACAGACATAACCTTGTAGCCAGAATTATCCATCAGCAACTCGCTCTTCGATATGGTCTTGTGGAATCCGAGGTACCGTACTATAAGTACACGCCGGCGCCAGTTCTCGAAAATGGTCATGCCACGCTCTACTGGGATCGATCTGTTATTACGGACAGGACTATTCTTGCCAATAAGCCTGATATCGTGTTGACAGATCGATCGACGCGCCAGGCAATGCTCATCGATATCACCATCCCGCATGACGAGAACCTCGTGAAAGCCGAGAAGGACAAGCTCAGCAAGTACCTTGACTTGGCCCACGAGGTGACTGCTATGTGGGATGTGGATTCGACGGTCATTGTCCCGATAGTTGTATCTGCAAACGGCCTTATAGCGAAGAGTCTCGACCAACACCTTAAGAGACTCTCGCTGGATGGCTGGATCAAGGGCCAGATACAGAAGGCAGCACTCTTGGACACGTCACGCATAGTCAGGAGGTTTCTTTCTCTGCAGCCTTAACCGCCGGTAGCTTGAGCCCTGCCCCGCTGCTGACGGCACTCTAGGTTTAGGTTTTTATAATGTTTTTATGTTTTGTAATTTATTTTTATATTTTCACTTTTATATAAATATTGTAAAAGCCTAAATCTAAGAAAGAAATTAAATAAAGAGATAATAATTAAATACATAAATATATAGCAGCCACCATCACAACCCTATAATCAATAAATGTTGTAATGTTAATAAATTGGCGTACATAATGAATGACACTTACGACGATAATAAAAGCATTATTGTCATAGTTCGATACAATAATGACGGGGTTGGAGGTTTTGTTCTGCTATTAGTTGTACGGCAGACACATGTACCTATAATAAATCGATACCAGCTCATTTTACATCGGTAAACATGGAAAATAATTATTTTGTGTCCTATTACTGCCTACTTAATATCATGCATGAATTATACTGTATTATAAAAACAGACTAAATTAACAATAAAATGTCTATTAACTATAAATTTTCCACTGAAATCCTAGACAAGTAAGTAACTTTATTCTGTCGACACAGGGAATATTACAGATATGTACATGGATGACGTCATTGCCCCTCCTTCGCGTGTCCAAACCTCGACCAAGCGTCAAGGTTGGCCGCGACTACTGTCAGTCCGCGCGCGTCTGTGGCTGCAGCCGCAAGGGTACAAAAACTAAAAATAAATGCCTCGCTGCGTGATAATTGAATGCAATATTCAAAACTTGCAAGCACCCAAAGGCAAGGACATATTTCCTATCAGACTTTCTAACAGTAGGTGTTAAAAAGTCGGCTCGCTTGGTTTTCACACAAACACTACGTGATACTTGCGTCATCTTTGTACATCTATATATATAGGAAATATCATAGTATTCATAGTCATAGCATTTGCATTCAGGATGCACATATCTGTCTCCGGGAGTCCACTTGTGCAGCCAAGTGCATAGATTAGATTGCACACATATTGCTCTGTGAGTGCGGGAGCACCAAAGATTTATTCAGAAAATAGGCCTTTTCAGGCACTTTTTCACGTCATATCACATTTTAAATATATTATACTAGCTTTCGCCCGCGGCCTCGCCCGCGTCAATGTCGATCCCTCGGGATTGGTACTTTTTCCCGGGATAAAAGGTAGCCTATGTCCTTCTCCGTACTCCAGAGAACTTGTATGCAAAATTTCATGATGATCGGTTCAGTAGTTACGGCGTGAAAGCGTAACAAACAAACAAACAAATAAACAAACAAACAAACTCACTTTCGCATTTATAATATTAGTAAGAATTAAAATTATTAATTACTACCTTTCGCCCGCGGCTCCGCCCGCGTTAATGTCGATCCCTCGGGAATAGTACTTTTTCCCGGGATAAAAGGTAGCCTATGTCCTTCTCCGTACTCCAGAGAACTTGTATGCAAAATTTCATGATGATCGGTTCAGTAGTTACGATGTGAAAGCGTAACAAACAAACAAACAAACTCATTTTCGCATTTATAATATTAGTTAGGATTAGGATTCATTCTGTATCTCTAATTCAATGTTTGATAAAATTTACAATACTTGTTGCAGGTAACGGCTACATTGAGGGCACAGAGCTGGATGGGTTCCTCAAGGAATTCGTCTCCAGCGCCAACTTCACTGACATCAGCCCTGATGTAAGTAATTCCTTTAAAAAGTCATATAAACTTCATAGAACCTTAACTTCATGATAAAACGAGCTATTTTTTTAATATATAAGTTTTGATAGTCACTTCACCATCCATTACGGTTTATGTATCTTAAATAAAAATAGTCAATCATACGAAAGCCACAATGTATTCTGAAGTGAAGATCAAAACGTTGTACACCGTAGTTGTCAAAAGTTAGGGAGTAACCCAGCCGTCCCAAATGTGACCAATTGAAATACAAATTTCCAGATGCAATCAGGGCCTAATTAACCCTTCAGTCGCTGGCTGCAATATTGCAGTAGATGCTTTCCAATCATTCAGTACCTATTGTGCAGTTTTTATTGAGTATCTATAATTGACCGTGCGAGCGAAGCGAGCGAAGCGTCTCAGTTTCGACTGGACGAAAATTATTTTGTCCGTCTGTCTGTCTGTCTGTTCTCGCCTACAGGTTGCATTTCTCAACCGATTCTCATGAAATTTTGTGTGCAGGTTCGGTAATTATATAGAATTATTTTGTCAAGCCAGTTTTTCGAAATTTTTAAAAATGGTGGACATATGGGGTTCCATAACTTAAAAAAACTCATAGCACAGCTATTTGAAAAAAAATCAAAAATGTCACTAGACTTTTTTATTACTCTTATTAAGACCCATCTTTTTTGTCTGAACAACTTTTTTATACGATAAACTTGAACGTGTTTATAGTCAGTAATTTTCCCAAAAGTTGTCTGAAATCGATTTTCTGTATATTTTTTGTATTAGTGCATTCAGTATGACGTCGTAAATACAAATCTATGGAATGACAAGTATGAAAATGGATATTTTAGAGCACAGAAGGGCAAATGTGGATTTTAGTTGTAAGGGCTCGCGAGGTCTACTGTTCTCACAGAACCACTAGTATTAAGAGGTAGTGGTGGCAAATAGGAATAAATTGTCCCATCGGACCCCTTAGAAATGGCAAGAGGTGGATGGGCTAGATATAATATAGTTTTATCCCAACGGACCCCACGTGGGGACAAAGTTTTGGGGTCCGCTGAGAATGAATCGTCCTGAATGCTCAGGATAGTCCGATTTCCACCATCTATCGTTAAGTAATCTAAAAATGTTATTTAAGTTAATCAGTTTTACAGCTGCCAAGCCACAGACAGATTGACAAATCAGCTGAAACTTACATACCCTCTTTTTGTTTGGAGGTTAAAAACAGAGCAACTTCACAATAAAAATCTTAGACAAGTTACTTTATTCTGCCCACACAGGGTATATCACAGGTATGTACATGGATGACGTAAATGCACCACCTTCGCGAGTCCAAACCCCGACCAAGCGTCAAGGTTGGCTGCGGCTACTGTCAGTCCGCGCGCGTCTGTTGCTGCAGCCGGAAGGCTGCAAAAACTAAAAAAATGCCTTCTTGCGTGATGATTGACTGCAATAGTTAAAAAATTGCGAGCACCCAAAGGCAAGGACATATTTCCCATCACACTTTTTAACAGCAGTTGTTAAAAAGTCGGCTCGTTTGGTTTTCACACAAATCGTGATACTTGCGTCATCTGTGTACATATATATATCTATGGGGAATATCATAGTATTCATAGTTATAGCATTTGCATTCAGTATGCACATATCCGTATCCGGGAGTCCACTTGTGCAGCCAAGTGCATAGATTAGATTGCATACATAGTGCTCTGTGAGTGCGGGAGCACCTTCTAAGTAACTTAGTAGAAATCCGTCGAGTACCTAGTACTCCATTGAAGTTTATTACAAAGAAACACCGAGGTTTCGTAAAAATAGTGTTTTAGGGTTCCTAACCTCAAAATAAAAAAAACGGAATCCTTATAGGATCACTTTGTTGTTGTCTGTCTGTCTGTCAAGACTCTTTTTCTCAGAAACGCGTGGAGATATCAAGCTGAAATTCATATCGAGTACTCAGGTCTACTGTTCCTTGCCTTTGAACTTCTAAGCCAACGCAAAAGATACAGCCATTTTTGCCGTAAATTTTTGACATTCAATAGGGAATCAAAACCTACAGGGTACTTTCTATGAACTCAGAATATAACTTATAGCATAAATATAGCATAAATGCAAAAAGAATACATTTTTAGTAGCATCATGTAATTAAAATATTTTTAATAATGTTAAACTTATTGTATGATGGTACGGAACCCTTCGTGAGCGAGTAAGACTCGCACTTGGCCGGTATTTTTTTAAACAACTATAATATTAATTTACGGTGTTCGGCTTTTTTCCTTTATGACCTTGTTTCTTGCCAAATTTCAGCTAAATTTTAGGTCATGGGGAAGTATGATTCGATGAGAGAGGCCGGCATTAAAATAATAAGTATCAGGGGTATTATAATCTTTACCTGTTAGGCTGTCGTGTTGTGTGCGTGCGTTTCTCTGCGGTCTCCGCTGTATTACACACTAGTGAGCAGGTTTCGTCCCGGTGTTTTCCTTCACCGAGAGGATGTAGTAGTCAATGAAAATGGTGACAGTAAAAAAATCCTTTTCTTAGACTACTGCGTTTTTAACACATAATTATATGTATATACAAGACTTTTTTGTTTCCTTTGATGTTTGTCATTCACATCCATTCTTGGCGCAACGAAACTAGGTTCGACCGAAAGGTTCTTGCTAAGTCCCGTTTGTAACATAATTAAGACAAATACAATTTTTTCAAAGAGAAACCGAACTAGTTTGAAAAGTATACGTCATCTACTAAGAATATGACATCAAATTGAGCATCATTTCTCGTAGAAATTGATATGGGTTAAAATATTATAAGTTTCTTTCCTAATAGGCATAAATCTGTCATACCCAATCAGAAACATCAAAGATGTTGTTTCCGATACAATAAGGCCTTCTAGCGTGGGAGATGGCAATCTCGGGTGACGTCGTCAATCTGACTTCCGAGCACACAACGAGATTTATTGTTTCCAAGTTGGCAGTTTTCATTTAGCGACCACCGGGTCAGGTAATAAGAGCAAGCGAGTCAACAATGTTTTTTTTTAAGTCAAACTTTTGCTATGCGCGTTGGGCATTTATTGAAAATCTCATTTAAAAAAATTGCCTAAATTGCATAACAAATTTTCATCGTGGTAGAGCCACGCTACCGGCAAAATGAATTGCTAGTAGCATGAATGGGCCTTTGTTTGACGTCCTATATCATGAAAAAAAGAAGTTTAGACTTTAAAAATTCAAATGTTAAATCGTTTAAACCATTGAACTCGCGACACTGCTGCCATAAATAGCACAACACTTCAGAATACAGCGTGTAATTTAACCAACGAAATTCCCATGAAGGGGGCCCGTCAAAATGAACAACATTTCCTATGGGACCAATGCTGGGAACTCAATTTTTTTTTTAATTTTTCATATGAATTGACTGGCTGAACGCTGTTGTACTCGTATGAATATGTAAATTATTTTGTGAGTTCCCAGCATTGGTCCCATAGGAAAAGTTGTGCATTTTGACGGTCACCCCCTTCAATGGAATGTCAAAACAACATCAACATTTCCATACAAAAGTATCAGGCTGACCCGGCGATTTTTCCATTTGTCAACTTGTCAATTTTGGTCTCATAGAAAATAGGAAATGTTGTACATTTCGACGGGCTGTCACCTTGGACCAAGCTGTCACCTCTTCAAGGGAATGTCGGTTTTTAATTAACACGTTGTAGATAAAAGCTGTCAAGAAATGACTGAAGCTAAAATAAACGCTGTAAACTCAAACTTTCCACAGAAACATTGGACGTACCTATTTACTTTTTAATAAGCAAAATAAACAAAAAATATTTCCGTAGGCATATAAAAACTGTTCGCGACTGTACAGCGAGGTTGAATCTCTGTTGTCCTGTCCCATTAAGACCCACTTAGAAGGCTTTTATTTTAAACTCGGACGGCCCTTATTAAAATATAGCGACCGAAAATGTTTTGTCAAAATTAAATTTCAACGTTGCAATTTCTTTTTAATTTCATAAGGACTTTATTCAAAACACAACATTAGGTATAAAATAGTTTAGACTGCTTAGTGTGATCAAGACTTTTAAGAAGCTCTATAGATCTTTACTTTTCTAAAGCAACTTATCGGCATTCCAAAACGTTACCGGTAGGTAACTTCTCTAGAGTGTGGTGTCTGGCTAACTGTTAGGTGTCCTTATAATTTGATATTTTTTTTTCTCTCTTTCTTATTGTTATAAATATTCTTAGTAACATTTAAGGTATATAATTTAAGTTTTAATATATGGTTGTGGTTCCTTCTATAAATATATGTACTAACTTACTTATTTTTTTTGATGTATTTATACACACATATAACGTATAATCTCTCTCTGTGCCCGCACCTACTTATAAGGTGATAACTGAAAATCAGTGTTTTTGTATCTCGGTGCAAGATAATTGCTGAGTTATGGCCGTTTTGCCTTGCTGCAGCACACAAATAACATTTTTGCTCTTGTATTAGATATAAGATTTTTTGTTTAACGGCAATTTATGTGTTTGTGGCAAATCAAATAAACGTTTTATCTATCTATCTAAAAAGGTACTATATATGAGAGAATGATGTATTGTTTAATCAATTTGACTTTGTACAAAAAGCGTTCGCCGCTGCCACGCCCGCATGCCTACTCTATACATCTCTGTGGTCTTGTCCCTTTGCAATCGTCAAATAGTAATAGACTTTGCAGAAGGTAACTTGGCAGTGCTTTAATTGACGGACCCTGGGCGTGGTCTACCGTATAATAGATGACCACAAGGGGAATAAAGCTGTATGCTCCGGAAGGCACGTTAAACCATTGGTCGCGGTCTGTCATTATAAGATGATAGTCGTTAAGTCAGATAGCTTAAGGCAGCTCGAATCTGTTACTAATATTAGCCACTTTCACAAGAAGTAACAATAACTTAAAAACGACTTATAAATAAATAAATAAATATATACGGACAAATCACACAGATTGAGCTAGCCCCAAAGTAAGTTCGAGACTTGTGTTATGGGATACTAACTCAACGATACTATATTTTATAACAAATACATATATAGATACACATCCTGTAGTGTACTTACTTACTTACTGTACGTATTAACACTGGCTCTCTATCTCACCTAGTGTGGGACACGTCTTCACCCAGTGCCGGTACCCGAAAGACTCACTACTGTCATATTGACATTTGTGTTCCCCACCAGGTGCGTGAGACAGCGTATGTATCTATTTCATAGATACAGACACTAAGACACTACACATCCAAGACCCAGGCCAATCTGAAGGCTGACAGCATTGCTACGTTGTATGGCAATGCTAATCTTTTGACCAAAATACAGGCCAGCCCTCTAGTCGCGAGATACCTCAATTAACTTCTCGTAATAATAACGAAGTAATAATAATAACCGAGAACCAAACTTTGGCTTTAGGTGACAGAAAGTGGTCTTACTGATTACGCTTGGAACAATTACGTAATCGGACATAATTATGTTTTTTTTTTAATGTTAATCAAACCATAGATGTTACTATATTACTCGTATTAAATTAAGAAATAAAATATGGGGAAAAATTCCACGCGGACGGGGTTAGAACCAGCGACCTTAGCAAACGTCTATATACTACCTAACAACCCCCGAACCCCGCCCGTGTAGAATTTTTTACCATATTTTATTTCTTAATTTAATAAGAGTATATCAAAATAGCATTGTGAATGCAAAATAAATACTTATAAAAATAAAGGTTACTATAGTATTTTTATAAGTGTTTTATTTTGCATTCACAATGCTATTTTATCCCATTCCCCTTATACACAACTACCCGACTTTTACAAGTGAGGTATTTGACTCAACTCATTTTACAATGAATTTGAAAATCAACTAATATGTGGGAAGCTATGCAATTTTTTTTGGCAGACCATAGGTCGTACTTAGACCTAGGTCGCTGGTTCAAGTCCCGCCCACATGAAATTTTTCACCATATTTTATTTCATAATTTGTTGAGAGTTACCATAGTAGTTTTAAATATGGGCTGAACATGAATTTGATTACAGTTTTTACTGTTTTAATCTGCGTATTATTGTTTACTCCCCTTCCTATATTTTTAAAGAAAATCTATAAAGGTTTCAATATTTTCTGCTTGGTATTCAAAAAGCGCACAACCGTACACTATGTATTCAAATACAAATATAGAAAGTTGTTCAATATCATGGACTAATCATGCCCTTAAGTATTGTTACCACAATTTTGTTATATCAATCAATCAATCAAATCAATCTGTACGGGTTACAACCGAAGTAAAGAGTTCAAAGTCACTGATAACCTGATAACACCCAGATATATTGAATTTAACTATAAAATAAATTGATGAGAACTGAATGATATACATGTTGAAATTTTTATTGTTTTGGACCCTTAAAGGCGTAACTCAGACCATCAAAATTAATAACTATTAATATACAAAGCTGGGAACTCAAAAAAAAATCGACATTCCCATACAAACTGGCCGGGCCGCAAAACTCTTTTGTATGGAAATGAAGAATTTTTTTTTGAGTTCCTGGCATTGATCCCATATAAAAAGTTGTTTATATTGATGGTCTGAGTCACCCCTTTAAGGGTCCAAAACGATAAAAAAATTACCATGTATGAGTCACGTGGCACTCTTGCTGGCCGTAGGTAGCAAACTAAAGTAATAATGGATAATGTATAAATTATCAATTTTTCCGACTTAGCATTAAGGTGTACGTTGCTTGCTCGTACACAACCAATCAAATATCTTTATTGTGGCACACAGGTTACAAGATCTTACTGTTATTAGGTATATGGCATCACTGTGACCTGTCCCAAAGGACATACAATAATAAATTTACAAGGAAATAAAAAAACCATATAAAAAAGTAAAAAAAAGTATAATAAAAATTAATTCACTATTATTTAACTATTAACTATATAGAATTGCAATTGCTATTCAGCGGAGGAATGCAGCTAGTATTCTTGGCACTTTACCCTATTTTTAGTTTTTAATTCTTTTATATTTAAGGTTTTTTCTTTGTATGAATATAGTTAGGTTTATTTATAAGTAGTTTTTAAGTTAGTTTATATTATTCATAAATGTTAGATTTATAACCAGATTGTGTATACTATCTATACATATAATAAAACAGTAAAAATATTTTGTCTGTACATTTCGAATTTTTGACTGAAATGGATAGAGGGACGCTTAAAAAGAATAATAGAAAGCAAAAAATTTTTTTGGAATTTCTTGTCTGTCTGTCTGTCTGTCTGTCTGTCTGTATGTATGATCACGATTATCTCCGAAAATACTGAACCGATTTACTTCAAACTTTCACCAATTGCTTTGTTTTAACTCAGTTTAACATTTAAAGTTTGTTTCATCAAAATCGGTTCATTAAAAAAAAAGTTATCGTCATTTGAATGAACTCAAAGCATTAGTTTGCCTGCAAATATACACGGTAAATTTTTTATCGTTTTGGACCCTTAAAGGGGTGACTCAGACCATCAAAATGAACAACTTTTCCTACGGGAACAATGCTAGGAACTAAAAAAAAAATTCGACATTCCCATACAAACTGGCCGGGCGGCGGGACTCTTTTTTATGGAAATGACGAATTTTTTTTGAGTTCCCAGCATTGGTCCCATAGAAAAAGTTGTTCATATTGATGACCTGAGTCACCCCTTTAAGGGTCCAAACTGTTCCTGAGGGATGTCAACTAACGGCGGCGTCGTAGCCGCGGGCAAACGGCAAACCAACCGAAACTGCTGCGCCTAGAAACTTGAAATTTGGTACAGGGGTTCTTTTAATGATGTAAGTGAGCGCTAAGACAGAATTTTTAAGAAATTTAACTTCTAAAGGGGTAAAATTTATATGGAATTTTCTCATTTTTGGACTTAGAAGTATGAAAGTAGGTATATAAGTTCTCGATTAAAATTAAAAAAGATGTGTGTGGGTAGATTAAATTTGCAAAATCCCCCCTCCCCCCCCCCACCCCCCTTAAGGTGTAAAATGGGGGTGGGTGGGTGGTATAAACTTTATATCGAAATTTTCTCATTTCTGGACTTAGACGTATGAATTTAAGTATATAAGTTCTAGGTTACTATTAAAAATATCTGTGTAGGTAAAATGGACGATATTTTCCCCTGAAAAATGGGTAAAATAGCGGGGTAAATATTGTATAGGAATTTACTTATTTCTAGACTTAGAAGTATGAAAATAGGTAAATAAATTCACGATTACAATTGAATAAGATCTGTGTAGCTCAACTGGAAAAAAATCCCCCAGTAAAGTTTGTTTGGAAATTGGAAATTTTCTCATTTCTGGACTATGAAGTATGAAAATAAATAGGTATGTTCTCGATTACAATTAAAAAAGATATATATGGGTGAAATGGACAAAATTCACCCCTAAAGGGGTAAAATGGGAGGGTAAAGGTTTTATGGAAATTTTCTCATTTCTGGACTGAAAAGTATAAATAATATCCATACTTCCATACTAATACTAAAATTATAAATGCGAAAGTAACTCTGTCTGCTGTATTTTTACGCTTCAACCATTGAACTGATTTGGATGAAATTTGGTATGGAGGTAGTTTAATGCCCGGGGAAGGACATAGGGTATATTTAATTCCGGGAAATTTTACTGTTCCCGAGGGATCGACACTAACGCGGGCGGAGCCGCGGGCAACAGCTAGTATTGAATAATTGTATTTATTGTGTTTTTGTTTGTTTATCCCAATAAAAAAAAAAAAGATCCTCTCTATAGCTTGTACTACGCTCTCACTTGCACAAGGAACGTGATACTTTTTCGTACCTGCGGCCGGCGTTCATTGATATATATGACGTCATCTCGTCAAAAATATTGTTAAAACTATCATCAAAGGTTTTTTTTTCTTTCAAGGACATTTAAAGCTTATTTTTACATAGCTACATCAGAAGTAAAAATGCTTAACAATCCTCTTCCTTACTAATATTATAAATGCGAAAGTGAGTTTGTCTGTTTGTTAGCTTTCACGCCGTAACTATTAAACCGATCATCATGAAATTTTCATACAAGTTCTCTGGAGTACGGAGAAGGACATAGGCTACCTAGACGCGGGCGGAGCCGCGGGCGTAAGCTACTTTAAAATAAAATCGGAAATTTACAAGACACGGAATTCTTACCAACACCATAAAAGGCCGGCTACTCTCTTGTCACACCTCGTGTGTTGCAGTTGTCCATGGGCAAAGTTGATCACTTACAATCAGGTGACCCGCTTGCTCGTTTGCCGTCCCATGACATTAAAGAAAATCTATCTAAATGGGTATCTCTTGGATAGGCATTTAACTCTTTTCATCGTCACTTACCATCAGGGAGATGGGAGACAAATGCCTCCGTTGCCCAGTGGTTAAGGCATTGGCCTGTAGACCCGGGGATCGTGGGTTCGATTCCAAAGAAACCACGTCAGAGGCCGAGAGACGGTCCCGAAGAACTCTGACACCAGGGTGTGCATGGTCGATAGACCGTGTTCATCATCATCATCATCTGGTCATTTTAGTCTCCACTACAGGAGCACGACCCTCTCTGTACTACTAGAGCAATCAGAGGACTTGGCCTATACTCTCCACGCTGGCCAGACGGGTTGGAGAGTAATCAGAGATGTTTATAAGCTTTGTTTAGCTTGTATTTCCTAATTCACCTTCTACGACATCCATGGGAAGACTTGGAGTGTTCCTATTCTACTCTGCCGGATACCACACACACACAAAATACGTTTCATCTCACGACGGTCTAATTTAAGGGTCGTTTCTACATACGTAAATATAATGTATAATCAAGGAAAAAGAACAAAATAATATCATAAAAGTAGAAAAATATATATAAAAGAAAAACGTAAAATTACTTACAGGTAAAATTTGACGAGCTCTTGTGGCCTAGTGGTCAATATGCCAGGCTGTCACGTTGGAGTTCCCTGGTTCGATTCCAGGTCAAGATAAAAAATGATCTTTTTATAAGTATTTATTATAAAATATAGTATAGTATCGTTGAGTTAGTATCCACACAAGTTCACGATATTGTGGCATACTTACCTATTTAGATATATGTACTGTTTACGTCCTTCAGTGTAACAGAAATTTTGTTGAATGACATCTGACAATTCCTGTCTTATGTCAAGCTACACTACAATTAAAAGAACTATCGGCTGTGCTTGTGAAATGTATCTATTCTTCTGTGTATTTCTTCCCTGCCTTCTGACTGTTATGTGTAATAATTGAAACTGTTTCACGAACAATAAACTCAAGTGAAACCTTGAGTTGTTTCTGTTATTTGCTGCCTTACACATCAGCCCTCGACAACAACACCCACAATATAAGTTTTACGCTACGGAGCACGACTTAAATTCCGCTCATATATTACACAGTGTAAAGATAAGGCAGGTTTATTGGAATAAGTTCCATTTTAGTTTGAGCAGGTAAGTTTGAGTTAACATTTGTCATTTGTGTCAATACCCTTGTCACCGACGCAGCGAGCACTGTCGCGGCCAACGCAGCGTCCAATGCGGCGTGTGTCGCATAACCAAACATCCTATCTCAAGCAAACGCTTGAAAAACGCCGTAAACGGCCCCATACATTGTCATGTGTTTGAGATTTCGACAACACTTGCCGCTTAACACGCCACTCAATATGACACACGACATGCCGCCTCTCCCTTAACGAGGCTTAATGGATCTACATCATAGTTTGCCATATGTTTGAGATTTCGACAACACGCGCCGTTCAACGTGCCGCACGACGCGCCGCCTCCCCTAAACGAGGCTGGAGAGGCTGCATTAAGGCGCTGTGCATCAGAAGAATACCGTAAAACGTCTATTATTTCGTCGCGCAGTTAGCCTTAATTTTCATAGAATACTAGCATAGAAAAATATGAAGTACCAGTTCGAACATCATAATAAATGGTTACATAAAATATAAAAAAAAAAAAAAACCTAGCAAAATAAAATAGCAAAGCTATATGCAGAAAAAGTTTCGTCGCAAATTACTTGATATTTTCAGCGACAAGTACCAACTTTTTTACGTCTGTAAAAAGTATAACTAAATGAGCCAGATGGATATTTAAAAAAAAAAACAATATTTGGTTAAAATTATTGAATGAAAAGTGAAAATTAACACGAAAATGGCAGACACGGGTTTGAAATCAGACTAGTGACAGGCCAACTGGTATCGCCACTTTCAACCGCTACAAACGGTTAAGGGATACAGCGCCTTAACAGAAGCGAAGTCGTGTCGCGTAAGTTAGTAACCTATAAAAGAACTTAGTAATAGACTTATTAAATTCGATTTGTACTGAATAAATACTGGCTTGTATTCAAACTTTACCAGAGATAATGTAATTTCTGGAGTTAATATCATTCCGAATTTCATCCATTATAGAATAACGAAGTTATAAACCCACTTTTTATTGGAAAAATAACTTTTTGTTGAGTTATCGGAATTTTACAAGCGTTTGTTTGAGCTTCCGATGAATTGAATAGAGATTAGGAAAAACCCATAATTGAATACAAAGTGCTTTTATATTTTTTCTTGTGAAACATTTTTTTGAAATATAGCCATGCAAGTCGGACTCGCGCACGAAGGGTTCCGTACCATTATTTATACGACATTAGACAATACATTATAAAAAAATCACGTTTGTTGTATGAGGGCTCGATTTAAAGCCTTTGCCCACGGCTCTGCAGCTACAGCTTTTAGCCGTGTGGTTTCCGGTAGCCGTGTGGTTTCCGGCAGAGTAGAATAGGACCACTCCAAGTCTTCCCATGGATGTTGTAAGAGGCGACTTAGAAAATACAAGCTAAACAAAGCTCATAATCATCATTGAGACCTCTCTAACCCATCTGGCCAGCGAGGAGAGTGTAGGCCAAATCCTCTGTCTGCTCTGGCCAAGTATGGCTCCGGCAGTACAAAGAGGGTCATGCTTCTGCAGTGGAGACTAAAAAGACCTGATGATGATGATGATGATGATGCCCGCGGCTCTACCTGCGTTAGTGTCGATCCGATTTCCTTTTTTTTTTATTTTTTTTTCTTAGCAACATACATTGTTTCGAAAACTTAAAAAGTAATTTATAATATCGTCTTTTAGATTGAGTATTTCATTAGATTGAGAATTTTGTACATTTTTTGACAAAGCTTGATGCTGATGAAATAATCATAATAAAGTTATTAAACAGTATTTTTCTTTCCCATAAAATCTGGTATTTAGATTTTTTAAACACCTAACGTCAAAAGTTATTGAGGAAAATCCAACGATACCTTGATTCTCGAAATCCACCGGCCGTTTGGAAGATCCGAAGTAACAAAGAAATTAACAAACAAAGATATTAGATTGACAGTTGAGTAAAAAGAAGAAATGTATTCGTATTAAATTAAGAAATAAAAATATGGTGAAAGAGAGTAGAATAGGACCACTCCAAGTCTTCCCGAGGATGTTGTAGAAGGCGACTTAGGAAATACAAGCTAAACAAAGCTTATAACATCTGTGAGACCTCTCCAACCCGTCTGGCCAGCGTGGAGAGTGTAGGCCAAGTCGTCCGGCTGCTCTGGCCAAGTATGGCTCTAGTAGAACAGAGAGGGTCATGCTCCTGTAGTGGAGACTAAAAAGGACCTGATGATGATGATGATGACGTCATCAATTCTCAGTTAGGCGGTTCCGAAGAACTCTGACACCAGGGTGTGCATGGTCGATTGACCGTGACACCTACTCGAAATGATGATGATGATGATTTTCAGTTGGAAATATATGACAATTCATAAGTGTCCAAATGACCTATATTAAATAAACGTTTTTGAATTTTGATGTTTTCATCAATAGCATTGTGAATATACCGGGTGTTACAAAACTACGAAATAATATTTAAGGGACATGATCAGTCCATAATATTAAACAACTTTCACCAGGGAAAATACATCGAAAGACAATAAAAAAGTTTTTACCTTAAATAGAAAGTCGATCAGCTGATTGCTTATTTTGTATCGGAGATCGAATTTTTCTTGTCATGCTTCGAAGTTTGTCCCGTGGGGAAAGTTGTTTAATATGATGGACTGATCATGCCCCTTAAATATTATTTCGTAGTTTTGTAACACCCGGTATAGACACTTAATATTGTATAATTACATTTTAATGAGAGAACACGCAAACCCTAGTACAAAGTGGCGGCGAAAGCTTCGCAGCTAATTATAAAGAAATTCGAGGGAATCAGAGAAAGAACACATAAGGAATGTATAATAGGCGGAAATAATCATTTAACAAAAATGGGCACTTTGTGTTGTATCTTTGTTTTTCTTGTTTTCTTGTTGTATTTTTAAACGACATCATAAAAAAGGAGGACGTCATCAATTGGTTTTTTTTTTTGTGTACGAATATATTATAAAAAACTTTTTTTTTTTCATAGAGTGTGCTTTCAATTTGATCTTATTTATCTTTTTTTTTCAAATCGGTTCAGTAGTTTAATTGAAGTCGGTTTTTTTATTTGAAACATTATTTTGTTAACCATTTTTATGTATGTATAACATACATAAAAATGGTTCACGTCTTTGACCTTGCGGGGTAGACAGAGCCTAGGTCTATAAGACTTTATGGCATCTTGTTATTTATGTGTCTTTTAACCAGATTACCATGAGTGTAATCATAATCCTAACTAATATTATAAATGTTTTTTTTTTTTTAATAATAAAAACTTTATTTGCCAACACATTACATTTGTAGGTATTACAGTAAATATATATCTTAGAACAAAGCGAAGCCACCCCATCCGGGTGACCATCCCTGAACTAGACGGTATGGGTCTGTATCTCAGGGAATAGGCAACCAAAAGGGTAATAGCGACTGTCTGATGTTCGTTACATGTTTACTAGTGTAGTGGCTACTAGATTAAAATACATTGTACTACTTCAAAGCCCAACTAGATAATTCTGTGTATGGGCTGAAGTAAATAAGTATATATATTACATTATACACATATATTACATTATTATATTATATATATATATATATATTATGAAGACTTAACTAATACACAATAAGTATTAAAATAAGGCATAAAAGAGATGGTGCCTATAATAAGATTTTAAGGACACAAATTTTGTTCCTTCTGTTATGTCAGCAATGTTAACTTATCGCGTATTTGTTTGAAGTGAGCGTTTCAAGAGTGTTTCATGTGTGTGAAAAAGAAGTGAAGTGTCGATGTGTGTGTAGTGTAGGTGCGTGTGTGTGTTGAAAGTGTGTGTGTGAGAATCTATATGTGTGTGTGAGAATGTATATGTGCGTGTGTGTGTGCACAGGCAAAGTAAATTTTATAATAGAAAGATTAGCAAGTCGTTATTTTGCTCCATTAAATTTGATTTATTCATTTTATTATTAAGGTAAGAGTGATTCTGTTTCGTCATAGTTTAAAGTATTTAACCAATTTTGAAGAATTATTTTGCATTTATTTTTTGTAAGGGAATAAATACTAAGTGTCTTATTAATTTTGTTGTATAGAATTGGACTTAGTACTCTAAAATTACGTTTAGCTTGAGAGGTACGATGTGCTAGGGTGTTGCAGACTTTGTAGGACCGACGGTGGCCTCTGCGTAAATTTGGGTTGTATCCTATTTGCGAATGCTTTTTAATAATAGTATATAATACAAATAGTTGCCTTACCGTTAAGACCGACATTTCGGAGTAAAGTTGTGATGTTGGGTAACGAAATGGTTTCCGAGACATTACTTTTAAAATAGCACGTTGTGACCTCTCTAAGGGGAGCATAGTGGTCTTAGCGGTCGCCCCCCAAACTGTAATGCAGTATGTAAATGTGAAAGTGAGTTTGTTTATTTGTTTGTTTGTTACGCTTTCACGCCGTAACTACTGAACCGATCATCGTGAAATTTTGTATACAAGTTCTCTGGAGTACGGAAAAGGACATAGGCTACCTATTATCCCGGGAATCCTATTATCCTATTCCCGAGGGATCGGCATTGACGCGGGCGGAGCCGCGGGCGAAAGCTAGTAAATAAATAAAAGAAAAAACTATATGGTATACTTTCGAAATAATTGACATTGGCGTACAAAAAGGACCTAAGTGATGTACATTGTACACGAAACAATAAATAAAACGAAAAACGCCCATAGTATTGGGATATTAATTTCATTGGAAATTGGATCTTTTGGAATAGTGCCAGTATTCACTACGAACAATTGAGTTTTTAAAGTCGTAAATTTTGTTAAAAGGCTTAAAAGGGATTTTTATTTACGCAAGCAGCGGTTTGATTTTTATGTAGTGATAAATTGGCAACTTGCAGGAAGTGTATTTTTAGGGTTCCGTAGCCAAATGGCAAAAAACTGAACTTTATTGATTCATCATGTCTGTCTATCCGTCCGTATGACACAGCCACTTTTTCCGAAACTATAAAAACTATACTGTTGAAACTTGGTATGTAGATGTATTCTGTGAACCGCATTAAGATTTTCACACTAAAATAGAAAAATATCATTAAATTTTGGGGGTTCCCGATACTTAGAACTGAAACTCAATTTTTTCTCATCAAACCCATTTGTGTGGGTTTCAATGGGTCTTTAAAAATGATATAGAGGTTTCTAATATATTTTTTTTCTATACTGAATAGTTTCCGCAAGAGACACTTCCAAAGTGGTAAAATATGAGTCATTGCCCCAGACAACAGCTAGTACGTCATAAATCGTAAACCGCAATTTACCTTAAATTCAGTCAACCCTAATAACAAGAACTTTTATATTATGTTACTTGCTGCTACGGAACCCTGGGCGAGTCCGACTCGCACTTGGCCGCTTTTTTCATTTTATTCAACCGCAATACAGCGTCGTACTACAGATTTAACCTAATGCAACTACGCTAAAACATATGATTATGCAAGCGTTTAGCTAAAAAATATTGTTATCGACACTTTTAATAGGTGATGCGTTTTTGCACGATATTGATAACGGCAACAGAGACGCTTGAAATATTTAGTTATACATATATTCACTTTAAAAAGAAATAATTAAACTAAAATATAATTATGTAATATTTAAGGGGCGCAATACAACAGTTTTTTTTTTGCTGTTTTTATAGAATACTAGCTTTCGCCCGCGGCTCCGCCCGCGTCAATGTCGATCCCCCGGGAATAGTAATATTTCCCGGGATAAAAGGTAGCCCATGTCCTTCTCCATACTCCAGAGAACGTGTATGCAAAATTTAATTAAGATCAGTTCAGTAGTTACGGCGTGAAAGCGTAACAAACAAATTCACTTTCGCATTAATAATATTAGTAAGGATAATATTAGTAAGGATAAGGATAAGGATAAGGATAAGGATAAGGATAAGGATAAGGATAAGGATAAGGATAAGGATAAGGATAAGGATAAGGATAAGGATAAGGATAAGGATAAGGATAAGGATAAGGATAAGGATAAGGATAAGGATAAGGATAAGGATAAGGATAAGGATAAGGATAAGGATAAGGATAAGGATAAGGATAAGGATAAGGATAAGGATAAGGATAAGGATAAGGATAAGGATAAGGATAAGGATAAGGATAAGGATAAGGATAAGGATAAGGATAAGGATAAGGATAAGGATAAGGATAAGGATAAGGATAAGGATAAGGATAAGGATAAGGATAAGGAAAAGGATAAGGATAAGGATAAGGATAAGGATAAGGATAAGGATAAGGATAAGGATAAGGATAAGGATAAGGATAAGGATAAGGATAAGGATAAGGATAAGGATAAGGATAAGGATAAGGATAAGGATAAGGATAAGGATAAGGATAAGGATAAGGATAAGGATAAGGATAAGGATAAGGATAAGGATAAGGATAAGGATAAGGATAAGGATAAGGATAAGGATAAGGATAAGGATAAGGATAAGGATAAGGATAAGGATAAGGATAAGGATAAGGATAAGGATAAGGATAAGGATAAGGATAAGGATAAGGATAAGGATAAGGATAAGGATAAGGATAAGGATAAGGATAAGGATAAGGATAAGGATAAGGATAAGGATAAGGATAAGGATAAGGATAAGGATAAGGATAAGGATAAGGATAAGGATAAGGATAAGGATAAGGATAAGGATAAGGATAAGGATAAGGATAAGGATAAGGATAAGGATAAGGATAAGGATAAGGATAAGGATAAGGATAAGGATAAGGATAAGGATAAGGATAAGGATAAGGATAAGGATAAGGATAAGGATAAGGATAAGGATAAGGATAAGGATAAGGATAAGGATAAATATAAGGATAAGGATAAGGATAAGGATAAGGATAAGGATAAGGATAAGGATAAGGATAAGGATAAGGATAAGGATAAGGATAAGGATAAGGATAAGGATAAAGATAAGGATAAGGATAATGGTACGGAACCCTTCGGTGCAAGAATAGTTACCTCTTTGCACCTAAAACGGTTCAGAGAGACAGAATTACTTTCGCCTTTATTATTAGGATTGAAAAGTGTAATTTAAATCCACCCAGGTGCTTTATTGTTAGAGTATTAATCATCATCATCATCAGCTTTCCACGACCCACTGCTGGGTATTAGCTTCCTTTTGTCTGCGCCATTCTTCTATTGTTAAAATAAGTATATGTAAAAAAAGCGAAATTTATCGCCTGTTACTCGTTGATGTTTCTTTCTTTAGATATTTTTTTTTAAGATCTGTCCAGTAGTTTTGTGATTATCTATAACAAACAAACACTTAAACTCACAATCTATTCTCTGCTCTATATCATATTGGTACCTATACCTACGAGTACAAGAAGGATTTTTAAATAAACGCATTTAATTTCAAATATTTTAAACTTACATTAAGTTTATTTATATATCACACTTTATTGTACATTCAAAATAATAAGTTACAAAAAATAAATATACAGCGTGTAACATAACCAACGACGTTCCCGTAAAGGGGTGATTCAGCCAAAATGAAAAACTTTTCCTATGGGTTCAATGCTGGGAACTCAAAAAACAAATTGACATTTTTATACAAAAGTGTCGGACTCAGACGGTCGGACGGACCGGCAATAAGTACGAAAATGTAAAAAAAATATTATGGGCTGAGTCGCCCCTCTAAAGGAATGTCAGGGTACATTTACAGGTACACGCAGTATATGTCACATATACATACCTACAATATTAAATAGTTGTAGCATTTAAAAACTAATCTAAAAATAAATAAAATAAAAATAAGATTTATTGTAGATCTTATAACAGGTTAAAAGAAGTCTGCATAATTTTTACTAATTACATCATTATGTCAAATTCAAAATAATTTGAAATCTATACCGGAATAAAACAAAATATATATACTAGAACAATTAACCAAAAACTAAAAACCTTATTTTTATAAAAACTAAAATATATTGTAATATTATACTCGTAAATGGAGCACACATGGATCCATCGTTTAGCAGCCCGCCACCGACTAGGAATAAACCTGTATCTCGAAATGACGGGGTGCCTTGCAAACGATCTTTTAGGCACCATGGCACCGATATGGTGCAGGTAGATACATTTTATGAGATAAAGAAACATTGGAAAAGCATATAGTTAATATTAATGTATACAATTCCCAAACTAGAAAAAGATCTGTCACAAAATCTTTAATAATCGATATCTGCACAAATTCCATTTAATCTTATAGTCTGTGTAGGACATCTATCTTCAGCAAATGCTGCATAGGCTACCAATGGTGGATTAGCGCCATCCTTTTCTCTCCTATCAGAATGCCCTGCTCGAAGTCTTCCTTTCTCACTCTCACCAAGATTCTTCTTTACTTCTACAGGGTTGGGTGTATTAGAACTTCCGTCGTCTTGTTGAATTCCTGATGCTATCTCGTTCTTTCTATAAGTCTTTTTACTTGTTGCGTAAGGTGCTGCATCACCAAATACAAACTTGTATTCTTCTTCCTTTTTCACACGTCGGTTTTTATTCTCCATTTCTTTTTCTTTCTCAATAAATTGCGTCGAAATATTCGCCATATCTTGATAATTGTTTGTGTATAACTTTTTGTCTATAGCAGCTTTTGGATCTTGTAGCTTTATACCTTCATGCTCTAAGATCAGTCTATCCCGAAAGAGAGAAGGACGTATGGACTCTATATTTGTATGAATATGTGCACTAAACACAAGTTGTAATATAATACAGAAGACAACAAGCGTGATCATGGTTGATACTCAACTGTAGATTAATGATTAATCTGTAATCACTTAGACACACTCAAACCAGTGCATCCAAACGTGAGTTTTTGTCTTCCGAACCATAAAGAATATTTAGAGCAGACTAAACAAATAGTAGATTGTGATACAAGAGTAATACTTTTTGGTGAGGGCATTATTCTGATTCCAGAGCGATGGATTCAAAGTATGTTGCCCGAAGTATAAGTAGTATATTGTATTATGTTAGTCCCGAGATAATACATTCTACTTTTCATCTCCCTCTATAAGAAAAAAAATGTTTGTGTTTTCATTCCCACGGGACTTAAAAAGTGTGAATTGTGAATTAAAAACTTTTTTGTCCCTCGGAAATAAAAACGTATCTTAGATCCTGTAGACCCTGTACACCGCGCTTTGTTTTTTAATAGATGAGATTCAAATGTGTTTTTCTATCCATATGTCACCTGTTTGTTTTGAATTAAGGAGAGACCTGAAATTTTCACAGAAGTTGCACCAATAATAGTTGGTCAAACTTACTAAACGCTTTAACAACAAAAAATAAAATATAGTTTTAAATCCAAATACACACCACACTTACTTTTGAACCTTGGGTCTGTCATCCCAATATTTATGTATTCATTTTTAATAGAACTTGACTTTGGTCTTAAAATAAGTAAATATACTCGAGGAAATAAAACTTTATGTATGTATGTATGTATGTAAACTCTTTATTGCACATAAAAAAGGTAAATAACAAAATGCAATTCTTAAAAACTAAACAAGTACAATGGCGGACTTATCCCAAAAAGGGATTTCTTCCAGTCAACCGGCATTCGAGATGACAGGTAAGAAAGCTACAGGGTAGCGTAACCAATATGTACAATATTAGACAAAGTGCGAAAATACTTAATTTCTAACTAAACCAAAAACATTTATTTGAAAGTTTGGGAAAGCTTGGCCTGACAGATTAGTTAACTAATGACCTTAGTTGGAAGTAAAGAAGCTATTAAGATTGTCATGTTAACGATGTACATCATTAACGAAGTAATTGTACTCCAAATTTACTGTATTATTTTTTTCTTAACTGTACTGGAATGGAGACCCAGAACTGGTTACTGAAGTGTAGGTAAACCGATCACTAGATGGACCGACGATCTGGTAAAAAATGCTGGATGGAGATGGATGAGAAAAGCACAAGACTAAAAGGAATGGCGTGCATTGCTAGAGGCCTACACTCAGCATTAATAATAAATAAATATAAATATATACGGACAAATCACACAGATTGAGCTAGCCCCAAAGTAAGTTCAAGACTTGTGTTATGGGATACTAACTCAACGATACTATATTTTTATAACAAATACATATATAGATACACATCCAAGACCCAGGCCAATCTGAAAAAGATCATTTTCCATCTTGACCTGGCCGGGGATCGAACCCGGTCACTCCGTGTCGCAGGCTTGCGTGTTTACCGCTGCGCCACGGAGCTAGTCAAAAAGCTAAGCATTGGGTGACAATGGGCTGAAGAAAAAGAAGAAGCTTCTTAGCTATGATTCTGATCCATGCGTCAACTATATCATCATCATCGTCAGCTTTCCACGACCAACTGTTTGGTATAAGCCTCTTTTTGTCTGCGCCATTCTTCCCTATCGTTAGCCTTCGCAATCCACTTCTTACCAGCAATCTGCTTCATGTCGTCGACCCACCTAGCTGCCGGATGCCCAATACTACCTTACGTTACGTTCAACTATATGCGTTTTGATAATCCTCAAGCCCTTCCAAGATACAATACAAGAATGCTTCATGAGGCTATTGAAATTAAAAAAAACATCCTAATTTCAATAGAGAGGATGGTTGGCTGTTATCACCAGCTTGGGATCCTGTCATCAATTTAATAAAATCTTAAGCTCATCACAAGACTGCAAGACCATCAGACACCCTGAGCCAATACTGCACACATCCGGAATTTATGTTCATCAGGAATAATGTAGAAAACATTTGGTTAAAGAATTTTTCAAATCGGTCCAGTAGTTTCGGAGCCTATTCTATACAAACAAACAAACAATCAAATCTTTCCTCTTTATGATATTAACGTAGAATTTATATGGATTTTGATGAAATTTTGCACAGTAATAGATTATTAGCTGGATTAACACATACTTAGCTACCGGATCTCGGAAAAAAGTACTGTTCCTGCGGGATCGACATAAACGTGAGCGGAACCGAGGACGACAGCTAGTACCTATTTATTTTTATAGTACTTGAACTAACTTAAGATGTGTTTTTCTTACATCAGTACTTGCTGCTGAAGTGTCTAACCCCATCGTTAGACACTTTCTTCACATTCAATATAGGTAAGTACGTGAGCAACTAGTATTTTGACTGCCTCTATGGTCCAGTGGTTAAGGCGTTTGCCTATTGACCAGGGGGTCGTGGGTTCGATTCCCACGGGAAGCACACTTTGTTTAGTTGTTTCAAGTTTGGTTAGGAAATTGCACGCTTGAATCACTTGATTGTCTAATAATTAAAATGATTCCGTGCTTCGGAAGGCACGTTAAACCGTTGGTCCCGGCTGCCATCTGGTAGTCGTTAAAGGAACTACGTCAGAGGCCGAGAGGCGGCTCCGAAGAACTCTGACACCAGGGAGAGCATGGCCGATTGACCGTGTAATCTACGCGAAATAATGATGATGATTGTTATAAAAAATCCTCACTCAACTAATATCCATTGAATCTGAGTGCTAACAAACTTTGTCATTTACAAATGCGTTTATAATCGTTTACCATGGTAATCTGTCATATCGAATATTTAATCTACACAATCAGAAACCAGTAAAATATTATGACTCTTTCAGAGGCTTACATGAACAAAACTAGTGTCACTTATCATTTTACTTAATTTAAATAAAAAAATGGTTGGTAATAAAGTCGGTTTACGCACGATAATTTTACGTGATAACGGTGGAAAAGAGATAGATGCGTCACAAGCCAAACGCTTAGTCCGATCGTGCCTCTCTATTGCTTGTTCCGCGCTCTCGCTTGCACACGGACGTAATTACTTCTTTACTAGTACAGTAGTAAATATTTTTGGTATTAATTTTCATTATTTTGTAACAATTCAATAAAGATAATTGTTGATTACCGCAAAAGTAGTAATTTTAGGCTACACACAAAAAAAGTATAGGATGGATTGTTGAAATTGTACTTTCATCACATTTTTTTTTTTAATTAATTTATTTGCGTTATATTTTATTTTTCAGTTTTCTTTTTAAATTTATAAGAAGTAATAATCTTATTTTATTTTGAATTGGATGGTGTTGTTACAGGTGTTCCCAAACCTTTTGTTATCGTTGTGGCACACATGCTAAATTCGATTCTTTTACCATTTTAATGTTTTGTGTAAATGTATATGTGTCTATTCGCTAACAATAAAGCTTTTATCTAACTATCTACTTTATTAAAGCTTACAGAAATTGTCATAGGTTATAAATTACGCCAAAGCGTCGCGGGAAAAAGCTAGTCTATGTAAATTTACACTTCTACACTAAATTATAAAAAGGAAAGATTTGTTTTTTTGTCTGCATTGAATAGACTTTGTAATTACTGGACTGATACGAAAAAATCTTTCCCAATTAAAATCCTACATTATCCCTGATAATCTAAAAAAAGCTTAGAATATTTTCTAAAAGTTACGGATCCGTATGAAAACTTTGATAATGTAACCCAAGGTAAGAAAAAAATACAAAAAATCCCTATATCGCGCGCGCTGCGGAAACTATTGACAATTGAGCAAACTGATGTACTGCAGTTTTATAGAGAACATCAATATCTATAAAAAGTCCGCGATATCATATGTTCAACTATTGCAGTTATGTCACAAACCGACTTTTTCATGTTTACGATAGTAACGACGGTTTAAACGAAGGCTTGTATGTAATTATAACTATAGTAATAATAAGTTTAAGGCTATGGCTGGTGATTCTACCTATTTTATATTGTTAGGCCATTTTAGGTGCCTCTTAGAAGCAAGGGATTTTTGTTAAATACCCTCTGAGATCCGATGCCGAACGAAAGTCCACGATGTGCTCTCTAGGGTTGCAAACCTAAATGGAACTGGGCAGGACACCTGGCTATTAGAAGGAACGATGGTATCCCACAAATGGGAAATGTAGTATTGAGCGTCCGGCAGCTAGGTGGGTCGACGACATAAAGCAGATTGCTGGTAAGAACTGGATTGCGAAGGCTAATGATAGGGAAGAATGGCGCAGACAAAAGGAGGCTTCTACCCAGAGGCTTATATCCAGCAGTGGGCCGTGGAAAGCTGACGATGACGATGATGACCTATGGGCCAGGGCGGGCTGCTAGTGATTAATATTTTTAACTTAAAAGTTCCAAAACTCAATTCAATTACAATTTAACAATTTCGGGGATATCCGAGTTCCGAGAACGAGTAGACGTAAGATTTTTGGTCTTCTTATGATTGGTTGAGTATTCGTAAAACTTATCATCATCATCAACTCCGCCCGTCTTTCGCCCACTGCTGAGTATAGGCCTCTCTTCGCTTCCGCCATCCGTCTCGGTCCTGGGATGATCTCATCCAGGAGCAACCCGTAAAACTTATATTTAACGTCCCGGATACCAACTATTCAACCTGAAACTTTGCCCGCCATTGTAGGTAGTCTGAATAGGAAGCAATTTGAAACTTGGAAAGAACTAAGGTCTATTCAGCTGTCACAACTTTTCTTTATGCGTCACCACAGACAGTAGACACATATTTGCTACCTCATTTCTTAGAATGATCAAAATGTCGACTCTTTTGTTATCTTCTTTTTTACTTTTTAAAATCTCTGAGAAGATTAATTTCCAGAAAGGCTATTCATTCGTTTTTTTTTCTATATTATAAGTAAATGTTTTTGTTTTCTTTTCACCGGAAGTCACCGCCCTAAACGCGATGGGCTGACGCATGTACACGACACGACGGAAGTAATGATGTATATTAAAAACACAATTTATAAATTGTTTATGAATAAAGAAATGGAACCTTCTGCGATATCCAAGTCTTCCCGCGGATGTCGTAGAAGGCGACTTAGAAAATACAAGCTAAACAAAGCTTATAAACATCTGAGAGACCTCTCCAACCCGTCTGGCCAGCGTGGAGAGTGTAGACCAAGCCCTCTTGCTGCTCTGGCCAAGTATGGCTCTAGTAGTACAGAGAGGGTTGTGCTCCTGTAGTGGAGACTAAAAAGACCTGATGATGATGATGATGAAAGAAATGGAATTGAACACTGGACTCTTACAGGCGAGTAAAAACCAAACCTAAGTTATACAGCTCATACATAGGTATAATGACTAATTTTGGCAGAAGATTTTTTTTTTGCATGAAACGAAATACAATTTGGTTCTCACACTCCCACGAATTTCCCACACTCACAGACGATTTAGACACCCTCGGTCTACGGAGAGACGTTGGCTCTCTGTGTGTATTTTACCGTCTATACTATGGGGAGTGTTCTGAAGAACTTTTTGAATTGGTGCCACCGTCACCTTTCTACCACCGCACCGCTCGCCACAGGAGTAAAGTCCATCCCCACATCCTTGACACTTGGGTCTCCAAAAATGTCAGAGCGTCACGTGGTTTTTTTCCTCGTACAGCAGGATTGTGGAATGGACTCCCTCCCGAGGTTTTCCCTGTGTGCTATGACTTGAGGTCCTTCAAAAGGCGTGTTTACAGGTATCTTAAGAGTCGGCAACGCATCAGCAGCTCCTCTGGTGTTGCAGATGTCCATGGGCGACGGTGACCACTTTCCATCAGGTGGCTCGTCTGCTCGTTTGCCGTCGGATATACATAAAAAAAAAAAAAATTTAACAAAATATAGCACGCACATGTTACCATTACTGATGTGCTATTAGCACACCAGTAGGTATAGTAAATATGTCAGGTCAACTAGATACGAGGTCAGAAGGCATGCTGTAGAGAGATATTTTGAAGTGAAAACTTTTTTAGGGGCGTTGTGCACTTGTTGGGATAGGTAAAAATGTTCAACTAGCGTCAGGACACGTGACCTGATCGAAAATTCGTAAGTCGGACACGTGATCTGAGACCGCCGCAAAGGCGAGTTTACACTTCTGTCGGCTCTCCCGGAGTCCAACCCGTTGTTTTATTTTACGCCACGTTTGGTCATCTATCTCGTTAGGGACTACGCCGGGTATTGCTTTACATGGGTAAGCTCTAGGCCATCGAATACCGAGTACTTCACAGGTATCTTAAGAGCATCAGCACCTCCTTTGGTGTCTTCTTCTTTTTATTCTTTTCGTGTCGATGGCTCAAAGGATTAGATGGATCAATTGGGACGGACAAGATGGACAAGGGATCCTTTGGTGTTGCAGATGTCCATGGGCGACAGTAACCACTTTCCATCAGGTGGCTCGTCGGCTCGTTTGCCGTCAAATATACATAAAAAATCTCCTTGCTCTATAATAAGATTACTGTAGGCAGCTAATAAAACGATATTTGGAAAACTTATGAATGTAGAAAGAAAAGTTAGGGCAGCTGAAAAAAATATTTCTAAGCTCCAAATTGCTCATTCAAAGTTTGAGAACACCATCTCGGGCAAACATTGCCAAATCACACAGATTTTAGGAGGCCTTATACAATACTAGCGACCCGCCCCGGCTTCGCACGGGTTTAATATAAATACATATAACCCTGCCTCTTAAATCACTCTATCTATTAAAAAAAAACCGCACCAGAATCCGTTGCGTAGTTTTAAAGATCTAAGCATATCTACATAAGGATAGACAGACAGCGGGAAGCGCATTTGTTTCATACTATATACAACTGCCTCCGTGGTCCAGTGGTTAAGACGTTTGCCTGTAGAGCGACCCCCGGTCGTGGGTTCTTTTTTATTTCCTAAGTCGCCTTCTACGACATCCACGGGAAGACTTGGAGTGGTCCTATTCTACTCTGCCGGATACCACACGGCTTAGATGCACTTAGAATATACAAATACATGTAAAAAACATACAGTTAAATTGAGATCCTTCTCTTTTTCATAAAATAAGTTAAAATTTTCTAAAGTCGGTCTTCCCAAGATCCAAATTGCACCCCATTCAGGCTGACTACAATGCCGGACCAAGTTTCTTAGAGCGGATAGTTCCAAGATGACATTATTGAATTTAAAGTTTTAAAAGGGATCTCACGTTCTGCTTTTAAAATAAACGTAAAGATTTTACGGCGTTGTGAATGTTTAGGTATTCATACACATAATATCACGTCTTTTTTATTTGAGAGGTAGACAGAGCCTAGGTCTATACGATCTAAAAGCCACGCTTAGCATGTTGGTGGGCGTTGAAAAACGGAATCAAAATAGTGATGGGTTGCTAGCCGCATCGCGGCTTACATGATTGCTCAGATTTTCGCCCATTCCCTCGATCGGCTTTTTACGATCTGCGCGGAAAGTAGGTGGTACATTCTACGTATTTCCTTTTCTCCAAGACCAGCATGAAAGAATAAAAAAATAAAATAAGATTTATCGTAGTTTCTTACAACAAATTTGAGAATTGGGTATTCATTCTACCAAAAAGCGCCTTCTCTGCCATAGAAACACAAAATATAGGATCACTACATGTTTCTTGGAGGAAGTAACTGCTGCAGTTGTAGCCCATTCTGCGATGACATGAGAGAGCATTTTTTTTTTAATAACATGTTATGCTGTATGTAATTGTATTTCTTACAAAAACGCATTTTTGCTCGAAAAATATAGTAGTCAATATCATAATTTCGTGTAGGTGACACGGTTACTCGGCCTTGCACACCCTGATGTCAGAGTTCTTCGGGACCGCCTCTCGGCCTCTGACGTGGTCCCTTTAACGACTACCAAATGGCAGCCGGGACCAATGGCTTAACGTACCTTCCGAAGCACGAAATCATCTTTATTATCAGGTAATCAGGTGATTCAAGCCTGCAATGTCCTAACCAAACTGGAAACAACTAAACAAAGTATGCTTCCCGTGGGAATCGAAGCCACGACCCCCGGGTCAACAGGCAAAATACTTAACCACTGGACCACAGAGGCAGTCAATATACTAGTTGCTCACATACTTACCTATAATGAAATCGACCAATAAGAATACATCAGTCTATGGAACTAGTACCAAGGTTCAAACCCTAGCCGTGCTTGGAATAAAGCCAGCTCCCAGTACTTTATGCTCATTGATTGTAGGCAGTTACGTAAGTGTTATTGGCTTATTGGTAGATAGCAAGTCACTCTCACGTCATACGTCATAAATCATAATCCACGCACGTACTTATGAGATGAAATAGTCAATGATGCGGCGTCGTAACTCTAAGGCATGTTTCCACCAGATTTATGCGAGGGCTGAGGAAGCGTGTGCGAAAAATTCACCAATCGTTCGTTTTCCTGCTGGAAATGGCTGAGAGACATAAACGTTACAAAGAACACCCAAAGGGTAAAAATGGGACCCTATTAGTTAGTATCCGATGCCTGTCCGTCATAGGATTATTATCATCATCATCATCATTTCGAGTAGGTGTCACGGTCAATCGACCATGCACACCCTGGTGTCAGAGTTCTTCGGAACCGCCTCTCGGCCTCTGACGTGGTTCCTTTAACGACTACCAGATGGCAGCCGGGACCACCGGCTTAACGTGCCTTCCGAAGCACGGAATCATCTTTATTATCAGACAATCAGGTAATTCACGCCTGCAATGTCCTAACCAAACTGGAAACAACTAAACAAAGTATGCTTCCGGTGGGAATCGAACCCATCAAACAACAGGCAAACGCCTTAACCACTGGACCACGGAGGTTGTTTGGACCACGGAGGCTGTTAGGATTATTATAGCGTCAGTATCTACTGAACCGTAATAGGTAGAGGTGAAATTTTTACAGAACTTGTATATCCTTTGCCGATTGGGACTGGACGGGTCACGTCTGCCATATAATATAGGAATAGCCCTTAGTACACTTGAAGAAATGAAAAGGAGGCTTTTGCCCAGCAATGGGACATAAACAGCTAATAAAAAAAATACTTATATGCCGGTCCGGGAGACAAGAAAAAACGTAGAACTTTCACCTACACAGATCAGTTTAATTGTAATCGAGAACTTATATATCTACCTATTTTCATACTTATAAGTTCAGAATTGAGAAAACTCTATATAAACTTCATGCATAGTACGTGATACTATGCATGAAGTTCTTTTACCCTTGCGGGGTAGACAGAGGCTAGGTCTATAATACCCGAAGGCCACATTTAGCATGTTGATGGGCATTAGGTGAAAACGGAATCAAAATAGTGATGGGTTGGTAGCCGCATCGCCTATTAACATGACTCCTCGGAATTTTGCCCTTTCCCTCGATCGGCTTTTCGATCATGCGGGAAGAAAAGCCGCTGGTTCATTCTACGATTTTTCTTTTGACCAGCATAGAAGAATAAAGAATAAACTTCACCCCCATATTTCACCCTTTTAGGGGTTGAATTTCCAAAAATCGTTTCTTAATGCTCACTTACATTATGAAAGGAACCCCTGTACCAAATTTCATGTTTCTAAGTACAATAGTTTCGGCTTTGCGTTGATATATAAGACTGGACAAAATGGCCTATTTCCCTCACTGCCCTAACAACGTTCCTTTTATGGGACTGGGAAATAGACAAAGACTGTACTATTGCATAGGAAACTGGTGTAGTGAAACACTTAAACAAAGGTACAATGTTGGCACTGGAGCCGATAGAAAATGTATAAAAGTGAGATATTATGTGTGAAGTAATAAATGAAGTATATGTAGTGAAGTGATTCGATACAATTCAAATTTCGTACAGACATGTAACGCCCACGCAGTGTTGCCAGGCGTGGGCAAATATGCGTTTAGTTTACGCTGTGCGTAAACAAAGTCAGTTTTATATATCTATACTATATATATATACTAATACACGAATATTATAAAGCTAAAGAGTTTATTTATTTGAACGCGTTAATCTTAGGAACTACTGGTTTAAATTGGAAAATTCTTTTTGAGTAAGATAGTCCATTTATTGAGAAAGGCTTTAAGCTATAAAATATCACGCTGCGACCAATAGGAGCGAAGCATCAATAAAAAATGTTTTGAAAACGGGGGAAAATTATTCATCTATATACTAATAAAAAAACTAATTAATCATAATAACAGAAATTGCTGCGGACGAAGTCGCGGGCAACAGCAAGTAGTTATATATAGCAGATAGATAACAGAACTTATTTGTTTGCATCCGGAAATAGATGTCGCTTTAAATTCAGAACTGCTACCATTTCCTTGTTGTTCAGCATCAAATGGTCCAATAAACTATACGGAAAATGTTCAAACTTTTAAATGTCTAATACAGGAACCGATGTCACGGACATGGTTCCCAATTTGTCGCCAGTCGCGCATGGCCGCTTGCCAGCTCATATCAACATCACAGTTTAAGTTATCAGACACATTCGTGACTGTTATGTGTCCAGATAAATATGGTTTATCACATTCTCCTATTGCAAGACTTGGCAAGGATTTTTAAAACTTTCTACACGTCATAAGATGTTTTTAGTGTTCCGGTAAAGCATAGTTTCGACGTTCAGTTCAAGTGTTTACGCTCAATAGAGTACTTTTAAAAGAAACGTTTCTCTTATATGAAAACTATTTTTGATACTCCGCTCATAGACAAAAGTCCAAGTCTTCCCGTGGATGTCGTAAGAGGCGACTCGGAAAATAAAAGCTAAACAAAGCTCAAAAACGTCAATGAGACCTTTTCAAACCCGTCTGCCCAGCGGGAAGAGTGTAGGCCAAATCCTCTGTCTTCTCTGGTCAAGTATGGCTCCGGTAGTACAGAGAGGGTCATGTTCCTGCAATGGAGACTAAAAGGACCTGATGATGATGATGATGCTGGACAAAAGCCATGGTAGAGCCACGCTACCGGCAAAATGAATTGCTAGTAGCATGAATGGGCCGGCTCGTCCGAGGAAGTACCACGCTCACAGAAAATCGACGTCTGAGTAGCTTTACTGCTTCTATGCTTCGTTCGGTGCGTGAGAGAGCCGGAGGCCCATCCTTCCCCCTCCTCTCCCCATATCCTTCCCCCAACTCCCTGAAAGGCCGATAACGTACCTATCACCCCCCCGGTGTTGCAGTTGTCCATAGGCAGCGGTTATCACTTACAATCAGGTGACCCGCTTGCTCGTTTGCCGTCCTATATTACAAAAAAGAAAAGGCAACTCCCAAAGACTTTGGTTCCATGGAAGGATATTGTCATACTCACCATGTTTGGCGGGCGGGTTAGCGAGCGCAGTTTCTTTGTCTTCTTGTACTTCCGACGCTGCTGCCCATCGTTAGCATTTTTTATGGGGAAAAGATAGGAATTTGTTGGATTTGGGAAGGGAATAAAGGTTTTGGGATACTACTCATTCAAATGAAGCGGAAAAGCAAAGAGCAGCTCGGGAGACCGGGCACGCGTACCTGATGCCATAACCGTAACCACCGGACAGGCACTTGAGGGTGACACCCCTGACCTTAAGCCAGAGTATTGCAGTGCAGAGAATGAATAAAAAAAGATTATTAAATGACCATAGGACTTTTTATGTTAAAATACTTATAACTATGTCTGTAGATATAGTAGGAAACACTTTATTATTAATTGTGCAGACCATATCTGCGGCATCTCCCTGGCTATAGTGCAGCAATGATTTACATAAAGGCAATCCAGCCTGCAATCATGCGCATCATCATTACAATGGGCTGTGCTCCGAGGAATCGCTTTAGGTAATGCCTATGGCTCCTTTATAAATCATCGCTCCTCACGCCATCGACAGGGAGTACCTCGCACTTTAGATCCTAAATGGTTGCGTACAGTACGTTTTGAAAGGAACTTTCTTCAACGTACGCTAAAGTTGTGGAACAAAGACCCTAGTATGGTTTGCTCGAGAAACTACAACATAAGGTTCTTCAAATAGGGCGTGAACATTTTTTCAGTCTCGGGATCTGTCTACCCCGCAAGGGAAAACGACGTTTTAATGTATGTATTAAATTTAACATAGCACTAGACATTTATACAGATTTGTCAACCTCAACTGCAACTGCAATCCCTTGAATATGCAACGATGCGTTGCGCGCGTTGTAAAACAAAATGCCATTGATCCCGCGTTCCTATCGCTCGGGGTTAATCTTTTGTGGTTTTACTGTTTCAATATTCAGGGAGCTTTTGTTAACGAGCAAACAATGTCTCCAGCGGAATGTAGTGTGTTTTTAATTACTAATAAAACCACCCAAAACACATTCTAATCTCTTCTTTATCTACGAATAAGATAGAGCCTGACTTTAAGATATAAATACTTTAAGCTACTTACTTTAGCCGTGTGGTTTCCGGGTAGCCGTGTGGTTTCTGAGTAGAATAGGACCATTCCAAGTCTTCCCATGGATGTCGTAAGAGGTGACTTAGGAAATACAAGCTAAACAAAGCTTAAACACATCGAGACCTCTCCAACCCGTCTGGCCAGCGAGGAGAGTGTAGGCCAAATCCTCTGTCTGTAGTACAGAGAAGGTCATGCTCCTGCAGTGGAGACTAAAAGACCTGTCAGATGATAATGATGATGATGATGAAAAGTAAGAGGAAACGAGAGCCGAAATAGTAATGGGTTGTTAGCCTTACTGTCTGTGATATAATAAGCTAGTTTCCTAAAATCAAATAAATATATTTATTTTTTTAAAAATATTTATATAATCATATAAAATAAGTTCATCGGTTAGCCATAAAATAAATATAGAACTCGTATTTTGTTTTTGTCAATTAAACGAATAATGATGAAGATAAGGCGTGTCAAAGTTCATGAGTGGAGGCTCGTGACGTCAGGGTTTGCTAAAGAGTGTAGCAAATTGAACTCGTATTATATCTTTAGCTTTTGTTTATTTGAATATTTAAAATATTTTTTGAATAACTGACGGACAAATAGTATTTTTTTAAAACCTTGCCTATTCCTGATAAATTCGCTAATAACCTTGATCGATAAAAAATGCAAATGTTCCAGAATTTTCCTTTTCCAGAATGCCATGGAAAACGTTTGGAAAACTACGTAGTAATCAATGGATTTTTGCCTGTATTTAAACGGCTGATCCATAAAAACATCATTTCGACTTAAACAGCAATTAGTGTTGTGCCGCCGTTCTCATGAATTCCTTCTCACGGAAATTTGCGGGAAATTTTCAATAATTTTTGAGAATTTCTCAATAATTCTTGCACTTGAGACAAAGAGGAAGAAATTCTCGGGAAAAAAATCCGACACTTTCTCGCCGTCCTCGTAAATTTCGAGAACGGTACAACACTAACTGCAATCCCTCTGAATATGCAACATGCAACGATGCGTCGCGCGCGTTGTAAAACAAAAGGCCATTGATCTCCGCGTTCCTATCGCTCGGGGTTATTCTGTTGTGGTTTTACAGTTTCAATATTCAGGGAGCTTTTGTTAACGAGCGAAGAACGTAGTCCCCAGCGGAATATAGTGTGTTTTTAATTAATATCATCAAACAAACATACAACCATAAAGCACTTACTAATCACTTCTTTATCTACGGTGTAGATAGAGCCTAAGACTATGAGATAGTACCTGGGCGATCGAGCTTTGCTTAGTTATAACTATTTATTGTAATATGGTGGTATTTTTGTGATAATCTTAATTTATGAGAAAAATATATTGTTATCTCAAACATTACCTACATTTTTGAAACTTGTCTAAAAACCATTTTTTTTTAATATATAAATTTGTACACGTTTGTGTTAATATATAATATGTTCAACATATAAAAAAAAACAAAAGTAAGTCACCGAGCGGGATTCGCACCCGCGTCCGCGTCTTAACCCGCTGAACCAGACAAGACTAATTTAGATCGATTGTTTACCCCAAAACCCCATATACCAAATTTCAACGAAATCGTTAGAGCCGTTTTCGAGATCATAGAAATAAATTTATAAATATACAAGAATTGCTCCTTTAAAGGTATAAGATAAAATAAAAGCTACTTTAAGCTTGTTGGTGGGTGTAGGAGGAAATAAAAGAAAGAAAAGAAAAGTTAATCTAAATAGTAATGAGTTGCTAGCCGCATAACCTGTAATACGCTAGCTTCCTGAGTTAAAATAATAATATCGAAATTAGTTCATCTGTTAGACAATCAAAAAATGTAGGACAAGTTTTTCCTTTTGTCAATTGAATCGTAAAGTGGGGAAATAGAAAATACATACATACATAGTATCACGTCTTTTTCCCTTACGGGGTAGACAGAGCCTAGGTCTATAAGACCTGAAGGCCACGTTTAGCATGTTGGTAGGCATAAGGTGGAAAACAGAATCAAACTAGTGATGGGTTGCTAGCCGCATCGCCTATTAACACGATTCCTCAGATTTTACCCATTCCCTCGATCGGCTTTTACGATCTGCGCGGAAGAGAAGCAGCTGGTACATTCTACGTTTTTTCTTTTCTCCCAGACCAGCATGGAAGAGTATAGAAAAAACAAAAGGCATAGAAAATTGACAATAATTCTCTGTTCCTAACCATTCCTACATCCGCATCCACCTATATTATATCCCATTTGACGCAATCCATCACCTCTGTTTGGCCCTGCCTCTTCCCCTATTCCCTTTACCCATGTTCCCCCATATTTAAAGCTTTTTGGCCAGTTGATCTTCGTCTCTCTTCATCACATGACCACACGATGCGAGTCTATTGCTCCTCACCTGATTGGTGGTTGTTTGTTTATGTTTTTCTTATGTATATTAAAAATTAACACATAAAAAGATCTGACACCAGTGGTGGCCACTTGGATGTCAGATTTTTAAGCTGCCTTTAGGCATCTGACATGACGATTTCCATCAATAATGACAGCCGGGTCCAACCATTTAACGTGCCTTCCGAAGCACGATAGATCTCCTATAAGGGTTCAGGATCATTTTGTTGTTTCCGTTTTTGCCTTTTGAGGTACGGACCACTAAAAAAAGAATTTGTTCATTTATAAAAGAGGAAATGTCTCGTCTTTCGCAGGCAGTGTCAGACTCGATGCTGGTGGAACTGAAAGCGTGTTTCATGGAAGCCTACGACGACAACCAGGATGGCAAAATCGATATACGAGAGGTAAGATATTTAAAACAGTAATTTGGCATTTTGAAAACACGTTGGAAGAAGATAATTCACTGCTAGCCGTATTAAAAACAGCTTTACCGCTTCTAAGGTCCATCCATCCCCCATTTCCTCCCCCCATGTCCTTCCCCCAATTCCTTCAAAGGCCGACAACGCTCCTGTTACACCTTGGTGCAGTTGTCCATGGGCAGCGTTGATCGCTTACCATCAGGTGACTCGCTTGCTCGTTTGCCGTCCTATATCATAAAAAAAGCCTCCGTAGCATAATACGCGCGACAAACTTTTATCGACTATCGCCGTCTCGTTTACGCATAATATTATAGAGTGAAATGGAGATTGTTTTGCGTAATATCACAGAGGGAGATGTGGAAATAAACGGTGTCGCGGACGCCATGCTGCGGGTGCAGATTCATATCTGGTTTTCATAATCGACAGTTTAATCTCTACTCCTTTGGAATAAAATGCACTGTATTTTTAAATCATTTTTTTATGTATATTTAATGCAAACGAGCGGACGAGCCACCTGATGGAAAGTGGTCATCGTCGCCCATGGACATCTGCAACACCAGAGGAGGTGCTGATGTAATTTTAGCAGAAATCAAAGCAAGCTAGTCGTTGACGTTGGTAAACAATGCAATCGTGTTCAAGCTTCTCAAGTAGTAGTCAGATTGAATTGCAAAGTTCTACATCTAAATTTTATCACATAATACGGTTTTATCACGTTTGTTACATTATTTATACACCTACCGTTTCGAAACTTGACCATTTAATGTACGCAGGTACACTATCTGCGGAAACTGAAATAAACGTGAAAAAAAAACCATTTTAAGTGATTTTATTTGAATGTAACAATCACCAAAACATTACAAAGTTCTAGCGGTACGAGTATCTATCTAGTCCTTTAGGCAGTGTCTGCCAGAGGGCAGACACTGCCTAAAGGACTAGATTTATGTCCACACGAAGCAGCCAGATACGATACTGGTGACGCTATCGACACCTACATTTTCCAATGAACATTAATACTTAATATGGGCAGTATAGATGAAGACATACATATACAGGTTTTTCTACGGTGATGTTGTGTATATAGGCTGAGGACACTCTGCTCTCGCCTCAAACGCCCGGTGAAGTAGCGAAAGCTCACTTGGAGCTAGCTACATAGTCCATCCAAAAAAAAGTACCTTTACCGCTTGATTTTGAACCTCCGAACTATATTGAAGTCCTGGAATCAGAATCCCTAATGGCATACAGTTTTACAAGAAAAAAAGGTTAAAAACGAAAAAAAAACAGTAAGCTCCAAATTTTTGTTAAATAAAGCACATTAAAATTTAATCTTCCCATACAAAGTCGCCTATCAGCTGTACGAATTTCTATGGAAGGTCAATCACGCGGTATAGGCTCTTATAATTATATTATCTTATAATGTCACCACAGTTAGTCAAAGTTTCTTATTAATAATTTTGTTCCAGCTGGCCCAACTTCTGCCAATGGAAGAAAATTTCCTTCTGTTGTTTAGATTCGACAACCCCTTGGAATCTAGCGTCGAGTTTATGAAAGTAAGTTTGTTATTACACCATTAATGGTTATTTAAATGACAATATACGATATTAATATTGTTTACACGAATGCTGATGCCTAATAGATATTTTACTTATTAGATGATAATATTATTATGTCCTAATATGCGCAGGACACGGCTGCACTAACCCTAATAAAATATCTATCCACAATAAAGATAATTTGTATTTGTAAGTTGTTCAGTATCTTGACTGAGTTATGTAGAGGGAATCGGAAAATAGAATTTTTTACATACATACATACATATTCTCACGTCTTTTTCCCTTGTGGGGTAGACAGAACCCAAGTCTTAAAGACAAAGCCACGTTTAGCATGTTAGTGGGCATTCGGTGGAAAACAGAATCAAGTGATGATGAGAATTTTGTTCTTATGTAAAAATATCTCAAAGTCAATTTTACAGCGATAGAATTATAAAGAGCTTCTTAAGTAAAACGAGTGACTGATCTATTGATTTACCTGACAAGTCTACTATCTCAAACACCCACCGTACCTAAATAAGTCACGTCTAACTATTGCCCACGATAGGGATCACTGGAGGAAAAAAGGGGAGGCCTTTGCCTAGCAGTGGGACACCCAAATAGGCATTGTACAGATAACTAGCTAATATAAAAGTGTTCCTGTGTAATCGTGTTATGTACTGTAATAACTAGTCACCTGTACATGAAATATAGAGAGAGAGAGAGGCTGTAACCTACCATCAACCCTAGTACCCTACCTAAACAGCCTAGCCCTAACCATACACTACGAACATGGACGTATAAAAATAGGCGGACTCCGCTTCAGTTACATTAGTAGTGAAGCACTCAAAGTAAGCCGGCGTATCGTAGCGACACATGCGCACGCACACATTCACAGCAAAGTAAGACGACCGGCCGCCATTACGTTGCCGCGAGTTAAAATTGACACACGAATACACATATTTCGAAAAAAAAAATAATGCCGTCCTGCGTCGTCAAATACTGCCGCAATAATAGTAGTTGAGGGGATAACCTATCATAGGTCAGTCGGTAAATTCTGTTGTATCTTATACGTAAACAAACAAATGCAAATCATTATTAATTTGAAGGAAAAATGTTAGCTGACATCTCTTTGATACACCGGTGTTGCCATTTAAAGAAATGAAAAAAATACCCTAAACTGTGGGAGATTTCATTACATGTTATGTGTTATGTATCTACCTGTTAGCTATTTGAATAAAAAAACTTGTGAACAAATTCAAATTATGTAACTATGCATACTATACATATATACAACTATGCTTTAAAGGCAACTTTAAAAATTTAAAATAATTTAAACAAAACTGAATAATCACGATTCATGTTTATTTAGTTTTGTTAACAATGTTTTGCTCGTGACTTCATTCGCGTAGATAGGTACCGCTTTTCAAACTCTATCATGTTTCACAGACTTCCTAAAGCGAATGAATTATGGAATCTCTAATAATTTGAATCCACAATTTTGGATTCAAATTATAAGAGAATGCAGGGGAGAAAACGTTTGGAATCCCAGTAAATCGAGTGTTATTTGCAGTCATGCTTACTAAAATGTTCAAACTGGTGGCGGCGTTGTGTGTCTGGTCGTTGAGTTCCCTCTAATATGGTTGAGCTCAGCGATTGCTGATCCATGCATCAACTCGTGAACGGGTGCTGCCGGGGGGGACAGGTCGACCTCTATCCTTTATCTTATCTGCTGTTTCACGCTCGATCGCTAACATAACGTGTTCCACAACATTATGTAAATTGAAATTGTATATAACTTGAAACCAGAAAAAAAAGAAAATATAATAAAAAATAATAAAAACATAAAAAATCATACAAAGCCCTTCAGGCAAGTAGGCGACCAATACTGTTCAAAAGAGTTTCTTTCGGCGTCTTCTTTTCTCGATCGATTTCGAAACTTTGTAGCTTTTGAACAATAATGAATCATTTGAATATAATTTAATCAGTATTATTTAAAATGCCTAAAAAGGCCTATTTTCTGAATAAATCTTTGAATCTATTATTATTTTTCAATTTGATATGTCATGAGATGACAATGTTTATTTTAATGTCATTATTTGAAGTGAAAACTTCTTTAGCGGTGTTGAGCACTTTTTGGAATGGGTAAATAATAATTATGTATATAAACGGGACTTAGCACGAACCTTTTTAATATTTGTTTTTGTTGATGTTTCTATGGAGTTACATCCATCGTGGTCACAACGAGACTGGAGTACTGCGGTGTCATCTTGTGGTGGTGGAAGTTCGTGCTAAGTCCCGTTTATATACTTAATTATTATTTACCCATTCCAAAAAGTGCTCAACGCCGCTAAAGATTTTGGAGAGCGTGTAGATGGAAAACAGAATCAAAATAGTGATGGGTTGCTAGCCGCATCACCTATTGACATGATTCCGCAGATTTTAGCCCAATCCCTCGATCGGCTTTTACTATCTGCGCGGGAAGAGAAGCAGCTGGCACATTTTACGTTTTTACTTTTTTCCCAGACCAACATGGAATGTATTAAAAAAAAGAAATAATAAATACGATTAGATATGATAGACATAACGTAAAAAAAAAACGTAAAAGTATTAAAAAAAATCACACTAATTGAAATAAATATTTTTATAATTATGGGTAAAATTGTTCGCATATGGCAATTATGGGTAAACTCACACAAACGTCAGGCGCCGCCATTGTTGTGCTTCACTCAATATTTAGTTCACGTTCCGTCCGCCTTTTTTATACGTCCATGACTACGAATAAATACATAAATAAATAGATGCGGGATATCTGTTACTTGCGACCTATAGTAACAGAAGGAAAGTGGGAAGGATCAATTGGTTTTTGGCGTACGAGGACAGAGGATTTTTCTACCACCAGTCAAGCAGACTCACGAGACTGATCAGTAAACTGACTAAAGGTGTCTTGGCCGTAGTGTAGCGTTGGTAGTGGATCTGTCGATCCCAGACAATAAAACTCGTCGATTGTCCGAACCAAAAAGAGAATTTATTAATTAAACGTAATCTATTTATACAAAAGTTATGTACAATGTACATGTGCGTGCATCTCAAAAATATTAGTCTGCGTCCAAATTCGTTTGCGTTGCGTCCTTCATGCTTGCAATTTTTTAGGTGAATGCCCTGGAGGTCGCATGTTCTCGTGAACAGGCTTTTAAAGAAATATTAAAGTCAAATTTGTGATGAAGGTACTTATACTGTGTCCAAAGCCCGAGGTTTCCTGTGTCCAAAGCCCGAGGTTTCCTTAATAACTTATTCTGATGCGATCGAGTAAATCGCAAATTCTCCTATTGGGCTACTGTTATTAAATGAACAAACATAACCAAACGATTCAAACAAAAGAAGAACTTATAACTTTGAATTTATAGAAACTTAGGATATGTCCCTGGACGCAGATGACCTTTGGTCAACTTAAAATAGCCATAATTCGCAGGGTGGCCGTGTCAGAATTAGATAATCAATATTTTCAGATTTGGCGTGAGTACGACACAGACGGCAGCGGGTACATAGAGGCGGATGAATTAAAGGTAACGTACACCGTGTTAGGGTTACTTGAAAATTACAAATAACCTCGCAAGATGAAGATAGCCTTCATTCTCTTCCTAAACTAAACTGCCTCCGTGGTCCAGTGGTTAAGGCGTCTGCCTGTAGACCCGGCGATCGTGGGTTCGATTCCCACGGGGAGCTTACTTTGTTTAGTTGTTTTTAATTTGGTGAGGACGTTGCAGGCTTAAATCACCCGATTGCCTGATAATAAAGATTCCGTGCTTCGGAAGACACGTTAAGCCGTTGGTCCCGGCTGCCATCTGGTAGTCGTTAAAGGAATCACGTCAGAGGCGCTTCCGAATAGCTCTGACACCAGGGTGTGCATGGTCGGTTGACCGTGTCTCCTACACGAAATGATGATGATGATGAGAATACATTGCATACAACTGCAACATAAATGGCCATGTAATCACTATGTATTTTTTAGATTGACCTGGCTCTTGGGTATTTTATGAATCTATGTATGTATTTGTTAAAAAATATAGTATCGTTTAGGTAATATCCCGTAACACAAGTCTGGTACTTACTTTGAGGCTAGCTCAATCTGTGTGATTTGCCCGTAAATATTTATTTATATATATTTTTTACAAGCTTGAAACTAAAGCCTGTACCGATGTTTGTCTGTAATCAAATCTTGCGAATTAAATTTGATCCACTTCCCCTTCGATCAAATATAATGGTAGATACACGATTCGCGCTCGAAAAGTGGCACCGGTAAAACAGCGCTCTAATCGAGTTTGGGAGCTGTTTTGTCCACAGTTTCAATAATCCGCGCTAGCACTCACACGTCTTGCGATGACAAAGGTCAGTGAAAAGATGCAAAAACTACGCGTCAAAAGTGAAAAAGAAAGATGTCATACTTTCAGTACGTACCGTTTTTTTTAGTTTGTAAATATGCATGATGTTTTGGCTCGGGGACATTATTTAGGCTTAATTTTGTATGAGACTTTGTATCTACCATTATATTTGATCGAAGCACTTCCCGGTTAGCGACTGAGCTGAAATTTTGCATTTATGTGTAAATCTGATGACAATACAATATTATGAAATCGTTGCACTGGTCTGATGATGGAGTCGGAAGGATTTGAATTCTTAAACTAAACAAAGTACACTAATCATGATTGGGCTCATTTGATTGGTCTTGTAAAGCATTTTACAGTGTGAATTCGTTTATAGCTTAACACAAAAATAATTTATGCAAATAACTTGTTTATTATTCAAAATCAAACAACATTTGTTGCAACTTGCAAAGTTTAATTAATTACCTTAACGAAGTTTGTAATTATTTCAATGAATTTCAGAATTTCCTCCGTGACCTTTTAAAAGAAGCTAAGAAGATCAACGATGTCTCGGAAGATAAGCTTATTGAATACACCGACACTATGGTAAGGATACTTTATTATTAAATCTTCATCAGGTCTTTTTTTAGTCTCCACTACAGGAGCCCTCCCTGTACTACTAGAGCCATACTTGGCCAGAGCAGCCAGAGGACTTGTCCTACACTCTCCACGCTGGCCAGACAGGTTGGAGAGGTATCACAGATGTTATAAGCTTTGTTTAGCTTGTATTTCCTTAGTCGCCTTCTACGACATCCACGGGAAGGCTTGGAGTGGTCCTATTCTACTCTGCCGGATACCACACGGCACTATTTATTATTAAATAATATAACTTAACTAAGACACTTACTTATTTCCCTGTTCCTAGTTTACAAGAAGCTTGTTGAAAGGTTTTATTGAACTTGTCCTCTTAGTTTGTGAGGGTAAAATTTTACAACTTATACCTACTTTCATGCCGGCGGGGCTTGAACCAGCGACTTAGGCAGGAAACTAACAGATGCGGTGCGGCGGAGGCGCGCCCAAGAGGCGAAGAGTCAAAACAACAGAATATTAACCTTAATAGTATGTGGCATAAAGTCGATTTTTGTAGTGCGCCCGGCGCCATCATGCGGCGTGCGTCTTTTTGCGTCGCGCCGCCGCCGCTTGCGGCACGCCTCCGCTGCACCGCCGCCGCACCGCCGCCGCTTCGCGGCGCGCGGCACGTATTTTTAACAGTGTTGCCTGAAGGTTAAATTTCTTACATTTTTCGTAACTTTTGACCTCCTCGCGTAACATGTAAGTAATTTTTATATTTAGGGCAATTTTCGTAACTTTTGAGAGCAACGAGATTTGTAATACTAGATTTTTATTGCAATTCAACGCATTCAATTTAAACTATAAACCATATTATCTTATCATCTAAATATCTTGTTAATACGTAATTTCGGCACTACAGCCAGACTAATGATTACCCAGTAAAGTATCGATCTAGATCTTAGAATATTTTTTTTTGTATTTTGGTAAAGACAGACTTACATATGGCGCAGACTATAATAATGGGGCAGGGCAGGTTGGTACAGGGTAGGTGGTCTCTTCTCTGTCACTATTATTATAATAAACGAAAGTCACTGCCGGTATATGCGCGATATACTCGACCGATTAGATGCCGCAAAGCGTTATGCTATACGTTAGTGGTCACTTTTTAGGATAGCGTTGTGTGGTGGGTTATACTCCGACACCAAAAACACGTAAATTAAAAAAATTACAATGTAATTTTTGCTGCAGAAATGTAACATTTCAGGAAACGAAACGTAATATATATACAGGAGGCACAAACATGCGTGACGATGCTGAATTTAATATACAATTTTGCCAATTGGTAGAGCAGTATCCTGCTCTGTATGATTATACTAATACGAACTATAGTAACAGAAATGTGCAGGACACATTTTGGAGCATAATTTCAAAAAAAGTCGCAGCAACGGATAAGTTTCATTTATTTTCATACCTACATAAAAATACATACACAAATAATAAAAAAAAATTAACTTTACCTATGATTATTACAAATAATCATAGGTCAATAACCGCCGCTCGCGGCGCGCCACACGCCTCCGCCTCTTCAGTATAATTCACGAAGCGGCGCGGACATTTGCCGCGCCGCACTGAGATGCCCGCCGCACGCCACACGCAGCGCCGCGCCTCTTCTGTTAGTTTCTTGCCTTAGGTGTATGTACGACCTACACTTTGCCAACTGAGCTACCGCATGATTCTAACCTCAGCGCCGAAATTCACCACCATATCCAATTCCCCTTATACGTATTAAGGCTTACGTCACCTAACACAATTAACCGACTTTTACAAGTAAGGTAGTTGATTCAACTGATTTTACAATGAATTTAAAAATCAACTAATATGTAGGAAGCTATGCAATATTTTTATAAGTGTTTTATTTTAAAAGCTTTTATTTAACTTGCAATGTATGTATGTTCAACCGATTGAGATGAGCTGAAATTTTGTATACTACACGTTTAGTTTGGATGACAATGCACGATATGTTGTGTAACCTGTTTTTTTTTTTCACCTGTGGAAAATGCGTTATGCATACTGATCTGCTAAGGGGATACAGAGCAGTTATGCGGGACTCACACCCGCCAAAAACCACATAATTGCTCTCTTCACGCCATATTACCGGAATGGTGGGCACGGTGGAGCTACCACCACTCTACGAATAAGTAATGTGTGACATTATTCCAATCCAATATAGCGGACGGATTAATGCATTATATGGATATGGATATCAAATTAATGGGCTTGTTGAGAGTAACTCGAAAAATAATGTGGCGTCGTATTTATACATACATGACATGCATACATAGTAGAAGAGAATAGAATAGAATTTTATTTGAAAATGCTAAAACACACACAACAAATAGGACCAATTCAACAATAAAGATTAATATAGCTTGTGAGCGTTGCAGCATTTCAAAGTTCAGCTCAGCGTTACGCTTTTTTCACAGTTCATGAGCAAAGCACTGATATTCTGCCTCAACCTGCTGACGATCGGCAGTATGCCACAAAAGTTTGAAGAAAAAACCCATAAGCATAGTACAGCGTACACAGTCTTAAATAAACAGAAATACGAGCAGAAATTCAAAGTTATATGAGTAAAAATCAAGTTAAAGTATAATAGAAACAACATAACAAGTTTAAAATATAATAGCGTTAATATAATAATAATAATAAAATTGAATATAGTAATAAAATTAATAAAAGTCCTACCTTCATGCCTACGCATAGTATCACGTCTTTTTGCCTTGCGGGGTTGTCAGAGCGCCAAGTCTTTAGGACCTAAAAGCCACATTTAGCATGTTGGTCGGCGATGGAAAATGAAATCAAAATAGTGATGGGTTGCTAGCCGCATCGCCTACTAATAAGATTCGTCAGATTTTCCTATTTCCTCGATCGACTTTTGCAATCTGTGCGGGAAGAGAAGCAGCTGGTACATTATACGTTTTTTCCTTTCTCCCAAACCAGCATGGAAGATATGTTTATTTATTTAGTGCTTAAATCTTACTGATCTCACATAAATCTTTATTTTTATTACAGCTGCAAGTTTTCGACTCGAACAAAGACGGTAGATTACAACTTTCGGAAATGGCCAAGTAAGTTTTATATACCTTAAGTTCTTTGTGACTTAGTGCTAAAGTAAGCCTTCGTTTGGTCTAGGAAGTTTATCTTCTCTTAAACATGTCGACTAGAGCGACTTAGGTATACTTATTTTTACCAATTTATGACTATTATTCTTACTTTCTTACTAATATTATAAACTCGAAAGTTTGTAAGTATGCATGGATGTATGGATGAATGTATGTATGGATGTTTCTTACTCAATGAAGCCAAAACGGCTGAACGGATTTTGATGGAATTTTGCACACAGATGTGTTGCTATCATCCCATGACAATACCACAATCTAACAGAAAAAATCGACGTTTGAGTAGAAACTCAAACATCGATTTTTTGTGAGCTTACCTCGATCGGTGCGTGAGAGAGCCCTATAGACTATAGATACAGACTATAGATATTAAATGCCTACTTATATCTATCAGTGCAAAGCCGGGGCAACCCACTAGTTATTACTTAAAGACATATTACACTCAAAGAGATGTAATCATCTCGACAAATAAGACTAAAAATTTGTGAATTTTGGTATGTTTGGCTATTTTTTTTTAATTTATTATTTTCATCTACATTTTTCAAATTAAATTTTTTAATTTTGGGATATAACCATTAGTTGTTTAATTTGTTTAGTATTAAGTATTGTTTTTATACTCTTGGCATTATTATAGTGCCATTACCGATAATTACTTGAAATTGAAAGATCTTACGTGGCGTTTGGTCTTGCGGCCAAGCAAATTAAGATAATTTAAAAATATTAGGCTATTTAAGCATTTGGTAATGTAAGTAGTAAGTGGAAAAGTAGCCCGGACCCTGGCCCTCGTAACAGTAATTCAGTGATATTGCGAGCGACACACTGCGTTATATATTTAGCGCAACATCCATTACTCCTTTGCTTTGCTCTTGCCTAAAGTGTATATTTTGGCATTATACTCTAGAAATGAAATGAAATTAAATTTAATTCAAATGTAAATATCGTCGTCGACGTCGTCGATATCGAACGTCATCTAATTATTTTTATATCTATAAAATCGATAAATATCTAGCGTTTTACAACGACCACGGCTTTGATGAATTGGAGGATGTATATTGATTAACAATTTATTGAATGTATTACATCCGAATTGTATCTGGTAGATAGGTAGTCATATACAACCGTAGGCATATTTAAATTATTGAGTTTTTTTTTATTATAAAATTTTCTTTGGTTTATGCTGTTTACGACGATGCTGCCCATCGGAAGCATTTCAAAGCTGGGATAGACAAATTTGTTAGATTTGGAAAGGGAATAAAGGTATCGGGATACTACTCACTCGGATGAATGGGGGGAAAACAAGTAGCAGATCGCAAACCCGATGCCATACCTGCAACCAACGGACAAGCAGTTAAGACGGTCCTGCACGAAATTGTGGAAATTGACGTGTTTTCAAATCATTAGCACTATGCGCTGAATTAATTAAATACATCGAAAGTATTTCTATAATTTACGTCAATTCTTACACAAGATCGCCCCCCTTGTTGGAATTTGTAACAGATACATATGAAATTAAAAAACGATATATATATGTTATGATGTCTAAAAGCATTTTTCTTCGAAAAGTTTGTCAATTTTACGTCTAAAACAATAATTCTCACATGACAATATTTATATTTACATCTCGGAGGTCGCCCCCTTTCTTTTTTTTTAATAATATAAATATGAAATTATTAAGACATTTCATGTTTTTACATAATCGCCTTATGGTTTTGCGCAGATGGCTTGCGCAGTCGTGACTTTTTCGTTCGCGTAGCACCCGCATGACACCATGATGATGATGATGATGATGACAGTTATATTTTCCACAATATGCCCATAATATAAAAGCAAATAAAATTCATTTCATTACGCATTTTCCAGCACGTGGCGAAGCTGACCCTGACCCTCGTATCAGACATACAGAGATCGCGATGGGACACATCGCGTTACATTTTTAACACACCATCCATAACTCCGGGATGTTATGAAAAATTCTTTAACACACGTACTATCGCGTATTTTCCCTTGGGGGTAGACAGAGCTTAGGTCTATAAAACCTAACCACGATTAGCATGTTGGTGGGCGTGTAGATGGTAAACGGAATTAGAATAGTGATGGGTTGCTAGCTGCATCGCCTTCTTAGATGATTCCTCAGATATTCGCCCATTGCTTCGATCGGCTTTTACGGTATGCGCGGGAAGAGAAGCAGGTGGTATATGCTACGTTTTTCTTTTCTCCCAGATCAGTATGGACGAATCGGAAATCCAAGTTATATACCTATAATAATTTGCACGAACAGATATGTGAACTGCCGCGAATTCGAAAGAACTTTTTAAAATATCAAACGCGTTCCAAATTTAAAATAATTAAAATGTTGGAAAAAAGAAAAGTTTTTAAGTAAAGACAGTTAAGTAACAGTATTTATGGCCAGACTAGTTACATAGTAAAAAAGTATAATACCTACTAAAGTTTAGATCTTTATAACATTTTAGTCAAAAAGTCACCAAGTTCTCTTTGGGTGCTCAAATTTACGGGATTTTTTTTATATTTTATTACCGCTATAGCGCCTAAAGTTGCACAAAATCCTACAAAGCCTACGACAATTACCCAGGCCGGCGAATGTAGTGCTAGTGCTACGAACGTAGGGCTAGTGCTACGAACGTAGTGCTAGTGCTACGAAGTGTAGCACTTCGTAGCGCCCAAAATATAATAGGCTTGTATCCTGGCTCGAAATATTAATATTAATTAGTCCATCAGATAGATAGTCAAAAAATAGTGAACACATATTTTTTCTTTTGTCAATTAAACAATTATATTTTTTATTGATAAAAATCGTAACCTAAATGGAGCAACTGCTAAACTTAACTTTACTTATATTGGGGTAATAATTAATTTTTGAATTAAGGTGTTTATTTTCAAATTTCTCAAATATGACGTATCGTAAAGAAAAATAACGTACTCTAAGAAAATATTTGAATGAGTTAATAAACAATTGGAATATCAATACAAATTGAACGATAAGCTTATCTATACACATGTTTTTTTCATGTTCATTATACCTATGTCCCTTTCAAAAGGAAAGTTGTCCTGTATCATTATTTATCATCAATCATATACTAATAAGAAATCTGTAAGTATTGATCATCGAGTAAGTTACTTTGTTTTCAGAGACATCGTGTTTATAAGCTATACATTACACAGAAACTAAGTTGAGGATGTTTAGATTTTTTTTCTGTATGTATGATCCTCCATAACTCTTAAATAATTTAACTGAATTTTATAAAAATTGGAAAATGAACATTTAGACGTACAAGACACAGGATAGTCTTTTTAATTTTTGTCTCTAGTTATGATAAGACGTGTACATACAAATATAGCTAAAAGGTATATTATACTACATGTTACGGAAATTTTTTTTATGAAAAAAGGTTGATAATACACCGTCACTGTTCCAGGTTGCTGCCCGTCAAAGAAAACTTCCTCTGCCGGCAAGTGTTCAAGGTGAGACACCTCGTCCCCGCCATGATTGCCATCCATTTTGCGGAGCGTCACGGCTGCCCGATTACGTGTCTAATTATAAAGCCCATTTCTAAACTGATATTTTTAGTGATAACGCATTTAAACATGAAATTATTTCTTTAAGTATTCAGATTTGAGTGTTTATGAAAAACAATCGCAAATCTGACAAGAAAATTAAATGCTCTGGAATATTTCGTTTGCTTGCCCAATTAGCAAAATGTATACCAAAATTATGTTTTAACATAATTTATGTTGGTCCATGATAGATTTAGTTAATGAAATTACATTAAACGGCATTTCCTGCCTAAGAACAATCCAATTAACTTCAAACGAAGGTCATTACAAAAGATCTCTGTCCGTCATTTAAGAGCGAGTCGGTGTCATTGTGTAAAAAGAAACGGATGTAATACTTTTTGGCACGAAATGATCGAGTGGTTTCAATTGCCTTTTCCATAGATAAAAAAAAATCCCTTCTAAATATATCAAAACGTTTGAAAAAAAATAAAAAGGCAAATTAAAACTGAATAGCATCAATACAACGTGATTTTGAACCTCCTAGCTATATTGAAAACTCGGAATTAAAATCCCTAAAGGAATACAGAATTGCAAAAAAAAAAGCTAATTGCAAAAAACATAGTTTTCCCATACAAAGTCGCCGAATTTCTATGGAAGAACAAATATTTTTTCGTGTTTTAACTTTTATTCCTGCAATTCTGTATTCCATCAGGGATTCTGAGTCTCAGATTTCATTATAGTTAGCAGGTTCAAAATCACACTGTATAACAATAACTAAAACTTGAAAGCTAACGTTTCATCTCTCCTTTTAGCAATATTTATAAAATAACGCAGACAAACATATCTTCGTCTGGAGTAAAACTTCGATTCGTGATAAGGAAAAATTTAAACCGATAAGAACATCTTTTATTTACATAATAAACAGACGCACAAAGGAGATAATCGGAAACCGATTGCTATTTATCCTATTACGGACTTATAAATGTGATAGCATAAAAATCGATACGTAATCGGGAAGCTGTTCATTCATTCCCGACGCGATTTCTCGGCTCGAATGCGACTTTCATTACCACGAACAACAACTACGCGTACGGAATATTTAAATCCTGTTCATTCAAATGTTCACCTTAAAACAATAACGATAAGACCTATTTTCGAAACGCTCTTGAAATTCATTTCAACAAGCAATATCGGCTCGTGAATTTTATATTGTCTGCTTCTTTATTTATTTTTGGACACATCACAGATTAATTTTGAAATTCGTGACATTCGATCACTGTTCGATTTTCGAAATTGGTGTTATCATATTGTCGTATATAGGTGTTTTAATCTATAGTATTTTTTCTTTTGTAGATTGCACGTATGGCACAATTTACACTGGCATCCTTGTATCTATTTATTCGTAGTTAGTACATACTTAGCTTCAAAACCCTCAAAACATTTCATTTTTTTATCAACCATGACATAATCATGAATAAATATTATAACATTAAACATACCGTACATTATAATTGAATTTGACATGAATAAACAATACCTTTGTGTTAATCTTACAGATAATATCTACCTAACTTCACGAAGATATAAACAAGTATACCTACTTAAATACAAATACACAATGATACTTTCTAAATGAGAACTTTAATGGTCCAAGAGCCTTCTATAATTTTCTTCTTTTATTTTATCATTAAAGGAATATTTTTCTATTATATAGGACAGCAACACTAACCGCTAACTAATGAAAAAAAAGAAATACACACTTGGAATTTCTAAATTTAAAATTGTGGCCATAGATAACCCAAAATGTTCAAACAAAGAAAATCACTGGCGAATTTTCTTTCTTGTTTTTTTAAAGGCTCTTGGATCAGAGCATGATCTGTTTGTATGCCTGTCTATGTCCTAACACTGACGCTTGTCTCGCACTGCACACTCTAGGAGGGCATAGAGGTGAGTCCTCAACTTACTTATGCATTCGCATGAGTGTAGCATATTTACCTAAACAATATAGAGTGGATAATACCTTTGCTATGCATATTGATTGCGTGATTTTTAGAGGATGGATTTACACAATGGATTACCTATTCCTCTAACTCCACCATTCTCAAAGTGGGTTCCGCAAAGCGTATGTAAGAGCTCCGTGGTAACCTTTCCTTTTGATTCCTTTGATTTTCGCCCGTCATTACAGACGCTAGAGTGACAGGGCAACCAGACACAGATTACCTAATAACTAAAAAGATAATAATTTTTATAACTAGTATTTCTTTAGTTTATGGTCCCGTTTAAGATTTTGCTTCCCAAAGAGGTCAAAAAAGTTTGAGAACCGCTGCCCAAAGTCCTTACAGGGTTGGATTGACATATGGGTTTATCACTATTATGATTTACGTATATCACTCGATGTTTAGGTCAATATACCCGCTCTCTGCGATCACTGGTAATAAAAGTGTGAAAACTTCAGAAAATAAGTATGAGAGCTTCTTGGCTGAATGTCAGCTATACTCTACATAACACGTTTCTTAGTGGCGCAATACAATCTATTCTTGCAATATCTACTTGTTTTTATGTTTTTTTTACTAAAATATGTTATTAGTACCTACTTCTCACTTTAGCTTATGTCGTAGGTATTATTGTATCCATCTCAAATAATTTATAGCCATCATAAATATCTTTAAAATGAGGATTTTTTTTAAGGATGGGTATGCGATTTCTTTTTAATTTTTTTGACTTACGATTGACATATAAACCAAAGACTTAATGAGAGCACATTTTAGTACGTAAAAATATAGTTTCACTTATAATTATAGAGAAAGATACCTGACACAATCTAGGTTAGAGGTTACCAAGACCACTGCTACATCACAAACAAGACTTTCGAATAACGTACCTACTTTTGTCATAAAATTTATTTATCATGGTACCATGTTGGGCGCCAGGCCAACTTAAAATAACAATTATTTAATTGTAAAAAAATATACAACGCTCAGTTTAGACTAAGGGCTTGAGATCTAAAGAACAACGTATATTTTGTATAAAAAATATATTGTAAATTATCAATTGTATTTAAAATTTCAGGGAGCGACCAAGCTAACGAAAGATGACATAGAAAGGGTATTTTCACTTTATGACAGGGTGAGTTTTTAGTTATTAATATTTTCTTTTATATTCTTATCATTTCATTTTTTTTAAATAATCTTTTAATGTATTTTCTATAACAAAATATTGAACGATGGCCTGACAATGGAATAAGTAGGTACATTTATAAGTGCTAGTAAAATAAATAATAGAAAGCCACATTTTTTATGATTTACGTTCGTAGGACGGTAAACAAGCATACATTTCACCTGATGGTAAGTGATCACCGCTGCCTAAGGACAACTGCAACACCAGGGATTTGTTTTTTTAGGGTTCCGTACCCAAAGGGTAAATACGGGACCCTATTAATTTCGCTCCGCTGTCCGTCTCTCTGTCTGTATGTCTGTCTTTCCGTCTGTCACCAGGCTGTATGGCATGAACCGTGATTGCTAGACAGTTGAATTTTTCACAGATGATGTATTTCTGTACTAAAAATAGAATAAAATAAATATTTAACAGGGGGCTCCCATACAACAAACGTGACTTTTTGCTTGTTTTTGCTCGATTGATAACGGCAACAGGTAGACGCTTGAAATATTCACAGAATATTTAGTTACATAATAACTTTAAAAATAAATAATTAAATAAAAATACAATTAATATTAAAGGACACAACTCCCATACAACAGACATGATTTTTTTGCCGTTTTTATAGATAACGGTGCGGAAACCTTCGTGCGCGAGTCCACTCGCACTTGGCCGGTTTTTTTTATGATATACTCGTAGGACGGCAAACGATAAAACATTTCACCTGATGGTAAGTGATCACCGCTGCCTAAGGACAACTGCAACACCAGGGATGTGTTTTTTTTTAATTGACTATGTAAAGAACGTTGCCGGCTTATTCAGCTAATTTCTTTCAAAATGTTCATCGGTTGACTGCCAGTTTTTCAGTTGGTAAAGATGAAAAAAGGATTACTATATCTACTATTACTATATGATCATGATATTTTTCTATTCTAATGAAGACAACTATACAATTCTAGTGAAATTTCTTCACGTTTCTCTTATCACTTTTATTGTCGACTAGCTTTCGCCCGCGGCTCCGCCCGCGTGAATGTCAAACCCTCGGGAATAGTACTTTTTCCCAGGATAAAAGGTAGCCTATGTCCTTCTCCGTACTCCAGAGAACTTGTATGCAAAATTTTATGATGATCGGTTCAGTAGTTACGGCGTGAAAGCGTAACAAACAAACAAATAAACAAACAAACAAACTCACTTTCACATTTATAATATTAGTAAAGTAAAGATAAGGATAAGGATACACTTATTACCTATTGTTATTTTAATTAAATTATCTATTTCAGGATAACAATGGCTCAATCGAGAACGAAGAACTACGAGGTTTTCTGAAAGACTTATTAGAGTTAGTCAAAAAGGTATACTTTTGGATATTTCATGTTATTTCGTGCTTTGCGTTGAACAAACTGCATCTTCAGATGGATCTTGTAGTAGAAGAGCTGGTATAAATTTTTGGGGGGGTATTTGAATTTGAGGCAAGTTGAAAACATGTCACATACCTCTCCTATTATATATCTCCTATATATACGGAACTGCAGACTTGGCAGGTGAGTGGCGGGGCTAGGCAAACAGGCCTACGGCCCACCTGATTAAAAGCGGTTGCCGTAGCTTATGAACGCCTGCCAAGACAGGAGTGCCACTCGCGCGTTACCAATTGAGAGCAATTGACAAATTGTAAAGAAACCGAATTGTTTAGCAGGAAGAAACTTCAACCAACTTCAAAATATGAGGAAAAATTATTTGGATAAGAAATAATATTCCTCATTTATTGAAGTTGGTTGAAGAATAAAAAAATGTGTTAAAGACTGGCTTTTAAATAAGGCCTTATAAAGTTACTAAACATTTTTCTCTTCCATTTTCTACATTTTATTTAACATTTGTAGATATTAACTAGTTCTCGCTTATTCTCTTTATCTTTTTTATTGTTTATTCTTTTTTTTCACCTTCCCTAGCTTAAAAAGCTACAAGCCTATCCCGAACCCCTTTTTTTATTTTGATCTGAGACACTTTCTGTTATTCCATAGGTCTCCCATATTTCGAGATGCAGACTAATAACATCTAGTTCGGAGGTGGACTTCCGAAGAGCATTGTCGGTGTCCATAGTTACTTGTTTTCTGTACTGTGTTTTGAAATAAATAAATGTAATAAAGTAAATCAAATCGATCTAATTTTAACATTTCAGGATTACGACGCCCAGGATCTTCTAGAATTCGAAGAAACAATCCTGCAGGGGGTGGAGTACAGCAGTGACGGGAAGATCAGTCGAAAGCAGCTGACTATGATCCTCCTCGCCCTCGCCAAGCACCATCAAGAGGAGGAGCCGTCGACGCCATAAGAACACTCGCACATTCTCACCACTCCGTCCCGATATCCGAACGAATTTGTAGTGCGATTTCGATTAAATACCGATTTAGGTGCTTTTCGGTTGTTACAAGCCTTTGTCAAACAGATTTTTATGCCGAAAAAAATAAAAGCCATATAAAAAAAATAACATTCGAGGCAAATTTAAAGATTTAAAAAAGTGCTAGGAAAAGTCAAGCGCTAAATTAGAAAAAGAAGATTTTAAAACGTTTTAATCATCTTACAAAGCCAAATCAAATGCCAAATATTTTTAACATAGCTTGCGTTCATACGCGAAGTACATTAGACTATTTTCATAAATCGTATAAGTAATAGAGATTGAGGAAATTTATATAATAAATATCACTAAAAAGTAGATTTCCATAGGTACATATCATTCCATAACCCAAAACAATTTCGAGGGATGAAAAACAATTGTAAATTTCTTTTAACAAAAATAATGTTATTTACTCAACCTACTAAACCCTTTCAACGCCACAGTCAGGTGGTATTTGTGACAAATCGATTTAGTAACCAATGCATTTACAATCTGTGGCGCTATCAGACTAATCGGCGCGGGCACGAAATTAATTTGTCACATATGTATATCAGAAGCCCTTAGAATAATTATTTACCAGACTGTGGCGTTGTAAAGGTTATCTATGGTCATATAACAATACAGCAGGGATTGCGAACCAATGGCAAATATTTAGTTTCATCTTCATCTCAAAGACAAAATTAAACTTTTTTTTATTAGTCCATGAAGGTTCGCCGCCCCTGCCCTACACATTATGTTTTGTGAGTATTTATAATTAGACATATACTTTTATCGATTTAAAAATATAACGAGATGATTATCTGCCGTTAACAATACGAGTACCTACCATATGCACACACCTACTACCTGAATTAAATATAACTATCTCATATCATAATACATTGACATACAACTGTGGCGACACTATGTGGTAGTAAGTATACCTCGAAAAAACACCAAGTAGTGTTAATAATTATAAAATTCGTCTTATCTACCTATTTCGAGTTCCTAACTTCAAACCGAGTAGGATTTTAAAACTTTCCTTGCACCTTTTAAAAATCAACCGGAAAACCAGGGATGTACATTGTAGGTCCTAATTAATTATTAGTCGATTAAATGTATCAAATCGATTAATCGAATTGGTATTCATATTGATGTTATACTAATAAGGTTTATCCAGAAACAGACATACTTAGTCGTTAATATAATTTTATATACTTTAGATTATATTAAAGTACCTATACCTATATAATTTTATATACTTAATTTGCCGAACACTGTGACCTAGTGGTCTTTATGCCAAGCAGTCACATTGTCAGGGCAAGATTAAAAATGATCTTTCTGATTTGGGTCTTGAATGTTTATCTATATATGTATTTCTAATAAAATAAAGTATCGTTGAATTAGTATCGCTTAACACAAGGCTTGAACTTAGTTTGGGGCTAGCTCAATCTGTTTGATTTGTCCGTATATATTTATTTGTTTTTTATAATTAAGTACATACATAGATATATTAGTGATGGGCCGAGTACTCGGCACTTTTTCAGTACTCGTACTCGGCCGATTTACTCGGTTCAGCTGCCCAGTATTGGGGCCGAGTATATTTAACATTTTCAACACCATGTCTGATTTACTAACTATTTAGGAATTAGGACGACTGATCTATTAGGAGTGCAGAAAAGTCGCTTAATATATGCGTTCAAATTGGCATTCAAAGGGTTAATTAAGTCATAAAATCAACTTTTACGGTAGAAGCTGTTTTAAGAAAGTTATAATTTGAAAATTAACAGAATACTAAATATTTGCACCATTACTGAACCGAATTATTCGGCCGAGTACTCGGTTAGATGAAGGCAAAACCGAGTAGTGCTCGGTATTCGGTTGCTCGGTAAATGCTCGGCCCATCTCTAGTATGTATTTATTTCATAAAAGTAGATACTTTTATTTATGTTTTGTGTAATCGTCTTATCTATAAGATTCTATTTTATCGGTCACCTAGTCTAAAATAACCAGACGGTGATAGCTACAAATAGGTATTATCTGTTCAGATATATCTTGATAACACTCGATTAAGACATCCCTGGGAAATACAAAATTAATTATTAAATCGGTGTAGCTTTTAATCCTAATAAATGTCGTTTGCTTAAAATTGTGTGTGTAGATTTCCTAAATGAAATTAGAGCACATTTACATTCGCCCCATGTAGAAGACGTCTATTAGGTATAAAGTGCGTTTACACATGCAAAGTTTTGAGTCTTCTTATTTCGACTTTATTAAAGCTTGTAAATAAATTTTCCAGTCATGGATCTAGGGGGCTAGCCGGGGCCCGTGCCCCGGGCGGTAGGATAAAGGGGCGGCAAAGGCACATATGTATGTGGGAGAAGGTGTTTTAAAAACCCAGGAAGTTCCGATTAACTAATATGTTTCTTTATATTTCACATAAATTACAATTTTTTACGACTTACTCCTTAGCGTCTTAAAAATCGTCCTCCTCCAGTCTTTTGTTTTTCTTCATCCGTACTAAATTTAAAACCAGCGCGTCTTTATATCTCTTTCCCTCCCTTACATACATCCGTCTTTGTCTTTTAAAACATGTATAGTTCGTTTCAAAATCCTTTCATCCTACATATATATGGGCAGGGTTGGAGGTGGTGGAGGAAGTCACGCTGTGGTTGCAGGACGGTATGATTTAATTTGCACCCGCTCCCCCGTCACGTTACTTCACCGAGTCAGGGGCGCTATTTCAGGGTCTTGCCCTGGGTACAATAATTTCTAGATCCAGTGCTGCAATTTTCCTGTATTGTTACAGAAAATCTTGATAAACATGACATTTACGAGAGTGTACATCTGTAAACGCATTTTAAATTGTGAATGTAATCGTTAATTTATCGTAAGAAATCCCAAAGTAGATTGTGTTTTTATTTACAACGTGTTTAAAACCTATACCTAGCAAAGATATATTGATGTTATGTGTTACAAATAATTTAAATGTAATCAAAGAAATATTTATGTTAAGTATAGTTAAATATCGATTATTGTGTGCGTATATTTTTGTAATTAATTCATACTATTTATTACATACATAAAAGTTAAATGGATTATTTTAAGAAATATCTAGTCATTGTTGATATAATTCAAAAACTGCTTGATAAAAAAAAACACAGACATTAATAAATATATAAACTGTGTTTATTTCAGAATTTATTAAAAAAAAGGTGATCGGATTACGCACTTAAGTATACAATATTTTTTTTACTTTTGAACGAATGTACTCTAATACAAACTTAATGGCGGCTCGGATATTAGCTACGAGCGCAGATTCGGCGCAGGTACAGGCGTGTGTGCTCCTCGAATATAATTCACACACTAACGCTATTAAGGAATGAAGTCGGGGAGGTGGAGCGAGCGCGCGGGGGTGTGCGCCGCCGCCCGCTCTTTCCCCCGCTGTTACCCAAAATTGTGTACTGCTCATCGACTCGCGCGATGTTCCGAGCCGCCAAAAAGTTGGAATCAGAGTGTACTTGGATAATTGGGTATATTACTTTTCACTTCAATACAATGCAAAGGATGGTCTAAAAGTCTGTGTTGTGATGAAATAAACTAGCTTTAAAAATATACTAACAGTTAAAATAAAGCACAAACTAATAAATAAGTGTTTAAATGTTTTATCTTTACTGAAATAGGTGTCCAAGACGACATTTAATTTTATTTTTAACCTAGTCGATAACATAATTTAATCATCCATGCTCTACGTTACATAAAATATTTAATATTTATGTATAATAAATATTGAAATCAGATTACAAAATTTCCATGGTAAACATAATATATTGACAAACATGATAATCAGAAAGCGCAATACACACCAAAGCCGCCGACCCGCCGACCTATGTCGGCAACTTCGGCGGGCTAGCAGGCGGCTTCGCTCTTTACAAATCGCAAAATTTTGTCAGCTGCTCGACATGAGGCACACCTCAAAAGAGCTTGTGTTAAGAGCTGTATCTCAAAGATAATTAAGTAAATAAAATAATCATTAAACATGATTTATATGTGAATTACGGGTTACTCACGTACGAAGTCAGCTAGAGGCCGACATGTTCAATAAAAAAAAAAATCATTAAACATGGACGATTAATGTACGAGTTTTTTCCTCGTCCCACTCCATTTCGCAAAAATACTACACTACAGCTCGATTGTGTCGCCGGCCAACTGAGCGCTTGCGAACGCAAGTCGCCAACAAGCCGCCAACGTGTCGGTGGACAACAACACGTGCGAGCGCAGGTTGGCGATATGATTCTTTCAATATCGGCCGCCTGGTTTTGTCGGCGGGGCTGTGTCGGCTAGTCGGCAGCTTTGGTGTGTATGGCGCTTAAAATACATAAAAGGATAGTATAAAAATTTGAAATTAAATGACGCCTTGGATGTAGCAGTCACACAATAGACAATATGAATGGTTGATAATATTACAGAAGAAAAAATACTACACCTAATATGTCGTAACTACTAAATCCTTTTCCAACCTTTTCGAATATACATTTCTTAGATATCTTACCACATTCATTAATTTTCATCTCTTGTTCCCTCTCTTTGACTTATCAAATACTTTTAATATATGCATTTAAAGATAAATCAGGGTTAAACAAGCGCGGATCCAGTAAGGTGGTCACGGTGGGCATGTCCAAAACCTTTTCATATATATTTTATAACCCTCTTATTCATAAAAATTTACGGAGTAAAAGTATATTTTTTTTTCTTTAAGTCTAGATTTCTTTCGAGAGTTTTTAATATTTTAACTCGAAAAAACCATTTTCATGATTTTACATTAAATGTATGTTTTTTTTATGAAGCAAGAATTCGAAACTTATTTGGAGCAATAAAATAAATTTATGATCGGTGGATCAATCCAAAACAAGTCTTGGATATCATGCCCGCATCCTTTTTTTAGGGATCCGTGCCTGGGGTTAGATAAAAATAAGAATTCGTAACTTATGGAGAATAACCTCAATACTGTTTTATTTTAAGTCACCTTCTCTTTCTTACGCCAACATCATCCGATCTTTTTACTTATTTTATTTTTAGTTTAATATCCTAATACCTTACCTACCCTATATGAAAAGAGAATAAAAAGTGACAAAGAAAGTTGTTATAAGCTCTAGCCCTAGTGGTAGCTACGATTTATCGTCATTCATTCATATTCAGACTTTCACCGAAAATTATTCTGAATATTAGAGAAAACCACATCAAAATAGCTTCATAGGCTTCCATGATTAGCCTATAGAGATACTTTTATACATCCATTTAGAAAAAATTATAACAACTTTCTTTGTTGTTGTTAACTGTGGATGATATAAATAAGTGTTAGAATTTAAAAAAGTACTTAAAGGTATATTTTGTGTGATAAGACTCCATGCATGCCGCAATCGTGAGAGACGTAATTTGTGTAAGTTATTTGTTCCCATTGCCTGGCACTACATGTTGATATTAAGGTTGAATACGATATTTGTTATAATATATTTATATTTGTATACATCAGTGTTTTATTTCCTACTAGCAAACTGAACCCTGGTGCAATGTATACAAGTCCATTTAAATTAAGCGCAAATATTTTAAGGGCTGGGTCCCAAAGGTCAAAGAAATGCTTTAGTAGCAAATTTTAAGAAATCGACATACTACATTTTTTTTATTTTTTATTAATTTTTTTTTTATTTTTTATTAAAATTCATAAATTTGCTGTTTTGATCGTCGAGGTCAGTGACCTAGTATCCATAGTAGGTAATAGTAAAAAGTTGTTGGCCAAGAAAGTGTTTATTTGTACACAGGGTGTCTTTTTTTCTTTTTTTATTTTAGATGTTCAGGTCCAGATATCTCAAAAACTAGCGTGCCGATTTTTTTTATTTTGCTTCTAAAGCTTTTTAAACCTTCCCCTTGAATCATTCTATCAATTAAAAAAACCACATCAAAATCCGTTGCGTAGTTTTAAAGATCTAAGCATGCATAGGGACAGACAGATAGCGGGAAGCAACTTTGTTTTATACTAGTGATAGTATGTAAAAGATACGAAGCGTAATCAACGATAAACACTACTGGACCGAGATACCAAGAAGTAGTTAAAAACAAACATGTTGATTCATATACTTATAACTTACGCAATTAGATAGGTGTACCTATCTACCTAGAAGTGAGCTGCACAAGAAGGTACTTTTTATGATAAGTACTCATAGAATGCAACAATATTTACCTTTTCAATATAGTAGGGTATTCCCCATGATGTTGAATAGGTAAATATTGTTGTATTCTATTTATATATAATACTAGCTTTCGCCCGCGGCTCCGCCCGCGTCATAGTCGATCCCTTGAGAACAGTACTTTTTCGCAGGATAAAAGGTAGCCTATGTCCTTCTTCGTACTCCAGAGAACTTGTATGCAAAATTTCATGGTGATCGGGTCAGTAGTTACGGCGTAAAAGTGTAACAAACAAACAAACTCACTTTCGCATTTATAATACCTACTAGCTTTCGCCGGCGGCTCCGCCCGCGTCAATGTCGATCCCTCGGGAATAGTACTTTTTCCCGGGATAAAAGGTAGCCTATGTCCTTCTCCGCACTCTAGAGAACTTGTATGCAAAATTTCATGATGATCGGTTCAGTAGTTAAGTTACGGTGTGAAAGCGTAACAAACAAACAAACAAATAAACAAACAAACAAACTCACTTTCCCATATATAATATTAGTAAGGATAAGGATAAGGATTAGTAAGGAAGTAAGGATAAGGATTCTTTTTAAAGTACCAAATTTGCCTGTGCCGAATTTCTATGTTCCGCGTAAGTACTGGACCCAGATAAATAGGTGTCGAGCTTCGCAAGGTAGATGTTTCGAGCGGATGTGCAAATGGAATTCGCAACTGACCCTTCTTGTTCTTGTGGGGAAGTTCAGAGTATAGCGCCTCTAACTAATCCTAACTATCCTGAATTCAGTCGCTGACGACGTGGTTCCTTTAACGACTACCAGATTGCAGCCGGGACCAACGACTTAACGTGCCTTCCGAAGCACGGAATCATCTTCATTATCAGACAATCAGGTGATTCAAGCCTGCAATGTCAATAGTATAATGGCGCTTATGACTCATCTCACTGATTGCAGCCCACTTTTCTGAATTGAAGGTGGCATCCGGAACATTCACGAGGCTTATAAAAAAGTTTTTAAATGGATAGACAGCCTTCCATTGACCCTCTGATCCTCTCTGCATTAAAACTTATTCGAAAATAATAACAATGTATATATTGATGTTCGTGACTGTACCCAAGTCTTCCTGCTATGAGAGAGGGGATAGCGTATGTGTGTACCCGAACATGTTGTATTTAATACTACGCTATCGTAATTCAACTGCCGGTATCGGTACACGCCGGTAGACCTTTCAAGACCCACATGGCATTCTATAATGCAATGCGGGTCTCTAGGAAATTTTGTTTGAAAAAAATCTGTGGGTCTTGAAAGGTTAAAAACAATAATAAAAAATATATTAATGAACATTTATTTAATGACATGGTATAATCAACAACAATCAGACTTAAATTTATCGGCCCCAAATGTCAATCAAGTAATAGTATCCGTACCCTCTCGCAGACTGTACCCTGATAGTGGCATTATTGTACCCGAGACCTCCCGCTATGAGGGAGGGTACAGCGTACTGTGTGTACCCTACCTCGTTGACCTGGATGGCGGTTATTCTGGTGGTGAGGTTACCACGGTACACAAAGTCTTGGTACTGGATGGCGTTGGCGATTGGTGGCTGGTATAGGTAAGACCTGAAAAAAAAAATTACATCTTTATCTGTCACTATATTAGTGGGAACACTAACCTAACTTTTCCTATGCCTTACTTAACCCAAAACCATTTAGAGGTATATGCAGATATATATAGTAACAATATTTTCGATAAAACAGATTTTAAGATCCATAACCTTATCCTTACTAATATTATAAATGCGAAAGTGAGTTTGCTTGTTTGTTACGCTTTCACGCCGTAACTACTGAACCGATAATCATGAAATTTTGCATACAAGTTCTCTGGAATACGGAGAAGGACATAGGCATTATTGACCGAGCGAGCGAAGCGTCTCAGTTTCGACTGCTACAGGTCGCATTTCTCAACCGATTCTCATGAAATTTTGTGAGCAGGTTCGGTAATTATATAGATTTTTTTTGTCGTGCCAGTTTTTCGAAATTTTACAAGATGGCGGAAATATGGGGGTCCGGAACTTAAGAAAACTCATAGCACAGCTATTTAAAAAAAGATCAAAAATGTCATTAGACTTTTTTGTTATTCTCATTAAGTCGCAACTTTTTTGTCTGAACAACTTTTTTTATACGATAAACTTGAACGTGTTTATAGTCGGCAATTTGCGCAAAAGTTGTCTGAAATCGATTTTCTGTATATTTTTTGTATTAGTGCATTCAGTATGATGTCGTAAATATAAATCTATGGTATGACAAGTATGAAAATGGTGCGTAGTAACTGTGACGTCAGCGATACAGAGAAAAATGTTTTTTTTATAATAAACATACCATGTGCGGTATCAAATAAAAGGGTTTTATGAGTAGATTTTGTCTATCGTACTCTAAGGGGTTTGTTTGGGCACGCGGCGCGACAGCAATAGATATTATAAATACCAATTTTTCAATTCTCTCGAGCTTAGTGTTTCCTCTTAAAAAAGGGTCTGGTCGGGTCTTCTGGTAAGAGGAATGTAGGTTTAAATTTCCGTTTCCGGGAAATAGTTACTGAAGGAAATCATCCTTTAGTAAATTAGCATATCAGTAACCGATATATTTTAGAGCACTGGAGGGCAAATATGGTTGTAAGGGCTCGCGAGGTCTACTGTTCTCGCAGAACCACTAGTTTATTTAGTGTGCCAAATAAACAATCTTTCTTTCTTTCTTTACCTTTTATCCTGGGAAAAAGTATGAATATGTTGAAGTACCTACCCAATTTGTGCAAATCAGACACAGATTGTACTGGTACCTAGTATCAGATGCTTTTAGGCAGCTTGAAAAAGCTGATACCAGTATTAGTCATTTATCTACACACCAGAAAAGAGAAACATTTTATTTTAACAACAAAATTAATCCTTATAACCAACGAAAACCAATAAAACTCACCTGTTCAACAGCCTGTCTCCAGGACTGACATATCCCAGATTGAGGTTGTATCTCAAGGCGCGGGAGACAGGAGTCGGGAGTGGAGCCTTCACTACTGCGCTTTGGGATATTCCCAGTACGGAGAGAGCTGCTAGTAGAAGTACAGCCTTCATCTGAAGTCAGTATAAAACATTCTTAATGGCCCTGCTTCGAAAAACAAAGTTCTGTTTTCGTTGCGTCACAATGTGCCTATGTAGTTAATTTTTTTTTTTTTGATATATCACCTAATAGTATGGATGCTGACGCTCCAGAAAGTTTAAGTTCTTTAAGTAAGTACCTTTAATTTGTAAGTTGAACGTATTGTAGTTAGCAGCAACATGTCAGCAAGCCTTACACTCGTAATAAGTACCTAGTTTGTTGTTTTGCTATAAAATTAATTAATAAGGAACCTGGCATGGTCCGAAGGAGAGGGGTCTAGAGGGACATAAACCACCCCCACCCGCAAATCGTAAACGACGAATTGAATAATAGGTAAGAACTCAAAATAAAAAATGTGCTTCGATAGATGAAAAATGATCTTTTTCAGATTGGCCTGGGTCTTGGATGTTTATCTATATAAGTACAGCCTCCGTGGTCCAGTGGTTAAGGCGTTTGCCTGTTGACCCGGGGGTCGTGGTTTCGATTCCCACCGGAAACATACTTTGTTTAGTTGTTTCCAGTTTGGTTAGGACATTGCAGGCTTGAATCACCTGATTGTCTGATAATAAAGATGATTCCGTGCTTCGGAAGGCACGTTAAGCCGGTTGCCATCTTAGTCGTTTAAGGAACCACGTCAGAGGCCGAGAGGCGGTTCCGAAGAACTCTGACACCAGGGTGTGCATGGTCGATTGACCGTGGCACCTACTCGAAATGATGATGATGATGATCGATATAAGTATAAAATATAAAATATTGTATCGTTGAGTTAGTATCCCATAACACAAGGCTCGATACTTTGGGGCTAGCGCAATCAGTGTGATTTGTCCGTATATATTTATTTATATTTATTGATTTATAAAAACACGGTATCACTCACAATTATTCAATCGGAATCACCAACTAGTTTCTGTTTGCTACGAAGACCCTCATCAGGGCCAGTGTTAGGGGTGGCGACACGGCGCGGTATCGCGTCCCTTATTTTGTAATTACGTTTATAATGAATTTATCTCGTGTAAGTTTTAATACTATGATAATCTTGAAGTTTAATCAAAATCGGTTCAGTAGTTTCGGAGTTTATCCCAAACATACATCGGGCCAAAAAGGTTCTCGAATGGCGACCACGTACCGGCAAGCGCAGCGTCGGACACCGACCGACCAGATGGTCGGACGACCTGACTAAGGTCACAGGAAGACGCTGGATGCAGGCCGTTTCCAACCGGTCATATTGGAAATCCTTGGGGGAGGCCTATGTCCAGCAGTGGACTTCTTGCGGCTGATATGATGATGATGATACATCGTGACACAAGATTTTCATATTTATAATAAGATAGATGTATAAGAAAATAATTTGATAAAATTAACTTACCTTCAAAATTCAATTGACTTATCACTGAGAACAGAAGAACAGTAGCACGATTGCTTCAGTATGATGATACAACTCATCCTTGTATATTTATAGTGCATAAAGACCATCGCTGATAGCGATAAGATTACAGGCAGTAGGTAGTGTGTATCTATGAGTGAATCACAGTGGTCAACAAATAATATAGTAAAAACAAGGAAAATAAAGAGTCAAACTAAGTACGTTAAAATGCTTATCCTTAGTTAATTATAGCCAGGGCCGTCTTTTACCTATTGGAGGCCCTGTGCAGTGCATATTATAGCACCTTGATATACTACTATTTCCACGGATACTATTTCAAACAAAGCTTCTAAAAGACACAATAAACATAAGTACAGTCTGTCCGAGCGAATGGTTTGCAGTACACCCGTAAGAGATTTAGGAAAGTCAATGAAATTAATAAAATTATTTAATTTGAAACATGTTTTTATTAGTACTTACAAAACATTAAAAATGAAACAAAATGCTAAGAACCGCCTTTATCTTCCCAAGGATTCAGTAAGATGGCGCAGCGGCTCAAAGTGAATCTTGGCCTCCGATAATAAGCATCTCCACTTCGGTATGTCCTGCGGCACCCCTTACTAGTTGTCGGCCTGTAACTTCAAAAATGTTTTATTCGTGTACTTTATTCGCTGAGACGCAATTTTTTTTTAAATCTATGCGCTGCGTAATAAAATTAAACAGTCGTTCCGCGCGACGCATCAACGTTTATTGCGTCTGTACACAGCGCGTGCCGAGTCTTTGAAGCTGCCGATAGTACGCGTACTAAAAGCTTATGACATTTTTACTTAATAGGTACCTAAGTACATAGATATACATATACTGTACTAAATTATTATTGATAACAAAGGTGGTAAGTATAGCAAGGTGTAATGAAAGTCTTAAAGTATTAAATCCTAATCCCATATTCGTCATCAGGAAAATCTATTAGTACCTTTATATACCTAACTGTTGGGACTTTTACCAAATATGTCTATTACCTAATGTCCAAATTAAGAAGAAGAGAAAATTAGGTAAATCAAGTATGGTAATTAATAAAATAGGTTTATCTTTAAAAAAGTTCGAAGTCGTCATGTTAAGATATACTTACGAATAAAATTTTGTGATCTTTATTTATTTATTATGGTTCGTAGGAAGTAATTATTGGGGTTAGGAGTTGGGAGTTGGATGTTGGATGCCGTGCTTCGGAAGGCACGTTAAGCCGGTGGTCCCGGCTGCCATCTGGAGGACGTCAGAGGCCGAGAGGCGGTTCCGAAGAACTCTGACACCAGGGTGTGCACGGTCGATTGACCGTGACACCTACTCCAAATGATGATGATGATGAGGAGTTGGATGGTTTTGGGTTTGTTATTTTGTGGTTGTTGATTGTTTTATACATTATACCAAACCCAATGATCTACTATTAGACGTAAATGGACCATAAAAAGTTAAACGTTCAATGCAGGTTGCATCTTTTTTTAATTCCAAAAGTCTTTTGAAAAAAAAGGGACGAACATATTAGCTATGTTGCTACAATATATCGAGGTGACACCGTTTTGTCTTTATACCTATTCATTATGATATAGTGCTTTAGTTAGGTTTATCCTTTATAATTCTGGAGAGTTGAAGCGTAAAAAGACGACAGACAGAGTTACTTTCGCATTTATAATATTAGTATTAGTATGGAAGTATGGATATTATTTATACTTACAAGTCCAGAAATGAGAAAATTTCCATAAAATCTTTACCGTCCCATTTTACCCCTTTAGGGGTGAATTTTGTCCATTTCACCCACATATATCTTTTTTAATTGTAATCGAGAACTTACATACCTACCTACTTATTTATTTTCATACTTCATAGTCCAGAAATGATAAAATTCTATATAAATTTTACCCCTTTAGAAGTTATATTTCTAAAAATCCTTTCTTAGCGCTCACTTACATCATTAAAAGAACCCCTTTTTTTTTTTTTTTACATGGAGTAATGGCCGACCCACACCACTCATCTGCGGGGATGGAAAGTGGTAGTGTGGGACTCGAACCCACTAAAACTCCATGATGTCTCAATTCGTCTTTGCCCGGTTCGCGTGGTCGCTAGGTAATACCCAACATTCATCCGACCTCCGAGCAGACGGTGGCCATATTAAGCCACTCTTCTATTATTCTCTCATTAGAAATATCTACCTCAACATGTTTCAACGCTAAGAGCCAGAACGGGCAATGGACATTGATCCCCATGTCCATTACCCTTAGGCTCGTTATGGGGGAAGGTTGCGGGCATAATCCCGCCTCCTTCGCCCAGTCTGCCGGCGGCGGATCGGCTCTGTAGAGGTTCTTTCCCTTTCCCTTTCCGCTTCTTCTTTTTGACTCATGACTGCGGCACAGAAGGTACGAACAGCATTCCAAGCCACACAGTTACTGACCATCGCTCTCACTAAGCTTGGAAGAGTAAGGTCTTGACCAACAACATTACATAATGCCTGACGTTCATCTCTCCATCCTGAACATTGCTCCAAGGTATGCTGAGCTGTGTCCTCAAAACAAACGTCACAGTGATGACACACTTCTGTAGGCTCCCTTCCGGCTATGTGACACAAATACTTGCCAAAACAACCATGCCCAGTCAGTACCTGTGTCAGCCGGAAAGTCAAAATCCCATGGCATCCTGTTTACCCACTCTGGAAGAACTGGGCGGACTGCCTCAATTAGTAGTTGACTTGCATTTGGGTGCTGCAGCCTTTCTTGCCAAATCTCTACAGCCTCGTTTCGGAGCTCCAATCGGCTTTGCTCTACTTCTCTCGGTGCAACTCTGCGACCTTCAGCCGCTTCTTGTTCCCGCCAGCAGAAAATTGCTGCGAGTATACTTGCCTCGAGATCCCAGGGAAGCGATCCAGCTAGAACACAAGCCGCCTCAAAAGAGATCGTACGATAACCCCGTATTATCCGTACAGCCATGGCTCTTTGTGGCCTTCGCAGCATACCGATGCCGTGTCTATTAGGAGTCTCAGCCCACACAGGAGCCCCATACAGAGCCATGGACCTCACAATTCCTTCATAAAGATGCCTGCATGATGTATTCGGACCCTTGAGATTTGGCAGAAGGCCACTTAAAGCTGCGGCTGCACTCATTAATTTTGGAACTAACTGTGTAAAGTGGGCGGTGAAGTTCCATCGGCTATCAAGGACAAGGCCAAGATATTTCATAGAGCGCTTGATGCCAATGTGTACTCCACCGACCACTATTTCCAATTCTGGAGGCGGCGGTCTTCTCCAGGGTCCGTGGAAACATATTGCCTCTGATTTTTCAAGTGCTACAGACAAACCCATTTGACGAATTCGACCCACTACCTGAGCAACTCCAGCTGTAGCAAGAAGGGCAGTATCTCTATGCGTGTGGCCTCTGGCAGTAACTAGGGTATCATCAGCGTAACAAATTAAGTTAATCCCTCGAATGCTATCTCCACGCAAAACCCAATCATATCCAATATTCCACATGAGTGGCCCAAGGACCGACCCCTGTGGAACACCACGGGTCATTGGGCGGTAACAGTGCCCTGTTCGTCCAGGATATACTATACCCCTTTCAGAGAGGTAGGATGCCACGATTTTTAATAAATAATCAGGCACCTTATGGTACCCTATTAATTAAAAGAACCCCTGTACCAAATTTCAAGTTTTTAGGCGTAATAGTTTCGGTTGCGTTGAAAGTCAGGTTTGCCGTTTGCCCGCGGCTACGCCGCCGCCGTTAGCGTCCATCCCTCAGGAAAAGTAGAATTTCCCGAAATAAAAGGTACCCTATGTCCTTCCCCGGGTGTCAAACTACCCCCATACCAAATATCATCCAAATTGGTTCAATGGTTGAAGTGTGAAAAGAAGACAGTTACTTCCCATTTATAATATTAGTATGGATAGGTATCTGTCGTATAATGATGATGAATTGACTTTGGATTTATATTTCCTATGTCACTTATTATTTATAAGTGCAGGCAAACTCATTCCTTGAGTTCATTCAAATGACGATAACTTTTTTTTTAATGAACCGATTTTCATGAAACAAACTTTAAATGTTTTGCTAAGTTAAAACAAAGCAATTGGTGAAAGTTTGAAGTAAATCGGTTCAGTATTTTCGGAGATAATCGTGATCATACATACAGACAGACAGACAGACAGACAAAAAAATTCGAAAAAAATTTTTTTGTTTTCTATTATTCTTTTTTAGTGTCCCTCTATCCATTTCAGTCAAAAATTCTAAATGTACAGACAAAATATTTTTACTGTTTTATTATATGTATAGATATGTATGTCATTCTGTAAGGTATATATTATATGGGCCATGTTTTGTAAAAAATCGTTGCCTGAAATAAATGTTTATTATTATTATTTACTTATTTGTAAATATAATAGTTATAGCTGGCATTTAATAAGTAATTCAAATGTTCATAGATAACACATCTCAATACTCAATACTCAATATAAAATCAGTATCGCCTGTGTTAGCATCATAACAAAAGTTCATAACTTACTTACGGGGCTATTTATTTTATATACCGATTGAAAAATGTTATTATTACAAAAACGTTTTCACTTCTTCTTTTCGAGTCAAAATGGTTATAATTGAAACTGATTCCTATACAGTCTTTGACCAGTAGGTGGCCACAGCGACTCCTTTGTCGTTTGCCTTATTAAGATCTTCGACTGTGCAGGTGGAAGGACAGTTGGGGCACGTCATAAGGTGAGTCATCGATTGCGTGACGCCGCAATCGCAATGATCATTGTTGGAGAAACCCCACTTAGTCCGGCTCTCTCGGCATCTACCCACGCCAGCTCGGAGTCTGTTGAGGGACGTTTTTGGAACGTTTTCACTAATGGCTGTATACATAATCGAATTGATAATCGAATAATTACATATTGTTGCCATCCTATCCCTAAACTGTCAAATGTCATATTTTTATTCTGTGCGCAAAATCGCCGCGCCGCGCCGCCATTGCAATTTTCGATTTTGGGCAGCGTCGCGTGGTTTTATATTTCCATCGATTTATTTTATTTGTAAATATATTGGCACCATTATCATGGGTGTCAACGTGGAAACCATTTCCCCCGGCGATGGTAAGTGATTTATGAAAATATATTTTGTATTTCTTCGTTTTAGAGGTCATGCATGTAAATTGGGATTTTCCATCATAATTCCGACTGGAATGCAATAAGTGCAATATTATCCGTTGTATTATGTCCAGGTACAACTTAGGAACTTTAATTTTAGGTGAAAAATATTCATTTGTTACAATATAATATGTGATAATGATGATGATGATGACAATATAATAAAGAAGGGCATATGCAAAAAAAAATTTTTCTTACGGCGCCTTGACCTAACACTCCGCAGACACCACCCAATACATGGCTAGTCTTGGCGCCTACACATACAAAAGTTCTGTAGCATTGTCTGATTTAAATTAAATTGTATTTTTTTTTATTTTACAATTACATGCAAATGAAAACTAAGTAGGTATAATTAAATTTATAGGGACAAATCACAGACTGAGCTAGCCCCACACTAAGTTTTGAACTTCGGTATTTTAACTCAAATAGTAGATTTCATTAAGAGATATATTATGTGGTGCATTCTGGAATAGTATTACCTACCTCAAGTGCCTGTATGGTACCCACACATATTATACAACTTATGTGCGAAGGATCTCCCATGAGATATCATCATCATCAGGTCTTTTTAGTCTCCACTGCAGGAGCATGACCCCTCTGTACTACCGGATATTTCATACTTGGCCAGAGCAGACAGGATTTGGCCTACACTCTCCTCGCTATCCATACGGGTATACTTTCTAGGTACACTCCTGCCTGATATAAGGAAAACTTTCTTTTGTCTGGTTAAATTTTAGTCTTATCTGGAGATTTCTAAGATAACTAGTTACCTACATAGTGTCATAGGCACTGTAATGTATCTAATCAGTTCCAAATATGTAAATGTAAACATAATACTTACCACTGCAATTACGTCATCGTACATGTATTTATGTTCAAGTAGGTTGTCTCACAATAGTTTCCTTGATCAGAAGTGGTTGATGAAAATAAATAAATATCAAATCAGACAGATTAAAGATTAAACCCTCAAAAACTGGATGACATTAAAAATGTCCTCCGGGTCTCAAGGAAACTATATCATAAGCAGGGTCTTGACTGGTTCTGCTAGCCCCAAGGTAAGTTTGAGACTTGTGTTATGGGATACTACCTTTTCTTTACATCATCAAACATCCAAGACCCAGGCCAATCTGAAGATCATTTTCCATCTTGAAAATGACTGTACTTAAGTCAGATTGTTCTGATAACTGTAGGGGAACAGGTTGGGCCAGGTGGGGTTTAAACCTGGGACCTTTCACATAGGTCGCATGCTTAGACCTCTGAGCCACTACTGTTAAAGTGCAGTGGTGGATATTATTGCCTTCAAGTAACATGGTGCCAATTTCAATTCACTGTCAGTAAAGATAATCCCATTTGCCTATTACTTATGAAGTATCTATTTATGTAATAATAGCTTTTGCCCGCAGCTTAGCCCGCGTCAATGTTAATCCCTCGGGAATAGTACTTTTTCCCAGGATAAAAGGTAGCCCATGTCCTTCTCCGTACTCCAGAGAACTTGTATGCAAAATTTCATGATGATTGGTTTAGTAGTTACGGCGTGAAAGTGTAACAAACAAAAAAACTCACTTTCGCAATTATAATATTAGTAAGGATAAGGATTACAGCATGAATTAAAAAGTCATAAATGCTGTTGTAAAATTGAATGCTTTTGAAAACACACTTCTATGAGGTATAGGAAAATACCAAGCTTCAATGTTAATTTTATTCACTTGAAAAGTATGCTATTTTATTAATAATAATTCATTTTTAAATCACAGTCACAAAAAAGTGTACACAAAAACATCTTTCAAAAGTCTAATTTCCCTCTCGAGCATGTTGCTCATAATAAAATTTTTAAATAATAATCGCAATTCTTCATATTAATTTCAGAGTCGACCTATCCCAAGAGAGGGCAGACAGTAGTCGTCCACTACACTGGCACGCTGACAAACGGACAGAAGTTTGATTCGTCGCGCGACCGCGGCAAGCCCTTCAAGTTCAAGATCGGCAAGGGAGAGGTCATTCGGGGCTGGGACGAGGGCGTCGCTAAGGTACATACATACGGCGTTTAATACTCCTTTTCCGTTTTAGGGTTCTATACCAAAAGGGGAAACACGGGACGCTATTACTAAGCCTTTAATGTCCGACTGTCTGTCACAATGCTATATCTATTGAACGGTAATAGGTAGAAACTTGATATTTTCACAGAATGTGTATTAGTAATATATAATAATGGCGCTAAAACATATAAAAAGCATTAAAATTAAATAAAAAAATTGTGGGGATTTCACAAGAAAGGTGATGTTTAGGCGATTATTGAAGTCCCCAGCTGCTACTTGCTTTTCCCCCATTCGTCCGAGTGATTAGTATCCTGATACATTCATTTCCCTACCAGATCCAACAAATTCCTATCGTCGGAAGCACAAGAAGCCAAAGAAACTGCGCTCGCCAACCTACCTGCGTGGTGAGTATGGCAATATCCTCCCATGGAGCATAAAATCTTTGAGACGCTTTTGGCCAGCAGTGGACTTTTTACGGCTGCAATAATGATGATTTTTTTTATATATTTTCGAAACTTTAGTACTCTTGGTGCGACTATGCCAACCTCATGGGGGACCTCTAATATAAAATTTATCTAAAATTCATTATAAACCTCCATAAGAGGTATACTGATTGTGCTGAATGGACTGCTCAACGCTACTTTCAGCAATCCATTCTCTATAGGTACCCCTGATAAGAATCTCACGCAGGGCAGTATACTGACCGCATTCCAACAAGTCATGTAAAAAGTCTTCCTCCTTATGACAAAAACTACATAGGTCTGATTGGGTCAATGAAACTTAAACCTAATTTATAAACTTCCAGATGTCCGTGGGCGAGCGAGCCAAGCTGACCTGCTCCCCCGACTACGCGTACGGCCAACAAGGCCACCCTGGAGTCATCCCACCTAACTCTACTCTCATCTTCGATGTAGAGCTGATCAGACTCGAATAAACCCACATCGCGTTAGACAATCCAAAGTAAACCTTATTCCAATGCCCCAAAGTTTACTGCTCAATTGGAATTTGTCATCTTTAAGTGTTAATATAACTGTCTTAACATTTCATAGATAGTCACTTTTAGTCACATACTATACTAGGTTAGTTTACTAGGCGTTGAATCGTCAAAATCGAGTAAACTAAGTAACATTCCGGTTGCATTTTGTCAATTTTACTTCTTTGTAAGAATACAATTATGTATTTTGTACCAATGATATTATATAGTATGTTTTCAAGGCACAAACTATTTTAGCATAATATGGGAATTTTCTGATCCTTTTGCAGTGTTTTCGGATTGTAAATATTTTAAACAAATGTCACTCATAAGCATGAATTATTTCTCATGACTGTTAAAGCTTTATGTATAGTCGAAAAATTCTGACCTTTCCACTTTTGTGACTAAATCGTCTGCTCTTAAAACTTCATGTAAATTGAAAACGAGTATATAGTTATTCTTGTAACTAATGTCGTTTGTTGCCTACGAACGTTGTAAAAAAGACTTTCTTGGACCCATCGACACTGCAGACGAATTTCATCCTTAAAGTGGAAAGGCTAGTTATTTGTTGACTACACAACTAAGATGAAATAAACTACTGTGAAAAATAAACACCGTTATTTTTATTTCTGGATGCTAGAATCATGGTGGTATTCTTTGACGCTTCATACAAACTAGTTGTGCTGACCAATACACAGAGGGCGTTATGTGCTACGTTAAACCAAAGACAATAATAATACTAACTTACGCTTTAGTCCTTGTTCTGAGTACCAAAGAGAATATAACCACTACGTTTACTGCGTACTAACGTAACGTATAGGACTGCCAACCTCACAAAAGTATTGGCCCAAACCATGTTTGTTGTTCTGAGGCCCAAACTTAGGTCCTTTATGGATATGTCTTATGTATGTAGAGCGCGATATTTATTTCATATCAAGCTGTACCAATTTTAAAACATTTTGTAGGTTGGTATAAATTGAGCATAAAAACACGAAATAATATGCCTTGATAAAAGTGTGTCCGTTACGCCAGCCAGATTTTGTTGAAAATTGTCGAAAATCGACATTGTAGTGCAGTAGATAATTAGCTTCTGTAAATGGTAAGCTAATTTTTAAATTTGGTAAGCGTATATTTTTTGAATTATTTGATAAAAACAGTTCCGGCTAGCGTAACGTTACCGTAGCCAGATCTTTTTTTGTTTTACGGGAATTTTGAAATAAAAGTTATGTAAATAATTAGATATCAATTTGGTATAAATGGTACAACTTAAATTGTATTTGTATTTGCTATGGTTGCGAAGATATTTGAAATTCTGCTGGGGTAACGGTTTGCTCAATTGCTGTATCTCGGAATTGACTAAGCGGATGATGATGATTTTTGCACAGAACATCTGGCTAATTAGTTATAGTTTATAGCATAATAAAGGAATTCATAGTAATTAACCGTTTTGAAGTTATTTTTATTAAATAGAAATATGCTTTAATAGGTCCTATCACTTCCAATAAGCGCTCCAAAGACTAACTTGTAACGTCATTATATAGTGAAATACTGTCTATAAATGGTACCGAAGTTTCATTAGTATCCTATACGTAATTAAAAAGTTATGATGAATCTTCGATTTGTTTCGGCCATGGCGCGCGGCGGATTTATTTAACGACCGATTAACCGAGTTTCCCGTACGAGTGGTCACTGAATCTTTTGTAAATAATTAGATATACATGTCAATTTAATGCCTGCTAAATTTCAGACCTGTAAATTAATTAATTAACGAAATAATTGAAAAAAATGATGTTCGCGTGGTTACCCGACCAAATCTAGAATGTTATACAAAAGCGGCCGCGCAATACATTATACCAACCTTCTAAAACTTACAGGATAATACATACGCGGTTTGTACAGACGAGCTATTTTTAAAAAGTAGGTACATTTATTTTAAAATAGCTACTAGCTACCAGTTACAGCTTGGCAGTTAGTAGTGGAAGCATCTTGATAATTTACTCGTAGTTAGTCTGCGTTATCCTTACTAATATTATAAATGCGAAAGTGAGTTTGTTTGTTTGTTAAGCTTTCACGCCGTAATTACTGAACCGATCTCTATGAAATTTTGTATACAGGTTCTCTGGAGTACAGAGAAGGACATAGACTACCTTTTATCCCGGGAAAAAGTACTATTCCCGTGGGATCGACATTAACGAGGGCGGAGCCGCGGAAGCTAGTGTTTACTATAAAACAAAGCTTTAGCTTGTACTGTTTCAAAAAGTACGTATCCTAAGAAGTAAACTGCATTGTTATGTCGTTTATTTATAATATTGTATTTTGATTTTTATACTAAAAACGTAATTTAAGAATACGGCTATCTTTATCTATACTAATATTATAAAGCTGAAGAGTTTGTTTGTTTGTTTGAACGCGCTAATCTCAGGAACTACTGGTTCAAATTCGAAAATTCTTTTTGTGTTGGATAGTCCATTTATTGAGGAAGGTTTTAGGCTATAAAACATCACGCTGCGACCAATAGGAGCGAAGCATCAATAAAAAATGTTTTGAAAACGGGGAAAATTCATCTATACTAATTAATCATACTACGAAGTCGCGGGCAACAGCTAGTCTAAGAAGACATTTGTGATTTTTTTAATCAGATTACAGAAAGCAATGGGAAGTAGATACTTACTGTAGATAAAATATGTAAGTACATACTACACTGTGATGTTATTACATTTTATTATTATTGATCTGTGATTTTATACAATAAAACTTTATATATGACTACAAGTATTTTACTTTAACTTATTCGGAACGATAACATAAAAAAGATATAGGTATTTATAAATTCTTTCTTTTTAATTTTAGATAAGCATGCGACGTTGCATATTGGTCCATAAGAAAAAAACCTGTGATTATTTTTGAAGCTAATTTATAAACTTACTTACCTTTTTCGGTCAAATCACTCAGATTGAGCTAGCCCCAAAATAAGTTCGAGACTTGTGTTATGGGATACTAACTCAACGATACTATATTTTATAACAAATACATATATAGATACACATCCAAGATCCAGGCCAATCTGAAAAAGATCATTTTCCATTTTGACCTGGCCGGGGATCGAACCCGGTCACTCCGTGTCGCAGGCTGGCATGTTGACCGCTGCGCAACGGAGCTAGTCAACAGTATTCTATCTAAAGATACGAAAATGTTTTATATTAATATAATATTAGTTATAACTAAGTTTTATTATATCACTTATGTAGCTCGTCTGTACAAAACACGTACGAGTATGAAATTATCTAGTAAGTTTAAGAAGGTTGGTATAATGTATGGCGCGGCCGCTTTTTCATAACATTCTAGATTTGGTCGGGTTACCACGCGAACATCATTTTTTCAATTATTTCGTTAATTAATTAATCTACAAGTCTGAAATTTATTAGGTATTAAATTGACATGTATATCTAATTATTTACAAAAGATTATGTGACCACTCGTACAGGAAACTCGGTTAATCGGTCGTAAAATAACTCCGCCGCGCGCCATGGCCGAAACAAATCGAAGATTCATCATAACTTTTTAATTACGTATAGAATACTAATGAAACTTTGGTACCATTTATAGACAGTATTTCACTATATAATAACGTTTAAAGTTAGTCTTTGGAGCGCTTATTGGAAGTGCTAGGACCTATTAAAGCATATTTCTATTTAATGAAAATAACTTCTAAACGGTTAATTACTGTGAATTCCTTTATTGCGCTATAAACTATAACTAATTAGCCAGATGTCCTGTGCAAAAATCATCATCATCCGCTTAGTCAATTCCGAGATACAGCAATTGAGCAAACCGTTACCCCAGCAGGATTTCAAATATCTTCGCAACCATAGCAAATACAAATACAATTTAAGTTGTACCATTTATACCAAATTGATATCTAATTATTTACATAACTTTTATTTCAAAATTCCCGTAAAACAAAAAAGATCTGGCTACGGTAACGTTACGCTAGCCGGAACTGTTTTTATCAAATAATTCAAAAAATATACGCTTACCAAATTTAAAAATTAGCTTACCATTTACAGAAGCTCTATATCTAATTATCTACTGCACTACAATGTCGATTTTCGTAAATTTTCAACAAAATCTGGCTGGAATAACGCACACGATAAAAGTACCTACTTTCAGTGTGCGAATAAAATAACCATGCCATGAATCATCTATTACTACCTGTACTTGAAGATTTTTTTTAATAATGTAACTGGCCTGTGAAACCAATTTTTTTTTTAAATTATGTGTGAAGCTGTTTAAAAATATGATTCAACCTTTTTGGTCATGGATATTTTCGGAACAATATTAATTATAAAGAAATAGGAAGATACATAGATTTAAAAAAAAATAGCTTCTCTCTGGGAAGATAAATGCAAACCAGGATTATCTTATCTCTATGATGCAAACACAAATTGTGTTCGCAGTTCAAAATCTTTTGTCCCCTTTAGGGAAAAAAGTATTTTAAGCCTTGCGGCAAAGTACAACATAAATACTTGTACAAAATCAACGTTCCTATATTTGCATGCACATTAAACCGAACCCGTGCACCCCGTGTAGCAGGCCCCGGCCCAGCGCACACAGAGGCGCAGGGAATAGATACTGAGAATACTGATTTTAGTGACGCGCCGTCTAGGCGCGCGCGCTTGCAATTACACTAGATAGTCTCCCCGCAGGTGATGACTATACACAACTGAACTGAAATCAGCCTTAGCCACTGCGCCAGAGGCCGTAGTTTTTCTCATAAATATTACGTAGGTGAATTCTTCGCTTCGAACGCTGTTAAATAAAACGACAGACTTAGTAATTCTTGTTTAATCAATCCCGTACTCTCATCGAAATGATCATAAACAAAAGTTCAATAACTCAAATACAAAATCTTGTAATAACTATTCTTAAACTAAGTCTAATCCAACTTAAAATATCTCTGCTTATCCTCTAGTCTTGCACCAAACATGCGTTTATACAAAGCTAAGTATAAATAATAATATAGAACTCTTGACATTCTCCAATTCAAAATTGTTTTTAGTATCATGAAATACACTGAAAAATTAACAATATGGTCACAATACAAAAGATGGCCTTCGAAGTGTTAGAAAAATTATCGTTAGAATGGTGACAACTCCCAATATACATAAGTCTCATATGAATCACTACATAGTATAAAACAAAGCCGCTTCCCTTTGTCTGTCCCTATGTATGCTTAGACCTTTAAAACTACGCAACGGAATTTGATGCGGTTTTTTTAATAGAGTGATTCAAGAGGAAGGCTTGTATGAACATTGCACCCGTGCGAAGCCAGGGTCCGGGTCGCTAGTAAGACTTATAAACAAAATAATGACAATGTTATATTTAACTGTTGAACAAAGAATTTTATGTTTAGGTCGAGTGACTCGATCGAAACCACTGACACCGTCTTAAATCGGAGTAACTCCCATCTAACAGTGACGGGACGGTTGGGTAAAAACGATTTATCGACCCTGGTAGATTGGCCTTGTCGACCAACGGGTTAGATGGCACATCAAGTATCATCTACCACACAAACACATCGGGTTTGTTAACGGGGACAATTGAATAACTAAAGAGTTAGTAGCTATTAGATACGTTTAGGTATTCAATTATGTCCCCGTTAAAAAACACACCGGGGTAGATGAATCCATTTTCCCAACCGTCACCGGGGCAGGACCACCGGGACGGATGGAGTTAACTCTTAAATCGCATAGACGAAGGGTAACTAACATCAAAATTACTTTTTTGTGAATTGTCACCAATAGCGTAAACACATCAAAATCATAACATCGAAATACGGTTACAAAATACATAGGTATTTAAAACAAAATAAAGTCTTTTATTCTCTTACAAGTTACAAATCAAAATCGTAATCATTATTTGATTTATGTAATAACGAAAAATAATTGAATCTCATAAACGTAAGATATTATTGCACTTAAAATTAAGTAAGCATTTTATGTAATCCCGAAGTAAGTGTATTCTTAGGAAGTATCCAATGCGGGACTCAAACCACTAGGCCACACGATCACTTTGTCATTTAAAAGAGCGGGATGATTGCGAGAAAACCTTAGTTCTCTTTAACTTATATAGGTCTATCCTGCTCTATTGACTTGACAAATTGAAACAGTGTGTAAGTCGTTTCACATGCAAACATTTTTAGCGGCCACGGATTTATATTGAGATAGCGGCCCTTCTTAACTGTTCGCAACCAGAGGGCAGCACTGTAAGGTACAATGGACTATTATTGAACTAAAGATTACTTCAGATTTGAATTCAAATATCATTCCTGGGCATTGCCTCTTCGAACCAAACCGAACATTACAGCTTTGCTATCTGGGATGATATCTGAAACTATCACCACCCTAATAATGTAAATTACACAAAATAGTGACGCGGCAAAATTAAAAATAAAATGGGACGTGGTCATCATCAGCAACCCAATAATAATTTGATTTAGCAGCTGGCAGATCAAGTGTAACAAACAATCGAGTTTTGCTAGCATTTGAGTTGAAATTCTCTTAATATTAATCATTGCGCTTGGGATACCTTTACCGTAATAAGTACACCACACAAAATTACCTTTATGTATATGATATATATAACTCTGATCTAAATTACTTTGTGTGCCTTCACTATCCAAAATCATTGTTAATACCTCCATACGGCACACTATTAGGAAGTGGATGGGAAGCAGTAATAGATTGCATAAACTAGGTAACTTAAGACAAAAATGCACAAAGTACTTAATATCAAAATGAATGACTGGAGCAATAAGTGGTTTTCGGGATCGATTTTTTTCCCCAGATGGCGGCACTGTGACGAGAAATATTTTTGACATCAGCTGTCAAAATTCACCAATCATAAAAATAATAATTATACATGATTGGTGAATTCTGACAGCTGCTACTGCCAATATAACCGAAAATGATTTAAAACGAATCAAATTTTCTAAAACACAATTTTACAAAAATACAGTCTACACTTTTATACAATTACATATTCTTTGCCAGCTTTATTTTACGAACAATCTTGCAGAGCCTTTATATCAAACTAGCTTTCGCCCGCGGCTCCGCCCGCGATGTCGATCCCTCGGGAATAGCACTTTTTCCCGGGATAAAAGGTAGCCTATGTCCTTCTCCGTACTCCAGAGAACTTGTATGCAAAATTTCATGATGATCGGTTCAGTAGTTACGGCGTGAAAGCGTAACAAACAAACAAACTCACTTTCGCATTTATAATATTAGTTAGGATTGCACTTTCAATGTCTCTTTCAAGAATAGGACTTTCCGGTAATTTTCTACCACCATTCCATTGTCATACAATGTCCAGGACGTCAATAGAAAATAGCAGACTCATATTCTTAAATGAAATAGTACAAATACGATTCGTGATAATAGAAATGGTCTGATTAAAAGTGTAAACCTACACTTCTCTAATTATTATACAAGTTTAATACACTCTGATGCAAACTTTATGGCGGCTCGTAACATCGCGCAAGTCGATGCGCAGTATACAATATTAGGTATCAGCGGGGGAAAGAGCGGGCGGCGGCGCACACCCCCGCGCGCTCTTTCCACCTCCCCGACTTCATCATAGCGTCAGTGTGTGAGTCACGTTCGTGTATTGCACACGCATGTACTAGCTACGAGCGCAGATGGGCGCGCTCGTAGCTAATATCCGAACCACCATTAATTAAGTTTGCCACAGACACTGCAAGATTGAAAAACGTTGAAAAATGACAATTTATGGATTCAAATTTTATTTTCTAGTGGTTACAAGATTTTTGTAAAACTTTCAAAACATAATTGAGAACTTTCGTCGCATGTCTCTTTACGGTCTGTCAACATGATAGCGCGGCGGGCGTTAGCACTTCTCTTTTAAAACCGTCAAAACAATTTAGAGTATTATCAGCAGTGTATCTATAAAAGGCATTTCGTAGCCGACCACCTCGCTAAAGGCGAGTGCTGTTTTGGTACTGGCGTGTCACTAAACGAGCTTTTGTTATATGTTAAAGGTTGATCATTTGGTGACACCCTCCAAAAAAACTCCCAATTACAACCTCCGAGGGAGATTATAGCTATCAAGAGAGAAATCCTTATACTATCTTACCTCTAGAGTATTACAAAATGTTTAGCAGTTACACTGAAAACATTACGAGGAACTGAACTATTCGAAAACTGGGGACATTCGTAGTCAAATGAAAACAAAACGTAGACAAAATGTTTGTGACCATATAAAATAACGTAAGTACAGGCGGCTGCAGAGCATCTGGCCCCCACTCAGTAGTGTCACTACTGAGAAGCGGTCAAATTTCTCTGCAGCCGTCTGTACATGGGACTACATTGAGATATTTCGTTTGAGCCAATGGTCTAAATCGAAATATCAATTGACTCTAAAAATATAATATAAAATGTGAATCATTAACATCATTCACAATTTTTTTAAGTCGAAGCCTTCGCATACATCTTTGAACCTAATTTCCATAATCTCAGTATGAGTAACGTCATTTAAACACTAGACAACATAATAATTCTTTAGTCGAAATGTTATTTTAGTTTATTAAGTGTTTCTGATATTTCAGATCTGACTCTGTAAATGACGATACTTGTTAGGCTACGAATAAATCGTAGTTGTTAGGTATATTTGTATTTTCATAAATACAGATATTTTTATAGGTACTACACACAGATACAGATGTACATAGATGACGTAAATGCACCTACTTCACGTGCCCGGACCCCGACCAAGCGTCAAGGTTGGTCGCGGCTACTGACAGACCGCGCGCGTCTGTTGTTGCAGCCGGGAGCCTGCGAATACTAAAAACTGCCCCGTTGCGTGATAATTAATTGCAATATCCCAAAAATTGCAAAACACCCAAAGGCTAGGACATATTTCCTAACAGACTTTAACAGTGGTGTTAAAAAGTCGGCACGCTTGGTTTCTATATAAATCGTAATACTTGCGCGGTCTATGTATATCTATATCTGTGGTACCACCCAATATAGGTACATCTTCAATAAAGATACACGTACACTCCGATGCAAGCTTTTTGGCAGCTCGGAACATCGCGCGAGTCGATACACAGTACACAATTTTGGGTATCAGCGGGGGAAAGAGCGGGCGGCGGCGCACTCCCCCGCGCGCTCTTTCCGTCCCCCTGACTTCATCATAGCGTCAGTGTGTGAATTACGTTTGTATAGTGCACACGCCTGTACCTGCGCCCTTCTGCGCTCGTAGCTAATATCCGAGCCGCCAAGTTACAAACTTAAGTACACTTCGTAGTGTACCAATGATGCAATTTAAATTTCTTTGTTAAAATGCAAAATAAAGGTTATGTTAACGGGCGATATCTCATAACTTTAAATAGGATAAATACATTTTACGAGTTTGGTAAGGGTTTGAGAGGACCTAAACTTAATAAACCGTCGGCACCAAGTGCCTGCAGGTTATTAGACATACCATTATGTACCGATACCACCGGAATGCCGAAGCAGCCGCTAGCCTGCTCCCTATTAGCCAATGGAATAAAACTATAGATACCTAAACTACTTAGCCGTTTCAAATTATCTTCTTGAGAAAGATCTACTACAGGCAATCCTAATTCCCTATTGGGACCGGAGACATTATGGAATACCCTTTTGTGATGTTGTAATTGTAACGATTTGGGGTACGACGCGGGGCACTCGTCGCATTTAAACATTGGTATTTTACTCTGTGGATGAGCATTCGCCATGTGCACTTGTAAGGAGTTCTGGTTCATAAACATCTTTTTACATATCTTACAAGATAACATACCGCCGCCTACTTTAGCTTCAGGTATAGAGAAATTACTAGATTTATTTGCGTGTTTGATACTCACGCCCGCGCCTAGATTGGGAATGCGTGGAATTGGACGTTCTGGACTCGGCGATCGACTTTTCTGTTTTTGTTTGACACTTATTCCTCGAGAAGCTAACGCCCTCGCCATATCGTTGGCTTCCCTATTCATAGCAGGCTTCTTAGTTATAGATATTTGGTTACCGAGATTCAGTTTGTCTTTAGCCCCTTGGACGCTTTGGATCATAGGCAGACCATCTCTCTGCTTCTGCATGGCCATGACTTGGCAATCTTCGTTGTCATGCTTGCCTGGCAGCAGCATATCAGGCCTACGCTTCTGTCCTGGAGCGTTCATCACTCCCCCTGGCCTTTTCAGAGGCATTCGAGCTCCGCCCACCTTGCCCCCGCGTACTTGTCCGTGCACTTGTATGCCAGGCCTGATGGATGGTCGGGCGCCCCTGACTGTAGGCATCCTAGGTCTAGCACCGGTGACCGTAGCTCCAGGAGCCATTCTAATTTGACTAGGCGCGGGCATCTGACCTCCTACAACTTGTCCGGGAGCAGCCATTTGCCCTCCCATCGACGCCCCCATGTCCTGACCTGGAACGCCGACTAACTGACCTGGAGCAAATGTTTGAACATTCTGTATCCTGACATTACTGTTGGTGAGCGGTTTCATGGTACTGCCAGGACTAGACGAAGGCGCGTATGAACTAGGCACTGATCCAGGGGGCCCCATCTGGCCCATCGCTGCCGCTGTAGACGCAAGGGGCGACTGAAGAGGCGAGTTCATCATACTAGCAGAAGTTGCTCCATAGACTTGTTGCATATTTTGAAGAGGGGAAGCCGAAGAGTATGGCGTTGATGAAGAATATGAATTAGGCGATCCAGGAAAACCAGATTTGGACATAGGCGGTTGGCCATATTGACCATACCCTGGCTGACTCATGTAGTGTTGCCCTGGGTACTGGCCCGGCATTGTCTGACCAGGCGCTCCATACATATTAGTCGGTGTTTGTGGATATCCAGCGGCGCCGGGAGGGTACCCGCTGTAGGGCTGCGCTGGCGGCGGCATCGTGCCTCCAGCGCCAGGATACGCTTGAATATTTATCATAACGTTCTGTTGATGCGTGAAACCCGGCCCACTTCCCATACCTGACAACTTGCCGACTTGTTCAGCGAGCTGTTTGACAGGTAACAAACTAGAGAGGAGATTTGAAGACTGACTGTAAGGGAGAAGAGAAGAGGCAGCCGAGGGTGTTACAAGGCTCATGGAGTGACCAGTCATCCGTTTGTGCTCTTCTAAAAGCGTCCTTTCCGTAAACCTCGTATTGCACACATCGCAAGTGTGCTGCGGACCTAGAGTATCTATGGAAATATATTCACTGGCATCGGAGAGTGCCAGATCTCTTTCCTTTTTCGTAGCCGATGACAGCAAGCTTTCAAAAATGTCGTCAGTACTTTTTTCAAGCATATCTAGAGGCGGTTTTGAATCTGGCGCGTTCCAATTGAAATTGTGTTGCTTTTCTGTGGAAGGCGCGGATGAGAGACGAGAGGATAATAAAGTTGAAGCGGTGGAAGTAGAAAGGTAGCTTGGTTGTGAATGTTGCGACGCAGGGGGAGTGGGGTAAGCTGGTGGGGGGTAGACAGCAGTCGGATTCTCTGTTTTCGGGACGACAGGTTTGACATCAGGCGCTGGAGTGGCTGACACAACACAGCAGTCGTCGTCATCGTCACCGGAATCACCATTTATTTCAATGATAGTCACATCTTCCGTTTCCTTCTTTGTGACTGGTAATAGCGGAGTTGTATTAGATGTGTATGAAGGAGTGTTCTTTTGGTTAGAGAATAGAGGTTGAGCGTTTGTGACAGGTTGTGACTCAGGCTCACTTTTCACGGAAGTTATAGTGGGAGTTGACATGACTGGAGGAGGAGAACTTCGTTCAGTTTTGATTGGTGTTGAAAACAGAGGGGCAGAATTTGCCGGGGTCGTGTTGTCGCTACTATCTACTTCTTGTTTCACGACTACATTATCCATATTTGCATCTTGAGATTCGCGTCGTGCAGCAGCAGATGGCGGTGTAAGTGGAGGCGGCGTTGGCGCAGGCGTCGGTGGCTTTTTATCCTGAGATGACCTTGTTTCTCTTAGAGGGAGATTGGCTCCTCTTTTTGGCGTTTGTTTCACGGCCGGCCTTCCTGGCTTCGCAGGTTGTTTGGTCTCTTGAGCGACCGGTGCTGCCTTTGCTGGTTTAGGTGGCGGTTCAGTTTTCGGAACTTTTAACGGAGGCTCGGTTTTTACTTTCACAGCTTTGCCTTGTAAGTTTTTAAGGGCAGTAGCAATCTTTTTGTTAATTTTGTCACCCTCGGTCTCTGCTGTTTTCTTTCGGCCTCTGCCTTTTTTGGGCTTCTCGTGTTCTTTTTCGAGTTCATCTTCTTCTTCCTCTTCTTGTTCCGCACCAGACCCCTCTTGTTCGGCGCCAGACTTGTCTTGATCTTGTTCTTGTTCTTCGTCATCCTCACCTTCTTGATCATCCTTATTTCCCTCGTTACCACTCCCTTCTTCATCTTCATCTTCTTCATCAGACGCTTTGAAGTCCTTCAATCCATTAACGACTTTAAAAGAATTAGTGTTGCTTCCATCGGACTTAAGTTTGAGTTTGATTCCGCCCAACTTACCTAACTTATTCATGACCTCGTTTGAGCTCTGTTCTTTTTCTTCTGGTTCTTTCTTAATAGGAGTTGTGTTCTTTTTGATTGTGAATCCTAACCCGCTTAGTTTACTGAGAGCTGAATCAGAGTTTTTGGGTGGTTCTGCTGCAGGTTTCTTAAGGTTGAGTTTCATTATTTGGGAGATGTCGAGTTTCTTAGGCGCCGACTTGGGGCCGGCCGCCTTTGGCGGAGGTGACTGTTCCTCTTCATCGGACCAGTTTTCATCTCCTGACGGAGGAGTTTCTTCGTCGTCGGACGGCAGCTTGTCGAGCACCACCGCGGGCAGCGACACGTGTTGGATGAGATGATTCTCTAGCACCTCCCAATCGGGGTACTCTTCGTCACAGGTCAAACACCTGTACTCCTTCTTAGGCTTTTTGATTAAAGCTCCTGATGACTGTAACCTTTTTAATAAGTCTTGTACATTGTTATTTACAGGAGTATTAACTTTTTCTTCTTGCCGCTCGTCTTCTGGCTCTCTATCTTCTTGTTCTTCGTCTTCGGGTTCTACATCTGCTGGATCCTGGTCTAGTTTATTCTCCTCCTGATCTAGTGTATCCTGAGCCTCTGCATCTGAAAAAATTAGAAAAGCAAAAGTTTCAGTTCCGTAAGACCGTGTAAAATTGGACCGCGCGGCCGGATGATTTATTCAGAATGCACTATGGGCTTCCGAGTACATATTTTTTTTTCAAATTTATTAGTAGAAGACAACTAAAAATTTGTATTGAAAATTAGATATTTTTTATAATTCACAATCAAAAAACTACTGTTCTGACCTTATGTTAACTTTGTTTTTGTTTTGATCTAATTGAGGCACTCTATGGCCCAATTGGCATGCATATTATTAGCGCTTACGCGTGTTAAGCCAACCCGGGCGTATTACCCAATAAGATGGGTGACCACAAGTGGCCTATAAATTCGATATATTCGTGCTTCGAAAGGCACGTTGAGCCGATAGTCCTGGCTGTCTGTCATCATTCGATAGCAGTCATCAAGCTATGTCATATGCCTTTAGATAGCTTTAAAAATCTGACACCAATGTTGGACACTTACACGAAAAGTAAGCAAACCTAACTAACACAATAACTACAAAATAAAAGTTTTAAAACTTAAACCCAACTACTAATATTTCTTGGCATATTTTGAACCTTTGCGGGAGAATGGTTTTATATAATACATAAGCATATTTTTTTACATTTTTGTAATCTAAATAAAAATACCTTTCATTTGATACAAAGACAATACAGAATGGTAATCACCGTTATCCCTCAAAGCATCAAATGAGAATGAACAACTTTTTATATGGGGCCAATGCTGGGAACTCAAACAAATTGACGTTTACTTATTCTGTGGCGGTGCGTTTAACTGCGTAACTATGAAAGGAGACTATTACCCAGGGGTTGGAATACCGGTAAAATTCATTACCGGTACCTCTATGAAACGGCAGTACCGGTAATTGAATTGGTACCGGTACATTAGGTACCGGTAATAAGGGTTAAAATAACGTTAAAAATCAAGTACCGGTACCTCTATAATACGACGGTACCGGTAATTGGATTGGTACTGGTACCTCCATAAAACGACGGTACCGGTAATTGGATTGGTATCAATAAGTTTAATAACGTTAATAACTGAAATATCTGTAAAATTTGGTACTAAATACCGGTAAACAGTACCGGTACTTAGTACTGGTACTCGTATCGGGAATTATCATTTTGTTTATGTGCCGTTGCCGTGTTGTGCATGTGCGGCGTGAGGCGGGGGCCGACAATGCGGCGGCACTTTTACAGTCGAGCTAGTCCCATGCGGGATAGCAACAATGCGTAGGTACCGGTAAAATTACCACAATTTTTAAAAATATATTATTACCGTTATTTTTCTAGATGATTACCGTTAAAATTTTAAAAGAATAGAAGTACCGGTACTTACCGGTACTTATAATGCGAATTTGGTACTAGTAACAAGTAGCGGTAAAATTAACGTTAACTGTTAACAATATTATTATAGTTAAATTATTAGATTACCGGTACCCCATATTACCGTTAAAATTTTAACAGAATAATGCAGGTACTTTACGGTACTTATAATGTGAATTTGGTAACAAGCCCTGCACTACATATCTATTGTAATTGCAAGTGCGGGCGTCTGGACGGCGCTGTTCAAACGCGTCACTCTAAAATAAGCCTTACACATGGATAACAACAGCATAGGTTTATAGGTTTGACAGCTCCGTGGCGCAGTGGTTAACACGCCAGCCTGCGACACGGAGTGCCCGAGTTCGATCCCCGGCCAGGTCAAGATGGAAAATGATCTTATTCAGATTGGCCTGGGTCTTGGATGTTTATCTATATATATGTATTTGTTATAAAATATAATATCGTTGAGTTAGTATCCCATAACACAAGTCTCGAACTTACCTTGGGGCTAGCTCAGTCTGTGTGATTTGTCCGTATATTTTTATTTATAGGTACTTTACTGACCTACTATTAGTATGCTACTATGCTGTATTAACTGCAATGCTTTACGTCATCAGCGCGTGAAGAACGTGCGTTGTACGTGCGATAAGTAAAGATCATGTACCTACTTTGTGTTTAGTTCACTTTGTGTGTGTTGAATTATGTATATTTAATAATTCGCAGTAACTAACAAACTCAACATAAAAAATGAGTAATGATTAACCATCACCCCCGCGTCATTGCCATGGATGGTTGTTAGAAAAATATACCTATTTACTATATATTAACCGCACTTGAGGATTTGAAAAATTTCTGACAGTTACCTACTAAAAGACAGCAAAAAAATGAATAGTTGTAAAATAAATGAATACTCGGAAAAAGAATAAATGTTGGGAAAATATATTATTAGCGATAACACAAATGAGCAGCTGGAAAATAAATTAATGTTGGGAAGACAACATCATTATAGAAAAAATATAGGTATAACGAAAATTCTAAAGATTAAGTTGAAAGCTGAAATACCTACAACACGGCTATTATTTCTCACGATCGTCCATTTATTTAAGCGCTGTTCATTTGTTCGCGCGATGTTTATTTTTCTCGCAATGTTCATTTGCTTTAACGATGTTAATTTGATTTCGCAATATTGTTTTGTTTTCGCTATGTACTTATGATTTCTGTTAGGTGTAACCGGCGTAAATATTCTAAATACTAGCCATCACACTGAACAGAGTCACGATTAGGATTTCCTTTTTCCCAACCACCACACCAGAGTGACAGTTGTGAAGTAACGATTATTCATTGAATTAGAAAAAAAATATGGAAGCGAAACTCTCATACAAGTAACGATTAAATATCAGTCCCATTTACGCAAACAAACTTAACTCAAATCATAACGGAAAACTTACGCACTCATAGCTAGTTTGTAATTGGCCGCGTCAAGGTCACGGGGCGGTGTCAACATATCTAATGAACGCTATGGTGTCAACATAGCGGAGTTTGGTAGGCTAGCAGCTCGCCTCGCTCGTTATGATAAGTTACTCCAGTGTCACTTTTCCGTCTTTCCTTGCGTTTCCTGCACCACTTTACTAAACAAGAAGTGGTGCGGCTGTAGTGGGATTTACTTAGCGGACTGGTGTTGTCCGCCTCGCCGCATCGTTATTTGCTGTGATCAAGCCAGTGGATTTGCGGGAATTATCACCAGGGACTCGGTAGAATCAACGAAATGAACTACACTACCATTTCGTTATTAAAAAGACTAAGGAAAATAAAAATGAATAAATAGCGCCATTGGATAACTGGACACTGGCTCAAATAAGCTTCAGAATGAAGATTGGTCGCCAAATACAACAAAAGAAAAATAAACTGTTACAGAGAGGAATTTTATACTGGCTATTTAGGATCTATGGTTTGTGTAAAGAAAAATAAAAGATTTGAAATCGGAAATTTATATAGGGATTTGATTTTGATGTTTTATTCCGTCTATAAATATCTTGAAATACATTTTAATTTTCGAAGTTTAAAGAATGTGATTGGAATTGTGAAGTAACGATTTATTTTTTCGTTCGCGGTCAAAGGGTTAACCCTTTGACATTAATATCAATATGTGTAAATAATTTAAATAAAAAAAAGGATATTAAAGTTTTAACGATGTGCCTTGGTCATCATAAAAACTTCAATATCCTTTGTATATTATATTTCATTATTATTTCTATTTTTAAATATAAATAAGTAGCATATTAAAGTTTTAATGATGAGACCAAGCGAATATCTACTGCAATAACTGTCACAAATAAGGATGTTTGCAAAAACAATTGAACGTCGGAATATAAATTACTGACGGAAACCGAATATCCAAAAACATTGAATGAATGACGAAAAACAAATTCATGTCGAAATAATTTATACCCATGACAGTATAAAATTAAGATATTGTCTTTATTACAATCGGGCCAGATAGAACCGCCAGGCCGCAAGTGGCGTTCTTTCCACCTTTTTAAAATAATTTAATTTACTTGACTTTTTATGATCAGACATACTAGGCAACCAAAACATTGTACAATATTTTCTCTTAGCCCATTTTGAAAGTAAAAAAATACTGTAACAAATGAATTCTCATTAGTCCAAGAGTGCTGACCACAAATTGTTTAGCAGTCTTGGACTCATGAGAGAGACAGATAGTTGCTCATTGAGGATTGAATGTAAAATGTTGTATTCATGCAAATAAATTATTGATTGATATTTTTTTTCCTTATTCATCATAAGTGAAGCCTTAGGAGGGATCATAGATCAAAACTACCTTATGCCTTAGGTTGTACTTTCAATTATTGGACAACTTGGTACTTCTCTCTCATTTGACTGTTCTCGCTATGGTGTTTTACAATATGGGTTTTACTATTATGGGAAACAACATAGTCAAAATTTATGAAAATTTAACTGGCTTACTACTGAAGGCTTCAAGATTGTTAGTACAGAATAATTCAATTCTTAGTTTTGTCATTTTACTATTGGGAACTAAGTTAGTAGTTACTAGTTAAATATGCAATTAATTATGACCCAAATTAAATGAGGAATCTATACTTTTATAACACAATGTGTATAAAAAGGAAGTATTGACCATTTACTAAGCTTACTTATATAAGGACCACATTATTCTGGTTGCGAGCATTGATAAGGGAAACAGAGATATATTTGTCACACTCACTTACCTGATAATAAGTTAAGCATATGAACATTCTTATACGGGGTGATTGTTTAAACTCCATAGCAATATTTAATGTCAGAATCCCTAGTAGAATATAGCACCCCAAGAAGGTAAATAATGATAAAGAGATTGGATCTCCCAAAACCAATTCACTGATAAACTAATCAAATTTCTATTGGAAGTCTACATTGTTTTTAATGAATTACTTTTATGTTGCGGATGTATATTCTATTAGGGATTCTGATTACATCCCTAAAATAAATACTTTAAGGATGTAATCAGAACTCCCTGTTCTGACAATCCAGGGAGTTTAGAGGCACACTGTGACTATGTATTAAGAAACATTGATGAGCATTTATGATGAGCCTGATGGTTTTCAAACAAGCATTTTTTATCTTAAATATTTCTTATATTTTAATAGTTTTTCTGCTATTTGGGTTGAAAACAAAACCAATAGATTATAAAAATCTTTTCACCTCTTAAATTATAAGTGGTCAAACAAACCAGACTTTATTTAGATGTCCAGCAGGCCTTTTGCTAACTTTTGGCAACTGCAGTGTACAACGTTTCAATGGTCACTTCAAAATGCATTATGGCTTTCGTATGATTGACTATTTTTAACTAATATAAACCGTTATGACCGTTTCGTATGACCTCTTCAACCAGTCTGGCCAACGAGGAGAGTGTAGGCTAAACCATCTGTCTGCTCTGGCCAAGTATGGCTCAGGTAGTACAGAGAGTGTCATGCTCCTGCAGTGGAGACTAAAAAGACCTGATGATGATGATCGCAATGGAAGTTGAAGTGACCATCGAAACATTGTACACCACGTCAAAAATTAGCTAATGGCCTGCAGATTAGGCTATATTACACCATAAAAATTAAAAGGTAAATGAATGACATGCAAAGCGAAATAAATAGGTGGGAACAAACAAAAAAAAGAGGGAAAAAAATAAAAACAAACCTGACTCATTGTTTCTTGGCGGTGAAGCTAAATGAGGTTCAAGCTTAGTTTCCATGTTTAGATACCTGTGAACAAGTTAAATTACTGAGGCTAAGTGAAATTTTGTTTGCCAAGAACTGTTTTCTTGACTTGCAGTTTGCAAAATGCTTTCTTTCCAGGGGCACCACTATTTAATTATGGAACCAATTGTAAAAAAATAAACTTTTGTTATTGTGATGTTCATTGAACAAACTGGGTTATTTGAACCACAAACTTATTCACAGATAAGTAGGTATTAAATGCATTCCAGTTACTGCAGCATGTCGTTTTATTTACTTTCTTAGAGATTTAAAATTGAGTTAATAAGTTAAATAAGGGATTTTCTAAGTAAAAATAACACGAAAAGAACCATTCCAAATTATTTGAAGGATCTTAGATATCTAGAAAATAGGTAGGTATACATAACAATAAGTACATTTTATTAGTTTTATTCTACTGCATCAATTTAAGACTTGGGCATTAAAAAGTACTATGGTATGAAATCAAAATGTATGAAACATAAACATGCTGCATTTCACACAAACAAATAATGATTTTTAAACAACTCACAATCATGTTCCTATTAGAGGTAAAACGGCGTTCAACATCCAGTTTGATTTTCCAAACAATAAAAAAATGTTGTTAGATCCAATGTTTGAAGTCTTTTCTTGCCAAACATACACAAGGTCAAACAGTTTTCACAATAACAACTTTTTCACTTGTCAATCCAAATCCCAATTTTACTGTGATATAGAAAAACAATAACCAATGAGCATGGAAAATGCAAATCTTATTTTCCGCGACGTTCTGTCACCGAACTGTTGCAACACGAAAAAACAAAATGGCCGGCCAAAATAAACGACTTGCTTGTCAAAAGCCGAGAAATATTGAACTCATTAAATTCTCACACAGAGTTGTCTTTTGATAGAATCCGAGAACGAGTTTAAGAATTTCCAATTACAATTGTAATCGAGTTATGCAAATTACAACTGTAATAATAGTAATTAGCGAGACTACGTTGAGTCAGCGTAGAAGCGAGTCCGGCCGTCGTTTCGCTTCGATCGAACTCGAACCCGACACTCGCGCGATTCCCTGCAAGCCCGCAACCACAAGCTAGGCAGGCCGAGGCCGACGGAGCTAAATTCTGTTCCGTTCACTCTCGGGTACAGGCGTAGGAAAGAGCCGCTAGTAGTACCCAGTGCCAGGTACACGAAGTGCCAGTATTGGCTGGCTGGCAAATACCAAGCGGCATTGACGCTGGTATCATCTATCTCGCTCTCACTCGTAGCGATTACTATGAGCGTTGTAGTTGTCTCTTTCTGTCGCTTTCTATACGGAGTGCCTACATAGAAATATACGTAGCAACATAGAGAGGAATTTATTATCGGATGGAGCGGGTCGGCCGCATTTAGTTCGTATGTAATGACCTCGCTCGGTTCGAGTGGCAGAAGCAACGCGACTTGTGGGGCTCTTCAAACGGATAATAATAATAGCGACGCGTTGGCGCGATCTGAATGCCAATTACCACGGCGTGGCGTATTATTCATTTTTTATCGTCGACGTTGACTCCTCGGATATTGACTAAATTATTATTAATTACATTTACAACTTTGTGGTTAGTGTTTAATGTATACTTGATGTACTTTTTGACATATTTTTATATTGATGTAGAAATTGGTACTTTACCTAAATAACCTTCACATATTAGCCACGTCATCATACCTAACTACCATATTTACAAAGTAATTTATACCGATGATTTTGCGTTATAGCGTGGTTTTTTTTACGTTTTGTTTTATGCCTACTCTAAGTTCCTAAACTAATAGCGTAATTAGTTCTCACAACTGGAATTCCCAATTTCTTTTAACTCGCACTCATTTCTTTAAATGGAAACTACAATCGCATAAAATAAAATCAAGAATTCCTCAAATCATAGTATACGTACCTTTAAAACTGGAATTTCAATTTCTTAAACTTGAATCTTCAGTTCCTTAAACTTGACTTCAACTGGAATCTCTAATTGCTTAAACTGATATCTCCAAGTCCTTAAACTTAAATCTATATCTCTTAAACTTAAAACTACAATACTATAATTTACAACATCATACACAAAAATCTTCGGTCATTCAAATTAATTGTTTCTTAAACGGGGATATTCAATTTCTCAAACTGGTGATAATACTCCTGAAAGTTGAAGCTCCAGTTTCTTAATCTGATTACCATAGTTTCCTTAACTAAGACATCTAAACTTGTCACATTTTGTTATTACTTAAAATGACAGATTGTTTTACTAAAAAAAGTTGTCTTCATAAATTCTAAAGTTGTAATAAGTATCTATCAATTCTTAAGTAGGTAGGACATATTGTTTAAAATAGCCTTGCTTACATTTGAGGCTTTAACTAAATAAAATTTACAAAAATACCTACTTATTTGACAAAACGTCAATAAGAAACAGGCAAGTAGGCGTACCTATTATGACGTTGATTTCAGGGATTTAGTTATAGGCATAAGGAGTGTTATTTCAAAAGATAAAATAAGATTGGAACAGAAATAATCTTCTGTGAAGAGAACTTATATTATCTTATCGATAGAAAGTCATATCTCTCCATTATCTTTTCAAGAATAAAATGTATTCTTATCATTTAATGATAACTATGCAGATAGGCGGAGCTACAATGTACTCTTTTTCATTATATTTTCATTTGTAGTTCTTCGGAGCCTGAAGTCCGCTATCAAGAGCATGCTTATTAATGTATGCTTTTCATTCATACTGATAAATTATTTGGCTAAGCTTGTATGTAATGCCGGTTGTCTGAAACCATCTTGATTATGCATAGGGAGAAAAGTTATTTATCATATCCAGTATGATTTCTACCCATTTTTTTCTTATAATAAGATTAGGATCGCGTGCATGTCTTTTTATTAACCATTTAGGTTAATAAAAAAAAATATGCAAAAGAGAAACGGTAAATCTTTAACTACAATCTCTGACTTTAACAAGACCATCAAATAACTTAAACTAGTAAATAATTTGACCTTGTTAACTCAAACAACATAACAGCACTAAAATACTACTTACAATAAGTGTTTACCAAAGTCTTTTCCGTATCAAAAGAGTGGCATTATCTCTTTAAATTTGATCCTACTTAAAATAATAAATTATGGCTCCTAATGAATTACTAATTATGGAAAATGACATAGATAGCTGGCTGCAGACAGTTTACACTATTCTCTGTATAGTATATAGAAATAGGTCTTTTTTTTGTTCAATTTAGTAAAGAAAAAATGGAATATGTACAAAAGTTAAATCTTTATTGCCTCAAACTAAAATTTTTCTGTCTTAAACTAAAACCTATTATGACTCAAAATAGATAAATCCTTGTTAAATTAATACCAGATACTACTTACCTATTCGTAGACCAGTAACAAATGTATTAATATATAAGTTCTAATATAGTTAGTTTCTAATTTTACATGTCTTAAAAAATTAACAGCCCAAAACTACTATTACAAGAGAGAATATGTAATTTTAATGCGATATATACTGGGTATATTTAATATATATTTTACTATTCTACTCTTGGTTCCAACAATAATTGGTTATGTACTTTGCAAGGATATGTACTTAGGCAAAGCCTCTGCACTGTCCACATTAATGAGATACCTTAGCTCGCAGTAATTATTAAACTCTCAAACCAGGATCTCTGTTTTCTTATATTATAATATCTAAGGTGTCAGGCAGGCAAAAAGTAAATATAAATAAATAACTGCTCTGTAGGCACACAGATTGAGCGAGCCTTAAAGTAAGTTCGAGATTTGTGTTATAGGATACTTAACGATGCTATTATAAGATCATTCTCCATCTTGACCTGACTGGGAATCAAACACGTGACCTCCGTTGTGACAGCGTGGCATAATGATCACAAGGCTACAGAGGTCGTCAACATAGTCATAAAGTACCATATCTTATCACAAAGATTTTTTATTTTATTTTTTTTGAACATCATAACAACATAATAACAAACTTTAAAAAACTGTATAACATACTAGAGACCATTTACATATTCACGCAAATGTAAGATGTTTTATATTCTTACGTAAAAATGCCCTATTGAATGTTTCAACAATATATAACGACTAGCTATGCAGCGGCGGAGCTGCGCTGTGCGCGTGATTTTAAGGTCTAAGGAATGACATAGATAGCTAGCTCCAGCCGTAGCTCGCATTTATTCTCTGTGCGGAATAATTTACCGAAGGAGACTTATTTAAGTACTTGCACATCACAATATGCAATGCATTGCATATTGCATGAGTATTTTGCATCCTACAAAGTCAGAGAATAAAACTTCCTATTTTCTATAAGGTATTTAATAAAATAGTCAAAAAGTAAAAATGCGTCTTCATAATACATATGAATAAAATGTCTTTTGCTTACCTCATAATTATAAACAAGTTTGTAGCTGGTACTAAAGTGGAGTTGCTCTGTATATCTAGATATATATACAGTATATAGAGCAGCTCCACTTGGCATAGGCCAATGATATAGATATGTATTCCTGACTCCGATAGCGGGCACGGTATGAGCGGGGTTGGGGTGCGAAGAATAATTAGAAGAGATTCAATTTATTTAATAATAATAATAATAATAATAATTAATATATAAAAATCTTTATTTTCTCTCCAATCTTAAGCCTATTAAAAGAGTACATGGCACATGGTTATTATATTATAATAAGATTGGGAGAGACTGGTGTCTGAACTAAGCAGGGCTTGTATCTCAGTACACCAGCCTCCCCCCACTAGGAGGCGAGCGTCGTGACATGAAATTTACTTATTTTAGATATTGGACAGGTAAAATTGAAAAAGTGCAAAGTAAAATCAAAGCTTAATAATAACAACAAAAATGCAGACAAAATAAAAGAAAAAAAAAGAAAAAAAAAAACACATATTGACTTATAATTGTAAGAGCTCGCTTAAATTAAAGTATTAGTTTGTATAAAGGAGATAAAGTTATAAATATCTAAGAATATTATAAATATACAGATATAGATTGTGATACATATTATAATTATAGAATAAATATGTGTGTGAGTGTGGTGTGTTGTGACAGGGTGTGGGTGTGTTAGTGTATGTCATTAGGTGATAGGTATTTAATATTTAATTAAAGAGGTAGCTATATGATTCAGGAAATTATACAATGGGTAGAATTAGTTCTTCAGTCTGTGGGTAGGTAAGATTTAATAGGTATGTGGTAATTCTATTTTTACAGGTAAATTTTGTGAGATTGTGTAGTGTTATTAAACGGTTTAATTTATTATACAGAAATGGGCCAAGAAAAGGGTAGAAACGGTTGGAGAAAACTGTATTGAGTGATTGAGCAATAATCGGGGGTGGACGCCGGGTAGAACGGGAAACGGTGGAAATGGACTTTTGTTCACAGTGTTGTTTTAGAACAGTGTTGAGGATGAAAAGTTGACGAACAGTTAATACTTGACAGTATTGATAAAGTGAAAAAGTAGGGAAAAGCATAGGTTTGAACGTACACACTTTTAGAAGGGACCTCTGAGCGCGTTCCAATCCCATAAGGTGAGTTTTGGCGGCGCCACCCCAGGTCGTGTTGCAGTATGTCAGTATTGACTGGACGAGTGCTGTGTAAACCATTTTTATTATGTGAGGCTCGGCTACGTGCCGCAATTTTTTAAAGATATACATGAGTTTACGGACTCGGCCAGAGGTAATTTTGATGTGAGCCTGGAAGGTAAGTCTATTATCGATCATAATACCGAGATATTTTACAGTATCAGTGCACGTTAAAGTAGCACAGGAGCAGGAGTCAGATTGGTCGGGGGGATGTGAGTGGGCAGTGATTTTGAAAAGAGTGCTGTCTATGGGAGGGGTGTATATGGAGAAAGTGAGGTAACGCGTTTTAGTTACATTAAGCGTCAGTAGGTTAGAGCGTAGCCAGTTGCATATGATATCAAACCCCGATTGTGCAAGGTCGTAGGCTTGCTTCCAGGTTTTAGCAGAAAACAACAAGGCTGTATCATCTGCATATGATACAATTTTGCAGTTACGGATCTTGAGGGAGCAGAGGTCATTGATGTACACTAGGAAGAGTGTGGGACCGAGTATGCTCCCTTGCGGGACACCATATTCTACTGACAAGAAAGAACTGACTTGATCTTCAATTGCCACACACTGGCAGCGATCACTTAGATAACTTCTAAATAGAGAAAGCTGAATGCCACGTATTCCGATATCTTCGAGTTTTTGTAACAATATTTTGACCGAGACGGTATCGAATGCCTTTGCGAGGTCAATAAATATGCCTATACATTTTAAACGATTATCTAAATTTTTAACTATATGGTCAGTGAGTTCATGAACAGCGCCAGCAGTCGACTTTTGAGGTCTGAAGCCAAATTGATTGGGAGATAAGAGCCCTTTTTCCTCAAGAAAACTCATAAGACGCTTATTCATGAGTCGCTCCAGTATCTTGGACAACGCGGAGAGCATCGAAATTGGGCGGTGGTCATTCAGAGAGTGACGGTCTCCACCCTTAAAGATGGGCTTTACGATAGCCTTTTTAAAGGCAGAAGGAAAAATGCCGGTCGTCATACTTAGGTTACAGATATGTGTGATGGGTGGTGCCAATGTTTTACAGTTTAGTTAGTTTAGTTACAATAAATTTTCACATTGTACAGTTCTTAACCTATAATATGTACAGTGATGTTCATAGGTACAACAAAAACCCTGTCGGGCATCGTAACATATAACTAAGGAACGGCATGCGGATATATGCCGAGATTCGGCTACCACCCCCAATAGAGACCAGCCCTGGTGACACACAACATATGCACAATGAGACTAGACGAGAAAGTGGTCGAGGAAGTGGAAGAGGAAATGAGTAGGTAACGATGGGACATAATGGAAATGCCTAAAATCCGAAGAGAGGGAGAGGAGGGCTTGACAACCCTAAAGTCTGGTAACCTACTGTATCACCGGGAGAGTGACTTTTAGAAGTCACAACATGGCGTCGGGTTTCTCGTCCACAGGTCCATCATCAACAACGTTATAACCATCGAAGGTGTGTCCAGCAATGTAATATACTTGATACTCATAGTATTTAAAAGATACTCGTCGAATCGAAGGTAATACAGGTATATATGCTGACAGAGAATACTCAGATGAAGAGGTGGAAGTGGTGTATGAGGGCATTAATAGGGTCATACACGTTTCCTAAACCTATTTTACGATTTTTATGTGGGTCTTTAATGCAATACCTGCTTGGCCAGCAGAGCGATGAAGAGCAGAACGGAATGACAGTGGTCAAAGCCTGGCTGAGTTTCTGGAGGAAGAGGGACTCTATGCGATGAACTCTTTCATAGAAAATGGACCTGGATGCGCCCCAGCAGAAAGGACCAACCCCCTGTCAAAAACGAGATAGATTTAGAGGAAAGAGATATTTAACAATGTCTTTGTGATCAATAAAATAAAAATGAATAGTGATCAAAGTATCGTACCTAAGAGGCATCGTGAATATCAATCTAAGACGAGATAGGACTCGCTTGATGAAATCAACGCTCTAAACATCACCGGCCCATATTCGAAATTTTTCGTGAAAAGATATGTTCATGAAAAGTGGTGAGTGCAGATTCCAAAATTGATATGATTTCTTAAATCTTGACCCCAAAAGTTACCACAAATATTTGAATATATTCGCTGTCAGATATTTCTAGGCCAAACTAGTTTATCCTTAAGTTGTTAGGTGAAATTAGTTTGTCGTAAGTGAGTGATCAGTTTATCCTGACACGCTTAGGACAAACTTTTTTGGCCTAAAATAAATATGTTTCTTTATAATTAAAGTATCACAATAATAAATAAATAGCCATGACCATGACAAAGACAAAGTAATAAGTAACAGCTTCAGTTTCCTTAACTAGATTATCTGTTATTTTATATTTACATTTTAGAAGATGCTTGCATTACATGCGTGCTTTAACAGAAAGTCTTACAATCTCTATTGCCTCAAACTGTAAGCTCTTTCTACTATAACAAGAATTTCTCTTTCCTTAAACTTAAATCTTTATTACCTTATAGTAAGATTTAAAGATTGAAACGTTTATTTAATACAAGTTTTTTGAACACTTATTTATTCTCATCCTTATCCTTACTAATATTATAAATGCGAAAGTGAGTTTGTTTGTTTGTTTGTTACGCTTTCACGCTGTAACTACTGAACCGATCATCATGAAATTTTGCATACAAGTTCTCTGTAGTACGGAGAAGGACATAGGCTACCTTTTATCCCGGGAAAAAGTACTATTCCCGAGTGATCGACATTGACGCGGGCGGAGCCGCGGGCGAAAGCTAGTATATGATAAATCTTAAAAACTAGGTATGTGGAATGAGTTTACATTGTCCTTGGTTTCAAGGAAATAATGTAGTTTTCCATTTCATATAAAATAACTGTGAACATTATTCTGAGGTCGACGACATTAATATCTCCAGCCTAGAGCCGTAGCTCGCAGCAATTCTCTGTGTAGAATCATTTACAAGTGGAAACATGTGTATTTGCATATAAATATGCATTGCATATTGCATGAGCATTTTTAACCAACTAAGCAGTAACAATAAACTATTAAATAAAATCTAACTTTTTTTTTAATATCTTAAACTAATAAAATAAATCTTAATCTCTATTACCTCAAACTAGATGCGGAAACACTTGAAACAGTTCAGAATTGTATTATTATGCTATAATGTACTTTGCCCTTTTGTAGGCTCTATTAAAAAATACATGCTGACTTGCTATATAGCTAGGCTAGATAGCGAGCGAGTCAGTGGAGTCAATGTTTATCGCTGCACATAATATAATTGAGGTCGATGACATGGATAGTTGGCTGCAGGCGCTGCAGCAAGTATTATGCAGTGATGTTCTGTTGTAGAAAATATTTTTTAGGATACGAAATTATTTGCAGGAGTATTTATAACAATAATTTTTTTTATAACATGATTGCACAATATGACCGTTTATTTAGAAACTGGCGCTGTGTCGTCATTAATGCAAAAGAAATTCTAGCAAACATGTTTTAAGTGTCTCATTCATAGGTCATACACCAATGAATGAGACACATGTTATGATATGGTGGTAGATTTTTAACAAGTTTTCTTTTAGAACAACTGTAAAATACAAAAACAAAAGTAGAATAAACCATGCCATTTAGCCATTCAGCGGTTTTCATGGATAAGTCTTTGTTGTATTGCAAATTTTTGTAAGTTTTTATTATTATTAATATTAGTCATATTAAGAGTAACTTATATATTATATAAGTCAACTGTGAAGGGTAGAATTGGCAAAATATAAATAATGTTAAAATATGATTTGCCGTTAAACTGCTCAGCAGTTTGGCAATAGCATAATTTTGTAATTAGGAGTAACTTTATGAATAAATATATAAATAAATAAATAAATTTAAATATAGGAACTATTTTGTTCGTATTTCACAAAAAAATATGAAGGGATGTTGAGAATAATATATAAACTGGTGTCGATAAATTATTGATCACATGTTGTTAAGTCGATAAGTTTTGCTCATGAAATCAAATTAAAATATCTAAGTGCTTCGATAATAAAAACAGAGCTGCGGTTAAACGGTGAAATATCGGTAGTATACTCGTATCTGGCTTGACGTGGGCTTGACCTACTTTCAAAACAAGACGGAAATAATAATTCTGGGTTCCTGTTCTGTGAAATTGATAGCGAATGACAAACCATTGTCAGAATTTCTGTCAATAAACTAGTTATTTTGTGTGTTTCTTTCAACACATCGACACTGACACGAGTCGTAACGTAATAGATATTATATCATATCATCGATAAAAAAAAACTGCATAACGAATTTTCGTTATTTATAAAAATAAAGTTAAAGAAAACAACTATTTTATAATTAAATTTTTATTGTTAATCACTTTTAGCTGTTTGACACAGAAAATTATTACCTACTTATAAAATGATTATACCAAAAAAATACAACGGATTGCACTCCGGGAGTGCCGGCAGAAGTGAAAATTCGCCTTTGCGGCGGCCTCAGATCACGTCTCCTTCTTACGAATTTTCGATCAAGTCACGTATCCTGACGCGAGTTTAAATTTTTTTACCTATCCCAAAAACTGCACAACGCCGCCAAAGAAGTGGTATGACTATTGAACATAAGAATTCCGTGTTAGTCCCATCGAACATTTTTATTCCTTTTGGTGAGAATACTGTTGGCAGTTTTAGCTACTTACACACACGAATAACAAACACACAAAACTAAAAAAAAACTAAAATTTCAGTTGATAGTCCCCATGCCTGCGTTTTATTTTTATGAACAAGGAGGTAAGCAATGAATTTACTGAAAGCAGAGGGGGTGGAATGGGAGCATCCGCCGCAACACCCTCTGCGAAGTGTGAATACTCCCCACCCTCAACCCACCCGCATGAATGGGAGGATTTTATCCTTCTGGAATTGACGGAGACATTTAAAATATATGTGCTTTGAAATATCAAATAACCGGTCACAATAACAGCCTTATCACTGAATCAGCGCCAGTTCTCATTAACCCTTTGTAGGGAGGTGGAAGGGGTTTCTCATCATCTTTTTTGAACAGTTATAGGGTGATACTTTGCCCACCCCATTGGGGAAAAAAAAGAGTATTTCGCTCAGAATGTAGATGTAGAATATTTATGTGCACCTAAGTAATCACAACATGGCCTTAAAAGGTCTTATGGCCTTAGATTCTGTCAGTGATTATGTCTACTTAGTAAGAGATAAAGACGTGTGTTTTAATATGTATGAGATGGTGAACAGTGAATCTACCGAAGTTAGAAGAGGTTAGATATGCTCCGTGGGTCAGATACTCTACGTATGTGCAGAAGTTATTGCGCACAACATGCTACCTATCCTATTGGGTTGGGACTGTCAGACTGAGGACAGTAAATGACCGAAATTATATCAACACCTAAAATAATTCATGTTCTTCTTCTCGAGTCAAAATGGCTATTCTTTACACCAGAATTTCGCCTCATCCAGATCCTCCACGGTACAAGAAGTGGGGCAGCTAGGGCAATCCATCAGAAAGGCCATCGTCTGCACATCGCCGCAGCCATACAAATTGTTGTTGGAGGCCTAACTCGGTTATCCTGGCATCTTCCAACAGCAGCTCATAAATTCATCTGGCAGCATTATAATTAAAATTGTGAAAAAAAACCCACGCAGGTGGGGTGTGAACCAGCGACTTTAGGTCTCTGATCTATGCTCTGCCATTTGAGATTCCGCGATATCAGAATAACACTGTGAATGCAAAATCACACATATAAAAATAAAAAAATGTTATAAGAAATACATTCATTTTCGATTCTAATTCAGAAGTTAAGTAATATCTAATTTACTTCCCGTAGAGAAAGAGGGATGGGGGCATTTCACGTGGCGTGGCGCATAGAGCGTTTGTAGCTAAATCTTCCTCTCTGGGAGGAATTGAGTATGATAGAAAGTTGGTGGATGTCAGAAATTATATCACTGTCATATCACTGAAATATTTATGGAGTTAAGTCATCATCATCATCTTTCCAGCCGTAAGAAATCCACTGCTGGACAACGGCCAAAAGGATATTACCATACTCACCACACTTGGCGGGCGGGTTGGGGAGCGCAGTTTCTTTGGCTTCTTGTGCTTACGACGCTGCTGCACATAGGATAGGAATTTGTTGGATTTGAAAAGGGTATTAGAATACCACTCACTCGGATGAATGGGGGAAAAGCAAGTAGCGGCTCGAGAGGCTGGTCGCGCGTTCCTGACGCCATACCTGCAACCATAGGACAGGTAGTTGAGGATGATATGACCATAAGACCATAGAGTTAAGTAATGGTTCTAAACGCAATAGGAGTAGAGGGGAATCTTTATTTTTCTAAACTACATGACACTAAAGCTGTATATAAAAAACAGTAATGGTTCTGTTCATTAAGAAGATACTTAAGAAGTACAAAATAGATTTAATCTACTTTTCTTTTCCTGGGTTGAAGTTATTTTTACTTCGAATTTAGAGGGAATAGGATGGGGATTATTCATCGCATCGAAGAGGATGCGGAGGCACATAATGCCCACCCAATTGGGGTGAGACTGTTATGACTGAAGATGTTATTGAATGTTCCAAATTCTATATTCATATTAGAAAGTTAGAGATTGTCAGAAATTATATGTGCATCTAAAAGTATCTAACTACAAGACTACACGGCAACTTTATGTAAGACTTTTATTTCCCTGGCGTGCGGTATTACTGAACGCAGATGGCACTGCATATCTGCTTTCGGTAGAATACTCCCTGCCCCATAGTGTAGGGAGTATTTTACGCAATGCAAAAGTTGTTGTGAGACCCTTTGTCCAACTTTAGGAGGAGGGTGCTCACACCAGCTTGGATGCTGCGACAAATATTCCCTGGGAGACTTTCGAAAAGTATATGATATTTAGATTCAAATATACATTTAAATATCACACGATATGACAGCAACATTTTCATCGTTTGTAACAAATTATAGTAGTTTGACGAATCTGTGGTTTAATTTTCATTTATTTTCCTAAACTGAAGTAATGAATATTTCTAAAAGTAGGGGGGTTGGGATGGGGAGTATTTGCCGCAGCGCTGAGAGTGTTTGCGGCACATCCTCCCCACCTCATCCCTGTGGAATGAATCGCCCATCAGGATGGGCGTTCGCGATCCAGGGATTGTGGAAATGAATGTAAGAAACTAATTTAATGCCGAATAAATTTTATTCAAAGTTAAAGATACCTTACGAATCTGAATCATTTGGTCTTTATAAATCTTCGTGATCAAACTTTTTGGGTGTGCGTACTAACATAAGAACTATATATTTATTCCCTTTACTATTGATGGGTCTTGGATCATGTTGCTAGCTGCATACCAAGTCATCATTTATTGCTTGTCATTTCTACCAACAACAGATACACCTACACTGTTTTATAGATTACTATTTAGATTGATGATATGATAACTGACATTTAGCTTAAAAACCATTAAGTACTATGGCTTTTCCATTCATGGAGCAATAGGAGAGCATGAAATAATGTAATTGAACTTTAATTGAATGACAAGACGAAAACATAATAAAGATTTGAGTGCTTCTACAATATATTAGGTAAAATAACACTTGAATGCTTGATTCACTAGCAGTGGAAGCGCGAAGTATCAAGATCTTTGAGTTTAAACTATTTGAAGTATTTGTAGCTGGACATTTATGGGTTTCCTGTATCTTCTAACTAACGATAAAATTGTCGTAAGTTAGATAAATATAATACGTGTAGTTATAATACACATTATTTAAAGCAAAGGGGGTGGAGGGGTGTCGTTTGCCACACCGCAGCTCTGAGGTTATTGCGGTGAACACCCCCCATCCACCCTGGGGTGATCTGTATGTTTTAATATAGGAATATTCACAGACACAGTTTGTTTTAGTGTAATATTTATTAATGTACCGTTCGTACCAAAACAAAATTAGAAGTTTTAAAATGAAGGTTTCTTGGTTACATTTATTAATTAAAAATAAATAATGAAATCTTTCCTCTTGACAATATTAGAATATATATAAATACCTTGTCCATTGCATGAGGAGTAACATACAGAGTTGCATTGCAAATGTCTATCATGGTATCTTTATGTGTATGTATATGTTACTATTTGTCTTCGGTTTAGTACAGTTGCAAAATTGCAACAAAGTTGCAATTTTCTGATAGGTACTTAAAACGAGAACCTACTTAAGAGATGTATTGAAGTTGATAATAACTATAGTTGGAATATATGCAGCTTAAATATAACATAAGAATTTTGTTAATGTTTAATGGAGGGTGTATTATACCTCTCCCTGTATAGTATTTAGTGCAACATTGATAAGTTGTGAATATCTGTTCTGTCTACAATTCCAGTGACGTTTCTGTCTTAAATGCCCGCCAACGAAATCACGGAAATTTAGTTTAGGCTTCAAGCCAAGAAAATGTAGACAGATAACGGACTGATAATGAAGGTTTATGGAAAACAAGTAATCATTTCATTAAACTAGGGATACTATTTAAATGATGAAATATAATATAAGGCTATGACGATAGTCAATCTAAGAGGTAATTCTGCAAAAACTTACAATAAGGAGGGCTGAAGCAGAAAAGAGAAAGACTTGATAAAAATAAATAGATATAGATATCGAGAATATATGTCAAACAGGTAATTCTATAGTAGCTTCTAGTAATGGCTGTGAAAGAAGGCATTAAAACTCAAAGAGAAAAAGAAAGAGAGTAGAGAAAGAAACAGTGAGTGTGACGGGGAAAAATGGAAAAGAGACAAATAAGAGATAAGGAGGAGAGTCGAAGAAGAGAAGGAAAAGAGGGAGATAAGAGAAGAAATAAGGAGAAGGAAAAAAGATCGAAAATATAGTAATTCTGACTGATAATAAATTATAAATAAATTAAGTACCTAACACTAAAAGAGAACGTAATGGAAAAGAAAGAAGACGGTCAGGAGAAAGAGTGAAAGAAGAAAAAGATACAAGGAAAAAGAAAGAGAGAAAATAATTTAGTCTAGATAGTACTCATCCAACAGAAACAGTTATTCATTCTAGCATTATCTCGCATGTGACTCAGGCACACCAGGCCCAATCGCGTCAACGTGATAACGCAGAACAATTATTTGTTTTTGCGTGAACAAACCTATTCGTTTCTCTTATCGGGGCTAAAACGTGATAGCGTAATCTTTTTGAATTGAGTTTATACCAATCGGATATTGCTCCCACTGCTATCAGCGTTGTTTACTTCACGTAATATCCAAATACATACCAATTTACATTTTCTAAATACGAGAGCGAACATCTATCATCATAGGCGATACGTGCGCCTGTCAAAACATCACTATTTTATTTATTATCTTTTTTAATTTCACATGACGCAAAAGGCTATGCGCGAGATATTGGACGTGTAGGTTACATTTTATCCTAGGCTCTGTCTTCTCTGTAAGGACAGGTAAAGACATGATTATTTTGTTTGTAAGGACCTATGAATTTGACGTGATAATGTCTTATAAATCGATACACGATACACACGTTATCGCGTAAAATTATAGTCCGTAAACCGACTTTGCAAACAACTTATTTAATTTCTGTTTTCTTTAAAAAAAAGATATTAACAAATCTTAATTATAATTTCATTGTAGTTAATATTTAATCATCATCATCATCAGGTCCTTTTTAGTCTCCACTACAGGAGCACGACCCTCTCTGTACTACTAGGGCCATACTAGGCCAGAGCAGCCAGAGGACTTGGCCTACACTCTCCACGCTGGCCAGACGGGTTGGAGAGGTCTCACAGATGTTTATAAGCTTTGTTTAGCTTGTATTTCCTAAGTCGCCTTCTACGACATCCACGGGAAGACTTGGAGTGGTCCTATTCTACTCTGCCGGATACCACACAGCTAATATTTAATAATAACTAAGTACATAGAAATGTGTTCCAATTATCCTCGGGTACCAAGATAATTTGTCGGTGAAACTGCGCGGAATTTTATGTTGAGCGTTGAGTGGAGAGTGGAGAGTGGAGGGGGTAGGGAGGCAGAAGTAATTTACTGCTTGCGCTGTTATTACGATCAATAGGCGCATGCGCGCTGCGCAGAGAGGGTCCGTATATTGGGCTTAGTCTGGGCTTACTTTGTGAACCCGGTGGAGTGGATGGGGAATGTTGGGGTGAGAACGGAAATGGGGTGTCTGACCCGTTATGTTTGTTTACTAAAGAAATGAACAGAGGATTGTAGCAACGGACTTTAATAGAGAAAGACACTGTATCGGAATAATAATAATATTCTTAACTGCATTTTATTAATTGTATGTGGATTATTAATTAGATTTTTTAATTGAAGTAGTACTTACTTGTTTATACAAGTGTTGATTTGATAATGAATTAATAAGTATGGTAAAAGAAGAAAAAAGATTATATATTAATTTATGCATGTATGTATATAGCTAACTACTTATTTATTTTATATAAGTACATGCTGCTTTAAAATAGCAAGAAGATAGCTGATTAGACTTTCGCACTTACTTGATTGTGTAGATACCTACCTAACTCAATTTAATTACCTATTTTAAGTAAGAGGAAGAGAATTGCTTTTTGGATTTATAATTGGAAAAAAAAATTGTCTTGGACAAGCATATGAAATTAATACCTTTTGGTATTAAATGAATTATACTTAATTTATGATACGTACTATCTTAGATAAATGGTATTTCTACGTAGATAGAACATACGCCACTATTTAGTAGGTATCTAAATAAGTAATTAAGCATTTGGTTGGTACTGACAAGGAGGATACAAAGTAGGTACTTACATGTACAAGTACCTAGGTATGAATAAATTACACTACCAATGTACCTAATTAAATAAAGTAAGTAGGTAGCTATAAGTTCCTCGTTCATACGCACACGGGTACCTACATACTTAAGTAGTACTTTACATAAATTATTTTTATATTAATTATACATAATACAACATAAGTACCTTTTTAACAGGCTTGATTTATTAGGTTTTGAATAACTTGATATAGTATTTAAGAAGGTACCTAGGTAGGTACCTATTTTAATACTTTAAAAGTTAGGTGCTTGGGAGAAATTAAAGCAATACCTAAGTTAAATTTTATGCGAGTAGGTATTTACTACATGTACGTACCTAAAATCGTCATCATTAGTCATTACAAATTATGTATCTACCTATCTAATCAAATAAAAATACAATAATATACGAACGAATAATTAACGCTACTTCAATGAACTGAAAATCCATAATTGATTCGATATTATCAGAATCGATGTCGTAGCGTACGAAGCGTAGCGTGTGGGGCCGATCAACAAAAAACTGTAGGTAATAATAATTATTCTGCTGTAGTGTTCGTGATCACTCAATCTGCGGGTTGAGTCAAGCCTCGAACCGGTTTTATTATTACTCTGCACACGAAATAACTCTCGACACAGAAACTTCACTTTACTTTCCTCCTTATCGCAAATAGAATATGGCCTATAATCATGTGTATTGGGAATTTAATACCCTTATTGTCTTCAAGCTATTATTGACGTTATTTCATTGAAGCAGAGGGGTGAAAATAGCGTGTATATATATTTAAGTATTATTATTCCGTTATCAAGTTGTGCCTCGGCTTGGCGTCTCGTCCCCTACAAATAACCTCTTCTTTCTCTTTTTAGCGTGATATTTTAGCTCTCAAGTAGGACGCGGAGCGGCCGGCGGCGTCACTTTTTATTTTTTGTGCATGTTTATCTTGTTTTTATTGTTTATTTTTCCAATTCTTAGTATTCTTATTACTTTAGCTGGATTATTCAGGAATTAAGTTGTAGGCTTTCATTTTTAGGGTTCCGTACCTAAAGGGTAAAAACGGTACCTTATTAATATCGCTCCGCTGTCTGTGTGTATCTCATGAACCGTGATAGTTAGACGTGGTTAGACAGTTGAAATTACAGATGATGTATTTCTGTTGTACTAAAAAATAGAATAAAATAAATATGGGGCCTCCCATAAAACAACGTGATTTTTTTGCTTGTTTTGGCTCGACGGCAACAGGTAGACGCTTGAAATATTCACATAATAAATAATTAAATAAAACTAATATTAAAGAGGGACTCCCATATAACAGACATGTTTTTTTTTTTGCCTTTTTTATAGATTAGGGTTTCCGAACCCTTAGTACGCGAGTTCGACTCGCACTTGACCGGTTTTAATTCTTTATTTTTCAAATTCTTGAGATTCTTATTACTTAAGCTGGATTATTCAGCGATTAAGTTGTAGATGTCGGCTTTATTCTTTAGGGTTCCGTACCCAAAGGGTAAATACGGGACCCTATTAATATCGCTCCGCTGTCCGTCTGTCTGTCTGTCTGTCTGTCTGTCCGTCTGTCACCGGGCTGTATCTCATGAACCGTGATAGTTATACAGTTGAAATTTTCACAGATGTATTTCTGTTGCCGCTATATCATAAAACACTAAAAAATAGAATAAAATAAATATTTAAGGGGTTACCATACAGCAAACGTGATTCTTTTGCTTGTTTTTGCTCGATATTTATAACGGCAACAGGTAGACGCTTGAAATATTCACAGAATATTATGTAGGTATATACATGGTGAAATGTTTATCGTTTTAGGACCCTTAAAGGGGTGACTCAGACCATCAATATGAACAACTTTTTCTATAGGACCAATGCTGGGAACTCAAAAAAAAATCGTCATTTCCATACAAAAGAGTTCCGCCGCCCGGCCAGTTTGTATGGGAATGTCGATTTTTTTTCCCAGCATTGTTCCCATACGAAAAGTTGTTCATTTCGATGATCTGAGTCACCCCTTTAAGGATACAAAACGATAAAAAAAAATATTTTTAATTAATTATTTATTTTTGGTGAATATACATGATATTCAATGAAATTCGAACATATTCATGATATTCTTAAAAATAAATAATGAAATAAAAATAAAATTAATATTAAAGGGGTCTCCCATCTCCCATACAACCTTCGATCATCAATTCAGCATACAACAGACATATTTTTTTGCCGTTTTTATAGATAACTGTACGGAACCCTTAGTGCGTCAGTCCGACTTGCACTTGGCCGGATTTTATTCTTTATTTTTCTAATTCTTGGTATTCTTATTACTTTAGCTGGATTTTTTTATTATTTTATTTTATTCAGGAAAAAAAAACAGTTACAAATGAAGGTTAAACAAACAGAACAAAGGTTTACAAGGCACGAGTTATTAAATCTGTAACCAACCACGTTTTTCACAGTTTATATATACTGGGTGGCGCAAAAGTACTGGCACTAAAGAAAATACTTTTATTTTTTTTATATGACATTTTCTGTCATTCTGTTTTTGAAAATTGTGTAGTGAACAAATGTAAAATACACTGAAAATAAACAAGACGGCGCTACGGCACACACAGCGCGCGACACTATGGACTTAGTGAGGGACGCTTTTCCAGGCCGAGTTATCTCTCGTTTTGGCGATTTGCCTTGGCCTGCAAGATCACCCGATCTGACCAGTCCAGACTTCTTTCTTTGGGGTTTTTTGAAATCTCGGGTGTATGTGAACAAGCCACAGACTCTCGCAGCTCTAAAAGAAAACATTCGTCAAGAAATAACGAACATATCGCAGGAAGTGTTACGGCAAGTTATGCAAAATGTCATAAATAGGGCTCAAATGTGTATCAACTCTGGAGGTCACCATTTAAAAGACATCATCTTTAAATCCTAATGGTACGAAATTTAATGGCACAAATATACATTTAAAAAAACCTAAATCTAGTTTTCTAATTTAGAAAAAATGTTATAGCTGAACCAAATAGGGTCTTTACTTTTGCGCCACCCAGTATATACATAATGAAACAGAAAGATGCAACTAGAGAGTATACAATTATACATACGAAAAAGCTAATGTAGGTCGTAAATATACATAATTTTATAACAAAAAAAAATGTGAGAGGGAAGTTACCTAGTACAAAACAAAAAAAAAGGAAATATTACAATTATTCAGGAATTTAGTTGTAGATGTCGGCATTTTTCTTATTCTAGAACATTTTTTTAGACTATATGTATTGTATTCTACACCTACATAACTAATTTGAATGTTAATTACAAAAGTACGTCATAGGTAGTCTATATAGTGCACAAATTCAAAATTTATGAAAATATATGCTGAATAAAACATTGCAATGCGCCAACGAGAGGACCATTTTGTTCCTCCAAATGAGCAGGTTCCGTGTTTATCGTGCAGTTTTTTATCCGTTGTAATTTTATTTCTTACTCTACCTTTCTTTTCGACAGCCCATCATATCCTATATTGTATTTCTTATTCCTGGCCTCAGACCAACAAAAAAATCTTTTTTTTATTGGTCTGTGTTCCTGGCATATCTCAGCGCATATTTTTAACTGACTTAAAAGAATGAGGTTATCAATTCGGCGAATTAATAAAAGGTATGAGCGGGAAATAGTATTGTCGAAGAAGGAAAAAAACCAACCAAGTGCTAGTCAGACTCGCACACGAAGGGTTCTGTACATTATATATAATAAGTTTGTAATTATTAAAAATATTTTTATTATATGATGTAACTCGAAATAAATGATTTTCGCAATTTTGCCTTTATCTCTGCTATAAGGCGTTTTGTAGCAAATTTCAAGATTCTGAGTTTGATTCCCTTGTGAATGTCGAAAAAAAACACGAAAATTTGCGGCATTACCAGCAGTACCTTTTTATTAAGTACGTTGGAAGTATGATTTTTTCACAACTTAAAGGGACAGTAGACCTGAATATTTGATATGAATTTCACCTATACCTCTACGCGTTCTTGAGAAAAAGATCTTGACAGATCGACAGACAGACAGACTGACGGACAACCCAGTGATCCTATAAGGGATCCGTTTTTTCCTTTTGAGGTACGAAACCCTAAAAACGATGGCCCTCCGGGAGTGCCGGCAGAAGTGAGAACTTGAACATTCGGTTATCTAGGTACAGTCAGCAACAGAAATACCTTGCCAGGCCCTGTATCTATATCTTGAATTTTCTCTTAAACTATAAAAAATATAAACGTAAAAATTTATATTAAGAAAGGCTTCATTAAAATCTTTGTGTATATAATTTTTTATGTTATTATTATTTATAGTTTAAGAGAAAATTCAAAATATAGATACAGGGCCTGGCAAGGTATTTCTGTTCCTGACTGTACCTATATAAAAAAAGTTCTTATATACAGAGGAGCCAGTTAAGTTCGGGAACGCCGCTATACGTTAGACACGATACGAGATACCTCCAATCATATCGCACGTATAGCGGCGTCCCGCTCGTCGGATCCGATTTAGGATGCGATTCAGGATGGTATAACACCCCCATAACAGTGTCGCGCATTCAATGGTTTTATCCCAACTTAAAAAATGTCCAACGCGCCTAATGATGTTTTCACTTCAAAAATAATTATAACAAGGTATGCCCTAAGAATAGACAAAAATTGTAAAGCGTCTATTACACCACACGGTATTCAGTCAGACTAAGTCTAACTAGCGTAGTGTAATAAGAGTTAAGCGTCTATTACACTACACGGTATTCAGTCAGACTAAGTCTAAAGCGCCTATTAGACTACGCGTTATTCAGCACACGGTATTCAGTCTGTCTTCGAAACTAATTAGACCGCTCGCTATTACACTAGACTGAAAAACGCGGGCTTGCTCATTCGCACGCAAGTAGAGATGGGCAAAGCACCGGGTTTAAACCCGGTGCTTTGATAAAAACCCAATAAACACCCTTAAACACCCATAAACACCCAAAAAATCGGGTGTTTACTTTATTTGTCAAAAACGTTAGTAATATATGAAAAATATATTTTTATTAAATTGTAATGATCAATTCTACGTTGCTGTACGTTAAAATAATTTAAAGAAATGTTAGGTACGTAAGTACGAAATTAAATAATAGGAAATTTTAAAATGTTTACTAATAATACAAACCAAGATGAAAATAATTAGTTCTGTGTTTTCATGTTGCAGTTGACCAACATGTTGGTCTTTTGCTTGCCGTAAATATTTTAAAGGCTTTGCGCCAAAGTAGAAAGAGACAGCATGCTGTGTCAGACCTTATGTTAGAACGAGTGCGGTAATGACTTAGTAGTGAGTCGGTGGACGTAATCAGGAGAATAAATAATCCTATTGAAATTTGAGTTTTTGATAGTTTTCTTTTTACACTACTTCAAAAAAAAAGAGTGTATTCTTGTTTTTAAAGATAATCTTTGTATTAAAATATGTATAGGAGCATCTTATTCCACAATTACTTCAGAATGTCTCGAGGCATTATCTTTCGTTATAATTCTTATACCATTTAACCTAAAAATATATACCCTTTGTTGTCGCTCCACCCGAGCTACGACATTGGTAGTTACAGAAAAAACCTTGTCATAAAAAATCGACATGAATGTCGTTTTCCAGGGGTGTAGATCTCGAAAATGACGCCAATTTTGGAATCAACGATGGCGTACGCGACTTGTCTTGAAAAATCAACACTGGTGTCGTTTCCTAGGTTTTTGGGGTGAAAATCTCGAAAATGACGTCAGTTTTGGAATCCAAGATGGCGGACGCGAGTTTTGATGAAAAATCGACATGCGTGATCTTTTTACGTTTTTTTGGGTGTAGATCTCGAAAATGATGTCAGTTTTTAAATTCAAGATGGCGGACATGACTTGTCATGAAAAATTGGCATGGATGTTATTTCTTAGGCTTTTTGGGGTGTAGGTCTTAAAAATGACGTCGATTTTGGAATCTAAGATGACGGGGGCATGTTTTCATCAAGATTCGACATCGGTGTCGTTTTCTACGTTTTTTAGGGTGTAGATGTCGAAAATGATGCCAGTTTTGGAATCTAGGATAGCGGACGCGGCTTGTCATGAAAAATCGACGCGTGTTGTTTTTTAGGTTTTTAGTGGTGTAGATCTAGATTATAAAATTATAAATTTGGAATTCAAGATGACGACATATTATGATAAATCATCATGGGTGTTATTTCCTATTCTTCCTCGAAAATTACGTTATTTACACCCCAAAAAACCAAGGGATCAACACCCATGATGAATTACCATGCAAAGCCGCTTCTGCCATCTTGTATTACAAAACTGACATTATTTTCAAGATCTTCTTCCCAAGAAACATAGAAATCGTAACCCATGTCGATTTTTTATGCCAAGTCACGTACGCCATCTTGGATTCTTAAACTGACATCATTTTTAAGATCTACACCCCAAAAAACCTAGAAACGACACCCATGTCGATTTTTATGACAATAATAATAATAATTTCATTTATTCCTTAGAACATGGTGGTATGATGACAATCACGATGTTACATATTTATAGTGTACAGATATTCTGCCATAGCTGGCGTAGGAAATCTATGAGTAAATTTAATTATATAATAATGTTAGTACAGTCTATTTTATTTCACGAGATAGATTATAAATATTGTTAATTTTATCACCATTGGATCGTCAGTCCAGTTATCTTAACATCACACAATGTCACATTTCCCATTTTATTCATTTAGTCATTTCATTGATATTATAATAACACTTATCAAGAAGCCAGTTGAATAACATACATTTGAACTTATTATATGGTGAGGCTTCTCTTATCTCCTGTGGCAACGCGTTGTACACTTTGATTGCCATACAAGGTGCGTTATTATTACTAAGCATTAGCCTACGCTTTGGTTCGAATAGTTTCGTAGGATTTCTACCGAGTACCGTGTCATTTAAAGGGAAAAGGTGTGGATGTTTTTTACAAATAGGCACAACTCGGATATGTAGAGACAAGGAAGAGGAAGAATCTTAGATTTTTGAAACAAGGATCTACAATGATCCAGATAGTCTGCTCCGTGGAGAGCTCTAATACACTTCTTTTGTATAAGAAACACGTTATTCATCTCTACAGAGTTTCCCCAAATAACCAGGCCGTACCGTGCCAATTCGGGTCCGCCATCTTGGATTCCAAAACTGACGTCATTTTTGAGATCTACACCTCAAAATACCTAGACAACGACACCCATGTCGATTTTTTATGACAAGTCGCGTCCGCCATCTTGGATTCCAAGACTGACGTCATTTTCGAGATCCACAAATTCCTTACCCAAAAGCTACCAACGAGTCAGTAAGAAAACATTCATACTGTCGAACATCGTTTTCCATTTTTGAAGTCGGTTAAAAAGCAAGTATCATAAATGAATCCTTCAAAACACGGTCAAAACAATAAGTAATTGTATTATCCAAAAAAATAATGTGTTATTTTTGATCTGAATACGTCCACTTTCCTTGCCGTCCGTTCTCGTGAACACCTTGGCGCTGGCGCTTGCCTCTACCGCGTGCGCCTGATGACCCCTTCCGTACCCATATAATAGTCTTGTCTCTAGAAAGTTCCCTATAGTTTCGGTTCCGACTGCCAGAATATTCGATAGTGTGTATTCCCGCTAACCTAGAATACATATGTGTGAGCAAGATATAAAATTTATGAGCGCGACAGACGGTGTTCGGATAAGTTCTAGACTATTCCATTCTGGAAGCTTCGCGACAATATTTAAATTATTGAGCCACTAACACTAACAGTCCAAAATACCCGTTTATTTTATCCTCTGGTCATGTCACCTCGCTCTATCGCAAAAAATATTATTTGATGAGGACATAAAATAAAAAGTTGAAAGAAGTTGACCAATTGGACCTGAAGGGTTGGAACTGTAGCCCACTGTACCAGCTTAGTCAGGTCAAGAAGTAGCATAATTTAAGTAAAAAATCGTAACAACCCAAAAATTTGGGTGCTTATTGGGTTTAAACCCAAAACACCCAAAACACCCGGTTTTTACCTAACTGGGTTTAAACCCGAGTGGGTGGATTGCCCATCTCTACACGCAAGACGTCGACGTTGGCGGTTGTTATGGCACCTGCAATTTCTAAGCCCAAAAAATTTGCCGTAGCAAAAAAACATGTTTCTTTTGTAATTCTTGAATAATCTTGATGATTATTTTTGTCATAAACATGGCATCTCATGGTACAACTCTAGCATGCAGTCATGCTTAATAATAATTTTCTACCGACTTAAAAAAAAGGAGAGGTTAATATCAATTCGATTGTATTTATTTTAATGTTCGTTACCTCAGAACTCCGTCATTTATGAACCGATTTTTATAACTGTTATTGGTTCTTTTTTTTAAAGAGTACCTATGCTTTCAATTTAGTCCCATTAAATTTCATCATAATCATTTCATATGAAAGATATTTTTCTTTACTGCGCGCCATTATTGTAAAGCCGTGTGGTATCCGGCAGAGTAGAATAGGACCACTCCAAGTCTTCCCGTGGATGTCGTAGAAGGCGACTTAGGAAATACAAGCTAAACAAAGCTTATAAACATCTAAGACACCTTTCCAACCCGTCTGGCCAGCGTGGAGAGTGTAGGCCAAGTCCTCTGGCTGCTCTGGCCAAGTATGGCCCTAGTAGTACAGAGAGGGTCGTGCTCCTGTAGTGGAGACTAAAAAGGACCTGATGATGATTATTGTAAAGGTAACGCAAACAAGACAAGACACACATAATATGAATAAAATATACGTGGCGCACGCGCACGTCCGCTCCCTGTGGACGCGAGCGCAGACTAAACGGTCTAACGCTTATTACACTACTCGATATTCAGACTCTAAGCCAGTTAGCCTCGCCGAGCCCGATCTTGCGGACTGAATTCAGAGTAAGACGGTCTAACTCTTATTACACTACGCTAGTTAGACTTAGTCTGACTGAATACCGTGTAGTGTAATAGACGCATAACTAGCGTAGTGTAATAAGAGTTAGACCGTCTTACTCTGAATTTATGCGCCTATTAGACTACGCGTTATTCAGCACACGGTATTCAGTCTGTCTTCGAGTCTAATTAGACCGCTCGCTATTACACTAGACTGAAAAACGCGGGCTTGCTCATTCGCACGCAAGACGTCGACGTTGGCGGTTGTAATGGCACCTGCAATTTCTAAGCCCAAATAATTTGCCGTAGCAAAAATACATGTTTCTTTTGTAATTATTTATTCAAATAACCTTGATGATTTATTTTGTCATAAACATGGCATCTCATGGTACAACTCTAGCATGCAATCATGCTTAATAATAATTTTCTACCGATTTAAAAAAAAAAGGAGAGGTTAATATCAATTTGGTTTTATTTATTTTAATTTTTGTTACCTCAGAACTCCGTCATTTTTTAACCAATTTTTAAAACTGTTATTTGTTCTTTTTTTTAAAGAGTACCTATGCTTAAAATTTGGTCCCATTAAATTTCTTCATAATCGTTTCATATGAAAGATTATTTTTCTTTACTTCGCGCCATTATTGTAAAGGTAACGCAAACAAGACAAGACACACTTAATATGAATAAAATATACGTGGCGCACGCGCACGTCTGCTCCCTTGGGATGCGAGCGCAGACTGAACGGTCTAACGCTTATTACACTACTCGATATTCAGACTCTAAGCCAGTTAGCCTCGCCGAGCCCGATCTTGCTGACTGAATTCAGAGTAAGACGGTCTAACTCTTATTACACTACGCTAGTTAGACTTAGTCTGACTGAATACCGTGTGGTGTAATAGACGCATTAGTCAGCAAGATCGGGCTCGGCGAGGCTAACTGGCTTAGAGTCTGAATATCGAGTAGTGTAATAAGCGTTAGACCGTTCAGTCTGCGCTCGCGTCCACAGGGAGCGGGTGTGCGCGTGCGCCACGTATATTTTATTCATATTTAGTGTGTCTTGTCTTGTTTGCGTTACCTTTACAATAATGGCGCGCAGTGAAGAAAAATAATCTTTCATATGAAACGATTATGAAGATATTTAATGAGACCAAATTGAAAGCATAGGTACTCTTTAAAAAAAAAAACAAATAACAGTTTTAAAAATTGGTTTAAAAATGACGGAGTTCTGAGGTAACAAAAATTAAAATAAATACAACCAAATTGATATTAACCTCCCCTTTTTTTTAAGTCGGTAGAAAATTATTATTAAGTATGACTGCATGCTAGAGTTGTACCATGAGATGCCATGTTTATGACAAAAATAATCATCAAGATTATTTGAATAAAGAATTACAAAAGAAACATGTTTTTTTGCTACGGCAAATTTTTTGGGCTTAGAAATTGCAGGTGCCATTACAACCGCCAACGTCGACGTCTTGCGTGCGAATGAGCAAGCCCGCGTTTTTCAGTCTAGTGTGATAGCGAGCGGTCTAATTAGACTCGAAGACAGACTGAATACCGTGTGCTGAATAACGCGTAGTCTAATAGGCGCATTAGACCGTCTTACTCTGAATTCAGTCAGCAAGATCGGGCTCGGCGAGGCTAACTGGCTTAGAGTCTGAATATCGAGTAGTGTAATAAGCGTTAGACCGTTCAGTCTGCGCTCGCGTCCACAGGGAGCGGACGTGCGCGTGCGCCACGTATATTTTATTCATATTAAGTGTGTCTTGTCTTGTTTGCGTTACCTTTACAATAATGGCGCGCAGTAAAGAAAAATAATCTTTTCATATGAAACGATTATGAAGAAATTTAATGGGACCAAATTGAAAGCATAGGTACTCTTTAAAAAAAAGAACAAATAACAGTTTTAAAAATTGGTTTAAAAATGACGGAGATTTGAGGTAACAAAAATTAAAATAAATGCAACCAAATTGATATTCATCGTCATCATCAGGTCTCTTTTAGTCTCCACTACAGGAGCACGACCCTCTCTGTACTACTAGGGCCATACTTGGCCAGAGCAGCCAGAGGACTGATATTAACCTCTCCTTTTTTTTAAGTCGGTAGAAAATAATTATTAAGCATGACTGCATGCTAGAGTTGTATCATGAGATGCCATGTTTATGAAAAAAATAATCATCAAGATTATTTGAATAAAGAAAAACAAAAGAAACATGTTTTTTTGCTACGGCAAATTATTTGGGCTTATAAATTGCAGGTGCCATTACAACCGCCAACGTCGACGTCTTGAGTGCGAATGAGCAAGCCCGCGTTTTTCAGTCTAGTGTAATAGCGAGCGGTCTAATTAGACTCGAAGACAGACTGAATACCGTGTGCTGAATAACGCGTAGTCTAATAGGCGCTTTAGTATAGCACGTTGGGTGGGATACATAGAATAAAAAAAAAGCGTGTGGGTGGAATGAGATTTTGAAGGATGGATCATGATTGATTATGTAACAATAGTTCAGGATCAATATGTCAAAGTTAGAACATAAAGTCGTAGGAAAAAGACAGTAAAAATATCTTACCAATTTGATGATCATGGTCGAATTCTCTTTGGTCTAAAAAATGATTTCTCGTTTTTAACTTTGTCTTTTTGTGGGTTTTAGGGCTTCGTATCTCAAAAAAAAACCAGCCAAGTGTGTGTCGGGCCACGCGCAGTGTAGGGTTCCGTAGTTGCGAATACCAGCTTTGAGTTCAAGCCTCACGGTTTAACGACTAAAAACGTCTAAAAACGAGTGCAGTAAGCAAGACACCAAGCGGCCTTGTACGTATTGTTCCGTCAAGTGCCGCGCGCCGTCGAACGTAAATACATTGCTATTCATTTAGGTATTATTATTATTAAAGCTGCTAAGTATGATTTTATATTTTTTTAACTATAAGTAGTTCGTAAATTTATATTCAGTAGTTTTACGTACTTAACTAACAACTGTCTTAACTAATTTTCAATTTTTGTATGATATTTTACTTTTTCGAGTACATTTATAAGTTGGTCGACTAAAACTCTTTAGTTTGTAAATTCTACTTAGCTTTTCCTTTAAATTTCAAATATGCAAATCGAAAAAGGTGTTCACAAGCTCACAATTTAAAACGACCTATCAACAACAACCCACAAGTTGGGTTAGTCGCGAAAAAAATTTACTCCCACTATAAGGCTCAATTTATACAGTCGCGGAATCGAGGGAAACAAGAAATTCTCATAGAGGCCTATGAGTATTGCAATAATGTTCAAATTTGTATGAAGAAATAAACAGAAGCTCGTAATCGCGCGACTTCCAGCGAACATTTTTTGTTGAATGGAATTTGAACTTTATAAGTATGTACATAGAGGCAATTGTGCCCTGTGAATTTCTTAAAGTTCCCCTCAATTCCGCGTCTGTATAAATTAAGCCTTAGTGTATGGGAGCTACCGCGGAAGAATAGACATGGCGAAACAAACTATAAGGGTTCCTTGTTTACTACGGAACCTTAAAAACGGAACCCATAGGATCAATTTGTTGTCCGTCTGTATGGCATCATCATCATTTTGAGTAGGTGACATGGTCAAACGACCATGCTCACCCTGGTGTCAGAGTTCTTCGGGACCGCCTCTCGGCCTGTGACGTGGCTCGTTTAACGACTACCAGATGGCAGCCGGGAACAACGGCTTAATGTGCCTTCCGAAGCACGAAATCATCTTAATTATTAGACAATTAAAGTGATTCAAGCCTGCAATGTCCTAAACAAACTGGAAACAACTAAACAAATTATGCTTCCCGTGGGAATCAAACCCACGACCCGGGTCTACAGACAAACGCCTTAACCACTGGACCACATAGGCAGTTTCCTTAATAAACAATTTTCTTTCTTTCTATACCCTTTACTACACTGAAAGTTTTGCGGAACTGCGTAAGTCATTAATAAAACAATTTAATTTAGTAATGTATTTATTAATTTTTACATTTAAACACTTATTCATTCGGTCAAATCAATTCGGTAAAGACCATTCAAAATCAAAATGTTTATTCAGAAAATAGGCCTTTGCAGGCATAAGGATCTAATTTAGTCATACTTATATGATTAATTATGCAAAAGCTACAGACTACTAGCGTTTGTGACCTATTTGTGAGTAGTAATGTTCTAAGGGAAGTAGGAAAGTAGGTACCTATCTCAAATCATCATCATCATCAGGTCTTTTTGGTCTCCACTACAGGAGCATGACCCTCTCTGTACTACCGGAGCCATACTTAGCCAGAGCAGACAGAGGATTTGACCTACACGTCTCCTCGCTGGCCAGACGGGTTGGAGAGGTTTCATTGATGTATGTATGTACCCATGGACCTAGGAATAATGTATGTACCTATCTCACGACCACATGAAATTTCAATAAATCCATAGTATAACCCTAAAAAATATATACAGTCGAACATAGAACCTCCTCCTTTTTTGAGGTTGGTTGAAAATCTTTGTCTATATTGTTATTGTTTTTTTCCTGGTAGTTAACTATATTTTTTGAAAGAAAATCATAGTGAAAAAGATCAAAAGAAAAAAATAGTGACTTATTTCTCTAGCAGAAAAAGAAAGTCTAGGTACATTCACCTTTTTTAAAGAGAAGTATTTAATTAATCAGTATCTGGGGGCACGGCCGTGCCCCCACCAAGTCGAGCAAAAAAGCGTCACGGCCGTACCATCCTTTTCTCGAAGCAATTCAGACCATTTTCGACCCCCTGTAACTTCGTTGTGGATAAAACTAGAAGACTGAAATTTTCAGTAACCATGCAGGCATTGTAAAGACACGTATATTTCAAATTTCATTCAATTTTAACCAGTATTTTAAGAATTATAACAGGTCAAATTTCTTAATTTTGTCACTCACTGACTCACCGATCATCAAAATTCTAAGGCACTTCTAGCCTCAGAAGAATAATATACATAGAAGCCGCATAAAAATAGAAACTGAAAACAGATAGTTGACACTGTATTTTTCTTATGAGCTTTCGCTTATGACAGAATGAGACAAAAACTTCAGTCAGTTTCTATTATTTTCATGGTTGTCCCGACTTGAAATGTCAATGGACTCCATTGGACTCCAATTAAATCCGACTAAATTCAAAATAACTTATTACAGTTCAACGTCTGTAATATTAGCATCTTGTCGATTTGATCGGGTTATATATCGACAAAAACATTGCGGCGGAATTGTGATGTCTGCAAATTAAATATAGGATTGTGCTAAAATTCTCACGGAAAAAAGTATTAACCGGTGTTGGGTTGGTGCGTTATCAAATGACCATTATACTAAACAATGTCTTGTGCAATGGAGCGATGTAAATCCCATTCAGGACGAACAGAAATAAATTCTGTAAAACATAATTTTCTTCGGTAAGTTTTTCAGTTAAAAGTGCATAATTAAAACCCAAAATACCTCAAAATACAACAATAATATTGTCAATTATATAACGTATTGTATAAATGACAAATTTTATAGGTATTTTGCTTAAAATTATCGTTTTTTCCTTATTTCAAATAAGGTTAGTTTTTTTTGCTAGTGATGTGGTAAAATCACGTATCTACGAGTATATCGATATTTTTTATGACGGTCTTGCTATCAGGGATATTTTTGTTAGTGTTGAGCCATGCAATAGTAATGTAACAAATTGAACCATCATGGTAATTAAACAACCAGCAAAGTGTGAGTCGGACTCGCGCACGAAGGGTTCCGTACCATCCTTACATATAATATTATAAATGTGAAAGTGAGTTTGTTTGTTACGCTTCCACGCCGTAACTTCTGAACCGATCATCATGAAATTTTGCATCATCATCATCACCATTGCACGATCTCTGGAGTACGGAAAAGAACATAGACATAAATTACATCTCAGAATAAGGTACTGTTATCGGGGATAGACATTAACGCGAGCGGAGCCGTGGGCGTAAGCTATAAAAACGCCCGAAATTTTTGTTTGTAATATTTCAACTGTCTCACTATCACGGTTCATGAGATACAGCCTGGTGACAGACAGATGGATATCGGAGTCATATTAGTAAGGTCCTGTTTTTATCCTTTGGGTACGGAACCCTAAAAAGAATCGATTTTTACTAATATGAAGAAAATTATTGTTGAAATTTTATTGCAGCTCCCTGAAGTAAAAGGATAAAAAGGTGTGGATCCGAGGAACTTTCAAGTGACATATTGGACATAAAATGTCATACATACTCGAATTTGTTCAAAATATTTTACTGCCGTGCCGATACATTAATTTCGAATATAAAATTAAATGGAAGCGATTGAAACACGATGCTTTACCTACATTTATATTTGCCGAATTATAAATCAATGGTAATAAGAAAGTTTACGGAAACGGTTTTATTATTTATATTTAAAATTATGAAAAACATTTTATTTTGGACAGTAATGAAAGTGGGTAAAGTAATCTCTTGTTTTTCTTCACCTCTTGTTTTTCTATTACCAACACTGTGAATTTTTCACAAATAACACACTGGCACTTTTTTACCCTAGTGTAAAAGTTTTATAAAATAAAAAATATCACTTCGAATTATGTGTTTCTCTTTACCTACCTGATTATGTTTCCTTTACTGACTGTTCCTCAAAGCTAGCTGGGAAAAGCTTTAGATGGTTTTGGAATATGCTGAATGGCCCATTGATCAAGTGAAAAATATATCTGACCTTATATTACCTTTTGATACATGAGCGCCCCATTGCAATTTAGAGTTTATTGTGATTCCTAAGAAGGTGGTATCATTTACAAAGTCTATTTTACCTTCAACTAGTATGTCAACGTTGGACTGCCTCACATTGGGGACTGTAAATCGAATGCATTGGGTTTTTTGCGCATTCATAGGTAATAGGTAAGGTAGGTAAGTAGGCACTGTTTGAATTTCGAAATAATCGAAAATATGATTGACATCATATTAGGTATTCTGCCGTTCGACCAATACTGGGTAAGGCCTAATGACCACGAGTAGACAGTAGACGCGCGGTGGGTAATGTATGGATTTTTTTTTTACCTATTTATCAGATGAAGCCAAGCGACGCCATGCGATTAGGAGTTATTTAGGTGTATCTTGACGTAACTTTTAAAGTAAAAGCCTCTTTAGCGGCTTTGTGCACTTTTTGGGATGGGTAAAATAGAAAACTCGCGTCAGGACACGTGAATTGATCGAAAATTCGTAAGAAGGACACGGACCTGAGTATGCCGCAAAGGCGAGTTTTCACTTCTGCCGGCACTCCTGGAGTGCAACTAGTTGTTTTTTTTTTATGAATCGTACTCATTTAACGAATCGATACAATCAGAGTAGAGTACATTTATGACTTTCTTAGGACGAAACATTTAGTCGATAAATATATTTCATCGATATAGTACAACCCTGATCACATCAGTACCCCAGGACAACCTGCACATTTACGCAAATGGCATTGTATATGCATCTCTTTCTGATGCTTTAACAATGCCATAAGTAAAAACAGTGTAGAATATTGTATTTTGTTGTTATTTTAACACGGTTTCTATGCTTTAGTTATTGTTCTGAGCTTCTAGCAGACCTAGAAGCTTCAAATTTGGAATATAAGTAGGGTTTGGTGATGAATCAAGAAAAAACTAAAAAATCTAGAAAAGACCGCAAAGAAAATTAAGCCCATACAGCCAAGTCTTCAGTTTGGCTTTATTCGTAACGATGTTTTATACGGCAGTTATTATTATGCGTGCGAAGCCGCGGGTTTAAGCTAGTCCCATATAAATATAGGCGCATGGTAGTGCCCCTGCCAAATCGAGCAAAAAATGGGTATTACCGTCATGAAAACACGTGTATTAAATTATTTATTAATGCAAAAAAATTTCATTCAATTTGAACCAGTATTTTAAGAATTATAACGGGTCAAATTTCTTAATTTTGTCACTCACTGACTCACCGATCATCAAAATTCTAAGGCACTTCTAGCAGACCTAGAAGCTTCAAATTTGGAATATAAGTAGTGTTTGGTGTATGAATCTAGGAACAACTAAAAAAATCTAGAAAAGACCGCAAAGAAAATTAAGCCCATACAGCCAAGTCTTCAGTTTGGCTTTATTCGTAACGATGTTTTATACGGCAGTTATTATCCCATCAAAAACAATACTTGTCAAAAAAACCAAGTCTCGCAACTCAGTTGTTCTGCGGTAAAAAGTTGTGATATCCATGTAATACCAAGCTGGTTATTAATTATTCAGTCTCTACTTAAGCGACTTTCTGTCTTAATACGTCCAGTCTCTAAGACCACGATCGTGGTCCATAACAATTGAAAATCAATTGTGTCTGGAATCTCCGTACTCGAAGCATTAAGTTGTTACGTAATAATTAACAGCATCTTATAGTGACGCATATCAATATTAAAATTCTTTAATGTTTTATATAAATATATCGAGACTTGGCCATCGCACTAAATAATTGAATTTACATGTGTTTTCAGGCGATTGAATTTACACGTGTTTTCAGGCGATGGCCAAGTCTCAATATATTTATATAAAACATTAAAGAATTTTAATATTGATATGCGTCACTATAAGATGCTGTTAATTATTACGTAACAACTTAATGCTTCGAGTACGGAGATTCCAGACACAATTGATTTTCAATTGTTATGGACCACGATCGTGGTCTTAGAGACTGGACGTATAAAGACAGAAAGTCGCTTAAGTAGAGACTGAATAAATTAATAACCAGCTTGGTATCACATGGATCTCACAACTTTTTACCGCAGAACAACTGAGTTGCGAGACTTGTTTTTTTTGACAAGTATTGTTTTTGATGGGATGCTATTTAAAAAATATGGTTAGCAAAAACAACAGCCTGTAAATCATTTGACCAGCATACAAATATTTTGTCAGCAATAATAAAAATAAAGCTACATTTCTTCTTCAGTAAACAATCATGATAATGGTCAGTAATTTAATCATAACCAGGCAGCTTGTATTATTTTGTTTGTAAAATAAACAGTCACGCCGAAAAATAATTATTTGGGCAGCAAGATTATACAATTGGGGCAGCAGAGAAAAGATTTGGATAAGTTTTCCAATAAGGACGAGGTCGAGTTGGAGATTGATATTTTTTTGACAAAAATAGTAACATCCAAGGAGTCACTGACCAAAATTTGGTGTTGCGAAAAAATATCATTTTTTAATTAGGCAAATGAAATTAATTTGTATTTTAGGTTCGTTTCATTTTTGACGTTTAGTTTTTAAAGTAGTCGATTTAATTGTAAAGTTAGGTTCGAGTTAGTTTTTTTTATGACCACCTAGAACGACTGTGGGCAGAACAAAAGTTAGGTTCAAGTTAGTTATTTTTATGACCACCCAGAACGACTAAGGACAGAAAAGAAGTTACGTTCAAGTTAGTTTTTTTTTGACCACCCGAAATGACTAAGGGCAGAAAAGAAGTTAGGTTCAAGTTAGGTTTTTTATGACCATCTGGAACGACTGACGGCAGAAAAGAAGTTAGGTTCAAGTTAGTTTTTTTTATGACCGCCCGAAAACGACTGACGGCTGAAAATAAGTTAGGTTTACCCAAGTAAAAGATTCTTGCTACTCTTGCAGACTGATTTTCCAAATATTTGCTGACCATAAGTTACTGCCCAACTAGCTATTTTAGCTGACCGGTTACATATTTTTACTAGCAAAAATAAGAATATTCTGCTAACCGTTTCAATAACACCCTTTTTAATTACCATACCCATTTTTTAATTAATTACCCGTCGCTAGGCTAGGTTAAGAAGGCTTTTTTGACGGGTAAGTCCGGCTATTTGATTTTATAGATGGCAACATTACTGCCACCCATTACGAATGCACACAACCCTTGCCGATGTTGCTGCACTTCCTGCATCTGTGGAGGCGGCAGCTAATCGGCAGTCGTGGTCGCATGAAGATCAAAGTGTAAGTTTTTAGCGAAGAACATCGCGTGCTTTGTTGGCGTAGGCAGGCTTTGTGGACAGACCACATGAGCCACCTGTCGATCAGGACCGCTCTCCACATGTCTTGTACTTGCTTTGTACGGGCAACAACATTGCCCATCTTGGTTATAGGGAAAGTCACGTTAGCGGAACAAGATCTAAGTTAGGCGTGTGCAAGACATGTTTCGCGAAGCCTTATGGTTCGCAAGGCGTAGGTTGGGAACCCAAAAAAAGGTAGCTTCATTGCGCGAGGTCCCTTTGGGCATGTGCGAGGCTCCTTTGGGCGCGGGGCTGGCGCCCACTTCGGCCACCTAGCTACGCCTCTGATCCATGTCTACTTTCCAAGAAAGGTTTATGAGTAATTATTTCAGGGAGCTTGTAAGTTGTAAGTATTAGCAATGTGTACGCGGCTAGAGTTTTTATTTATTTAATCGACTCCAGAGAGTGAGTTTTCTGTGCGTTAGTAGCTACCTACTATTTGGTACTCTTACTTATTCTGTAGTATTAGTTTATTTATTCTACATACTTACCTGGACGGATTTAGAGGGCGGTATCATTTGAATCCCTATATCGTCGCGAGTAACAGACAACAGATTACTTGGTGTGAATCGGGAAGGTTGCCATGGAGTGCCATTCTGTACTGCCTGTCCGGTGAGCCATCACTGTACGCCGTACCCGATGCCATACCTGCAAAGTTATGGCATCGGGTACGCGAGCCCGGCCTCCCGAGCTGCTACTTTTTACCCCATTCATCCGAGGAGTAGTATCCCAAAACCTTCATTCCCGTTCCAAATCCAACAAATTCTTGTCCTTCTTCATCGTTTAAAAATTACGATGAGCAGCAGCGTCAGCTGCACAAGAAAGAAGCCAAAGAAACTGCACTCCCACCCGCCTGCCAAGCGTGGTGAGTATGGCAATATCCTCCCACGGAACGAATAATATTTGGGAGAGGCCTTTATTAGCAGTAGACTCCTAACGGCTGGAATGGTGATGATGATGCCTGAAAGTATGTACGCGGTTGAATGAAATTTCAATGTTAACCATTCTGGTGCAACAAGCTAAGTTGGCACTTGAAGATTGGCATTTGGCATGCTTGTTCTTAATAGGGTCCCGTTTTTACCCTTTGGGTACGGAACCCTAAAAACTAGGTTCTAAGGCTGACGCTATTTTGTTTGGCTTGGTTGAAAGATTTGAATAGAATGAGTGCAGAGTTTTTGCCCGACCTTGAAGAAAACTAAGCTAATAGGTTAGATACCTATTTGACAGCTCCGTGGCGCAGTGGTTAACACGCCAGCCTGCGAAACGAGGGTGCCCGGGTTCGATCCCCGGTCAGGTCAAGATGGAAAATGATCTTTTTCAGATTGGCCTGGGTCTTGGATGTTTATTGACCGAGCGAGCGAAGCGAGCGAAGCGTCTCAGTTTCCACTGGCCCAAAATTCTTCTGTCTGTCTGTCTGTCTGTTCTTGTCTACAGGTCGCATTTCTCAACCGATTCTCATGAAATTTTGTGAGCAGGTTCGGTAATTATATAGAATTTTTTTGTCGAGCCAGTTTTTCGAAATTTTAAAAAATGACAGAAATAATGGGGACCGACACTTAAAAAAACTCAAAGCACAGATATTTGAAAAAAAAATCAAAAATGTAACTAGACTTTTTTGTTATTCTCATTAAGACGCAATTTTTTTGTCTGAACAACTTTTTTATACGATAAACTTGAACGTGTTTATAGTCGGCAATTTGCCCAAAAAGTTGTCTGAAATCGATTTTCTGTATATTTTTTTGTATTAGTGCATTCAGTATGACGTGGTAAATACAAATCTATGGTATGACAAGTATAAAAATGGTGCGTAGTAACTGTGACGTCGGCGATACAGAGAAAAAATGTTTTTTATATAAACATACCATGTGCGGTATCAAATAAAAGGGCTTTATGAGTAGATTACACAGAAATAGACTTCACTCCCATATTGCTCAAACCATAGAGATAATATAATCCTGGCTCAAACCCACAGACTATATGGAGTACAAAAGCTAAATATAAATTGAAATGAAAGAAGTTGAAGTACGTAAAGTGGGAGAAGGAGTGAAATTGAACAACTTTCCCTAAGGAACATATATATCAAAATATGAAAAATATTTTTTGGCTTAAAGCTTGATACTGCGAATTGCTTTTATGATTAAAAACACTAAATAAACTTAGAATCCTGAAATAACAATTAAAAATAATCAAAAAGATTCACATGCTATCCTGTGACTTGAACCCGGGGCTTATAGGTGCCGGCCACTTCTTTACGTAAAGTTCGCATCTTTGTCTGCCATAGTAGTTGAAATTAGCGTCCTATAAAAATTTTGACCAAATGGTAACAACTATGAAACCGAGTACTTAAACTTTGCCTCCCATTCACCCATGCCAAGTTCGCTATTCCGATATTTCCGATCTTGATGAGGATCACTCCAACTTAGTTAATGTGTACAAAAGCATACAAAAATGGTGCTCAAGGGCCGTGTTTCCATACAAGAGTAGTCCCCTGATTCCTCGCCGGATAGTACCAATAGAGCAATGACTTTTTACAAAAAAAAATCGTATGTTTAAATTTTTTCATAGTTGAATTATTTAAAGACATAAGTATGAACCTTCAAAAACATGAAAAATTGAAACGAATTTCCGGTGTGTTCAAACATCAAGAAAACAAATTTGGGCAATTATATAAGGAAAAGAAAACATAGAAACACAGACATAGCTTATTTAAAAAAAATTAATGTAAAAATAAATTAAATCGGTTAAGTTTTGGAGAAGAAATCAGAGGACTACGAAGCGTTAATTTTGTGTAGGTACTTTTTATAGGTATTTTCCAACCGAGTTGCAGTTATCTCTATCGCACTCTGCGGGGTTTGTTTGGGTACGCGGCGCGACAGCAATAGATATTATAAATACCTATATTTCAATTCTCTCTAGCTTAGTGTTTCCTCTTGAAAAGGGTCTGGTTGAGTCTTCTGGTAAGAGGAATGTAGGTTTAAATTTCCGTTTCCTCTGGTACCTAATTAAGAGCAGCGGGGATTGGGAAATAGTAACTGAAGGAAATCATCCTTTAGTCAATTAGCATATCAGTAACAGATATATTTTAGAGCACTGGAGGGCCAATGTGGATGTTGATTGTAAGGGCTCGCGAGGTATACTGTTCTCGCAGAACCACTAGTCTATATATGTATTTGTTATATAATATAGTATCGTTGAGTTAGTATTCCATAACACAAGTCTCGAACTTACTTTGGGGCTAGCTCAATCTGTGTGATTTGTCCGTATATGATCAATAAAAAATGAATAATCTTTATTTATTAATTATATAATCTATTAGCTTAGTTACCAGCAAGGTTTTTTATTATACTCTTTTTGTTTAGAAATTTGTTTTAATTTCCTTTAATGTTTTTTTTTACCGTAACATTAAATTTTTATTCAGTTTTTTTTATTTTAACTTCGAATCGAATTAATTTTTGATTGAATCGAAATTGTTTTGCCAAGGCATCAATAATTTTTTTTTAACTTTTATTATTTGCATACTAAAAAGAACTATTTTATTCTTTTTTTGCATTCACAATGCTATTCCTTTTTCGTAATATATTAAGGGTAAAATGAACTGACGGAGTTCTTGGCGGGAATTGCGGCGGACTGCACGGCTTGTTTTAGATTGTTTTGCAAATTGTTTCACATAATGTGACATCGGTATAACCCATGTTTATGAACAATGTATGGAATAACTAAAATAAAGTATCAAGATGCGGCTGTAGTGAGATTTACTATCGGGCTGGTGTTTGCTCGCCTCATGGCATCGTTTATGATCAAGCCAGTGGATTCGTGGACATTGTCGCCAGGGTCTCCATCGAATCAGCGAAATGAGTTACACCATCATTTCGTTGATACACATGCAAGAATAACTAGACACTAGCTATAATAAGCTTCTGAATGAAGTTTGAGGGCCAAAAAGAAGAAGAGAAAAAAAATGAAAGACCTCTTATCGCGCCTGTACTTACTGTCATATTCAAAATATCCTAATTTCTTTGTTCAACATACGTAAGGCACTCATTTGCTTGTTGAAAATAGAAGGCGCCTGACATTCTGTTAATAGCAAAATTACACTTCCGTACTTAGCTAAACATCATTTTGCTATTTTTTTCCTGTACATTTCTTGTATACCGGATATACCATAACACGGATATTACATGGCCAGCGAGGAGAGTGTACCTAGGCCAAATGCTCTGTCTGCTCTGGCCAAGTATGGTATATCCGGTAGTACAGAGGGTCATGATCCCGCAGGGGAGACTAAAAAGACCTGATGATGATCGTGAATTATTAAATATTATTAACAAAACCGTCTATTATAGTGATAACAAAATCAACAAATCAAGGTTTATAAAAATCGGTAGTGTTCAAACAAACCCGTCTTAGCTTTATATACCTAAGTCTAATATTGGGTCCATAACCTTCCCTATGAAATTGGCGCTTTCTATAGAGAATTTTTCATACTCACGTTTTTAGTATCCTTTCGGGTTTGATAAATTCAACTAAAGAGAAATTTGCATGTATTTACGGACAACAGTAAGCTTGATTTACGCATTATAAAAATTACTAAAAGTTAGAAAAATTTTCGATCAAAACGGACAACATCTGAAACGAGTTCTTTTCATGAGCATTTTTCAATAATTAAATTCAGAAAAACAAAAAAAATAATTCATGTTAATAATAATAATATAGTCCAATTTCAGATTGTAAAGAAGTTGTAATCTTCTCTACTTCACATCAATATCTTTATGGTTATGATATGTTATAACATAATATAGTAGTTCTGAAAGTGTTGGTGTGTAGAACTATCTAACGTTAGAAATAATTTTCATTAATTTTACATGTTAAACAAAGTGTAAAAACTCTTATTGAAAATAAACTTATTTTATTTATTTTTATTTTAAAAATAAAAAAACAGGCCAAGTGCGAGTCGGACTCGCGCAAGGTTCCGTACCATTAGGTATCTATAAAAACGGCAAAAAAATAATTCCACTTTCCATTCCTTCGCGGTTCGCATAATGAAGGAGGAGGCGAATCGAGGTACGATGAGCAGGAATATCTACCACGTACGGGTGGAATCCCTGCCAACGCCGTGTCGTCCGAAGATGGACTCTGAATATAAGTACTCTATTGGGTATTTAATGAATTGAAACAGTTTATTTTATTAAAGAAGTATTTATTTGCATTGAAAGCATGAAACACATTCTTTACATAAATATAGTTTATTATAGCATGGTCCATCAAAAATCGTTCGTGATAGGACATTTTAGAAGGCACATGATTCATTTAATAAATTAAAAATAGGCAATTCGCTAAACAACATGTTCGAAGGCACTTTCTGATTAAGTAACCAATGTATTTGTTCTTATACGGTAACGGAACCTATGGTTGCCGTATTCGACCTAAGGAGGTTGCTGTATCGACCACGTCGACTAGTCGGAATCGCCGACTAGTTTGGTCTGTTACGAAGACTATGATTACGAATATTATCATCAGAGCGAGTGTTAGGGGTGGCGACGCGGTTTCGCTTCCCTCAAAGCACAACTTAACCATATTGTTCCAACGTCTATTGTATTACGTACGATTTTAGCTATTCTTAATGTAGATTTAAGAATTATAGAGAGGACTTAGAAGAAGACTTTTATTGCGTAGAATATAGACAGAACTGTAAATTGACAGATACAAAACTAAAATAATTAAAAACAATATATTTAAACTGCCAGTGTTGACATTGGAGCAAGTCTTACATTTTTTGTCTGGCACATCATATAGATGGCGCTATAGGTTTATTCACAACTATGAACCCATCATAATAAGATAAAATAAAAGTAGTATTCTGTCTACCCCGTAAGGGATAAAGACGTGATAATATGTATGTATGTATGTAGTATTCAAGAGAAATATCTTATTTCAGATTACAGACCAAACTAGTCGGCGATTCCGACTAACTAAACGTGAGTAAAACCGGGTTTCTATAATTCTTTGCTTTTTTCGTCTTGTGTATTTTGTTCAATGGCTCAAATGTCTTATTTGAGTTTTTGCATTAATAACAGCTTATCTAAGCCATTTCATATGCCTTAATGTGTGTGTCCTGTTTCCGGAGATGTCAAACATGAACTATAGTAGAAGCACTCATAAGGGAAAGTCTATACAATATGTTAAGGAAACCCTGTCCGATCCTTGAAGGGGTGATTCAACCCGTCGATATGAACAACTTTTCATAGGGATCAAAGCTGGGAACTCAAAAAAGGACATTTCCGGAACGACAAACAAATTTTGAATTCCCAGGTTTGGTCCCATAGGATAGTTGTTTATATCAAAAGGCTGAATCACCTTTCAGGGTTTTCTTTACATATTGTAATAGCCTTTATACAAATCTATGTAGCTTAAATATTTCAAAAGTTTAGATACTCAACGTTTCTATATAAAATGCTTCGTAATCCCTAAAAGTTCTCCCATCAATCCTCCTGTTCGAAGATATGTACTTCTTCATTTGATTGTCCGACCAGAATTTCAGGTTTTCCTGTCCCAACTCCAAGGTTTTTGAAGTTTTCTGCAAGCTAAGTAGATTCTCGTTGAGTCGCTTCTTGATCTTGTCTGTCGTTTGATCCTCTTCAGCCTTCTTTGATGGTAAATCTGGGGAAAAACAACAGGACATATCAAATTTTGTCATGATTTTTGCTAGCAGCATGAATGGGCCCCGGCTAGTCCGGGGAAGTGCCACACTCACAGAAAATCACCGTTTGAGTAGAACCTTTACCGCTTCTATGCTTGATTCGTTGAGTGAGAGAGCCGGAGGCCCATCCTTACATACAACCCCCCATATCCTCCATCAACTCTTTGAAAGGCCAGCTACGCTCCTGTCACACCCTGGTGTTGCAGTTGTCCGCTTGTGATCGCTTAGCATCAGACTCGCTTGCTCATTTGCCGTCCTATATCATCGCCAGCTTGCGACCCGAAGTGCCCGGGTTCGATCCCCGGTCAGGTCAAAATAGAAAATGATCTCTTTCAGATCGACCTGGGTCTTGGATGTTTATCTATTTATGTATTTGTTTTAAAATATAGTATCGTTGAGTTAGTATCCCATAACACAAGTCTCGAACTTACTTTGGGGCTCAATTAATCTGTGTGATTTGTCCGTATATATTTATTTTATTTATGTCATAAAAAAAATAACAGAACGATTATGAAAATAACCGTTAGCCGTGTGGTATCCGGCAGAGTAGAATAGGACCACTCCAAGTCTTCCCGTCGATGTCGTAGAAGGCGACTTAGGAAATACAAGCTAAACAAAGCTTATAAACATCTGTGAGACCTCTCCAACCCGTCTGGCCAGCGTGGAGAGTGAAAGCCAAGTCCTCTGTCTGCTCTGGCCAAGTATGGATCTAGTAGTACAGAGAGGGTCATGCTCCTGCAGTGGAGACTAAGAAGGACCTGATGATATGAAAATAACAGAAACTTACCAACACCAAGTTCCATCTTCCGTCGATTCTCCAGCTTCTTAACTGTCGCCTCCATGGTTTCCTTGCGTCTAATTAGTTCTATTAGTCCGCTAACACGGCTAGACAGACTGACAGACGGACAGACAAGTGGGACTACGTCGCCGTGCTGCCATCTATCGAGAAGGCGTGAATGCGCCGCGTTGAGCGTCTCAAATATCCAAATCTTGTCACCGCTGAAACAATAGTTATTTTAGAAAAAAATCCGTTCAATAAAATAGATAAAAATTTGTGTTCTTTTATGGAAACTTTCCCGTTTTAAAACATATAATTATGTATATGTACGAGACTTAGTGCGAAACTTTTTATTATCTGTTTCCTTTGACGTTTCAATGGATTCTCGTTACGACGTGTAACTCCATTGAAACCGTCAAAAGAATCAAATTATAAAATGGTTCGTGCTAAGTCCCGTTTATATGCATAACAAATACGCCTACCGTGTCACAAACTGTATACACCTATATTATACAGTTCGTTCACCGTGGAAGGACACGCCACCGTTACCATGGAACGACACGGTGTCGCGCGTCGTTGCCCTGACAAAATAAATACAAACCTTTCTAAAACGAGCTTCCTGTTCTTCTCAAGACTGAACTTCTTCAAATAAAGTTTCAGCTCGTCTATAAATCTTGGGTTAGCGTTGTTATCTGTAACCAAAATATTTGCATTAAACTTGTGACTTCTAATCATGGTAGAGCCACGCTGCCGGCAAAATCCATTTACTAGTAGCATGAATAAGCCAGCTTGTCCGGGGAAGTACCACACTCTCACAGACAATCGAGTTTCAGTAGAAGTTGGTAAAAGTTCTACTCAAACTCGATTGCCTGCTTTGTTTGCTTCTATGCTTTGTCCGGTGAGTGAGAGAGCCGGAGGCCTATCCTTCATAAAGAATAAATATAATACATCTAGGGCCAATTTATTTATTACGTAAGATGATTCTTGTTGCTGGCCACAAAGAATTCTTTTCTATTTCAAACACAAGTCAAAAAGTTTTCTGTGTCATGTAAGCTTGCAGTTGTATTTCGGTTCCTAAGCTAGCAAAATCTCTTGTGTACTGTCCAAATAAATGTCGCGTGTGTTCCTATAAAATACCATAATGTCAGCAGTCCAAATTCTTTCTATACATTGAATTAGAAAAACTGTGGAAGCAGCATTGCGCTGCAAAAACTGACACCACGCAAAGTATATCAAAGCGGGCGGGGCTTGAAAAGTATATCTGTTCGCGAACTAGTCTGAATCGGCGAAATCTTAACGAATTAAGATACAAATGACTTCTTGTGTAGTAAAGTGGTGCAGCAAACGCAAGGAAAGACGGAAAAGTGACACTGGAGTAATTTATCATAGCGAGCGAGGAAAGCTGCTATCGCAAGCGATATCTACCTACCTCCGCTATGTTGACACCATAGCGTTCATTAGAAATGTTGGCACCGCCTCGTGACCTTGACGCGGCCAATCGCAACGTAGCTTCGTCTATGAGTGCGTAAGTTTTTCGTTGTGATTTGAGTTAAGTTTGTTTGCGTAAATGGGACTGATAATGGGAATCGTTAGTTGTATAAGAGTTACGCTTCCATAGTTTTTCTAATTCAATGGTTCTATATCAACCAACTACCTACATATACAGTCCACGTACAATTCTTGCCAGTTTTAAACCCAAGCTCTCTTTTAACCTTTATAAGATGAAATAAGAAAAGGCGACCCCCTTCCCATTTGGAGTAATTTATTATATAATGGTTTAATATTTATTACGAAAGAATCTAAAGAAAAATAATTAATAGTCAAACATTAATTCCAGAGAAATCAACAGAAATATTCACCTGTGGGATCTGTGAACGAGCAGTCCTCCGACACGTCGAAATTGAGACTCAACTCCACTTTGTTCCTCATTCTCTCTCGCCGCTCTTCGTAGAATTGACGGAGCGTGGCTATTGACTCTTGAGGGAACTCCAAGTGCCCTGAAACAATATGCGTATTTTTTTTTTGAGGTCAGCTAATGGATGGAGCTCCAAAGGATTCTTCGGTCCATGGGATGACACTGCCATATTCACCACGCTTGGCAGGCGGGTTGGCGAGCGCAGTTTTTTTGGCTTTTTGTGCTTCCGACGCTGCTGCCCATCAGAAGCATTTCCAAGCTGGAGAAGGATAGGAATTTGATAGTTCTGGGTAAGAAATAAAGGTATTGGGATACTACTCACGCGGATGAAGGGGGCAAAGCCTTAGTTCGAAAGGCTGGGCGCGAGAACCCGATGATATACCTGCAACCGCTAGGCAGTTGAGGATAACATCCCTTTTTCTTTATCTATCGACTATGCATAGATATTAAATGTTTCGACCAGTGCTTTGCTACCGTGATTTCCCGTTCGTTTGCCTCATTAAGATCTTGTTGAGAGCAAGAAGTTGGGCTTTCTGGGCACACCAAGAGTCGCACTCACTATTGTTGGAGAAACCCCACTTGACTCTATTTTCGTGCCATCTAGCTCCGTGGCGCAGCGGTCAACACGCCAGCCTGCGACACGGAGTGACCGGGTTCGATCCCCGGCCAGGTCAAGATGGAAAATGATCTTTTTCAGATTGGCCTGGATCTTGGATGTGTATCTATATATGTATTTATTATAAAATATAGTATCGTTGAGTTAGTATCCCATAACACAAGTCTCGAACTTACTTTGGGGCTAGCTCAATGTGTGTGATTTGACCGTATATATTTATTTATTTAAAAAAAAAAAAAAAATCTACCAACGCCAGCCCGCAGTCTATAAGACTTCCAGACTGGCCAGGTCTAATCGGCCGGTGTCAGTTTTACAGCAGGCGTTATCTGGTTTGATGAAGCCAGATATTTGTTTAAAATTGTTCTACTATGACATTAGGAGTTTGTTGGCGCTTGTGTAACACCCCTGACCTAGTAACACTATGTACATATTTTTAGGTTTCCGTACTTCAAAAGGAAAAAAAGAAACCCTTATGATCACTTTGTTGTCCGCCTGTCTGTCTGTCAAGATCCTTTTTCTCAGGGACGCGTGGAGATATCAAGCTGAAATTTATATCAAATTCTCCAGTCTACTGTCCCTTGGAGCTGTTAAAAAATCATTTTTAGTTACATTATATAATAAAAATATATTTTTAATAATTTTAAACTTATTATAGATAATGGCACGGAACCCTTTGTGCGCGAGTCCGACTCGCACTTGGCCGGTTTTTTATCCATCCATTGGCACGAAATATTTGTAACATCATACCTCTATATCTCTCGCTCTCTCGTACAGGCTGGTCCTTTTGGAAGCCATTGAATATCTGTATAAGACACTCTCGGATGTTCAAGATTTTCTTCTCGGTGGCTGCTAGATTTGTTAGTAACTTCTTTAGTTCATCTCTCTTGTTTTCCTGCAAATTAACCAAATATTATAATACTAGCTATTGCCCACTGCTCCGCCCGCGTTAATGTCGATCCCTCGGCAACAGTAGGATTTCCCGGAATGCAAGGTACCCTATGTCCATCCCCAGGACTCCTACTATCTCCATACCAAATTTCATCCAAATTGGTTCAATGGTTTAAGCGTGAAAAGGGTACCGCAAGGGCTTTTGCTGGGAATTGGGGTTTGATCCCTGGCCAGGTCAAGAATGAAAACACAATCTTTTTCAAATTGACCATTATCTTGTTTTTTTTTATACCTTTATATAAGTATCAACACATAGTATAAAACAAAGTCGCTTCCCGCGCGTCTGTCCCTATGTATGCTTAGATCTTTAAAACTACGCATCGGAATTTTGAAGCGGTTTTTTTAAAGAGAGATTCAGGAGGAAGGTTTATATGTACATTGCGCCCGTGCGAAGCCGGGGTCCGGGTCACTAGTCTATTATAAAATAAAGTATTACACAACACAAGTTCAGAACTTAGTGTGGGCTTATGTGCTGTGTGATGCGTTGTGAATCCAATCTGTATGATTTGTTCTTCTTCAACATTTCAAGGTGCTTATACATTATACATTGTAAAAAGTCACTCAATTGACACCAGTTTGGCTAGCTCCGTGGCGTAGCGGTCAACACGCCAGCCTGCGACACGGAGTGCCCGGGTTCAATCCCCGGCCAGGTAAAGATGGAAAATTATCTTTTTCAGATTGGCCTGTGTCTTGGATGTGTATCTATATATGTATTTGTTATAAAATATAGTATCGTTGAGTTAGTATCCCATAACACAAGTCTCGAACTTACTTTGGGGCTAGCTCTATCTGTGTGATTTGTCCGTATATATTTATTTATTATTTATTCATACCAAGAAATAACGGTTTCAAGTTGCTTATCTTACATTACGTTCAATAAACGATTTATCGTAGTGAACTGTCATTCTATATGAACTCAGTGGATTAAAATCAGTGGTTAGTTAGACTTCGTCAGAGTAGGACGTGTCGGCTTAGCTCCGGGCATCCGGCTCGTAAGAGAGCGTCGACAGTTCGAATTCTTATATGAAAGGAGCGCCATAAATTAAATAAGCGTAGCATTATGCCCTCTCCCATTGTTACCGTCAATACAAGTATCGATTCCAGGATAAAAAGGAGGTGGGCGGGAGGAAAAGGTTCGATGTAAAAGACGATAATTGCGTATCTATGTCTATTGTCATCTGGTCTCTTTAATTTTTGACACAGTCACAGAATACATAGTGTCACGTCTTTTTCCCTTGCCGGGTAGATAAAGCCTAGCTCCATAAGACCTGAAGGCCACGTTTGGCATGTTGGCGGGCATTATGTGGAAAACGGGATCAAAATAATGATGGGTTGCTAGCCGCATCGCCTATTAACATGTTTCTTTAGATTTTACCGATACCCTCGATCGACTTTTACGATCTGCGCGGGAAGAGAAGCAGCTAGTACATTCAACGTTTTTTCTTTTCTCCCAGATCTACATGGAAGAGTAACAGAAAGAAAGCAATAATTCTATACTTACAATGTTTTTATCTATTGCCGCGATATTCTTCCCAGCGTTTCGTCCGTCGCTCTCGCCGCTCACTTCGAAATGGCCACATCTGGAGTTAATATCGTTGAGCAAGGCGCGTAATGTATTGACTCGGGCCGCGGCGCGGGCGCGCTCACAGCGAAGGACTAGCAGCTCGCACGCCTCGCCCGATAGGAAGGTCTGTGGACGAAATTAAGCAGTTCAATATTTTTGACATCATCATCATTTTAGTTGTGGTAGAGCCACGCTACCGACAGAAGTAATTCTTGCTGGTAGCATGAATGGGCTGGCTCGTCCGGGAAAGTATCACACTCTCACAGAAAATCGACGTTTGAGTAGAAGTTTTACCGCTTCTATGCTTCGTTTGGTGAGAGAGCCGGAGGCCCGTCTGTCCCCCATTCCCTCCCCCCAATTACTTTAAAGGCCGGCAACGCTCCTGTTACACCTTGGTGTTGCAGTTGTCCATGGGCACCGCTGATCGCTTACCATCAGGTGACTCGCTTGCTCGTTTACCGTCCTATATATTTTTCGACCATGCACACCCTGGTGTCAGACTCCTTCGGAACCGCCTCTCGGCCTCTGACGTGGTTCCTTTAACGACTACCAGATGGCAGTCGGGACCAACGGCTTAACGTGTCTTCCGAAGCACGGAATCATCTTTATTATCTAGATATAATAAAGATGATTCCGTGCTTCGGAAAGCCTGCAATGTCCTAACCAAACTGGAAGCAACTAAACAAAGTATGCTTCCCGTGGGAATCGAACCCACGACCCCCGGGTCTACAGGCAAACGCCTTAACCTCTGGACCATGGAGGCAGTTATGACGTGATAACTTATAAATCGATGACCGCCGGCTGCACTCACAAATAGTGTAAAGTTCCGTGTGCAAGCGAGAGCGCGGAAAAAGAGCGATAGAGAGGCACAATCTACCTAAGCGTACGGCTTGTAACGCATCTATCTTCCACCGTTATCACGGAAAAATTATCGTCCGTACCATTTTTTATAACTAACGGCCCGCCCCAGCTTCGCACGGGTAGATATAGATATTTTCTATAGCCTATGTTCTTCAAGCAGGATTCTAATGGTGAAAGAACATTTCAAATCGGTCCAGTAGTTTCGGAGCCTATACAATGCAAACAAACAATCAAATCTTTCCTCTTTATAATATTAGTGTAGAAGTGTAGATTATTCCTGGATATTGCCTCTGCCGTGTTCAACGAACAAGCAAAGTTTTGTCCAAAGAGTGCGAGTAATCTCCAATGAGGAGGAGGATTATAGGCATAAGCCACCAGTAAAAGCTTATTGAGGGCGCAAGCTATCATTATAGGCCTGAAGGCGTAAGCCACTGGCCCAGCCTTATTGAAGGCGACACCAATATGTGCCTGCAGAAGTCGTAGGCCACTACAATACGCTTACTGAGAGCGAAGGCCACCAGTAAGAACCCACTAACGGCCTAGGCCACCAAAATAGGCTGTCTGACCACTAGAATTGGCTTACTGCTTACTTAGGGCTAAGGCCATCAGCATAAACCTACTAACGGCTTAGGCCACCAGAATGGGTTTACTGAGGGCGCAAGCTATCAGTATAGGCCTGTGGGCGTAAGCCACCGGCTCAGCCTTATTGAGGGCGTCACCAATATGTGCCTGCAGAAGTCTTAGGCCACCAGTCTGGGCTCGTTGACGGCGTAGGCTACTAGAATAGGCTTATTGAGGGCGTAGGCCACCAGTATCGACCTACTAACGGTTTAGACCACCAGAATAGGCTGTCTGAGGTCGTAGGCCACCAAGATACAAAAAGTATGGGCCTACTGACGGCGAAGGCCACTATAATGGGCTTACTGCTTACTTAGGGCTAAGGCCATCAGCATAAATTTATTTTATTTTATTTGATATTATTGTACTTAATTTTATTTGATATTATTTTATTTCATTAGTTTAGTTTTTAAAATGACTATATTATGCATCTTAGTTGTCTGAAATAAATTATTAAATTTTTTTATTTATTTATAAACCTACTAACGGCTTAGGCCACCAGAATGGGTTTACTGAGGGCGCAAGCTATCAGTATAGGCCTGTGGGAGTAGGCCACCGGCTCAGCCTTATTGAGGGCGACACCAATATGTACCTGCAGAAGTCTAAGGGCACTAGTCTGGGCTCGTTGACGACGTAGGCCACTAGAATAGGCTTATTGAGGGCGTAGGCTACCAGTATCGACCTACTAACTGTTTAGGCCACCAGAATAGGCTGTCTGAGGTCGTAGGCCACCAGTATACAAAAAGTATGGGCCTACTAACGGCTTAAGCCACCAGAATGTGTTTACTGAGGGCGTAAGCCATCAAAATGGGCTTACTCAGAATGTAGGCCACCAGTATCTACTGAGCACCGTTATGGGCCTTGCGGATAGAACAGTAGATACACTGCTTACTTAGACCAGCAGTTATTGGTTAGAATAAGATAAATAACTTACACTAAGTTCGTTGACAGCAGCCGCCAGTCGCTTCTGCGTCTGATTGATGTGAACTTTGTTTTTCATCGCCTCTAGAGCTAAGTTGCAGTGTAGCGCTGCGGTATGCGCGAGCACCGACTGTGGTGTTGTACTGTAACAGACGAACAACACATATTACAAGCTTATGTATATAAACGGGACTTAGCACGAACCTTTTTATTATTTGTTTGGGAGTCTCGTTGCGACCACGATGGATGTAACTCCATTGAAACGTCAACGGAAACAAATAATAAAAAGGTTCGTGCTAAGTCCCGTTTATATACATAATTATGTGTTTAAAGCGCTAAAGTTTAAAAAAGAACATATTACAAGCCTTTTTATAAAATAAAATTGGCTGTTCTGTATAGTCACAAACCGAATGATTAGGCCGATCGTGCCTCTCTATCGATTGTTACGCGTTCTCGCTTGCACACGTTATCTGGTACTGCGAGGGATTTCTTCACAACATGGTCTTCGTCTCTTTTCATTTCATGACCGTACCATTTCATGCGGTCATCATCATCAGCATTTCGTGTAGGTGTCACGTTCAATAGACCATGCACACCCTGGTGTCAGAGTTCTTCGGTATAGCCGCTCGATCTCTGACGTGGTTCCTTTAAAGACTACCAGATGGCAGCCGGGACCAACGGCTTAACGTGCCTTCCGAAGCACGGAATCATCTTTATTATCAGATAATCAGGTGATTCAAGCTTGCAATGTCCTAACCAAACTGGAAACAACTAAACAAAGTATGCTTCCTGTGGGAATCGAACCATGACCCCCGGGTCTACAGGCAGACGCCTTAACCACTGGACCACGGACGCAGGAGGCATTTCATGCTGTACTCTTTGACCTTGTCAGCGATGAGGGCGACCTTGTAGCTTCCTGTGTTCGCTAATGTGTTCGTTGCGTACTTTATTGAGTTTCGTTACGCCAGCAGCCCATCTTAACATTTTCATCACTGGTGACAGTTTTTTCAAGCTGCCTAAAGGCACCTGACATGCATAACTTATAGACTACCATCAACGACGAGAACAACAAATGATGAAAACAATCATTCCCGATTCCCTACTGTACCGGTACCAAATACCGGTAAAATAGATTCAAATATTCGTTACCACGCATAACGATACCTCTGTTATTAACGTTACCAAATTTATTAGTACAATCGAATTACCCGTACTGTACTCTTATTAAATGCCATTTTGGTCTCTAGGATGTTTTTAAACAGTCACATAGCATTCATCATCAGGTCTTTTTATTCTCGGTACTACCGGAGCCATATTTGGCCAGAGCAGACAGAGGATTTGGCCTACACTCTCCTCGCTGGCCAGGCTGGTTGGAAAGGTCTCATTGATGTTTATGAGCTTTGTTTAGCTTGTATTTCCTAAGTCGCCTCTTACGACATCCACGGGAAGACTAGGAGTGGTCATATTCTACTCTGCCGGAAACCACACGGCTAAAATGATTCTGAATGCAAAATAAACACTTAGAAAAATACCGGTACAGTAGTTTCATAGAGGTACCGGTACTGGATTTTACTATTATTCCAACCCTGGCAGTCTACACGTTAGTATTATATTGTGTGTTGGTATACTCACCCTTTGTCAGTAGCAGTAGTGTTGCGGTTGTTAGCTAGAACAGTGACGAGTGCGGCGCGGCGCTCGCACAGCCGCAGCCACAACGCGTCGCCGCGACACCGCACCAGCGACCACACGTGTTCTTCTGCCACACCAAGTCAACAATCATCATCATCAGGTGTCTCTCTGTACTACTGGAGCCAAACTTGGCCAGAGTAGCCAGAGGATTTGGCCTACACTCTCCACGCTGGCCAGACGGGTTGGAGAGGTCTCTTAGATGTTTATAAGCTTTGTTTAGCTTGTATTTCCTAAGTCGCCGTCTACGACATCCACGGGAAGACTTGGAGTGGTCCTATTCTACTCTGCCGGATACCACACGGCTAACAAAATCATCATGAAATATAATCTAAGGCCCTTTATTTTAAGGCTACAGAGAAGCGCATAGCATAGTGTACATTTTATACCGGGAAAAAGTACTGTTCCCGAGGGATCGACATTGAAGCAGCTGGTATATTCTAAGTTTTTCTTTTCTCCAAGACTAGCATGGGGTATGACTGGTAAATCACGTGTCATATTTAAGGACATAATAAACAATGATCACTCACACGTCCCATCAAAAAATATAAAACAAACAAAATACTTATTATTACAAAGAAAACAATAATCAAAGTTCAGACTCGAAGGTTTGGAAACCGCGCGCTCGCTACGTGCATCCAGGTAGATGACGCGACGTCACCTCAACAGGTACGCGCGCTTTGATTAGCGGAGTGTCCACACTTCCCGTTTTTATTGGATAATTTAGTTAACTTTTAAGCCCTATTATATTTTTTTTATATAAGGAAAAAACGAAAATCAGTTACTGTGGGGCACTCAGTACTCGATTTCAATATGTAACGCGATTTACCAGTCAGCCTGTATATTGAGTATTAGATGAGAACAAGAGGTTTATGAGACAAACTGTTTAGAGTATCCAATAAATTTTGTAAAAAAAAAAACATAATTAATTAAAAATCATATTGCATGCTTGAAATTAAAACATACCAGCATCATTATCTCCATTTGTAGACACGACGGAGGAGGAGGCGACAGGATTCGAAGCCAGTAGCGAGTTGGACGCAGCAGCGTTGGACGATGATGGAGGTTTCCGAAGCAAGGATATACATTTCTCCAGTTTATTCTGAAATAATAAGAGTAAAATTAACTGTCAAATAAAGTATGGCTCTGGTAGTACAGAGAGGGTCATGCTCCTGCAGTGGAGACTAAAAAGACCAGATGATGATGATGATGAACTGTCAAAAGTGACCTATTATCGCGCAGTACCTACTGTCATATTCAAAATGTTATATTTCTTTGTTCAACTTAAGAGAAAACACTGTGCTCGAGAAAATTGAAAAATAGGTATTTGTAAAATATATTGCTGTCGCGCTGTGTGCCCAAACAACCCGGCAGAGTGCGATAGAGATAACTGTAGCTTGGACGGAAACTACCTATGAAAATTACACAAAATTAACGCTTCGTAGTCCCCTGATTTCTTCTCCAAAACTTTACCGATTTAATGTCTTTCTTCAATAAAAATTTAAAATAAGCTAGGGTTGTGTTTCTATGTTTTCTTTTTCTAATATAATTGCTTCGAATTAATGTTTGAACGCAACGGAAATTCTTACCAATTTTACAGGTTTTTAATAATAATAATAATAAGATTACAGAAGATTTCAGTAATTCCATCAGGATGGAGTTCGGTGTAGATAAGTGTGCCGTTATGCATGTTCAACGGGGGGAAGTTGTAAATTCAACAAATTTGCAACTTTCTGAGATAATGTCTCTCAGGTCTCTTTCGGAGTCAGAAACTTACAAGTATCTTGGTATGTCACAGTCTCTGAGTATTGAGGATGGGGACATCAAACAGGCGGTAAAGGAGCGTTTTTTTTGGCGTCTGACAAAAGTGCTTAAAAATCTTTTGTCAGGGGGCAATAAGGTGCGCGCATTCAACGCTTGGGTGATGCCCCTCCTCACATACTCCTTTGGCATACTAAGATGGACACAAACTGAGTTAGACGCTCTGGATAGGAGAGTCCGTCAACAGCTCACAATGCATCGCATGCTTCACCCACGCTCATCAGTTATGAGACTGTACATTCCACGTAAGTGTGGAGGTCGTGGCTTTTTAAACGCCAAGACTCTTCATAACCGTGAGGTGTGCAGTCTTAGGGATTACTTCCTTAACAATGAGTGTGGGTTGCACCGCGACATTGTAGTTGTAGATAGGAGTCTCACGCCGCTCTCCTTGGCAAACGAGAACTGGCGTAGACCATCCGTGCTGAGCACCGAAGACGGCAAAAACATATGGAAGAGTAAGGAGCTCCACGGGCGGTTCTACCGGGCCTTAACAGGGCCTGATGTAGATCTGCTCGCGTCGGTAAACTGGCTACGGTTCGGCGACCTCTTCGGGGAAACCGAGGGTTTTGTTTGTGCAATTGCAGACGAAGTCATGATGACGAACAATTACCGGAAATATATCCTGAAGGACGGTACGGTCGACATCTGTCGGGCATGCCGCCGTCCCGGTGAGTCACTCAGACATATTATTTCCGGTTGTTCTCATCTGGCCAACGGTGAGTACTTGCACAGACATAACCTTGTAGCCAGAATTATCCATCAGCAACTCGCTCTTCGATATGGTCTTGTGGAATCCGAGGTACCGTACTATAAGTACACGCCGGCGCCAGTTCTCGAAAATGGTCATGCCACGCTCTACTGGGATCGATCTGTTATTACGGACAGGACTATTGTTGCCAATAAGCCTGATATCGTGTTGACAGATCGATCGACGCGCCAGGCAATGCTCATCGATATCACCATCCCGCATGACGAGAACCTCGTGAAAGCCGAGAAGGAAAAACTCAGCAAGTACCTTGACTTAGCTCACGAGGTGACCGCTATGTGGGATGTGGATTCGACGATCATTGTCCCGATAGTTGTATCTGCAAACGGCCTTATAGCGAAGAGTCTCGACCAACACCTTAAGAGACTCTCGCTGGATGGCTGGATCAAGGGCCAGATACAGAAGGCAGCACTCCTGGACACGTCACGCATAGTCAGGAGGTTTCTTTCTCTACAGCCTTAACCGCCGGTAGCTTGAGCCTTGCCCCGCTGCTGGCGGCGAGCTAGGTTTAGGTTTTATAATGTTTTTATGTTTTGTATCATATTTTTATATTTTACTTTTTATACAAATATTATAAAACTTAGACCTAAGATTAAAGTTAAATAAAGTGAATAATAATAATAATCGTTTATTGCAGGCAACGAGTAAAACATTACATAGGCCCATAAATATTACCTTACAGACTAACATACATAAGAAAATATATCTTAAAAAACTAGTTTTCACGTAGAGTCAGCGACGTGAGGCGCGGGATATCAGCAGCCTTCCTCGGAACTTCCGATAAACGACTCCCTGCGGCCAGAAGTCCTCCTTCATGAAGGTCTCTAGATGGTGGGTCGGCACTCTCACCACAAATGAATTAAAGCTCACTTTATGGCGAGAAGCCAACTGTTCGACCCTCAATGTGAATTTGGACTTCTTCAGCACGTAGTCTACGACGTCCTCTACCCTCGTAGACCAATGCAAGCGGGACACATACAGCTGCGTCGTCTTCACTTCGGGACGTAACAGCAGGGTCGGTTCATGCGGTGCATTGCCGTGGTGGTTACGGCTGGTGGGCTTCTTTTTTCTCCGCTCTACTTTAACGAAGCCCTCCTTGTCGCACTGGTCCCTTCGAGAACCCGATTCAACAGGCATGCGAGAACTTGCCTGTTTTTTCCCCTTTGTGACGGGCCGCTGCGGTGACGCAGCAGCCGGGGCGGCGGCTACGGCTGCGTAGGCACGTGTCGGGGTTGACGTGCTCGACAGTCACGTCGGCTCCTCGCGGAGGGAAGAGCGGGGGGCGGGGCGCGGGGCATCTTGAACGATGTCGACAGCTGGCGGTGAGTTCTCCAATTTCGCCGACTCAAAACTGCCGATGGATGCATTTTGCGCTCCGCGACGAGTGTTGACGTTAGTAGCCACGGGTGACCTACATACCGATTTACTACTTTTCAATGATAATAACTCGGTATGCAGCTCGGAAATGGTATTTTCCGAGGCTTCTAACCTAAACTGCATCTGTGCCAGGCTGGTCTTCAGGGCCATGATGTCTTTGAGAAGCCTGGTAACGTCCACATGGTCAAAAGAGACTGGTGGAAGTCTTGACAGATTGGCAGCGCATAGCGCTGGCATGTCGTCTGGGTCGGTCTCCTTCATCAAGGTGATGATATCCTGGAGACTTCTTTCGCCTTTCTCATCTCTCCTGCGAGATGGCATCTGTGCGGTCCTGCCGAGCACATCGTAGAGCAGCACCTTGCCGCTGCAAATCTCCTCCACGGTGAAACTTGATTTGCAGATCTGCATGATGCTGACCTCATCCATCATATCCTTGGCATGATCGATAAATGCCAGCAACTCGTTGACTATGACTTGCTTAGAAGTCATAGTGGCTAGTTCGAGCAGCGGCTGAAGCCGCGCGAAACGCGAATTAAAAATTCGTATGCAGTGTTGTACCGAGGCGCGTGTGTCACAGAGCGCGCATCGCACTGCATTGTCGATAGTGGTACACTTTTTTTTTTAGTGGTTCATATCTCTTTAAATAATTCAATTATAAAAAAATAAACATAGATATATGCTAAAATAGTTTTTTTTTTTTTGGAAAAAATCATTGCTTCCCTAGTACTATCCGGCGAGGAATCAGGGGACTACGCTTGTATGGAAATACGGCCGTACGATTTCCTCTTAAAGGTAAATATTATTTTAAAATGTACCTAATTCCATTCAGTTTGGAATTTGACATGGTATCACTACTCCATCTTTTTGTAATGAGCAAATTGAAGGCAAAATACTCGTTGGAGAAATAAAAATCATGGCTAAGATTCATAAGGGAGTGCAGCAGAATCAACACAGGAAAATCTCTAATCAACAAAGGGGAAACAGCTAATCGCCAGTAATGGCAAGGCACTTTAAGAAGGCCTTTTGATATGATTGTGGTCCAGTAACCATAGCTAATGAAGATTATCTCTAAATCTATATAATAATTCCGAAAATGTATTGTTGTCCACAATCTTTGGCAGATTGCCTGCCCATCCCTATCTTCTAAATATATGTAATTCAAAGGTGACTGACTGACTGACATAGTGATCTATCAACACACAACCCAAACCACTGGACGGATCGGGCTGAAATTTGGCATGCAGGTAGATGTTATGACGTAGGCATCCGCTAAGAAAGGATTTTGATCAATTCTACCCCCAAGGGGATAAAATAGGAGGTGAAAGTTTGTATGAAACTATACTTCTTAACGCGAGGGAAGCCGCGGGCAAAAGCTAGTTTCACATATAAATGTGAAATAACAGACTGTTTTTGTTTTGAGTTGAAACGGTTTGTACCAACCTCGCCCTTGCAGCTTCGCTCGTCTCTACTAAACTAAACTAAAACTAGATTTAAATAATCATACTCGAAGTTTATTTCCATTTACATAATCACCTGCACATCACCCTCTTCATCAAAGCAGCAGAGCGAGTCAGCAATGGCCCTGGTTTCCTTCAAGTTCTGCTTCTTAGCTTTCAAATCTGTAGCGACTTGCTGAAGCAACCACGCGCGACGTTGTAGCTCTTCGATGCGGTTGCGGCATAGTTTACGCTGGGACACTAAAAACGCGAAACAATATATAAAGCTTCATTTTTTTTTAATGATTTATTAGGCGCATTCAAGACTTTTTAAGGCAAATGCCTCAAAAGCGCCTATTAAATCCTCCGATGGGAGGGACGCCGCTATACGTTAGAAACAATACGAGGTATCTCCAATCGTATCGCACGTATAGCGGCGTCCCTCTCATCGGGTCCGATTCAAGATGGTACAATAGCCCCTAAAGTCTCAGGCTTTTGGCAAATAAGGATGATGACAAACATCAAAAGGGAAATCTATGAGTCCTTCAGTTAGACAAAAAACTTGGTTGTCTTTACTTTCTTTGGTTGACTTTACAAGTCAGATTACAGACGATAATTTTACGTGGTTTATTCATTCATTTCGAGTAGGTGTCACGGTCAATCGGCCATGCACACCCTGGTGTCAGAGTTCTTCGAAACCGCCTCTCGGCCTCTGACGTGGTAAATGTGGAAGAGAGATAGATACCGAACGCTTAGGTTGATCGTGCCTCTCTATCGCTTGTTACACGCTCTCGCTAGCACACCAAACGTGACACTTTGTCATGCGTGCAGCCGGCGTTTATCGATTTATAAGCTATCACGTCAAAAGAACTGACTAGTATTTTTGGAGGGACACACTTTTGTAAAAATATTTTTTATATCATTTGTATTTGTGTTGCTGCAGCAAGGTTGCCAAACTATGCTACTAGCATGTTCGGTTAGTTAGGCATTATTTTTACTGCTCGTTAATACCCGCTGTATTATACCATTCTGAATCAGATCCGATGAGAGGGACGCCGCAATACGATTGGGGTATCTCGTATCGTGTCTAACGTATGGCGGTGTCCCTCCCATCGGATCCGATATTCAGGATGGTTTCATCATCATCATCACCATCAGGTCTTTTTAGTCTCCACTGCAGGAGCATGACCCTCTCTGTACTACTGGAGCCATACTTGGCCAGAGCAGACAGAGGATTTGGCCTACACTCTCCTCGCTGGCCAGACAGGTGGATGGTTTAATAGGCGCTTAATAAACAGGATATTAAGAAGAGTCTTCGCTCAGTAGAATCAAGTGCTTCAATATTTAAACTAAATTACTTAACATGATTTTATCGCATTTATTACACTATTTTTACACCGAATGTTTCGAAAACTTTGCAGTTTTCTCGGTCGCAGGCTTCGATCTAATATAATGGTAGATACACAGTCTCATACAAAATGAAGCCTAAATAAAGTCCCCGAACAAAAACATCATGCATAATTACAAACAACAAAAACAGAACACATTGAAAGTATGACACTCCATCTTTCTTTTTCACTTCTGACGCGTAATTTTTGCATCTTTTCGAGACGTGCGAGTGTTTGCCGAAACTCGATTAGGGCGCTGTTATGCCGGTGCCACTTTTCGAGCGCGATTTGTGTACCTACCATTATATTTGATCGAAGGTCATACAAATGTCCACTTAGTCTAGGTACCTAATGTAATAAACTCGATAAAACTGTATTTAAGTGATTTAATTTAAATGTGTACTAGTCGGGAAAACATTCGAAAAAAGGGGTAAATATTGCTAATAAAAATGATACCAACTCTTCATAGATATCTTGTCCGTAAGCTGCTTCAACTTGTCTTGACCACTTGAGACTCTAGCTTCCATATCAGCCACCTTGTCTTTGAGGTCAGTTTGCTGCTGCCATAGAGCTAGCGGCTCGGGCATTATCATATTTGTGTCACGCTGAAATGTATAAAATTTTATTCAAAATTCAAAACGTTTATTTAATACTAGCTGTTGCCCGCGACTTCGTCCGCGGCAATTTCTGTTATTATGATTAATTAGTATAGATGACTAATTTTCCCCCGTTTTCAAAATATTTTTTGTTGATGCTTCGCTCCTATTGGTCGCACCAGAATGTTTTATAGCCTAAAGCCTTCCTCAATAAATGGACTATCCAACACAAAAAGAATTTTTCAATTTGAACCAGTAGTTCCTGAGATTAGCGTGTTCAAACAAACAAACAAACTCTTCAGCTTTATAATATTAGTATAGATAGGTAATTTAGATACTTATTAATTGTCATACATTTTCAAATTAGAATTGTTGACGTCAGTAAATTACTTATAGCTAACTTTAATGCCACTTCTAAAGCAGAGTGCAGAAGAAGCAGCAACAAACTGCACAGCGCATTTTCTCCAATTGACGTCAACTTCGAAATTTAATTTACCTTAAAAACTAGGCACTGAGTATACATTGTCCCTATTAAAGTCATTATAAATTGATGTTTTAGAAAATAAAATATTAAAATAGGTAAAAAATTTAAAAATATTGATATGTTATAAATAAAATGTCAACTTTAAAAATATTTTGTACCGAATGTACCAAACATATAGTCATATATACAAAACTACGAGGTGTCCGTGCCAAGCTCAAGCCAAATATTATTGTCATTCAGATAATCTTTAGTACTATAATAAGCCTTTTTACAAAGTCACTGTTTTACATAACCTTTGAATTTTCTATCAGGCATATCTATAGATATATTAGAATGGAAAAGAATACTCTTTATTGCACGAAATATCAGACAAATTAGTTATAGAGAACAAAAGTAACGAAGTTGGTACAAAGGCGGACTTATTGCTTTAGCAATCTCTTCCAGTTCCAGTCAACCTTAGACAGAGTACATATGAATGGCGTTAGCGCAAAACAGATACAATTGAAAACAGGAGGACATAATAATTAATGATATATATGAATAAATAAAAATATATATCACATAATCATGAAAGAAGATAGTTTATCCTGAAAACAGTTACTGAGAAGAGAAATGCCCCAATATGCTCGTCAGTGACTGAATTCAGAATAGTTGAAAAGATGTTGATGTTATGAGCATGGTAAAGATATCTAACAGTATTCCGTCTTCATACAAACGGTCGAAACTCGCGCTTCGAGGTCATTACACACTCAAGTACAATATTGGTACGCAACTAGCGATTCGCAGTCAAGGATGCACTGTAGTCGGTGACGGACGAACGAGTATGTGATTGTTTTAAAGTTTATTGGTAGATATTGATAAATAAAAGCACATCCATTTTGGTGTAAGAATAAAATGGTTAAATATAGATTATATTGTTCTGTTTTTGGTTGCGTAAATTCATCATTAAGCCACCCATTATAAAAAATCCTCAAATTACCTGCAATCACCGAAAAGTAAGATTATAAAATCGTTTTTTTTACCTACTTTTATCAATTTATTTCTTTTTAGTACCTAGGTAAGTATTTTAAGAATTCCACATACAAAGTAGGTACCTATAATCTCCTTCTTGTATCAATCAACAAACTTATCAATTGCTATTCGTGTGTCCAACTGAAACTCGGGAACGGCTTGACCGATTTAGCTAAATTTGGTTTTTAAATAACTATTTGGGGAAGTCTAGGGTAGGTTTATATGGTAAGAAAACATGGAAAATTTAACGGTTATACGAAGTATACCGAGTCGGCTAGTTATAAATAAATAAGTGGAGGAGATAAAAACAAGTGACACCATAAAAAAAAACTGGAAGTTTCCTAGGCTATATAGAAATGAAATGAAATGAAATGAAATGAAATTTATTTGCATTGAATAAGTCAAATATAGATGTTGTTTGTAATAATATATAGTCCTATACATTCAGCCTTTGTCGGCGTGCAAAAACACAAAACTATTTATTTATTTTTAAATATTTATTATAGATACCAACTAACTGCCTCCGCATGTAGTGGTTAGAGCGTTTGGCTTACACTACGCACACACATCGAACCTGTGACCTCCACGGGTTCGATTCCCGGCGGGGGCAACGACTTTGCGCATTGTTGTTGTTCCAGTTTGGTTAAATCATTGCAGGCTGATCACCTGTTTGTCTGATAAGAAAGAGGATCCGTGTTTCGGAGGGCACGTTAAGCCGTTGGTCCCGGTCGCTGCCTTTGACAGCCGTTGTTACACAAAACCAAGTCAGAGGTCTATAATGCGGTTTAAAAACTCTGACACCAGTGTTAGTCATTAACACACACGATAGATACTTAATAATTTACTGCTACTTACATATAATATTGAAATACGCGAAATATCATTATGAAATAATTATACTAGTAATTATTGCTAGTTAACTACCTAGAAGATATTTACATTAAATGTGATGACTTCGATGCTAGTCTGGGAGAAAATGAAAAACACTGTAGACGTGGGTAGCCCTGGCACGTGTTTATGTACCGCGCGGCGGTAGGCATTTGATTCAAGAACAGGCCCGAGTTACAATACTGTTAGATATCTTTACCGTGTTATGAGTCAATGATAATTAGTGAGTGGATTTAGATGATAGACCTTTGTTCACATTTTTTCTTACACCTCTTTCTTTAATAAATGTCTATATGTTGTGTGTGGCCCAAATCACCACCAACATCGAAACAGCTTTAACATATTTTCTGCCTACTAAGAGTATACTCCTCTGGCTGCTTTGGCCAAGTATGGCCCTAGTAGTACAGAGAGGGTCGTGCTCCTGTAGTGGAGACTAGGACCTGATGATGATGATGATGAAGAGTATACTCATAGTCAACAATGAAATAATACATTTTTATAACAATTCTGGCAGTGTACATGATATATTTATGAAAGTACTAATACCTCACTAAAAGGGCTCTTCTTCCTCCACTTCTGGACATCATCACAGAAAACTTGTAGTCTTTTCTGTCTCACAACGTCCTTCGGTTCAACATGCTCCATGAGACTTCGCCACACCATGTAGTACTGGCCACGGCACATTCTATGCATGAAAACAAGGAAATAGCTTGAAATTTCAAAAGTTTGTTCCTCACAATGTAAAGGGAGAAAAGGGAAAGGAAGACAATATCATAAAATAGTCCAGTATCGTCTAAAATAGATAAATATTTCTATTGTTCAGAAACAACCCAGTATTGACAGATTTTCCTTAGTATTACTAACTTAGTCAAAGATTTAAGCCAAAGAGGATATAACAGTTATTATACGGGATAAAAAGATAAGCGTTTCTTTAGTATTATCAAAATAAATAGGGACAGAAATACGTACTCTGAAATTTTATCTACAGATGGAACTTTGTCAGCCGGACAACCCATGCCAAGCAACCATTCTGCGAATTTTTGAGGCACTTGCTCTCTACTTAGTTTTTCGTTATTCATTTTCACTGTATTTATATAATTCACTACAGGAAGGAAATTATTTACAACAATCAAATCAAAGCCACAAACGACGATTCATTTGAAATTTGTTTACAAATTATTATTTTTTTAATTTTCATGATTTTGAGAAGCGATTCTGAACAGCCAAAGTTGGTTCATGTGGTTTGAAGCTACACACGTGCGTGATATCTAGAAAAAAAAATACACTTTTTTCTTTCGCCTTCCAGCTGTGAAAAAAGTTATCAGCTGGTTGCTGGTTGTCATCTAAATTGACATTGACTGACTTTGACAGTAAGCTGGACGGTGTAAAAAGTGAAATATTTTTGTTGAGTTTGAAACTTATTTTTGAATAAAATGTTAGGAAATCTAAAAGAATTTATATCTGTAGTGCAGGACGGATTAAGTGGAAATAATAATTTAAGACAAACTCTGCAAGAAGTGCAGAAGGTAAAAAATATTTTTAAGGAGAAACAGAAACTTAGTAGCGAAGCGAAAGTGAACTATGGGGCTGGTGGTGCTTTACTGGAGAAATATCAGACTGATTGGGCTGAAATGCATTCAAATGCCGATGCTAACGCAAAGGCAGCCGACGAAGTCGATAAAATCATACAGGAGTTGCACGAAACAACAAAAACAAGACTGCAAAGTGCTCACGATTTGAGTCAGAATTTGGCACAATTACCGAACTTGGCTGCCTCTGTGGCTCAATGTATGGAGAGTTTGAGGAATGTACAGACTCTGATGAAGACCGTGGAGGAGGAACTGGTCTTGTTTGAGGATATTGCTGAGAGGAGTGCTATGGAGAAATGGAAACTGGACCATCATTATCACCTTACTTTGTATAAAGAAAAGAAAATGGGTAAGTGTTGTAGTTTTCTAAAGATATAATTTTTGGTAGGTATCATTTAAATTTAGGCATATTTCAAGTAATTACTAGCTAGTGCAAATATTACGACTTGCTCTGGCTTGTAAATAATACTTGAAAGAGTTATGCCTAAATTTAAATGGACGTACCTCTAAAATTACATAGCAGTAGCAGGTAGTAGGGCATTATCCATTGGGAAAAAAAAACATTGTTTCTGACTTTAGCTCATCTTAGTATATATAATATTTATCTATGGGCTATATATTGTAATGAGGGTTCTGAGAATCAATGTTTTCCCAGGTGGTGGCATTGTGATAAAAGGTTTTATTGACAGCAACTGTCAAAATCCACCAATCATACAAATGATGATGACCTGGTTCACCTTTTCCCGTGGACAATTTTCCACACCTATTTCCCACCTTTTGTTTGGCCCCATTGTGTGTGAGCAGAAGACATTCTGTCTTCTGGTCTTCTGCTTTGGAGAGACTGTGCTCTCCCTCATTTGTTTGTTGTTGTTTTACTCTAGCCATCCCAGTTCATCAAGGAAGGGTAGAACTGCAGAGGGTTTGCTGCAGGCCTCGTTCATGGTCCCCTGATGTCCTAGGATCTCTTGGGCATTCTCCAATAGGAGATGCTTTGCAGTTTCTTCAGCCTTTAGGCAGCCTCTGCAAAGGGGACTGTTAGTGATTCCTATAACAAATAGGTGTTTGTTTAACGAGCAGTACCCAGTAATTACTCCTATAAGGAGTCGTAATTTTACCTTTGGTAATGCCAGCATATGCTTTGAGAGCTTGCCGTTTAGGACAGACTAGGTTTCCCTAGCCTGTCGGCATGTATCCAGGGTAGACCAATGGTGATGACGTGATTCGTGGATTTTGACAGAGCTGCTGTCAAAAATACCTGTCTTCACAGTGCCACAATGTGGTGAAAAAAATATTCTGCAAGTCCTCATTATGTGTATACTTACAGTGGCTTTAGAAGACATAAGAAGTCAACTGGCAAAAGACAACTCCGTAAAATCAGTTGAACGAGAGAGGCAGCAGCTGGCAGAGTTGCAAGCTAAACGTGAGACCAGTGCAGCAGCTTTCCAGAGTGACATGGCACGGTATCTGAGCAGTGGGACTGTACCCATAGGTTTGTATCTACAAATTAGTTAGTTGAATATTGTATTATACATTTAAGAAGGTATTATTTCGTCCTGAATCGCATCCTGAACCAGATCCGATGAGAGGGACGCCGATATGTGCGATACGATTGGAGATATCTCGCATCGTTTCTAACGTATAGCGTGGTCCCTCCCAATGGATCCTAAATTCAGTTTGGTTTATTTTATGTACTTAACTTTTAATTATATTCCTTCCAGTTCCAACAACTCCACCGAATATAACCTTGGAACAAGTGCAGCTGGATGATGACCGGACTGCCCTGGAGAGTTTCCTGGACAGCTAACCGGAGTGATTAGAACTATAATGAGCTTGTAGTGTTAAGATACTTTCCAAAGGTATATTTAGATGTTTGTTATCGTCCATTCCTAATGGTAAGCATCATAAGTGGACCACTTATGTAGGGCAGGTTATATATAATTTTAAAGAAAATTCATATTAAGCCAATTTTTTATCTCTTCTTATTTATCGAGCCAATACGTGTCCCACTGCTAGGAAAAGGCATCCCTCCACATATTCCATTCAGTCCGATCCTGAGGACAAGCCAATGAGAAAATAGGGGTGCCTGTCCTCGGAACCGGACTGAATGAAATTAAAAAAAATAACAAAAATGTTTAAAGTTGAGAAATGGCGACCTCTTTGGCTCAGTGGAACCGCTATTGCCTTTGAATCGAAAGGCCCCAGGTTTGATCCCAAATACAAGATACAGACCAATATTTTCTCGGATTGGCATTGATTGTTTATTCTATAAAAGTATCTGTTATAAAATATAGTACTTACTGTTATTAAGTTTGTATTTCATGACACAAATTCACAAGCTCCATCTGTGTGATTTGTCCCTATATATCCATACTAATATTATAAAAGCGAAGGTAACTGTCTGTCTGTCTTCTTTTCACGCTACAACTATTGAACCAATTTCGATGAAATTTGGTATGGAGGTAGTTTGAGGCCTGGGGAAGGACATAGGGTACCTTTCATTCCGGGAAATTCTACTGTTCCCAAGGGATCGACAGTAACGCGAGCGGAGCCACGGGCAAAATCTATAATATATACATATATGAAATTTGGATTAAAATGTTAAATTCTGCGGAGGGAATTTATTCATTATGGTGACTAATCTTCCCATACATTGAATACCAAATTCAAAGTATGGGAAGATCAGTCACCGAAATGTACGCGAAGCACTTGTGGTCCTGTTTCGTAGAAGTAATAACTGTTCACTACTCCTATTAACATCACTAGAAGTTAACGTTATCAAAACTTGCGGTCCACTGAATGACGGACTATCGCCCCGTACATTCCCTTATAAATAAATAAATATATACGGACAAATCACACAGATTGAGCTAGCCCCAAGGTAAGTTCGAGACTTGTGTTATGGGATACTAACTCAACGATACTATATTTTATAACAAATACATATATAGATAAACATCCAAGACCCAGGCCAATCGGAAAAAGATAATTTTCAATCTAGACCTGGCCGGGGATCGAACCCGGGCACTCCGCGTCGCAGGCTGGCGTGTTAACCACTGCGCCACGGAGCTGTCTATTATAAACGGTGATATGAGTTTCTAGAAAGTTGCATATACTTCCGGTTCCGACTACCACAACATTCCAGAATATTCAGTGTGCGTGGCCGGGAGTTAATATGTATGTGAGCAGAATGGGAGGTGTGAGCGAGACGGAAGAGGTGTGTGAGCAGAACAGACAATGTTCACGAAACTTCTAGAGAATTTCCCGACAGTATGTTTTCAGAATTGATCATATCTATACATATAATAAAACAGTAAAAATATTTTGTCTGTACATTTAGCATTTTTGACTGAAATGGATAGAGGGACACTTAAAAAGAATAATAGAAAGCAAAAAAAAATTTTCGAATTTTTTGTCTGTGTGTCTGTATGTATGATCACGATTATCTCCGAAAATACTGAACCGATTTACTCAAACTTTCACCAATTGCTTTGTTTTAACCCAGCAAAACATTTAAAGTTTGTTTCATCAAAATCGGTTCATAGAAAAAAAAGTTATCGTCATTTGAATAAACACAAGGCATTAGTTTGCCTGCAAATATATAGCATCCTTACTAATATTATAAATGCGAAAGTGAGTTTGTTTGTTTGTTACGCTTTCACGCCGTAACTACTGAACCGATCATCATGAAATTTTGCACACAAGTTCTCTGAAGTACATAGAAGGACATAGGCTACCTTTTATCCCGGGAAAAATTACTGTTCCCGAGGGATCGACATTAACGCGGGCGGAGCCGCGGGCGAAAGCTAGTTGATATATATAGCATGAGATAAACTTGTTGGTATTGTTGAGTAGTTTAACTATGTTTTGGCTTGATATATGTTTTCTGTCTATTGTATGTATAATAAAATCTGATTACTCACATGCTATTTCATGCGTCAGGTCAGGTACCTTTGGCATCTTGCCAAACTTCTTTCCAGAAAATAACACTTATCTAGACTTTAGTCGTATAAAGTCCACTTTATCAAAATGCCCACTGTATCAAAATGTCCATAGTATCAAAATATCTACAGTATATATTATACACAAACATACAAAAGAGGAGACAAAATCGCTCCTTAAAATATGACAAGAGGATAACTCTGTTACATAACTGCTCACTAAAAAGATTGTCATAGTTTCAGAGTTCACGGCTATAAGCACAGAATAAATACAAGTACTTCGTACAGAAGTCGTAGTCTGAAAGAATGTTCGCGTCAGTTAGATACCTACAGAATCATTTTAGCCAATTTTCATTCTTATAGCTCTGAACAAACGATTCATAATTCGATGAAGTCGGCGACACATGTGACCCTACTGGATTTGCCCGGTTTTACCTTTGAAGGTGTCGCCGCTCGTAGGTATTTTTTCGATACCGACACGGGAGTGAAACACACCGGTTATCAGCGCTTACGCTTGTAAAACAACACCGTGCGTGGTTCCACTGTGCATGTAGTTTTTATTTTGAAAAATCTTGACTACGTTATAATTTATAGTATGCAAGTGATCTGTTTTTATTATATAGTATATCTAATGCCCAAGATAATATAGCACTATTGAAATGTTATTTTAAATTTATCGCCACACCGAGACTTAATTTACCGCCAAGATCCGATTACATAGGTGTATACACCTAAAACTAGGGAGACAGTGCAGTACGGCACAGCAAAATTGAAATGTATGACGTGCTGTACTGTGACATATCGTTCCTCTGATGTCCATGCTATACATAATACCTATTATAAATGCGAAAGTAGTATAGTTTGAGCCCGGCAGAAGAATAAATAAGCTTTTATCTATAAGTTTCTGAGGGATCTACATTCACGCAAGCGAAGCTGCGGGTGGGCTTACCAAACGCACGTTCTGGAAGAGTATTTGGCAGCGAATTACGCTTTGGTGTGGCGAGGCACTAATTTATAAATTTTACTTACTTGATATTATATGAGTCAAAAGTTTGTTTTAACTATAAATTATATGATAAAATTGATCAAAGTCAATAAAATTATTTAATTGATGAACATTTGTTAATCTATCATTATTGTCCTAATAATAATTTTCTTTAGATAAAAACCATATGGAAACTTAGGCTCTGTCTTTTAATTCTTATTCTTCGTCGGTCCCTCAATGCTGAGGATCGCAACCACATGTAATATTTTTCCATTGAGTGTGTTCATAAGCTGCGTGAACCGCATGATGCATTCCACCTTCCACCGCCGTACCGTCTTATAGGTGCCCTGTCCTGACCACGTCTTAAGGGGCTTAGATGAGTGAAATTAGCTCCACTCGTCATATTATTCTTTTACTTCTAAATCAGAAAAATATCAAAATCTGTACTGCGGTACCTAGTAATTTAGTTGTACCTGTTAGAGTAGAACCTATGATGCAGTAACCTTGTTGTAATACTGTACCTATCCATACAAATAGAAAAACTAACATGTCGCTCAAAGAAAATATCACAATTATATTTTTACATCACAAAATCTCTTTATCTTTTTTATACTTTAATATGGTAGCAGAGCGTAAATAAAAGGATCTAAAAAGCAAGAAATGCTAAAGTTTGTCTGAGAAACGTCAGGTATTTAAAAATCATGTCAACAAATATGAAAATTGAAATAGGACGTTTCGACGGGTCAAACTGGCCGACTTGGAAATACAAAGTGGTTTTGCTTCTGAAAACTCACGCTGGAGCTATAGAAGCACTAAATGGGAGTTTAGCCATGCCACAGCACCCAGGTGAGAAAGCTTCTGCTGAAGATCTAAAATTATATAAAGAGAAAAGTGATGCATTAGTTAAGATTGAGAGCACTGCTTTATTACTACTAACAACTAATATGACGGAGGATATGCTCACAAAAGTGATGCGTTTCACATCAGTAAAAGATATGTGGAATGAGTTGAACCGCTTATATGAGCGTTCGTCACAGGATAGATCGTATGATGTTTGCTTAGAACTCTTTAAGTATAAGAAAGACTCAAAACATGACATGGGATCACATTTATCGGTAATAAAGAATTTATGGCACGATTTTAATAAAATGCTGTCAGCAGACGGGAAAGAACTACCGGAAAGTCTTGGATACACTTCCTAAATACTATTTCAGTTTTAAATCAAGTTGGATGCTTATTGCAATGCAAGAAAGAACGATCGAAAATCTAACCACGCAGTTGTGTGCTTATGAAAGGGCTTTGGCAAACAAGCATAGTAATGTTGACCTAGCACCAGAAAGCGGAGAGGCATTGTTAGTAGAGAGGAGAAAGCAAAATAGAATGAAAAACAAATCGTTTAAATGTAATTATTGTGGACAAGAAGGACACGGAGTCAAAAAATGCACTAAGTGGATATGTGATGGTAAACCTCCTAAACCTACGCATAAATCTACATGCAATACGACTATGTTAATGAGCCTAGCTTTTACCTTAAATAATAATGAAGACAGAGATTCTTGGTTCGTTGATAATGGAGCGACAAGTCACGTGACCAATAGAGGAGATATTTTTGAAAGGTTTCAATATTTTGTCGAATCTCATAAGATTGTTACAGCAGATGGTGAAAGCGTTGAAGCTATAGGAAAAGGCTCTATACACCTGTTAGCAAACATAAATGGCAAAAAGGAGATTTGTATTCTGTCGAATGTTTGGTATGTCCCTTCTATAAAACGAAATTTGTTTTCTGTATTAGCTGCTCAAGATATATGTGAGAAAAGCTTATTTGAGTCTAGAACCAAGTCTTGCACGTTGAAGATAAATGGACAAATAAAGTTAATGGGATATAGAGAACGATACGGAGGTTTGTATAAACTAAATGTCGAGATACTAACTCCCAACGCTCAGATAAATACCCTGACTACGTCAAATCAACTTCAACTTTACCACGAACGTTTCGGCCACCAAAACGAAAGAAGTTATTCAAAGGAAATTTGGAATTAACATTAAATCCAAAGATAATGAACAACTTTGTCAAGGATGTGTTTATGGAAAGGCTCATAGAAACAAATTTGGAACAAGACAAAGAGCTACTCATCCTGGACAACTTATTAGTACAGATGTTTGTGGCCCTTTCCCTTATTCTATTTCAAATTATAGATACTACGTTCTATTTAAAGATGATTTTTCCCGATTTCGTCACATTTATTTTCTAAGACAAAAATCAGAAGTTGCTGCTAGATTAAAAGATTTCTTAGCTGAATGTAAAACATCTGGTCATGTTATACAAGAAATATTAAGTGACAATGGAGGTGAATTTGATAACGAACAAATACGTAATATTATAAGGGAGCAAGGGATACGACAAAGGCTGACAATGCCGTACACGCCACAGCAAAATGGGTGTGTTGAGAGAGATAATCGCACAATAGTGGAAATGATAAGAACACTAATGCACGCACACAATGAGATCCCTAGAGGACTATGGGCTTAATTAGCAAATACCTCAGTTTATATATTGAATCGTACGGGACCTACGACAGAACAAGGCAAGTCACCCTACGAAATACGGTGCTGTAAAAAGCCAAAAATTAGTCGTCTTAGAATTATTGGTTGCGAATGCTATGTGCATATACCTAAACAAAGAAGAGTAAGGAAGCTTGATAAAGAAATGTGGGTAGAGGCTATGAATAAAGAGATAAGTTCATTAAAAGAAAATCACACATGGGATTTGACGAATTTGCCAAAGTACCGAAAAGCCCTTCTTTGCAAATGGGTATTCAAAATAAAAAGGAACCCAGACGGTACAGTCGATAAGTACAAAGCGAGGTTAGTGGCTGTTGGTTACTCACAAAAAAAAGGCATAGATTACGACAAAACATTTAGTCCAGTAGCAAAAATGAGTTCGATTCGAGCATTATTAAGTATTGCTGCTAATGAAAGTTTGACACTTAGACAATTTGATGTCTCTACAGCATTTCTTTATGGGACAGTCAAAGAAGAAATCTATATGCATCAACCCCAGGGATACAATGATGGATCTAACAAAGTTTGCAAACTGAAAAGAAGCTTGTATGGACTGAAACAAGCACCTAAATGTTGGAACGAATGTATGCATGGTTTTCTAATAGAGTCCGAATTCAAACAGAGTGATGCAGATCCATGTTTATACGTTAGACAACGAGGAAAAACAAAGATACTGCTAGCTTTATATGTTGACGACGGATTATTGGCCTCTTCAAATGATTTAGACGCTAAAAATTTCATAGAATGTGAATTAAAAGGCAGATTTAAGATAACTACAAAGCCACCATCATATTTTCTCGGACTAGAATTAGAAAGTGGGAAAGATGGTAGTATCAAAGTACATCAAACTGCTTATACAAAAAAGATTCTTGAAAAATATGGAATGAGCGATTGTAAAGAAGTCGGTACGCCAATTATAAAAGACACACTTGAAAGTGAACTGGTGGAAGATGATAATAATGTAAAATTCCCTTATAGACAAGCTGTTGGAGCATTGAGTTACCTTATGGTTGGTACAAGGCCGGATATTGCATACGCTGTAGGCGTTGTGTCTAGAAATTTGCAGAATCCAACAAAACAGCATGTTATACAGGTGAAAAGAATCTTTCGTTACCTGAAAGGTACCATTGGAACTGGTCTAGTATACAAGAGAAAAGACAAAGAGAAGCAACTTGTATGCTATAGTGACGCAGATCTTGGAGGAGACAGTGAGAGTGGTTGTTCCACTACTGGAATATTATGTCTTTATTCTGGAACCGCCATCTCTTGGAGAAGTGCTAAACAGGCATCAGTAGCCCTTTCCTCTACTGAAGCGGAAATTGTGGCGGCAAGTGAAGCCTGCAGAGAAATTGTTTGGTTGAAAAGACTATTCCAAAATTTGTGTAATATAGTTGAAACACCAGTACTTAATGTGGACAGTGAATCAGCTATAAAATTAGCACAAAATCCGCCATATGAGTTTCACAGAAAAACTAAGCATATCAGATTGAAACACTTCTACATTAGAGAATGTATAACTGAAGGCAGTGTTAAAGTGAAACATGTGGCTACACAAGAGCAATTGGCAGATCTGATGACAAAGCCTATATTCAAACCAAAACTTATGAAGTATTGTAACCAATTTGGTTTGAAGAAAGCAGAGGGGATGTTAGAGTAGAACCTATGATGCAGTAACCTTGTTGTAATACTGTATCCATAGCAATAGAAAAACTAACATGTCACTCAAAGAAAATATCACAATTATATTTTTACATCACAAAATCTCTTTATCTTTTTTATACTTTAATGAGTGAAATTAGCTCCACTCGTCATATTATTCTTTTACTTCTAAATCAGAAAAATATCAAAACTGTACTGCGGTACCTAGTAATTTAGTTGTACCTAGTATTGTTGATATTACTTAATTGGTAATATCGTATTACAAATACAAATATGTTAATTATCGACCAAAGTGGCTGCACTTTTGGCGGTAATTAACAATTTTCTTAATTTATCAAATGCAAAAAAATTAAGTATCACCAAAAATACTGATAAGTACAAATTTAGTTTTGTTTTAATTTGATCTGATTTAGGAACAAAATGGCATGCGCTAGCTTCCTTCATCTCCAAAGAACTTGGCATTTTTTGCCATGAATTCGTAACCGTCAGAATGCCTGTAGCGAAAGTTTGTTAACAGGTTCCCTGTCCCATGAATCATATGTGAACATTTCAATTGTTTTACGATTGTGTCTCGTTTATCGACAGGGAAAGGGTTAAAGTATATTCAAGAATTGCTACCTAAGCACTTCTGTTGCTACATGTTCATAATTCGATAAAATGGATATTTAAAAAAAAACTACTTTTTAGATTTGAATTAATGTATTTTGTGTAGGTGAGAAACCAACGGAAAACAGGCGTTTCTCGTTGGTTTCTCACCTAAACAAAATACATGGATTCTACAAAGAGATAAATCTGACAAGCTCACCTCTTTTCGACACTCATAATAACTGCCGATTTTCGATCGTCCTCAACTGTATTTTCGATGTAAAAACTTCTTTAACCGCGTTGTGCGATTTTTGGTATAAGAAACTTTTTGGTACGAACGTAACGAACCTATCGATATGTTCTTCGTGTTTCTGAGGGTGGGCTCGAACATCAGTATAATGTAGAGTCATACCCCGTAACGGATATTACTGTAATGGAGTGGCTCCAAAACGTTTGCACAAACAAGTAGGGTACTTCTATGTACTCTCAATATTACAAGTATTTGAATATTACAATATGGCGAATATTATATGTAGTTGGGCATGGATGAATGAAGACTCATGAGTTTTATAACAGACTTTAAAAAAAAATCTATTTCGGTTATTTGTTACCTCAGAACTCCGTCATTTATGAACCGATTTTTTTTGTTTGAACGTGTATGCTATTATGTTGATCCCATTTAATCCTTACTAATATTATAAATGCGAGTGAGTTTGTTTGTTTGTTTGTTACGCTTTCACGCCGTAACTACTGAACCGATCATCATGAAATTTTGCATACAAGTTCTTTGGAGTACGAAGAAGGACATAGGGTACCTTTTATCCCGGGAAAAAGTACTATTCCCGAGGGATCGACATTGACGCGGGCGGAGCCGCGGGCAAAAGCTAGTATCATCATAATTTCGTCACAATCGGTTCAGTAGTTTGATTGAAGTCGGTTTTATTATATGAAAGATTAATTATTTTTTATAAGCAGTAAATTTATCTTGTTTAAATTCAGTCGTATAAGTGCATATATATTTTAATTAAAATGTTGTTAATTTATATTGGATCCTTACCGTACATGTTCTTCGACATGTCTGCAATGAAATTCTTAATAATAGGTTTTTGTATAAAACTATTTCAAAATAATATCTCAATTCGGAAGTCATCCAATCAAATCACATAACATTTATTTTCATTATTTCGTTAAATATTTAAAGAATTGACGTTCTTAGTTATTTTTTTTTCAACTGAAATTATTTTACGTATTCAATATTCCCATAATAAATCCAAAAATACAAAAAAATATATACAAAGTAGTTTATGACTAGTAAAATGAGCACATTGCTAAAGCCACGGCATAGTTCGGCACGCGTCCACGTATTACACCACAAAATCGATATCAAAAAACTGATTGAGACCACTAAAAGTTGACGATCAAAAAATGCTTAAAAAACTCACACACATGAATTTACTTGATGCACACGAGAAATTGACTTACATTTCCACAATTTCGATCCACAACCTTCAGTGGCAGTTGTAAAGTGTATAAAAGTAGCGATGGATTAACAGTTTGATTGATGCTACGTTTTTCTCATGATTGGATGTAGGTCCCCGCCTCCGTGGGCTGACATCTTAGCCTTCCCTGTGACTCGTCTGATCCGAGGGCCCGCGTCCTTTATCGAGCCCGTCGTGTCTTCCAAATCTTCGTCTGACGAACAGTCGGATACGCACTGAGTCAGATGCCGTTTTTTGGGCGGCACCACGTGTAAAGTCCAACGCATTGGACCCTTGTGACCTTTCGCAGCTTCTCTAGCATCGTAATCAGTGTCCGAGGCGGCTCTTTGCTCGCTTTTCAAACTCCGCTTGGGTTTATGTGTTTGCTCCTTTTTTTCCCCCCTCGGGGGGGCGTGGAAGTTTTTTAAATTCATGAGACTAGTGTGTCCTCTGGCGTTTAGGTCGGGAAAATTCTGCGAGTAGATGACCACACTGTCTACTTTTTCTTTATGAAATTTTGCCGGCTGCGTCTTGTTTTTCTGATCATCCGGTACAGACGGGGAGCTAGTTGTGCGTTTCTCTGCTGAATTACCGCTGCTGCAACTGGTGTTGCTGTTGCTATTACTGTATTGTTCAACTGCTTGCTTTTCTAACTCGCTGAATTTGGTGTCTATACTTTCGTCTGATGCTTTATACTGTTCTAAAGCTTCTTTTTCTAGCTCATCAAATTTCTTATCGACGTTGGGTGGCCTTATTCTAGCTGTTGGTAGAACAATTTTTGGGTTCAACTTTAAAAGTCCTGGAGTTACTAGTTTTTGTGATAATCTGACGCATCCTACTGGAGTCAGGTTGATAGGCGTCGGAGCACTCATGCTGAGCACTGTACTGTAAAGTCTCTTTTTCCTTGTTTCTAAAGCTGCTGCACTTGTCGAAGGCATTTGGCCGTCCGTTACGATCTTTTCTGTTGGCTTTTGATTTTCAGTCTTTTCTTCTTTCTGTATCTGCGTATCTTCTGATGGTGTTTCTTCTTCTTTGTTGTTGCTGTCATCATCTGTTTTAGTATCTTGCGTTTTAGGTTCATCCGATTCAGTTTTATCGGCAACTTTTTCTACTTTTTGCTCGCTGGTTCGTTGTAACGTAGGAACTACATGTGTGAGTTGGAATCTGTGGTCGAGTCTGGGCGAGGGGTGGTCCCTGGGCCACCAAACACCGTATCGCCGGTCCGGACACCGCGCTGGCCGCTGTCCGGTGGGCGCGTATCTGCTGACGTTGGTTCCTCTGTAGGGTGGACACCGGGCGGCGGTGGCTCGCATCACGGCTTGCACGCTTGCAGATAGGCGTCCCATAACTCGCTGACATTCCGTCAGGTTCAGTTGAGGCGGCCGCGGTGAGTCGAATTGGAACTGTAAAAAATATTCAGCATTAGTGACTTTTTTAAATGTATGTTTGACGGCAATCGAGCAGACGAGCCATCTGATGGAACATGGTCACCGTTGCCCATGGACATCTGCAATACCAGAGGAGGTACTGTTGCGTTGCCGATCTCGATTTATTTCTGTGGTTGCCGACATTATAAAAGACGAGAGAAAGCGATGCGGGGCAAGAAAAGACTCTTCACGAATGTTAGGTCAGGCTAAGTCCAGGTAAGGGAGAAATCGGTACGCGTCAAAAAGTTAAGTATTGTAATGAATTTGTCTTTATACAAAAACCAAAGAAATGCGATAACGTTACTCATTATATTGACCCGCTTATACCTGGTTTATATGCTAAAATTATCACGTTTGACACAAATTTAAATACGCACATTCGATAAAGGTCGATATGATTAGCATTTTCATTGAAATACAAGTAAAGACACGTTTTTATCATTGTGTTGTACATGATATCATAAAATAATTTCTAAGCAGTAGGTATTAGAAAGTGAGATGATAAACGTCGCCGCTGCAAGTTATTTTAATCTTTATTAGAGCTTGATACATAAGAGTGGAATAAAACGCAACCATGCCTTGCTTTTAGTGTTACTTATCTGTAAGCAGTAAGCCGGTGGATTGGTACCTACCAACCCAGTCAAAATTCGTGGATGGTGACTCCTAGCGCTGATATAGCGCGCCGTTACCGGAGGACTCGGTACTCTGGAAGGCTTGACTGTCGCCAGAAACTGTCAGTCCTCGAGTGCCGAGGATCTTAGCTGTTAATACTTTCCCTCCCTATGAAGTCTCGGTATATTGAGATAAAGCCCAGTTTTACCTTGCATTTAGGGTCGCAGAACAACTGAGCAGGCACTTCTAAGCAGTACGCCGGTGGAGGGGGCGCCCACGCCGTCAATCGTCGTGGCGGACGACGTCTAGCCCTGATCTTGCGTGAGGTTATTGGAGGACTTGTCGCTCTCGTCAGCTAAAAGGCTACTGGAGGGGTGACAGTCTTCGAGTGCAGAGGATCTTGACTGCTAATACTGTTCCTCCCTTTGGAGTCTTGTATTGAGATCAAACCCAGTCTTACCTTGCATTTAGGGTCGCAGAACAACTGCGCAGGCACTTCTAAGCAGTACGCCGGTGGAGGGGGCGCCAACGCCGTCAATCGTCGTGGCTGTCGACGCCTGGCTCTGATCTTGCGCGAAGTTATCGGAGGACTTGGCGCTCTAGTCGGCTGGACGGCTGCTGGAGGGGCCCACAGTCCGCGAGTGCTGAGGACCTTGGCTGCCAGCACCGCTTCATCGCCCACGGCCCGCGCCCCGGTCGGGCCCCAGCGCTCGCTAGCTGCCGATCGGTGCCCGTTAATTCTACAGTCCTTCTACACTATTTGGTTGGTATATATTCCGGCCGTAGATGTCCACTGGACATAAGCCTCTCCTAAGGATCATTTATTCCATGGGAGGATATTGCCATACTCACCACGCCTGGCAAACGGGTTGGTGGGCGCAGTTTATTAAGCTTATATAGGTTCCGACGCTGCTGCCCATTGAAACCGTTTTTGAGCGAAGGAAAAGCAGGAGTTTATTGGGTTGGAGGAATGGTATAAAGGTATTTCGGATACTACTAACTTGGATGAATTAGGGATGAGTAAGCAGCAGCTCGGGGAGCCGGGCACGCGTACTCGTAGCCATATCAGCAAGCCGGATAGGTAGTTGATAATGGCACTCTCTGGCCTTTGACCCCCCTTGGCCTTTTGATTGGTAGTGATTATCGGTAAATTAAGTCTGATCTCGGCGGAAAGCTAAGTAGGTGCCAGGTCTTCTTTCCACTCGGATAGTCAAAACAAGGAAGAAATAGTAAAATCATGGGGAGCTTAAAGGTTTTCTTAACCTATAAGCTCAGCAAATGGCAAAACTGACAATTTGGGTCTAATAAGGTATTGTCATTGGACAAAAGCATTAACAGAATTCTCAAACGTCCCTTATTAATCTATTGGACCTGATATTTTTTGCTTCAAACGTGTAGGTATTCAAAACAATCTTTAACCATACAACCTCCGTTTGAAAACTGTATGGCATTAGGTAAGGGATTCTAAATTAGACTCCTGAGTACTCTATCCCTCGTTTCGGATTCAGAGTATGTCACCCGAATTATAAGTATTATGTTAGTCCGGATATGACACACTTTGCTTTTCATCTCCCTCTATGAGAAAAACAATATTTGTGTTTTCATTCCCATTCCCGGGGAACTAAAAAAAAGTTTAAATTGTGAATAAAAAACTTTTTAGTCCCTCGGGAATAAAAACGTATTTTGGACCCTGTGTTGTACAAGGGCCAACGCGCTTTGTTTTTTGAATAGATGAGATGAAAAGGTTGAAATCCAACGCACAAATCATCATCAGCCAGCATCCTGTACTGCCGCCGTCGTCTCGGATACGCGCTTCGGTCTGGCGAATCGTCCACCAGCTTGCGGAACCAGTACTCCACCTGTGACAAAGTTCATTTAGTTCAGCGATAGACGAGCATATGATCAGTGGCGTAGCTAGGCGTGGGTGAAGTTGGCGCTAGCCCAGTAGTTTTGGGAAACTTACGATTTGCGAATAAGAAGGAGGCCTTGATTTGCGAAAAAGAGGACTTTGCAAAAAAAAAAAAATTAAATCGGTTAAGTTTTGGAAAAGAAATCAGGGGACTACGAAACGTTATTTTGCATACTTTTCATAGGTATTTTCGGTCAGAGCTGCGAAGCGCAAGCGCGCGACAGCGCTAGATTTTACAAATACCTATTTTTCAACTCTCTCGAGTGTTCTTTATTGACCTTGCCTTGCCCATATGGGCGCTGCGGGGCCTAATTTAGCACTATTATATTCTATTAGCAATGATATGTACTACGTTTACGGAAGGGACAGGGAAGGGCAGCTGTCCGACCTTCCTTGTCCCCTCAATTGAGCAAATGAATACAGCAGCAACAAAAGTTAAGAGCCCTTATAGCAATCTAGCTTTTGCACCAGCTTCGCGGGCGTCATCGTTCCCTCGAGAACAGTACTTTTTCCGGGATAAAAAGTAGCCAATGTCCTTCTCCATACTCCAGAGAACTTGTATGCAAAATTTCATGATGATCGTTCAGTAGTTACGGAGTGAAAGCGTAACAAAAACTCTCTTTCGCATTTATAATATTATTAAAGGTAAGGATACTTGACAATGCTATTCCCGTCAATAATATTAATTGTCTTCTTGTTATTAAAGAGCTAGGCTATTGTCTGTAGAGTAATCAATAACCTCCATTATTTCCTATTTAAAGCTAATCTTTTTATTTCCGCGTAAGTTTTAATGTAAATCTGTGTACTTGTCCCATAAAACTATCCGTAGGTCGGCCCTATCCTCTCCTTTCTTCTATTTTCCCTTCCAATATGTTTTGAAAAATTCATCGTGTCTCATGAGATGCCCCAACATTTTCCCTCTTTTAGTAGATAGTTATTAGAAAAGTGAAAATGTTGGGTATATATTATTCTGGTATTAGGTATACCATCCGGCTATATTACCTACTACCTTTTGTCAGGGCTCCGCTTGCGTTAGTGTCGATCAGTAAAATTTCCTGGAATGAAAGGAACCCTATGTCCTTCCCCGGGCCTCAAACTGCTTCCTTAACAAACTTTATCCAAATTAGTTCAATGGTTGAAACGTGAAAATAAGACAGACAGTGACGTATCAGGCAGAAAATGGGAATCAGAAATAGTGAGTGTATATCTCTAGAATACCTCAGGCAACATCCAACATTCTGTAAGATCGGAGTTCTCGCAGCCTTGCCCGTTGTAGCCTCGGCTGTTACTTCTTTCATTTGTGTTTGTATAACATTTCTCTCTACAACAATACAAACATAAGTAAGATTCATTTGTTAAAAAGTTATCTACCGACGGGTTTTCCATTTTTGGTGAATATCTTTATTATATATTATTTTCACTACATAACGCAGCATATATGGGAAAATTATCAGGCCGTTGACCAGTGGGCCGACCCAGATATCGCTGGAGCGACACTGTGCAGGCTGATCTGCGGGAGATGGAAGCAGTCAGCTGGCAAGAAATCGCTCAGAATAGAAAATTGTGGCACTCTTTCGTATCGGAGGCCAAGATCCACTTCAGGTCGCTAAGCCAGCGGAGTAAGTAAGTATTTTCACTACGGGACTGACTGCGATTGTAGGTATTTAATTTCGCCTGATATATTGGCAACATTGCAGCTGCTTTGAAGGAAGCGAAATCGCCGTGTCGCCACCACGAACAGTCGCCCTGATCATTGATAATTGTCATAACAGACCGAAACTAGTTGGCGATTTTAACTGAATAAATGTAAGCAAAATCGTGTTTCTATATCATCATCAGGTCTTTTTAGTCTCCACTACAGGAGCACGACTCTCTCTGTACTACTAGAGCCATACTTAGCCAGAGCAGCCAGAGGACTTGGCCTACACACTCCACGCTGGCCAGACGGGTTGGAGAGGTCTCTCAGATGTATATAAGCTTTGTTTAGCTTGTATTTCCTAAGTCGTCTTCTACGACATTCACGGGAAGACTTGGAGTGGTCCTATTCTACCCTGCTGGGTACCACACGGCGTGTTTCTATAATGAATATCTTTACCACCATAACTTCCATGGATCTACATCACCGGATATTCTTTCCGCGTTTTTGAAGTGAAACTTCTTTAAGGGTGCTCTTTAAGGGATGGGTAAAAAATGTTAAACTCGCGTCAGGAGGCGTGATGATCTAAAATTCGTAAGACGGACACGTGACCTGAGACCGCCGGCGCGGCGTAGGAGAGGAAGTAATATTCTCCTCTCTTTCTACCGCTCGGAATTTTCGCTAATGCCGGCACTCTCGGAGTGCAACTCGTTGTTTTTTTTATTATAGACGCGAGGGCAAAGTTACCTTTACGTAAGTATGATCCAAGGAATATTATGTCGTAACTAACACAAAAAATTTTGTTTGATATTCCTACTTTCTTATTTTTAGTTACTCATGTCTTGAGTTATGTACCTTATTAATTATGTTATGTCAATGATTTACTATTCTCTAGGTGTGTATCAATGATATGTTTCAAACTCTAACGAGTGCTTTATCTTTCATGCTGGTCTGGGAGAAAAATGAAGAGAAAAACAAAAAATATACCAGCTGCTTCTCTTCCCGCGCTGACCGTAAAAGTGGGTCGAGAGAATTAGCGACAATCTGAGGAATCATGTAAGCAACTCATCACTGTTTTGATTCCGTTTACCACCTACACGCCCACCAATGATATAATGCTGGCTGTTAGGTCTTATAGACCGAGGCTTGTCGACTCCGCTAGATAGTTTGTATGTAAGTAAGTATTTAGTGGTTCAAAATAAGGCTCCTTCCCCCATTTCCTTTCCCAAAATCCTGGTGTTGCAGTTGTCCATGGTGCAGCCCATGGACAACTGCAACACCAGGATGTAATCATCTTACCATCAGATGACTCCTTTGCCGTCCTATGCCATAATAAAAGAATGTGGTAGGTACCTGGCTTCGTCGTAATAGAAATTCCCATAAAACTGTGCCAATCTGGACTCTGGTATAACGTCTTTTACGCTTCTCCGACTACTACTGCTGCAGCTGGCATTTTCTGGACTTTGACTTGATATACTTCGTTTTTCTGCAATGCGAATTACTTGCATAAGTTTGATAATTATTAATTATCACTAAATCCTTCCGCAACTTTGTCTAATGTAGCTCTTGATAATGTAGCATTATATTGGCAAAACAATTTTTTTTTAAACTTTAGTAGTTTTTGAGTTTATCCATTACACAAACACTCTGTCATCTACTTTTATCTTTATAATATAAGGAATACATGCCTATAAAGAGTGACTATCTTTAGGTATACGACATTAACAGTCTAGCAACAAAAATGCGCAAGAAAAAATAAACACAAAATATATTAATTAATTTAGGTGTTCCTCAAGGTATTAATTTAGATCCACCCGATTTTATGATTTAGTGATCAGAATAGTAACAATACGGTTAAGTATCTATATTACATCAAAAAAACACTGTTATATTAGACTCCCCACGACAGTAATTTGCACATGTTTAATTAAATTTAATCGTTCCGTCTCCATAGTATTTCGAATAAGAGAAACCAAAACGGGATAGCCTTAGATGCCAGTCGGAAATAAATAATCATTATCTGTTCAGTAATTTAGACGTTATGGTGGAATACATGAACACTTAACTCATAACACTCGTTTTATTGACAGTCGTGTTAAAATTAATCGCAGTGGCTTTTACAACTCAAAGTTGCTATACTTACCTGTGTTTTCAAATTGATTTTTTGTTTGTATTCTTTGTGACTGTGATTCTACAGCTGTCTCTTGTAAAACTTGGGATATCCGGCAGTGCTGTGCCAAGAGGCGCTGAAACAACAATTTCTTTATAATTACTTCATACTTTATTATAAACCTTTACTTAATTTCACTTATCCTGGCGTATGAGTCTGTTTATCTGTAACTAGCAGCCCGCCCGGCTTCGCACGGGTTATATGTATTAAATCTATAGCTTATGTTCATCATGGAGAATGTAGGATTTTAATGGTAAAAGAATTTTCCAAATCGTTGCACTAGTTTCGGAAACTACTCATGCTAAAAACAATCAAATCTTTTCTCTTATAATTAATTCATTTTCATTTAACAAAACGGTTTCACTGACGTATTTTTAGTCCGAAAAAAAGCAGACAGTTTCAGCCTATTCAGTTGGCCGTTTTCGGGACGAATGTCAACAACGACCCGGCGCGGCCGTGCAATGATCTCTCGCATCGAAGATAGCGCACTGAATAGGCTGAAACTGTCGGCATTTTCCGACTAAAAATACGTCAGTGAAAACGTTCTGTATAATATACAAAAAAAAAAATTGTAATCTGTAAAGTCAGTTTACGGGCAATTATTTTAAGTGATTTAAAAAATAAATATATACGGACAAATCACACAGATTGAGCTAGCCCCAAAGTAAGTTCAAGACTTGTTATGGGATACTAACTCAACGATACTATATTTTATAACAAATATATATATAGATAAACAACCAAGACCCAGGCTAATCTGAAAAAGATCATTTTCCATCTTGACCTGGCCGGGGATCGAACCCGGGCACCCTCGTGTCGCAGGCTGGCGTGTTAACCGCTGCGCCACGGAGCTAGCCACTGGAAGAGAGATAACAGTGGAAGAGAGATAGACACGTCACAAGCCGAACGCTTAGGCCGATCGTGCCTCTCCATCGCTTGTTCCGCGTTCTTGCTTGCGCAGGGAACGTGACTCTTTCGTGCGTGCAGCTGGCGTTCATTGACTTATAAGACGTTATCTCGTCAAAAAGATAAATTACCCCGGCCTTCCGGTATTCCAATGAGCTTAAATTTTGCACACCCGGGAAAGGCGAATTATAATAAAATGATGACAACTAGCTAGAGTGATGATGGAGAACTCTCCAACATTGAACAGCTCAGTCACCGAATTCTGTCCCAATAATAAAATGTGACTAATCTTGTATAGTTAGTTAGTATACTAGTTAAATCATAAAAAGGAAATGGGCAAATCTGACGAATCATATTAGTAGGCGATGCGGCTAGCAACCCATCAATATTTTAATTCTATTTTCCACCTAACACCCAGCAACATGCTAAACGTGGCTTTGGTATTAAAGACCCAGGCTTTGTCTACCCCGCAAGGGAAAAAGACGTGATACTATGTCATTCAAGTTGACTCGGAGGTGGATCTCCGAAGACAGTCTCTAAAGACTCCTTGGTGGAACTTCGTGGGGAATATGTGGGATACATCGGTTTGAAAGGGACTCATGTTAGCAGCTTAAAAACTGACACTAGTGATGGCTAATGAACAAACTTGAGAGCAGAGTTATCAAGTACTGGAATAAGAAAAAGATCATGTTTATCTTCTCTTGGGGAAGATGTTGGTATATCTTCAATCTTCATTTCTTTGTTCATAAGGTGTTCGTCCTTATCAATACATCCACTTCCGTTCTCAGATGAGTCTATCTGTTTATTTTATTTTTCCAATACATCATCTAAGTATTTGATATCCAAATCAATGTCTTCGAAAAATATTTTCGGAATATTTGCTCTCCGTTCGCGTACCTTCGTAAAAAGAATGAATACGTACCTGTTTCGCACAAAAATCTAGACGGTCTGTCTCTCTGATGTAAAACAGCTGATAATCAAAGTGACATGTGTAAGATTTTTGAGAATTCTATTTAGTATGGGGATCCAGAGTATTTCGTGTACCTGGTTGGCTATTGTGAACTCATCTGGGGGTTCAGCGGCCCATGTGGTGTCCGCACATAGGGCTATGTGTGCCCACGACGCGTACCGATCCACTTCGAAGCTCATTCAATGTGACACACACCAACAACTATCTTTAACATAAGAACAAACTAATATATATCACTAAACCGCAAGAGAAAAATTAACGGTAAAACTTTTAATAAAAATGAAGACAATTTGAAATACATTGGCGGTTAAATCTACAATAACAAAATTTTCCTCTTTTTTGATAGATACCATGATATGTTTTTTTCTCTTTTAATTTAAATCGCTTTTCGAATTTTGTATTTATGACTGCTGTTGTCATCGCGATGGTTTCGTCCGCGAGTTTCGAGGTTGCATACCGTCTCTATTGCCAAGAAAATAATCCAAACTTGTTTTTGTTACAATTCAGAACTTCAAACTTTTTAGCTACCAAAATCTTTTCAAGTATACCAGGGATCCTTATTTTACAAAAAGCACATATTACTCGACTACGTACCCCGAAAATCTGTATCAATTTTGAACTTTTGTTAGTTTCTTCCTTCCTTGTTCTCTTCTGTTGGTGGTGGCGATTTCGGATTTCAAGAAGTACTCTACATTCCACATATAAGACCGTAGTACTACCGTGATTTTCTGACGTCTAAAATATGGTTTTATTACACTATTAAGTACATACATTTTGGACATATGGCAACCAGCTGTGACCCAGTAAGGGGCAAATGCTTTCTAGAAGCGTGACATAAATTTATCCAAACTACTCAGAAACAATACTGCCAATCGATTCAACATTACCACTACTCCAAACTTTTTTAACAAATTTTAAACTGTTTAAACTTCCTTAACTTCTATACGTTTCCCAACCGGTTGAAAGAAATTGGACATAAATGTTCATTAATGAAGTGCCATCCATATATTATAGTCCCCAAACACTATCGTATACATCAGCATTTCGCGTTGGGATTGGGACGACGGACAGTATATATTGAATTACAACATTTTCATTTGCCTCTAAAAGTATATACTTTATTTTTTATTCAAATTTAAAACAAATAATATAAAAAAATTAAAATTTCGCATTTCTCAAACAATTTTACAATAATTTAATCAAAAATGCCACCCCGAATCGTACCCGGCTCAACGGTTCCCATTACTGCAGCGGCGGCATTTCCTATATTGAAAGATATTTTTTATATTTTTTGCCTCTTAATTTAGTATTAGGCAGGTTTGGTTCTTGTAATCATGTTATCTGCGGCGATTACATCCACATTTTATCCGAATGTCTCACCAAGCAAAGTGCACCTCATTAAGTGATTAGTTGGGTACTCGATCGGGACATGTGCTAAGTTTGTGAAGAGATTACTGTTGCAAACCTTATAAAAAATGATTTGTTGAATCTACCATACCGATCTAGAGCTCAACAACTAGCTCTGTAATCTAAACGAATAATAGAGATGGAGATTCCTTCTATGCTATTCTTCCATCAGTACTTTCCGTATCTGTTTGGCTTCATATTTTCGGGTTTCTAATTGAACCTTGCATAAAGTGTACCTGCTTTTAATGTAACTACTTATATGCCATCTACGATAGCGTGTCTTGGTTTCTTTCATGGCAGTGCCGCACTTGTACGTCTTTCCGACCAGGATAGATCAATTTTTATTTATTTATTTTTTATTTATTAGTCTTTAGTTGCCGACATGTTAGTCGGCGTATCTTGAGACACAAAGGCCTCCTCCAGCTTCTTCCAAGTTTCTCTATTTTTTTGCCATTCACTGCCATAATGGGCCCCCAATCTTTTTTGTGTCAACAGACCAACGCTTCCTTTGTCGTCCCTTTTTCCGTTTTGTTTGAATCTAGGGGTCCATTCTGTCATGTCTTTAGTCCATTTATTTCTAGTCCCTCTAAGCTGAGGATAGATCAATATAGATACGGAAAAGACAAACCCGTACCACTTTCTCTTTTACGTTTATAGGTCTGTCCTGCTCGTACTGCCGTCAAGTGTGGCACCGCAATAATAGAGACAAAGGCATAAGCTGCCTAAGCACATCCGACATAGCTTAACGTAAAGGCAGAGATATACATGCCTGTAAAACAAACAGTAGCATACATGACTGTAAATGGCATGTAGACGTAATTGACGCAATGTATTATTTATTCATTTTATTTAATAATGTATGTGCACAAAATACGTTTACAAGAGAAAACATTTACAATATAAATAAGAACGAAGGCACTACTTATTTCTTAAGAAATCTCTTCCAGTAGGCCTGTGAGAGGAACATTTATTATGAAAGGCAGACTGGTGTTTCATAAATGAAAATATGACCTACACCTATTATAAACATACTCAAACAAACACTTACTACACAACAATTAAACAAATACATTATAACCATAATTTACAATTCGGAAAGGTAATGTGCCTTAACTCTTCTATTATAGATGGAGGTTGATTGTGACGTGACTCCCGAATCTCAGGTAGTAGTGAATTCAAAAGTCTGAGGCTTGAACAGCTTGAACAGAGAACGAGTAGGTATAAGAAAAACTACTATGGGGTGGGAATCTAAGGATGGTTCTCAGGTGGGATCTACAAGGAGAATTAAAAGAATGTAAAAAGGAAAAATGATATTGCAGATAGGAAGATTGTAAACAAGACAGAGAATATGAGTATTTCTACGGAGACGTATAGGGAGCCATTTAAGCTGGGCGCAATACAGGAAGACATGGTCGAACTTTTTAAGACTGGAAATAAAGCGTATACAATGGTTTTGCAGACGCTACAACTGTTTATTCAACAGCTCTTCAGTTGCATCCAAGTAGCACGCATCAGCATAATCAAGAATTGGCTGGACAAGGCTTTGAACAAGAGTAATCAAAACACTAATACAAGAAAGAAATACGTTTGTTTTCTTACGCCTTGGGTTTTACCATCGCGACGCAACCGCCGTACTCCGTTCTAGCAGAACAGACCTATAAGTATATGATAAAAGAGAAACTTTTACGTATATAGGTCTATCTTGCTTGAATGGAGTATGGTGTGCAGCACTGCAATGATATAAACCAAGTCATTACATGCCTGAATTTGCAAGTGAACCTGACGCGTACGTTCACACAGCCCCGCGTCGTCCCTCATATTACATCTTAGGAGAGGCAATTTTTTTTTAATTCTATTCATATGTCAGTAAATCAAAAGTTCTGTAGTGTCTACTACTTGTTTCTCTATCGACTTGCTCGCTTGATATAGGCATACACATACCAGTTAGCGTATACACTCGTATAAGGTGCTTTAATGCAAGTGTGCCAGCTGCAGGCAGTAGTGGACAATGATGCTGGTGGTTCTCACTTAGAGCAAAATATTCTGAGAATTAAAGAAAAATGTTTTAGCCATAGTCAAAAATTCTATTTGGCGTTGAAACCTACCAAATTGTGCAAGCTTCATACCATCGTTGGCAACATTGTAGTAGCTTTTATTTTCGCTAGCGGCATCCCCGCTCCCGGCGGCCGTCAACTGGCTAGGCGACGTCAGTCAGACCCGCGCAGGGGGCGCTGTCGAACGTGTCGCACGCATGCGCGCAAGCCTGTGAGCTGCTGAATGAACATTGACAGCTCAAATCAATTTACTCGATTTATTTCTATCTGAAAAAACTAAAAAGTATTCGAAATTTGTGAATTAATTTGCCTTGACCACCAAAGTGTTTATTGTCATCGATCGTGCCAGTGATCGTGGTGAATAAAAAATAAATAAAGAAAAAATCGATTGAATTAAGTGTGGTTTTAGTTGATTTTCGGTGTAGTAAATCGTCTTTGTTAGTTTGCAACAAGTGCCCAGTGATGGTGTACTGTGAAACAGGTTTCTAGACCGTTGCCTTTTTTGTGTATAAGTATATTGTGTTGTGTACGTATAATTTGCGAGTGCCCTGTGCTTGAATCCGTTAGTGATGCTGCAAGTGTGGCCACCTTCCAGTCTTTGAATGGTAAGTGTCACTTATGCAATACACTACTTTCATCTATTACTGTTATTCAAATAAGTTTTTAATTGTTGTTACTTAATTATTACTTATGTCATCACATCATACATGTGTGTTTTATATCTGCTGAAAGTAATTAATATACATATCTAGTATATCTATACATAAAGTTTGATTATTTTAAAGTATTATTTTTGTACCTATATATACTTATTTTCTTAATAACTTAAAAAAATCTATTCTCATCTAAAGACTACTTAGCAGATCATCTACAAAGACAAAACTCTTCCAAAAAGATTTCAATTTCACATTTCTTTGTCTTCTATTACGTGTGTCTCCTTGTCCAACTGCTATGAGATAACTGGTTGTAAAGTTATATTACATCTGATCTAAATTTTACTATTTACCCGTCGAGACGGCGTCGTGATTTCTAGGAAAATCGTGATTTCTCGTCTGTTTAGTTTAGTCGTTCAATTTGACGAATCATCCATTTGTTTAAGTTTTTCTTAAAAAGAAAGCTTCTACTTAGCTATTACTCGTCGTTTTGTAAGGAGTATGTATTCATTCTGCTATAGTCTTTTTAATTCATGCTTTTTTATCTCTTCGTTCAGGAATAGTTTATTTTAATTCATATTTTTTTACTATTATTGTCACTACGGGACTTTCTACTTATTGTTAATATTAATAATTGTGACCGCGAAAGCTTAAAATCATGCTATTACACACATTACGACATTATTACATGCTCTGTGGTTGTCGCATGTCTTTGGTTAGCCAAAGCCATTTAAATGATCCATTAAGCGGCTCTGGGCGGCAGATCTTTGCGAGGCTCTATCCTGGATAAGTTGCATTTGTTGGTTGTTGTTGAGCGAGCTTGTCAGCGGTGACCTCGTCCAGGGGCCACTGGTCTGCAGAGCGCGAGGGTCCTGCAAGCGCGAAGCCCTGTGCATCACCCCCCAAGGTCGCCACTATAAATATGGATTCAATCTATAGTTCTTAAAAAATCCATTGGACATCTTTGTGTCATATTCATTGGAAAGTCATGTCTTCTATTTATGCTTCTTTGTATTTGGTTTTTGCAATTGATAAATCCCTTTCAACGGACAATACCACCAGCGAAAAATACCAAATACTTTTTGACCATTTCGGTGGAATACTCATTGCGTTGTTAAGCTTTTGTCAAATGAAAGTTACTGTGTAGCTTGTATTGACGTTTTTTTGTAGTGTTTGTTTTTTATATTGTGCTTTTTTCTATCTTTAGAAACTGATTTTTATTCAGAAACTTAGTGGCGGTTCTCTTTTATTTTCTACAACGCTGAAAGTTTGATCTGTGTAAAAATTATGTGTAAAGACATTTTTGGGACTACATAAACAACTTCCTCATTGCGCGCATTACTCTATATCTCTCTGTGTCTGTATCACGAATATCCAGTGAATTCTTTGTAGGTAAATCAAAACCCGCAGGTCTAGATTCCGGATAGTACCTTACTTACATCACGCAGTGATTTCCGTGTTCTTCAAATTATTGATCTAGAAGATAACCTCCTAACTAGTGAGGTACTCCTACTGACACTGTTGTTAGAAACATATCAATAATAAGAAAAAACGTGTTATAGTCAACATGTACTTTTTAATACTTTCGCTCACACAATAAGCGATCATGCTGCACTGTCAAAGAACATCGCAGATTAATAAATTGATCGTACTAAGTCAGGTAACCTACATGAGTTGCATTTTATCGATATCGGATATAGACTTTTGATACCGGAAGGCAAGGCATTGATCGGGAATCATTTTAGCCCAGCTGAAGCACCTTCGTTGTCAATTAGGAGTAATTAAACTATGAGTTCACAATTTATCAGTACACAAGGACTTTGAGCGAAAAAAATAGCATGTTTATAAATGCCCTGCTTATGCTAAAGTCAATCAAAGCCAGTCGCTGTATCTGTTACCGTAAGGATGACATCATGATAATCATAATCACTGCTGAGATAGAGACTTGTTGTAATACATCTGTTGCATGTGATGCCAATTTCATTGCGAGTTAGTATTGCTATTTAATACTAAATTGCAAGCCGATTGCATCGTATGTAAATCCTTAGATTTACATAAGATTGCGTCGTATGTAAATCCTTAGATTTACAGTAAAAAAGTACAGTTCCCGAGGGATCGACATTAACGCGGGCGAAGCCGCGGGTTAAAGCTAATTTTACATATATCAAATATGCTTTCTTGAGACAAGCCTTTTAAAAATTAATTAACAAATAAGAAAAATAGAATGGACCAATATTACGTAGCCATTCACTAGAAAAAATGCCAGCCCAATCTGATGGTTTAAAGATTGTTTCGGTTCCCATAGATCTTATTGACTAGAACGCCATTTTAAGCACCGCAATGCAATAGTACCTCATAAGCCTTTGGATAGAATCGAAATTATCGTTTCATAACAAGATGCAATGATAGATTCGACCCAAATACTCCACATAAATCAACAACAATCCTCCGTGATAGGTCAGTGATAGGCTGATAAAATCGGCATGCAAACTAGGTCTTTCACTAATGAGATAACCGCCAGCCTTGTAACACTGCGATTAGATAAACCCTAATTTACGGTACAAACCAGATCGTCCTTTATCTTAATCTCCTAACTCCTACATACTAGGTAGAGGCTGCTATTGTTAGAAATAAGCTGGTTTTTGCTTAGAGTATAAATATTTATACTCAAAGGGTTTCGTTTTCTCACCTTTAAGTTGTTTGCACTTATTCGAAACATGATATGTTTACGTGGGTAGTTTCTGGTTGTGGAAAGATGAAGAAAGGAAGAATTATGTAGGTATGAAGTATATTTTTCATTTACTTTGAGATAATTATTTAGTTTTTTTTTATGTTTAATAAATTTAGTTTTCGTGCTTCCGCCACCCATTACTGTTAGTCCCTTCATGCCCGCCACCAATAGTTGATGTGTGGAACCCTGGTCGATACTGCTGCATCCGTTGAGGCTGCAGCAAAATCGGCCGTCGTGCTTGTGACACGTGTTTCGCCTCTACACGAGGCATCTTCAGCAGTGAAACCTAGATGTTTGTCGTTCGAATGACAAGCAACGAATTCGTTTACTTGTGAATAGGTCAAAAGTCTTATTTTCTTTTATGTAATATTAAAGAGGTAAACTTTTGTCAATGTCCTCGTGCGGGTAGAATTAGCAGCAACTCTTTTAATGAGTCTATTTTTTGATGTTTTTCGGCATATACCCAGTTCGTCCTTTATCTTTGCTACCTATTAATTATAGACTGTTATCGGTTGAAGTAAACTGGGTTTTATCTTTTTTTTTTCTCACCTTAATGTTGTTTGCACTTTTTGTTAACATCATGTGTTTATGTGGGTGGTTGCTGTAGTTGCTTGAAGTGAGATTTTTTGATTCTATAACTAACTAATAGTTAGGAAAAAAATCCTGTTGGGTGTTTCTTCCGTTAAAAATGTGTTGACACGGTTTATTATCAAGTTATGGCTTGTAGGTTTGAAGAGTGTGGCATATGGATGTGAAATGATACATTTTTGTGTAATCTTAAAATTCTAAAAACTTATAGACATGTAACAAAATTCACGAAGCTAAAAATCTTTACCTATATTTATTCAGATTTTAAGTACCAAATGTATCTTATGATAAATAAATGATATTTGACTTGACTGGACTACAATTATGTAAAATTTATTTTGATTTAGTCAAATTACAATTAAAATTAAAATAAACAATTTTGACGTCGAGGACGTCGAAATTGTGGTAATGGACTACATAGTATAAAATAAATTATAATTTATCGCACCCGTGTGAAATCGGGCGGGTCGCTAGTTTTTTATGAAGTTAATTGATTAATTGAGAACTGTATCTCTACAATATTTTCAGTTATTTTATATTAATTAGATTACATTCAATATCTATTTTTAAATTACAGTATATGTGTGTTAACGATTCTAACGCTCTTGCATGTCACCAGCTAATGTTTTTTAAACTGCCAATGTTTATAACAACCTCAATGTTTTTATCTACAGGTTATGGCAACTGACTGCACGAGGCAACATAACACATTAAACTTCTATACTATCACTTAACGCTTCACGGTATTATCTTCGTTAACAGCTTTTTACCTCGCTTTATTAATTTGCATGCTCGCTTTTTTTTGCTAACATTGGCTACGCATTCTTTTTATCACTTATTTTTTTTTATTATTATGGGGAATGAACACGACATCACCATCTGACCTGAACATGCCAAGTGCAATCCTGATTAATATCATCTTCAAGATTGAAACCCTTATTTAAATAAAATTACATATTACCTTTAATGTGAACAATCTGATAGGTACGCTAAATGTGGCTCTTGGGTCTTATGAACCTAGGCTCTGTCTACCCTCTCAGGGATAAAGACGTAAAAATATGTATAGTATGTGAACAATCTTGTATGGAGTGGTGCCTAAAACTCTTTCAAATTGACATCATTTCGTTAGTATTTTTAATAAATTGCGCTAAGTAACATTTACATATAACTATATTTATTTTAATAACTATATTTATTTGGTAAGTAACCAAGGCTTGGAAATCCGGTTGCAGAAAAATTCCTTCGGAGCGGAATATCTTTGGACATCATCTTTCTATTATTATATTTAGTTATACGTAAGCGTGACATTTTCAGCGTTTTTGATGAACAACATCGTGTGATCGGTTGAATAAACAAAACGATGTAAAAATAAGCACATAGTGATAGAGAGTAGATAGACCACTATCAACCTAGAAATAATTAGGGAATCGTATCGCTCGCTATCTTGGTCAATGTGACCTTATGCCTTAGTTATATACACCATACCACATAAAAAATCTATAAATAAGTAAATATAGGGCCTATAGTACCTATAGGGAGAAATCACACAGATTGAGCTAGCCTCACATCACATTAAGCTGTTGTGAAATTATGTCATTGGTACTAACTAACTCAACGACACTATCCTTACTAATAGTATAACGCGGGCGGAGCCGCGGGCGAAAGCTAGTCTATTATAAAATACTAGCTTTCGCCCGCGGCTCCGCCCGCGTCAATGTCGATCCCTCGGGAATAGTACTTTTTCCCGGGATAAAAGGTAGCCTATGTCTTTCTCCGTACTCCAGAGAACTTGTATGCAAAATTTCATGATGATCGGTTCAGTAGTTACGGCGTAAAAGCGTAACAAACAAACAAACAAACAAACTCACTTTCGCATTTATAATATTACTAAGGATACATTTTTGTAGCAGAGCCATGCTACTGGTAATATTCATTTTTATTTGCTAGTAGCATGAATGGACCGGCTCGTCCTAGTAAGTACCATACTCTTACAGAAAATGACATTTAAGTAGAAGCTTTACCGCTTCTACGCTTCGTTCGGTGAGTAACGCCGGAGGGGCCCCATCCTATTTCCTACCCCCATGTCCTCCTATTTAAACTCCTTGAAAGGCCAGCAACGACGCTCCTGTCACACCCTGGTACAGTTGTCCATGGGCGGCGATGATCGCTTACCATTAGATGACTCGCTAGATCGTTTTTATAAAAACAGATATATAAATAAACGTCCAAGACCCAGGCCAATTTGAAAAAGACCGTTTTCCATCTTAACCTGACCGGGAAACGAACCTGGGACTCCACGATTCAAAGGCACTTGCGGTGTGGACAAAATATTAAAATTCGGGACACAAACGAGAACCTTTGGAAATGTTAGAAATTCCGTATATTTGCGGAACAACGGGCACAAAGTTTGGGAATGTCTTGGGAGCCATATCTGGCTAGAGAACGACCGAGCCGACGACCTTGGCCTATTTACCGATTTCAAGTTCCTGGGAACCCTACGGCCTGTGGGAATTTAATAAAACGTGTTGTAAAGAAAAATGCATATTTTTTTTACCATAGGCATGTAGTACCATAGATACAGTAGGTGCATGTGTGTGCAGTGACACGAAACGAACGGGCAAATCGACGTTTGAGTGGAAGCTTTACCGCTTCTTTGTTTCGTTTGGTGAGCGAGAGAGCCGGAGGCCCATCCATCGTGCCCCCTTCCCCCCCCCCCCCCCCCAAGTCCTCCTCCCAATGTCCTCCCCTAACTCCTTCAAAGGCCGGCTAAGATTCTGTCACACCCTGGTGTTGCAGTGTTCATGGGCAGCGGTGATCGCTTACCTTAGGTGACTCGCTTGCTCGTTTCCCGTCCTATATCATAAAAAAAAGGTCAGCTGCTGCCAATGGGTCATGAATGTTGGACGTTGCCTGCGAACTGCACACAATGATGCTGGGGAACCGTGGAATTTTATAAAATTTAGAGTACCATACTTCCTCTCTCTATTTCATGGGTGTGTGGTATGGGTTGGCCTTTGCTTGGGTAAAAAATGTGCAATTAAGAGGTGTCATCACCAACTGCTAGCTGGTGGTTGTACCACCAGCTAGCAGGTATGGCATCGGGTACGCGCGCCCGGCCTCCCGATCTTCTACTAGCTTTTCCCTTATTCATTCGAGTACTCACTCGAATGAATGGGCGAAGGTATCCCAATATCTTCATTTCTCTACAAAATCTTACCCTTCCCTAGCTTAAAAAAAGCTTCCGATGGGCAGCGACTTCGAAAGCACAAAAAGCCAAGAAACTGCGTTCGCAAACACGCCTGCCAAGCGTGGTGCGTACGGCAAAGGCAATGTGTAAAAATAAATTGATGGCAGTCGATAACATGTCAGATGCCCTAAGGCAGCTTGAAAAGAACAACATGCAACAAAAGAAGTTCAAGTGGTTGTGTCTCTTGTATTGTACAGAAATCTCTAACCACGGTATTTTATACAAAAAGGAACAAAAGGGGAAGAATCAATGGATGGCGAGTGGCATTGAACATTCATAAATCCTATTTTGGAAATCAAATTGTAAGCCTCAAACAAAGGGTTGTCTGTGACATCATCGCTACTGGATTTTGGAGGGTGGTTGGGTGCGTTTCAGATTGAAGATTAAAAATATGGATACTATGCAGTGAAATGACTTAGTCATTTATTTTATTTTTTTATAAAAAAATAAGAATTAAGTAATAAAATGAAGGGTAAGGCAACTTATGAATGGCCAAGTGACAATAATTCAATACTCATTTTGAAAAGACTATTAGATTACGATTCCGTATCCTAGTTGCGACAAACAACTACTCGACAATTAGTAGAACGATAGTGACCAGAACTACCTCCATGGTCCAGTGGTTAAGGCGTTTGCCTGTAGACCCGGGGGTCGTGGGTTCGATTCCCACGGGAAGCATACTTTGTTTAGTTGTTTCCAGTTTGGTTAGGACATTGCAGGCTTAAATCACCTGATTGTCTGATAATAAAGATGATTCCGTGCTTCGGAAGGCACGTTAAGCCAGTGGTACCGGCTGCCATCTGGTAGTCGTCAAAGAAACCACGTCAGAGGCCGAGAGGCGGTCCCGAAGAACTCTGACACCAGGGTGTGCATGGTCGATTGACCGTGACACCTACTCGAAATGAATGAATGAGTGACCAAAACTGAACGATCTGCGTAACATCATTCACTATTGGATTACGTAGAGTATTTTTGTTTGAACATCCCCAATACTAAAGTTACTGGCTGATTAAATAGAAATCCTCAAATAAGAAACAAAAATAAAAAAAAAATGCAAAACTGCAAAGCAACTTATGAATGGCCAGTAGCATTCGGCATTTTGAAAATCGATTGCCGACCCACAACAAAGGGATCTTCGTGACGTCATCGCTATTGCATTACGCAGGGCGGGATGCGGATGGTTCCCGGCGTTCCCGGCGTTTTAGCCCGCTCGGCCTTGGCCTAAATTCGGTCAACACCCTGGCGCAGCGGGTAGGGTTGCTGCTTCCTGTTGTACGAAACAGGAAGGGCGTACTCTACTAAGTGAGCAAGAACAAGATGATGACAAATCACACTAATCAAATTGACCTGAGCAAGGCCTTGCTTGCCAAAAAAAGTTTGCCAAAAATAATATGGACGCTGAGTTCACCCCTCAGAGACGTTAGGTTCTTTCAGGGCTACGTTTTAACCCTAACGCGAACCCTCCATGCAGCCTTCGTAATGGCTGCTTTCCCCTCCGACTACGAACTCCTCAAGGAGTACTATGCTTCTGTTTTAAATTTCACGTGATTACGGTGGAAGAAAGAAAGATGGGTCACAAGCCGAACGCTTAGGGCGATCGTGTTCTCTATCGCTTGTTCCGCGCTCTCGCTTGCACACGGAACGTGACACTTTTTCGTGCGTGCAGTCGGCGTTCATCGATTTATAAGACGTTATCACGTTATCCTTATCCTTACTATCCTTACTATATCCTTACTATCCTTACTATAATATTATAAATGCGAAAGTGAGTTTGTTTGTTTGTTGGTTTGTTTGTTTGTTTGTTACGCTTTCACGTTGTAACTACTGAACCGATCATTATGAAATTTTGCATACACGTTATCTAGGGTACGGAAAAGGACATAGGGTACATTTTATCCTGGGAAAAAGTATTGTTCCCGAGGGATCGACATTGACGCGGGCGGAATCGCGGGCGAAAGCTAGGAAAATATATGACTGGACTTTATAATTAAGAAAACCATTTCACCCCGCCCGTCGCCGCTTGACAACCCTAGTAGCGACGCAACCCTGCCTTTTTTATATTAATATTTTTCTAAGCCGGGGCAATGTATGGCACGTGTATACGGCCATGTTTTATAAGATGGGCATCTTTGGGTCATGCATAAATGAAGCAGATGTTTGAATTTAGATGGATCTTTGGAGTTTGGGATAGCATTCACGTATCTGCGTGGGTGGTGCGGGACGAGTGAACGTCCACTACTTAGTTTTAGTTTAGTTTATTTATAAACCATATTGGTAGGTACTTACTAAATATCATAAATTCTAGTTTACGGTAAATTTAACTCTGTAATCGGTAATTAAAATAAGATATGTTAAGTTACTATGATTTGTATTTCTTACGCACTTAAATTATATTACTGAACTAGCTTTCGCCCTCGGCTCCACCCGCGTCAATGTCGATCCCTCGAGTGACTCCCTATGTCCTTCTCCGTACCCCAGATAACGTGTATGCAAAATTTCATGATAATCGGTTCAGTAGTTACAACGTGAAAGCGTAACAAACAAACTCACTTTCGCATTTATATTATTAGTTAGGATTATTAGTTAGGACTAGGAGATTCTATTTTTTAATAATTGTACAAAAATATGTAGGTAATTATTGGCCATATAGTTGACAAATTAAAAAGCCAACGTCTAAAATGGTATGGACATGTAGAAAGGAGAGATGCCGAACATCTAGCAAAGAGAATGTCCCATTTAGAAATAGACGGACGTAGGGGATGAGGGAAGCCAAGAAAGACGTGGATTGAATGTGTCAAAGGGGATATGAGGGAATAGGGGGTAAATATTGATATAGTTCAGGATAAAAACTTATGGAGAGAGTCGACATACAGAGCCGACCCAAATAGGGAAAAGGCGAGGAAGAAAAAGAATGATGTACCTAGGTAATTGCCTTAATTATTATTTTTTTTATATTGTGCTCTTTTCAGTTCGGAACTCACGTAACGTCTTAGGATCTACTTAATCTAGGTTCTTTTTATGAATTAGCAATCTACTTGTTCAAGCTATTATAACATTACATGATACATGACATTACTAGCTCCGTGGCGCAGCGGTCAACACGCCAGCCTGCGACACGGAGTGACCGGGTTCGATCCCCGGCCAGGTCAAGATGGAAAATGATCTTTTTCAGATTGGCCTGGGTCTTGGATGTGTATCTATATATGTATTTGTTATAAAATATAGTATCGTTGAGTTAGTATCCCATAACACAAGCGTCGAACTTACTTTGGGGCTAGCTCAATCTGTGTAATTTGTCCGTACATATTTATTTATTTATATTACATTTGGTAGCTTGAGCGATTCAGCGACAGAAATATATAGTATTAAATCGTTTCTTCCAAGCTTTTGTTGTATAATTGGAGATGAAAGAAAAAATGAGAGTCCATTCTTTTATACAACGATTTTTAATCTTTTCCATGCTGGTCTAAAACCAGCTGCTTCTCTTCCCGCGCAGATCGTAAAAGCCGATCGAGAGAATGGGCGAAAATCTGAGAAATCATGTTAGTAGGCGATGCGGCTAGCAACCCATCACTATTTTGATTCCGTTTCCATCTACACGCCCATCAAAATGCTAAACGTAGGCTCTGTCTACCCTGCAAGGGAAAAAGACGTGATAAATGTATGAATGTATTAATCCCGGCCATTGGTCCCTTCTTCAGTCAATAGTCCTCTATTTAAAACATCAGACACAGCTTTATCATCATCATAATCATTAAAACCAACGTTTCATTAAACTGCAGAGATTGCATCGTACATAAATATTGCTGGAACGTCCGCTGAATTTTAAAACCTCGTTACATCATCAAGCTAGAGACCTTTTAACGACCCCGTAAAACGCACTGCGTGCACAAAACGGGAGTGTAGAAAGATTACATAGTACTCATTTTATTTTTTTGTTTATTTATTAACACGATATTAAATAGACAGACTTACAAAAGGAAATCTAACCTTTTGCACGCCAGTGCTTGTTTACGTTACTTCACCCCCGATGGCTAGTATAAATTGTAATAACTTTTGTTGCCAATGGCGTCTTATTCACGCGACCGCTTTGTAACTAAAGTGGTCGATGCCGCTCAATAGGATAAGTCGGTTGACCGCAGACTTTTTACTACACTTTGCTCTGGGCGCTGTTGGCGTGAGCTTCAATATCGATCCCTCGGGAATAGTACTTTTTTTCCGGGATAAGAGGTAGCCTATGTCCTTCTCGTAGTCCTTTTCTTTCGTACTCCAGAAAACTTGTGAAAAATGCAAAATTTTATGATGATCGGTTCAGTAGTTACGGCGTAAAAGCGTAACAAATAAACAAACAAACTCACTTTCGCAATTATAATATGTATTAGTAAAGATACTTATTTAACTAGATAAACATCCAAGACCCAGGTTAATCTGAAAAAGATCGTTTTCAATCGTGACCTGGCCGAGGATCGAAGCCGGGCACCCTCGTGTCGCAGGCTGGCGTGTTAACCACTGCGCCACGAAGCTCGCCAGTAATACTTACTTGCAGATGAGTATATAATAATCATCAACATTCGGTTTCAATACATTAATCGAATTTAATAAAGCATGATAGGAATAATGTTATAGTTCTTACTTTGTATTAATGCGGCTAGCAACCCATCACTATTTGCTTCAGTTTTCTATCTACACGCCAAAATGCTAAATGTGGCCATAAGGTCTTATAGACCTAGAGCCTAGGTCCTAGGTCTACCCAGCAAGGAAAAAAGACGTGATACTATGTAACAAGATGGCGGTAGTCAAGAGTGATCGTGGCATTGTCATAGCTAATACATGGAATAAAGTGTCTATTTCTCAACTCTCAACATTTTGTGCAGTGTACGACCAACTGTTTACAGTGACCCGGATAGATGAGCTAATTCATTTAACGGAGGAAGCGTATTTTGAACAGAAAAGCCACCAAAGTCCACTATCATAAAATATTGATTGATTATCTCTAGATAGAATCCTATCCTACTAACCTACAAATACTATAAACTAGCAACTCGAACCCGTGTGGTATCCGGCAGAGGAGAATAGGACTCCAAGTCTTCCCGTGGATGTCGTAAAAAGCGACTAAGGAAATACAAGCTAAACAAAGCTTATAAACATCTCTGACACCTCTCCAACCCGGTTGGCCAGCGTGGAGAGTGTAGGCCAAGTCCTCTGTCTGCTCTGGCCAAGTATGGCTCTAGTAGTACAGAGAGGGTCGTGCTCCTGTAGTGGAGACTATAAAGACCTGATGATGAACTCGAACCCCGGCTTCGCAGGGGTGTAATGTACAATATAAACCTTCCTTTTAAATCACTCTATCTATAATAATAAATAATAAAGTCATTTAAATAAATATATACGGACAAATCATACAGATTGAGCTAGCCCCAAAGTAAGTTCGACGCTTGTGTTATGGGATACTAACTCAACGATACTATATTTTATAACAAATACATATATAGATACACATCCAAGACCCAGGCCAATCTGAAAAAGATCATTTTCCATCTTGACCTGGCCGGGGATCGAACCCGGTCACTCCGTGTCGCAGGCTGGCGTGTTGACCGCTGCGCCACGGAGCTAGTCAACTGAATTCTTAAGCTGTGCGTGCACTGGACCGGAATCGAAGCGGACGGAGCGGACGGATTTGTTGCTTTGTATGGATTTGTATGGCGCTGCGTGCACTGCATCGGCATTACCGTGCCGGAGACCGGAATTTCTGCCGGTGACGTCACCGGCATCGGCAGTCGTCAGTGTTGCCGTTCATAAGAAGATCTACCCCTTACGGTAGAACTTTTTATATTGGAATATTATTATGAATAACAGAGAATAGTACAAACCTCATTTCGTAGGAATTCGATTTAGATCATCCATAACTTTTAAATTCATTAGCTAGTCATTCATTGTAGTCTTCCTCAATTACATATGTCGTGAATGAGTAAGACGAAAATACACAGTAATGAAAATACTGACATTAAAAACAAAGATATAAATCAATGAACATTGGTTGCACGCACGAAAAATGTCACGTTCCAGACCAGCAACAGCAGCAGCAGCAGGAGTAGTAGTAGTATCTATCACGCATCTATCTCTCCCCGTTATCACGTAAAATTATTGGCCGTAAACTGACTTTAGAGTCAACCAATTTTCAGAGTTCCGTAGTAAATAGTGAACCCTTACAGTTTCGCCATGTCTGTCCGTCCGTCCGTCTGTCCGTCCGTGGTTTTACTCATAGACTATAAGTACTAAAAAGCTGTAATTTGGTACGGATATGTATATTAATCATGCCGAAAAAGTAGTAAAATAAAATATAAGGTTCAAGAATATAGTGAAGTTCAAAAAAATTTTTCTTCAATTCCCAAAGAATCTATCTTCATCTTTTAATAAATCAGCATATAATGTATGAAACTCTCCATAGAGGAGTCTTTTAGAGTTCATATTATGCACCCATATCGTTCTCACTCCAGCCAGAGTAATGATTACCCAGTAAGGTATAGACATCGTGATGATCTAGATCACAAACTACTAAGAGATACTACGTATCAGACTGCCAACTGTGAACAAAAAATTTAAACCATAGCGTTTTTTTTTTTAATTTTCCAATATCATAACTGACATATTTTTTTTTTATAATTTAAGGTTTGGAGCAAAAGAATAAACGTGCACGTGCATTTCCATTGCTGTTATATATAGATAACTACACATATAGATATACAACTAATATACTCATATATATACTTATTGTGCTTTTTAATGCATACTGTATATCATGCATACATTATTTACATGGGGGGTAAAGGAAAATGAATAATACCATTTATCATTATTATTGTAATTTTTATTAACTCGAATTTTTACAAAACAATTATTTAGTTTATGTTTGGCCGATGTTTAGTCTCACTGAAGAACCTCTTCTCAAAATGTTTTTGACAAACCGCTAAGTTTATCTCTTTCTCTAATGGTATAAAATCGTAACGATTTAGGCACTCTAACCTCTTGAGTCTTTTCTCAGAACTTTTAGGTTAACGGTGTAAATAACTAGAGTCCTTTCGCAAACACTTACACACACAACACTTGTAATACGGCATTTTCCAAAACGCAAGGAGCACTAGGGTAATACAAAGGGCTCTATTACTGGTAAAGTGGAGAGGATAAGCACAGGTCTTCACACAATGACAGTAATGCACAAACTACTACCTACGTTTGCGCCAGCGACGAACGTCAGACCATGACGTCAGCAAGGCATCAACCAATCACAGAAAAGATGTAGGATAGTGGGCAAGATGGCCGCTACGCGTTGCGTTCCGATATTAGCAGATTGTCGGCCGTGATCTAGATCTTAGAATATTTCTTTTTTGTGTTTTGGTAAAGACAGACTTAAATATGACACAGACATAATAATGGGACAGGGCAGGTACCAACCTGCCCTGTCCCATTATTATGTCCACCTAAACCTGTACCAACAGGTTTAGGTGGTATCTTCTCTATCTCTATTATTATAAACAAAAGTCACCGCCGGTAAATAAAGCAAAGCGTTATGCTATATGTTAGTGACCACTTTATAGGATAGCGCTGTGTGGAGGGTTATACTCCGACCTCAAAAACACGTAAATTAAAAAAATTACAATATTGTAACTTTTGCTGCAAAAATGTAACATTTCAGGAAACGAAACGTAACTTATGACTCAAGGGCCCTGGCAACACTGTAAAAATGCCGGTCCGGAATCCGAATGCAGTGAACGCACCCCACCGGCATTTTGAAAATCCGGCCGCTCCGTCCGCTCCGATTTCGGTCCAGTGAACGCACAGCTTTAAAATCGGTTCAATTATTTCATTTATTTCAGTAATCTTGGTTACAATATGATGCTAGGACTTCCCAGTGAGTGATCAAATGATACTCGTAATGGGAATGACCCGCTGCTTCCTATAAAGTTTTACATTAAGACTACATTTGTGAATGAGGTATACATATCATTAGAAGAAATACAAAACAAAAAAGAACATTTTTTTTATTATTATTTTTTTTTATGGACAAATCACACAGATTGAGCTAGCCCCAAAGTAAGTTCGAGGCTTGTGTTATGGGATACTAACTCAACGATACTATATTTTATAACAAATACATATATAGATACACATCCAAGACCTAGGCCAATCTGAAAAAGATCATTTTCCATCTTAACCTGGCCGGGGATCGAACCCGGTCACTCCGTGTTGCAGGCTGGCGTGTTGACCGCTGCGCCACGGAGATAGTCAATTGAATTCTTAAAATAGGTTCAATTATTTCAGTAATCTTGGTTACAATATGATGCTAGGACTTCCCAGTGAGTAATCAAATGATACTCGTAATGGGAATGACCCGCTGCTTCCTATAAAGTTTTACATTAAGACTACATTTGTGAATGAGGTATACATATCATTAGAAGAAATACAAAACAAACAAGAACATTTTTTTATTTTATTTTTTATTTTTTTACGGCCACGCCAATCTGAAAAAGATCATTTTCCATCTTGACCTGGCCGGGGATCGAACCCGGTCACTCCGTGTAAGTAAAGGTATATATGTGACTGTGTGTGTGTGTGTGTGTGCGTGTGTTCATGCTTGAGTGTGTGCCTGCGTGCGCGTGCGTGTGTATCTATTAATAAAACATTATCTACCAAAATTCGTTGCCTAGGCATACATAGGGACAGACAGACAGCGGGATTTGGACAAGGTTTGGATGTTTAGATGTTAGTTTATCAATCACGGCAAAACGGCTGAACGGATTTTGACGAAATTTTGCCGATGTGAACCCGAAAATACTTTTTTGTCGGGCATTACATAGGCAAAGTTTCGTCCCAAAGAATCGATGTCAACGTGGGCGGAGCCGCAGGCGAAAGCTAGTTTCATATAAATTGGGAAAGTATGATTTTCTTTAAAGAGATTTATCACTTACTGAAATGCAAGACGCTTGATTAGACAGTATCATCATCATCGGGTCTTTTTAGTCTCCACTGCAGGAGCATGACCCTCTGACTGCTCTGGCCAACTATGGCTTCGGTAGTACAGAACAGAGACAGTATCATATTAAACATTAAAAATTCCGGGCCCTCTTTTTTTTTTAACCAAGTTAAGTTCCCAAGTGCCCTTAGGTATAAGGGCACTTGGGTATTTTAGACGAACCTAACGATACTATAACTATCGAAATCCATCCAGTAGTTTAGAAGATACGAAGAAATAAAGAAATTTACAATTATAAGATACGCGCTAAACACAACCCTTCTTGGCAATCCGGTAAAATAGATTCACGAAAAAATTTGATCTAGATATTCAAGACAATCACTTATTTTAATCGACTTCAAAAAAAAGGAGGTTATCAATTCGATTGTTTTTTTATGTTTGTTACCTCAGAACTCCGTCATAAGAACCGATTTTAAAAATTCAGACCTTCAGACTTATATGGATAAGTTATTAAGGTATCCAGCCGGCCTATTGCTAACTCAGTAACCAAAGTTTTGATAGTCACTTCAAAATACATTGCGGGTTTCCTATGATTGACTATTTTTATTAAAGATATATAAAACGTAATGTACTTTGAAATTACTATCATAACGTTGTACACTGAGTTAGCAAATAGGCCGGCTGAAGCAAAACATCACAGCGGAATCATATCGTCATACCTCAACGTCATATCATAAAGCAAGTCTCATTTGGCACACTCGACGTGTCCTGTCCTGTGCCTTATTGAAAAAGTTGGCATAATACAGCTGCGTTGCGATACAGGTTGAATAAAATCCGGAGCTCACATGAAATTGTGAGATGAAACCAGTTATATATGCCGTCTAGATGTGGCTGAGAAAAAGCAGGACAAGCTATTTAAATCTTGGAAAAAGTGAAAAAATGTAATCTTCAAGGTAAATACAAGTGGATATATGCCGTAGATTTAAAAAAAAAATTGCGTCATACTTCTATGATATATGCAAAAGGCGATAAAAAGTTATCCTGTGTCCTTCTTCGACGCCAATGTACGTGCTATTATGATGATCGATTTAGTTTTATCAAAATAAGGTAAGTAGTAGCGAATTTATAATGAGAAATGATATTTGTTTATTTTAAGAGTAAAATTTTAAAAATAATAAAGAGTCCTATCTGCTAATACTCAACAAATTTTTATGACGGTACAAAACATTTCGGATCTAGTTATGTTATTAATCCTTATAAAATATTTATTATATTTTATATTCTAATATCGATCATAAAAGCACAACGTTGGCGTCGCGTCGGTACGGATAAGGACATAGAATTAATGTGTCGCGAATACAATATTTTGTACCAAGTCCATGACTCGGAATGTGTACCTGACATCTATTTCTTAACCTTAAATAGCTTCAAAAATAAAGTTCGCTTGCTAATTTCTTAGTTTCACACAATTAATATATTTATTTATTTTTGTTTCTTTTTCGGCGTCTTTCTTTGCTGTGATCTTTTCAAATTTTCAAATTTATGTTAAATTATACTTTGTTTTAATGTTGTTGTATCATAATATTGTACGTATCTAACCTGTCAAACCAAACTAAATCATAGCTTTTAAATTTTATTGTATTCATATGTTTTATATTCATGTTTTCTTGTTACATATTGTTAAGCATGCTGTGTGTACCCACTTTTGGTCTTACAACCAGCCATTTTATCTTTTTAAGCGGAATTTTAAGAATGTTAAGTTGTAATACTGTTGTGTGCACCAATAAATAAATAAATAAAAAAAAATATATTTACCGCCAAAAGTACGAAAGCAATTAAATAATATTAGTCAGGATAAAAAAAAAAATACTACACGCCCACCTACATGCTTGACGTGGATTTCGGTCTCATAGACTTAGGCTCTGTGTACCCTGCATGGGAAAAAAGACGTGATAGAATGTATATAGAAAAAGAAAGGAATTCATATCCAGCAGTTTCCTTAGATCTGCGGCCATATGAGACAGGCTCCATCACGGTACGTGCGACGGAAAGCCGAAGCGGATCACCATATTCCCGTTATCTGAGAATGTATTGAACGGCTGCAGAATATAACCTCACCTTATGGTTATAAGTGTAATATCAGTAAATGACCGAATTTTGAAGTGTAAACTTTATGCACGTTGGACATTTTTAGAGATGGAAAAAGCCATTGAACTCACGACACTGTTACCGTTACCGACACGTTGTACTAAGTATACTAGCTGTTGCCCGCGACTTCGTCCGCGGTTATTAGTATAGATGAATAATTTTCCCCCGTTTTCAAAACATTTTATATTGATGCTTCGCTCCTATTTCCAAATTGAACCGTACGTCCTGAGATTAGCGCGTTAAGGCGAGGCCTTAAATGTTTGGTACCTTCGCTCGGCAAAGGACTGATCAAGTGCGCGCAAGGGATAGCGCTTGGCGGTTTAGCCCGTGAATGATGAGATAGGAGATAGTCTCGAGTCGCTCAAAGAAAAAAACGTAAGCGCCAAATTCGTTATTTCTATTTTATATAAAATCAGACCGGTTAATTGTATTTTCATATTTACATTTTGATGAATTACTAATAACCTATCTTTTAGTCTAAAAATCATTATTTCATTCGTCGCATTTGAGCTACAATAACAAAAACTCTGCGAAGGAAGACCATTTTTCAAAAAATATTTCTATCGAGAAAATTTTATCAAAACGTGTTTTCATCTTCAATTTTTGGAGATGAAATAGTCAAAAATCATATTACTTAGATTTGAAACTCCTAATTTAAGTATTTTGCGAGATAAATAAGGTTCAGAACGACCTCATTTACAGTGGTATCACCTTAAAACAAACTACTAAATATTACTTATTTAAAAAACTGTTTGAGCCTATGGAGCTATAAGGGGGTTGACTTAACGCTAAGAGCATTCTCCCCCAATCAACCTTAAGAAGAAAAACAGATAAAACTAGGTAATGAAGTGTGATACAAAAATATAAGATACTAGCTTTTGCCCGCGGCTCCACCCGCGTTATTATCGATCCCTCGGGATCAGAAACAGTAGAATTTCCTGGAATTAATTTCCTATGTCCTTCTCCGGGCCTCAAACTACCTACATGCTATTTCATTCAAATTGGTTTCAATGGTTGAAGCGTGAAAAGAAGACAGACAGAATTACTTTCGCATTTATAATATAACTAGCAGTGCCCACAACTTCGTTCGCGTACATTTTATGTTATGTTTGTATGGGGGCTACGTCTTATCATAACTAGAGAAAAAAATAAGTAGCCTATCCTGTGTTCTGTACTTCTAAATGTTTATCTAGCTAGTTTCATAAAATTTAGGCAATTCGCTTAAGAGTTATAGAGTACAAACACATACATACAAAAAAATCAATTTGGTTTCAGTATTATGAATAGAGCTTATAAACACTATATCCCTGAAAACAAAGTAACTTACTCCATGACCAACCCTTACAGATTTATTATTAGTAATATTAGTATATACATGTAAGTATGGATATGGATAGTGAAGTATTTAGTAAGAAAGTAAGCAGCGCTTCGCATCAGTAACGGGCAAGAAACGTCCAAGAAATTTATACCAGGATAACTTTGTAGTTTAATTGGTTTGGGGTTAGACATTATTAATCTGGCTCATTAACAAATCTATTTCGAGATCCGCCATCCGGGCTTTGGGAGAGATGAGATATTCCCCAAATTAATTATCCCTTTTCGGCATTTAGAAGGGAAACTTTTCAAAGCGAAGAATTTTCTGGAATGTGACTTTAAAAACGTAATGTTTTTTTTAACTAATTTGGTCTTTAATTCGGCTGTAAGTATAGCCATGCCATTGTAATAGGAGTTTGATGATTATATAGTTTGTATAGTAAATAAAATGTACTTTCGTACTTAGAATACTTAGAACGATTATTCAAAAGTTTATAGAAAATGTAAGAGGTAAAAATAGTGTTCAAGCTGAGCTGAGACTCCAAACGATAGATCAGAATAGAAAAAAAATCTACTGTATCGATTTTGCAAAGAATAAACGTCAAATAATAATTGCAGTAAAATGCAGGAAATTCTTCATTCCATTATTTAAGATTAATTATGTCACTTAATCCACACTTTATTATAAATGCGAAAGTAACTCTGTCTGTCTTATTTTTACACTTCAGCCATTGAACCAATTTGGTATGGATGTAGTTTGAGGCCCGGGGAAGGACATAGGGAACTTTTCCTTTCAAGAAATTCTACTGTTCTCTAGGGATCGACACAAACGCGTGACGACGGAGCCGCGGGCAAAAGCTAGTTTTAAATAATGGAATGTAGAATTACTAGCGTGTATAACAGAAATAATAAGTAGTGAAAAGGTGTTAGAGATAGTAGAAAAGAAGAGGTAAATATTGAAAACTATGACTAGGAGAGACCTATGTCCAGCAGTGGACTAGTATAGGTTGATGATGATGATGATGATATAATGGAAGAGGAATAATACATGATGCCCTATTTAAAACAATAGTTAAAAGGAAAATAGAAGAAAAACGAGGGATGGAAAACCCAGGAGAAGAATTTTCAGGCAAATCAAAAATAAGTTAAACGTAAAAAGTTTTAAGGAAGTAAAACAATTAGCCGATGAAAGGATAATCTGAAATTACTCCACAGATAAGAGTCAAGCTCTTAAATAGAAACACATTATGACAAAATTAAGATTTTCGTAGTACAATTTTTAAATTATGACGACATAGGTTACCTAAGTCCGTAAAAAACGGAGAAAATATATACGTGTACTACGGGTGTACACTCTACCTATGTTTTGAATTGTCTCTGAAACTAAAAATATTCTAATGAAAATATACTCGTATATTCAGAAAGATTTTATTGAACACTTTCTGAATATAGATACATTTTCATGTTAATATTATTTTTAGTTTAAGAGAAAATTCAAGATGTATGATGAATGAGCTGGAATGTAACTGACTGTACTTTCAAGCTCGTTGATCTTTCCTAGAAAGAGATTATTTATATTTCTCATCTAAATATTAGTGTTTGGGTTTCAGGAAGTTTATTGGGTATCTATCAGGCGTGTTTATCCATAATGTAGTGATGGCAGTGTATAAAATAGACTGACGATTATTCTTAGCAATGCTACTTGTGAACAGATTATAAATAAACACGCGAGACTGCTGTCTGTTCTTTTATACTGTTTATAGAAGCGCAATATCAACTTTTAGTTCACGTGTAAGTATTGCTAAAGACTTGGTTTCTAACATTGCGGTGCCGCACTCCGAGCAAGACAGACCTATATACGTAAATAAGAAAGTTGTTAGGGTTTCTCTTTTACAATATATATGCCTGTACTGTACTGCTCGGAGTGCGGCACCTCAATGGTTGAAACCAAGGAATTAAGGTTGACTTCGAAGTTGAGCGACCGCTGTCGCGGCGAACAGTGGCAGGTCGCGTGCCAATCTAGTGTCGCTTGATTAGAACACGGCGACCGTCGTTGTGCGAACGCTACCAATGGTTAAATTTTGCGAAAGGTAAATAAATAAATATATAGGGACATATCACACAAATTGAGCTAGCCCCACAGTAAGTTGTGAACTTGTGTCATAGGATACTAACTCAATGATGCTATATTTTATAATAGATACTTCACACGGCGCCACGGAGCTCGTCGAGAAGGTATCGCAAAATGAAATCAAAAAATACTACCCGATTGCGATAAGTTTGCCTTTATTTTATTTCATCACTAAAGTGATTTGTTTGTGTTTAAATGTTTATCTACTGAAGCATAAGGAGAGTGAAGCGGGTCGGGGGTCGCCATGACAGCAACCGCTGCCGCCGGTCGCCAAATTCAAAGTCATTCCATACAAATCCATAGTAACCTCTATAGTCGCCGGCCGCCATGACAGGTATCGCGCAACCCTTACCGCTTCCGCTGATCGTTGCCGCGGGCCGCCGCATTTAGATTATCAAACATGGCTGAAATCTTTGGCTGAAATAAAGAGAGGACTGGACTAAGATCAGCAGTGGGCGGAAGATGGACTGGGCTGAGATAATGATGATCCTGTATGGGGATCTTTAAAAGGGCGTGACGTGACCAGTGTTCTGCAGGGAAGGGAGGTCATGTAAATACTACGAAAACGTAAGAAGTGAAAGGGGAGTGGACTTTACTAACACCCGAAAAGAAAACATGAGGAACGTGTGCCTACTTATATGTAGTTTTCAGATAAATACATAATGCAAATTTATGCAAATCAATACAAACCAAAAACAGTTAGCGTTGTTCTACGAAGCGTGATATCTTTAATCTTTCACATGATTTGTAGTGAAAACTAATAAAACGGCCGATAAATATTACATTCAGTTTAGTGGCGTAACTTGCTCTGAAGAGCCCTACGTCGACATTTACCTCGGGCCCTAACTTTTTATTCATCTGGGGCAATATTTTAAAGTTTATTTTATATAAATTCTGGATTTTTTTGCTGTATATCGCTGTGTGTTGTTTTTGGGCTACCTTGTAATGTTGGATAGGGCTCTGAAGCTCACCACGGCGCGTCTAAATATGAAATTGTATGAGTTACAACGCTCTGACGGAAGTGTGGAGATGCACGTCTCGGCACGGACAGCTGCTTAATTTGACGTGCTGTGCATCTCTGCAGAGCAGTGCTGCTCCGTGCGGACGTACTCTAAAATTCCGGTAAGATTGTAGTTAGTCGTGGAAGAGCCACGCTACCGGCAAAATGAATTGCTAGTAGCATGAATGGGTCGGCTCGTCCGGGGAAGTACCACACTCTCACAGAAAATCGACGTCTGAGTCGAAGCTTTGCCGCTTCTATGCTTTGTTCGGTGAGTGAGAGCGCTGGAGGCCCATCCTTCCCCCTCCCCTTCCCATTTTCTCGCCCCAACTTCTTGAAAGGCCAACAACGCACCTGTCACACCCTGGTGTTGCAGTTGTCCATGGGCAGCGGTGATCACTTACCATCAGGTGACTCGCTAGCTCGTTTGCCGTCCTATAACATAAAAAAAAGATAGGAAACATTAAAAAAATATTGCTAAGAACTAAGTTGATATGTGTAGCTCAACAGCTCAACTGCCGGCCGATTTGCTAACTCAGTGACCAACGTTTTGATAGTCACTTCAAAATACATTGCGAGTTTCCTATGATTGACTATTTTTATTAAAGATATATAAAACGCAATGTACTTTGAAATGACTATTAAAACGTTGTACACTGAGTTAGCAAATAGGTCGGCTGGGCTTTGAATTTCCACAACTTCACCACACTTTAGAATATGCCGTTTAGCTATTATACAAGGGCCCCTTAATTTAGGAGGCCCTGTAACATTGACAGTGCAGATACGGTGGTAGGTATGCCCCTGATTCAGTCTCCATAACGATCTCCCACGCTGGAACCGTTGTTCACATAACCCAGTAACGTAACAATGCTTATTGATTAGCAGCTGTTCAGATAAAAAGTTATTGTGAACATGCTTTCTAAAATCAGGTCTCTAGAAAGGTAGATAACTTTATACACCTTTCGCGATTTTCATATCGATCTGTTGTGACCGTCAAAACGAAGGGACTAAGTTACGTATGTTTGTCATACATATATGTCATACAATAAAAGATTAACTAGCTTTGGCTCGCGGCTCCGTTCGCGTCAATGTCGATTCCTCGGGAAAAGTACTTTTTCCCGGGATAAAATGTACCCTATGTCCTTCTCCGTGCCCCACATAATACGTATGCAAAATTTCATAATGATCGGCTCAGCAGTAAAGGCGTGAAAGCGTAACAAATAAGCAAACAAACTCACTTTCGCATTTATAAGTTAGGATACCATGGATCTACTACCTATTTGCTATCTTTGCTTTAGCTACCTCTTCAGCATTTGCTTTTACAAAATCCTTGGTCCCTCCATTATGATGTCAAGATGGAGGGACCAAACAGATAGACTGCTCCTTGGAATGCTCTACCTAGTGCTTTTATCTTAAACCTACCTCAATAATATTATTTTTGATTGACGGTCACGATCTGTTTTGGATCTAAGTCTAAATAGTAATTTAATTAAGATGTATAATATTCGGCACTTGCAATCTATTAGGAACTACGGAAACAGATACTCGCTAGTACATGGAACATAAAAAAAAATTGCAATAGTCAATAATTTTACTGTAACATTTTCCTAAAACATCGATACTACTCTTCTTCTTCTTCACTTTCAGTCACATCGACATCAACGTGGGTATATTATTTTTGTTTTTTTTGACGTGATAACTTTTTATATATCCATGAATGCCGGCTGCACGCACGGTAAAGTGTCACGTTCCGTGTGCAAGTGACAGCGCGGAACAAGCGATAGAGAGGCACGATCGGCCTAAGCGTTTGGCTTGTGACGCATCTAACTCTTCCACCTTTATCACGTAAAATTATCGTCCGTAAACCTACTTCACGGACAACCAATTTTTTTTAGTAAATACGCTATTGTATCTATTAAGAAAGTTTCGCTTTGTTTCGCTATTATTGTTACTTTTGAATGCCTTTGTTTTCGTTTTATGTTGTCTGTGGCTTGTAAGGTAAAAGTAAAATAGATGAGACATTTAAAATTGTTGTTTCGTATAAGACTAGTAGTTCGCTGCGAACGTGGACCTCGCGATTATTTAATTTTCCTTATAATTTCGTGAGATAGCCACTATTTTACTGATTTTGATAAGCATGTTGTCATAGTGCTATTGTTTAGATGACTTCAAAAGCACTCTTTTTATTTTACTCACCACGACTTATTTTAAATTAACATACAATGAACACGATGTCCTTACTTTCTTGTACTAATAGTTAACATTCATTTCTATCCAAACAAATAAACTACCGTACAATGTTAAACCCCTTTTTTATTACTGTTGCAAGAATAGTTGAAATAGTTTTTCCCTTGCAATCCCTAAATGTACGAGTAGAAGTTCATCTAATTAATATGACAAAATCAAAACCAGCTTTAAAAAAACAACATCTGTGAGGCGTTTAGCTCTCGATAGTGCAACGAGTAGCTGAAGAGCTGCGTTGCACTATCGAGCAAAATTTTATAATTTCACTACGGGACAAATAAATGTAACAGTTTCGTCATATCTGGTCATATCTGAAAGACTATGGTTATTAACGGAATCACAACATTGGACATTTTATAAAAATAATTTTCGTACCAAATATTCCACAGGCGTTTTTGACTGTTTGAAAATGTCAATAGGCCTGCGACTTCAAGGAATAGAAATATAAAATGCCAGGTATTCGGGTGACTGAGCATCGGTCGGCTCATTTTTCATTTGGCTTTTGTTTTTGTTTCTCTCGCAGAGTGCTGCACTCCCATACTCCTCTTTCTATGCTTCGGGTTTACCTTCCAAATATGGTTTTCGTACGTTTGGATTCTACATCTGAACTTATCTTTCGCCCACCGTACCCCATTTCTTTGTCTTTATTGTGTCTGTTTTGCGGAATTATTTGTTTCTTCTTACACTACTTTTTTCATTCATTTTTATTGTCTCGTATAGGATAAAAACGGGACCCTATTAATATCGCTCCACTGTCCGTCTGTCTGTTTGTCTGTCTCTCCGTCCGTATCTCACCAGGATGTATCTCATGAACCGTGATAGTTAGACAGCTGAAATTTTCACAGATGATGTATTTCTGTTGCCGCTATAACAGGAAAATAATACTAAAAAATAGAATAACATAAATATTTAAGGAGGCTCCTATACAACAAACGTGATGTTTTTGCTTGTTTTTGCACTATATTGATAACGGCAACAGGTAGACGATTGAAATATTCATAGAATATGTATATATATCCCCTAAAAATAATTAAAAAAATAATAATATTAAAGTGGGGCTCCCATGCATCAGACATAATTTTTTTGCCGTTTTTATAGATAACGGTACGGAAACCTTCGTGCGCGAGTCCAAATTGCACTTGGCCGGTTTTTTTACCACCTTTTATTGTGAAAGGATTGAAACTGAAAAAAGTTGTAAACGGGATGTTCATCATTAAATAGCTCGTCATCTTCAAATCAGATCAGTGATTTTTTATAATTATCTTCCTCTACCATAAAGTTAAGTACAATGCGAAATTGCAGTTAAATTGGTTGTAAATAACTGCTTTAATTTTTGGTTGCAGGCTTAAACCCGAACAAACATATACACACTTAAAATTAAAGATAAATAAAAACTTATTAAAATATCCCTGCGCATTTTTGGACCTCTGTCTCCATCTGTTGGAGAAATTTGGAACTAACAAGAATTTATTATGGAAATTTTCATGGACTGGTATTTTTCTGTTCTAAAGGAACAAAATATTGTAAATTAAAAATAAGAAAGTCACTTGGAATTTAACTTGGAACAGACAGCGAAAGAAATATTTGCAATCATTGAAAAATCAAATTTTCTGGCGTGGCTCGAAGTACACAGAGCATGGATAAAGCAGACTTCAACGAAATACCCGCCACCTAGCGGCGGCTGTGGTTACCTTCAAAATTAAAATTTATTTCAGCGCCATCTTGTAACATATTCAGCCTAAACGTCATTTTCATTTTTCATTTCTGGAAATTCTTTAACATTTATTTAAATATCTCGTAAACGGCTGAACCGATTTTGATGCCCAACGAACTTGAAAATTGTATTTATAAGACCTATATATATTGTAAATTTCATCTTAATTGGAGCATTGGTTCTAAAGTTATCGTGGAACAAACATACATACATACAAAAAATGTCTTTTCGCCCCAACTTGAATTGAAGACCTCGCTCGCTTCGCTCGCTCGGTCAATAATTATTATATTGCTCCTCACACCTGGGCCTTGTTTGTTGTTTTCAAATCTTGTTATTTATAACATCTTTACTTCTGTCCATTTATTTGTGTGCAATACAATGGAAAGACAAAGACTGTATTAACTATTTTTGTTCAAATTTAATTTAACTTTATTACATAATTGTAAAAGGCGTACTTAAAACCAGAGGCTTTGTCTACCAACAGATGGTGCAGAGAAAAAAGCATTTGGAAGTCAGTGTATATTAAAACAAGTTAATAAACGCAATAAATGTTTAATATATATGCGTTCTCCCAGGGCTACGGTCGCGAATCCCAAAGGCTTTGCTAATGATTCTCAGATTCCGAAATCTTTGCGAAGTCGTCAAGTGCCCGATTGATGACAGCTGTATTCAGGCCTGCCGCAGAGTCGCTAAGATGGACAACAGCTCTAAGCGTCCAAGAAACATATTAGTCACTTTATCGTCTCCGCGGCTGAAGGATTCATTGTTGTCTGCCTCTCGTAGATTTAATAAGGCTAACCAGAATGATACTCTAAGCTCTCGTCATCTTGGTATCACATTCGAGAGTAAAAGAATATATGTGGTAGAGCATCTATCTCCCGAATGTAAGCAGCTTCATGCAGCGGCTAGGCGTTTCGCCAAAGAAAATGATTTCAAATTCGTCTGGGTTAAATACGGAAGAGTGTACTTACGTAAAAACGACAACACTAGCGGAATCTATATAAAGGACACAGATACACTACGAAATTTGATTTGATTTAATTTATTTTAAGTTTTTTTTTTTTTTTTTTATATTTTTTTTTTTTTTTTATAAGTTAATCATACCTCTTTAGCAGTTAATATTTCCTTTATGTTAGTTTTTTACCAGAATGTTAACAGAATACGTACCAAGCTAAATGATATTTGTTTAAATGTATTATCGAATAACTATGACATCATCTGCCTCACGGAAACGAATTTAAACAGTAGTGTGCGTGATTCGGAGTTATTTGACTCACGTTATAATGTTTATCGACGCGATCGCTCGTTTATATCTTCGAGTAAAAGTGAGGGTGGGGGAATCTTAGCAATAAAGAAGAATATTAAAGTTTTCCGTCAGTTCTCGTGGGACAGTAATGCCGAAGACTTGTGGATATCAGTTTTGCCTCGTGACTATAATGATAAAATAATAAATATCTGTTTATGTTATTTGCCTCCTGACTTGCCTCGTCAAACACTCGAGTCATTCTTTGATAATCTGTGTAGGGTGGTCCTGAATTCTGATAATCGCGAGAACTTCATATGTATTGGCGACTATAATATACCTGAGATTTCTTGGACTAGGGCAGTTGATTCCCAGCACATGACAAGTAGTCCTTCCCAAAATTGGAAACCATTATTATTGTTCGATACTATGGCTGCATGTCACTTAAAACAGTTTAATAACATACCTAACGCGAATAATCGTTTACTTGATTTAGTGTTATCCACGTTGGATGTTTTAGTGTATGGAGCAGATCCTCTAAGCCGAATGGATAATCATCATCCTGCTTTGGTTGTTGATGTAAATTGTAGTATGGGTGTTCCCTCAGACTACTTGAAACCAAACTCGCGCATGCGTTTCAACTTTCATAAGTGCAATTACAACGACGTGAAAGCCGAGCTTTCGTCTATCGATTGGCACTCATCTCTATCTTCATCTGACATAAACATAGAATTGTGTAACTTTTACGACATTTTGAATAAAATTATAGGTAAACATACCCCATTGTCAAGGAATAGGGACTCGTCACACCCATCATGGTTTAGCCCTGCTTTAATTCGCTGCCTCAAAATGAAGGCCAAATACCACAGGCTTTATAAAAAATTTGCTAATCCTTTGGACTATGATGAATTTTCATATTATAGGACTCTGAGCAAACAATTAATACAATCGTGTTATCAAAAGTATATTGCATCGGTAGAAGATTCTGTGGGAAACAACGATATCAAGGCCTTTTGGAAATTTGTTAATAATAAGAAAGGTGACAATTCTATTCCCTCTACTATGACATATGAGGATACCTCTTCATCCGACCCCTTTGTTATATGTGAATTGTTTTCTAAATATTTTGGCTCAGTATTTGAGGAAGACACGCATGGTCACAGCTTCAACTTCGTTGACAGAAATTGTAATTCCTTCAGCTCTATGAATTTCACAAAAGAGATGGTCCTTAACAAACTAAAATGCTTAGACATAAACAAAGGTCCAGGACCGGATAACATTCCTGCAATTTTTGTCAAAGCTTGTGCGGTGGAGCTATGCGTGCCTTTGCTTATTCTGTTCAGCAAGTCTCTTTTATCTGGTGAGTTCCCAACGTTTTGGAAGGTTGCCCATGTTGTTCCTATCTTCAAGTCTGGTGACAGGACTATGTGCCAGAATTATAGGCAAGTTAGCATATTGTCCTGTTTTGCTAAGATACTTGAAAGTATTGTTTATGACAGTCTTTATAGTCACGTAAAACCGTACCTGCATCCTCATCAGCATGGTTTTTTAGCTCAGAAATCAACTACATCGAACTTACTTGAATACAAAAATTATCTTTGTAATGCCTTCGCTAAGAAATTACAAGTTGACTCAGTCTACACTGACTTCTCAAGAGCATTCGACAAACTGAATCAAAGAGTACTCTGTAGTAAATTGAAGGGCTATGGCATACACGGCAGCTTGTTGCGATGGATTCAGTCTTACTTAAGTCGAAGAAGCCAGCTTGTAGCAGTTAGAGGATATCTTTCTTTACCTGTCAATGTTACATCCGGGGTACCGCAGGGAAGTCATCTTGGTCCGTTGCTCTTTGTTGTTTTTATCAATGATTTAGTGGAAAGGCTTTCATGTCCCTGTTTACTATACGCAGATGACCTCAAAATTTTTACCACCATAGTCAACGACGCGGATACCTCGAAACTGCAGAATGACTTGAATGCTCTCTCTGATTGGTGTCATCAAAATCTTATGTATTTAAATGTCGATAAATGTTTTGTCATAACCTTTACTAGAAAAACCAACATTAACGTAAGTGAGTACATTTTAGAGGATAAAATACTCACTCGTAAATCCGTTGCGAAAGACTTAGGGGTTCTGTTTGACAGCAAGCTTTCTTTTCACAACCACTATGATCACATCGTTGAGCGCTGCTCAGGTTTACTCGGCTTCATATGCAGAATCACTAAGGGATTTAAAAGGACCAATAGCTTTGTGCATCTTTTTAACTCCCTTGTACGCAGTATTCTCGAATACAACTCTTCAATTTGGTCTCCCTATTACCATGTGCACAGCGATAGGATTGAAGGAATTCAGAAACGGTTCATGAAAATCCTTAGTTACAGGCGTGGTATGGGCCGTGCGCTTTCTTCCTATAAGGATCGCTTAGAGTACTTCCATGTGACCGCACTTAGTGTGCGCCGTGATTACATTAATTTGGTACTATTATATAAAATCATACATGGTCTACTTGATTCTCCTATTCTTCTTAGTCTAATTAACTTTAACACGCGCTTTAGGTCTCGAAATCGAAATTATAATGCATTCACCCTACAGGTTTACTCTAACAACACAGCTTATTATAATCCTGTGGTCAGAATGTGTCGCCAATACAATGAAGTCCTAGTCTCTAATAGAGATATAGATATCTATCATTTCTCACTTTGTAAATTTAGGCGGCAAATAATTGCTCATCTTAATATATAGTTATCTAGCTTAGCTTATTCTCACACTATAACTTGTTATTTGTGTCTTAGGTTTAATTTTCTTACCTACTTATTAGAGCGCGCCTTAGCGTATAATTTTATTTTGATTTATCAAATAATTAAGCATTTAGGCATGCCTGTTTTAGGATTATAAACTGGATCGACTCATTTTGTGTATACGTATTGTTTTTGATTTTTGTTTGTAATCTGTTTGGTGTGCTATATAAATAAATAAATAAATAAATTGGCCCTTCAGGCTTGCATACACGTATACGCGGCCCATCAGGCAATATGAGAGATTGCTGTCTTTCCAAGCCTTTCGCTCACAGGCAACGCCCAAAGCCGAGGTCCGTCCCTCCTGCCCTTTGGCGATGTTGTCTATAAAGGTTGAGGGCACTCTGCCCTCGCCTCAAATGCCCGGTGAAGTAGCAAAAGCTCACTTGGAGCTAGCTACTTAGTCATTTAAAAAAAATAACTACGATCGCGTTATTATACGGCTAGATCCTTCGGGAACACTACCTTTTCTGGGATTTAAATGTATCTCCAGACCTTACACTGCCTTCATAATAAATTTCATCAAAATCGGTTCACTGGTTTAAGCGTGAAGAGGAAACAGAAAGTTACTTTTGCTCCTAGAATATTAGTATCGATTGAATATGTCTTCACGCGTGCGTCTTATTTGTTTGTTTATAAATCTTGTTATGTTATTTATTACACCCAGCTTGGACTAGCTATTTCTTTGTGTCGGCCAATACAATAGTCTGAGGCATCTTAGTGAGACAGCGCCCCTATTGACAACATCTGTGTTGGCTTAACCTGTCTGAAAAATGGCGCCATAAACATGGGGTGAAGATAATTGTTTGTAAAGAAATAAAACCATTTGTCGTTGAATTTTAGTCACATCTGTTTGAGCGAATTCTTTTTGATCACATTATTGTTTTAGTGCTGCTACTTTATTACTACTGTATTATGTGTATAATGTATATTATAGATTACAAGGTACATTTAGGCTTTGGCTCGGTACTATCTTTGTCAAATGTTTACCCGTATGGATTTGATTGATAAACAATGCCTATACAAATAACTTTGAGGTACAATAAAGTTTTAAAATAATTATTTAAGTGTTGGCTTACAAATTCATATCTACTTTTAGTTAAGAGTGTACCGCGCGAACGAAGAACGTGAGTTCTGCGCAAGCCATTAGGCTGCGTAAAACCATTAGGCTATTATGTAAAAAAATTAAAATGTCTTTCTTAATTTATTTATATTTATATTTTTATAAAAAAAATTAGAAGTGGACCTGCGGTTTGTAAATATAATTATTTTCATGTAAGAATTATTTGGCCAGAGCAGTGAGAGAACTTGGCCTACACTCTTCACGCTGGCCGGGGACAAGGACGGGTTGGAGAGGTCTCACAGATGTTTAGTTTATAAGTCCTCTGTTTGCTCTGGCCAAGTATGGCTCTAGTAGTACAGAGAGGGTCGTGCGCCTGTAGTAGAGACTTAAAAGACCTGATAATGATGAAGAATTATTGTTTAAGACGTAAAATTTACAAATAAAAATGTTTTCAGATATTCGTAACATATGTAGGTATAGTTTTTAATATTATCATTTCATATGTATCTGTTTCAAATTTCAACAAGGCGGTAATCTTGAGCAAGGATCGACCTAAACTATACAAATAATTTTGTTGTATTTAATTAATCCAGCGAATTGTACTAGTGATTTAAAAATATGTCAAATTCCATAATTTCGTATAGTATTTCGTGTAGTACTTTCTTAAGTCATATGTAGAGGTATAACTTTGATACTTATTCAATGTAATGCACATGTAATGTGTTACGTAAAGTTAAAAATTTCGATATTATTTGCAAATTACCTTGTTTAAGTACTTCGTCTGTCTTATGCAATAAAATTTATACTCCTTAAACTTGTATTATCACCAGTTTTTAACACATGTTTCGAAAGAAATCCTTGCAATTGCAATGGCTAGCCCCGTGGCGCAGCGGTCAACATGCCAGCCTGCGACACGTGAGTGCCCGGGTTCGATCCCCGGCCAGGTCAAGATGGAAAATGATCTTTTTCAGATTTGCCTGTGTATTGGATGTGTATCTATTTATGTATTTGTTATAAAAATATATATCGTTGAGTTAGTAATTAGTATCCCATAACACAAGTCTCGAACTTACTTTGGGGCTAGCTCAATCTGTGTGATTTGTCCGTATATATATTTATTTATTTGATTGGCATACAGCATACAAGTAACTTGTACTGTACGTAATATTATGTGGTCATAAAGCAAGAACTGACTGTTGTTGGTAAGAAGTATTGAGGCGTTCTGATTTAGTTCAGTGGCGCAATAAATATGGGGTGACAATTTGTAATATATATCCTTGCTAATTATAAATGCGTAAGTGAGTTTGTTTATTACGCTTTCACGCCGTTTCTACTGAACCGATCATCATGAAATTTTACATACAAGTTCTCTGGAGTACCGGGCTAGCTCAATCTGTGTGATTTGTCCGTATATATTTATATTTATTTATAGTACGGAGAAGGACAAAGGCTACCTTTTATTTTGAGAAAAAGTACTATTCCCGAGCGATCCACATTGACGCAGGCGGAGCCGCGGGCAAAAGCTAGCAATATTGTAAGCAATATTGTCGGGCTTGTAGTTACATGTGTCTACTTATTATTGACAACTGCAACACCCGGGTGTGACAAGAACGTTGCCGGCCTTTCAAGAAAACTAAATATAATTTTGGTATTCTTAAATAATTATTATATTTTGGTATTCTTAAATAATAATGTTAAACAGAAGGCAGCACTCCTGGATACGTCACACATAGTCAGCAGGTTTCTTTAACGTAGCTTCAGCCTTGCCCCGCTGCGAGCCGCGAGCTAGGTTTAGATTTTTACAGTGTTGATATTTTTATATTTTACTTTTTATATAAATATAGTAAAAACCTAGACTTAAGATTTAAATTAAATAAAGAAAATAATAATAGGTACTTAAATATAATAAAAACAAATCACACAGATTGAGTTAGACTCAGTTGTGAACACACGTTCACAACTGAGTATGGGCCACTAACTCAACTCAACGATATATATATTTAACTAGCTTTCATCCGCAGCTTCGCTCGCGTCAATGTCGATCCCTCGGGAACAGTACTTTTTTCGGGATGAAAGGTAGCCTATGTTTGTATATATACTTCTCCATACTCCAGAGAACTTGTATTAAAAAAAAATCATGATGATCGGTTCAGTAGTTAGGGCGTGAAAGCGTAACAAACAAACTGGCTTTGGCATTTATAATATTAGTATGGAAGTATGAATAATGGATAATTATATAGATAAACGTGGACTTAAGGTGTCATTAGCCACAGACTCTGTCTGCCCCGTAAGGTATAAAGACGTGATAATATTTATGTAATGTATGTATGTATAAAGATGCAAGACCCAGGCCAATCTAATAAGGTTCTTTATTCATATGAACCTGGCCGATCGAACCCGTGACCCTACGAGGCACTTGTGATTGTTTATGTGGTAGTACCACATAAACATACAAACGTGTTTTTACCCATTACCCGTGCCATTACTTAAACATAATACTGCTATGATCACAAATTATGTAAATATTTATACAAGTTCGCGTATGACTGTATGTCAATTGCCACTTTAAATATTGATTCCGGGTCAAGGAGAAAATTCTTGCAAATCAAGTGTTAAACTGTCAGTACAAACGTGTAAGTCAGGAAATTTTTATTACATAATCCTAACTCCTAACTAATATTATAAATGCGAAAGTGAGTTTGTTTGTTTGTTTGTTACGCTTTCACGCCGTAGCTACTGAACCGATCATCATGAAATTTTGCACCCAAGTTCTCTGGAGTACGGAGAAGGACATAGGTTACGTTTTATCTCGGGAAAAAGTGATGTTCCCGAGGGATCGACATTAATGCGGGTGGAGCCGTGGGCGAAAGCTAGTAAATAATATAATAATAAATAAATAAATATATACGGACAAATCACACAGATTGAGTTAGCCCCAAAGTAAGTTCGAGACTTGTGTTATGGGATACTGACTCAATGATACTATGTTATATAACAAATACATATATAGGTAAGATTAACATCCAAGACCCAGGCCAATCTGAAAAAGATCATTTTCTATCTTGACCTGACAGGGGATCGAACCCGGGCACCCTCGTGTCGCAGGCGGGCGTGTTAACCACTGCGCCACGGAGCTGTCAAAGACATTCAACATCATAGATTAAAAAAAAATAGCGTCTCCATATTAAATGTCTTTGAACACAAGGCAATTAAAGAGCCCGGCCCATTCATGCTACTAGCAAAAGCGAAATTGGCCTTCTTCTCAGCATATTTGCGTCCACTGCTGAACATATGCCTCTTGGTGGGACTACCACTCTGATCGTGATGCGGCGATCCTGGTCCAGGCGACACCATCTGGCTGCTCTACTATCTGTGGTAGTTCTACCACAACTAAAAAGATCTTAAGTCAATAAATATATACGGACAAATCACACAGATTGAGCTAGCCCCAAAGTAAGTTCAAGACTTGTGAGAGTTGTGACAAGACAACACAAGTCTTTTATAATAAATACATATATAGATTTTATATAAGTATTTTATAATAAATACATATATAGATACACATCCAAGACCCAGGCCAGTCTGAAAAAGTTCATTTTCCATCTTGACCTGACCGGGGATCGAACCCGGGCACCCTCGTGCCGCAGGCTGGCGTGTTGACCGCTGCGCCACGGATCTAGCCAATGTAATAAGGTCTAAAATATTATACAATGTTATACCTATTAATGGTCGTGACTGTACTTGAATTTCTTTATCCTACCATTACCTGTACGTACAGTTTGATAGATAAATGCACCGGTTCAATTTATGATCTGACAATGACAATAACCTGCTGAATAACATGACGCGGCACGTGGGCCCGCATGCGTCGCTTACATAAACATACAGACCGCAAACACTCCGTATAAGCATAAATAACATATAAGTATCAATTTATTACAACTACTTTACTACTTTTAGCAACTAGCTTTACTTCAAATAGCTTTCGCCCGCAGCTTGGCTGAAATGAAAATGATGAACGCCGGGATGAAAGGTAGCATATATCGTTCTCCGTACTCCAGAGAACTTGTATGCAAAATTTCATGATGATCGGTTTAGTAGTTATATCGTGAAAGCGTAACAAACAAACTCACTTTCGCATATATAATATTAAGGGTAAGGATGAGCACCTGTATATAATAACAAGTACCTGTACGTTTGTACTGTACAGTTATTGAATTAAAGGGTTTTTAGGGTTCCGTACCCAAAGGGTTAAAACGGGACCCTATTAAAATTATACTTATTTTTACTATGATTGTTCAAACTGAAAATCCGGCGCGTTGATGTCTTTTTTAAAGACGCTGTTTTTTCTTTTATATAAATACGAAAGTACCTCATTCTGTCTGTTACCTTTTCACGACTTAACAAATTTTAATGCATTTTTTATATATAGAGATATTAAAGGTTTATATGAATGCTATTGTATAATAAATAATAAATAAATATATACGGACAAATCACACAGATTGAGCTAGCCCCAAAGTAAGTTCAAGACTTGTGTTATGGGATACTAACTCAACGATACTATATTTTATAACAAATACATATATAGATAAACATCCAAGACCCAGGCCAATCTGAAAAAGATCATTTTCCATCTTGACCTGGCCGGGGATCGAACCCGGTCACTTCGTGTCGCAGGCAGGCGTGTTGACCGCTGCGCCACGGAGCTAGTCTAATAATCTAATAGTAATAATAGTATAATCTATCTATCTAACTAGACTTAGGAAAGATTTGTATGTTTGTGTCTATACACATGTGTTTGGATGTGTTTAAATTCAAAAACAGTTGGACCGATTTTCAAATACTTTTCCCAATAGAAAACATTTCTTTTTTATTTGTTTAAAATACTTTATTGTACCTTAAAAGTTACAATAGGAGACTTAATGCTAAAAGCATTCTCTTCGAGTCAACCGTTTTAATTTTAATTATCAGCAGGTGACATAGGCTATATATTTATTCGACAATAATGGAGTGGTTCGCCATTGCCTTCTCCATTACACATACTATTGAATATTTTACGAGTGTGCAGAATGCCTACTATGTTTTTCTTCACTGAATATATTGAATAGGTTTTGATAAATATTTCTAAAGCTGACCGCCGCGGCGCGTCTTCAAAAGCACGAGCAAAAGTCCCGCTAGCCGTGTCTGACGTCACGCTAATCGATTCCACTCATGTGAACTCGGCTACATTCGATTGGAGTGCTCGAGATCGGGACCCACTAGAGCTCTCTACACACCGAAGCTGCCGACATGGCAGCCTATACTAGCGGACGCAAGTCTCCTACAGGATTGTATGAAAATGAGTCCGCCGGCTAGGGTCTTGAGGAGGTTTTTAAAAAAAAATGCGGCAGGTGAAGCGGGCGCCCACAAAAAATAAATTACAGCTGTGTGTTTCGATTTGCATCCCCGGTTTTCCCAAAAGTGCGGCAATGGTGGCGGCTCTGTCCGGCATTTGTACATAAATGTCCGGCCAAACTGGATGGCGGGTCTATCCAGCTTTTAGGTTTGACGACCTGACAACCCTACGGCCGGCAGCTTCGGTGTGTAGACAGCGTAACATAGTTATTCTCACAGGTTATTTACTCGTATCTCGAACATGTGTGTGCATAATCACGTTATATTACCATACTGCCGTAGCTGAGTCATGTCTGTTTTATAACAAGCATATTTGAAAAATGAGGCTGTGATATACCTACGGACGGACAGATAGACAGACATGACGAATCTATATGGGTTCATTTTTTTGACAATCGGCGTTACCTAATTAAAAACTACATTTTCTCTTCATTTTGTTACGACTACGGGTTCTAACGTTACAGACTGAACTAGTCAGCGGTTCTAACTAAATAAACGTGAGCAAAACTGTGTTTTATATTGCATTTTATTTAGTTAAGTACATGGTTTAAATTATTACACTGAGTTTTACCCATACACTTTTTTGACAAGAGTGTATATTGAGTTTTTATTTGGTTAGAACAAAATGAAGAGTAATCGTGGTTTTTAGGGTTTCGCCGAATCGGCCGTTTAAGTATTACGTAAGCATTATATCAGCTATTTTAACCCCCTCCTCCCCCTTGGCAGCAAAAGTAAGAGAAGACCTTCCCCCTCCCCTCAACTATACGTAAACATTGGCATCATTTTCACAAAATATAAATTTCTTTATTTTGCTAAATGTTGCTGACGTCATCACTATGCAAATCCCCCCGCCCACCATGTCAGCAAAAATAAGCCTAGCCCCCCCACCCATTTGCTGCTTACGTAAAATTTGAATGACAAGAAATGGACCCTTATAGATTCACGATAGATAGGCGACCCTTACAGATAAAGGGCGCGTCAATGAAACAAGATGGCTAGCTCAAGACTGGTATATTGTAGATCAATTTAGACCTACCTACATTGAATATATACATCTATATATATGTTTAATGTAAGTAGGTAACTGGTAACTGAACATATACATCTATGTAGGTATGTAGGTAGGTAAACTTATTAAAAATATAAAATAAAGTAATCATTAAAAAAGAAAGGTTTTTTGTAATGTGATTTGTTTGGCATTAGGTTTATCTTGCCTTTCTGTACTCATTATAATTATACAGTGCATTAAGATGCCATTAAGTATCGGAAGCCTTTAGAATAACTTGTTCTTTGAAATTTACCGGTTACAATCGTTATGTAAATATTGCGAAATCTGTAATGACATAAGACTAATTTTGTACACTTAATATTCATAAGTTTGGTATTTTTATCTTAGGTACAATTGTTTGGATCTTCAGCGTGTCTCATTGAGATGGTTTAGTGGGAAGATATAAATAAATATAAATATATACAGACAAATCACACAGATTGAGCTAGCCCCAAAGTAAGTTCGAGACTTGTGTTATGGGATACTAACTCAACGATACTATATTATATAACAAATACATATATAGATACACATCCAAGACCCAGGCCAATCTGAAAAAGATCATTTTCCATCTTGACCTGGCCGGGGATCGAACCCGGTCACTCCGTGTCGCAGGCAGGCGTGTTGACCGGTGCGCCACGGAGCTAGTCTAGATATGTTGTATCTATCTATACGACGAGAAAGAAAAAAATTAAAAATTACATAATCTCGAAACCGGCGAGCATGCATGAAAAGAGTGATGGATGTAGATGAAGCAAAAGTGTTTGTAAGGATCATCCATGGTAAAGAGGCGAGATAATATGTATGTAAGTAAAAACCGGCCAAGTACGAGTCGGACTCGCGCATGAAGGGTTCCATACCGTTATCTATAAAAACGGCAAAAAATCATGTCTGTTGTATGGTAGCCCCCCTTTAATATTAATTTTATTTTTCTTTAATAATTTATTTTTAAAGTAAATATATAACTAAATATTATGTGAATATTCCAAGCGTCTACCTGCTGCCGTTATCAAAAACAAACAAAAAAAATCAACAAGACGGACAGACAGACAGACGGACAATGGATGGACTCTTATACTAAATAAGGTAAAACAATCGTGTTTAGGGCTTTTAGGTTCATTTGATGTGTCTTGGAAAACACTTGACAGTGGGGATTCGTTTATAATAAAAGTATAATTTTTGCAAAAAAAAGCTAGTTTTTCATTTGTCTTCCAGACTTGTCTGGGAGAAAAGAAAAAACGTAGAATCTGCCAGCTGCTACTCTTCCCGCGCAGATCGTAAAAGCCGATCGAGGGATTGGGCTAAAATCTGCGGAATTATGTCAATAGGTGATGCGGCTAGCGACCCATCACTATTTTAATTCCGTTTTCTATCTACACGCCCCCCAATATGCTAAATGTAGCCATAAGGTCTTATGAACCTAGGCTCTGTCTACCCCTCAAGGGAAAAACACGTGATACTATGTATGTATGTATGTATTTTTCATTCTATTTTTTTAACTAATTCATACATATCCATAGGTACAGTCGGCAACAGAGATACCTTGCCAGGCCCTGTATCTATATCTTGTATTTTCTTTTAAAACTATATATAATAATAACATAAAAAAATATATACACAAAGATTTTAATAAAGCCTTTCTTAATATAAATTTTCAAGTTTATATTTTTTATAGTTTAAGAGAAAATTCAAGATATAGATACAGGGCCTGGCAAGGTATTTCTGTCGCTGACTGTACATGATATTATAAATGTGAAATTAACTCTGTCTGAAGACCCAGGAAGATGTGTTACCTAAGCAACGCTCCGGTAGCTCCCCGTTCTAAGGGTGTAAGTTGACACAGGTCACGTGCAAAAACTGCATACATCGTGTTGCAATCATATTCATATCGCGTGGCTAAGCGCGTTTTATAAAAATAATAATTAAAAGGAAATCGATAATGCTACGTGGTTTTATTTCCGCCTAGTTTAAAACCAGTTTGAAAGACATGGAATCTTATTTAAACATTTTTTATTTTGCAAATAAAACACGTTTGTGACAAGTTTTCGACTTTTATTAACGAATCCACACTGTAAAGTGCTTTCCAAGACAAATCAAATGAGCCCAAACACGATTCATCATCATCAGGTCCTTTTAAGTCTCCACTACAGGAGCACGACCCTCTCTGTACTACTAGGGCCATACTTGGCCAGAGCAGCCAGAGGACTTGGCCTACACTCTCCACGCTGGCCAGACAGGTTGGAGAGGTCTCTTAGATGTTTATAAGCTTTGTTTAGCTTGTATTTCCTAAGTCGCTTCTACGACATCCACGGAAAGACTTGGAGTGGTCCTATTCTACTCTGCCGGATACCACACGGCTATAATCAAATCTATCCTCTGTATAATATTAGTGTAAATATGATCGCGCTTTTAACTGTGCTGTAACATTTGTGATACACTTTCGATAACCATAGCCGGTTATTATTTTGGTAATATATTTGGCGAGCTCCGTGGCGCAGTGGTTAACACGCCAGCCTGCGACACGAGGGTGCCCGGGTTCGATCCCCGGTCAGGTCATGGTGTAAAACGATCTTTTTCAGATTGACGTGGGTCTTGGATGTTGGAAACACGATTGGTGTACCTTGTTTAGTTTAAGAGTTCCCATGGCCACCTTCCGACTCGATTCATCGGACCAGCGCGACGATACCATAGTATTCTATTGTCATCCAAGTTACACATGCATGCAAAATTTCAGCTCAATCGGTAACCGTTTGATTGGATTGACAGACAAACATCGGGACAGGTGAATCTAAATAAAAGCTTGTAAAAATAGCATAGACTTACTTTAGCTTTTGAAGCTGACGCAGCTTAACTACCGCCATCTAGCAATGACAGCAGGGACCAACGGCTTAACGTGCCTTACTAAGAACGAAGGAGCTCATTTTGTGCCACTTCACCATCAATTGGTCACCCATCCCAGTAGGAACCACGTCGGGGGTTGCTGTTCAAGCCTAAGCGCTAATTATGATCTAATAATTAAAATAGACAAGTACAGTCCTGGTATAAATGGGTATCTCTTGGATAGGCATGTAACATCCTCGTCTTCATCGTCACTTACCATCAGGTGAGATGGGAGAGAAATGCCTAATCCAACATTTGGTAAAAAAAATATATATATAATATATCAATCTGAAAAAGATAATTTTCCATCTTGACCTTACCGGGGATCGAACCCGGGGACCTTCGGTGTGACAACTTGACATGATGACCACTAGGCCACTAAGGTCGTCAAGATGCGGTAGTTCCCCGTAGATTAACAAGGGTGCAAAGTACTAGTGTAGGTCACGTGATGCAAAAAATTGCATTCATTGTGTTGCAACGGCCATATTGCATATCGCATGGCTAAGCTTATTTTATAAACACTTATATAAACATTACAATTAAAAGGAAATTGATAGATAACGCTGCGCTGGGTTATTCTTTCTGGCTGGTCTTTAACCTATTTTGCAGACTTACTATTTGAAATATTCCTTAAAATTAAACAAGCTTCAAAATAAATAATGTGTCGGGTTTGTTCCGTGTTAGCCCGTGTTAGTCGGGTTAGCCGTGTGGTATCCGGCAGAGTAGAATAGGACCACTCTAAGTCTTCCCGTGGATGTCGTAGAAGGCGACTTAGGAAATACAAGCTAAACAAAACTTATAAACATCTACCTTGAGACCTCTCCAACCCGCCTGGCCAGCGTGGAGAGTGTAGGCCAAGTCCTCTGGCTGCTCTGGCCAAGTATGGCCCTAGTAGTACAGAGAGGGTCGTGCTCCTGTAGTGAAGACCATAAAGGACCTGATGAAGCGGGTTTGTTCGAACACTTATTATATAATATTATATTGAATAAAATGATGTGTAAAATGTCATAATTAATCTATACATATAATAAAACAGTAAAAATATTTTGTCTGCAGAATAATAGAAAGCAAAAAAAAATTTTTTGAATTTTTTGTCTGTCTGTCTGTATGTATGATCACGTTAATCTCCGAAAGTAGTGAACTGATTTACTTAAAACTGTCACCAATTGCTTTGTTTTAACTCAGTTTAACATTTAAAGTTTGTTTCATCAAAATCGGTTCATAAAAAAAAAGTTATCGTCATTTAAATGAACTCAAGGCATGAGTTTGTCTGTAAATATATAGCAATCTTATAAGTTACACATACTTCTTTCTTCTTTTCAAGTCAAAATGGTTATCTTAAACAATTTTTGACCAGTAGGTGGCCACAGCGACTCCTTTGTCGTTTGCATTATTAAGATCTTTAATTGTGCAGGTGGAAGGACAATCGCAATGGATATTGTTAGAGAAACCCCACTTAGTCCGGCTTTCTTGGCATCTACCCACACCAGCTCGGGGTCTGTTGAGAGATTTCCAAACCACCCAGGGGATATCGTTTCCTGGTGGCAGTTGCTCTGCAGGTGGAAGTTCGGATGGCGTGGGCGGGTATTTGCTTTTCCATAGTGCCAGTCGCGCTTTTGGAGCTTCTATATGATGTGGGTTGTGTAGTTACATAGGAAATATAAAATGCACAGTTAATCCATCATCATTATACGACAGCATTATATCTATGAAGATATAAATATATAAGTCAAAATCGATTTGATAACATCTTGGTTTTGTTGCAAATAACATGACAACTATTGAGATGTTTTCAAATGAGGCCTAATACAGGTATATGTTTCGCCGTACGGCGTTGTACGGAAAGCCCATTCAGTGGGCTCGCAAGGCTAAATACCTTGGAGTAATACTCGATAACATGATGACCTTCGGCCTCCACATCACCAAGTCCGTAACCATGCCGCCTTTAATTTAGGCCGTCTCCACCCCATGATAGGCAGTGCTAAGATCTCACTTAGAAATAAGTTGACACTCTATAAGCTTTGAATCCGTCCCATCATATCCTACGCCGACGCAGTCTCCCATATCGCGCCCTTCCACATCGATCGTCTGCAACGCTTGCAGAACCGTTTCGACACCCAAGCCACTAATAAAAAAATCCACCATGGTTCTTGCGCATGACACACTTATACCGTGACTTAGACCTCCCATCTAGCCGCGGCTATCTCAAAAACGCCTACAAGCGTTACTTTGAGAAAGCCGCACGCCAGCCTAACCCGTTGGTAGTGCAAGCTGCTAACTACTCCCCAACCTACATGATACGACCTTACGTCGTAGACGTTCTAGGAGGATCCGATGATCCAATTGACATCGCACAGGCCCGCCCAGACCCCTCTCCAGCTCTAAATAGCCAGAGGAATCTCACTATCCGACCCCGTCGCACTCGCCACCGGAATAGAGTGCATAGAATAGGATTAGCTCTGATTATTGGGTACCGCCTGGCGGTCCCAGGTGACTTGCACTCAGGATAGGCCGTTCTGGCAACGTAGCTTTCGGCCCATAAGACAAAATATGAGAGTTGCTGCTCTCCAAAGGATTTTGCCATAGATTCTCAGATTGGCCCTTCAGGCTATACATGCACGTAATCGCGGCCCATCAGGCAATATGAGAGTTAACTGTCTCTCCAAGCCTTACGCATACGGGCAACGCCCTAAACCAAGGTCCGTCCCTCCCGGGGGCCCTTTGGTAATGTTGTCTAAAAAATTTGAGGGCACTCTGCCCTCACCTCAAAAATTTCTTTAAACTTAGATAATTTTGATTTTGTTTACTTAAAATTAATGCACTCAATTTCCTGTAGCAGTTTGCTTCGCCATGACCATCAATAAGTCGCAAGGTCAAACTTTAAAAGCCGCTGGAGTGGATTTAAGATACCTATAACTATTTTTCCCACTGGCAACTTTTCGTGGCTTGCTTTTTTTTATTAACCCCTGAAGATAAAGCTAATAATGTCATATATAAAGAAAGTTTTGAGTTTACACTACTTTAAAGAATTGCTTTATTGACCAGAAATATTTTATTCGATAAGGAGACTAATATAATTTATGTAAGTATTTCATATATAAATATAATTCGTATATTGATTTATAACACATAATTACACATTCAACTCGAAATTTACGCGGACGAAGTCGCGGGCAACAGCTAGTTTAATAATAATTACATTTTACACATGATACTTAAAAATAATTTTGACGAATGTTTTATGAATATTATCAGGTTTTTATTTTAAAATTCCTTGATTTAAATATATTAGGTATAAATAATAAAATTTTGCATGCGGGAAATCATCAGCGTGTCGGTGGGCGTAAAGGTGGAAAACGGAATCAAAATAGTGATGGGTTGCTTGCCGCATCGCCTATTATCATGATTCTTGTGATTTTAGCCCATTCCCTTGACCGGCTTCTACGATCTGCGCGGGAAGAGAAGCAGCTCACACATTCTACGTTTTTTCTTTTCTCCCAGACCAGCATGGAAGTGTTACAATTTCTTTTTGTTTTATTTCAAAACAGAAATAAAAAAACAGTGTTCAAACACTTTATCCGGAATTCCGGGTACCGGTAAACTCCCTGGTTATAACATCATTATGATACTTAGTGATTGACAAATTACTAGCTTTCGCCCGCGGCTCCGCCCGCGTCAATGTCGATCCCTCGGGAATAGTACTTTTTCCCGGGATGAAAGGTAGGGTAAGGTTCCCGGGATGAAAGGTAGGTAGGTCCTTCTCCGTACTCCAGAGAACTTGTATGCAAAATTTCATGATGATCGGTTCAGTAGTTACGGCGTGAAAGCGTTACAAACAAACAAACTCACTTTCACATTTATAATATTAGTAAGGATTTAGATTTTAGATATAAGTGTAAGAAGAAAGAGAAAATATGTTTAGCTAGCATAGTGGCGCAGAAATTAGCTGTGACGTAAGCTGCTTGCGTCACAGCTAATTTCTGCTTACGGTAAGCAGTCTCGGCAAATCAAATTTCTCCAAGTTTCCTCGTAATGACACACAATACAACAGGTAGTAAGCGTGCCAATCCGTACATTATTGTTCTGCTCCAATAGCAAACTGGTGGAAAGTCTAGCAAAAACATAATGGCGTATTATAAAGAAAGATGGTAGCACGGGTCTGTCCATCAGTTATACTATCAGTTATACAATATGACAGAATGGACGAAAAAAGTATTGTTGTTTGTACTGCTTAAAATAACTTAATGGTTTTTGTGAGTCCCCATTCCCCATTTGGATCCACCAGTGGAATTACCAGCACTCTCTTTTACTATTCCTAAATTTAGGGGTTTAAACGCGACTACAAAATTCTATTTCTTTCGAATCTCCCGAATAAAAAAGAATTACAATTAGGTATTTTCACATTGAGAAATGGCCTCATAACAAAGTTGTTATGAGATTTCTTAAGATATTTTTTTTTTTATATTTAAACTTTCAAATGGCTAGCCCAAACAATTTTAACCTTCTGCTTAACGTACCAACGTACTAATGTCCAGCAATGGACGAGTGTAGGTTGATGATGATGATGTCTGGGTGGCCTCCATGACGAGGGGACATATACTCATAATACTCCGTTTTGGCGTCACAACAGTCGGACCAAAATAGTAAAATCAGTACACTGCAGCAATAAAACGCTAAATATATCTAATTTTCTCACATTAAGCTCGAGAATGAGCCATTTCTTCCTAAATTGCCGTAATCACATACCCATAAAGGCCCGCATAGCCTTTTTTGCGATAACAATACGTGGACGTAAGCAATTCAGCAACTTACATTGTAAACTAGCGGCTGCTTGCGACTTTACTCGCAATTTAAATGTTTTATAGATTTCCACCTAGACGCCCACTTAAACGTGGCCTTAAGGTTTTAAAGACCTAGGCTCTGTCTACTCCGCAAGGGAAATAGACGTGATAGTATGTATGTTATAGATTTTCTCCAAATATTCCTTTACCATATTTTTTTTTTTACAAATTATTAAAGTAGGTATTTGTCTCCCATCTCTCTTGATGGTAACTGACGATGAAGACGAGGATGTTACATGCCTATTCAATCAAGAGATACCCATATACATACTAGTCACCCGCTCCGGCTTCGCACGGGTACAAATCCATATGGGTCAGTAAATTATACATTTAAACCTTCCTCTTGAATCACTCTATCTGTTACAAAACCGTTGAACAGTTTAAAAGATCGGAGCGAACAGACAGCGAAAGCGACTTCAGTCAATTTACAGAATTGTTTTGGAGCTTAGTCGAAAACTCTAAGCAAATAAACAAACGTGTCAAACTATAGAGTATGATATTGTTGAGAATTTTTATAAAACACATGCCTAAATTTTTGCTTTTGACTAAGTCGGAGGGGGGATATAGGTACTACCTTTCTCCCCCCGCTTCAGCTTTGTCAAAAGAAGGCTAGGGTTTGGTTTTAAAAAATCTCTTACTTCTTTGTAGTACTTACACATTCAGTTAATTTGTAATTGTGTTCCATTGTTTCCTCTGTGTAATATCGTATCGACATGTATTATCATTAAAATATTTTGTATTCTTGCCATATGTTCCTTGGCCAGGTGTAGTGACCACGCTTCTTACTGCCAGTGCAACGGACCGTTGAGGTTGTGGGGTGACCATGCTTTCAGATAGGTTAATGGGAACATTTCACTTCAATTACTTATACTATAATTCGAAACTCCAGAATAACAGTCAAGTGGAAATTATTAGGTATGGAAGTAAGGTGGCATGTTCTTTTTGGTCGTCCAACTTAGGAATGCCCATCCATGTGTCTAACTAGAAATAAACACTGGATTGAGATAATCTGTTTAAAACTTCAGGATATAATAATTTTGTATATTATACACTACCTACTTCCAGTGAAGAAAAACATCTGATGGATCGGCATCCTGCACTTGTGGTTTTTTCATATGTGGGTGAAATTGAGAACGTTGATAATAAATTTTCTACCAAAAAAAGCCATTTTGTGATTTTCCTTCAATACATTGACACCGCAAGAGCCTATCTCTTAAATAAAGAATCGAATAACAGAAAAATTCAAATACTTTACGTGGTGGTTTGAGGAAACTATTTTCCCATATCTGTCCTACAAATGCCCTATTTTATATTCACTATGTCTTATAATAACCAGACTTGCATCACGTCGCGGCTCGCGACTGCAGTCTTCTCGTAAGTATAATAACAGCGTTTTGAGTTGATTTTAAAAAATTAGTTCATAATATCCCCAATAATTTTAGTCGTGGTAGAGCCACGCTACCGGCAAAATGAGTTGCTAGTAGCCTGAATAGGCCGGCTCGTCCGGGGAAGTACCACACTCTCACAGAAAATCGACGTCTGAGTAGAAGCTTTACCACTTCTATACTTCGTTCGGTGAGTGAGAGAGCCGGAGGCCCATCTTTCCCTCTCCCCTCCCCATTTCCTTCCCTCAACTCCTTGAAAGGTCGACAACGCACCTGTCACACCCTGGTGTTGCAGTTGTCCTTGGGCAGCGGTGATCACTTACCATCAGGTGACACGCTTGCTCGTTTGCCGTCCTATATCATAAAAAACACCCTCTCCATCCATTTACTTGACGTTCTATACTGCTCTTTTCTATTATTACTCTCCTTTACTCTCCTGGTTTTGTACTTTGGAACGCCCTTCATAACAACATAATTTCAATAACCTTACTAAATTAGTTATTTAATCCTTGATAATTTCTGTTTACCGCCCTTAACAAAAACTAAGTAGCTAGTTATATTTAGACGTGAAAACGTCTTATAAATCGATGAACGCCGACTGCACGCACAAAAAGTGTCACGTTCCGTGTGCAAGCGAGAACGCAGAACAAGCGATAGAGAGGCACGATTGGTCTAAGCGTTCGGCTTGTGACGCATCTAGATACTCGTATCTCTTCTACCGTTATCACGTTAAATTATCGTCCGTAAACCGACTTTACAGACAACCATCTTTTTATAATAATAATTATAATAATTCTTTATTTCAGACAACCAAGTCCATATAATTTCTATCTATCTATAATTTAAGAACTGTGTTCTTATAAGTTACGTTATTAAATTAAATTAAATTTTATATACCACGTTAGCTCTTCCCGTGTGGTCACCCTGTCCTATAATAACCAGACTTGCATCACGTCACGGCCCGCGACCACAATATGATCGCCACCACTGACAGCTGGTTTAATGACGGCGTTTCATCTTCTTATTGGCCAAGAGTGGCGAAACAATATGTAAGAGTTTCTATTTGGTCTATTTCTTGCGAATTTAAGTTGGAATGATATTTTATTATCTTTTGTTTAGTTTCACCTGTTACGATTTTTCTCTGAAATCAAATCTTGCGAGTTAATTTTCATCCATTTTGATACTAATAGGGACAGTAACTTATACATACCTATAAACGTTCCTTTTTAATCACTATCTATTGCAGAAAACTCCATTAACATCCGTTGAGTAGAAAGCGATTTTATATGTACTTAAAGTAAAGAATATAAAAGAAGTAGGTACCTTTGTAATGTATAAAATTAATGTTCAACGAATAAGAAACCATTAGACATACAACAGACTCAATAATTTGTCTCAGTATTTGTTAACTAAGAATCAATAATTGAAAATTCAAATTGTTAGAAGCATAGGAGGAGAGAGAGAGAGAAGAGAAGTTTGTTGTTTATTTGTTTTCCTTTTGTGCTATGGCTATATATATAATAATAATTCAAAACATCTACCATGCTGGTCTGGGAGAAAAAGAAAAACGTAGAATGTACCAGCTGCTTCTCTTCCCGCGCAGATCATAAAAGCCAACCGAGGGAATGGGCGAAAATCTGAGGAATCCGTCGTTAGTTCAGTTTTGTTTTCCATCTCTATGCCTCCCAACATGTTGAACGTGGCTTTTGAGTCTCAGTAACCTAAGCTTTGTCTAGCCCGTAAGGAAAAAAACACGTGATAATATGTACGTATTCAAAACATACAAAGCAAGAATAGATATTCGCAGACCTGAATAACATAAATATCTCTAAACCCGCATATCGGGAGAAGCCCCACTTCCTTATTATCCTACGGATATACACTCTTGGTTGAACGATGTGAGATGTTAAGTCCGCTGAATCTAAACACTTAGATAGATGACTCATAGTGAACTAATCTCGTCCGCCGCTCGTAGACCACGTCTCGCATCTCAGTCGCCAGTGGAAATAACCACATAAGTACAGTTATACGTTATAGATACACGAAAGATAAATAAGACTTGTGAAGATAGATAGATATTGCTTTTCACAAGATTCCTTGACTGTTCAGTACGTTGTGCCTATTTTAGAAGAAATCTGTGCAAGTACATAAAAAAACATCGTACAGAAACAGAACCTTCTCCTTTTTTGAAGTCGGTTAAAAGTTAAGGCACGTATATATTCTTTGGTTAAGTTGTATTTAACTATAAACGCCATGAGGGCTACTGTTTCTTCGGTGACTAGTAGGCATGGCACCTATGGATCTAAGAATTGTCACCACTGTTGATGGTAACAAAGTAAAAATTTCAAACATTGGTATTGTTATCACAAATGAAACTATTTGGATAGATTTACAAATTATTATTACGTTGGCACACACGATACTCGACATATACTCAGAATGATACGTCCTTCGTCTTCCGGGCACCGGACTGGAGGCGTCGCGGGCGCCACCTCACGAAGGCCACGGTGACGTCACCAATGATCACCTCTAACACTATTTAAAGCAATTCTTACAGGTAATTAGATTAGATTTAATTTTGCCTATACGATGTTTTGGGGGCGAAAATCCGACATAGCGGTCTCATATCTGGGAAAACACGTATTTTCTTCGAAGTCTCGCTTTCCCAGTTATTGGTCTCCAAATAGGCTCCGAAATTATTAAAAATTCTTTCAGCATTAGAATCTTATATTATCCCCCTGATGAACGCTACAGAATATTTACAAAACAGTTAGGGATCCGTATGAAAACTTCGATAATGAAACCCAAGGTGTGAAAAAAAAAAACAAATCCTTATATCTACACGTACGAAGCCGCTAGTATATTATAATTCTACAGGAAAACATTAAATGAGTTGTTATTAATATGTGCGAAATGAATGAAGAGCAGCAACCTATATTTGCAGTGATTTCCACTTGACAGTGTTTGCAGCGTTACTTTATGTCTATGAAAGCGCGTCATTCAGGTCACACCAACGGCGCAAAATAAAGAGATAACAGAAGAATAGGTAATTCATTCATAAAAATACCCATTTTCAAAACTCCCAGAAAACTTTCCAGGTAACCCCTTTTTTAGTTTCGTCATGTCCGTCCGTCCGGGCTCCTACTCCGCCGCTACTGCACCGATTGTCACGAAAATTGGTAGAGACTAGCGGAGAGATAGCTATTGAAGTTCCAAAAGTTGGTTTTTTAGAATTATGAAATATTTTTTTTCTCAGCCAACGCCTTATTTTCCCATACAACGAAAAGTGAATTTAAAAATTAAATTGGACTAACCCCAACGTGTGGAGTATCGTTGAAAAGCTGCTTTAAAACTATGTAGATCAAACCCCCCAGTCTTAAGATAATCTAATACAAAGTTAAAATTTGAGGTGTCCCCCCCCACCGTAACTTTTGAAATATTACTAAAATAATTCTGAAAAAAATGTGGTATATACCTCAAAGTATGCACTTTCAATTAAAACTATAGCGGTCTCGGTATCATAGATAGTTATTTTTATACAACTCGACCAACTTATGTAGTTACAGTCGGCCGAACAAAATTTATGGAGTCAATCGCAAAATGAAATTTGCATATACAACATTCGACTTTATTTGCCGTATTTATATATAACGGTACGGAAACCTTGGTGCGCGAGTCCGACTAGCACTTGGCCGGTTTATTTCTGACCAAATAACTGTACTATTTCCATTTATTTCTTATTATATAAGGTCCATTTAAATTTAGCGCAAATATTTTAAAAGCTGGCGCTGACACCCATAAGCTAGAAAAATGCTTTTAAAGCAAAATAAAAAATATCGACACGCTTGTTTCCGAGATAACTGGACTTGAACAATTAGAAAACAGATCGAAAAAACCATCCTGTGTAATAATAAACACTTTTTTGGCCAACAACTTTATGTATTAAAATGAAATTGACCTTATATATCTATCATGTTTAATTCTTTTCCTTTCTTTCTAAAAATAGTCTCAGATTACAACAATTTTTAAGGGCATTAAGTAGCAAAGTTCTGGCGGGAAATTCAGCGGACTGCACGGCAAATTGCGTTTAGTGGACTTATAATGTGAAATTGGTCTTTATAATGTGAAATTGGTGTAATTTAGTAAAGGCCCATGTTGATGAACAGTACTTACTTGACTAGTTTGCTTTGTGCATGATACCTCATAAACTTTTTGATGAATCAAATTTTGACGCCTCGAATGTCGGTAGTGTAGCGGGATCTGTTGCTTTCTATAATTTGTGTCGCTGCATCGTGCAGCAGTTGACAGGCGACATAAAACAGACGCATGTCATAAACTTGTGCATAAAACACTTGTGTTGGAGACAGAGTTCGTGTTGTTAGAAGATCAATCATAGTTTGTATAATATCTCTTTTTACGACGATAAACGAGATTAAAAAAAAGGGTAATTAGGTAGTTTGATATGCAGATTATAGTATGAAAAAGAAATATAGAAGGGGTATGGCCACACGCTTTGAAGGGAGCTACGACGTCACTAAGCTGAATAGCAAATATTTGCATACTGAGGCAGATCATCATCATCATTTTAAAGCTTTTCCCATGCGACGGAGCCCTAACTTGCCTATCCCTCAGCTCAATCCAAGGTCATATCATCACTCAATTCCCCCGATGATGACATGGAGGTTGGGGCTTTGCGTAGTGATGTCGTCAGCAACATTTCGCAAAGTAAACAAACAAATTTTGAGAAAATGAAACAATGTTTACGTTAGCTAGGGCGAGGGGGAAGAACTATTCTTACTCGCTGACAAGCAAGGAAGAGAGTTAAAAAAGCTCATATTCTACTTACATAATACTTGAACCATCTTTGGGTAGCATATTGAAACAGATATATATATATACTCGTATTATAGCACTAAAAACAACAGACAATTTTGATGAGGTCAATAGTACATTAGCTCAAGTGTTAGAGTGGTTTACAGCAAACAATTTGCTGTTGAACGCTAAAAAGACGAAGTGTATTAAATTTTGTCTACCGAACGTTACAAAAGTAGCAACACGCATAGTGGTCGAAAACGAAACGATAGATTTGGTAGATAAAACAGTATTTCTTGGGATGACAGTTGACTCGGGACTTCAATGGGGTGCCCATATCACATCCTTAGCGGGTAAACTTAGTTCTGCTGCTTACGCTGTTAGAAGAATAAGACAGTTGACTGACGTTGATACTGCGCGTTTGGTATACTTCAGCTACTTTCATAGTGTCATGTCGTATGGTATATTACTATGGGGTAACGCAGCAGAAGTTAATACCATATTCGTCCTTCAAAAACGCGCTATCAGATCTATATATAAACTAGGTGCTAGAGAATCTCTTAGAGAATTGTTTAAAAATATAAATATTTTGACATTCCCCGCGCAATACATATTTGCAAATATTTTGTTTGTTCGTAATAATCTTCATCTTTACACGAAAAATAGTGATATCCACAACAGGAATACGAGAAATAAAAATAAATTAGCGACACCAACTTTGCGATTACAGAAAACAATGAATTCATTTTTGGGACTTAGTATACGCTTCTATAATAGAATTCCTGAAGAAATATTGGCTCTGACATTAGGTAAGTTTAAGACTGCTGTTAAAAATCATTTACTTAAAAATGCCTACTATTGTATTAATGACTATTTAACAGATAAAACTCCATGGAAGTAATACATCCAATAAATTGTTAATTAATATACATCAGTAATTACCTAATGTAAAATAATTTAATTTGTTATAAATGTGAAAGCGTAGCCCTTCAGGCACGTAGGGACCAATACTGGACTGAGTTTCTTTCGGCGTATTCTTCTCAGCAGTGGTCGTTTCGAAACGCTAGTAGCTTATAGATTTTGCAAATATTAAAAATAATAATATGACGTTCAGAAAGAGATACTTGATATCCAAATTTGAATAAAATTCTATTTCATTTCATTTCATTTCATTATTTCATTTCAAAAAGGGTTTTTATAAGGCAGTCAACATTATTCAGAAAACACGAAAAACCGGAGTGCGCCATTCAGTAATATAGCAAAGTTTTTGCCTTTTTACCAAAGTTGTCAGCAAAAACTGAATCAGCGACTAACGGGAACTATTCACGGAGTATTTCTGGATTCTTTTCACAACTCTAATTAGATTCTGAGAGCGATCGTTTGGCTTTTAGCGGGTTTGGGCCGTGTTTACTGTGCATACTAAAAGCTTATTTTTTCAGATAAAGTATTATATGTGTAAAAAAATAAACAGTTCGGTAGCCTAGTAGGCGTAAGCATAATTAGCGCTTACACATGTAAGCAACCCCGAAAAATATCTCAAGCTTCTTTTTATATAGCGTGTATACTCGGGAGAATTATATTTGTTTCGACCAGAATTAGTGGAAGGATTATGGCTATTGATTCCAGCTGCTGGAATATGGCGTTTGAAACACACCGCATGCAAATACCTGTGACATACAAATATCCTTGAAATGGGAGCCGCATAAAGCTATATTTATGAATTAGCTTTCGCTTGCGGCTCCGCCTAGTACTTTTTCTCGGGTTAAAAGGTAGCCTATGTCCTTCTCCGTAGTTCCAGATAACTTGTATGCCAAATTTCATGATGATCGGGTCAGAAGTTACGGCGTAAAAGCGTAACAAACAAACTCACTTTCGCATTTATAATAAGTAAGGATTAATAATGACAGCACATTGAAAAAAAACATATTTGACCAAACACTGTACCTTATAAAACGCCTTTACTTTCTAGTTTTTTTGCCTGCATCGACGCGTTTGGGTTCGTCGCCCTCTGTTAGGTAACTGCTCGATTGTGGCCAAAGCTAATACTTGTACGTGATTGCGACTAGATTTACCTGTTACACTTTTTTACTCTATAAAAGTACAATTATAAATAAATATATACGGACAACTTACACAGCTTTAGCTAGCCCTAAAGCAAGTTCGATACTTTTGTTATGGGATTATAACAAATAAACATCCAAGAACCAGGCCAATCTGAAACAGATCATTTTCCATCTTGACCTGGCCCCGGGCACTCTCGTGTCGCAGGCTGGCGTGGTAACCACTGCGCCACTGAGCTCGCCAAACTATTAGGCAAAAAGTCTTTACTTCCTATAACATATTACATAATACAGCTAGCTAAAATTTTGCGTGAATTTACTGGTTTTAATATTTATCTTTTCTCTTACTTAGTTGGTAGCAATACCTGTGTAGAGACGTCTAAGTTTTTGCTAACATTTTTTTTCTGTCGGTTACGGAAAACATCATGAATGTATCTTCTTTCTGAGTCGAAATGAGTTAAATTGTTTACATTTCTTTCGAATAGTATTTGGCCACGCTGATCGCTTCATCATTACTCTCATTGAGGTTGTACCGTGCAACTACTGGGGCAGTTAGGGCACGACAGAAGGTGAGACATGGATTGATTGGCACCGCAGTCATACAAAGAGAAACCCTTCCTAACTCAGTTTTCTCGACATCTCCCAACACCAGCCCGGAGTCGGTTAAGGTACTTCCAGACTGCCCACTGAAGATCTCTTCCGGGTGGAAGCTTACCGGCAGTGAGAAAGGAAGGGATAACTATGAAGGGTGAACTACACATTAGTGGAATATTTAGTGATATAATAATTATATCACTGAATATTCCACTAAATGAAAGGCTATTTTATTAATTATTATAATTATAAATAAATAGATACGACAAATCACACGACTGAGCTAGCCCCAAGGTAAGTTCGAGACTTGTGTTATGGGATACTAACTCAACGATATTATATTTTATAACAAATACATATATAGATAAACATCCAAGACCCAGGCTAATCTGAAAAAGATCATTTTCCATCTTGTCCTGGCCGGGGATCGAACCCGCGCACTCCGTGTCGCTGGCTGGCGTGTTAACCATTGCGCCACGCAGCGGTCAAAAAAAAAATTATGAGAAGCTACATTCATGTTGGCCTCTATATCGCTGTCAAACGACTATTTTATTTAAAAGAGCTACTTATTTTATCGTCTTGTACATTTGAAAGATAAATTAGGAAGTACATGGAAGGAGAACAGACATTTATTAAGCCTGAAATTGTTTACCTATAAATAATTTATCAATTTAAGTGTGTTCTGTTTACATGAATAGGCTATTTTCGGCCAAATAGAATAATTGATTATTTATAAAAATTTTATCATAAGAAAACGAATATAGCTTTGTCTAAAATTGCTCTTATTTTGATATTAGAAAATTAGGATCATAGTTTTATCGTCGGTATGTCACGTAGCCAAAAACGCTGACTACCGTGTTTTGTCGTGAGTGACGTCAGTGAAACTGAAACAGGTTTTGGTTTATAATATAATGTTTTGACGTGATAACGTTTTATAAATCGATGAACGCCGGCTGCATGTACGAAAAGTGTCACGTTCCGCGTGCAAGCGAGATCGCGGAATATGCGGTAGAGAGGTACGATCGGCCTAAGCGACATTTTTATACATGGTGAAATTATGATCGTTTTAGACCCTTAAAGGGGTGACTCAGACCATCAAAATGAACAACTTTTCCTATGGGACCAACGCTGGAAACTTGAAAAAAAATTCGTCATTTCCATACAAAAGAGTTCCGCCGCCCGGCCAGTTTGTATGGGAATGTCGAATGTATTTTTTAGTTCCCAGCATTGTTCCCATAGGAAAAGTTGTTCATTTTGATGGTCTGAGTCACCCCTTTAAGTGTCCAAAACAATCAAAATTTCGCCATGTATTGTAAATTCGTGACATTAAATTAGTGGCTTTAAGTTCAATCACACACAAAATTCTAAAGGTACATATAGGTTACGCACATTCGAAGTTCCTTGATTTTGTTCTTATAACGTCACCATTGTCACCAATGGCGGCTGCCAATTTGACGCGAATATTTCTTTCGATTCGAACATTTTAAACTACATTTAGAAAAATAGTAAAATAGCCTATTCTGGAATCGAACATGGGAAACATACAACATTGAACACCAATAGACTAAACCCATCTAGAGAGCCTTAACATGTCCCACCTCTTCAGCTTCAATCAATCAATCGGTATCAGACCCGCATATTCCATTGTTCTCAATTGACTGTTAGTTAGCTCCGACCCGTGTCTAAACCGATGTTCGACCGATAGGGTTATTCACTTAATGGATTGTTATGGAGTTGAAATTTACTTTATACTTAAATATGATAATAAGTTTGTTTGTTAGATCAAAAGTTATAGATTCACCCAGGGCCATCTTAACGTGCATGTTAAATTGCAAGTGGTACGGCGCTCCCGGGCATCTCAATTGGGGGCGCCGAAATTGTAGTAAATTTACCTCCTCTCCCCGCTGAAAGTACTGCCACGCCCCTGCAGTCCAGAGTACAGTGGCAGGCCCGACGGTGCCCCTTTCACCCAAAAATCGTTTTTTTTTTGGGCCCGCTTCAACCCCATTAGTACCAGATGTCAGATTTTTCAAGCTGCCTAAAGGCATCTGAGATAGTTAAGTTGAGCTGATGGTATAAAAATACATCCAGCTCCTCTAGAGCACGCGCTCTCATCCAGTTGCGTAGGTTGCTCTAGTGGGGCTCTACATAGACATTTGTCTGGGGTCCTTAAATTATTGGTATCGTAAATTTGTAACTTTTAATTAATGGCTTTAAGTTTAATCATACAAAAGATTCTAAAGGTACATCAATAACGGTTACGCACTTTTGAAGTTCCTTGATTTTGTTCTTATGACGTAACCATGTCATTAATGGCGGCTGCCATTTTGACGCGATTATTTCTTTCAATTCGAACATTTTAAAACTAAATTTTGAAAAACAGTAAATAGCGGAATATACTACATTTTGAACAACAGTAAAATAGCGGAATATACTACATTTTGAAAAACAGTAATATAGCGAAATAAATATCGAAAATCTTTCGTATATCGAAATTCACTGATGGTCTACTACGGTCTAAATCTAGACTAAAGGATGGTGAGAGGAAGCGAAGTAGGTCTAGGAAGCTTCCGATTAACAAGTTTTAAAAGAAATGGTCTATATAAGTGCAAAATAAGGATGTTAATAAAGAAATGGAAAAACCTTTGCCCTTGCATGTATTAGTAAACAATACACGTTCGGGAGCCCCGTGTCATTGATACGCCCCTGCTGTCATCAGAGATGGCAGACGTTAAGTGCCTTCAGGTGCTAGTGTTGGCCGAAAAGTTCGTGTTCCAGTTTACTTTCGGTTTTAACGACTGGACATACATGTTAGTGAATAACCCGGTCAACGCGAGCAATTGCCGTCCTTCTCGGCAATTGATGCCGTGACAACAATTGTTCTGAGAATTGTTTGGAGTGATTTAGCTGCAGGTTAAGGTTTGCCGTCCATTGATGATTACTACAAGGGCGTCAGTAACATCTTTTTATGTCAATGTTAATACCAATGTTGTTATTTGTGTAATGATTACCTATAATGAATTATTAAGATAAGTAAATTAACTTTTATATTCTTATTAAATTCAGGTTAAGCTTAGTATTAGTAATATCGCATTTGATGTCAATGGGTATTTATGAGGGTATGTATTTTTTCACATAGAGTTTCTACATACTTATATCAGACGTTTTAGTAAATATTATATTGTCTTTAATATTCTCTTTATTTAGTTTTTATCATACGTCTAGGTTTTTACAATACTCATATAAAAAATAAAATATAATACAAAACATAAAAACATTATAAAAACGTAAACCTAGCTCGTCGCTAGCAGCGGGGCAAGGCTCAAGCTACCGGCGGTCAGAGAAAGAAACCTCCTGACTATGCGTGACGTGTCCAGGAGTGCTGCCTTCTGTATCTGGCCCTTGATCCAGCCATCCAGCGAGAGTCTCTTAAGGTGTTGGTCGAGACTCTTCGCTATAAGGCCGTTTGCAGATACGACTATAGGGATAATGATCGTCGAATCCACATCCCACATAGCGGTCACCTCGTGGGCCAAGTCAAGGTACTTGCTGAGCTTGTCCTTCTTAGCTTTCACGAGGTTCTCGTCGTCGATGAGCATCTCTCGTGATATCGATGAGCATTGCCTGGCGCGTCGATCTCTTTAATATTATTATTATCTTCAGCCTTTAATTAAGTATGGTTATACTTAATTAAAGGCCGAAGATATAAATGGGCATAAATAGTATGAATTGGCTTTGATATAATGCCAAGAGACATGACATAATACAATTTAAGAAAATCCTAAAGATCAGCGCGTGCCAGAGAAATTTCTCGAAATGCTTAAATGGATAAGTTGCGTCTTATTAGTCTGGGAGACTCAAAAACCGGCCAAGTGCGAGTCCAACTCGCGCACGAAGGGTTTCGCATCATCCTTACTAATATTATAACTTAAAAATATAGTATCGTTGAGCTAGTATCTCACAACACAAGTTCACAACTTACAACGCAGCTACAACATGTGTATTTTGTCCTCTAATATATTTTTTTTTGGACGCGCTAACGGCTTCAAACTTCAACAAATTAACTAGTACTAAAATCTTACTGCATAAAATCATAAAACATATAATTTGTTCGTAAATTTAACAATTAACTTGTAAAATTTACAAACAAATATATATTTTAGTTGCGTTACGTTTAAAGTATAGCAATGTTTAACACTTAATGCTGTACAAATGCAATAAAATCCCACTCCTGATCCCGAACAATTTAGTTATAGTGGAGGAAATTTGAAGATGGCGTCGAATCCAACAAGATTGATGATTTTCTTCCTGTCTGCGACGGCGAAGGAAATTAGAATGAATCGAGACGACCTGCGAGCTTTAGTGATGAAATCGTTCAATGCAGCTTTTGGCTTGATATGTTCAGTGTTCATATTTGTGATTCATACACATCTTTTTCCCTAGCAGAGTAGACAAAGCCTAGGTCTATACCTTATGGCCACATTTAGCATGTTAGAGGGCGTGTAGATGGAAAACGGAATCAAAATAGTGATGGGTTGCTATGCGAGCCACCTCGCCTATTGACATGATTCCGCAGATTTTAGCCCAATCCCTCGATTGGATTTTTCGATCTGCGCGGGGAGAGAAGTTTGGCACATTCTATGACTTTTGGTCTCCCAGACCAGCATGGAAGAAAGAACAAAAACATTTTATAATAAAACAGATACAGCTTCGTAACACCCCATATAGGGATGTTACGAATATTTGTATTCGCATTCGCATAAGCGAATGATTCGCATCATTTTAAAAATTCGCATTAACATTTGCATTCGCATCGAACGATGCGAATGTTTTGCGAATGCGAATCTGTGCAAGTCGGTGCATGCTAGAAGTGGGCGGAAATTTGAATACTAAAGATTGTTATAATTTCATATGTTTACCTACCTACTAACTGTACCTTTATTACTATTAATATGTATAATTATTAATAAATATTGTAATTACGTACTTATCTTTTGTATAATTTGTTATTTTAATTATTTACCGGAATATTCGCATTCGCACATTTGCATGACCAATATTTGCATTCGCTTTCGTGAATGTCGAAAATATGATATTCGTGACATCCCTGCCCCATATAATTAGGCACTGATGTACAGTCACGACGATTAATATATATGTACAGTCAGCAACATAAATACCTTGCCAGGCCCTGTATCTATATCTTGAAAAAAAAATATATACACAACGATTTTAATGAAGCCTTTCTTAATATAAATTTTTATAGTTTAAGAGAAAATTCAAGATATAGATACAGGGCCTGGCAAGGTATTACTGTTGCTGACTGTACTAAGGTGCTAAGGTCTAAAATATATATGCTCTTGACTGCATTAAATACATTATATATACCTACTTCCTAATCAGTCAATTAGTAACAATATCGTTACGTTGTTTAATTACAGCTATAGGATGTCAACATTAACATTAATTTATATTTATAGCGTTCCTTTAAATAGAACCGTCGATATCTAAACATGCAAGTACTTATGATATCTATGTATATGGGTAGAGGCAGGTCAGTGACCGACAGTGGGGTTAATCAGTTAAATGTGTATTTTTTGCGTTTACAATCTAAAATTTTAATTAAAAATATTTAGATAACCCCGGGCCTATTTTGAATATTTACAGGAGATTTTTTAAGTATTTCGTAATCTACATTATTTTTTTACGTAATCTACATTTTATACCAAACGCAATATATTAAAAAAAAGTATGTTTTTAACTTCGCCACTGTACTCTTGATGGCGCTATTTCGGATTTGGTGTGACGTCATATAGCCTACATCTCAGAATAAGGAGAGACCTACAGCAAACGATATGTCCTACACATATGTGAAGTTATGTTAAGTACTTTTGGAGACGCGAGGAACAAACGAATAGTGCCGAGAAGGTTTACGTGTACGGTAATTTTATTTAATCAAGACATGGATACTTATTTAAACTACTTAAAAAGACGAAACTAAAATAATACAAAAAAAAAATAACCTACTTAAAAATATATATTTACAAATCCTACAGTCCCTCCAGATTTGTAAATATATAATTTCTTTTTTTTTATATTTATTTGTTTTCTTTGTTTTGACATTTTATTGACTTTTGATATGCATTTTTTTCTCCTTATTTTGTGTTCATTTTAATCTACAATATTTACAATTATAGTAATGATAAATAAATTTTAATATAATGTTATACATATTTACACACCTTGAGAAGGTAAAATGTACTGGATTAAGATCATCAACTTATACTGTACACCTACCTACATTTATGCAAATATTACAAAACATTGTAATTTTACATAACTTAATATTTTTTTTTTCAGGTAAGTGGTTTCTAGTCAAGTCAGATGTTCAACACATGTAAGTTATTTATCAAATTAAATTAATGAGTTTACTGAAAAATTACATTTTGTAGAAACAGCTTTTGTTTTGACGTAAGTTATAGAAATATACAATACATGTATTTAGTTACATTGATTTTCTGTAAAACTTAATTATTATACTCTCCTATTATAAAACTAGTCTCAAAGAGGAAACTGAGCCAAATACTTATAGTAAAATTAAACGATAAAAATAAATAAAAAAAAAACTAAAATTTAGAAAAAATGTACTCTGTCTTATCTCTGGTAACACTGGCTACAAATGCTCACGGTTGTCGTGACCTTTTATTTATCATTGTAAAACCTTGTTAATAAATATGATTTCTTACGAAAGAATCTCTCGTATTTACCTTTTTAGAAGTCATCAATGGCATTATTTATAAATCCATCATGTTGTGGGTAGACGGCAGACGAAGATATTGATCACGTTGCCTATGACGACCGCCGGACGCCGGCCGCGATCGATACTAATTGTAAAACTGCACATGTGCTAACTACGTAGTACCAAGTCTATAAAAAACGGGACTGTGACAATCATCATCATCATTTCGAGTAGGTGTCACGGTCAATCGACCATGCACACCCTGGTGTCAGAGTTCTTCGGAACCTCCTCTCGGCCTCTGACGTGGTTCCTTTAACGACTACCAGATGCAGCCGGGACCATCGGCTTAACGTGCCTTCCGAAGCACGGAATCATCTTTATTATCAGACAATCAGGTGATTCAAGCCTGCAATGTCCTAACCAAACTGGAAACCACTAAACAAAGTATGCTTCCGGTGGGAATCGAACCCACGACCCCCGGGTCAACAGGCAAACGCCTTAACCACTGGACCACGAAGGCTGTGACAATAAACCACAGAGAGGCGTCACAGTCACAGAATCTCTTTTCTTTTTCAAAGCACCTGATGGTAAGTATTACCGCTGCCCATGGACAACTGCAACACCAGGGTGTTACAGGTGCGTTGTCGGCCTATCAAGAAGGGGGGTAAGGAAATGGGGAGGGCAGGGGAAACGATGGGCCTCCGGCTCTCTCACTCACCGAACGAAGCATAAGAGCGGTAAAGCTTTTACTCAGACATTGATTTTCTGTGAGAGTGTGGTACTTCCCCGGACGAGTCGGCCCATTCATGCTACTAGCAATATATTTCGCCGGTGGCTCTACCGCGATCTCAAAATCTAATTTAACATACATACATTTCAAGGTTTCTATTGGAAATAGTTATTATTCTGTTACGTTTTAAAAATAAAACCTCATTAATATATTTGTTAATGCGTATTAAACAACGTTTATTTTACACACAATTTAAAATCAATTTTTTCTGAATGCCATATTTTACTTACGTTTTACGTATGTTGAGAACCGGAGGCACAACAGTTTTTTAATACCGTTTAGCTTGTTTAGACAGAACTAAAATAACAATAAAAGATTGCGCTATGCAACATAACAAAAAAATTACATTGTCATTGTAAAGGATATATACATTTTTCAGTCTATATAAACAGGTTGAGTCTGTTAAAGCCAAAAATCTTTTAACATGTCTGTGTGATGAACAAATTTACACCCACCGGCTTCGTTGGCTCGGCCACTTGGAGACGATGAAGCAGCGTCGTGCTGTAAAAAAACTTTTATAGGAAAGCTTAGAAGTTGATGTCGACGATGGACGAGGGCAAGAAGGACCTGCGCGAGCTAAAGGCCGATAACTACCAAGAGGTGGCGCAGGACAGACAGAAGTGGAGATGCTTATTATCGGAGGCCAAGACTCACTTTGGGTTGCTGCGCCATCATCATCATTTCGTGTAGGTGTCACGGTCAATCGACCATGCACACCCTGGTGTCAAAGTTCTTCGGAACCGCCTCTCGGCCTCTGACGTGGTTCCTTTAACGACTACCAGATGGCAGCCGGGACCACCGGCTTAACGTGCCTTCCGAAGCACGGAATCATCTTTATTATCAGACAATCAGGTGATTCAAGCCTGCAATGTCCTAACCAAACTGGAAACAACTAAACAAAGTATGCTTCCGGTGGGAATCGAACCCACGACCCCCGGGTCATAAGGCAAACGCCTTAACCACTGGACCACGGAGGCTGTTGCTGCGCCATCTTAGTTAGTTAGGTAGTGTGATAAACAAAAATTTTAGTCTATACCTCCTGACTGACACTGTCCATCCTTAAATTTTTGTCAGGACAGTTACATTTCCCTTGACCTATTTTTACGATCTGATCGAGAAGAGAAACAGGTCCTTTTTATTGAAATAAAAACTTCTTCAGCGGCGTTGTGCACTCTTTGGGATGGGTAAAAATGTTAAACTCGCGTCAGGTCACCTGATCGAAAATTCGTAAGACGGACACGTGACCTGAGACCGCCGGAGCGGCGTAGGAGAGTAATATCTCCCTCTCTTTCTACCGCGCGGACATTTCATTTCTGCCGGTACTCTCGGAGTTCAACCCGTTGTTATTTTTTCTTTTCTACCGATATGGAAGCAGATATATTTCATCATGCTTTCTAGTCCATGTAAAGTGGGCTTAGCGCAGATTCAGTGTGTCAAGCAAGACCGGAGATTTACATCGAGGAGAAAAGAGGCTTAAAGCCTAGGTTCTTTTGTCTATTCCCCAAATACACGGGTAGAGGTTTTGCAAGAGTACATACATACATACTATCACGTCTTTTTCCCTTGCGGGGTAGGCAGAGCCCAGGTCTTTAAAACCAAAAGCGTTAGCATACGTTAAGTATATTGGTAGTCGTTAGATGGAAAATGGAATCACAATAGTGATGGGATACTAGCCGCATCGCCTATTAATATGATTCTGATGAACTTATGTTATAGAATATTTTGAAAATTAAAATAAATATATACGGACAAATCACACAGATTGAGCTAGCCCCAAGGTAAGTTCGAGACTTTTGTTATGGTATACTAACTCAACTTTACTATATTTTATAACAAATACATATATAGATATACATCGAAGACCCAGGCCAATCTGAAAAAGATCATTTTCCATCTTGACCTGGCCGGGGATCGAACCCAGGCAATCTCGTGTCGCAGGCTGGCGTGTTGACCGCTGCGCCACGGAGCTAGTCCAAATAAGGATCCGTAAAAAAATTTCGATACTTAACTTAATGTAACGAAATGTGTGAAAAAATAAAATAGAAAAAGCATCAAAAGTCTGGCAAGAGTGCGTTAAAATTAATATTTTTTAATTTTTTTATTAATTAACTATATTAACTCCATGGATCTAGGAATAACAACCGTACTAATTCTTATTCTGTGTCTATTAGTGATATATATATATACAGCGTGTAACTTAACCAACGACGTTCCCGTGAAAGGGTCACTCAGCCCGTCAAAATGAACAACTTTTCCTATGGGACCAATGCTGGAAACTCAAATTTTTTATGACATTTTCATACTAGTTGCCAGGCCGGCCGAACACTTTTGTAAGAAAATGGCAATTTATTTTTTGAGTTCCCAGCAGTCTCATAGGAAATGTTGTTCATTTCGACGGGCTGAGTCACCCCTTCACGGGAACATCGAGTCAGCCCTTCACGGGAAGGTCGTTGCTTAAGTTACACGCTGCATACAACAAATCAACTCCGTAGCTACAAGCATTAGTAAGAATTGATACATCGCAACCTATCCTACGCGTTCCTGGAGATGATACTCGTATATACTACATCTAATATATTTGTTTGCCGACGGCCATTCAAGCAACACCGCGGATTGATCGCAGATCGTAAGTCATGGTTAGTTGCGAAAGGTACAGTTGCGCTGGAAAACTTTGTGATATATTTTTTTGACGATTTAGACGAGCTCTGCGGTCTAGTGGTCATTATGCCGTGCTGCTACATTGTAAATTCCGGGTTCGATCTCCGATCAGATCAAGATGGAAGATGATCTTTTTCAGATTGGCCTTAGATGTTTAAATATACCTACATGTATTTGTTATTAAATATATTATCGTTGAACTTTCGCGCTTTGAACACATAATTATGTATATAAACGGGACTTAGCACGAACCTTTTTTTTGACACCGCTGCATCAATCATCCAGCTCATGAACCATGATAGTTAGACAGCTGAAACTTTCACAGATGATGTATTACTGTTGCCGCTATAACAACAAATACTAAAACATAAAATAAATATTTCAGGGGGCTCCCATACAACAGACATGATTCTTTTACCGTTTTAATAAATAACGGTACGGAACACTTTGTGCGCGAGTCCGACTCGCACTTGGCCTGTTTTTTTTTTTATTATTTGCAGGCAGGTATTAAGATTAATCTTTGGTTGTACTTATAATAGTAGCTATCATTCGTCGGCAAGTGTACGTGTGGGCGTGTGTGGGCAGTCCCGTTGGGCGCCGGCTTCAATCGGGTTTCGGCTTATACCCGGCAACAAACAGTTTAATAGTTGATATCCATAGTTTTCCATATTGTAATAGATCACGCCTATCTCGATGACCTTTTGAACGGAATGTATTTTAGTGACGGAGCTATCCGTGCGTTACTAGGCTTAGGTCAGTCCCTTTATAGATTCACAAGGCTTTCTATGCCGAGGGGACAGATTGAAAAATATCACTATTATGTAATGAAATATATATTAAGTAATGATCAATTTTAACGGGACTTAGCATAAATCTTTTATATGTATACAATATGTAATGAAAATCATGTCCGATCCTTGAAGGGGTCATTCAGCCCGTCGATATGTTCATGATCATGAAATTATCAAAATTAAAAAGAACGCTTTTTGGCATCAAACACACAGGCTAAAAGTAAGCTTGCCTTGTCTACCTAAGCCCAATCCTTATCCCATCTTGAGTAGCTTCAGAAACGTAGTTTTTTTTACTAAATATTGGATTAGGAATTTGTCTCCCATCTCACCTGCCAGGCCTATTTGCTAACTCAGTGTACAACGTTTTGATAGTAATTTCATAGTACATTACGTTTTATATATCTTTAATAAAAATAGTCTATCATAGGAAACCCGCAATGTATTTTGAAGTGACTATCAAAACGTTGGTCACTGAGTTAGCAAATAGGCCGGCTGCCATCAGCCTAAATAAGTGACTAATAAGTCGTCTTTAAGGCTGAACGGAGTCGATACTTTTCCCATACAAATTTCGGGGGGGCTGTACTCCATTGTTTAACATTGTACATCCAAAGTTTAACATGATATCGTTTTGTTCCATTATTATTTTTGTCTGTACGGTAACAGATTAGTAAAATGAGTTCTTGTCTGTCGTTTGCCCGAGGCAGTCGCTCCCAGAGCGGTCCTCTCCGGCGCCTTTTGTTTTAGTCATAAAACCATTTGGTGCCCTGTCCGCGCACAGGTAGTAGTTCCGTTCATCGCGTAGCAGTTTAAGTTTTTTGAGTTTGTAGTTTCGTACCAACTTGTGCTATAGTGATAGAAAAGTGCCCGTTGATCAATTTAGATAACGCGAACTATGTATAATGTAACTTATGTGTTATTCCTGTATTCTTGTAAATGATCACGCGAACGAGCCTTCAGAAGCTGTAAACCTGGTGAGATCAATCCAAATTATCTACTTGTGCAATGTTGTATATAAATCAATTTTGCGGTAACACCAACTTCACTGCATGACTTAATATCATCATATTCCCTTGTCTAATACCTAATCTACTCTAAACTACCACTTTTATCTAATCTATTCTTTTCCCTTCCCTTTTTCGCAAGGATCACTATTTAAATTTGCAAAATATGAGAAAATCATTGTAAATTTTATATTTGACCATTGACTATTAAAATAATGAATGCAATCTCAAGTTAAATTAAAAAAAAAAAACTCGATTTAAGTTACATATTTTATAAATGAACTAATACTTCAAGAAAATACCAAGTACGAGTAGGTACTAAAATCAAATGTTTTGAATCAAGTAATTAAAGACCGTTTTATTCCAGTCAATGTCTAAATGGTAAAATCATTGAACATTCAGGCTATACATTAACCACGAAATATAATAAAAGATAAAAACACAAAATATAATAAAATATAAAATCAGAGCACTGATTTCGTGTTATATTGCCCCAAAATATTCTATCCTTTTAATAAAGATGTAAGAAAATCTGTTTCGGTAGACACCGCGTATAAGTAGACCGCCATAACGGAAATAATTGACTAGTTTGGGATTGAGTTGGAGAAAACATCAAAATTACAGCAGGACCAGCACCAGAAAACTGATTTTGCCAGCAGTATTTTAGGTGAATAAGGTTGTTAGGTTCTTTATTCAAAGGATTAGGATCCAAACTATCTATTACTCAGTCATTATCTGATACTCATACTCAGATACCCAACTAAACTGCAAAGAAAACTGGGTATTTACCTTAAATATAATACACCTACCCTAACTCTTACTTATTAATATGAAATGAAAATTTAAATCTCACTACCATATGCATAAAATTTGCGTCAAATTTACTCAATATAGGTATTATTAAAGTAAGTAGAGTAGAAGTATATCCTGATATTAAAGACAGGAAATAAAGAAAAACATCATAGATAAACATATCGTAAATCCGACTATAAAACAATCCCAGACTAAACCATTTCACAACCGATGAACTGACACTGGCTTCCAATGCTACGTTATAATATAGATACAATATAAATACGTGATACCTACATGCTCAAATATCGCAGTAACCCAAAATAAGACTTTCCTATCTGTATTAAATAGCTATAATATAATAACAAACGAGCCATCAAATGTAGCAGAACCACGACGGGATACATAGTTTAAGTAACTTTCAATACAATATATCAGTACGAAAAAACGACATATTACATGAACTAAAAAACCTTTCAGGAAAGGGTACAGGTCATTTAATAAGTTGTTCTAGCTACGTGTCCAAATAAATTACTGAATTACGTATATAGAGCTATAACATAGAAGGAAAGCTTATTATATTAAAAATATCTGACGCAACACCCATCTAGGTCCCAATTGCTTTGTAATAACCTCTAAAACATTCCTCAATAGCCCAGATAGCAGCTTCAATCTTACTGAACTAGATTCATAGCTTACAGTTTGGATCAATAAGTAAAAAAAGAAATACAGACGGATAGTAACTGTTTTATAATAAAAATCTGTGAACAAACTTTCAATAGAGAAACATATCTGCGCCTATTTAGGCAGTTTAGTTCTACAGGACAATAATAAAAAAAAAAATACCAAGATAAAAAAAACCGTCTTCCATTTAAGTAATATAAACATAAAGGCCGCTCTAAAGTTACTGAACAATACTTCGCACATGCCTGGACATTTGGTTGGATGCACATCCGGACGTTTCCCCAAAATAAGTAATTGTCTCTCACGCTTTCACAAGGAAACTAAACAAAAGATAAGCCAAAGCACCAAAAAAGTCTTTGTGCAATATGGGCACAGCAGAGGTCATTGTAAAAAAATGGACGGAGATGGTAACTGTCTATTTAGGGCCATTGCTGACCAAATAAATGAGGTATACATGTTAACACTAGATCATAAAATGACACGACAGGACTTAGCATCTTACGTCAAGAACAACAAATTCACACCACGTATTAACCTGGCCTTACAAAATACCGCTACGGAAGTCGCGCATGGCTCAGACTTTTTCAACTTAACAGTTGACGAAAAAATCGATAGGTATATAAAAAAAAACTATTTCAATTTGGATTTTGGGGAGGAGAGGACGCAATTATAGCGGCCGCTGAGTACTACTTAGTCAATGTCAACATAACATAATACGGACCAATGACCGTATAAATGAAAAAAATGAAAGTATAAATACCATTCAGAGATCCCATCACCTACCGCCCGCCAGATAGCCCGGTAGAAAACATCCATCCATACTTCGAGAACAGCCACTACGTTAGCATAGTTCAACGTGCAATACCAGATGAGTCTAGAGAAACACGCGACAACATATATGATAGTGAAACACATTCAGAAGACGGCGCTCAATAAGCGGAAATCTCTTCAAGCACTTTCACGAACATACAACCCAGCTACATGTGTCCCAAAAGATTACGTTCCACACTCCCCTCATCTAGATTACTTACGCCCAGGCCTTGCAAATCACTCTCAATAGTGACGTAGAATGAACTAGGGTGTGCTCGGCAACGTGATAAAATTAATATTGACAAGGTTCTATCAGATCGCAACATAACCATAGCGGGTCTTCAAGAAACGCATCTAACCACGGGAGAATTTAAATCAAAACACTACAATTGGGTCTTAGGTGGCAGAAAAAAAAGAGCACAAGAATATCGAGGCATAGCAATTTTAATAAACAATAAAATCGAATACGACGTCACTCAGACTCATCGCGAAAGCCAAAACGTACTTGCAGTACACCTGCATTTGAAATCAGTCAATGCTAACAAACCAATAAATATTTTCATAATTACATGCCACGTTCCAGCTGAATCAACATCCCGCTTCTTGCAAATAGGAATCGCCATGAGTAAAGCCCCAAAAAATGCAAAAAAAGTAATAATAGGGGACTTTAACGCCCATATAGGTAAGTACGTGATGATGTAAGAAAAATGAAAACTAGAAACATAAAAATTGAAAATCTAGTTGGAAAAAAAATCTGTACCATACCAATACAAATGGGAATTTTTTTCTAAATCTAATACAGCAACACCGATTAAAAGTAAGCAGCTCATGGGGCAGACCCACATGCAAGACCACCTGGTTATGAGGAAATCAAGTATCTCAGGTGACTATATCCTTACAAGAACACAAACAAACCTTTTTTCCACAGCATCATAGGCGAACGCAACTTGATAGTCAACACCTACCACAAACTGGTATGGGGCAATGTAAGAATATCTTCCTTTGCTCAACTACAAAAGCCATCCAAACGAACAAACCCGTCAAAATAAAAGACTAGCATATAACCATAAAAACCACAACTACGAACTTCTGCAAAGGAAAGAACACGTAACGAACTTCCTAAATGCTATCAGAAAAAAAAAAACCATTACGTTAAACGTGAACGGAATCCAATTAGCGAACCCAGCGACAATTTCTCATTGGAATGGGATACCCTAAATAGTATTCTGAAAGAAGCCGCACACGATGTACTACAAAAACCTATTTCCAACACAAAAGAAAGCAGAATTGCACTCGCTAACCATCAAAAGGCCATTTTTCAAAAATCTAAAAGTCCTCAGGACACTACTCTAGGGCTAAAAGTAAAGGAAGCACGGCGCAATCTGAAAAGAATTTTGGATGAAGAAGAGGCGCGCGTTGCCAAGTTTTTTTTAAGGGCCTTAGTAAAACGCACAAATCACTACGTGTGAGAATAACCTATAGGTTCCTGCGACTTTACTAAAGTAAGTCTACTCGAGCGCAGACTAAGCATTACATAACCATGTCCAATTGGATTACCGATTTAAAAAAGTCAAGGCAAACATATTTCTATGTTTGAGGAAACGGAGGAAGTAGCTCCCGGAATGGAGCCACCAACAACTGACGATATTGAAAAAAACCGACCATATCGTGCCGGAGTTATACAAGGCGGCTCCAACGGAATATGTAGCAGAACTCACAAAAACAATGGCGACGATATGGGTAAACAATGAAATCCCTAGTGAATGGCGCCTCACTAAACAGGTACCAATAAGAAAACAACCATATCCAAAACATATAAATCACTTTAGGAAAATATCTATATGCAACGTAGGATACCGAATCTACGCGAATTTCTTACTAGAAAAGCACAATGCTGCCACCAGCACCCCCGGTAACTAACAAAGAGCATTCTTGAACAATAGCTCCACAGACGATCATATTTTTACGGTCCGGCAGGTACTGGATACAAAATGGAGAGAGAGAACAGCCATGTTTGTCGTGGCCCTTGACCTCGAGAAAGCCTTTGACAACGTAAATTTAGAATCACTAAAAGATATATAAGTAAACAGAGTAGGTGTATCTCTTACAGATAGAATAATAAAAGCGTGTATGAACGAGGAAACCTTTGTTTCATGGTGTGGACAAAACTCAGAGGTAATAAGCAAAGGCAAGGGTGCCAAACAGGGCTGTCCCCTATCCCCAAGACTTTTTACTATAATCATTAACGAGGTACTAAAGACCCTCGAGGAAGAAGACGAAGCTGTAAGACTTGATCAAGACCTAGAATCAAAATTACCTATAATATTATCCTTTGCAGATGATCTTATATTGATTGGTGAAGAAGTAGACGTTCTTAATCGCATAATCGGCAAAATGAATACGTTATTAAACTCAGTCGGCCTCGTTATAAACCAAACTAAAACAAAACTTGTTGTGCGCAATCTTTTTGGTCCCCCAACCGCATAGCAACCGTGCAGAGTACTTGGGGGAGTCATAATCCAGCCGGTAGAGGAGATAAAATATTTAGTAACTTATATAACAGCTGCCCACAATCAAAGGGCTACCATTAAAACAAGATGTGTCAAAGCAATAAAAAATTCCAAAGTCCTATTACCATTCATACAAGATAATAAAATAGATTGGAGCATCGTAGTATTAATATAAAAAATGGTCATAAGACCATGCATGATTTATGGTCTAAACGTGACCGCTTTAACGAAAGCTAACCGATCGAGACTGAGAAAATACAAACGGCAAATACTACGGGGAATGTTGGATGCGGGGAAACATTACCCAAATCGAAAAATCAAGGCTAATCCATAAGAAAATCCATAACAAAAATAATAAAAATACAAAGAATCTCTTATTATGGTCACATATTACGACGTCCTACTTCAGGCAGCTTATCAACACCAGGAAAATAAGCGCAAAATAGGGCGTCCTATTTACACATGGGAAGACTCCCTAGATCATGAAATCACGAATTATATGAGTAAAAGTAAGGAAGAATGGGGCAATTTAGCGGAAAACACAGAGCTCTAATCAAAAAAGAAGCAGAAAAGATATTCGAAGTGGAAGAAACAGACACAAAAACTGACTTAGATTTGGAGCATTCGATATCAAATCAAACACACAGCCAGCTCTCACCAGTCATTCGCAGACGCAGTGGGCGCAAAACACCCAGATCAAAGTCCATAACATCACATCGATCACGCAGGCAAAAGCCAACATGGAAACAACAACCTACCCAACGAGAGAAGAAACAACTTTTACGAGAACCGACGAGCAAAACGTAATAAAGTATGAGGTTGGAGACGACAAATAGAACGACGAAGTCAAAACAACAACAAAGCAGTCCTATTTTCCTCCCTTTTATATATTACACACCAAGTATAGTATCTATCTTCCCCATACTGATTTGATGCAAGTATTCGGTCGGTTCACATTTCCTCTTCACTCCTCATCCAGACTGCACAGCCCTACACTCCCAATCCTATCTACGTGCCCAACCGGTTTCTCGAGCCTGGATTCGTGATCCAACGCGGAGGGAGGTAGCTGTGCAAGAAGTAAACACGTCAACTTGTGTTCACAAGCGCCGGTACACTCTCTCCCTGGTGGACCTCTTTCCTACGCTCTTGCAGTTTAACCACTGGCTGGGCGGGCACAGAACAGAACAGAACAGAACAGTACGGTAACAGATTAGTAAAATAAAAAGCCATTAAGAATTTATGAGCCAACAAACTTTAGCTTTTCTTACTAATTTTAACACAACTTTGGGCGTAAATAAGTAATAAAAGAAGTATAATATATCGAAAACAAAGACCGTACCGACAAAGTTCAATTATCGAAGATTTTAATTAATTTTATTTATAATTAATTTATGCAGTAGTTTTTTCATAAAACCCCATTTTCCAAAGGACGTTTTGCAATTTTTCACGCGCTCGGTAGTGTTTGTGTGCGTGCGACTCGGCGTATGCGTGTAGATATAGCGTCTAACTGCTCATCCATATTTCTGTGTGCTCATCACTGATACTATCTCTGTCGGACACAATGCTAGGTGAAGCAACGTGCTTTTTGGCCGCGCCCGCCAGTGAGTTCGAGCTCGCGACTTGTTCGTCCTTAAAAGTAAAGTTCTAGACTTTGCCCGCTCTAGGAATCGCAAAAGTCTATAGTGTTACAGACCAGCCGGCGTATTTGCTAACTTAGTGTTCAACGTTTTGATAGTCACTTCAAAATACATTACGTTTTATATATCTTAAATCAAAAAAAGTCAATCATACAAAAGCCGCAATGTATTTTGAAGTGACTATCAAACGTTGTACACAAATAGACCGGCTGCTATTTAAGAGTTACTTAAAATTATCTAAACCAATAGGGTCCGCTGTCAAATGACTATAGAATATCCTCATTGTTTTATTCAAATGAGTCAATAGTTGCACAAACCAAATGTTTCTCAAGGTTCCGAATGTCGGGTAAAATTAAAGATATTATTTCGAGTTGCGCAGGAATTAGAGGCGATACCGCCAGCGTGGGAACCGGCCGACATCGGCCGGCAAGGCGGGGTTCACACGAGTGTATTCGTAACCGCAGAGGAAGGATGCCTCGGAAAATGAATTTGACGAAGAAAAAAAACGAGGATAAAATGACACTTACCCTCTTTACATTGTTAGTGATTGTATTATCCAGCGAGCGAAGAAACCATTATATTAAATCTTTCATCATAATTTTAGGCTGTTTTAGGCATAAGAAGTCTACTTTTGGGCAAACCTCCCTAGGAGTTTTCGTTGGGATACCGCCATACTCACCACGCTTCGCAGGCGGCTTGGCTAGCGCAGTTTCTTTGGTTTCTTGTGATTCCGACTCTGCTGCCCATCAAAAGCATTTTTTAGCTGGGGAAAGATAGGATTTCTTTCGATTTGGGAAAGGAATGAAGAAAAAGAAAGTAGCAGCTCGTGAGGCCGGGCTATCGTACCCGATGCCAACACGGAGCAGATAGTTGAGGATGACACCCCTGATCGATTTGTATTGAATCTCTGCCAACAAATTATAGCCTTTGTCACTCAGGATAAACTTAAATTTCTTAAGATAGGGACATAGATCATCTATACATACATAGAGATGGTGAAATTTTTATTGTTTAGTTCCCTTAAAGGGGTGACTCAGACCATCAAAATTAACAACTTTTTCTATGGGAGCAATGCCGGGAACTCAAAAAAAAATTCGACATTCCCATACAAACTGGCCGGGCGGCGGAACTCTATTGTATGGAAATGACAAAATCTTTTTGAGTTCCCAGCGTTGGTCCCATAGAAAAAGTTGTTCATATTGATGGTCTTAGTCACTCCTTTAAGGGTCCAAAATGATAAAATTTCACCATGTATAGATATACATATCATCATACATAGATCATCTATACATAGGTAAATGAACTTTGAAAACATAATATTCCTGTTGTATAAATACTTAATGTTGTATCTGATATAAAATTCTCTGTCTGTATACATAGAAACACATTTTTTCACAGACATGCATACAGTGAGTCCTATGCTTTACCTCGTCGTCCATTCAAGTGGTTTGCGTATGGCGCAAATGGTTCACAGCCTGATCTACCGGACTCTTCATAATATAGTTGCTGGTGATAAATTGCGTACACCTTTCCAAAGTCGGATTTCCAAAAGATTTTTTTTATATCTACATTATTATATATTTATTGCACTTTAAACAAAGCTTATGTTTATGTGTCATCTAAATATATGTAACTCTAAGGTGACTGACTGACATGGTGATCTATCAACGCACAGCCCAAACCACTGGACGGATCGGGCTGAAATTTGGCATGCAGGTAGATGGACGTAGGCATCCGCTAAGAAAGGATTTTGATCAATTCTACCCCCAAGGGGATAAAATAGGGGATGAAAGTTTGTATGAAACTTCTATACTTCCTAACACGAGCGAAGCCGTGGGCAAAAGCTAGTTATATATATACGCAATTGCTACTGTTTGACAAGCTCTGTGGCCTAGTGATTATCATGAAAGGCTGCCACAACGGAGGACTCGGGTTTGATCCCCGGCCAGAGTAAGATGGTAAATGATCTTTGGCGTAAGTTTGGATGTTTATCTACATATGTATTTGTTGTAAAATTCAATTCAATTTATGTGCAGACAAACACGGTACAAATACATATTAGGACAAACATAGTGTCATATAAATAGCACATGCGTGTCGCGCCAACAATTGGCATGCAAATTTTAATAATCATACATTTTTATGTTACTATACATGGTGAAATTTTTATCGTTAATGACCCTTAAAGGGGTGACTCAGGCCATCAGAATGAACAACTTTTTCTATGGGAACAATTCTGGAAACTCAAAAAAAAATTCGACATAAAATATAATATCGTTTTAAAGTTCGAATCATCGTTCATATTGCCTAAAAAGACGTCAGTTATATTTTTATGCCATTTGTGGTGTGTAAACCCCACCGCGTCCAGTGTGTCCTATGCCCTACAACTTCGTGCCTTTCAAGTGGTTTGCGTAAAGCGCAAATGGTTCGCAGCGTGATCTATCGGACTGCTTCTTAATATAGTTGCTGGTGATAAATTGCGTTTAGCTTTCCAAGCTTGGATTTCCGTAAGACTGTTATATATCTAGATGATTATAAGGTATTGCATTTTATTCAAAGCCTATTTTTGTGTGTCATTATATACGCAAATACTACTATTAAGTTGTCTAAAGATGTCAAGCATAAATACATTTTATTAACAATTGGAACCAACAGCTTCCCAAGTTCAAGATATTTTTAGATCATTTGTGGTTACGTGGTTACTCATCCAAGTATGAACCCCGCCCATGAGTGCTTAATATGCGTCATAGGTTACAACAAAGCAGAAGTTACTAGGCTTTTCATCTATACGTCCAGTGTGTCCTACCCCTACAACTTCGTGCCATTCAAGTGGTTTGCGTAAAGCGCAAATGGTTCGCAGCGTGATCTATGGGACTCGGACTGCTTCTTAATATACCTAGTTGCTAGTGATAAATTGCGTTTAGCTTTCCAAACTTGTATTTCCGTAAGACTTGTTTTAATTACTAGTAATATATCTACCTGATTCTATGGTTGAATTGTGGTAAACTTGTACGTAAATCTCCACAACTACAAATTTAAGTTCCCATGTTATGTTTTCTTCAGCTATTAGCTATTACTTAGGTCTACAGTCTTCGTTTATGACAATCCCACGAGAACACTCCCCAGTACTACAAGCAACATATTGCTCAAAACCACATAGAATAATAGGTTATGTATCTACTTTTTAAGGAGTAGGACGGACGTAAGAACAAAATAATTAATTAGAAATCACAAGCAAGGCCAATAACCCGATTTGAGGCATTGAACCATACTAAACCTAAATTTTTAACAAGCTTACCAAAACAAACATCAGATAATCTCCGCTAACACCTCACCTCACTGTGACATAAGCAGTGAAAGCCGAGTACAACTAGACTCGGTGTCTTCCGTTCGGAAGCCGGTTTGGTGGATAACGGCTGCATTGTATCACTTATGTACATAGCGAAATAATAATCCGGAAAACACCTACCTCCCAGCCTTAGCTTTGCCAAAAACATCTCGTAATTTTTGACACTAATACATTACACATACACTTTATCACGTCTTTATCCCATACGGGGTAGACAGAGCATTGGATCATAAGACCTAAAGGCGACGTTAAGCGTGTTCCCAAAAGGTCCGAATCCCAGAATGTCTAAATCCGAAAATGTCCAGATCCCAGAATGTCATTTACATTGGACTTTAGTCTGATTTGCGACACAACTTATCCGCCAGCGTAGTTACTGCACTTTACGGGTACCTCTAGTCACGCGCTTCCTCGTCTTCAGGTCACGTAATAAAACAGATTAAAAATGTTTCCCAAAACAAACATAATATTATACCACAGAAAGCCGGGTAATGAACTACAGATGACTAAATAGTTACTATACTCTAGTGTCTTCCGTTCGGAAACCTGTTTGGCGAAAATCGGCTGCTAGCACAACGCCGTTTATTAAGTAACTGTGAGAAATAATCTTTTTTTTTCTTTTTCTCTTTTATTTGTCTATCAAACTTCTTTCAGAAATTTATTTTAGCCAGTGTCTAGTTATTCTTTATTCTTGTGTATCAACCAAATGACAATTTCCGCGAATCCACTGGTTTGATCATAAACGACGGAACAAGGCGATCAAACACCAGCCCGCTATATACTCACTACAGCTGCACCATGACACTTTATTTTAGTTATTCCACACATTGTTCATAAACATGGACATCTATAACACCAAATTATACTGATTTCACATTATAACTCCACTAGAAACAATTTGCAAAACAATCCAAAACGAAAACCGTGCAGTCCGTGGCAATTCCCGCCAAGAACTCCGCGTGAAATAATCCTCCGTTCCTATTCCCGTAAAATTGGGGTAATCTTTACCCTAAGTTTAATTTTCTCATTCTGGACTTAGAAGTATGAAAATTGGTATATAAGTTCTCGATAACAATTTAAAAAGATCTGAGTAGGTGAAATGGACAAAACCACGGAATAATAAATTTTAAATTCCGTGGGACAAAACTCCCCCTTAAGGTTCAAAAAGCGATGTATCCAATTTTGAATTAAAATATTTGACTTTGAATTTAAGGGGTAAAGTGTCGGGTAAAGTTTGTATGGAAATTTTCATATGCCCTAATAACTAAAGTCAACGCGGACTTAGTCGCGGGCAAAAGCTAATCAGTCAAACGTTTAAAAAACTTAATACTCCACGCGTGCCAAGCTACCGGCAACATCTATGATTGCATTATATCTAAAAACATGATTATTTTCCCAGTATCACTTACGTAAGTGGATACGACAAGTCCGTCTCTTGTTACGCTGGAAGCCTTATACAATATGAAATTTTAGAAGCCTTATGGATTATATTCGGAATTCGGATTGTAAAGCCACGAGCCAGCTACAGATTATTCAAGGATACAGTATTGTATTGTTTATTTCGTTTTAGGTTTTAAACTTACTAATAGCTTTGAAAGTATTCGTAATTGTGGATAGACTGTGTGATTTGTTTGTTTTTCATGTGTGTGAGGCCAAAACTGGTGTAAGATTTTTCAAGCCGCCTAATCTGACATGTCTTAACTACTGCCATCAATTATGACTGCCGAGCTCGAGATATTTTTATGCCATTTGCGGTCACCAATCCCAGAGGGGACTGCGTAAACCACGCGGATGCAGTCGCGGGAAACAGCTAGTAGTTAAAAAAACAAAGGGTTGCACTACGGGAGTGCCGGTAGAAGTGAAAACTCGCCTTTGCGGTCTCAGGTCACGAGTCCGTCTTACGAATTTGCGACCAGGTCACGTGTCCTGAGTTCCTGACGCGAGTTTAACATTTTTTACCCATCCCAAAAAGTGCACAACGCCGCTAAAGAAGGTTTCACTTCGATATATACTTATCTATACTCAATTACTCATATTATAATTTTAATATTATAAAGCTGTAGAGTTTGTTTGTTTGTTTGATTGTTTGTTTGTTTGTTTGTTTGTTTGTTTGTTTGTTTGTTTGTTTGAACGCGCTAATCTCAGGAATTACTGGTTCAAATAGGAAAATTCTTCTTGTGTTGGATAGTCCATTTATTGAGGAAGGCCGCTGCGACCGATAGGGGCGTCAATAAAAAATGTTTTGAAAACGGGGGAAAATTATTCATCTATACTAATAAAAAACGAATTACGAGTAATCATAATAACAGAAATTGCCGCAGACGAAGTCGCAGGCAACAGCTAGTAAATCATATTTTTTCACATTTCGATACACGACGACGTCCTGGGATAAATTTCTTCAATATTATCATAGCTGGGTCGAATTACATTTACAGTCGTCTGAATATAGCAATGTAATAAAAACGCTCTTGGCGTTATGACAGTGACATATTGACCATCACCTCGTCCGTACAATGGTAATGACGCACTGGACGACGACGGAAATGATGCCCATATCCTTTGGCGGATAGCTGTGATGGCGGATAGACACTGCAGCACTGGATCTAGAAGATTTAGTACCCGGGGCAAGGTTGAAATGACGCCCCTGATGCGACGCGAGGGACGGGGGACGCTGGGGAGGGAACAAATTGAATTTATTTATTTCTTCTTACACTATCATCACAAGTTTCCATAATACAATAGCGTAACGTGCAATTTTTTCATTTAATTAATAAAAAATAAAAAAATATATATACGGACAAATCACAGAGATTGCGCTAACCCCAAGGTAAGTTCGAGACTTGTGTTATGGGATACTAACTCAACGACACTATATTTTATAACAAATACATATATAGATAAACATCCAAGACCCAGGCCAATCTGAAAAAGATCATTTTCCATCTTGACCTCGCCGGGGATCGAAGTCGGGCACTCCGTGTCGCAGGCTGGCGTGTTAACCACTGCGCCACGGAGCTGTCACTTTTAACATAACACAAAATAAACAATGTTGCCCCTGTGAATTCCGTCAATGAGCAGCCGAAAAAATCTTTTTTCTCTGCGATCTTGTTATGCGTATGCAAGGTTTGGGTGAGTGGCGCCTCCTTATGGGTATTTGTTCTTGCTTGTGGTATTGCGAATAACGGGTCGCCGTCGCCACACGTACAACGACAACACACTTAAATTTCACCGCCTTAGCTCCGGCTCTACAATGGCGCCCGACGTGACGGGACGGGTGACGGGGAAGGGTAATCATGCTGTCCTGCACCTAGCGTTTTTGACGTGATAACGTTTTAAAAATCGATGAACGCCGGCTGCACGTACGAAAAAGTGTCACGCTCCGTGTGCAAGCGAGAGTGCAGAACAAGTGATAGAGAGGCACGATCGGCGTTCGGCTTGTGACGCATCTATCACCATTATCACGTTAACAAATTTTTACCTATTTTAGGTATGCCCTTATATACATTTGTCTGCCGTCCCTTTAATCTGCCGCCCGGGGCGTGGGCCTTGGCTTGCCCCTATAGATCCGGCAGTGACAATACTCTGCAACTCCTATTTTTTACTGGAATATGAACACTGGACAGAACCAAGGATTTAAGACTATGTATATTTATGACTTTTTCTGCAAATTTTATAGCCTATATGTTTTTATGTATTTTGATGTTTCAGCTATAACATTGTAACGTTTTATCAAACTCATTTATTAGTTATTGCGTGACAGCGAACAAATATCAACACATCTTGTCATCTATACAAACTTAGTGTATTAGTAGGTTAACCTAGAGTACCTAGAGGGGGTGAAACAAGCCGAAACTTTGAGGTATACTTACTATGTATGTACCAATTTCAGGGTCGCAATTTTATGACGTAATATAATATATGAAAGTCTTATAAATATATGAACGCTGGTCGCACGCACCAAAGAGTGTCACGTGAAAGGCACGATCGGCCTAGCGTTCGACTTGTGACGCATCTATCTCACTTCCACCATTACGTAAAATGATCGTCCGTAAACCTGACTTTACAGACAACCAATTTTTTATCATATCTCATTCCATAGTTTGAAACAGCTAATGTTTTCGCGAAATCAGTAATAAGTATGTTTATAACACAGATTATTGGCTTTCGGCGTGCAGAAACCTTTGCATGCATTTCGGATAACACTATCATTGTTTATTTTTTAAAGAGAAAACAATATACAATAGTGGCATCACAAATATATTTATAACAATAAGTCCGGATACGCTTCCCTTATTCGCAGTCGACGTCTATTGAATACCAATATCAAGTAAGGAAACTTGAATATATGAATACATAGCCCGTCTTCGGAACGGCTTTACAGGCTGTTACTTAAAGAGGAAATATGTATTTACTAGCTTTCGCCCGCGGCTTCGCCCGCGTCAATGTCGATCCCTCGGGAATAGTACTTTTTCCCGGGATAAAAGGTAGCCTATGTCCTTCTCCGTACTCCAGACAACTTGTATGCAAAATTTCATGATGATCGGTTCAGTAGTTACGGCGTGAAAGCGTAACAAACAAACAAACAAACTTACTTTCGCATTTATAATATTAGTAAGGATAAGGATAGTAAGGATAAGGATATTATGATGAGTTATCATTTTATTTATTTATTCTTATTATACAATCGTGTCTGAAATATTACATAAACTAAAATTATATCAACTAAAAATATAACAATAGGAGAATAATTATACCTAATACCTAAGACGCCTGTCTCTGGCAGCACAAGCTGAGGCGTTCCTTTGCCAACATTAAATTAGGTACTTAAGCTGTTAAATATATTTAAAGGCAATTTTATAAATTGTAAATGATATGTACCTGGCATGTGTATGACAATAAATGGCTTTTTATTTTTATTCAAAATTTATTTTATACTTAACTAGCTGTTGCCCGCGACTTCGTCCGCGGCAATTTCTGTTATTATGATTAGTTAGTATAGATGATTTTTCTTTTTATGCTTCGCTCCTATTGGTCGCAGCGTGATGTTTTATAGCCTAAAGCCTTCCTCAATAAATGCACTATCTAACACAAAAAGAATTTTCCAATTTGAACCAGTAGTTCCTGAGATTAGCGCGTTCAAACAAACAAACTCTTCAGCTTTATAATATTAGTATAGATTTTCACAAAAACAGCACTAGTCGCAGACGCAGCACTGAAAACACTATTCAATAAGATTAATTAATAAAGTAATACGATGACTCGATAGAGTGGGTGTAAGTGTATGTATATAAGGACTTACGCATGTTAAGCAACCCCGATCGTTGCCTACACTGGGATGGGTGAACGAACACATAGCATAATAAATATACCGGCTCCTTCATCCTTCGGAAGGCAAGTTTAGTTTTTTTTTTTATGTTATAGGACGGTAAACGAGCAAGCGGGTCCCCTGATGGTAAGTGACCACCGCTGCCCATGGACAAATGCAACAACAGGTTGTGACAGATGTTTGTCGGCCTTTGAAGGAGTTGGGGGAAGGAAATGGGGAGCGGAGGGGAAGGGTGGGCCTCCGGCTCCTACTCACCGATCGAAGCATAGAAGCGGTAAAGCTTCTACTCAGACGTCGATTTTCTGTGAGAGTGTGATATTTACCCGGACGAGTCGACCCATTCATGCTACCAGCACTGAAAACAAGCTGTTGGTCCCAGCTGACATCATTGATGACGGTAGTTAAGCTAAGTCAGATGCCTCTAGGCAGTTTGTGTAAGTGGCTAACACTGGTGTTAAAGATCTGCCACCAGTGTTAGCCACTTACACACACGAAATATAAACAATCTAATCGTCAGTTTTAATGTACTCTTTTAGAAATTCTATTAAACGTCATCTTGAATTGGAATACATATTTCCTATTATTTTATTATAATAGCATTACAATGCTCGGTTTGATATTAAAATCGAAAATATGTGAAGAAAAACTTCGCCACAGGTATGATTCGGCAGCTCAGTGGTCGAGAGCATCGACGGGCCAGATGTCGAAGGTTTGTGGATTCAAATCCTACCTGTGGCGAAATTTTTTCATCACATATTTTCGATTTTAATATTTCCTATTTATATAACACCCTGTAAAAAACAAATTATACTACATACATCCCCATTATAGTTTCCGTCTGATGAAATTATCTTCAGAAGGATGTGTATTGTTATTGTTTAGGAATAGATAATAACAGTTTCTGTATAATCTAAGCAAATTATAATCAACGATTGTTCCCTTAAAGTAAACACGTGTTAAGATAACTTTTATCTCTTGCTGTGTTACTAACAAAAGCCTAATTATCTTTTTTATTGTTACAGGTAAGAATGACATGCTGTTTTAAAGAATTGGAGAAGACGTGGTTAGTCAGCAAAACCCATTAATTTTTGGAAGCTTGGCCTCTACGATTTTAAGTTTTTCGCGGTCACAATCACTACAGGACTTACCTCGATTGTTTTTGTGATTTGTCTTATATTTCGGCAACATCGCAGCCGCCATCTTCACAGACTGGCTGAGGAGCTGCGGTGGATGTTGGAACTGTCAAGGGAAACCGTATCGGTCTGCCGTCTTTCTTAGTCTTTTATTGCACAAGATTTTACTCACAACACTGACGGTGTCCGTTCGGGAACTATTCTGTGGCGCGCGTCTACACCTTTTGCACAACTCTATCACTGGATTCCATGTACAAATCTCAAAAATAATCGCGGTAAGTCTCACAGAAAATCGACGTTCAAGTAGAAACTTTAGCGCTTCTATGCTTCGTTCGGTGAGTGAGAGAGCCGGAGGCCCATCCTTTCCCCATGTCCTTCCCCCATCTCCTTGAAAGGCAATGCTCCTGTTACACCCTGGTGTTTGCAGTTGTCCATGGGCAGCGTTGATCGCTTATCATCAGGTGATTTGGTGGCTCGTTTGCCGTCCTATATCTTTAAAAAATGTAGTGACAATAATTGTGTATACTTTGTCCACAAAAGTAAAGGGAGTATATTGTGTAACATTAAAGGCCTCAACACTACTCAATTCAGTCATTGACAACAGGTACGCTGCAACATGTTAGACACTAATCGAAATATCTCCAATCGTGTCTTATGTACTGCGGCGCCACTCTCGTTTTATTTATCTTAAAAAACAATCTCATTGTATTCGTACATAAATAAATATGTATGGACAAACCACACAGATTAAGCTAGCCCCAAAGTAAGTTCCAGACTTGTGTTATGGGATACTAACTCAACGATACTATATTTCATAAAAAATACATACATAGGTAGATAAATAACCAAGACCCAGGCCAATCTGAAAAAGATCATTTTCCATCTTGTCCTGATTGGTGTTCAAACCCGTGACGTCCAGTGTGGCAGCCTAGCTTGATGGCCACTACGCCACAGAGGTCGTCAATTCAGTAATTAGAGCTACACCGCGTAACCAAATGGCACCAAAGCGACGGCACTAATGAGAGCGTGACCCTGCTCAATGACGGCTTGATTAAGCCATATTACCTTATTACCCCATTACTAATTACATGACAGCCTCCGTGGTCCAGTGGTTAAGGCGTTTGCCTGTTGACCCAGGGGTCGTGGGTTTGATTCCCACCGGAAGCATACTTTGCTTAGTTGTTTCCAGTTTGGTTAGGACATTGCAGGCTTGAATCACCTGATTGTCTGATAATAAAGATGATTACGTGCTTCGGAAGGCACGTTAAGCCGGTGGTCCCGGCTGCCATCTGGTAGTCGTTAGAGGAACTACATCAGAGGCCGAGAGGCGGTTCCGAAGAACTCTGACACCAGGGTGTGCATGGTCGATTGACCGTGACACCTACCCGAAATGATGATGAACATATATAAAATAAAAGTAAGTCACCGATCGGGATTCGAACCCGTAACACTCGTTTCTTGCCGTCCATGTCTTAACAAGACGGACAGTGGCCGGCAGGACGAAATTAGCGAGCATATTCTGCCTGGAAAGAAAAACGCATGAAAACTCGAAAACACGCGTTTTCCCGAACATAAGACTAATCTAGATCGATTGTTTACCCCCGAAAACCCCCATAAACCAAATTTCAGCGAAATCGTCAGAGCCATTTCCGAGATCATATAAATAAATTTATATATAAATATACAAGAATTTCTCGTTTAGAGGTATAAGATTAGTTGGACAAAAGCAGATCGACGTCAATGTAACCGAATTTATAAAATAGAAATTGCTAATACTGAAACGGTAGATTCAGTTAAGCATTTGTTAATAGGGGAGAATTTTAGTCGTGGTAGAGCCACGCTACCGGTAAAATTCACTTTTGATAGTAGCATGAATCGGCTCGTCCGGGGAAGAAACACTATAAGAAAATTGAATAATAAATAAATATATATATACGGACAAATCACACAGATTGAGCTAGCCCCAAGATAAGTTCGAGACTTGTGTTATGGGATACTAACTCAACGATACTATATTTTATAACAAATACATATATAGATTAACATCCAATACCCAGGCCAATCTGAAAAAGATCATTTTCCATCTTGACCTGGCCGGGGATCGAACCCGGGCACTCCGTGTCGCAGGCTGGCGTGTTAACCACTGCGCCACGGAGCTGTCAAAATTGAAGTTTGAATAAAAAGCTTTACCGCTTGTTTCCTTCGTTCGGTGAGTTAGAGAGCCTTAGACCCATTCTCCCTCCCTATATTCTACCCCATGAAACCTAACTCTTTGAAAGGCCGACAACGCTCCTGTTACACCCTGGTGTTGCAGTTGTCCATGGGCAACGCTGATCGCTTACCATCAGGTGACTTGCTTGCGCGTTAAAAAATCTGTCACGAGTAGGCTACTTATTATATAGAAACTTAGCTAAATGTTGATCATATAAACTAAAAATCATCATAAACCAGCGAGGCAGAGCCCGATAATATTTTTAGCCCCGATAACTTAGTATCCACTTCGAGAAGCAATACTCATAAACCTTTAATTATTCCAGCAAGCAAGCTGTGACGAACAAATCGATACAGCAGAACAATGACCCTATCACGGCGTTTATTGGCTCCATCAGCACGGCTCATTCGAGACGCTAATCGATCAGCGGGCCGCTGGTCATATGGCCGTTTGAAAAGCCATTTTAGTTATGGTTATGTACCTGCAAAATTCCATACATAACCTTAAGATGAAAATCGATTGCACTGATTAGAGAGGCAAATATATTTAGCAATATCATGAACTTTATACCATATGTATAATGGGGAAATTGCTATTATTTTTAATATTCACGCGAGTGGGGCCACGGGCGAATGCTACCTAATCCATAATTCTGGAAATAACTTTGAAAGGTTTGCATCACTTTTATTATGTTAATATACACGGTGAAATTTTGTTCGTTCTGGACCCTTAAAGGGATGATTAAGCCCGAACTCAAAAAAACATGGGCAGTTCCATACAAAAAGTTTTGGCCGCCCGGTAAATTTGCATGGGAACGTCAAAAAAAAATTTGAGTTCCCAGCATTGGTCCCATCCACGGGCTGAATCACCCCTTTAACGGGCCAAAACGATCAAAATTTCACCGTGTATTTTATCTAAAAAATTATATATCATGGGGAATGCTCTGAGGAATGTTTCGACTTACCTACCGCAAAATTTCACTATCGTACCACCCGACATAAATTAAAATTTTATCCCTACTACCTGGATAAGTGGCAGTCAACCACCGTACGTTTTAACAGAAATTTACTTACTGCCACGTACAACCGCACTGTGGAATGAACTGCCTGCGGCGGTATTCCCGAATCGATACGACATTGGAACCTTCAAAAAATGAGTCTATGTTTTCTTAAAAGGCCGGCAACGCTCTTGTCACACCCCAGGTGTAGCAGTTGTCTATGGGCAGCGGTAATCGCTTGCCATCAGGTAACCCGCTTGCTCGCTTGCCGCTTTATGTCATAAAAAAACGTCCAGTCGTCTCATATCCTAAACAGACACAAAGCTCAAGTATTCCGAACTGGCAAGAGCTGAGTTTGCGCACTTTTTGAACTCGTCGCATTCCGACCTCTGACGCTTATTGTATGAAATATTCAACCGGGAACACTGCCTGTCAGAAGTGTGAATATACTGCCATGCTGCGGAAATATACGACAGCAACGACATATGCCCACGGAAAATATTTACTGGACTTTTTGTTGATAAAACTAAAATACCTTCCATACCGGTAAAATCCCGTAAAATGCCTGCCTCCGTAGTCCAGTGGTTAAGGCGTTTGCCCGGGGGTCGTAGGTTCCTACGGGAAGCATAGGTACATGGTTAGGACAAGGCGGAATCATCTTTATTATCAGACAATCAGACAATCATGATAATAAAGATGATTCCGTGCTTCGGAAGGCACGTTAAGCCGTTGGTCCCGGCTGCCATCTGGTAGTCGTTAAATTAACCACATCAGAGACCGAGAGGCGGTTCCGAAGAACTCTGAAACCAGGGTGTGCATGGTCGATTGACCGTGTCACCTACACAAAATGATGATGACCCGTAGGTGCAGGCACATGTTATTTAGCAATTCAAAACTGGAAAATGTAGATGATACTTAGGTTATATTTGTAACAATGTACTCATAAAACACCACGTCGTTAGCTTTCATTTCTAGCAATTCTAACTCGCGTTTCACGCTAGGATTGCCATCTTGAATGGGTTTGTTTGTAGCTAATTTGAACATGAAAGCAAATACTGTGGACAGAACTACTGCTGAGTAATTAAAATGTGCTCGAAGACTAGTCTTCCTCGTAAAGTGTGTAATAAGCTGTTGGTCCCGTTTGGAGCGGTAGTGGTCCATGATCAAAGGAACAGCCCATTAACTGGAAAGTCCCGGGTTCGATATATACACGCACCTGCATTTGACTAAACCTAACCAGCCATAGTAGCCATAGGCCGTAGTCGAATATAAATAAGTATAAAAGATATATAGAAACATCATCATCATCATTTCGAGTAGGTGTCACGGTCAATCGACCATGCATACCCTGGTGTCAGAGTTTTTCAGAACCGCCTCTCGGCCTTTGACGTGGTCCCTTTAACGACTACTAGATGGCAGCCGGGACCAACGGCTTAACGTGCCTTCCGAAGCACGGAATCATCTTTGTTATCAGACAAGCAGGTGATTCAAGCCTGCAATGTCCTAACCAAACTGGAAACAAAGTATGCTTCCGGTGAGAATCGAACTCACGACCCCCGGGTCAACAGGCAAACGCCTGGACCACGGAGGTAGTAGATATATAGAGATATAAACCAAGTACAAACTTAAGTCCGCATTTAAGACTGCCATTGCCATTATAAAATGTATTCTCAAGTCCTAGTTCATATGGCTAAATTCGAATTGTACGTTGATGTTGACTGACGTGTGTCGCCTTGAAGCAGCAACAAATATTAATAAGAATATTATTGACGTCGAAAATCCTACTGGATATTTTACATTAACGTATTAACTAACACAAGATGAAAGGGGGGAAAGTTATAATTTGGCTCCGTATAGCCAGATTGGAAGAGAAGAAGAAGCTAGGTAACAATCGTTAAGCTGTTTATGTTAAATGCCTTTTAACATCATACAAATTGGCAACTAACACATGTTTATAGTTATACTATATCGTAAAAACCTAAAAATATAAAATAATAATAAATTTAATTAAAAAGACATCAACGCGTCCAAAACTGTGGCTAGCTGGCCGTGTTTCAAATTCTGGGAGCTGTAGGTATTACAATTCATACGTGACGGAAAAGAAAAATGTTTTAGATAAAGCCTTTCAAATAGAACTTTCATCCTAAACATAAGAGAAATCCCAATATTCCCCATATTGTAGCGATACAGACTGGCAAAGCATATCAAAATAAAAAAACACAAAAGTATAACCAATCACAAATATATTCCGAGTTTTGAAGTTGATTAACAGTTCCCTATGTATGCGTAAATGTTTAAAACTACGCAATGGATTTTGATGCGGTTTTATTTAATAGATAGAATGATTCAAGAGGAAGGTTTATATGTACATTGTATCCGTGCGAAGCCGGGCTGCGAGTCGATAGTTGAAAAATAAATCTCCAGCGCTGCGGAACTGTCAATATAGTAGCTCTACACATACTTTTTGCTGACGTTTTTACTTTTTCGTCTTATAAATCGACGAACGCAAACTGCACGCAAAATAAAAAAATGTCATGTACCGCGTTCTCGCTTGCACTCGGAACGACGCACGATTGGCCTAAGCGTTCATTTTGTGACGCATCTTTATCTCTTCCACCATTATCATGTAAAATTATCGTCTGTAAACTAACTTTACAGAAAACCAATATTTTTTATTAAACTTGTATTGTCCCACAACTGGGCAAAGATCTCCCCCATTTCCTTCTAGAAATTCATATCCTGAGCAAACTCTGACCATTTTATATTAAAACGCATACTACCATATATTTATTTTTATTTCTTTAAGCCGTGTGGTTTCCGGCAGAGTAGTCTTCCCATGGAGGTCGTAAGAGGCGACTTAGGAATTACAAGCTAAACAAAGCTCATAAACATCAATGAGACCTCTCCAACCCGTCTGGCCAGCGAGGAGAGTGTAGGCCAAATCCTCTGTCTGCTCTGGCCAAGTATGGCACCGGTAGTACAGAGAGGGTCATGCTCCTGCAGTGGAGACTAAAAAAGACCTGATGATGATGATGATTTTTTTAAGATGTCACTTCTACATGGTCTTTATTTTGGGACCGCACGCATTTATGTAAATAGTGGCGGACACATGTCGCGTGTGAACGAACCTCGCGCGCGGAGAATAAATAATGAGAGTACACTCACACGCGTGAATTCACTAAGAAAGTAGTAAATCCCTGGAATTGATTAACAACAAAATTTTCACGTTATATAAATAAATTTATACGGACAAATCACACAGATTGAGCTAGCCCCAAAGTAAGTTCAAGATCTGTGTTATGGGATACTAACTCCACGATACTATATTTGATAACAAATATATAGATAAACATTCAAGACCCAGGTCAATCTGAAAAAGATCATTTTCCATCTTGACCTGACCGGGGATCGAACCCGGGGCTCTCGTGTTTTTATAGATAACGGTACGGAACCCTTCGTGCGCGAGTCCGACTCGCACTTCGCCGATATTTTCTTTGCTCCTAGACCAGCCTGGAAATTTCTATAGGACTTTTTCCTGTTTTATACATTACTAGCTGTTGCCCGCGACTTCGTCCGCGGCAATTTCTGTTATTATGATTAATTAGTTTTTCTCCCGTTTTCAAAACATTTTTTATTGATGCTTCGCTCCTATTGGTCGCAGCGTGATGTTTTATAGCCTAAAGCCTTCCTCAATAAATGGACTATCCAACAAGATAATTTTCCAAATTAAAAAACTAAAGTTTCTGATATTAGAGTGTTCAAACAAACAAACTCTTCAGCTTTATAATATTACTAGCTGTTGCCCGCGGCTCCGCCCGCGTTAATGTCGTTCCCTTGGGAACAGTAGAATTGATAAAAATTCCATACAAACCCCTGCCCCTTTGCTTTTTCCCCTTAAGGGGGAATTTAATACATTTCACCTGCATAGATCTTTAGCCCTTAAGGAGGGGATTTTGCCCATTTCACCTACACAGATATTTTTTTATTGTAATGGAGAACTTCTTATTGTCATATTTCTAAGGAAATAAAAAAAATCCATACAAACTTTACCCCACCTATTCTACCCCTTCAAGGGGAAATTTCGACCATTTTAACTACACAGATCTTTTTAATTGTAATGTAAACATATATAATTATTTTTATACTTCTATGTCCAGAAATAAGAAAATTTCCATACAATCCCCCCCCCCTTTATCCTTTAAGGGGGGAATTTTGTACATTTCACCTACACAGATCTTTTTTAATTGTAACCTAGAACGTATATACTTATTTTCATACCTCTAAGTCTAGAAATGGAAAAATTCCATACAAACTTTACCCCCTATTTACCCCTTCAAGGGAGAATGTTGTCTGGTTTACCTAAACAGATCTTTTTTTAATTTTAATTGAGAACTTGCGTACCTACTTTCAAACTTCTAAGTCCAGAAATGAGAAAATTCCATAAAACTTCAACCCCTTTGATTTTCTAAAAATCCTTTCTTAGTGCTCATTTACTTCATAAAAAGAATCCCTGTGCCAAATTTCAAGTTTCTGCGCACAGTAGTTTCGACTGTGCGTTGATATATAAGTCAGCTTTGCCTTTGGCCCGCGGCTCCGCCCGCGTAAGTGTTGATTTCTCAGGAACAGTAGAATTACCCGGTATACATTAGTTTATGACTTTCAATGAAACACCTTAATATTGAATTTCAATTGAATAACTTCAAAAACGGAAAGTTTCATACTAACTTTGCATCCCCGTTTTATCCCCTTAAGGGATGATTTTTGAGAAAAATATTTTACTCGTGTTTCATGCCTTTTAGTTAAGAACCTTCATGCTGAAAACATTCGACTAACTTCAAAACTGGCAAAGTTTAATGCTTACTTTGCACCCCTATTTTAACCCCTTAAGGGATGATGTTTGAGTAAAATATTTTACTCGTGTTTCATACCTTTCAGTAAAGAACCTTCATGCTGAATTACATTCGAATAACTTCAAAAACAACAAAGTTTCATACTAAATTTGCAACCCGTTTTTCCTCCTAAGGAGATGAATTTCCAAAAATCCTTTCTTAGTGCTCCCCTACGTTATAAAAGGAACCCCTGTGCGAAATTTCAAGTTCCTAACCCTTATAGTTTAGGCCCTGCGTTGATATGTCAGTCAGACAGTCAGATTCTCCTTTTTTTTAGTATGGATTAGTATGGATAGGTATAATGCTGTCGTATAATGATGATGAATTGACTTTGGATTTTAATTTTCTTATGTCACTTATTATTTTATTTACTTTTGCTATATGTTTGCAGGCAAACTCATGCCTTGAGTTCATTCAAATGACGATAACTTTTTTTTAATGAACCGATTTTGATGAAACAAACTTTAAATGTTAAACTGAGTTAAAACAAAGCAATTGGTGAAAGTTTAAAGTAAATCGGTTCAGTATTTTCGGAGATAATCGTGATCATACATACAGACAGACAGACAGACAGACAGACAGACAGACAGACAGACAGACAAGAAATTCCAAAAAAATTTTTTTGCTTTCTATTATTTTTTTTTAAGTCTCCCTCTATCCATTTCAGTCAAAAATTCAAAATGTACAAACTAAATAATTTTACTGTTTTATATTATATATATATATGTATAGACTAGCTTTCGCCCGCGGCTCCGCCCGCGTCATTGTCGATCCCTCGGAAATAGTACTTTGGCTACCTTTTCTCCGTACTCCAGATATTTTGTATGCAAAATTTCATGATGATCGGTTCAGTAGTTACGGCGTGAAAGCGTAACAAACAAACAAACAAACTCACTTTCGCATTTATAATATTAGTAAGGATTCAGCTGGGGAGTCATCCCCTATCTAACTGTCTATCCGGTAGTTGCAAGCGAGCTGTTACTTGCTTTTCCCCATTCATCCGAGTGAGTCCTTGGAAGAGGCGCTTGTCCAGCAGTGGAATTTTTATGGCTGTAATGTAGATGATCATCATCAGGTCTTTTTAGTCTCCACTGTAGGAGCATGACCCTCTCTGTACTACCGGAGCTATACTTGGCCAGAGCAGACAGAGGATTTCGCCTACGTTCTCCTCACTGGCCAGACGGGTTGGAGAGGTCTCATTGATGTTTATGAGCTTTGTTTAGCTTTTTCCTAAGTCGCCTCTTACGACCTCCAGGGGAAGACTAGGAATGGTCCTATTCTACTCTGCCGGAAACCACACGGCTACCGGAAACCACACGGCTATGAGTAGATATCATATTTTGATATGATATCATATTTTAGAAGTTTTCTTTTTGAAAATGTACGATATTTAACCCTTGTTTACGTCTATAATAATAAATCGGTGAGGCCACGAAGAACAGGAACATAGCTATTGAGATTTTAATTTGTGGGAGTTTTCGTTGAGCTATTCAATTCACATTAATTACGAAGTTATTAGCATTTCAAATTGGGACTAATATTGTGCGGCTTTCATGGCGATTTAAGCGACGTTTTATTATTATGCGTATCTTAATTTAATCATAAAATCTTGATATACATCTTTAAATTTGATGACTAGCCCCGTGGCGCAGCGGTCAACACGCCAGCCTGCGACACGGAGTGACCGGGTTCGATCCCCGGCCAGGTCAAAATGGAAAATGATCTTTTTCTGATTGGCCTGGGTCTTGGATGTGTATCTATATATGTATTTGTTATAAAATATAGTATCGTTGAGTTAGTATCCCATAACACAAGTTTCGAACTTACTTTGGGGCTAGCTCAATCTGTGTGATTTGTCCGTATATATTTATTATTATTTACCACCAACATTCCGTTGAAGGGGTGACTCAGCCCGTTTAAACTTTTACTATTAGACCAAGGCTGGGAACTGGACAATTCCATAAAAAAAGTGTTCGGCTACCCTTCAAATAAATAAGTTATAAGTAAAAAAACTCTTTTGGAGACAAGCTTTTATGCACATAATTTTATGTTTCGAGTTATTTTGAGCGAGTCCTTTAATTTGCTATCCATATTGTCGAAGTGCATCAAAGATAGTCCGCCATCTTGGGTGTTCCGCCATGTTGGATTTAGAATAACGTCACACAGCTTACCATGCACTGGCATCCAAACTAAACAACGAGTATACAAAATTTTAGCTCTATCGGTGGAAGATATCCGCGACAAAATTGAGCTGTAAGATTCTACCCGAACAAAAGTTATATACATACATTGCAAGTTATATAAAAGTTTTTAATAATAAATATTACCAAACCGGTCCAGGCGTCTAAGAGTAATCGTGGATCAAAAGATTCCAACCTACATACTAACACGTCGTTTTCCCTTGCGGGGTAGACAGAACCAAGGCCTTTTTAGTCTCCACTGCAGGAGCTCTCTGCACTACCAGCGCCATACTTGGCCAGAGCAGAGAGAGGATTTGACCTGCACTCTGCTCCGTGGCCAGACGAATTGGAGAGGTCTCATTAATGTTTATGAGCTTTGTTTAGCTTGTATTTCCTAAGTCGCCTCTTACGACCTCCACGGGAAGACGAGGAGTGGTCCTATTCTACTCTACCGGAAACCACACGGATATCAGACCAAGGTCTATAAGCCCTTAAAGCCACATTTAGCACGTTAGTGGGCGTATAGGTGATAAACGGAATCAAAGTAGTGATGGGTTGCTAGCCGCATCGCCTACTAACATGATTCCTCATTTTCCGGCCAATCCCTCGATCAGCTTTTACGATCTGCACGGGAAGAGATGCAGCTGGTACATTCTTCGTTTCTTTTTATTCTTCCAGACCAGCATGGAAGCTTCTAACAAATTCGTGACGTCGTTCAAGTCGGTCAAAAATAAATTTATATTCTTCTTCTATCGTATCAATGGATGAATCTTGCCCAGAATGATGCAACCTTTACAGCCGCATCCGTGAGTGTCGCCAAATCCTCTCTCGTACAAGAGGTGGGGACATCCGGGGCATGATAACACAGATGTGGCATGTATTGCACAGCGCCACAGCTACATCTAAGTATCATTAGTAGAAAAGCCCCACTTTTGCGGTTAATTAACCGCAAAAAGAGACTAAAAAGGACCTGATGATGATGAATCTAATTAGATTCATCATCATCAGGTCCTTTTTAGTCTCCACTACAGGAGCACGACCCTCTCTGTACTACTAGGGCCATACTTGGCCAAAGCAGCCATAGGACTTGGCCTACACTCTCCACGCTGGCCAGACGGGTTGGAGAGGCCTCTTAGATGTTTATAAGCTTTGTTTAGCTTGTATTTCCTAAGTCGCCGTCTACGACATCCACGGGAAGACTTGGAGTGGTCCTATTCTACTCTGCAGGATACCACACGGCTATTTTAATTATATTAATTTATATTTATTGTGTATGATATTTTGTCAACCTCGTGAGGCATTATTATGTGTGTGAGTGTACCGCTGTACACTATGCAAGTCTTTGTCAAACTGCATCACTTGAACGTGGCCCGGAGACTGATTTAATGAGTGTGCCTCCGTTGTGTTAGTAGTGTGTTTGCTCAGAGAATACCGTAAATTGTGTGACATTCCAAACACATTTTTTCCATGCTGGTCTAGAGAAATGAAAATGTGTATGTATATTACATTCTGTTAATTAGTTCCTTCTGTCTGTAATGAATTCGTAAAAATAAAGAAAGAGAGAATAAAAAAAAATATACTTACTCGTACACTAGTTTCGTTACTAATTTACTTATAAATAATGTGAAAATCGATTAATGCGTAATAAAATTGTGAAATCTTGATTCAAAGTATCCAAAATACAATAATTTTTCATTAAAAAGCCGACTTAAACTATATGATGAAATGACAACTTACCCTATCAAACAAAAAAAGAATTTTTAAAATTGGTTCATAGATGACGGAGTTCTGAGGTTAAAAAAAACAACGTGTTGCACTCATGCACTCCGGGAGTCCCGGCAGAAGTGAAATCTCCGCGCGGTAGAAAGAGAGGGGGATATTACTTCCTCTCCTACACCGCGCCCGCGGTCTCAGGTCACGTGTCCGTGTTACGAATTTTTGATCAGGTCACGCGTCCTGACGCGAGTTTAACATTTTTTACCCATCCGAAAAAGTGCACAACGCCGCTAAAGAAGATTTCACTTCAAAATACAACCGAATTGATAATCTCCTCCTTTTTTTGAGTCGGTTTAAAATATATACTACTAAGTATTAGATACAAAATCTTTACAAACAGTAAAACTATTAACACCAGAAATATGCTTTGCCCGTTTACAATTTAGAGAAACTAGAGAAACTACCAGCAAACATTTTTGGCAGCAGGCCAGTAAGTTTCACATTTTTGGGTTAAACTCCTTTATTTGGGAAAAGTGCATTGCAGACGGGCGCTGGCGAAGCTGCTAGCCGTTGCAGTAAATCTTCCACTAATTATATAAAGGGAGGTTTAAAATGGCGCACGTTGCTCTATTTAGGTTCCGTAGCTCGCAGCTACGTTTGTTCACATTGGTCCAGTTGTTGTGACGAGGTGTTGGTAGAGTTAGCACGACTACTGTTTTTAACACGACTGCCAAGAAGGGTAATAACTTTCGCGCGTCTCATATATATAGGTTTGTATTTTTTTCCGTCAAATTGTCAGCTTACCTTGTTTTATGGGTGTCCTCGCTTCCGTTGTCAGCATGCAGGGACCCATTCTTTGGTTATTTTTGCTTACCTTCTACAATCTGTACCCCCCGAACCCATTTTAGCTTGACTGCATTTTTCCCCACATCTATTACTCTGGCCTTGGACCGAATGGTGGTATATTTAGTGTAGGTATACGATTCGGCAATTTGTCCCCAGTATGCTTTGCTCCGTAGACCTCTATGAAAAACTATCTGCTCGTCTGTGAACTCGTCCAACTTGAATTAGGTATAAGCTACTTGAGGAGCCTGCCCGATGGCCTAGTAGTCTTGAGCATAAATAGCGCTTACGCATGTTAGGCAACCCTGAGCGCAGTTCCCACTGGAATGGGTAACCGTACTTCGGAAGGCACGTTAAGCCGTTGGTCCTGGCTGCCATCATTGATGGCAGTCGTTAAGCTATAATAGATGCCTTCAGGCAGCTTGAAAAATCTGACATGTTGTGCACAATGTTGGCCACTTACACACATGAAAACAACATTCTTTATTTTATGAACACTGCGCCTGCGGGAATCGCATGTAATTAAAAGGCTCTACCTTTAATCTATCATAAATATTATATCCTCACAAGTTGACTTGTTACCTACCTACTCGACTCTCAACTCGCTCATTGAACACGACCAACGTGAACTACGTATAAGCCGCATGAACGTTATTCTATGAGCACCGCGCAGGACTGCAATTAAATCGGCATGTGTGCGTTTATCGCTCGCAATCCTAGATTTTATTATCTCTATACCCAGCCCAGGGTACAGAGTGTAGAGGTAAGGAGAACCATCAGTTGAAAAGTGTCCAACTAAAAGCATTACAAAGTTTAAAATCTTTCATGTAATAAAATGTGTTGTATTAAACGTAGATACTCTTAATTTTCTCTTAGCACCAGTGACATCATTGCTATTGTACGTTCTTCGACGATCACTGTTCCATACATAGATCATCTTTGTGTATGGGAAGTGGCTTCTTAACTCCCCACTTCACAGTGTAGAGCTGTACGAATGAAAAAATGTTTGAGAACTCTCCCTTTATCTCATGGTGGTTTGTTTGCTTTGTATATATATACAATATATTTAATATTTGAAAGCGTAAAACGTATATTATTTTATGACCAGTCGACTGCCTGATAGCAAGATGTTAGTACTTCAGTATCTTTGTTCTTAAGGCCATACCTGAACTTTTCGGATAGGCTTTTTTTGCGTTTTATCCAAAACTGGCCGTTTTTAGCAAAAATGTTCAGAAAAGCTTCACATTCTCACTTTTTACTGATAATGGTTCATAAAATAGTTTGTGTTGTTACTAGGAGCTCACGAAATTTTAAATTTATACGCAGGCAGCACTAAACACCCGAAAAATTAAGGTATGGCCTGAAGTCGCCTCGTGTCTAGAAAATTTTGTATCCAGGGCAAGTATATATAGCATACATTTTTGATTTTGCCGCCCGGCTTGTCCCTCCACCCCTAGATCCGGCACTGGGGTTTTGAGTGTATGGTATGGGTGGAAGCGCCAGGTTTCTCGCCCATGGCGACTTATATACCATATAAGGGGGCCAGCAAAATCAGGCCAGTATGTTTCGAATTTTCAGAGAGAAACAATACTGATGTGTTTATAAGTGCTCTTGGTTGAAGGACTTTAATGGATATACCATTCATAGTCGTCATCATCATCATTTCGAGTAGGTGTCACGATCAATCGACCATTCACACCCTGGTGTCAGAGTTCTTCGGAACCGCCTCTCGGCCTCTGACGTGGTTCCTTTAACGACTACCAGATGGCAGCCGGGACCAACGACTTAACGTGCCTTCCGAAGCACGGAATCATCTTTATTATCAGACAATCAGGTGATTCAAGCCTGCAATGTCCTAACCAAACTGGAAACAACTAAACAAAGTATGGTTCCGGTGGGAATCGAACCCACGACCCCCGGGTCAACAGGCGAACGCCTTAACCACTGGACCACGGAGGCTGTTATTGGCTTGATTCATAGTCGTCGCTCACAAACAAACGATACGTGTTATCGCACACTGGATTCATCATCAATAAATATATACAACTCCAGCCGACAGCTTCCGACCGTGCGTTATCATTCCAGCTGATAAGCGAATAAACTCGTATGTGTACCGATGCACTGATGACTGGGCAGCCACAGTGGCTTATTTGTTTTATAAACGTTATAGTCCATACGTTATACTTCCATAGTCCAATGTGCTCAAAATGCTACCAACAGGCAGAGGTGGAGAGCCATTACAAAAGCAGCAACCCTCGCCTAAAGCAACCTTCTCCTAAGAGACGGGCAGTATAGAAGATCCCGCACCAGGAGCAGATGGTCGTGGTTGTGTAGATACACAACCACTAAGAAAGCAGTCCGACTAAGAAGGGCGTCCTCGGTCCAGGCACGGAAATTAGCCGCCCCTTGTTTTGCTGAAAGGGTAATGGGTAATGCATCTAGTTGGGCGCCTTTTTCGTTATTGTTGGATAATCCATACTTACTTATAGTATAAACTAGCGACAGGGCTTCGCATGAGTGCAATAAATTATACATATAAAGCTTCCTTTTCAAATCACTCTATACAGGATGATTTTTAATTACCTGGCACTGTGTTTGTGTTGGAATCGAAAACCCTAATAGAATATAAACCTGCAGAAAAAAAGGTAAAAATGATGAAAAAAAATTGTTCCTCCCATACAAATTGCATTCCACATTCCGTGTGGTTTCCGGCAGAGTAGAATAGGACCACTACAAGTCTTCCCATGGATGTCGTAAGAGGCGACTTAGGAAATACAAGCTAAACAAAACTCATAAACATCAATGAGACCTCTCCAACCCGTCTGGCCAGCGAGGAGAGTGTAGGCCAAATCCTCTGTCTGCTCAGGCCAAGTATGGCTCCGGTAGTACAGAAAGGGTCATGCTCCTGCAGTGGAGACTTAAAAGACCTGATGATGATGATACAAATTCACCGATCAGCTGGTCAAATTTCTATGGAAAGTCTGTTATTTTTTTTCTTGCAGTTCTAACTCTGAAATGTTGCTAGGTAATTAATAATCATCCTGTATATAAAAAACCGCATCAAAATCCGTTGCGTATAAGCATACATAGGGACAGATAGACAGCGGCAAGCGACTTTGTGTTTATCCGTTGCGTATAAGCATACATAGGGACAGATAGACAGCGGCAAGCGACTTTGTGTTTTGCTATGTGGTGATGCGAAATTCTGTCTGTTTGTATGTCTGTTATCTCTTCGCACTTCAACAACTGAACCGAATTAGATGAAATTTATTAAAGAGTAATAGAAGTACATTTAATCTCGGAAAAGGGTACTGCCCTCGATTCTACATTCACGCGAGTCGTGGCTATAAATATGACGGTCGCTTTTATTGCCATTTTCGATTTTGACGTTTGCTTATCATGCTCATTGCGTATTGTTTATTTTATCTCCAAATTCTCTAATAGCCTGAAGCCATGTCGACACAGACACGGCATATATGTACTTATTGGCTTGATGAAAGGTACAGTCACCTGCAAAAGTCCATACAATGGATTGCGCTGATTAGGAAGAAATATATACTGCATAATATCATGATATGCCACATGTATAAAGTTGAAATTGCTGTGTTTTTAAAAGTTTTCAAAGCTGCACACGATTTTTTTTCGGCAACTTTATATGGACTTTTTCAGACGACTGTACATGCATACGTAATAAAATTATATACCTATTAGTACTTTAATTATATTTTGTGCAGAACACACATTTGGCAGGGTTGAATGAAGTAGGTAGAGAGATAATCAGTGTTGCCATAGTAAATCAAATTACTTCCTTTATTATATAAAATTGTTGCTTTATTATTTAAATTATTATTTTCACACTTTTTGATTTGGGTTCCTTAAACAGTACTTACTATATAGTCTCTGTAGTCAGTTTAGCTATCATCGGTGACCGTGAGAAAGTCAACGAAGAACTCTGTTATTAAGAGTTTATCATTATTTGTATATTTATTCAAATAATTTATTATCTAAGTATCTACTATAAATAATCACAATAAACTAAAACCTAAATTAAAAATATAAATGCGAAATCGCTGCGGTCAGCTGGCAGGGTGCCAAAACCAAATGACTGGCGGCATTTCCACGCTGGATGGCCAGACTCAATCTTTAGAAATCATCTGAAATATCTGAAATTCATCATCTTGCATGCTGGTCTGGGAGAAAAGAAAAAACGTAGAATGTGTAGAATGTGAAAATCTAAATAATCATGATAATAGGCGATGCGGCTAGAAACACATCCCTATTTTAATTCCATTTTCCACCTTAAGAGGATTGTGTAGTGCCCGTGCGCGTCGCGATTAGGTATTTGCAAAAAATCTATCTGTTTCAAGCCGCTTTACCGGCGTCCTGGGGCGTCAGTAACACAAGCGCAAATTCTCACGCACACGCACACGAAAATTTACAGCTACACAATCCTCTTAACGCCCACCAGCACGCTAAACATGGCCTTTCGGTCTTAGGACTTTAGGCTCTGTCTACCCCGTAAGGGATAAAGACGTGATAATGTTTTTTTCAACAATTTCAAAGATACATACCTAGATGTATGTATGTATCTTTGAAATTGAACCCGCTTATATATGGTCGTTTTTAGTTTAATAAAAGTTTTGCTCGTTACTTATTATAAATGGAAACACAATCAGCAACTGTATAATAAATCATTAGATGTTTAAAATACAGGTTACATTGCCCACATTTATGGTCATTTTCTGGTATGGAGGCCATTGCGATCAATTTCACCCACGAGGCGTCAGTCCTAGCTTGTGTCGAAATCCCGGCCTTCAAGCAAGCGGCACCTACGTAAAGTAATGGAAAGATAGATATATCTCGTTTGTGTATTAGCTAAGTGTTACAAGTGATTGTTATAACTGTTTAGGTTCTCTCAACCTTACCGGTTTTAGGTCCAAAACAGTAACTGTAATTTTAACCTAACCTAACTAACACGGGCATTGGTCACTACATACATCATTTTTTGTTAATGTTTAGGTACCTACTTTATCTCAAGTGTGTTTCAAATTGCCTGATTTGGTTTGTCATTATTGTACAGTCAGCCACCGAGATACCTGATCCCGCTCTCTACCTTTATCTTGAATTTTCTCGTAAACTTCATAAATAATAGTGACATGAAAATGTTTATTCAGAAAGTCTTAGTTAAAATCTCTCTGAATATATATTTTCATGTCAATATTATGTTTGGTCTAAGAAAAAATTCGAGATATTAGCCGTGTGGTATCCGGCAGAGTAGAATAGGACCACTCCAAGTCTTCCCGTGGATGTCGTAGAAGGCGACTTAGGAAATACAAGCTAAACAAAGCTTATAAACATCTAAGAGACCTCTCTAACCCGTCTGGCCACCGTGGAGAGTGTAGGCCAAGTCCTCTGGCTGCTCTGGCCAAGTATGGCCCTAGTAGTACAGAGAGGGTCGTGCTCCTGTAGTGGAGACTAAAAAGGACCTGATGATGATGATTAGAGGGCGGGGTCCAGGTATCTCGGTGGCTGACTGTACATATGTTGAGAAAAAAGAAATATATTTTATTATTATTATTAAACAAGTAGATAATTTAAATAATATTTCATATAAAAAAACGTCTTCAAAACAAACAACTGAACCAATTTTGATGAAATTAAAATAGATAGAAATAATATGGATGCATATCCTACTTCAAATAAAAAATAATTCAAATCGGTTAATAAATAGCGGAGTTACGAGGTGACTTTTGGGATATACCCAAATAAAGCAATCGAATTGATTTCTCTCCCGTTTTTGGGTCCGTTATAACGAGAGCGCTAGTATGAATCGATACCAAACAGACCGAAACACAGATTCCTAAATAGTTCCGAAACTAGTCAGCGAATCCGAAAAATAAAACACGAGTAAAACGGTGATTCTATAATTAGATTTTCTAAAATCAGATGGTGATTTTAAAGAATTATCATCAGTTCTTTTTATAAACTAACTTTTAAAAAACTTTTATTTTAGTTGCTGTATGTACGTACAAGTATCTTGTTTAGAAGATAAGTTTAGAATATAATGCTTACTCCTAATTTAGACAAAGGAATTAATTATCAAAAGTATTTCACATTTTCTTTTGGGCTTTAAAAATAATCGTTAAAATATGGTATTGCATCCGCACCCTAAGACAAACAACTCTGAACTCTAAGATGTTGGTAATAAAAATCAGAATAATGTATTAAAAACTTTTTAATTAATTAAGACTTGACAGTTTTATATTTCGACGGAGTGGGTGGTTATTTTTAACGGCCATTCGCGATCACGAGCTGTTATAAGTTTAACGTTCCGTTTTCTACTAAAGTAAATAAGTAGTTGCCGTATGTTAATTATAAGAAAAATAAAGTATAGATACTCATAAGTAAGTAGTTCCTTAGTAAAGAATAGTATTTAGCTTAGTATAGAAATTACTGAAAGTGTTGTTTAGTTGAGTTCAGAAATTTCTATAGCTAAAACTAAAGCTAAAGGTATTCCGCATCGTTTAGCTACGTCAGATGCCTTTAAGCAGCATGAAAAGTCTGACCCAAGAGAGAGAGAAAAATAATCTAGTTAGTTTCGATTATGATAAATATCGGATCACTCTCCCATAGGCTCTTGTCGTATCTAATACCTAGATTTACCAAAAAAAAAAAAAATAGAAAATACGTACATAGTATCACGTCTTTTTCCCTTGCGGGGTAGACAGAGCCCAGGTCTATAAGTCTCTATGGACACATTTAGCATGTTGGAAGGGCGTGTAGGTAGAAAATGGAATCATAATAGTAATGGGTGGCTAGCCACATCGCCTATTGACATGATTCCTCACATTTTCGCCCATTCCCAAGACCGGCTTTAACGATCTGCGCGGGAAGAGAAGCAGCTGGCACATTCTACGTTTTTTTCTTTAATTCCAGACCAGCCTGGAAGAGGAATAGACAGAAAATGTACAGACAAATAACTTTTATTTAGCTACAGTACACGCCAACGAAATTGCAGGCAAAAACTTTATACTTATCCAAACTTTGAGTAGGAAGGAAGACATAGTTATTTATTGCTACTATTAGTACTTTTGTTTGTTACCATTTGTATGTCGATGCACGTTGTATTGAGTGTTCAATAGCGCCGCTCACTCCCACACGTGGCCTGGGCAACGGTAACGTTGATTAATCTGTGGCCTAAGTCATAAACGACGGCGGTTACGGCCTAGACCTAGAGTATTTATACCGATGTATCTTTAATAATGCCGCTAACTTCCATATGTGGGCCTGGGCAACGGTAATGTTGATCAATATATTGACTAAATGATGTGTGATATAATATCGGTAAAGTACTTTGCTAGTAAATAAACTCTTTGCGTTCTGCTGTCTTATTTGATCATAGAACGAAGGTAAGTTCTATTTCGTGTCGTCTAGAAACCACCAAAATAATAAAGATTGTAAAATTATATCGAAGTTAATATGGGGCTAATTTGGAATGACATACATTCACATTTTGCGGAATGAGACATAAGAACCGATTATCATTCAATTTATCTGGTTTTTTACTATTATCAATACTAATAATAATTTTATCAAACACCAGAGATAACATAATAACTAAGATTCTATAAATACAGAATCCTACGCAACACAGTTTGTGCCGGTTTTTTTCAAACAGACCAACCAGATCTTGGTAAACGAACGAAAGCTTAAGATCACTACCCAAACGGAGTCATCCTGCCAATATACCTACAACTGAAACCAAACTAGTTAAAACGTCTTTTCATAGACTAGTAAAAATATCTTCACACCAGTGTGGTATAAAGAAACCTTCCTCAGCATAAAACTTATCCATTGATATCGTGCCATTGCTCCCTCACACTGTCCATTGATATCGATCGATCTCCACCATTCATTTTTCACCAGCCTCTCTTCGTTACTGGTCCATCTGCCGCGGCACTCACCAACATCTCTCTCCATCCCGCCTCAGCCTATAACTTAGCCCAAGCACAATACCTCACGCTGTCCATTGATATCGATCTTCACCATTCATTTTTCACCAGCCTCTCTCCGTTACTGGTCCATCTGCCGCGGCACTCACGGTCACGACGTAACGATCTTCGTGCTATATTTAACTTTTATGAACTCGGATTTGTACTTGTTTTCGTTGTCAATGGATTCTATTCATGGCAAAGGAAATGGCCGTCTTTGAACGGCGAGATTGGTAGATTCGATGTTTTTTTTTTACTTTTTGGAGAAAAAAGTTTATATCTGTTTGCTATTTTTTTATATACCTATTATAAGTGTAAGTACATTCATTAGGAATTTATTTCTTCTTCTTATCTAGAAAATATTTGATTTTTATTGTTTCTCGTGAGGTATATTGGATATACCTAAATTATTACAGTTTTGAAATTATTGCAGACAGGGGCGTCGGCTTTTAGAATACACTCATGCTCATTTGATGATTCAAAAAAGTGGCGAAGTGTGAAAAGAGAAATGCAGACATTTTGACAATATCAAATTCTAAATTATTTAAAAGAAAATTGTTCAATTGGTAAGTAAACAAGTGCTTTTATAGTGTCAAAGATTATCTAACAAAGCGACATTATTAATTACTAATTTTAGCGATGATAATAAATTGTATACCGACACTAAATAGGTATAATGACATATTAGAATTGTATAAAGTAATTACATATTATAATATTTAATTGACATTTATATGGTCTGTTGCATGTCAGAAATGACTAATGCCACATGTAACGCAATAAAGTTCATTCATACATTTATACTGATCGACCAACAAATAAATAACTGTCCTATTCACATACCGCGTACTAAATTACCAATTATGTAGAAGTAGGCGATGCGGCTAGCAACCCATCACTGCTTTAATTCAACTTTCCACCTAACGCACACCAACATGCTAAACGTAGCTTTTAGGTCTTAAAGACCTGGGCTCTGTCTACCCCGCAAGGCAAAAAGACGTGATACTATGATATGTAAGAAATATTATAATTTATACGTAGGTAACCAACATGTTACTACACTAAATAAGTAAACACAACAAAAATTCCCTACAAGGCGATTTGCTTCTTGATGTCTATTCTCAGGGGTGCTCGGCAGCCGCTGTTTATTTCTCAGTGCTGGAGCCCCAGAGCACCCACGGAGTCGGCGCCCCTGATATAGTGTTAATTTTTTTAAATTATAAATAAGACTGGCGATTTGCTAGTTTCATATGAGTATAATCAGAAACGTATACTTTGAGCGATTAGTAAATAGAAACAATACCTACCAATCTTATAAACCAATTTCCGTTCACACTAAACCTCATCCGCAAAAACCGCACATTCTCACGCCAGGCGATCCTTCCCCCGTAATTATTTTAATTGAAATGAGTGCAGCCTAGCCTGTGTACTTAGCCGTAAAAGTCATGTCATTCCCATACAGATTCATAGCAAGCAAACGAGATGACGTAATGGCGCAGAATGAGTAATATTACTTACCTGAGGTACTTACGTACAGAAGTCTCTCTCTGCAAAGAGTTAGCTAGGCTCAGGCTAGCTCCGTGGCGCAGCGGTCAGCACGCCTGCCTGCGACACGAGAGTGCCCGGGTTCGATCCCCGGCCAGGTCAAGATGGAAAATAATCTTTTTCAGATTGGCCTGGGTCTTGGATGTATATCTAGGGGTATATGTTTTTGTTATAAAATATAGTATCGTTGAGTTAGTATCCCATAACACAAGTTTCGAACTTACTTTGGGGCTAGCTCAATCTGTGTGATTTGTCCGTATATATACATAATTATTTATTTAAAAAAAAAAAACTCAATGTAGTTAACGATACGGTATAATTTATCTCGCGTAAGACAGAACGCAGCACCTATTAGTTTAGATACCTAAAGCAAGCCAATTTTATTCTTATAGCTCTGAACAAACGATTCATAATTTGTTGAAACCGGTGAACATATGTGACCAAACGCGCGACGTTTCTACCGGATTTGTTCGGATTTCCCCTTCGAAGGGGTCACCGCGCGAAGGTATGTTTTGGATAAGACACGTGGTGTGAGACAGGCCTGGTAATAATAATAAATAAAGGCATGGTGGCACCTTTAACGTGTCCACGACGTTTCATGCAAACGCGTTGCGCCGTAACTATACCATAAAAACTGGCTGACAAACTGTTGACCATTATCTATACTTCTATACTATTATACTTAATATTATAAAGCTGAAGAGTTTGTTTGTTTGTTTGAACGCGCTAATCTTAGGAACTACTGGTTCAAATTGGAAAATTCTTTTTGTGTTGTATAGTCCGTTTATTGAGGAAGGCTATAAAACATCCAGCTACGACCAATAGGAGCGAAGCATCAATAAAAAATGTTTTGAAAACGGGGAAAATTATTCATCTTGCCTAAGAAAAAAACTAAAATTAATCATAATAACAGGAATTGCCGCGGACGAAGTCGCGGGCAACAGCTAGTTGATAATATTTTTATATTTTAATTGGTCCATTTGGTAAACATATATAATCGATTGCGAACCCCTTCCCTTTTTTGAAGTCGGTTATAAAATCAGGGTGTCTACTAAGTCTTTGCTACGTTTGGCTTTTTGTTTTAAAATGCAGACCGCCTGTTTTGTGTACCCTTGTATGGTTTTTAAATAGCACTAGATATGGGTTATGAGAATTTAAGACGAAAGTTTGCCAAAGGCCATAGATAGCTATTTCGAAGTATTTTGAACACACGCACATATTTTTTATGTAAATCTGTAGGGTACCTAAAAATTATCTTTTTTAGGTTATTTATCATATTATCATTAAAAACATTTTTAATGTCAGAACAATAAATTATCAACATTGATAAACACTGATAATGTTGATTTATCTACAACCGTTCACTTTCTCTGGATTGGTCATTCAGTTAGTATCAGGGGATTTACCTAATCAAACCAATCATAAAAGATCCCTGTTTTGATTGGTTGATGGTTAAATACCTACCTACTGCATAGATATGGGTTTATTTATTAAAAAAAAAAACATTACAATTAGCGTTTTCTATAGAGGATTTCGAATAAATTGAATTTTTCATACTTAGTCACGTTTTTAGTATCATTTCAGTAGTCATTTATAGGTTTGATAAATTCAACTAAAGTGAAATTTTGCATGTATTTACAGACAAAAGTAATCATGATTTACGCATTATAAAATTTACAAGAAGTTAGAAAAAAAAATTTTAAAAAATAACGGCGTTGTTTAATTAAAAATGAATAACGTTTGAAACAGAGACGAGTTCTTTTCATGAGCATTTTTCAATAATTAAATTCAGAAAAACCAAAAAAATTAATGCATGCTGCATGTTAATAATATGTTTCTTTCAAGATTAAATAAAAAAATGTGTTTAACTGAAAATCATAGCCATTAGGAACAAAATGACAAACTGAAAAAAGCGTCAATTTCATAGGTAAAGACCCATTGCTTTTAAGCAAAGGCAATTTTTAGGGTTCCGTACCCAAAGGGTAAAAACAGGACCCTATTAATTTCGCTCCGCTGTCCGTCTGTCTGTCTGTCTGTCTGTCTGTCTGTCCGTCCGTCTGTAACCAGGCTGTATCTCATGAACCGTGATAGTAAGACAGTTGAAATTTTCACAGATGATGTATTTCTGTTGCCGCTTTAACAACAAATACTAAAAAATAGAATTAAATAAATGTTTAAGGGGCCCCCCAATCCCATACAACAACGTGATTTTTTTGCTTGTTATTGCTCGTTATTGATAACTGCAACAGATACACACTTGAAATATTCACAGAATATTTAGTTATATATTCACTATAAAAATAAATTATTAAATAAAAATAAAATGAATATTAAAGGGGGGCTCCCATACAAATGACATGATTTTTTTTGCCGTTTTCATAGATAACGGTACGGAACTCTTCGTGCGCGAGTCCGACTCGCACTTAGCCGCTTTTTTCATATACTTAGAAAATTAAAACTGGCTATAAATAACACTACGAGTGTTACTTATAAGTTAACTCGTTTGATACAAAAAATCAGCGCGTCTTATTTGAAATTCTTTGCTCGTATACCTAACTAATTTCAATGCTCTGTTTAATATGTAGATAATTTCCATATCTCGAATGCATAACACTTACCCAAATGCCACATAAAAAGGTTATGCTCCAAAGAAAATAACATTAGTACAAAGAAAAAACCAACTGTAGGTAACTGTTCTTTTTTAATACAGTTTTATTAATGTTAATAAGCACTTACAGTAGGTACACGTTTGTAGGGTCATTATTCCGATTCTGCGTTTATTTTATAATGTTTATTAATATTATACACATTATAGTACTTACCAGTTCTGAATTAAAAAGAAAGTGTACAGTACCGTTTGGTAAAGTAGATATAATTTCAAATAACGCACATGCATTAAGAGGGCACGAATGCGAAACTTGTCAATGAACATTCGTCTAGATGACTATATCTATAACGACTACATGCCTGTTATTTATTATATATAAAACTTCAACATATTTTCTTAAAACTGTCCAACCTGAAAACACGATTAATAACAAAAGCCTCGATACTTTTATTTTGCAAACATAGCCCCTTTATTTGATGTTTGTGGTCAGAACGGCGAAACCCTAAGGTCTTTAGAAATGATTTTTAGTTTCCTAACTTAGCAATAACTAGTTCTAAAATCTGGCCAAAGTTTTTTTACTCATTAACCTCGTACTTTTATTTTAAATAACAATTAAGTGATTTGGCGCTTACGCCCGCTAATTCTAGGACACCAGCTTGTGCCTACCCACTATCTTCTTCTCATTTTTTACGCGTTACGGTCATTAGATCTATCCTGCTTTCGCGCGGGGCGCGGGGTGCGAAATGGCTTCAGCCGGGTCGCATTGGTGCGCTCTTAAGGTTTTACGTCCTAAATGCAGATAAGTGCCATGTAAACTTCAAAATAAGTTTGTTCACAGGCCAGTTCTGTTGAAGATCCTATATTCTGACAAAATTAAAAGGTTAACCTGCATATCAAAATTGTTAAGTAATAGCCTAGATGAAAAAAAGCTATAGCCAAAAATAGTAAAATAAAAAAATAAGCAAGCGAAATATATAAATCGTTTAGAGTACAATAGAGACGATCATCTCCATACAAACTGAGAAAGAGGATTGCTGCAAAATAGTTTTAGTACCTACAACGATAATCAATTTATTTCATCACTCACTAGCGACCCGGACCCCGCGCTTCGCACGGGTGTAATATGTAAATGTACGTTTTTTTAAATAGATATATCTGTTGCGTAGTTTTAAAGATAAGCGGAAAGCGATTGTTTTATAATATATAGTGATTATCTATGTACGTTCTTGTAAACAAAAATTCATTAGCTTAAAAATTATAAGCCCCTAAACATCCGCATTTAAGCACCATTTTAAGCCAAATTTGAAGGTAAATAAATACAATTATAAACATAAAGACTCAAATATATTTTGCTTGCGTACACAGTTTGTTTATTAATTGGTTCAAATAACTTAATTTTTATAAGTTCATGTACATATTAGATTTCTCAAAATTCCTAATTTCCTCGAGTATTGTTCAATGCTCCGGATTTAGGAATAAAACATCGTTTCTTCTCCTTCTCTCTCATAGCGCCAGCATTTAAAGCAGGTGAAACAACAATACTTTTACAGCCTTTCGCCGAGGAGTTCTATTAACCTTACAGGCAACCCTTAAGTGCTGAAAGTGTGTTTATTTGTCCGTTATTCACGATTAACAGCGAAGAGTTACTTCATTGCTATATTTTGTGGGAAATAATAAGTTCCAGAGTTCCAAAAGTGCAGAAATCTCTAACAGATAAAAGGATTAAATCAAATAAATACTGATCTCAGGTGGATTTAAATTCAATTAAAACCATTAGGTAGGCAGACCACCACGTAGATAATGAATAAACGAGGTAGGTACTAAAATTAATTACAATTACAACTAGAGCTTGCACTAGAAAGCAGTTTGGCGGGAAAATGAAAGTGCCTTTGGCGGTTTTTTCCAGTCTAATCGTAGTAATTGTATGCAATTATGAAATCTTATGAGTAGGCTCTCTCTAAGCTACAGTTTGCTGCAGAAAATAATAAATGCAATGTACTTATCAGCTGCTTCTCTCCTGTACAGACCTAAGAAGTCGGTCAAGAGTTGCTAAAATCGAAGGAATCATATCAATAGGCGATTCGGCTATAGGGCATGCAATACCGCAAAGTTATCAATACCGGAACTGATTTTCGGTACTAGGGACCTAATACCGGAATTCCGGTACTAGTTCCGGAATTGGCTATATACCTATTTTATTTTAAGTTAACCGTAATATACGTAACAAACTTTATTAATAAGCTATATTCACTACATATTATAAAATAACGTTGCTTCCCGCTATGTAGTCTGTCTGTCCCTATGTAAACACATGCTTAGATCTTTACAACTACGCAACTGATTTTGATGCGGTTTTTCTTTTGATAGATAGAGTGATTCAAGGGGAAGGTTTACATGCATAATATAGTAGAGGAACACTGCTAATTTTAGAGGTTTCTAATGTATTGTCGTAAATATATACATTTTTTTGCGCGTACATTGCAAACGCTGACTGAACCCTACGAGATAGATCAAAATAATATACCAAAGTACTGTACAATTTAAATAGTCCGCGAGCATATGTTTATATCTTAAAGATAAAGAACTATATCCATTTCAATGCTTTAAAAATAGGCAATTATAAAGCGGTAATGGGAAACCTATTTACACAAATACGGTATTAATCCTTGTCATTTGAAATAGGTTAGTCGGCTAAAATTATTTTCCCCTTTACACCATGCAAATTAAATGAATACTTTAGGAGATATAGTAATATCAAAATAATAAGCAACGAAATTAATTTCGTGTCGCCGTGATTCGCTGGGGCCGCGCGGGCGTTACATGACCTTTTGAGCCGGGAATCCGAAAGTTTATGTATGATGGAATTGTAAAAATGGGCCTCTTGGTAAATTACTACAAGACACCTCATTGATTATGTAGGATGAATGCACCATGAGCCATAGATCATAAAAAGAGGCCGGGGACGGAACCGCAAAAGATCTTAGAAACTCCTTTTGTGTATGCGGGTATGGGTTTGGGTGTATGTGTGGTTGGTTTAGATACAATATATTTGATAGAAAAATATATAAATAAATAAAACAAAAAATCATAGTAATACTAATATCTAAATTATCTTATTATACTATTTTTAATTAAGCTCCGACACAAAGAGACGCCTGGTATAAGATTTGAGTGTAGATCTATGTGTCTGTATGTGTATATGTTTGTGGATTGTTGCAAATAATTTTGATTGTTTGTTCTGTCAAAAGCAGACTTCATCGACTGTTTAAGGCATAGAAAGTCTTTAAAGAGAGTGCTAAAATTTATTTTTTTACATATTATAAATATTAAAATTTTGTTGTTAAAAACTTATAATCACCCGTGTGAAGCCGGGTGGGCCGCTAGTTTTAACAATAAATAAAAAATCTGCCCGCCATTTTATCGATAAAAGACGCGAAAGAAACAAGCGAATGGAAGCGCGGACGGCGGCGCGGTAGGGCATAGGCGAACTGTTTATTTACTTTTCAGAAACTTCCAAAAAATACTTATACAGAATTAAAATTATTTATAACATAAAATATTCGCTTTCCAGTAATACAACAAGATGTAAAAGTATTTACATTATATATTAGCAGTGAGCAAGTAACGCTCCACACTAAACTGCATACGTGCACACTCGCTATAGATGGTTACGTACTTATATATGTATTTATATATTTTTTTAATGAATACCGGTATTACGGTATTTGGCCCTTCAATTCTGGTATTGAAATATCGAAAAAATCGGTCCGAGATACCGGTATTACGATATTCCGGAATTCCGGTATGCATGCCCTATTTGGCTAGCAAGCCATCACTATTTTGATTCTGTTTTCTATCTAAACACCGATTAACGTGAACTTTGGATGTTAAGACATGAGGCTCTGTCTACCCGTAAGACAAAGACGTATGCTTGAAGTAATTAATTACTTCTAGGTTTGGGACTAGAAAGCAGTATGGCGGGAAAATGAAAGTGCCTTCGGCGGGTTTTTCCCAGACTACTCGTAGTGATTGTATGCAATTATGAGATTTTATGAGATAGGCTTCAACGAAATTAGCAGGTATGGTAAGAACTGTGTGACTGGCAGATAGAATGTACAGCTACCATGTGTTAGTGACCACCATCTAATAACAGCAGTAGGTAATTATCCTTACTAATATTATAAATGCGAAAGTGAGTTTGTTTGTTTGTTTGTTTGTTACGCTTTTACGCCGTAACTACTGAACCGATCATCATGAAATTTTGCATATAAGTTCTCTGGAGTGCGGAGAAGGACATAGGCTACCTTTTATCCCGGGAAAAAGTACTATTCCCGAGGGAACGACATTGACGCGGGCGGAGCCGCGGGCGAAAGCTAGTATATAATAAATATGCAGGGACAAATCACACAGATTGAGCTAGCCCCATAGTAAGTTGTGTGATCTTCGGTTTCTTCAGACATCTTGGATAAGTCTAAACTTTTCTGTGCGTTATTGAGTTTTTATTTTACCAGTTAAGGATATATCACGAAATCCCAACAGCAAATATATTCACTACGGTAACTAAGTATTCAGGTATAGTCTCATATGCCTAAAACGGGCACGAGTGAACCCAAATCGCTGGAACTGGCTACTAACTATATTTGACACACTTCACGACCCTCATCGTAGTCCTCATACAACAATCCGATCTCGGAACTCCCACGTGTGTCCAAATTAGCCGACTTTAGCCTAATAAGTTATTAGCAAGCAGAGCTTCACTGCCACAGTAACTTGGGGGCAGAAGGCTGCATCATCATCTGCCTTCATTATAATAAAGACAGATTGTCCGTGCAATCTCTTTTCTTTCCACAGATTTCTGGGCCCTTCTCCTTATTTTTACGCAATTCGTCTACATTTAATTACTTAATGTCCCTTTGCCCATGCAAAATTTTATTTGGCTCCGGTTACAAAACACTCAATTTTCAATGGTCATAAAAATATGTCAAACTTTTAAAATATGCGTGGACCAAGGCTATCATTGAACAGGCAGCAACAATTAGTCCAGTGGAACCCTTCAGCCCCTTTCTAACACTTTATCAAGATTCCCTAGGTTTAAAATTCTAAATGTTTTATATATACTGGTTCGTAGTACCTAAACTCGAAGATATGTTTTGAGATACACATACACGTTTTAGATTGCAAGGCCTATCAACTGTTAAAGGTTTTGCAGAATCCGAACTCGCAACTTCCGAGACAAGTTTCAACAGTTTAAGATGACATTAAGAACCTTTTTGTTGAACAAATGTTACTATATTATAGACGAATTTCTCAATGATAATAATTTGGAGAGTAGGCAAATTATAGTTTGATATTTTTAATTATTGTTTTTTTTGTGTTCTTTTTGATAAATTAAATATATAGGTATATTAACTTTAGTTGATGTAGATTAAATGTGTTTTTTTTTAAGTACTTAGTAAGTGTAGGATGTTACGAATTCAAACACAATGTATATTATTTATAAATAAAGAACTATTGAACTATTTGCAAATATAAACATTCTGTTGATGTTATACTGTGGCGTAATAATGGCCAAATAACCCCACATTCCATTGTTCGCACCATTAATATAGCCGGTGGCCAATTTGGCCCGCGTCCGTTTTGGCTAACCGGGATACATACAACTTGCCAATTTACCTTATTTACCTGTGAATACATGGGCTTTAAATAGTATGCCACCGTTAGCTGTTGCATAGTTATCTGAAAAATATGGTTTATCAAATAGCAATATTAAATCAAAAAGCCAAATAATTTTGTAATCTCATTTACTTTTACTATCACTTACTAGTTTTTACTGTTTTTTTGCCTGCCTGTCTCATTCAGTCTGTCCCATGTCTTATTGTTAAAAATGGCTCTCCAGCGCAAACTTGGTCTTCCTTGTTTTCTCTTCCATTCAGAGAGTGTCCATCCAGTAATTCTCTTTGTTTATCTATCGTCGGTAACTCATATGTATGCTAGCATATATAAGAAATCTCCATCTGGGACATTATTATTATTATTAATTGTAGATCACACTAGCAGCTTTAAGCTGATGCGTGTGCGTCTTGATGTTTGGAGATTTTGTCTCTGTCTAGTCTATTCTTAAAACTATTTACTGATGGGGCATTTATAGTTTCTTCTCGAAGTTTGTATATACATTAGCTATCCTTAAATACCTCTTTGGTCAAAATAAGTAGGACGTAGCACTCACCATGTGTTTAAGTTTATACTGACCCTTGTTCTAAAGACCTAAAGCAATTTTCACTTAGAAAATTCTTCAGTCACAAATGTGTCTTTGTAGGCATCCAAAAAGATGTCCTCTATGACCTAGTTATCATGCCAGGCTGTCTATTATGACTCTGGAGGTCCTGGGTCCAATCTCCGATCAGGTCAAGATAGAAAATGATCTTTTTCTGATTAACCTTGGTCTTGGATGTTTATCTATATTAGTTAAAAAATATAGTGTCGATGAGTTAGAATACCTTAATAAGTCTCGTACTTACTAGTCTAGGCTAGCTCAATCTGGGTGATTTGTCCGTATGTGTTTATTTATTTATCTATAACCAACGACTGTTATGAATATGTTGCATTGTTAAATTTGTAGGTCTACCTACTTATGAAAAGTCATGAGTGTGGTACAAAATCCATACTTCCATATTCATACTAATATTATAATTGCAAAAGTAACTATCTATTTGTCTGTCAACTTTTCACGCTTCAACCATTGAACCATTTGGATTGTTATGGAGGTTGTTTGAAGTCCGGGAAATACCATAGGGTGATACGTTTCATTCCGGGAAATCCTACTGTTCCCGAGGGATCGAAATTAACGCGGATGAAGCCGCGGTCAAAAGCAAGTGAAAGATATTTACACCTACCACCGTTGCAAATTTCACTCACTAAATTCCTACGTCATCAGAGTTTTTCAAATCATCACTATATGACCGGCCATTGTGGACATGCTTTGTTTAACCAATTTCTAATACTAATGAAAAGTCATGCTACAATATAAGAAACGCATGCAGTAAATGTGAAAGTGCAGGGAACTATTGTATAATGTGTCGACGACTCAAGATAAAAGTCCACCACAACAATTAGACCTGTCCATTGTGTGATCGTGCATATAATTCATAGTTCTAATTGTTTTGGTACTAGGAAAGTCCTCGTTAGACCTCTGACTTATATAAGCGTCTTTATAAGTTGTGGGTCTAATTATCTTGGTGGACTAGTGGAGTAATTATTCAAATCTTACGACGCTAATTGAGTTTTAACATGGACCTTTTTGAACTTTGGTCTTTTGATGAACGTAATTGTACCGTAAATGTTAACTGAGGAATGATTAGTAAAAATGTGTGTTTTAAAGTGTGAAGCAACTTAGAAAGGTTGCTGCAGTTTTACAGTGATAAAATCACATGGATTGGAACTCTAAGACTTAGAAATATGCCTAAAAAATTCTAATTTTTTTACTTATTACAGTAAAAATTTAGGATTTTTGTATTGTGTATATTGTTGACTTTCAACAGCGTGATTTTAAACCCCTGAACTATATTAAAATCCTGGAATCGCAATACAGAATTGCAAGAAAAAAAGGTAAAAATAGAAAAAAAAATATTTTACGTTCCATAGAAATTCGTCCAGCTGATCGACGATTTTGTATGGAAAGCCTATTCTTTTTTTCGATTTTCAGCTTTTTATCTTGCAACTCTATATTTCAATTCATTGGGTATCCTGATTCCAGGATTTAAATATAGTTCAGAGATTCAGAACAAAAGGGCAACAATTAGACAATACCTACTATATTTTATAGCCTCGCTCATCGCAGCTCTGGTGGATGGAAGAGGTTTATTGACAATTATCTAGAGATGTGTGCTAGGAAATCGAGCAAACTATGAGGGACACGAGATAGAAAGCCTGCTACGCATAATTAAATAAAGCTTTGCAGAACATCCTTACTCCACTCAGCTACCACACACGTATTTGTAGAAAACGCTCACATTATTTCAACTTTGTACCGCTCAGCTGCTTTTATATTTCTTCACATCGTAATGTGTAATTTACTAACATCTGTTAACAGATATGTTAGTGGAGTGGAGTGGAAGAGTGTAACGTGTAGCGTAATGGTAATGGTAGTGTATTAACCTGTCTTCTCTTTGTTCCAGAAAGTCTTGGCGTAGGAGGTCGTCGGTGCGGGTGACCGTGATGAGTGCGGTGGTCCTACGACCGCATCGCCGCCATGGCCGCACTCTCCTGCTACCAGCCCTGCCGCTCGCACCTCGCGCAGCCCGCTAGGTAAATTGAACCTAATTTCCGAACCTAATAAAATCGTCAGTACTACCACTGTTATTGTTACACGGATGTACAGTCGGGAGCGATAATGACAAGGATAATGGTATTTATTTCAGATAAAATAGCTCTCAGAATATAATTTAACACAAAGTCCCTTAGTCTATTTCGCTCTCAATTATGCATATGAAAATATTACAGACAGGTATTGATAAAATGAAACAAAATTACCCTTACAATTAAAAATCTGTTGTTAGAGGGGTCAGTTTTATCTGTTCTGACTGTACCTGCACAGAAATCATATTTTTACATGGCGCGAAAGTATCCTTCTGCTATTGGCTGATGCGTTCGTGCCATGTCTGGAGTTCGTCACATATTTTACAATTATCATCATATCACATTGTGTGTCGGGTCGTCGAGTTCCCTCTAATATGGTTAAGCTCAGCGATGGCTGATCCATGCGTCAACTCGTGAACGGGTGCTGCCAGGGGGGACAGGTCTGCTCGGCCTCTTTGAGACTTTTATCATATCTGTTGTTGTTGCACTCTCGATCGCTAACATAACGTGTTCCACAAAAATATGTAAATTAAAATAGTATATAATATGACATCAGAAAAAAAAGAAAAGAAAAATATTAAATATCATACAAAGCCCTTCAGGCAAGTAGGCGACCAATACTGTTGAAGAGTTTCTTTCGGCCTGAAAAGGCTTATTTTCTGAATAAATCTTTGAATCTTTGAATCATACTTTTTGTCCAGGTGCCTGGACGACGAAGAGAGCCGTGCCGCAGCTACTCTGTCGCTCCGCCGCCAGCAGTTTATAGAGAGATGCCACGAGAACCGCGGCGTGCGGCACCGGGATTCCATTCCTGAGGTAGGTAATAGTTTATAATCCTAGATATTCAACAAACTTATAGCATATGCACGTGATTAAAAGCTGGCATCGTAGCCTATTGACGTTCTCCTCAACTGAGGTGCCAACCAAGAAGGAAACTTTTCACGCATTTTTTAATGAAGTCCCATGCTAAAGCCCATCGTACCATAATAGAGGTAATTCCTATATAAGAACTGGTCGCTGTAGGCATAACTTGGGTTTCATTGATCAAACCGAAGCTCTGTATCAGTGTGGTCAAGTCGAACAGACCATGCTTCATCTTCTCTTTCTCTAGCAACACATGCGATTGCGGCGATGTTCAATCAATGACGTGCCACCTTTTGACGTGCCCTTAATGCCCTGCTCACTGTCACTGCACATAAAAGGATCTAGGGGAGGCAAATGATGGCGGCCACTGCCTTATAATTTGCCTCCTCTATTGCATGTGGCAAAATGCCACGGCATATATATGTAGTGGCCATCATATTGGGCAAAATTACTATAACTAGTAAAAAGACATTACGACTCGAAAAGAAGACGATCTTTCATGCCTCAATATGCCCAGCTTCATAATACGCGACCGATACTCAGCGACGGAGTGTAGTACATAAGAGTCGCCAAATACTGGTGGGACAAAATATGATTTTAGTTTAAATTATTTCAGCCAATCGACACGAAAAGAAGAAAAAGAAGTTGTCTTTTTTTTATTAAATACACGCTTTTGTGACATTTTCAGGTGTCGGTTAAGCGAACTAGGGAGGAGCTGACCAAGCATGCGTCACAAACGCTGCCGCTAAACCGGCGGCTGAACGTGGAGTCCGGCTGGTCCAAGGTCGAAGAGGTGCGCAAGAAGTTCGAGGGTGCTGCCAATTCCGCTAACTCGTTCTCCAGGTCCTTCGAATCCCCTCCAAGGTATGCCAGAAAGTATCTTCTACTTTATGAAAAAAATAGTAACGAGAATTTCTTAAATTCCTCTGAAAAGTTATTCTCATATCTTTTATCATGTCGAGTGGATATCCATTGGTGCCTCTATTTTTAGACACGATCATCGTTTAAATCAAATCTCGTGCTTTGGAAGGCACGTTAAGCCTGACATCACCGTTTTAACCACACACGAAAGTCAGTCATTCAATAAAATCTCTATCAATAACTAAGGTTTAATTGATATTAAGATGCAGTTGCAAAATATTAGCAGCCACCACCAAATCGTCCAGGTATAGTCAAGTGAAGTATCAACAAGTGGTCCATCGGTTGAATATTTACACAACGACTCGTAGTACCAGAAACCCCATTTGATTGTTCAGGCAGTTTGATCATTTAGTTCCTATTTTTCAGGCGTCGCCTAGCCGATTCTCTGTTCGCGAGCTTCAAGCTACCGCGCAAGAAGGACGGCATGTCGCAGCCGCGCTCCCTTGCTCCTCAGCCCCAACAGAAACGAAAGTCGGCCGTTGAGCTACTCGCAGAAACCAAAGCCTTCTACGTCAAGTCTGAAACCGTGTTGGACAGGAAGCAGGAACTTCCTTTGAGGGTGAGTACTTCAACCGACTGCGGAAGATAAGCGTTATGTAGCATTCTCAGCCCCAACGAAAATGCAGGTCGACCGTTGACCTGCTCGCAGAAACCAAAGCCTTCTAAGTCAAGTCTGAGACCAGACAAGGGTAAGTACTTCAACAACCCACTGTGGAAGAAAAGTGAGTGACAACGGATTTTGGCCGTTCAGCTGGGGTGTCGCCACTAATGTTGCTTCAGGCTTTGCGGCGCCTCTCGTTACCTAAGTGTTCCAGACTACGCGCGACCTTGAGACGAGGGCTCTTAAACTCTCAAGCGCGTGGGTGGGATACTACCAGCGGGGTGAAGGCGGTCAGGTGCACTGCACTCCTTACACCCCCGGGTAAGACGGCCTTGAATTCACTCCTTATACATGCAACACTGGATGTGTTGCAGCTAAAGCCGTGATTCCTAATGTAATCGATATCTAATCTGAGGGTTGATGACGAAAAGAGGATTTTATTCTTGTTTGAGATCAACTGATTCGTGCCCCAAAATACCTCGAACACATGTCGAATTTTCATTAACATTGTTGTTGTCATCTTGGGTCCCAAATTTGACATTGGTAAATACTTTTGTCTCACGTAGTCATATGACGGCAGAAATAGGCATGTGGAAGTTTGGAATTTTACAAAATCGTTAGCATCACTAGAGTTTATGTATTGCCTTATGCTGCGACCACTGAATCATGTAAAAGGTCACAGTCATGACCTAGTTTTAAAGCTATGAGTGCATGAGTCAACAATACAGGTGAAACGGCAATGATTTTAAAAACACTAACCAACAATAACGTAAGATGACAAAAGGATAGAACATGTTCTTTTCTAAAATTCTTCAGAGTATTTTCCTACTTTTGTTTTTGGATCCCAAGAGATATGTAAATTAAACTAAAGCAACTGTAATATAATAAAGTACACTTGCTGCTAACGATAAGGTAATAATGCTTTCCTTTGTTTGAACTGGAAATTTAAAAAGTTATGTTTTTGCAGATGAGCAGTGGGCTAGGACAGGCGATAGCTGCGGGCGGCTGTCACCTCGTCAGCTCCGGCACGCTCAACAATGACGCTTGTTGTAATCCTTGTAAGTTCCGTTTACGATAGGCATCCTTTTGTGCAGTGATATGACAATCGCTCGCTCACCAACGTTATCAATCCAAAAAGCTAGAGAGGCCAATTTCTAATTCAAAATAAGATTTTTTTATTTTGGTTTCCTTCTTTCTAGGAAATCCTCTAAGCAATATACGAAGAATTGTAAATTTTATTCATGTAAAAAGAAAAAAAGGGCGTCTGTACCTTATGGATCAACACTAATACGGTGACATCTCTAAAATTACCTGACCATACCCACAAGACTAGTATCGTTAAACTTCCTTTAAGAATATCTAGAGTAGGATCATGAAGTCTGTCCGTGAAGTCATCAATGTTTCTAATATTGTTTACTATTGCTGTTCTTAATCTTGTTTACCATTATGGATATACGAACACAATACAAAGTCTTTGCTTTTACTTGATTGCATTACTTTTATTCAAAAGTGATCATTAGAACCTCTAAAATTACATATATTATTCTTTGATTTTTTTGCTAATATGATTCTTTTGCATATTTCAGACGCGACGACAAGGAGTATAGGCAGTACCCGGCGAGCCGTCAGCGCTGGTGAAGGTCTGCAAAACACGCTACGCAGACTGCTGGAGCACTCGGATAGCAGGGAAAATGTATACTCACCAGCATATGGTGGTAAGTCTCCATGACCCTCTATTCACAAGGAAAAAAGACAATCACGCCATCTGAACTCCAGGCTTCTGCTAAGAAGCCTGGAGTTCAGATGAAGACGCTAGTCTTTCCTGCATCGATTGTGATTTTTAAAGGCCTCCAGCCAGGCAAACGTAATTAAGGTTTTCTGGAATGCTTATCAATACCTGATAGAATCGTAACGTTCATGAAGTCATTGTCACTGAAGTCATTAAATAATATTTGATCAAAATGTTTAAATAAATTCTTCATCTTTCAGTAACCACGTTTTTAGTTCATTGAACACTCATTTCCATGGTATGAGAAAATATTTCATGGAGAGGCAAATACAGCCCGCGCCAAACTTTATTGCGTATAAAAAAAAAAAAACCCGAAGTTATCTACTGCGACGCATCTTGCGACCAACTTCAGAACTGCAATAAAGTTTGGCGCGAACTATATATGGATGGAAATACATAAAGTGAAAGAATCAAACGTAACTTCCTTAAAGTACCTACTTATAATACGTTTTTTTTAAGCACACAAAGTCTTCTCCGAAACGCGACGACTAAAAGACTCTTACCCAGAGCGAGAGATGCGGTCCCAGCACAACTCGGGGACATATTCGGGCACCTTCTCCGGAACTTCGTCCTCTGGAACCTCTGGCTCCAAAGCCCAGAAGTCCGACCCTGACCGCGACAAGATGAGTCGGCCGCTGAGTTTTGGGGACGCGAGGGTGTTCTTCCCGGAGTCTTTTGTGATACCGCGGCAGAGGGCAAATGAGGTCGTCATCAAGAGTGCGTATTCTATACGTAAGTTTTGTCGTACTCCTCTTCAGAAACTTTAGATTTAAATACTAACTAAGCTTTGAAATCTAAAGTTTCCAGATCAGCAATATGGCTGTACAGATTCTAAAGCTCGCTCAAAATCTTCTATCTTTTCTGGTATATAGGTACACGAATTCGAAGCATGCGTGAGCCTATAATATGTGATGAACAAACTATCGGCAGCTTAGGGGTTGAGAGCATTGACGGGCCAGATGTCGAAGGTTTGTGGGTTCAAATCCTACCTGTGGCAAAAAGTGTTTCATCACATATTTTCGATTTTAAGAAATTCAAAATCGTTTAACATCTTCACTACCCCAAGGGCAGATCTGGCCAGGATCTGCTCAAGCAAAAAGTAATCTTTCGGCATATCCGCAATCTGCCTTGCTATAAATTTTACATCTTATAAAGTTATTTTCTTAATTTCAGCGAGTTCCCACTCGAGCCCCCAGCATATGGAGTTACCAGAACCAGTCTTGAGTGGGTCAGGGTCGCCAGCTGAACAGCTGGGTGCTATAAGTCCTCCCGCCCAGTACGCACACTCGGCACCGCGATACATCAGGTACGTAAGGGAAAAAAGGGAAGAAGGGGACTTAATCAGACCCCGAGCTCCGGAGCATCTCAGCTGATCATGCAACCCAGAAACACACTGGAGGATTTGCTTTCCCCAAATCTATCTAAGACAAAGTTGGAACAGTAACACCATTTATAGTAAGAACTGACAGATTTAGATGAAATTTAGTTTAAAAATTTATAGAGGTAGCTGACACCCTGGGTTAACATACATTTTACCCAACTACCCAAAAAAGAGGTGGTTGATGTTCGCCGGATCAGTAGCAAATATAAAATACTTACAAGACTTGGTCGTCGGAAGTCGTGGTCAGAAAAAAAAACGTAGAATGTACCAGCTGCTTCTTTTCCCGCGCAGATCGTAATAGCCGATGTAGGGAAATCGTAGGCCAAACCTGAGGAAACATGGCGATGCGGCTAGCAACCCATCACTATTTTGATTCCGTTTTCCACCTTGTGCCGACCAATATGCTTGTACGGGTTACGACCGAAGTAAAGAGTTCTGGTTCTGGTTAAATGAAAGTCACTGATAAACTGTTAAAATTCAATATATTTCGGTGTTATCACCGAAATATATTGAATTTTAACTATAAAATAAATTGATGAGAACTGAATGATATATGAGTCGCGTGGCACTCTTGCTGGCCGTAGGTAGCGAACTAAAGTAATAATGGAAAATGTATAAACTATCAATTTTGCCGACTTAGCATTAAGGTGTACGTTGCTTGCTCGTTCTATGCTAAACGTGGCTTTGAGGTTGGGCACTGTCGACCACACAAGAGAAAAAGACGTGATAGTAACTACTCGTATGTATGTAGAAAAAAAATTGACCTACCAGAGTAATGAGCAATGAACTGATTGGATTTTAGGACGAAAGAACGATTTTTTTACCTTTCAATTAGGTACCTATCAATCCCTACAATATCCGTCTTACTTTAGTGACTACGAAGTTTTTCATGAACAGCCTTTCATGAACATCTTCTCTTGTGTTTTCAGATCAAACTCGCACTCTCAGCCCAGCATGCGGGAGGAAGACAGCTGCCACAACATCAACAGTCACAAGTCCTTGCCGGATCTTCACACGCAGGCGCGATGCTATACCGAACAGTAGGTCAATCTGTACACTTAGTCAGTGTTGGTCTGAAATAAACATTTACTTGCCTGGCATCATTGTTCAACGCTTCAGTAGCAGACGTTAAACTAAATCATACACTTTGGGAACCTCCAAAGTTATTTCTTCTAACGCCCACTTTGAAAATAAGTTATTTTATAGCGCCCCCTATTTTTTTTTCACCTTATAAACTACAATAACATCTCGCCTGGAGGTTAATTAAATCTATATTCTAAACGAGACTTTTCTTACCAGAGAGAGCAATAGGTAATAATACAACTACAATATTAAGATTATTGGTTAATTTTGAATAGGTAAATCTTTAACCTATTCAAAATTAACCATTAATCAACATTTGCTTAAAACTAATCTAATGTGAAGGATGAATCTGATGATTTTCAACAAGTTTGTTAATATCAGGTTTTTACCAATTCATTAGGTATACCGTTACACGAATGACGAATAATAATAATTATTATTTAATATATTTTCAGTTTATATTTACGTTAACAATAAAATAGTATATTTTTCCAACAAATACTCCACCAACAAGCTTAACGTGGCTTTTAGGTGTTATAGACCTGTAATAAGCTCTGTCTACCCCGCAAAGGAAAAAGACGTAAGTAATAGTTTTTACGATCGAGCTTGACACCAACCCTCAAGTGGCTTCCGGAGATAAAATAATTTAATTACCGGCACTAAAATCTGGTTTTGTCTCCATTTATTGACAGTGCGAACGTGGGAGGCACGGAGACCATAGGCTCGATTGGTCGCTCCCCACGCCGTCGTCGACATTCCACGCACCAGCGAACTGCTTCGTGCTCTTCGAAAGGCACTAGGTAAGGTCCAAATAAATATATACGAACAAATCACACAGATTGAGCTAGCCCCAAAGTAAATTCGAGACTTGTGTTATGGGATATTAACTCAACGATACTATATTTTATAACAAATACATATATAGATAAACATCCAAGACCCAGGCCAATCTGAAAAAGACCGTTTTCCATCCTGACCTGACCGGGGATCGAACCCGGGCACTCCGTGTCGCAGGCTGGCGTGTTAACCACTGCGCCACGGAGCTGTCAAAACATATATTCTTGCCTGATGTCACTAATCTTCCAGGTCGAACCACTCGTCCCTAATGTCATCATGCGAGGCGTTCTCAGAGCATCCTTCACCAGGAGAGGATAATTACCAGTCTTATAACAGGTAAATAAGTCGATTCCTCTATCTTTTTCTACTTTGCATTTTGCTGATAGGATGGAAATAAAGTAAGCATAACAAAAAGTGAAAACTTGTACATTCGGTATTTAAATACAGTGGGTACTTAAATATAGAGAGGAGGAGGTGTAGGTTACGGTAACGCTAACAATGTCGCGATTACAATGGTTTTTTCTCCATTTCCAAAAATTTCCAACACGCCTAAATAAGTTTTTACTTCACCAGTACTTACGTACACAACTCAATGTTGTTAGACATACGGTGTAATTTAGCTCGCGTCAGAACGCAGCATCTTTTAGTTTAGATACCTACAGCCAACCAATTTTATACTTATAGCTCTAAACATACGATTCATAATTCGTTGAAGTCGTTGAACAACCAAACGCGCGTCGTTTCTACCAGATTTGTTCGGATTTCACCTTCGAAGGTGTCGCTGCGCGTAGGTATGTTTTCGATACCGACATGGGGAGTAAGAGAGGCCTGTGTTCAATTACTTATTTCACTTTTTAAATTTGGTATCCGTTTCAGTCGTTGCGGATCCTCCTTCGCCCGAGACTCAGGAGGTTCAAGCGGCCATTACACCCAGCGTAGCGCGCCGCCTCACGCGCACCAACATCGCACCGACTCCGGGTCATCCACGCAGCATGAGCAGACCAGGTACTACCAACATTCTGAATTTGTTTTCTTGATGTTTGAACACAACGGAAATTCTTACCAATTTTTCAGGTTTGTGGTTAATGTTGGCAGTTTGTACCCGGAGTGTATTAAATGATTTTACTGTTGAGGTTTGTTTATCGTGTGTGTAAGTGGCCAACACTGTCAGATTTTTAAGCTGCCTAAAGGCATCTGACATAGCTGACTGCCATCAATTATGACAGCCGGGACCAACGGCTTAACGTGCCTTCCGAAGCACGGAAGAGCTCGAGAATTGTTCATAGCACTTGCGGTCACCCATCATAGTGGGGACGGCGCCCAGGGTTGCTTAACTTACGTAAGCGCTATCAATGCTCACACCCACTGGGCTATCGGGCTCCAATTTAAAGGTGATCAACTCCTTTGCCCCCAGCCGTTACAACTCGTACTACGCGGACTTCGGTCGCAGCGCGGAGTTGGAGTGCTACGTGTCGGCGCCCCCGCAGTTCCAGGACGGCGCGCCCTCCCCCCCGCCGCACCAGCTGCCCCCGCACACACCACACTACTCACAGCCCCGGGTGGGGATACACTTCCAGGTGAGAACTAACAGCACCCCGACCCTCGGCTCCGAATAGCCAGAGGTATCCTACTCGCAACCGGAACAGAGTGCATAGAGTAGGATCAGCACCCGGCGGTCCCGGGTGACTTGCACCCAGGATGGCAAAAAAGAAGAGGCCCTTCTGGCAATGTAGCTTTTAACCCATAAGGCAAAAGATGAGAGTTGCTGCTCTCCAAAGGCTTTTGTCATTGTTTCTCAGAGTGGCCCTTCAGGCTATGCATGCACACAAATACTAATAGCACCGAAAACATTGCAAGGCCAATGGAAAACTATACTCCTCGTTGAAACGGCGAAGCCACGGATCAGGGCTGTGGTGGTGATTTTGGTTTGAACTATCTTGGCAGTAACACCAACTATGTTGTCATGGCCGAAATGGTATGTAACATGTTTATATTTTAAAAATGCATCCTATGGCCAGCAGTGTCGGAAGCTGCACTCGCCAATCCGCCTGCCAAGTGTGGTGAGTATGGCAATATCCTCCCATGGAACGAAGAAACCTTGGGAGAATCCTTTATCCAGTAGTAGACTACTCACGGTTGAAATTATGATTATGATTTTAATCAAGTACTTACAGGCCTTTGCTGCGAAGCCGTAAAGCGTTTGGCTTTAATTTTTTTTGTCTAATACCTTACAGATATTTCAACTTTAATGTTTTACAACGAGCGGCCGCCTCTATGACTCACTTTCCTTGCAGAAAGCTGTACAATATCATGGCCTTGCGAGATGGAACGATGGTTGATGGATGGAACTTGCCGTTCTTCTCATCTTAGTATTTTCCCGGTTGCTCAGCTAAGCTGTGATGCAATAAAAGTTTTTACGGCTCGCTGGCTGCCTGACACCAATCCTCCTTGGGTAGATGACCTTACTTTACCCTGTATGTTTATATTACTAACAGCTAACATGTTTAATAATATAATTGTATTAATTCTACAGGCGAGCGCGCCGCCCCCTCAGTTCCAAGACGAGCCCCCGCTTTACGACTACGGCGACTATGACTGCGCCTACAAGACTCCCGTCAAATGCGTCAACGTGGGTCGGAAGGACTACACCAGCTCCAGAGATTATAACAGGTTGGTTAAGAACCCTATTATAAAGCGTAGTAACATCAACTTTGATTTACGCCCTTATATTACGTATATTCTTGAGAGAAATATAATCTTAATGAATATAATGGCCTACCGACTGCGCTTTTAATGACTGCGCCAACAAGATGCTTGTCTGATATGTCAAAGTAGGCATGAACGACTTGAACAGCTCCTAAGGATTATAACTGGTCTGTTCTTCCTTTTTTTATACTCCTATGACACTGGGTCAGCTTATTCAATTAGCCTAAAAGCATTAGAGTTTACACATAGTAGAGAAGGCAATGACGATCCTTTGTGCCGCCAACATAATTGTTTTAGACTTAAGATTAGATTTTAAATGTTGCTTCTTGAGCTGCTAGGCTTCAGAGCCCGGGATACGGTTTCAATCATAATTCCAGATTTGACGGATCTGGTTACAATGGAGCGACTAGCACCTGACCTCCGTAACCCTTCAACAAGGAAACCAGAACGAAAGGATCATGAAAGAGACCCACGGCTTAACATAAAAGTAATATATAATAGTCATATCTATTTTTCTAAAGCGAAGTTTTATGTCCTACCAACTGCGCCACTTACGATTGTGCGTAAAAGACATCTGCAAAATGACAGTAGCCGTGTGGTTCCGGCAGAGGAGATTAGGACCACTCCAAGTCTTTCCATGGATGTCGTAAGAGGCGACTTAGAAAATACAAGCTAAACAAAGCTCATAAACTTCAATGAGACCTCTCCAACCCGTCAGGCCGGCGAGGAGAGTGTAGGCCAAATCCTGTCTGTTCTGGCCAAGTATAGGTCTGATAGTACAGAGAGGGTCATGCTCCTGTAGTGGAGACTAAAAAGACCTGATGATGATGATGATGAAAATGACGTGTAAATCCCTGCAAACAAGACTGCCCAGTAGAGATTTGTTTTCAACAAGTTCGTGAATTTAATATGACATCATATACAGATGGCAACTATGCCTAGTAGCAAATATCGTATATCGATCAAATGCAAGAAAATGATGAATAATATGAATAATATTTGTTCACCAGATACCACGAGCCGAATACGGAGCTGGTGAGCAAGCAGCCGCACTACCAAGACCACCGCATGCGGCCGCGCATTGACGACACACAGGAATACGTTAATGCTCCTCCGGTAAGCTGTTTCTTAGTGAAAGATCTTTCACTCTCTTGGTTTCTCTCTCATCTGATCATATTCCCAGCTGTGATGCTTCTGGGTTTGGTCTCAAACTTCTCCTTTAACATTTTCTGATGTGACACTCTCAGTACCAGCGGTCAACCGCTGGTACTGATAGAGAGATAAATAGACAGATAGGTTTGGGGGTGTAGGACACCTTCTAAGGTGGAAATGAACCTACAGATTCTGAAACGACGACCACCTACCGCGAATCACAGTGTCAGAAAGTTGATAACAGGCTTTCTAAGACCTTGGTCAGTCGACCCATGAAAAACCTACTCGCTTGCTAAGCATTGCTCCCCGGTCTTCTACTCCTGGTCGGGGACCCCTAGGACCTGGGGCCAGTTTTTGAACTGCCAGCACTGCCACCATACAATTACGCCACTGTAGTCACGTTTACATTTCCTTATTTCCTCAAATCATAGAGGTAAACCTCAATACATCTTTCTTTTTCAGAATATCTGTCAAGGACCAGAGGAAGTGACGTCACCATTGGGCACGTTCAAGCGACAGCGCTGTCTGCGGTACAAGCAACGACGACCGCGGCCGATTCTGAGATCCAAATCAGATATTTCAGACAGGTTATTAATTCTCTTTCATTACAACTAGTGTGTAATGTTAAAAAATAGAGCCAAGTTTCGTAAACCTTTCTAAACAACTAACTACAACAAAAACGCGTGATGGCAGTATCTGATATATCATACATATTATGCCTTTTAAAAGTATTAGTATCTTTTGGCGTTACTAATAAACATTATTGATTTTTATGAGATTTTTTTTTAGAACAGCGATACCAATGTTAAGTTTACAAGTTAATGTGGTTTCTGTATCATATACAGCCATGGCATTGTCAGTGATTAGAATAACCTTTTACAAATAACAGATATAGACGCTCAGACGGGCGAAGCCCTGCCTCGGCTCCCTGCGAAGGCGAGGACTCCCCTGACAGTCCATCAGAAGAGTCTGCAAGGCTCCAGAACTTCTTCGAGCGACTTGGGCTTGACGCAAGGCAATATGACGCCTTGATTCGAGACCAGCCTCCGGAGAGCCCCGTGTTCTTCTCGTCGGCCTCCACGGTGGATTCGAATCAGCTGGCCGCTGCTGCAGATTACACGGTAATTTTTGCCGCTGCCGCAGATTACACGGCATATTTATGGATTGTTCGTTTAGATACAGTAACTCCCAAACCAATTTAAGATGGTTGGGGCTGTCATCCTTAACTGCCTGTCCGTTGGTGGCAGATATCGGGTACATGCGCTCATCCTCTCAAGCTACTAATTCCGTATCCTAAATCTATCCGAGCCAGTGATATCCTTAATACCTTTATCACGTTCCCCCAGCTCAATAAATGCCTACCCTTTCCACTCTTAAAAAAGGTTTTCGATGGCGTTGCATGCGCTCACCAAGCCGTCTGCCTGTGAGAATGTCAAATGACGATTATAATGATGACGTATGCGTTAAATGTTTTACTGTTTTTATAAGACTTATAAAAACAGTAAAATATTTAACAATTTGGGAGAGCACCAAATTACTTACCTATTGACTATTGACCTATTGACGGAGCGAGCTCGAGGAGCTAGCGAAGCGTCTTGGGTCGGGCAAAACATTGTTCGTATGTCCCGCTGTCCGATTTTTCTACTCTACAGGTCGCATTTCTCACACAATACCCGTAAAATTGTGAGCGAGTTCTATAAATACCTACATGCCTACAATTATTTTGTCGATTTAGTTTTAAGACATTTTCCAAATGGCGGAATTGGAATAAAGGATTTAAGATCATTGGGTCTCTGGCGCTTAAGACTATTGTGAGTTCGACGTAATAAGACTCGCGAGGTGTACAGCTCACAGACCCACTTGTTTAAATATGTAAAAAACAAGAAGCTTAGTTTTATTTAGTTAGGCTTTACATTGTTTCTCCTTTTTGGTAATGTAATGACTTAATTACATTTAATTTTTATACAGGTGCAAGGTCCTACAGTTCAGAAGCAAATCTATCGCAACACGGAACCTCCCAGCGTCGTAGAACGAAACGCGCGTATCATCAAGTGGCTCTGTCAGTGCCGCAAAACGCAGATGCAGCAGCCACAGTGAGAGCAACAGTAAAACGAAACAGATTTTAAACAACTGAAGGCTCTAGAAACAGTCATAGATGATAGTAAGATGTTACTCAGTATGTTAATTTCTCAAAAGTAGAAACTTGTTCCTGAATTCCCGACATAGATTCTCTAAAATTGGAGGAATTAGAACCTAACTCTTAATAAATTTAGATAGGGATCTATTTTAAACGTGGACAATTCTAAAATAAAGATAAAATTGAATGACTGCACAATTTACATGTGTTCAGATTGAAAAGAGATTGAATAAAAGGATGTGATCGATGGGGGAAAAGAACGTATCAGGCTCAAATTTCAGAGCTTAACATTTTGGGATAGAATGAAGAAATTGTTATTTTATGTAGGAGTTTCTCCTCAAAAACCAGCGCCTCATACAACTTTGAAAATATTTAAAACCGCGAGATAGTCATTCAAAAACGAATAGTAACGTTGTTTATCCATGTTACCACTTGGTTGTAACATTTTAACCTAGTGTTAACTAGGTTAAAATGTTACATTTTAACCTTTTAACTTATGTAAAATGTTACAACCAACGCTTGACGCTTGACCTATTAGGTATATTTCTAAATTATTTTTTTTTTTGAGAGCTGTTTTTCGGAGAAGTCAAAAGCTACCTGAGAGGGATGTAGGCGGTTCCGACCGACATGAGCGTCACTCTTAAATGTTGATGATGATGCAGCAAATGGAAGGTTGTAACTAATTCGCATCTTAGACTAAAAGCATTGAAGCTCACGAAATGAATGTTTCCTGAATAATAAGAATGACGATTTGGCGAGGCCACTGACTGCTGGTAACTAAGCGATACTAGTTCATTAATTAGGGTTTCTAAAATATAGGACGTAAATATAAATCGGATGGGTTACTTTTTGGAAACTCTAATTGGTTCTTTATTCTTCTCTTTCTAGTCACGATACAATTATTTATTCATCTATTTGCTCCAATATTTGATACTTTACGTTATAAGACGAAAAATCCTAAAAAATAAGTTTAGTGGTAGGTAGCCCATCTCGATAACCTACAGATTTCATAATTAAATGTACGACATATTACTTATACGATCAGTATGTTATACTGATATTATCAGTAGATTCTGCTCTTGATAAACAAGTAGTATATATATCTATACAAGCTCACCAAAGATACAGACTATAATTAAATAAAAAACAAATCTAGGCTGTGCACTACCGTGCACTTATATTTCATGTATTTTATTTAACTACTTTAAAAATAAGACTCGTACATAAAGAAAGTATTTTTCCCGAAACGGTTAAAACTATTTGAGAAGAATAAAAAAATATTTTCCTTGACAAATATGTACAAGTTGCGAGCTTAGCTGAGGAAAAGTAAATATACTTAGAAAGTTATTTTCTTGAAGAAACCGTAACTTGTGGTTTCTACTGTAAACTATAAACTTTATTATGTTTGGAACATAAGTTTAAGTCTAAAACTTCTAAGAAAATTTAATGTTTCGTCCCAAGCTGTGAGCTTGGGACAGAACATTAAATTGTCATAAAAGTTTGTTGGATCTATTTAATTTCCTTTATTTACTGTACAGAGGCTTACAAAAAATATACTCATGCATTTAAAAATGTTATAGATTTATATCGTGTTTTTGTATAATTATCAAAATGTACCTAGTTAATTTCAAAATTGTATGTATTCGGTATCAGATTTTAAATAATTATAAATTAATTTCTTAAAATTAAATATTAATCACAATGAGTTTTGTGGTAAACAGTAAAACTGTCTTCAATTTTGATGTTTAAGCTACGAATAAAGGCATTAACTGTCACATCATCAAGCAGTAGAAACCATAGTTTGAAATAATGTAAAAAACATGTTCCTGATAACGGATTTGTCTCTTGTTCATAACTCTAGATATTTTCAAGTCTGTATTTAAGTATCTATAGATAAATATTTATAACTTAAATGAAGAGAATTTGTTGTATCAAACGAATATATAAACTATTATTAACACGTTTGGCTTGTTTTAGTATCTGTTGTCTAAGAATAATATTAATACTATGTGATAGACAGCAAATTGGTACACTTGACTTGGCGAGGGGCACTACCATGCATCCGAAGACACAAAATTATTTACGTGAAGCTTAGTTCGCACACGGCTAGTATTTTAGTCGAATAGTTAGTGAGTATTTCAGTGACTCCCCGTGTCCAAACACGAACATTTTAGTCTAGTAGATTAGTAAGTAATTTAGTTCAGTCAATCTGATTTACTTTATTTTCAGCGAGTTGCGCCTTCCACTACAGTCACTGCCCCCTGAATCATCGGCTTATTATGTTGGGTCAGTTTTGAATCGAGTTTATAATTTATTGATTGTTGCGAAATGTTTTCTTGTGAATGTACCCTACCAGTGCTAGCTATGTACCCTACCGATTTTTGGGCAGTGGCAAGTACATAAGTACTTGAATATTCGCTAATCGACTTAAATACTACCCGAGTGCGAACAACAATGAGTATTATTTTTTTCTGTAACCAGGTTTGAACACAGCATGAACGCGGTAAAAATCGCAATAAAGATGTGAAAAGTTAAATTATACGCTGGTTTTAGTCTATAAATGAGCTACCTATATATTTGTTTGATTACTAACAAGTACAATTACTGACGCTAGTTTGTAAGTTGAATGGTACATAGCATAGCTACATGTCTATGTGATGCTGGGAGCACAAAATGGATCAATTTAGATTACTGTATTTAAGTTGTGCCAAATTGTATCAATAAATAAGTACCACGATACCATTACTTGTATAGGAGATAGGTTTTCAATACTTGTAAAAAATACCAATATAACATATAATTTGATTGATGGAGAGATGAACGATATAGTGGAAAAATATTTTCCCTCTTAAAGTTATCATGAGCATGGGCACTGTTCAGTTTTATCCTATTAATATACATCTCACATTCAAGGGATGTGGAGTTTTTAAAGAAAAAAATATTATATATATATTTTGTTACATATTTATAATAGGAGATACCTATTATAATTTCGATTTCTCTTTAAGTCATAAACTTTAACTTTATAAAATAAAAAAATATAAATTAAATTTTCGGCCTTAGCACCTGCCTAAGCACTCATCGATTCATCAATAAAATTATAAATAACCATTAAACAACAGTCACGAGCATTTTAATAACAAAAAATACTTGGCATTACTAACATATCTTCCTACCAATAATGTATTTTAATAACCAATGCTGATCGCTATCTGCTAAGTCAAAAGTTTATTTGAATTAGAATACCGGATAAAATGCTCGTGATAACTGTTTCCCAATCAAAAATAGTGATAGATTAACCGAAACATTGACTTAGAATAATAAAGACAATATTATGAAATCGAAATATATTTACGAGATAATGCATAATATTGAATATAGCTCCGACATAACGCAACAATTAAACCGTATTTAACCTACTTGTGTAAATAACTGTTAGACTGGTCTAATCTCAAACTAAGGTACCGCAGTGTAGATCTCCTTAATTATATTTTATTAGGTATGGAATACTAATCAACTGACATATTTGAAACTAAAACTTGGCTCTTGCATCGTGGTGCATCTTATTCTAGGGATATAAAAAGTATCTTGATTTCATAAATGAAATAAAGGAAGTAAACATATAAAATTTAAGAAGTTTATTGTTTCATTGTTTTGTATTAACCTAGAAACCTATCACTTTAATTAAATGGACTTTACAAATATGAATTTTTAATTGTTTGACTTTTTTTGCTGTTAAATGTTGACACAACTTGGCTATAACACTGCCGTGTACCACCCCAATAAAATATTTTATGGTTGACGTAAATATGATTGAAATTAGGTAGATTTGTATAAGATTTTTTTGCAGATATAATATTTAAAATGGCAGGCACCTAATTATTAAAGGATTGGGTACTTTTTTTTGTATCTAGGCGAAAACTTCCTAAGGATCACGGATTTCTTCAAAATGTATAACTTAAGTAATATGCTTTAAAATGTAATATTTAATCGGTACCTAGTGTTTTCTGAGGTCTAGCATAACAGTATTAAATAGTTTAGCATGGGATGCTTCCATTATTTGTGTACATAAGATTTACGTTAATTGTTAGAACTTTATTGTGAAGAAAGAATTTTATTGTGGTCTGATACCTCTGTTGTTTTATTTTTCTATTATAGTTCTTCATAAACTACCTCCATAACAAATCTGTCCGCTCTGTAAGCTCCGATCTGACCTCCTATGTTCGTTCTGGAAAATTCGTAAGAAAACTTACCAAAATAAAAATGAATAACACGCATACGAGTAGTGAGAAAACATAGTTACTTAGACACATTCTAAATACATTACCGCCCTACCCTACCTAACCCTTAATTTACCTATGGCATTGGGGAAAAACAAAGATATTGTTTAATAGTATATTTTTGGGAAAAAAGTACCGACATTTGTTTTTTTTAATAACGCTTGATAAACATACGCTAGCTAGAGCAAACATCTACCGGTAGAGCTATTAATGCGAAAAGCTATTTTTAAAAATCGTGTAATAGATACAAAATCGTTTGTAATATATAGAACTGAGTTACCTTTTATAGGTTTCTTAGGTCTAATCTAAATTATTTTTTTAATGTCCGGAATGATGACGTGATACTCATATTTCTTTCCTGGAGGCCATTAAAACCTACATAACTCCGAACAAAAAATATAGCCTTTGTCTCTCGGACGGGAGATTGAGTAAGAAATAAGAATTTTAACGATATCACATACGTCCAATCAAAATCCATTGAGCCATTTAAAAGTTATTGTGGAATAATAGATTGTTACATATAAAGTACGTAATTTTATGACCTCTAAAGACAAGACACTCATTTACTTTTATTTTGTGGAAAGTATGTAAAACCCAAGAAGAACCATAATCGTATGGCTGTATGGTCAAATATTTCTTTGCTCCGAGTTTGACGCGAAGACGAGAATTCTTTTTGATGGACTGTCACTGTCACTCAGTTGTATTATAGTACTCTATGTGTCACTCACTGCACTGTACTGAAGTCTATTGCTGTCAGATCAGAAGTAACTAGTTTCAAGAATTTCGTCGTAGTAGTACCCAATATATAATATTCATCTATGGTAGTACCTACCTACTAAAACCCTTTGATAGTACCTGCATAAGTACTTTATTTTAGCGATTTTTTTTTTCTAGTAAAGTAATAATAGTTTCGTAAATTTAATTGCTGGTAAGTTCCTCTGCAATGAAAAATATTGTGACCTAACTCTTTCCGACTTTACAATGTGTTCATTTGATAGAATCTCAATATTAACTCGCAGTTAACTACATCGAACTAGTTTATTTACAGTTTGAGAACGAGGTCATGGTGTACTTTGACTATAAACATTCTGATTACAGCTAACATCTCAATATGCCCAAGAAGCGAAGAGCTGATACCAGCGACGCCAGTGATGAGGAGAAAGACTACAAGGACAAAAGGAAAAGAAACAATGAAGTAAGAAGAATATTATATTGTTCTATTTTGGTTCCAAATAATGTACAAAGTGGAGAAACAGTGCATTTTACAACAGCGCACAAAAGAAACATTGATGGACATATGTGAGAATACACACAAACGTAAGTCCATAAATGTCTGACTGTGGCCAAGGCTTGTATACTGCTTTTCTAAAATAATGCACAGAAATTCAAACAAAGAAGTAAAAGAAACATTTTCACGCAATAGTTCATGCACTTAAATGTTCAAATGTTTAAAAAAAATACTTTTTATTTTTGAAAACCAATTAAAGTTTTCAATAAATTTTTTGATAAGCTACCTCTATGGTTGCATTATTTTGTAGCAAAACAGTTGTTCCATTTTTAAAATAGGGTTAGTTTCAAAATAACTATTCAAGTTTCTAATTTCTGTTGATTGAATATTATGTAACTCACTTTGCTCTTGTTCTTCACAATATGATTTTTAAAGCGCTCATAATATAATTTATATTACATACAAAATAGCTACTATTTTAGCTTAGTATTTAGTGGTTTCGCCTTAAGTTGAGGATGCTCGATCACTCCTGTTTTGATCACAAGGATACCTTACAAAGCTAACCCACCATCTTTAGTCAAGTTTGTTTTAATATTGCGGGGGCTTAGCCCCCAAGCTCACTTTGTAGGGTTTGCCTTGCCTTTCTATCCCTTGTTCCACTTGCACACAGAACAAACCACATTTTCATGCGTACAACCGGTGTACATTGATTTATAAGACATAATTACATCAAAAGATTATAAGAATTAAGATGGCTTAAATTAAGCAAAATAGAAGAGACTTACAAAAGAGGAAAGAGCAGTGTATCCACCCCATTTTGTTTTTATTTCAGGCTGTCAAGAAAAGTAGGTTCAAATCCAAGCAGAGAACACAAGAGACTTTCACTCGCGTCAGCAAGCTGAAGGAAGATAATAAAGTACTTGAAGAAAAAGTCAAAATGCTCACCCGAGAGTTGCAGTGCCTAAAAGAACTGTTCATGGCACATGCGGCCAATAAGTCACAGACCTCATTCGGTGGTGTGGACCTGCAGAATCTGTTAGCAGATATACCAGATGATAAGGAACAGAGTAGTACAAGTAATAGTTAAGTACAATGAACAACAAAAGTTGATAATCAAAATCATATCTGGACATAAATTTCAGATCTCTGTTTTATAACACTATTTTCGCACTCTGGTCCGCTATACATGTTGATCCTTTGAAGTAGTATGCTTTTTTTTATACTTAAATACTGTATTTTATTAAATATGTAAAGAAAACCATGTTCGATCCTTGAAGGGTGATTCAGCCCGTCAATATGAACAACTTTTCCTATAGGATCAAAGCTGTACCAACAAGACTATACCTTTAAACTTTGTTAAAGCAGGCCTTAAAAGGGGTATTATACCACCCTGAATACAGTCACTGACAAGAGGCCCCTATACATTAGATACGATATGAGATATCTCCAATCGTATCGCACATATTGTGGTGTCTCTCTCAGCAGTGACTGAATTTAGAATGTTTTAGTAGGTGTTTAGTTGGACCATTTTTTGTTTGAGGTTGCCAGTTTATATGTCATTAATATTTTATTATCAATGGTACAGACAACAGGAATTTGGTATGCAGGGAAATGGCCTACATATAAAATTATTCTTTTTTGTCTAAACCAAATGATTGACTTAAATAAGAAGCAAATATTTAACTAAAGAATATTACCAACATCTACCTTATATTTTCAGAAATTTCATTATTTACTTTGAGACAATTTACTTTGCGTGCTTCCGCCACCAGTTAGTTCATGCAAACTATTGCTGGCCAGCGCCCACCCACTACTGTTAGTCCCTTCATACCCGCCACCAATAGTTGATGCATGTAACCCTGGTCGATACTGCTGCATCCGTTGAGGCTGCAGCAATGTCGGCCGTCGTGCTCGCGACACAGTGTTGCTGCAGCCTCAACGGATGCAGCAGTATCGACCAGGGTTACATGCATCAACTATTGGTGGCGGGTATGAAGGGACTAACAGTAGTGGGTGGGCGCTGGCCAGCAATAGTTTGCATGAACTAACTGGTGGCGGAAGCACGCAAAGTAAATTGTCTCAAAGTAAATGTAGCTTTGACTTCCGCAAAGTAACACCTGAATCTATTAACTATTATCTTCTGAATAGACTTTATTAATTAGCAGCCCTGCATACCTTTATTTGTTGACTGTATTCATCAAGTGATGCGGGTTCTATCATCATATAGTTGTTGTATAAATATAGAAAGATGTAACAAAGTTCTACTACTGTTCTGTTATCATTATATGGATGTGATATCTTACGCTCAATGCATGTAGATTTAAGATGACAATATTTTTATTACTCAATCAAAATATATAAACATAGATAGATCGATGCGGCTTCACTCAGACCTTGTCTTGAATAAGAAGCAAAGGCGAAAGCGAAGCGTTGGATATGACCTTGACATGGAAGTATTTTACAAGTTTTTATTAACTTTCAATGTATGTATGTAACTATGTTTGTTAGTGTGGAATCTTGGAACTCCATTTTGGAGCAGATATCTTCCACCGCCAAACATGGACCTAGGAATAATCTTAGATCCATGCCGCCAAAATGTACTACACTCGTTAAGTTTGGATGAAAAGGCATGGTTAGCTGTGTTACGTCATTATAAATTCAACATGGCGGAACACACAAGATTGCAGACTAGCTATTTTTGATGCAATCCGTCAATATGGATATCAAATTAAAATAACTCGTAAAATAAAGTGAAGTACATAAAAGGTTGTTTGTAAAAAATATATTTTAAATTTATTAAAAGTTATGTTTATAAAGTAACAACACATTAAATTTGCATCAGTAATTCTTATATTAAAAATTGGTCTCTTATACTAAGGGCCCGTTATCGATTGCGAGACTCTGGGCACGTGTTAGTGGGTAAGGGGGGTCTTGGGAAAGTGGAGAGTGCCACTAAATCAGTAATAGATACAAGGAGATAGTGACTGGTGGGCTAAATCCCCCTACGCATTCAGAGGCTCACCGCCTTTGGCAGGATCTGAGATAAACTCTATAGTTATTATGTATAAAAAAGTATATTTTTTTACTTTGAATGCATTTAATGCAATTTATGCACCTGTTGTTGTTTGTTTTTTTTTTTTATAATAAAGCATCTCATAAGTATTGATTTTTTTTTATGTTATTGTCTTTTGTGTGCATATAATGCATATTATGGGGCTTAGAGAGCAACTAAACTAGCGCCATCCGTCATTTTTAGGGTTCCGTACCTAAGGGGTAGAAACGGGACCCTATTAATATGGCTCCGCTGTCCGTCCGTCTGTCACCAGGCTGTATCTCATAAAGCGTGATAGCTAGAGAGTTGAAATTATGTGTTTCTTTTGTCGCTATAACAAAACAACAAATTCTAAAATATAGAATAAAATTAATATTTATGGGGCTCGCATACAACAAACGTGATTGTTTTGCTCGATATTTATAACGGCAACAGGTAGAAGCTTGAAATATTCACAGAATATATAGTTAACTTATATTCTGTTTTAAGTTAGCAAATAGACCAACAGGCAGGAGTGCTATTTTTGAAATGATGCCAATCGTAAACGAGCGATTTTTCCATACAAAAATCGCTCGAAGACGAGTGTCACAATTTCAAAAATAGTACCCCTGAACTATAAAACTATGAGCAATGATTTCTTAGCTCACCACACATCAAAAATCAAGAAATGTCACTAATGTCAAACTGTCATGTCGTCAATATAAAATTGACATTCAATCTTTCTTCGGAAGTGTTGCGTCACGCTGTTTTTGTTTGTTTATTTTGGAAATCCCCGCGATTTTAAGAAGAAAAGTGCTTTTATCTATAAAAATACATCTGTCCGAAGGAAACATTTCTTGTGTATATACTAGACTTCAGTTAAGTGCATTCGTATAACAGTAATTGAAGCAATCCATGGATAGTGAATTCGCAATGATTAAATTCGTCTGAAAGTTGCGTCACAATCTTGTATTAAATAGTAATTGTTGTGAAACGCTCGTCCGTCGCTCACGCAGTCTTCGACCGTAGCCTAAGGAAGGGTGTATGGTCCGTTGTTAAATTCCACATTTAAATGATATTAGAAGAGTTTTCGTACAACATGCCGCCAGTTAAGCGCGGGAGACGGGGCGTTAGTGATGCTAGTGATGATGATGATGATTATCGACGGCGGAGAGATCGGAATAATGAGGTACATACCTTCATTTGTTACATAGGATTGTTAAGTTTGTTCCCGCCAATTTTTTTATTAAACTTTAAATGCGATGCGTTTTTAATTTAAATGCGAAAGTGAGTTTGTTTGTTACGCTTTCACGCTGTAACTACATGAAACTTTACGAAATTTTGCTTGCAAGCTCTCTAGAGTACAGAGAAGGGTATAGGCTATGCTACCTTACATCCTGGAAAATACTGTTCCCGAGGGAATAGCGTTGACTCGAGCGAAGCTGCGGGCGAAAGCTATAGTATAATAAAATGTAGTCGCTTCCGCAGTCTGTTCGCTTAACTTAAACTACTCAATTAATTTACTATATCTACATTGCACCCATGCAAAGACAGGGCGGGTCGCTAGTTATGAATAAAAAGAATATCAAAAGTTATTTGAAGTTATGATCTTTTCTAACAACCTTATTAAAATTATGTAACATCCTCGTCTTAATCGTCATTTACCATCAGGTGAGATGGGAAACAAATACGTAATCCAACATTTAGTAAAAAAAAAACTTAAGACCTACCTTGTTTTTGATTACATACTGAGAATATGCTTGAACAATGTTAAAGCATATTCTCAGAAGTGGATACAAAATCTTTTGAAAATGAGCACAGATAATTTTTTTACTTATTAAACCTTTTATAGTATTAATTTGGTTAAAGTGGTTTGTATGTAAGTACTGTTGCAAAGGATAACTTTTCTCACTCACTGAATAAGATATTATTTTTATTTAGGTTACAATGATTTTCTTCCAATTTCATCAGGTTCGAACTCCTGTGATTATTTTAATAAATCATGATTATAATATATATGTTTGTTTAGTTTCTGTGCTAATTTAATCTGATGAAGAAAATATAGGTACATATTCTATAAATCTTATTTATTGTTCATATTATTTATTAAGTAAACATTTTTATTTTTCAGGCAGTAAAAAAGAGCCGATTTAAGTCAAAGCAGCGGACACAAGAGACATTCACACGGGTCAACAAACTGAAAGAAGAAAACAAAGTTCTAGAAGAGAAAGTGAAGACGCTCACCAAAGAACTCCAATTCCTAAAAGAACTGTTCCTTGCACATGCTTCTAACACGGCGAACAACCCTAAGTTTGAGGGCATCGACCTGGATAAGCTATTGGCGGAAGTCCCAGATGAAAAAGAAAAAAGAAGTAGTAAATAAATAGATTTAAGTTTATAAGACTGCATAATTATTGTATTAGGTAATAAATGTAAGTACAAGTGAATTGGTTGTTTAGTACCCTTTTAATATAATCTTGGTTTAATATATTGAGAATGGTGAATTTTTATAGAGAAATGTAAATTATTTGTTAGTAGAATTATAAAAACAACTACAATAATATTATGTGGATATGTAATTATTGTGAAATGTATGTTAAGAAAGAAAAAAAATATTTCAAATCATTGAAAAGAAAATATTACACAACATTTTCAACTACACATGTTGTATCATTTTGTTGGTATCTTTTTTTTTTGACAAGAAACTGAACTAAGTATACTACTACTATTCCTTTTTTAATCCAAATTAATTATACCTATGTAAAAGTCAGTTTGTTGTTTATTTTTTTTTATGTTGTAATTAGTGAATCATTAAATTTTGCATACACATTCTCAGTAGTACACAGAAGGACATTATTCTGCCTTTAATCCCAAAAAAAACTGTTCCCGAGGGATCTACATTGACTAGAGCGGAGCCGCGGGCGAAAGCTAGTATTAATTCATATTACTTTTGGAACCAAAAACAAGATCTCAGACACTTCTAATATAAAAAGAAATAGTAATAGCTGCAATAGAATTAGGTTCTTTCAATAAAGGCAATAACAAAGGTCTCAGAATTCTTTTTCTTAAAGTATGTGTGTACTAGGATGTAACTAGAAAAAAAAAACAGTAGTTGTGTTGTAAAATTGTAATGTACAGACTCAAATTATTTTAAATTTCAGGGTAATAAAATTATAGTTAAGTTAGAAAACCAATATTTTTTCTTTATTGAATTTGGTCATGCTGAATATTTAATAGAAAATGCCCACATGTGAGTCGCATTAGCAGACACGTTAAGGGTTACCACAGTATATTTAAATAGAAAATTCACTTTTATTGTATGGGGGCTCTGATGCCTACTTAAGTTCACTTAAAACCTTTTCCAAGAGACCTCTCTTTATTAGGTTAACCAAACTTTGACACTAACACTAATTGTTTTTTATTATCTGTGGTTTGACTCAGTAATAAATAAGCAGCAATTTTGACAAAAACGCCAAAGCCTTTTTTGTACATCGGACGGACATCGGTGGCTTAATAATAAAGTTCCTTTCGGCATCCTTTGGGTATGGAACCCTAAAAATGGGTACAACCGTCTGTTGTTTACTATTGCGACAGACAGAATGGATCAAATTATGTACTCGTATTAAATTGGCTCAAATCAAATTAAATTTCGTATTTCAGACAACAATTACAAGTACATATTGTGAGCATTATTCCATTATTTAAATATTTCGTCATAACATTGGTACATCATTATAATATCATGGAATTACGCACAAAATCCCAGGAAGTAACGGCAGCTGATTCGCTTAGTCAATATTGCGCAATGATCGTATATCAACAACCGGAAAATATCAAAATTTAGTCTGGCGTAGAGATTGCGCAAGATTATACCTAGTGCGAAAAGACTAAAACAGTGCAAATCGATACTTTAATGTATTTAATTGGTATTTTAGGCACTAAACCGGAAAATGAATTTTAATTTAGCAACTGTATGTTAATTACTTTATTATTTTGCATTTTGTGGTGTTTTAAAAACACGCCGAACATATTTTTTTATGTTTTTTGATTCTGTTAATCTTGGCAGTATGTAACTCTTGTATTTTGTCTTAGGTAAGGCAGCTATAATTTGTGCCTGAGCTTAAAGTTCTAAATTCTTTAATCTGTCATTAACGTAATATCCGCAAATAAATTGTAAATAAGAACAATAACTGTGCAAAAAAAGTTAAAATAACTGTTTAAATTTTTCTTAGGATATAGGACGGCAAAGAGCTAGCGGGTCACCTGATGGTAAGTGATAACCGCTGCCCATGGACCACTGCAACACCGGGGTGTGACAGGAGCGTTGTCGGTCTTTCAAGAAGTTGGGGGAAGATGGGGAGGGGAGAGGGAATGATGGGCCTGCGACTCTCTCACTCACCAAACGGAAGCATAGAAGCGGTAAATTTTCTACTCAGACGTCGATTTTCTGTGAGAGTGTGGTACTTCCCCGGACGAGGCGGCCCATTTATGCTACTATCAATTCATTTCGCCTGTAGCGTGGCTCTACCACGACTGAATCTAAAATAATTATAAAAAAAACTTGAATTTGAAGGTAGGCAAATAAGTAACAATATCAAGATATTGTTAAGAGCTGCTCATGTTACAGTGGTTATTTTACAGTGGATATAAGTTGTTCATCATGAAGAATAAAAAAAATATTAAAAATCTCGAGCTCCTTCGCTCGGAAGAAATGTTAAGCCGTTGGTCCCGGCTGTCGTCAGCAGTTAATAGTTACACAAGCACACTAATCAGTTTGTCAGTCACCCACGGTTAATTACGTCACAAGAAAATCTCAAAATATATATTTATTTAAATTGGAAGATAAATCTGTGTCATACATACTGTACCTACATGTTGTGATAAGCTATGTTAGCCAACGTGGTGGTAAGAATTTTAGAAAACCATCATTTATAATCTACGTCCCATTCAAAAAAAAATTAATTGTAAACAGTGCTTTGACAACTTATAGGCAATCTGTGCAAGTGACAGGTACATTTCGCGGAAAATTTATAAAAAAAAGTCAGTGTTGCCAGTCATTTTTCCATAAAAGTAACGCAAGTTCTCACATTTTTTTTTGTATATTTAGCAAGAAACTTCAACATCAACCCCATTCAAACAAAAAAAGAATTATTAAAATCGTTTCATAAATGACGGAGTTCTGAGGTACGAACAAACATTAAAAAAAAAACCGAATTGATAACTTCCTTTTTTTAAGTCGGTTGAAAACTATCAAAAACATAATTTCAAGTACCGTACCTACATTAGAAAACAAAATAATTTTTTACCTAAAATTATTCCCATCTCCAAATATCTTTATCAATATGCATCAAATTGGTCTATCGAATTAACAAACAAACAATAAAAAAATACTATACTATATTATACAAATAAACACGTTACAAAATCACAAGTTAGTAAATATTTCATGAAACTCGTTACTCCTTTTGGCAAATCGGTTACAATAAGTTCCAATATTTATTTCGGAGGAAATGACACTGGCAAAATAATTTCATTTATTTGTTCATGTAGTCAGGTTGACATTGTTATTTATACAGAAAAAGAGTACAAATTATAACCTCGTAATAAACGCCATAATCGAAAATAACGATTTCAGTAAAAGTTTATAGGTAAAATCTAGTGACATTCATTTAAAAAGGCGTAAATCATTACAAAGCATCGTGTTAAAGTGTTAGTGTTCGAAAGAATTGTGTGATTGAAGAAATATTTGCCAACAACCGTGTCGAGAAGGTTTGTTTACCTTTAAATTTATTTTTTGTTTGGGACAAATATTATATGTAGGCATGGATCTAAGAATAATCAGGATAGGACCTTGAGAACGTGACAGTGAAGCAAATCACAATGTATGCAGACGTGTCGTGACACGAAACTCACGCACACATCGGCACTCAAATGGATGCAGGTTTTCCCCGGTCGAAATGTCAAACTCACGAAATGTCAAACTTGTACTTACCGCGAAGTTGGTGTGCCTTTTGAAACTCGTTGAAAATAAGCATAAAAACATAAAATAATGCCGAGCTGTGTGGTAAAAGAGTGTAAAAATTATAGTAAACTAAACAAAAAGTCCGACGGTATCACGTATCATAGGTAAGTACAAACTTCTTGTTGTTTTCGAGACTATGTAAGTATTTCACTCAATCGCATATTTTCTTGGCTTAATTATACTATTTACACACACAACACCACAGTTACTCGTATGTACGAATTGGTTGGTAACCTAAACACACGTTTCAACTACAATTTTAAATTAAACTAATATGATTTTGTAATTTTCTTTGCGCCGCAAAAGTCAATGACCCGGTGACAGCGCAGCGCTAAGTCGGACTGTCGGTGTTGCCTGAATATGATTTCAAGATTCCTGTTCTTTATTTTTAATATAAAATTTTATTTTTTTTAAGGTTCCCCATTCGTGATGCTTATATAAAAAAATAATGGATCGATATTATTAGAAGAAATAGAAAGGATGCATCATGGGTACCATCAAATTATTCATTTGTTTGTTCCGAACATTTTAAAAATAGCAATTTTTATATGACAAAAGGAGCATATCGCCGGTTGATTAAGTTCGCGTGCCCAAAAAAGGTATGTTTCTTAAAATACTTTTACTCGACTTCAAAAAAAGGCGCAGTTCCAGTTTTGTTTTATTTTGCATATTTTTACGTCATTACTCCATCATTTATGAACTAAATTTGGAAAATCGATGTATGTGTTGATGATAAATGTATGAAGTAAGATGATTTTGGAATCTAAGATGGCTGACAATACTTTTCATTTAAAGTCAACTTTAGTGGCGTTTTTGGAATTTTTTGGGATATCAACAAAAATGTAGTCATTTTCAGTTTTCAACATGGCCATCACCATTATTTATGGAAATTCGACTTGGGTGACGTTTTCGGAGTATTTCGGGGTAAAACTGACGTCAATTTTGTGTTGGGATTCAAGATGACTGTCACAATTTTTTTAAAATATGACTTATGTGTCGCTTTTGAGTAATTTTTGGGTGAATCACAAACAACACCTATGGGATGTAAAACAGGGGTGATATTTTCGAGGTATTTTGGCGTGTAGATCACAAAAGTGGCGTCAATTTCTTGATCATAGTAGAAAACAAAGTCACTTCCCGCTGTGTCCGTCTGTCCCTATGTATGCTTAGATTTTTAAAACTACGCAAAGGACTTTGATGCGGTTTTATTTATAGATAGAGATATTCAATGTTTATATTTTATACTTATATGTAAATGTGAAAGTATTTTATTCTCATTTGTCGACGTCAGAATAAAAGATTTTAACTTTGAACAATTTCTAAATTTGATATTGTTGATATATTGATGACACTAATAATCTATAGAACTACTGAATCTATAAATCTGCAAAATTATAAAAAAAGTAATTTTAAAATTTACCACCAATATAATGCCTCGAGGGTTTGTTTTTCTGCAAGTAAAATTATATGTATTGTTATTTATTAACTTAAAACACAGTAAAATAAAAATGTTATCTATAATTTCGTTCTTTTATTCCTTTTAACGAGTTCCCCAAAACGTCTAAGGTCGCTCAAAGATGAAATTGATTCACAGTTGCCCTTCTGGATCATTATGTCTAAATTCATAATACTTCTCTGATACAGATGTTACGTTTTGTAAAAAAAATATAAATAATATTAGTGCTACTAGGCATCAGTACCACTCACAATTTATTTACTCTAATTATTGGGTAATTTTTGATGACAATGGTCACCCTATACTGCACACATGTAACCAAAGTTTGCTTCACTTTGACGTTCCTCATGTCCGGTCCATATTATTCTTAGGTCCATGTATGTAGGTGATTTTTCCGTCATCCTTACTAATATTATAAATGCGAAAGTGAGTTTGTTTGTTTGTTACGCTTTCACGCCGTAACTACTGAACCGATCATCATGAAATTTTGCATACAAGTTCTCTGGAGTACGGAGAAGGACATAGGCTACCTTTTATCCCGGGAAAAAGAACTATTCCCGAGAGATCGACATCAACGCGGGCGGAGCCGCGCACGAAAGCTAGTCAATATATAAATAAGACATCAACAAACATTGTAATAATTTATTAAAGAAAATAATTTCTTATCTACATGCAATGAATAAAACTATAATTATACAATTAATTATAATAAAACTTTTTATTTACACCAGCTTCAGTCGTTTCATTTATAACTATTGCGTTTGATCGAATATAAAATGTTTATTTACTAAACAATATAAATAATAAGGCTCAACAATATAAAGCGAAGCATTTTTTTAAAGAGTAATTTTGAATGCAATTCGCAGCGATTTTGTATATGTTACAAAATGACTTATTAATGTTATAAGTTTTCCAAAAATTGATTTTTTTTTATCAAATCGGCTTAAGACTGTATAACATTGCATTGTCATGCGACTTAATAAAATAAGTTGTCTATGGGCAGTGGTGATCACTTACCATCAGGGAATCGCTTGCTCGTTTACCGTTAAATATCTTAAAAAAAGTATTCAAAATTTCATATCAATCAATAAGGGTTTCCGATTTTTCCACCAGCTGGCGGCTGTGAGAGGAATTTTTGACAGTAGCTGTCCTGTCAAAATCCACGAATCATAAAAAATATTTATACATTGGTGGATTTTGACAGCTGCTGTCAAAAGTACCTTTCACAGTTAACTGGGGAACAATCGATACTTATAACCCTCACTAAGGGTATTTGCTTTAAAACTCAGTTGCGATAATCCAAACAAACATAATTTAAATGTGTTTGTTTAGATTATCGTGCTTGTGAAAATGGTATCTCGTTACGCAGTAAGGACTTGCATAAAATGCCTTCTCAAGAAAATTTGTCGCCTTCGCAAACTCACTTTGACAAGCTCGTAAAGTGACTAATTTTCACTATGACAATGTAGCTTGTTTTGTTTGTGCTAGTGGCCAACACTGGTGTCAGATTTCTCAAGCTGCCTAAAGGCATCTGACAGCTTAACGACTGCCATCAATGATGACAACGGAGGAGCTCGAGCTATTTTTATGCCACTTACGGTCACCCATCCCAGTAGGGACCACGCTAAGGGTGGCTTTACATGAGTTTTTTTATTTTTTATGTTATAGGACGGCAAACGAGCAAGCGGGTCACCCGATGGTAAGTGATCACCGCTGCCTATGGACAACTGCAACACCAGGGTGTGACAGGTGCGTTGTCGACCTTTCAAGGAATTGGGGGGAAGGAAATGGAGAGGGGAGGGGGAAGGGGGAGGAGTTAAAGCTAATAATGCTTCCGACCATTAGGCCATGGAGCTCCTCATTTAGCGTAGTGACTTTCTGCGCCACGCGCGCAATCTTCATCGTCACACTGAATATACTCAGATTATTTTGTTTATGTACCTTATGAAATTATTTTCGCCAATATAATGTCCTCATAACAAAGTTAGGACCATAGCGTTTAAAAATAAAATAATTCAGGAACATCGAAAAAAAATAAACCATCTATAGAATCTTACTTTCCTAACTTATTTTCAACAATATAACATCACAGTGAGCAATAAAAATTATAACTACTCTATAATAATTGTAAATTTATATTACATACTAGGCAAGTAAGTAATTAATATAAAACGTAAGAAAAACTACTAAAAAGATAATATTATAATAACCTTTATTAACTCGAAAAATAATATTCTAATAACTAAAGAGCCTTCTTTAAATTTTGATTCTGTCGTCAATAAAGCTACGTAGAAAGTAAATACCAAATTAGCCAAATCTATATTTAACATATATTGGATCCAGGATCAAAAGTTTAACATTATTTTTTCGGACCTAGAGTTCTTTCTTTGAGTCAGTTCAGACATAGAGGAGCGCAGCGGAGAGGATTATAATAAGGCACTCGAAAATTTACTTTAAAATTATTAGAAAAAAGTGCGCGCGAGGTTTCCCGCGTATCTTTGAGAACGCGCAAGCATTTTTTGCCAGGTTCAAGCATATACATATGCACTTTATTTCAATAATTTTAAAGTTGATTTTTGAGTGCCTTATTATAATCCTCTCCGCTGCGCTCCTCTATGTCTGAACTGACTCTAAGAAAGAACTCTTGGTCCGAAAAAATATTGTTAAACATTTGATCCTGGATCCAATATATATCCTCTCTGTCTGAACTGACCCTTAGGATCCAACTCCAAAAGGTGTCTGTTATTCATAATTTGGGATCAGCACTGCGATAAAGCTTCATAAATGTTTAGATACAATATCAGAAGTGGGATCCGTAGCCTCATTTTTGAACGTTTATAATAACCTTATTTATTGCCGACGCACTGTGATAGGTGCTTTATGGTAGAAGGACCTGGATTCGACTAAAAGCTAGACGTCTCCTTCAATATCACACAATCTCTTTTACACTTTCACTTTCTCGTCGATGTACTAGAGACGTTTGGAATATTATTGGATCAAAAATCAGAATCTAAAAGTTATAAAATCCGAAATCAGAAGTGGGATTAAATCATGAGATTTAATCCCACTTCCGATTTCGGATTTTATAACTTTTAGAACTTGCTCCCATATATTTGATGTCATCAAACTATGGATATGAATCCAAAGTTTGATGACATCATCTGTATACGTCTCCTTCAATGAGTATTACTATATATACTGTTAATATACTAGAGATGTTTGGAATAGTGTTGGATGAAAAGTCAAGTACAAGTAAAAAATGATCGAATCCGATATCAGAAGTGGGATATAATCTCATTTCCAAACATTAATGGCACCATCTGCTAAAGAGCTGACCAATAATGTTTGGATCCCTCCACCATACTTACGTCAATGAGTAACTGTCGATATACTAAAGACGTTTGGAATATTGTTAGACCAAAGACCAGAAATGGGAACAAGTTCCAAAAATTATCGAATTCGACATCAGAAGTGGGATCTAATCTCATTTCCAAACGTTAATAACACCATCTGCCGACGAGCTGACCAAATAATGTTTGGATCCCTCCACCATAGTGACGTCAGTGATGGGTGCTGTGTGGTAGAAAGACCTGGATTCGACGGTGCGGTACACGTTGTCTTCTATCAACGGTGCTGGGTTACTGGGGTTCAGTTTGCAGCACTCTTGGATGACAGTCGTCCCGTCTATTATTCGGCTCCTGCAATAAGACAATGCAAGAATAAAATTACACATACATTATCACAATGGGCTATTTGATGGCTTTATCGTTGTGATGCCCTTGATACAAGGTTAGAATTAAAATTTGTATAATTGACAGTGTGAGACATTCAGTACTATCACTTCTATAAGTTACACCGATGTAGCTGCGCAGAAATCCAATTTTTGCATGGCGCGAAAAATATCCATCCGCTATTGGCTGATGCGTTCGCGCCATGTCTGGAGTTCACTGCGGGGCCGTTGCAGCGCGAGACGAGATAGCATAAGTCCAGTTGTTTTCGGATTTTAAATCTTATGTAGTAGGAATGGATACGATTTTTAATGGTGGTATTGATTCGGTGGTAAATTGTGCATTCCGCGTCGCCAAACAAAACCAATGCGACTTATAAAAGTGGTAGTACTGTACCTGTATGACGGCGTGCGGCGAGCAAAGTCGACGACGAAGAAGGCACACCATTGAAAAACCTGATTTATGTGATTATCTTAAAGCAAACTCTATGCCCTCGACACAAGGTTGTAATTAGTAAAATGTACACATCTGTACTTGACGGCGTGCAGCGCACCCCGGTGCTGGTCCCCGGGCGCGTGATAGTATCTGATACTAGTATTAGCCACTAACATAGTTAACGACGAAGAAGTCACACCATTGAAGTACCTGACCTATGTAATAACCTAAGAGCAAACTCTATGCCCTCGACACAAGGTTGTAATTTGTAAAATGAAGAACCTGACCTATGGAAATGTAATAACCGAAAAGCAAACTCTATGCCGTCGACACAAGGTAGTAAGTAGTATAATGTAGTGACCTGTACCTAAGCGCGTGCCGCGCGGCGCGCAGCGGATCGGCGGGCGCGTGACAATACCTAATATCAATGATAGCCAGTAACACAGTCCATTAAGAAGAAGACACACCGTTGAAAAACCTGACCTTTGTTACCTAAAAACAAACTGTATGCTCTCGACACAAGGTTGCAATTAGTAAAATGAAAATACACACCATTGAAGAACCTATGTAGTAACCAAAAGCAACCTCTATGCCCTCGACACAAGGTTGCAATTAGTAAAATGAAAATACACACCATTGAAGAACATATGTAGTAACCAAAAAGCAACCTCTATGCCCTCGACACAAGGTTGCAATTAGTAAAATAAAAAACACACCATTGAAGAACCTATGTAGTAACCAAAAAGCAATCTCTATGCCCTCGACACAAGGTTGTAATTAGTAATATGAAAAAACACACCATTGCAGAATCTGACTTATGTAATTACCTAAAAGTAAACTCTATGCCTTCGACACAAGGTTGTAATTAGTATAATGTAATGACCTGTACTCGAGCGCGTGCGGCGCGGCCCGCAGCGGGTCCGCGGGCATGTGATAATAACTAATATAAATGATGGCCAGTAACAGTCGAATAAGAAGACACACCATTGAAGAACCTAAAAGCAAACTCTATGCCTTCGACACAAGGTTGTAATTAGTATAATGTAATGACCTGTACTCTAGCGCGTGCGGCGCGGCCCGCAGCGGGTCCGCGGGCATGTGATAATACCTAATATAAATGATGGCCAGTAACACAGTCGAATAAGAAGACACACCATTAAAGAACCTAAAAGCAAACTATGCCCTCGACACAAGGTTGTAATTAGTATAATATAGTGACCTGTACTTGAGCGCGTGCGGCGCGGCGCGTAGCGGGTCGGCGGGCGTGTGATAATACCTAATATAAATGATGGCCAGTAACACAGTCCATTAAGAAGAAAACACACCATTGAAGAGCCTGACCTTTGTAACCTAAAAACAAACTATGCCGTCGACGCAAGGTTCTAATTTGTAAAATGAAGAACCTGACCTATGGAAATGTAATAACCGAAAAACAAACTCTATGCCATTGACACAAGGTTGTAATTAGTATAATGCAGTGACCTGTACTTGAGCGCGGCGCACAGGAAGACACACCGTTGAAGAACCTGTACTTTGTAACCTAAAAACAAACTCTATGCCGTTGACACAAGGTTGTAATTTGTAAAATGAAGAACCCGACCTATGGAAATGTAATAAGCGAAAAACAAACTCTATGCCGTGGACACAAGGTAGTAATTAGTATAATATAGTGATCTGTACTTGAGCGCGTGCGGCGCGGCACGCAGGAAGACACCGTTGAAGAACCTGAACTTTGTAACCTAAAAACAAACTCTATGCCGTGGACACAAGGTAGTAATAAGTAAAACATAGTGACCTGTACTTGAGCGCGTGCGGCGCGGCGCGCAGCGGGTCGGCGGGCGCGTGCAGGAGCACGTATGAGTCGTCGGGGTGCGCGAGGTCCCAGTGGCGCAGCCGCTGGTCCGAGCCGCCCGTGACCAGGAACGGCGCGCCGGCGCGCGACCCGCAGTACGCCGCGCTCATGTAGTGCGACGCCTGACGTACAACAAAATCTCATTTAGTATACAGCGTGATTTTGAACTCCCTAGCTATATTGAAATCTGGGAATCAGAATCTCTAATGGAATACAGAATTGTAAGAAAAAAAGGTAAAAAAACGAAAAAATAAATTTAACCTTTCATAGAAATTCGTTCAGCTGATCGGCGACTTTGTATGGGAAACGTAATTTTCTTTTTCGTTTTTCACCTTTTTTTCTTGCAATTCTGTGTTATATTAGGGATTCTGATTCCCAGATTTCAATAAAGCTAGGGAGTTCAAAATCACGTTGTACAATAAGATTAGTTTTTTTTATTAACTGTTTTATTTTGCATTTACAATGCTCTTTTGATATACCCTTGTAACGTTGCAGCGCCACCTGCATGCTGCATCTCGTCCAACCTCATTTCGTTCTCATCCTGTTCATTTTTCATTCCTCATTTTAATACAAATTCCATTTTTTAAATTCAAATTTCATTCCATTCCATTTTTAGATTACTTTCTCTCTCTCTCATCACTCATTCTTCAGTCTACTACCATACTTCAGTCTGCTACCATCTTTCAGTCTGCTGCCATCTTTCAGTCTGCTACCATCTTTGAGTCTACTACCATCTTTCAGTCTACTACCATCTTTCAGTCTACTACAATCTCTCTGAGCATAACAGTCTCTGTTATTAATTATTGAAGTCAACATCTACATAGTTGAAGTTGTAACAATAAAGTTATTCTCTGTGTGTTCTGTGTGTCGAGTCTTGTGTTCTCCCTAACTTCCTTATATGTGGGAACTCGGCTAGAGCGTTGGGACGGTCGAGCCCTCACACTCTTAATAAATTTAGAAATAAAATATGGTCAAAAACTTCATGCGGGCGGGACTTGATTTCTTAATTTACTTGTAAAAGTCGGGCAGTAGTGTAGGTGTCGTAAGCCTTAATACGTATAAGGGGAAATGGGATATGGTGGAGAATTTTGACACGGAGATTGAATTGTGCGGTAGCTCAGCTGGCAGAGCATAGGTCGAACATAGACCTCGGTCGCCGGTTCAAGTCCCGCCCGCTTGAAGCTTTTTCACCATATTTTATTTCTTAATTTATTAAGAGAATAAGGCTATTTTCTGGGTCAAAAGAATAATTTTATTAGGGTAGCATTCAATCCTTTAACTATAAATCGCCTTTTTTCCGACTATATATTCAAAAGTCGCACCAAAAATACTGACTTTCACACTAAGTATGCACACTAAATAAATTAAATCCTATAACTATAAATCATCTTTTTTCAATAAAATGTCGCAGCTCTAACTTAACCCAACCTACTTTTCCGACAGCAGCTCGTTTCTGATGGCGATTCGTTTTCTGGTGGGGTCACAGTTCTTGCCCAACCTGACATACTTTTCTGCCAACAGCTCGTTTCTGACGGCGATTCGTTTAGGGTCGCAGTTCTTACCCAACCTAACCTACTTTTACGGCAGCAGCTCGTTTCTGATGGCGATTCGTCGAATGACTAGTACATTTGTGTATGTATTAGTCATTCAACGAATGCCGGACCTCGGCTTTGGGCGTTGCCTGTGTGCGCAAGGCTTGAAGAGACATCAAACTCTCATATTTCCTGATGGGCCGCGTATACGTGCATAGCCTGAAGGGCCAATCTGAGAATCAATGGCAAAAGCCTTTGGAGCAGCAACTCTCATATTTTGCCTTATGGGCCGAAGGTAAAGTGTACTGACCGGCGCAGCATAGTGCAGTGGTTGCGGGGAGTTGGTGCACGGCCACAGGGCGTGGGTCCGCTGCGTGGACTCCAGGCACCAGGCGCCCGCGTCGCGACTACCCACCGCCCACACGCGAGACGTTCGCCCGCCGAAGCCTATGATGCGACGGACTCTCTCCGCTAGGAATAAAACAATACAATATTATACATAACAAGCCTTTTAAAAATATAAAGAAGCACGACTGCCTGGGTAATTTACTCGGAACTCTTGTGTATACGAGTATCTAACGATACATACGTACTTCGTAGATGTACTAGAAAATAATACACTCCTTTTTGCTGTCGTGTAAAAGAAATGAGGATTACATGAAAAACGTGAAATGGAACGTCGTTCTAAGAAGCAAAACAATGTTCGTGATATGGAAATTATACAATTAATATGATACCTAACAGGATTATATGAAAAATGAGGTGACAGCATTGACATCTGATTGAAATTGATTGATTGGAATCTGATGAGCTCATGGCTGAGAGACATGGAGCCTATACGTAATATTATAACCTATGGTACGATTCATCATTATTTCGATGATTTATGTAGCTAGATGATAACCAGTGACATCAAACATCTAGAGTTCTTCGAGCTAGCAAGTCAAGCCAGTAGACACTCAGAACCCCCAGTAGTTCGTAGTACTCGAGCAAAGTCGAACAAGAACTGACACGTTGCGAAGGAAGCGTCAATGGGTAGTTAAAAACAGTGACAAATATATCCATCTCTTTCTTACTCATTGAATTACCGATGGTATGTCATCTCTCCCACTTTTACCCTCCAAAAAACTGTTATGTAATATAGAACCCCTAGTAGTCTCCAGCGTCTTCACCGCACGCTTCCTTCACAAGGTTACACCAACCGGTCGCCGCACATCAATTGGTTGATGGGAAGCGGCAATAATTAAATTACCTACGTTATAATATGTTTATCCACCTTTGAACACTTGATAGAAAATGGGTTAGGACATTGTAGGCTTGAATCACCTGATTGTCTAATAATAAAGATGATTCCGTGCTTTGGAAGACACGCTAAGCCATTGGTCCCAGCTGCCATCTAGTAGTCGTTAAAGGAACCACATCAGAGGCCGAGAGGCGGTTCCGAAGAACTCTGACACCAGGGTGTGCTGTGTATGGTCGATGACCGTGTCATCTACACGAAATGATGATGGTGATAGTAAATAAGCCGTTATTGGAGAACAATTTCATAATTATTGCTACAATCAACTTTACTTACAATTTGGATGCCTAACGGAGGTGATAGGCAGTTGAAACCGTAGATCCCAAACGCAGATGGCGCCACTAGAAGTGCCTACCGCCAAGTACCCTGAGCTGTTGGCGTATAGACATGTGTACACGCCCTGCTTGAGATCACCTTGTAATTTCCACGCGTTGCCTGTAAAATTTATACAAAAATACTTTTATGTCCTCCTTTCTCTCATAACGTAACTGCGAAAGGTACTGTCGCAAAGCTCCCAGAATGGAATAATCAGGAACTTTCGAACAGGGTTCCATTCTGCACACACACGTATTCTATCGATTATATTCGATATGACGCCTGCTACGTACGCGCATCTCACTTCAGCTCTTAGTTCAAGTTGGAAACATTGCGATAATATCATGGAGGATGCACTTGTGTCAGGCCTGTCTCACTCCCCGTGTCGGTATCGAAAGCTTAACTACGCGCGGTAACCCCTTCAAAGCGGAATACCGAACAAATCCGTGAGAAACGTCATGCGTTTGGCCATATGTGTCCACCGACTTCAACGAATTATGAATCGTTTGTTCAGAGCTATAAGTATAAAATTGGCTTGCTGTAGGTATTTAAACCAAAAGGTACTGCGTTCTGACGCGTGCTAAATTACACTGTATCGTTAGGTAACTACATTGAGTTGATATTTCTTTGAATACCTTTGCAGAGTTCGATTTCTGTACGTTAGTACTAGTACTTATTCTGTGCTTGTATCCTATTATACACTATGGCGATGGTTCAGAAAATATTTCCTAAATACACTCTATCTTGCTTACTTAAAAGACAGCGTATGGAACCAAATGCATTTCATTATTTATTTATTTGTGTCTATTCCCACACGTATATAATATCATATTATCTCCTTGGATCCGCACCTACTTGACGGCGATAACTGAAATTCAGTGTTTTTGTACCTAAGCAAAATAATCGCTGAGTTATGGCCTTTTTGTCTTGCTGCAGCACACAAATGACTGTTTTTGTGTTTATGTACTTAGATTTAAGACCGCCTGTATGTTTAATTTGTGTCTGTGCCAATCAAATAAACGTATTATCTATCTATCTATCAAAAAGATCGAGTATTATCAACGACTTACCGGGCGCCCGAAGATCCCATCCAACGACAGTAGCAAGAAGCGTAGCATACGATATAACACCAGCGTGGACACCTCCGGCGCACGCGCACGCTATGCAGCCGCCTTCCGCGCCCGGTTCAAGTTGGCGACACTGCGATAGTGTCATGCGGGATGAGCCGGTGTCGTGTCTGTGAAAGATTACAGAATTATAATAGAAAGAACACTGGTTATCAGGTTTATAACTGCCTCCGTGGTCCAGTGGTTAAGGCGTTTGCCTGTAGACCTGGGGGTCGTGGGTTCGATTCCCACGAGAAGCATACTTTGTTTTGTTGTTTCCAGTTTGGTTAGGACATTGCAGGCTTGAATCACCTGATTGTCTGATAATAAAGATGATTCCGTGCTTCGGAAGGCACGTTAAGCCGTTGGTCCCGGCTGCCATCTGGCAGTCGTTAAAGGAACCACGTCATAGGCCGAGAGGCTGTGCTCAAGAACTCTGACACCAGGGTGTGCATGGTCGATTGACCGTGTCACCTACACGAAATGATGATGATTAGGTTTATCCAGGTAGTGTCGAACTGTAAGAGTACGTTCGTGTGATAAGTGTTCAACATGCGTTTATTCAAGGTGTACACATGCTTTTCGCGTTTTAAGGGTTCCGTACCTAAAGGGTAAAAACGGGACCCTATTAATATGGCTCCGTTGTCCGTCTGTCTGTCTGTCCGTCCGTCTATCACCGGGCTATTCTCTTGAACCGTGATAGTTAGCTAAACTTATCACAGATGGTGTATTTCTGTTGCCGCGATAACAACAAATACTAAAAAACAGAATAAAATAAATATTTAAGGGGGCTCCCATACAACAAACGTGATTTTATAGCTTGTTTTTACTCGATATTGATAACGGCAACAGGTAGACGCTTGTAATATCCACAGAATATTTAGTGATATATGCACTTTATAAAATAAATAATAAAATGAAAATAAATTTAATATTTAAGGGAAATTCCCATACAGCAGACATGATTTTTTTGGAGTTTATATATAACTAACTTTCGACCGCGGCTCCGCCCGCGTCAATGTCGATCCCTTGGGGAACAGTACTTTTTCCCGGGATAAAAAATACTCTATGTCCGTCCTACATTGACGCGGGCGGAGCCGCGGGCGAAAGCTAGTAGTTTATGAAGTTAATTTTCAAGATCCAAAATTAGGAATGTTGAGGTGTGTCCAAAATAGTTGTTTTATTTTAAAATGAATTTGTGCATTCATTTTAAAATATACACAACCAACATTCGAACCAATCTGAAAAAGATCAACTTCCATTTTGACTTGACAAGTAATAGAAACATCAAGTAAAAAAAAAATTAATTGTCATGGATCCAGATTATTTACACATATTTTATTGCGGTATTTGTACTGACCGCAAAAAAATATCAAACAGGTGTAAGAACAAAAACAAACATGTTAGTTGCATAATTTTATTCATTTAATAAACAGTGTACATGACAAAGTACACATATAAAACATCGCTATTGCTGTTATTTAATTTTTGATTTCAGATGTAACTGAAATACTTTGTACTGTACTGTAAGATTTATTTGCATTTTGCAAGACAGAATTATTAAGTAGTTTGTAAGTCTATGTAATACTACTACTAACGTACAGCACACAAACTCGTAATATGGCTAACCACACCTCTTCTTCTCGAATGTGTTTAATAATTTTGAAAAACAGACTGAATCGAAATTCTTTGTAAAAATTACATAAGGAACTTCCCCTTTTACGTTTTACGTTATTGTCTGAAATAATAGTACATTACTGCAGCGGCCAGCAAAAGAGCCATTGGCGCACGAAAGTGAGAATGTGGGCCGAGACAAAGCCCACCTCATCATTTGAGTCCGTCAAATGCCTCATTACGGGCAAGCCTTGTATAGTACCTATTTTTCTTAAATAATGCGCGGAAATTTACAAAGAATATAAAATATACTTAAAAAACACTTTCAGGCGCCAAAATGTATTATTTTTTAAATTTTATTTGTAAGTTCGAATTTTTAATAATACCTTTCAAAAGTTAACTCCGTGGTAGCATTATTTCGGAGTTTTACTTACATAATTACACGACAGATTTGAGTTTATAGTAATTTTGCTGGCAATTAAAACACGACAGATGTGTATTTTTAAATACATAATATCAATATATCTCAAACAAGGTTGTCATAATAATGTTCACATTTCCAAGCATGTTTAAGCTGTAAATGACGACGCTCCGTCCGCATCGTACCGCACCGTAGTAGCTTTAAGAACATTAATACTAGTTCTATAATTTCAAATTTTTTGTCACTTTAAAACTATAATTCAAGGCCATAAGGTTTCACTGCGAACTGTTTTGCTGCTTCTATATCAATATAGAGCTTTTATAACCTTTACTATTTTGGACATTTGCCACGATAAATCTTTTCGCACGTCCCGTATTCGGTCCTACAGGTACCAGTCTCGCAAGCTCCAAAAAATGCTCGACCTATTCCCGAATTGGCAAATTCGACACGGTACCCAGGCCTTCGAATGAGTCCTCTAGAAGGTATTGGGCCTTTAACATTTTTGAGATGTTTCGCCTTTCTTATTTCTGAATTGCTATTTTTCTGTACATTGCGTAATTTGGAATCTTCTGCTTCACCGTTCTGTCCATTAGCAACGAATTCTTCTGGAACTTTTTGTCTTGCAAGAGTTTTTGTTCTTCGATTGTTATTATCAATGTCTATATTTTCAGACAGAAATTTCCCTTCCTTCCTTAAATCTACTTCTTTCCTTAAATCCACTTCATCGTCTAAATAAACACTTGGTGTATTTCCTTTTTCTTCGCCATTGTAGATGTTGCGTTTAATTATATATGCTTGACCAAACCCAACGCAAAGTAACACCACGACGAAGTACTTCATGGTGACTATTGTAGAGATAGATTTACGTTACTATATATAATGTATGAACCGTCCAGTTTATATACCCCCAAGTTGGTACTTCAATACCGCCGCATCTAATATCTTTAAATTTTACACAAATAACAATTGATTTAAATGACGAATGTAGTCCAAGAGACAACAGGCAAATATTCACTGAACAGTTTAAGGATTTCATTCATTGTTAACAAACCATTATTTAAATTTATATAAAAATCTAGTGTCACGATGTATGTTCGGGATAAATTCTGAAACTACAGAACCGATTATGATCAAACTTCGTACCTATCTGTAATTTGGTCCAACTAAGAAGATACGATAGTTTTTATCTTATAGCGAGACGAAGTTCGCCGGGACAACAAATATATAATACTACTCTAAGAAAGTACAGGGAAAAGATCAGTAATACAATAAATGTTAATAATTCATGCAAATTTATTTAATCAAGTTCAAAGTATGCGTCCTTCAGAAGCGATACACTTACGTACGCCAACGAATAGTCCAATCATCAAAACATTTTTAAACGCTTTTTACGAAATTGAGTACAGTTCTTGCCGCGAATTCTCCTTTATGTCTTCTACCAATTGGAAACGGGTGCCACGAAGTGGTAATTTGAGTTTAGGAAAAAGAAAAAGTCGTGAAAAAGATGGTTGCCTGATGATATTTGTGGAGCTATTGGTCAGAAATTTGTTCACAATGATGGCCTTGTGCAAAGGCGCATTATCATGGTGCAAAATCCAAGACTTTTATTTCCACAAATTTGGCCTTTGATGTTAAGATTATAGTAGCCACAATCGATGGCTTTTAGTAGAAAATGACAACTAGGACGTTGATTTTGGGCTCCAACGGTTGGTATGAGTATAGTCAAGTAAAAACCATATTTAGTATATACTGGGTTAGGTGGAAGACGAGGTAAGGATAGGGACAAATCAAACAGATTGAACTAGCCTCACAAAAGTTGTGTCGTAGAATACTAACTCAATAATACTACTATATAAACTATATTTTATATTAGGTACTTTTAGAGAAAAACATTCGAGACGTGAGCTAATCCGAGAAAGATCCATTTCCACCATGCCTAGCCTACCTAGCCGGGGATCGTACCCCAGATTCTGCGATTCAAAAGTACTTGCGTACCACCGAGCCGCTGAGGTTGTAAAGTTAGGCCTTAAGAAACTGCCTGTCTCTTAGACTATAAGTAGTGCGGTTAATGGAAAACGCAGTTATGCGGGGAATTTATAATAAAGTTCATGAACAATCAACTTATATTAGACCATCACATGAAGTGTATAAAGCATATATTTTCTTGCACCCTACAGTGACTGCATTAATTTAAGCTTAATAAAAATGAACTTTATTTCACTGCAAATAAAGTTCATATGCCACATACATGTCACATTTACATACTTTATGCATATAAATAAATAAAACTGTTGATTCATTAACTTAAGGAAGTACTTAATGTTTGTTTGTTTGAAAATTCTACGTAATTAATTGTGTAATACTTTAGTAGGTTTATGGAATTCCTAGGACTATCATTAGCAGTGATCAGAATAGGTAGTGCAATTTATGGTGAATGACCTCGAACGTTATACTCTTATAGCCGTGTGGTTTCCGGCAGAGTAGAATAAGACCTCTCCTAGTCTTCCCATGGAGGTCGTAAGAGGCGCCTTAGGAAATACAAGCTAAACAAAGCTCATAAACATCAATGAGACCTCTCCAACCCGTCTGGCCAGCGAGGAGAGTGTAGGCCAAATCCTCTGTCTGCTCAGGCCAAGTATGGCTCCGGTAGTACAGAGAGGGTCATGCTCCTGCAGTAGAGACTAAAAAGACCTGATGATGATGTTATTATATTCTTATGGATATGTCTGTGGGAGTGCGAAAATCAAAAGATATGTTACAATCAAATGCCTGCGACCATGAAAATTGTAGTTTCCGAAACGTTAGGTGTAAAAATAATGTGATAAACGCGATAAGACCGTATCAGGTGATTTGATTTACATGTGTAACAATCGCGAAAACATTATTCATGCCGTTGAATGATATGGCAAAATGTTTATGGTCGGCTGCTCGGCCTCGTGCCTGACGCCAAAAGTTTTCACTTCAAAAAAAGGCTAGCATATAAACCAGGCCGGCAATAAATCCTTATCCTTATCCTTACTAATATTATAAATGCGAAAGTGAGTTTGTTTGTTTGTTTATTTGTTTGTTTGTTTGTTACGCTTTCACGCCGTAACTACTGAACCGATCATCATGAAATTTTGCATTCAAGTTCTCTGGAGTACGGAGAAGGACATAGGCTACCTTTTATCCCGGGAAAAAGCACTATTCCCGAGGGATCGACATTGACGCGGGCGGAACCGCGGGCGAAAGCTAGTATATTTATAAGTTACCTTAAAACAAATATGGAGCCTTCTTGCGTGGCAGCCACTAGTGATTGACCACCTTCGCATGCGGCTAGCGACACCACCGGCCCGGCTGCTCGGTTGTACATCGATTTTGACCTGATAGAATAAAACAAAAATATAAAACAAAAATATTTGTTGGGTAACTAAATGTTTAGAGTTGTAGCTAGTTGTGGGTGTCTCCTTTTAAGCAATATCTGCTTGTGCTAAGAGACACCGTTCTCTTATAACAATTAATTTAACAATTAAACCATAGTACATATTTATATAAATTAACCTTAATTGACACTTAAGAATAACAACATTTTTATTTTATGCAAACGGATTTTTTTATATAAAATTTAGTAAATAATAATAATTTAGATATATATACCATAGAATAAGTAAATGTAACAACGGGTTTGAGTCCTGCTAAATAAATAAATAAATAAATAATATATGTACATAATTATAAATATGATAAAATATATGTGTGCTTTCATGCTGGTCTGGGAGAAAAGAAAACATCGCAGATCGTAAAAGCCGATCGAGGGAATGGGTAAAATCTGAGGAATCATGTTAATGGGCGATGCGGCTAGCAACCCATCACTATTTTGATTCCATTTTCCACCTAATGCCCACGAACATGCTAAACGTGGCCTTCAGGTCTTATAGACCTAGGCTCTGTCTACCCCGTAAGGGAAAAAGACGTGATACTATGTATGTATGTATATGTGTGCTATATGGTGGAATTGCTGATGAACGTCTCGAGTTCATCATCACTGCAGGGAAGAAACGCCAAAAGAAATTCTTTGCAACAGTATTGATCGCCTACTAGACTGAAGGGCCTTGTTTTCTATTAGCGACATATAATTACCGGGTTGTGCTCCTGTAGTGGAGAATAAAAAGGACCTGATGATGATGATGATGAATCACCTGCTCTCCTAATCTCTCCAACTCGTCTGGCCAGCGAGGAGAGTGTAGGCCAAATCCTCTGTCCAAGTCCAAGTCTGCTCTGGCCAAGTATTGTACCTGATGATGATGATGATGAATCACCTGTTAACATAAGCGTGTCCCTGTAGTTTAGTAGCGTCCCACAGGCGTACGGTTCCATCGTCAGAACATGACCCGAAGAGGTTCCGCTGAGCTGGCAGCGTCACTAGTTGATTCACCCGAGCTCTGCAAATTAAAAAAAAATGGACTTTATAGGGTTCCGTACCCAAATAGTAAAAACGGGACCCTATTACTGCATTATCGTATTGGAATAGTATTTATTATCAGTATGGCTATGGACATTTAACCATTGGGAATCGGACCGCCCCGCGGCTCGAGTTACGTACGGTCCAGGTTGCACCGGCCGTGGTCACTGGATGACTGATGCAGCGGTGTCAATGCTCCGTCGGCGGTGGTATCTTCATCCACCGGCATGTTGCTTTTTCTCCAACTACCGTCACACACTACACTAACATATAGGGTAATAGGGACATTGTTAGTGTAGTGTGTGATGGTAGTTGGAGAAAAAGCAACATGCCAGTTAATGAAGATACCACCGCGCCAATGAAGCATTGACACCGCTGCATCAGCCATCCAGTGACCACGGCTGGTGCAACTTGGTCGAAACGTCTGTAGAAAAACGGTATGTTCGCGCTAATTCCCGTTAATGCATTTAGTAAATATGCAGTGCGAAAGTTTAAAATTATTTATTACGTACGGTCGCCTGCAAAAGCAAAAGTTCTTATAGAAGTTACGTCAAAAGTCTTAAGATGTTTAGAGAAACAATTGATACAATTTTACTTAGCTTAAATAAACACAATGTCGTAAGTACCAGCGTCCATAAGGTACCTTCACTCGTACCCTTAATAAATTAAGAAATAAAATATGGTGACCAATTTCATGCGGGCGGGACTTGAACCGGCGACCTAGGTCTATGTACGACCTATGCTTTGCCATCTGAGCTACCGCAAAATTCAATCTCGGCGCCGAAATTCTTCACCACATCCCATTTCCGTTATACGTATTAAGGCTTACGTCACCTACACAACTACCCGGCTTTTACAAGTGAGGTATTTGATTCAACTCATTTTACAATGAGTTTGAAAATCAACTAATATGTAGGAAGCCATGCAATATTTTTATAAGTGTTTTATTTTGCATTCACAATACTATTTTGATATACTCTTAATAAATTAAGAAATAAAATATGGTAACAAAAAATCATGCGGACGGGACTTAAACCGGCGACCTAGGTCTATGTACGAATCATGCTCTGCCATCTGAGCTACCACACAATTCTTCTTATTATTTTTTTTTTCTTAATTTATTAAGAGTATATCAAAATAGCATTGTGAATGCAATAAAACTCTTATAAAATACCTTTACCCGTATAACTGTCACATAAGACAAAAAAGAAAAAAAAAGAGAAAAAAAGCAAAAAGAGTATGATACCAAACGGTGTTAGCGGAGCAGTGGGGAACATCATGATGGCCGATTTCATAAGGTTAAATTAGTTTCTCAGATGCATCATCATCATTTCGAGTAGGTGTCATGTTCAATTGACCATTCACACCCTGGTGTCAGAGTTCTTCGGAACCACCTCTCGGCCTCTGACGTGGTTCCTTTAACGACTACCAGATGGCAGCCGGGACCAACGGCTTAACGTGTATTCCGAAGCACGGAATCATCTTTATTATCAGACAATCAGATGAGTCACGCCTGCAATGTCCTAACCAAACCGGAAACAACTAAACAAAGTATGCTTCCCGTGGGAATCGGACCCACGACCCCCGGGTCTACAGGCAAACGCCTTACCCACTGGACCACGAAGGTAGTCAGATGCACTTAACCGAAACATACTTGTGTTCATGGAGGTAAGCCAGGAGCTGGTTGCCGGGCCGCCAGGACGAAGGTGGCGCCATATCCTCACCGCTTTCGTTGCTTTCCTCATTACTCCTGTAAATAAGTCAAATGGAAACTTTTTCTTTTTTTTTAGATTCTAAGATGAGTCTTGCTTTTATTTAATTTCAACAATTTACAAAGATCATCATATTAATGTACTACTTATAAATAGAAGTAATCTTCCAACTCGTCACGTTGAGGCAACGTGCCCAAAATACTAGCAGCATTACCTCGCTGTATTGCAATGCTGATTCGTTGAGCAAAATAACAGCCCGCTCTAGGGTCTCCCGTTGTCTCAATAAGACGAGTTGTGATGTCCCTATAAAACATCTTTGCATCTGGGCCCCAAGGACCCATCGTTTCCACTGCGAAGGGAAGGAAAATAAAATGTTCTCCGAGAGCTACATATTTACTTTTTCGTTTAATTATGACTTTTCAAAAGATAAATTAATGTTTAAGTTAGATAGATCGTTGAGTTAGTATCCCATAACACAAGTCTTGAACTTACTTTGGGGCTAGCTCAATCTGTGTGATTTGTCCGTATATATTTATTTATTTATTTATAGATGGCGATGATAAAAAGGGAAACGTCAATGTCATGTGTGATACAATTTTTTCCTATCTATATTTTTTTACTAGGGCTTTACTTGACTTCATAAATACTACGTATTCATAATAAGTACGAAGCATAGTGAATTAGAAATAGGTATCTACAACAAATACAGATGTGCAACGCAAGTGTCGCACATTATTGCGCTTAATTTTGAGATTAAAGTGTATGCTATTCTAAATTATTACTAGAATACATATTTATTAATTTACCAACGCCATCTAGTCCGAAACAGAGTAATTAACCCATATACTTATAATACTCTATGAATTACCCTTATTTTGTTTAAATGTAATTTTGAAAACCCCTCATTACTACATTGATTGTCGAAGACATTATAATACTCAAAGATCAATGACAGAAATTATGGCAATGATACTTCATGGTACCTATATTATACACAATATGGTGGATAATATTATATACGGCAAAACCAGTAAAAAACTCGAAATCTATAGACCATTATAAAAACGAAACCTACGTTATGCAATTTGGGGCGCCAAGAATATATCCATTTAATGTAGTTTACACATGTTTATGCAAAAAAATACTCTTTATCTTTATCTTTATCAAGATAACGATAGACACGGCGCCTCAGGCCATAAGAAGGCGTTCAGTGAAAAAATAATCTTTCACAATAAAAACCGACTAAACAAATCTACTGAACCAATTTTGAGGAAATTTAAATGGGATCAGTCTGAATGCATATCCATTCAAATAAATATATAACGGGGTTATGAGGTTACAACTTTTAAAGATACATACAACCGAATTTATAACCTCCTTTTATGACCTCTCAACCATCAAGCGGCCCGATCAGTCCGCATAACAACAGAAGATCCATTGTGCCTGAGTTTCTCGCGCTTGATGAGTTTAGTCGGTTAATAATAGTAATAGGTTTCTGCCGCATCATCCATGACATTATTCCTGTGATATTTGCCTCCCTTGACTACGTACAGATAGCCTGAACGCTTTAAATAGAGCTGAGAAAAACTAATCAGTTCATACCGTAAAGATTTCTGGAACTTCTGCTGCATACGCGCTGTGAGGTTCCTCAGCTCCACCCGACACGGAGCCATGCTGTCTGAAATTAAAATAAATGGTTAGAGTGAGCTCGAAGAGCTATGGAGATGACTTTAGTCCGTACTTCTTTACATGACCGTATCAGATAGGAGGAGACGAAGAAGGACTATAGGAATATTTCATACCGAAAAAGTACTGTACTCATGTTCCCTATAAATAGGAAAAATACCGTACGGTATTATACTTAATTTTAAAAGGAGTCTAATTTTATCCCCTGGACACGATGTCAGGGAATGGTGACGGAAACACGGGAGAGCCGTCTTGAATGTATATTTATTCCATCTTGATGTTCCTACTCCTTACATAGTTACGACTCTCACATGTTAATGATTGTATTGTCTTATATACTATTTACTATTGTACATAGATTTAAAAAAATGGCGTCTCTCTGATATCACATTTTGCCATTTTTGTATGGGAACCTAGTGGGGGTGTGAGACAGAGGAAAGGGAGGCGTAGTTTCAGGGGTGCTATTCGTGAACGGGCGATACTTAACGATACTATATTTTATAACAAATACATATATAAACAAACATCCAAGACCCAGGCCAATCTGAAAAAAATCATTTTCCATCTTGACCTGGCCGGGGTTCGAACCCGGGCACTCTCGTGTCGCAGGCTGGCGTGTTGACCGCTGCGCCACGGAGCTAGCCGTTTAAAATATACAAATACTTTTGATGTATTTAATTAATTCAGCTCATAGTACTAGTGATTTGAAAACATGTAAATTTTCACGATTCCGTGCAGTACCGTCTTAATGCGCGTTCACATATGGCATGAACGTTTGATACACTAATCTACGATGCATAGTCACGTTACCACAGTTTACTCACATTGCACGTAGCTGGCGCTTTGACCCATTTGCTGCGGTGGTTGTACTGACGTAGACTGCTGCACTGTGGCTGGTAGTCCACTCATGCCTTGAGACGCCGTCGCTGACTCTGATGGAGCTATAATCAATAAACATATATTTATTTTGTAACGTTCCTTAACTTATGGGTATCATCATGAAGATCCGTCGCCTACTTCTTCAGCCCATTCTCACCCGATGTTGAATATAGGCCTCTAGTAAAGCACGCCTAAGGCTTTCATATTTGTTTGTTAAAGGACCGTATCTCTTTGAAACTCACTATCCCTAAAACGCTAAATATGCACATTGTGTATTGAAGGCGGAAATAATTGGAAACGTGTGACTTTTATTGCCATTACATGGGAATTTTGTACAACGCAATGTGATTAAAAATAATAACGAGTATAGTGCGCAGGAAACACTAATACATAACGTTCTTTTTCCTTAAGGGGAAAGCAGAGTCAGATAGCTAGACCTACAGACAACGCTAAGCGTGATGGTGGTAAAAAGGAATCAAAATAGCGACAGATTGCTAGCCGCACATTAAAAGACAATAACACTTCCTAAATCTAGTACATACAGCCAATAATAGATTATCATTTGACTATCAAACAATTAACTATCAAACAACAAAATACCAAACAGCCACAAAGTAGATACATATACATACTACATTTATCCTTATCCTTACTAATATTATAAATGCGAAAGTGAGTTTGTTTATTTGTTTGTTTGTCACGCTTTCACGCCGTAACTACTGAACGGATCATCATGAAATTTTGCATACAAGTTCTCTGGAGTACGGAGAAGGACATAGGCTACCTTTTATCCCGGGAAAAAGTACCATTCCCGAGGGATCGACATTGAATAAAGAAATAATTACTTGAATAAAACTTGCGCAACTCGGACCAACACTACATTCTGGCATCCGAGCCTGAATTTCCACGTCCTTTTACAGTAGAAAATTCTTACCCCGCATGCTATGTTGTTCTTGCGACTGTCCAAACATGTGCTGCCATTCAGTGTTCATGTGCGTTTCGTGTGACACTGATGTCTTTGCTGTCCGCCTGTTTTAAAATAACAAATACATATTATAAGGAGTTCAGGTGAGAAAGCAGTGAATGGTAGCGATCAATCTGTCGCCAGGTCAGCCATGTACATGTTATTGAGTTAAATGTGAGGATCAAAATACAATTATTCATATATTTACAAATGTTTATGAACGGTTCAAACTTGTCTGTACCAACATGATTTGTATCGTCTTATACAGCGTGATTTTGAACCCCCTAGCTATATTGAAATCTGGGAATCAGAATCCCTAATGGAACACAGAACTGCAAGAAAAAAAGACAAAAACGAAGAAGAAAATTAGGTTTCCCATACAAAGTCGCCAATCAGCAGGACAAATTTCTATGAAAGGTTAAATTTATTGTCTCGTAACTCACGCATACACATACACAGGGTCCTGCAGAATATCAGCGCTGCAGTTTTTGTGCTGCAGCTTAATGCTGAGCCGGTCCCTTTTGGCAACCACTGCGACACTATAATTATTATTAGTAGTCTTTTTTTCTATGTATAAATTAATTTGTAGTATATAATTTTAAGTTTAAGTAATTAATTTTAAGTAATTACTATACAATTAATATTTTATTAGTTTTAATCTTTTGTTATGTGTCGCATTGTGACTGGCCAATAAAGTTATTTTCATTTTATTTCATCTCATTTAATTTCAGGTATGTAAAATGGTCAGGCGTGTCCTTCTTAACTGCCTGTCCGGTGTTTGCAGGGCAGGGTAAGCGCACTCGGCCTCTCGAGCTGCTACTTGCTTTTCCCCCATTCATCCGAATAAGTAGTATACCATTCCCTTCCCAGATACCACAAATTCCTATCCTTCCCCAGCTTAAGGCGAGGCCTCAAATGTTTGGTACCTTCGCTCGGCAAAGGACTGATCAAGTGCGCGCAAGGGATAGCGCTTGGCGGTTTAGCCCGTGAATGATGAGATAGGAGATAGTCTCGAGTCGCTCAAAGAAAAAAACGTAAGCGCCAAATTCTTTATTTCTATTTTGTATAAAATCAGACCGGTTAATTGTATTTTCATATTTACATTTTGATGAATTACTAATAACCTATCTTTTAGTCTAAAAATCATTATTTCATTCGTCGCATTTGAGCTACAATTACAAAAACTCTGCGAACGAAGACCATTTTTCAAAAAATGTTTCTATCGAGAAAATTTTATCAAAACGTGTTTTCATCTTCAATTTTTGGAGATGAAATAGTCAAAAATCATATTACTTAGATTTGAAACTCCTAATTTAAGTATTTTGCGAGATAAATAAGGTTCAGAACGACCTTATTTACAGTGGTATCACCTTAAAACGCTTGCGATGGGCAGCAGTGTCGGAAGCACAAGAAGCCAAAGAACCTGCGCTCGCCAACCTGCCTGCCAAGCGTGGTGAGTATGGCAATATTAGACCTCCAGGGACGGAGATTTCCCAGTGACGAAGTAATGATGACAGCGTGAACAAAGATGTCGAAGTCAAAAACGAGGAATATTTTTTGACCGGGTTAAAAGCTATTTTTTACAACTTTCATTATGGGACCAACTCCGAAATTGCATAAGAAAAATTAGCTTTTCCATAGATTTTGGCCAAGTAGATATTCCACTTTTGTATGAAAGAGCAGACCATTTTTTCGCGATGTCGAAGTTGGTCCCATAATGAAGTTGTTCAGATTCGTGGTCTGAGTCACTCCTTAAACGTATGCTAATGAATTCAATTTCACCTGTACATAAGCAGTATATTAAAATAGATGGAAATAATAATGAAAAATATATTTTTTTAAATTGTATTTGACGTAATAACGTCTTATAAATGTATGAACGCCGGCTGCACCCACGAAAAAGTGTCACGTTCCGCGTGCAAGCAAGAGCGGGGAACAAACGTTAGACTTTACAGACAACCATTTTTTTTTTACTTTAAATTGGAAAACGTGCAAAATATTGTCTTTGGTCCGCACCGAATCTAAAGTTTTGTTAACAACGGGGAAAAAACCGGCCAAGTGCGAGTCGGACTCGCGCACGAAGGGTTCCGTACCATTTTCTATAAAAACTGCAAAAAAAAATCATGTCAATTGTATGGGAGCCCCCCTTTAATATTAATTTTATTTTTATTAAATTATTTATTTTAAAGTAAATATTTATCTAAATATTCTATAAATACTTCAAGCGTCTACCAGTTGCCGTTATCAATATCGAGCAAAAACAAGCAAAAAAATCACGTTAATTGTATGGGAGCCCCCTTAAAATATTTTATTTTTTTTTTTAGTATTTGTTATTATAGCGGCAACAGAAATACATCATCTGTGAATATTTCAATTGTGTTACTATCACGGTTCATGAGATACAGCCTGGTGGCAGACGGACAGACAGACGGACAGCGGAGCGAAATTAATAGGGTCCCGTTTCTACCCTTTGGATATGGAACCCTAAAAAGTTAAAGGTAGTGTGTTATAAAGTTACCTGTTTTGAGTAGAAGCATACAGTTTGTCTGCATTGAGGGCGTCTCCCGAAGACACAAGAGGCACGGATCTGGAGATGCTAGAGTACGGGAGCATTAGGCGGCCTGGAGCTTCCGTTATGTGCTGTGGACACCACCAGGAGTTAGATACTGTCTCTTTTTATACGTGTCACCAAAACGTCATATTTCAGAATTATATCATTGAAAATCCTCTTCATCATTTCGTATAAGTGACATGGTCAATCGACCATGCACACCCTGGCGTCAGAGTTCATCAGAATCGCTTCTCAGCCTCTGACGTGGCTCTTTTAACGACTACCAGATGGCAGCCGGGACCGATGCTTAACGTGCCTTCCGAAGCACGGAATCATCTTTATAATCAAACAAACAGGTGATTAAAGCCTGAAACTCATCACATCATTGAAACTAACGTGAGATTTTGATTCAAGGCAAGTGCGGAACGCGCGGCGGAGTGTCGGGTCCCAGCACAGGTCGATTTTCCAGCATTGGTCCCATAGGAAAAGTTGTTCATTTTTACGGGCTGAGTCACCCCTTCTCAGAAGTTACGGTGTTTAATTTCCACGTTGGATATGAGCCGTTATATAAGTTTTTGGATTCAAATAAATTTTCTTTCTCATCATCATCATCAGGTCTTTTTAGTCTCCGCTGCAGGAGCATGACCCTCTCTGTACTCTGTACTACTTGGCCAGAGCAGACAGAGGATTTGGCCTACACTCTCCTCGCTGGCCAGACGGGTTGGAGAGGTCTCATTGATGTTAAGGAGCTTTGTTTAGCTTGTATTTCCTAAGCCGTCTCTTACGACATTCATGGGAAGACTACGAGTGGTCCTATTCTACTCTGCCGGAAACCACACGGCTAAATTTTCTTTCTATTCCACCATAACTACGAAATGGCTCTATGAATTTCAACGTTTGGGGTGAGTTTTGGCCCTTATACACCATTCCTAATGAATTGATTGGGGTTAAAATTTATGCGCCCGCCCGTCCTCCCGTGTTGCTGCTTGCTTTTCACCTATTTGTCAGAGTAAGTAGTATCCCAATACCTTGATTCCCTTCCCAGACCCAAGGAATTCCTATCCTTCCCCAGCTTAACAAAGCTTCCGACGGGCAGCAGTGTCGGAAGCGTAAGAAGCTAAAGATACTGCGCTCGCCAACCCGCCTGCAACTCGTGGCGAGTATGGCAATATCCCTCCATGGAACGAAGAATCTTTGGGAGAGGCCCTTGTCCAGCAGTGGACTTTTGCGGCTGTAATGATGATGATGATGAATCAAAATACATTTATGAGGTTTTTCTGAAATAAGTATCGTCGGCACTGAGGCTTCGGGTCTAGTAAGTTGTTATTCGGCAACAACTCTGCCTTTAGGCAGCTTACAAAATCTGACACCAGTGTTGGCCACTTACACACACGAAGAAATAAATAAATAAACAAATTAGAAGAAAGGAGAGGAAAGGACGACCTAGGGATAGTGCTATGTGACAAGTGAAAAAACAAATTAACCTTAAAACTTACGAGGAAGTAAAAACATTAGATTTAAATAGGGAAGAATGGAGGTCATTGGCTACTCCACAGACAAGAGCCTAGCACTTTAATTACAAGAAGAAAGAAGACAACAGAGCAGACCCCAAATGCAAAACAAGCACCGTCGAAACAGTTATCAACAAAACAACCTCCTTCAAAGCAACCTGAGCCGCAACAATTTCCACCAAAACACATACCTGCTGAAGTTCCCCAACAGGAAGTTAGGAAATTTAGCTTACAGAACAACGAAACTCAGGCATTACAAAGCGTCGTTGAAATAACGATAGATGACCGTGAGACAGAGGAGTGGACAGAAGTGAAAAAGAAACGCCAAAGAATCTCCAATCTCCCAAATATAGCAATAACGCGAGGGACGGCAGCAGCGGGGATGACAGCGATAGTATTATGTAAAACAAGGAACGACGGTCGACCAGGTACTAGAGCATCTGAAATCTATATGTAAGGAATCAGTCTGCACGGTAGAGCAACTTAGATCACGTGGAAAGTATGCGTCATTTAAGATCGGAACTCCGTTTAGGCTGGTAGAAAATATTTTGGAACCCAGAAACTGGGCTGCTGATATTTGTATCAAGCCTTGGAGGCAGAATTTTCGGAAAAGCAGAGACGAGAGGGAAAAGAAAACTTAAATGCATACCTAACAACATCGAAGGAAGCAGAGAGAAACTCGCATATCAACCGAACGAATAAAAATAACAAAAAAGACGTCCTAGCAATCCATTATCAGAATGTACAAGGTTTGCGAACTAAAACAACGAGGATCTTCTCATTTATCCAGGCCGCCGGATCAGACATATTTGTGATTACAGAAACAGGGTGTAATAAGTCAATTCATGATGGGGAACTCGTACCGCCGGACTATCAAATACTGTGTTGCGATAGAGAGGATGGTCGTAAACAAGGTGGAGTGTTTATAGTGGCCACGCCCCAGTACGATATCCGGCAGATACCGATTCCGGACAACATCAAGGTAGACAAACATTCTTTCGAAGTAGTAGCAGCAGCTGTATTCAGTGCGAATAGGTTTAGATTTGTGTGTTGCGCGGTATACATTCCACCGAATAATAAGACAGAGGAATATATGATATTGTTTAGTATAATAGAGAAAATATGCTCAAACTATAAGAACAATGTAACAGTATTAGGAGATTTTAATTTATATTCCGCGAATGTAGAAGTTAGCAACAATTCAGTCAAGGCAATAATATACCGAATTGTAACAATAGGCAACTGGACCTGGTGTTGAAAGGAGGTGGTGTGCGCGGCGAGGTAACCGTTTCAGAATCGGAGGGCTTACGACCGATAGATAAGCACCACCCACCATTAGCGGTTTGGGTGTCAGCAGCATTACCCAACACCCAAAAAGAAGAAGAATGCAGAACGGACAATCAAAGCCCTTCTTCAACGGTAAGAGAATGGAACTTTCGGAAAGCAGACATACAACGATTGTACAGTAGCATATTACGTATAGACTGGAGTGACCTGTACCAAAAAACAAATCCATACGAGGCAGTACAGCATTTTTACGGGCAAATAAATCGTGTGATATAAGAGTGTGTTCCCATTAAAATGCCAGTAAAAAGTAGGGCAAGGTACAGGTATCCAGAATGGTATTCAAAGCAAATCATTTCCGACATTCAATTAAAGAACAGGCTGCATAAGCGTTATAAAAGCAGTGGATTAGACAGCGACTATAGGGAGTTTTCATGCTGTAGAGCAAAAGTTAAACAGGCAATAGAGGTGGCCCATAACCAGCACAGAGATTGGTTACAACGTAAACTAGCAAGAGAGCCGAGAGAATTTTGGAATTTTGTTAAAACAAAAAGAGGGTTTGTTAACAAGCAAAAGCTGGTAAAAGATGGCCGGGTTCTGTCTGAAAAAGAATGCGCGAAAGAGTTTGCGGAGTTTTTCAGATCAGTGTATAAGCCAGAGCCAGCGAACTTAGATGTAGCCACAGCGTGCAGATTAGCAGATTCTGGAGTAGCGCGAGTGCAAGTACATCAGCTGGAGCTGGCAGAAGTAAAACAAGCTCTTGTCAAACTTAAACCTAAAAAATCCACGGGCCCAGACGGTATTCCACCATTCATTTTAAAAGACTGCCGAGAAGTGTTAGCAGTGCCTCTTCTCTATATATTTAATGTTTGTCTGGATAAAGAGAGCTTTCCGGAACAATGGAAACTCACTAGGGTCGTACCAGTGCCCAAAGGTCGAGGGGGTACGAATGCTTGTGAACATAGACCCGCAGCTATCTTATGTGCCCCGGCTAAGGTCTTCGAATCAGCCATAAACCAATCGGTTTTGCTCGCAAGTGAAGGCCCAGTTGTCGGACGCTCAACATGGATTCCGACCTGAGCATAGCACAACAAGCAATTTAATGCAATTGATGACGCATTTAGTACCGGCGGTAGACTCGGGAGCCCAGGTAGATGTGGCCTTTTTCGATTCCCAGAAAGCGTTCGATACCGTAGACAATGATGTGTTACTCATGAGGCTAGCAGAGGTGGGCTTTACACCAAAAACACTCTCCTTCTTCGCTAATTACCTAAGCGACAGACGTCAATATGTTGACTGGGCGGGCCACCACTCTGATCCATACTTTACAAGGTCAGGAGTGAATCAAGGGAGTAATTTGGGACCCCTTGAATTCAATTTGTTAATAAATGACCTGCCCAACGTGGTATCAGAATCAAACTGCCTCCTCTTTGCGGATGATCTGAAGTTGATTAAGGTAATACATGACACTTCAGACTGTGAGAAACTGCAGATGGATATAGATAGGGTAGTAAAGTGGAGTCATGAAAACGGACTCACTTTTAATATTGCTAAGTGCTCAGTATTGTCATTTACACGAGCGCGCCAACCTGTTCTGCACAGTTACCATATAAATGATAATACGATCCAGCGTGTAACGAAAATAAAAGATCTCGGGGTGCACTTCTCAAGCGACCTAAATTTCCGGGAGCATATAGGCAAAGCTTGCAAGAAAGCGTACAGGAATTTGGGCTTCGTTATGCGTCAGGCTCGAGAGTTTACAAATTTGAATGCAGTGCGAGCTCTGTACGAAGCTTTAGTGAAAAGCCATTTAGAGAGAAACGCATGTATTTGGTCGCCCCACGAAAACAAATACAAGTTGATGGTAGAACGGATACAAAATAAATTTACAAGATTTTTGTATTACAAAATGTATGGAGTGTATCCGTTCTATCCATTAATGTATCCGACTCTATTCGTGATTGGAATGGTGGGGTATAACACACTGCAAGTAAGACGGAATTTAAAGTATGGAGAGGACGGCTCTGCAACCCAACCGTGTTGGAATGGATGGCGCTCTGTGTGCCGAATCGGTACGTGTGGCGACGACGGCAACCGCCACTATTCGCAATTCCCCATGCGCGTACGAATTTGTTAAAACAAGCCCCACTAACACTAGCTCTTCAAACTCTGAATGAACTTGCTAATCGCGTGGTATTATATAATTGTTCCCTGGCTGAATTTACACGGGCAACTTTGTATGTATTAAGTTTTAATTAGGTATTATGCATGTAACATTAATTAAGTATGCTATTGCAATGGAGAACATCTGTAATGATAGTGTACGTATTAATTAAATAAATAAATAAATAAAATAGGGAAAAGGCGATGAAGAAGATAACCTCTCCAACCCGTCTGGCCAGCGTGGAGAGTGTAGGCCAAGTCCTCTGTCTGCTCTGGCCAAGTATGGCTCTAGTAGTACAGAGAGAGTCGTGCTCTTGTAGTGAAGACTAAAAAGACCTGATGATGATGATGATGATGATGAAGAAGATCGTGTTACCTGTGTCGAAGATCCTTGAATTTTGATGAGATGCGCGCTCATCGCTAACAGTTGATTTTCAACATGCTCCGTCATACCTAAAACATATTATTTTTTTATAAAAACAATACCTTTTTTTGGTATTCTACGTGTAGAATAAGAATGCCAATGGGATCTTATTACTTAACCTCCACTGTCCGTCAGTTTGTCAGAAGACTGCATCAATGAACCGTTGTAAGTAGAACGTTGAAATACATACAATCACGTCTTTCCCCTTTGCCGGGTATACAGAGCCACGCTTAGCATGTTGGTGGGCATTAGGTGGAACGAAATAAGAATTGTAATGGGTTGCTTGCCAGCCATATCGCCTACTAATATGATTCCTCAGATTTTCGCCCATTCCCTCGATCGGCTTTTACGATCTGCTGAAGAGAACGGTGACATCCTAAGTCATATTTTAAATTCGTTTGGCTGTTAATCTTTGATACGTTCATTATTGCACCAATCATCATGAAGTTTTGCATAACTACTCTTTGTTTGGGGTGCGGAAAACATAGACATAGGACATATTTAATAGATGGAACAGTAGAATTTCCCCGAATCAAACCTATTTGCCCGTGCCTCAAACTACCTCCATACCAAATTTCATCAGAATCTGTTCAATGATTGAAGCGTGAAAATAAGACAGACAGAGTTCACCTACACGGATCTTTTTTTAATTGTAATCGTGAACTTACTACATAATTATACTTTTTTTATACTTCTAAGTTTAGAAAATTTCCATACAAGCTTGACCGCGAGTTTTCTTAGCGATAGATACTAATACAAGTGATTAACCGTGTGCCAGTAATAACAGTAATAATTTCTACGACCATAGCACCGAACGACGGATAATCGACGTATTGGAAACTGGAAGAAGAATCAGGTGGCAATGTTGGGATTCCGTAGTGAATAAATTCCCTCCGACGAATTTGGTGTTCTACTCCAAATCTGCGCTGATTGCTGACAGTGTAAAATGTCCCTATATCTGGCATTGCTGTAATAGACACCTAAGCAGCAGTGCTGGATGTAGGGGTAGGACATTGTAGTTATAAGTATTTTATATTATTGTATTTTGTGTATATATAACTTATTTTAATTTGTTTGTGCTTATATGGGTTCTGTAACCTGATATAAACTTTTTTTTTAAATCCCGATCCCTAACCATTAACAGTATTACAGATAGTATATTGTACTGTATTGTATTGACGTAACAAGATTACCATCGGAAGCCAGTCTTCTGAATAGATTCCTCATTTGCTGTCCCATCTCTGAGTATTGCGGCATTGATCCTTGTTTCGCCTGAAACATATTTCGTCGTCAAAATCAAAAATCGAATACATTTTTGTGGTAGAGCCACAGTACCGGCAAAATTCATTTTTGCTAGTAGCATGAATGGGCCTGCTCGTCCGGGGAAGTACCACACTCTCACAGAAAATCGTCTGAGTAAAAGATTTACCGCTTGTATGCTTCGTTCGGTGAGTGAGAGAGCCGGAGGCCCATCCTCTCCCATCCCATATCCTTCCCCAACTCCTTGTAAGGCCGGCAACGCTCTTGTAACTCCCTGGTGTTGCAGTTGTCCATGGGCAGCGGTGATCGATTACCATCAGGTGACTCGCTTCCTCGCTTGCCGTCTAATATCATAAAAATGATAGGAGACAAATGCCTAATTCAATAGGTACTTAATAATAAAAAAAGCATCTATGTTAGTAGGGGAACCCAAAAGGGGATTTTGGGATTTCTCGACCGCGTCAAATGAAAATATGACACCTAGGGACAAAGTATAAGAACCTCCACCACACGAAAAGATTTTGGTTATTTTTTTAACGCGTATAACGTCAGTCCCGGGACAATCAAAAGTAGAATAAATGGGTATCTCTTGGAGATACCCATTTATTCATGTTAGGCATGTAACATCCTCGTCTTCATCGTCACTTACCATCAGGTGAGATAGGAGACAAATACCTAATCCAAAATATATATATATGTATTCTTGAATAATTTCCTTCCAAATAAAAAGAGCCGACCACGCAAAAATTACATGTTTAATATTTTTATTTTCATTTTCAGACAGACATCATAAAAATGTTTTGTCATCATTTTAGAAGAAAACAGAGACAGTTCTATTAAACAATACAATACTGATTCTCTTACCTTGAGTCTTGTATTTCTTCTCTCCCTCAACGTGTGAACCAGTCTGTCCACATCGCCATGCCTTAGCACAGCATCCAACACTTTCCTAGGTATTGGTTCAGCTAGACTTTCTAATAATAATTCTGCTCTTTCCACCTAGACACAAAAATATTAGAGAATTTAATAAAAATTGCCGACTCGTTTCAACCTGTTTATAAGGCACTAGCGGCCAGCTTCGCCTTTGTGCGTGTAGAAAAAGGGTATTTAATTCTATAGTCTATTTCGTTTTGGTGTAGGTTTCTAGTGTTGCAAGAATTTTTCAAATCAGTAGTTGTTTCGGAGCCTATTCTAATAATTTTAATAAATATATCCTCCTTACTTCGATCAAATATAATGGTAGATACACGATTCGCGCTTGAAAAGTGTCACCGGCAAAACAGCGCTCTAATCGAATTTCGGAGCTGTTTTGTCCACAGTTTCAATAAACCGCGCTAGCACTCACACGTCTCGCGATGACGAAGGTACAGTGAAAAGATGCAAAAACTACGAAAAATACAAAAAAAAAAGATGGAGCTATACTTTCAGTATGTACCGTTTTGGTCGTTGTTTGTAAGTATGAATGATGTTTTGACTCTGGGACATTATTAAGGCTTCATTATGTATGAGACTGTGTACCTAACCTACCATTATATTTGATCGAAGACTCTTTATAATATTAGTGTAGATATGTAACTTAGAATATTTTCTTTCTGTAACTTAGAATATATTCTTTTATGTTTTCTTTGTTCTTTTTGCCGACCTCCGTGGCGCAGATAAATCGTCATTCCCATACAAGTGTTCGGCTGGCCCGGCATTATATATGAAAATGACGATTTTTTCAAGTTCCCAGCATTCGTCTCATAGGAAAAGTTGTTCATTTTAAGGGCTACTTTTAAGGGCACGATAATGTATAAAATGTCAGTATAATAAACTTACTTTTCCCAAGAATTCGTGCGTGTAAATTGTAGCCTATGTTACTCGCTAATAGGCCTTTTTGTAGGTGAAAGTTGAGATAATATAAAAAATCGCTCGGGCCTCGCTCAAGGTTGATAACAATCAACAAATCTCTCCCCTTAATATTAGTATCGAACGAATAAACACTAACCTGTATAAGTTTATGTTTAAGGTGAGGCCACACCAGTGGCAGAATTTTGCAGTTGACGTCAATCGGGTTCAGTAAACTCGCCACACACGACACCAAGCCGCATACTTCGTGTCTTATCTGTGGAAAAAAGTATATACTTATGACAGCTTCGAGGCGCAGTGGTTAACAGGCCAGCCTGAAACACGAGGGTGTCCGGGTTCGACCCCCGGTCAGGTCAAGATGGAAAATGATCTTTTTCAGATTGGCCTGGGTCTTGGATGTTTATCTATATATGTATCTGTTATATAATATAGTATCGTCGAGCTAGTATCCCATAACACAAGTCTCGAACTTACTTTCGGGCTATCTGTGTGATTTGTCCGTATATATTTATTTATATTTACTTTGAGACAATTTACTTTCCGCCACCAGTTAGTTCATGCAAACTATTGCTGGCCAGCGCCCTCCCACTACTGTTAGTTCCTTCATGCCCGCCACCAATAGTTGATGCATGCAACCCTGGTCGATACTGCTGCATCCTTTGAGGCTGCAGCAATATCGGCCGTCGTGCTCGCGACACGTGTTTCGCCTCTACACGAAGCATCTTCAGGCAGTGAAACCTAGATGTTGATCGTTCGAATGACAAGCAACGAATGACCTATATATATAGACAAACATTCTATTGGAAAGGGAATAAATAATTTTGAAATCTATGATTTTATGACGAAACTTACCCATAAATTAGGATGTGCGAGGTACACAGCACTCTCGGCGACTAGATCACACAACGCTTGCTTAGGTAAGAGACCTAACTCAGCCAAGCTGCTCGTAGCCCGCAACGCTTTCGCTATGATCCATTCCGATTGGTCTGTAAGGCCCTGCAAACACACAAAGGTTATAATAATAAAAACCTGCCAAGTGCGAGTCGAACTCGCACACGAAGAGTTCCGTACCGTTGTCTATAAAAACGGCAAAAAATCATGTCTGTTGTATGGGACCCCCCCCCCCCTTTAATTTTAGTTTTATTTTTATTATTAATAAATTTTATTAATAAATATATAATTATTTATTTTTAACATTAATATATAATTGAATATTCTATGAATATTTCAACCGTCTACCTGTTGCTGTTATCAAAATCGAGCAAAAACAAGCAAAAAAAATCACGTTTGTTGTATGGGAGATATGACCTTAAATATTTACTTTACTCTATTTTTTTGTATTTGTTGTTATAGCGGCAACAGAAATACATCTATGAAAATTTCAACTGTCTAACTATCACGATTCATGAGATACAGCCTGGTGACAGACAGATAAAACGAACAGAGGAGCGATATTAATAGGGTCCCGTTTTTACCCTTTGGGTACGGAACCCTAAAAAAATACAATAAAGTGGATTTTGTACTTATTCTAAAATTAAGTGTGGATACGATAATTATTTAAATTGCGCGTGCCCTCGTTCTGCAACCACCTATGAGAACTGCCTGCGAAATTCGCCAACGCCACTTTATCTCTCGCGCCCACCTTGGCTTACCATCCGTAGGAGTCAATCCTCTATAGTCAGCATTAGTTTAGTGTTGCTTTATGCTGTAAATTACTCAAGGAGAATTGGCGTTAGGCAGGCGATCAACGGTACAAACTTTGCCAAATCGGCATGAATGCATTCATAGTGGACACTGGTCTGATGCTCCACAACTGAAGATACAACCAGGAAAACACATATTATCCTAACTTAAATTTAACAATTTTTTTAATTTGTATGTCTAGAACTTACCTGTTGTAATAACGGGACTAAAATAGGCGCAGCGTGTTGTCCGACGTAAGAAGCTACCCCCACCACCCGCTCAAAAAAACAGCCACGTAGAGCAACTTCTTCTTTGTCGTTCAGGAACGTCACCATGTGAGATAGGATTACGTCATTAGCTATAAAAAAAGTATGAATAAGGATTATTTTTAACAGACTTCAAAAAACCGGCCACGTGCGAGTCGGACTCGCGCATGAAGGGTTCCGTACTGTCTGTTGTATGGGAGCCCCCATTTAATATTAATTTTATTTTTAGTGAATACATAACTAAATATTCTGTGAATATTTCAAGCGTCTACCTGTTGCTATTATCGATATCGAGCCTAAAGCAAAAAATCACGTTTGTTGTATGGGAGCTCCCTTAAATATTTATTTTATTCTATTATTTAGTATTTGTTGTTATAGCGGCAACAGAACTACATCATCTATGAAAATTTCAACTGTCTAACTATCATGGTTCATGAGATACAGCCTGTTGACAGACGGACTAACAGACAGACAGACAGACGGACAGCGGAGCGAAATTAATAGGGTCCCATTTTTACCCTTTGGGTACGGAACCCTAAATAAGCGAGGTAATTATCAAACCTTTTTTTAATGTTTATTTCCTCATAACTCCATAATTTATAAGCCGTCGTTTGAAAGAATATGCATCCAGATTGGTCCCATTAAAATTTCATCAAAATCGGTTCAGTAGTTTGTTTGAAGTCGGTTTTTTTTTATATGTAAGATTATTCTTACTAAAAATTGACCAAGAATATATATTTCTCGTATAGAACCTACTTATTTTTTTAAGTCAAAGCGTATTATGGATTTCTGAAAGGGTTTCATTTGTCTAGGACTTTTAAATTCAATAGATCCAAAATAAAGTATAATACCACCAGTACACGATCACTGAAACAAACATACCTTTTTGCTTCCCAAAGAATATACAGAGCTTAGTGATTCCGTTATCTACTAATGCGCGCTTGACAACCGCTTGCGAGTCCGTCAATAAATACGAAACTGTAGAACGGACCTGAAAAGAAAACATTATTTTGATACAAGAAATAACTAAGTTTCTTCGTCGCTTATAAAATGAGAATTTATTTTAATATTTCGTTCAAGTTAAAGAGTATGCAATACCGAGAGAGATATATGACAATCCTAACTATCCTAACTAATATTGTTACGTGGTTAGGGTTCAGGATTTGGAGTAAAACACCAAACTCTTCAGAGGGAATTTATTCACTACGGAATCCCAACACTGACTGGTCTTCCAACACGTCGAATATCCAAAACGCAAAGCACTCGTAGTCCTGGTCCGTTGCTGTGGTCGTATAAATTATCACTTATCAGTCGCACACAAATCACTCGTATTAGTATAGCTCACTAAGAACACTCGCGGTAAACTGATTAACGATCGCCACGTCCGCTCCCTTATATACTGACTTATGGGTATCTAGAAAGTTCCATATACTTCCGGTCCCGACGGCCGATAACTAAAACATTCCAGAATATTCGAGTATGTGTATGAGCGGGATAGAATACATATGTGTGAGCAGGATGGAAGATGTATGAGCGCGACAGACGATGTTCGGAAAAGTTCTAGACTATTCTGTTCTGGGAGCTTCGCGACACTGCCCCCTTCTTAGAGACGCTCGTCCCGAGCGTCACTGTTGCTGCCATGATAACGTGCTAAGCGGTCCACATGCACCACTTTGAATGCTCCTCTTGGTTGTCGTTGAATGCGATATGTCACATCGTTCATGCGGGTGATCACCTTATATGGCCCTTCCCATCTCGTCTGCAGCTTTGGAGATTTTCCTTTGCGGCGTATTGGGTTGTGAAGCCACACTAAAGCTCCTTCTTCATAGCCACTCGTATTTGCTCTTCGGTCGTATCTAGTTTTCATGTTCTCGCTTGCTTGCAGCCCGTTTTCCCGAACTAGGTCATATACATCTCGCATTCTTTCCCGAAGATCCGAGACATAATCTGTCACAGTGTGAGAAACTTCTGGTGGTCTTCCCGTTAGCAAATCTACCGGTAACCGAAGTTCTCTGCCAAAATTTATAAAAGCTGGGGTCACTCTTGTGCTTTCGTGTTCTGAAGTCCGGTAAGCGAGGAGAAATAGCGGTATGTACTTGTCCCAGTCTCTTTGATGGTTATCAACCAATTTCGCCAAATGCCTCTCCAGCGTCTGGTTAAAGCGTTCCACCATGCCATCTGACTGAGGATGATATGGCGTGGTCCTTGTTTTGTGCATTCCTAAAATCTTACAGATTTCTTGAAATAGTTGTGATTCGAAGTTCCGTCCTTGATCGGAGTGGATTTCCAAGGGCACACCGAACCGGCATATCACTTCCTCAACTAATTTGGAGGCTACTGTTGCAGCTTCCTGGTTAGGTATGGCAAATACTTCAGGCCACTTGGTGAAGTAATCCATTACCACCATGAAGTATTTATTTCCCGACTCAGTTATAGGAAATGGTCCTGCCACATCAACTGCAATGCGTTCCCAGGGTGCACCAACGTTGTAGAGCTTGAGGTTACCGCGATTTCTTGTCGATGGCCCTTTCACAGCAGCGCATATGGTACATTTGCGACACCAATCCTCCACGTCTTCTCGACAGTTGAGCCAGTAGAACCTTTCTCGTATCTTTGTTAATGTTCTCTTGACGCCAAGATGTCCGCCGGACACCCCATCGTGGACTTCACGAAGACCGTCTTTTACTTTAGCTCTTGGAACAACTACTTGTAGGTGAAACTCTTTGCCATTTGGTTTTTCCCATTTACGGTAAAGTATTCCGTCCTCCAAGACAAAACTGTCCCATTGAGCCCAGTAAGCTTTGGTGATTGGGCTTGTAGGTGCAACTTCTACCCATTTAGGTTTTTCTGCTCCGCGTTCCTTCCATGCAATAATAAGCCTTATGTCTTCATCATCCTCCTGAGCTTCTCTGAAGATCGCGTCATCCCATGGTCCCGGCGGACTCGCCCTTGTTAATTTCACAGCGATTTCTTTAGACTCCTGTTTGACACAGTGTTTACAATCTTCTGAGCAAGGCCTTCTTGAAAGCGCGTCAGCATTTCCATGTGACTTTCCACTGCGATGTTCAGTAACAAAGTCGAACTCTTGGAGTTGTTCAATCCAACGAGCAACTTGACCTTCCGGGTTTTTAAACTGAAGCAACCACTTCAAAGCAGCATGATCAGTTCTCAGTTTAAACTTTCTGCCGATGAGATACTTGTTGAAATGTTGCAGCGTTTTTACCACAGCTAAGAGTTCTTTCCGTGTAACGCAGTAGTTCCTCTCAGGCCTTGACAAAGATTTACTGAAGTAAGCTATTACAACTTCTGCGTCACCTTGTTTCTGAGATAACACTCCACCAATAGCTGTGTTACTTGCATCTGTGTCAACGATGAATTGACCATCAGTCTGTGGATATCCCAAAATTGGAGTTTTACATAAACTTTCCTTCAATTTTTGGAAGGAATTCTCGCAAGTCTCGTCCCAGAAGAAAGGTCGTTTGTCTTCTGTCAAACGGTGTAAAGGTTTAGCAACCTCTGAGAATCCTTTGACAAATCTCCTGTAGTATGAGCACAGTCCCATGAAGGCTCGCACCTCTGTCTTGTCCTTCGGGGTAGGCCACTTTTGCACTGCTTCAACTTTATCAGGATCGGTTTGTACACCCTCACTGCTAATTACGTGACCGAGGTAGTTTACTTTGTTCCTGAATAGGTGACATTTCTTTGAGTTCAGTTTTAAGTTTGCTCCCCGTATCTTCCTTAGGACTTTCTCTAGATTCCGCAAATGATCATCAAAGTCTCTGCCCATGATGATGACATCATCCAAATATACTAAGCAGGCATCTCCTACTAATCCAGCTAGTACACACTCCATAAGTCGCTCAAAAGTAGCCGGCGCGTTGCATAATCCGAAGGGCATAACATTGAACTGCCATAAACCTTTGCCAGTTGAGAATGCGGTCTTTTCTTTATCCTCTGGGTGTATTTCTACCTGCCAGTAGCCAGATTTTAGGTCCAAAGTAGAGAACCATCGCATTCCACTTAGAGTATCCAAGGTGTCATCAATTCGGGGCACGGATAACTGTCCTTCTTAGTGATCTCGTTTAGTCGTCGATAATCTACACAAAACCGTGTACTGCCATCTTTCTTCTTAACTAGAACCACAGGAGAACACCAAGGACTTGCAGATGGTTCTATAATTTTATTTCTCTTCATGCCCTCCAACATTTCTTCAACTTCTTTCTCCTTGGCAATCGGTATTCGTCTTGCTCGCTGACGAATAGGTCTTTCGCTTCCAGTGTCAATCCTGTGCTGAACTAATGAAGTTCTTCCAAGATCTTCTTCTTTCGAAGAGAAGATATCAGCAAAACGCAACAGTGACTTCTTTGCGTCCGAGTATTGCTTAAAAGTCAGATTATCTTTGCTGTCTTTCAGAAGATCAATAATTGTAGAGTTATTCGCGATGTTAGGTGACACTGAGCTCAGCTTTGATTGACACTTTCTCATCCACACAACTTCTTCGCATTTTCCCACAGTATCTCCTTCATTGAGGCTGACCTCATGGAAGTCTAGGTTAACCACTCTTACCACTGCAGTATCGCTTCCACGCACTAAGGTTCTTGCTGTTAGGAGTCCTCTCGCAGTTGGTTTGTGTAATGTGTCCTCAATCAAAACACATCTCTTTGCCTCTGTTTTCTTAGCCGTCGTGGGCAGTCTCACCATTATTTGAGCCTGTGTTCGTCCAGGAATAACAATTTTGTTAAGGCAGGTTACTTTTCCAGTGGAAGCTCCAAGAATGAAGATTTCTTCATTACCACACTTGAAAACACCATTCGTGATATCAATTCCACAATTATATTTCTTCATAAAATCTAAGCCCAGTATGCAGTCATCAATGATTTCAGCTACGATGACATTGTGAGTATAGGGTGTCTCTCCCACGTACAGCGTAACTGCCATTTCTCCTAGGACAGGTATTGGCTGGCCAGAAGCAGAAAGAAGCCGACAGTTGATGTTCTTGCGTCCCCTTGCCGCTTTCACTAGATGTGGCTTAACTATAGTCCTAGATGCACCTGTGTCTACTGTTATCCTGCAGTTTTTCCCTTCCACTGAACCACATATTGCCAGACAATTTTCATTGCTTGCCTGTGAGATGATTATTGCTGGGGCTTCTTCTGAGCCAGCCAGTACCCGCCCCTTAGTCCTGGCTGTTACTCGTTTCCCTGCTTCTTTAAAGGAGAGATCATAAACTGATTGCTTAGGTCTTCCTTAATCTCTTTCTTGATCTCTTCTTTAAGCTGTTCCCTGAGCTCTTCCTTTAACTGTTTCTTTTTGCGGCAATTGAGTTGTAAATGGCCTCTTTCACCACAATTCCAGCACATAGGCCCAGTTCCATTATCCTTCTTTGAAGGGGCCTTAACCGCCTTGACTACCTCGCTTATCTCGTTAATTTCTCTCAATTTATGAACTTGCACATCTTGTCTTACCGCTTCCACTTCAAGGGCGTGTGCAAGGGCATCTTTAAGCGAGGTGTGATGTTGGAGCTTTACTGTAGCCCTTACCTCTGAATTCTTAATTCCATCCACGAAGGCTTGCAGTAGATTTTTCTCCACCATCCGGGGGTCTTCTGAGGGAAACGCTTTCCTTACGAGCCTCTCGATCTCTAATGCCCACTGTCGTAACCCCTCGCCTGATCGCTGGACTCGGTCGCGAAGCTGGGCTCGGAATACGTGCTCTAAGTGGCGTTCTCCGTACCTTGCTTCAAGAGCCTCCAATAAGTCCTTGAAGTCACTACCTGAGTTAGGTAGTGCTTCTAATACTGTCAAAGCGGAGCCCTTCAGTGCAACGGTGAGGGCTGTCAGGCTCTGTTCATTAGTCCATCCATTTGCTGCGGCAACAGTTTGAAACTGCTGTTTATACGCGGCCCAGGAAGTAGTTCCGTCGTAAGATGGCACTTTCACCTTGGGTCCAGGTGCATAAGCAACAGCGTTGCTCGACGTCACTTTCACTACTGTCTCCAGTCGCAGCACTTTCTTCTCTAGTCCGGAGAAGTTTGTTTCCAGACCTGTCACGCGATTATCCACCAAATCCACATCCTTACGGATCTGGTCCACCACGTTGCTGACTTTGCTGACAGCTGCTAATACCATTCGTTGGTCCTCACTCATATGATGCAGCTTTTCCTGCATACGCTTTTGTTCATCCCTCGAGCACTTTTGTTCATCCCGCATATTTTGTATTTCTCCATTAAGTTCCACATTGATGCGTTGCAGTTTACTCTGGTTCTCATTTATGCACTGCAACATTTGCATCAAGCTACCAAAATCAAAAGATGCTTGAGTGGGAACCTGGAAAGAGGGGCTAGGAAACGTGGCTTGATGATGGGCGGCTGGCATCTGTTGGGCGGCGGCAATCTCTTGGGAGGCCGTAACTTCCTGGGTGGCTGTGACGGCTTCGGTGGTTGCGACATTTTGGGCGGCTGCCCTGTCTTGGGCGGCTGCCATGTCTTGGGCGGCTGCCATGTCTTGGGCGGCTGCCATGTCCTGGGCGGCTGCCATGTCATGGGCGGCTGCGACCTCTGGGGCTACGGGCGGCAGTTGCTCGGCTGCGATGTTTTGGGCGGCTGGCGCATGTCGAGCGGATGCAACTTGGGCGGCGGCTGCGGTAGCCTCCATTGCACGTTGAGCCCGGGTCCGGACGCCTTCCTTATCTTCTTCGTCCCTCGGCAACACTGGCATTTCCAAATCCCACACTTCTGACACCAAATGTTACGTGGTTAGGGTTCAGGATTTGGAGTAAAACACCAAACTCTTCAGAGGGAATTTATTCACTACGGAATCCCAACACTGACTGGTCTTCCAACACGTCGAATATCCAAAACGCAAAGCACTCGTAGTCCTGGTCCGTTGCTGTGGTCGTATAAATTATCACTTATCAGTCGCACACAAATCACTCGTATTAGTATAGCTCACTAAGAACACTCGCGGTAAACTGATTAACGATCGCCACGTCCGCTCCCTTATATACTGACTTATGGGTATCTAGAAAGTTCCATATACTTCCGGTCCCGACGGCCGATAACTAAAACATTCCAGAATATTCGAGTATGTGTATGAGCGGGATAGAATACATATGTGTGAGCAGGATGGAAGATGTATGAGCGCGACAGACGATGTTCGGAAAAGTTCTAGACTATTCTGTTCTGGGAGCTTCGCGACAATATTATAAATGCGAAAGTGAGTTTGTTTGTTTGTTTGTTACGCTTTCACGCCGTTACTACTGAACCGATCATTATGAAATTTTACATACAAGTTCTCTGGAGTATGGAGAAGGACATAGGCTACCTTTTATCCCGGGAAAAAGTACTATTCCCGAAGGATCGACATTGACGCGGGCGGAGCCGCGGGCGAAAGCTAGTATATTATATTATACAAAACATTTTAAAAGCTCAGCAGTGTACTCATCTCAAATATCTGTACTTAAAGTCTAAAGTAAACTATCGCCTGTTCTGCGCCCTCGCTTGGACACGGAACGTGACACGTTGTCGTGCGTGCAGCCGGCGCTCGATTTATAAAACGTTTTCACTTAAAAAAGAAACAGTTAACAGTTATTATTTATATTATTTATTTAGTTAAGTGCTTAAAGCCCAATTACACTTCACTGAATGCTGACACTGACGAGAGGGCCGCCGCTGTACGTTAGAGACGAATGGCAATATCTCCATCTCGTGTCTAACGTCAGCATTCCTTTCATCAGTGACTAAGTATTTCTCAACTAGCTTTCCGCCCGCGTCAGTGTTGATCCCTCGGGAACAGTACTTTTTCCAGGGATAAAATGTACCCTATGTCCTCCTCCGTACCCCAGATAACGTGTATGCAAAATTTCATGATGATCGGTTCAGTAGTTACAACGTGAAAACGTAACAAACAAAAAAACTTACTTTTGCATTTATTAGTTAGAATGATGATAACTTGAAGAGTAGGCAAATTATAGTTTGACATTATTAATTATGTTTTTTTTTGTGTTCTACTTGATAAATGAAATATATAGGTATTAACTTTAGTTGATGTGGATTAAATGTGTTTTTTTAAAGTACTTAGTAAGTGTAAGATGTAACGAATTCAAACACAATGTATATTGTTTTTATGGATAAAGAACTATTGAACTAAATATGATTAGACTTTAAACGTACAAAAGCTTACCATTTCATGTAAAGCTGACAGTTCGGTTTCGTAGTTGATCTTAGCCGCTTCCTTGTCCACCATGTTTTGTGTCTGGTCGAGGAATCGCACCGCCGTCTCTGCTAGCTTAGCTGTTAAAGAAAAATAATACTAATCAATTCGAATGTATTACTCTAATTAAATTAAGAAATATGGTAAAAATCTGCCATTTGAGCGTTCAAACTTCGGCATCGAAAATTAATGCTTGCGTCACCTAACATAATTATTTTATTTCTTTATTTAGTTAGAGTATATCAGAATAGCATTGTGATCATTGAACTAGGAGCGTGAGCAATTACATTTTTAATACAACTTCCCAAAAAGCAGTTTAATGTTTTTAAATGAAGATATTTAATTATATAATTACTAGCTTTCGCCTGCGGCTCCGCCCGTGTCAATGTCGATCCCTCGGGAATAGTACTTTTTCCCGGGATAATAATAGCCTATGTCCTTCTCAGTACTCCAGAGAACTTGTATGCTAAATTTCATGATGATCGGTTCAGTACTTACGGCGGTGTGAAAGCGTAACAAAGAAATAAATAAACAAACAAACAAACTCATTTTCGCATTTATAATATTAGTAAGGATAAGGATAAGGATTTGTGTTTATGCACGAACTAACTGCTTAGTGCTTGTAACTAAGCCTTCGAGTTTTGTCCAGTTTGATAAAACTCAAAGCATTTCGTCTAAAGAACAGAAGTTAATTTCTTTGCATAGTTACTTACCTATATTGTTAGCATACGCTATTCTCACAGCCAAAGCAGGGTCTGTCGCCCTCGGAGCCAACTCCGGCAGGATATATTCAGGAAAAACGTTACAGTCGGGCGGGGGCAAGGCGCGGGCGAGCCGAACGCAGCGTGTAGCCGCTTGCACGCCTGCGGCTCGAACGCGCGATAGGCTGTCGTGGGACAGGTGAATCTAAAATAAAATCAAAGATATTACGTGGTTAGGGCTTAGGATTTGGAGCAAAACGCCAAATTTTTTGGAAGGTTATTTCGACAAATTTATTCGCTACGGAATCCCAACGCTGACACCGACTGGTCTTCCAACACGTCAAATATGAAATACAGCCGACAACCAGACATAACAGAATATTCTAGACTGTGTGAGAAGGATAGAAGATGTATAAGCAGGACATTCGATGTTCGGGAAAGTTCCATATTCCTTTCTGTCACAAACAGATTTATTCTCTACATTTAAACATATGTTCCATTAGGTCTGAAAATTTGATCTTTAGGTAAAAATTCTCACACAGCCTTCAATGTTGCTGAGATTAGGTGTTTCTTGATGAATACTATAAACCGCGGTCCTGCACTACTTCCACATAACATACCTTACCTTATAATTAACCTACCATCTCTTATGCCAACTGCCCCATATCTTGCTAACTGATGACCAATTAGGCTTACCATCGATGGCCTACCATTACCAGCTTTGCATATCTGATAAAAGTTATGGCTTTACACATATGATACACAATTTTTGTACACATACAACCTTAAATATTTCACTGTTGAGCATTTATATCGCATTTCACACCTATTTACCATTTTAGACCTGTGATTTCTCTAATGACGCCATGTTGCACCTTGAAGACATATTGGGCTTACCATGGAGTTTAACAAATCTGAAGCTCTATTTTTGATTTGGGGCTAGCTCAATCTGTGTGATTTGTCCGTATATATTTATTTAACATCAGTACTCACAATGTAAGGCAGTATCCGATCTAGAATGGTTTCCGAGCTGGAGTTCTCACACAATAACTGCAGTATTTCCAACGCGTATAACTTCGATGTACAATGATGCAGCCCTCTTATACAAGACGTCACTAATGACGTAATCAAAATCAATCCCTCGCTGTCTTGCGGGGCTACGTCATCGATTTCCTCATCATCATCATCAGTGATATTCAACGTCACGACTTTGAATCCGTCTTTCTTTAATGTTTCTATGTTTGTTTGTTTTTCGGTGGTTTCTTCGACTAAGTCCTGGTAGTTTTTGGTGTCAGACGGTTGGGTGAAGATCTTGATGATGTTTCTGATGTCCTGATGGATGCGGAGGATCTTCTCGTCTGCCGGGAGGATGGGCTGGGCGGAGAATATCAGCATGTAGGACTGCAGGAAGGAGTAGAAGTATTCGGGAAATAAGCTGAAACAATAAATGATTGCTTCACAATTTGTTTGACTGCATTTGGCTAATGTACCTATATGTTCTAGGATACTAAGAGTTTAGGTACAAATCGCACTTGTACCGTACCTACTTTATTTAAGCTTGCTTTTAGCATCCAATAGTTTTTGACAAATATATACAGTCTCCAGAAAAAAAATCCCAGAAATAACCTAGGTGTCTCTAAATCTTTCATATAAAAGAACCCACTTCAATTAAATAAAAAGAAATAAAATATGGTTAAAAAATTTCAAGCAGGCAGGATTTGAACATAATTAATAAAATAAATAAATATATACGGACAAATCACACAGATTGAGCTAGCCCCAAAGTAAGTTCGAGACTTGTGTTATGGGATACTAACTCAACGATACAATAATTTATAACAAATACATATATAGCTACACATCCAAGACCCAGGCCAATCTGAAAAAGATCATTTTCCATCTTGACCTGGCCGGGGATCGAACCCGGTCACTCCGTGTCGCAGGCTGGCGTGTTGACCGCTGCGTCACGGAGCTAGTCAACATGCGTGCAACATGTGTCAAAGTAGAACATGCGATCGTAAGTCGTAAATGTAAATATAACACTTTAAAATATTGCATTGCTTCCTACATATACGTATACAATAATACGTATAATGGGAAATGGGATATGGTGGAGAATTTCAGCGCCGAGGTTATAACAGGCGGTGGCTCAGTTGAAAGAGCGTAAGTCATACATATACTTAAGGTCGCAGGTTCAAATCCCGCCCGCTTGAAATTTTTTCACCATATTTTATTTCTTAATTTAATAAGAGTATATCAAAATAGCATTGTACATATCCAACTTCAAACTAATAATAATTACTGGACCGATTTTGGTGAAATTTTGAGTTTCGAATATATATTTTTTTATTGGTTTATAAGTTACGTATTTCATTTCATTTCATTTCATATGAGGTAACAAACATTAATAAAAACATACATCCGAATTCAGAACCTCATAATTATTCCTTCTTCTATTCCTCGGGTTTCTTTCAGTCATGAAGTGTAGCAGTACCTTCAATCTTGGATCTTAGTGGAATAGTGGGAGGCAGGTATAAAATTGAGGTAAAAACCCTGCTGAAGATAAAAATACTCACTTTCCTCTCGCCTCATCCAAATACAACTCAGCACTCCTTCTATCCCTCGGGTTCCTCTCAGTCATGGAATGTAGCAGTGCCCTCAATCTTGGATCGTGGCCATCTGGTAGCGTCATAGTGGGAGGACGCTCTTCACCGTTACGGTAGGCAAGTAGACCGGGTAGATCGAGAGCTGGTGTACCGTCATTCCATAACTCTAGTAGAGCACATCTAAAAATAATGTCTTTACTTTAAATTTAAACTTTAAGGAACTAATCATAAATTACGACATATACGTTAAGGGCAGCGGAAAGGGGGAGGGGGGTCAGCGAAGTATGACAGCGTGTGACGTGAGCCGCGGGCAATAGCTAAGTTTATAACTTACCCTGCAGAAAATATATCCATGCTCGGCACCAGTTCGCCGACTTTGCACGGAGATTCACTCAGCAGCAATCCACCAGACTTATCATCACCCTGAAAATATATTTACTATAATTCAAATTGGAAAAGAAAACCGCTAAGTGTACACGAGTGTGAATCACACACAAGGATTTTATAGTTTTGCTTCGTATATACAAATAGATAATTTAAAAAAAATCGTTCCTCAGCTTCCTTGGCCTGGACAAGTGGGCTGTGTAAAGTTTTGATCGACACTTAACAATACATTGCAGCTTTCTTATGATTGACTATTTTTATTAAAGATATATAAACCATTATGGATGTTGAAGTCACCGTCAAACGTTGTACACTGTAGTTGTCTTCCTACAGACACTGAAAGTCTACATAAGTTAAAAGTAAAAAAAAAATTATAAGCAAGCTTTTATGTACATCACTTTTCTGTTTTGAGTTATTTTAAGTTAGCCCTTTAATTTGATATCCATATTGTCGAAGGGCATCATCGGGCATCCGATATCTTGGGTGTTCCGCCATGTTGGATTAAGAATGACGTCACACAGCTTACCATGCATTGTCATCCAAACTAAACGTGTATACAACATTTCAGTTCAATCGGTGATTACAAAAGATATCTGCTACAAAATTGAGTTGCAAGATTCCAACCAAACAAACATAGTTACATACATGGCAAGTTAAATAAAAGCTTGTAATAAGAAATTTTCTTGTCTATAGCAATCGCTTGAACCCAAAATCAATGTTTTAATAATCACCTCCTTCAAAAATAGTCTAGATAGACAAGTGGATGAGTACAAATAAAGCGTCGTTACTGCAAAAGTGAACATTGAAAGTAAAAATCCGTTATCTATCAGTGAAACTATATCCAAAGACACTACACACATTAAACACTGCCTGACATAGACACATCAGCTAAAAGCTGCTCGTCTATAAATAAATAAATTGCCCGGAGTATAATACTTAAATGGCAATGGATACGAAAATGACATAAATTTACAACACCCCATTTTTGCGTCGGCGGTCAATATTTTACTAACAAATAATTGTATTTTTACACTTACGGCCGGCCGGTTATTAGGATCAGGAGCCCTCACAAATCTCTCCGGCGCCACGTAGCAGAGTCTACGTCGAGATGTGTCGAAGAAGTAGCTGAAATCCGCTGGATTGTCGTCAGGCAGGAAGGTCGGCTTGAACGAGGCTATGTCGGTGAGGAGCACCCAGAGCCATGACGTCACCATTATGTTCTCCAGCTATAACAAACAACAGGAATTGAGGCTTAGTTCAATGAATGTGTTGCCAGCGCTGGAGCATGGGCTAGATACATACTATCACGTCTTGCGAGATAGACAGAGCCTAGGCCACGTTTATAAGGTGGAAAACGGAATCCAAATAGTAATGGGTTGCCAGCCACATCGCCTGTGTTCATGATTCCTCAGATTGACGCCCGTTCCCTCAATCGGCTTTTACGATCTGCTCGGGAAGAGAATCAGCTAGTACATTATAAGTTTTTTTTTTCTTTTCTCCTAGACCAGCATGGAAGTAATTACTATAGTATAATGAAATTAAAATAATAGCTTACACAAAATTACATTGCCATAAAATGTGTAAAGGCTGCACACTTTTGTACGAAAATGTTGAGATCATCGACTGTTATTTTAATTTCATTATGTCATCCGACAACCCAGTTTTTGACCTCCATGGCTTGAGGTCGAAAACTGGGTTGTCGAATGACACCAAGAAAATGGCTGAAATTAACTTGCACCTTACCTTGATATCTCCATGACAAATGCCGAGTTTGTGCATCCGATGAAGAGCGTACAGCACTTGGAATGTGATCCATTTCTTTTCCAGCACAGTGAGGAAAGGCCGAGTGGACATGCGGTCATACACACTGCATTTGCAGTACTCTCGCATTAACAGCCCAGCTTTGTCTGTCAACTGTAATAAAAAAAATTATGTTAGTGATTAAATAAAAAATATATTTTATTTATTTTAGCCTTTTTGCTTCATACTAATTATAATATATCACTTCACTGTTTCACTACATAGGCCTTGTCCAGCCATTTCCATTCCTCACTATTCTTTGCTATCCTTCTCCACATCGGTCCTGCTACTTCCCATAAGTCATCCTGGGAGGATCTTTTTTATAAAAATAAAAAAAAATATACAGGGTAAAATTAAATTCATTAGCATACTTTTAAGGAGTGACTCAGACCACGGATCTGAATAACTTTCATTATGGGACCAACTTTGACATCGTGAAAATAATATTTGCTCTTTCATACAAAAGTGGAATGTCTACTTGGCTGAAATGTATGGGACAGCTAATTTTTTTGGGATATTTCGGAGTTTGTCCCATGATGAAAGTTGTTCAGATTCCTGGTCTGAGTCTCTCCTTAAACATATGCTAATGAATTCAATTTCACCCTGTATAGGGACAAATCACACAGTTTAGCTCCATAGTAAGCGCCTATTACACTATCCTGAGATCATTAACCGACGAGAGGGACGCCGCAGTACGTTAGACACGAATCATATTGCAGTGTCCCGTATTGCGGTGTCCCATATTGCGGTGTCCCGTATTGCGGTGTCCCCCTCGTCAGTGATTGAATTCAGGATAGTTTAATAGGCTCTTTGAGCACTTCTTTCATCGGATACTAACTCAATTATAATTTACTAGCTTTCGCCCGCGGCTCCACCCGCGTCAATGTCGATCCCTCGGGAATAGTTATTTTTCCCGGGATAAAAGGTAGCCTATGTCCAGGAGGACATAGGCTACCTTTAACCTTTTACAAGTTCTCTGGAGTACGGAGGACCGTACTCCAGAGAACTTGTATGCAAAATTTAATGATGATCGGTTCAGTAGTTACGGCGTGAAAGCGTAACAAACAAACAAATAAACAAACAAACAAACTCACTTTCGCATTTATAATATTAGTAAGGAAGTAAGGATATCTTCAAAAAGGCTGATGGATATCGACAGTTAAACAACAGTTAAAGTAAAAAGGGGAGGCAGTGACTTTATAATTTTACAAATAACAGTACTTGTTTGTCATGATTTTTTATCAAATATTTATTTCTCTTTATATTTCTCTATTATCAGAAGTAAACAAACACTTAAAGCGCAAAATACACAGAAGCGAGGTAAAATTTGGATACGATGTGAATGTGGATCGGATTTGTTGTCCCTTCAAATCTTGTTCATACAAAATGTATGAAAGAGATGTGTCGTAAATTACACAGAATGGATGCGGCGCGTATTTATCGCTTGCAACGCCGCATCCATTCTGTTTAATTTACTATGCATCTCTTCCATACATTTTGTACGTCGCTTTTGTTTAATTTGCGCTTAATGAATACTTACAATAACCCTCTGGAACGGCAAGCAATTAAATGCAGAAGCTAGTTGCTCCTTGATTTTTAGGATCCTCTCCTTATGTTCAGCAAGTGGTAAGGATGGATCATGAACTGCAAACACCTTTACCACAACCAGACCTTCTTGTGACCGAGCCCTGGCCACTTTCAGGAACCTTGTTGATCCGAGGCTGGAATAATTTTAATAAACAGGTTTTTGAAATAAAAAGCCAGACTACCCTGCCAAGAAATATAGCCTATGTCCCTGATATGCAATGATAATGCAAGGATTCTAATGTTAATCTTCCAAATCCTGTTGAGGCATTTAAAAATTATAGTGGCATGAAAGCCCCTAGTACTAGAGAAGACCGGAACAATGGGCCTAAACAAGAGGCCTAGGTGTGGAAAATTGCCCATGGAACCAGGTGAACCAGGAAGCTCCTGGTACTTGTCTTGAGTGCTAACTATGCTACTAATTATACCAATGAAAACAGGATTGGTAGACTGGACTTCTTATTATTCTCTGATACACATATAAAGGCCTCCAGTAAATAAATTTATAGGGACAGATCACACAGATTGATCCAGCCACAAAGCAAATTTGAGACTTGTTATGAGATACTAACTTTATTTTTTTATAACATATATAAGTATATATATTCTTTAATTTTCCATCTTTCTTCGATATTCCATCTTGACCTGACTGGGGATTAGTCCCGGGTACCCTTGTGTCGCAGGCTGATGTGTTAACCACTGCGCCAAAGAGCTCGCTTCAGTTGATGCATAGTTAAAATGTTAGAGCATACTAGCCTCTACCTGCATGCTCACATTTCCATGGAAGTAGTTCAAGTAATGTAATTGGTTTGAAATGATCTTAAAATCTAGTATTGAAATATAACACACATTTGCATGTCTTTTAAAAAGGCAAAATAGCTCATAATAATGTATTATGCTATTATTTGTCCCCTATTTTTAGCAAATAAATTATTTTGATTTGATTTTTATAATAAAGTCCATTTTAAAACAACATGTTAATTTGTACTATTCATGTTGTCAAATTGTTTAGCTTACTTTTTATGCCTGTTCTAGGCCTCACCACAGAGCATAGTGACAGTTCCCTAGCTATTGACTTACATTGTGCAACTTAATTAAAACTTCAGCGTACTCTTTGCACATTATTCACTTTCTACGCATTGAATTATTAAGTTAATTCATAATAATGTTAACTTCATTTGAAGACTGTATAGTAAGTACTATTTAAATACCTTTGATCGAATTTCAAGTCCGCGTGATCGCTGAGGTAGTGCTCCACAGGATAAATCTGCGACGGAGCTACACCCACCAGCTGATTTCCCATTGTTTAAATAGAAATAAATATAAAATTAAAATCTATGCTTCGTACACTTTGTACATAGCTTTCCACAAAATAACACTTATTCACACATCACTGTCAGAGATTTTACTACTAGCTGTGTAGTGCAAGGTCGTGATAAGATTGTTTCTTTATTTATTTATGTGGATTTCCTAATTAAACTAAATTATTTTTAAAACAATGAACTCGAACAGCTGCAAGACCAATACAAAATATTTTGACAATCTATGACATGCAATGTCACTGTGATTGTCAAAAAGGTCGCTTCACACTTTAGTTGTAACGTGATACCTGAAATATAGTAAGCGGGTTTTTAGGTACTCTCTCATGGTGATACAAGCAAGTACAATACATGCAAAAATAAATACCTAATCCCTACTCACCTCCTCATAGACAAAAATAAATGACAAGAATGACAATACACCTCATCAATGGCCTCAACTGTCAAATTTAGCCTATGGTCTTTCTCTTTTCTTCAACAAACAAGCATTCCACCCATTTCTATTGAATTTCATACGGTTTTAGGGAATACTTCACAGAAATGACTTCAAAAAGTGAAAAAGACCGTGCTAAACAGATCCAGGATCGATGTCAGAATATATTGATGCAAATGCTGAAAGATGAAGACAATAAATATTGCGTTGATTGTGACGCGAAAGGTAAGACTCTTTCGGGGTTTTTATTAGTTATTTTCTTGTCGTGTTGTTTATTTTTAGCTTTTATTTGACTGGAGAAATACGATGTCTTTCCTCTGCCTACATTTTGACTGTAAATAATGAGGTTGTGGAACTCTGTTCCTAAAAATATCCGAATTAATTAAATGACTCACATTATCGCGAAATAATTGTCTTGTTATCAATGCTAGGCTGATATATGAGTTCCTACGGTGTCTATTTGATTGTTAGGGCTTAGGAATATTCTAGACTAATATGCTGTACCATGTAAAAAAGCCTCATGAACATAATTTTTATGCTGACACTATATACCTAGCTAGAAGTGCATTCATACTAGCAGTAGCTATTTCCTTGTCGTCTCATTGACCCCCATTTAGTTTTGCTGTTGCTTCACAAATCCATATAACCTAGGGGTTTGTGTATAAAATACTTAAATTTTAAAATGTGAGTGAAAGTTTGCTTGAAGGATATGGTCATGCATATTAATATTTTGGAGGAGCCGTTGGAATGACCATGACAGAAAAATTACTGTTTAAAATTGTAGAAGTTTTCCATTTATCCTGATAGATATTTGATGTCCATTGCCTCTGGTAATAGAAATGGGAAACCTGAACATTAAAGGATTCCTCTGTTTCATGAAATGGGAATCTATACCATTATTTCTTTTATGATACTGAATTTCTTATTACAAGGCTAAGATTGAGAAAGGAATGTTAAGATGCTCCATTGAGGCCACATTGAAAGGATGAATGAAAGAAGAACAACAAAGAAAATATATAAAGTCAGTGTGAATGGGAATAATGTTCAGGGTCAACCTCGTCAAACATGCTGTGATCAGATTGCAGAGGTTTTTAAGAAAGGTGCTGTTAGAAGTACCCAAAACCATAGAGCATGTATGAGGAGAGTAATGAGTGTAAACGAAGCTAGAGATATATGTCAGGATTGCAGCAAGTGGAGATTCATAGTCTCTGCCTACTCCCATGGGAAACAGGTGGGATAATATGTATGTATTATTACAAGATTCTAAAATAAAAGTAAGAATTTAAGTTTTAGCATTGCAGTTTATCTATATTTTCTTAGCTTATTTATAACACACCTAGATTAATTTTTCCCATAGTAACATAGTTCATTGTAAATTACATTAAAATTGTTGACCTGAAAACTAGAAACCCAGAAACCTCTGGAGTGCTGCACTGTTTCCACCAGACATGGTCAATAGAATTATTGCATTTACATTGCCTCGGTCAGCAATTCTTTGGTAGAAACAACTTAAGTGTGCAATGTTTTTGTAAATATTTAATAAGAGATGCGTTGCAAAGGTGGGTATGTGCTTGGTTTGGGTTATCGTTGCAGTATGCAGTAGTACTTCTCGATCGGCCAGTGCCTCCAGTAGACCAGCGTCGGGGTATTGCAAATTTACATGGGTTTAGAGTTATGTTTAGGATAATGAATGTACCAAAATGTTATATTTTAACATGATATATGACACTAATAAACAACTTTTTTTCTTTCTTTTCTTTCTTGCTAAAACTGCTCAGCTCTATAGAAATGCTTATTTTAGGTTAAAAACAGTATTACTAGCCCTTAGATAATTAGTTGTTTCCTTTTTAACAACATCCAAACGAAGCCAAGGCTGCCTCACTGAATGAATTATGTAATGTTTGTTATTCATGTTAATTGTAGATGTGATACAAAAAAAACAAACCATTTTTTTAAAATTGTATGCTGGAAGGATCCTTTTAGTTAAGGCGTCTGCCTGTTGGCCTGGGGTCTTGGGTTCGATTCCTATGGGAAGCATACTTTGCTTAGTTGTTTCCAGTTTGGTTAAGACATTGCAGGCTTGAAATACCTGATAGTCTGATAATAAAGATGATTCCGTGCTTCGGAAGGCACATTAAGCTGTTGGCTGGCTGCCAGCTTGATAGCCGTGAAAATAACCACATCAGACACCGAGAGGCGGTTCCGAAGAACTCTGACACCAGGGAGTGCATGGTCGATTGACTGTGTCACCTACATGAAATGATGATGATGATGAACCTAAGAACCTTGAAATCACCAGATAAAGGTCTCCGGATGCCACTATCTCCACCCCCCTTTGTAAAAAAAGCAGACGTGGCCTGACCTCCACTCAAGCTAAGGCCTGGCTGGTAAATTTATTGCAAGCACATTCCACCCTGGTTGGATCTTCAATTACCTCTGGTTAACCAACATTTCATAAGCTTATTTTTACTAACTAATTACTTATTTAGTTTCACCTGTCCCGAAGTAATGAAATCTTGCATGTTGAATTTAATCCACTTCCCGGTTACCGATTGAGCTAAAATTTTGCATGCATGTGTAAATCAGATGACAATATAATATTATGAAATCGTTTCACTGGTCTGCTGATGAAGTCAGAAGATGGCTATAGGAACTCTTAAAGTAAACAAGGTACATCCGTCTGTTAGGCTCATCTGATTTGTCTTGGAAAGCACTTTACAGTGTGGATTCGTTTATAATAAAAGCTTGTCATAAAAATGTTATTTTTGCAAGAAAAACTGTATTTCCCGAAACAAACTAAAATAAATATATTTTGTGAAAATTATACTAATATTTTTGTAAGCGCCTTACTTTTGCTAAAAATACGAGAAGCTGCTTACATAATATTTGAATTTATTTCTTTCAGGTCCCCGCTGGGCATCATGGAACCTAGGCATTTTCCTGTGCATCCGGTGCGCGGGCATCCACCGCAACCTCGGCGTCCACATCTCAAAAGTGAAGAGCGTCAATCTCGACTCATGGACGCCAGAGCAAGTGGTAAGCACCAGATACAGATATGTCTCCTAGAAGTTTGAAAGCATGCTACTTTTAAGACTATAAGAGCTTACGCATGTCAAGCAGCCCAGGTGGGTTGGTGAGCGCAGTTTCTTTGACTTCTTGTGCTTCCGACGCTGTTGCCCATCGGAAGCATTATTAAGGATTTTTTGATCTGGTAAAGGAATGAAGGTAGGATACTACTCACTCGGATGAATGAAGGAAAAGCAAGTAGCAGCTTGGGAGCTGCTACTTGCTTTTCCTTCATTTTTCCTACTTGCTTCTCCAAACCTTCCGGTTCTGTTCCCAGGAATGCTTTAATGATAGGTTCGTTCTTGTACTCGTGTTTTGCAATTTATACATGTTGCACGAACTCCACTGTTCGTGCGTGCCCGTGAAAGCACCTCTATAATGGAATCTTACAATAGTCACTTTGTAGATATTGTATTTTAGCATGCAGTGTTTCTTTAGACTCTCCCCATTTAATTTAATTAGTTTATTATAGTTTTTATTAACATTAAAATCGTTTGTTTGTTAAACATTTATGTATTTTGTGCCATTAAAAACTAATATTTATATATGTATTTTTGGGTGAGACGATCCAAGTATTTTTAAATAATAAAAAAAGAACACAATAACAATAAAAACTAACTGATTTTAATAAACTCACAATTAAATAAAAACAAGTAAAATTTACAGAATTTAACTAAATCAGTGAAATCTAAAAAAATGTCGTTCGCAAATAGAGGCACGATGTTGCTACGGCGACGGTCGCGAACGAAATGGGCCCGTGTCAGGGTGGCGCTGCGTTATATAGGGTAGCGTCTTTTTCGTTGACCCGTCAACAGTATGTATATGTAATTCTTTAATTATTTAGTAAGCATTTTGTAGTTAGCATCGTAGAAAACCACTTGTTATTTTGTGCCGGTTGTAGGCTATGTTATTAATAACTCTTTTAATATACAAACTCTCAATTGTATCACTACTTATAGTGTATCTGTTTCCTGTTCCGTTGCTCTACCACAACTTGAAATGTAATACATTTCAAGTTGTGGAAGAGCAACGCTTCCGGCAATATTCATTTTTGCTAGTACAATGAATGGGCCGGCTTGTTCGGGGAAGTACCACACTCTCACAGAAAATCGACGTTTGAGTAGGAGCTTTACCGTTTCTATGCTTCGTTCGGTGAGTGAGAGAGCCGGTGGCCCATCCTTCCCCCATTTCCTACCCCCATATCCTTTCCCCAACTCCTTGAAAGGCCAGCAACGCTCCTGTTACACCCTGGTGTTGCAGTTGTCCATGGGCAGCGCTGGTCGCTCACCATCAAGTGACTCGCTTGCTCGTTTGCCGCACTATAACATAAAAAAAAAACTAAATTTACCTTATTTAATATTTATATATTTAATTATTTAATATTTATGTTACTTTCAGGTATCCCTCCAACAAATGGGCAACTCCCGCGCCCGCGCAGTATACGAGGCAAACCTCCCCGACTCTTTCCGGCGGCCGCAGAATGACTCGTCATTGGAGGCTTTCATCAGAGCCAAGTACGAACAGAAGAAGTACATCGCTAAAGAGTGGGTGCCGCCGCCCACACCTAAAGTCAACTGGTATGTTTTTCTATTTTTATGCGTGTTAGAGACTAACAAACATAAAGGTATCTGCCATAAGTTATAATACAGATTAATTAATAATGTTTTTTATAATACCAGCTGGCCTATTTGTTAACTCAGTGTACAACGTTTAAATATGCGGCTTTCGTATGATTGACTATTTTTATTTAAGATATATAAAACGCAATGTATTTTGAAATGACTATCAAAACGTTGTACACTAAGTTAGCAAATAAGCCGGCATGTGACCAACAGCTAAAGTGCCTTCGGAAGCATGTTGACAGACTTGTGAAAGAGGCTCTAAAACGAGAACAAATGAGCATTGAGCAGATGATTCACTGTATTCTATTTTATTCTAATTTTCTAAATTCTTCAATAAAAGCCAGTGGTGTCATGATTCAGAGTGGTTGGATTCGAATTTTTTACCATCTAGCCAAAACAGCAACACAAGGCTTACTGTGTAACATTTGCTTTTCATTATTAATTTTAGTTTTTAAGCCTTTTTATTTTAACTTTATATCAAAATTTCTTGTCAAAATTTATTCCAGGGACAAAGAGATAGACGAAGAAATGGAAAGACAAAAGCGGAAAAAGAAGTCGACGTCATCAGGACTCGGGCCCCTGCCAGCTCCCACCAGTACTGACAAGAAGTATAATGTAAGTATATTTTTTTGTTGTCAAAGGAGGATTATCATCTTTACATAGTATAAATTGAAGTCGCTTCCACCATGTGTTCGCTTAGAGCTTTGTCGGTGATTTAAGAAGAAGGTTTATACATACAATTTACTGCCTCATATTGGTACCTACATTGCAGCCGTGCGAAGCCGGGGCGAGTCGCTAGTTAGATTACTAAATTATACCCCTGCCATATTAGGCACCCCAGCTACATGAAGGCAGGCAAAAACTTGACTTCATTTTCACAGGTGTTTGTTTGCGGTTGGTTCCCAAGGTGGAATGCCGTCAAGCTGGTCGGTTGTAAAATTTTTGCCAAAACATGTAACAGCATGAATACCGTCATAATAAGGGACTTGGGATCCTGAGCGACAGAGAAACACTCGGATGATGATGATTGGACTATAGTGATAATCATCATCATTTCGAGTAGGTGTCACGGTCAATCGACCATGCACACCCTGGCGTCTGATTTTTTCGTAACCGCCTCTCGGCCTCTGACGTGGTTCCTTTAATGACTACCAGATGGCAGCCGGGACCAATGGCTTAACGTGTCTTCCGAAGCACAACATCTTCATTGTCAGACAATCAGGTGTTTCAAGCCTGCAATGTTCTAACCAAACTGGAAACATCATATAGTGTTAATGAGGGTTGACCTACACTAGCCATCATTTATTTATTTATTATATAACTAAATACCACGGTATAAACATCCACTTACAGTATTTAGGCAGTATAAGTTTCACAAAAAAAGATAAATAATTACTTAAAATAGAACTTATTACGTACAAGTAGACTCACATTCATCCCTTTCATAAAATAGTAAGAATTGCCTAACAAGCACACTGCATCCGTCCACAAACACATCACACTCTGGTTGCTGGCTCAGAAATTCGTTAATGTTTAAGAGCATGCGACAGAGAGGAGATTGCGCATGCGATATAGTGCGTGTGATAGGTGGTGCGAACAGTTTTCGCGGTTGGCATGTGCGCTGGAGCAAACATCTATTCGGCACGTTAAGACGACATAGCTGGTTATGAAGTTCAGGGATATCGATATAACCACGTAGGATTTTTAAGCATGTCACTAACTGACATAAATCTCTACGAGTTTTTAATGAGTTAAGACCTAGGATTCCAAGTAAGTACAGAGTAGGATATAAATAGGGGTAGTACCCATAAATACGTTTATATAAATATCTTAGAAATGTCTTCTGAACTTTTTCTAACATGAGTGTGTAGGAAGCCTCATGTGGGTTCCATACACAGCTGCTGGACTCAAGTTTGCTACGGACGAGTGCAAAATATAACAATTTGACTGCATGCTGATTTTGAAAATCTTTACAATTTCGCAAAACAAAACCAAGTCGTTTAAAACTGTCTTTGACTACAGAGGATATGTGATGGTGAAACGTTAATTTACAATCAAATACTACACCCAGATTTTTGACTGATTCAACACGATTAATTTTATGGTCATTCAAAACATAATCATAGCGTGCTTTTAATACTTTTCGTCCAAACGTCATTACAGAACATTTACTAATATTAAACGACATTTTGTTTTGAATGCTCCATTGTTGAATAGCGTCTATATCCTGTTGCAGTAATTGATAGTCGTTTGCATTATTTATTTCCAATGCCAGCTTTAGATCATCAGCATACAATACACATTTTGCATGTTTTACAACTTTTACGATATCATTTATCATTATAAGGAATAATAATGGTCCTAATATGGACCCCTGACTAACCCCGGAACGCGTGTGATAAGGTTTTGAGTGGTAACAACCGTATTTCACAAATTGCTGGCGATTTCGAAGATAGTCAGAAAATAGTGTTATCATTTTGGGTGAAAATCCTATCGAGTTTAGTTTTAGTAGTAAAATATCGTTGTCAACCCTATCAAATGCTTTTTGATAATCAAAATATACTACATCAACTTCGTTGCCTTTATCCATGGCTTTTGATATATAATCAACTATTACTAGGAGATTGGTATCAACTGATCGACCTTCGAATCGAAAACAGAACTTAACTGACAATAAATTTTATTGTGTAGCACTCGTTCACATACTTTGGCTGGTGCTGATGGTACAGCTATAGGGCGGTGATTCTCTACAGATAGTATTTCACTTGACTTTGGTATAGGAGTCACACGAGATAACTTCCATTGAACAGGATATTCTCCGGTATGAATGGCTAAGTTAATTATATATTGTAATGGTAAAGCAATGTAATCTTGGCAAATTTTTACGAATAGAGATGGAATGTTATCTGGTCCTATAGAACTATCAGATTTTAGTTTACTAATAGACCATGTTATGTCTTTTTCACTACAAATTAGAATATCTACCTGGCAAGAATCGAAGATAAATTGGTTAACTTGAGGGGAATGTGGATCTAAAACGGGTGTTTCAGGTAAAAATACGCTTGCAAAATATTCAGCAAAGGCATCTGCTGCATCTATGCCAGAACGCATTTTGCCGTTACTACATATGTTTTTATTCAAAGAACGCTGTGATCTTAGGTTTGAAATATGTTGCCAAAAAAGCTTGGGTTTGTGTTTTAAATTATTTTCCATACGTTGAATATAAGACTTGTATGCTTCAGATATACGTTTTCCGATTACTTAGATCCGATCTTAAATTTGCAAATAATTTATAAGAATCTTCAGATTTCTGACTTTTCCAGTCTCTATAAAATTCGATTTTCTGCTTTAGATCCTTAATTATATCGCTAGTAAACCAAGTTGGATAAGAGGTATTGTATTTATTATTTCTAATTTTCTTAGGTACTGTTTCGTCGAATATACTGTATAGAATATTGTAAAAATTATTTGTGGCTGTAGTTACATTTTTTGCGCTTAAGACCTCGTCCCAAGATATATTATTCAGTAAATCTATAATTTTTGGGTAATCAGCTTTATTTGAAATTCCAGTCTCTGCTTCGATCTGCGTTACTAGGCTCTAATTTAGTAAATTTGGATGTGAATGAGTCTATTTTATAAGTGAACTCTAAAGGAGGATGGGGGAGATCAACACGCACTATACCGCCAAAATGCGGTTCTGTGACACATGAAACATTAGCGCATTCCTGAACCAGAACGACATCCAACTTACTACCTATTGGATTAACAATTTCATTCATCTCTTTCATACCACAATAAGAAAGAAAGTAACAATAATAATTATTAACATTATTTGTGGCGCTATTTAAATTAAGATCACCCAATATTATAATATGTCCTTTTAGATTACACAAGAAACTCTCCACTTTGCAAAACCAATTGAAATAAATATCATCTGTGGCACTCGGACTAATATATACTACACATACGTAAATAGTCTGACCTTGAATGACGAACGAACCCCACAAATCCTAACCACAATCTGTTTCGAGTTCTTTGCGGCGCTCCAGCGTGATGCCAGCACGGGCAGAGAGCAATACGCCTCTACCAGCTGAGCCGCGATCGCGTCGTATGAGACTCCAACCGCCACACATTATTTCACTGTCCGTAATAGAACTATCTAGATTCGATTCTGTCACTGCTACAAGGTCATGTTCTAATAATATCAGGTTAGTCTTCCATAACTCAAGTTTTGTTCTGATTCCGCGTACATTTTGGTAGAAGAACTGGAGCTCACAGGTTTTACTGAGTTTAGGTATGGAGGGGTTTGCGTTTATATTTGTAACAGCACTAAATCTTATATTATTTGTTTTTGAAAGTTGCCTCTTGGCGTGCGAAAGGACATCCAGGGTTTTACTCGAGCATTATTAGGCCATATACCGGGAGATATAATTTTTTCATATAATTCTTCAGGAACTGTAATCTTATATGACTTGTAATCCCCACGAGCTTTGAGTTCAACAACAGAGCATTTACTGTCAGGAGGGCATAGGCTTTGTAAGTAATGAGTGATATCTTCATCATGTAGTGCTTCCAAGCATGCATTGTTAAGTACAACTCGAACATAGACAAGAACTTATCCTTGGTAATAACTGGATGAAAGAAGTTCACATCAAAAACTCCATTTGCATCCTTTTTTTTTGTTTTCGAGACTTCAGTACCCTTAGTGTGACTATGCCAGCCTCGTGGAGGACCTCTAATATAAAATTTATCAAAAATTCATTATAAACCATAAATGTGACAATGGTGGACTGCCCAATAAGTCTTCCTCCTCGTTTTTGGGATATTCACAAAAATCTCCTAACCTACAATAAAATAAGTTTGCTCTTTAGAACAATCTGATTCGTTTTGAGTATAATCAACCAACCGCTCTTGAAGATGGTTTCCGTCTTTGTAATCCTCTGTAGGAAAGAATGGACAGCCTAATTCTGAGACATTGGTCGTACATGTTCAAGATAACAAATCACATTTAAAATTTTACTAACTCCCTTATGTTTTTCTACTTTTTTTGTAAATGTAACACATTTACAAAAATGGGGTCATTCAAATATTACATAAGGGGGGTAGGGTCTGGGCTAGGCTTACAGTGATGACATCAGCAACGTGAAAATGATGCCAATGTTTACGTTAACTTGGGGGAGGGGGGAAGATCTTTTCTTACTTTTGCTGACAAAGGGGAGGAGGGGATTAAAAATAGCTGATATATTGCTTACATAGTACTTTAATTCACATTTATTTCTTAATTTAATATGAGTAAGTTTCCTACTAACATCATATGGATTGTATTGTAAATAGTACAGTCTAAAGAAATAATATCATTCATTCATTAATCACTACTACATCCATCTTAAAATATTGATGAAAAAAAGTATTTCCCTTTTATTTTTCAGAAATCCGATGTCATACCCAGCATCCCCAAACCAAAATCGTCCGTCAGTCCGAAACTAGGCAGAAGTACACCCACAAGTCAAACCGAGACTAAACCTTCAAACGGCTCTGCAGACTTACTCGGCTTAGATACAGCCAAGCCAGAATCCAAACCAAGTGATGACATATTCTCAAGCTTCTTCTCAGCACCGCAGGAGAAACCCGCTGAGCCCAAACCCGAAACAAAACCAGACTTGAAAACAGAAGAAGAAAACTTCTTCAAACAACCCGCTCCTACAGAGAAGGAAAAATCGAAACTAACAAAAGACAGTATATTAGCACTGTACAGCCAAACACCGTCTACGAACTTAGTCAATCAATTCAACCCAGTTCCTCCAACACAGCAACAGTACCCGTTTGGAGGAGTGTACCAACCACCTGCATATAATATGCCTGTACAAAACGGTATGCAGTTCAATCAGTTTCAACCAATGGGTAGTCAGTTCCAACAACAACCGTTCACCGCTCAGCAGCCAATGCCTGCTCAGCCGTTCGCTCAACCGAACCAGTTTTTCAATCAGCAGCAACCTCAGCAGTTGTCCCAACAATTTGGGAGCTTAAACTTAGGTCAGAATTTCCCTAATGCGTTCACGCAACCAAACACAAATGTTGCTAGTAATACATGGCAGTAGTATTTTACCTTTAGGGCCGCGTATGTTACAACTATCTCGACCGTTTTATTATCTAATGCGGGTTTCATAAGCTCAATACAAAAAACCAAGGGTATGAAAACTGCATTGGATAATAAAGTGGAAGTAATGTGCGCTCAGCTTTACGGTGGTTTGTTTGTTTGTAGCATGTTTTTGTTAAGGGAAAATGAATAATGTTAATATTTTTCTGTGAAGATCTACTGTAAAAGACATTCCATTGTTTTCAGCCATAATTTTTGTCAGTATTAAAAATAATAATAAAAACTTCGCAAGATAAATAATTAATTAGAGATACGGTTTTACTCACGTTTCAATAAACATTCTGTCGAAATTAGTCAGCAATTCTGACTATTGACTCAGAATAGTTAGTTACGAAAACCATTACCAAGTGGGCATTAAGGATGTCAATATAAGTTAGTTTCACAATATGACCGAGACTAGTCGGCGATTCCGACTTATCGAGTAGAGAACGTGAGTAAAACCGTAATTCTTAAGGAGTTAAATGATTTCTCATAAAAAGTTTCTACAGACAAACAACTATCTTTAACACGCGTGAATTAATTTCGTTCAATTACTTGAGTTGTAGATGTTCTACTGAGCCAGAAATAAAAGCTAAATTTTTAAGTTGGATATAATTTAAAAGCACATTGCCTAGATCTTAAACTGAATAGTATTAAGGTTTTGTCCAGATAAGGCGATAGATGCGAGTTATGTCGTACTATTCGAAACGTTGCAAATGAAAACGCGCGTTTTCCTGAAAAGATGATGCACTTCTAATATTTGATAGGTAATATTCAAGACAGCAGGAAACACATGATTCAACGTCAGCTATGGACAAAAAGCTAATGCGACTACGAGCGACCTGTGGCCACTGAAAGTGTGATAATATTCCGTACCGCTCGTTTCATAGGTCCTAAATTACGTGATTGTGAAGTAATGTACTTTGAAAATTGTATACCAGCTTAAAAACTGTATAGATGCTCAGTAAACAATGAAATATTACAATAAATGTGATATATGCGTCATTACTTATATTTTTTATTTTTAAAGGCGCCATTTTGAATAGGCCAGTGCTGTTCCCGCGCTTTTAATTTGTCTATGATTTGTGCAATGCGTTCCGTTATTTACGAGAAAATATTTTTTATTTTAATAATATTCAATTTAATATTTATAATTGTACCCTTTATTAGATGTTTTACACTTCGAAACGAAGAATTAATTTGCACTTTATTAACACAATTAAAAAGTATTTGCACAGAATTGTGTTCGTGTATCAGTATATTTTAAAATAAAAGTTTACGTGTTAATGTTAAGTAGGTAATTTTATTTTATTGATGGATATGTGAGAGATTGTAAGCCGCTACAGAAAATTGTGATATTAATGCAAACAAAAAGATTTTTTAAATTTAAAACAGGCCATAGTCAAAAGCACACAGTTCATTTTTAATTGGTAATTTTTTTTTGAGGATTGTGTGTTCGCTCTTGAGAAATACTTAAAGTAAATTTCAGTTAACTAGAGCTTCACAAAAATTAAGCCCAAAAAAATATTTTTAAAGTTTTCTGTGGCGGAAATGTATTGTATTTGGTGCGTTTAATTTCGACTTAATACTTGCGTAAAGGGGCTAGAATTTTGCTAAAATCACAATAATTTAATTCGTTATTGCTCTTTAATGACAGTTGTTCAACCTGGTTGCTTATTGCCTTATTCCCTTGTTATTGTGTGGTACGTATCCTGTATGCAACGTGCTAACCAAAGCCTGAAACTTATTTTTTTTTTCTAGTGTTGGTCCCATTCCTATTTCATGTTGACTTTAAAGGGAATGTGGGTGGTAAATTCACATGCTGTATAAATAAAAACTTAAAAATAATTAATCATATTTCAAGAATTGTACTTCCAATACTGCTACATAAACAATATTTTTGTCATCTTAAATGAGCAAAAATGAATTATTTTCTGAAATCCTTAGATGGTGGTTAAAAAATCGCCTTGACTTTGTATGGAAGCCATGAATAAATATTAAACCCGATCTAGAATCTTTTAATTTGATGTTTCCCATTAGATGTTTGTCGTAAAAGACTGATTTCGTTATTTGGGACTGGGTTGTGTAGAAAACGTGCAGTAGCAGGCCTGTCTCACTCCCCGTGTCGGTATCGAAAACATACCTACGCGCGGCGACACCTTTTTTGGTCACATAGGTTCACCGACTTCAGCCATAAGTATAAAATTGGCTTGCTGTGTAGGTATCTAAAATAAAAGATGCTGACGTGAGCTAAATTACACCGTATCCTTAACTACATTGAGTTGATATTTCTTTGAATACCTTTGCAGAGCGTGACTGCTGTAAGTACTACTACTTGTACCTCGGTGCAAAATAATCGCTGAGTTATTATGGCCTTTTTGCCTTGCTGCAGCACACAAATGACATTTTAGCTCATGTATTAGATATAAGATTATTTGTTTAACGGCAATTTGTGTGTTTGTGGCAAATCAAATAAACGTTTTATCTATCTATCTATCTACTACTTATTCTGTTGCCAGGATCGGTTTTTTTTTACTTATCCTTTGTCAGAAAAAAGTTATATTACGAAAATCTGTTAAAATTTGGGAGTTTTACAGTTTTTCGTAATATAACTTTAATGTTAATGAGTTTGGTGGGATAATATTTTGATGTGTTACGGTGATCTTCGATAAATGTTATCTAGTATGAGACTCAATTTATTATCCAAGGCGGTCATATTGGCTGCGACTGTGACCCCTTTGAGTCTGTATTTCGATTGCACAAATAAACATAATTCCAAATTTTTTATTTTTTTTCTTAATCCTAAAACCCCTTAGGAATTTTAGAAAAAAGCTGAAAGCTGGTTGATGGGCCCCTGGACAGCTTGGGTTTGCTAGACCCTTTCTTCGATTGCCTGAGCGATCGATTGTTTTCATATAAAATGTTCATCATTATGAAATTATTTTATTTTATTTATTTGGGTTTACAAACGATTACACATACATCTTAACATAGCTTTTAACAGATATAGAATTACATGTGCAACCAACAACGCAACCACATGTTAATATAGGACGTGTGTTGCAAAAAAAAAAAAAGAGTACCTATATTTTTCTTCTATGCACCCAGTAATCCCTGCGCTCCACCAGCCGAAACTCGCCATCTTGGTTGTTATCCAGCTGGTTAACAGACGCTTCTGCCGATTTTGTCTGAAATATCATTTCATTGTGAATATTAATGTGATTTGAGTGTAATTTACGACTTTACATAAAAAAATGGCGTGTACTGTGCCTGGTTGTGTTAATAGAGTGGGTGTTTTGACAGAAAATAATGCAAAAGTATCCTTTCACCGGTAAGTTAATTCAATCTGTATTACTTGATAGAAAGTATTATATGCAGCAAGTATTATTAATTACGACCTACACATTAAAGAAAATGATACAATGGCTAATCCCGCTTGTGTCTGTTTCCAATTCTGCAAGTAGAAAGAAAAACGAAGATAATTCATATGTTTTGACATTTTACTTACCTCATAGGGATGTCATCTTATTTTCGAATACTATCGATAATATCAATACAGCAGTAGGTACTGTTTTAACCACACCTATAAATTGAGAACCGATAATAAAACACTTATAAAAATAAAATACTTGGCATTACCTTGTTTCGTGTGGTGGGAGTAAACATGCAGATATTTAAAAAAATATCACGTAGTACATATTAAAATCCTTTTAAAATAAAGAATATTATCTTGAAACTACACTAAAAGTATGTATGAACATACTTACAAATTTCTAGATATTTTTATTGATCCAAAAAATATGAGCCTCTGTCACCTGGCATTGGCTTGACAAAAAAACTCTTAGTATTATTTGTTAGTACATCAGTCAAACAAGCCAATAAATATTTCACAATTTTTTGTGCCTAGACTTAAAATTAAAATTTTAAATATATTATGAAACAAAGTTTTTGAATGAACTTTAATTTTTACAGGTTTCCTGCAGACATAGAATTAAGAAACATGTGGATAACCTATGTAAGAAAAGGAGATAATTGGAGACCGACACAATATACAAGAATATGTTCTGCACACTTTGAGGACTCTTGTTTTCGTGAAGGTTATGGTCGCAGAGTGCGGTAATCAACAATTATTCTTATGAGTCTGTCTGGGTCTCTTGGTAAAAAGTGATTCCAAATATACTACAGGTAATTTACACTACTGGGTACTGTTTTAGATTCAAGTTTATTTAGAAAGTAAAAAGAAACCTCCTCTAGTTGCCATAAAAAGATAATGTGCGTATTATTTAAAAGAAGTGGCGTCTTTTTCTTTCACGTGGCCACTGAGGAACCTTATTTTTCTTATAGACAATAACGTAATTATCAAAACTTAATCTATACAAATAATAATAAAACAGTAAAAATATTTTGTCTGTACATTTAGAATTTTTGACTAAAATGGATAGAGGGACACTTAAAAAGAATAATCGAAAGCAAAAAAAAATTTTCGAATTTTTTGTCTGTCTGTCTGTATGTATGATCACGATTATCTCCGAAAATACTGAATCGATTTACTTCAAACTTTCACCAATTGCTTTGTTTTAACTCAGCAAAACATTTAAAGTTTGTTTCATCAAAATCGGTTCATTACCTTTAAGTATGGACATGTAGTCTCACAGGCTCCGCGGCAATATTGGTTTCGTTGCTTCATCCACTTCCCCCCACTCCCCGCGACTGAGCCGCCCAGTAGCTTCAGTTTTAGTGCAAAAGCCAAAAACGACTACTGAAGAAGAAGGTAACTAAAGAAGAAAAAAAAAGAAGGTCGTTCGGTGCATGGAACGTGGGTAATACCTTTTGAAAAATTGGCTGGAGCCTGTGAGAACTACGTGTCCATAGTTGCCGTATAAAAATATTTACAAAGTTTTTTGTTTGTTTTAGTTTTATGTGTGAAAATGGCAGATAATAGTAAAGCTGGTTGTTCTAATTCAAAGGGTAAGCGACAATGTTAACTTCAGAGGCCGGCAAAAAGAAATATTACGAGTTACCGACCGATCAGTGTGCCTACAATGTTCCCGTCCTTTATGTAACGACTGTCAATTACAAAGACAATTGTGATTTTTTTTGTTTTCTAATATTATAAGTTCATTTTCTGTTTTTTTGATTCTCCATACATTAGATTCTAAGTAAAAGATGTTATTATTGCCAAATATTTTAGTAAAGTAGTATTTTACCTTTAAAAACTAACCTATTGTAAAAAATACCAAAAATTGTGCCTACGCGGATAGTTTTAATATTTTCATGGATTTTTAATAAAGAAGTTGATTATGCATTCACGTCAGTTTGTTTTTAGTATCCTTCAATTTCATCTAGTTATAATGTTTCAGCAATTGGAACCATTTTCGTAAAAAAAATCGCATTGTTATATCGGAGTCTGACAGACTACATGTCCAAGATAGTTATCGTCATTTGAATGAACTCAAGGCATGAGATTGCCTGCAAATATGCACTCAAATATTAAGTGATTAAATAATAAGTGACATAAGAAAATTAAAATCAAAAGTCAATTCATCATCATTATACGACAGCATTATACCATCCATACTATTCCATACTAATATTATAAATGCGAAAGTAACTGTCTGTATGTCTTCTTTTCACGCTTCAACCATTGAACCAATTTGGATGAAGTTTGAGACCCGGGGAAGGACAGAGGGTACCTTTTATTCCGGGAAATTCTACTGTTCCTGCGGGATGGACACTAACGGCGGCGGTGTAGCCACAGGAAAACGGCAAACCTGACTTATATATCAACTAATAATAAATGCGAAACTAACTCTGTCTGTCGTCTTTTTACGCTTCAACCATTGAACTGATTTGGATGAAATTTGGTATGGAGGTAGTTTGAGACCCGGGGAAGGATATAGGTATGTTTGATTCCGGAAAATTCTACTGTTCCCGAGGGATCGACACTAACGCGGGCAACAGCTAGTATGATATATATATATATATATATATATATATATATATATACTTCTACACTCAATCCGGACTATTACTAATTAGTGTTAGAAATTGGTAAATATATACAGTGAAGTTTTGACCGTTATGGACGCTTAAAGAGGTGCTTCAGCCCGTCGATTTGAACAATTTCTTATATGGGACCAATGGTAAGTATTCAAAAAAAAATTGAACATTCCCATACAACTTGAGTGGGCAGCCGAGCATTTTCTATAGAAATGTCCAATTTTTGGGGTGAATCACCCCTTTATGGGTCCATAACGGTAAAAATTTCACCGAGTATAGGTACATGTATTTTATATTATGATGCATCTTTGTCATATTGGCGGAACTTAAATGAAAACGTACAACAGAATCATTATCTTTTTTATTATAACTTTACCTCTGAAGCCGGTGGAGAACCACCAACTGCACATCTTGTTCGGTGAGTTTATTGGTATTGGCACGGTAAAGATATCTATTGGTGAGTCAACGGTGCAAACGAAGCAAAAACAAAAAAAAGGGACCAATAACCGGCAAATAGATGTTTGCCACACTTGCAGCTCGTGCGAGAACTGTGTATTCTTGTCTTGATACACAAGTTGAATGATATTCGAACATTCATGCGAACAAACTAAATATTTCGACATAATATATACTTCTTTATAACTTTACTATTATTTATATGTATAACTAACTCCATTTTTAGGGGATTCGAATATTTTTACAGGCTTTTGGCCAAGCAAAAATATTTTCCTACCTAATAATTTAAAGCTCAAGCGAGAGGAATTTTCTGAGAATTCTGCATGGATTGCAGCTTTCTGCAGAAGGACGTACGTGAGGGGGTGAATTTGTAAGCTGCTAAGACTGTTATGTAAGGTTTTAGGGATAACACCAGTTTTAATCACAATGGCGAGATCGTGTGTATTTGGAATACACACAATCTTATTTCCACACACACCGATAAACTCAGCAAGCATATAGATCTCACTTTCCTTTTATAATAATATTACTGTTACTAATATTATAAAGAGGAAAGATTTGATTGTCTGTTTGCATTTATATTCAAAATTATTATTACCTATAGAAAGCTAATTTATCTGCGGGTGACATAGGCTGTAATTTGCGCGGACGAAGTCGCAGGAAATTGTTAGTATTTTAATATTTTTATTAATTACAAAGAATGTTCAAATTTGCCACGCATATGAATTTTCTTTATCGACAACCGATGAAAACATCACTACGCAGTGATATATCTATAAGTAAGAAGGATATAGTCAAACTGGCGACATTCAATTGTTTTAGACCCACTTGAGACTCTATTTCTTTCTCTTTCAAGCATATTATGTTTTGTTTATGTAAAAATGAGATAGATATACGTTATGAGTTCTCCTTAAATGTAATCTATCTAGTGTTATACTTTATCTTAGAGTAATCCAATGTATTCCAAGACTGAATCACTGAGAGCATATTAGTAAGTGATTTTCTAAACCTATACATTGAATGAAAGGTAACACTGATTTGACAGTGATTAAATTGTACTTATAATTAGCTAGGTTAGATGCAAGTTAAATATTTGACACAATATAAAAATAAAATCTAACTATACATATAGAGAGGATTCATTTTAATTGACTCAACAGTTCCTTCTTAAATTTAAATTGTGATAGAGCAAATATGTCCACGTTACTAAAGTAGGTATTGTATATTTCTAGAAGCCTTCTCATAGGTGCGCGCACTCCTGCATTTGTTCGACATTGAGTTAGATAAAACAAACGAGAAGTGCGAGCAGCCCTTACATTTGCAGATCTTGGTACTGTGTAGTTTAACATACTGGTTAGTTCAATTGAATCGAATTGATTGTTACATATTTTGTATAAAATCATGACAGATAAATAAAGTCGCCTTGACTCAAGACTCAACAGATTATAACGATCTTTTAGTACGTCATAGGGCAGACGGACATGAGAACACCTATGATGTGCAGAACGGAGAAATTTACGCTGGATTACTTCTAAAGAATCGATGTATTTAGCATAATATGGATTCCATACTGGTGTAGGGTATTCAAATTGAGACCGGATTAGTGACTTATACAAAGTTAGGTAAGTAGATATACGTCTAAAATTATAAGCTGATCTCATGACGAAACCATAGAGCCGATAAGCTTTGTTTATTGTGGCGGTAATATGGACTTCAAAGTGTAATTGCGAGTCAAAAATCACTCCAAGATCCTTTACGAAGTTAAATTTTTTCAAAGTGATATTATTTAGCGTGTAGTCATAGTTAAAAACATTTCTATTCTTGGTAAAAGTAATTGTGTTACATTTTGGTATACTCAGGTAAAGTTTATTGATGTTGCAATAAGAAGTTAATCTATGAAGATCCTCTTGCAGAAGATGACAGTCCTACATACATACTTGAACGATACATACTTGAACATGCCCGAAATACTTTTAGGTCATCTGCATACAATAGAAAATTCGTATGTTTAAAGCAGCCATGAATATCATTAATAAACATGACAAAAAGTAAAGGACCGAGTACGGAGCCCTGTGGAACACCAGAAGTCGCTGTGATTGGTGTTGAATCGAAGCCATTTATTATCACGGTCTGCAACCTATTTGAAATATATGATGAAAACCAGCGCAACAAATTGCCGCGGATTCCATTATATGCTATTTTATTTAATAACAATTCGTGATCTACCTTGTCGAAGGCCTTCTGAAAATCTGTATAAACGGCATCTACCTGTACTCGACGGTCCATATTTTTAAATATGGACTCCCTCCCGAGGTTTTCCCTGTGTGCTATGACTTGAGGTCCTTCAAAAGGCGTGTTTACAGGTATCTTAAGAGTCGGCAACGCATCAGCAGCTCCTCTGGTGTTGCAGATGTCCATGGGCGACGGTGACCACTTTCCATCAGGTGGCTCGTCTGCTCGTTTGCCGTCGGATATACATAAAAAAAAAAAAAAAATAGAAAATCTGTTAAAATTAACAAATTACTTGTTGTTGATCGCCGTTTCACAAAACCGTGCTGTTCGTGTATAAATAGTAATATTATGAATATGAATTATTTGACTAGCTCCGTGGCGCAGCGGTCAACACGCCTGCCTGCGACACGGAGTGAGCGGGTTCGATCCCCGGCCAGGTCAAGATGGAAAATGATCTTTTTCAGATTAGCCTGGGTCTTGGATGTGTATCTATATATGTATTTGTTATAAAATATAGTATCGTTGAGTTAGTATCCCATAACACAAGTCTCGAACTTACTTTGGGGCTAGCTTAATCTGTGTGATTTGTCCGTATATATTTATTATTATTATTATTTATTTATGATAAATCAAGAAATTATAGTTTCAAAGATAGTTTGGATGTTATATACTTTACAAAGTGTTTAATTGGATTTTTGGCGAGGCACTTTCGATTGCCTGGGCGGCAGCCGCGGAGAAATCCGCAGCAGCCGCAGCTGGAAAAATCGCTCGTTTACGAACGGCGTCATTTCAAAAATAGCACTCCAGGACACGTTTTTACTCAGTGCATTGGCACTGAGTTACCACGACCACCTATAGTCGCGTGGGTGACACGTTCGTCCAAGGTGACATGTGATGCGACTGACAAAGAGTATATAATCGCTACGCTTTAGCGACTGACTGATCTTGCTTGATTACTATCATAACCTCAGAAGTACTAACACTTGTGTGTGACATGACAACCCCGGCTTATGCCCCTCAGAACAACTTGAGCTATGCCCAGACGGCAATAAAAGCGACGTCATCATTATTTGTCAGATTGACATAAAAGCATACAAATATTGCTTTAAAAATCCTACATTTGGTTTTATTTTTTCAAAAATTCATAAAAAATGATAATTGGATACAAAAAATGTGCAAGTTTTACTAAAGTACCTACTGTTTTTATCAATGTAAGTACTCTATGGTACAAACAACATCGTAAAAGCTGTCAAACACAGCCCATTCATCAACAAAACTATTTTGAATATTTAAAACACAAACAATGAAAATTGTTTTAATACAAAATCTTAGCAAAAAAATATAAGAAAAATCAAGTACTTTGTTTTAAAGATAGTTTTGATGTTTAATATTTTACAAATTGTTTTTTTTTATTGTATTTTTCTTTTGAATGGCGTTTGCGTGAAATGGTACGTGCGTGAGCGTTGTATGAAATAAAGTTTTATTAATTTTAAAGTGTTTTGAAGAAGAAACTGAGTATTTCTTATATTTTCTGAATACAATGGAGGCTGGGTAAGTATTTTTACTATAAGATTAAAAATAACTTATTCCTAAAAGTTCTATGTATTGCGAAACCAACCAAACTTTTGTTTTGGCGCGCGCAGCCATATTTGTCAAAACAGCTGTTGCAAGAACGACTTTTGTGCTCCGCATTGTTTTTATCGTTTTAAAGACAAAAAATGTCTGCACCTTCGGGTTATAAGTGTAAACATTGATAGAATGGTCTAAAAATAGTGTTCGTTCGATGAATTTAAGTGAAGTTTTAACATGAGTTAAGATAGTTAACCAATATTGTTACCATGGCTTGTGGGTTGAATTACGGCGACGTTCCCGTCGAATATGAGGAATTCCAAGCGAAATGGAGCAGGTTTTCGGACTGGTTGCACTGTATTTGTGTGGTGACTTTCGATTTGGAGCTCGGGCAGGCTATGGAAAGCGTTTACCCGCCTGGGGTCAAGTTGACAGATCAAGAGAAATGCAACATTTGTTATTTAGCATTCCCGGACTCTAATTCTGGGTGTATGGGAGACACACAGTTCCACGTAAGGCTTCGATCGAGAGCAGGGCTTACAAATCAGCAGCTTATCTACAACGAGGATGCCGTGCCTACGCTATGCGCGGATTCAACCCACTACTGGGGCTTCGTATATTTCCGACAAGTCAAGGACCCTTCTCTACCTCGTGGATATTTTCAGAAAAGTATTATTCTACTGACAAGACTACCATTTATCAATTTGTTTTATAAAGTGATACAACTTATTGCACCAAAGCATTTTGAGGATGGAGAGAGCAGTTTGGAAGCAGCTTGTCACGACATAAACAGATGGCCCATGTTGGATGCAGGACAAAATGTACTCTTGCCTGTATTAGGCGCAGTTTTCCAGTCATACCTACCAAATCAGCAAACAGGTAAAATAACACGCTCAGATATAGCTAAACAAGTACATTCACCGCATGTTCCTCATATTTTGGTGTCTATACAGGATGTCAATGTATTTGATGCTTTATCTTCCTTGATATCTCATTTGCATTTATTATGGGAGTTGGTTTTGACTGCAGAACCTATAGTGGTAATGGCCAGCTCACCAACAGAATGCTCAGCGTTAGTACAAGCTCTTACTAACTTAATTCAGCCCCTCCCATATGCAGCAGAATACAGACCCTATTTCACAATCCATGATAGTGAATTTAAAGAGTTTACAAGGAAACAATTCAACCCGCCTCGTGTAATACTGGGTGTGACAAATCCATTCTTTACGAAAACATTGCAACACTGGCCACATACTATCAAGCTGGGTGATTCAACTGCAATAAAAACAAAATTACGAAAACTTGGTAACATTAAACTGTTGGATACTGCTCCAGGAGTTTATACTCAGTATAAGACATTTTTAGAGAAAGATAAAACTATAATTAAGAAGCTCCATAATGGGATAAGGACAGATCGACCTTCAGAAGTTCAAACAGCAATGGTTAAAAGACATCTACTAGAGTTGACTCAGAGTTTTATGATACCACTAGAACGTTATATGGCTTCCTTAATGCCATTGCAGAAGAACATATCCCCATTCCGGGCGCCACCTGTTCCTAATCCATTCAATCCAGAAGATTTCTTTGCCACATTACAACAGTCAGGGCCCCAGCTAACGAGTGGTATTAAAGGTGACTGGAATGGTCTATATAGGATGTTTTTTAGAACTCCAAATTTCAGTGCTTGGTTTCACCAAAGACATAGCAACTTGACAAATAAATTGCATGCTTTGCAATTAGAAGCTCTAGCTGGGAGTGATTTAAAGCAATGGTCAATTGGGAAGAAAGAGGTTGAGATAGTGGACATGGTGCTCAAGTTGCGTGAAGTACTGAAAAGTAACCCTCCTGTTGGTGATAATACGAGGACATTATTGGCGCGGCGTTTGGAGGATCTGAACTGTGTGTTGCCGGATGATATGAAGTCTATACTCAATGCTGCTTCGTGACACAAGCACTGTTGCTCCTCGCTGAGGGGCTGCGGTGACGGCCATCCTGTTAATTATGAGTACAGGTGTATAACGTGTATGTAAGCTATAAATTTGGAACAAATGGATGTTTTGTTCTGTGTGTCCATATTTGGAATATTTTTTATTGGTCTGTTATGAACAAGTACACTCATCATTAAAAGTGTTGAAATACTCTGATGATAATAAGAAAATTACAATCAAGTCCATTTTGAGAATGTTTTCTCAGATTTACTTGTTGACCATGGAATTAAGGTAATTTTTGTTGTCATTCAGATAGGTCTTGCAGGCCTTTTATAGTCTCGTTTGTTGTGTAATAACTGTTAAAATGCTCTGTTTCTTTTGAATTATGGTGTGCATGCATGGCTGATATTATGCTGATTACGCGTAAAAGTTGCGAGTTGTTTTTTTACATGTGCAATGTTAAATATTAATAAGACACCTCCAGACTATTAACTTTGTAATCTGCCGATAGTTACGTAGGCACAGGTAACGGGCATGCCTAACGGAATTTTCTTCTACGTGCGTTAAAGTTGCAGATTGAGCAGTTTGGATCAATAACTATGACAGTTTTAAGAAGCACTAGAGCACTGTGTCACGCCTGACTGCCACATATAAATAAAACTTCATATCTTGAGAAAGCTGCGTAAGAAATGGGAAAGAAAGGGTTTAAATTACCATATGAAAGGGTACATGAAAGGAGACTGCTTTTTCTAAGGCTTGTTTCACACGTACCACAAACACCACACCGTCACAACAAAAAGTGGTCAAGCAGTGGATACGTGTGAATTGTTCTGCTGCAGCTTCTTGAGGTTACATGTTTCCATTGGTATCATACACGTAGTCGAAAATAACGGCAAAATGTGGTTCGTTCGTGTGAATTCAACAACTACTTTTTTTATATAAATTAGCAGCCCGATTTCGTAGTGTGGTTGTGGTACATGTGAAATAAGCCTAAAAGACTAATAGCATGGGCTTGAAAAAGGGCGTAAAAACATCCTACGCGACCTATTATCTATATAATGACACCTACAAGACTGCCTGACTATTAAATATGAGAGAAGCAAATCAAATTCGCCTGCCGCTCTTGCCCTTGCAGGATTTTGCAGCCTCTATCAACCTCTTTTAAATCCGATACTGGATGACATCATGGTTGATCGATAAAAGTCCATCGATTAAACATTATCTACAATACAACCTACTAACTATCGGCCGATAGAAAGTCTGTAGTCTATAATAGGCTAGGAGTTATTTTGCAATTGAAGAGTTGTGTGCAGTTAGGATAATTATATTACGAATTTTTGCAACTAATATGAAATGGCCAAGTAGAGTATTGAACATGTAATATAAGGCTAGTTTAAGGCCTAAAATAATGTGGAATTATTGTTTTACGAATTCTCTTATGAATACAACTGTACCTATTGATAAGGTCAAACGTAATCGAGTGTCAATGCAATATTCTTATCATGGTGTTACGGCCATATTGTACAGTTAAATATAATTTTAAAATATTTTTTATCAAATTTAAATTTTATCTTCAAGGTATGTAGTTAGTATATCAATGCAAAAGATCTCTAATTGTCTAGAAACATACTGCGGTAGCTAATTTGGAGTCCAATTTAATTTATTTTTCAGTGTTTCATTCATTCAATACAGGTCCAGGTTTAGGGGACGACAACCGGGCTACAGCCCCGAGGCCTCCGCAATAGAGATTTCGAAAAAAAAAAAACAAATTCAGACTAGTAAACAATTTTTCCTTTGATATTTTTTTTCGCGTTTTACCTTTACAATACTTTGTGCAAACAAAATAATAAAAGAATCTATGCACTATAAACTCGACTGAAAAAACCCTATTAATTTGGAAAATAATTTGGAGCCCTGTGGAAAATATTTTGGGGACATCTAAATCCGGCATTGATTAAATAAATAACTACAGAAGTATTGTGTTTGAGTAAATTGATTATCCACGTTCTAAATTGTCCATGTTCGAAAATGATGATTGCTAAAGTACCCATTCAATGACCTTATTCATGAAATTAGCTTGTAATCCAATTGACTAAGTGGCGCACTGAAGTGTTTTGTTTTCATAAGCCTATTTACGTCCATGCCTATTAACAGAAAAGTTAACTGACTAATGCAAAGAGTTGTGTATGGAAAATAAAACTAAGATGGACTCTAATACCAAAGAGTTCTCTAATTCCAGACTGCCATGGAAATTTCAAGAGACACTATTAATGGATAAAAATACAACAGTAGGACCCCATTGGCAACCCGTGGGTCCTTATAAAAATAACAAGAACAGCTCATTACCTACTATTAGTTAGAAAATAAACGTAAGAAACAACCTTATTTGATATTATGAAATGTATGACTGTAATTAGATATTTAGGCAGTTAGAATAAATTAGTTATGACATATTTAAATGTAATTAACGAAACCGAGTAATTATTTTTATAGTTGTGAGTTAACTGTGTATATTATACGCTGTTTAGAATCTCCCGAGTACCCGCGGCATGTGGCAATAAGTTCTGATAAAGTAATGTAATTTTTAATGCATAATTAGTTGCGTTAGGTTTCATACAAAAATCATGTATAATATATGATTCATGTATTTGTTTCTACTGAAGTATAAAAAAGACTGGTTAAGAACGTCGCGAAAAACATTTCGCGCGGTTTGGAACTAAAATGTACTCTTTGGGCTAGTCCTTACCATCCACCCCCACCTCTGACCATCCGTAAGATCTATAGTTTTCATGTAGTAATTTTTAGCAAAACAGAGAGTTAAAAAGGAAAAATTGGCTGTCTTTATTTTAGGCGTATGATGAAAAAGTAGTGAATAGGCACTATAATTCAATTATAGCTCGAAAAAGCGCAATTTTTTTTTTGTGGATATAACGTGACGAAGACCTAAGCCTAGTGTCAGCGCGGTATTCTGAAAACCCTCCTCCCTCATTAAGAGGTCACGTAATATGTGTTTCTTGAGATTGTGCGATGGCAGGTGCTGGATCTGAACGCATTTGTGACGTGATAACGTCTTATAAATCGATGAACGCCGTCTGCATAAACAAAAAAGTCACGTTCCGCGTGCAAGCGAAAGCGTGGAAGAAGCTATAGAGGCACGATCGGCCTTAGCGTTCGGCTTGTGACGCATCTATCTCTTCCATCGTTATCTTTACAGACAACCAATTTTTGAAGTGAAAACTTCTTTATCGGCGTTGTGCACTTTTTGGGATGGGTAAAAAATTTTATACTCGCGTCAGGACACTTCGTAAGACGTGACACGTGACCTGACATCGTTGCAAAGGCGAGTTTTCACTTCTGCCGGTACTCCCGGAGTGCAACCCGTTGTTAATTTTCAAATCCTTACTTTTCGTACGTAATTTAAGATGTGCAGACAGAGGCAGCGTCACATGGAAACGTTCCTACACCGCTTACCGCGCAATCTCAGAACGTGCGGTAAATTGCACATTTTTTATAATTTGTATGAAATTACAGATTACGCGACGTTCTTTCGCACAGTCATTCTATACAAAATGCGCGACAGTTGCCGCTGTCGCCAAACTTAATTTTTTTCTATAAGTAACTATGTATTTGAATTATACTATTTTAATGTAAAACCAACTATCACAGTTGTATTGTATGTGCCTGGGGGAGTTAGTTTAATGTTTTGCTGTTATCAAAAAATGTTAGATAGGTATTTATAATACTTAATATACCTACGCCGTTATTTGCAAAAGACTCCATCCACGTTTATCTAAATACTATAATTTGTTTTATCTGCTATACATATATTATGATAGAGGTTATATTTGTAACTGTATGTTAGATAAGAGTAGGTTCGTATGGAGATATTCCCATTATCTAATAATGCTAGTAAATGTTTGTCAAATCAATCGCTTTGTTATATTCGTTGAATTTGCTATTTGTGTTGTCAATAATGAACTTTTTGTGAGAAATGAAGTTATAGGCACTTTTACAAAGTATGAAAACCTATATATAAAATATAGCAGAAGAAACTGTCATTTTATATGGCAAAATCTAAGGGGTTGACGCGCTTCCGGAGATTTAGAAACCGGAATTAGTACTTTTCGTTTCATAAAAGAGCTCAAATGTTGAACTGTTACAATAGATCCACCACCTGTCCACCACTGATTATGACGTTAACACTCGGTTCGTATTCACATGTAAATAAAACCAACGAATGGTACTGTTTTCACGTATTGTTAAACAGTTCTTGCTTCTAATAGTTAACACTAGAAGCAAGAACTGTACACAGCAACTACAAGTTATTACTTCTTGATGGTTAATTATATGTGAATTACGGGTTACTCACGTACGAAGTCAGCTACAGGCCGATATATTTCAACCTCATCCGGAGGTCTTCCTCAGGGCGAATGTGAACCGAGACGCACGCGCATACGGAGTCGTCCCGATTCGCACTGAGAGCAACCCGTAATTCACATATAAATTATGTTAATAACTCGCGTTAGTTTTAATTAAAAAACCTGGTGGTTGTTGATGGTACACGATGATCCCCAATTAGATCCCAATGGGATCTTGCCATCTGATGGCAACCTTTGATACCTGGTGGTATATGATAGTATCGGATGGTGCTTGAAAGTACCAGATGGTACGTGTCTTTGAGTCCGAGTGGTCTTATACGACCATTCAAATGATGGTTCAAAAATAGCGGATGCGGAAGCTTTACGGTAGTGGATCGATTCTACCAATTCACAGATAGAGCTCCAGTACAATGAAACAGCTGATGCAGCTGATGAACTAAAAGGCGAAGATTTTAGGAACTCAAACAGTATCCTGAAGGGTTTAGTTACATTAAGTCCTATGATTATTGTTTCTCCTTGTTTTATAATTTGTCTAGTGAATATTATATCTATTTACGGCATAATGAATAATGAACTAACACTAATTCGGATACGTATCTTGTTATTTGACAGTACTGTAATAAAATAAACTTGCACTGATATAGGGCTATAGCAAAAATAGGTGCCAAAATTACAGAACTTTACGTAAGGCTAGGCGCAAACCAAGCCGCGGTTGCCGGCGTTTAGGGTATGAAGGAGCATTTTTTTGAAAATGTTTTTTTTTTTTTACAAATGTCGCGTTTTTTAAAATAGCAAAATATTTTTATTTCGTGACCCGGCAGTTTCACCTTTTTTTTCGACAGCACGTTTTGCAAGATTCACATACTGCCTTTTTTGTTTGTTGCAGTTTTTATATGCTTGAATGTTTTGATTCAATATACGAAAACAGCATTGTATGCCGAAACGCCGTCGTTTTTGTGAAGGCTGCTTATAGTCTGCGCCCGCTCTTACGCTATTATAAGATAGTTTTAGCAGTTCTAGCTGGATAAAATATATTTTCTGATCGCTTGTTGCTCAATGCCATATTAAACTGGTTTCTCTTCCAATGTTATTACATATCCCATCGTTATATGCCAGATTGTTAACTCTTGCTAATAAAAAATGTAAGTGTGATTAAGTACTTTTTCATAGATTTTAATTTTCTATATGTTAGACATAAATTCAAATTTGTGTATAATATGCATTTAGAAGTTTTTAATCTTGAAAAATCAGAAATCTGCGGTGATTGTAATCAATTTTGCAATTCAATTACTTAAAATGTACAGTCAATAGCCATAAAATCAATTTATCTTACTGCAATTTAAGATTGATAATTCTCCATGGTCTCGGGTATGTCAGTAACAGAGCGCATGTGAAATGATTTTTGTACTTCTATCCTTGCCGATGCAATATAGCAATTAACAAGAAAAGTGAGAGAACATGGCTGTATGACACGCGCCTACTCAAAAATCTACTGGAAGAGCGATAGAATTTTTTGAAATTGGAAGAAACAATTGAACTCGCAACACTGTTACCGTTACCGTAACCGACACCTCTGTATATAAGTAACCGAATGTTTAAGTTTTCACGTCTGTCGGCACTCCTGGAATGCCACTGTTTATTTTGTTAGCAAGGGCTTATCACTGTAAATAAATCATTGTACAAAAGCATCACTAGTTCTAGTTAGCATAATCAATGGAAATAAAACATTATAATTTTCCAAACAAAATCTTTTAATTATTAATTAACTTAACGTATTTGTGCTCCTGCTGACACGGGGATCACGGTCCTCAGGATAACCTCACCGTCCCAACACAGACATGGCCTGAGTAAGTCCGTGTTGGTATCTTTGGTGCGAACATAACAGTCTATTTACATAACTCTAATAGGCGGTAGTGGAATCACAAACGGTTATATCTAGCCTTGCTCCATATATTGTCATTGTCCGTAACTAGTGTGTAAACTCCGGCTAGAGTAAGACCTACAGCTGCTCCGAGGCCCACTGATCGGAGACCTGCAGTGCTCTTGTAGATCATTCCTGTGGTTGCTGCGGCGATGAATGTGTTGGCTGTGTCCTCTTTGTCACGAATCCAAGTTACTCCGAGTGCAATACATGAATAGAATGATGCTATGATGCCTAATGTGCAGCCAGTTGTTGTACCTGATGATTAAAATAAAAATATTGAACTGATTTATTTCAAAGTGATTTTCTTTATCATCATAAAACATATTAAAAGCTTCTTTGAACACAATACCAAAAAACATGGAAGTATTTTAAGTTTTATAAATTATGGTCACATTAAGACGAGGCCAGGTAAAAAAAAATCTAATATTCCCAGATAGATATAGTTTAGTGTTTGTCATAAACTTTGACGTTTCACAGTTTATGACTATTTTCACTTTAATAATTAAAAACCTGCCTTATTTACTTTTTTTTTCAAGTTCTGGAATTTATATGAGAATGACACTAGTTCTGGATGTTAATTGAAATGATGTATGCCCATCTGCCTTAGCTCTTTGAATAAATGGCTGAAAATAAGGTAATGAACTAACACTATCAGTAATTATAGTTTAGTAATCATTGAAACATTGCGTTTTGCAATACATTCTGTAAAAATATATGTTCTGCCTACTCTGTTTCGGTTCAAAAGATTAGCCCTGTGATAGATAAATATACAGACAGCTCAGGCTTTGTAATAGGGTCCCATCCCATTAGCACCCTTTACTTCAGAAACCCTATACATATATTACTCTATAACGATTTCAGGATAGTTCTAAGGGCTTCATTCTGCTAGGCCCTTGTGCCATACTCCAAAACTACCTACCCAAAAGTACCGCTATGACACACTACAAAAATATCTACCAAAACAAACGTGAAGTGTTTGAATTTAAGCGCGTTTTATACCATTCTGAATATCGGATCTGATGAGAGGGACGCCGCTATTTTAGACACGATGCATCTCCAATCGTATTGCGGCGTCCTACTCATCGGATTCGATTCAGGATGGTATAATACCAAGTAGCGGGAACAACATGAGGTAGAGTGGCTATAGAAAGGCCAGAATGGAGAAGATTGGAGGAGGCCTTTGCCAACTGGCAAATGGACACACAAAAGTGGAAGAAGAAGGCAATATACGAAAACTGAAGTCGTGTCCATAATGAAGGCTTATATATATAATACCCCCTTTACTACCACCATCTCTAAAGCGCCAATTAGACCATCCAGAATTCAGGATCCGGAATTCAGTCAACGGATAGTCAACGGACAGTTTAATCGCCGATCCGTTGTCAGGACAGAATGGCTTCCGACGTCCTTATCGGAAGCATAACGGAAGCGTAAAGTGAAACCATCCGGAATTCAGGATCGCCGCATGAGAGGGACGCCGCTATACGTTAGAAACGAAACGATAATATCTCCAATCGCGTCCCACGTATAGCGGCGTCCCTGTCACGCATTCAGGATGGCCAACGGATGGCTCTGTCAGGACGCGCAGTCTCCGTTCAGGACACGTTCTGGACGGTGTAATCAGGAGCTCTGACGACTGAATTTCTTGTCCTTATCGGATGCTAAATTCCGGATCCTAGATTCAGGATGGTATAATAGTCGCTTAATAGAAGTTGACTCCTAGAAAATAATACTAAATAGTAAATACATATATATCAACTCTTAAAATAGTCCATGTTTTGTTTTTATAGTATTTACAATTAGTTTAAGTAGACAGCTTTATTAGAGATGGTGGTAGTAAATTTGTAATACTTTTCTACTCAAAAGTTGTCAAATCTGGTTACCGCGCATAGCCCTTTTTGGTAGGTATTTTTGTAGTGGGGCCACAGAATACGTACTAGTACTTACGAACAGAAGTAGCACTGTGTAATTTAGCTCGCGTCAGGCACCTTTTCGTTTAGATACTTTCGTTCAGATACCCTTTCGTTTAGATACAGAATCCATTGCAAGCCAATTTCATTCTTATAGCTCTGAACAAATGATTTATAATTTGATGAAGTCGGTGAACACATGTGCCCAAACGCACGTCGTTCCTACTGTATTTGCCCGATTTTACCGAGCCGAAGTGGTCGCCGCGGTATGTTTTTGATACTGATAAGGGGAGTTTGACAGGCCTGGTGTGGCATAGCAGCACTTTTGGGTAGATATTTTTGAAGTGTGGCAAAGCATTCTAAAATCATGAAGTATAAAATAAAAATCCAACCTTGTTTCATGATGTAATTGATGACTTGGGTCCTTCGCACTTTGCCAACCTGTCCAGCCAGTGTGGTCGCTCGGAGGCCTCTGTATAGCCCAGTCACTCCTCCAATTCCTGGAACATTTTACAAGAATCTTGAATGACTTAATAATATTATGCGCAGTGTGTAATGAGGGGTTTCAGATAGCAGCACTGTGTTGGAGCTTGCCAAAACAGACTCTGAATAACAGCTTACCAAATCAGATGCCTCGGTGCTGCTGCTGCAAATTTCAGAAACCCCTTATTGATACCTTATAGTTATTACTATACAACTCTGATGTCTTAAGAGTATGGGGTGAGATATGCAAATTGATGGAAGCTGGTTGCTACTTTTTGGAAACACAGTTTCAATGCAGGTTAGGCCATAGAGCACAATAAGTAAGGGGTTGGTCTTATAGTTTAGGAGTCCAAAAGGGGATTTTGGGATATAAGGGATACCTCGGACACAGTACAGGTTCGTTCAACGCATATTGGACTTTAACGGGATATGTTTTTGATATTTTCCTTGATACAACCTAATATGGATATTGTCAGATTACATGTTCCCATTTATTCTTGAATTATTACCATCTAAGTAAAAAGAATCAACCATGCACGAGGACATATTGATTTTTTTTACGATAATTCCTCTGCACTTTTGATACAGTTCCACCCATTGACGTCATGGTCAAATCGTCAGATAATTGCTATACACAATTTTTGCATTAATTGGGTGCACTCGAGTTAATTCATGAGACAATTATTTTAGTTTAAAATCTTAAAAATCCACATCTTCTCTCACCACTGGTTAAATGAATAATATAAACTCCCACCTAATCTTTAAAGTCCAATGACAAAACGATGACCAAGTAATTACGCATATATCATCCAGGGCCCCCTACTATTAACAATTGGTATTTTTTATTTAGCTGTCTTCCAGCAACTTCTTTCACCTAAATTATAGCCTATGTTACGCACGAACAATGCAGCTCTATTGATGAAATATGTTTTTGAATGGTCTCATAGTTTTTTCATTATTAACAAACATACAATCAAATCTTTCCTCTTCATAATATTAGTATAGACATTTTCATTGTAAAAAACTGTACATTATTGAAAACAAAGGGAAACATTAAAAACAACATTTTTTTTTACTTATTACGGTTTAGAGGCCTAAAAGTTTGACTTGGAATAGTCTAGATTTCCTGTTTTCATCATGACATATAACAATTTTTTTACCATTGATGTACTTGTAATGTACAGATAGTTAACAATGCAATCTTCTTACTTGGCAGTCATCCAAGTAAGTTGTTTATTTGTTGCATCCAATTAACACCTATGCACATTGCATCATTTTTTACTACTTTGCACAGAGTTTTATACATGCTACCTATTATCTTCATGAGATCCTTCACTAGAGGTTATGTAAAACTAAAAGAGGTTATAACTAAAATATTGTGGATATTTACCTGAACCGGTCATAAATGACATTCCTATGATGGGTAGAGCTACATTCGACCTCCTTGCTGTGGATGCCATATGTCTATCGTCAGGGTAAAGGAATTCTGGTTGCATTTTCGGTATGATATGAGGGTCGAAGTTCAGGTAGGGAGACAGGCTTGAGCCCTGGTTACTCGTTTTCTCTTCATTTTTCGGTATTATATCGCCAAATAACGACATTTTTGTAATTATAACATGTAATTAACTAATCTAAAACTAATATCGTGATTTTGGAATCACGCACGGATTTTTTGAAGAATTGATCAAAACGTCAAGGCGAACGTCACTGTCAAAAAATATTCGCCATAGACAACAAGTGTTGCCAGTGTGTACATTTTATTTACCTTAAACGTTTTTACACGGTGGGTGCCAAAAATATGTTTTATTTTTCGAGTTCATATTTATATTTGATCTAAATATTTGAATTACATTATGACCACCTTATCTTAATGCCTCAACGGATGTGGACGCATCCTGTTCAAGCTGACGACACGAACTGTTCAAGCTTATACATATATGGTGAAGTAAAATAAAAGAATTATGTATGGTGAAATAAAGAAACTCACATTAATACATATATGAACTCTTTAAATATAAAATTCCTTTTTGGGCAGTCGTTCGTGTCTAAAGGTAGTTGCACACGAAACTGTACCTTGTTTTTGTGATACAATAATATTTATATAAAAAAATATTGGATCATACATCGATAAATTAAATTGTATAAATTATATATTAATAATTTATACAAAAAAATAATCGCTGTTTGCGTATTGCTATTGTATAATTGTACTTTGTTTCAGCGAAGAGAGAACGCCAGAAGATGTGCGAAAAATCATCAAAACAGCTAAACTTCACGAATCCGAATTAACGGAGATTACACAAATATTAAGATTTCCAGACCCTAGTAAACACAATGATAATTTGAAACTCATGCTGCTTGACGCTAATTTATTAAAAGCAATAGAAGAGGGTAAAGAGTTATCATTCAAAGTTAAGTTATTATATAAAAGTTATATATACAAATATTAGTTTGTTTTAGTTATATATATAAATATTATTAATGCCGTGTGGTATCCGGCAGAGTAAAATAGGACCACTCCAAGTCTTTCCGTGGATGTCGTAGCGACATAGGAAATACAAGCTAAACAAAGCTTATAAACATCTGTGAGACCTCTCCAACCCGTCTTTACACGGGTCTGGCCAGCGTGCAGGCCAAGTCCTCTGATTGCTCTAGCCAAGTATGGCTCTAGTAGTATAGAGAGGGTCGTGCTCCTGTAGTGGAGACTAAAACAAGACCTGATGATATACAAATATTATTAATTTTACTATAAACGTTTTAAGCATTATTAATGTCTTTGTTTTTTGTGTAAAAGTGACCAACAGTACTATGTGATTTTTTAGCAATAGTATAATTTGGAAGCAGTGGAGGGAGGCCTTTGCCCAGCCGTGGGACACATGATGGCACGAAATAATAAATAAATAATAATAGTATAATTTGCAAGTTCTTTCTAACTTGCAAGTTATAGAATAATTTAAAATCCATTAAATGTTATTTTTTGGTTTACAATTTTTTCCTCCTTTCAACATTTTGAAAATATTTGTAGGTTTGTATGTAGACCCTTCTATATTTTGCTGTTTCTGTTTTTATAGGAGATCCAGATGAAAATGTTGTCTTGTGCACTAGTGATAAGACATATGATGTTAAAGAAGCAGAAACATCCAACAGCCTTCTGTTGGTTCCTGAATTGTTATTTGCCGCTGCTACGGGTCTTGACGAGACTATACAAAATAATTCAATGGAAGGTGATTCAGATACGTCGTTTGACAAATCTAATACGAGTTTGAATAAGTCGACAGAATCTGATGATGGCACAAAAAGTCCAAGAACAATTATAAACAAAGATATTATAAATACGTTCTTTACTTATTATGAGCTGAAACCTTGTAAGCCCCGCTTCTCGAAACTAAGGAAAATTTTAGAGCCTACGAAGTATCAAGGATCTGAACTAGAGTACGCAGTAGATAAATCTAAGTTATTAACTTACGATGCGATATTAGAGCAGACTCAAGCATCCAGAGCGGAGTTGGATGATGAACTCAAAAATATTCAAGCCATTGAAATCGATGGATATTATCGCTTACTAGAGTTCGATTACGAGTTTCGCGTGCTCTCTTATATGTTGGATTTAATAGAAGAAAACTCCTGGCCATTAGATAGAATTTCTAAAGAAATTTCTTTAAGCAGTTTGAAAGATCTTGTTCCACTATCAATTTTGGAATCAATGTTTGGTTTCTACACAACTAAATCAGTTCAAGAAGATGACATTCAATACTATCAGTACAATCAAGATAAAGTATGCAGGTTTTTAGCTAGAGTATTGTTAAAAAGCGCTGGAAAGTTTAATCTTGTCGAATTTTTACAAGCGTGGAAGGACTCGGTTCCTGAAGGAATGACTCCTGACGTAAGTAAACTTGAATTAAGTTGAACAATTCAGTGATGAATAAGTTGTCACACCAGTAACTAACCAGACTATTCGTTTTCTAGGAATCTTTGTTATCTGGGATTGCACTGATAGACAAAACCACTACCCCTAAAGTAGTGTGGGGATTTGTTGAGAATGATCTACCAGAAGATATTAATGAGCGATTCAAGATTTTATTCCAAACAAGGCAGAAGTGGACTGTTGATGAAATATCACCTTACATCGAGTAAGAAACCACATTCCAATTATCTGTTTATGCTATTCTATACTAGTCGATTTATATAGAATTATAATCAGATGCTTTAACAAATTACATCTTATGTTTTCATGTTAGTTATATTTATTTATATATGTATGTATCTCATCATTATCATCAACAGTCTCCACTATTGGACATAGGTCTCTCCCATGGCACGCCACTGAGCTTGATCTTGAGCTTTTCTTCTCTAATCACTGCTAGCATGTATGTACTTATCTATCTATTTGCTATTCATATATATGTATTGTATATTAAATGAGTATATATTAATTTTATTTTAGTCTATGTATATGGGTTGAATGAAAATATATGTAACTCTTTTGGCACTTTATCGCATCGCCCCATTTAAACTAGCTATTTGGTATAAAGGGTTGGCTGGGAGAGAATGCCTTATGGTATTAAGTTTTGCTTTGGTATATGTTATTTTTATTACTAAGCAGTTAAGTGTAAATAAATTAATATAAGTATAAATAAATAAAGATAGTTGAGAGTTTGCAATTTTATTTCCAGATGTTATGCTACAGAAAAAATGAATGTAAATGCGCTATTAACAAAATATGCCAGGGCTTCTACTCAGGATGGAGTGAGAGTTTTCTCTGCGAAACATATGAAATAACCAAGTATAATATGTCCAACTGAAGGTAACATTTTAATGTAAAGACCACCAATTTTAAGTAAGATAAGAATGTAAGAATGTTATACAAAGTATAGTTATAGTTATCATTGAGTATTGAAAGGACAGTTCCAAAAATGCAACTTTCTTATACTTCTGATGTTCACAAATAAACTTGAGGCATAATCAATAAAACAATGATGTGATAAGTATATACTTTTATTTAATTTCATATAAAATCATTTTATTAACATATTTACATTAAGTAGATCTATCATTCTAAATACAATTATTGTATACTTAAGTTAATAACACAGCCAACGTATTTTTCCGCAATACGCCTTTTTATCTAATGCCATCAGTATTTTATTCACTTAACGTGTACAATACAGCATATGATAAGCATTCATCTCAATTTTATTGTTTTTTTATATCAAGGAATGTCCTAATATTATTTGCCTAAATTCATTAGTTTCTTACGTCGACATAAATGCGAAGCATCTTAAATATCTTTGGTGTTCTAGTTTATGACGATTGGACCTTCTTCCTAAGAGTCTCGAGCTCGTCCCACATCTCTTGAGGTAAATCTGATCCGACTTCTTCTTTGAAATATTTTCCAATAGCGTCGGCCTGGGACAAAAATAAATTATATAGTTTACAGTTTTGTAGTTATATAACAAAAGATATGTTCTTGAGTTATGATGTGACATTCAATAACTATTATAACGTGCAACAAAATATATGTTTATCAACAAAATAGCATTGTGAATGCAAAAAAAAAAACTAATAAAAAACAGTTATAAAAATATATGTTCTTGAGTTATGGATTACGTGCGGTTTATATGATTGATATTGATTAAAATATAGACATTAAGATTGCAATAATGCGTAATAGTAATCTGTACCTCTTGTAACCAGAAGTCCTTGGGGATACTGAACAGTGTCTTCATGTCAATAGGTTCGAGATTTGTGGTGTTAAGGTCTCCGTCTCTTGGAATATATCCAAGCGGAGTTTCAGTGTAGCATGGTTCATTGTCACAGCGGCGAAGCACCCAGTCCAATACACGAGAATTCTCACCGAAGCCTGGCCAGAGGAATTTACCCTAAAATTAAAAAAATATATATTTTAGTTTTAGTAGAAATAAGCATCATTTTTAAGTATGATATTGTACATGATAAAAATATTTTCAAAATATACCTCATCATTCTTGCGGAACCAGTTAACGTGGAAAATCTTAGGCATTTTGCGTCCGGATTGAGGCATCGATAGCCAGTGCTGCAAGTACTCGCCAAAGTTGTAGCCGAAGAATGGACGCATCGCAAATGGATCATTCATCACAATCTTGCCCTGGAATTTAAAAAAGGTAATTTTTATTTTTCTATTGTTTATTTAGAATTTTCAGACGAAATCTCTTGGATTGCTTCAAACTTAATATCTTCATGTAGTCAGCACCTTTGCCATTCATATGAAATAACTTACACTGTGTTCAGCTGCAGCAGTAGACTCAGATCTCATAGAAGCTCCCATGAAAACGCCATGCTTCCAATCTCTAGCTTCTACCACTAACGGTACGCCAGCTGGTCGCCGTCCGCCGAGCAGAATAGCGGAAATCGGCACTCCCTCAGCGCTTTCCCATTCATTGTCGATTATCGGGCACTGGCCGGCTGGGGTGCAAAATCTGTAAAACAATTACGAATATTTTTTTATACCTATAAAGTTTAAAAGTGTTTTTCATGAAGTATGAAAAGTATGAAGTATGAATAAATTAGTATGTTTTAGTATGCAAATTCTAACGTCCTATTCATCAAAAAACAAACTGAAAATTTTTATATTGGCAACTCTTGCAACATAAACAATGATTTCTTTTTTTAAATATGCGACGAATGTATTTCTACATTCAGCCAACTCACCTGGAGTTGGGATGGGCAGCAGGAGTTTTGCTGTTAGGGGTCCAGGGTTGTCCCTTCCAGTCAGTCAGCTTGGCGGGGGCCTTGCCCATGCCTTCCCACCAGACTCCGCCGTCCTCGGTCTCAGCCACGTTTGTGAACACGGTGTTACGGAATATAGTCGACATAGCGATGGGGTTGGTGGCTGCTGAGGTTCCTGTTAATGTTGAATTGGACCTTAAGTTTTTCGCCTAAGAAAGGTTTTTCTGTAACTTTATCTAAAAAGTAGTTAGCCAACTCTCTGCTTGTAGATTTGAAGCACCGTCATTTAAAGTTGGGGAAGGATAGAAATTTATTGGATTGGGGAAGGGAATGATGGTATTGGGACACTTCTCATTCGGATGAATAACAAGTACCAGCTCGGGAGGTCGGGCGCGCGACTCGGTGCAATACCTGCAACCACTGGCAGTTGATTTACACCTCTGATCTGTCCAGACCAGAGGACCCAAACCCATGGGAATTAGATCTAGCTGTAAACTAGGAAGGGTAATTGGAAATAATCAAGAACGGATTAAGCATTGTGGAATGGAATCCCGAGATTTTCCCTGCGTGCTATGACTTGGGGTCATTCAAAAGGCGTGTTTACAGGTATCTTAAGAGTTGGCAACACACAGCACCTCCTTTGGTCCTTCCACCTCCTGGTGTTACAGATATCCATCACGTGGCTCATCTGCTCGCTTGCCGTAAAACATACATAAAAAAAAAGAACTTACCAGGAGCAACTCCAAAGAAGCCGTTCTCAGGGTTGATGGCCCTCAAGACGCCGTTTTGGTCGAACTTCATCCAGGCGATGTCGTCCCCCACGCACTCCACCTTATAGCCAGGGAGGGTGGGTGTCATCATGGCGAGGTTGGTCTTGCCACACGCGGACGGGAAAGCAGCTGCGATGTAACGCTTGCGGCCTTTTGGGTCTGTTATTCCGACGATCTGGGAATTTAAAATTTGCACTATGTACTAGGGTTTTGAACACTGACGCTGTGTGTCATCATCATCATCATGATAAGGTCCTTCTAGTCTCCACTGCAGGAGTATGACCCGAGCAGATAGAGGATTTGGCCTACTGCTGGAAACTCAAAAATAAAAAGAGGTCAGTTCCATACAAAAATTTTCGGCCGCCCGGTCAATTTGTATGGGAACGTCAAAAAAATGTTGAATTCCTAGCATTGATCCCATAGGAAAAGTTGTTCATATCGACGGGCTGAATCACCCCTTTAAGGGTCCAGAACGTTAAAAATTTCACGTTGTAGTGTAGGTATATTTTTAAAGTACTTAGTTAGGTATATGTGTTGGATCGGTAAAGAAAATTAAAGTATAGGGGTAGCGGGCGAGTCGGGGGGGGCAACGGTCCAGGCGGCCTAATCACTAACTTTTTGTTATTGTCGTTGTGATTGTTACTTCAACATCCATTACGGTTAATAATAATAGTAAATCATACGAAAGACGCAATGTATTTTGAAATGATCACAACGTTGTACTGACACCTAAGTCAAAAGTTCGCGAGAAGACCGACAGGGTCTTGCGCTACGTTTCAATTTGCACCCTTCTCTGCCCTTCTATTGCTGCCGGCCTATTTGCTAACTTAGAGTACAACGTTTTGATAGTCACTTCAAAATACATTACATTTTATGTATCTTAAATAAAAATAGTCAATCATATGAAAGCCGCAATGTATTTTGAAGTGACTATGAAAACGTTGTACATTGAGTTAGCAAATAGGCCGGCTGGTCTAGCTGCCGGACCTTCACAACGGATGAATGGAACCTCGCACAAACGAAACTACATCCGTGCACACGTCAATGTGTGATTTATCTATCAGGGTCGCCACCTCAGAATGAATTCAAGTACCTATACTAACGTACGTATAAGACGCACGTAATATGCGACTGGCTAGCAACTAACCCTGTTTTTCAAAGCTAACCAACACACCCGAGAACAGGAGATAGGTGCGGGGACGCCATATTGCGGGGGACGTTACGGGTTTCCGTTCTGTTAATTCTGTGACAATAGTAAAGGCCCTAGCTGGCTGAAACGTTTTCAATTCTTACTTCCTTATCCTTACTAATATTATAATTGCGAAAGTGAATTTGTTTAGTTGTTAGTTTGTTACGCTTTTACGCCGTAACTATTGAACTGATCATCATGAAATTTTGCATACAAGTTCTTTGGAGTACGGAGAAGGACATAGGATACATTTCACCCCAGAAAATGTTCTATTCCCGAGGGAACGACGTTTACTCGAGTGAAGCTGCGGGCGAAAGCTAGTTTTACTTTAATTTTTTGTCTACCTGGAAGGAGATAAAAAGCTAGCTCTATAGGTACTCAGTACTAACCAACATGTGCTCAGCGAGCCAGCCCTCACGTCTAGCGATGACTGAGCCCAGACGAAGCGCGAAGCACTTCTTGCCGAGCAGACTGTTGCCGCCGTAGCCACTTCCTGTAGACAAAGTAGGTGAAAATTACATGAAATTAAAAATATATTTTTTGTAAAAACAAATAAAAACAACAAAAAAAAAACGAAAATTTAAAATTTGTGTACTGTAATTTTAAAAAAAAATTGCGTCTATTAGGTGACAGCTCAGTTACCAAGTGATACGCTGGACCTCTATTTTTTTTAAATCCATGCGCTGGACACACTAGTGCCCACTGATTTTAAACAGACACTTTTCGTGACATCAAGGACGCTCCAATGCGCCTGAGGTAGGTAATATTGTTCTGTGGCAATCAGTCAGAGATTGATTATGTACTTTTATTTGACAGAAGTACTTTGGACACACCCAACGAGGGTTGGCGTCAGGAAGGCAGCCGACAGTAAAAATTTCACAACCAGGAAATTGGCTTGGATAAAAATAAATAAAATTTGATAAATGGATGGTCAAAGCATGGGTAATAATAATATTAAAAATTAATAATATTAAAATTAGCTCGTATTTTCGCCACACCCGAGCGATCTTGGAGTAGGTAGCAGGGACGTGCACAGACCTTTTAAAACTTATTTTACGGCTCGTAGACAAATCATTGTTTTTCGCTCTTCGACACCAACTAAAGCCGGTACCTTGTTCAGTATAATAATATATAGCGACTGCTGGGTAGTGTGTCTATTTGTATCTCAGTTGTTCCGAGATTTGTATATATGGACTGCACGTCACTGGTAGGTAGAACATTGTCTGAGTCTTTGAAGTGGGAAACTGTAGCAAGATCGGGCAGTGTTATGATTGGGCGCCTCAAAGGGAGGAAATTTCCGCGTGGCAAGTGTACGCCTTGGGAACTGTACGGCTCCGACAATGTTGCGTTCTAGGGTGTTTATGTTCCGGATCGTTAAAATTTTGTTTGCGCGTTTCAGAATCGTTCAGCGCCATCTTGTGATGTAGTCTTGTAGTTATATCAAACAAATACTCAAATACTTATGTAATAAAGATAAGATGCGGTACCATAGAGATAAAATAATCATGATATGTCTGTCTATGGCCGGTACATTTTTGATTACGATCACTGTCATTCATTTGCAAGGTGATAAATCTTATAAATCCTAGAAATATGCGTATGAAAGAGATATGGCCGAGTATCTTGTGCGGTCTGAAGAAACAGTAATGATCTGTTTGTTATCAGGGTCATGCAATCAATACGTATTTTTATTTATAAAAGTCATACATACAACTGTATGATATTCCGACTAGACAGATATGTATCTGTATAACCAGTAACATTATATCGTTAAATATTGTAGATGTGTAGGTATTGAACTAATAATAATAAACTATTGCACCAAGATTGCATACAAAGGATTTAATATTACGAAATAGGATGTACAATGGCGGCCTTATCACAAAAGCAATTTCTTGCTTGAATTAATAGTAATGTTTGGCCTAGGGGTCATCATGCCGGTGGTCGCAGGTTCGATCCCCGGTAAAGTCAACATGGAAAATGATCTTTTCCAGATTTTGTCGTAAATATTTTTTTTTATATTTTAATAGTTTTTCTGCTATTCGGTGTAACAACAAAACCAGTAAATTAATTATAAAAATCGGTTCCTCCGTTCTCAAGTTAATAAGAGTTTGAACAAACCTTACTTTGTTTTATATTTTAGGATTATTGTTCAAAAGCTACAGACTACTAGCGTTTTGGAACCGACCACTGCAGAGAAGAAACGTCGAAAGAAACAGTAAAGAAGGAAGTATAACTCACCAAAACTAACAATCTCGTTCTCAGCAGGCTTGTGTAGGATGATGGTCTTTTGAGGGTCGCAGGACCAGCCGGGGACTCCAGCGGTGCCGACCGCATGCAGGCACTTCACGAAGGTCTCGTCCTTACGGAGCACGTCGAGGACTTTGCTGCCAATCCTGGTCATGACCCTCATAGAGTAGACCACGTAGGGCGAGTCCGTGATTTCTACTCCGATTTTGGATAGAGGAGATCCTACCGGACCCATTGAGAATGGAATCACGTACATGGTGCGACCTGGGAATAAGAAAAGCAGATCATAGATAAACTTTTAGGGGTTCTTGATTTATTATAAATCCTGTAAATCTGCTCAGTGGTCATCATGCAAAGCTGTCACAGCGTAAGGTCCTGAGTTCGATACCCGGCCAGGTCAATATGGAAAATGATCTCTATGATAAGATATGATTTTGTTATAAAATATACTATCGTTGAATGGGTATTCCACAATGTAAGTCTCGAACTTACGTTGGGACTGCTCACTGTGTGATTAGTCAGTATATATTTTACCACAAAAATTAAACCTAGTTAGTTTACGACAGTAGTTTTGTAGGACAATTTTACGTGGAAATTGTCCTACATACGTAAACTAACGCGTAAATTTTACTCTATCGCTTGTTCCGCGTTCTCGATTGCACACGGAACGTAATGCTTTTTCGTGCGAGCAGTCAGTGTTCTTCGATTTAAAAGACGTCATCACGTCAAAAAATCTAACCTTTCATGCATCCAGGGAACCTATCAGCCACGGCCTTCTCGTAGTCACTGGGAGCGATGTAGTTCCCCAGCGCGGACTTCTGGCCAGCCCTGGCGATGGGCACGATGTCACGCTCCTTCCCCGAACAGATGAAGGTTCGGGACTCCACGCGGGCCACGTCCGCTGGGTCTGTGCGGGCCAACCAGCTGGAAGGAAGAATTTGTTAGGGATATTTTCTAATGATCCTGAAAATTATTAGAAAGTAATAGGTTCAATTGGTATGGCCATGTTTGGATGAGGGACGGAAATTATGTAACGAAAAGAGCTTTGGGAATGAAAAATAAAGGTCGTAGAATTAGGGGAAATCCAAAGAAAAGGTGGATGGAGTGCGTGCATTTTCTTTATGACCAGCGATAGATTGAAGTAAAAGAAACTGACAAGCTGTTCCAACCCCACATAATAATGGGAAAAGGTAAAGAAGAAGAATTTGTAATCTAGCCATGATAAGGGAAGGCTATTTATTGTACCGTTTTCTTTTACTCGGGTTCTAAAAAGATGTTAATAACCGGTAAGTTAAAGGAATTATTGCATTTTAACAAACTCCGAAATAGCACTTTGTTCAAAATAGGTACCATAGTTTTTTCTATACACATAGCACTCTTAAAAATCAATCTAGCTAGTCCTGGATATGTTTCAAATACTTACTACAAGACGTTTGGATATTCAACTTCTAATCTTTGCACAAGCATTGTACATTTTCTTTATTTTTTTCTAGTGTTAAAAATCAGAATTCCATAATTGGTAATGTTTTACTTTATTACAATTATATTATTTACGTACTCATAACTTCAGATGTCATACCCGCATCACCAAAACACGCATTACCTCTGCGGTTGATACTACGCAAAAATGTTAAATTAGGCAACAGGTAAATAAATAGTTGAATACATACTCAAATGTCCATTAGCGCGTGTTTTAAAAGAGCTGGACATTGAAACCAATCGAATATAAACGAGTAGTAGTGACATTAATGCATTTGACCAGACTGATAATATTATGCAATATTAATTCATCAAATTGCGTAATAGTTAGTTAAATTACCGAACCAAAACGATAAATTACCATTTGATTATGATGATTATTAAATATCGTATAATTAATACGTAGTGTTAGATACTCTTGAGAACAACAAAGATTGTTTACAAACAAAACTTGATATTGGTCCAGGAAGTTCAATCGAGAACTCTTGTAGAACCAGATTCTAGATAAATAGATGATGATAATGATAATGACATGACAAATGTGCTAACTGCTAACATAATAAAGGTTAGGAAAAGACCATCGGTGAATCTTTAGAGAATATGCAATTTCATTAATTTTCGTTAGTTTTGCTAGTTCTTTAAAAAAGAACAATTTGTTAAAAAATACATTTACAAACAAAAAGCCCTTTCAGATAGGAAAGTTTAGTCATATTGCTGAAATGCCTTGATATTCGTGACGTCACGAGCAAGCTCTTTCTACGGGTGGCGTGAGCATTTTATTTGGAAGCTATATTCAATATTTTGTGTGGTGTAATGGCTTCATACTAAAAGTTGCTTTAAATTTAGTGGATTTTCTTTTGGTAAAATTGTATTGTAAGATTTTAATTTGATGTTTAGTATTATAATCTCATCATCAGTCCAATACAGTATTTGCAGAAAGTAAAACGCGCTAATTACATGTTAAATACACAAACAAAACGTTTGCTCAAGAAGAGCTCTATCTATCCCTTTAGCTAGGTACTTTTACTAATGAAATTCAGTTTAAAGTTCTTTATTGATAGCGTTCTGATTCTTCTGCGTCCTAAATGCGTTAGAGGTCAGACTTGACATACAGGTGGACGTGTTTTGTTTGACGTAAAATACAACCAAGATGCCTCCTGTGAGGCCTTTGTCATTAATTCCCACCTTTATTCTGCTACACACCCTATAAGGACTTTTTGTTATCTTACCAGTTTTCATACTGAGGCAGTTGACGCAGCGTTCCTTGCTGCTGCATCAGCTGAAGCAGTGCCTCAGCCTCGGCGTCAGAGCCGTCGCACACATGGATGTGCTCCGGCTGGCATAGCGCCGCGCTGCGTTCCACGAACGCACGGACCTGAAATAGTGTTTTGTATTACCATCTGATAATATCTATTTTTGTTCCTTTACAGAGCACCAAATCATACATACGGTTAAAACCAAGGGCACCTGACAAAAACTGGTTTTACAGGTGTACATGGGATTTTTTATGTCAGGTTGCCATTTGACAATTTAATGCCAATTCTCTTGGTTGTTTTAAAATTTATTCGGAGAGCGAAGTAGTTGGTAGCAAGTCATAGTTCACTTTGCTGCCCGAGCAACAAGGAAGGCTAAAAGATAAAGGACCCAAACTTGATCCTTGGGGAACGCTAGAATGAATTTGATTTAAGTTCATTTTGTTATATGATATGAGTGATGATTTTCTCAGACGTAAAAACCTGCCTGTTCTCTTTATCCATTGGTTATTACTAGTATTTCTTCATACTTTAAGCAGATTATTTTCGTAACGATGACTTAAGTTAAATTCGGTCTCTCCAGGTTCTGAATTACAAGGTCGAACGTAAGGCTTTAATTGTGTACAAAACTACCAAACATTTTAGACTAGTCTCATTTCAGCCAATTTTCCGCATTTGAAATGCGGGAAAATGCCTAAAATTCGCAAATTTGAAATTTGAAAAAAAAGTATGATACAAAGCAATATATCTTAGTTCATAACATTGTTATGCAACATTTAAAAAATCGGCCTGAAGTTTCTGCGAGCACTGATCAGAGCTCCTGAACTTGAAAGATTGCAGACGAACATACCTTAGGTGTAATGGCAGCAAGCTGAGCTGGCTTGGCGGCCCCTCTGATGGCCGTCTGGTGCGCCGCGCGGCTGCAGCCCAAAGCCAACTGCGCGCATCTGCAGACAATGTTATTGTTAGTAAATCTTTACTTTTAAATAACGTCATTTTCCTTATCTATGAAACTGTGATGATGTTATTCTGGCCGGTTTCGGCCTCGGCGACTTTTTCGTCATGTGTTTGAGTTATTACTATATTTCTCTGTAGTGACTTGCAAAGCCCAGTTTGTTGGTAACGTACATACATGCATATTATCACGTCTTTTTCCCTTGCGGGGAAGACAGAGCCTAGGTCTTTAAGATCTAAAAGCCACGTAGGTAACGTGCAAGAGCATAATACGTACGTCAGACTCCATTCGTGTAATTGTAGTGATAGTCTGTGGGTGGTCTAGTTTGTGCCGTTTCCTGTCCTCTTCCGTAACTCGGTTGGCTTCAAACTCAAGAGAACTATGTAATTCTCTCTCAATCGTCGAATCACAAAATAAGATAAATTTGGATAAAAGAAATCTGACTGCAACAAAGTATAAAAAACTGCAAAGACCTTTAAGAGAATAATTGTCCTTCGACAAAGTGGATAGTAAAGGCGAATCAAAGGAACGAGTTTAGTAGTACCTAAAGTACTATTATTCAGCTCGACATTTCAAGATATGTAAGTAAATACTTACTTATGTTTTTTTATTTAAGTACCTATTTATTTCAATGTTGTCAACAATACCTTTTACGACTGTATATTCATGCATAATGCTTTAAGTGGAACTAAAGCGAAACGTGACAATACTGTTTTACGTCAGTAAATAACACTTTATGAAGTATAAACTTAGTTTCGGTTAAATTCCACGTGATCTAGTTAACAATGTAATGTAATAGTTTTTACCTTTTGTATTTACCCGACTAGGTAAATCAAACACTATGTTGATGACTAATATTATAAAGAGGAAAGATTTGATCTTTTGTTTGTTTGCATGGAATAGGATCTGAAACTACTGGACCGATTTGAAAAAATCTTTCACCATTTGAATCCTACATTATCCCTGATGAACATAGGCTATAGAATTAAATACCTATATCTACCCGTGCCAAGACGGGGCGGGTCGCTAGTATCTAAAAAAAGTGGCTAGGTATGCGTATTTAAAGTGGTACGTTATTCCTTGGATCGGGAAATAATATTGGCTATCTCGCCAGCCTGTGACACGAGTCAAGATGGAAAATGATCTTTTTCAAATTGACCTGGGTCTTGGATGCTTACCTATCTATATAAGTATCTATTACAAAATATAGTATTGTTGAGTTAGTATCCTACGACACAACTTCACAACTTAATGTGGGGCTAGCTGAATGTGTGTGATATGTCCTTATACATTACGGGATAAAATGTAGCAAAGTCATCCTCCGGCCACCCAAGTATATTCGTATATTGCAGCAGTGTTTCTAGACACTATAGTAAGTGGTAGTGATCACTAACACACACTTAAAGTAGAAGACCCTCTGTTGAAAATGACGGATTTCCTTCGATTCTTTTCCAACTGAAGGACAAACGAAAAAACCCTTTAAAATTACTTATAAGTATAAAATAAACAGAAACAAAAAATAAAAATACTACACGAAAATATACCACAGGTCGGCCACATTATTTTGAAATGTTTCAACACAAACACTGCTAAACCCTAACTCACAAAGAACACTGACTCAGTCCGACAATTTCAGCTCTTGAACATTTTAACAAAACTATTTTAATTGCAAGAAATCAGGGCCATTCCAATATTTTTTATACAACTCATTATAGCAAAATAAGTTTTTATTCACGACACAAATGGAGTTTTAAATTAAAATTAAAATTTGTGATTTAAAAAACTATTGATAGATAAGTGGGACATTTTTAGAAACCAAAGGCCGTTATTAAAAATATACTACACACTACACCGGGTGATTTTGAACCCCTGAACTATATTAAAATCCTGGAATCAGAATCCCTAATGGAATACAAAATTGCAATAAAAAATTTGCCGGCGTTTCTAAAACTTTATGTACCAAATGTCAATATTTAGTAAAACGATATCATATATTTATTAAAATAGAGTGACGCAGCACAAAGGGTTTAGACGAGGTTTAGAAAGGACAAAAAAAATTTATATCCCTACCAATATATTAATGCGAAAGTGAGTTTGTTTGTTTATTTGTTTGTTACGCTTTCACGTCGTAACTACTGAACCGATCATCAGGAAATTTTGCATACAAGTTCTCTGGAGTACGGAGAAGGACATAGGCTACCTTTTGTCCCGGGAAAAAGTACTATTCCCGAGGGATCGACATTGATGCGGGCAGAGCCGCGGGCGAAAGCTAGTAAAATTATAAATAAAATAATAAGTCACCCAAAAATCAGTAATAATTATATGAGTAAGTAATGCTAACGATACAGTTACGGGCACGGGACTAATATGCAAGCTTGACTAATATTACTTAGTAGAGGAAACATTTGTAATAGCTAAACTTAAAAACTATTAAACCTATTTTTTTTTAATTCTACTATAAATAAAATGCTACAGCGCCATTAAAGCATAATCATATTGTATTAAAAATAGTTTAGGAATCCGTCGAAAATCTAAAAATGCCTATAAACGTCATTATCGGGCAATCGCTGCGAAAACTTGTCTCTATCATCTAAGCATGTTGCTGCTGAGGAGATCGATGTTCTAATAGTTGGCGTAAGCATTTTAAGCGCTTACGCATGTCCCCACTGGGATGGGTGACCAAAATTTCTCGAACTCCTCCGCGCTTCGGAAGGCACGTTTAGCCGTTGGTCCCGGTCTAATGATGACATTATTAGATGGCCTGTCAGATGCCTTTAGGCAGCTTGAAAGATCTGACACCAGTGTTGGCCACTTACACACACAAAAAGCAAGTAAGCTAGCGTGTTCCTGGTTACATCCTCTGAGATGCCTCTGTACGGGGACTTGGGGACGGGAGCAGCCCGGGGGCCAGGATAGACTTTGTAATCGTGTGGGTAACACGCACGGTCAATCGACCATGCACACCCTGGTGTCAGATTTCTTCGGAACCGCCTCTCGGCCTTTGACGTGGTTCCTTTAACGACTACCAGTCGGTATCCGGGACTAACGGCTTAACGTGCCTTCCGAAGCACGGAATCGTCTTTATTATCAGACAATCAGGTGATTTAAGCCTCCAACGTCCTAACTCCTAACCAAACTGGAAACAACTAAACAAAGTAAAACCGAAACTAAGCGAAGCTAGTACCTAGATAATAGTTATAAAACTGGAACTTACTGAGCGGTCTTCCTCACGTAGTCTTCGGGGATGGTTTTGAAGTGCAGCATTTTGATGAATTTAAATTAATTGTAAGTTAAAAATATTAAAAAGTTAAAAATAATTACAAAAATACTAATACTTTCTGATTTAAAAAAATATTCAAAAGGCTAAAGTTGGTCTAAATCTTGTCGTAATTACTGAAGCTGAACAAAAATATTAACCATCTATAATAACCTATTATGTTTAATCTATCACCCATTTATTAATTAAGTGGTTATGGATTCAATTTCAAACTTCGAATGTGGTACGAAATGCGCGCGCGCAATATATAACATGGGAGTGTTCGAAAGCTGGCTCCTGATTGGTCGAGCGCGCGGGTGTGTCGCTACGTAGAAAAATCGTAATAATCTAACCGGTTACATCGACTTTTATCTTGTTTTCGTATTTGACCTTTGTCATGCATGACGCTGTGTAAACAAAAACAATATACAACCATAGAGAAATAGAGGGGCCGGTTTCATCAGAAAACGACAGTTCTCAAGGTGCTCTTTCGTCATAACAAAATCAAATGCCTATCTCTGAAGGGTCAGTCAGCGCTGTTGCATACAAAATTCTATGCATTTATGCAATACATACTCCTTCAGTAATGACCGATAAGACTTATTTGTCGCTCGATATCATCATCATTATATCAGCCGCAAGAAGTCCACTGCTGGACATAGGCCTCCCCCAATGATTTCCAAAATGACCGGTTGGAAGCGGCCTGCATCCAGCGTTTCCCTGCGACCTTGGTCAGGTCGTCCGACCACCTGGTAGGTGGGTGTCCGTCGCTTCGCTTGCCGGTTCGTGGTCGCCATTCGAGAACCTTTTTGCCTCATCGGCCATCGGTTCTACGCGCTATGTGCCCCGCCCACTGCCACTTCAAAGAGCTAATCCGCTGAGCTATGTCGGTAACTTTCGTTCTTCTACGGATCTCCTCATTTCTGATTCGGTCTCGCAGAGAAACACCGAGCATAGCCCTCTCCATTGCTCTTTGAGCGACCTTGAGCCTTCTTATGAGACCCATAGTAAGGGACCACGTTTCGCTCGATATGTCTTGTCGTAATGGTCAGGGGTGTCATCCTCAACTCAGGCAGTTGGTTGCAGGTATGACGTATGTGTATCGTCGGGTACGCTCGCCCTTTGCTACTTGCTTTCCCCCATTCGTCCGAGTGAGTAGTATCCCAATACCCTCAATCCCTTCCCAGCTTCAACAAAATTCCTATCCTTCTCCAGCTTAAAAATGGGCAGCGGCGACGGAAGCACAAGAAGCCAAAGAAACTGCGCTCGCCAACCCGTCTGCCTAGCGTGGTGAGGATGGCAATATTCTCCCATCGTCATCAGGTATTTTTAGTCTCCACTGCAGGAGCATGACCATCTCTGTACTACCAGAGCCATATTTGGCCAGAGCAGACAGAGGATTTGGCGTACACTCGCCTCGCTGGCCAGACGGGTTGGAGAGGTCTTATTGATGTTTATGTGCTTTGTTTAGCTTGTATTTCCTAAGTCGCCTCTTACGACCTCTATGGGAAGACTAGGAGTGGTCCTATTCTACTCTGGCGGAAACCACACGGCTTAATATCCTCCCATGGAACATAAAAGCATCCTGGGCTTTAGTGATGATAATGATGATCACTTGTTGTAGGAACTTATTCTAGAAAGGAATTTTAGATTTTTGTAATTTTATTTCGGTACTAGCTTTCGCCCGCGGCTCCGCCCGCGTCAATGTCGATCCCTCGGGAATCTTACTTTTTCCCGGGATAAAAGTTAGCCTATGTCCTTCTCCGTACTCCAGAGAACTTGCATGCAAAATTTCATGATGATCGGTTCAGTAGTTACGGCGTGAAAGCGTAACAAACAAACAAATAGACAAACAAACTCACTTTCGCATTTATAATATTAGTAAGGATAAGGATGCGTCTTTTCTAGTATAGGTATTATGACAGAGTTATTTTTATGTTCCCAGCCGGATGAGGACTTGAACTTGTAACCTTTTCGACTAAGATTTCAAGTATTACCAAAAAAATAAATAAAACAAATTGGTTAAAATGTGTGGAATTTTTGGACATCATTCAAGTTACACGGACCCTCCGAGCGAAAGCTAGTAATTTATCATTTGTGTAATAAGTACGTAACATCATAGCAAACATCCAAAAAAAATATGGATCGGAGTTTTTATGTGACACGGGAATAAACAGACAAACAATTTGTGCGGATAACTACTTTTGCTTCTAATATCAATAGCATAGTACATTTACATATTATCATGTCTTTTTACCTTGCGGGGTAGACAGAGCCTAGGTCTATAAGACCTTATGGCCACATTTAGCATGTTGGAGGTCGTGTAGATCAAATATATCAAAAGCGATTTGTATTCCCTTTCTATAAATGTTCTGATTGATGTCAGTACACGACAATGTGTTTATTTTCAGTTCAGCAATCAACAAAAAAACTTCAAGGTCGAGTTTGATAATGAGATTTTATTTTCAGAACGACAAACATGTTACCGTGAAATGTTGTTGTATTTTTAACTCTTGTAATAGTGCCGTTAGAGAATATAAAAAAACCGGCCAAGTGCGAGTCGGACTCGCGCACAAAGGGTTCCGTACCGTTGTCTATAAAAACGGCAAAAAAATCATGTCTGTTGTATGTGTTGATTTTCATCCCTTTAATTTATATATTATTTTTATATAATTATTTATTTTAAAAGTGAATATATAACTAAATATTCTGTGAATATTTCAAGCGTTACCTGTTGCCGTTATCAATATCGAGTAAAAACGAGCAAAAAAAATCACGTTTGTAGTATGGAAGCCCCCTTAAATATTTATTTTAGTCTATTTTTTAGTGTTTGTTGTTATAGCGGCAACAGAAATACATCATCTGTGAACATTTCTATCACGGTTAGATAGATAGATAGATAGAAACCCTTTATAGCACATCAAAGGAGAAATAAAATGAATACATGTCTCATCCTATAATCTAGAAAATGCGCAAAAGGCGGCCTTAACGCAGAGCAAATTCTTACAGGCAACCTTATATATGAAAAATCACTCTAGAATACACGGTTCATGAGATCCAGCCTGATAGATAGACGGACAGCGAAGCGAAATAAATAGGGTCCCGTTTTTACCCTTTGGGTACGGAACCCTAAAAGAAACAACATCCAATGCGACTTTCCAGATACATACGCTTAGTTTAAATATTCAGTCACTCAATGTGATTACCAATAACTTCACTTTCTATTATTTTATTATTTCTTCTTTTTACAAGCTTTTATTGAGTTTCTCCTGTCCCGGTGTTTGTTTGTAATCAATAGCCAAATATTATATTCATCGTAAGATATTTTAAATATCATTTGGTGAACGTTAACTTAAATAACACATTATTATTTACAACATTATTATTGTTGACATCAATAACTCACTTACAGCTAAGTTTACGCCGCTTCCAATGCGGAGTGCAGAAGAAGCGGCAACAAATTGCACAGCGCATTTTCTGAAAAATGAAATGACAGTCAAATCTTGCAAGTTACATTTTACAGCTAGTATTTATAAATATGAACACGAAAAACAATACAGTTCTTTTTTGACAGTTGTGTAAAATGATGATGCAACCAAATCACACTCAGATATAAGAGAGAGAAGTTTCAATGGTCGTACCCCTCTCCTTAAAAGAAGGATAACGCCACCTGCAGCAGTTATTGCATCATGCAGTTTATTGGTAGTTAACACTTCACTGTACGTGCCGCGTGTTATAAATTTATTAGGTATGAAAGGTACAATGTGACGAATTAACTTTCAATGTATGTAGTTTCAAAAACGTGACGAATATACTTTGTGGCAATACAACAACACACTGTATCAGCATCAGGTCTTTTTTTAGTATCCACTACAGGAGCACGACCCTCTCTGTACTAATAGCGCCATACTTGGCCAGAGTAGTCAGAGGACTTGACCTACACTCTCCGCGCTGGCCAGACGGGTTGGAGAGGTTTCACAGATGTTTATAAGCTTTGTTTAGCTTGTATTTCCTAAGTCGCCTTCTACGATATCCACGGGAAGACTTAGAGTGGTCCTATTCTACTCTGCCGGAAACCACACGGCTTATGTTACCCACTGTATGGTAGTTTGTTTTTCGTGTGTAAGTGGCCAACACTGGTGTCAGATTTTTAAATTTGCTTTTAGGGTATAGGTAGCTAATAGGGATTTTAAGGGGTTTTGGAAAGAGACAAAAAAGTTAAATTCTACTTCGAGTGTTCCGGTGAGCATTGACGGTGTCAGCGAGCCCAAAGAAATAGCAGATATGTTTAAGTCGCTTTTTCAGATACAGTCTGACACACCTTTGTCATCTCCAACTAGTATGGTTAAGGGGGCCGACGTGTCCGGTGTGCCTGATCGTATTACAGCTAAAGATGTCGAAAATGTTATTAACAAAATGACCAGAGGGAAGTCACCAGGACACGACGGCCTCAGTATTGAACACTTTCAACATGCTGGTAGTCACTTGGCCAGACTCTTGGGGCTGTTATTTACTTTTTGTATTAGACACGGCTATTTACCCATTCAGCTGATGAAAACGGTAATCGTGCCAATAATCAAGAATAAAACCGGAGATGTGTCTGACAAGACAAATTACAGGCCAATCTCTCTGGCGACCATCACGGCCAAGGTGCTTGACGGTCTGCTTCAGAGACAACTAGATAGCTTTGTAAAACTGCATGATGCGCAGTTCGGTTTCAGACCGGGATTATCGACCGAATGCGCTATTTTGTCACTGAAGCATACCGTTGGGTATTACACGCAAAGAAACACCCCTGTATATGGCGCTTTTCTCGATTACTCGAAGGCATTTGACCTGGTTGGTTATGACACACTATGGCACAAACTACGCGAAGCTGGCGCACCAGCTGAGCTGATACGTATTTTTAAATATTGGTACAGTCATCAAACTAACAAGGTAAGGTGGCTCGGGACTTTATCTGAGGAGTATAGGTTGAACTGCGGGTTAAGGCAAGGAGGTCTGACCTCACCCACGCTTTTCAATCTATATATAAACGGATTGATTGAGGAGCTTGGCAGAACCAATGTCGGATGCTCCATCGACGGCAAAATGATAAACTGCATTTGCTACGCAGATGATATGGTTCTGCTTAGCCCCTCAATTAGAGCCTTAAGACAGCTGATAACTGTATGTGAAAAATACGCTGTGGCACATGGCCTGAGATATAACGTGCAAAAGAGTGAGATGTTGGTTTTTACAGTGGGGAATAAAAAGCTAATAGACATTCCGCCTGTCAAGCTAAACGGGGAGCCACTCAAAAGAGTCCATAGCTTTAAATATCTCGGCCATGTGGTAACAGAAAACTTAAAAGATGATGAGGACATGGAGAGGGAAAGGAGAGCGTTGGCAGTCCGTTGCAATATGTTGGCCCGCAAATTTGCTAAGTGCAGTACTGAGGTAAAAATAACCCTTTTTAAGGCTTTTTGCCAAAGTCTGTACACGTGCGGTTTGTGGGTCAATTATACGCGAAGGGCTTTCAACGCTCTCCGAGTACAATATAATAATGCTTTCAGGGTATTGTTGGGGCTTCCTCGATTTTGCAGTGCGTCTGCCATGTTCGCGGACGCACATACAACCGATTTCTTTGCTGTATTGCGTGGGCGGGTCGCGTCGTTTATGCGCAGAGTCCGGGAGAGCACCAACAGTATCCTGATGGTCATAAGGGAGAAGCCAGACTGTCGCATAAGGAGGCACTGGGTGCTAACCCATGTGGCGGTGCCAAGAGGCCCCAGTGGGCAGGGTGGCTATTACCAAAATTAAATGTTTAATACATAATGATACTAACATAGTTTATAAGTTTTTCTTGTACTTACAAAGATATGGATGTTTATCTGAAATAAATGTATTTTATTTTATTTTTTATTTTTTATTTTAAGATATCTAACAAAGCTTAACGACTGCCGTCAATGATGACAACTGAGGACGAACGGATAAGCTCGAGATATTTGTATGCCACTTGCGGTAACCCATCCCAGTGAGGACGGCCCCCGGGTTTGCTAACATGACTTTACAAATTTTCATAGAGAAGAAATAAAAGAATTATAGTATATTTTTAAGTGTTATATTTTGCATTCACAATGCTATTTTGATATAGGTACTCTTATTAAATTAAGAAATAAAATATGGAAACAATTAAGAAATAAATAGGGATTTGAACCTGCGAATTTAAGCCTATGTACAACTTAAGGTTGCAGGTTCAAATCCCGCTTGAGAATTTTTCACCAAATTTTATTTCTTAATTTAATAAGAGGGTATGTATATTTTTATAATTTAATAATAGGGGTCTCAGAACATAGAAGACTTTGTTCTGAGACTCCTAGCAATCCTATCTGGGCCCATAACCCCAAAACAAGAACAGTACCACTTGCCTGTCATTGCGTCATGCATGAAGTTTATCAGCACGGGCGTCTGGAAGAATGTCCACGTGACGGAAACAATAGGAAAAGTTTCACACAGATTGTTAAATATAAACAAAGTACTTGATTGCTTTCCTACTACTACCGGCTGTTGCTTTCCTACTACTAGAGTTATACGTTGTCTTTATATGTGTTTATTTTGCATTCACAATGCTATTTTTTTTATATACTCTATATTAAGAAACAAAATATGGTGAAAAAGAGTTCCGCCGGCCGGCCAGTTTGTATGGGAATGTCGATGTTTTTTGAGTTCCCAGCATTGTTCCCATAGGAAAAGTTGTTTCTTTTGATGGTCTGAGTCACCCTTTCAAGACTCTTAATCATCATCATCCTCCTTACCTTATCCTATTATCTGGGGTCGGCGCAGTATGTCTTTTTCTTCCACAACTCCCTGTTTCCCGTCATGCCTATATCCACTCCCACCGCCCTCATATCCTGCCTTACGCATTCCATCCATTCCTTTTTTGGTCTTCCCCTTTCCCGGTATCCACTAACCTCCATCTCTAGCGCTTTTCTTATAATATGATTACCTTCTCGCCTCATTACATGACCATACCAACCTAATCTACCACAATCATGTATATAAACAATTTAACGTGTGAAACGAAAGTTTATATATTAACAATTACCAACTATTATTTGACATAGATGCGACTGAATGAGATCAGGCCTGCCAAATCCATACCAGTTTCCGCCAATTAGATCACAAAAGCATAACTTGAGCGATAATGTCCAATTACCAGTGATTGGCAGTGACATGATTAGCAGTTCAAGTCCGCAGTCCAACAACTGTTTCCTAATAAGATATGAGAAATCGCTTGACCCACATATGCACCCGGAGTACAAAGTGCTGATCTGGTCGTTGGAGGTGTGTACTGTGTCAAGATTCAAGATTCAAAGATTTATTCAGAAAATAGGCCTTTTCAGGCACTTTTTCAAATCAATTCACATTTTAAATAATACCTATTATATTATATTCAAATTATTAATTATTGTTCAAAAGCTACAAACAACTAACGTAAATCTAAGTATATAACGTAAATGTTATAGCAATATTTGATAGTCTTCGATTTCATAATATTTTGTCATTAAAGAATTTCTTCTTTCATGACAAAATATTATGTAATAGAAAGAAAGAAAAATTATCAATATTCATGCTGGTCTGGGAGAAAAGAAAGAACGTAGAAAGTATTAGCTGCTTCTCTTCCCGCGCAATTCTTAAAATCCGATCGAGGGAATGGGCGAAAATTTGAGCAATAGTAGGTACTAGTAGGCGACCCCGCATTATTTTGATTCCTTTTTTTCTACCTAATGCCCACCAACGTTGATAGAATTTCATCTCGATTTCTGACGGTTACAGCCTGTACTTGAATTTTACGCGGTCCCGTAGGAAAAGGTAGCCGGATATAGGATAGGGTGATATTAATAATAAATTCTTTACTGTCTTAAGAATTACAATTTTAGGACCAAAGGTCGGGCCTTCCTTTCAAGTTATATAAACCTGTACTAGAAAGAACCGCCCTTAAATAACTCATCATCATTTCGAGTAGGTGACACGGTCAATCGACCATGCACACCCTGGTGTCAGAGTTCTTCGGAACCGCCTCTCGACCTCTGACGTAGTTCCTTTAACGACTATCAGATCGCAGCCGGGACCAACGGCTTAACGTGCCTTCCGAAGCACGGAATCATCTTTATTATTAGACAATCAAGTGAATAAAGTCTGCAATGTCCTAACCAAACGGGAATGCTTCCCGTGGGAATCGACCCCACGACCTCCGGGTCTACAGGCAAACGCCTTAACCACTGGACCACTGAATCAGTTTGTAGCACTTAAATCCTAACTTCCTAACTAATATTATAAATGCAAAAGTGAGTTTGTTTGTTTGTTTATTTGTTACGCTTTCATGTTGTAACTACTTAACCAATCATCAAGAAATTTCGCATACACGTTATCTGGTGTACGGAGAAGGACATAGGGTTTTAACCCAGATACTCCTACGGGGCGTTATAACGACCACAAAAAACTACCCACAAATATTTTTATTTTTATCCTAAAAATGTGCACGGTAGTTATTTTTTCTTATCTTGTTTGATTCATTACGAATGGAACTTCGATTTCGTGCAGTAATTGTGACTTTTTTGTTTGCTTATTGAATCTTTATTCGAATTTGAAAGTTACAAAGTGTTTTTGTCGGATAATGTCGTCAAAAAGGTATGTATTATATTATATTATCAAGTACAAAAAATATCTGTTTGACATAAATCTTGTAAGTGCATAGTATTATCAATTATTTAATGCAATGTCCGTTACTAATATCGTACAATTATAGGTTCTTTCATATCTAAATATTTCATGGGTGTTAGAACGCCCCGTAGGACAATGGACGTCTATAATAGTTTACTATTGGTTTTCAGATTGCAGCACAGAAATTTTTTAAAGTTGAATGAAATAATAGATGAATTGGAGGCGGCTGATGACGATGTTCCTTTCCCGAAGGCAGTTGCAATTTTACCACCAGAAAATGCAAACGCCGAGGTGACTGATGAGGATTTTGGTGATGAAGATTATGTAAACATACAAAATTTACCAGGTTGGTGGAATTATATCTCACTAATCTTCTCAGAATTTTGTCGCAACTGTCAAACACATCATAAGTATAGTTAATACTAAAAATCGTTATCTTTGCTTTTACAGGGACTCAACTGAGAGCGGAAGCCGAAGTTATTTACGCCGATTTATCGTCTGACGATGAAGACGACATTCCCCTATCTCGTATCACCAAAAGAAGACGCACTGTAGAATCCCCTACACAAAGCCCTGTTGATTATCTGAAAGATGTGCTTCCCTGCCCTTCTGCCATACCAAGTACATCGTCGTCAAAGCCCTGTTCTCCCATACTAAGTACATCGTCGTCAAGTGGAAGTATACTAGTTGCCCCTACTGTCTCGAAAAACCAAACTTATAAGTGGCGTAATCATCATAATCCTAATAGTTATCCAGAGTGGAAAGATGTTCAGGTCCCCAATAATAAACAGCCACCGATATATTATTTTAATTCTATGTTTGAAAATCAGCTCAGGTGCACTCTTTGCAAAAAGAAAACCAATTTCTTTTGTATAAAGTGTAATGTTCATTTGCATCCTAAATCTTGTTTCATTTCATACAAACTGACAAATTACTATGTCATACCTGGAGCCTACATTTTCCTACACTCAATATGAATTAGTACTTTTGTGTGTAATAGTTTATAAAAATACTTACAAATAATAATTTGTAACTAATATGGTTAAATTATGTCGACATGTATATATATATATATATACATGTGGACATAGTTTAACCATATCAGTTACAATTATAATATATAATATTATAATATATAACTACAAAAATATAATCTTTTGTTTCGATTTCCCCCCGTACATACTCGTATAAGCGATAGCAGGGCATTCTCCTACCGGGCGTTATAACACCCATAGTTTTCCGACTTTTCCAGAAGATTAGGATTTTTTTCAGTATTTTTCCGAGACAGTTGGTGACATAAATATCAACATATCAAAAAATTACGATAATCTAAAATAAAAAATAGTTTCAGGAGTATCTGGGTTAAGGGTTAAGGGTTTTAAGGACATTTTATCCCGGGAAAAAGTACTGTTCCCGAGGGAACGACATAGACGCGGGCGAAAGCCAGTAGGAAACAATTTCTGAAAAATAGTACTCACAATATGATGGTACATTTCATGATAATATATTGCAATTGGAGACAATGGCCGTTCGATCATGCTGTGCAAACAACATTGTTTATTTGTGTCGTCACTTGCGCCGCTTTGACAGGGAAGTGACGAGTGGTCAACTGATCGACGCACGCGCAGACGGCTAAAATGATATTATTTTCGTCAGTGTAGCAATGTAGGCCATGCCCAAACGTACAAAGAGCCAAGTTAAGTATGAAACTGGAAAGGTAAGGTGGAAATGGGAATCGAAATAGAGACGGGTTGATATCCGTCGGCTTTTTGACACGAAACTTTTAGTACCTACTATTACTTATTCTGTGACGAAACCCCATACGAACACGAAAACCTTGCTTTTAACACGAAAGACGAGCTTTAAACACATCTTTATTAAATTTAACGGGACATAGCACGAACCTTTTATAAATTTATTTCCGCTGACGTTTCTATGGAGTTACATCCATTGTGGTCGCACAGCGAGACTCTTTCAAGTTAATAATTAAGTATATCTCTTTTAATTTTAGTAGATTCTGATGCCAAAAAACTTGCCTCTGTCAATTTACTCATTTGTCAATAAGCTTTTCTGATGTTTATCGCCTAAACTTTGGTTCCTAAATACTGAGTGGTTATTTGTTACGAATCATCTCAATATCTTTGTTGCTATTTATATTTATAATTGTGTTTATAATCATACAAGAGGTCTGGAATCTGCGACAAGTCTTTGTTTCTTTGTGTGACTGACTTGACCGGTCACCAAGGCCGCTCCCCGCTTGTGAACGGGTTCGAGTCTTTGTCCGATCAGGAAGTTGGCATTAACAGAATTATTAAGCACTAATTAAATATTGCCAAAACGTATGCAAAAATTACCACGGTTATATGAAACTGTTGAAATATCCGGGTGTATAAGATATGAAAACATTTTCGTACGCCTAACGGTACAATACATACATACATAAATATTACTAGCTTTCGCCCACGCCTTCGTCCGCGTCAATGTCGATCCCTCGGGAATAGTATTTTTTCCCGGGATAAAAGGTAGCCTATGTCCTTCTCCGTACTCCAAAAAACTTGTATGCAAAATTTCATCATGATTGGTTCAGTAGTTACGGCGTAAAAGAGTAACAAACAAACAAACAAACAAACAACCAAACAAACAAACTCACTTTCGCATTTATAATATTAGTTAGGATTACGTGTTTTTCTCACTACGGAGTCGATACAGCCTGACAAAGGGTACGTTTAACGCGTTGGTGGGAAAACGGAATAAAAAAAAGGGTTGCACTCCGGCAGTGTTACCGGCAGAAGTGAAAACTCCGCGCGGTAGAAAGATCCCCCTCGGGTCACGTGTCCGTCCTACGAAATTTTTGATCAGGTCACGTGTCCTGACGCCAGTTTTAAATTTTATACCCATCCCAAAAAATGCAATACATAGTGATGGCCAATAGGCGATGCTGCTAGCAACCCATCACTATTTGATCCGCCTTGCCTACGCGTTTACTTAAGCCGTATTGTAGCCGATTACAGTACATGAAGAGATGATACTGATAGGTTGAAGATGATGGTGTAGAGATACAAGACTACATCACTTATAAACTGGTTTATTGTTCTTCAAGGGTAGGTGTGACGAGTCCTTTCTCGTTGGCTGTCCGACAGTAACTCGGTTAGCTACTGTGATTTGATTGAATATGTAAACTGAAACAGCTGACACGCGAGTTACATGCGTGCTACATGACTTATCCCCTAAACTGACCCCTGACCCCCTGACCCTGCCTAAATTAAGCTACATGACCGCGTGCCGCCTAAATGTGCGAGGTAAGCTCGTACACCTACCAACACGCTAAACTTGGCTGGGTCTCTAGGCCCTGTCTAACCCGCAAAGGATAAAGGCGTGACTAATTAATATATAAGTATTTATGTACATAAACAAGTATGACATATACGCACAGATTCCGATTCTCGAATAAGGGAGAATTTATGAGAAACAAAGGAATATACTTGTCACAAAGACATATGTACGTCCTATAAATAACAAGATAATGCAAAATTTTCGAAGCCTGTTGGCATCCATCGCATTCTGAGTGTCGTAAGAAGCCGTCTGACCGGGCGACACACCCACCGTGGAACTTTACCGGCTGCTAGCCAACTCGTTATTAAAGATATCGGAAAGATAAAATATGGACACACGAGGATTGACATTATCTGTACCGAAAAATTCCTACGATTGTTTTGTAATGTTTTCGTTATTGTTACAAACAAAACGAAAAGTTAAATGTTGTTATAAGTGTCATGAAGCAGGTTTGTATAAAATTATATATATTGTATCTGGCAAAACACATTACTTTTTTTTGGAAAGACTATGTAGCTCCAAGTGAGCTTTCGCTACTTCACCGGGCGTTTGAGGTGAGGGCAGAGTGCGCTCAGCCTATATGTATAGACAACATCACCAAAGGATCTCCAGGAGGGACGGACCTCGGCTTTGGGCGTTGCCTGTGTGTGCAAGGCTTGGAGAGACAGCAAACTCCCATATTGCCTGATGGGCCGCAACACATTACTTTTTGTGTGTAGGTATCTATGTTGTGCGACTTGGGGTGGCCCGAGGGCCACCCCGCCGCAACCTAAACCTAACTATAACGCTCTAGATTTTATTTGCCTTTCTACCGATGATATAGCGACTTGGTTCAGTTCAGAGTTGCTGCATTTTTATTATTATGGGTAAGTCTATTATGAATTTGTATTTTATACTTGAAAACATTTAGGTATACAACATTTATGCCTTTTACTTTTGTGATCATTATAATTATAATAAAGAACATTAAGTAAATTATGGTTATGCCTATAATGCCAGAAGAACACTTTGCGTAACCACAATATGCCAACCCTGTTATGCCGAAATGCATTATAATTAAAAAAATTATGGATTCGAAGGAGTACAAGGGTAGGTACTCCTAAGTACTAAGGAGTCTAGGGTCAGAAATGTTACGATTAGTGTCGTGATACTTAGGAGTTTCCATCTTAGAATAGGTGAAAATGACATGGCATTATACCTATATCTACTAACTGTTACCAATGTTTCTAAATGAGTTACATAAAAATAAAATGCTTCTTTTTTGGAAGCACGTACTCCTTTGTTTCGGAGGTCACGTTTCGTCTTTCGCAAAACACTTGGTGTTAATTGGCACCTGTCCAGTGTTATTATCTAAAACTACACAAATAAATATTTCCTATGTCGTGTTTAGAAATGCTCAGTCTTATTGAAAGACTTGCTTTGCTCATTGAATTATACAAATAAATAAATAAATGCCGGCTACCTAAAGGCCACGTTCACCTTATTGGTGGGCGTGTGGGTGGGAAATGGAATTAAAATATTAATCGGTTGCTAGCCGCATCGCCTATTGACATGATTCCACAGATTTTGCCCATTCCCTCGATCGGCTTAAACATTCTACGTTATTCATTTTATTTCATTTTGAATTGGATATTTTCAAACAAACATATTCGGCCGCTCGGTCAATTTTTGAGATTCCCACCTCAAAAAAAATTTGAGTTTTCAACATTGGTCCCATAGAAAAAGTTGTTCATATCGACGGGTTGAGTCACCCCTTCAAGGATTGGGTAAAGTTTTCTTAACATATTGTACAAAAAGAATATGTCTGATTTCACCATACCTATTTTGTTTCTCTCACATTTTATATAATTTTTTTTGCCAGAAAAAAATTACGTGATATTTTTTTACAACTGTTTATTTTGCATTCACAATTCTATTTTGATATATTTTGATATGTAGTTTTTAAGTTATTGTTATATTGATATTTTATTTAAATAATAACTGAAATTTTGATATACTGTTATTAAATTAAGAAAATAAAATATGGTGAAAATTCCACGCGGGCGGGGTTTGAACCTACGCTCTGCCACGGCGTCGAAACATGCGTTAGCTCAATAGCTAACGCAGGTTTCGGCGCTTGTTCGGCGCCGAGGTTTAAACATGCGTAAATATAACTGTTGTAAGAATATTGTTCTCGGGATCAACTAGTTAAAAATAATTACAGCTAATCTCTTATAGCATGTATATTCATTTGTTCCTCGTATCTCTTTAATCAAATGTCCTGTTTCGTTTATTCCTTTTAAATATAAATTATAATTAAGTATATACATATAAATAAAGATAAAGTGAAAAATAGTAAAGATTTTTGTTTTTCTAAAACTGGCCCGTGTGGCATGGTGGCAAGAACGCTGGCTGTGGTCCCCCGTTGCGCTCCCGCTCCAAGGTCCTAACGTCTCTACGCCAAACGGCACAAGTATATAACCCTCAGCTAAGGTTGCATACTTGCACCGTTTGGCGACCTCAGCGCCTTCGGCAGCAGCCCGGTTCTCATGACTGATCCCCTGAGATGAGAAGGCGCTAGGGTGTCGACACATGTAGCATCCCAAAGCCCTACCACGTTCCCAAGAGATCAGTGACATACCATCAGGCCTCTCCCCATCATCAGGATTCACGTGTCACACCACGAGATTCGCGGGTACAGGGGCACGTTGATGGTGGCTTATCGCATGATATTTGTGTAATATTTTTAACATAAATACATATGAGTAGGCACATTGAAAAGGGTTATCGTAAACTTGCCACATAGTTAATTCGTCACGTTTTTAAAACTCCATACATTCAAAGTTAATTCGTCACATGCATAAAAAAGTATTAGTTAACTCGTCACAGGTAGGTATGCGTTATAGTTAATTTGCCACAATTAGCAAAGTACCGACAGCAAGCAAAGTGATTTATTTATTTAGTGGTTTAAATCTACGCTAATATGAAAAATGCCGAAGAGTTTGTTTATTTGGTTTTATGACATGACGACAGGTTAGATTTACAAAATAAACCACTCTTGTAAAGATGAAGGTATGTACCATGGGCGGAACTGAAGCGGACAACAAGTTAAATACATTTATTTACTACAAATGTCTAAAGTATTCAACTACATACAGGGGTTTATTTATTTGAATTTAATGATGGCCAAATTATATAATTTAATTTTCTATATTACTCAATTTTATTTTTCTATTGTCATGTGATCTATGTATTGGAATGCAATGTATGAATTTTATTGTAGGTTGTTCTAATTTGTTACATAGATGTAGTTAATCCTATACTTAAGTTTTAAATTACGACTTTAATTTTTGATTTTAGGGGAAGGCAAGTGATGAATTATGACAAAAAATACTGTGATTTTATCTGTGATTCATTAAGTAGATATATTTTGTTTTTTTTTATGTTATACACGTAAGGTATATCAATTAGGTAGGTAGGTAGTAGGTAGGTTGTGCATGTTACCTAGGCAAATCAGCCGCTTTCTATTTATAAAGAGAACTGTGATTTTTACAAATTGTTACATAATATTTTAAATAAAACAGCTGTAAATTTTGAGGACCTTCCTAGAAATTAACAGCAAATTTATTTTTGTTTGCTTCTTCTTTGGTTATATTTGTACGTAATATTTAAGTAAATCATTCAGATAGAACTATGATTTTTGTAATAGATGTAGGTAAGGTTAATATCCCAAAACTGTGATGAAAGAAATAAATGTTGTTATTTAAATTTTTGTTTAATTTTCTTGCTGTCTGTACAAAAATAATCAGTGTGACGAATTTACTATACTAAATATTAGACTGTGACGAATTAACTATAAAAAAATAAAAGTGTGGCAAGTTTACGCATACTTTTTTTCGTGACGAATTAACTTTGTGGCAAGTTTACGATAACCCTTGAAAAGGGTTATCGTAAACTTGCCACATAGTTAATTCGTCACGTTTTTAAAACTCCATACATTCAAAGTTAATTCGTCACATGCATAAAAAAGTATTAGTTAACTCGTCACAGGTAGGTATGCGTTATAGTTAATTTGCCACAATTAGCAAAGTACCGACAGCAAGCAAAGTGATTTATTTATTTAGTGGTTTAAATCTACGCTAATATGAAAAATGCCGAAGAGTTTGTTTATTTGGTTTTATGACATGACGACAGGTTAGATTTACAAAATAAACCACTCTTGTAAAGATGAAGGTATGTACCATGGGCGGAACTGAAGCGGACAACAAGTTAAATACATTTATTTACTACAAATGTCTAAAGTATTCAACTACATACAGGGGTTTATTTATTTGAATTTAATGATGGCCAAATTATATAATTTAATTTTCTATATTACTCAATTTTATTTTTCTATTGTCATGTGATCTATGTATTGGAATGCAATGTATGAATTTTATTGTAGGTTGTTCTAATTTGTTACATAGATGTAGTTAATCCTATACTTAAGTTTTAAATTACGACTTTAATTTTTGATTTTAGGGGAAGGCAAGTGATGAATTATGACAAAAAATACTGTGATTTTATCTGTGATTCATTAAGTAGATATATTTTGTTTTTTTTTATGTTATACACGTAAGGTATATCAATTAGGTAGGTAGGTAGTAGGTAGGTTGTGCATGTTACCTAGGCAAATCAGCCGCTTTCTATTTATAAAGAGAACTGTGATTTTTACAAATTGTTACATAATATTTTAAATAAAACAGCTGTAAATTTTGAGGACCTTCCTAGAAATTAACAGCAAATTTATTTTTGTTTGCTTCTTCTTTGGTTATATTTGTACGTAATATTTAAGTAAATCATTCAGATAGAACTATGATTTTTGTAATAGATGTAGGTAAGGTTAATATCCCAAAACTGTGATGAAAGAAATAAATGTTGTTATTTAAATTTTTGTTTAATTTTCTTGCTGTCTGTACAAAAATAATCAGTGTGACGAATTTACTATACTAAATATTAGACTGTGACGAATTAACTATAAAAAAATAAAAGTGTGGCAAGTTTACGCATACTTTTTTTCGTGACGAATTAACTTTGTGGCAAGTTTACGATAACCCATTGAAAAGTTGGAAGATATGAAGGTGAAAGGGATAAAACAAATTGTTCAAAATAAGTACGATCGTTGGACTCGGCTGCGGGAATTTTCTTTGCTTTGATGTATAGCTTGGCAGATCAATAGTGTTTTTATTTTTCTGTCAAAAATCTCTTTTCTTGCTTAATATTTTTTTTCATTATTTATCATAAATGCTGGTTTGGTAGCAAAGAAAAAACGTAGAATGTACTATAGCTGGTAAATATGTAGCTGTTTCTCTTCATGCGCAGATCGTAAAAGCCGATTGAAGGAATTGTATTAGTAGGCGATGCGGCTAGCAACCCATCACTATTTTGATTCCGTTTTCCACCTTATGCCCACCAACATGCTAAACGTGGCTTTGAGGTCTTCAGAACCTGAGCCCTTTCTAGCCCGCAAGGGAAAAAGACGTGATAGTATAAAAAATAATTCTAAGAAGTGTGCAAGCTAAGTATGTCCGAGGGAGGTGTGTGTACCATTATCAATAAAAACGGCAAAATATTTAGCAAAGCACAGCATAACACAACAATGCTGAGAATGGAACCGGGAAACCGCGGAACTTGAACCAAACTACCACAGAAGAGTTTCAGGGTAAAGGTCAACCAGGCCACCCACCGTGAAAGTACACCAAGAGACGCACCAAGGGAAGACATAGATGAGATAGAAGATATGGAAATCTCGTTGATTCTTTCGACAGCAGACAGAACTTGGTGGCTGTCAAGTCTTTTAAATAGAATACCTATATTTTTTTCTATGCCTAACCCGTAGGGGATAAAGTCATTAATTGTATACAACGTGATTTTGAACCCCCTAGCTATATTGAAATCTGGGAATCAGAATCCCTAATAGAATACAGAATTGTAAGAAAAAAGGAAAAAAACGAAAAAATAAATTTAACTTTTCATAGAAATTCGTCCAGCTGATCGGCGACTTTGTATGGGAAACCTAATTTTCTTTTTCGTTTTTCACCTTTTTTTCTTGCAATTCTGTGTTCTATTAGGGATTCTGATTTCCAGATTTCAATATAGCTAGGGGGTTCAAAATCACGTTGTATAATCTTTTTTCGTAGGTTTTGATGACTTTGTTCAAAGTTGCCTGTGTTTGTCCATTTAACTAATCATTACATAAACATGTGACCATATTATTTGTCATTGACCACACATCGAAACAACACATCGTAATCATGTCATTTGGTTTTTCAAAACAAGCTAATACTATGACAGTAAGTATGACTATAGGTTATTAGTTATTACTTAATTATATAACTGGGGAAAACATATTCCTAACTAAGTAATGAGTAAACAAATGTTATTGCATCGTGTCAGCAGCTTAGGCATTTTATTTTAAGTTAGTATGCTTTAATTAATTAAATTAAGAAATAAAATATGGTAAAAAATTCCACGCTTGCGGGATATGAACCTGCGACCTTAGTCTGTGCCTTAGGTCTCTCTCTCTGTACGACTAACTTTAAGCTCGCAGGTTCAAACCCCGCTCGCGTTGAATTTGTTCACCATATTTTATAGGGTCAATGGGGGCAAGATCGAATGGTTTTTTGAAGAGATATGTAGGATTGTATTCGATCCTTTGTAAAAAAATGTCATCATAACTTAAGTTTAAACAAAATTTAGGATTTGAAAGTGCATTAAATTTCCTTTAATATCCATTCTATAAAAACTTCTCCATGCTGCACTAACATGTTTAAAAAAAATCATAGAAAACACGATTATCAAAAAAGAAAGCAGGGGGAAGAAGAAAAGGTGGCGGGGTAAGATTGTAATAGTTTCTAAAATCTTTTCTATTAATGCTAGATGACGTTGGTAATCGATAAGCCATAGCTTAAAAAATGTTCGTACCAAAATTGGTTGCCTTGTGTAAAATTTCCTCAAATTAACTGAGATACGAATAATTTTTTATACCATATATTTCACTCTTACCCCCCATTGTGGTAATACGGCCAGAGGTTCTCAAACTTTGCATATTGATTTTAGTAAAAGCAACTTCTAAACGAAATATTTTTTATTATCATAGAAAAGTAACAACTCAGGCATGTACAGTCAGCCAATGAGATATCTGACCCCCTACAACAGCGCCATTTTTCGCAAACTAAAGAAACATCCGTGGTTTAAACCCAAAGATAAAAATATACATGTGTAATATCCTCTGCGACTAGTGCCATCTATTGAATTGTGAATGAACAAATAAGGTTAATAAGCAGAAATCTGATACCCTTGACGACTAATGCCATCTATTCGATTTTTGATAAATAAAACAAGCCCTAGCATACGATACGCTTGTTTCAAAGATACTTCAATAGTTAGATGTGGCGCAAGTGGTAGGCACTACGGTTTAATAGTTAGTGTGATTATAAATGAACAGGTTCAAATCCTCCAAAGCTTTTTATTTTTTACAAATATCACCAACTTCGTATTGTGATGTTGGTGTAATTTTGGTTGTTTTAACATAATGTTACCGAGCTAATTACTGTGAATAAAAAGCATTTTAAATTTTAAATTACTTTATTACATCAAAAAAATTTAACAGTGAAATAAATACCTGCCTACTTAATTCAAACTATGATTAATCTTCTGTAGAGAGAACCAACATGTTACTTAATAAGTAACAATTTACATCTCTCAACTTCTTTTTAATCATAGTATTATATTTTTTTAAATGTGTAGGGTCAAATGGTGCTATGTGAATAACTTTGCTTTGATAATAGTATAAGAATGAATATAAACCTATGGCATTAAATTAATTTTAATATGGGAGAGGGTGACCCCCATTTTGAAGCTTTTGTTAAAGTCTATTTGTCATTTCACTTACCATGTTAGATCAGATCACATATCACTTATGCGCATATTTATTAATCTAGTATAACCTTTTTGTCTAAATTGATTTAAATCAAACTTTACTCGTGTCTCGTGTCCCAGTTAAGCACTATTTGACCCTACAATCTGGAATTTTAATTGGTCACTCAATAACAGTTAGATCACAGAACAATTGTCTTAAATAAAATATATTCTACATTGCAAACTGTTGGAATCACCACATCTCATAAATTTTCCAAGTATTTTTCTTTATTCATCCGGCCGCCGAATTCTACCAGCTCCCCTGGGCCCATTAAAGACATCTGTCCCCAATAACCTGCAAAACAATAATACGATCAGAGATCTGGAGAGTGTAGGCCAAGTCCTCTGGCTGCTCTGGCCAAGTATGGCCCTAGTAGTACAGAGAGGGTCGTGCTCCTGTAGTGGAGACTAAAAAGGACCTGATGATGATGATGATTATTTTACTTCACTATTTAATGAATATTTTTACCTAATGTTATCCTGCCACTGTTCTCAAAGGCAAATTATTTTGATGGCTATACGCTGGCCATGTCTTCTCCGCAATATTTTTCTGCCATCATCATCAGACTTAAAACTTTTTTCATCAGAATAAAATACGATCTCGTTCTTGTTGAATGTTTCCTCACTGTTTCAATTGAAATATTGTAGTGTATATGTTACGCCAGTTGACTCCGAATCCACAAACGGACGGTGTTTCTCTGTAAGAGATATATTTATCTTAGACATTTATCACAAACCCTATGTTTTACGGAACAAAAAATAGTGTGACAATTAAGTAAGTATATTAAATACTTATAATTTCTACTTACCGCGATACCTAACTCTTTAGATATAGATACTTTAAATACTGTGGTTGTCTTCACAATACAATATTAGCTTTCACAAAATCTGCTATATAAGATGAAACGGGATGCCTAATAACTGGTGGGGTTTTGGATCACTACACAGTAATCGCAGTATCTTAATTGTGACGCGAGTGAACAATATTTTTGATTAGTTGGTATCAGGTATAAATAAATCTGATAGATTACCCTCAATTTATTTGTTAAAGCAATGCGTTGCAGTTGGTGACAATGATGTCATAGCAGTAGAAATAGATAGCCAATTTCGCCCGAGACGTCATATCGTCGGTTGGCGTATTGAGATGAGCGCTAGCTTCTCAAGTCGTAGGTCCATGGTTCGAATCGAACTTTACGTAGGATTGTTTTTGATTCTTTCTTGTTCTTACCATTGATGATTACTTGAATTATTAGCTGAGATTATTAGAAATACAAAATTTGCAACTGAGCAGGTTATCAGAAACAAGTTTATACTAGCAGTTGTCTGTCTACTTGCCAAAAATCACGGTAGGTGGCGCTTCACAGCAAAGTGTGAATTTACGTTTTAAAAGTCAGGGGGTCAGGTATCTGCTTGGCCGACTGTACATTAATGTTTTAAAAATAAAGTAACAACCTATAATAAAGAAAATTATGTGTCAACAAGAAACATTCATCATTAAATAAACTTATACAAATTAAAGATTTTGTTTTAGGGACATTTTGTACTATTATTTAGGAACAAAGTTAATAATATTATAAGATGGGTTTTATTCCAAAACCTTAATACACGATCTTATTTCCTACAAAACGTATGAAAAAAAATACCACAATATAACAATTCAAAAATCAGTCTACAACTTTAGAAATCAAATTATTTATCTTATAAGTCAGACTTATATCGTCGTTTTCGCAATTAAATTATTTTTATTATAATATAAGATATTAAGAACCATTATCTAGAACTAAAATAATAATAAAAAAAAAATAACCTACTTAAAAATATATATTTACAAATCGTACAGTCCCTCCAGATGCTCACCTCTGGGCATCGTGCCCAAAAGGCTGGCAGCATTGCCTAATTGAATGGCAATGCTGATACGCTGAGCTAGGTAATTTCCAGCCCTTTGGTCACGAGATACCTCAATAAGCCTTTTAGCTAGTAATCTTATAATTATTAAGCCATGTGCAAATATGACTAAAAGCTTTGAAAGTAGTGCAGTTTAAAAGCTAAATATAACATAAAATTGTTCATAATGACATATATAATATAGATAAACATCTAAGACCCAGGCCTTTTCGTCTTTCCCCAGCAAACACTTTCGAAACTTACAGTTTGACAACATATGTATTTTTCTATGACTTTTAAAAATGGGGCAAGTCCGAAAAATTTATATTTTCATCTTTCCCCGCCAAATTTTGCTGGGGAAAGACGAAAAGTCGAAAAATAAGCTAAAATATGAATAATAGCAATATATAGACTAATCGGTACAATTTTAAATTAAAAATAAAACTTAAGTATTCTGTTTAGGTTCTTGTACGTACCTTACAATCCAAGTTATAGGAGGTGGGGTAAGATTAAAAATCGCCAACTTTTTACGAAAATAACCGTTCGGCACAAATTCGTCGATTATTCACAACTATGCAATCCGAGCTATAACTGCCGAATAAGGGGCGAGACGTAAGGAAATTGCGGTCTAAACAATGTTGCCAGCACTTAAACTATTACCTTTATTTAGGCGTTACAGATGATTTTTGGTGTTACCCCGTTTTTCATCTTCCCCCCACTCACCCTATATTAATAAGAATATGTCAGAAATTAGAATAGCATAGCATGTTATAAAAATATACATCATTTTACTGCCAATCCTACGGTATTTGCCTCTTAGTTTTAAGTATCTCTACGAAAAAATATGCTTAAATCAGAAACGAAAACGTCAATATTAAAAATGATGATAAACCCTTTTGCTAAAATAATCTTTTTGTACCTATGGACAGATTATACCAATAGTTCAATCGAAACGTAAAAAAATATTCGTAATTCCTGCGTAATTCTAATTTAAAATTTGATGACATTTGCAAGAACTTGTTGATTAATTATGGGAATAAATAATCAATTGAAATAAAAAAGCTATTGAAAAATACTAAGCAAGTCGAATCCTTAAGATAGGTTTTCCCAAGTGATAAAATAGTACAATATGGCCGTTGCTATCAGTATAATGTATAATACAACTTTTATATTTATTGTAAGCACCCCGGTGGTCACGCACGCCTACTTACTGCACAACAAAAAGATTATGCAAAAGACCATCGTCCCACCCCACCGCGATTTTCTGATGTATAAAATTGTGTTTAATATATATTATACTATAATAATTATATGGATGGGCATTTCATCGATGGACATAAATATACAATTTCTTACATCACGCCAGAAATGTCTAAAAACAAGCCCACATAGAACGGTGGTAGATATAGAAAGAGTTATAAAATCCTACTTCACAAGGGAAATTAAAAAAATATTATCTATTTCATTGAATTCCAGCTCGAGTAGAAGCGCTGGTAACAAGATTTTGTACGTATAAAAAAAAATTACTCCTACGTTACTTGTATGGGAGCTACCGTAAAAGATTTTTTTTTCAAGATTTTATTTTACTGTTTTTTCACCATGATTAATATACATATTCATACCACATTATAGCTTTCTAGTACTTATAGTCTCTGAGCTGAGTAGAACCGCGGACGGACAGACAAGGCGAAACTATAAGGGTTCCTTGACTACTGCGGAACCCTAAAAATGGGACGCCTAATTTTTTTTTCAAATTCCACTCATAAAAAAAAAACTCCATGATTAAAATATTGCCAGGAAGTTCAAAATCACTGTCTGTATATATAGGTACTTTTATAAACCCTGAAGTAAAACTTATGTTTGTAGTTGTTTACTGTTAAACTAAATAAACATCCAATTTATATAACTGATCAGCGAGACTATCCGGATCTTCTATTATCTCTACAGCGAATTGAGTTATTTATAAAATCATAGCAATTAAAACTGATTAAGACAGAACCACTTAATTAGAAGATTTTCATTGCTATGTTTACAGTTCATACTTCGAGAATGTTTGATAAATCAATTTACTTAACTATTCAAGGAATAATACTGGTTGATATGAATAAATAACAAAGGCATAACTGCAACAACCAAACTTTAGATATTGAAAAACAAATTATTAGTTGTTTTTCAATATCTAAAGTTGAAGAGCAAGCAAGAATTATCTATTAAAATCATAAATTGAAGTATACATGAATAGTATCTACATGCAGGCGCGGTCCAAGCCTAAAATTGAGGTGATTGCTCTGATAAAATTTGTCGGGTAAGTAACAAATATTTATTGCGCCATATTTTTTTTTGATTTTTGAACTAAAAATCAATACAAATATAAATTAAAAAATAACACAGTGCAATAGGCGGTCTTATCGCCACGACAATCACTTCTAAGCTAGTTTTGGGTGACAGGAAAAATTGTCAAAAAATATGGGTGGTGCAATTGATAATAAGAGAGAAAAAGAAATATAATATAATAAAATTCAAACTAATTCCACAATACTTAACTTATATTTCTATTGGAAAACTGGGTAGAGAAATTGATGTTTTTTTCGCTTGCCACTTTGTTCCTAATGACTATGATTGTCAGCTAAACACATTTTTTATTTACTATTATTAAGATTGTGCATGCATAAAATTATTGTTTTTCTGAATTTAATTATTAAAAAATGCTCATGAAAACTCTACTCACTGACGTCGTCACGTCACTTTTCTATTCTTTTTTTTCGTCTGGTTTGATTTAGTTTATTTCGTAATTCTTTAATCATCATCATCATCATCATCAGGTCCTTTTTAGTCTCCACTACAGGAGCACGACCCTCTCTGTGTAGTACAGAGAGGGTCATACTATGTACGTAGGGCCATACTTGGCCAGAGCAGCCAGAGGACTTGGCCTACACTCTCCACGCTGGCCAGACGGGTTGGAGAGGTCTCTTAGATGTTTATATGCTTTGTTTAGCTTGTATTTCCTAATTCTTTAATAAAATTATACATTTTAAAAAATAATGTATCTATGTTATCTATTCTTTTTGTAAATTTTAAAATGCGTAAGTCAAGCTTGCTGTTGTCGGTAAATACATGCAATATTTTACTATAGTTGAATTTATCAAACCCGAAATAATGCTAAAAACGTGAGTATGAAAAATTCAATTTACTCGAAATTCTCTACAGGAAAAGACGATTTCACAAGTAAAGAACTAATATTTGGGACATCCGGAGTAATCTCTGAATGAATATTTAGAGAAGCTAAACTTGTCAGCCTCTGCCCTGTCGGTATCCGCTCCGCATGTGGTCGGCATGAAGTAATTTTTAGATGTCATGTCCATCACATCTAAAAATTACTTACGGGTTACAGGGGACAAGACCCCTCTTCGGACAATGCCTGCCTGCTTGCCTACATACCTAGAGGTTACCTAGACCTCTGGATTTTAATCGTAAGATGTTTGTTACGTAGGTATGTATACTTTTACCATTTTCAATGACATATCCTTTCAGTAAATATGACAACGATTGATAACAACATAACTAGCTAGTTATGCAAGAGGCCCCACATAGAGACATAGTTCTCGTCAATGCTTAGTGCGTATTCTCGGTATCGCCTATGTAGAGTCGCACCACGGGCCACCCTGTTGCGCTGACTTAGCGTCTGCACGTTCATTGCGAATAGACTTAGTGCATATTCTCGCGAACGCCTACGCAGAGTCGCACCACAGGCCCACCCAGTTGCGCTGACTCGGCGTCTGGACATTCATTGCGAGTAGAATTAAGTTAGATGATAAGTTCAGTCTGTAATTAGCTCTCGTACAATAAACTTGTCTTTAAAACTTAAAAGCTTTGTTTTTAAAAAGCTCCTTCGTCGTCGCTGTAACTTAAGTAGCTATTACCTGTTAGCGTTTGAAGTAAATGGAAAACAAGATTTTTTGCAGAAATTACATTTTTGACAAGCTTTTAATATAAACGAATCCATACTGTAAAGTGCTTTTCAAGACAAATCAAGTGAGCCCTACGATTGGTTTATGTACCTTGTTTAGTTTAAGAGTCCTATGGCCACTTTCCGACTCCATCATCAGACCAGCGCAACGATTCCATAATACTGTATGTTATCCGATTTACACATGCATGCAAAATTTCAGTTCAATCGGTAACCGGGAAGTGGATCAAATTTAACTTGCAAGATTTGATTACAGACAAATATCGGGACAGGTGAAACTAAATAAAAGCTTGTAAAAACGATAAAACTAGTAGGTAGACTTCCCTACAAATTCGACTGTATTTGTATTGCTGGTTCAAACTTGTTTTCGTTTAGTTTCGAACGTTTTTTTTGCGATTGTTTATCAATAATATATTGCCTAGAAGCCGATTAAAAATAGCATTTCTGTGTGATGATGAAACGAGGGTGTGCGACTGTGTCTCCGGCCTCCGACCCCGCCCGCGAGATAATTATATCATTCAATGTTATTGCTATTTACTGATAACATATGATAGTACCTACGTGCGCTATCAGCCGCTCACGACCAGATGTTTTTGTTTTTAAAAGCCGCATACAAAAAAATTTTTGCATAACGCATAGATTAAAAAAAAAAATTGCGCTATCAGCCGCTCACGACCAGATGTTTTTGTTTTTAAAAGCCGCATACAACAAAATGTTTGGGTAACGCATAGATTTAAAAAAAAAATGCGAGACTTCATACTTCTATGGGGTAACGTAATTTTGTGCGGGTAAGTCGGGTAACCAATAGGGGATATAAATAGTTCTCGTACACAATTATACATTATGTAAAGAGAACCCGGTCCGATTCTTGAAGTGGTAATTCAGCCCGTCGATATGAACAACTTTTCCTATGGGATCAAAGCTGGGAACTCTAAAAAAATTGACATTTCCAAACAAACATGTTCGGCCGCAAAGTCAATTTCTATGGGAATGTCAAAAAACATTTTGGGTTCTTTACAATTGTATGAACTATAATTTATACTTATTAACAGTATGTATGTACTAAGTTTTTCTCGCGCTGGAGGTATCCTAACCATCTTAACTAAGCAGTCTGTTTGTTTGTGATGGTTTCACGCCGTTACTTCTGAACCGAACATGATGCCATTTTGCGTACACGTTCTCTTGAGTACGGAAAAGGACTAGGTATAGGGTACATTTCATCCCGGCAAAAGCACTGTTTCTGAGGGATCATCACTGGCGAAAGCTGGTACTTAATAAAATTAAATTTTAGTTATCTTATATATACGTTATGGGAACCAAAGGGACAAAGGAAAAGAGGCAGACCAAGGAGAAGATGGCGAGACGATATAGATGGCTTTTTAACTGGTTGGAAGCAAATAGCCCCGGATCGGGAAGTGTGGAAACAGAAAGGGGAGCCCAGCAGTGGGACACAACAGGCTAATAAAAAAGAAAGTTATCTTGGTCCAATATATAACACTGATCCTCATAGTACCAACAGAAGAAATTGTACTTATAGGAGCACGCGCCATTCTTGAGACTTAACAATTCTCAGCAGGCGACATTGTTACGTTACACATTGGAAAGAAACAAAATGTTTGGCTCCAGTGCACCTTTACGCCCACCAACACGCTAAATGTGGCCTTTCGGTCTTATGACCTTAGGCCCTGTCTACCCCGTAAGGGATAAAGACGTGATAATATGTATGTATGTCTGTCCAATGCACCTACGGAGGAAACATTCCCGTGCCTCGCCGGGAAGAGGCGGCGATGGCGGCTGCAGCACGTCGCAGCATCGACGTCCACGCTAGAAAACGGAAAGAGGATTTTGCCTCTCTCACGTGGTTCTTAGTTTGTAGTTTTCCTGATAATGGGGCTTAGGTCATAATCAAAAGGTTGATCCAAATAATAGTGACTAAAACAATGATGGTTTTCTGAAATGCAGACCTGAATCTTAGGGTCCGATGAGGCACTGACATTATTATTTGTCAAGCAAGAAAAATGACATAACCTTGCATTAGTTTACCAGACCGACCGTCAGTGCTGCAGTCACTTATTCAGAAATCCCCCACCGGCCTCAAACGTGTTTTTGTATAGAACAGTCCTAGTTGTAACTTCTATGGCAGGTATACTTTATATTTGTATCTAGTATTTAAGTCCACTAACCTTTTCGTAAGTCTCGTAACGAAGTACACCATCTTTGAAGCGATGCTCGCCTCTCTTTCTTAATCTGAAACGATAAATTAATTCATTTTAATCAGGGCGCATATATTCAGAGACAATTTTAAGTAGTCATTAATTAATAAACATTACACAGTTTCCAGAAAATAAATTGCTGTATTTTTTAGGGTGATTTGAAGGTTGTTGAGTGTATAAGGAATTAAGGAACTGTGGCTTTTGTTAATGAGTGGGTCATAAATAGCCAATAAAAAAAAACCATTTACCTGAATCAATTAAAAGTAAAACCTAATAACATATAAATAAATCCTGGGTTATGATTATAATCACTTACAGCACTTCAGTAGAAATATGAAAGACATATGCACAGATTCAGTTTACTTATACGGTGCAACATGTGCATAAGTATCTGCGTCATAAAATGCAACTAAATATTCTCATTCGTTATTTTTAACCCATATCATAATAATAATATCCTCTTCTCCGTAATATCATCATCACAACTGAATAAATACATCCTCATGTGGTTCACATTTAGCTGGTAGGTTGGTACCTACTATACTATACCGAGAAATAGAAAATACTTAAGTACCTACTTTATTTTGGAACATATCTATGAATAGATATGCAAATCTTTATCTTATAAATGCCGATCAGATCTTTGCCCAAACTGTAATTGAATATTTAGATGTAGAGCGAATTTTCTTTAGTGTCGCCAGTAGATGCGAGTAGCTCGACTATAGGTTCGCTCGACCTATTTGATGAACTAATTGCATTCGTTTGTTAGTTTGTCATGGATGTAAGTGGCTAACACTGTTGTCAAATTTTTAAGCTGTTAAATATATATACATACTAGCTTTCGCCCGCGGCTCCGCCCGCGTCAATGTCGGTCCCTCGGGAACAGTACTTTTTCCCGGGATAAAAAGTAGCCTATGTCCTTCTCCGTACTCCAGAGAACTTGTATGCAAAATTTCATGATGATCGGTTCAGTAGTTACGGCGTGAAAGCGTAACAAACAAACAAACAAACTCACTTTCGCATTTATAATATTAGTAAGGATAAGGATTGTGTGCTCATTCCATGCTGGTCTGGGAGAAAAGAAAAAAGTAGAATGTTTCAGCTGCTTCTCTTCCCGAGCAGATCGTAAAAGCTGAGCGAGGCATTAGGCAATGCGGCTAGCAACCCATCACAATTTTGATTCCGTTTTCCATCTACACGCCCTCCAACATGCTAAATGTGGCCATAAGGTCTTATAGATCTAGGCTCTACCTACCCCGCAAGTGCATGAGGTAAGGATTGCGATTTGGACTTGTATGATATACCTAGTGTATTTTATGAGACAAAATCTAATCCCTTGAGCCATCGACACGAAAAGAAGAAGAATGTATTTTATTGTTGTCTTGTTTTGGTTGTAATCTGTTTTATGTGCCTTATAAATATAAACAAAAGCAGCCCACTGGTCCATGGGGCTGCTCCTTATATTCAACTTACGTCATATTCGAGTGTCACATGAAGTCATTTATTGTCAAAGATATCTATAGGGCGGCGCTTAGATTTAAAAAAAATCTTCATACTTCTATGCTCTCAGATGAAAATTCCTCAATACTTACTCACTCGTCACTCAGTCAAAATAAGAGATAAATGAGGTGACAAGCTATCAGAATCAAATCAATTGTTTTGATACGTATGGAAATCGTTGCCAATTCTTTTATCTCACTTCAGTTTGATAAGCGTTTTCCCGTTAGTTTCACATCTTAGATCAAGTTTCACACCCACCGACTGATTTTTAGATAAATTTATCAATATATGATTAAATTTATCAATGTCAATCAATATTTTTTTAAGTTATCAGGCAAGATCGTGACGTAAGTCGAGGTTATTTGGATATTTCTCACTTTCAATTTCGGCCTAATGCATGACTATCCTTAATCTAATTAATTGGCTAGCTCCGTGGCGCAGCGGTCAATACGCCAGCCTGCGACACGAGAGTGCCCGGGTTCGATCCCCGGCCAGGTCAAGATGGAAAATGATCTTTTCAGATTGGCCTGTGTCTTGAATGTTTATCTATATATGTATTTTTTATAAAATATAGTATCGTTGAGTTAGTATCCCATAACACAAGTCTCGAACTTACTTTGGGGCTAACTCAATCTATGTGATTTGTCCTTATATATTTATTTATTTTTTATTTTTATTTATTTAATCACATCCTGAATCGGATCCGATGAGTGCGATACGATTGGAGATATCTCGTATCGTGTCTAACGTATAGCGGCGTCCCTCCCATCGGAACCTAAATTCAGGATGGTTTAATATGCGCTTATTTCCTGGGTTGCACTGTGATATCAGAACTCAGGTTCCACTAACTTTTTCAATACTCGCGGCGCGCCCCGGCTCTGCACGGGTAGATAGGTATTTCATTCTATATAGTCTATGTTCATTAGGGATAATGTAGAATTCTAATGGTGAAATAATTTTTCAAATCGATCCAGTAGTTTTGGAACCTATTCAATACAAACAAATAAACAATCAATCAAATCTGTTCTCGTTATAATATTAAAGTCAGTTCAAAGAATGGGCCAAGATCTAAAGAATTATGAAAATAGGCGATACGGCTATAGCAACGGCCCCTAAAACGGCCAGTAACTATTTTGTTTGATTGCGCTTTCTACGTAGTAAATTTCCGTTTACGTTATTTAGTTAGTTAAATATTCCGTTAAACGTAGCTTTATGGGCTTATATTTCTGTCTACCTCTGAAAATGTGAAATGTGCCCAATCTAAACAATTCTTTTTTAAACAATTATTATAAATTAATTATATTAATAGCATTACAATGCTCGGTTTTCGATTTTAATTATTATAAATGTTGCTCAGGATATGTAAGAACTATAATGGTACCCCATACAGCCAAAACTGTAAGGATATTTACAAGATAAAGTGGACTAAACAGTCACACATAAATACATGAACCATGAAAACATGACCCTCCTGATTTTGGGCGTCGTGTAAAATTAAAAAAAAAGTCCGGCAGCGTCCAGCCGTCTACCACAACACCTGATAAAGTTGATCGATCAAGTGATCTAGCATGATAAATGCAATATTATAGCTATAGGCGTTATAGCAACTGCGTGACTGCGTTATCGTACTTGTTTGTTACGTAGGTATGGTTTTAATCCTGGAATCTGAATCCCTAATTGAATACAGAATTGCAAGAAAAAAAGGTAAAAAAAACTAAACAAAAATTGACCTTCCATAGAGATTCGTCCAGCTGATCGGCCACTTTGCATAGTAAACCTATTTTTTTTCGATTTTCCCCTTTTTTCTTGCATTTCTATATTTCATTAGGGATTCCAGAATTTCTAACAAAAATACGAATGTTCCGCTAACCGTTTAAATAAGACCCATAAAAAAATAAGCTTCTCGATTTTGAGGGGATTTGAACTTTCTGCCAAAATTGTCGACGCCCTTGTTTTTAACAGTATTAGTCGCTTACTAATCTGCAATGCTTTTCTTACATTTCTATTAAAGGGAGAATAAGCTAAGGAAATATATCTCTTGTTTAGGTATAGTTAGCATCACAGATAATAAGTATATGTTATTTATACGCTTATTTTTGACACAATTCCAAAATCTTGTTTTTATTCATGCCCTATCATATTTTACTTACAGATGAAATGATATTCCCTGTATTATATTCTTTTGTTATATAATTATATATTCCCTGTATTTTGAGAACCGGGGGCACAACATTTTCCACATTATTTATATATTTGGAAAGGCTATGTAACAAAAAAAATAACATTGTTATTGCAAAAGATAAACTTGTTTTACCCAACTACCAGTCGTTAAAAACATTACCCTCCTTCTGGGTAGGTAACCCAGAAGGAGGGTAATGTTTTTCACGACTTTGTATGTAAGCATGTCTGTTCCATTGTCGTTCCCTGAAGCCTAAACGGCTTGACCGATTTCGAAGTGTGAGGTATTATTAGATTCGTATTCTTCCCCGGAGTGTCATAGGCTATGTGACGTAAAAACTCTATATAACGGACGTACTGTCAAAAGGGCAGACGTGTTTTTTATTTTGCTGCCAAGCCTATATTTTTTTAAGTTTTGTGGTTGGCTATGAAATAAAATGAAATGAAATGAAATAGAATTTTATTAAAATTTGGATATCATGTATCTCTTTCTGAACGTCATATTATTATTTTTAATATTTGCAAAATCGATAAGCTACTAGCGTTTCGAAACGACCACTGCTGAGAAGAATACGCCGAAAGAAACTCAGTCCAGTATTGGTCCCTACGTGCCTGAAGGGCTACACTTTCACATATTTATAACAAATTGAATTATTTTACATTAAGTAATCACTGATGTATATTGATTAACAATTTATTGAATACTAGCTGTTGCCCGCGGCTCCGCCCGCGTTAATGTTGTTCTCTTGGGAACAGTAGAAATGATAAAAATTCCATACAAACCCCTGCCCCTTTGCTTTTTCCCCTTAAGGAGGGGATTTTGCCCATTTCACCTACACAGATATTTTTTTATTGTAATGTAAACATATATACTTATTTTTATACTTCTATGTCCAGAAATGAGAAAATTTCCATACAATCCCCCCCCCCCCCCTTTATCCCTTAAGGGGGAAATTTTGTACATTTCACCTACACAGATCTTTTTTAATTGTAACCTAGAACGTATATACTTATTTTCATACCTCTAAGTCTAGAAATGGAAAAATTACATACAAACTTTACCCCCTATTTACCCCTTCAAGGGAGAATGTTGTCTGGTTCACCTAAACAGATCTTTTTTAATTTTAATTGAGAACTTGCGTACCTACTTTCAAACTTCTTAGTCCAGAAATGAAAAAATTCCATAAAACTTCAACCCCTTTGATTTTCTTAACTTAGTGCTCATTTACATCTTAAAAAGAATCCCTGTGCCAAATTTCAAGTTTCTGCGCATAGTAGTTTCGGCTGTGCGTTGATATATAAGTCAGGTTTGCCTTTGCCCCGCAGCTCCGCCCGCATAAGTGTCGATTTCTCAGGAACAGTAAAATTATTAGTTGAACCCGGAATACATTAGTTCATGACTTTCAATGAAACACCTTAATATTGAATTTCAATTGAATAACTTCAAAAACGGAAAGTTTCATACTAACTTTGCATCCCCGTTATATCCCGTTAAGGGATGATTTTTGAGAAAAATATTTTACTCGTTTTTCATGCCTTTTAGTAAAGAACTTTCATGCTGAATTTCATTCGACTAACTTCAAAAATGGCAAAGTTTCATGCTTACTTTACACCCCTATTTTACCCCCTTAACGGATGATTTTTGAGTAAAATATTTTACTCGTGTTTCATACCTTTCAGTAAAGAACCTTCATGCTGAATTTCATTTGAATAACTTCAATAACAACAAAGTTTCATACTTACTTTGCAACCCGTTTTTCCCCCTAAGGAGATGAATTTCCAAAAATCCTTTCTTAGTGCTCCCCTACGTTATAAAAGGAACCCCTGTGCAAAATTTCAAGTTCCTAACCCTTATAGTTTAGGCCCTGCGTTGATATGTCAGTCAGTCAGTCAGCTTCTCCTTTTTTTTTAGTATGGATTACTATGGATAGTATGGATAGGTGTAATGCTGTCGTATAATGATGATGAATTGACTTTGGATTTTAATTTTCTTATGTCACTTATTATTTTATTTTATTTTTGCTATATGTTTGCAGGCAAACTCATGCCTTGAGTTCATTCAAATGACGATAACTTTTTTTTTAATGAACCGATTTTGATGAAACAAACTTTAAATGTTAAACTGAGTTAAAACAAAGCAATTGGTGAAAGTTTGAAGTAAATCGGTTCAGTATTTTCGGAGATAATCGTGATCATACATACAGACAGACAGACAGACAGAAAAGAAATTCGAAAAATTTTTTTGCTTTCTTTTATTCTTTTTAAGTGTCCCTCTATCCATTTCAGTCAAAAATTCGAAATGTACAGACAAAATAATTTTACTGTTTTATTATATGTATAGATATTACTTCCATGGAGTTTTATTTGTTAAATAGTCATTAATACAATATAGGCATTTTTAAGTAATTGATTTTTAACAGCAGTCTTAAACTTACCTAATGACAGAGCCAATATTTCTTCAGGAATTCTATTATAGAAGCGTATACTAAGTCCCAAAAATGAATTCATTGTTTTCTGTAATCGCAAAGTTGGTGTCGCTAATTTATTTTTATTTCTTGTATTCCTGTTGTGGATATCACTATTTTTCGCGTAAAGATGAAGATTATTACGAACAAACATAATATTTGCAAATATGTATTGCGCGGGGAATGTCAAAATATTTATATTTTTAAACAATTCTCTAAGAGATTCTCTAGCACCTAGTTTATATATAGATCTGATAGCGCGTTTTTGAAGGACGAATCTGCTGCGTTACCCCATAGTAATATCCCATACGACATGACACTATGAAAGTACTTAGCTGAAGTATACCAAACGCGCAACTGAAGTATATCAACGTCAGTCAACTGTCTTATTCTTCTAACAGCGTAAGCAGAAGAACTAAGTTTACCCGCTAAGGATGTGATATGGGCACCCCATTGAAGTCCCGAGTCAACTGTCATCCCAAGAAATACTGTTTTATCTACCAAATCTATCGTTTTGTTTTCGACCACTATGCGTGTTGGTACTTTTGTAACATTCGGTAAACAAAATTTAATACACTTCGTCTTTCGAGCGTATGAGAGGCAAATATGACGTTGCAGAAGCCGCTATCTGCTATAATATAATATATTATTGTGTAGTGCATCTCAGCTGCGCGCACGTCACTTGTTTACGAGTCTCCCCGCGCTATCACTTGTTACATCATTATTTCTTATTTCTTGCTCTTCACTGGAATTTCACTGCTACTTGTAAACAAGGCTGAAGTTTAATTAATTGGTCCAGTCTACACCAATAAGGTTATATATATACAGCGTGTAACTTGACCCACAACGTTCCCGTGAAGGGGTGACTCAGCCCGACAAAATGAACAACTTTTCCTATGGGACCAATGCTGAGAACCCAAACAAAAAATTACATTTTCATACAAAAGTGTTCGGCCGGCCTGGCAATAAGTATGAAAAAGTAGTCAAAAAATAAATGTAAGTTCTCAGCATCATTGGTCCCATAGGAAAAGTTGTTCATTTTGACGGGCTGAGTCACCCCCTCAACTGGGACGTCGTTGGTAAAATACACGCTGTATTTTTTTTAATTAATTTTATTAAGACTGAGATGCATTAGAATGCAGCGGTTACGGCGTTTCTTATGGTTGCCATAAGCATACGCAAAAAGATGTGTTAAAAAAAAACATTTTTGTGATCAGCTTTTATTAGGAGCTATTCAGACTGTAAAGTGCTTGCCAGGACAAATCAAATGAGCTCAAACACTATGGGTTAAAAAAAGTAAAAAAATATATTAAATCAGCATTAAACTACCTCCATTCCATACAAAATTATATAAAATTTGGTATGGAATGGAGGTAGTTTGATGCCGTTCCCTAAACGCGGGCGAAGCCGCGGCGTGGTTTTGTAATAAAGTTTAAATAAATAAATAAATTAGCCGTGTCAAAGAAAATATACACGCCCGCCGTGTGGTATCTGGCAGAGTAGAATAGGACCACTCCAAGCCTTCCCGTGGATGTCGTAGAAAGCGACTTAGGAAATACAAGCTAAACAAAGCTTATAAACATCTGAAAGACCTCTCCAACCCTGGCCAGCGTGGAGAGTGTAGGCCAAGTCCTCTGGCTGCTCTGGCCAAGTATGGCCCTAGTAGTACAGAGAGGGTCGTGCTCCTGTAGTGGAGACTAAAAAGGACCTGATGGTGATGATGATGATGAAATAAAAAAAATAGTGAAAAAAATATAAAGTTTGGTATGGAATGGAGGTAGTTTGATGCCGTTCCCTAAACGCGGGCGAAGCCGCGGCGTGGTTTTGCAATAAAGTTTAAAAAAATATTTCTTGGTACTTCTATGAAATAACACTCAATATCAACCAAATGACGTGTTGCGTTGAAGTACAAAGGAGACATATCAATTTGCATTACAATCGACACTCGGGATTCACTTACATGATAACATAGATTTAAAAAAAAAATTTTTGTGTCTCTGAATAGATGTCACATTTAGCCATTTTTGTATGGGAACCTAGTGTGTCATTAGCGGGGGTGTGAGGCAGACGAAAGGGAGTCGTGGTGTCAGGGGTGCTATTTGTAAATGAGTGACTCAATGAAGAAGTACAAATTTTCCATACATCATCGGTCGTTTAGTAAACACGTCGATTCGAAAATAGCACTCATGACGTTTGACGCCGCTGTCATAAGAGATGTAACAACACCGTGTAATATCGATATCGAGAAAAACCCACAACAAGATTTTGTTTTTGTTTGACTTATTTTAAGTAAACAACATATGAAGTAGTAATAATTATATAGTCATAATCATCTAAGAGATTCCCTGGTTCCTTATACTCCTGGAATCTTCAGTTGTGCTGCGTCCAAGCCCGGGGTCCGCTATTATGACAGCATTCATGCTGTAATAACTGGTCTAGATGAAAAGGAAAAATTGAGAATGTACCAGTTGCTTCTCTGATAGGGAATGCGACTAGCAACCTATTAAACCTTGGATTCAGATTTCCACCTACATACGCCCACAAACACGCTAAACGTGGCTTTTGGTTTCAGGCAGAGGCCTACACCGTAAGGGTGAAGATCGTGATAATATGAATGTATGTATGTTTTACGGCCCAACGCCAATTCTCCTTTTGTAACTCCAGTAACGCGGACATACATAAATATGAAACTGAAGTACAAGTTTTTGCCTGCGCCGGAAATTTAACCCGGTACCTGGCTCGTTAACCACTGTACCATGGAGATTGTCATTATCGTTTATGATATTGTAATTAAATGTTCTTTGCATTACTTACATGTGAAAAGTCACAGGTTGTGGTTTCCCTTTAGCATTTTTTACAGTATTTTTGCAGGATTTCACTACACAACTAGGCATGTTTATAATTATAAAAATAAATTTTCATTCGGCTCATAAGATTCCGCATCCAATAATACGACAGACGTCAGAGGACTGAGGCCGCGAAAAAGCATACGCTGTTTTAAGAGTATGAGTAACAAGACATGCGTTGCTTCTAGAGACGTACGAGCCTTTGTATAAAAAGTAAGACGGGTTGGGCTCTCTTAAGTCCTGTACGTATTGAGGTACAACTCTTATGGTGTTGCGCAGACCGAAAGAGAGGGCACCATCTAAGTAAAACACTTTTGTCATAACCAAAACCAAGATGATTGGCGAAAGCCTACTCCTATTGTGTTCCAAGTGCAACGTAAGATCTGCCTGCTGAATATGGTGGTTCGCCATCTGCTGAAGTGACCCCGTGGGTCACTGTTGGGTCATCATGCTGCCCAAGCGCTGAGCGGGGTGCCACGAAAGCTCTCACAGGTGTTCATGAAGCAGATCAACTACGAATGATGGCAACTAATAAAGGGGCAGTTGCGCTGTTAGTATATGGAAGTAAACATGGACAGCAACAATAAGTACAGTTTTCGGTACTTGTTGTGTTGCCTCGTGACGCACCAAGCCCTCGCCTGGGAACGTCAAAGCTGACGTCACTATGCTATCAACTGCACCAATACTTCAAGAGTGAAGCGAAACAGTGAAGACGACGGCCAAGCAAAGAACAAAAAGACCTACCTAATGTATCAAGTATCTATCAAAGCTACTTCAGACTGCCCCAATAAACAGTTACTATATACTCTTAACCTCAAGGAGGTAGCGGAGAAGAGCCTGCTACTGTATCGTTGATGAAAAAGGCTTCAAAAAAGTATAGTAGTGATTAAAATGTCCAAAATAATTTTATTTATTATTTAATTGCAACTTTTAATGAACTTAGTGAAAAATAGTGCAAAAACCTATGAATATAATATCTAATCCTTATAACTCGGTTCGGACTGAGTTTAGAGGTATATATACCCTTATAACTTTATTTTGTTATTGACTATCGGGAAAACAAGGTATGGTTAGTGGCCGCGCGAAAACAAAAAGACGCCAATAACCGGCATTGTCCTTTTGAAATATTATCTATTTCGGTTCAATAGATACAGTCATGTGGCAGATGGATGGACGGATGGACGTCGAAGGCTTAGTATTACCTTTCCGTGTTTACTCTTAGGGAACGGAACACTAAAAATAATAAATTTCCGGGAAAGTCGTGGAGAGTGAATTTATTATTATTTATTTCTTGGCATTAACTTTATTACTTATATTATTACACTCATCTGTATTCATGTAAATTATCGATGTTTGGCAAAAAATAACAAAGTGCATCACTATGCGTCTTTCCGCCTTTCACTGACAATGGAATTTGACGTTTTTAATGGAGGATAAATACGTTTATAATATTGTAAATAACATGAACTTGCATTACTTAAATGAGAAAAGTCCAGCGCGATAGTTTACTATAATATTCATTTTAGTATTTTAGAAGGACAGAACATCAGAAATTGGCCTGTTTATAATTTTAAAAATTAAATTCCACTCTGTTACATACCCCTCGACAGGCGTCAGAGGACTGAGGCCTAGTGTATAGTATACGCTACTTTTAAGGGTATCAGTAACATGACGTATCAAGTAATACGCCTCTTCTAGAGACTTCATACTTCTATGCATGATAACAATATTGCTTTCCATAACAATTGCATTATTCAAAGAGCAATGAGTAAACTTTTTTTTTATTGCTATAGTTGCACACGACAGCATGAAGTTATTGTGTCCTCAGTCCTCTCACTAATTTGGAACTCCTTTCATACAATATCACCGATCACATGTTTAAATTTATATGGCAAGTCTTAATTATTTTCATATATTCCCCTTTTAGGGTTCCGTAGTAAACAGAGAACCCTTTTTTTCTTGCGGATGTATATTCTATTAAAGATTCTGATTCCGTTTATTCAAATATCAAGGGAGTTCAAAATCGTATGAATGTGTGGATGTATGGATGTTTGTTACTAAAACACGCAAAAACGGCTGAACGGATTTTGATGAAATTTTGCATTTTTGTTATTTACCTGGATTAACGTATAGGCTACCTTTTATCCTCCAAAGTACTTTTCAGGATGAAAGCGGAGCCGCGAGATACAGCTGGTCACCTATACAGCCTATATACTAGGCAGAGACTAGACATGAAAATAATAAAACAAGGAACTTTATAAATAGTGAACTAAATGAAATGTTACGATTATTTTCCAATGAATAATTGCCATTTAAAATAAAAATCGTAACAATGATAAAAGAAATGTTTGGAATCAAAATATTTGGAACTTTAGGCACTTGGACAGAATATAGGAAGTAGTAGAATAAGTGTTGTATAAGTGTAGTATAAGTGTTACTCTACGGGTCTTGCATAGTCATCAATGGTCAAATGAGGAATTTCTACTTTAAGCTTCCATAAGTAAAGTTCGTCATTTTATTCTTTAATTTTAAAAGTAAAATCATATCAATTTTAAAAAATCCAAACTGGACCGACACTTTATTAACTGTGGTTTGACGTCTCAGCTCAGTAATAAAAAAGCAGCAACTTTGACAGCACGGCAAAATAAAATGGCGACAATAGATATAAACATTCTATGAAAATTTCACGTTTTTTCATATATTACGGTTCAATAGATGCAACCTTGTGACAGACGGACGGACGGACGTCGGAGGCTCAGTAATAGGGTTCCACACTTTAGGTACAGAACCCTAAAAACAGCGTGGATTAAAGATAATTTGAATTTGGAACGATGAGGCAGAGGCAGACGCATGGCGGCCGCGGAGGAGACCGGATTGGTATGTAGCTGGCATTCCGACATGCAATGCGCTTGCGCACTTTCTTCGACAGGTATGGTGTTTTGTTTGTTAAATTCGATGTTGAAGTAGAAAAAATGCAGTTAATATTTATTTTATAGGACACATCCAAAATTAACGAAAATATGTATTTTTTTATACATATTTAATTGAGTAGCGCATGCGCGCATAGTACCCTAAATAATAATATAATATACATAATACATACTTATCAATATTACTCGGGAAGCACAATTATATTTTTAGTTTTTTATTATTATATGTCACAAAGTAATCTTAATTAATTTATGAGTTAAGTTAACAATTCATGTTAAAATTTTTGTTCATGTATGGCAGTGTTTGTACCTACGATATAGTAAAAAGGATTTTAGAAAAAAAAAATAGGTTATTAGGGAAATTAAATATTGTCTGGTTTATGTCTTTTCAATAAGAACCAAAAGTCAAGAAAAAAGTTTGAACACTATTACACAATTTCATATACTCAAATCTCCGAACACACTCTCAACAACAGAATTGCCGATGACTTACATTCTAAGAAGCTATAATAAAGGTTAGGGTAAGTACTCACGAATAAAACCGGTCGTTGCCCTTAGATATTCGCGATCTCCCATGAGTTCCAGCCGCGGAGAAATGAGCGAGAGCTGGGAGCGTGCGGTCGCCTTTCGATACGAGTACGCACTGTCAACGGAAGATCGTATTTTTCCACTTATACGATGCGCTCTGCCAAATTGTGATTTGGATCGCTGTCAATCTGCTGTTATCGAGAGATTTGCTCGTTATTAGAGGTATTGTTTATTTGTGCTCGGTATCCTAACCTACTATCTAGTATTAGAAATGTTCCGTCAGCTCCTTGGTTCGATTCCCACGGGAAACATACTTTGTTTAGTTGTTTCCAGTGTGGTTAGGACATTGCAGCCTTGAATCACCTGATTGTCTGATAATAAAGATGATTCCGTGCTTCGGAAGGCACGTTAAGCCGTTGGTCCCGGCTTCCATCTGGTAGTCGTTAAAGGAACCACATCAAGGCTGATTGATCGTGTCACCTACACGAAATGGTGAATGTTCCGTACTTCGGAAAGCACGTTAAGCCGTTAAGGTCCCGGCTGTTTCATTGATGGCAGTCGTAAAGCTATGTCAAATATATAAAAATCTGACACCAGTGTTGGCCACTTACACACACGAAAACAAACAAATTATAAATGCAAAAGTTTGTTTGGATCTTTGTGAGTTTGTTTGTTAGCTGTCACGCCTTAACTACTGAAACGATCACTGAATGTTGCATACTCGCTTTAAGTGGATCGGAGAAGAATTGTTCCCGGAAAAAACAATTGTTCCCGATGGATCGACATTAACGCGAGTGGAGTCGCGAGCGAAAGCTAGATAAAAATATACGGTGATAAGACGTGCTGATAAGTTTAGGGGTAAGCTAGTATATGTGTAAATAACATATACTAGCTTTTGCCGGCGACTCCATCCGCGTTTATGTAGTTCCCTTGGGAACAGTAGATTTGTGCGGGAGGTATGTCCTTCCTCGGGCCTCAAACTATCTCCATATCAAATTTCATCGCAATTAGTTTTATAGTTGAAGCTTGAAGTGGGAACAGACGGACTGAGTTAGACAGAATATAAATAAATAAAGCATGGATATGGATTTATTTTCGTCAACCCCCGTTTGAAGGAAAACAGTTTACCCAAAGAGGGCAATTTTTCCCCTTCCCACAGTGGAATTTTTTGGGCAGCATCGTGTTATAAAAATAAATGCACGGATTGCTAATCCTAATCCTAACTAATATTATAAATGCGAAAGTGAGTTTGTTTGTTTATTTGTTTGTTTGTTACGCTTTCACGTCGTAACTACTGAACCGATCATCATGAAATTATGTATACATGTTATCTGGGGTACGGAGAAGGATATAGGGTACATTTTATCCCGGGAAAAAGTACTGTTCCCGACCCGAGGGATCGACATTGACGCGGGCGGAGCCGCGGGCGAATGCTAGTTAAATCATAAACGCCCAATAAATGATTTTAATACAAAAATTTCCTAAGCTGGTCTGAGAGAAAAATCGTAGAAAATGCCAGCTGCTTCTTTTCCCGCGTAATGTTCGTTCGTTAAGATCGTAAAAGCCGATCCATGGAATGTGCTAAAATGTGAGGAATCATGTGAGAAAAGCAGCTGGCACATTCTATGTTTTTCCTTGGTCCCAGACCATGGAGTGGAAGAATATTGCAGTTTTATCAACGTGTAGTTTGGGTTGCTGACAATCAGCTGTGAGATTTGTGTCTGTTATTATAGGATACGTGGACGAGTGTAGGATGATGAAGATGATGATGATTCTGCTGTATGTTAAGACGACCCTGAGGATGGGGTTACACAATAAACATTTCTACGATAATGAAAGAAAACAGTTTTTATAATTGTGACCAGTTGCTGATAAGTGATAACAGAGGATAGGTCACAATGTGTTTTGATATAAACACGAAAAACATATGAGTATTGATAACTGTGTTGCGTAGATGACGTTGTATCATTTAAGGTTACGTAAAAAAGTCGGCCCTTTTTTTCGAAACCTATATCGAAATGGTTCAGTTGTAAAATGGAAATGTACGATTTTAATGTCACATATTCTTCGTACGAGACAGTATTTTTAGATATGAGAGAGGACGTATACATACATATACTCATGTATTTTAGTTCAACACAAGGTGTATTTTGTTACTATACGTATGTAGCTATACTTTGAACACCTGTGTTTACTCAATCTTTTACACATATGTTGTAAGTCATCTTCAATTAAACGAGAATTAGACACACGTCAATTCATTAAACTATTTCACCATGAATGGAAGAAACTTATTACGTTTTAAATTCTTTCACCACAGACAAACTTAAACCGTCTTACTTATTATAAAACGGGAACTAACTGTAGTACGTTAGCTGTGTGGTTTCCGGCAGAGTAGATTAGGACCACTCCAAGTCTTCCCATGGAGGTCGTAAGAGGCGACTTAGGAAATACAAGCTAAACAAAGCTCATAAACATCAATGAGACCTCTCCAACCCTTCTGGCCAGCGAGGAGAGTGTAGGTCAAATCCTCTGTCTGCTCTGGCCAAGTATGGCTCCGGTAGTACAGAGAGGGTCATGCTCCAGCAGTAGAGACTAAAAAGACCTGATGATGTACTGTAGTACCTGGTTTAAACCACTATCCGACCAATATAAATTAACAGTGACAGCTGACAAAATGTCAAAGTGATAAGAGTCGAGTTATTTTAGTCGGGTAATGGTTTAAACCAGGTACTAAAGTTAGTCCTCGTTTTATAATAAGACGGAGAGTGTAGATTGCGCCGGTATGGACATGTAATGAGCTGAGACAAAAACTATCCTGTCCAGGAGGCAATAAGGGTTCCAGAAAAATAGAGGTGTAAAGGCAGGCCGTTATTTACGTGGAGGCCCAACATTAATAGAGTCGTGAAAACCTGACTGGACAACACAGGATACAGCATCCTGCCTCCGTGGTCCAGTGGTTAAGGCGTTTGCCTGTAGACCCGGGGGTCGTGGATACGATTCCTACGAGTAGCATACTTTGTTGTTTCCAGGTTAGATAGGTCATTGCAGGCTTGGATCACCTGATTGTCTGATAACAAAGATGATTCCATGCTTCGGAAGGCACGTTAAGCCGTTGGTCCCGGCTGACATCTGGTAGTCTTTAAAGGAACCGCGTCAGAGGCCGAGAGGCGGTTCCAAAGAACTCTGACACCAGGGTGTGCATGGTCGATTGACCGTGGCACCTACACGAAATGATGATGAGCATCCTGGCGTCACATTACGAGGCCCGAACCCAGATGAACTGGGAAGAGGGCAGGAGAAAGAAGAAGATAAAAAAAAATATACAATTTTTAATATATTTTCATAAGACACACATAACAAATTGTCACCGTAATTACATATACATATACATACAATATTTTGGCTAGGCAACAACTCTTTACAAGTGCATGCGGCTAGATATAACTTTAAAAATTCTATGAGAGCTACAAAAAAGAAACTGTAAGTATAAATAGTAATAGCGAAGTACAACAGCTGCAATAAAAATGATTTCACATAATGACATCAATATTCCAGTGCTTAAGTAAAAATAAAAGAGATAAGAAAAAAGAAAAGCACATAGTGAGTAGGTCAACAGAATCCAAAATCTGCCTAATTTTGGTTTTGAAGGAGTACAATGTCAAGGGATTTGTGGTTAAGTAAAATATCATTATACACGGTGAAATTTTGATCGTTCTGAACCCTTAAAGGGGTGATTCAGCCCATCGATAAAAACAACTTTTCCTATGGGACCAATGTTGGGAACTCAAAAAAGAATTAGCAGATATACAAAAAAATTCGGCCGCCCGGTCTATTTGTATGGGAACGTCAAAAATTTTTGAGTTCCCAGAAAAGTTGTTCATATCGACGGGCTGAATCACCCCTTTAAGGGTTCAGAAGATCAAAATTTCACCATGTATATTCTACACATACAATATTTTACAAAAATAATAAGTATTTTGATAACTACTATCTATAGGAGTCCAAGTTCAAGATGTTGATGAAACCTATTAGTTACACAATGCGTTGACTTGTTTAAAAACATCAGTATCATACTATTCCGGTCAAATTAGACATTCGAAAGTACATAAATTCCGATTAAGCTGAAAATGAGTAAGTTTGTTCAAAACAGAACCTATTTTTTGATCTTTGATCTTGAGTACAAATCTTTTGATCTTTGACCTTGAGTAAAGATTTTTTGATCTTTGACCTTGAGTAAATTTTTTTACAAGTACCGGAACGATTGCTAACTTTGAAATATTACGTTTATAACATTTCAAAGTTCCCTATCCTTCCGGTACTTACAAAAAATTTTACTCAAGGTCAAATATCAAAGAAATTGGTTTTTCACGATTTTCACCGAAACGGTAAGTTTTATCACAAATTACCTCAGACAAAAATTGTAGATCATAAAATTATCTACAATAAAGATATCAATACCCTTTTGCCTAAGTGTCTGCGTTTCTGAGATGGAACGATTCAAAAAGTTGAAATAGTCATAATATACACACGTTTCCACGAATTAAAATTAAAAGTTCCAAAAGAAAATACGTAGCGTACTTTATAAGGACGTACTTATGCATATTGTGACGATTACAACTTTTTGCGTAAGTAATCATAAATGTGGAAACCGACCGAAACCGAACGAATCCAAAACCGAAACCAAAACATATATAAAAGTGAGAAAATAACAATTTGGTACTATCCATAACCATTAAATGCAAAAGTAACTTGGTCTGTCTGTCACTCTTCACGCATCAATCATTGAACCAACTTGGATGTTTGGTTTAGTTTGAGCCGGTTTGAGGAAAAGGTTAAGTGGAATTCTACTGTTTCCGAGGAATCAACATTAACGCGGTGGGAGCCGAGGGCAAAAGCTAGTTCATTACATGCTATCCACTATCAATATATAGCCTTTGCCCCTATACGGTTACGGCTGAAAATCAGTGCTGGTCACTTATGTGTCCATCCTCATCCATGTTCATCATCAACATCAGATTGCAGTACCCTATTACAGTTGTTTCATCTGCCTCCGACTGTACACAAAATACATTGTAATTATGTTACTTGTTTTGTATTTTATTTTTGTTTCTACAATAAATATTTTTTCATTCATATACAGTGTGATTTTGAAACTCTGAGCTCTAATGATATCCTGGAATCCGACTCCCTAATGGAAAACAAAATTGCAAGCAAAAAAGGTTAAGCTGATCGGCAACTTTGTGGTCCAACGCTGGGGATTAAAAAAAATTACAATTCCATACAAAAATGTTCCGTCGCCCGGTAAATTTGTATGGGAATATAAAAAAATGAGTTCCCAGCATTGGTCTCACAGGAAAAGTTGTTCATATCGACGCGCTGAATCACCCTTTGAGGGTCCAAAACGAATGAAAATTCACCGTGTATACAGGGCGTTACGATATTATTTATAGTGAAAGCTTTCAAATACGTCGCTTATGAATGGGACAATACTTTATGGGATTACCTTAGGACGATCAAATGGTACCGATATATCAAAATAGTTGAGCAAAAGGTCCCATTGTCCGTCTATCCTCAAAGATGAACTATTGGAGAGATATTCACAAATATTCAAAGAGCACAGTAGCGCCACCTGGGCGCTCCCACGAATGGAAGTACAAAGGGTTAAATATCAAAGAATATGAAAGAATTTTAATCTTCTAACCATAGGGTTGTCATCTCGAAATGTAAAACCATGAATGGATATAGGGTATTTTGAATAACCTATATTGTTCCCCCATATCCTGGCAAGCTCCGTGGCGCAGCGGTCAACACGCCAGCCTGCGACACGAGATTACTCGGGTTCGATCCCCGGCCAGGTCAAGATGGAAAATGGTCTTTTTCAGATTGGCCTGGGTCTTGGATGTGTATCTATATATGTATTTGTTATAAAATATAGTATCGTTGAGTTAGTATCCCATAACACAAATCTCGAACTTACTTTGGGGCTAGCGCAATCTGCGTGATTTATCCGTTTATATTTATATCCATCCATACTTGCTTGTAGGTATTGCCAATTTCGACTAAGAAAAACATTATCTAGCTTTAGTCTAGATGTCACAAAGGCTTTTGACCGGGTCTGGCATAAGGCTCTTCTCGCGAAGTTACCATCTTTCGGGCTTCCTGAGGAACTATGCTTGTGGGTCGCTAGTTTCTTATCTGGGCGAAGCATTCAGGTCGTTGTAGACGGATTATGCTCCGATATCATGCCCATCAATGCTGGCGTCCCCCAAGGATCTGTTTTATCACCTACGCTGTTTCTTCTGCACATCAACGACATGCTTAACACTAGTAGCATCCATTGCTATGCAGACGACAGTACGGGTGATGCATATTATGCAGGTCGTGCAAATATCCCTCAAACACAGGTGGAGGAGAACAGAAAGAGACTTGTGTCTGACATTGAGACCTCTCTGGAGCAGGTCTCTGAATGGGGTAAACTAAACCTAGTTCAATTCAACCCTACTAAGACACAAGTCTGCGTGTTTTCCGTTAAGAAGACCCCATTTAACATAGCACCGAAGTTCCGGGACACCTCTCTTACCATTTCTAAGAGTATTGGGATCCTTGGCGTCGATATTACGAAGGAGGTCCAATTCCGGAGTCATCTGGAAGGTAAAGCCAAAATGGCTTCTAAAAAACTTGGGGTGCTCAATAGAGCGAGGCAGTACTTTACTCCGGGTCATAGACTTTTGTTATATAAAGCTCAAGTCCGGCCCCACATGGAGTACTGCTCTCATATCTGGTATGGTGCACCTCAATACCAACTCCTTCCTCTTGATTCCATCCAACGCCGGGCAATTCGTATTATCGACGATCCCACACTCACAGACGATTTAGACACCCTCGGTCTACGGAGAGACGTTGGCTCTCTGTGTGTATTTTACCGTCTATACTATGGGGAGTATTCTGAAGAACTTTTTGAATCGGTGCCACCGTCACCTTTCTACCACCGCACCGCTCGCCACAGGAGTAAAGTCCATCCCCACATCCTTGACACTTGGGTCTCCAAAAATGTCAGAGCGTCATGTGGTTTTTTTCCTCGTACAGCAAGATTGTGGAATGGACTCCCTCCCGAGGTTTTCCCTGTGTTTTATGACTTGAGGTCCTACAAAAGGCGTGTTTACAGGTATCTTAAGAGTCGGCAACGCATCAGCAGCTCCTCTGGTGTTGCAGATGTCCATGGGCGACGGTGACCACTTTCCATCAGGTGGCTCGTCTGCTCGTTTGCCGTCGGATATAAATAAAAAAAAAAAAAAATTATCAATTTAGAATAAGGATTCTATGTTTTTCCTTTGTATTTTTTTATTAAACATACCTTTTTCAGGGCTCTTTAATAATCCTAACTAATATTATAAATGCGAAAGTGAGTTTGTTTGTTTGTTACTTTGCTTTTTTTTGCTTTCACGCCGTAACTACTGAACCGATCATCATGAAATTTTGCATACAAGTTCTCTGGAGTATGGAGAAGGACATAGGCTACCTTTTATCCCGGGAATATACTATTCCCGAGGGATCGACATTGACGCGGGCGAAGCCGCGGGCGAAAGCTAGTAGAATTATAACTTCTACTGATTCTAATGGTTTTGATGTTAACAAATTATCAAGGTAGGTAGATACCTAATATTATTATGATTATGAACCGGACATGGCTTGGCATTTGAACTAGGTATGTACTTAAGCCACAGAGAATAACACTACGTAAGTATCTTGTGGTCTTGATTAAAGAAGAAAAATAAAAAGAGGTTTCGTTAAAAGAAAACAATAGACTCTACTGCTTTGTTATCATGTTAAAGCTAGTGTCACTCGGAGTCATGTAAATATTCCAAAGATACCCCGTACATCCAAATATGTTAAGGGAATTAGAAACCATGGTAAATAACGATACCCACATATGTACATAAACATACTGTTTAAAAACATAGCACTCCTATTCAGCGCAGTGTAAAACACCGCGGTTGACAACCCTAGTCTAACATGGACGTTGGAGCTACGCGTTGGAGGTAAATCCACTTGTTTGTGCTTTTCAAGTGTCTCCATCAGAAATAGGTGGACAATAGTCGTGTTATCTATTGTGCCTAGTGCTTGCCTAGCTGGTATATGAAATGATCTTCAATGATAAATATAGCTATGTGAAGTATACTTAGATATATACGAAGATTCTGAATGAATCGAAGCTAAAAATATATGCAAAAGTATAAATCCTTATCCTTACTAATATTATAAATGCGAAAGTGAGTTTGTTTGTTTGTTACGCTTTCACGCTGTAACTACTGAACCGATCATCATGAAATTTTGCATACACGTTATCTGGGGTACGGAGAAGGACATAGGGTACATTTTATCCCGGGAAATAGTACTGTTCCCGAGGGATCGACATTGACGCGGGTGGAGACGCGGGCGAAAGCTAGTATTAAATAAAACACAAAACTACATTGTGTCAATACCTCGGCGACAGTTTTCTATGCTAAACAAAGGTGCTGAAAGATTACCCTATGTCTTTATCCGTCCCAGACATTCTTGGAATGTCTCTGTTTTCTTTTGCAAGGACTTGAGCATTATGAAAACGACTACCAGATGGCAGTCGGGACCAACGGCTTAACGTGCGTTCCGAAGCACGGAATCATCTTAATTATCAGACAATCAGGTGATTCAAGTTTCAAGATTCAACAATCGATTTATAAGTCGATATCACGTTAAAAAAATATTGTGTATGTATGTACGTATGAAACATCAAGTAGGACGTTTGTTAATTGTGTCGTAGAAAAGGCAGGCCCTTAACCGATATTTCAATGTCGCGTGACTCAAATGATAGTATCGCTGTCTTCAGAAGTTGTTAACATCTAATATGTAAAGATAAAATGTAAAGATAAATATCTTTACGATACGCAAATATGTGTGTGAAACTGCGCTATGAGTTTGTTTTAAGATTGTGGTGAGCAAAACTAAACCTTTCAGTTTACCCCCGACGCAATGACAGTACTTACCTATGTTATAAGTTTTACATCTTTGTTTGTATCTAAGGTTTTTTTTTATTCCAGGGTAGTTTAATCAGAAGAAAATGATTATACAATTATCAAATGAATGGAAACTAGATGAAGAATGGTAGATTGATATGAAAGTAAATAAATAGTATGTGACATGGAAAGATTAGAAGCAAACGAACTTAAACTTAACATTGTAGATAAAGATCTTCGATTACGTTTAAGGTATTAGATAAAAAAGGCAGTTCAGTCGAAATTTTTTTTTCTGAATTGTATGTGACCGAATGTACATTTCAATGTTTTCAAATATATAAGTGGGGTATCAAGCTAAAGACTTTTTCAAAACAATATTGGAAGGGAAATTAGGAGGAAGGAGGGGAAAAGGACTACCCAGGGATAGTTTTATGGGACAAGTTATCATCATCATCATCAACAGGTCTTTTAAGTGTCCACTGCAGGAACATGACCCTCTCTGTACTACCGGAGCCATACTTGGCCAGGGCAGACAGAGGATTTGGCCTTCACTCTCCTCGTTGGCCAAACGGGTTGGAGAGGTCTCATTGATTTTTATGAACTTTGTTTAACTTGTATTTCCTAAGTCGCCTCTTACGACCTCCATTGGAAGACTAGGAGTGGTCCTATTCTACTCTGCCGGAAACCACACGGCTGATGGACAAATAAATACGTGAAAGTAAAAAGATTAGTTTTAAATAGGGAAGAGTGGGGGTTATTGGCTACTCCACAGACAATAGCCTAGCTCTTTAATTACAAGAAGAATAGGTAGCAAATGAAAAGACATGATGAGAACATTACAAAAATGCAAGTAACACGAAAATCGGTATAAAATGAAATGGAATAATATTATTCAAAGTAGGATACATGTATCGCTTTTTGAACGTCATATATTTCTGTTGTTTATTTTTCTTTCTTTTATGTTTGTAAAGTCGAAAAACTACTAGCGTTTCGAAATGACCACTGCTGAGAAGAATACGCCGAAAGAAACTCAGTCCAGTATATATTTTACTTTGACATGATAACGTTTTATAAATCTATGAACGCCGGCTGCACGCACGACAAAGTGTCACGTTCCGCGTGCAATCGAGAGCACGAAACAAGCAATAGAGAGGCACGGTCGGCCTAAGCGTTCGGCTTTTGACGCATCTATTTTCTTCCACCGTGATCTCGTAAAATTATCGTCCATAAACCGACTTTGCAAACAACCAATTTTGTTTTATTACATAAGTTACAATTAGGTTACATAAGCATCTTTTGTGTTAAGTCGAGATATGTGCCAAGATTAAGCTACTTAAACCTATTAGTCTCACTTATATCCTATAATGGATTCATTCCTATCCAATACCACGAACGAATACCACTGGTATTACATTGAATTTTTAATTATTTTATATTCCCAACGGATACCACTGTTTAAACCAATACCAAAACAAGTTCAAAGGTACAGTCAGTAAAAATGCTTTGTATGTGACTACAACATTTTTATTTGCAAAAATATGTGTAACATATTAATAAACAATTTTAGTTAGCACACGACTAGTTTAATTATACATATAGTTATAATAATATGAATTATTACAATTTTCAAAAATATAAAATAAGAACAATTTACTTACTATCTGATAATGATATAAAATGACATAAAATTTACCACTTTTTTATATTAAAATCACTCGTTCATCACCTACTATATCATACTAAAAAAGAATAAGTGATAAGAAATTTAAATTTTTATATTTTAATTTTCTTTTAAGCATAAGCTTAAAAGATAGATTGACTAGCTCCGTGGCGCAGCGGTCAACACGCCAGCCTGCGACACGGAGTGACCGGGTTCGATCCCCGGCCAGGTCAAGATGGAAAATGATCTTTTTCAGATTGGCCTGGGCCTTGGATGTGTATCTATATATGTATTTGTTATAAAATATAGTATCGTTGAGTTAGTATCCCATAACATAAGTCTCAAACTTACTTTGGGACTAGCTCAATCTGTGTGATTCGTACGTATATATATAAAAAAAAAAATGTAAAAGATACATTTATTAGTCAAATATTAGATGTACGTAGGTACATCATCATTAAATCAAAATAATTAAAAACAAAAAAAATCTGAAATTCCGCTCCGAATCGTTCCCAGCTCAAAGGTACCCAATATGATGGCTGTATTGCCTCTCTGAATGGCTTTAAATGACCAGGTTGCTTAGATTATACGAAAATACACTTAAAATTTAATTTTTAATTTTAATTACGAGTAATTATACAAAGATCCATATAAATACTCACCTAATAAATAAAATTCACTGCCACTATGATACGAATACGCCACCGACACCTGACGGAAATGTACTGAGGAATTCACGTAGCTACAATTTCTTTCTTAGTCAAAATACATAAATAATAATTATGAGATTATCAAAATCAACCTGATTCCATTGACTTAAGTGCCAAGACAATACAATAATTTAGTTGTTCTAGTTCCAAATTTCCAATACACTGGATTCTGATCAGTTATTTCGAGTTTTGGAACATTAGAGTAAACTCACCCTTTCTCGCAGGTAAAAAATTGTGAGGTGATTCATTGAGATGACTCATTTACGATTTATCCAATACCTTGAAAATTAAATGAATTCGGATAGTAATATTAAATTACTTTGTGGTTTTAGCATTATATTTGAATGACATAAAAATATTAGAAAATAAATTTAATTCGATGACTGAGCTGACTATACCAAATTCAAATTTTGGTATTCGTTGGGACATAAAATTAAAAAAAAATTAAATGTGGTGTCTGTTTGGAATAGAATAGAATTAAAAATTCAAAGTAATACCAGTGGTATTCGTTCGTAGTATTGGATAGGAATAAATCCTATAATGGGCCTATAACATATGGGCGCCGTGTGGTATCCGGCAGAGTAGAATAGGACCACTCCAAGTCTTCCCGTGGATGTCGTAGAAGGCGACTTAGGAAATACAAGCTAAACAAAGCTTATAAACATTTGAGAAACCTCTCCAACCCGTCTGGCCAGCGTGGAGAGTGTAGGGCAAGTCCTCTGGCTGTTCTGGCCAAGTATGGCCCTAGTAGTACAGAGAGGGTCGTGCTCCTGTAGTGGAGACTAAAAGACCTGAAGATGATGATGATGATCCTATCCTATAACTTTCTTGAAAACAACACCTGGCAGAATTTGTGTGGGCAAATAGTTTTTATATAAACTTAATGAAATATTAATATATCGTTGTAAAACGCATCCCTCCTCCCTGGTACAATCAGTCAAACCCAACAGCAACACTTCCATCCACCCACCAGCACACTAACGTCATTGAAATAATATCTACACTTATAGAATCATAAAACAAACGCTATAAAAGCTTTTCACCCATAATAAGTCTTGTGGGACATAACATGCGACATAACAGTAAAGAAATGCTTTTAAAAGCATGACCAAAAAGCTCTAGAAGGTTGCGCGACAATGACCTATATCGTACTAAACGCTAGATTGAGAATCGCCGTAGGTGATTTTTGCTTATGTAACCGACACGACACGAAACGAACTTGATTACGAACGAATACGGAACTTGGAGTACGTGACGAGCTCTATTTCACTAAAGCGATAGCGATGCCAGGCGATATATTTAATTTAACGATTATCCTAATCAGTTGGTTTGTTTGTTACGTTTTTACGCTTTTACATTTGGGCCGTTTTTCATTACGTTTTGCATACGTGTTGTCTGGGATATGGAGAAGGATATAGACTTCCTTTTATCCCGAAAAAAAAAAACTGTTCCTGAGAGAACGACATTATATGCGCGGAGCCGCGGGCGAAGCTTGTATAATATAATAATAAGCTATCCACAAAAGACCACTTAATGAGATACTTGATCATAAATAGTCTGGGTGGTTTTATGCTCGAGTTCTCATTAATTTGGATTTGATTTGATATTAATTGTGGTTTAGGTGTGTGTTTTATTCGTAAGGATTATCTTATCTCTATGGTTTTATTATACTACAATTACAGTGAAATTGATTAACAAATTGTTACAGTAAGAGACAAACCGCACGCTTATTTTTGTATCAGTTACTTATACCACATTATTAGGTGATCTGTAGGCTTATACGTAGAGTAATTACAATGTACTAATACATATAATATATCTGTAGTAAAGTAAGTACTTCTAGATATATAAATTATAAATGTTATATTAAAACTTTTGTTAAACTACACAACACCGGCAAGCATAGGTTTTGTATTAAGCGAGTAATGTTCTAAACATGTACTTTTGACCAATTTTATGTTAATAGACATCATTACCGCAGTTACAATAAGCACACCTATTACTTTCTAGCTTTTTCCGACACTTCATTCGCGTAATGTACTATGTTAATCTGATGTGGCATTTATAACATTGGACAATTTCGTCAAAACCCATCCAGTACTTTTTGCGTAAAGGTGTTACAAACATTCCTACAAACTTTCACATAGAAATAATCAAATTTAAGAGCTGGGCTTTTGACGGTGGAGCTTTTTCGATTCCTCTCTTTCTTCCGCCGGTTCCTTTATTTCCCTATAAGAAGTAACCTTCATTTTTCTTTTATTTGTCTCATTAAAGTGTGTCTCGTCCTCCCTGAACCCCTTTTTCCTTCTATCATTTTTTATTATTCATTCATTCATTGACAGACAGTATTGTTTTTATACATATGTGCCAAATAAACATTTTTTTCTGTCTCGCTCTCTATTTTTCTTCTATGATGTTCTTGATCAAATCGTCGTGTCGTATTAGATGTCTTACCATCTTCCCTCTTCTATCCAAAAAGGATTAGTGTGTGACTATGACTTAAGCCAAAATAGGGTGGTTCTTCATCGTATGTTTAGTCCAGACAATCCGTCGTATAGATGTTAGAGTCACACGAGAACTCTTAACGTCAACTTATTTGTAGATTATCTTCCGTAGACAATGGATTTGTAGAAATTGTTGGTCTAAAATTACATGTTTGCTTTTAGAATAAACTTCTTTTATAAATAGCCATATTATTAATAAACTGTGGTTCTGCCTACGACTTCAACCGCAGGCAACCCACGGGAACTTAGTTTGAGAATCAGAAATATACTGTAAGCATTTTAATATTTGAATTTTGATTGAATTTTGATTGTATTTTATTTGTAATTTATATCAAACTACCTATTGCCCGCGACTTCATCCGCGGCAATTTCTGTTATTATGATGTATTAGTTTTTTTAATTTTCCCCCGTTTTCAAAACATTTTTTATCGATGCTACGCTCCTATTGGTCGCAATCACAATGTAATGTTTTATAGTCTTCCTCAATAAATGGACTATACAACTCAAAAATATTTTTTAAATTTGAACCAGTAGTTCCTGAGATTAGCGCGTTCAAACAAACAAAGAAATAAACAAACTCTTCAGCTTTATAATATTATATTATACTAGCTGTTGCACGCGACTTCGTCCGCGGAAATTTCTTTTATAAGGTATAGATGAATAATTTTTCCCCGTTTTCAAAACATTTTTTTCTGATGTTTTGCTCCTATTGGTCACATCGTGATTATTCGTGATGTTTTATAGCCTAAAGCCTTTCTCAATAAATTGACTATCCAACACAAAAAGAATTTTTCAATTTGATCCAGTAGTTCCTGAGATTAGCGCGTTCAAAGAAACAAACAAACTCTTCAGCTTTATAATATTAGTATAGATAAATATAGATAATAGACTTCCCGTACAAATTCACACATTCGTCGATTTGATATGAGACTCAAAAAGACGTCCAATTGAAAAGAGAAGTCTCAAAAATATTAATCCATTTAGTATGTAAGGTATTAATTGGGAATGTTCAGTTTTAGATTAGACTACTTTTTAGGGTTCCGTACAGCTGAGTAACAAATCGGAACACACTTGGCCGGTTTTATTTTCTTGCACTGATCTTGATTCCGAAATTTTAATATTGCCAGGGAGTTTACAATCAACCTGTATACGGTACTGCACGAAAATGTGGAAATTGACGTGTTTTCAAATCACTAGTACTATGCGCTGAATTAATTAAATACATCAGAAGTATTTGTATAATTTAAGTAGATACTTGCACAAGATCGCCTCCTTGTTGGAATTTGAAACAGATATGAAATTGTATTATAACTAAAACATTTTTCTTCGAGTTTGTAAATTTTACTTCTAGTACAATAATACTCACGTGACAATATCGCCCCCTTTCTTATTTTTATTTTATAAATATAAAAATATTAAGACTTCATCTTCTTACTTAATCGCCTAATGGCTTGAGCAGTCGCGATATTTCTCGTTCGCGCGTCATCTTTTTCGCTCTAATATGCGCGTGGTAGTGAGGCCAGATCCGCTGGGAAGACATTATAGGATCGTAGAAAAAAATATTTTACGTTGGTTTCTGCTTTATTCAATTAAAATAAAGCGGGCCGTAAAAATGACGTCACTCTCAGAAAATTATACCTAATTTAAGTTTATGAATGAAGACTTTAATCGCGTAAATAACCAAATTGGTTTCTTAAAGTTATGTTTGTTTTCGTAGTGTGTGATTTAGGTGCGAAAGACGAAGGTGCAAAGTAATGAGGTACGAGCGAACTCAGGGGCGAATAGCTAAGGCGCGAATGAACTGAGGTGCGGAGAGCTGAGGCGCGAACGTTGAAATAAAAAGATGAAATCATGTTATCTTCCACATAAAAAGATAAAATTATTAAGAGCCCGCCATATGCCAGGCGTGGCGATACAAACGCGGATGGTCTAAACGCGTTGGTTACTTTGGATATTTTCGTTTTTTAGGAATATTCAAGGGTTATTCGAAAAAGAAAAACATATGATGGCTGCCTTATCTGTAATGCAATTATAATCAAAAGTTTCAAGGTTAATTTTAATGTATTTGGTGAATAATGCTATATACCGAGTAAATTAGACGTGATTTGGAGGCCACTTTGCAATTTTTTTCTATCCAGAAAATTTAATGCTATCGTGTTTTTGAGTCATATAGTTACCAGAATTAGTCCTGAACTTTGCTGCATTTTTATTTCAACTTGAGTATTTAATTATTATTGATATAACAGTCAATCATGCAAAGCAGTGTGAGCTAGTACGGGCCCTTAACTTTAAGATAAGTTATGCCCAATTGTCTACTTTCATGATAAAGCGGAATTTTGGGCGTCCCGCTCAGGGGTCCCACGGGCGGGCGGGACACGTCCTGAGGGTAAAAAGGTTGGGAAACCGTGTTTAAAAAGTAATCCTGTATAGCGTTGAGCTGGGAAATTATCCTTGAAGCTAAGTTGCGATGCGACTTTGTCGCTGCAAAAAGTCGCAAAGCAGCTCTTATACGTTCGTGTGCATCGTACGGATAAGGAAGAGGTGTAAACTGGGTGTACACCGTTTATCCCGTACTTTCCACCTCTGAGGTGCGCAGGACGATCGTAGAGTATAAAAGCCCGGGAGAATTGTCCCGATAAACACTTTGAAGGCGACTTTGTAGTGAATATCAAGACGAGAAAAGTTTAGTGATATGAAAACGGCATACTGTAGGTGAGTGGTAACATTTATGATTTTTTTTTCACTACTTTGGCTATAACAAAGTCGGTTCCTGCTGTCTGTCTGTCCCTATGTATGCTTAGATCTTTAAAACTATGAAACGGGGTTTGATACGGTTTTTTTCAATAGATAGAGTGGTTCAAGAAGAAGGTTTATATGTACATTGCACTCGTGCGAAGCCGGGGCCATTTTTTTTCGCTAGTCCTTACTAATATTATAAATGCGAAATAGAGTTTGTTTATTTGTTTGTTTGTTACGCTTTCACGCCGTAATTACTGAACCGATCATCATGAAATTTTGCATACAAGTTCTCTGGAGTACGGAGAAGGACATAAGCTACCTTTTATCCCGGGAAAAAGTACTATTCCCGAGCGATCGACATTGACGCGGGCGGAGCCGCGTGCGAAATCTAGTATATTATAAAACAATATTATGTAGAGCTTACGAAGGCCTCATAACGCGAAGCGTTTAAAGTTGTGTTACTTCGATAGTTAAAAAAAAAAGATTAATAAATTAATAATAATCATCATCAATTGTCAATGAACATTCGTCTAGATGTCTATATCTATAACGACTACATGCCTGTTATTTATTATATATAAAACTTCAACATATTTTCTTAAAACTGTCCAACCTGAAAACACGATTAATAACAAAAGCCTCGATACCTTTAATTTTTTAGAAATGATTTTTAGTTTCCTAGCTTAGCAATAACTAGTTCTAAAATCTGGCCAAGTTTTTTTACTCATTAACCTCGTACTTTTATTTTAAATAACAATTAAGTGATTTGGCGCTTACGCACGGGCGTAAGCGCCCCGTATATGTATAATAATTATTATTTGTTTATTGAGATTTCTCAATTTTAACTTTTTTTTTATGCAATGTACAAAAATGCCAAAGTATTTCTAAAAGATAAAAAATGATGTAGGATGTCAAATTCAAATATACAATATGAGTGGTAGGTTCATAGTGTGCCTCCGACCTCGAAAGAGACATGTTATGAGGCTAAACATAGATAGGGATAAATGAACTATCGCCCAGATAATAAGAAGCCATGGCAAAAAGCTGGTGTGCGCGAAAAATCTAAGCGCGCTTCGTGAACTTGCAAACAGCATACGAAGCATAAACAAGTGGATTCTTTAAAAAAATAAAAAACCCGAATGCCTTTTTGACAGTTTACGTCCGCCCTATAGATTTATTGTCATATAGCCATGATATTCCGGGGAAGAATACGAATCTAATGATACCTCGCAATTTAAAATCCGTCAAGCCTACAGGAGACGACAATGGAACAGACATACTTACATATATACATACGTGCGAAAAACATTACCCTTTAGTCGGGTAAAAAATAACCATTTGATCACACAACATTTTACAGTATCTATATGTAAAATGTTCAATACAAAACACTGTAGGTTTTTGAGTTTTCTTTTTCTGCAAACATCTGTAGGTATATCTACTATCCTAATCTTAATATCTACAAATAAAACCACTTCTCCGTTTATAAAGAAACAATTGTATCAGAATAATTTAAAACTGTGGGCAGAAATATCAAGAAAGTTTTTAGTTAGGTACTACAAATTGTTCGGCCAAGTTCTCTACGCTTTGAGAAGTTACCAAATATCTGTTACAGGAATTAACAGATCTCTTTTTGCGGAAATAGAAGTTCTGTTTTTAAATGTAGTCTGCTACTATTATCCTAACTAATATTATAAATGCGATAGTGAGTTTGTTTGTTTGTTTATTTGTTTGTTTGTTACGCTTTCACGACGTAAGTACTAAACCGATCATCATGAAATTTTGCATACAAGTTCTCTGGAGTACGGAGAAGGACATAGGCTACCTTTTATCCCGGTAAAAAGTACTATTCCCGAGGGAACGACATTGACGCGGGCGGAGCCGCAGGCGAAAGCTAGTTTTATTATAAACTAGTTTTTGCCCGCGGCTTCGCTCGCGTTAAGAAGTATAGAAGTTTCATACAAACTTTCATCCCCTTTTTATCCCCTTGGGGGTTGAATTGATAAAAATCCTTTCTAGCGGATGCCTACGTCATACATAACATCTACCTGCATGCCAAATTTCAGCCCGATCCGTCCAGTGGTTTGGGCTGTGCGTTGATAGATCACTATGTCAGTCAGTCAGTCACCTTTGAGTTATATATATTTAGAAGATATTAATATTTTGTCTTCGTTCTTCTTAAATAGCCTGAGCATTAACTAATTAACTTAGGGTGTCATAGTTAATTGCCAGTCCGGTGATTGCACGTATGGCGTCGGGTACACGCGCCCGGCCTCCCGAGCTGCTATTTTCTTATCCCCAATCCTTCCGAGCAAGTAGCATCCCAAATACCTTTTATTCCTTCCCTTCCCTCGCTTTAAAGTGGTTTAGGAATTGCTATAAGCCAAATAAACTGCACTTACCAACCCGTTTGCCAAGCGTGGTGAGTATGCAGCACCCTCCCTTGAATATGGATAATACACCAATGCCCCCATTCCCCGGCGGCCCTGCTATTCCTGACTCCGGTAGCAGGCAACGTTCCGGCGCCGGAGGGGCAGGGGGTGCGAAGAATCTCCGGAAGAGATCGGACTACCACCCCCAACAGAGAGTGGCCCTGGTGACACACAACATTCGCACAATAAGGCAAGATGAGAAGGTCGAGGAAGTGGAAGAGGAGATGAGTAGGTTACGATGGGACATAGTGGGTCTGTCTGAAGTCCGAAGAGAGGGAGAAGGCACGGCAACCATAAAGTCTGGTAACCTACTCTATCACCGGGAACGTGACTTTAAAAAGTCATGCCATGGTGTCGGGTTTCTCGTCCACAAGTCCCTCATCAACAACTTTATAACCATCGAAAATGTTTCCAGCAAGATAATATAGGTGCATGATACTCAGAGTATCTAAAAGATACTCGTTGAAGGTAATTGAAGGTAATACAGGTATATATGCCGACCGCGGAACACTTAGATATGTGGTGATGGTGGAAGCGGTGTATGAGGACATTATTAGGGCCATACACGCTTTCTATTTTACGATGGTTATGCAGGATTTCAACGCAATACTTGCCAAGCAGAGCGATAGAGAGTCCAAAGTGGAAAAATTTCCATATCCAAAATGCCGACAGTTTCCAACTGGAACTTTCAGATCGTTTTGATTGCCTGAAGGATTGCGTTACAGTGAACGAGTTCAACAATGGGTTTTAAAGTTTCCACGAGAAACTGTCGAAGGGGTGGCGTTAAAGGTTTTTAGGTCCCACCCTAAATACAAACCTCAAAAGATCTCGCCCCAGACCTAAAAGTTAATGGCCGCGCCATGATCCATGCCGCTGCAGACCTGGCCGGGGATCGAACCCGGGAACCCTCGTGTGTCGTGCGTGTCGCAAGCTGGTGTGTTAACCACTGCGCCACGGAGCTCGCCAAAATGCACTTGCAATATTTTTCACCTAAGCCTGCGGATGCCTTCATTTCGTATTGGTAGCAAATTACTGCTTATATTTTCTTCTCCTGGAATTCAACCAATCAACCTAATTGGTTGGTTGGTATTGGTATCAATAAAATATAATAATAAGGTGATATATGGCAGCTGTAGGTACCACAATGTGGCTAAAATAGGCTAGTTTCCTTAAAAATATAATTAGTCCGTCAGTTAGATAATCGAAAAGTACTGAATACTTTTTTTATTTTTTCGAATAATAACTAAATAAAAAGATTAAGATATGTCATAGTTTGCTTCTCTTTCTAGAAAACTGTGACGTCACGTCCATAACAATATCTCGAGCTCCTCCGTGCTTCGTAAGGCACGTTAAGCCGTTAGTCCCGGCTTGTCATTATTGATGGCAGTCGTTAAGCAATGTCAGATGCCTTTAGGCAGTTTGAAAAATCTGACACCAGACAAAAAAACAAAGCCAGGAAATTAACCTATTGTATCAAAAAGAGTTTATGGAACTATTTCTTTGCAGAGTGCCTGTGGTGCTAATATGGCTGCTGGCAGGTGCAGTCGTCTCAGCACAGATCACCTTCAGCCGCGACTGGTCTGGCGGCAAGCGGGCGGCGCCTCAGCTGGCTTTGGACTGCGCGCAGTTCCCGAGGCTATGCCGCCATTTTGTCGTAAGTGTAACAATCCAATCATTTAGTCGTGGTAGAGCCACGCTACCGGCAAAATAAATTGCTAGTAGCATGAATGGGCCGGCTCGTCCGGGGAATTACCACACTCACACAGAAAATCGACGTCTGAGTTGCTTTACGGCTTCTATGCTTCGTTCGGTGAGTGAGAGCCGGAGGCCCATCCTTCCCCCTCCCGTCCCCATTTTCTTTCCCGAACTCCTTGAAAGGCCGACAACGCACCTGTCACACCCTGGTGTTGCAGTTGTCTATGGGCAGCGGTGATCACCTACCATCAGGTGACCCGCTTGTTCGTTTGCCGTCTATAAAAAAAAAATCAACGACAACTGCCATTGTGACAAATTCCTTGCGCAGTGGTCAACATGCCTTCCTGTGACACGAGGGTTCCCGGGTTCGATCCCCGGTCAGGTCATGATCTTCAGCATGCGAAATGAATTTTGTTTGTTTCGTGTTTCGTTTTGTTTTTGACTATGTAACGTCAACGTCACACTAGGGGGAGGGGGTCACTCAAATGCGATAAGGACGATTAAGCGGTCTAAACCTCATGAAATTAGTGTGACGTAATGACGTAATTTATGGGTGGTAGAACTTAGGTCGTACAGAGACCTAAAGTCGCTGGTTCAAGCCCTGCCCGCATGGAACTTTTCACCATATCTTCTTTATTTATAAAAGACAATATGTTGTTTGCAGCATGATCTGAAACAGGCCATGTCCTCAGATATGACGAGCAAGCACCGCAGCGAGGACGACAAGGTTCCGCCCATTTACGACGACGAGAAATAGTCCGCACCCTGACCGCCCCCCGCCCGTTCGCACTTCATGATCTGACCCGGTCTCGTTTTAAATTATAGATATTTTTGGAACTGGCAGGATTGATTTGGCATACTGTATCATGTAACAAAAAGAAAATTGTTACTTATATAAAAGGCAAATTTGAAAAATAATAAAAAAATCTATATTTGAATATTAAAACACTCAATGTTAAAATTTAAGTCGTTAACACTTATATTATGGGTTTAATGATATTGTTAAAAACTGTATTAATACGAACGGTTTTATATAAATAGTTTGCTGAAATAGGGTCATTAAAAGATGTTACATAAATAATAGAGCATACTATAGCTTCATGAGAGCATGCCTATTCAACTTCTGAAAACAGTATGCAAAACCTTTTTTTTTAAATTGCATACCTCTTTTGTATATAGACACACTACCGGTAAATCTGTAGTTTTTTTAAATAAAGCCAGCAAGATTCTTAAGGACCAATACCACATATTGCATTTATTTTTGTGAATATTTGTTCCATTTCCCCAAATTAATATGCCATATATTATTGCTGTTTATAATTATTTTTGGCAGTATAGTGTTTCTTTCCACTCTGTGACACTGTCAAGAATCTCTTAAATATCGGATGTATGTTGATTTATTAGTGTACCTAAATTCCAAGTGGTCGTTATATTTATTTATTATTTTCGACCACGCCACGACCCAATTTGCCCATAGGTACTCCTAATTGATTTTTTTATGTCCCCAAATGTTGTTGTATTACTTCCTATTCTCTATTCATGTTATAATAAATGGCGCAAATCATTTTCATGAAGGCTAAAGTATTAACAAAATGTTATCATTATCATTAAAACGCAAGCTCTAAGCTAGCTAAAATATTTGCATTTGGTTAAAGCTGAGGTTGTTAGCTATCCATTAGGGATTTCCGATTAGCGAATTTATGGTTGTGCTACGATTACCTACTCTTTTAGATGTTGTACTCTCATATTGGAATCAATACAATATATATTCTTCAAATTAGGTCTATGATAAGTATTTATAAGGCTGGCATATAGGTATATGTAAAGGGAATATAATGGAAGGGCACAAATAACAATTTCCAAAGGGGACATGGTCGACTTTTATTTCGTAAGCGCAGGTGTAAGCTAAAAATCTTGATGTGATTTAAGAAATATCACATACTATAGCCGTGTGGTATCCGGCAGAGTAGAATAGGACCACTCCAAGTCTTCCCGTGGATGTCGTAGAAGGCGACTTAGGAAATACAAGCTAACCAAAGCTTATAAACATCTATGAAACATCTCTATCCCGTCTGGCCAGCGTGGAGAGTGCAGGCCAAGTCCTCTGGCTGCTCTGGCCAAGTTTGGCTCTAGTAGTACAGAGAGGGTCGTGCTCCTGTTGTGGAGACTAAAAAGACCTGATGATGATGATGACATACTATTTACGACCAGATGATCCAATTCCGTGTGAATTAGGTACTTTAATTCGTGTGTTGCGATGTCCCCTGCGGGAATTGTTTGATATTATGGCTGAGCATGCCCTTCTTATATCCTCCTGGCTTTTTGTTTAATGTATTTAATAACTTTCTAATGTTTTATCAATTATTTTGACAGTAGGTAGGTAGTTCGAGTATCTAAAAATATATCTAAAACTTCGATAAGCTTAACGCTTCAAAAATAACTATTATACAAACGCTTTGAAAATAACTAGCGTTAAGCACGCTTCAGAAATATCTAGTTGAAAACACGCTGCAAAATATTCCATGTAAATACATTTAATAATCAAAATCCATAATTTATTAAAATATTTAATAAATTATATTTAGTAATCATTCATATAGAAATTATTACTCATATATTACATGTACTCAGAAATGGTTTATTTCTAGGTTATAAGCTTTACTCGTTCCTAATCTTCAGTTAGAAGAATACTCGTAAAGTGTAAGTTAAGTATAAATTAGTTTAATATTAGAATAAAACTGTTGGTTTTCAATATAACGTGGTTCGATCTTGTGGCACATATTTATCTTCATCACCTCGTACTCCAATCAAAAGGTAGTCGTCAGCTTGACTTCCTTTAAAACTTCATTTAAAAAATCGAACTCCAAGCCATTTGCACACATATCGTCTAAATTTGGTAATTGTTATGGAACTGTTTACTATACAAGCTAGCTAAAATTAATATTTTCTAATGTTTTCTTTAAATTAAATCACTTAATACGGTTTTATCGCGTTCATTCCATTATTATTACAACGAACGTTTCAAAAACTTTAATTATGTAACTAAGTTGACATTTGTTTACAAGTAAAGTTTTCGGAACATTAGGTGTAATAGTGAAATAAACCCGATAAAGCAGTATTTAGTGATTTAATTTAAAAACATTTAAAGACTCCTTTCGCCTCCCTTAAGCAAAATGGCGACAAAGTTTAGAAATGGGAAGTGGAAATAAAATAACGAACCAAACGGCAGTAGTTCGCGATATAAACTTTATCGATGCTACCACGTCACGGGCACTGAAGATATATTAATAATGCCACAAAATCGAATTACATCATGTATTATTAAATAATAATTGTTATGCGGTACATAATAATAATTGTACATGAATTAAATGCGCGACCTTATGAGATCCTAGCCCCAAGTAGTAGTATAGTCCGTCGGTAGAGACGCAAGTTGTAAGTGTTTAACGCGGAGAAACATGATAATAAAGCAAGTTAAAACGCATAATGCGTTTTCGTATTTTATTTAAATTTTTATTAATGACGTCTCCTTCCTCAACTGAGCAGGCAGAGTCTAAAACCATAAGACCCAAAGACAACGTTTTCGGAATCAAAATTGTTTATAACGATTAACGACAGATAATATAGGATTTTCAGTGTTTGCATAGCCGACCGACCCAATTACAAAATGTTGTTTATGGCAAACGAGTACACTCGTGAGTACAAGCGTGAGCATAATTAACGATTACGTTGTTAAGCAACCCCAGGCGCAGTCCCCATTGGGATGGGTGACCGCAGGTGACATAAAAATACCTCGAGCTCATCCGTGCTTCGGATATTGTCTGTGTTCGGAAGGCATGTAAAGTTGTTGGTCCCGGCTGTCTTCATTGATGGCAGTCGTCAAGCTATCATCATCATCATCATCTCAGCCGCAAGAAGTCCACTGCTGGACATAGGCCTCCCCCAAGGATTTCCAATATGACCGGTTGTTCGTCAAGCTATGTCAGATGCTTTTAGACATCGTGAAAATCTGACAAGTGTTAGCGACTATATATCCACACACGAAAACAAACTGATAGTAATTCAAACAACAACTTTAAAGCTTTGTGCAGATTAGGCTGACAGTGAGCGGCTGATTGTTTACATAGACATACAACATGCAACCACTCATAGTCGGCCATTGAATTAGAAAAGTATGGAAGCGTAACTCTCATACAACTAACGATTCAATATCAGTCCCATTTACGAAAACAAACTTAACTCAAATCACAACGAAAAACTTACGCATTCACAGACGAAGCTTGTTTGCGATTGGCCGCGTCAAGGTCACGGGGCGGTGTCGGAACGCTATGGTGTCAACATAGCGGAGGTAGGCAGGCTTGCAGCTCGCAAAAAATATTTTACTCACTAATGATAAGTTACTCCAGTGTCACTTTTCCGTCTTTCCTTGGTTTTCCTGCACCACTTTACTACACAAGAAGTATTTTTTTTCTAAATTCGTTAAGATTTCGCCGATGTTTACCAAAAGTTCGCGAAAAGATATACTTTTTAAGCCCCGCCCGGACTTAAAAATATATCTTTTCGCGAACTTGTCTGCCACACTCTCCGTGACGGAAGGACGCGTCGATAAAAGCATTTAACGACAAATTTTTTGTGAACATCGGCGAAATCTTAACGAATTAAAAAAAAAAAACTTTTTGTGTAGTACAGTGGTGCAGGAAATGTAAGGAAAGACGGAAAAGTGACACTGGAGTAACTTATTATTGGTGAGTAAAATATTTTTTGCGACTGCTAGCCTGCCTACTCCGATATGTTGTCGCCATAGCGTTGATTAGATATTTTGACACCGCCCCGTGACCTTGACGCGGCCAATCGCAACGTAGCTTCGTCTATGAGTGCGTAAGTTTTTCGTTGTGATTTAAGTTTGTTAGCGGAAATTTACGTTAGTTAGTATTAAATTGGCTTTGCCTATACTCATACTAAGCCTTTTTATACCACAAAGAGTAAGAAGATCATTGGGGCTATCAAATCAAAATGCAATTTAACTTAATAATACATTTTATTGAGATAATTTGATTTTATATACACGTATAGAATTAAGCAATACATTTACTGCACACGCAAAATTAATACTATATTAACTTCAATATTAATTATAATAATACATACTATGTTAGAATTGCATTACGTAAAACTGAACTGTCATGACTAAAATACATTTACATATTAAAGTGAAAAGAGAAAAATTATTCATAGCAAATCTCAGGGAAAACATCCGTTTATGTATTGTGTCTGTATGTAATATGTATGTATCTTAATTCCACCATTACTTCTCAATGCCTGAACAGAGTTGGATGTATGGTACCGATATAATCCTGACTTAGTGATGTGCCGTTCCCGGGAATATTGGAAACTTTGGGAATATTCCCGTGTAAGTTTCCGGAATTTTCTCCAACTTGGGTATTTAGGGGAATACTGTGACAAACTTATTGTTTTCTATATGCAGAGCAAATTTCGTTGCATTTTTATATTTGTAAACGGTTTTGATGACGATGAAACGGTTTTACAGAACGAACAAGAATATTTGGTCTGTTCATTATTTGTGTGTTAAAAAGTGGTCAAAAACTTTACTCCTCGCTTTCATTGTTGCACGCACGTAAATAAATAAATGCATATGAAGTATAAACGATTAAATTATATTATTAAAAATAATGGAAACTTTGGGAAAGTTTACGGAATTATTGGGAGTATTCCCGTAAATTTGCAATGTGTAAATTTCCAATATTCCTTCCTTCATGAGCAACACTTATTTTGAAGTTTGAGTACTATTGTACAAAAAGGTACTTAAGTCATGACTGTTCAAAACTTAAAAGTTAAAAGGTGGTACACGATTATATAATTTTATGAAATATATAAAATAAAATGAAAGCATACGGTGTATGTAATAAACATTCGTAATTCAACATCGACTCGATAAGGTCCAAATAAAGTCCTTGGTTCGATATTTGTGATGCTTTGTCCAAATAAGACGTTATGACGGCGTTTGCTAATTACGCGTTCCTCGATGCTAAAGGTTCATATCATCATCATGAGGTCTTTGTAGTCTCCACTGCAGGAGCATGACCATATTAGTTCATATATTTCGACATCCGCGGAAGGGAACGTGATCTCAACGCGCGTCAAATAAAAGCGAGAGTTGACTCGCGTTCCCATCCTCTAATAAGACAAGGCAATATCCTCCCATTAAAGAAAATTCCATCAGTTGACTTTGTCTTATTATAAAACGAGGACAACTTTAGTACCTGGTGACGACTTAATTTAGTCGGATAATGGCTTACATTATCCGACTAAATTAAGTCGTCACTTATCACTTTGACATTTGGTTAACTATCATTGTCAATTTGTTTTGGATGGATAATGGATTAAACCAGGTACTAAAGTTAGTCCTCGCTTTATAATAAGTATGTTTATGGCTGATGATGATGATGGATAAGGCAAGGACCAAGGGAAAGTCTCATCAGCTAACGCCCAATCTCTCGCCCAATTAATTTTACTCAAAAGCATTTTTACTAAAAACCTGTTTAAATCTCATACTGCCTTCAGGCAGCTTGGAATATGTGACACCAGTTTGGCCACTTACACACACACACACACAAAATCAAACACATCTGTTTAGACAATCACCTAGCGTGATAGAAACAGCAGTAGGCTTTAGAACGTCGTTAGTAAAAATAAATCAGAGTATTCGGGGCTTATCCTTTAAAAATTATCTTTATATATGTTAGTATATTTATGGCTAGGTCTTAACCTTTAGAAAATAACTACTAATTGGTCCCAACATAACTATTCTACGTTAATTAATGTGTTACCAAAATATTAAATTATAATTTTAAAGCACATTTTGCACTTATATGAATCCCAAACATTTATGACTAAAAGTGTGTAAACAACTAAAAGGTACGCATAGACGGAGCTGTGACGCCACATATTAGATATACTGTTACAGATTACATAACTATTTATGCTATGTATAACATACAATCGTGAAAGGCAAATTGAAATAACAATTTTTGTCATCGAGATTGGCACTGCCAATTTTTTGCCGTTTTATTGGCAGCATGAGCATGGTGACACACACACTGTTTTATAATTTGACGTAAACATAACCAATGGGGGTGTTCTTGACCCTTTTTAAAGCAACGGGAATATTTTTCCCACCATTTTTTTTTCGTAGTTTTGAGGAAAAAATATTCCCGTTGCCTTAACCCGTCAAGTCAAGACCCTGTTACATAGTTTCCTATAGACCCTAGGGCATAATATAATATGCAGTTTACGAGGGGAAAGGGTTAAATAAGTGGCGGCAGCACTGAGGCTTCGGGTAAGGTAAGCTGTTATTGGTCAACAGTGTGTCAGTTGTTGCTGCTTGTCAAATATTATCCAACGACAGCTCATCGTACTCTATGACTCAGTGTTGCCATGTCATGTTAAGTATTTTGCATGGCAAACTTTTCTATAACATTTCTGACCGAATAATTGGGTTTGAGTCACTATGCTTCATATGAAAAGCGGCAATTACAAAAGTGGAGCGGTTTCTTTTACAATTTTGTTTATATGGCTTTTAAGCTTTTGCTGGAAGTAAAACGTCAAAAGTCCCTGCTTTTACATCATTACAGTTTAATCATCAGGCGTACAACACCTAACATACTCCAATGCCCGGTTCAAACAGTCTAACCAAACGTCTCTATCCTTAGGAGTATCGGCAGCTAGCAGATGTCTCCTGACGATGGTGCCGTCTTCCTTCTTGTAGTACACGAGGGACCCTGTCTCGGGGACAATGAGTCCCGCGGGGATGGAGGTTTCCAGCAGGATGGTGTTGGGCCGCGCGCACAGGTCTCGTGGCGCACGGACTGCCTTCTCTGACGTGACTGTCGATAGGTCGATGTCGCCAATTGGCAGCTGAAAAGAAATGATAAATAAATTTATACAAATCACACAGAAGCCCCAAAGTTCGAGACTTGTGTTATGGGGCACTAACTGAATGACACTATACATCGTGAAATTTTGATCGTTCTAGACCCTTAAAGGGGTGATTCAGCCAGTCGATATGAATAACTTTTCCTATGGGACCAATGCTGGGAACTCAATATTTTTATACAAATTGACCGGGCGGCCGAACATTTTTGTATGTCCTTTTTTTTAGTTTACAACATTGGTCCCACAGGAAAAGTTGTTCATATCGACGGGCTGAATCACCCTTTAAGGGTTCAGAACGATCAAAATTTCACCATGTATTTATAACGAATACATATATAGATTAACGATTAAGATTGACCTAGGTGGTCAATCTGAAAAAGATTTCCATCTTGATCAGACAGGATCTAACCCGGGACCTGTGTTACCTATTGGGTGTGCCCAGAAAGCTCAACTTCTTGCTTTCAATAAGATCTGAATGAGGCAAGCGAACGGAAATCACGGCAGCAAGGCACTGGTCGAAACATATTTAATGTGTATGTATAGTCATTTTCCGACTCGACTGAGGAAGCAAATAAAAACTGGTTGGATGAAAGTCGGTTTACGGACGATAATTTTAAAACGCTTAAGCCAATTGTGCCTCTCTATCGCTTGCACACGGAACGTGTAATTTTTTCGTGTTTGCAGCCGGTGTACATCGATTTATAAGACGTTATCACAGAAAATAGAAATGTGAGAAATGGTACCTTCCGCTGGACATCGTCAGGATACTTCCAGTAGGCGAGTTGCGGCGCCTGCAGCCGGAACCAGCGGCGATGCCAGGCGCCCAGCCCCGACACGTCGTCGAAGGCCGTGAGGAACGCGGCGTGCGGCGCGGGGGGACTCACCAACAGGCGCCCGCGCATCGCCAGCTGCACCGACCCCTCCAGGGGACTGCCGCACGGGACCTGCGGATACAATAGTACAAAAAATATTAGGCTTTAAAATGGCCGTGAAATGATTTCTTCAGGGTCGGTAACGCGCGAGTGGCACCCCTGGAGTTGCAGGTAACCGCTTTCCATCAGGTGGGCCGTATGCCTGTTTGACTACTAAGTAGTATATAAAAAAAAAAGATTGTGACAAGGGCCTAACATAATTCTTTTTGATGAGGGATAGTTCTCAATCCAGAGCGAAACGAAGGAGTTTAGCATAGAATTCCTAGCGTAGCGAGGGATTCTAATGAGAACTTTCTCAGACCCGGGCGGGCCACAGCGCTTTGTTTTTTAATAGACTAGATTAAAATAAAATAAATTCAATCATCATTTCGTGTAAGTAACACGGTCAATCGACCATGCACACCCTGGTGTCAGAGTTCTTCGGAGCCGCCTCTCGGCTTCTGACATTGTTCCTTTAACGACTACCAGATGGCTTAACGGAGGCAGTTACACGTTCTGTTAATAGTAAATGAGGCGACGCTAGTTTTCACAGAAATCAGGCGTGGTAACACTTGTAACTTGTACACTTGTACACTTGTTTGTTGTTGTGTGGTATTACCTTGCTGAGAGTGAAGGATCTCCTGGCGGCGTGTGTGTGGTGTTACCTTGCTGAGAGTGAAGGATCTCCTGGCGGGTGTGTGTGGTGTTACCTTGCTGAGAGTGAAGGATCTCCTGGCGGGTGTGTGTGGTGTTACCTTGCTGAGAGTGAAGGATCTCCTGGCAGATGTCTGTGGTGTTACCTTGCTGAGAGTGAAGGATCTCCTGGCGGGTGTGTGTGGTGATACCTTGCTGAGAGTGAAGGATCTCCTGGCGGGTGTGTGTGGTGATACCTTGCTGAGAGTGAAGGATCTCTTGGCGGGTATGTGTGGTGTTACCTTGCTGAGAGTGAAGGATCTCCTGGCGGGTGTGTGTGGTGATACCTTGCTGAGAGTGAAGGATCTCCTGGCGGGTGTGTGTGGTGTTACCTTGCTGAGAGTGAAGGATCTCCTGGCAGATATCTGTGGTGTTACCTTGCTGAGAGTAAAGGATCTCCTGGCGGGTGTGTGTGGTGATACCTTGCTGAGAGTGAAGGATCTCCTGGCGGGTGTGTGTGGTGATACCTTGCTGAGAGTGAAGGATCTCCTGGCGGGTATGTGTGGTGTTACCTTGCTGAGAGTTAAGGATCTCCTGGCGGATGTGTGTGGTGTTACCTTGCTGAGAGTGAAGGATCTCCTGGCAGATGTCTGTGGTGTTACCTTGCTGAGAGTGAAGGATCTCCTGGCGGGTGTGTGTGGTGATACCTTGCTGAGACTGAAGGATCTCCTGGCGGGTATGTGTGGTGTTACCTTGCTGAGAGTGAAGGATCTCCTGGCAGATGTCTGTGGTGTTACCTTGCTGAGAATGAAGGATCTCCTGGCGGGTGTGTGTGGTGTTACCTTGGTGGAGTGAAGGATCTCCTGGCAGATGTCTGTGGTGTTACCTTGCTGAGAGTGAAGGATCTCCTGGCGGCTGTCTGTGGTGTTACCTTGCTGAGAGTGAAGGATCTCCTGGCGGCTGTCTGTGGTGTTACCTTGCTGAGAGTGAAGGATCTCCTGGCGGCTGTCTGTGGTGTTACCTTGCTGAGAGTGAAGGATCTCCTGGCGGGTGTGTGTGGTGTTACCTTGCTGAGAGTGAAGGATCTCCTGGCGGGTGTGTGTGGTGTTACCTTGCTGAGAGTGAAGGATCTCCTGGCGGGTGTGTGTGGTGTTACCTTGCTGAGAGTGAAGGATCTCCTGGCGGGTGTGTGTGGTGTTACCTTGCTGAGAGTGAAGGATCTCCTGGCGGGTGTGTGTGGTGTTACCTTGCTGAGAGTGAAGGATCTCCTGGCGGGTGTGTGTGGTGTTACCTTGCTGAGAGTGAAGGATCTCCTGGCGGGTGTGTGTGGTGATACCTTGCTGAGAGTGAAGGATATCCTGGCGGCGTGTGTGTGGTGTTACCTTGCTGAGAGTGAAGGATCTCCTGGCGGGTGTCTATGGTGTTACCTTGCTGAGAGTAAAGGATCTCCTGGCGGGTGTGTGTGGTATTACCTTGCTGAGAGTAAAGGATCTCCTGGCGGGTGTGTGTGGTGTTACCTTGCTGAGAGTAAAGGATCTCCTGGCGGGTGTCTATGGTGTTACCTTGCTGAGAGTAAAGGATCTCCTGGCGGGTGTGTGTGGTGTTACCTTGCTGAGAGTGAAGGATCTCCTGGCGGGTGTGTGTGGTGTTACCTTGCTGAGAGTAAAGGATCTCCTGGCGGGTGTGTGTGGTGATACCTTGCTGAGAGTGAAGGATCTCCTGGCGGGTGTGTGTGGTGTTACCTTGCTGAGAGTAAAGGATCTCCTGGCGGGTGTGTGTGGTATTACCTTGCTGAGAGTGAAGGATCTCCTGGCGGGTGTGTGTGGTGTTACCTTGCTGAGAGTAAAGGATCTCCTGGCGGGTGTCTATGGTGTTACCTTGCTGAGAGTAAAGGATCTCCTGGCGGGTGTGTGTGGTGTTACCTTGCTGAGAGTGAAGGATCTCCTGGCGGGTGTGTGTGGTGTTACCTTGCTGAGAGTGAAGGATCTCCTGGCGGCGTGCTGCAGCGCGAAGATGCAGTAGCCGTGCAGCGCGAACAGCGGCGAGCGCACGGCCAGCGGCCCGCCCGGGCTCTGCACGCGCGCCGCCTTCAGCTCCGACACTTTCGACCGGGGCGTGAGCAGCTTCGACGATGACTGGGACCAATGATAGACTTTATTTAGCGGGTGCGTGTTATTTGATATATTAACATTTTAATAACGTAAATAAGATTTTGAAATTAAAAGGCATAAACCATTTTTACGGTAATATTGAAAATATGTTTAAGCTACAATACGTCCAGCAGCGTTAAATCTCCTTTTTATTTTTATTTTTTTACTTTTTACTGCTTAATTTTATGAAAAGGTGTCACCGAAGACCAGCGGCGTGATGTTACTCAGGTACATCACCGCCTAATGCTGAGTGACCCCTTTTGGTGCCTTGTATTGTTAAATATTAGAAATAAGTATTGTCTGTTTAATTTGGTTCCAAATAAATTATTTTTCTTTCTTTCTTTCAGAAAAAGAACTCTGCCACAGGTTGGATTCGAACCCACGTCCCTTAGGTTAACGTCCTAAGTGTGATACCATTACACCACCATGATTTCCAATCACCGCGTCGAATTCTCTCATCACATATTACTCTGTAGGTTATACGCATTTCAAGCATGCGTACTTCTTCAATACTACCCACTATTTAATAGTGTGGTATTTAACTTCATTCTATCTGATGAATAGAAAGTTAATAAATTGAAAAAGCTTTTTACTTACTTAAATTGTTTTTAATTAGCATTACAATGCTCGGTATATTATTAAATAGGCAGAGAACCGTAATTATTAATCACGGTTCTCTGCCTTTTCGTTGCAAAAATGTACGGCCGATTATCACTTGTCAACTAACGTTTCGCAGAATGATCATTTGCCAACTTTTCCTATAATTTTGTTTTATTTCCCAACCTCACAGTTGCCAACTGTATGTTTGGTCTGCTTTTTATAATGAAACCTTTCAAAATGCCAACTTTTAAGTAGCGAATGTTTTCATCTAATAGTTGTTTGGCCTAGTAACAGACTTGACAAAAGATAAATGCACCAAACGTTTTGTGTCATTATAATAATCAGCTTAACAACAATCCAACCAAATGAAACGTTCTCATACAAAACATTGACAATCGTTTGTTGTAAAAGTGAAAAATAGGTGAAACGTTGTAGGTTGGCAAGTGATAATCGGCCAAACCATTTTCTGCGAAAAGGCAGGATCCCATCTTTACAACTTGTGCGGTAAACACGTCAAAAGTATGCTATTGAAGAGAAAAAAGTCTGTACAAAGGCTGAGAATATGTGAAAATATTTAATAAAAACTTTTACCTTTTTATTGATGTGGTATTTGACTTCGTGTGGAAGAATTTCTTTCGACGCTTGCAGCAAATACACTTCAACTGTCACCTGAAATATTATAAAACACATAAAAAATTTTAAATAGTCATCCATAAGATACTTTAATAACACGCAGAATTTCTCGATCTGATTTGGAACTACTTGATCCATTGAATAAAAGCACCGAGGATAAATGTTAAGGCATTTCATTCACGCGGAGTAATTCATTCATTTCGTGTAGGGGTCACGGTCAATCGACCATGCACACCCTGGTGTCAGAGTTCTTCGGAACCGCCTCTCGGCCTCTAACGTAGTTCCTTTAACGACTACCAGATGGCAGCCGGTACCACCGGCTTAACGTGCCTTCCGAAGCACGGAATCATCTTTATTATCAGACAATCAGGTGATTCAAGCCTGCAATGTCCTAACCAAACTGGAAACAACTAAACAAAGTATGCTTCCGGTGGGAATCGAACCCACGACCCCCGGGTCAACAGGCAAACGCCTTAAATACGACTAGCGTAACAGAAATAATAAAGTACTGACATACAGAACGGAAACTCGCAGCGCCCCCCGCAATGCAAATCGGAGTGGACTGGGAGAAAAGGAAAAACGTTGTATATGCCAGCTGCTTCTCTTCCCGCGCAGATCGTATAATCCGATCGAGGGAATGGGCGAATATCTGCTGAATCATGTTAATAGGCGATGCGGCTAGCAACCCATCACTATTTTGGATTCCGTTTTCCATCTACACGCCCTCAAACATGCTAAATGTAGCCATAAGGTATTATAGACCAGGCTCTGTCTACCCCGAAGATAAACAGACGTGATACTTTATGTTTGTATCATTATAATAAACGAATCATTACATCTGAGCACACGTTAATGAGTGATTTGATAAACAGGGTCGACACCGAAAAGTAAATTAATTACATATACGTATAAGAGACTTAGCGGAACGTGCGACTAGCAACAGTAGAAGCTAACCCTGTTTTTTAAAGCTATCAAAGACACCCGAGAACTGGGGAGAGGTGCGGGGCCGCTGCATTGCGGGGGGCGCTGCGAGTTTCCGTTCTGTATTTCAGTACTTTATTTCTGTTACGCTAGTCGTATTTTCACTAAAATTATCTGCTTCGGAAGGGTTATACAGGTTCGTCGTCAGATGTTTATGGTCAACTGAAAAATATGGGACAAGATTTTGTGACTATTACAAGTATGACCTAGATGGAGAGCAGAAACGAAAAGGAAATGCAGCAGTGGACGGAAGATGGGCTGAGATGATTATAAGCATTCTATATTCGGCTATTAGTGTGTTACCTTGAAATCACTAGTGAGCCCGTCCATCTGTATCTCGTCCGGGAAGTTCAGTAAGGCAGATGAAGGCTGCGTCAGTTGCATGCTGCTCGCCAGTACCCGATCGCGGCATTTCAGTAGACACACAGCGTGGTGACCTACGGCCCCGTCTGAAATAATTTTATAGCTTTTATAACTTACACCGATATAGAGAGTTATTGGCGGGAATTTCGGCGGACTGCACGGCTTTTGTTTTAGATTGTTTTGCAAATTGTTTCTAATGTACTTTATAATGTGAAATGGTGGTCGTGAGCATATTTAACCGTTACGCAGGTTAAGCAACCCCGGGCGCAGTACCCACTGGGACGGGTGACCGCAAGTGGCATAACAATATCTCGGGCTCCTCCATGCTTCGGAATGCAGGTCAAGCCATTGGTCCCGGCTGTCATCATTGATGGCAGTCGTTATTTCGAATCTCTAGGTACCCTGCTTCACGTCATCTACCTGAAATTGACTTTCAGCGAAAAGGCGATTCTGATAGAGACCCCAGATGCCTTTAGGCAGCTTAAAAATCTGACAGTAGTGTTGGCGACTTACACACACGAAAAAAGCAAACAATCGGTTTACTATCTTCATCATCATCATCATATTGTAATAAGTCCACAGCTGGTTTACTCTCTTATTTCTACTCTATTCCCACTGACCGGCATTGAGTTGCCGCACGTAGTCTCGTCGCAGCGGCACGCTGATGCTGTTGATGTGAAGAGAGGCCATGCCCGCGGTGGCAGCCGGGCCGGCACCTTCCACTTGTAACCGTTGCACCTCCTGTACGCATGCTTGGCGACGATGGGCTGTGGAAACAAATTTATTGAAATCTCAGACTTCATAATCCGTTATGGAGAACAGTGGAGTAGTTGACGACACATAAAGTTAAGGCACGCTTTAATAAGAAGTATGGAAGATACACAAAACGGGAACCTAAACAGTAGGAGACTAGATATAGATTTATTTACAAGAAACTCAAAGTTAAAACAACGTTTTGGAACAGTCGTCACTAACAGCACGATTTTTAAAATCTTCAGTGACAGTTATGGTCAATTCATACTAGCGCAGAGTCAAAGCAAACCGGAGAGATTTCTATATGGCAAACTCACCTCATTGTCATCATTTCGAGTAGGTGACATGGTGAATCGACCATGCACATCCTAGTGTCAGAGTTCTTCAGGGCCGCCTCTCGGCCTCTGACATGGTTCCTTTAACGACTACCAGATTGCAGCCGGGACCAACGGCTTAACGTGCCTTCCGAAGCACGTAACATCGTAATGCTCATTTTCTTCTGTGATTCAGACGCGCGTTTTTACGCGTAATTATTTCTATTCCAGAAGAAATATAAGCATTACGATGGTGAGTTAAAGGCGAGTTTGCCATAGTAAATCGTTTCGCTTGGACGCTGCTAGTATGGATTGGCCCTTAATAGGCTAATGGCAAAGTGAAAATTGAAACAACTACTTACTTGCTAAGAGCAAAAGTCTTTCTCCTTCGGCTTGTTCTGTTGAGCCGCTGAACTCGATTGTAGCCGCGCACAAGTTCAAAGCTTGGCTTGCCTGCAAGAAAAAGCAATGTTGTAAAACAGAGAGAAAAAAGAAAGAGAGCTAAGGCACCACACACACAAGTCTGACGAATACCTCATTACTCTTTTAAAACCAGTTTGAATTTTTAGCAAAACTTTTAAAACTTAGAGTTCAGTCGAACTAAACGCTTTGACAGTTCCTTTTTGGTTCGAGTAGCTAAGGTGTGGAATGAACTGCGTGCGTCTAAATTCACAGAAAAGTACTGTCAATGAATGATTATGAACCACATGCATAGGTGTCGATAGTGTTGATGACTGACAACTTATGAGACTAGACGCTGTGTACCTGTGATATGATGGTTTGCTGCTTGGTTATTTCTGCCTGTAGCTCCTTGATCCTCTGTCTGACCGTGGTGACTTGTGACGTTGGTTCCGGGGTAGCAGGAATTTCGCGTTCGGGCGAATGATGGCGGACTACACGCATAGGTGTCGAAGGCGTTGATGACTGGAATAAAAGATATATAGTTTAGATATTGAATTCTGCATAAAAGTAATACAAATAAGGAATATTCGACGAGTAGGATCGAAGCACGGTAGCTTAACTTATTGTTGGACACTATACGAGACAGCAGAAGTTTTATTGTTATAAACGTCATAGACGTTCACTGTCCAGCAAGCCTTTTTGCAAACTTAGTGTACGTTTTGATACTTACTTCAAAATACATTGCGGTGAGTATTGTGTATTTTTCGTATGAGTGACTATTTTTATTTAAGATATATAAAACACTAGCTTTCGCCCGCGGCTCCGCCCGCGTCAATGTTGATCCCTCGGGAATAGTTCTTTTTCCCGGGATAAAAGGTAGCCTATGTCCTTCTCCATACCAGAGAACTTGTATGCAAAATTTTATCATGATCGGTCCAGTAGAAAGGGCGTGAAAGCGTAACAAACAAACAAACAAACTCACTTTCGCATTTATAATATTAGTAAGGATAAGGATAGTAAGGATAAGGATAAGGATTATATATTTTGAAGTGAAAATTAAATAGTACCGGCAGGTATGTATTAATTGGTAAATTATTGGTCGTACAAAGACTAAGTTGCTGGTGCGGATCCTGCCCGCGTGGAATTTCACCTTATCTTATTTCTTAATTTAATAAGAGAATATAAGAAAAGCATTGTAAATGAAAAAAAAACCTTATAAAAAATAAGGAAGTTAGAATATGTCCACACCCACCACACCACATCTTCCACTCCCCTTATCCTGTGATAGGGGAAGAAGTGGAAGATGGGAGGTTGCACTTACCGCTTGCATCCTTCTGTAGAAACTGACGCTATGAACTAGTTCTGCGCTGCGGTCTCGTGCGGGGGTCACTACCGGCTGGGACTTCAACGGCGACTTGAATTGCTTCTTCTCTTGGTATACGAAGCTGGTTGATGATAGGCTTCCATTCTGCAAAGTGACAAATACTGTTTATATTGCACAGCAAGGGGCATTTCTCCAAGTCCGCAAAGAGCTGCAAGCTGAAATTAGGCGACTAATGGATAATTTATGAATTTCATTGGTGGCATGCTAAGGCATACCAGAATAATATGCTTATCACTACAACAATACACATACTCCTCAACATCTGATCGTTTTCCCCATTTCAATTGTCGGAGCCCAGGGTCCGCTATTTAGTCAGCATTCATGTTGTAGTACGATTTGGCAGGATAAGTAAATGGTCCAAGGATGTGGGTGATTGGTATTTGGTATCCTCGTCATAGGAAGAGAAGGAGAGGAGGACAAATGTTAAAATAGGAAGATGAGTTATGGAGGAGCAGCTGGTGTGTTGTGGATCAGAAAAGCAAGAAATAGGCAGCTGTAAGTCAACGCTGGATGCAGGCCGCTTCCATCCGGTCATTCTGGAAATGCTGGCCTATGTGCAGCAGTGGACTTCTTGCGGCTGATATGATGATGATGAAGCTGACAAGCAGCAACAGCAATCGCAAAAGACGCTGCAGTAAGTAAGTATGATTTGACAAAGGTTTTCTCGTGGGTCTATTCTATTAGGAATTCTGATTCAAACATTAATTATATTTTGTCGCTTATGATTCTGAATATAAATCAACCTGTATTGTTCCTTTTGTCAGACCAGTACAGATGGGTAGAAGATGAAGCAAAGAAAATATTATTACGACGTCTTGCTTGCAAAAAAAATCATATATTTGCGCGGTTTAGTTTCGAGAACTTACCTTATTTACCTTAGGAGGAGTAGGACCCTCGCTCTCATTGAGCGCTTCATCCAGCATGTCATCGAGCTCGCTGTCACACGCGCTCTCCGAGCTGTCAGAATCGCATTCCCTTACGGCTTTCTTGTAGCTTGTGTTATTTTTCTTTACCACCTACAGACACCAAAGAAATTTAATGAAATTGGCCAAGTGCGAGTCATATTTGCACACACTAAAGGTTCTGTCTGTATCCGGAGGTACTGTGCCAAAAGGAACCCTATTTCTAAGCCTCCGATGTCCGTGCGTTCGTCTGTCACAATGCTGTTTCTATTGAACCGTAATAGGTAGAGATTGGAATTTTTAACATTATGTGTAACACATAATGTTAAAAATTGAAATTTCAAATTAATGTTAAAATTAACATATACTGCTATAACAAAATAGAATACAAACAAAATGAAGTTAACAATGAAGAGTACTAGAAATGTGTTCATTTGGCACTTTTTTTCTCAAAGTTGGTATAATTACTGAGACATCAAACCATAGATGAATAAGAACAATAGTGTTCGTGCTGAGGCCGGTTGGAAGCTGTTGTAAGCGTACTTATACATACACAGAGTACCTATACAAGAAACGTAGACTTTTTGTTAAATATACGGTTTAATAGTACGGTGGTACCAGTTTTTATTTAATATTTTTTTCCTTTGTTGCTTTCTACTTACGTTCATAACTTCTCGTCCAAAAGATGTTTCTGCCCAGTTCTCAGATTTGTTCAGATTGTCATTGACGTTTTCCTCGCTGAAAATAAATTAAGAAAGCCTTGAAACCATGCGTAACTTATAATACACATACGAGTAAAATTTTATTTTGTACATTCAGCCACGGATCTAGCATAACAATTCGATTTTTTTGTGGCCGACTATACAAACCATAATAAATTCGAAATATTAACATTCCCATTGCTTTGCTGTCCATTTTAATTGTAATCTTTAAAATCACCATCCTACTAGTATACGAACATTATTAGGTAATCTGTGGTACAGGTTAATTTAACCTAAACTAACATGTGTAACTTATTTTGCTCATAAAATTACAGTAGGCGCTTAACAAAAACATTTTTAAATCAGATATCAATTAATTTATAGTTTTGGTACCTCATCAGCCTAATATGTAAAGTAGAATGACAATCAATATTATAATAAAAGGCATGCCCAGGCCCATAACCTGAACTTCACAATACATGCTCATATTTCAATTTTTTTTCGAAATCCACGTAAATATCAATAATAAACAAGCTTGGTAGTGTCTCTCTCTTTACAAAGTGTTTTTGATTAAAGTATGTACGGTCATCTAGAAGGGCCTACAGAATGTTTGGGTAAACACCGTTGTCCCTCAAACCATCAAATCAGCCGGTCAAAATAAATAACTTTTCAATGGGACCAATGCTAGGAACTCAAAAAATAACCGGCCAAGAGCGAGTCGGACTCGCGAATGAAGGGTTCCGTACCGTTATCTATAAAAACGGCAAAAAATCATGTCTGTTGTATGGGAGCTCCCCTTTTATAATAATTTTATTTTTATTTAATTATTAATTTTTAAAGTGAATATAAAAATAATTATTCTATGAATATTTCAAGCGTCTACCTGTTGACGCTATCAATATCGAGCAAAAACAAGCAAAAACATCACTTTTGTTGTATAGGAGCCCCCTTAAATATTTATTTTATTCTATTTTTTAGTGTTTGTTGCTAAAGCGGCAACATAAATACATCATCTGTGAAAATTTCAACTGTCCAACTATCACGGTTCATGAGATATAGCCTGGTGACAGACAGACAGACAGACAGACAGACGGACGGTACGGAACGCTAAAAAATTTAAATTCACATACAAAAGTGTTCTGGCAGGTAATTTGTATGAAAACGACGATATTTTTGAAGTTAAATCTTCTTTAGCGGCATTGTGCACTTTTTGGTATGAGTTAAAAGTATTAAACTCGCGTCAAGACACGTGACCTGACCAAAAATTCATAAGACGGAGACGTGACCTACGACCGCCGCAAAGGCGAGTTTTCACTTATGCCGGCACTCCCGGAGTACAACCCGTTGTTTTTTTTGTTCCTAGCATTGTTCCCATAGGAAAAGTCAAATGATTTGAGGGTTTGAAGGACAACGGTGTTTACCCTAACATCCTGTGCATTGCCGCCAAGGCGATGTATTCAGCAATTTAGGTCTATAGGTAATACAGGAAGAATGGGCAAATGTAGACTTCTTTCAATGAGTTTTGTGTCGGTAATACCGAATTAACACCACTCATAATGACATATTATCCTTACTAATATTATAAATGCGAAAGTGAGTTTGTTTGTTACGCTTTCACGCCGTAACTACTTAACCGATCATCATGAAATTTTGCATACAAGTTCTCTGGAGTACGAAGAAGGACATAGGCTACCTATTATCCCGGGAAAAAGGACTATTCCCGAGGGATCGACATTGACGCGGGCGGAGCCGCGGGCGAAAGCTAGTCTTCTATAAAAGAAACGTTTTCTTTAGTTGCCCAATTTGTTTTAGAATTAAAGATATCACGTAGTCAAACTAATTTAAATTAAAGAATTTGTTAATCAATTAATCTAAAATATTTATCGAGTGATCTATAGCTAGGAATTATGTTCTTGTAGCAAGGCTGTAAGGTAGTGAAAAATTAACAGCTAATTAAAACTCTTGTATCTCGGTTCGCCTAGAATTTTAAGAACTGTTAAAATATAAATGTTTTTGAAATTGTGTTTTTTTTTTAAAACTATTACAGCATATAAAATGAGTCCCTCCCAACATTCGTATTCTGTGCCAGGTACCACAAAGTTATCTGTTCCTATGACCACAAACATTAGGATAATAAAAAAAGTATTTTTTGCATGTGACTTTTTTTTATATAATATATTATTTATGTCTAATTCAATAAGCGAGGTCTCATCATTATTGCCCCTTGAACTTCGACATTAAATGTTATGTTAACTATTGTGATCTATTTTATTTAACTAATATATCAATGTATAATGTGTCAGGTACCCACAAAGTTATCTGTTCCTATTTCCACAAACACTAGGGAAATAAAAAAGGTTTTTTTTTTGCATGTGACATTTAATAAAACAGTAAAAATATTTTTTCTGTACATTTAGAATTTTTGACTGAAATGGATAGAGTGACACTTAAAAAGAATAATAGAAAGCAAAAAATTTTTTTTGTCTGTCTGTCTGTATGTATGATCACGATTATCTCCGAAAATACTGAACCGATTTACTTCAAACTTTCACCAATTGCTTTGTTTTAACTCAGTTAAACATTTACCGTCTTATTATAAAACGAGGACTAACTTTAGTACCTGGTTTAAACCATTATCCGTCCAAATCAAATTAACAATGACAGTTGACCAAACGTCAGAGTGACCGGTGTCGACTTAATTTGGTAGGATAATGGTTTAAACCAGGTACTAAAGTTAGTCCTCGTTTTATAATAAGACTGTTAAAGTTTATTTCATCAAAATCGGTTCATTAAAAGAAAATTTATCGTCATTTGAATGAACTCAAGGCATGAGTTTGCCTGCAAACATATAGCAAAAAAAATAAAATAAAATAATAAGTGACATAAGAAAATTAAAATCCAAAGTCATCATCATTATACGACAGCATTATTCCTATTCATACAATCCATAGTAATCCATACTAATAAAAAAGGAGAAACTGACTGACTGACATAACAACGCAGGGCCTAAACTATAAGGGTTAGAAACTTGAAATGTTGCACAGGGGTTCCTTTTATAACATAGGGAAACACTAAGAAAGGATTTTTGGAAATTCATCTCCTAAGGGGGTAAAACGGGTTGCAAAGTTAGTTTGAAACTTTGTCGTTTTTGAAGTTATTTGAATGAAATTCATTCTTTACTAAAAGGTATGAAACACGAGTAAAATATTTTACTCAAAAATCATCCCTTAAGGGGGTAAAATAGGGGTGGAAAGTAAGCATGAAACTTTGACGCCGGCGGAGCCGCAGGCCAAAGGCAAACCTGACTTATATATCAACGCATAGCCGGAACTACTGTGCCCAGAAACTTGAATTTTGGCACAGAGATTCTTTTTATGATGTAAGTGAGCACTAAGAAAGGATTTTTAGAAAATCAAGGGGGGTGAAGTTTTATGGAATTTTCTCATTTCTGGACTTAAGTAGGTACACAAGTTCTCAATTAAAATTAAAAAAGATCTGTTTAGGTGAACCAGACAACATTTTCCCTTGAAGGGGTAAATAGGGGTAAAGTTTGTATGGATTTTTTCCATTTCTAGACATAGAATATAAAAATAGGTAAGTAAGTTCACGATTACAATTAAAAAGATCTGTGTAGGTGAAATGTATAAAATCCCCTCCTTAAGGGGCAACATGGGGGGGAGGAGGGCGGGGTTAAGTTTGTACGGACATTTTCACATTTCTGGACGTTCTGGATTACAATTAAAAAGATGTATGTAGGTAAAACCGACGAAATTTTCGCCTGAAGGGATAAAATAGGGAGGTAAAGTTAGTATGGACTTTTTTCATTTCTAGACTTAGAAGTATGCAAATAGGTATATAAGTCCACGGTTACAATTAAAAAGATCGATGCAGGTGAAATGTATAAAATTCCCCCCTTAAGGGGTAAAAGCAGAGGGGGGGGGGGGGGGGGTTGTATGTAATTTTCTCATTTCTGGATTTAGACGTATGAAAATAAGTATATACGTACTAGATTACAATTAAAATAGATCTGTGTAGGTGAAATGTACACAATTTGTATGGAAATTTTCTCATTTCTGGACATAGAAGTATAAAAATAAGTATATATTTACATTACAATTAAAAAGAGATCTTTTTTCAAAGGAAAATTTCGTATAACTACACAGATGTGTAGTTAAAATGAACGAAATTTTCCCTTGAAGGGGTATAATAGGTGGGGTAAAGTTTGTATGGATTTTTTTTTTAATTTCCTTACAACTATGACAATAAGAAGTTCTCCATTACAATAAAAAAATATCTGTGCAGGTGAAATGGGCAAAATCCCTTCCTTAAGGGCTAAAGATCTATGCAGGTAAAATGTATTAAATTCTCTCTTAAGGGGAAAAAGCAGAGGGGGAGGGGTTTTGATGGAATTTTTATCATTTCTACTGTTCCCAAGGGAACGACATTAACGCGGGCGGAGCCGCGGGCAACAGCTAGTTTCAATATAAAATTTTATATTAGGTTTAATTCGGTCTTGAATTTCTGCGTTAAATTGTATATTTACAATCGTAATCTATTTTATTTAACTATCATATCACACCAAAGACATTCAATACATTAGCAGACCTGTCTCGCTCCCCGTATCGGTATCGAAAACATACATACGCACGAGGTCAGAGCTTTATGAATAAAATTGGCTTTGCAATGAATTCTGTAGGTATCTTAACAAAAAGGTGCTGCGTTCTGACGCGAGCTAAATTACACTGTATCCCTAACTACATTTATTCATAATTAATTCAGTCATCTTGTACAGCACAGTTACATTGATTTTGTTGGCAACACCAACAGTATGATTTATTTTTATAAATAGCCTAGCAACACTTCTTCTCCACTGACAGCTAAAAGTGTCTGCTATTTGTATGATCTTGTTTCAATATAATGTATTCAATTATCTCGTGCAGCGTAATTACATTGATTTTGTTGGCAACACCAATAGTATATTTTATTTTTATAAATAGCCTAGCAACACTTCTTCTCAACTGACAGCTAAAAGTGGCTGCTATTTTTATGCTCTTGTTTCAATATAATTAATTCAGTCATCTTGTGCAGCATAATTACATTGTTTGTTGGCAACACCAAGAGTATATTTTATTTTTATAAATAGCCTAGCAACACTTCTCAACTGACAGCTAAAAGTGTAACTTCTATTTTAATGCTCTTGTTTCAATATAATGAATTCAGTCATCTTGTGCAGTATTATTGCACACAAATACGAGGGTAGAAGCCCCAAGATCCCTACAGAGTTGACATTTCCTTGAATACCTTTGCAGAGTGCGACTTCTGTAGGGAAGTACTAGGTACTTATTATGTGACATTAGTATATATTTTACCCATTTGTATAACCCACTACCTTTTTATACGACAGCTATTCCAGTTGTACCACCAGTTTTATTATTATGTGACTTCTAAAGAAGCGAGAGATTTAAAAGTATTGGCAGGCCTATCTTTCTGGTCTGTTTACATCTGTTTATTTTAAATGTAGTTGGTTTTAGGCATTGAATTAGAAAAACTAAGGAACCGTAACTCTCATACAACTAACGATTCAATATCAGACCCATTTACGCAAACAAACTTAAAACACAACGAAATACTTATGCACTCATAGACAAAGCTTGTTTGCTATTGGCCGCGACAAGGTCACGGGGCGGTGCCGGACCGCTATGGTGTCAACATTGCGGAGGTAGGCAGGCTTGCAGCTCGCAAAAAATATTTTCTCACTAATGATAAGTTACTCCAGTGTCACTTTTCCGTCTTTCCTTGCGTTTCCTGCACCACTTTACTGCACAAGAAGTATTATTTTTCTTAATTCGTTAAGATTTCGCCGATGTTTATAAAAAATATGTGGTTAAATGCTCTTATCGACGCGTCCTTCCGTCACGGAGCGCGTGGCAGACTAGTTCGCGAAAAGATATACTTTTTAAGCCCCGCCCGCTTTGTTCTACATTGCGTAGTGTCAGTTTTTGAGCGCAATACTGCTTCCATAGTTTTTCTAATTCAATGGTTTTAGGTTATGGCATTGTCCGTCGAAAGGCCGTTTTTCTCCCCCTCGGTATTCACTGCTCTGTTCTACTTTTAATAGTTTTCTCTATCAATTCCAACACATCTTTTTGGAACGAGAGCTGTTCTAATTGTGACATAGATCTCATATGAGGCACAAGACTTAAGAGGAAATGCTCGCATGAATCTTTTTCATCTCTAGACTCTTCATTCTTTGGCTTCTTCCAACTTGTATGTGAGTCTACATCACTTGGTCTTTTATTTATATTAAAATAACCTGAATCCGAAAATTGTATTGAATTTGATTCATCTATTTCAATCTGGGATTCAAGTTTGATTGTATTTTCTATTTCGTATTCGTCGTCAGAATAGTTCTGAATACTGTCAACTTCTTGCTTTATATCAACTTCTGTATGAATTTCCGTAGGACGAGTATCGGGAGCAATATCATGCGTAACACCATCTGGAGGGTGATCTTGAGATGTTTCGAAATCGTGTTGGAGGTGATTTTTTATAAATGGGAGTAAAAATTTCAGATGTTGTGACAGGTAATATTCTTTGGATCCATTTTTGTTCATCTTTAGACTCCGTATGTAGCATAAGCGAATGACTCTCCATTTAGATTTGCAATCGCTGGCTGAAAATGGTTTGTTTATAATTAACATGTTCAAGAAGTATACCATTCAAATAAGTCTCTGTGTAACTCGTAATGACGCGACTTCTTTATGTTATATATAATAAAAAATTGAAGCTCCCGGCTCGGTTCACGCAAATCATAGCAATTTAGTGATTTTTTTTTACTAGGTCGATATCTCTGTCAATTCTTACATAAAGATAGTGTATTTTTCATGTAACTGTCCTGGCTTTATCCGATGCCGCCGGGGATATTTTCTAGATTTCACTTAAAATCGCACCTAGTAGGTCGCAAGATATAGTTGCCAAAATTCACACGCTATTAATCATTCATATAATAAAACCGACTTCAATCAAACTAATGAACCGATTTTGATGAAATTTAAATGGGATCTATTAAAACACAAAATGGTTCTTATATGAAGGAGCTATGCGGTAGCAAACATAAAAAATACAACCGAATTGATCTCTTTTTTTAAGTCGGTTAAAAGAAGAAGATGCAGAAAAAACGACACATGCGTCGGGGCTTTAATGTACCTATTTAGAAAAGCGCGCGACTTCGGAGCGCGAGTTACGTTGAGATCAATAAAATAATGTGTCAAGTTTTGAATATAATTCATTAAAAAAACACACTACATCACGGAATCCCACGAAACATACCTGATTCATTAAACTTTTCGCCGATATTTTTCCATGTCTCTTTTATAGCTTTTCTGTTTACGTAATCTTTCAGAAAAAAATTATAAATAGCCGGATTCTGCTCCACTTCTTTAATAAATGCTACGTAGAATTCAAAATCGTCCCTCATTTTTTCCAGCAATGGATTTGACCAATAAGTTTGACCTATCAGTGTTGACTCAGTGTTTTGTTGGTTGGAATTGAAGTCAAAATCATCTCTGATATTTTTTAGGAATAGATTTGAGCAATCAAAAATATTTTATCATCTCTTAGGCCAACTAATCTTTCTTTTCATTTACTAATACTGAATATTGTAGTCAATATGTCATATGTTTGTCTGTCACCGGTGTGCGCCGTGTAAGCTGTCGCGCAGCAAACTGCGCAGATCGTGCGCAATGCAGCATTTGTTTCTTGATTCACGTATACACTATTGACGTAAGTTTAGACTGCAACGTACTGCAGCTCAATGCAGCGGTGCGGTTCGAGAATTTCTTTAGACGAAATTGTTACGCCGTTCTCGCGTAGCGCAATGCAATATCCTTATCCTTACTAATATTATAAATGCTAAAGTGAGTTTTTTTTGTTTGTTTGTTTGTTACACTTTCACGCTGTAACTACTGAACCGATCATCATGAAATTTTGCATACAAGTTCTCTGGAGTGCGGAGAAGGACATAGGCTACCTTTTATCCCGGGAAAAAATACTATTCCCGAGGGATCGACATTGACGCGGGCGGAGCCGCGGGCGAAAGCTAGTAGCCTATAATATTTCGCATAAGAATACTATTTTTGTTGCAATATGTAGCGCAATGTTCCAGTAGTGTTGCTGCTGGATGCGGGCTTAATTTAAAACTCGGCATTAACATACGGTTTTCAACATTTCAGATTATATTGCGTATTTCTTTACCGTTCGATTTTAGCATTTAGACACGCGGTTGTGTCAGCAACGTTTGCAAAGCAAAAAAGGCAACATACCAGCTGTGGATAACAACTCCACGAACCAATCGAGCCACTTTTAACCCCCTTGACTTAAAATATATTTAACCTTCACACTCGCTATTTTCCGTGTCGTGTTAAATTGTTATTTTCCGTGTCTTGTAAAACCATCTAATTACCGAATATAAGTATGTATATCTATTAGCTCTAAAATATCATTATGATTATTAAGATGAATATGCATTTCAAGTACATGTTAATATTGTGGCCCTAAGAATAAGATACTTTGTAGCACTATAGTCAATAGTCAAATATTTTATTCATCGTAAGATATTTTAAATCTCATTTGGTGAACGTTAACTTAAATTACACATTATTAACAACATTAATATTGTTGACGTCAATAACTTACTTAGAGCTAAGTTTACGCCCCTTCCAAGGCGGAGTGCAGGAAGCGGAAACAAACTGCACAGCGCATTTTCTCCAACTCTCTCAATGAAGGATCAACTCACTGAATGAATGAAGATTGTAAGAGCATTATTAACTAGGTAGCGATAGAAGTTGTGGAAAAAGTGGGAAGCCCAAAAATTGTTACTATATTGCAGTGGTGTAAACGGTCTCACAGAGAAAAAGTCGTACCACAGATTACTTAATAATGTTCTACGGTCGTACTCTTTTTTGGGAAAAAGATTATGAGAGCCAAGCCTATCTATCTAATAAGATAACTTCATTGGGAATTTCTTTAAGTGATCGTTTTTCAGTTATTTATAATAGAACGTGTAACAAAACTACTATTGAACAACTTTCCTCAACTTTCTTATGGAGTCTTTTTTTTATATTTGTTGGTTGGTCACCTAGGGAAAGTTGTTCATTATCATGAACTGATCATGCCTCTTAGGTATTGTTATTGTTACCCCTATTTTGTTACACGTTGTATACTAGACTAAATATATTTTTTTTTTTATCAACTATAATCGTTTATGAGAAATGGACAGCAAAGCAAGGAGAATGAAAAGTCACACACGTTTTGTAAAGTTTTATTTTTACAAATATCATTGAAAAAGTTCATATTTATCACAGACAACAAAACTTAGCTAAACTAAAAAATATAACCTGAAAAAAAGATTAAGTGAGATATATTAACACAATATTTAGAAGATTTTTTGCAAACAATTCAAGCCGGCAGCAAGGGTTTTATAGCATTCTTTGTACGTTAGGCTAAAAATTGCAATGCAAAATTCATCCAGTCTTAATATAGAACGGGGACTAAATTTCGTTCCTAGTTTAAACCATTACCCGTCCAAAACAAATTGACAATGACAGTTAACCAAACGTCAAAGCGATAAGTGTCGACTTATATTGGTCGGATAATAGTTTAAACCAGGTACTAAAGATAGTCCTCGTTTTATAATAACACGGATATAGTTCAAATTGTCAAAGCTAAATCGTCGCGCCCTATCTTTAGCCTCTTGTTAACGATATTGTTACCCGGTCCGGCGCCAGACCCGTGCCGGATTAGCTTGTTCACTAGCACGGTTTGTATCCGGCTAGTACGCCCCGTACGTGCTCCGTTTCTTGCGCCATTGTCTTTAATAAACCTCCTAGTGTCCCATACATAACAAACGACCTGACGTACACACTGGAGATCTTTCATACAAAAAAAACCGACATAAACCAAACTACTGAACTGATTTTAATGTAATTTAAATGGAACCAATTGGAAATCATATCATTAAATTTTTTTTTAATTGGTATAAATATCAGAGTAGTACATACATAACAGAGTAATGGAGTAACAAACAATAGAAACAAACAACAGAATTGATTTCTCCTCCTTTTTTTGAACTCGGTTAAAGAACCGTCTCGTTATCAAGACGCAAAGGTGAGAGAGGTGCGTCATTTTAGTTCAATCTTATCTTAAAAAAGTATTTTAATTTTGCGAAAGTTGTACAAACGTACAACTTTCGCAAAATAAACTATTACCATACGCTGTAAACAATAAATTAGACAACATAATAATTTATTGTACTGGTCATATCTAAATACCCTTAGTCACTATAAATAATTTATTACGAACATGTTATGAAAAGTGATCATGCATTGATCATGTCACAAAAGTCGTACAATTTAATGACAGTTTTCAAATCTAAATGTAAGACATTTAAAATCAGTCAATTAATAATATTTATTATTTATACGTATTTTATGGTTTATCGTTCAATATGATGTTGCCTTTACCATGTCTCGCTTAAACACGTAATTATTATATATATCATCGACACATAGCTCGAACTTTTATAAAAAACAGGTCTCGTTGCGACCACTGTGGATAATACTTAATAAAACTCCATTGAAACTTCAACGGAAATAAATAAGTCCAAGTTTCGTGTCCAAGTGCCATTTATATACATGACAATATGATACAGTTGAAAATGAAACTGTGTGTGTTGAATCATCCTAAATTTAGTAATTCTATATAGACATTAACTGTGGACGTTTCTTTGCATTGATTCTAACTATTGTATACTTTGCGTTATAGTGTAATATAGGAATGATAAGGGAAAAGGCATTTTATTATCTACGAAAACAGTTTCATTGACTCGAGTTTTAAGTAGGAAAAATTTACCTAAACTAGTTAAAACCCACACAACGCATAGTATTTATAACCTTGATAAATCTTAACCAGCTAGTAGGCAACATACAGTCTTATTTACGTAATTATATAAAACTGGAGTTTATTGTGTAGACAGCTTTGGAGAACAATTTTTGAATCAATGACGTTGGAAGAATTTGCAAAGATTATCAGTCTCGCTGATTCAAAAATAGAACTCCAGAGCGTATGAAATCTAATCAACAATCACAAGATCAAGCATTAGAGTATTTACCATTTTGGGGTGTCAATAGGAGTAATTGACCCTTTTCTGTGATTGCATACATTTGTAGTAAAATCTCAGGTCTCATGGTCGAAATAAGTACTTTAATGGGACAAAACTACAAATGGCAGAGATACATATGTAGCTAAGGTAATTGTCCACTATTGACATGCCAAATGGCAACAGTATATTTGAGTAAAAGTCTATAATAAAACACAACGTTCGTATTATAAATGTTATTAAGGCATCTTACTTATTTATATATAGTTGATAATTAAAGATGCCTATCGTCTACTGCTAAACGCGAAAACCCAGAATCTAGGGTAGACCGATAAGTTATCATATTCTGAACAATAGACAAAGCCATAAAAATAGCCTTTAAAAATGTAGTCTATGTTTATGGCTTTAAATGGAAATACCGCGTCAAATTGGTTTCAAAGCAAATTCTCACGCTCGGGTTACTTAGCGCAGTTTACTCGAAGTACAGTCGAGCACGTATTCATTGTGGGAAATGGACTTTAACTTAAGCGCCTATTAAACCATCCTGAATTTAGGATCCGATAGAAGGAACGCCGCTATACGGTAGAAACGATACGAGGTATCTCCAATCGTATCGCACGTATAACGGCGTACCTCTCATTGGATCCGATTCAGGATGGTATAATACCCCCTTTACGTTTGGCGTTGGGTCGGATCGAAAATATAATAGAACAAAGGAAATTGGACCTAACATACTGTAGATAAATTTCATATCTGAATGGCGCGGTGGCATTCGGCCATCTCTGTCCTATGCCGACTCTGTTTTGTTTGTTCAATTCAAATATGGAATTTAAATGCTGTGAATAAAGACCAATTTTGTATGTTGCATTATAAATGAATATCGATCCGGTCCGTTTAGTGTATAATATCGATTTTATTCTGATCTTGGCATTATGGACGATATTACCAAATAAATATAAAATATAACTCTTATAGCATGTAAGGACAAATATTTTGAATTTATTCTTCTTACGAAAAACAAAATTATGCACTAGTCCTTCAAACAAATAAATGACCCCGTCATTTATCTGTTTCAAGAACTAGGTTCATAAGGTAACAGACATAAAAAAGAACATAAAATATTTCTAAGAACTGAGAAACTTTTTTTTTTAAATCGGATAAACATACAGTACAGTCTCATGGCGAGTGTGAATCATTGTCAATGTTTCACTCTTGCCGTGAGACTGTACCAAAAGGTACTGTAGCAGATCACTACCAGTAGCGACGACTTTCAATATCGAGTCATGTTACGACGATTATGAAATTTCACCGACATTTTGCATACATACTGTACTTGTTTGAACCGTATTTGTCGGGTTTTTTCCTGCTTTTTTTCTCGATTGTAAAAGCGATCAAGTTTTTTTTTATTACGTAAGACAGCGTTACGTTTTTGTGAAATGCCACTGATCTTTGTAGCAGAGTATTTCTTCGAGACTACATAACACCTACACATCCAAAGTGCCCTTGGTAATATTTGCAAGAACAATACTTATTGGAAGAGAAGACCGTCGGATATATTCGGATAGTATCAAGCGTGTTAACGATATTTGTCAAATAAATAAGGGTACTTAGGTATGTACCAGGCATACTAAGACGTAGTCTTATTTAGAAACTAGGCCGTCCATACAGCCAGAATTCAGACTTTAACGAGCGGGACGTCGCAGTTCGTTGGACACGAATGGAGATATATTCATTCCTGTCTAATGTACTTCGGCGTACTAGCTTTATGTTACAAAAATGTTTACCTTTACATTTAATTTAAAATGCTATCCCCATTTGCAAATAAAATATTATTTTACTAAAAGGTCTACTGATTTACATAATGATTCTTATAACCTGTTGCATATGGTCACAGGATGATAGTTATTATGATAACAGCGAGGTCTACGAGGCCGTAGTATTATTTGAAACAACTTTTCTGAATCACGTATAAAATTGCTTACATATACATATTTCATATTTATATATACCTATTCGAGTTACAATTTTCTGTCGCTAAGAGCTAATGTAGTAACACTGTAAGACTATAAAGTGCGACCTTACGCCTGACCTGGCAGAGCTTGCAAACAGAGAGTACTTGACGCAACTCTGCGAAGGAAGCTATCAATATGAAGAAAATCGAAAACAAGATCTCGATACAAAACGCTTCCTTAGGAACACCCGGCCTGAGCCTTCCTTTACTTACAACTACAATTCGTCAGGTCAGTTGCATTGTCCGCACTGCAGCCGCACCTTCAAAACGTAATTTGGTTTCGCTAGTTATAGCCCTCAACAACGGAATACGAGGTTCGCCGATGACGGACATGTCAAGGAGGCCATCATCATCATCATAAGTGGAAGTGCTAAGCGTGTGTGTGTTACGCTCGATAATTGTTTTTAAGACTCTTGTATCGTAACTATAGTATCTGGTTCTGTCCCCGTAACGTCACTCAGAGACAATAAACTAGTTATTTGGAAGTTGATCTTAATCTTTTTGTGCCCATTATATGTTAATTACAGAGAGTACAGAGAGGGTCGTGCTCCTGTAGTGGAGACTAAAAAGGACCTGATGATGATGATGATGATATGTTATTTTTGTAGCTTAAAAACACAAGAGAACAGCTTGCGCTAGCTGCAAGCTAGCCATGTATCGCGAAGTAAATTAAACAGCGTGATTTTGTATTTATGAACTATATTAAAATCCAGGAATCAGTATCCTTAGTTGAATACAGAATTGTAAGATAAAAAACGAAAAGTGAAATTGGACCTCCCATACAAAATTGCCGATCAGATGGGCGAATTTCTATGGGAAGTCAAATTTATTTTTTCGTTTTTTACCTTTTTTCTTGCATTTCCGTATTCAATTAGGGATTCTGATTCCAGGATTTCAATATAGTGCAGAGGTTCAAAATCACACGGTATGTACTAGCCTTTGCAGCACGCGTAAATGTAGATCCCTCGGGAACAGTCGATTTTTCCGGGATGACAGGTACCCTATGTTCTTCTCCGGGCTTCAAACTACCTCCATATCAAATTTCATCGCAAGTGGTTTAACAGTTGAAGCGTGAAGTGGTAGCAAACATACTATTATAGCCTGCGTCTATATGGGTATCTCTTGGATAGGCATGTAACATCCTCGTCTTCATCGTCACTTGCCATCATGTGGGATGGGAGAAGAATGCCAAATTCAAAATGTAGTAAAAAAAAAATCGGACCAATAACTAAATATACTGTGGATCCGACAATTGATCCATAATCAATTGTCGGATCTATGGAACGAGGCATATCCCACAGTGAGCGATTCCGTATAACTTAAGTTATTACGTGAATGTAAAATGCGAACTGGTTACTAGTGGCCGGTGTGGCCTACTTCGCAACGGTGCCACGGGCAAGGTTAGATCCTTCCTTACCGTAAATGGACACAGACTGATTAAAATCTCCTTTAACTGTTCAAGTCTGATATTATATTAATTTTAATTACAGTATAAATTGCAATTAAAAACCGATATGTAATTAATACATAAGCACTATTTTTAATAAGTGTGCAGTTGTTTATCAGGACAAGTTATTTTTTAATATTCGAGAGTACTCGAATAATCCTGTATTCCAATTTCAACCATATCCATTACATGTTATTATTACGCCTGTGTCCCATGGAGATATACATTTTCAATTAAAATTATATTAATATCTTTGTTTACCTTTACTATGGTATTTTAAATCGCCATTTATTTAATATATCCTTATCCTTACTAATATTATAAATGCCAAAATTAGTTTGTTTGTTTGTTACGCTTCCACGCCGTAACTACTGAACCGATCATCATGACATTTTACATGCAAGTTCTCTGGAGAACGGACAAGGACGCCTACCTTTGATCCCGGAAAAAGTACTATTCCCGAGGGAACGACGTTGACGCGAGCGAAGTTGCGGGCAAAAGCTGTAGTAATGTAATAATCTTGAGAAGAAATATGTTTCTAGGCGTATAATTACCACTGAAATGTTGAAGTCTTTGCGAGGAAATTTATAAGTTATATAAATGTGGGTCAAACATAACACACTTTTCTATCTTCACTGCAGTAAGGTAAAACTAGCTTTGATCATCGGAGATTACTTTCCTCCTCTAATTACTCACTAATCGTTTCACAATAACTGCTAGTAATTGCACAAGAACTTGCGTGTAGACCGCAGGTACTTGCAATTAAAAATATTAATTTCAAAACCGATTATTTGTCATTTAGGCACTGTCACATCACATCAGTGAACCATTATTGTTATTGCTTTTCAAATCCTACAAATGACTTGAGTACCAACGAAATTACTCATTAGTTTAATACTTAGTTCGATTTCGATTTAGTCCAATCTCTATCCGTCTTATAACAAAACGAGTACCTACTAACTTTAGTACCTGCCGGCCCTTACTTTTGACAACCATGTGTTGTATGGATACCTACTCAAAATAATATCCTAAAATCACATCTTCCATTGCGCGCACACAAAAAAATGCATGCGTGTACTCGTAACACGCATTTTGACATAACGTTTTTATACATTATTTGGTAGTGAAAACCATGCTTAAATGTAATTATGTCTAATATGACGCGTAGTCAAAATAATTCGCCAAAATTTGCAATAATTACTACATTAAGTAGTCATTAACACCTATAAATGCTTCGTCAGATAATGGCTGTATATAGTTAAGGTATTATCAATATGACATTAGTTTTATCGCAACACTAAGATATATCTTTAAAAATATTAATTCTCACGTTGTACATTATAATGATGCATTACAGGATATTATGCTTAATATAACCGCAATCATAAAAACAGGTTATGTATGTGCGGGTCTTTATTCGCCCGTATACAATAACCAATAACATCCTAAGATAAATCTCAATGTCAACTCGATCGTTTATTCGATATGCCTATACTCGTATACCTGGCAAGTACAACAGGTAACTTCTCAACATACCATGAATTTGCGCGGCGGTTGCGGCGAGCGTTTTACGTTTTCATTGCTAGCTTGTCCCTATCCATCAAGAAATGTATAAGAGTAGGCCAAGCAATCATTTGGCACCGGCACAGCTTCCGCGCAAATTCCTGGCCTTGCGATAAGGGAATGTTCACACCAAGGATATAGCCATCTTGCGACTGTAAGTGAGTGCAAGTGTGCACCTGTTTCATGCATTTATTTTTAATTCTTCGTTCACACAGAACAGACTATACGAATCTTTTTTATACACATAAATCTCCACTCACTGTCAGTTAACAAGAATTGATTAAACGTATGGTGTAATCGCTCGCTAAATAATAAAACTAATTAAAATATATTAAAATCTCTTCTGTGCATCTTCCGTGTCGAACGCGATTGTGCTCATTGTCCATGATATCTTTTTCTTCTAAATATTCGAAAAGGAATTCAGCCAGTTATAAACTGTAACTTCGAATTTCGAATTCAAAAGCACCAATAGCGTTCTCTTGATTTCTTCTATCCGCCATTTTGAACCGTGATATTCCCGCCGAAACCTGTAAATTCAGATGCAAAGGAAAAAGAAGATGCATTCTAACGTGTAGTGTCCACACCTTGAGCCTCCACAGTCGGAGTATTCCTCTTGAGTGTGTGACGTGTCAGTCTCAATGTCTGATAAATGCGGGTAGAGGCTAGTGGGCTGCTGTAACACTGCGCCGTTAGTTTGCCCTTCCTTTTTGTTGTTATTTACTTTTATTCTTTTCACGTCCTCTAAAACGGATAATACTACTGGCGAGTCTTGCGATTGTGAACCTGAAAACAAAAAATAACACATTAATAAATAGCCATTTCAATTTTTGGACCTAACTATTTGGTCCATAAAATAAATATAATTTATTTCAGATTACAGTCATTTCTATTTTAGGAGTTTCTTTTGCAATCACAATACTATCTCAGTTCCCGCGAAATAAATAAAACGAAAGTATACAAAGCATAACCTAATAAAAATATCGGATTTATGAGAGGCTTGTATGAAGTGCTCTGGATGGGCTGTCTCCGTGGAACAATTATTAAATAATCAGAGCTGTGGTGACACTTCTAATATTATAAAAAAGCTAAATAAACTGTCTGTCTTTTCTCACTGTAACCATTAAACCGATTAGGTACTGTTTATCCCAGAAAAGAGTACTATTCTTGATTGACGATGGATACGTCTACTAGTTAGTAGGTGTAGTAAAACGATGGGCCTAGGAATAATATAGACCGGGCACCGAGGTCGTAGCGAGTGACGCCAACTTTTAACGTTCTATGTGTGCAGCATCAGTGATTACTAATTTAATTGGAAGAGCTTGAATTTCGAACATGGGAAAATTGCATCCTTATTTAATGTCGATGTGGGCGTGAGCTTGTGCCGCGACACGTTTGCATGATTTGGTATTAGCGTCACTGTTACATTTCTTTGGGGCCTATTCTGATTACTCTTAGATCCAAGAGTATAATAAAAAGAAAATCCTGTTGCTGGGCCAGAAATGCATGACATGTTTCACAATTTAACGTCGTTTTTACACAAGAATTTTTAAACGAGATGAATGACCCGAGGTATCGTTACGCAAAAAGCATTAGTCACAAATGGGTTAACAAACTTTATGCTCTATAAAAATGCCTCACTGGCCTATTTGCCGGGCATGTGTGCTCCATTACAATTTATATTCGAGTAAATGTCAGCGATGATACTCAGGCATATTTATAAGTATAATCTAGAAATTTCAATCTGTCTATAAATGTAAACCGGTTCGGTTTACGTAATTTTGTGTTTTAATAATATTTACAAAAATACAAAGCGCGAATATGTGTATTGGAAGTTGCCTTTATGTGCAGTCCTCAGGCAGTTGTACGATTACATTTTAATTATATTGTTGTTTGTTTTACGTGTATGTAAGGCAAGTGGCCAACACTGGTGTCAGATGTGATAATACTAATTTGTCCACATTTCAATGGATAACTTTATTTAATTTTTATCATTAAGCTGTTCTGGCCTTAGGCTCTGTCTACCCAGTAAGGTACAAAAATATAATTATATGTATGTAATAATACTGTTTTTTTTTATTTTCGTTATATTTATAACAAAAAAAATAGGTAACTGTCTCTTGCATGCTCTTACTTACTTACGTGGTAAAGGTAGTAAAAGAATATATCTATAGTAAGTAAGAGCATTGTTTTAAATCCACTTCACAGTAAATAAACTCCGATAATGCAAACTATAATGACTAATGATAAAAAAGATCATGGGAAGTATTACACCATACGTTATGGCACTGGCATGATCATATGTATGATGCAACATGCCTCATTGTCGGGGAAAACTTGTACATTAACATCAAGGAGGTCGATAAAACAGTGAGCGTGAGCATGATTAGCGTTCACGCATGTTAAGCAACCCCGGGCGTAGTCCCCATAAGGATGGGTGACCACAAATGGCATAAAAATATTTCGGGCTCCTCGGAAGGCATTGTAAGCCGTTGATCTCGGCTGCCATGATTGATGGCAGCCGTTAAGCTATGTCAGATGCCTTGAGGCAGCTTGAAAAATCTGGCACCAGTTTTGTCCACTTACACACACGAAAACAATCAAATTATATCACCTACTATAAAACAATTTGGTCCCACGTTCAGAGTCTTCCTAAAAGTCTACCGGGTCATTTATAATTTTCCTTTTCTCTATTTGGGGTCTGCTCTGCATGTCAACTCCCTCCATTTCTCCCTGTCATTAACCATATTCTCATTTATCCCCCTGTCTCTCATATCCCGTCTAATACACTCATGTCCTTCTCGGTATTCTCCTTTCTCTGTAGCCTTTTACTTCTAGGAGGACCGATTTCTTTGCCAAATGTTAGGCATATTTTGTCATAGCATTACCATACCAGCCGGCCTATTTGCCAACTCAGTAACCAACGTTTTGATAGTCACTTCAAAATACATAGCGGACTTCCTATGATTGACTATTTTTATTAAAGATATATACAACGTAATGTACTTTGAAATGACTATCAAAACGTTGTACACTGACTTAGAGAAAGGCCGGCAGGTCAAACTAGGCATTATAGGTAAAAATCTACGTCTGAGATTAAGGTAAAAAACTTGCGGTGAACTGTGCATGAATGTTGCCGGTTTTTGCTTGACACTTGAGAACCTTTCTGCTTCACTATCAGATATTTTTTGCAAAATATATCAAATTTAAACTTTCTTAGAACTCGGAACAATTTGCCCAACAAGATAAAGTTTTAAAACCGAAACATTTCTAGGTATATTTTGAAGTTGGAGAAAATGGTATTATAAAATAAATAATAAATATATACGGACAAATCACACAGATTGAGCTAGCCCCAAGGTAAGTTCGAGACTAGTGTTATGGGATACTAACTCAACGATACTATATTTTATAACAAATAGAATACATATATAGATAAACATCCAAGACCCAGGCCAATCTGAAAAAGATCATTTTCCATCTTGACCTGGCCGGGGATCGAACCCTGGCACTTTGTGTCGCAGGCGGTCGTGTTAACCACTGCGCCACGGAGCTGTCAATAAAATACTAACGGCCAGCCACGGCTTCCCACGAGTAGACATAGGTATTAACTCTATAGCCTATGTTCATCGGGGATAATTTAGGATTCTAATGCTGAAATAATTTTTCAAATCGGTCCAGTAGTTTCAGAGCCTGTTCAATGCAAACAAACAAACATTTCCTCTTTATAGAAGTGTAGATGTAGATCTAGATATATAAATTATATATTTTATGTAATTTACATAAAATACCTTTCATTTGATACCAAACAATATATTTCAAAAAAACTTTTATTTTAATTTCTTGACTTTTTTGCATTTTGAATCTACCCTATAACCAGCGGACTATCTAAACGCTTCTCACGATGTATTATGTGTGAAGTTACGTTGGTTAGTTTAAAACAAAACAAACATCATTACCCCCTTTTGGCTTTGCCGAAGTCGGGTACAAATACCAAGAAAACCACCGATGAATCGTCAAAAACTTGAATTTCCATGAAGCAACATCATTTACCCGAACTCAGTAAGTATTGCAAAACACCTTGACGGTTATCACTTGACGCCTTGTGGTTGCATAAATCTACGCCAGGAAAATACTAGTTTCCTTGGAATATTTTACATATCTCGATTAGATCGTGGAAAAACAAAAACCTACATATACATTTTCCTCATGCATGGTCGACCTGTCTGACATAGTTGCGTAAATCTATTGCGACAGGATTATATTAAGTAACAAAATAGATTGCATTTACTCATAGACGCAATTTTATCCTATAGGATTCAAATTATAAGTACTCGTTACTCGTGTCCCTTAGAATCCTAATCCTGTAACTAATATACTTATAGATAATATAATAATAATATCCTAAAAGTTAGGATACAATTACATACAACTAGCTTTCGTCCGCAACTTCGCCCGCGTCAACGTCGTTCCCTCGGGAACAGTACTTTTTTCCGGGATGAAAGGTAGCTTATGTCCTTCTCCGTACACTAGAGAACTTGTATGCTAAATTTCATGATGATCGGTTTAGTAGTTACGGCGTGAAAGCATCACAACACAAACAAACTCGCTTTCGCATTTATAATATTAGTCAGGATCTCAAGATAGGGTCGGGTAGTATTTACTTATAGTTATAATATTAGTCAATAGAGTGCGATGGAGCGCAGCATACTGCGCTCTCGAACGGGAATCGCGGATGTAGCTCTGAAGGCTGCCCAGCTGAAATGGGACTGGGCTGGACACGTACAACGTCGGCCAAACGACTCCTGGGCAAACACCACCACTTGCTGGGTCCCAATTTCGAGAAGAAGACCTGGTAAGCCGAGAATGCGATGGCGAGACGAACTCGACAAATTCCAAAAGAACTGGAATAATCTAGCCGAAGACCGAACAGAATGGAAGAAAAGGAGGGAGGCCTTTGCCCAGAGTGGGACAGATAACGGCTTGAAATGAAATGAATTAGTCAATAGTCGTAGTTAAGCAAACGTCAACTTACTTCTCCTTTTAACGGGCTGTGATCCGACAACTTTGTCCTGGGGCTCTGCTTCTCTATCCGTTAAGGCAGTTTCCTTATGTCCTTCGTGTACTTTGGGGATGTTGGCAATGATTTCGGGCTTTTTGCTCGCCAGTACTAGGCTGGTGGTGCTTCCCATGAGCGGGGCCTTCTCTGAGGGATCGTGCTCATGGTCGTCATCTGAATCGCTGTGGTGCTCGTCTTTTTGTTGTTTAGGCTGAAATAATAACGGGAATCATTAATAAAGCAATTATATGTATCAATTGTTTTTTTCTGTGCGTTGCATATTTTCTGCGAATTCTATTGAATTAGCACACCCATAGACGCATTTGTATAAGCGGTGACGAAATTATTTGAACTAGTGAAATCAGCTCCCAGCCATGCTTTCGTATCTCCGAAACGTGATATTTTGTGGATCGCGTAATATCAACGTTTCTACACGTGGGCGCCGGTTAGTATAAAAATTAACACATTTTGTGTGCGAAAGCTCTAAGATTTTTTTTTTGTGTTACATCATTTTTTACCAATTTTCTCACACTTCTCATTACGTACGATGGTGATTGGAAACAAATGTGAAACTAAAAGGGACGAAAAAGAAAATCGAAATCTTGCAAAAAAATTTGTTCAATATATTATGTCGCAATAATAGAATTAAAGTGCTAGATTCTATTGCTTATCTCTTGTTTTAGACAAACCGTAGAAATCTTGGAATCAGATCAGGTTTAAAATCACGCGGTACCTATGCGTTGCGTATGTACTTAGTTCTTAAAAGCGTTGTCCATGCTTATAAAATTAGCATATGATTACGTATTATCAGAAAAACATAATTTGAGCTTCTTCATTAAATTAATATACTACTAGCTATTATTTGATTCCGATATGTCAGCTATAACTGAAGTTTCATGCAAATCTATTATGTGGTTTTTGCATGAAGGAGGTACAAACATTTTGACATCCATGCAAACTTTCACATTTATAATATTAATAGTATAACGTGGTATATTTTAATTAAATGCTGTTACTCTGTGGTTGTGTAATGTAGCATACAAAATAGAAAACCAAAAAGTCTAATCAATAGATTGATCTCGTAATGGCAACACATTTAACTTCAATCAGACATAGGTTACACAGTAATTAAGATATCATTTCAGAAGATATTTATTAGGTTTTATGTGTTCTCAAACTACGTTTTTCTATATTAAACTTAGCTTAATCGCTTATTGACGAGTGTTTATGGAATGTTTCTAAGAAAGAGGCTTTTAAGTAAGACTTGACACAGAAAAATAAGTTTTTAAGGTTATTGTGTGCAACTTATCAGCTTGTATGGCCATTGACAAAAACTGCTGTAAGTTTTTTAAGACGGGTAAGGGTAAATTCATACCAGCGCAGAGTCGAAGCGAAGCGAGCGATTTTTATATGGCAAACTCACCTTCAACTCAACATCGTATCGTAATGCCCATTTTTTCTGAGATTCGCGTTTTCACGCGTAATTCTTACGCGTATTCTATGAGGATTACGACGTTGAGTTATAGGTGAGTTTGTCATATAAAAATCGCTCCGACTCTGCGCTAGTATGAATTGCCCCTAATAATCAACCTAAATCCTCTATAATACCATTATTCCGGGGGATATACATATATATGCATTTATCACGTTAATATTATTTAACCCCTCAAAAACTGCATGACATTACAAAATGTCCTCCGGGTCTCAAGGAAACTATTTACTAAACAGGGTCTTGACAGGTTAAGTATAATTTATATATATTCGACTCGAATCCTTAAGCAAACATAGTCGAAATGTCCTGCATTGAACATGCAGCCAAGAATAGCCAGAGGGAGACGTGCCCTGCTCTAAATTAGGAACGAGCGCCTATTTGGTAGCGCAAGCACATTAAATGTTGCCGCTTAATATTTCATTAAAACAAGTTAGCTATTTATTCCTGGTAAGATCATACTTTTCAAGTTATTGTTAAGATTTTTATTATATGTATAGAGGTCTACTACATACGTGTCAATAAATTGTATGTATGTAGGTCTAACATACTAGCTGTTGCCCGCGTCTTCGTCCGCGGCAATTTCTGTTATTATGATTAATTCGTTTTTTTATATGTTTAAATGAATAATTTCCCCCCGTTTTCAAAATGTTTTTTATTGATTAGCTTCTATTGGTCGCATCGTGATGTTGTATACCCTAAAGCCTTCTTCAGTAAATGACTATCCAACACAAAAATAATTTTCCAATTTGAACCAGTAGTAAGTTCCTGAGATTAGCGCGTTCAAACCTACTCTTCAGGTTCATAATATTAAGTATAGATATGATCTTGTATCAAAATGATGTATTACATATATACCAGCGCCACCAACTACCTAAATATAATTACGTAACTATTATTATATGCCAGCACCAACTGTTGTCTTTTTATGTGAAAAAGAAGGAAAATTGTCTGATTCGAAAAGACATTACGTTCGTTTCATTCAGAGTATAAATAAATTAAGTAAGAGCCTACTGTTTCCTTTCTTAGCCTACTTTCTGTGCCGAAACGGTCTCCCTCTCAACACCTGAGTTTGATATATATGACAAACAACCAACGCATTTTACTGACCAATGCATTCACAATCTGTGGCGCTATCAGACTGATCGACGCGGGCACGAAATTGATTTGTCACATATATCAGACTATGGCGTTGAAAAGGTTAACTAAAAAAATAAAAGCCCTCAAAAACATGCAAAGTTCTCACTTTATAATGGGAAGCATTCGCCCGCGGCTCCGCCCGCGTCGATGTCGATCCCTCGGGAACAGTACTTTTTCCCGGGATAAAATGTACCCTATGTCCTTTTCCGTACCCCAGACAACGTGTATGCAAAATTTCATGACGTACGGTTCGGTAGTTACAACGTAAAATCGTAACAAACAAACAAACCCACTTTCGCATTTATAATATGAGTTAGGATAATGGAATCTTCTTTGTAACATGCTCATCTCTTTCTTCCTCTCCTGTTTAATTTGATAAAGCAGACTCTTATCGCCTGCTCTTTACTAAAGAGACGCCAGTTTGTCTTTGATCCCCCTCCTACAGATAAGAAATAAAAAACAATCTCACCTTGTAATGGAATCTGCTCTGTAACATCTCCATCTCTTTCTCTCTCTCCTGTTTAAACTTATTCGATATCGTCGACTCGCTAATTGTCTGCTCCTTGCTGAACAGAGCCGCCAGTTTGTCCTTTATCCCTCCCCCCACTGAGCTCTGACTGACGTTATCCTCCGCGACAACCTCTTTGGAGCTTGTTCTGGAGTTGCTGGAGGAACTAGAGTTTGATTTGGTGGGAGTTGACTTTGTATGGGTTTGTACGGGTTTTGGTGGTTTTTCTGAAAGAAGAGTAAACATGTCAATTTGGTTTCAGATTTTTGTGTAAGCTAATGTTAAATTCAATGCCAACTGTTTGATGTACTAACAAGAGTATGCTGTGGCTGTATCAGAATCACTACAGGAGTAAGTATATCCTGTAGGCGTCTCAAAAGAAACAATTATAGGAAAATTTAATGATGTCCTTATAACAATATGCATGTTTTGTTAGGCAGGATCTGTAACATGCAATGAATACTACCGCAATATTTCGACTTTATGTAATAGTTGAAAGATTAAAGTAAAGCAAGCTAAAAATATGAGACTCGGATCATAGTGACGTTCCAAGGGTGCCTTATGTTCACTGGCACTTACGACATTCTTTCACAAACATTCTTTATTGCACCATAACTATAAATTATTTGTGTATTTATTATCTATTACATTGTGTTTATTTAAGCCAATTAAAATTATATGAAACATCTTAAGGTACCTTTACCCTTAGAACGTCACATTAATATTTACTATTGATTTATGTAGGTAACATCAAGTAGGTTATGTTAGGTGTAATTAATAAAATAATTAATTAAATGAAGTGAAATAATAATTTAATATTAAAATAAATATTTTCCACACCCCTCTTTTGCGAGTCTTAAATTATATTTCAAATGGCCATTGATGTCTTAACGACTTGAACGTTAATAATAAATCTATTTTGGTAATGAATTAAAATGGACAAATTATCGAAGGAAAATCCAAGTGGCGTTTAATGCGCCATTTATATGCAATTCTTCATCAATAAGAGTTATTGCAAAACCGGTATATAAATATCATGACATATCGTATAAAAGTCACATTATCATTTATGTAAACAACACACAGTAAAACGAATTGCATCCGGGTCTGGTCAATTTATCATTAAAATATCACCATCCAGAAATAACGCTTAAATTAAAAATAAATCCTTCTCTGCAGACAGAAGATTCGTGTAGAAAAAATAACTCTGCCTTACGATCATTGATCATGGTAGTGGAAATAGGTGAACCTCTAACTTTTTTTTTCCGCGAGCTCCCTGGTGCTTTTAACACGCCAGCCTGCGACACGGGGTGCCCGGGTGCGCTCCCCAGTCAGGTCAAAATGGAAAATGATCTTTTATAGATTGGCCTAGGTCTTGGATGTTTATCTATATATGTATTTGTTATAAAATATAGTATCGTTGAGTTAGTATCCCATTACACAAGTCTCGAACTTACTTTGGAGCTAGCTCAATCTGAGTGATTTGTCCGTATATATTTATCTACATAGTTTAAAAGACGGTAGCTAGGTTAAAATAAATAAAAAAAAAAGGTTTATTTATTACGTAAGCACCGTAAGGGCTTATTTTTGATGATACGGGGGACGGACGACTTTGCATGGCGTAATGCAGGTCAGCAACATTTCCCCTAATAAATTATTATATATATATATATATATATATATATTTCGTATTTCGTGAAAAATATTGTAATTTTTATGTAAAACAGATTTGCTTACTTTTGCTGGCATGAGGGGGAAGGGGTTAAAAATGGCAGACATCTTGGTTACTATATACTACAACGGCCCCTAGCCCAAATGAAGCCACGTATATTTGCTGTTTAATTGAAATCAAAAGAGTTGCCGCTCTTTTACTCTGGCCTTATTGCCAAGCATGGCTACTTCTTATAATAGCGAAAAACTTTGCCACTAAATATCCTATAACGAGCTCAATTTTTTACGATTCTTACAGATTTGTCTCCCGTGAATATAATAAATTAAATATACTACAATTCTTCAGTTTTATTAATCAATTATTCAGCTTCTCTTCCCGCGCAGATATAATAAATAAATATATACGGACAAATCACACAGATTGAGCTAGCCCCAAAGTAAGTTCGCGACTTGTGTTATGGGATACTAACTCAACGATACTATATTTTATAACAAATACATATATAGATACACATCCAAAATCCAGGCCAATCAGAAAAAGATCATTTTCCATCTTGACCTGGCCGGGGATCGAACCCGGTCACTCCGTGTCGCAGGCTGGCGTGGTGACCGCTGCGCCACGGAGCTAGTCTAGCAGAAACGCCGAACGAGGGACCGGGCAAAATTCCGTGGAATCATGTTAATGGGCGATGCGGCTAGCAACCTATCACTATTTTGATTCCATTTTTTACCTAATGCCCACTAACATGCTAAACGTGGCCTTCGGGTCTTATAGACCTAGGCTCTGTCTACCACGTAAGGGAAAAGGACGTGATACTATGTATGTATGTAATTCTTCAGTTTAATGTCAAGTTTACCCACTCCTTGCCACTATAGAAGTTTGTCCAATCAAAGACGGCGCGGCGTAGGCGATTAACTTATCTCAATCAATTGAATTAAAGTCATCGTAACCAACACACGACCATGATCAGTGCCGACTTGCCCAGTTGGCGACGACATCTGTTTGGTGTCCTAGTTTTGCACAATCCAATCGTTTTGTGCACAGCCGATCGACCCAAACGAGGGCGCGGCTTGCTATTGTGCGGTGATAAGGTTTTGTGCGTAAAAGCACATACTTGTGGAAATTTATTACTAAAACAAATTTTTAACGAGCATGTGTGCACTAGAAAAATATTAAAATTAGGTTAACTTAATATGAATGAATCAAACGTGTGACTATTATGCAACTAATAGGAATAAATGGTAGTTCGAGATGCGTGTTTGTTTTTCGTGTGTAAGTGGCCAATATTTGTATCAGGCTGCCTAAAGGCATTACACATAGCTTCACTATTGCCATCAATGATGACAGCCGAGACCAACGGCTTAACGTGCCTTCCGAAGCACGGAGGAGCTTGAGATTTCAATTGATTGAGATAAGTCATTTTTATGCGGTCACATTGGAGATGCTAGTACACAGGTATTAAAAGATGTAGGAAAATCGATAATCGATAAACTTTGTGGCGCGTGCTATGCAACGGGGGCTAGAAGCTGTAGACTCGGTTTATATCGCGCAATAAACAATCCCCATCTCGTTCTACGATATTACGGAAAATCGATAATCGATAAACTTTGTGGCGCGTGCTATGCAACGGGGGCTTGAAGCTATAGTTCTCGTACTCTACTAATACGAGTACGCATTCATCCCTTGATAAAATAATAGAAATGATGTTATTGCTTCTCTACGTTAGAGCATTTCTCATTTACTTCTTTGGATGTAAAACATTATGTATGACAAATAACATGTTTGAATATTCACGAGCTGATCGTGCTCCTTGACATTCTGACAGTTTTTAAGGATGTCAAATATTAAAGTGTCAAAACAGTAGTCAAAGTTCACAGTTAGCGTGCTTCACAGACATTTTTGCGGTTTCTCTGAATATGTACATATCATCATCATCATTAGGTCTTTTTAGTCTCTACTGCAGGAGCATGGTCCTCTCTGTACTACCGGAGCCATACTTACATATGCTCCTATTCAATTACTTTTTGTATGGAGAGATGAAACCTATAAAGTTTATTAATCTTAGAAACCTGTCCCATAACATACTTGAAATCTAAATATTGGGATAAAATACATTAATGAATGCAGGAACATCAAACGCGAATCAAAAGATATGGATATTAAATAGGCTGGAACTAAGATTGGAAGAAGACCTAAGAAGAAAAGAGTGAGTATGAGTGAGTAAAATAGGAGAGACAAAAGAGCTCTATGCTAAAGGACGAAATAAAAAGGACTAACACAGTTCGCCAACAATTAAGTAAGTACTTATATTATGATGATGAAAAAAAAAATAAGTAACTGCTTTCCGTTGGAGGGACGGTTGTTATTATAAATACTTATTAGGATAATTCAAAAATGATATACATGGGTAGGGTGCAACATAATAACTAGGTTTAGCATAAAATCAGATTCAAATGATGAGATTTCAGAACATTATTACAAATTACATTTGATAATTGCGGAAACTACGATAATTACAACAGCATTGTTCTACGCTGTCGGCATTGTCTTAAACACGTTGACACTTGCATTTTGTTGAGACAATGTCTTTTACAGGCTTCTTACAAAACCAGTCGAACGGAAATTTCGTAATATATTTTTTATTAAAAAAACACGAAACCGATCAGATCACTTACAATAAACTTTTTGTCAACTTCGCACCGTCACTGTCGTATTGGTATTTTCATCACAAAAATCCAAAGAAGTGTCACAAAAAGGTTTCCAACCACGAACACTGGCCACAAGATCACGACTCTACCACAAAAATAAAAAATAAATATTCCAAGTTTAAAACGATCGAGTGCTCTGTTTGCGCGCGCGCAATGTGGAATGGCACGGCGTTGATTGCCAACCGTAGGTCCACCTCCACCTCTCAAACAGTCGATAATAATGATCAGCGCTTCCGAATCCCACGGTGGGGTCAGGTGTGACCAACCTTTCGGCTACGTCACGCATCACTGACACCTCATTTAATTTTTGCGTAGCGTCACCGTCAGCTGTCTGCTAACGGTCGAATGGACGTAAAACCCTAATCATTTCACTTAATTGTAATTTGATTGCATCATGATCTCTGCTTAATTACGAGTACGATTAGTATTTGTTAATGTTGCTTTTGATTTTATTCAAATGTAAGGTTTGTCTTATTGGTGATTAAGAAAGAACAAAGGAACATTATAAACAAAGGTTTGTGCATTAGCATACAAATTTTAACTTATCCTTTTTTTGCGCCATAATGAAATGTAATAATGATGTAATAAAATTTATTAAATCAAAAAGTTTTTTATTTATTAAAAAAAATATTGTGTTGTTCAGGCCGCCACAAACTTAGTTACGTATCACAACAAAGCTTTAAGATGCTTAAAATATAAGTATGTGTTTTGAAAAGTCCAACCAAACCCAATCCTTTAAAATACCGATAACATTGACTGTAATCCTATTTATTTTTTGCTCTAAAGCAGTCTCTTTTATTGACCGCTCAATTCCAACAGGTACACAATACACAAACAAGTTCTCGTTACTCGCGAGTCGTAACAAAAAAGGCAAAGGGCTAAGTGCGAGACCTCAGTACACTACGTAAACCAAGGTTGGCCGCTCCTGACCCGCTAGCCTTGGGCGGAACAGCACGATGACGAAAATTATGACGATATTTTAAAAGCTTGTTGAAGATTTGTTTTATTTATTAATGGAAAACTTCAATCAAAGTGAACCCTGAACCTGAACGTAGAGAACGGAATTCTTTATAACAAAGTTCATAGAAATCCGTGATTTCGCATATAATCTTAATATTTAAGAGGATGTTAATAGAATAAAGTCGTTTCTATTTTTCTGATATAGATCATTTTTTTCTATCTACTTTACAGATTAATATTTTTATATTATACTAGCTTTCGCCCGCGGCTCCACCCGCGTCAATGGCGATCCCTCGGGAATAGTATTTTTTCCAGGGATAAAAGGCCTATGTCCTTCTCCGCACTCCAGAGAACTTGTATGCAAAATTTCATGATGATCGGTTTAGTAGTTAAGGCGTGAAAGCCTAACAAACAAAACAAACAAACAAACTCACTTTCGCATTTATAATATTAGTAAGGATAAGGATAGGTAGCCCAGCCTTTATTATTACTACAGCCAACCGGACCTGACGCCTCCCATGCTGCCAGCTATTTAAGAAAACCCTTATTGTAAAATGATAATAATTACTAGTGTTAGAAATTAATATAATATTTATTTTGAACAGGATTAAGACGTTTCCGTCTTTTGGTACATATGATCCTATTTCTACGTCCTTTTTATGTACCTAATACATCTGTGTGCATATAAATACCTACAGACAAGTCGTACATTGACCCAAGGTCGCTGGTTCAAACTTCAAACAATGCTTACGTGGAACTTTTTTACCACATCTCATTACTTAATTTAATTTAAGTATCAGTATAGCATTGTGAAAGCAAGAATTCCTTTTAAAAATATAATTTATATTTACTTTTACCATGCGAATCTAATAACTAGGTAGTATATACCGACGTTAAAAATAATAACAGCACTATAATTCACTGACAACAAGGCAGTACTTTGAATCGCATGATAACACGTTTGAAAGAAGCATCAAAGAAAGGCCCTTTAGTACGAACGCAATATGCACTCTATAATTTGTTGTAAATAGGTTTCTGTTACAATTCACCCGATGTCAATAGAAATGCAACATGTAATTCGATCGTCGTGGCTCATTACCGGACGTTTCACTGACAGCGATGTCATTACCGCTTTCAATATCATTAAGTTTGGGCACTTAAATGTGAACTGATAGAAATAACATAGCTAATAGAGAACATACCCATACATGATTTTTTTTACAATTTTGGACCCCGCCTCTAGTTTACACGTAGTAATTCTTATGTCAAACTTTAGTTTTAAATAGAAAGTAAAGAATTTGGCTCGTATTTATTTCTATCTGTGATTTGATAGCGATGAATGCTAACGCTAGAATCAAAGTACAAGGCGTAAAGGGGCGAAATTTCGAAGACATTGACTACGTGACGAAGACGTGACAAACAAAGTGTGGTATTTTATGAAGACCTAAGAGCCCTCTCCTCCACTTTGCTTCTCACTTTTGAAGACCAATCAACGGTAATCAACAATTTTCTTAATTTATCAAATGCAAAATAATGGTGCCAGAATTCTTCAGGACCGCCTCTCGGCCTCTGACGTGGTTCCTTTAACGACTACCAGATGGCAGCCGGGACCGACGGCTTAACGTGCCTTCCGAAGCACGGAAATATCTTTATTATCAGACAATCAGGTGATTCAAGCCTGCAATGTGCTATTCAAACTGCAAACAACTAAACAAAGTATGCTTCCCGTGGGAATCGAACCCACGAACCCCGGGTCTACAGGTAAAAGAATAATATGCCGGGTGGCGCTAGTTTCACTCATCTAAGCCCCTTATGCCTCAAAAATATTTTCATTAGCTGTCTGCACATCTTGAAATACACGCTTTATGCATATTAATATGCATTTTTTATAACCAGACCTTGAGATGTTACTTTATTTGTATTTGAATGGTTTTTATGACGATTACCGTCTGTGTGTGACACTGAAATATATCGGTGATTACTTTAAATGCGTTGATGAGTTCATACTTTTGACGGCCTTGTTTGGTGTGTACACTTTATTTTCACAATTTACAGGTATTTGACAGCGGTTTGGAGGTACTCGAGCAGGGTTGGCGTGAGGTAGGCGGCGTTTAGGAAATACTTTGCCACATAATATCACAGCATGATTGTGTCATAAATAGTCAAAACGTAACGTAAAATAGCCGTGTGGTTTCCGGCAGAGTAGAATAGGACCACCACGAATTAGGAAATACAAGCTAAACAAAGCTTTTAAACATCTGAGAGACCTTTCCAACCCGTCTGGCCAGCGTGGAGAGTGTAGGCCAAGTGCTCTGGCTACTTTGGCCAAGTATGGCTCTAGTGGTACAGAGGGTCGTGCTCCTGTAGTGGAGACTAAAAAGGACCTGATGATAATCAAAACCATAACAGTGGACCCCGGGCTCCATAGCTGAGGTTGCAACGACGATACGCTACTTCACCGATTGTCATAAAAATTGGTGGAGAGGAGAGATAGATATTGAAGTTCCGAAAGTTGGTTTTTATGATTATGAAAAAATGATTTTCTTTCAGCCTTGTACAACGAAAAGTGAATTTAAAAAATTAAATTGGATTAACCCCATCGTGTGGGGTATCGTTGAGTAGTTGAGTGGGGTAGGTCTTTTAAAATGCAACAAAAACTGCTTTGAAACTATGTAGAAAAATACAAACCCCCCAGTGAGATAATCTAATACAAAGTTAGAATTTGAGGTCCCCCCCCCCCACTGTAACTATTGAAATATTACTAAAATAATTCTGCAAAAAAAAGGTGGTATATACCTCAGTATGTGCTTTAATTAAAACTATAGCGGTCTCGGTATCATAGATAGTTATTTTTATACAACTCGACCAACTTATGTAGTTACAGTCGGCCGAACAAAATGTATGGAGTCAACCGAAAAATGGAATTTTTATATACAACATTTGACTTTTTTTGCCGTTTTTATAGACAACGGTACGGAAACCCTCGCGCGCGAGTCCGACTCGCACTTGGCGGGTTTTTGTTCTATCTTATAGGAATAAAATACTACGCACTAATTTTATCTATTTCATGATGGATAAGACAAATAAGTTTGTGACTCTAATGTTTGAACACATCAAGATTGATTGATTACTATGTGAATGTCCGCCCACTACTGGAACAAGGTGTTTGTAACATCACGTACAGTCACAAGCATTGATATATTAATAAATACAATTCTACGAATAAGTATAGATACAATTGTATTCCGCTAGCTTTCGCCCGCGGCTCCGCCCGCGTTAATGTCAATCCCTCGGGAATAATACTTTTTCCCGGGATAAAAGGTAGCCTATGTCCTTCTCTGTACTCCAGAGAACTTGTATGCAAAATTTCATGATGATCGGTTCAGTAGTTACGGCGTGAAAGCGTAACAAACAAACAAACAAATAAATAAACAAATAAACAAACAAATAAACAAACAAACAAACTCACTTTCGCATTTATAATATTAGTTAGGATTAGGATAGGATTTTATTCTACATCACTCTATTCTTTTCCCGCACAGACCGTAGAAGCCGGTCAAGGAAATGGGCGAAAATCTAATGCATCATGTTCATGAGAATAGACGATGCGGCTAGCAACCCATCACTATTATAAATCCGGTTTATCCCTTTAGGCCCACCAACCCCTAAAAGTGGCCTTTCGGTCTTGACGTTAGACTCTGTCTACCCCGTAAGGGATAAAGACGTGATAATATGCATGTAAAAATATATATTAATAATTTTGGATTAACTAACTGACGGATTAATTATACTTTTAGGAAAAACGCCTATTGCTTCAGTCTCATAGTGATGTAACCACTAGTACTTAACAATAAAGAACAAAATTCTTGACAGTATTTGTTGGATGTAAGCAGTGCCGGCGTCAGCATTACTGGCGCCCTGGGCGAGATTACCACGAGCGCCCCCTCTTATTGGGGAGAGGGGGGTGCAATGCGATTGAATCACACTGCCGTTCGTCCTCTACCCTTGCTTGGTTGTTTATTTTTCGTGTTTGTAAGTGGCCAACACTGGTGCCAGATTTTTCAAGCTGCCTAAAGTCATCTAACATAGTTTAACGATTGCCATCAATGATGACAGCCGGAACCTTTCTGCCTCAATACAATACTCAATACTTTATTTGCATCCTTAATGTAAGTAACAGGTCTTATTCTTATATAATAATAATTGTGACAATTAAGGACCCTTTCGGGCGCAGCAATTGAAGAGGGGCTGACTTGTCAATGTTTGATTTAAATTTAAATGGCATAAAACTTTAAAATATTCAAATAATTTAATTACATTCAATTTAACTGCCGCATCGGCCTAGCGGCTTAACGTCCCTTCATTGCTTGGTGTTGGTGCCCTTTCCGTATCCAGCGCCCTGGGTGCCCAAGCGCGCCCTACCCTAACGCCGCTACTGGATGTAAGGCGATTGTGATTGATCGTTTTTTTCCATCGTAAAAACCTTTACCATAGACGGGCCTTGTGTCATAGGCTCAACAAACTGTACAATAAACAAGATCGTAGTTTTCCACGTCAACTGAATGGTTTTTAACTAGATGATCTTCATAGTAACGTCTACGTTAATAACGTTGCGAACAGGGGCCTAAGTTAAAAAAGAATTCACTGTTCCATTACTTTTCAAATTTTCTGTTATAATAATTATTGCAGTAACGAAATTGCCAAAGATCATACGACTAAGGTGTAGAGTTTGTTGTAGAGTCAGGCGTGTAGAGTCAGAAGCTTGGCTCGATATGAGATCAGATAACTTTTTGACAGTGCGCGTCATATGGTATCATCTTAGCATCATTTTATATGAACATGTTTTTGGTGGGATATACACGGTGAAATTGAATTCATTAGCAAACGTTTAAGGAGTGACTCAGACCACGAATCTGAACAGCTTTCAATATGGGACCTACACCGAAATTGCAAGAAACAAAAATTTGCTCTACCATAGATTTTGGCCATGTAGATATTCCACTTTTGTAACAAAGAGCAGAAATTTTTGTCACGATGTCGATGTTGATTTGCATGCACACGGAACGTTACACTTTTTCGTGCGTGCAGCCGGCGTTTATCGATTTCTAAGACGTTATCACGTCAAAAACCAATTGCTGAAATTTAAACATTCGAACCGGAACATACTTATTTGGTAATACTCAAAGTAGTTCAATAGTTGACCTTTTTAAAAATAGACAAGTGCCTAACACTTTCTCTTTTCTTGAATTCTGAAGTGTCACATCACAGCAGATTCGTTCCGTTACTCTGAAACCTAGTTCGGGCAGTCAATACGCTATTGTCGTTTAGAAAGCGCATTATGCAAGCCTTTGGCGGAATCGCTGCAACTTAAGGGGCGGCACTCGGCCGTGGAAACTACGTTTTGTGAAAAACAGATGTGGAAACAAGGAAGGAGTTTTCTTGAAAAGGCTTTATGGGATAACGTCGAGTGGACTAGCCTTAATAAATAGGCTAGTTTCCTAGGTTCCACTTCCACTACTGACTAAATTATACTAAATCCCTCCAAACGGAAATGACACCAGACTGGCGTCATAACCTGAGTAGAAAATCAAAATAATTAGCAAAATTAAACATAAAAAAAATGGCGTCTCTCTGAATAATAATAAATAATAATATTAAGGAAATAAAAGGCTAGATTCCTAGGTCAAAAAATAATATTAAAATTAGTGCGTCAGGTAGATATCAAAATATATTGGACACATAGCGCGCCAAAATTGTATGTTGACGCCACAGTTTTTAAAAAAGTGTAGCAAACTGTGACGTCAACCGAGATTCTAACGGCCTATATGTTTAATTGACAAAAAAAATACATGTCCAATTTTTTTTTATTATCTTTCTGACAGACTACTTTTAATATTATCATTGCCCTAGGGAACAAGCCTATTTCATTTTATTGAATTATTTTATCCAGCAGTGGAAAACATGGTTGATTTGCAAAATCAATTGAAATTTTATTCAAACAGACGATCAGTAATACAATTCGGGACTTATACTCGTAAAAGGCTACTAGATAGTTAAAACTTTGTAGACTATTCTACTATTTACTCCTAGCCGAAACTATAAATCAAAGAAAAATAACATCAATTATAATTAAAAAAAAATATCTCGCAGTACACTCCTTAACGCTTTTCAGCAAGTCTCCAACCTCCATACAAGCCGTTCCCATGTACGTGAGCCCTTAATTGCTTAGCTCCAGACAATGGGATGCTGCGACATCTACATGTCTATGGCAGCCTCTCTATGGTAACACCTCGTCAATTTGATGAGGGGCATTGTCTCTAAACGGCACTTGCAAATTAGCTAACGGGTAGGTCGCAGAACTTTGGGTGTTTGTTGACTTGATGGCGGCATGGCAAAGACACTGACAAGCTAAGCGTAACGTCACGCTTACAGTATTCTAATTTTCTACGTAGTATATGCTGTCAAGGGTATACTAATGGAATAAATACAGACGGGCCGGGTCGGCGCGCATTTACAATGCAAGATAGAAAATTCGTCTTTGTTAACAGGATTTAAATTTCATATTTGAGTGGAATTAACAAAACAGAGTCGGCATAAAGCGGACAAGGGTCGCTGCTGCGGCTGCCCTGCCATTCAAATGTAATGTTTATCTTCTATTTATTAGGTCTAATTTACTTTTTTCCATTGTATATCCGTTCTGGCCCGACTTTGATAGTAGACAGCATTCTTTTTAAGTATCTTTTATTAAAATAATAGGTATGTGCAGGTTAAATAAATGTCAATTGTCTTTTAAAGATCGGCATTGTGCAAAATAATTGGGATTGTGCAAATTCCCTTCAAAGAAGAAGGCGAATGAGCTGGCAGCTACATACATGTTGCCTTTACTCCCAGACCAGCGAGAAATAGTGCAATGTAATCACCCTATTAAACGCGCGCACTGCGGGCTATTAATATATTGTAAAGATTGTACTTCCAGTGTTTAAAACAAAAAGTACTAACCACAGGCAAACATGTCGCACTAGATTTTTTGCCACACAAGGATGACTGTACGGAAATGTGGGTCAGACTCAGACCGTATCATACACACTCAGAAGGCGGGTAGGTACACTCGGATCTTAAGATCCGGATATTGGAACATATTTTGACACCAGAGATATTTTAGTTTCTGAATAGATTGCACATTGAGAAGTCTCTTTCCCCCGGTAAGGCGGAAAATAACAGCTAGGCCTAGAATCAAGAGGCGCGATACGCGCGAAACACACAACTCTTCTTGGCAGTCGAGCAAAAAAGCAAGACCAGCGACCTCGTTCACAAAAACATAGTGGTCTGAAAGAAAACACGAGAAATAGAAATTAATGTAAGCTAGCTTTAATAAAAATAAATAAATGACGTTCAAAAAGAGATACATGTATCCAATTTTGAATAAAAATCTTTGACTTTTTATTTCTATTTATTCCTATAGCAAAAGATTATCTTTGCCCGGAACGAATGCTTGTTGTACTGCTAGAATAACAAGTACAGCAAGGGTTTGGAATATGATCAGCAGGCCTATTTGATAACTTTTGACAACTACGGTGTACGTTTTGATGGTTACTTTCGGTTTATATATCTATACTAATATTATAAAGCTGAAGAGTTTGTTTGTTTGTTTGAACGCGCTAATCTCAGGAACTACTGGTTCAAATTGGAAAATTCTTTTTGTGTTGGATAGTCCATTTATTGAGGAAGGCTTTAGGCTATAAAACATCACGCTGCGACCAATAGGAACAAAGCATCAATAATAAATGTTTTGAAATCGGGGAAAAATTAATCATCGTTGAGGACATCCGACGCGTGCAATGCGTAATCGGTTCAAGTTACTCAAAAAATGTGTATAAAGAATTATTTCTATTTAAACGAACTAAAAAAACCGGCCAAGTGCGAGTCGGACTCGCGCCGAAGGGTTCCGTACCGTTATCTAAAACGCTGTACAAACGGTAAAACAATTATGTCTGTTGTATGGGAGCCCTCCTTTCTTTAATTAATTTTATTTTTATTTAATTATTTATTTTTAAAAGGGAATATATAACGAAATATTCTGTGAATATTTGAAGCATCTACCTGTTGCCGTTATCAATATCGAGCAAAAACAAGCAAAAAAATCACGTTTATTGTTTGGGAGCCTTCTCCTTTTATTTAATTCATTTTTTTTTGTATTTTTGTTATAGCGGCAAAACAGAAATACATCATCTGTGAAAATTTTAACTGTCTTACTGTCACGGTTCATGAGATACAGCCTGGTGACAGACGGATAGACAGAAAGACAGACAGACAGACGGACAGACGGACATCGGAACGATATTAATAGGGTCCCGTTTTTATCCTTTGGGTACGGAACCCTAAAAAGACGAATGTACCATGATTCATAGAGCTCAAGTAGAATCTCTAGATAGGGCTCTCGGAGATATTAGAAGCTGTGATAAAATCATGGGTGGGACACTTATTTTTGCTTGGGATTTTCGGCAAACTTTACCTACCTATAGTAAGAGGAACTAGAACACTCATTGTAAAGTCATGCCTCAAAAGTTCCCCATTGTGGAAGTTTGTTCATACCTTAAAACTATCTACGAATATGAGAGCACTGGGGGAGTTTTTATTTATTTATTTTATTAGGAGACGGGAAAGTACCTCATTTAGAAAATAAAATTGAATTTGATCGCGATTAAGGTGAAAGAGTGACTAGCATTGAGGATCTAATATCGAATAGTTGAAATAGAAAATAAAGATCATCAATGGATGTGTCAAATTTATTGGCGGGCAATATTGGCGGCAAGAAACAGTAATGTTGACGAAATTAACGACCTAATTTTAACAAAATTTCCAGGAGATATAATTACCTACACATCTATTGATAATGTATGGATCAAGAAGACGCGCTCCATTACGTACAGGAATTTCTTGTGGCCTTCCCCCATATTCCCTCAAGTTAAAAATAGGTGCCCCAATAATTTTACATAGAAATCACATAGAAATCTTAAACCACCAAATTTATGTATTGATCCTCCGTAATAACGTGATCGTTGCAATAGTTTTGACTGGTCCAGCAGTTGGTCAAACACTGCTTATACATATACATTTATACATTTTAAAAGAATTCAATTTCCAGTTAAGTTATCTTTTGTTGTAACAATAAATCACAGGGGCAAACATTTAAACACGTAGGAATCGATTTACGTCAAGACAGCTTTTCACACGGCCAACTATATGTCGCGTTGTGAAGATCGGGTTGCGTAGAAAATTAATATGTTCTTCTGCCACAAGAAAAGCATTTTAAAATATATTCCTTTAGAAACGAATTAATCATAGTAACAGAAATTGCCGCGGACGAAGTCGCGGGCAACAGCTAGTATTAAATAAAAATTGACAATCATATGAAAGCCGCAATGTATTTTGAAGTGACGATCAATACGTTGTATACCGGTGTTATCAATAGCAAATAAGCCTGCAGTTTTCCACTCATAACAGATCATAAGATTCTAATGGATGTACCCGGAAAGACGCGCAATTACCTACATGGTGTACATTACCGAGACACAGTGACATACTCGTAGATAAACAACACCGTTACCGTTTTTGGCACTTCTTTTAAGGATGCGAGAATTTAGATTTGGGGGACTGTTTGTTTGTCTCTGAGGTGTTAATATCTGTGAATATGTCACACAGTTAACTGTTATTTATGACACATTTGACATAGATACAAAGGTAAACTCTTTGAAATGAAAGCATTTATATTATTTTTATGACAATAAACTTTATTTTTACGTTAGCACATTTTGATTTTTCACCGGCAGTTTTCAGGCTTCCGTATTTAAGTGCCAAAGGGAACACTAATAACTAAGCCTCCTAAGTCCGCCTGCCTGTCACAGGTCTGTATCTATTGAAACATAAATGGGCGAGATGTCTAAAACTAAATAAAATAAACAATTAAAGGGGGGTAGATACAATTCAAGAAACCTGTTCTTTGGCCTATGATTCTAGCAAAGCTGCTGCTTATTTAATGCTGAGACGTAAAACCATAGGTAATTAAGAACATGTGTTCGTGCTCGTAAGAGTGGTTTACCTCATAAGAGAAGTCGTAAACGTATTTATACATCAGAGCCCCCGTACAAGAAACGTGGTTTTTGCAATATTTATACGGTAATACGGAACCCATAGTGTTCCTATTGCGACTCACACTTAACCAATTATATTTTAATTACTAAATTTCGCCTGCGGCTCCGCCCGCGTCAATATCGCTCTCTCGGGAACAGTACTTTGTCGCGGGATAAAATGTATGCCTTTCCTTCGTACCCCAGATAAAGTGTATGCAAAATTTCATGATGATCGGTTCAGTTGTAAAGGCGTGAAAGCGTAACAAACAAACTTACTTTCGCATAATGTCGCGAAACGATAAAGAGTCAAGAACAAGATGGACAGACGACTTGTCTGCTTTTGATAAAACTTGGAGATAGATAGCAATGAATAGCATGGAAAAGTAGGGGAGGCTTTTGTCCAGCAGTGGGACCTAAATAGCTAAAAAAAATACATTCAACGGGCTTTTATTTCATTACATAAGTACCTACGTGATAATGGAGATTGAAAAGGCCGCTCTTGGACGAGATAAAAAACTTCGAAGCGAAGTCGCCATATATAGTAATTACAGGTATTGAATAACATTTTGAAATATTCTAACGGCAACACACATTTGCTCTTCAAAGAGGGATAATAGACGGTGATTTATGCTTCCTTCACAACTTTAATTTTGCTACAATGTAGGATACAAACGTGATCAAAGTACGAAGAAGATATGCTTGCTACATCCCAACGCGACTAAGTGTTGATTTGGTTCGGTATTGTAGTATCTATTTCAAAAACCAATATTTTGCTATAATTTTTGACGTGGATACGAATGCTTTCTTTTTTATAGTGGGACATTTTGTGAGCACGGGCTTATTATATACTAACGCCATCTGTTGGTAGATAAGTGAACTAAGCTTAGTATTTTGTGCGAAGCCAGTCTTATTGCTAACTGAGTGTTCAACGTTTTTATAGTCACTTCAAAATACATTGCGATATTCGTATGATTGACAGTTTTTATTTAAGATATATGAAACTTATTTTGAAGCGCCTATCTAAGCGTTGTACACTGAGTTAGCAAAGATTACGCCGACAGGAGATGGATTGGATTTATCCCACTCGAACATGTAATTTTGCAGAAGATAAGCGGAGGACTATACGTGGCCAAGTTAGGACTGAATTTTTTTCAGTCTAATACATCTCTTAGATTCTCTGATCAGTAGTCATGGTCGCAAATTATAGGGGAAGCGGTGTTTACAGACACAGGTATATGACAGGTGGATGAAACGAAACGACAATGCCAGGTTTGCTGGTAATGTTCTGCGGAAAAGCTGATGGAAACGAATTTGCATTGAGCTGTTAAGTTTTAGGGCAACTATATCTCTTAGTCCCATATTTTCAGGGGTGTCATCCTCAACTGCCTGTCCGGTGGTTGTACGTAAGGCATCGAGTACGCGCGTCCGACCTCCCGAGCTGCTACTTGCTTTTCCATCATTCATCCGAGTGAGTAGTATCCCAATACCTTTTATTCCCTTCCCAAATCCAACAAATTCCTATCCTTCCCCAGCTTCAAAATGATTGTGATGGGCAGCAGCATCGGAAGCACAAGAAGCCAAAAGAAACTGCGCTCGCCAACCCGCCTGCCAAGCGTGATGAGTATTACAATATCCTAATATCCTCCCATGGAACGAAAAATCCTTGGGAGAGGCCTATGTCCAGCAGTGGATTTTTTGTGGATGTAATGATGATGATGATATCTCTTAGTTCCTGTGTTCTATGGTCACGGTCACACTAAATGACAGAGGAAGTTATGCGGTGTACTCATAGGTACAGGTGTATGGCAGGTGAATGAAACAAAATGGCAATGCCATGATTACAGGTAGTGTTTTGCGACAGCTGATGGAAGTGCACTTTTAACTGGATAGAGCAAAGTCGATGAAAATAGCTGTAATTAGTTGCATAATGTAGCCCTGTATGTTTACATGACCTATTCATCAAAGTTTATATGGTATGGCTTAGATAATATGGTTTTTTGAATAGTATAAAAACATATCCTTGATAATACAACTGCCTGCCCGGTGGTTGCAGGTATGGCATCGAGTACGCGCGTCCGGCCTCCCGAGTTGCTACTTGCTTTTCCTCCATTCTTCCGAGTGAGTAGTATACCAATACCCCCATTTCTTTCGCAAATCCAACAAATTTCTATCCTTGTTTAAAAATTCTTCCATTGTTGGGAAGAAGCGTCGGGAGTACAAGAAACCACAGAAACAGCTAACCCGCCTACAAAGCGTAGTGAGTATGGCAACATTCTTCCACGGAACGAAAATATCGAGCGGCCCAGCAGTGGACCATTTCTTAGGTAGACGCTAAGTCATCAGATAATCTACTCTTCAAGCAGGTTTGCTATCGTTTTCCTTTCTCTAATTTCTTTTTCTTGCCAATTAGTATTATGTTTCAACCACTCGATGACTACCGGTCGCAGGTATTGCACAAGTAAAGACAATTATTATTGTGTCTAATTCTGTGAATCACGGAGCCCGTTTTTGCTGTATCTACTTTACGTCATTATTCAACTGTAAACAATCATTTAATTAGTTGGAATTCACTGGCGATTTAAGCATTTATTGAATTTGTTATGCTGTGTATGTATGAGGAAAAACTACTAAGATTTAAAGTTTTTTATTTTTTTGTCTGCGTTGCCAGTTGCGGCTAGCAACAGCATAATCTCATAAACCCGGTTACGGACATAGACTCTGTTTACCCCGCAAGGAATAACGCATATTTTGACCTCATAAAAAACTTTACATAAAGAGCTAATACGAAGCGACCAACAAAAGAATTAGAAATATCGCATTGACAAAGAAAAGATAAAATAATTAATTATTTCGTCAACTCATCCCGCGGGATGTTAGGAGCGGCCTCAGTTGACTAAAAGGCCACCTAATCATTACAAATAGACGAGAGTTTGCAAAAAAACTACTCCACAATATTGGCGAAACTTAATCATAGATCACTTATCGCATCTCTTTACTAAAAAGAACAAAAAACCTCATACAATCCGATCAATTAGCATAGTTCGATTCCCCGTTATGACCTCATGTATTATTAATGTACTGCGCCGCGGGAAAAACGACAAGAACGACACGTTTTTTCTTGCCTGTTCCGTAGTAATAGATTGACACATCTGCCATTGATGGAATTATATTTAGACTAGTTTAAATAATATTTTCTCGACTATTATTTCCGTTGGCTAGAATAGTCTGCTGCTAGCCTACTTTCTACTCAACAAATTAGTTTAATAAATATATTTTTCACCTGTTTATTCCTCATTTTTTTTTGAATAACCTACAAATTGTCCTACTACCTCGGTGATGACAACCGTCTTCAGGTAACCATTCTGTTGCTATTCTAGCCCAAATCTCGGGATGTATTCTACCGACATGCCCCGCCCAATCCCAGTTTAGCACAGCAGTTTTGCTGCCCACATCAGTGATAAAAAGAAAAAAAAAAAAATACAGCCTAGATAATTTGTTAACCTCGTGTATTTTTTAACAAAATCAGATATTTTTTTAATTACATCTATTGCTCTTTTGGAACATATAGTAGTTTAGTAGGTAGTAACTGAATCCTAGATCCTTGATTAAAATAGCAAGTCTAAAAGTAAATAAATAAATATGAGAATGTGACTGCCACAGGGAGTAACGACGAAAGAGCGAATGTTTTCAGATGCGCGTATGGTGCAAATAAAGCGATGAGCTGACTACACTTCTTGTCTAGACTAAGATAAATATATGTATACCTAAGTGCGGACAATACTACTCGTACTAAAAACAAAAAGTACGATAAGGTACGAGGTAAGGTAACACAAGCTGAGACATTCCTTTGCGATTTTTTATTTTATACTATGTTTGTTTAGGTATTTAAAAGCATGTAAAATGTGTGACAATCTTGATACGTCTTTTTACTAAAATATACACTTTTTTAAATCAAAATCTTTACACTTTACCAATTCAATGTGAAAGTTAAAGTAATTTCATGAAATTCAAGTAAAATGCAAATATTTAGATTTTTAAAGTGTACATTTTTAATAAAAAGACATATCAAGATTGTTTACATATATTTAAATACCTAAACAGAGAAGATTTTAATTTTTATCTAGTGTAAGCAAATTTGGCAATAAATTACTTTCTTTTTATTTACCGAAACATAAAGTTTTTGTCTATATTTGCAAAGCTTTCTAGAAATGGAAGAAGTACACATATTTTTTTAATATGCCACAGCATATTAAATTCACTGCCGCGGAAAAGGACAAGACTAAGACGTTTTCTGTTGCGTGTTCCGTACAAATAAAGCGACGACACATCCGCCGCATACTATTTTCAGAGAGATATTTATAGTGTAAAGAAAGTCTTGTAGACATACATACACAATATTTATTGTAGAACTAGCTGCGCCCGCGACTGCGTTCACGTTCATTACTAATTCATTGTTATGTTTGTTTGAAGGCCACATCTTATTATAACTAGAGAAAAAAATTAAGTAACCCATCCTGTGTCCGTCATACGTCTAATATCTACCAAGTTTCATAAAATTCAGTTATTCGTTTAAGAGTTATAAAGCAACATACAAACATACATACAGAAAAAAACCGAATAATCGTCAATTTAGTTTCAGCATCATGTATAGAGCTTATAAACACGATATCTCTGAAAACAAAGTAGCTTACTTCATAACCTACCCTTACCGATTTATTATTTAGTATTGATGATGATGCTGATTGGTCCATAGGGAGATCCTTGTTAAATGTCAAAGTAAACCAGACATTTTAATGGGGCTGCTTTTTCTATAATATTCTTTTTAGTTTTATAATGATAAGTCGACAAATTCCATACGACAACTAGACCATACTTGTCAATACATATCAATCACGAACGACATTATCCATTATGGAGTACACGAAATCTAAGGGCCTTTGGGTCTAAGAACCCGAAATACTTTGAGGAATACTTTGGATGAGAAATACTTTGAGTAAGAACCCTCTCTAAACCTGTCTAAGTGGAAAACGGAATAGAAATAATAATGGGTTGCTTGGTCGCACCGCCTATTGTCATGATTCCGTAAATTTTGTCTCTTTACCTCGCCGTTCTACGATCTACGCGGAGATTCTACGTTTTTTTTTCTCCCAGACCATAACAGAGAAGCTGTCAATACTCAATACATTATAGCCTACATCCTTGTTTTAACTAATGACTAACGATTTTGAAACCGACAACAGTAAAAAATGTGTGTGACCTATTCAAAATTTTAAATGTTAAGAACCTATTCATGTAAAACATGTATGGGTAACGGCAATCAGTTACTTCAAGGGCGACTATTTATGTTCACTCTTTCAGACATGTCCATATTCAAATTTGCACACAATAGGCACAAATTAACATCGTCTTGCATGCGTTTGGTAAATGAATATATGTTTTTTACGCACTCAAAACAATATCGTACTCGTATGGTATAAAATCAACCAAAATATTTTCTCTGACTTGCCGACCTACTCGCTTTTTTGACAACTTCGGTGAACAAAGTTTCGATCTTCACAAGTACATTGCGACTTTAATATGATCGATTTATTTAGGGTTCCTTACCTCAAAAGGAAAAGACGGAACTTTCATAGGATCACTTTGTTGTCCGTCTGTCTGTCTGTCAAGACACTTTTTCTCAGGAACACGTGGAGGAGGTATCAAGCTGAAATTCATATCAAATACTCAGGTCTACTGTCCCTTGGAGCTGTGAAAAAATCAAACTTCTAAGTCAACGCAATCTAAAGATACAGCCGTTTGTGCCGCAAATTTTCGACATTCGTAGGAAAATCAAAACCTACAGGTACTTCCCGTGAACTCAGAATCTTGAAATTTAGTATATTCGTTCGTCTTATAGCACAGATAAAGGAAAAATTCTCCAGCCATCGCAATCCAGTTCTTTCCGTACTCCATACTAATATTATAAATGCGAAAGTAATCTATCTGTCTGTCATCTTTTACGCATCAACCAATGAAACAATTTGGACGAAATTTGGTATGGAGGTAGTTTGAGGCCCGGGGAAGGACATGGGGTACCTATAATACCGGGAACTTATACTATTCCCGACGGATCGACATTAACGCCAGCGGAGCCGCGGGCATTAGCCAGTTTGTCTATATGTCGTCAACCCACCTACCATCGGCAAATTATATAACGTTTCATATCTTCCATGCTGGTTTGGGAGAAAAGAAAAAACGTAGAATGTACCAGCTGCTTCTCTTCCCGCGCAGGTCGTAAAAGCCGAACAAGGGAATGCGTAAATCTGAAGAATCATATTAGTAGGCGTCGAGGCTAGCAACCCGTCACTATTCTAATTCCATTTCCACCTAACGCCCACCAACATGCTAACGTAGCTTTTAGGTCTTAAAGACCTGGGGCACTGTCTACCCCGCAAGGGAAAAGACGTGATACTATGTACCTATGTATGCATTCGTAGTTTGAGGGTTTTTTTTTTCAAAAAAACATTGTTTGGTATCATTTCGTGATAATAAACGCACATATATATAGTATTTTGGTTTGGCAGAGAGACTGCAACTGACTGAACCCTAAAATCTGGTCTGCGGCTAAGAACTTGAATTGAATTATCATATAGATCTTATAGGAGGAACAAAACCTATGTTATGTCTAGACGTTGTCCTCGACATGTCAATTTTATATCGATTATTATTCTAATATATTAGTCTTATCTTATGCAACCAGTTTTATTCAAATGCCACGCAGTTTAATTTTTTATTATATTCATACATATTATACATTTATTTGTCCTTGCAAAATATTAGCTCAATATAGTATGGTCTACGTCGGTGTCTCTCATCTCTCTAATACAGAGACGAATTTTTTTTTTTTTAATCTATGCTCTAATATTTAAGAGATAGGCTTTTGTCAGTGTCATTGTGTTGAAAGCAATGCACGTAAATATACGTACCTAACCTACCTAGACGTTGTTCATGCCAACACTGGTGTCAGATTTTTCAAGCTGCCTATTTGCATCTGCTCAGCTTAACAACTGCCATCAATGATGGCAGCCGGGACCAGGCGGCTTAACGTGCCTTCCGGAGCACGGAGGAGCTCGAGATATTTTTTTGCTACTTGCGGTCACCCATCCCAGTGGGTCCCGCGTCCGGGGTTGTTTAACATACGTAAGCGCTAATAATGCTCAGACCCACGGGACCATCGAGCTACTCATTAATTTCTAGTATTTTTAGTAGTATTCGGTTGGAACATACATTCATAAGTACCTACTACATACATAATATACATATTATCACGTCTTTATCCTTTACGGGGTAGACAGAAACTAAGGCCATAAGACGGAATCAAAATACGTGTTGGGATGCTAGCCGCATCGCCTTTTGGCATGATTGGTTCGATTTTCGCCCATTCCCTCGCTTCTACTGTCTATGCGGGAAGGAAAAATATCATTATTACCAAATGATTATACTATCAATTATCATGTGTCAATACAATTTATGGGTAAAAGCTTCCCTTTACAAACTTGCGCATTCTTTTAATCTGCAAAAGAAGCAAAAGCCGTCATCATCATCATATCTTTTTAGTCTCCACTGCAGGAGCATGACCCTCTCTGTACTACCGAAGCCATACTTGGCCAGAGCTGACAGAAAAAGAAAAAAAAAGCAAAAGCCATAGTCTAGCTTATTTAAACTTCCTATTATGCCGTATAAGCTGAATGTCTGCAGAATTCGCTTTGTGCAAGGAATGCTTATTGCCAAGCGTGGCGCAGTGTGCGAATGTACAGTCACGTGCATTGATATACCGCGCAATTTTGTACCTATGAACTAAGTATATTAAAATCAGAATCCCTAATTGAATACAGAATTGTAAGAAAAAAAGGTAAAAACTAAAAAAATGGACTACCCTAAGAAATTTGCCCGGCTGATCGGCAATTTTGTATGGGAGGTCCAATTTTATTTTATGTTGTTGTCGTTTTTTCTTACTATTCTAAATTCAATTAGGGATTCTTATTCCATGTTTCAATATAGTTCATAGGTACAAAATCACGCTGTATGTTTTCTCAAAAGTACTTTTTAAGTTAATTAGTCCGTCTGGTAAATTATTGAAAAATATTGGACACGCATTTTTTCTTTTGTCAATCAAACAAAAATGTATAAAAATATAGCCCGTTAAAGTTCCGCGTGACGTCACTGGCCGGTAGACTTTTTACAGGCCTGTTGCTTCATGAGCCCTCATTCCTGAACTTTGACGCGCTTTATTATCTTTTGATTTGATTTGATACAAGAAAAAATATAATCTAATATTTTTCGATCATCTATAAAACGGACTAATTATTTTAAATTATAATTTTTTTAGGAAACTAGCATATTGTTTTCCATTTTAGACCTTATCACACTGACTTAAGAACCGATGTGTATACATATCAATGCACGTGACTGTACACTGGAAGGTACATTATTTATATGTGAATTTTTGCACAGTTGAGTCATTCCTTTGCTATGTCATTACTTTTTTTTAAATTAAATGTAGTTTTTAACTATAAAATTTTTATTGTTATCAATTTTTTTTATTGGTTCATAATTCTTCGGGAGGGATGAATTATGAACGGAAAGTCTAAGTAGCAAAACGTCAAACAAAGCAAAACGTCTAATGAGCAATTTACATAGTTTATGATTTAGACGAAAATCGGGAGTATTCATGTCAAAACTTATAGGGGTTATACCAGCTCTATAGCATGGCACAGAGGGCTTAAGCATAATTTAGCGCTTATGCATGTAAAGCAAACCATGGTCTCTACTAGCATGGGTGACCAAAAAAAATTCGAACTCCTCGGTGCTTCGGAACGTTAAAAGCTGTTCGTCTCAGCTGTCTTCATTGATGGCAGTTGTGAAGCTATGTCAGATGCCTTTAGGCAGCTTGAAAAATCTGACACCCGTGGTCACTTATACAGTCGATAAACATACAGTAAATTAATAAGTAGGTAGTATTCTTGTGTTATTAGTAAAAACTCGACTCTGTGCTCTTATTTGAATTTGGAAAATAACATATGATATACAGACGATCTGGATACATTAGTTTTTCTGAGATGTGTACTTTTTGTTACTTGACCATTCCAATACTTGACCTTCTGATACTAACCCAAAAAAATCACAAGTTTACAATCTAGAGATTAAGTCCGTACTTTAACTTGCAAAAGAAGCAGGATCTTTTTGAACTTGTGAGCGTGTTTGAACTTCCCATTATGCTGCAAAAACTGAAGATAAGGAATTCGGTTTGTGCAAGGAAATAAGGAATGCTCATTGCACATCGTACGTACAAAAAACGAATAGTTTTTTGTTATTTTTTTTTTATGATAGTGGACGGCAAACCAACAAGCGGGTAATTTAACACATTAGATAAATATTGAATAAACCAATAATTTGGTTTGAGAAATCATTGATTAGGTTGTTAAATATGGTGTGGTACTTTAAGAAGTAATAATAACTACATCTAGACTGAATTCTTGTTTTTTTACCATCAATAAAATAATAGATACAGGGTAATTTCGAACTCCCTGGCAACATTTTGATGACGTAATCAGAATCTCTAATAGAATATGCATCGGCAAGAAAAGAAGGTAATTTATGAAAAAATATTAAGACTTCCCATAGATATTTGAAAAGCTGATCGGTGAATTTGTATGAGGTCCAATTTAAAAAGTATATATATATATATATATATTACCTTTTTTCTTACGGGTTCATATACAACAAGGGATTCTGATCCAAAATCACCCTGCTTATTACGTTGTTGATAATTTTATAAAGCTATGTATTGTTTTATTAATTATTTATTGTAATCAATTTTTCAGATACACTGGATTTCAATTACGTTTGATGACGTGTTCGAAATCTATTATTGTGCTCATTACCTAAAGTAAATTGCTGCTAAAACATGACTAAATAAACAGATATATTTATACGTGAGTACCAGCCCGTAACACTACAACCCGTAGGTAGTGCTTTGGCGATTAATACATAGTATATCGCGTGTTTCTAGATTGCATTTGAATTTAAATGTTGAGATTAGATATCTTAACAACCGATAAGTTTGTTGTGAAATATTATATAGGTATAGTTTAATTGGTTACAGATCATAAACCTAAATTAATTGTGTTTCGCTCGGATTAACAACATGAACAGTGGATAAGACATAATAAAAAAAAACAGTTGGCACTGAAATATAAATAAATAGAGGTGACTTACCTTTCTCGCCGTGAAGAGTTTTAACGGAGGGGGCCATTCCGAAGGGTGCTTTAGGGACAATCGCTGCGCCCTTGTTCTTCTCGAAAAGGGCTTTGCGTTCCCTGAGGGACATCTCAGCCGGGTCCTTGGCTCGCGGACTACCCGCCTCGAACATAGCCGCTTTGGACAACACCGAGCTCCTATCGACATTTCCGTTCAATTTGGGAGCCAATTTTTTGAGCGGCGACGCGATTACCGGCTTCTCGGCAATCTCCGGCTTTGTTTGTACATAATCACTTGCATTGTCATTCTCCTCTCTCTCCACAATATTGTTCTCTTTGTCTTTGTCACTGTCACAATCATCATGCTTGCTGGGCGGTGTAGGAGCCCTGTATTTCTTGATGGAGGGCTTCTTAGTGACGGGGTTGACGGGCGCGTTCGCGACCATTGTCGCCATGTTGGGGGCTGCAGTTGCACTGGGGGTTGTCGCGCACTTCGGCTCCTGTCGGGCGGGATCGGCGGTTTTCGTGGCGTTGAAATCGTAAACAAGCCGTGATTTGCTGGCGGACACCCGTCGGTAGCCGTCGCTCTCCTACGATTGGACAATGGCGTCGTAGGTGCAGGGTGAGCACGTGTTTACATCGATATTTTGATTAGTGGGTTAACGCGAAACGGGTACGAAGAGGCGAAGTTGCATCACTAGAGCGGTTGTTTTTATTTTTAAATTGTGAACGTCATGGAGTGAGCTGTGGTATTAGGTCCGTTATTTTGTTGCCGCGTGTATCGCAGAGCATGCAGCGGTACGCGCAAGCGCGTTGGCGTTGATCGTGCGACTGGCCGGGAACGACACACGTGCGGGGCCGGCCAGATGATAATTATATTTTGACGCTCAACGTGTCATCAGTTTTGCAATCAAGCATGTATGAAAGATGTTACCGGCGGGAACAGTAGCATTACGTCACATGCGACAAAAGAAGGTCGTTACAATGAAAACAAAAAGGTATTGAAAACAAAAGTAGCCGCGGGTAAAGCATTAGAAACCAGCAGCCATGACAACGGTAACAAGTTTACATATGGTCATGCTTTGTCATGTCATGCGCTGTTGAACGGTGGCCGGTAATAGACGTTTAACTACATGTTTAATTCTTTCATTCAAATTCACAACTTTAGGGCGATGAACATAATCAATCAATGTATAAAAGCTTTTGTAGTCCGTTCAATCGGGAACTGAGTTAGTTCAGGGGGAATCAAGTATTTTTATTATAAGAAAAATTCCGGGTCGAAACTGGATTCGTGAGGCAAAAGATCGAGATGGATGGCGTGCATTGAGAGTTAGCAGTGGGAATCATCATCATTTCGAGTAGGTGTCACTCCACCATGCACATCCTGGTGTCAGAGTTCTTCGGAACCGCCTCTCGGACTCTGACGTGGTTTCTTTAACGACCAGATGGCAGCCGGGACCAACGGCTTAACGTGCCTTCCGAAGCGCGATATGATAAGAAATGCAATAGCAGTGGGAACTAGTGGGAAGAAAGCTGTCGATGGTGTTAATTATTATTTCTTCATAACAAAATATTCTGAATATTACGTACGAAAAAATACACATTTATTTTACTAGACATTTTTTTGACTAGCTCCGTGGCGCTGCGGTCAACACGCCAGCCGCGACACGAGAGTGACCGGGTTCGATCCCCGGCCAGGTCAAGATGGAAAATGATCTTTTTCAGATTGACCTGGGTCTTGGATGTATATCTATATATATATTTGTTATAAAATATAGTATCGTTGAGTTAGTATCCCATAACACAAGTCTCGAACTTACTTTAGAGCTAGCTCAATCTGTGTGATTTGTCCGTATATATTTATTTACTAGATATTTATTATTTCGAGAACCCTACTCTTAACTTTATTTAGTCAGAACATTTCCAGTTTTTCTGATAATCTGAACATAGTAAGAAACGTAAGAAAAAGAAAGTACAAAAAATAGTTAAGGCCTTAATGTGGCCCAAAAACTAAAATTTGTTTAACCAAGGACAATTTTTTTGTTTAAATAGTCAAGGGATGGACTAATGGCAGGTAAAGAATTGTATTGTTCGGACTCTCGAGCGAACAATGAAAGAAAGATTCGAACTGACGATTGCTCATTCATTGATGATGTGGTGACACACAGACACAGAGACGCCGCTGGTTTAGCTTTGTTTATGTTTTGTTTTATTAAGAGGCCTTTGTTTGTTTCTAAAAAATTTACTAAACGAAATTAACTAAGAAATCTAACGAAATTAAGTGGAATGTTTCGAGGGCAGGTTGGAAGACATGATCCTGTAAATATTTCGCAACAAATAAGGGATAATTCACAGATTGAGCTAGCTATAGGGTGAGATGAAAAAATGAAAAGTCCGGAAAAAGGCCTGATTTACATGGAAAAATCTCAGAATAGTCTCAGGAAAACATGTGTTCAACAGTGGCTTCCAAACTAGGTCGGCCCAGCATTTTGGGAACCAGGAGCCCAACCGGGTTCCAGGAGCACGGTTGGGTTATTCCGTACTAATCCCACGTATTCTTATCCTAACAATAAATAATCTAAACTAAGGAAAATATTAACTAACTAGCTTTCGCCCGCGGCTTTGCCCGCGTTAATGTCAATCCCTCGGGAATAGTACTTTTTCCCGGGATAAAAGGTAGCCTATGTCCTTCTCCGTACTCCAGAGAACTTGAATGCAAAATTTCATGATGATCGGTTCAGTAGTTACGACGTGAAAGCGTAACAAACAAAAAAACTCACTTTTGCATTTATAATATTAGTTAGGAAGGATAAAATTAATTCACTAAAAAAATACTAATGTGGATAAAAAAAATTGTTTAATAACTCATAGGCCTACCTACATATCTTTTTCACTGATACTTAAATCTAATATTATATTTTAAAAATATTAAATACAGGCGTTAATTGAAATTATTCATTTATGTCACTTGGTGATTTATTTGAGTTTAATATTGGTAAGTATTTTAATTAGTTTTCATCGATATTACGGCGACAGCGGGTCATTCCATAAAAAAATATGCTTTAAAAAATGCATATAACCACAGGTTACCAAATGGCGCCCGTTAACATACAAGAACGTTTATTTTCTCAGGTTTATGTTTGCCGACCGACCCAATTCAAAGACAGTGAAGAATTGAAATAATAGACAAACCCGTTGCACACGTGATTACATAACAATAAGTTAAAACAGCAAATAGACAAAAAAAAGAGAAACTGAAACAAGAACCAACGAGATATGTAAGCTATGTGAACGATCCTGGCCAAAACACTCTCCGACCCCCTCGTACTCGCCACTGCCTGGCTATCCTGGGTGACTTGCACCCAGGATAGGCCCTTCCAGCAACGTAGCTTTCGGCTCATAAGGTAAAAGATGATAGCTGCCTCTATAAAGGCTTTTACTATTGTTTCTCAGCCGGCCTATAGCAAATAGATAGTGTACAACGTTTTGATAGTCACTTCAAAATACATTACCTTTTTTGTACCTTAAATAAAACTAGTCAATCTTACGAAAGCCGCAATGTTGTACACTGAGTTACCGCCGGCAGATCGGCTCTTCAAGTCTTGCGCATACAGAAAACGCCCAAATCCGAGGGCCCGTCCCTTCTGGGGGCCCTTTGGTGATGTTGACTATATGGATTGAGGGCACCCAGACCTCACCTCAAACACCCGGTGAAGTAGCGAAAGCGCACTTAGAGCTAATTAGATAGTCAATTAAAAAAAAACAACTAGTTGCATTCCGGGAGTGCCGGCAGAAGTGAAAACTCGCCATTGCGGCGGTCTCGGGTCACGTATCCGTCTTACGAATTTTCGATCAGATCACGTGTCCTGACGCGTGTTTAACATATTTTACCACTATTTTACCGATCCCAAAAAGAGCACAACGCCAGTAAAGAAGGTTTCACATAAAAACTGGCCAGAATTTGAAGTAGGTCTGACTGAAGGAAAAGTCCGATCTTCAGTCAAGGTAGCACACCATATGTACACAAATTCTGTATTCGGTATTAACTGAAGGACATGAAGGCGCTAACACGAGTACAAAGGCATATGGCATGAATCATTGCATGGTATACAATGAGTCTGTTATAACTCCGATTAGACGATTACACAACAACAAAGATAATTGGGAACCAGGCAGGGCATCGATCTGGGATGAAAGCTCATTGTTTGACAATTTGGAATAAACCAACGTCTAACGAAATAATATTAATAAAACAAAAGTTGATGACGAATGAAAGGAGATACTTATTATTGGGTTTGACACGTCCATCGCATAAAAAGATCGGCATACATCAAAACAAAAAAGATTCCAACTGTTCGAAGATGAAGAAATTTTGTTGTATTCTTTTTGAATGTACTCGAAATAATTATAAACTAGAGTTGTCCATGGCGATTGTAAATAAAGAAGATTGACCATAGGGGCTAATAACAATAGGGTGTTATATAAACGGTAAGCAAAATATTCGTATTTTTGTTAGCAAAAAATGAAATCGGTCAGCTAAAATAACTAGTTGGGCACCAACGTATGGTCATCTAACCTTTTTTCTGCCCTCAGTGGTTCCGGGTGAATATAAAAAACAAAACTAACTTGAACCTAACTTCTTTTCTGCCCTCAGTCGTTCCAGGTGGAAAGCCATAGCTATCAAAATGTTTTTTTTAATGTTTTTGGATTTGGGAGTTTGGGCGCCATAATGATCAAGACCTGCATCAAATACCTATCTTGTTTAATCAACAATATATAACTCTGATAACTTCGAAGAAAGATATCCATCCTACCTACCCATTGTTTAGCACATAAAGTCATAACATATTAATTTAAAAAATTTATACCTGAAGAGTAAAAGGTCAATTAGGAAATTAACAACATACATATAAACAACATGCATTTAACAAGTCAATTTGGTAGCCCGTCAAGTACATCTTCATCTATCTACGAAATTGAATTAACCCTATTAACCAATTTCCTGTACCCTTCCAAAATTGTGATGTCAATGACTCCAAGTTAAGCCGTTCCAAAGAGGATAAACATACCAGGGCTTTATTAAACTAAGCCTATGGTATTTGAGTGCTGAAATAATATTGGCTTGCAAGATATAGAGAGAAATAGCCAATGAAAATAAGGATTACTAACTCATCAATACCTTGTGATGAGTGATGAAGTTAGGGAGTATTTCGGAGCATTCGGCTCTGACTCCAGAGGTTAAGGTTGCGGTTCGTATCCCGGCGGGAATAAAAACTAGGTAAGTGATGTTGTTTTAGTTTGTTTAGGACATTGCAGACTGATCACCTGATTGTCTTATAAGAAAGTTGATCCGTACTTCGTAGGGTACGTTAAGCCGTCGATCTTGGTTGCCGTTTTTGACAGCAGTCATTACTTTACACAAAATCACGCCACAGGCCTATGGGCAGTTTAAAAAACTGACACCAGAGTCCATTGGGCTATTCTGTGATCCAAGAGCCCGCCATGGTGATTTCAGGGAGACATGATGATTAGGGAGTACGAATTACTTGGTCCTAAGAAATAGTTCATTAAAAAAAAGATCGTAGCGGAGCGCAATAAGTAATCGGTGTGGAATGACCTATGCTCCCATGGTTTGATTAAGGGATAAGAAATAAATATATCCTAAACAAGATCAGATGTTTATTTTTCAGATGGCACACGCAGAGTGCCGTAACAAAACCAGTATTTTACATTAACACAATTAAAACATTTTTATTTAATTTTTGATAGATTTGTAGGATTCCGTACCTCAAAAGGAAAAAACGGAACCCTTATAGGATCACTTTGTTGTCCGTCTGTCTGTCTGTCTGTCCATCAAGACCCTTTTTCTCAGGAACGCGTGGAGGCATCAAGCTGAAATTCATATCAAATACTCAGTCGTACGGTCCCTTAGAGCTGTGAAAAATCAAACTTCTAAGCTAACGCAATCAAAAGAGACGGCCGTTTATGCCGCAAATTTTCGACATTCACAAGGGAATCAAAACCTACAGGGTAACCCCCGTGAACTCAGAATCTTGAAATTTGGTATGAAGCAACGTCTTACAACACAGGTAAAGGAAAAATTGCGAAATGCATACATTTTTAGTTACATCATATAATAAAAATATTTTAAATAATTTTAAACTTAGTAGAGATAATGGTACGGAACCCTTCGTGCAAAAGTCCGACTCGCACTTGGCTGGTTTTTTAAAGTTTGATTATCTAGCTGACGGATTAATTATATATTTTTAGGAAACTAGTCTTTTAAAATCCAATACCCATACTGGAATTAAAATTATTAAGAGTCACTTACAATCGTAACCGAGGCAGCTCAGATTTGAGATAATCTTTGTCTAGTCAGACCGGCTGAACCTGTATCATCAACTAGGAATTCATATAGCTAGACCACAATGTAGGGCAAAAAATGTATGCGGCGGCTAGTGCTTTCTACATTCGGTATTATCAGATTAGGTTTTATAGACTTTTTGATCACGTCACATATTAAGTTTTACCTATACGGTTTTATTATTTGTTTTATTTACTAGCTTTCGCCCGCGGCTCCGCCTGCGTCAATGTCGATGGCACGGGAATAGTACTTTTTCCCGGAATAAAATATACCCTATGTCCTTCTTCGTACCCCAGACGTGTATGCAAAATTTCATGATGATCGGTTCAGTAGTTAAAACGTGAAAGCGTTACAAACAAACAAACTCACTTTCGCATTTATAATACTAGTTAGGATTTATTAAAATAACTTAAAAGAATTACATAGGTTTATGACTAATTACAATGTTACATAAACTAAATCTGGTTTCTCCGAACATTGGATCATCGTTTAACTAAGTACTTAACATTCATATTTAAAGTGTATATCTAGCTAGTATTTACAATAAATCTAGCTTTAACATAGGTTTGGTGTCGACTACCAATAACATTTATGAAAATAAAACTATACTAGCTGTCGCCCGCGGTTCCGCTCACGTAAACGTCGATCCCGCGGGAACAGTACTTTTTCCGGGATGAGAGTAGCCTGTAGGGTAACCTATGTGTAAATCGAGGTAACCTATCTGTGTGATAAAATTTCGTCAAAATCCGTTCGGCCATTTTGGCGTGATTTAGTAAAAACATCCATACATACTCACAAACTTTCGCGTAAGGATATGAATAAATGTATGATACTAAGCTATTTTGCGCGACTATATCAGAATTAGTTATAACCGTATGTAACTATACTAATGTAACTACTAGCATTCTACATATACGTAAAAGAGTTTTATTTTTTTTAGTTTATATACTAAAATGAAAATAATAAAATCTCTCTTATTTAGTACTAGCAGAGCCCGCGACTCCGTTCGCGTACATTTTATGTTATGTTTGTATGAAGGTTACGTCTTATCATAACTGGAGAAAAAAATTAAGTAGCCTATACTGTGTCTTGTACTTCTAAATGTTTATCTATCAAGTTTCATAAAATTCAGTCAATTCGTTTGAGTAATGGAGGAACATACATACATACATACTCGGACATATATACATACATACATAAAAAAATCTGATAAACGTCAATTTAGTTTCAGTAACATAAATAGAGCTTATAAACACGATATCTCAGAAAACAAAGTAACTTACTCCATGACCAACCCTTACAGATTTATTATTAGTATAGATTTAATTTTGTTTTTTCGCGTAATTTTTAATAATGTAAAATCCTTCCCCTTTATTATGTTCGTAAAGATAAGAAAATACTTCCTTAGATATATATGGATGCTATAGGTGTATGGATGGTATTGACCTTTGTTCAAATTAAATACCAAACGCTACATAAAACAAAAAACAAAACCCTTGTTTTGATCACGAATCATGATAGCAAATGGGACACGTTAATATGTGGTAGGTGGTAATCTGACAACTGTGACCCGAATGGGCTTGACATTAAACTGTCAATGTCTGTGGTCGATCTCTGTTTAGATTATCCCAAAACTTTTTTTTACTGCGTGCGCGTGGAAATACGTGTTAACTATTGTAACCGGCTTCAAAAAAGGGAGTTCTCAAGTTAGTCTTTTTGACCGATATACGACACGACCGTCTCTGTACATAGAACGCGTATTCTTAGCTGACATTGTCAATTATGGAACAGACTTAGTCCTATCTTGTTTGAGAGGTATATGTAGGAACGAAAGTGATTTTGTATTAAAATTGAAAATATGTGATGAAAAAGAACTCGGCCACAGGTAGGATTCGAACCCACGTCCCTTAGGTTTACGCCTTAAATGTGATACCATTACACCACCGTGACTTCGAATCACCGCGTCGAATTCTTTTATCACGCTCTTATCAAGCATGCGTACTTCTTCAATACTACCCACTATTTAGTAGTGTGGTATTCTACTTCATTCATATCCGATGAATAGAAAGTTGATGAAATTGAAGAAAGCTTTTTACTTACTTAAATTGTTTGTCCTAAGGGACGTGGGTTCGAAGAGTTCTTTTTCATAACATATTTTAAATTTTAATAATATACCGAGCATTGTAATGCTATTCATTATCGCTTAACCCGCTTAAATAAGTTTTCGATTTTTAATAATGCTACTACAGTGTTAGATACTAACACACATGAATAATAACAAACAGTACCTTACTAATCTGTATTCCGTAATAATAATTAATAACATGAATGTGATACTCAAACTAGGGCTATATGCATTCAATATTAAAATCAGATTAAATAGAATGGAAGGCTAACAAGCCAATGTTTATCAATAGAGGTTACAACGTGAATAACAAAAAGTAAATTATCAAATCAGGTTATTAACAGCCTCCGTGGCCACTGGACCACGGAGGCTGTTAATAACCTGATTTGATAATTTAATTTAAGGCGTTTGCCTGTTGACCCGGGGGTCGTGGGTTCGATTCCCACCGAAAGCATGCTTTGTTTAGTTGCTTCCAGTTTGGTTAGTACATTGTAGGCTTGAATCACCTGATTGTCTGATAATAAAGATGATTCCGTGCTTCGGAAGGCACGTAAAGCCGGTGGTCCCGGCTGCCATCTGGTAGTCGTCAAAGGAACCACGTCAGAGGCCGAGATGCGGTTCCGAAGAACTCTGACACCAGGGTGTGCATGGTCGATTGACCGTGTTACCTACTCGAAATGATGATGATAATTAATAATTATCTTTGGATCAGCCCAGTGAAAAGCCCTTTATGAAATACTGAAAACTCGTAGGGATAAGTTTAACCTAGAAAGCTTACTAAGAAAGTCCATTTTACGACTATAGATCCAAATGCAGCCGTAATTCAAACGACAGACATAAAGTGCGATATAAAAGTGTATCCCATAGTGATGTGCCGGGGAGAAATTCTCTCATGAATTCCTTCTCAAGGGAATTTGCGGGAAATTTCCAATAATTCTAGAGAAATTCTCAATAATTCTCGCACTTCAGCAAAAGAAATTCTCGGGCAAAAATTCCGAACCGTGCTTACCGTTTTTGAAAATTTCGAGCACGGATCAACACTACCTAATCCCGGGACATTCAAAAGTAAAATAAATGGGTATCTCTTGGATAGGCTTGTAACATCCTCGTCTTCATTGTCACTTATCATCAGGTGAGCTGGAAGACTGCATGTTACGCATTGACCCAGACCCCGGCTCCGCACGGGCGCAATGTGCCTATAACATAGTTTAATAAGTGCCTTCTGTGTGAGTTGCTTACCTCGCAAGTCATAATTATATTAGCGCCATCATTATCGCCATTTTGAATTTTTTCCGAAAGTTAGATCTACATATTTTTATTTAATAATTAAACCTGCTTACGAAATTTTAAGAGAATCGATTGAAAAAAATATGTAGAGGAAAACAGCCCGACAGCGGGACAGGCGGACATACGAAAGAATTTTACCCAAGCTGAAACGAAGACACTCCGCTCGCTCTACACGCTCGCTCCCGTAAACAAGTTTGCGTGGAGAGTATAAATTGCACCAATGCAATGAAACTGCAAATAAATCTCATTGTTAGCAATGATTATGCCATCGATACAGTTACCCGACCATATTAAAAACAACAATAATCCTAATAGCCTTTAGATTATGACGGCCTCTCGCATAGATCTGCGTAGCAGTTTGTTGAACTGACTTTTTTGCGGATCGGTTACCGGTTCATATCCAGAGTTTTTACCCGGTCAAATGGCTCAGATTTATAGATTGTGCAGGGACGGCCTTAGCCATCGTTAAGACTCCGGGCGGCAGATCTTTGCGAGGCCCTTGTTCAAGAAAAGAAGCGTTTGCAACTCGGCCTTGTTGATAGGTCGTTGATGTTTCGGCAGTAAAAATGCATGCGACCCTACCCTTATTTGGATTATTAACTGTTTAACTATATACCTGGGTCTCTGTGACCCCGACACATTTGTTAATTCCCAAAAAACTATCTATCTTCCCCGTATCCCACACCAGGGAAATTCTCAGTACCTTTTGCATGCACGGAGTGTCTTAATACTTACGTAAAAAATTTTGAAACTTGAACGGGGACTCTTCCTTATTTTCCATACAAGACTAGAACGCGGTCTCTAAGATCCCACATCCATGTTTTCCATACAAGGCATTTTTAAGTTGATTTTGATTAGTCCATAAATAAGTTTTGTAATAATTATAGTTTGAATAAGACTTAATGGGCCAAATCTACTAAAATCTGGCTGGAAATAAATATTAAACTTAGATGAGGTTACTTAAAGGTGACCTTAACATGAATGACTTGCGTTTTGGGGTCTTGTTATGTAATTTACCAATTAGAAGCTGAAGAATCTATTAGTCGTTAAACATATAGTTTTCCTTCCATTAGAAAACAGCTCATATATGAGTAGGTTGCAGTCAGTTAGCTTAAACCGTTCGAAGTCTATTTGTAGCGACTGCGAAAAACTTACGTATACTTATTTAACCCCTACATTACAAAACCTACTTACATAAAAAAATATATTTTGGACATTTAATTTATTATTTATGCTTTTTTAAGTATCTCAAATCGTCAAAGATTAAAACGCATCTTGAATGTGTATTAAATTCTTTAAATTAAGTATATGTTACTAAAACCATGTAAAATTTACATTCCTATTTCCTTTAAGGTTGATTAATGTCTTGAAATAATATATCCTAATTTTTAATATCAAACCAATTTGAAATTTTCAACCATAGCAAAGGGGTCGCAGAGACCCGGGATCAAAGTTTATGTTACATAAAATTTATGTCCATAGTTAAAGGTACGGTACCACATCTATATGAATATATCAAGCGATTACCGCGCTAAAATAACGCCGCTAATGACACGTGAGCGCCCAAGGCCCCTGTAAGCGCGAGGCCCCGGGCGATTGCCCGGCTTACCACCCCCTAATGCCGTCACTGATTGTGGGTGCATCGAACTTGCGTCGTGATGTCTCCCCGGCCTCTGATGGGCTGCACTCGGCTAATAGAAAAAGGTTTAAAGAATTCTAATAGCTATTAACTTGCTGCATTTTTCCCGTAGTGCAGGCTATCCAAGCCTTAAGATTTACGAGAGACGAATAAAATAATTTATTTTTTGGTTCTTTATGACATTTTAGTACTGCGGGGTATAATTTTACGTGGATTAACCACAGAGCTGTCGTTTGTCCTAGTATGACAATTTTGGGAGACTAAGAGGATGATTCCACTCGATTCTGAATGTATATAGAAGAAAAGGAAGACCATGACGTCATGGCCAAATTGTCAAATTATGATATACACAATTTTTGGCATGATAATAAAGCCAGCTTGCATCAATTAAAGGCGCTCGAGTATTTTCATGTGACAATTACTTCTGTTTTAAATTTATGAACCCCTCAGTTTCCATAGCCAAAAAGAAAATATAGATACCTAAATCCAATTTTGAATAAAACATCTTTGACTTGACTCAATTAATTATCATTAAAATGTTTGTAGAATAAGTAATAAGAATAACATATGGATAGGATAGAAATATTTCGCGGAAATGTAAGGCGACTGACGGCGATGACATTTTAAGAGAAATGGTGTCCTATACATAGAACACGGAAGTGGCTACCTTCGGGACAAATATATCTAATGTAACGCTCCGAGCCTTTGGTAACCTGCCGGCCTATTTACTAACTCAGTGTACAACGTTTTGAAAGTCACTTTAAAATACATTGCAGCTTTCGTATGATTGACAATTTTTATTTAAGATTTATAAAACGTAATGTATTTCGAAATGACTATCAAAACGTTGTCCACTGAGTTCGCAAATAGGCCGGCTGATCTTGTTATTGTTCAACAACAACTTGATAATTAAAATAATATAAATATAGGTAGACTATAGGTACACTCTGCAAATGTAAGAAGGTTTTACGACGACTCATACATGCTAATTTGCAATAAAAGAAAGAAACAGAATATATCAGCTGCTTTTATTCTCGCGCAAACGTAAAAGCCGGTCAAGGGATTGGACGAATAATCTTTTGTTTGAAAAATGGGACTTCAATCTAACTACTGACCTAGTTTTTATGAAATTTTGACCTAATTGGAAAGCATAAAGTTTCAAAAATTTTCAGTAAAAAACAAGTAAAACCAAATTGATAACCTTCTCTTAGACGTCGGTTAAAAAATAAGGAATCATGTCAATGCGGCTAGCAAACTATCACTATTTTGATTCCGTCTTTATGCCCACTAAGAAGCTAAACGTGGCCTTTGGGTCTTGTGACGTTGGGATCTGTCTACCCCGCAAAGGATAAGGACGTGATGATTTACGTCACCGTTTGTTGTAATACCCATTGGTTACATCATTACACGTCTACATTTTCTATGTAAGTATAATCTATTTAGTTGTTTGTTGTTTACCAGAATTTTGGAAGTACCTACTTAAAATTCGTCCTACTTAAAAGTCCCATTTAAATTTCATGAAAATCGGCTTAGTATTTTGTTTAAAGTAATTTTTTTTTCTATTATTAAAGATTATCTAAAATACGGTAGTGCGTGATCAACGTCCACAAATATCCTGCCTGCTCTTAAATACAGTCAGTCGCCGCACGCATTCAATATGTAATATTGTACACAATGACTAGGTGTGTTGGATGATGCATTGAGAAAGCGAATCACAATAAAATCGATGAAGATAGATGACATCTTCGAATTTGTGACCCGTGCACCTACATACATATACTAGGGTTGTCAACAAAACATGTCTTTAGGCCTTAGGGCGTGAATTTATACTTTTAACCCCAAGGGGTCGTTAACATATTACGCAAGCAACGTAAGCTGTGGTGGGGTCTAGACTGGGTCCATATTCGAATGCATAAAATTAAAATGCACATATTAATGTTGCATACATTTTTTGGAATTATCATCATTTCGCATAAAGATAATTACGAATAAATTTATTGGCATAACTTATTTTAGCACTATGAATTTTATCATAACAATATATTAGAATAGTAAATATTTGTATTAATTAATTTACTATAATGGCATATAATCATAAATTTTTTTGCATTGAAATTTAAGACATAAATATTAAAAAGCATAAAATGTACCAGGCAAAAATTAAACCAATATGGTACTTTCGAAACCTAAACCTATCTATAGCGCTCTGTCACAAAATCACAAAAATATATTAAACTTGTTACTTTTTGTGAGTAGGTGTATATGTTGTGCGGCTTGGGGTGGCCCAAGGGCCACCCCGCCGCAACCTAAACCTATCTATAGCGTTCTGACACAAGATTTTTATTTGTCTTTCTTTGTTTTTACAGCTGAAATAGCGGCTTGGTTCAGCAGGTACTATGTATGGGGAACAGCAAATTCGCCTCCAAACTTTGCACCTAAAGTTTGGAGTACGTTTGAACTCGATGAAGAAAATATACCGCGAACCCAAAATAGTGCTGAATCGTGGCATAATAGATTTGCCCATTTTGTTGGTCAAAGTCACCCGGGATTTTACTTTTTATCAAGAAAAATAGTGCAAGAAATAAAACACCAAACCGCAGAAATCGACAAATTCTTAATTGGGGCACCACCACCAACAAAAAAAAAAAATATTTAAACAAGAAAAATCGTATTGATAATATATTGAAAAATAAAATAAATTATGTTTCGAGAAGTGATTTTTACGGGCTTTAGCAGCTAATTTAAATTTGTGCTAATACGGTATTTGAGTGCTGTATTTTGTGGAATACATTTATATTTTTTATTTATATTAAAATTAATAATAAAAATATGTTTTCTAAACTTTTAGTGTGTTTTTATTATTATGTGTAGGTCTTTTATACATTTAGTTTTTTATACTTTAAAATCTTTTGTCATGCAACAGTTATGCACTTTCTTTTCTGATTATTTAAATTATGATAAAGGACATTGGACTAAATTAAAGTTATGCCTATGAAAACATTATGCCTTAAGAACACTTTGCTATTAATGTTTTATGCTTAAAAACTTTATGCCAAAACAGTTATGCCAAAATAAATTATAATTAAAAAATTTATGCTTTCGAAGAGGCACCCGTCTAGACTTCGCTTTCAGTGCCTTTTTATCAGTGTGGAAAAATATTTTTGGTTCTTTTATGGCGGAAATAATGGAGTGGTCTGGCATCTATTAATCGTGGGATCGTTTCCCACGGGAAGCATACTTTGTTTAGTTGCTTCCAGTTTGGTTAGGACATTGCAGGCTTGAATCACCTGATTGTCTGATAATTAAGATGATTCCGTGCTTCGGAAGGCACGTTAAGCCGTTGGTCCCGGCTGTCAACTGGTCGTCGTTAAAGGAACCACGTCAGAGGCTGAGAGGCGGTTCCGAACAACTCTGACACCAGGGTGTGCACGGTCGATTGACAGTGACACCTACTCGAAATGATGACCTAAAATATATGAAACAGGGACGTGGAGAGCGGGGAAATATGCGAGTCGTATCCCCTCCGAAATCTTCGAAATTTCAAATATTATTGTCAAATATATTTTTTTTACAAATTCAATGGTTCAATTCACATAGCAGTTAAAGTTGTATTGACAAATAAGAACAAACGTTACCAAATAGAATTATTTTTTTTTACAATAATAAAGGATTTTGCTATCTTCCTCATTTCACACAATGATATCCACTAGTGTGTAGGTTTCCTCAATATTCCCTTTGCCAGCCCTATGTCATACAAACGAGTTGCATTCTGTGAGGCAATAAGCCCATTATAAACATATTTCTCGACGTTATGTGCACCATTACTGCGACGACAAAGATCTATAGGAATTGTGACAAACCCATAAATCGATGAGTATGCCACATAAGAAGAAACGTTACCAAATCGAATAACATGAAGTACCGGGAGCTCAATTTTTGAATCGGTAGAATCGATCAGCCACTTGTTCTCAAGCTTCCGCATGGTGAATCTTGATTGAGTCTTTTTTAAAATAATTTCTAGTCTGTAAAAATAGAACCTATGCAATCATATGCAGTAACGCACACGACGCGCCATAGACTTTTGTGCGCCGCAGACTCGATCGGACAAAAAGTATGTCGTCTGCGTTGGGCCTAAAAGTTACTTGGCGACAAAAGTACCACAGTATATCTTAATAGTTTGGATATGTTGTCACTCTCGCACACAATTGTGTGTGACTCATCTGACACCCCTCTAAAATCCTTCAAAAGTTTAGGCAACAGAGAATATCCAAGAAATATACTAACAGACATGCATTCGAACAACATAATAAACTACTTTTGGCTCAGTCGAAAAAAAAAATCATCATCATCATCAATATCATCAATACTAATAATAAATCTGTAAGGGTTAGTCATGGAATAAGTTGCTTTGTTTCAGAGGTATCGTGTTTATAGGCTCTATCTTTACATATAATAAAACAGTAAAATTATTTTGTCTGTACATTTCGAATTTTTGACTGAAATGGATAGAGGGACACTTAAAAAGAATAATAGAAAGCAAAAAAAATTTTTTGGAATTTCTTGTCTGTCTGTCTGTCTGTCTGTCTGTCTGTCTGTATGTATGATCACGATTATCTCCGAAAATACTGAACCGATTTACTTCAAACTTTCACCAATTGCTTTGTTTTAACTCAGTTTAACATTTAAAGTTTGTTTCATCAAAATCGGTTCATTAAAAAAAAAGTTATCGTCATTTGAATGAACTCAAGACATGAGTTTGCCTGCAAACATATAGCAAAAATAAAATAAAATAATAAGTGACATAAGAAAATTAAAATCCAACGTCAATTCATCATCATTATACGACAGCATTATACCTATCCATACTATCCATAGTAATCCATACTAAAAAAAAGGAGAAGCTGACTGACTGACTGACTGACATATCAACGCAGGACCTAAACTATAAGGGTCAGGAACTTGAAATTTTGCACAGGGGTTCCTTTTATAACGTAGGGGAGCACTAAGAAAGGATTTTTGGAAATTCATCTCCTTAGGGGGAAAAACGGGTTGCAAAGTTAGTATGAAACTTTGCCATTTTTGAAGTTAGTCGAATGAAATTCAGCATGAAGGTTCTTTACTAAAAGGCATGAAACACGAGTAAAATATTTTTCTCAAAAATCATCCCTTAAGGGGATATAACGAGGATGCAAAGTTAGTATGAAACTTTCCCTTTTTGAAGTTATTCAATTGAAATTCAATATTAAGGTGCTTCATTGAAAGTCATAAACTAATGTATTCCGGGTAATTCTACTGTTCCTGAGAAATCGACAATTACGCGGGCGGAGCCGCGGGCCAAAGGCAAACCTGACTTATATATCAACGCCCTTTTCCCCCTTAAGGGATAAAGGGGGGGGGGGGGGATTGTATGGAAATTTTCTCATTTCTGGACATAGAAGTATAAAAATAAGTATATATGTTTACATTACAATTAAAAAGATCTGTGTAGTTAAAATGGTCGAAATTTCCCCTTGAAGGGGTAGAATAGGTGGGGTAAAGTTTGTATGGATTTTTTTTATTTACTTAGAAATATGACAATAAGAAGTTCTCCATTACAATAAAAAAATATCTGTGTAGGTGAAATGGGCAAAATCCCCTCCTTAAGGGCTAAAGATCTATGCAGGTGAAATGTATTAAATTCCCCCTTAAGGGGAAAAAGCAAAGGGGCAGGGGTTTGTATGGAATTTTTATCATTTCTACTGTTCCCTAGGGAACGACATTAACGCGGGCGGAGCCGCGGGCAACAGCTAGTACATAATAAAACTAAATTGAATTGCTGTATGTATTTATGTTTCTCCATAACTATTAAACGAATTAACTAAATTTTATGAAACTTGGTAGATAATTATTTAGACATACGGGACACAGGATAGGCTACTATTTTTTTCTCCAGTTATGATAAGACATGGCCCCCATACAAATATACGCGAACGGAGTCGCGGGCACAGCTCATAAGTAATAAAGGTAGTTCGGCAAATTTTATTAAAACACGATAGGTATAATGTTAAATGTGAAAAAAAGAGTTCATCATCAACACTAATAAAAAAATTGCTGAAAGCGTATTGTGATTACGACAAAACCGCGCCGGCCGCAGAACAAAACGCTTTTGGGGCTTTAAAATATTTCAGTCGCAAACAATGGTGTCTGGGGCCGTAAAAACAACGTTATGGCCGAAGTGAATTGAGACGGGCTTTGGAAATATAAATGATATTTAGAGTATAAACAATGGCCTTTATTATGGATGTGTGGTTATTTAACAAAATACTTTTATTATTTATCAGCCAAAAATAATTACAGTGCGTTTTTGACACCGACATCTCTCTTAACTATATCAGTAAAGCAAGACGATACGTTCCTCGTAACTTCGCTATATATGTGTATATACATACATCATCATCATCATTAGGTCCTTTTTGGTCTCCACTACAGGAGCACGACCCTCTCTGTCTGCTACGTTTTTTACCCACGTAGTTACTACTGTTATGAACACACTAACAAACCGTCAATTTTCCTCTTCCTCTATACTTTAAAGGAAATAAGGCAAAAAACGAACTGTAACTAAAGCACAAAGCGCCAACGTCGGCAGCCATTGTGCCTTTACGAAGAACGCGTAAACTGACTCGGTTTACGACTTATTATGACTTTTACGAGCTTATTTAAAGCTGTGTTGTTGGGTGGCCGCCGACTGTACCCGAAATACGTAGACTGAGGCGTGTTGGCCACTTACACACGCGAAAACTAACGCCTTATTGTAATTTTCTAACCTTCAGTTTTCTTTCACCCTGTATAGTGAACAAAATAGTTTAAGTACACTGTAGCGAAAGTACAAAGCGAACGTCGGCTGCAACGGCAGCCGACGTGGTCCAGTGGTTAAGGCGTGAGACCTGTGTAGACCAGGGCGTCGTGGGTTCGATTCCCGTTGGAAGCATACATTGTTTAGTTGCTTCCAGGCACTGGCCATGCAGGCTTGAATCACCTGATTGTCTGACAATAAAGATGATTCCGTGCTTCGGAAGGCACGTTAAGCTGTTGGTCCCGGCTGCCATCTGGTAGTCGTTAAAGGAACCTAGTCAGAGGCCGAGAGGCGGTTCCTAAGAACTCTGACACCTGGATGTACATGGTCGATTGACCGTGTCATTTACTCGAAATGATGATTGTATCTTCGCCTGACACACTGGAGCCAATGAAACTCGAAAATTCTTGAATACTTGATGTAATTTTAGTAAAGTACAATTTACAAGTTAAATGTTGCGAGCGCAACGTTGATCGATACAGAAGTGACAAGTTCTTAGTAAAATGACACATAATGCACTCGCGCCTACGCCGGTTATAAAGCAATTCAACACTCGCGCATAATTATTTTAAAAAATCAAAGGCATATGTAGGCCTAAACAAGGAGGATACGAAATGAATTTGGAACACTTATCTCTTGGAATCCGCTGCTGGTTTGAAACTTTAGCTGCTTCAATGACCGCTTTGATATTGGGATGCTCCTTCCTTATACCTCCACTGCTGCACTGGTGAAATTTGGAGACTTCGGTTACCAACTACGACGCCGCCGTACTCGACTATTTCAATGCTTGAATTTTGTTATTTCGCTGGGTTCCCCTCATGGGCCACCAATATGTATCTTCGCCTGACACACTGGAGCCAATGAAACTCGAAAATTCTTGAATACTTGATGTAATTTTAGTAAAGTACAATTTACAAGTTAAATGTTGCGAGCGCAACGTTGATCGATACAGAAGTGACAAGTTCTTAGTAAAATGACACATAATGCACTCGCGCCTACGCCGGTTATAAAGCAATTCAACACTCGCGCATAATTATTTTAAAAAATCAAAGGCATATGTAGGCCTAAACAATGATGATGGCAACCTTTTAAGAAGAACGCGGAAACTAGACTCAGCTTATTTTGAGACTTCACGACCATATTTAAAGCGGTGTGATGTTGGGTGGCCGGCTTGTTGTACTCAAATTTGTAATGTGACGGCGTCATTACTTCTTACAAGCCAGCCTGCGACATGAGGGTTCCCGGGTTCAATCCCCGGTAAGGTCATGTTGTAAAACGATCGTTTTCAGATTGACCTGAGTCTTGGATGTTTATATATCTACTAGCTTTCGCCCGCGGCTCCGCCCGCGTCAATGTCTATCCCTCGGGAATAGTACTTTTTCCCGGGATAAAAGGTAGCCTATGTCCTTCTCCGTACTCCAGAACTTGTATGCAAAATTTCATGATGATCGGTTCAGTAGTTACGGCGTGAAAGCGTAACAAACAAACAAATAAACAAACTCACTTTCGCATTTATAATATTAGTAAGGATTATAAAATATAGTATCGTTGAGTTAGTATCCTACGACACAAGTTCACAACTTATTGTGGGGCTTGCTCAATTTGTTTTATATGTCCCAATTTATTTATTTATGTTTATATAATAATTAATTAATTCTCGTATGAAGATAATTGTTTATTACCACCAAAAGTGGCCACTTACTTTCTCTTAATTGATCAAATGCCAAATAATGAAAAGTAATAGAAATAATATTACAAGTTAGTAATTTACTGCCGAAATACTTTTTAATTTGAAATCGCTCATCTAAGCCTCTTAAGAGCCCGCCATATGCCAGGCGGCGTGGCGATACAAACGCGGATGGTCTAAACGCGTTGACTACTTTGGATATTTTCGTTTTTTAGGAATATTCAAGGGTTATTAGAAAAAGAAAAACATATGATGGCTGCCTTATCTGTAATGCAATAATAATCAAAAGTTTCAAGGTAAATTTTAATGTATTTGGTGAATAATGCTATATAACGAGTAAATTAGACGTGATTTGGAGGCAACTTTGTAATTTTTTTCTTTCGAAAAAATTTAACGCAATCGTGTTTTTGAGTCATATAGTTACCAGAGTTAGTCCTGAACTTTGTTGCATTTTTATTTCAACTTGAGTATTTAATTATTATTGATATACAGTCAATCATGCAAAGCAGTGTGAGGTAGTACGGACCCTTAAGAGTTGTCTGGATAGCCGCGCGAACTCGGCGATGGAAATATTATCGAGTAATTGATGTTTCACGTGCATCACACGGGGATCTACGCGAGCGAGCGAGATGACACGACGATTTTACCTAAATCCGGACATTATTCAATGCGCCTTCCGGCTTTTAGGATATAAGGAATTTTGAGAAAACTATTCAATAAAGTGAATAATATTGGAATCTTAATGTCCATAGTGTTATTTATGTACCTCCAAAGTTGGATTCAACATGGTGCCAAAATACCGATATTTAGAGGCTTATATTTTTTAAACTATTGATTTTTTAATCAAGCTGTATAGGAACGTACATATAGATTATGATGGGATCAATTGATGTCACGCTTAAAATTGTACCAATATTATCAAATATTGCCGCGACTGACTTTCGCCGTTTGTTTGGAGGTTTTCGTCTCGAGGGCAGCTTTAACCTGTGTGAGACCCATTGTTTTATAAATTTTCTAGAGACCCGCATGGCATTCCAGAATGCCATGGGGGGTCTTGAAAGGGGAACGAACGCGGAAGGAAAAAGGGGCAACAACTTATCTACACTTCTACACTTATATAAAGGGATTATTTGTTTGCATTGAATAGGCTCTGAAACTACTGGACCGATTTGAAAAATTCTTTCACCATTACATATGTAGGATACATTATCCCTGAAAAGCTTAGGCTGTAGAATAAATACCTATTTTACCGGTGCAAAGCCGGGGCAGGCCGCTAGTAATTCAATGTGTAATAAAAACGTAATGTTAACTTCTTAATTACTATTAATCTAACGTGCGCCTAAACTGTGAATTGGTATGCAAATAGTAGATCGTAGTAAAGATAGGGACATTCATTTGTGATTCTACGCGCGACGCGTTTCAAATTGTCGTTACATATGGCTCACTAATCCCTGATTAGGAACAGAGAAAACAGTAGCGTGGCCAACGTGAAATATATTTATATTATATTACATAATTATAGTAATGTCCAATTTAGAATTATTCAAGTAAACGAAAACTATTGAGAAAACGGCGATTTTTTGTTTTTGAGTTTATATATGTTTATATAAATGCAAAATCAAAATATCGCCGCGTATTTATATAAATAACAACAGCATAAATAAAACAAAATGGAAATCACAGAAGAATAGACAAAACGGAACTCAATGAATAGAATGAAAACATATCTTAGATATATCAAAAGAATTCTATTTTTGAGAATACTTATAAGCACAAACCAAATGGCTATAAAGCCAAGACCAAGACCTGACAACTACGGTTAACAACGTTTTGTCATCACTATAAAGTATGTTGCGGCTTTCGTATGATTGACTCTTTTTATTTAAGATGTATAAAACATACGTTGTAGACCGTAGATGTCAAAAGTTAGCGAGGCGGGCTGCTAGATAATCCTGGAATTACAAATGCCACTCGACGAAAAATTAATAAGTCCAAATTCACAGACGCCATGTCTCACCGACTTATCTGTCTGTCTAAAACTGCGTAACATCATAGGTTGCGGACTATGGGCTATGTGTTTTAGTATGCGTACGCCTACACAAATGAACAACCACGTGGTGCGACCTCTGTTTATCCACCTATCACTGATGATAAGTGTGTAAGTAAGAAACAAAGATCAAATTAAACTCCTATTTTTTTCACGACACGCGTCTCCACGACTTTCCCTGTCTAAAACAGCACGACATCAAAGGTCGCGTGCTACGCGCCGTGCGTCTAAAGTGAGTGCGTATGCATACGCAAATTAAGGATCATCCACGTGGTGCGACCTCTGTTGTTTTGACACCTGTCACCGCTGATGAGTGACATGTTGACAAAGTTAATGCATTTTTAGGTCGCAAATTTTGTTTATGAAACAGGACAAAAATGTATAAAACTATAGTTGACGCTGATGTTAGGTAATTTAGATAAGGTGTTTTGAATTCAGACGAGCTTTGATTTAATTAAAGAATGGTAACAAATGTAGAAGTAACTCCAATAAATCCAGGTTTTTAATTAATTAAACGAACCGCGAATAACTAACATTATTAATGACTTTGTAGGTTAGTAACATAATTCGCATATTATGAATAATAACAAAACGTGTATTATTAAAAAAAAAGTGGAGCCAGTTTTTAGATTATTTTAAGGACGATCGTCACTCCTCCGAACCTTGAACGTATACGGTGCTTTGTAATACTGCTACATATATTAAATTTCTTAAAAACGTGTTTAATAATAATTATATTCCGTATTTTTCAACATCAACGTTCAACGTAAACACATCAACGTTCCATTGATAAAAATACTCTTATACCGAAAAAAGTGATGCAACTTCGCCGTTTTAAATGCACTTAATTTATATCGAAATGATATGAGAAATACCTACACCATTGAACCAATCATATGTAGCTGGGTGTTAGCCGCAAATAAAAAATAAGTTGCTAAAAATGAAGACCATTACCAAAAAGTAAGTATGAAAAAAAAAATTGTAATTGTCTATTATGCTCTATGGACTTTATTAGGATGGTATAAAATTAATTTAGAAAAAAAAAAGAATATTACGGAATGTTGGCGCATAGAGACCTGCCACACAACGGCCGATAATTAAAATGAAGACATGCATTTTCCGGGATCCAGTGTTGCCCCCATTGAAATATATAAGTGTGTCAAAAATGGCCATTTCTTAGCAAATATGCTTAGAAGGGCATCACGTTCCTACTTAATCCTAAATCGGGCATCGTAGGTATAAATTTTTCATTGGTTTTGAACCTTATGTGAATGACAGAAGGTTCAATTTAATGTGGGATCTATGCTCCTATGGTTTGATTAAGGGTACTGTAAACAGTAGTTCTTAAAATAGTAGGGGAGCCCAAGAGGGGATTTACTCGAGCGCGTCAAATTAAGATGAAGTATATCTATATATATAAGTATTTATAAACTTTGCTTAGTATCATCCTTTATATCTTTGTTTTGATTTTGCCCCTTTTTATTTTATCTGTTTATCATTTCCCAATGGTTGACTGGGAGAGAATGCTTTTAGCATTAAGTATACCTATTGTGGCTTTTAAAGTTAAAGGATAAAATAAATAAATACCTCGGACACAGTTTATGTACCTCCACAGATAAGTATATCTGACTTTAAATTTAGGGGGTTATGTTTTTGTTATTTTGCTACATATGTATATCGTCAGATTATGTGTTCCCAGTAATTCTTGAAGTATTTCCTTCCAAATAAAAAAGAGCCATGCACGAGGTTACACCACCGGTGAAATGAGTAAAATCATTTTTTTTTTCATTACACCAACTAATCTTTAAAGTCCTATGGGTCCCCACGACACTTGAGTAAATACACATTTAGCATCCAGGGCTCCTCTTCTATGGCCTAAAAGGTTTATCTATGGCCTCGAAACACAATTTTTTTTTAATGAAATCTGCCTTTCTTTCTTTTCAGATAATTTTACTTAAATGGCAACACTGGGCCCAAAAAAAATGCATGTACCCCCTTAAAATATTCATGTAGTAAATATAAATAAGTCAAATGTAATTAAAAAAAAAATCGGAGAAGTTTCTAGCCGTGGCCTGGCGTGACCCTATGACACCGCTTTTTCAAAATACTACTGTTTTATTGCTTCGGTTCGTATTACATTGTTGGTACAGTTTGTTTTGTTATCTACTTGTTCTATCAAACTGCACAATGTAATTAGAACCGCACGCGCTATCGTCTATCTTTAACACCTGTCGCTATGACAATAGCAAATAATACTATAGAAGTATAAAACATTTACGTAAGCAAAAGTTTCGAATAAACAAAATATTATACTAAAATGTAATCGGAAATATTAGTCACATAATTATTAAAAAAATAAAATGGATACTTACTTCTTGCTTGTTTTATTTTTAACGAATTATTTTTTTCATTCTATTTAAATTGGTATGCATTTATTTCATTACTAATTTTCCTTTTATCCAAACATAAATAAAAGCTGAAAATATTTGACCTTTTTTCTTTTTTTTTAAAGAAAAACATATAAATGTAACAATACGAAGTACCCGCGTAGTAAATTTCGTGGTCCTCACTCTTAACATCTAGGTTTTATTTATATTGGAATGTATTCATTTCAATTTACTCCTTCTATCCAAATAATGATAAATGCTGAAAATCTTTAACCTCTTTTCTTTTTTAAAAAAGAAAAGCACATTATGAGTAACAATACGATTTGCCACCCCACGTAGTACCTCACCCACGAAGTAAATTTCGTGGTCCTCACTCTTAACATCTAGGTACTTACCAGTTCTGCAACGATTTCTTTCTGCAGCCGCTGACACTCACTCGACGGCTTTGTGAATGTGTTACTGTTAGTTCTTGCAGGCTGTAACAATAACAATGAAACCGGTCATTAAAGGTCACTACACACTTATCAACTCGGAAAGGGATCGACACCGTATCGCCTTTCGCCGCGCCGTCCACCAGGCGTCAACCTGACGTAGACTCGGGTACGACTAGGTGACGCCACGCTTACCGCTCGCTAACCGCTCTGGTCTGGCTGGCACAAGCCGGTCTATTCACTAACTTATAGTGTACTATATGCCAAAATATCTATTTTATAACATACTGCTGTCTAAAGAAGAATTTAATAGAAAGCAGAATACAACATTCAAGAGAATCGATACAAATCGTCATTTTTATTTGAGTTCACAGCATTGGTCTCATAGTAAATGTTGTTCATTTGACGGGCTGATTTGATGGTTTGAGGGATAACGCTTTATCTTCGGATTTCATTTTTTTTTAAAGGTTTTTTTTTTTATTTTTCAATATCAAAATTTTGCACTACCCCAACAATTCTCGACATCACCCAGTTGGTTGACTGGTAGAAAAAGCCTTTGGCTTTAAGTCCGCCTTTACTCTGTATCGTGTTTTTTTTTTTTTTACTAAATATTCGATTAGGCTTTTGTCTCCCATGTCACCTGATGTTAAGTGACGATAAGGACGAGGATGTTATATGCCTATCCAAGAGATACCCATTTATTCTACTTTTGAATGTCCCGGGACTATATTTGTCTGGAAATATAGACGCAGGCAGTTCATTCCACACCTTAGCTACTCGAACCAAAAAGGAACTGTCAAAGCGTTTAGTTCGACTCTAAGTATAAAGTTAAATAAATAAATGGTGTTTAACCTAACATCCTTGCCATATTTTTATAATATTTTTATGTTTTCTTTGCATTCACAATGCTATTCTGATATACTCTTATTAAATTAATCGTTATCCTTGCACATCCTGTTATCTCCAAAACTATTTAGAAGCTCAAGATGAAATGCCCAACACCCAATACATACATTCATATTATCACGTCTTTATCCCTTACGGAGTAGACAGATCCTAAAGTCATAAGACCGAAAGGCAACGTTTAGCGTGTTGGTGGGCGTAAAGGTGGAAAAAGTGATGGGTTGCTTGCTGGCCGTATAGCCTATTATCATGATTCTTTAGATTTTCGCCCACTCCCATGACCGACTTCTACGGTTTGCGCGGGAAGAGAAGCAGCTGGCACATTCTACTTTTTCTTTTCTCCCAGATCAGCATGGAAGAATTCCACCCAAGAAACAAATTTACCAACCTGAGCAGCCTTTGTCGTGGTAGTCTGTAGAACTTTGTTGATATCCTTAATGGAGTGTATCGAGACATCTAACGTTGAGGCGTCGTGTTTGTCCTGTTTCGGCTCCGCTGCTCTGCCGTACTTGCGTTCTGGTTGCTTTTTAGGTGGTTCTGGATTCTGAAACACAAAGATAATTAATTTGATAGTTAATTTAATCAAAATAAGGACCCCGACGGCCAAGTGGACGTGGACATAATTATCGCTTATGCAGGTTAAACAACCTTGGGCGCAGTCCCCATTGGGATGGGCCCTCATCTAGCGCTGCACAACACAAAACGGCAACACTGTGTACTATCACTGTTCGTTTGTTTTTAGTGCGTGTAACACTGGTGTCCGATTTTTCAAGGTGCCTCAAGGCATCTGACATAGCTCAACGACTGCCATCGACGATGACAACAGCCTCCGTGGTCCAGTGGTTTGCCTGTTGACCCGGGGGTCGTGGGTTCGATTCACACCGGAAACATACTTTGTTTAGTTGTTTCCAGTTTGGTTAGGACATTGCAGGCTTGAATCACCTGATTGTCTGATAATAAAGATGATTCCGTGCTTCGGAAGGCACGTTAAGCCGGTGGTCCCGGCTGCCATCTGGTGGTCGTTAAAGGAACCACGTCAGAGGCCGAGAGGCGGTTCCTAAGAACTCTCGACACCAGGGTGTGCATAGTCGATTGACCGTGACACCTACTCGAAATGATGATGATGATCAATAAATAATGAAAACAGTAATTCCCAACTCTACCAAGTACCGGTAAAAGGTATTGGTACCGGAATTAACGGTACCAAATACCGATAAAATTGTATCAAATAATCGTAACAACGCATAACGATACCCCTGTGATTAACGTTAAATATAACGGCACCAATCCAATTACCGGTACTGTAGTTATAGAGGTACCGGTACAGGATTTTACCGGTATTCCAACCCCTGATGGTAAAGCCTAACAGTGGCGGACAAAAAGTCCGCGGCGCACTCTTACTAGTATAAGAATAAGGTTGCACTTTCAAATAATCAAATCTTTTTAGTTATAAATGTAAATGTTTTTGTTTTAAATTATTTAGATTGCTTTACGAACAATTGCACCAGTACAATAGCGTAGACTTTATATAACTATTATGTACAATGTTTATCTTTCTATTATTAAAAAATGTAAGAGGCTCCTTAGGTGTTATTGTTACTTTTTACTAAGGCATATTTATAGTTATAAATATAAATATATATAACTCAAAGGTGACTGACTGACTGACATAGTGATCTATCAACGCACAGCCCAAACCACTGGATGGATCGGTCTGAAATTTGGCATGCAGGTTGATGTTATGACGTAGCCACCCCCAAAAAAATGATTTTGATCAATTCTACCCCCAAGGGGATAAAATAGGTAATAAAACTTTGTCAATTTTAAACCGATCTATACTTCTATTATATATACTTTTTAACGCGAAGCCGCGAACAAAAGCTAGTTTCTTATAATCTACTAGTAGTTATTATCATCTACTGATTCTGTCAGTTCTATTCTTGTTATAATTCGATTCCATCCAAAAGTAGCGTGTATGTTATGTTCAACCTTATTTTTAATTTACTCAGTTTCTATATGTGAGGACCTGTAATTGGCTTCCTAGAATCTAAAATTATTACCTATTTTTAAAATAGATTGCTGTTGATCATATTAATAAATAAATAAATAAAAAAAGTAGGTTATACAATGAACTTACAAAGTTGTGGTGACTCAAATCATCCTCCCAATTGTTGATCTGGTCTGCTAAAGCCGCCAGCCGTCCAAACTTCCTCTTCCCATCAGTCTTGACCTCTTTTACCTCAGTCGGAGGAGTTTCCGACCTGAACTGCTGCTCAGTGCGGTGAATCGGTGATGACAGGGTGGGTTTGTCTGAAATGTAAAAGTGAATCTTTTATATTAAGGAGAAGGAGAGGATTTCGTGGCCCAGTGGTCGTGAGCATTATAATCGCTTACGCATGATCACAGAAAAAAAAAACATCTTTAACAGATTTCAATAAAATTTGTAACAACATAATCAATCTATGATCATGTAGTATACTTTTAAGATTCCCAAGGAATAAAGGAAAGACCACAGGCATAAGGCAAAGAGGGTAATACCATCCTGAATATAGGATCCGATGAGAGGGACGTAGCAATACGTGTGATACGATTGGATATATCTCGTATCGTGTCTAACGTATAGCGGCGTCCCTCTCATCGGATATGATATTCAGGATGGTTTAATAGGCGCTTTGAACAAAAAATGCGTTTTTCATATTTGATCCATATCCTTTTTTCTAAAATGATAAAATACTAAAATGTAAAATATGTTAAAAAATATAAATTTTAATATTAAACCGAGCATTGTAATGTATAATATAATTAATGTTAAAATACCATTAAATTGTTCACTTTAGATTTTTTGTCTCGCAATATAAAAGGGTTTTGGAGTACAAAGCAGGGGTTGGAATACCAGTAAAATTCATTACCGGTACCAGGTACCGGTACGACAGTACCAGTAATTGGATTGGTACCGGTACATTTGGTAACGGTAAAAATCAAGTACCGGTACCTCTATAATACAACGGTACCGGTAATTGGATTGGTACCGGTACCTCAATAAAACGATGGTACCGGTAATTGAATTGGTATCAATAAGTTTAATAACGGTAATAACAGAAGTATCTGTACTAAATACCGGTAAACAGTATCGGGAATTATCATTTTGTTAATGTGTGTCGTTGTCGTGTTGTATATGTGCGGCGTGCGTGAGGCGGGGGCCGACAATGAGACGGAACTTTTCCAGTCGAGCGAGTCCCATGCGGGGGACGGCATCAATGCGTAGGTACCGGTAAATTTAACGGACTTTTTAACACTATTATTACCGTTATTTTTCTAGATTATTACCGTTAAAATTTAACGGAATAGAAGTACCGGTACTTACCGGTACTTATAATGTGAATTTGGTACCGATAAAATTACTGTTAACTGTTATCAATATTATTACCGTTAAATACTAGATTACCGGTACCCCATATTTCCGATTTTAACAGAATAGTAATACCGTTACTTACCGGTACTTATAATGGGAATTTGGTATCGGTAACAAGCCCTGGTACAAAGGAATGGCCGTATAAAAATAATGAAAATGGTGATGTTTTGTTAAAATAATCAGTAAGACTAAATCTAGTTATCCGAAACCTTTCAAATATACGCAAACTAGTGCTTTTATCACCAAATTAATGATATCACATCCTGTAATTTTAATAGAGCAGAGCTTATCAGACAGGATATGTGATTCAGTAGCTGGCTAACATTTCTGGTATTTGGTAGGTAGAGTTGAAATACTGTAAGAACTAAATATGATAAGATTTGTGCTGATAAAATTTATTTATATGAGTAATCATCACTTACATCTAGTACAAAAACATTAGGTCCTCTGTTACATATTGAGACATTGTGGAATAAAGAGCCAAAGTTCAGAGAAATTAAACTTTATCACCTTTATGGTGGAAGTCCAGGATGGGAAGGATGACTTTTGACTCGTTTTACAGTAACCTTCTTTTCAAATTCATATTTGAAATCTTTATTTTTTCTTTTTATGTTATAGGATGGCAAACGAGCAAGCGAGTCACCTGATGGTAAGCGACCAGCGCTGCCCATGGACAACTGCAACACCAAGGTGTAACAGGAGCGTTGCCGGCCTTTCAAGGAGTTGGGGAAAGGACATGGGGGAGGAAATTGGGGAAGGATGGGCCTCCGGCTCTCTCACTCACCGAACGAAGCATAGAAGCGGTAAAGCTTCTACTCAAACGTCGATTTTCTGTGAGTTTGGTACATCCCCGCACGAGCCGGCCCATTCATGCTATTAGCAGAAATTAATTTTGCCGGTAGCGTGGCTCTACCACAACTATTCATGCTGGCCGGAAAGATAATCTTTAATATAAAAAACCGACTTCAAACTGCTAAACCGATTTCGATGAAATGAAATGAATGGGACCAATCTACCAAGAAAGCATATCCTTTCGATTCGAACATAAAAATATTTTTTCAAATCGGTTTTATAAATGAAGGAGGTATGTAACAAACATCAGAAAAAAGCTACCAAATTAATAACCTCCTTTGTTTTAAGTCGTTTAAAAAGAGAAAACTTACAGAAAAAATAACTTAAAGTGCATGCTTCATAAATCATAATGCCGTTATGGCTCTTATTGGTTCTTATGGCCTTAGGCTTTGTCTACCCCGAAAGACGTGATAATATGTATGCATGTAATATATTTTTTTGTTTTTTATGCCTGAATTTCTATGCATTTAAAACTAATAATTATTTTTCTTCTTCTTACCTGAATACAGATTGCCCAGTCTGTCGAGTCGAGACTTCATATTGGTGCGAAGAGCCACTCGGTCACTCTTCATGTCTTGCTCGCAGTCTGCTTTGTCCATGATTGCCTTGTTTGTGTTGTCTGAAACATTTAAAAAAAGGTTGATCAATATAACGCCAAGTAAAATGTTTTCATACTATGTCTTGCTAAACATGGCCCAAAGTTTCATTTATTTCTGCTATGAATACACCAGTGATTTAAGTTTCATGAATTTGAGTTGTTTAACATGCATGACGGCTAATAACACAAATACACTATTATTATATGCGTCTCGCCAGTTTAAAAAACTCGTTGTTGGAATTAATGATAATGTATGATAAAAAATAGGAAAAATAATTTTTGATAAAGTAACAGAAAGGAAACTATAAATTGTGTTTTGTTCCTGTATATTTATTTCATTCTAATTTATTTATTACTTAAAGACCTCTCATATCTACAATATGTAAATAAAACTCTGTCCCATCCTTGAAGGGGTGATTCAGCCCGTCGATATGAACAACTTTTCCTATGGGATCAATGCTGGAAACTCAATTTTTTTTTTGACATTCCCTAAAATTGTTTCAGGCTACTATGCAATTTTTTTTAGTTCCCAGCTTTGTTCCATAGGTAAAGTTGTTCATATCGACGGTTGAATCACCCCTTCAAAGATTGGAAAGGGTTTTCTTCACATATTGTATATACACTATTTCCATAAAAAAATCTACAAAATGTGACTTTATAAATAAGGCATGTTTACCTGTAGCCACTTCTAAATCTGTTAAACAGGTATATCAACAATTTAAATGCCACAATCTCCACCAAAGCCACAACACCACGGCACTTAATATGTATCAGCTTCAAACTACTTATAAACAATTTAGTCACTTGAATCTCCTTATCTGGTTACAGTAATTTATTAATGATTTTGTTATTAAAAGAAGTCTTCAGAACCTCAAGAACAACTTCAGTAGTAAACAGAGGTACAGAAATAACTGTAGTTAAAATTCTCATTAAAACAAAAACAATAATTAGTGGAAGTTAATTGGGGTGATTAGTCATAGTCTTAGAACTTAAGGGTCAAAATCCTTTGTGTGTTTACATGAGGAAAACAGGAATAACGGTATCAATCATTTGTGTTGTTAGGAGTTATTATAATTTGGTAATTGCACAGCTTAAGCGCCTATAGCCTAAATTCAGTCGGTGATGAGAGGGGCGCCGCAATATGTGCAATACGATTGGAGATATCTCCCTCCCTCTCATCCAATCCGATAATCAGGATGGTATAACAATAATACCCCCTTTAATGCTTTGTAGTTTGGTGGCTTTCTGGAAACTATATTATGCCAATATGGGTAGTAAAAAATACATAATTGAATCCATGAATTCATTTAAAAAAAGGACAAATTATCCTTGCGTTTAGTATGTATGTTTGTTACTCAATCTCACAGAAACCGTTTAAAGGATTTTGAAAAAAAATTGAGATTGTTAAAGTGAGGGAGCGGTAGGCGACAACTAGTAAGTGAAATAAATGTACAAATCGCCTTTTTTGAAACAACAGATTCATCCTAGACTTCTGGACTAATATTACAATAAGGAAAGTTTTGTATGTTGGTTTGTAATGGATAAACTCATAACTACTGGACCGATTAAAAAAAATCACAAAAAGCTACAATATCTAAATCAAATCATAAAAGCTACATTATCAGTAGGTAGCTAAGTATATATTTTTATAAATTAGGTCTATTTTTAAAATGGCTGCTACCATTTTAAAAATAGACCTAATTTATAAAAATATATACTTAGCTAATATATTATTGGCTCAGTGGTCTAAGAGCACGACCTATGAGCGAAAGGTCCTGAGTTCAAACCCCTCCTGGCCCGACCTGTATCTCTGAGTTTGTAGACCAATCTTACTCAAGTATGGCCATTTTCATTGACCACTACTTGCTTACGGTGAAGGAAAACATCGTGAGACAACCTCCACGCTAATGGCTTGTTCACTAGCGTGTGAAATGGAGAAGGCAATGGCAAAATAGTTATTGTGTGTTTCTTTCCACACAAAAGACACCGACAAGAACATAGCTCTTAAAATTGTATTAAAGTAACCAAAAATGCTACTGGATGGAGAAAATTCTGGGCTTTGAAAGAAATTATGAAGAGCAAGGAATTAGGCATAAAAGTCAAGAAAAAAATGTATGATACCTGTATTCTCCCCTGTATAACATATGGTTGCGAAACCTGGGCATTGACTAAAAGGCATAGGGACAAACTTGCAAAATGCCAGAAAGCCATGGAGAGGAGTATGCTGGGATTAAAACTAAAGGACAAGGTCAGGAGCCCAGACATCAGAGAAAAAACAAAAACAGATATCTTGCAACATATTGACCAGCTCAAATGGAGATGGACTGGGCATATGCTCCGTTGCAACTATGAAAAATGGAGCAAGCAGGTGACAGTTTGGTATCCAAGAGACGGCTCTAGGAGCAGAGGCCGTAAAGTGTTAAGATGGGAGGACGACTTGATAAGGACCTTAGGTCCCCTATGGCTACGGGTGGCAGCAGACAGGAAACAATGGAAATCTATGGAGGAGGCCTTTGCCGTAAGGCACACCAAACTAAGAGATATACTATAAAACAAACTTTGCCCTGTGTTAAACTGTAAACAAATGGTTCGGAAATAAAGGCTTATTATTATTATTATTATAACCAAAAATTTGCCTGTAAATGTCTTTATCGGGCGAGCACTGAGAAAAATATTAATGTCCCTATCATATAAGGTGTTCCCAGTAACACCCTCACCAGATATGCTTCAGAACGCATTCTGCCCAGAGACCCAGATAGACTGAGTGATAAATCTATGCAGACATAGTCACAGGAAACAGCAATATATGTGTAGAGATAATGTAAAATCCAGGGACTCAAAAACACCATTATAAAGGATATACATTCATAAGGGTTACACATAAAATCTGTTACATAATTATTTCTGTAACACTTGTTTGGGTGTTTTAACCCTTTGACCGCAAACATCGGATAAATGAGACAAACATTTTCATAGAAAATGTAGGTATGTCACGAAGAACCAAAAACCAAAGGGTTAAACCTATTTTGCTCTTAACACTTACAAAAGTGTAACAGATATAATGTTTCTGTAACCAACCTGTTAGAAAACTTTACATTTTTTGTGCATTTTTCTATGTACATGTTTACACAGTTCATATCATATCCATATAAGCATTTCTCATGCGAGCTGTCGCACAGTTATGCCAATGTTAAATTATTGGCTGTAACAGTCACTTCATCCTTTTTAGTCTCCACTACAGGAGCACAACCCACTCTGTACCACTAGGGCCATAATGTAACAGTCACTTATGAACTGGTATTTTTGAAAACAGATTGGAAGTGTTACATTTACTATTAAAACAGAAACAAAAATAGTGTTCAAAACACTACTTGGATACCAGTAAAGTATGCAGAGCTAATACAAAATCTTCTATTGTATGCATATAGTCAGTAAACAATTCTCTCAAAGTACCATGTCTTCCTAATAAAAACTGAAATGATCATGTACCTGTTTCATACCAAACACATCCGATGATAGATGAGGTTCAAAATATTATTCCAAGTTCCATCTCTTGCAAAGCAGATAAATTGCATTCATTTTATATGTACATAAAAAGCCACTCGGTTCAACTCACCTTCAATTTCCTTTATCTCAACATTGCTACCCCCGACGCAGCCAGGATCATAAGTTATGCTTATTGGAGCATCTCTCTCCTCAACTTGTACTTCTATCTGAATGTCATTTCTATGGCTGATGTTGATCTCCACGGAAACGTCCGAATTACGACGGTTGAAACTCGATTTAGGACTTTTAAACTCTCTCTTAGTCACTACTACGTCATTTCTTGGCTTTTGAGGTGTTGATAGTGTCAATTGGTCTTTTTGGCCACTGGCGCGGCGAGTCACAGGTTTAGCAGGCGAATCAGACTTAAAAGACTTCCGAGGAGACTCTTTAACAGCCTTTGCGGGTGATTTTACAGGAGAACTGTCCTTTTTTAAAATGTTTTCGGCCAGTGGTTTTCGCTTAGGCACAGGTTGACCGGAATTAGCTAGTTTTTGATCAATTTTCTCTTGTCTAGCCCTTGCCCGCTCTAACATGCGCTGGAATGCAACAATATGATCAAGGTTACTTGGTTTCTTGGTAAAATAGCCAGTAAAATGGTAATGATAAACACCCAACCTACCTGAGTGAAGGGATCCATTTTTCAAATAAAGTCACAATACACAAGTTAAAATTACACACTTATTACACTACGAGCATTGCTTATGTTCAGTTTTTGTTAGTTTTATTACGTAAATTACGTAGATTTGATTAATTTTGCAAATAAACACTGCATTGACCCGTTGAATTGAAAGTTTGACATAAACCGAAATTTTTAAAATTATTTTCTATGTTAGGTCTATAGGTGGCGCTTTTGCATTGACAGAAGCGCTCAGAATTTCAGATTCTTATATAAATGTATTGTACAATATTTACATTTATTATTTCAATTAGGTACCTATGTACCTAATTTAATTTACCGGTTATTTTCAACTAACAATGTACCTATTCACAAATTTAAAAAAGCCTTGATAAATAAAATAATATCTATTATTTTTCGAACCTTCATAAATCACTGTTATAAATACTCGGAACATCTGACGTACGCGTTTTTATCATGGCATTATAAAATACCTTTCTGTGCAATTTTAGTAATACTACTCCCCGATAGATGGCGTTGTCATGTAATCAACTTCAGTTAAAGATAGTAATGGTTTGGCTTAAAAATCATGTCACTTAGAAATCAGTCACACAATATATAAAGGGTTATACTCGGTAAACAGATGTAAAATGAATCAAGTAAGTACCTATCTTACTCATATGTAAAACTTTAAATGAAATCATAAATGTCATCATCAAATTGATCTCGTCTCGTCTCGACACAGATTCGCACCAATTTAAAATATAGAAATGATCTCATATAAGTGGATAATGGAGTTTTGTCCCGTTACAACGTCCTGCGGAACTCGCCCTTGAATCATCACTTATATTGATGTACCTACTAACTACCTATCTTCATATTGGACATTATTTACTGGTACCTATACATAGGTAACTAGGTATGTAAAGTAAATAGTGCATGTATCATAACTATGTCCATAGTTTCTTGAACTGTAGATTTCTGATATATCGGTAATTGTATCTATATAAATCTTAATTCTACCTATAAAAATAGATGAGAAAAAGGCGGTCATGCTGATTACTTGCAACTGTCCTAAAAACTAAGTAGGTAAGTAGGCATTATAATTTGTAAATTGCATTATGCTTGATTATGCCTAGCAACACTTCCATGCTGCATGAGAAAAGAAAAAAAACGTAGAACATACCACCTGCTTCTCTTCCCGCGCAGATCGTGAAAGCCGATCGAGGGATTGGCCTAAAATCTGAGGAATCATGTCAACAGGCGAAGCGGCTAGATCACTATTTTGACTCCGTTTTCCATCTACACGCCCTCCAACATGCTAAATGTGGCCATAAGGTCTTATAGATCTAGGCGCTGTCTACCTGTGGGAAAAAGACGTGATACTATGTATGTATGTATGCCTAGCTGAGCTACTGCGTCTGTGCCTCACCACAAGAAATGTTAAAGTTGATAAAAAGATAAAAGTTGAACGGGCAGGCAGTTCCTATCTTCAACCTTAATTACTATGACAATGCCATAAAGTAAATAGAACCAGCCAGAATCGCACTTGAAGGGTTCCATACCACCATACTTTTTTTTTAAAATAAATATTAATATACCTATATACGGACAAATCACACAGATTGAGCTGGCCCCAAAGTAAGTTCGAGACTTGTGTTAGGTACAGCCCTGAGACATATGGACGGATGGACGGACGGACAGAGGAGCATACTAACTCTCCAAAAACTATGTGGCTCCCAAACCAAGAAGACAACGTCAGAAACAAGCTTAAAGAATTCCTATAAGTCAATGATTCCTAACATTTCCAGACGGAAAGATTTAGTAAATAAATAAAACTAGTTTTTAGTCGTGTAGCCGGTCTCTATACTACACATATGTGGTAGAGCTACATATGTAGACTCGAGCGTTGGCGGGTCACAGAGGTGATTGAGCAGTTGGATTTACCAGTCGCGAGCGTGGTTGTGTACAACTTACAAGTAAACATAAACAAAAATGGGTGAGTGTTTTTGTTTACCTTATTTTAGTTTATTTCCTAGTTTACAATTGGTTTTTAACCGTAGTATAGGTAAGATATGGTGGGTACGTATATGCTAACTTTTTATTTTGTATATCTATTCTTAAATATTAAAAACATTGTTACTATGCGTACCTAAGTGTGAATAACTTAGTGAAATTTGTGATGCTTCTTTCGTAGAAAGATGGGAAAGAATCGTGCCATATTTTCCACGGGAAGTATTACTTGATAAGCTACTACAACACAATAGGCTAGTTTCCTAAAAAATATAATTAGTCGGTCAGTTAGTAATTCAAAAAATATTGGATACGTATTTTTTCTTTTGTCGATTGAATAAAAAATTATAAAGATATAGCTCTTTGAAATTCCATGTGACGTCATAGTTTGCTCCACTTTTTAGCAAACTTTGACGTCACAAGCCCCTACTCATGAACTTTGACGCGCTTTATCTTTTTCATTTATTGTTTAATTGACAAAAGAAAAAATACGTGTCCAATATTTTTTGATTATCTAACTGACGGACTAATTGTAATATTATTATTTTGACCCAGGCAACTAGCCTATTCAATTATGCGTGTCTAAATGGTAGTACCTATCATGCCAAATACACCGTAGGTTTTTAACTCCTTACTTACTGCGTAATCGATTTACTTTGCTAACATTGCTGTGACTATTACTATTCTTACTAATATTATAAACGCGGAAGTTTGTGATGTATGGATGATTTTTACTCAATTACGCCAAAATAGCTGAACGGATTTTGAAGAAATTTTGCACACAGATAGGTTATTACCTGGATTAACACATTTCATCCCGAAAAAAAATCATCGACATTAACGTAAGCGGAGCCGCAGGCAACAGCTAACCAGTAGGTAATAATTGTAATTGATAATATTTTAGATATACAATCGGTCAAGAGCGAGTCGAACTCGCGTGAACGTGAAGAGGGTTCCGTGCTATCCTAACTAATATTATAAATGCGAAAGTGAGTTTGTTTGTTTGTTACGCTTTCACGTTGTAACTACTGAACCGGTCATCATGGAATTTTGCATACACGTTATCTGGGGTACAGAGAAGGACATAGGGTACATTTTATCCCGGGAAAAAGTACTATTCCCGAGGGATCGACATTGACGCGGGCGGAGCCGCGGGCGAAGGCTAGTAAATGATATTTGTTGACTAGCTCCGTGGCGCAGCGGTCAACACGCCAGCCTGCGACACGGAGTGACCGGGTTCGATCTCCGGCCAGGTCAAGATGGAAAATGATCTTTTTCAGATTGTCCTGGGTCTTGGATGTGTATCTATATATGTATTTGTTATATAATATGGTATCGTTGAGTTAGTATCCCATAACACAAGTCTCGAACTTACTTTGGGGCTAGCTCAATCTGTGTGATTTGTCCGTATATATTTATTTATTTATTATTATTTATTATTTTGTGATTTAGACCCCAATTGTACGTCTCATAGTTACCTACACTTCATATAGGTCTACCTCCTAACTCTGTAACTATATACATAAATTATATATTTAAAAAAATCGAATTGATAGTTTCGGAAATAAGGTAGGGAGATAATATATTCTAAAATCCCAAAAAATATATATTACTCATGATCCTTGCAATAAGCCCTTTCATTTAATATTTCATATGGTACAGTCTACACATTTTTTCTTTTTTCTGATTTGGGACTCCCAAAGGTACCTTTTAACTCAAAATAGATTTATTTACGTTATATTTAGTTTTACATGAAAATAATAATTTATTGACATAAACATGATAAAATACTTAAAAAAAACAGATAATTGAAAAAATTAAAAACTAAAACTAACTATACAAGAAAGAGAAAACTATAAAAAGAAATGACTTTTTGGATCACACTCAGAACAATATTAGTTATTGTTCTGAGGGATCACATAAATCTGTATGAGGTCCAGTAGATTTTAAACAAATCGGCTGTGGCAGGCGGACAGACAGACGAGTGATGTAAAACGGTTCCGTTTTGTCACTCAGTCAATCGATTTTGATAAAATTTTGGTAAATGGGATCAATTCGGTAGCCCTTCAAATAAAACTTTCCCTTTCAAATAAAAAAATAAGTTTCTAAATTGAGATGAGACTCTTTTTTATGAGTCGGTCAGAAACCGCATATTCATACTCTGAGGTACGAGCCAATCATAGATTTTAAAAAAAAAATGCGTCGACTTCATAGTTCTATGGAGCCAGTGCACAGGCTACATAGATCGAGTAGGTGTTTGTAGTTTTCGAGGGAAAGGGGATCAGAAGTAATATTTTGCCTCTCGTAGGTAATAGAAAAAGCAGCTGGCTTACTCTAAGTCCTTGTTCTTTCCTCCACAACAACATCATCATCATCTTTACAGCCGTAAAAAAGTCCACTACTGGACAAGGCATCTCCTAAAGATACTCCATAATCATCACGCATGCCTTGACGCAGGGTTGGCGCAGATTCTTTGGCTTCTTCTGCTTCCAACACTGCTGCCCATCGGAAGCATTTTAAAGCTAAGGAAGAATAGGAATTTTTTGGTTTGGAAAGGGAATAAATGTATTGGGATACTCACTCGGATGAATGGGGGAAAAGCAAGTAGCAGCTCGGGAGGTCGGGTGTGCGTACCCGATGCCATCCCTGCAACCACTGGACAGGCAGTTGACCTTGACACATCTGACCAACACATAAAATTTCTCCACAGCGTTTAAAAATAAATAAATAAAAAACACCGGCCAAGTGCGAGTCGAGGATTCCGTACATTATAGGTATATAATAAGTTTGAAATTATAAAAAAATATTTTTATCATATGATGTAACTAAAAATTTATGATTATCGCAATTTTTCCTTTAACTGTGCTATAAGACGTTGCTTCGTACCAAATTTCAAAATTCTGAGTTCACGGGAAGTACCTACTCTGTAGGTTTTGATTCCCTTGTCGAAATTCCCGAATGTCGAAAAAACACAAAAATTTGCGGCATAACCAGCTGTTTTCTTTTGATCGCGTAGGCTTTAAAGTTTGATTTTTTCACAGCTGCAAGGCAGTATTTGATATGAATTTCAGCTTGACACCTCTACACCTTCAAAAGGGTCTTGGCAGACAGACATACAGACAGACGGACAACCTAGTGATCTTATAAGGGTTCCTTTATTTCCTATTGAGGTACCAAACTCTAATAACATAGATTATTCTGGAGAAGAAATGCCTTCGGCTTCATAAACTTTTTCTTAAAACGTTTAAGTATTTACAAGTTGTTGTTATTATCATACTTAATCAAAGCAATTGAGAGTACTTGACGAGGTACCTGTGGATATTTCGCAACGATCTTCTCAATCACAGAGGTCAAGTACGCAAACCAGTTTGCGACTCGCAAATAGCAGATAATGCTGGCAATACAATTAGCCTAAGTGTCGGTTTCAATACGGCTTCATATGTCGTTGTCGAGCACCAGACCTGGTTCTTTAACAATCCTTACTAATATTATAAATGCGAAAGTGAGTTTGTTTGTTTGTTTGTTTGTTACGCTTTCACGCCGTAACTACTGAACCGATCATCATGAAATTTTGTATACAAGTTCTCTGGAGTACGGAGAAGGACATAGGCTACCTTTTATCCCGGGAAAAAGTACTATTCCCTAAGTTAGTACTAAACGGATAGACATTGACGCGGGCGGAGCCGCGGGCGAAAGCTAGTAGATTATAATGATGGCCAAGTCGTGATGTGGTTTTAAACTTTTATAAAAAACAAACATTTTCGTAAACATTCACGGAATACGGTCAGGGGTGTCATCCTCAACTGGTTGCAGGGATGGCATCGGGTACGCACACCCGACCTCCCGAGATGCTACTTGCTTTTCCCCCATTAATAAATATAATAAATATATACGGACAAATCACACAGATTGAGCTAGCCCCAAAGTAAGTTCGACACTTGTGTTATGGGATACTAACTCAACGATACTATATTTTATAACAAATACATATATAGATACACATCCAAGACCCAGGCCAATCTGAAAAAGATCATTTTCCATCTTGACCTGGCCGGGGATCGAACCCGGTCACTCCGTGTCGCAGGCTGGCGTGTTGACCGCTGCGCCACGGAGCTAGTCCCCATTCATCTGAGTGAGAAGTATAATATCCCAATACCATCATAATCTTCCCAGATCCAACAAATTCCTATCCTTCCCAGCTTAAAAATGTTTGCGATGGGCAGCAGCGTTGTAAGTACAAGTGCCAATAAACTGCGCTCGCCAACCCGCCTGCCAAGCGTGGTGAGTATGGCAATATCCTCTCATGCCAGAAAGAGAAAGTGAGATAGTCAGACGGAATACTTGCATTAAAGGGCTGGCACGCATTTCGGCCAAAGGTTGAGCCTGGCAATTCAACGGGGAAATGCCGCCAGCCTCTTGGGCACCGTACCCTGTGACCGCAGCGATTAGGGTTCGATTTTTTACATTATTTAATTTTATATTTAGTTATATCAGTATATTTAGTTTTATTACTTTTAGTTAATTGATTTATAAGTAATTATAACTTGTAGTTTAATCATATGTACCTATTTAAATAAATGAATATGTAGTTCCTTGCATAAAATCAAGTTAAAAATGAGATAACCAAACGAACAGCTTTAGTATATTTCGCCTTGATACGTCTAAATCCGGCTAAGCTGTTGCCTAAAAATCATCGTTTACATTGAATAATAATTAAATTTGAAGAGGTCCTTCGTCCATATTTACAAGGCTAGACTAGACTTAAAAAACACGTTGTATGCAATAGGTCAAATGTTAGCTATTACTTTAACTATTTATTTAAGTAGAAGTCTAGCTGTAGTAATTGAAATATTCGCTAGACAACGTGTAAATAAATGGAAGTAACTCTTAAGAGTGTGTCTGTGGAAAAAAATTCTTATGTGTCACACTGGTGTGACTGTGGGGAAAAAATCTTATGTGTTGGCACTGGTATGACAAAATGGTGTGACAGAGATTCTGCAATCAGATATTGAATATATCTCTCCAGGGGACGATCTCTCATACAAAATGCATGTAAACGTTCCTTTTGATTCATTCTATCTATTAAAAAAACCGCATCAAAACCCGTTGCATAGTTTTAAGATACGTACGGACAGGCAGACAGTGGGAAACGACTTTGTTTTATACTATGTAACTAATGATGGGAGAGCATGCATGCTCCGCAGTGGGCAGAAGATGGGCCCAGATAAGGGTTGCTTTACGTTTTTCGTAGAGCCTCCCTCCCATCATTAGTTACATAGTATAAAACAAAGTTGCTCTTCGTTCCCACCATCCATTTTGGTCCTGTGCTGCTCTCCTCGAAATATTTTACTTGACATTATTGTGTTTTGATGTTCCAGGTTCCCTTACAATCATTCTGGCAGTCAGCGCTATTTCCTTCATCTTGTCTGGAGCTGAGGCTGGTAAGGAAATATTCAAACATTATTAGATCCTAACTAAAATTACATTTAGCAATTAAAAAGTTTAAATCATTGATTTGTCAATTGGCTTTTATTGTGAGACGATAGTAAAACCATACTTGGTGACTAGCTCCGTTATCAGCCTTGCCTTGACATCTTTTTGATGAATTAGTTACCATTTGAGGGAATGGGCGAAAATATGAGGAATCATATAAATAAATATGTACGGACAAATCACAGAGATTGAGCTAGCCCCAGAGTAAGTTCTAGACTTGTGTTATGGGATCTTATCTCAACGATATTATATTTTATCATAACAAATACATATATAGATAAACATCCAAGACCCACGCCAATCTGAAAAAGTTAAATTGCCAACTTGACCTGACCGGGGATCGAACCCGGGCACCCTCGTGTCGTAGACTGGCGCCACGGAGCTTGCCTATATTAGTAGACGGCTAGCAACCCATCACTAATTTTGATTTGTTTTCCACCTTATGCCCGCCAACATGCTAGACGTAGCATTTAGTTAGGGAAAATACGTGATAGTATGTATCAGCTCAATATGTCACAGAGAATAGAGTCAAAGGTAAAATTTACTTACCTACAAGTTTAAGGGTAAGACGCGATTCCTGCTCCTGAAATTTTGCGTTTATATCATTATTACTTAATCCACATTTAATTATACAAATTCTTAATCCGTGTTGCCGGGCTGTGGCGGTCGATAACAAGAGGACGTCACAAATTGACAATAGTATTAGCCATCAGTTTTATTGCTACGCACTTGCTTAATATATTGTATCGAAGCTAATAGTTTGCATAGTTTATAAAAGCATGCTCATTGTATTAGTGTATGTCACATTGTTTTTCTCAGTAAGTGAATTATTTTATGTAATTCTCATGAGAAATAAAGTTGGTTTAAACCTACTTTGTTTGTTTGTATAATTTTCTTGGAACTGTACCGATTACTCACGGCCACACTCTGCCGCAACTTACCTACATTTATTTCCTTAGTGATTCAGTGCTCGATGTTCTTGCACAACGGAGTAAACATACCAAATACCTACATAGCTGCCTACGTAATACAATATAGGCAGATTAAGTACACACAAGTGTCGGTGTTCTTTGAATCTTTATATACCTCCTATATATATCGTCTCTTCAGTATAATATAACAACATTATAAAACCAATCTATCAGCAGACCCCGGACTTCTCAGATTGGCGCTTCAGGTTTTGCATGCACGGATACGTGGCCCATCAGGCAATATGAGAGTTTGCTGTCTCTCTAAGCCTTACGCACACAGGCAACGCCCAAAGCCGAGGTCCGTCCCTCCTCCTCAACCTTTTTAGACAACATCACCAAACATCACCCTTTGGTGATGTTGTCTAAAAAGGTTGAGGGCACTCTGCCCTCGCCTCAAACGCCCGGTGAAGTAGCGAAAGCTCACTTGGAGCTAGCTATGTAGTCATTTAAAAAAGACCCCGGGCTCCGAAGCCCGAAGCACCTAGGCTGAGGATGCAACCGGGAATAAGTTCAGGTGAGAGCAAGAATATATGTAAAATCCAATCTGCAGACTGCATTTTAAATTAACTTGAATGAAGGCACGAGTAGTTATGTGCCGGAGAGAAATTCTCTGTTCTCATGAATTCCTTCTCACGGAAATTTGCGGGAAATTTCCAATAATTCTCAAAAATTTCTCAATAGTTCCCGCACTTGAGAGAAAAAAGAAATTCTCGGGAAAAATTTCCGACACGTTCTCACCATACTCCAAAATTTGAATTGATAGAATCAAGCAATAACGCCAAAAAACATTTTTACCTCTAATTTTACTTTTAATTTAGGTAAGGTTTAAAAGATACAGTAATGTGATAGACGTACGGACCAATCGACGGCCGGTCGGACGGACGGACATCGGAGGCTTACTAATGAGTCTAGAGAATGACCTTTTTACCCTAGGAAGGAACCCAATAATTACTATTTTTATTTTTTAACCAAAAAATATGCATTTTCCAGCTTCCGGCAGCTGCCCGCTTCCATCCAAGGTATACGGCTGTTCTCCAAAGTGCCTTCAGGACTACGAGTGCACCCATGGCAAAGTGTGCTGTCCCAATGGCTGCAACACCAAGTCTTGCACGCAGCCTGCCGCTAACGGCAGCGGCACTGGCGGCAGCAGCAAGTACTCTTCTTGTAAGTATAGTGCCCCCACGGCAAAGTGTACAACCACTGTCTTAATGCTAAGGATTTATGCAGCGGCGGCATCTTCAAATCGGAAGCATTTTTAATCTGGGGAAGGATAGAAATTTGTTGAATTTAGGAAGGGAGTTAAGGTATACTACTCATTGACTAGCTCCGTGGCGCAGCGGTCAACACGCCTGCCTGCGACACGGAGTGACCGGGTTCGATCCCCGGCCAGGTCAAGATGGAAAATGATCTTTTTCAGATTGGCCTGGGTCTTGGATGTGTATCTATATATGTATTTGTTATAAAATATAGTATCGTTGAGTTAGTATCCCATAACACAAGTCTCGAACTTACTTTGGGGCTAGCTCAATCTGTGTGATTTGTCCGTATATATTTATTTATTTATTTATTATTTAGAAGAATTGTTTATTGTTTTTCGTGTGTGTAAGTGGTCAACATTGCTGCCAGATTTTTCAAGCTAAGGCACCTGACATAGGTCAACGACTGCCATGTTTTTAAGATTTTATTGAAAAACTAGCTGTTGCCCGCGGCTCCGCCCGCGTTAATGTCGTTCCCTTGGAAACAGTAGAAATGATAAAAATTCTATACAAACCCCTGCCCCTTTGCTTTTTCCCCTTAAGTGGGAATTTAATACATTTCACCTGCATAGATCTTTAGCCCTTAAGGAGGGGATTTTGCCCATTTCACCTACACAGATATTTTTTTATTGTAATGGAGAACTTCTTATTGTCATATTTCTAAGTAAATAAAAAAAATCCATACAAACTTTACCCCACCTATTCTACCCCTTCAAGGGGAAATTTCGACCATTTTAACTACACAGATCTTTTTAATTGTAATGTAAACATATATACTTATTTTTATAGTTCCATGTCCAGAAATGAGAAAATTTCCATACATTCCCCCCTTTATCCCATAAGAGGGAAATTTTGTACATTTCACCTACACAGATCTTTTTAATTGTAACCTAGAACGTATATACTTATTTTCATACCTCTAAGTCTAGAAATGAAAAAATTCCATACAAATTTTATCCCCTATTTACCCCTTCAAGGGAAAATGTTGTCTGGTTCACCTAAACAGATCTTTTTTTAATTTTAATTGAGAACTTGCGTACCTACTTTCAAACTTCTAAGTCCAGAAATGAGAAAATTCCATAAAACTTCAACCCCTTTGATTTTCTAAAAATCCTTTCTTAGTGCTCATTTACATCATAAAAAGAATCCCTGTGCCAAATTTCAGTTTCTGCGCACAGTAGTTTCGGCTGTGCGTTGATATATAAGTCAGGTTTGCCTTTGGCCCGCGGCTCCGCCCGCGTAAGTGTCGACTTCTCAGGAACAGTAGAATTACCCGGAATACATTAGTTTATGACTTTCAATGAAACACCTTAATATTGAATTTCAATTTAATAACTTCAAAATGGAAAGTTTAATACTAACTTTGCATCCCCGTTATATCCCCTTAAGGGATGATTTTTGAGAAAAATATTTTACTCGTGTTTCATGCCTTTTAGTAAAGAACCTTCATGCTGAATTTCATTCGACTAACTTCAAAAATGGCAAAGTTTCATGCTTACTTTGCACCCCTATTTTACCCCCTTAAGGGATGATTTTTGAGTAAAATATTTTACTCGTGTTTCATACCTTTCAGTAAAGAACCTTCATGCTGAATTTCATTCGAATAACTTCAAAAACAACAAAGTTTCATACTAACTTTGCAACCCGTTTTTCCCCCTAAGGAGATTAATTTCCAAAAATCCTTTCTTAGTGCTCCCCTACGTTATAAAAGGAACCCCTGTGCAAAATTTCAAGTTCCTAACCCTTATAGTTTAGGCCCTGCGTTGATATGTCAGTCAGTCAGTCAGCTTCTCCTTTTTTTAAAGTATGGATTACTATGGATAGGTATAATGCTGTCGTATAATGATGATGAATTGACTTTGGATTTTAATTTTCTTATGTCACTTATTATTTTATTTTATTTTTGCTATATGTTTGCAGGCAAACTCATGCCTTGAGTTCATTCAAATGACGATAACTTTTTTTTTAATGAACCGATTTTGATGAAACAAACTTTAAATGTTAAACTGAGTTAAAACAAAGCAATTGGTGAAAGTTTGAAGTAAATCGGTTCAGTATTTTCGGAGATAATCGTGATCATACATACAGACAGACAGACAGACAGACAGACAAGAAATTCCAAAAAATTTTTTTTGCTTTCTGTTATTCTTTTTAAGTGTCCCTCTATCCATTTCAGTCAAAAATTCGAAATGTACAGACAAAATAATTTTACTGTTTTATTATATGTATAGATAAAAGTACCTTAAAGTTCATTAAATGAATATACAAATATTTCTTTAACTTATATACTCTATTGTTCCTGAAATTAAGGTAACGCCAACAATATTTTGTCCGCGTTTAAATATGTAAATATGTGCATAATCAGGACATTTACATTCCAGCTGGAGCAGGCGTGTACTGTGACAACGTGAAGTGCAACTCGTTCGAGGTGTGCAAACTGGACCCTGTCACCAAGAGAAACAAATGCAGTCGCGCATAGACTAAAAAGAAATCCATTTATTCAGATAACTTATAAAAGAATATGAAGATTAGCCCCGGATCTAGGAGAAGGGATGGGGAGGCAGAGTCCACACTGATTTAAAAATATTTTTGAAGAAATGTAATCTCACCAATGGGCAAGCTATCAAATGCAACCATAAATAACAGAGAGCATTTTCCATTCATTACCATTACATTCTTGGAATATTGTCAAAACTAGTTTTATGAAATAAAAAACAATTTTGTAACCCCGTAGATACCAAGGTTTGATACATTTTACTCCTTATTTTTTTGTCAAATGTAGGGAATTAATTTGCTTTTTGGCAAAATGCATAGCAAGGCATAGATCCCATTAGACCAGTGACCAAACTTACTAGGTAGGTATTAAATAATCATACCGTTTTTATCTTCTTAGCAACTAAAATCATACTCCTACTTTATCATTTGTTTATTTAAGAATTTGCGTAAAGTTGTCTTGATAAGATGCATCTGTCATTGTAGTGTGAAAGGTTAGCCGGTGGGAATTAAAAACTATTTTCGAGATTACTGCTTTAGATACACATTTTTTTCGTCAATTCCTACTAGGTACTTTTATAAATTGTATAGTGAATTTGGTCATGTTTTTATACTTGAATGATTAGTTGTAAAAAACTAGAATTGTTTACTAAATGTATTAGTAAGTAGGTATATCCACTTACAATTAACATAATGATTTTATTGAACTGAATAAAATGTAAATCAATTAAATACATTAAAAGTAATCCAGTTTCTTTCTCCTAAATGTACTTACTTACCTTTATTTATAATAGGTAGTTAGCCTCCTTTTCGAAATGAGAGTTATGACTCAAGGTCGGCACTAGTGGCCTTATGTTATTGAGATCACGTCGTAATAAAACATAGGGTATAATAAATAAAATATTATACCCTATAAATACATAGGTATCACTTGGTAATCAGCGATATTGTTCATTAAGCTTTATAGCAGAGATACAAAAGAAGGTAGCCGTGCTAAATAAAAAAACATACTTTTTTAGAGGTCTGTCCACAAGGGGGCTAACGGGATCCTATTACTAAGCCGCTGTACGTCTGACTGCCACAAGGTTGTATCTTTTGAAGCGAATTGGGTAAAAAGTTTTCTTTCTTGCGATAAGATTGTAACATAACACAGTTAATGGGGTTTTCCTTTATGCTGATATTAATGGACGTTGATGGTACTTACCTACTTTCCCTCGGATAACTAAGTATATGCACGTTGTTGTATTATACCTACGTTAAGGTTGAAAGAACTTGTGACCCAGTACGAATATTATGGTGGCACACGCCCGCCATCTAGTGTCGAGTAGCAAAAGTTAATACAATCAGAGTTATAGCTACATGAAGGCATCTGATATACCTATTTAACTTAACAGCTGGAACCAACGGCTTAACGTGCTTTACGTGTTATGGATTACCGTGTGCATTGGCTTTTACTCAAACTGTGACATTCTAGTTAATCTCAATCTCGATTCTAAATGTGAAATACTCAATAGTTGGACTTGTGCGTAATAGTATTTATTTACTGTATTAGACGGAGCTACATAAAGAAAACACTTTTGCCTAATCCTAACTAATATTATAAATGCGAACGTGCGTTTGTTTGGTTGGTTAGTTACGCCAACACGCCCTATCTACGAAACCGGTCGTCATGAAATTTTACATACCCGTTGTCTGGCACGGAGAAGGATATAGTGTAGGTACATTTTATATACTGTTCCCGAGGGATCGTTAATGACGCGGGCGGAGCCTCGGGCGAAAGCTAGTTATATCACTAGTATTTGCCGTATTGCCAATTCAGAGAATAATCCTTACTTCTTTACTACCCTTACTTAATATCATAAATGCGAAAGTTTGTGAGAATGTATGGATGTATGAATGTTTGTTACTCTTTCACGCCAAAACGGCTGAACGGATTTTGACGAAAGTTTGCACACAAATAGGTAATTACCTGGATTAACAAATAAGCTACCTTTCATCCGGGAAGAGAGTACTGTTCCCGCGGTATCGACATTAACGTGAGCAGAGCCGCGGGCGACAGCTAGTTGATTATATACCAAAAGTGGCTACTTTTAATCAACAATTCTCTGTTATGATTTAGAAGTAAAAGATATAAATAATGGATATAAATAGTTGGCTCATATTAAAGTCTTAACTTGGCATCATCATCATCATCATCAGGTCTTTTTAGTCTCCACTGCAAGAGCATGACCCTTTCTGTACTACCGGAGCCATACTTGGTCAGAGCAGACAGAGGATTTGGCCTACACTCTCCTCGTTGGCCAGACGGATTGGAGAGATCTCATTACAGATTACTAAAAAGTTACTCAGTAGTAAAGTAAGAGGCGACTTAGGAAATAAAACATCAATGAGACAGCATGTGAGACAGTTCTCACATGCTGTCTCATTGATGTTTATGAGCTTTGTTTAGCTTACGACCTCCTCCCTTTCTATAATTAAATTAATAAATGAAAATCCATTTACTGCTATACTTTATGTACACATACATTACAACATAAATCACAAACATTTTGCAATGTAAGTACCTAATTTAATGTATGCAAAGGAATGCCTCAGCTTGTGTTGCCATTGCCACAGATAACAAAAGACAAAAGTTTTTTTTTTAATTATCCTTACCGCAGAAACTGTAGCCATGACGCCAGGGTACTTTACATATCCCTAATAACCACACTCAAGGGAATGACTCATGGTATCGGCAGCTATAGCAAATAATGAGTTGTAGTCGTCTGGCTGGCGAGGTCGTGTCTAGGCAAATTACAGGAAAACAGAATGGGTGAGTGGCACAAATTTATTATTTTTCAAAAGTGATAAGTTACACAAAAACTAACCACAAAATAAGAGAAAAATTGATAAAACTGTAATAGGTAACTAATATTGTTTTTCAGTTTTTATTTTTGCATGGACTGGAAAATTTATTAGAAAAAACTAGATGTACCTTTTATATTATTTCCCATGATCAGAAGGCTGGTCTATACCTTGGCCAAAAGATCAGCATTGCCATCCAACATGGCAATGCTGCCTGCCTTCTGGGCACGCTACAGCGAGGCTATGATCTTCCCGGACTATTTTATTTGTAAATATACACTCATTTTCATTTATTTTTAGTTGTACCTAGCATTAGTTAAGTTATTTTAAATTTAAATTGTATTATATTTGAATAATTTCATTATTGACATTAGACTTTTAATATAAAACAGTTAATCATAGTGATATTGTGCCCTAACTTCGAGCAACCAAAGTACAGTTTAGCATACCTAACTACTCATACCGCACGAACGTACCTATATGCTGTAGGCATCTTGAGTGTGTTTCAATATGATCTCGAAAATTCTGACAGCTGTGCTGGCCACTAACAAAAAGAAAAATATACTCAGTAAGTTCACACACTTTTGCAACATATGTGTAAATAACAATGCAATGTATAATTTCAGGTACTCTAACTTATATCCTGTACATAGCTGTGGTTTTAACGATCGTCAACGAAGTCAGTAAGTTTCAAAAACCGTATTTAAACTTTTAAGACCTTATTTTTTATTGCTTGTACCAGCATGTTTTGAAACTTGAGCGAATGGTCCTATCTTATATGTTATCATTGTCATAATTGTGTGTGTGTAATGTTATATTTATCCACCGAAGGTAATTAATTTCAAGTGTTTTTTCCTAATGAGGCTTACATGAGCCAACGCTAGGTGGCGCTAGCCACCCGTCATTTAATTCCTTTTAATTCTAAACCAGACCATTTTAAAACATAAAGTTTACTTCGGTTGTAATTACTTTTCTTCATTTTATAACAATTGTATGAAGAGAATTTAATAAGATGAAGCATATTACGGATCATCATCATCATCATTACAACCGTCTTAAGTCCGCTCCTGAACTAAGGCAATATAGTAAATTTTGTAAACTGCCAAATTTCTTTGTTGAAAATAAAATATTATATTCACTTTAATATGAGAATTGTTATATTTGAATTAAGTTTTTATTTATATCAAGAAACCGCTTATATGATTACCGCGTGCATATAAGGATTACCGCCGAAAGTGGCAAGTTTCGGCAGTAATTAATGCAAAGTGAAAAGTATAAGCACCAAAAATTCTACAAGTAATTTCCTATCGAAGTAAACTTTTTGAATTTTTCATTAATCTGGTTTAAGAATAATAGAAATAAAATGATAGGTGGAGCTACTGGGCTCTTAAATGTCGCCCAGTTTTTAAAATATCTGGTCGGGTGTCACCTACAGCGTAACTACCTAAACCTGTGCTTAACGTCTGCTAGGGCACTTCAGCAGCTGGGCGACAGTGGCTAAAATATACGAAGCCATGTGTCAGGCCATATTCTACCTGATTGTTTTGGGATGTAGCCTGGGTAGGTATTATTTTCTATTTCTTAGTTACAAAAAGGTTTTTTCCGGGTTTAACATTACCATCCACATAGCTTTGAAGGAGAGATAAGTTACAAGGCATTCTTGAAAGTGTTCAATTTTTGACTAGCTCCGTGGCGCAGCGGTCAACACGCCAGCCTGCGACACGGAGTGACCGGGTTCGATCCCCGGCCAGGTCAAGATGAAAAATGATCTTATTCAGATTGGCGTGGGTCTTGGATGTGTATCTATATATGTATTTGTTATAAAATATAGTATTGTTGAGTTAGTATCCCATACAACATACACAACATACACACAAGTCTCGAACTTACATTGGGGCTAGCTCAATCTGTGTGATTTGTCCGTATATATTTATTATTTATTATTCAATCAACATCACTCCTTCGGCGATGTTGAGTATAATGTTACATAACACCCGTAATGGAAAGGATAGCCCCTTGGCATCTCATCTTGCCGCATGATGATGGGTGACATCCTCAACTGCCTGTCCAGTGGTTGCAGGGATGGCATCGGGTACGTGCTTCCGACCTCCCGAGCTGCTACTTGCTTTTCCCCCATTCATCCGAGTGAGTATCCCAATACCTTCGTTCCCTTCCCAAATCCAACAAATTCCTATCCTTCCCCTGCTTTAAATTGCAATGAGCAGCAGCGTTGGAAGCACAAGAAGCCAAAGAAACTGCGCTCGCCAACCCGCCTGCCAAGCGTCGTGAGTATAACAATATCCTCCCACGAGGATTAAGAATCCTAGGGAGAGGCCTTTGTCCAGCACTGGACTTCTAACGGCTGGAATGATAATGATGATCTCATCTTGCTAAAAATTACCTTCAGTCTTGCGATCTTGGGCTGAGCCTGCCCAGAAATAGATACACGTGGCTGGTCCATCTATACTTTCTCTTATCTTAGCGTTTTCCCGATTGCATCCTCAGCGTCAGAGCCCGGGGTCCGCTATTTTTACAGCAGAGGTATTTATGGTAGTATATATATATTTGTTAGTTATATGATTCGGCATAGTTTTTACGATCGGCGACCTGCCTGACACCAATCCTCCTTGGCTAACTCTAAAACCAAGGATAACCTATGAAAATGGAGTATAAGAATTTGCCCGCACCGAGAATCGAACTCGCGGTGCCCCCGTAGCATGCCGCCATGTTAACGACTGCATCCTCAACTGCCTGTCCGGTGGTTGCAGGTACGTACGTGTGCATGGTCGACTGACCGTGAGACCTACTCCTCAGGTCGTCCAGGCCATCTTTACTAACGTATTCTAACCCCCAGGTTTTAGCCTATGTAAAACTATGTACCTAACCGTTCAGAAGCAACCTTGTAGTTCTCAGTAAAGCTAGCAGCATGTTAACAGAGTTTGCGAGGGTCTAATCATTACATTAGTACGTTTCTGCGGTGGTTAACACGAACACAGCCAATTAAGACAATTTCTAAAAGTGCAAAGAATAAGTGCAACTATTAATAAGATGGTCGATTGACCTTGCCACCTAGAATGAAAGAAATGAATGAATGAATAATAAAATAACAAAAAAAAATGTATGTTTATTACTTACTACTATTTTGGCTCATTATCGTCATCATTCCAGCCGTAAATGTCCACTGCTGAACAAAGGCCTACTCAATGATTCTTCGTTCTATAAGAACGAATGTTCGAGTCACTATACTACAAATACAGTGAGGTTTTGAACCTCTGAACTATATTGAAATCTCTGAAACAGAATCCATAATAAAATTCAGAGTTGCAAGAAAAAAAGGTAAAATCCGAAGACAAAAGCGGCCAAGTACGAGTCGGACTCGCGCACGAAGGATTCCGTACCATTATCTATAATATGTTTAAAACGATAATTTTTTTTATCTGTGCTATAAGATGTTGCTTCGTACCAAATTTCAAGAGATTTTTTTTTACTACTAAATGTTGGATTTAGCATTTGTCTCCTAACTAACCTGATGGTAAGTGACGATGAAGACGAGGATGTTACATGCCTATCCAAGAGATACCCATTTTACCTTTTTTACTTGCAAATAAGTTATTCCTTAAGGGATTCTAATTCCGAGATTTCAAAATAGCTACGAGGTTTAAATCACGCTATAATTGAAATGTTTTTGTTGGTTAAAAAAATATTTCCAAGCTACTTCTTCTTCGTCAGCTAACAGTATTCCACCTTTTCCCAGCCTGCCGCTGCCCGCCTCGCTCCAAAGTTCCCGGGTACAAGCAGACCTGCACCAGTGACTACGACTGCAAGAACGGCATGGTCTGCTGCCCCAACTGGTCCAACACCAAGTCCTGTGTCTACCCTGCGCCCTTCGCCAAATATAAACTCAACAGACAGAAATCTGCGCCGTGGGGGTTTGTGAAATATGTTGCAAACAATCGAGTTGGGGCATCGTTTAAATTTAAAGGTACATAACAAGTTTAAAAAATACGCCACTATCCGAGAGAAAAATATAGCCTATGTCACTCGGGATAAGGGAAGGTTCTTACCTCACGTATCCAATCTGTTCAGGCGTATATAATACACCTTTTATGGGTATTCGTGTAAAAAATCTATACCAGTAAAAAGTATTCATAATAACTAGATACTAATTCATATCTAATCATTTCATTATGAAGAAGATATTTTATGAATGAGTTGTTTTTTGAAGAATTTATTCGTAGGAGATATTATTCAAGAGTTATCTGCCTTACCCTGCTTTTTCTACTGTCAAACACTACTGTTTTGTGTGTAAACACTAAACTTCTAACTATATTTTAGTTTACATAGTTGTGTTTCGGTTTAGAGAAAAGGGCATGACGGTGGCGATGGCACAGCATGCGTCGCCACTCTACATGATAGTATGTATATATTTAGTAGTATGTATGTATATATGTACAAAATAATTTCGATCGATGTTTCCTTTCCGAGGGCCGACCCTCGACCGCATCCAATTTTTTTTTCAGTAACAGTTTGAATAATGCAATTTGGAACTAAGTTAGTCTCATTGGTACCTATAAATCACTTACCTAATACGTCGTATTTTTATTTTGTTTTATAGTTTGAGCGCGCAGCTTAGCGTCTAATTAAATAAGCATTTTCGCTCTGTGATTTATACCAATGAGACTAACTTAGTTCCGAATTGTAATAATCAAACTGTTGAACTATTAGTAATAAGAAAAGAAATTGTATGCGGTCGCGGGTCGGCTCTCGACTATGTTTCCCATCCGAGAGCCGTCACAATCGTACAATTTTAAACACCAGTATTTTTAAATAAACATATAGGGTTGTGTTTATACTATAAAATGTTATAAACATCCAAGACCCAGGTCAATCTGAAAAAGATAATTTTCCATCAAGATCTGTCCGGGGGTTGAACCCGAACACCCTCGTGTTGCACTATGCGTATTAACAACTGCGCCACAGAGCTCGCCATTTTTAATACGCAACTTACTCAAAGTTTTATTAATACGCAACTTAGCAGATTACACCTATATTAATTAATAGTGATAATTTTCAGGGCCCAGAAAATATTGCGATGGAGTGAACTGCATGCAATATGAAGTTTGCAAACGGGACCACAGCAAAAGACGGAGCTGCCAGCTGCCTTAGTTACTTTATTGAGAATTTTACGATGTAATTATAAGTAATATTAAATATAGCCTGTTTTTTTTGTTATAAGAACTTTTCTAACGTTCTGTATCCAAAGGGTAAAAACGGGACCCTATTATTATCGCTCCGCTGTCCGTCTGTCTGTCCGTCTCTGACTGGACTTGGCCGTTTTTTTTACTTCTCATACATCCATAATAATATCTTTTGTGTAGCCAACTGGATAATAAAAAAAATGTATTAAACATTATACTTTAAACAACATTAAATACTTTAGTTATGATTTTTCGTTTAGATACACCCCGAAGTCAATCAAGTAAATTTTTTCTTCATGTAAATAAGTATATAGTTATTATCACAGTTGAATAAAACATACAAAGTAATTTTCGTTGAATAATTTAAAAACTTATAAATTATATACATTTATTTCAGTCATAAAAAGTCCACTGCTGGACATGGGCCTCTCCCAAGGATTCTACGATCCATGGGGGGATATTGCCATACTCACCACGCTGACAGGCGGGTTGGCGACCGCAGTTTCTTTGGCTTCTTGTGCTTTCGACGCTGCTGCCCATTGGAAGCATTTTTAAACTGGGAAAGGAAAGGAATTTGATGGCCTTGGGTATACTACTCACTCAGATAAATGGGGAAAAGCAAGTAGCAGCTCGGGACACCGGGCACGCGTACCTAATGACGTACCTGCAACTACCGGACAAACTACCGAAAATGACACCCCTGCCTCACCCTATACAAGTTATATTTTATTAGTTAAAAAAATATGAATGCCCCGACATGAAAATTCTTTATCTTATAAACGGCTTGACCGATTTTGATAAAACATGTTTAAGGGCCCGTACTACCTCACACTGCTTTGCATGATTGACTGTTATATCAATAATAATTAAATACTCAAGATGAAAAAAAATGCAGCAAAGTTCAGGACTAACTCTGGTAACTATATGACTCAAAAACACGATTGCGTTAAATTTTCTCGATAGAAAAAAATTGCAAAATTTGCCTCCAAATCACGTCTAATTTACTCGGTATATAGCATTATTCACCAAATACATTAAAATTAACCTTGAAACTTTTGATTATTATTGCATTACAGATAAGGCAGACATCATATGTTTTTCTTTTTCGAATAACCCTTGAATATTCCTAAAAAACGAAAATATCCAAAGTAGCCAACGCGTTTAGACCATCCGCGTTTGTACCGCCACGCCGCCTGGCATATGTCGGGCTCTTAAGAGCCATCTTCAAAAAATCTGCTTTCAAGTAAGCAAATTGCATCCCAATCATAGGACAACAAATCATCGTCAGCTTTCCACGCCCCTCTGCTGGGTATAAGCCTCCTTTTGTCTGCGCCATTCTTCCCTATCATTAGCTTTCACAATCCAGTTCTTACCAGCAATCTGCTTTATGTCGTCGACCCACCTAGCTGCCGGACGCCCAACACTTCGTTTCCCATTTCTGGGATACCATTCGGTGACAGCCTTACTCTACCTACCAGCGTTCCTTTTAGCCAGGTGCCCTGCCCAGTTCCATTTAAGAGTCGCAACCCTAGAGAGCACGTCGTGAACTTTCGTTCGCCGTCGGATCTCAGAGTTGCGAACTCGGTCTTGCAATCTGATGCCAAGCATGGCTCGCTCCATGGCTCTCTGCGAAACCGCAATTTTGTACATGGCTCTTTTCGAAAGAGTCCATGTCTCGGCGCCATAAGTTATTGTAGGCAGGACACACTGGTTGAAGAGGCGTGTTTTAGGCATTGTGGTCTTTCTTTATTTTTAAAAACATCCACCTGCTTACCAAATGCCACCACACATAGCAGTTAAACTTATAACACCCCTCTTATAGTTTTTAGTCTGTGACTATTTTCCGTGACATCGAGTTGAAATAAAGATATGTCGAAATAAAGATGAAGAAGTAAAGTATGAAGAAATAAAGATGAAGAAGAAAAAATAAATTCTCAGTGTCAGAGTCAATAAACCTTTCTATTTGTAATCTTATTTTATTGCATTTTTACAGAAAGCCATAAAAATGATTAAAGTCTTACGAAGTCTTAGCGTAGTTTCGATATGGATCTAGTTCACGTAAATGCAAAGTTGACGCACGTGTTATTATTTTATGGGAATTGGCAGGTAGCGTCAGCAGCGACTTAAATATAAATACCCCTTTTCCAGAAATTAAACTTATTGAAGGTTTATGCATATATATTTTTGAGTGTTGTGTATTTGTAAAGACTTATCCACATTTGTTCAAACTACAGGATAATTACCTATATCAAGCATAAAAAAAACATCTAGATATCCTAATAAACTACTTTTACCTAGTATTAAAACAAAATACTGTCAAAAAATTGTTACTTAGCTGCATATTTTTTTCAATTAACTTCCAGAATACTTAAAGCAATTAAAATTAAGTTCATTCAAAGCACAACTTTATAAAATTCTTAAAGACAGTTGTTTTTATAGTTTTTAGGAATTTATAAATTGCAAATTGAGTTAAACTATAGAAAATGATAATAACTGACATACACTAAGATACTATATATTGCATGATCTAATCTTTGTTATTGTGTAGATGTAAAAATGTTGAAAAATAAGTAAATAGTTTTGTATTTTGCACGCTGTCAAAGGCTGAATGTATAGGACTATTAAAAACAATATATTACGGCCGCTAATACATTTGAAACGGCTTCGCACAGATTGATATGGTAAATCTATAGCCTTGTTCATCAGGATTATAGAACAGCAAAGTGGGCGGAACACGCGTGTCTCAATCTTGCACAATCGTGCAAGATTCGTTAAAAGTTCATCAATCAGCGCGCACGTCCCGACATGAACACATGCTTTATTCTGCGGTGTTTAACTGTAAAAACTGTTTTCGATATGACGCGATTTATTTCTGTGCATGTCACATTACTATTTCGCTAGTAATAACGCCAAATTGGAGCGCGGCTTATGCAAAAACTGACACGCGCGTTTCCTTGGCAAAATCCTGGCATCCACGTTCTATCTTGATATACGTCTGTGGTAGGTAATTCTAATGGTGAAAGGATTTTTCAAATGGGTCCAATAGTTTCGGAGTCTATTCAATTCAAACAAACAGTCAATCTTTCCTCTTTAGAATGTAGGTATAAGTGTAGACCTACGCTCACTTGAATGTAGAAGTCATCCTAACAGCCACAAGAAGTCCACATAGGCCACTCCCAAGGCGGAGGCGGCCTGCATTCAGCGTTTCTCTGCGACCTGGGCAGGTTATCCGACCACCTGGGTCCGACGCTGCGGTACGTAGTCGCCTATCGATAACCTTTTTCACCATCGGACATTGGTTCTACGCGCTATGTACCCGCCCACTGCCACTTCAAAGACACAGTTGTTTTAGAGCTACCCAAAAATTTTGCTTTCTCAATTAACTTACGTGTCACGTGAATTTCCTAGAACTTAATTTTATAAAAGGAAACAGGCTTAAAGAATTCTGATAGCCTGAAACTTTAAATAGTCTTTCGAAAACACGACAACTCATAAAAATCTAATAAGACTCCCGACGTTCAAGTAATTAAAACAATCACTAGTTTGCTGATTTCCAGATCTTGATAAAAGAATAAGATTTACAAGAAATAGACAGTATAATACATACAATACACACATGCATACTTATTAATCAGTTCTTAATCCCTTATGGGATAGAGTGAGCCTAAGTTTATTATAAGAATTAACCATAATTATTTAACCGAATGAACAATACCATAGAGAAACCTCTTCCTTACGCAATCCGATAAGCATCCAGACGATAAATAATTCATGCAAAAGTCATTGGAGGTGAAATGAAATCGCTACAATACTGCCGACAGTACTGTCGCCCATAGAGAGTATAGTCGATAAGAGTAGGCAGTGAGAGTACGCCCCGCGGTGATTGCAGCCGCGCCCACGCGACGTTCTTAATCTGTGTTTGGCGGCAAAATTAGTGACGCGAGTTTTTGAATGTGGAACGTTTTGTTTTTTAATATTTTTTATTAAGTGGCCAGTTATAGGAAATATAGTAAATATTGTATTCGATTAAATACTTATTATTACAATTATTGTAACTGAATTCAGGGCTGGTAGAGCAGCCCACTCAGGGGCTTTAACGAAGTTTATTACATTTATTAATATATAGAAAGAACATAAGTATGTTTTATATTTCTACAACAAACTGAAATACCTTGTATTTGTACACTCGATCCCAGTCAGATCAAATTTAACAAATGGATAAAAAATTATTGAACATTTCTACGAAAAAAAAAAATCTTTATCATATAAATCAATGTTTCTCTTACTAAGATCACTAAGACAAATCAAATGAGCCCAAACACGATGAGATTATCTTCCGTGTGAAGTGCCTATGACCACCTTCCGATCACATCATCAGACCAGCTCTCTAGTAACATAACATAGCATTGTCATCCAACTTAAGTAAACAGCATTTCAACTCAATCGGTTACGGATTAGTGCTTCGAATTGATACGCTATTTAACCAACTTCAAAAAAAGGAGTTTTAAATGACTGTATGTGTTTTGGTCTGCAAAATTAACCAAGAAATTTCCACTTTTAACGTCAACTTGCCTGTGAGCTGCATCTGAATAAGTTATCAGCTGTTATTGATTGCTCACTCAGACCGATGCACCCTCATTTCGCTGTCAAAATGTCAATAACTGTTGACATTGACATTTCAATGCTGGTGAAATTATGATGATGGGTGGTTGGTAAGAAAAATAAATAAAAATAGGTTGGACATCTATCGAGTCGTACATATTATTATCTTATTTTATGGTATTATTTTGTTTGCCAAAAAAAATCATTAAAGCAATAAAGTATACTAATATTATAAATAAATAGAGAAAATTTGACTGTGTGCTTGTAATGGACAACCTCAAAAACTACTAAAGTAATTTAAAAAACCCTTTCACCTATAGAAAGGTTAAGGAAATCGCAGGAACAGGCTAGTGATATATAAAAGTCATAGATTTAAAAGAAATGGCCATAAACGTCTATGATAAAAGTGCTACGGTACAACACGGTGATTGTAGACCTCTCTACGACCGTTGCTACGTCATAGTCCTTACTCTACGAACGTGATACCGCCCCGTAGAACTTCAATCATACTCTTCAAGCATGCTACGTACGATAAAATAAAACACACTACGATCGTAGAGCTTACTCTACGAGCGTGCTACAAGGTACGTACGATAGAATAAAAGGCAGGCACGCAGAAGCGAGCAAGCTACGACACGTGCTACGGCTATACGTATTGAACTCTGGCGTAACCAATTCCCACCTCCAACAAATTTCGTTCCTCCATGTGAGGAGCTACCTCCAGGATCCCAGCTTCCCTTACGGCGGCTATACGTTTACTTTCTAAGCTCTACGGGCGTGCTGCGTACTATAATTACAAACGTCATTCTTTATTAGGTTCGGAGTTTAAGACCATGCGCTTAGGAAAAAAGGGTGAATTGATTTTCTTTCATAGCCTCTTCAACAATAGGCGTATAGGGGTTCTGCTGTTTCTCTCGTAGAACTTTAAGGGTTTTTACCTCTTTTAGACATGATTTTGAACAAAACACACAAGAAAACAACAGAATCGTGTTATTGTCTTGTAATTTTTGTTCAAAATTTTTATTAAGTTTGTGTAGGTTGAAAAGATTTTGGTATGAACGGAACGTAGAAGAAAAGATCTTAAGAACAGTAAAATATATTAGTGTAGGTACTTAAAAAATGGTTTATTTTTAAAACACTTACTCCCACATTTATTATAATTAAACAAATCGGTTGCTATTTATTAAATTGTGTTACATACCTTTTTCGACTACTTATTCGTTTTCTTTTGAGTTTAGGTACTACAAATAGTTTCTTAAAATATATCTTTAAAAAGTTTATTTTGCTGCCTTAAGGTGGTGGCAGTTTACTTAAAAACCATGCCTGGGTGTCTCCAAGTTATTATTTAAGCTATACACACAATTATTCAATCAATAAAATGCATTATCGATCATGGCACACAAACATTTGTAGTTCTATCGATGCTTGCTTCAGGCTTTGTATAATTTAACTAAAAGACAATAAGGTTAAGGTACTTAAATAATTGGCTCGATATATTAGTAATTATTATAATGATAGAATTCACTTTTATTTGATGTTGGAAGCATTCGATTTAGTTTTATTTTATGATAAGGTGTAAGAATTTTCTTCATAAAAATTACTACTAACGGAGTCGCGTACATTACTAATTAATTATGTTATGTTTGTATAGGGGCCACGTCTTATCATAACTGGAGAAAAAAAAATAAGTAGCCAATCCATGTTTGTCTACCAAGTTTCATAAAATTCAGTTAATTCTTTGAGAGTCATGGAGAAACATACATACATACCTACATACATAAACAAATACAGAAAAATCATATATAGAACTTATAAACACGATATCTCTGAAAACAAAGTAACTTACTCCATTACCAACCCTTACAGATTTAATAATAGTATTGATTTCACAAACACAGTTTAAAAAACAAGCGTACTTTTGCCGCCAAAATTTGAAAAGATAAAAAAAAGAACTATGAACGGAGATCCTAATCCCGTGGAGTCCCGCCCAATTTGGGAGCGTCTAGGTTGCGCGCGGGGAGTGTGCGCTCGTCTCTGCAGGCGACGAGTGCGGCGGAGAGTCGCGCCCGAGCACGCCGCTGCCAACGGGAAGGCTTCTGCTAGGTGAGTCTCATCATCATTCCCAAAGACGGCTTTACCTATAGTGCAGGGTGTGCGGCGCACACGGGCGCCGAGCACCCTCTAATGCGATACTTCCAAAGATGCGTCGCTTGCGGCACCGGGGCGCTCTCAAAAACCCTGCGCCCGTATTACGGTACGGCCGATGCCGGGCGCGCGGCAGCAAAGCAAGGCGCGCCACCACAAGCTACGTCTTTACTTACTCAACACAATAACTTTTGTTTCAACGTGAAATCAGCCTTAAAACAGATAATTAAAGATTATATTGGCTAGTGTCGCATCGCTACCCAAGGCGCGTGCCGGCATGGCAAAATATAACTGTAAGTTTTTGATTTTAAATTGACCCCGCTCCTACTACAGGGCGCTAGGGTACTAGTTGCACACGGGCGCCACAAGGGCTAGAGCCGCCTCTGATTATTCCAGCTGCAAGAAGTCTACTGCAGGATATAGACAGCTTCCACAGAGATGTATAGAGTAGGCCTGCGGGCGTGGCAGGTGCAGACGCTTTATGTTCAAACTGATTATATTTACGCTTAAGAGCCCGACATATGCCAGGCGGCGTGGCGATACAAACGCGGATGGTCTAAACGCGTTGGCTACTTTGGATATATTCGTTTTTTAGGAATATTCAAGGGTTATTCGAAAAAGAAAAACATATGATGGCTGCCTTATCTGTAATGCAATAATAATCAAAAGTTTCAAGGTTAATTTTAATGTATTTGGTGAATAATGCTATATACCGAGTAAATTAGACGTGATTTGGAGGCAACTTTGCAATTTTTTTCTATCGAGAAAATTTAACGCAATCGTGTTTTTGAGTCATATACTTACCAGAGTTAGTCCTGAACTTTGCTGCATTTTTATTTCAACTTGAGTATTTAATTATTATTGATATAACAGTCAATCATGCAAAGCAGTGTGAGGTAGTATGGGCCCTTAACACGTTTGGATTTTTTTAAATGCCGGACAGCTTCGGAGCCAGCATTAGGTTAGGTTCGTTTTTGTTTAAAGCCCTAAATAAGACCTTTTATTTCCAAAATAACGGTCGTACAGAGTGACTTGACTTTTTCAAGTTTGTGAAGATTTATCTTATGACATGAAGTTAGACCTGCGAGGTCCTAGGTTACCCAGCTCTGATCTGTTTTGACTGATATTAACTGACAAATAATTAAGTGAAAAAATTACATAAGTAAAAAATAATAGGAACAGAGAATTACACATTTTCTTCTTCATAAACATCTTTAAAATATTTTATAAAAATATTATTAAATTTTTGTTGATTTTTGTTTATTTTAAACTATATTAAATAAAAAATACTTATTTTGAATACAAATAAAAAGAAAATGTACTTCACATGACGATTGCTACAAAGCAACAAATCGAGGCGCGTCTAACGGAGTGTTAATGTTAATTACTTATTTCAAATCGTTATCAACTCAACAGAAAACCAGTGGGGGATGTAGACTAACTAGGAGTCCTCCAATGCTGAATAAAGGCTTCTTCCAAAGATTCTTTGTTCCTTGGGAGGGTATTGCGAGCGCAGTTTCTTTGGCTTCTTCAGCTTCCGACGCTGCTGTCCATCGGAAGCATTTTTAGGCTGGGGAAGGATAAGAATGTGTTGTGTTGTAAAAGGGAATAAAGTGATAGTACTAACTCAGTTGAATAGGAAAAAGCAAGTAGCAGCTTGGTATGCCAGCCGCGCCCGATGCCATACAACCACCGGAAAAACATGTCAAAAAGTATTACTGACAAATTAATTTACTGACTAGGAGCTAGGACGACGCCTCCGTGACAATGGTTGTGACCCCCGCTCTGGAGCGTACCTGTCTCAACACATTTCACTGGCCATTCAGCGTGGTAACGCGGCCGGTGTGATGGGCACTTTCGAGCCAGGTACTCTCCGGGGAGGGCTATTCGATAGCTTTATATTTTTTTCTCTTGATATTTTTTCTTTCTACGTAGTTTTAGTCATGATATATCTTTATGATCACTTTGTCACTAATTTAGGGTTTTTCTAGTAGGTTTAGTTTTAGCGACTATATTTACTGACTTAAAAAAATACAATATAATTTATTTTAGTCACTCAAGAGACTGCGACGTCAATGATTAGAAACACTTAAAATAATTATTGTCATGCAAAGTAAATTAGTTGTGTTCGAAGAGCGTAAATTTTACCTTGTTACATAGGCCTCGCCGTCGTAAACAATTGAATACATTTTCCTTGATATATTTGATATATTAGCCGTGTGGTATCCAGCAGAGTAGAATAGGACCACTCCAAGTCTTCCCGTGGATGTCGTAGAAGGCGACTTAGGAAATACAAGCTAAACATTCAAAAGTAGAATAAATGGGTATCTCTTGGATAGGCATGTAACATCCTCGTCTTCATCGTCACTTACCATCAGGTGAGATGGGAGACAAATGCCTAATTCAATATTTAGTAAAAAAAAAAAAAAAAACAAAGCTTATAAACATCTAAGAGACCTCTCCAACCCGTCTGGCCAGCGTGGCGAGTGTAGGCCAAGTCCTCTAGCTGCTCTGGCCAAGTATGGCCCTAGTAGTACAGAGAGGGTCGTGCTCCTGTAGTGGAGACTGAAAATAACCTGATGATGATGATGATGATGATGATATATTTTCCTTAAAAATTGTTGTCTTTGCGTTTTGCTTATGAAATACTTGTGATCAATTATTTAATTGTAATGTTGTTACAAAGCTAGCAATCATGACAGTAGGCTTGTTGTATATAAACAAGGCTATATTGGACTTGCTTTTTATTATAAAGTGGGATAAGGTAAAGGAAGAAGAAGAAAATTATCTGGAAAGTTTACCGACATGGTTAGACGAACATCAGAATAAAAAGTGGATGCGGTTAGCAACAGCCGGCATACTCGCTAATTTTTAACAACTACAATGTATAACGTTATGATAGTCACTTCATGATCCATTACGATAAATAAAAATAGCAATAATACGAAAGCCGCAATGTATTTTAAAGTGACGATGATAACGTTGTTCACCGTAGTTGACAAAAGTCTGCGAGTAGTCCTGCTGGTTCGTATTTTATTCAACACTCCACCTCTACACCTGCGCCCTTTTGCTACCTCAACGTAGCTCTTTAGCCTATTAGCTCTAGGCTCTGGCTATCCCTTGGTGATAAAGACGTGATTGGTATGTATGACGAGCGCTGTGGCCTAGAGGTCATTATACCGGGGTGCCACACCAGAGTTCCCGGGTCCGATTCCCGGTCAGGTCAAGATGGAAAATAATCTATATCACATTGTCTTGGGTCTTGGATGTTTATCTAAGTAATCTATTATTTATCATAAGAGTTAATATCCCATACAAGTCTCGAACTTACTTTAGGCCTAGCTCAATCTGATTTATTTAATTTTGTTATAATTTATTTCTGGTTTTATATTGACTAACAACTTAAAGCAAAATTAGGTATAAACTTTTTGAATAACAGTTATTGGATTTGAAGATTACGTTACGATAGCGAAGAACTTCGTAAAATGTCCTTCCACAGCTGTATGATTATAGCAGGAAGAACATAAATAAATAAATAAAGAACCACCTTTCTCGCAGTCGGATAAAAATAATTTCGTAATATGAAAACAAAACACACGTCACGCGACCACTGAAAAGTTTTCGTGGTAATGGCGGAAGCTTTCGCGAGCTCGCCGCTTGTTTTGATTAAAGCCAAGATAATTATAATTGGGTCACGAGTGTGAGGGGTCAGGCTGCCTGTGAATGGTCTGCTTTACGTGCTTGCTGGAAATCTAGAATTGTGTTATCACATCGTACTGTAGTTCCGATAAGGTTTTTTAAAAATATTTACCTATCCAAACTTAATTGATTAATTTCTTCCGGTCCAATCTTTTCATTAGCCCTATTTCCCTTAACGTCCAATTCTTGAGATTTGTCTCTAATAGGGCATTACCAGTAACTCTTACTTATGTTCTTACAGGACTAAAGCTTTACAGCAGTCTACACTTATATTTGGAGAGCTCCGTGGCGCAGTGGTTAACACGCCTGCCTGCAACACGAGGGTGCCCGGGTTTGATCGCCGGTCAGATCAAGATGGAAAATGATCTTTTTCAGATAGGCCTGGGTCTTGAATGTTTATCTAATATGTATTTGTTATAATAAATATATATAGTATCGTTGAGTTAGTATCTCATAACACAAGTCTCGATCCTACTTTGATGCTAGCTCAATCTGTGTGATTTGTCCGTATATATTTATATTTATTTTAATATTAAAAAGAGGATAGATTTTATTGTTTTTTTTGTTTACATTGAATAGGCTCCAAAACTACTCTGGACCTATTTAAAAAATCTTTTACCATGAGAATCCTACATTATCCCTGACGAACATAGGCTATAAAATCGGTTCGCACGGGTATATATAGGTATTCAACTATATCTACCCGTGCGAGCCGCTAATATGTTATAATTCAATATCATTATCAGGAACATACTTTACCCAATTCCCAATATAATTTCAAGTTTATAGTGCAGCGACTAATGTAAGAACAAAAAACACTTATAATCAGTTTTTTTAGTCTCCACTGCAGGAGCATGACCCTCTCTGTACTATGTGAGCCATACTTGGCCAGAGCAGACAGATGATTTGGCCTACACTCTCCTCGCTGTCCAGACGGGTTGGAGAGGTTTCATTTATGTTTATGAGCTTTGTTTAGCTTGTATTTCCTAAGTCGCCTCTTACGACCTCCATGGGAAGACTAGGAGTGATCCTATTCTACTCTGCCGGAAACCATACGGTGGCGCACTTACTTATACATATACTAGCTTTTGGTCCGCGGCTACGCCCGCGTCAATGTCGATCCCTCGGGAATAGTACTTTTCCCCGGGATAAAAAGTAGCCTATGTCCTTCTCCGTACTCCAGAGAACTTGTATGCAAAATTTTTTGATGATCGGTTCAGTAGTTACGGCGTGAAAGCGTAACAAACAAACAAACTCATTATCGCATTTATAATATTAGTAAGGATAAGGATGGTAATACGCTCGGATCATAAGAAAATCAAACATCTTGTCGCTCGTCACTTAGACCACGTCTTAGCGGCTAATAAGAACACGCAACACTTCGCGTGACAACTTTTTGTAAACGAAGCACAGGGACGTGTCTAGGGGTTGCCAGAGCAAAGCCCTTTCATGAAATCATGTTTGGAAAGTGATATGGCTAGATTATGATTTTTTAACGGTGATGATTGATTGTTCTTGAGGGTTATTTGGGTTCGAATCTGGCAGTAAATGTGATATGAATATCAAATCTATATGTTTTCTTGTTTATTTTAAGTACAAACTAAAATATTCTGTTAAAACTTTAATCTCAATGAAAAGTTTTTAAACATTTTTTTTTACGAAAAAATCAAAATCTTTCTTTGTTATTCTAAGTATATAATTCTGTACCTATATATTTTTGTGGAAAGTTAAATACCTACACTTAACTAAACATATCTCTATAAGTTATAAGTTAAAAAAACGTGACATTAAATGAAAGGTTGAATACGTCACTGTATAATTTGTAAATGCATACTATTGATTAGTATTGATTTACTAATATTATAAATTCGAAAGTAACTCTGTCTGTCTGTCTGCCTTCTTTTCACGATTCAACAATTGAACCATTTTGAACGAAATTTGGTATGGAGATAGTTTGAAGCCCGGGAAGAACATTTCCCGAGGGATCGACACTAACGCGGGCGGAGCCGCGGGCAAAAGCTAGTTGCAAATAACTAACACGCAGTGTTTCCAAACACCGTTGTCACTCAAACCATCACATCTTCCCGTCAAAATTAAAAGAATTGGGATCCTATATAAGTAATAATAGTTCAATAAATATATAGGGACATATCACACAAATTGAGCTAGCCCCACAGTAAGTTGTGAACTTGTGTCGTAGGATACTAACTCTACTTTATTTTTTAATAGATACTTTTATAGATAATCATCAAAGACCCAGGTCAATCTGAAAAAGATCATTTTTGATCTTGCCTGGCCGGGGATCGAACTCGGGAACCCTCGTGTCACAGGCTGGCGAGTTAACCACTGCGTCAATGAGTTTATAAAAATAGCCTCGTGGCGCCCAGAGATTTTTTGAGTCTTCCTTGACTAAGACCCGACGGTCCTTCTCATAGGACATATTTGTCATAGCTAAGCGCCCAGGGTTTAAAGTTGAAAATTAAATGTGTTGGAGATATCGGATTAAAGTGAAACTTTCAGGGTATATTAATGATCATAATAGCTTATGTTTTTCATTTGAATTATTTATCTATATTTTGTTCTTTACAAAGGCCATTGGGCCACCGTTACTAGACTTGATGTGATGTAAAATAATAAAAAACTCGTAATATTTATATGTTTATTTCAGTTTCAACCCTGTTTTACCACTATTACAGGTTGTTAATCATTTTTAATATAACAAATGATTATCAAATAACGAAATATTAATCAAAATTCTTTTATCAACACACATAATAAACAATTATAAAGGTCGTTATTAGAATATATCTAATACAAACATTAAAATAGCGGTCTCAAATTAAATCTTAATAAGTATCATAAATTTTCCTTTCATTTTTACCAAAAAGGCAAGTAGCGTTGTTTATTTTGCTTATATCTTACAAAACAACATAACACAAAAGGGACAACCAAAAACTATTAAGAGCTATTTCGTACTATCTTCGGCCCAATAGCCTTCATACAGGACAAATTGTTTCAGTCCTAGATTATGGAGAATTTTACGTCTAAAAATGCGAAACAGTTGATTGCACATGGCTGGCACATATTAATAAGCAACTTTTTGCATTAAAATATACTTGTCAGTCACGGATAATCATAAAAAAATAAGATTTACTCAACAAGTCTTCGCGTGCGAGCTAGCTATCCATCCATTTTCTCAAAAAAAGACGTCTGTAATTTTTTACAACCAATGGCAACGTACCGGAAACTGTTCCCTGATATTTCGTTCAAAAACCTGTCTTAATCACTTCTAAAGCCCGCGAAATTTAGAAAATCTATAAATATTTTTTTAATATGGCCTTCTGGACGGCGCGTGGGCGGTCATTGAACGATACTCGAAAAAAGTCTTGGGCGGGTGTCGCCATGTTTATTTTGGCATTTGAAAAGGCGCATGGGCGCTACGAGGATATACATTGTACATGTAACTATTTGCATTATTGTGAAAGTAGTTTTTTTCGCAAATTTTTAAATTGTAGCCCAGGAAACAACAAATATTAATAAGCTGTTACACCATGTTTAATAGTACGTTATCAGCATCAATCCGGTCGCATACACATAATAAAATAGTAAATACTTGAATACGTCACTGTTTAATTTGAAAATTGTAAATAAGCACGCACGTGTTTCTAAAAAATATAGGTCAGTTTGTTGTTGGACGGAACCGGCTATTAATAATCATGAAGAGTTGTCGTGCAAGGGTTGTGGGCCAAGAAAATAATACTTGTTAAGATTCTCTATCTAAACTTATACTAATATTATAAAGCTGAAGAGTTTGTTTGTTTGAAAGCGCTAATCTCAGGAACTACTGGTTCAAATTGAAAAATTCTTTTTGTGTTGGATAGTCCATTTGTTGAGGAAGGCTTTAGGCTATAAATCGAAGCATCAATAAAAAATGTTTAGAAAACGGGGGAAAATTATTCATCTACAGCGTGTAATCACCCCCTTTCTGTTACACCCGGTATACTAATAAAAAAACGAATTAGTCGTAATAACAGAAAATGCCGCGGACGAAGTCGCGGGCAACAGCTAGTAATATTATAAAGCTGAAGATATTGTTTGTTTGAACGCGCTTATCTCAGGAACTATTGGTTAAAATGGAAAATTATTTTTGTGTTGCATAGTCCATTTACTGTGGAAGGCTTTAGGGTATAAAAAATCACGCTGCGACCAATAGGAGCGAAGCATCAATAAAAAACGTTTTGAAAACGGGGGAGAATTATTCATCTATACTAATAAAAAAACTAATTAATCATAATAACAGAAATTGCCCCGAACGAAGTCGCGGGCAACAGCTAGTAAAATAGATAAAACCTTAGGTGGTTGTAAAGTTATGCTGTTGTTGTTAATGTAGCGATGCAAACTCTATAAAAAAAAAGTCAAAAGTCAAAGATTTTTATTCAAAATTGGATACATGTATCTCTTTTTGAACGTCATATTTTTATTTCTTATATATTTTTTTATATATGCAAAATTGAAATACTACTAGCGTTTCGGAACGACCACTGGTGAGAAGAATACGCCGAAAGAAACTCAATCCAGCCTTGGTCCCTACGTGCCTGAAGGGCTCTGAATACATTGTTAACATTAAATACAATTTTTCATACTATAGATTAATTTTAACATTTATTAATTGTTAACATTAAATAAATTTATATAAATTTCCACGCATTTTTATCAGTAATATAATCATCAATGCAGTAATAAGCCTTTTTTATTAACTGGTTTTTTACAATCGTTTTGAACTTAAGTAAAGGCAGACCTAATATTTCTGCAGGAATTTTATTATAGAAGCGTACTCCTAAACCCAAAAATGAATTCATAGTTTTCTGCAATCGCAATACTGGTGTAGCTAATTTATTTTTATTTCTCGTGTTTCGGTCATGGATATCACTATTTTTCTTATATAAATCAAGATTATAGCGCACAAACATAATATTCGCAAATATGTACTGAGAAGGTAAAGTTAAAATATTTATATCTTTAAACAATTCTCTAAGAGATTCTCTAGCACCAAGTTTATATATAGATCTAATAGCGCGCTTCTGCAGGACAAATATGGTGTTTACTTCTGCAGCGTTACCCCATAGTAAAATCGCATAAGACATAACACTATGAAAGTAACTGAAATATACCAAACGCGCAGTATCAACATCAGTCAGTTGTCTAATTCTCCTGACAGCATAAGCTGCAGAACTAAGTTTACCCGCTAACGTAGTAATATGGGCACCCCATTGAAGCCCGGCATCAAGAGTTATTCCAAGAAATGTTGTTTTATCAGTTAAATCTAGTGGTTCATTATCCATTACTATTTGTGTTGGAATTTTTGTAACATTTGGTAAGCAAAATTTAATACATTTCGTTTTCTTAGCGTTCAACAATAGATTGTTCGCTGTGAACCAATCCAACACTTGAGCTAAAGTACTATTAACCACGTCAAAAGAATTAGTTTGTCTATCAATTTTGAAGACAAGAGAAGTGTCATCGGCAAATAGTACAGCCTTACATGTATTGACACAGTAAGGTAGGTCATTGATGTAAATGAGGAATAACAGAGGCCCTAGGATAGAGCCCTGGGGTACGCCCATCTTAACCGATGATCCGGAGGATTGTACCCTATCTAAACTAACTTTTTGAGTTCGGCCACTTAAATAAGATTCAAGTAAATCGCGAGATTTACCTTTTATTCCATAGTGCTCCAGCTTGGAGAGAAGGGTATTGTGGTCTACGCAATCAAAGGCTTTGGAAAGATCACAAAAAACACCAATAGCATTTTGTTTTCCCTCCCAAGCATCATATATGTATTTCAACAGAGCTACACCCGCGTCTGTAGTTGACCGACCCTTTGTAAATCCATACTGTTCACGATGGAAAAGGCTATTTATGTTAAAAAAAGCTAATAACTGATTAAAAATCATTTTTTCAAATATTTTACTAAGAGCTGGCAGAATAGAAATGGGACGGTAATTAGTGGGATCATTTTTATCGCCAGATTTGTACAAAGGAATGACTTTACTTAACTTCATCAAGTCAGGAAATGTCCCAGTATCTACACACTTATTAAATATAGAAGCTAAATATGGTGCAATTACTTCAATGATGTTACTAATGACAGCTACAGAGATATCCCACAAATCTCCAGTTTTCTTATTGTTCAAACTCTTAAATGTATCAATGATTATTTGAGGTGTTACATGTTGAAATATTAAATGATTGTTACATTCTGGTATACAGCTTGTTAATAGTTTTTTAGATTCCTCAGATGATGAACGTAAGGAGGCAGTAGTATTTACGGGAATGTTAGTAAAGAAATCTTCGAAATATTTTGCGACGTCTTCATTAGTACTGAGGATCTTATTATCTACTTTTAATTCTATTTTGTTGTCACGATTTTTAGTTTTCCCGGTTTCCATGTTAATAATTTTCCAAGTGGTCTTTATCTTATCATGAGAATCTAGAATAGCTTTTCTTGTATATAAAGATTTTGCGCACAGGCACGCCTTTTTAAAAACCTTAGAGTAAGTTCTAACATAATTAATACATTCAGTATTTTTATTGTAAGCTTTCATAGCTAATAATTCGTATAACCTGTTTCTACTAACGTAAATACCAGTTGTAGCCCATTCACTAAATTTTTTACCGATGCGTTTAGTACATTTTTTAATTTTGAATGTATTGTTGAATTCCGATTCAATAATACCAAACATTTTATTATATAGAGCATCCGGATCATCTCTAGTTTCTTCAATTAGGGGCATTTTTTCAGATATTTTTTTCTTAAATACATTTATTTTAGCTTTGGTTATAGATCTAAAGGTTACTTTTGGTAAGTCTACTTCTACATCATTTATAAGTTTTACAAACTGACCGTAGTGATCCGAGGTTAGATTTTTAGTTATATATTTGTCAACAGCAGTGCAATTGCAGAAAACATTATCTATGCACGTTGCAGAATCTTCAGTAACTCTAGTTGGTTCCAAAAACAAATTAACCAAATCAAATGATTTAAAGACATTTAAAAATCGAACACTTTCAGTTGTTGTAACTAACAAATCAACATTAAAGTCACCGCACACTATAATATTTTTGCGACAACAACATAATTTTCTCAAGACATCTTCAATAACTGATTCTAAAGTATTATAATCTGATCTTGGGGGTCTGTATACACATACTATAATATAATTCCCTAGTTCGATACATGACAGCTCAACATTACAATCTACCGAAAGACTAACAATATCCTTACGTTCTTTACATTTTACGTCACTTCGAGTTAGAATTAAGCTACCGCCTTTCTCTTTAGTCTCTCGGGTGTAAGAGCTTGTCAATAAATAATTTTCTACATTGAACTGTTGCTGGTGCGAATGCATAAAATGTTCAGTCACACAAACTACATGCAAATCTTTACTGTTTATAAACAACTCTAATTCTAACAATTTGCTAGTCAGGCCTTGGACATTCTGATGAAAAATATTTAATTCTTTAGCCTCGACTGTTGTCTTATTAATTAGTTTAAATCAGACTGATGATTTTGTATTTTAGGTATATCATTAGTTGCAATACCTGTGTCAAATTTAAAATTATTTGCAGTTGTACTACATACAACAGAAGTTTGTAAATTAAAAGCTACTATTGTAGCTATTTGTCTTTTAAAATTAAAAGGAAGATACATAGTATCGTTAGTCAACTTAAATCTACTTATAAACTTATTTATATCTAAATAAAAAATAAAATCGCCATGACGATACGTCATGTTGTACATATGTACATTTAAATTGTGTATGTGCTCGTTTCTTTTCCTATCTAAAGATTCCGAATACGGAAAGGCACATATCATAAATTTACATTGTGTTCTTTCATTTATATTAATTAATTTGTCCATACTTTGTTTAATATTCCTTTTTGATACAGAGGAACTGTCACCACATAATATTAATATTGTACAGTTTTCATCAAGACTGTCACAAGTAATACTGTTTACCAGGTCTAAATAAGAAGCGCCGGGTGTACATGTGTTGTAGACAGAACAGTTATGGTTGAGGTGACTCAAAATTATGCTACTAAGACCTTGACCTAATTTATCAGAGTATATAAATAATTTGTTACAAAACCTTTTTTTATTAAAACTATTTTCTATCGTACCTATCCTTGTTTCTAAGTTACATTTACCAGTATCACATTCTCTAGACTCGGGAACAATGGCTATTACAGGTGACATTGTAATTGCCGTTTCAGGAGTACTATAGCACTGCTGTTTTTGTAAGAGAGCATCATACCGCTCTTTATTATAGTGAGCTTCAGCCACAAATTCTTTGGCCTCTAAAATATATTTACTTATATCTTTTTGGGACAATTCATACATTTTTGATAAATTATTTAAGGACTGTTGCAATTCCGAGACCTGTGACTGCAACTCATGAATCTCGGTGTCATATATACGGCTAGCCATATATAGGTCATCTTCACATGATCTAAGTTCCTTAGACAAACACAGTTTTTCCCTACTTAACTGCGCTAAAGATTTACATTTTTTTTGTTTAGATAATACTTTCTTAGTGCGTTTTATTATTCTATTAATTTTTACATACTTTTTAATTTTATTATGACTATTTAAAATAAAATACTGTGACTGTGGAGTACTCGCAGGTATTTCCATGACCGGTCCCGAGCCACAGTCCATGAGTTCGCTGTACAAATGAAGCGTTTTGTTACATATTTCGGCATCTTTTTGATCTTGTATCTCTAATGCAGATTTTTGTGCATCGTATAAGCTTTGTTCTAACTCATTTATGCGACATAGGGCCCGTTCATGTACCATACGGCACTCGTTAGCTTGCTCTAAGCATTCTTTCAACCTAAGGTTTTCTTCCAACAATTCTGTACTGTTATTGTGAAGACTTATACATTCATTTTTTAATTGACTATGGCGATCATTTATTTTCTGAAATTCTTCTTCAGATTCCTCCCGTTCCAGTAACAGTTGTGCCTTATCCTCACGACACGCTTTAAGGTCAAACAGGGCTTGCCTCAGCTTCATGGTTAGGTCTTTGATAGTGGCCTTCCGTGTCATCATAGTGAATGAGGTGGTCAGTAACTGAAAATATATTTAATTATGTAAGTAAAGGTAAACTATACTTTAAGAACTCGGAGGGCAATTTTTTGTACTTAATAAGACAATTTTATTATATTATTGAGAATAACTACATAGATATTTAAAGCATAAATGAAATAAATTAGCTGTATTCTTGCTATAACTATTGTTTTATAGTCATCAACTCAGCTTTCACAAGCTTAGCGAGACCTCAAAAACAGAGTGAGTTTTATGTTATATTAAAGGGGTCAGTAAGTAGAAATTAGAGTTTTATTGTATATCAAAATATATAAAAAATTATGCAAAAGTTAAAAGTTAACTTCACCAATTTATATTTTTTTTTTTGAAGTAAGTAGGTAGTTTACATTTCACAATCTGCCATAAAAGAAACAAAAGGGATACAGCAGATTTTGCGTTGCAGTGTATAAAGTATTATTTGTTACTGAATATACAAGCCTATAGCTGTAGTTTTAGGTCGTCATCACCGATTGCACTAGGTAAACGGTGCGAGATTCAAACTGAGCTTCGTAGGCAAAATATAGTTCACTGCTATTGCTACTTTAAAATTAAGTTTATACTGATTATTGTTTTTGAAGATACACTGCCTATCATGAAATTATGAAACAATATACTCTCCCGGTTAAAATTGATGATGATCCACGAATTTCCTTTGTTTGGTTTGACAGCTGAACAAATCCAACCGCCGGCGCCGATCTTCTAGTTTTTAACGTTGATTCACGTTACTATTTCACGATAACTTGTTGCTTCCATATAACTATTGCCTTATTTTACGTAATTAATTTAGTTTTACATACAATTGTTCACAAATAATACACAAAAATTATTTAAATTCATACTATTGTTATAATTTTTTTTTTTTTTAACCATAACACAGGCTCTGCCTAGTATGGGTACACGAGAAGGTATAGTAAGGCATTATGATTTCATTTAATATAGTTTTTAAATAATAATATGACGTTCAAAAAAAGATACATGAAATCCAAATTTGAACAAAATTCTATTTCATTTCAAACAGCTGTTATTTTGTAACATGTTTTGGAAATAAATATATTTTCATTTTCATTTGTCCTAACATCATCATTTCGAGTAGGTGACACGGTCAATCGACCATGCATACCCTGGTGTCAGAGTTCTTCGGAACCGCCTCTCGGCCTCTGACGTGGTTTCTTTAACGACTACCAGATGGCAGCCTGGACCAATAACTTAACGTGCCTTCCGAAGCACGGAATCATCTTTCTTATCAGACAATCAGGTGATTCAAGCCTGCAATATCCTAACCAAACTGGAAACAACTAAACAAAGTATGCTTCCCGTGGGAATCGAACCCACGACCCCTGGGTCTACACGCCTTAACCACTGGACCACGGAGGCCTAACGCAAGCGATGGACAGTAGCGGACAAAAAGTCTGCGGGCGCGCTCTTATAAGAATTTACTTTGAGACAATTTACTTTGCGTGCGGAAGTACGCAAAGTTGTCTCAAAATGACAAAAATTGTCTTAAAGTAAATGTAGCTTTGACTTCCGCAAAGTAACACCTGAATCTATTAACTATCTTATAAGAATTCGAATACCTAAGGTGGCCTTTTGTACGCGTATATCTGCCAAGCGACATTAAATATTGCGCGGACAAATTGCAACCTTATTGTAATACATATAATAAAAATGTAAAAAAATATACCTGTACATTGAATATATTTAGAAAAAAAAATATAAAGGGCGATGAAGGAATACTTTTTTTATTTTATTGTGTTTTAAGTATTATAGCGGCAACAGAAATACATCATCCTAAAATTTTCACAACTGCCTAACTATCACGGTTCGTAAGATACACTCTGGTGACAGACGGACAGCGGAGCCGTATGAATAGGGTACCCGTTTTACCCTTTGGGTGCGAAACCCTAAAAACGATAATTTACTATTGTAAAGTATAAGCTCTTGACCTGGTCTGGGAGAAAATAAAAAACATTGAATTTATCAGCTGCTTCTGTTCCCGCACAGATATTAAAAGCATATTAGTAGGCGATGCGGCTAACAACCCATCACTATTTTGATTCCCTTTCCTCCTAATGCCCACCAATGTGCTAAACATGGCTTTTAGGTCTTAAATAAATAAATATAAATATATACGGACAAATCACACAGATTGAACTAGCCCCAAAGTAAGTTCGAGACTTGTGTTATGGGATACTAACTCAACGATACAATATTTTATAACAAATACATATATATACATCCAAGACCCATGTCAATCTGAAAATGATCATTTTCCATCTTGACCTGGCAGGGGATCGAACCCGGTCACTCTCGTGTCGCAGGCTGGCGTGTTGACCGCTGAGCCACGGAGCTAGCTTAACGATATCGGCTTTGTCTTCTCCGTAAGAGAAAAAGACGTGACGCGTGTACGTACACGCGTCACGTTTTTTTCTCTTACGGAGAAGACAAAGCTTCTCCGTAAGAGACCCTGTATACGTATACAGGGTTATAGTTAACTAAAATAACCTGCTAAAGACGACTTAGGTACATCATGACTAACAACGTTTGTTCTATGACTTTTACCTAAACGCAATACATAGTAAGATTTTACATACATTAGCTTTTATGTGGATTTCTATCAAACGTTAAGTAAATGTTTAATTCTACTATAGCTGTAAGCGTGGGTACCTACTATTATTAACTCGTAGCGCTGATTGCCATAAAGTTAAGACAAGTAGAATTCCTTTTTTTGCATTTTGTTTAATGAAAAAGCAAATATCAAATTACACAAAGCCATAAAGCAAACGCTGTTAATCTTGATGTACCTAAGTCGTCTTAAGGAGGTTATGCGTTAGATACCACTTACTCTGTATAAGTATGTAATAAGTCTAAATAATAAATCTTAATCATATTCATTCACAATTATCATGGTCCTTTTATTATAATTAAAGAGCTGGGCTCTTGTAGTTGGCGCTTTTTCCATTCCCCTCTTTCTACCGCCAGTTCCTTCACTTCTTTATAAGAAGTAACCTTTATTTAGTCTTTAATTTGTTTCTTAAAAGTTTGCCTCGGTCTTCCTGGCCCCCTTTTCCCTTCTACTTTTCCTTCTGTGATGTTATGTTATGGTACTTGAGGTGTTAAATGCAATATAAAGAGCACATGTTGAGCCATTTTAACTGGGATGCAAATAGGTCTAGGTATTACATACATACATTCATATTACGTCTTTATGCCTTACGAGGTAGACAGAGCCTAAAGTCATAAGACCAAAAGGCCACGTTTAGCGTGTTAGTAAAATAATTTAAATAAAGTACCCGAGGTACTTTATATTAGTCCTTGTATTGGTAGTAATTATTCTATTTCTGGCTTTCTTGGCGACAATAGATTATTCAGTAGGATATAAATAAAAGGTACTGCGTGTTAGGAACGTGCATATATTTGCAATGATTACTTTCTCCCTAGAATTAAAATGGCGGTGTATCCCTTAACCGTTTGTAGTGGACATCGCGCGATATATAATACTTATACTCGGAATAGCTCGGAATGAAATAAAGTTGAAAGTGACGATACCGATTGGCCTGTCACCAGTCTCATTTCAAACCCATGTCTGCCATTTCCATGTTAACTTTCACTTTTAATTTAATAATTCAATAATTATAACCAAATATTGTATTTTTTTAGGTATCCATCTTGCTCGTTTAGTTATACTTTTTATAGACGTAAAAAGTTGGTAGTTGTTGCTGAAAATATCAAGTAATTTGTGACGAAACTTTTTTTGGATATAGCTGTTGGTATTTTATTTTGCTAGGTTTTAAATATTTTTTTGAAAATATTTTGATGTAATCATTTATTTTGATCTTTGAACTGTACTTCATATTTTTCATGCTAGTATTTCATGAAAAATAAGGCTTACTGCGCTTCACTATATACTTCAGAGAGACGCATTTTTTTTTTAAAATCTATACTATATTATAATCTATATCTATACTAATATTACAAAGCTGAAGAGTTTGTTCGTTTGATTGTTTGTTTGTTTGAACGCGCTAATCTCAGGAAGTACTGGTTAAAATTGGAAAATTCTTTCGATAGTCCATTTATTGAGGAAGGCTTTAGGCTATAAATCATCACGCTGCGACCAATAGGAGCGAAGCATCAATAAAAAATGTTTTGAAATCGGGGAAAATTTATTCATCTATTTACTAATTAATCATAATAACAGAAAGTGCCGCGGACGAAGTCGCGGGCAACAGCTAGTGGATTATAATTTGATTAAAGAATACCTACCTACTATTACTTTTACAAAAGCTATTAATAAAGGTGTTAAGATATATTTTGGACTTTCGTTTTTACTAGCGACCGGGACCCCGGCTTCCGTAGCGTAAAATCTGTAGCGTACTTTTAAAGATCTAAGCATACATATGGACAGAAAGCGGGAAGCGACTTTGTTATATACTATGTAGTGACAAACAATAGAATTTTTGACAGAATACCCAGACCTAAAATCATACATCAATTAATTTATGAAAGAAACATACTGATGTTTCTTAATATACTGATATTAAGGAATAACTAGTGGTGGTGTGAGGAACCCGATGGCGTAGTGGTCGTGAGTATTAAAAGCGCTTACGCATGTTTAACAACCCTGGGCGCAGTCCCCACTGTGATGGGTGACCGCAAGTGGCATAAAAATATCTCGAGCTTCTCCGCGCTTCGGAAGGCACGTTAAGCCGTTGGTCCCGGCTATCATCATAGCTGGCAGTCGTTGAGCTATTTCAGATGCCTTTAGGCAGCTTTAAAATCTGATACCAGTGCTCGCCACTCACAAACACGAAAAACAACATACAAACATTAGAATTAGGATAATAACATAACACTCTCTTTGGGCAGTCGTTTATAAAGGAAAATAGTGTGTCGAAGTGTGGAAATCACTATTGACATTTCTTGTCAACTTCAAATAACAATTTGTCATTTCCCGTGTCACAATAATTATACTCTGTCAAATATAGGATGATAATTTTGACAGTTCAAGCCTATGAAGTACCGTTTTTATTTATTGAAAAATGTATTACGCGTAATGTCGTACTTCATTGACGGGTAACGCCCACTTAGTGAAGTGCCGCGCATAAAAAATCACTAAAGACTGTAAAAATCGTTTAGTTAATAAGCAACTCGAACGTTTAAAATTTTTATTTAGGTAACTTCTAATGAAATTTTATTATTCAATTAGTTATTTCCAATTATCTATATTCACGAATTACCGATTATATTGATTTTCTATTAAATTAATTTCATAAATCAGTGTAGGTAACCGTAATATGATATAAATAATGTATTATAATAGCGGCAGGCAGTGGTAGCGGAAGCGGGAGCTATATTAAAAATAAAAATAGTATCTATGACTCCATGATTGTGGCAACACTACCGCCAGGCATCCTAATCCTGCCGTCTTGCTGCCGTCAGTCGGCCATTTTGCAATCAGTACAAGTCAGTGAATACGAGTTCTGACGCCGTTAGCGACTTGTATACGCTTCTGTTTGTTAAATTTTGATTTTCATTTTGATTTTCATTGTATTTGTTAAGTTTTTCCTCTTTTTAGTTGCACAATGCCTAAAAGAACAAAAAAGACAGTTTTAAACAGCGAATGTCGCGAATTTGTGATTCGCTTGCAAGATTATTTTGAACGTGGGTGTCAAAATGGTGGACCGTTGTTGCCTGTATCTCAAGTTGGTAATAGAGTTGCGGATGCTCTTGGCATCGGAAGAGCTACTGTGTCTCGGATAATAAAGGAAAAGTATGGCGGACCATCAACAATTCAAACAACAGAAGAAGACAAAGAGAAAAAATTGTCGACGCCGAATAAAAAAAGAAGACGAATTTCGATAATCACTGCGATTGATGACTTTGACGCAGCTGCAATTCGAAACCATGTGTATGCGTATTAAAGCCGTGGTGAATATCCCACTTTAAGAAAATTAACAGTCTCACTTAAGGAGATGGATTTATATAAAGGCAGTTTGCAGTCACTGGCTACCATTATAGGTCAAATTGGCTTTACCTATAAAAAATGTAACAAAAGGAAAATAATAATGGAGCGCACAGATATGAAAAAGTGGTATTTCTGGACGAGACGTGGCTTAATGCCAATCACACGGTGTCGAAATCATGGACTGATGACACATCACAGTCTACCTCAAAAGTACCTGAAGGCAAAGGACAACGCCTGATTATAACTCACGCAGGTACGGCAAGTGGCTTTGTTCCCAATTGTCTGTTGGCTTTTAAATCAATAAATACAACCGAATATCATGAAGAAATGAATTTTGAAAAATTTAAAGAGTGGTTTTTAACTTTAATTGAAAATCTTCATGAACCTCATGTCATAATCATGGATAACGCATCCTACCACTCGGTTCAAAAGGACAAACCTCCAACATCGAGAAATACGAAACTAGAATTAATATCTTGGCTACAGAGCAAAGACATTGAAGCCAATGAAAATATGTTGAAAAAGGAATTGGTACGATTAGTTCATGAAAATAGACCCAGAAAGCCAATGTATATTTTGGATGAAGTAGCCGAACAAAACGGCCATACGGTCCTGAGATTGCCACCCTACCACTGCCACTACAACGCCATTGAGCTGATTTGGGCTCAAGTCAAAGGTTTGATCATTTTTATTACTAGTGCACTTATTTCTGATATTAAAGAATATGAGTATTGTTTTGATATCTTACATACATTACATTAAAACAGCCTAAATACTTTTGTATTTTCTATACATATCTTTTGTTTTTATGATTTACTAGTTCTGCATAAATAACATAAGTAACCCATGTTCATTAGATAGTTGTTTAAATTTATTTTTTATTGTTTAGGTTATGCAGCCAAACATAACACAACCCCACCATTCACATCCAATAAGATGTTAACATTGTTAAAAACTGCCTGCGAGAACGTCACATCAGATAACTGGAAAAAAGTAGTGGAACACACAAAAAAAATTATTAAGGAAGAATGGGAGCGAGATCTTCGGTTTGATAGTATCTGTGATAATGAACTAATAATCAACCTAAGAGACTGTGCCAGTGATGATAGTGATAGTGATGATGATGATTTAGGGTGTGAAAAATTAGATGAATAATTCTAAATAAATTTTAAATTTGATTATTTGTTTTCATCCTTAGCCCCGACGACTATAAGAAACCTGTCATAAAAACTACTTTGAATCGTGCCGATACACGCGAATGCTTTTTTCGGCAAGTCTGCCTTTTCAGAACATTACTGAATAGTGACTTGCCAAAAAAATATATAGGTCAGTCTATTGCAACGCTCTTTGGTTACTACCGATTACAAGTTTTATATTCGAATAGATTCACTACTCGATTATCGACTACTGTTCAACACGATTATACACTGCCCCCATCCCTAGTGAGACCTGTCAAAATGGGGTTAAAAACTCAAAGCTTATATCAGATGGCGCCACTGTTGAGTGTTCCTAACATCGTCCATTTTGTTTCTTTGTTGTTGATGTGTTGTTTTTATTTTGCGTTTATAGTGATAAAAATGTATTCAACTTGGAGTGTAGCTAAGTTAAAAGACGAGCTACGGATGCGGAATGCAACTACTGCTGGTAAAAAAGCAGTTTTAATTGAAAGGTAATAATTGTACCTATTTTAAAGATTTCATGGCTATGTTGTGTTGTTATTTTCATAGAACCCTGTAATGTTATTTTAGACTGGAAGCATACGACAGGAACAACCTGATCGGAGTTGAAGAGGAACTTGAGGATGAATGCATTGCAATTCCTGCCATGGATAAATTCAGGGACGTTAATGCAAGCACAAAACTTCCAGCTATATCTAAAACTCACATTCAAGAGTTTGCTGAAAGGTAACATGTTATTTTTTGTACTGTTTACTGTCATTTACTTATGTTTTGACTGGCTTATGTTTATAAGTTCTCGCGATTGCAAAATTCCCCCCAAATGTCGAGATCGAAGTAACCTATGTCATTCGAGAATAGTGTAGCTTCCTTTTAGTAATAGAGTTAATGAAAAGAATGAATATTTCCGAAATACTATCTCCTACCTCTAAGTTTGCATGTCCTTAATTTAACTTTTCTTGATTCCTTAATTTAAATTAATCTTAATTATTTGTGCTTTTTAGGTTTCAAGTTCTCCATCCTAAAGGACAGCTTCTGTATGAAAATAGGTGTTTGATAACCCTTCGTATTGCCTATGAAGGAATCTATGCATATTTTCATGCACAATGCAAAGCCCAGATGAAAAAACTATTATACATTTGTACCTTAAAGTTGGAAGACAGTGGCTTAATCGTGGAGAGTCACTGTGAATGTGCAGCTGGAAGTGGGTTAGAAGCACATTGCAAGCATATATTTACTGTTTTGCATGGCATTGAAGATCTTGTCCGTACAAAGACAATTATATTGCATAAAGTTTGCACTGAAGAAATAATGATGTTTAAAAAGCCAAAAAAAATATTTTATGAATCTCCTATGCAATCGCATAATCTACCAGATACACGAAGATCATCAAATGTTTTATACTGTCCACTTAAAAAAGAAGACATTATGGAAAGTTACGAAGAATATGTAAAAAATCTTGCAATTGGATTTGCTGCTAGTACTGGTAGCAAAATGCCATATCTACAGTTGATAGAACCAGCTAATCCATATGCTTTAGCAACTGATCATGATTATTTACTAAAAAGTGCAGAAGATAGGTTGCTAGAAGAACTGTTGCTAAAAAATGTAGACCAAGTTCAAATTGATAATATAAAAGAAAAAACTAAATTTCAAGATGCATCTAAAGACTGGCATATGCATCGAAGTGTGCGAATTACTGCCAGCAATTCCACGCAATCTGTCATAGCAGGGATAGTACTAGAAAAGCAATGGTCAACCATATAATGGCACCAAAGAGATTTACTTCCCGAGCTACAACACATGGTAAAATTAATGAACCTGTTGCCATTCAGAAGTATGAAGCTTTTTTAATGTGTTTTAGTGTGATGTGGTCTGTGTATCTCCATCACACACCCATTCCTCGCAGCTTCACCAGATGGACAATTACACTGTGAAACCCTCGTGGAAGTGAAATGTCCTTTTGTTTCCAGACACTGTTTAATTACCCCAAATACTGTACCTTATTTGTATGAGTGCAATGGTGAATTAAAATTAAAAAAAGAAGCATAATTATTATACTCAAATTCAGGGCCAACTTTTTTGCACGTAAAGTAAATATTGTAATTTAGTTATTTACACATTTGTAGACATGAAAATTGTTTATGTGGAAAGAGATGAAGAATTCATAACAGAAATGGTTAATAATTTGACTTCTTTTTATGAGGAATATTTCCGTCCAGCACTCTTAGAAAAACATTTGTATAAAAATTATGACACTTTAATAAAATAAAACCCAACTAAATTTTAAACATAGTTTTATTTCTTGACTTAGTAAATTGTAAAAAAAATATAAGTATAAACATAGTATAAGTAAGAGTAAGTTAGACTTAGAAAATCATTACTTATTACTTCATTATTTTTTCCCTAAAATTACAGCACATGAAACATACAAAAAAAATTTTAGATGCAAGTGGTACAAAATTGTGGTGCATTTCTTCTTTCAAAATTTTGTACGTCTTTGTTAATCCTATCAATCGTTCAATATGAACTCGCTGACTTGCCAACTTTCTATCTTTTAGTAATTTAAGACCAGGTATTTGACCCTTTCCTTTTAAGAATGTAGGGATGTTCAAAGTTACATCTTTTCCAATAAACATATCCTGAATATTGTACCCTCTATCAGCAAGTATAGTATCACCGGCTTCACACTTTTTTAATAGATCACTTCTTTCAACTGTTTGTCTGTCACTAATTGAGCCAGCATATGCAGGCGAGCAATAGGATAACAAACCACCAGGTGTAGCTCCAACCAATATTTTCAATGTATTACTATGCTTGTAGCTGCTCCAAGATGCTTGCTGGGATGTAGGATTTCCAGGTTTTTGGATCTTAATCTCTGTACCATCAATAATAACTCGAGTATTCTTATCATACTGTTTGAAACTATCTGGCATATAGTAAAGTACTAATTGTTTTTCAAGCCAAATATTCAATTGACTCCAAAGCTGATCCATATAATTATTCCATGTTATAAATATGTTCTACACTGCAGTTGTACTAATTTGAAAGAACTGTGCAAGTTCGAAATTACATTTATTTTGTCTTAATTTCATCATGGTCATAAAAAATTGATCTTCGACACTAACATTTTCAACATGACTTCCATAATACTTAATTAAGTGAGCCATTGGACTCAATGTTGAAAAAACGAAATGAAATTTTGCATATGTTTCAAAACCTGTATAGAAAGCAATGACACTGTCTTTGTCTTTATATCTATTAATAGACCCGTATATATGTTCAAAATTAACTTGGGTACTCTTGGATTTTGCTGATGTACTAGGTTGATTATCAACAGGCAATTCGACTGATGGGGTAGTATGTATTTCTATTTCATTTTCTATTAATAAATGTTCATCACTAAATTCATATTTATGTAAAGTTTGAAAACCACTAGGTCCAGGAGTTGGATCAGCAGAAGAAGTTCCAAAACAGAGTTTCTTGCGACTTCGCTCTGTCAATCTATCTGATCTTTGTTGTGACGATGGTTTGGTGACTTTGTCTTGTGTAAATGAAAATATAGAAGGCACTGCAGATTTCCTTAATACATTGTGCAAATTTTCATCACCTGAAACATGAATTAGCATATTAAAAATCATAACAATTAATAGGATTTTAAATCATTTATATTTATGGAAATTATTACTTAAAACATTGAAATGTTTATTAGGGTAAGCAATCAATTTGTGGGGGTCGTGAGTGCTTAATAACAAACGATTTTCCTCACCTGTATAAGAGTTTCTTTCATGGTAATCATCAGGTTTAAAATGGACAGAACATAACCTCGACGAATTACTAGCCTTCCAATTTTTTCGTCTAAGGGCCTTCTCCCACATTTTTCTTCTTTTCAGATCTTTAGGAAATATATGAATTCCCGTATTTTTGCAATTAATAGCAGCACAGAGAGTCATAGTAAAGATATATTCACAAAATAAAGTCTTTGTTTATTCAATTTCTATGAAGAATGACAGCTAGCTATCAAATTTAAAGAACACTCAACAGTAGCGACATCTGAAGGGAGCTTTTGTCAGTTTTTAACCCCATTATCATCCTATATTTGACAGAGTTATAATGATCGCCGTTACTGACAGGAAAATATTTTGGTTGAGCGACTTTGAGCCTAACGACATAACGAGAATACATATCACGTCTTTTTGCCTTGCGGGGTAGACAGAGCCCAGCTGACCTATTTGCTAACTCAGTGTACATCGTTTTGTTAGTCACTCCAAAACACATTGGGGCTTTCGTGTAATTGACTATTTTTATTTAAGATATATAAAACGTAATGTATTTTGAAGTAACTATCAAAACGTTATAATAAGGCTTAACTCGTACATATACTTATGGTCGCAGGTTCAAGTCCCGCCCGCTTGAAATTTTTTCACCATATTTTATTTCTTAATTTAATGAATGCGAAATATAAACACTTAAAAATATAAAAAATCAGTGCATAAGCTTTTTAGTTTCTTGACTAAAAAGCTTATTGAGGTATCTCGTGACCAAGGTGCTGCAAGCTTGCAGGTAGCTACGTAGCTCAGCGATTCCGAAGAACTGTGACACCATGGTGTGCATGATCGATTGACCGTGACATCTACTTGAAATGATGATGAGAGCTATAACTATAAAATTGGATTCTGTAGGTATCTAAACTAAAAGGTGCTGCATTCTGATGCGAGCTAAATTACACCGTATCTCGAACTACATTGAGTTGATATTTCTTTGAATACCTTTGCAGAGTGCGACTTCTGTACGTAAGTTATAGTACTTATTCTGTGCCGTATGTAAACAATACGCATGTAGGGAATTAGGGATACCGCTCGTAGCTTAGTTGCGTGCCACCAAAGTTATTACTGACACTTATCCCACCATCACCTTAATTGTCATTGTACAGTCAGCAAGAATTATCCTTTAATAGAATCCTGATCAATTTTTTTTCGCTTATATCCTTCTACTAGCTGTTGCCCGCGACTTCGTCCGCGGTAATTTCTGTTATTATCATAAATTAGTATAGATGGATATTTTTACCGATTTCAAATTTTTTTTGTTGATGCTTCGCTCCTATTGGTCGCAGCGTGATGTTTTATAGCCTAAAGCCTTCCTCAGTAAATGGACTATCCAACACAAAAAGAATTTTCTAATTTGAACGAGTAGTTCCTGAGATTAGCGCGTTCAAACAAACAAACAAACAAACTCTTCAGCTTTATAATATTAGTATAGATATAGTGTGAACATCCGTCCGGATATAACCCTGTGTCCCGTTCGGCTTTTGTTAGGCTTTATAAACTATCGTTCAATTCAATCACTTTAGTCAGTAGCGGCGAGCGAGCGAGCTACTATCGTCGAGATTCGCACCGCGCGGCGTTTTTTTCGATATTTTTGTCAGAAATCCAAAAATTTTGTTCGCACCATAAATAAACAGTAACGTTGGTTGGTGGCTGGTTGTCATTCTTAGAAATGTCAACGCTACTCTATGAATCAAATATCTTCCAGACAAGTACAGTCCCGAGACATTCAAAAGTAGAATAAATGGGTATCTCTTGGATAGGCATGTAAAATGTACATCCTCGTCTTCATCGTCACTTACCATCAGGTGAGATCGGAGACAAATGCCTACTTCAACATTTAATAAAAAAAAGTGAACAGGTTGATCCAAATCCATACTAATATTAATTAAATTGATTTTTGTACATTTTGTCGAAATACATTACGTGTTTTATGCTTCAAAATAAAAATAGTCAATCATACGAAAGCCGCAATGTATTTTGAAGTAACTATCAAAACGTACACTGAGTTAGCAAATAGACCGGGAGGACTAAAGCGCTCAATTGGTCATTCATTCGGTCGTACTCGTACTAGAGTGGATTTTTTTCATCATATCTTAATTCTTAATGTAATTATTCAAAGATTTATTCAGAAAATAGAGCTTTTCAGGCACATTTTCACGTCAATTCACATTTTAAATAATACTTATTAAATTATATTAAAATTATTAATTATTGTTCAAAACCTACAAACTACTAGCGTTTCGGAACCGACCACTGCAGAGAAGAAGACGCCCAAAGAAACTCTTTTCAACAGTATTGGACGCCTACTAATGATAACACCCATCTTTTAGAGTAGTGCGTTAATTCAATTCAATTCATTTATTCCTTTAAACAATAAAAACATTGTGTTGGCAATTATAAGCACATAATCACATACATATAAGATAATAACAAGCTTTTACTCTTAAACCAAAAAAAGTCATATTTTGATTGTGCTGACTGTACTAGTATTTGTTTAGTTTTGTTTACCTTAATGTGGTCGTCATTTATGAACACAGTACAAAAACGACCTTTAAAGCAACCACTACCCTCTATTGTATTTTTAAATTGATAGTGACGAGTATTGTCTGTTTTTTTTATTTTGTATAAGTGTTAATGTTTTAAATTTATATCATTGAACTAACGTGAGATGAATACATTTTATTTTGAAAACGACTCACTCACGTGTTATTTTTTTGGGATTGCCGACTATTCCTCTAGTTTCGGACTCGTCAGGAGTCCATGTTCGGGATGCGCGACGCCATAGAATAAGTACTTACGAACAGAAGTCGCACTCTGCAAAGGTATTCAAAGAAATATCAACACAATGTAGTTCGCGATACGGTGTAATTTAGCTCTCGTCAGAACGCAGCACCTTTTAGTTTAGATACCTACAGCAAGCCAATTTTATACTTATAGCTCTGAACAAAAGATTCATAATTCGTTAAAGTCGGTAAAAACATATGGCCAAACGCGCGTCGTTCCGGATTTGTTCGGTTTTCACTTTCAAAGGTGTCGCCGCGCGTAGGCTACACGAGGAATGAGACAGGCCTGGCGAACGCCTAAGAATCCCAGGACAGTACGGACTGAAAAATGGCCTGCTGACGAGTCCGAAACTGTAAGAATCCCGACGATATAATAAGTACGTGAGAGAGTCGTTTTTTAAATATAATGTTTTAAAATTGAAGGAAAATGATGAACAAGGATCGTCGCAAATCCAGCATCAATTTTGTGAACTTCCGTCGTTTTCATTTTCTTGACAGGTTTGTTTTTGTCGCCCACATAGATTTAAAAAAATATGGTTATGGTAAGCCATACGTTTTCTTCGTATGCTACCGCACCCCTCTACTACCCTTACTTAAGTAATATATCTGTACTAAAGTATGGTATTTCCGGGACTTAACTTGGGTTTTTATTTATGTCGGTAATTATTAGCTGTTTTCGAAATTGATTTGAAAAAAAGGAAACAACGGTGTGCACTCCGACAGTGCCGACAAAAGTAAAAACTCTGCGCGACAGAAAGAGGGGGGATATTACTTCCTCTCCTACGCCGCGCCGACGGTCTCAGGTCACGTGTCCGTTTTACGAATTTTCGATCAGGTCAGGAGGAAAGGGAAGGCCGAGGAGGACTCTCATAGACGAAGTTAAAGAGAAGGCCAAGTTCGTGTTGTATAGAGAGGTCAAGGAGATAGCGGCGCAACGAGAAACAGGATCGACAAGAACATAAATAGATCTTAAAATATTGATGAATATTATGATTCGAATCCGATTCGATCGAACGAACGTGATTATTTTGCCGTATTTTCTCAATAATTTTAAGTTAATAACGGCAACGCGTAGGCGCTTGAATTTTTACAGAATATTTATTTGTTTATTCATTTCAAAAATAAATCATTAAACTATAATAAATTAAAGGGGGCTCCCATACAACAAACGTGGAACAAAATTCATCCATAACTGATAACTTTAAAAGAATACAATTTGTTATAAATATGTGAAAACGTAACCATTCAGGCTCGTAGAGACCAATACTGGACTGAGTTTCTTTCGGCGTATTCTTCTCAGCAGTGATCGTTCCAAAACGCAAGTAGTTTATCGATTTTGCAAATATTTAAAAAAATATATGGCGTTCAAAAAGAGAATGATATCCAAATTTGAATTAAATTCTATTTCATTCATTTAGAAAAAAAGTTTATAATATAGTGCCGATTTTTTATGTTATCTGATTGCGTTCCTAGCACAATCAAAACACAAACAATGCACTCACCTAATTAATTTGTTGCTTCAGAAGTCGCGAGTCCCGTCGCCGCATCAACCACCCACCAGCGGCCCTCTACAGCACCTTGAGCGAGAGGCTACGGACGAGCACTCCCGAGGCTCTACAATGTGCGCTCTTTTGCGGCGGGGCGAGATGTCAGTACGAGCTGCCACAACACTCTGCTGCTGCTATCCAAGGCTTGTATTCCAGCTGGTGAGTAAGCAGTATCATGGGGATCTATGCCATAGGATTAATTCACTGCGCTCGAGAGAACTGAAAAGTAAGAATTTGTAAAATCTATTGCTGTCGCGCTGTGTGCCCAAACAACCTTCGGATAGTGGGATAGAGATAACTGCAGCTCGGACTGAAACTACCTATGAAAATTACATAAAATTAAGTCTCCGTAGTCCACTCATTTCTTCTCCAAAACTTAAACGATTTAATTTCATTATTCATTAAAAAATTTAATAAGCTATTACTGTGTTTCTACGAGTAAGTATATGTTTTCTTTTTCGAATATAATCGCGTTGAATTTGTTTTACTTGATGTTTGAACACAAAGGAAATTTTTACGAATTTTTCAGGTTTTTGAAGGTTCATATCTCTTTAAATAATTCAATTATGAAAAAAATTTAAACATAGGAACATGCTTATATATCGAGAGATTTTTTTGTAAGAAATCATTGCTCTACTAGTACTATCCGGCAAGGAATCAGGGGACTACGCTGTATGAAAATACGCCCCTACGATTTCCTCTTATAAACTGATACGTAGATAGTTTACTTTTAGAACGAAATTAATGATAATAATCTTTCTTATAAATAAACCGTCTTCATTCAAACTACAGAAACGACTGTGATGATTTGAATGGATCAACAGAAGGAAATTTTGAAATCGGTTTATAAATAACGGAGTTCTGAGGTAACAAACATAAAAAAACACAGCCAAATTATAACCTCTTCCTTTTTTTTAAGTCGGTTAAAATACAATACCAAAGGCAGTAGAATGACTGTTTTTGGGATTGTACAGTTGTTTATCGACAAACAGGTTTTTAGGAAAAGTGGCTTTGAAATGGGTAGCAAATACTAATTTTCAAAGAAACAGAAAGCACACCTATTCCTTTTCTCACCGATAAGACGAATCTACCGATACCGACATCTCGACGAAAACGAAAATCTACCAAAGCGTACCAAATACAAAAGGATGGAAAATGTATATAGTCACGCGTAGATACTTCTACTACATACACACACTGGAAAAAACTTAACCCACCTTCTGCAGTCGGTTAATAAGCTTTTATTTCTTTCTTTTACGTAAACGGCAATTCCAATCAACGAACGTTAAATATTCTATTCTCTAATGGGCCAGTGGTTATGCAATAAAGTCGATGATGAGCACTGCCATCGTTGTCCATAAAAGAACCAAGCAATTTACTGTCGACAGTGACATGAAAATTGCTCACTCGGTTACTAAACACAAAAAAAACTGACTAAGTAGTATACAAGTACGCGACTACCTTTCCCCATGTTGAAAATAATTTTAAACCCTCTCCTCAAACGCCCGGTGAAGTAGCGAAAGCTCACTTAAAGCTAGCTACAAAGTCCTTACAAAAAAAAAAAAAACTTTAGCTAAAACGAAAGTTGTCGTAGAGCCACGCTACCGGCAAAATTATTTTTTAAATTTGCCGTGTGGTTTCCGGCAGAGTAGAAAAGGACCACTCCAAGTCTTCCCATGGATGTCGTAAAAGGCGACTTAGGAAATTACAAGCTAAACAAAGCGTATAAACATCAATGAGACCTCTCCAAGCCGTCTGGCCAGCGAGGAGAGTGTAGGCCAAATCCTCTGTCTGCTCTGGCCAAGTATGGCTCCGGTAGTACAGATAGGGTCATGCTCCTGCAGTGGAGACTAAAAAGACCTGATGATGATTAGCATGAATGGGCCGACTCGTCCGGGGAAGTACCACACTCTCACAGAAAATCGACGTTTGAGTAGAAGCTATACCGCTTCTATGGTTCATTCGGTGAGTGAAAGAGGCGGAGGCCCATCTTTCCCCCCATTTACTCCCCTCAATGTCCTCCGCTACTGGGAACACTCCTGACCTAACACACCCTGGTGTTTCAGTTGTCCATGGGCAGCGGTGATCGATTACCATCAGGTGATGCGGTTGCTCGTTTGCTGCCCTATATCATAAAAGATCCATTGAGTTAAACACCAGAATTTTGTGTCAACATTATAAAACGCCAAAAATATTTATAGTTACCTATTATAAACGATGCCAGTCACTTGGTCAAACGTTTAAAATTACTACAACAAGAAAAAGAAGATAACTTCTCAAAGTATTGTACAAAAGTCCGTTACATGCAAATGCCTGGTCCTTAGTCGTTAGTTGTTGTTAGTTGTATATTTATATAACATTAATAATCAAGTACACCTTCTTCTCTGAAATTCGTGTTGCTTGTCCGGCCTCACTTTTGGTTCTGGCAGAATTATCAGCGTCGCAGCTCGACTTGTTCGTCTGTGACAATATGCTGAGTCAGGCAGGACCCTTTCACTGTCGAGCACATAGTGTAGAAATATTCACAGTACAAACACACTGCACGCTACATAATTACTTCCGTTATATCTAGGAACACTTTCTTATTTCTACACGTATAAGTGATTATCTTGCATATATTTTTATATAATTATATAAGTTCCTTATAGGTTAACTTCATATTATTTCAATGTGAACTGTGTGTTTTCGATGGTGAATAAAGATATTATCTATCTTAGTCGTTTCGCACCACTAGCGATTCAAACCGCATTGCGATGCGCATATCCCAAGAGCTCTTTTTAAATAGATCCTTTTGCACCGCGGTGCGAATCACCCGAGGACTTTTAGTAATGGGTCGATTCGGACAGAAGTGTAACAAAACGATTTTCTTTTCGGAGAGGTAAATCCGGATAGTGAAAATTAACCCTTTGTTAAAAATTAGACTTATCGGTCACACAATAGAAAATCCCAGGAGCACGGGTACGTGATTCTTCACCCCGTGGTCCGAATCGACCCATTCCAAAAGATACCTTGGGCCATTCGCACCTCTCCAGTCACTGCGGTGCGAATGATCCCACTTAAACTTGGGCGATTGGCACCGTGGAGGGTCGAATCGCTCGTGGTTTAAAACGACTAAGGACCCCGAATGGCTCACTCAACTGGCTACTTACTCAATAATTAAATAAACACAAGTGTACATGGAATAATAAAGCTCGCAAACGCTTTTAAACAACTGTTATGAAGCAAATAACAGGTCTATTTAAAAAACGCGGCTAAGTGCGAGTCGGACTCGCGCACGAAGGGTTCCGAACCATTATCTAGAAAAACGGCAAACAAATCATGTCTGTTGTATGGGAGCCCCCTTAAATATTTATTTAAAGTGAATATATAACTAAGTACTCTTTGAATATTTCAAGCGTCTACCTGTTGCCGTTATCAATATCGAGCAAAACCGAGCAAAAGAATCAGGTTTGTTGTAATGGGAGCCCTCCTAAATATTTATTTTATTCTATTTTCAGTATTTGTTGTTATAGCAGCAACATAATATACATCTTCTGTGAAACTGTTCAACTGTCTAACTATCACGATTAATGAGATACAGCCTGGCGACAGACGGACGGACAGACAGACAGCAGACAGCGGAGCCATATCAATAACGTTCCGTTTTTACCCTTTGGTTACGGAATCCTGAAAAACGGTCAAGTGCAAGTCATAGTGGATTCCGTATAAGGAGATTGATTGGTCGTACTATAAAGCTAATTTTCTTATTTAAATCCCAATGGTACATCCTATTACTAAACCAATTTCATATAGGTTTTCCAGTTATTTATAAGTAAAAAACTATTATGTATAATTGTTAAGTAACTAATATGTAAGTATTTATTTCATCATTTTCGGATTGGTGGTTGAGGTAGCGGGAATTGTAATTTTCCGACGATTTTGTTGAATAACTTTAAAACAATATAGTATAGATTTTTTATAATTATTAAATTATAAAAAATATTAACTTGAGCTCCTCCCAATAGTTTGAATTTATTTTCTATTTGGGGCCCACAAAAACACCATTAAACTCAAAATATATTTATTTACGTTTCATTATTACGTCCTTTGTGTCATGCAAATCACGTGTATTTTTTCTTGTAAATAATTGGAGAGAAAAAAACGATTTATTTAAAAAAAAAGGGTTTTTTTTTCAATTTTGGGAGTTTACAAAACTATAGGATCGTCAAAAATAAACATGTATCTTTCGTTTCAAGAAGTTCAGTTATATATTTTAATGAGTTGACATGAAACAATAAGCTAGGTACTAAGTAGGCAGCTAACTAGGTCGCAGTAACCTTTACTTGTTGCCGTTGTACCTGAGCCAACACGTGCTGCGGTACTTTCATTATTTATTTAACACCCGAGCTTCGCGCGGCACATACATACGCATATACTTCTACATAATACAAGTACTTATCACGCATACCTACTCCTTAGTTTAAAGAAATCTGTAATAGTTTGCACTCATCATCATTTCGAGTAGGTGACACGGTCAATCGACCATGTACACCCTGGTGTCAGAGTTCTTCGGGACCGCCTCTCGGCCTCTGACGTGATTCCTTTAACGACTACCAGATGGCAGCCGGGACCAACGGCTTAACGTGCCTTCCGAAGCACGGAATCATCTTTATTATCACACAATCAGCTGATTCAAGCCTGCAATGTCCTAACCAAACTGGAAACAACTAACGTATCCTTCCCATGGGAATAGAACCCACGACCCCCGGTCGAAACGTTTGCACTGTTTGATTACTTGACATTTAAGTACCTATGTACAGTCAGCCAACGAGATACCTGACCCCTGATCTAACTATATTTTGAATTTTCTCCTATACTTAAAATAACCTAACCTAACCAAAGCTGGAAACAACTAACCAAAGTATCCTTCCCATGGGAATAGAACCCACGACACCCGGTCGAAACGTTTGCACTGTTTGATTACTTGACATTTAAGTACCTATGTCTATGTACAGTCAGCCACCTGACCTGAACCCCGATCTGACCATATCTTGAATTTTCTCCTATACTAAAAATAATGCTAACATGAAAATATATATTCAGAAAGAATTATCAAGACTTTCTGAATATACATTTTCATGTAAATATTACTTTTAGTTTAAGAGATAATTCAAGATATAGGTAGATGACGGGGTCAGGTATCTTGTTGGCTGACTGTACTTTTTACTCCAATTAACAAGTATCTAAGCTGCCAGTATCTTCGGAACCTTGCCTAAAGGGACTCCTCTTAATAATTTATTTTAGTTATTATATTATATATTTTAAGGTTTTTAGTTTTAGTTTCATTGTACAAGTATATATATATATATATATATATATATATATATATAAATATATATAAAATTTTATTTCTGTATGTTTATTGTTATTATTAGAATGTATATCAAAATTCTACATACAAATAACATTCATATAACAACCGACTATTAATTAACCTCAACTAATTTCCATAATATCATGTTCATGTGCCTTTGTTTTAGTTATTTTTGCTTCTACATCAATCATGCACATTCGGCTGCTAATGTGCCCACGAATTACTGCAGTCACGGCACCTTCTTCCAAGAACTTACGTTTTGCGGACTTTTTAAATAATTATTTGGTTGGCATTGCATTAGGTGAATGCAAGAGTAAGGTAACATGACCGGCCTATTTGGTAACTCAGTGTACAACGATTTGATAGTCACTTCAAAATACATTGCGTCTTTCATATTTTTTTTAGAGATTTTTTAGAGATTTTTAGAGATTTTTAGAGATAGAGTCTTTCTTTTTTTTTTAGAGATATAAAACGTAATGTATTTTGAAGTGACTATTAAAACGTTGTTCACTAGTTAGCAAATAGGCCGGTAGTCTTTTACAGGTCCCAAGCCTAGATTTTGTCCCGTCTGTGTCAACTATACCAAAAAGTGGTATCATTGAATTAGACCATGATAACAAATTTATATTTACTTTGAGTCAATTTACTTTGCGTGCTTCCGCCACCAGGTGGCGGTGGGGAAGCACGCAAAGTAAATTGTCTCACTGTAAATGTAGCTTTGGCTTCCGCAAAGTAACACCTGAATCTATTAACTATCAAATTTATACCATGATGACCAGATTCAAAGCCTGGGGTACTATTTTTGAAAGTGTGACTTTCGTCTTCGAGCGATTTGTGTATGGAAAATCGTCGTTTACGAACGGCGTCATTTGAATATTACGCTCCTGGGCTATACAGGGTGAAATTGAGTTCATTAGCAAACGTTTAAGGAGTGACTCAAACCTCGAAACTGAACAACTTTCATTATGGGACCAACTACTTGGACAACCTTGCTCAGCTTAAAAATGTTTCCGATGGGCAGCAGCGTCGGTAGCACAAGGAGCCAAAGAAACTGCGCTCGCCAACCCGCCTGCCAACCATGGTGGGTGAGTATGGATGAAGGATTCAGTCCTCTCCATCCATTGGTTGTCTGGTAGAGATTGCTTTTAGCAATAAGACCGCCCATTGTACATACTTGCTGTAAAATTATTTTTTTTTGTAAACTTTTATTTAATTGGTGTACAATAAAGTGTTACTTACTTACTTACATCATCATCATCATCATCATCATCATCATCATCACTTACTTACTAACTTAAAGAAGCCTTGAGGTGGAAAATCAGTGACTCGCCCCACCAGTAGGCACATTGATAATGTCATCCATGCACTGCACCCTCACAATCTGCTGAATAAAATATATTGAACGGCCGGTTCGCGTGACTGCTCCCCTTATGATAATTACAATAACATTTCTTTTTTCCATGCACATAATATATAAAGTACACATGTGACTACTTCCTGGATAAGCTCTTACGATGGTCGCTTATGACTATGAGTCAGTAGATATCGTTATACAATATGTTAGATAATCCAAAAATATAGGATACGTATTTTTTCTTTTATCAAATCTTAACTAATATCATATACTCATATTAATTCTGTGCTAATATTATAAATTTGAAAGAACTTTCGAGAGTTTGCCGTGTGGTATCCGGCACTAGCCGTGTGGTATCCGGCAGAGAAGAATAGGACCACTCCAAGTCTTCCCGTGGATGTTCTAGAAGGCGACTTAGGAAATTCAAGCTAAACAAAGCTTATAAACATCTAAGAGACCTCTCCAACCCGTCTGACCAGCGTGGAGAGTGTAGGCCAAATCCTCTGGCCTGATAGGGTGGACTAGTGGCTATAGGAATTAAATAAAACGTAAATAATACTTGCAAACATTCCGTTTACTTGTATGAGAGAAAATATATTTTTACATAGTGACACTGTACATCAAAATAAAAAACATAATACAAATGCAGTGCATCATAGACAATAATACGTGGACAGCATTACGACCTTCCAAAACCTTCTCCTGATGTTCACTCATGTTGCCGAGACACGTTTCTATAAATGCATTAATCTTGCACAGTGTCTTTCAAACTTTACTTTTGACAATGGTTTTGTCATTACGTCAGCTAACTGAACTTCTGTGGGACAGTAGCTAATATTTATTAATCCATGCACGAAGTGTTCATGTATAAAATGGTACCGCACGTCTATGTGCTTCGACCTTTTGTTGAGATACAATGCCTCTTTACAACAGTCTGCTGCGGCTATGTACTCGGCTTCAGTCGACGATAGCGCTACTATAGGCTGCCTCTTGGATGCCCATGATATTGGTCCATCAGCTATCATTAGCACGGAGCCAGAAGTGCTTCTTCGCGTCAATGGATCTCCAGCATAATCCGAGTCGCTGTAAGCATCGATGTTCTCTATCGGTTTGTTTCGCTTGAACAAAATGCCTTTCTCTTTGGTTCCTACTAAATATTTGAATATTTTCTTGACTTTTGTGACGTCTTCTCTAGTGGGGTTTTCAACCTTCCTGCTAACTAGATTGACCGCTTGTGCGATATCTGGTCTGGTTCTGGTAGACAGGTACAGTAAACTTCCCACTGCTTCCCTATAGGGATATTCCTTCTCCTGGGCAGTTTCCTGTATCGACTTTGAATCGCTACTAGCGGGCGTGTCACAAGGCTTGGCATTTTTCATATTGTATTTTTCCAGTACGTCATTTATGTAGGATCTCTGAGTAAGAATTATTCCTTCTTTTGAGTTTTTTATTTCCATACCCAGATAAGTACTTGGATTTTCATTCTTTTTCATTTCAAATTTGGTTTCAAGTTTCTTCAAAATAACTTCGATCTTTTTCTTGTCTTTTCCTATGACAAGTCCGTCATCAACGAATAGTCCTATTATTATTGACTTATCTTCGTTTATGAAAACGCATCGATCTGTTTTGATTGTCTTGAATCCCAAATCATACATCGCTTGGGTAAAAGTTCTGTTCCATGTAAATGGAGCTTGTTTTAATCCATACAACGATTTTTTTAATCGACAAACTACTTCAGTAGTATTGCAGTCAGTCTCATAGCCAACAGGTAATTTCATATAAACTTCATCTGTTAACCCTCCGTATAAGAAAGCTGTCTTAACATCAAATGTCATGAAGTAATAAGATTTAGATGCGGCAATTGCTAATAAAGTTTTTAATGCAGATTGACTTACAACTGGGCTATAAATGTCTTCGAAATCCAGGTTGCCTTTCTGCTCACATCCACGTACGACTAATCTTGCCTTGTACGTACCGTCATCTTTAATTCGAAATACCCATTTGTTCGACAGTATTTTGTGTCCTTTGGCTTCTGACTTGTCAACTAATACCCAGGTGTTATTCTTCTGTAATGATTCCATTTCAGATTGTATCGCCTTCTCCCAATTACGTCTGTCGGTGCCAGTCACAGCTTCTTTGTATGTGAGTAAAGAGCAGTCATAGTCGTCATTATTTTCTGACGTAAACATGGTCACGCAGCGACTTAACTCATAATCTTTGGTCCATGCTGGTGGTCTCACGTCTCTTTGTGGTCTTCCACTTGAGAGAGGTGGTTCATCAACAGAATCTTGACTAGAGCTGGAATAAAGGGGGTTAGGTTCCTGAAAAGGTAAGTTTTCATTAATTTTGTTCCTTTTTTCTGGAATTTCAATTTTAATTTGTTCTGTTTCAGGTTCTGGAGTAAGATCTTCGCGTTTCTCAGCAGGAGTAACGCCATAATGCATCTTTTCGATTACTTTTACATCTCTGCTGATAACAACATCATTCCTTTCAGGTATATAGATTCTAAAACCTTTTGTATATTCCGCATATCCCAAGAATACTCCTTCTGTGGCTTTGGCTGTGAATTTTCCTCTTCGGGTTTTGTTCATCATAAACGCTCTACTTCCGAATACGTGTAGGTGATTTCCTGATGGTATTCGTTGTACCCATTTCTCATATGGGGAATTGCCTTTCAGAGCTCTTGCTGGGCTTCTATTTATCAGATAGTTTGCAGTGTTTACTGCTTCTGCCCAAAATTTTTTAGGGATATTGGCATCTAGGATCAGACATCTGGCTTTATCCATCAGCGACCGATTTTTTCTTTCACTCATGCCATTTTGCTGAGGAGTATAAGGCGCAGATAGTCTTCGGCTTATACCGTTGTCTTTGAGTAATTTATCAAACGCCTTGGACCTGTATTCGCCTCCATTATCTGATTGTAAAATTTTAATTTTCTTCTTATGAAAAAATTCGACATAATTTTTATATTCCTTGAATTTATCGATTACTTCGCTCTTTTCTTTTAAGAAATATACACAGCAGTATCTTGTATAATCGTCAATAAATGTTACAAAATACTTTGATCCGGCCATCGATTCATTCTCAAATGGACCACACACGTCACTGTGAATTATCTGGAGTACTTCGGTAGAGATTATTTGTCCATGGCTTTGGAATGGTAGAGTGGAAAATTTTCCTTTGATACAAGTCTCACAGGTACCCAAAGTCTTTTCTTTAAAGTCGAGTCCTCACATCATTTTATTTTTAACCATTTCTTTTAGGTCTCTTTCATTGACGTGACCTAATTTCTTGTGCCATTTCATAATTTCGCTTTCATCACTAGGCGTGAAGTTTGCTGTCTCTTCCGGTTTATCAAATTCAAGATAGTATAATCCATTTCTTCTGTAAGCTTTTAATACAGTTTTCCCACCTTTTGTGACACTGGCTTGTTCCTTTTCAAATAGAACCTTATAGTCACGATCCGTAATTTTGCTTGCAGAAATTAGATTATTCGACAAATCAGGTACATATAATGTGTCAGAAAGACTAATTTTATAGCGTCGATCCTTTGTATAAAGCTCGGCTTTTCCTTTCCCTTTAACTTCGGTCGTATGCTTTTCTGAAGCTAGCTTTAGAGTGTCAGTCGCGGGGATTAAGTTATGGAGTATACTTTTATCACCCGTCATATGTGACGTACAGCCACTGTCAAGACACCATAAATTGCCTTTACATTTCGACGTTCCTGTCGATAAACAGATATGATATGTCTTTTCTTGACCTTTAGTTTTATTGGGGTTATTGGGTCTCTTCTTTGACCAACAAGCTTCTGTGGAATGCCCTTTCTTATTGCAATCCTTGCAAAATTGTACCTTTTTCTTCGTCTTTGTGTAGAATGCTTCTGAAGACTGAGGTTCACTCACTTCGGTTTGCCTTCTTGCTTCGTATTCTTCTACGATTTTTATTTTTAAATTGTCAGGACTTGGCAGAACATCTCTCGACTCTATTGCCGTTCGGAAGCTATCGAAATATGTAGGTAAACTGTACAACATCATTATACTTAATAGGTCTGGATGAATTTTGACATCCATATCTTCTAATTTACCTACTACATCCATAAAATTACTGAGATGATCTCTCACATCTTCTTGTGGAGTCATTTTCTTCAATACTAGTTGCTTTAATAGCGTAGCCTTTCTTGCCGGTCCTGAACTTTGATATACAGACTTTAGTTTGTCCCATACCTCCTTGGATGTATTACACCCTTTAATTTGTTTAAGTTCTGTTGGAGATATAAGTAAAAATAGCTCTGACCTTGCCTTTAAGTTGTGATGTAGCAAATGCGTGGAGTCGAACCACGGAGTGCTACGATCAGCATTAAAGACCTTGGTCACCTGAAGGGTCGACTGAAGGTCTGTGTCTAATGAGGTATCCTGACTGGGACTCGGAATGAAACTAATTCTACAAACAAAATACAAGTTTATTGCTGGCTTCCACAAAGTAAACACTTAATCTAGTTCTTAAATAACTTATCATTAACCGGTTTCAATTACAAGATAATTCGTTCCTTCAGAGTCAGGAGAGGTGAGGTGGCTAGCAGCTAACTCGCACACCTACAGCGATAAGCGACAAATCATAAATCACAGTACCACGGGGTTAGAATAATACTTGGTAATGGCGGCGGTATACGGGGGTCACTACGCGCGGTCGCGATGGAGTAAACTCTCGACGATAGCCCGGGTGACACGCGGGGGTTGAGCGACCAACGGTGCTTGGACGAACAACGGACGGAAGGGATGCGATATCCCACGGAGCGCGGAGGGCGACTACGGATGCCCTAGGCGCGGGGGGGGGCACGCGCGGGGGACACGGTCACGGTACCATACGCAATACCGAGACGTGTCAGCTCGTCAGGATGCCTACGGATAAAGAGACGGGGGGTTGTCTGAGCAACCCTACGGTGAGAAGAAAACACCCGTTCGACCAGGATAGACCCCGGCCGACGAGGGTTCCTACGGATCCCTATCGGGGGGTGGAAAGTCACAATCTACCAGGAAAGACCCCGGCCGACTTCAACTCCACCTGCGGAGAGGGAGAATCACTGATCTACCAGGAAATACGCCCCGGCCGACGGTGATACCCTCGGGAACCTACGGGGGGTAGAAAATTACTGTCCACCAGGAAATACGCCCCGGCCGACTGTAACCCTACCCGGACGGACAACCAATATCTACCAGGATAGACCCCGGCCGACGGTGGTTGGGAATCTGCGATCTTCCAGGAAATCCGCCCCGGCCGACGCAAATAGGGAAGCTATTAATCCACCAGGAAATTCGCCCCGGCCGACTATAACCACCCAGTCACTATCTTCCAGGGAATTCGCCCCGGCCGACCGTGGTGAACACTCGAGCTCTGCGAGACGAGTGCTGCCGGTTGCGCGTTCTCTCTGCGCTTATATAGGGCCGGAATGCGTAAGTGTGCGTCGCTTATCGCTGCCGATGTGATCTACAATTCATGCCTACGGTCGGATCGTGCGCGTGTGCGTTTGTGACGGGCGGCGGCGTAGTCGCTACGTCACACTCTCCTCCCTCCTCCGGAGATTTTTACCTGGGGGAAAAATCGCCATGTTAACACATCAATGTCTTGGGGTCCTCATCTGATCTGTCCTTGTAAAAAAATTAAACAAAAAACAGAACTTTACTTTGCAACCCATTTGATAAAAATTAAACTCATGAAATCAGCTTTGTTAACAAAAGGTTAAGATTTTTACTTTTATATCGGACAGAACAGATTACAATATTGTTACTCCTCCATTACTTTCAGATAATTTATAGCTAATAACTGATAGTTAAACTCAACAATACAAACAATTCCTTTAAAAAATATAATGCAGTTTTATTTCGAAAACATGTGACTGTTCCTAGTTCTTAGGTCAGTCTTTTCTTTGTATGGACTATCAGCGCTATAGCTGTGTGTCTACTTGAAATCTCATATAGTTCTGAATAAGTAAGGAATTGTACGGACATTAATTTACTATCTACAGGCTTAATTTCTCATAAACTATTGGGTTTTTCTGTCATTCTGTCGTTCAGGAAATATACAGCTTTTCCCCTTGATTTCATATATATAGATTATAAAAAGGAAAAAAGGAAAACATTTTATAACTTTTGTTTTTATTAGCCTGCTCTGCTCAAAATAACACATAACAAAAATAAATCAACCATTTGCCCAAATAGGCTTTAAAAAAAAAACACAAATTTATCTCCAAAAATAACAAAAACAAAATCTAAATCAAAAACATTTTGCCTGGGTAGGCACGTAAAGAAAAAAACATAATCTTAGCTTGTTCTAGCTATCATCGTTAAAAATTATTATAACTATTGGCCGTCTTGGGCTCGAAAAAGGAACTAACAAACTTATTAAATAAATGCTCACAAAAAAAAATAACTGTGCTTCTATACACGTTAAACTAAAAAAAAAGATCACTTCTTCTTGATGTCGGCTGGTTTGTAATCCGGCAATCTTATCATTCCCCTCTTACTGCCGTGGGAACGCTTTTTTCCACGCCTTTTCTTTTTCGGTGGTCCGGTAATAGGTGCGGTTGCGGCACAGAATATCGGAGACGGGGTGGGTTGTTCCGGTTTTCGTATTTCGCTAGGCGGTGTTTGGGTACCCTGACTAGCTTGCCGGTCCCTTTTCAGTATTTGCTGATGTGTGGCGGCTGAGCTTGTCGTTGGAATTGTCGGTCCCCGGGATGTCGTGGCCTGTTTCGGTGGTGCCCGCCCTGCTGTCTGCTTTGCTCCGCGGGTGGAACATGGTATTGCGTTCTGTAGCAATATTGTCGTCCGCGGAGTGGGTTTTGTCACTTGTGCCGGGGGGTTTGTTGATGGCCCCGGTTGCCTAGTTGGCGCTTGCGGCTTCTGGACTGGTTGAGCCATGGGTGCTGCCTTTCCTGCTGTCAGTCTTGGGCGCGTTTGGGTGGTTGATGGTACAGCTAAGATTTGTTCAATGTTTTGTCTGGGTATGCATAATTTCCATTCTGATTCGCTGTTTAGTTGTACTCCATATGCCGGATTAATTATCTTTTTATATAGTTTTTCATCTTGAATTCGGAAGTCGGTAGTTTTGTTTGGATTCAGCTTAACTTCTTCCTCTTTTTTTTGATACCAATCTTTTTTGTTGGGATGCCTTGTCGCGTTCACTGGGTTCCGGGATAGTTCATCCGCGATTACGTTTTGTTTGCCGCTACGATAGGATATTTCAAAGTCGTATTGTTGCTTAATTGGTTCTTTGTGTTTTAGTTTTATTATATGTGTCGTGTCCGAATTCCCTTTTGGTGCTGCTCTGCATTTTTTGAATTCTTCTTCAATTAATTTTTGTCGTTGCTCTCTCTGTTCGGTTGATAGGTTTTCTTTGTAAGTTGTTGGTTTTTCCTGATTATCTATTTTTGGTTTTTGCCAGGTGCTTGTGTAGCCACAACGTTGCAATAAATCCATTCCCAAAATAATGTATGGGGTAGTGGGGAGTAGGGACACTTCGTGTTTGATTTTGTTGCCATTTATATCCATGTCTATTGTCATGCATTGATTAATCGGAATTTCAGAGCCGTCTGCTAATATGACTTTTGTTCTTATTTCCCTCTCTTTATTATTTTGTTGTTTGCAGTTTTTCTAGACGTCACTATTTATATATGTACGCGTAGAACCTGTATCTACGAGCGCTTTATATTCGATTGAGTTTATCTTTGCTGGTATGAAGATTCTATTATCTCCCTTTATTTCGTGTTTCAAAGTGCAGGCCCCTTTTCTATTTCCTCTACAACAATTTCTACTTAAGACTCCCATCGTACCACATCCACTGCAGAATAATTGTTTTTGAGCCTTGCAGTCCCGCGAAGCGTGGTTGGGCTTTCCACAGTTCCAACAATGGGTTTTGTCGTTATATTGTGGGTGAATTTTCCTACCTGAACGTGTTTTATTGCGGGGTGTCTCGAATGTGGTCCGCGATCGCTTGCCTGTTTGTTGGTATTCTTGACTTGGGTTCACGCTAGTATTATTTGGCTCTGATTGGATGTTTTTATTGTTGTATTCTCGTTTCTGGTAATTCTTGCCCCTATTTTCTTCGCTACATATATTTTCGAAATCGCCAGCCATCGCTATTAATTCTCTCATGTTTCCAAAATCTTGCCTTTTAATGTAATATTTGTATTTCGGGTTCATATTATTATATACCATTTCGGTTGCTTCTGTTTCTGTCATCTTGCAATATCGCCTAATAAGGGTTTGCATTTGCGTCAAATATTCGATGAATCGTTCATCAGGCCATTGTCTCCTTGCTGCAATGCGGCTGAGGAGGTTCGCCTCGTAATTTCGTGGAAAATAGAATAATTTGAAGTCCTCTTTGAAATCTTTCCATGTTTTCCAACTTTGACTGTTGTTTCTATGCCACAATAATGCTTTTCCTCTAAGAAGTTTTGGGACGAATTGAAGTAGTTCATTCCGGTGTCTTGTAATTGTATTTATTAACTCGTCTATTCGTTCTAGGAACTCCACCGCGTCTCCGGTCGTGTCGAAAGTTACATTCCATTTCGCGAATATTTTCTCTATATTCCTCAGCTCTTTAGTGTCCTCCATTTTGGACGTTTCGGCTTCTTTGAATTCTTCGTCTTCTTTTTGGATGTCTTCGCTGCCAACTGCTTGCTTCTTTTCATTTTCTTTAATTATTTGAGCGAGTTGTTTTCTCAAGTCTTCTACGGTTTTTTCAACGGTTGTTACCTGTCTTTGAGTTCCCGTATTAAATCTTCTTTTCTCAGTCCGTAAATCCACGAGGTGGGCATTGGTGACTGACTTACTTTTTGAACCTACGGTTTATTCTACGGAAATGAAAGCGGTGTTTACGGATTTTTGCTAATGGCTTTGTTTTATCTTTCTACTATTACTTTTTCTTTTTATTTCCTGACGAGCTGTGCAACGCGGATTTTTCGGTTTTAATTTTTGCTTATTTATATATTTTATAAGGAGGCGCGCGAAAAGAGGTCGTGAGTTTGTCTTTATTATTTGACTATTATAATTTGCGCTTATCTTCCTAGTGAACCATTTACATTTATTTAAAACGGAAGCGAATATAATTTGGAACTAATATCCTAACTGAGATGCTTCTAAGCTTAACTAGCTCTTGGTAGATATAAAGTACTCCCTAACTAGGTATATCTAGGCAGGCCACTTATTGTGGATCAATTGGCCCCAGTAGGTCTTATGTGGACCCTCTAAATATGCCTGAAATGGGTTTTTCAGTTGGGCGCCAAATGTGATGTAGCAAATGCGTGGAGTCGAACCACGGAGTGCTACGATCAGCATTAAAGACCTTGGTCACCTGAAGGGTCGACTGAAGGTCTGTGTCTAATGAGGTATCCTGACTGGGACTCGGAATGAAACTAATTCTACAAACAAAATACAAGTTTATTGCTGGCTTCCACAAAGTAAACACTTAATCTAGTTCTTAAATAACTTATCATTAACCGGTTTCAATTACAAGATAATTCGTTCCTTCAGAGTCAGGAGAGGTGAGGTGGCTAGCAGCTAACTCGCACACCTACAGCGATAAGCGACAAATCATAGTACCACGGGGTTAGAATAATACTTGGTAATGGCGGCGGTATACGGGGGTCACTACGCGCGGTCGCGATGGAGTAAACTCTCGACGATAGCCCGGGTGACACGCGGGGGTTGAGCGACCAACGGTGCTTGGACGAACAACGGACGGAAGGGATGCGATATCCCACGGAGCGCGGAGGGCGACTACGGATGCCCTAGGCGCGGGGGGGGGCACGCGCGGGGGACACGGTCACGGTACCATACGCAATACCGAGACGTGTCAGCTCGTCAGGATGCCTACGGATAAAGAGACGGGGGGTTGTCTGAGCAACCCTACGGTGAGAAGAAAACACCCGTTCGACCAGGATAGACCCCGGCCGACGAGGGTTCCTACGGATCCCTATCGGGGGGTGGAAAGTCACAATCTACCAGGAAAGACCCCGGCCGACTTCAACTCCACCTGCGGAGAGGGAGAATCACTGATCTACCAGGAAATACGCCCCGGCCGACGGTGATACCCTCGGGAACCTACGGGGGGTAGAAAATTACTGTCCACCAGGAAATACGCCCCGGCCGACTGTAACCCTACCCGGACGGACAACCAATATCTACCAGGATAGACCCCGGCCGACGGTGGTTGGGAATCTGCGATCTTCCAGGAAATCCGCCCCGGCCGACGCAAATAGGGAAGCTATTAATCCACCAGGAAATTCGCCCCGGCCGACTATAACCACCCAGTCACTATCTTCCAGGGAATTCGCCCCGGCCGACCGTGGTGAACACTCGAGCTCTGCGAGACGAGTGCTGCCGGTTGCGCGTTCTCTCTGCGCTTATATAGGGCCGGAATGCGTAAGTGTGCGTCGCTTATCGCTGCCGATGTGATCTACAATTCATGCCTACGGTCGGATCGTGCGCGTGTGCGTTTGTGACGGGCGGCGGCGTAGTCGCTACGTCACAAAGTCTTCCTTTAGGAACGCACTCTTTTCTTCGGCAGTCGCAGTTGCCGCTATCGTTTTATCACCACTAGCGTATTCCCACAAATCGTATCTTATGAGAATCGCCTGTGCTTGTAAGCACCAGGTATCATAGTTTGATTTTGTTAACGGTTCTATGCTTCTGAAACTCGAGCTCATTTTACAAAATTTTTATTTTCTCATCTACTTACTATTTTAAAAATGTTTCTTCCATTTGCCACTATATATTTATCCAACTACGCTCTGCTACCACTGATAGGGTGGACTAGTGGCTATAGGAATTAAATAAAACGTAAATAATACTTGCAAACATTCCGTTTACTTGTATGAGAGAAAATATATTTTTACATAGTGACACTGTACATCAAAATAAAAAACATAATACAAATGCAGTGCATCATAGACAATAATACGTGGACAGCATTACGACCTTCCAACATGGCCAAGTATGGCCCTAGTAGTACAGAGAGGGTCGTGCTCCTGTAGTGGAGACTAAAAAGGACCTGATGACGATGAAAGTGAGTTCGTTTGTTTGTTTGTGACGTCTTCACGCCTTATCTTTCGAACCGATCGTTATGAAATTTCGCATACCCGTTGTCTGGGATACGGAGAAGGACTTATTGTATATTTTATCCCGGGGAAAAGTACTGTTCCTGAGGGATCAACATTGACGCGGGCGGAGCCGCGTGTCAAAGCTAGTAAATAAATGATAAAGATAAAGTGCACCAAAAATCATAAGTGAGGGCTGGTGACGCCAAAGTTTGCTAAAAGTATAGCAAACTGTGACGTCACACGTAATTTCAAAGGGCTATATCTTTCTATTTTTTTGTTAAATCGACAAAAGAAAAAAAAAGACGTATCCAATATTTTTTTACTATCTAACTGACGGACTAATTATATTTTTATAGGAAACCAGCCTAAATTAAGTCAAATAAGAATCTATTTTTGTACACACTTGGAAAGAAAATCGAAGACTGAATACCAACCCTCTATTAATATGACAAGTGTCTTACAGTCATCATAATAATCATAATCATATTTTTATTTGCTCAAAATCATGGTATTGTAAGGTGAATGTAACATGGAATAAGGTGTATACATAGAACAGACATGTTTTGCTAAAAGTAAATAGCATGCAAATATTAATGGTCCAAGAAATCTTTAATAAAAAGGTTTTTGTCAACAAGACATTTATACATATACATATTTTTAAAGAGCACAACATTTAATGTGTTTAATTATTCTGGCAATTTATTAAAGATTTGTATACACATATACACGGTGAAATTTTAATCGTTCTGGACCCTTAAAGGAGTGATTCAGACCGTCAATATGAACAACATTTCCTATGAGACCAATGCTAGGAACCCAAAAAAAAGAGCAGTTCCATACAAAAAATTTCGGCCGCCCGGTCAATTTGTATGGTCCCATAGGCCAACATTGGTCCCATAGCAAAAGTTGTTTATATCGACGGGCTGAATTATCCCTTTAAGGGTCCAGAGTCCAGAACGATCAAAATTTCATTCAGCATGTATAAAGAACTAACTTTTACTTTTTTTTTAATTCCGGAGTAACGTCTAACTTCATTTCTTCATGCAGTCATGTATGCATTATTTCTATTGCGTTACATTAGCTTCTGTTCTTTTTTTATTGTATGTCTATGTAGCTCTTATAATTATAAAGGCTGCAGTTGCATGCGTGCCGCTTTCTTTATGTGCAGTTGCTGGCATATGTTATTCTGATTAATTCTATGTTTAAAATTCTTTTTAGTAGGCCTTTTAACTAGGTTATGCAGGACATAAAAGTTTTGAAATGGAAAATGTTGAAGGTAATGAGCCTTATTTGAATAAACTTTGTTATATAAATGGGAATGAAGGCTAGGTATTACTTAATTGGTACCAGGGGATCTTTTGTAAGAAATATTATACTAGCTAAATATTAGACTAGGCTATTTTACAGCGGTCAACACGCCAGCCTGCGACACGGAGTGACCGGGTTCGATCCCCGGCCAGGTCAAGATGGAAAATGATCTTTTTCAGATTGGCCTAGGTCTTGGATGTGTATCTATATATGTATTTGTTATAATAAATATATATAGTATCGTTGAGTTAGTATCCCATAACACAAGTCTCGAACTTACTTTGGGGCTAGCTCAATCTGTGTGATTTGTCCGTATATATTTATTTATTTATTTATTATTAGAAATTATTAGATCAAGATCAAGTAATAAAACTTAGGTCATTAATATATTTAATAAATAAGTGTCTAGTGGTATTGGTATTCTCTTCCTATCGAGTCGAAATGGTTCCATTTTGTTATCTTTTGATCAGTATTTCCTTAGGCTGACCGCCATATCATTGGCTTAATTGAGGTTTATGGTATTCATCATTAATATCGATTATTCTGAAATATTTACTAAAAAGTAGCGAGACGTTTTAAACGTCACGCCCGCCCATTGCGTCACAAAGATCATCAACAAGGGCTTTATAAAGCTACTTACTATGGGGCGCACTATAAGTTTCCGGAATGAATATGAAAAAATACTATTAAAGGTAGACCGCGTAATTGGTTCTTAATTTTTGGGAACAGAAAAAAGTCACAAGGTGCCAGGTCGGGACTGTATGCAGGATGACTCATGAGTTCTACATTTTTCGCCTTCAAAAAGTCGTTTGTCTGTCTGGCCGTGTGAGAACTAGCATTGTCGTGGTGCAGGATGATACGGCGTTTACGGTTATTTTTACGGAGTTCGTCAATAACTTCCGGCAAACAAATGGTCGTGTACCAGTCACTATTCACTGTACGACGATTCTCTAAAGCAACAGTAGCTACGTGTCCAGTTTTATTAAAAAAAGAAGCAATCATCCGCTTAGATGCACTTTTCACGCGCGCCACTTTGGTTAGTTTCGGCTCATCTTGAAAGACCCATACGCTCGATTGCTGCTTTGTTTTGGGATCGTAGCAATAAATCCATGTTTCGTCACCTGTTACTATGTCCCACACCAAATTTGACGCACCTTCGTTAAATCTGGTAAGCATGGCACTGCACCAAGTGACGCGGTCCGTTTTTTGAGCCTCGGTCAAGTTGTGTGGGATCCACCGCGAGCTCAGCTTTCTCACACCCAAATGTTTGTGTAGGATTAATTGTATTTGACTCATGCCTATTTCTAAGGATGCGCGAATTTCATGGTAGGTCACATGCCTGTATGTTTCAATCATACGGCGCACAGCATCGATGTTTTTGTTGGTCACAGCGGTGGACGGCCGACCATCGCGAGATTCGTCAGTGAGATTGATACGACCACGCTTGAATTCTGCAAACCAGCTATAAACAGTTGTCTTGCATGGTGCTTCATTGCCAAAAGCTGTTTCAAGCCGAGCGATGCTCTGTTGAGCTGTCAAATTACACTTAAAATCGTAGAAAATCATACTACGAAAATTTTCCCGAGTTAATACATGTTGATGCAGACACACAATTTTTTAAATGGCGCCACAAGGTAAAAAGAAAAGACAGTCAAATGAAACAAACTGCATTCTACAGCCAAAGAGTTCTATTTTCAAATATTGCAATAAACTTTTAAATATTGTTTATGTAAGTGGCCAGTTCCGGAAACTTACAGTGCGCCTATGTACTACTGCCCAAAGCGCTCCGCTACTCTTTATGTTTTATTACTATATATATATTATACTTATATTGCGATGCCATTTTTAATTTCTACCATAGCATTGAAAAACAACAAGTCTTGGGGGTACGAGTACGACCGACAGGCAGAAATAAGACAAGTCTATGATACAGCCTCAAAAAATGCAAATACCGCTGATGTTAAAGTCTGCTGCGCTTCGCACGAAATTTCATAGTAGGTTTATTTTCGATCTTGTCAGACTAGCAAGTTACGAGTATCGGCTGAGGAAAATAAATCAACGTCGCGTCGGCATAACTTTGGAAGTCGTCAAAAACGTCGCCATTTCTTTTTTATAGTACCTAGCGTTTAGTCTATTTATAAGTGGCGAACGCCCGGATTCGATCCCCGGTCAGGTCAAGACGGAAAATGATCTTTTTCAGATTGGCCTGGGTCTTGAATGTTTATTTATATAGAAAGTATTTGATATAGCAAGTATTTGATATAAAATATAGTATCGTTGAGTTAGTATCCCATAACACAAGTCTCTAACTTATTTTGGGCAAAGAATATATATGTTACGGTTAGAGTGATGAATTAAAAATTATTAATAATTGCCTATCATTATTAATAATTACCGAAAGTACAGGTAAAAGTGAGAAATTAATCACATTTGTCGGTGATTATTAATAATGTAACCTTAGTACCGATAAATGTAATAACTATCGATAAAAATAAATGTACACTGGCGATTTTTTTCTCGATCGGGCAACAGAGGTGCGGGCAGGGGTGGCGAGGCGGCGTGCGGGATGTGCGAAAGGCCACGCGAAGATTTGCCTTCTTGGATACTAAAACTGATATAATTTTCCAAAACTACACCGAATAAAATCTAGAAATTGACACTCACGTCGATTTATAATGAAAAGTCACGTCCGACATCTTTGATTATATAGGTAACTGACGTCATTTTCGAGATATGCACCTCTACACCCCAGGAACCTAGAAAACGACACTCATGTTGGTTTATCATGAAAAGTCGCGCCCGCCATCTTGGATTACATAACTAAGGTAAAAACCCAAAAAACGACCCCTTTGCAGGTTGCAGGTTTTTCATGAAAAGTCGCGTCCGCCATCTTGGATTCCAAAAATTACATCATTTTCAAGATCTCTACCCTAAAATAGACACTTACATATTTTCATGCCTGTTTCCATGGTGGTAATCTCGAGGCCTTTTTAATCAAAGTATTAAAAAGGCCTCATCACAAGAGGCCTTCTTGATGGTGAAAACGATTCTATAATTTTGCCATTTTATAATAATAGCAGGTGTCCAATCCAGGCAAACCTAGCACAAGTCCAGCTACATTTCAATCCCATAAATTTGTCTTTCATAATGCAATAGTTTCTGCTCCAGCCTAGACCTGTTCAAGGACATATCATACATTGGTATTACCAGAAACAAGTTCTGGCTGGAGACCAACTTTACATCAACTTCTCCAAAGGGCCTCTTCATGTTGGATATATATCTCCACGCAAGCCTCCAAAGGACCGGGGTAACACCCGTGAAACCAAAGTAGATACAAATAATAATACTAATAACGTTTTATTTTAGAAATACATTTCTATAACATAGGTTAGTACCAAAAATAAGCTTATAAACTAGGGTTAGTAAAGTGAGCCAAATAAAAATATTAAAAACTAAAGTTATTTTACATTGACACGAGCAAGTCTCGAGTCAACGTGGACTCTGTTCCAGTAGCTCAAGATAGGGCAGCAATAGCGACTCCCTTTCGCTGCCGAGAGGCTGTTCTCTCACTCTTTTAACTTTGTTTATTAAGAGTACAGATTAAGAGGTGATTATGGTGGTCAGTTTCTTTAAAACAAGTACATACCCTTGTTTGTGTGATTTGAGACAAGCACTGTTATATGTGTCATATCTTACGAATAAGTTAGTATCGTCGAGATATCATATTCTTAATAACTACCTGCTGGACTAATAACTTTGGGTTTTTTTATAACTTTTACCAATGTGTGTAGTGAATTATTAATAATAACTACCAAAAGTAATTAATTTCAGTTTTTTATTCACATTTACCAAAACACGAGGTTATTATTAATAATGTTATAAAATTATTAATAATTTTCGATTAATCAAATTTACCGTAACATATACACTACGCGACTTTGGGGCTAGCTCAATCTGTGTGATTTTTGATATATTTATTTATTACTTATAAGGTCCATTTAAATCAATCGCATTTATGTTAACGGATAGCACCAATCAGACAATGAAATGCTTTAGTAGCAAAATTTAAAACGTACACGCTAGTTTTTGTTTAAGCTTTTCATACAAAATTAATTAATTATTTTATAAAAATCGATAAATCAGCTTTTAATTAATAATTGTCGACGTCGACGAGGTAATACTAAAAATTACTTAACTAATTTCAAGACGCGATGCCCTAAGCAATTGCTTTATTTACTTCAGAGCAAATCCAGCACAGCTCTATCTCTAATGCCAGTCTTATGTTTATAACTGACTGTATGTTTATAAATTCAATCTAAGTTAGTTTTAATACAAAACAAATCAAAAAGTGTATCGTTTACCTACCTATTGAACATGTGACCACATAACCCATTACATGTGGCGTTTCGTGCCGACAGGATCACGGACGACATTCTGGCGATGGCACGCCCCAGCACGGCTGGTATAGCCGCCAGGAACATCATCCAGCAGTTCCATAGGTAAGTATTTACTTTTATCGCACTTTTATCGCACGCCTATGGACATATAAAAAGAAATATTTTTGGTCGAACCGAATCTCACCTGATCTTATGGCAGGGAGAAGGGGAGTCTCGGCAAACCCGCCTTTATGAGACGGGTCGGGGACGGTTCCGACCAAAAATATTTCTTTTTATATCTCCATAGGCGTCTTCTGTTTGCACGAAGACATGAAGCTATTTGCATCAGTGTAACGAAACTGATCGTTATTTCCGTATATTATTTTATCTACATTTACATAATATTATAAACAGGAAAGATTTGATTGTTTGTTTGAATAGGCTCCGATTCCGAACCTACTGGAACGATTTGAAAAATTCTTCTACCATTAGAACCCTAAATTATCCCTGATGAACATAGGCTATAGAATTAAATACCTATATCTACCCGTGGGAAGCCGGGGCGGGCCTAATTTATATATAAATGAGTTTTTGCTAGATCGAGAATACTACATCGTAGTATCTATATATGTAAGTTTTTTTGAGCTAAGTATTTGTACTACGATTTAATTATTAGAAACATTATAATGTAATCTTCATAACTACTAGTTGGTCGTGTTCTTTAAACAATAATCAAATTACATCAAAGTCAAGGTTCGAAACCAATCATTTTAAGGAACCCAACTTCAGGCACGGTTTTCTTCTTCTAGCTGCTACGAATATCTATTTAAAGATACACCAAAACAGCATATTATATCTCTGATCAATGATCCAGATACCTACGTTTTACTATTGACTCCTGAAGAAGAGCTTTCAAAGCTTGAGCATTGGAGAAGAGAATTGTTTACTTTTTCAGTTGGGGCATCCGAACTGTAATCAATCTCCAGACGCCGGGCGAGCACGCCAGCTGCGGGCCCCCACTTTGCAGTTCAGGGTTCACGTACGACCCCAACATCTTTATGGCTAATGATAGTAAGTTCACTATTTTATATAGATCCTTTATTCATACATTAAAGTAGCTTGATTCGTTGGTTTTTCACAGTTTTCCACATATAAAGAAAAACTAAGATATACACGGTGAAATTTTTATCGTTTTGGACCCTTAAAGGGGTGACTCAGACCATCAAAATGAACAACTTTTCCTATGGAAACAAAGCTGAAAACTCAAAAAAAAAAATCGACATTCCCATACAAGCTGGCCGGACGGCAGGTCTCTTTTGTACGGAAATGACGAAATTTTTTTTGAGTTCCCAGCATTGTTTCTATAGAAAAAGTTGTTCATATTGATCTGAGTCACCTATTTAAGGGTCCAAAACGATCAAAATTTCATCATGTATATGGCTGATGAAGGGAGTGGAATAAAGAACAGTCTTCTGTAGTAACGCACGTCTTTAATTTCTCCGTGGTTGCGAATGTTGCGATAATGGTTGCAAATGTATTAAGTACACTTATAATTAATACGATAATAATCAAGACGTTTGTGTAATTATTTGTTGACCTTACTTAATAAATAAAATAAAAAATTATAACGGAGCCTGAATTATTTATTAGTTTTGTCCAGGCTTTAAAATTAAATTACTTTTAAACAAATTTATACTTCTTAACTACTCGTAATATTAACAACTTCCGTGGACCAGTGGTTAAGGCGTTTGCCTGTTGACCCGGGGGTCGTGGGTTCGATTCCCACCGGAAGCATACTTTGTTTAGTTGTTTCCAGTTTGGTTAGGACATTGCAGGCCTTGAATCATCTGATTGTCTGATAATAAAGATGATTCCGTGCTTCGGAAGGCACGTTAAGCCGGTGGTCCCGGCTGCCGTCTGGTAGTCGTTAAAGGAACCACGTCAGAGGCCGAGAGGCGGTTCCGGAGAACTCTGACACCAGGGTGTGCATAGTCGATTGACCGTGAAACCTACTCGAAATGATTTTTTTTTTTTTATTTGAAATGACTGTGTAGCTAGCTCCAAGTGAGCTTTCGCTAATTCACCGGGCGTTTGAGGCGAGGGCAGAGTGCCCTCAACCTTTTTAGACAACATCACCAAAGGGCCCCCAGGAGGGACGGACCTCGGCTTTGGGCGTTGCCTGTGTGCGCAAGGCTTGGAGAGACAGCAAACTCTCATATTGCCTGATGGGCCGCGTATGCGTGCATGCAAGCCTGAAGGGCCAATCTGAGAAACAATGGCAAAAGCCTTTAGAGAGCAGCAACTCTCATCTTTTGCCTTATGGGCCGAAAGCTACGTTGCCAGAAGGGCCTATCCTGGGTGCAAGTCACCCGGGACCGCCGGGCGGAGCTAATCCTACTTTACGCACTCTATTCCGGTGGCGAGTGCGACGGGGTCGGATAGTGAAATGATGATGATGATAAAGAGGAAGATATAAGATAGTGTTCAAAAACTACTAAACAGTTTTTAAAAATTCTTTAATCTTTTGAAAGCTCCATTATCGACGGGTAACAGAGGCAATAATTTACAAGGACGAAGTCTCGGAAAAACAGCTAGTAATATATAATAAATATTTCATCATCATCATCATACATAAGTGTTTGTGAGACTACAATTTGGATTTCCAGTTTATTACTACAACTTCGCGTGGCCAGACTACGGAGAGGCAAGTCTTAGTGGTCTGCTGGACATGGCCAAAGTTTTATCATTTGCCCTGCAGGAAGGAAGAGTCGCCATACACTGTCACGCAGGTAAGCCAACCATTGATATCGTTGGAACATTGTATTCTTACAAAACAATCAACCAGATACAGTAGAATAAATTTATTCTACTGTATTTACTTCCGTCATTTACACTTTTACTTCCGTCTTACTTTTACTTCGAAAAGTAAATGTCCATTGGAATCCAAATCCTGAATGTCTTTGCAACAGCCATCTTTACCGAGTTCTTTTTTATAGCCTGTGGATTTTGTGTCTCACTGATGGGCAAAGGCCTCCCTTACTTCTCCATTCGTCTCTATTCGCTGCCATCTTTAGCCATAACGACAAGAATTTTGCTAAATTGTCCCGGCGTCACGTTTTGGGTCTACCTCTACTTCGTCGATCATTGGGTAGCCAAAAGAATGTTATTTTAGCCCACTTTCTGACAGCATGCGGCAGATATTTGCCGCCCAACTCCACTTCAGTCTAGCAGTTTTTGTTTCGATGTGAAACACAAACACAGACGAAAAGAAAGAAAAATATCGTCTTACTTGCTACTACACTCGCCGCAAACCCAACTGATATGCTACAGAAATCAATATACATTTTGCTCTTTCAGGTTTAGGTCGAACTGGCGTCCTAATAGCCTGCTTCCTGGTGTACTCTCTCCGCGTCCGGGCCAACGACGCCATCCGACTGGTGCGGAAGAAGCGGCCGCGGTCCGTACAGACGTCCGGACAGATCCTATGCGTGCAGCAGTTCGAGCACTATCTACTGCCGCAAACTGTCATGTTCAGTTCCAAGTAAGTAACCGCAAAGTTAGTTCAAAGATTCAAAGATTTATTATAAAAGAAAATAGGCCTTTTCACGTCAATTCACATTTTAAATAATACTTATTATATTATATTCAAATTATTAATTATTGTTCAAAAGCTACAAACTACTAGCGTTTCGGAACCGACCACTGCAGAGAAGAAGACGCCGAAAGAAACGCTTTTCAACAGTATTGGTCGCCTACTTGCTTGAATGGCTTTGTATGATATTTTATAATTTCATCTTTTCTTTTTTTTCTTATGTCATGTTTAATTTTATTTTCAATTTTAATTTATACATTTTAGTAGAACACGTTATGTTAGCGATCGAGCGTGCAACAACAGATATGATAATAGTGCGACAGCACCTCGCGTCGGCCTCTTGGAACCCAGGGTAGAGGAACCACTTATACTGTCAAATTAATGTTTTTCAGCCTCCTTGAAAATACTTTTAACTACATACGAATTAATTATACATAGGAAGTAGATCATAAAAATATGGAATAATCTGTAGTATTAAAAATAAATTTCTTATTCTATTATGTACCTACGATATTTGTAGTAAAGTCACGTTACCGGCAAAATTAATTTTTGCCGGTAGCGTGACTTTACCAATAAAGAAACATGTGGCAAAGAAATTCGAGACTTAAAATAATTTAGGCAATATTTTCCTCCGATTTCAGAGAGCCAATAATGCTGACGAAAGACCACAAGACGGCAGAGTTCACTCTTCGCCAGCACCTGTACAGGCAAAGAGCCACGCTGCACGGGCTAGAAGAGAGGGCTTTTAAAGAAATACCCAAGGTATGGTAGGTCGTTCAGCGGGGAGGATACTACTTACTCCTATGGCTTTACCTACTTACTTGAATAACATGTCATCAATAGGTATGTCGTCGACATACAAAATCGAACTTTACAACAAAGTTACTTTAATTACCACCACTCCATATCAAAATCAAATTGGGCCAACTTAGAACGCCATCGGTCTATTTGTCTATTACTTGCAATAGTCAGAACCACAGAGATGTACTTATAGAGTAGGCCTGAGGGCGTGGCGGGTGCGAACGCTTTAAAATCCATTGAAATGTTACATTATTTTAGGCTTAGCGTGCGTTGTCCAATGGCCGTCATCTTCCCAGGCTCTCGGGAACCAATATTTTAACCTAATAATATTCAGATATCTATGGCCAGAACTCTTCATCTCGAACTAGGCCTTTCAGACTTATGTAATATTAAATCTGAATTCATAACCACAAAATACCCACCTATCTGTTGACTATTTCAGATAGTTTACTGCATCTGCGAGCGCCTCCTGAAGTTGTCCGGTTGTCAGAAGAGCGTGGGCCTGGACTTCCGGGTCCGGAACCGGCCGTTCTACAAGGCCTTCCTCGTGTACCGACTGAAACAAACCAAGAAAGCGGATCCCACCACACCGGACGAACCTCCAGAGGGTAAGGCTTAATTTTTTGATGTTAACTGCATTAATGACGGCGATTTCTTGAAGATTCAAAAGGTTTCTTAAGCAGCATGCAAATATATCAAAATTTGTTCCTTTAATCGTAGAATTCAAACACTATCTAAGCCGACGGCTCGTTCACCGGAGATCGCGCGAAGAGCAGCGCTGAAATACATCTCTTTACTGCTTTCTCTGCCCCTTGTCTTTGTCATTCAAAGTCCAAACTAATGCCTTTATTAATGCGATAGTTTGTATATTTGTATCTTTACAAAGATTTCACGCCTAAGGGTCATAATGAATTATTCCAAAAGTAGGTTAGTACACTGTGTCAGGATTACTGAAAAAAGCCCAGTGTACCTTTTATCCCGAAAAAATACTACCGAGTGCTGATACTAATGTATTTTAAAGGCGAAAAGCATTGTCTCATAATACCGCTCTCTGTCACCGGTATCGTACACTGTCCTGAGGTCTGTACTGCTGATTGTAGCTGTAGGATCTTTTGAAACATACACTGTAGATGTGTCGACCCACCATAGGATTCTAGAGACTTTTGTCCATTAAAATCATGGACCTAGGCCATTTATGATTATGATGAGCGAACTTATTCTCTAAAGGTCTCATCACATATTTTCAGATGCAGAACGCGTGCCCACACTGCCGATGGTAGAATGGCGGGACCCTGTGGAGGAAGACATCGACCGGAACTTGGAAACCGTCAGTAGGATCACTGGAAACTCCTGTAACGGCAACGGAAGCGTGCCCGCAATACAGGTGTATGAGGTAAACCAAGGATTCCTTTACTTAATAATATTATAAATGCGAAAGGAAGTCGTGTCTGTCTGTTACCACTTTACGCTTCAACTATTAAACCAATTGCGGTGAAATTTGGTACAAGGGTAAAAGCCACTTCATACAGAGTGATATAGGTGCATCAAAGCCGTCCACAAATAAAATTAAAGGTGAACTGGTCAATACTAATAATATACAGAAAAGAAGACTTAGTAGTGCCCATAACGAAAAGAAGAATTAGGTACTTTCCATGCTGGTTTGGGAGAAAAGAAAAAACGTAGAATGTACCAGCTGCTTTTCTTCCCGCGTAGATCGTAAAACCCGATTGAGAGAACGAACGAAAATCTGAGGAATCATATTCGTAGGAGATGTGGCTAACAACTCATCACTATTTTGATTCAGTTATTCACCTAATGCCCCTGTCTACCCCGCAAGAGGTGTAACGTGATAGTATGTATGTATGGGTAAATTTTATCAAGGTACACTTTAAACCAGCAATCTGCTTTATGTCGTCGGTCCACCTAGTGTCCCACGTTTCCCACTTCTGGGAAATCATTCGGTGACAGCCTTACTCCACCTACGTCCGTTCCTCCTAGCCAGGTGTCCTGCCCAGTTCCATTTAAGAATTGCTACCCTAGAGAGCACATCGTGAACTTTCGTTCGCCGTCGGATCTCAGAGTTGTGAACTCGGTCTTGCAATTTGGTGCCAAGCATAGCTCTTTGCGAAATCGCAATCTTGTACATGGCTCAAAAACTGGATTGCAAAGACTAGGGATAGAGAAGAATGGCGCGCACAAAAGGAGGCTTATACCCAGCCGTGGAAAGCCGATGATGATGATGGCTTTTAAATTCTTCTTTTCAGGCATTCGTAGTGGACCACCACAGTCTTCCAGATGAGCGGCAGAAGTACATGAAGCAGCTACGAACCGACATCAACCAACGGAGGGAGGCCATTGCTAGGATAGACGACGAAGTAAGAAGATAGTATATTTATAATTAATAGTGGATCTGTAAGCTGTAGACCTCGCGAGTCTTACTTATGCCAGGTATTTTATTTTGAAAAATCTCAAAGCTAAATCTTTAAAAAAAGAATAACGAGTTGCACTCCGGGAGTGCCGGCAGAAGTGAAAACTCCGCGTGGTAGAAGGAGAGAGGGATATTACTTCCTCTCCTACGCCCCGTCGGTGGTCTCAGGTCACGTGTCCGTCTTAAAAAATTTCGATCAGGTCACGTGTCCTGACGCGAGTTTAACATTTTTTACCCATCCCAAAAAGTGCACAACGCCGCTAAAGAAGTTTTAACTTCAAATATCTATGTAGGTAATTTAATTTCGTAACCTGCTCAAAAAATTCACGATGATTGGTTGAGAAAATGCTATCTGTACAGGAGAACAACTTTCGTGCTAATATCCGAGAAACTCCCGCCAGGACATGAGTTACCATGGCAGACCTGGAAGTCTTTAAACAGACTTATAAGACTCAGGTCGGCCGTAAAATCTTTCCATTCACAACTAACTCCGACCAATTGTGCGAATGTGGACTTCCCCAAACAATGTCCCACCTGTTGTCGTGTTCCTTGTGCACCTGTTCCTGTACATTGGATGACCTGATGACAGCCAACACTAACGCCATTCAAGTGCCTGAATACTAGAAACAAAAAATATAAAAAAGGTTTGCCACCGACACGAAAAGAAGAAGGGGAAAAACAAGGACCGACATATGAAAGATTTTTTCCCAAACTTAACATAGACATGGATTCCAGGAAAGGGGTGCAAGGGGGGTGAACTCTCACCTCCCTATCTACCTGTAGGTAGTACAAGTGCCTTACATTTTCGTGGTTTTGTCAAGCTCACGCGGCTTCATACTGGGATCCAGACTTAAGAGTAATATTGTATAAACATAGATATCATCATCAGGTCTTTTTAGTCTCCACTGCAGGAGCATGTATCTGTACTACCAGAGCCATACTTATCCAGAGCAGACAGAGGTTTTGGCCTAAACTCTCCTCGCTGGCCAGACGGGTTGGAGAGATCTCATTTATGTTTATGAGCTTTGTTTAGCTTGTAAAGTCGTCTTACGACCTCCATGGGAAGACTAGCAGTGGTTCTATTCTACTCTGCCGAACACGGCTATAATAATATTGTATAAACATATTTATATCTTTATACTATATAATGGATAGGCATGTAACATCCTCGTCTTCATCGTCACTTACCAGCAGGTGAGATGGGAGACAAATGCCTAATCCAACATGTAGTTAAGATAAAATCCAATAATCTCTTTATGTTCCGTCAGGATGATCCAACTGTGCTGACATGGCTACTCTGCGAGTGGCTAGAAGGTCTGAAGATGCCCGTGCTGGACAGAGAAGACCTCTCCGTGATCGTGGGCCGCGGGCAGAACGGGGAGTCCTGTCTACTCACGCTCACAATGGTAACATAATACCTACATACCAGTGGCGTAGCTAAGATTTGTATTTGGAGGCGGCAGGCCTGTCTCACCCCCGTGTCGGTATCGAAAATATACCTACCTACGCGCGGCGATTCCTTCGAAGGGGAAAACCGATCATATCCGGTAGGAAAGACGCGCGTTTGGTCATATGTGTTCACGTGGTATTCACCGTCTTCAACGAATTATGAATTGTTTGTTCAGAACTTAAAAGTATAAAATTGGCTTGCTGTAGGTATCTAAACTAAAAGGTGCTGCGTTCCGAAGCGAGCTAAATTACACCGTATCGGTAACTAGGTATTAAGTTGATATTTCTTTGAATACCTTTGCAAAGTGCGGCTTATGTACGTAAGTACTAGTAGATACTTATTCTGTGGAGGGGTTGCAGTGCCAGCCCTAGTTGGCTTTCAATCGTTTACATTAAAAATCCTTGGGATGCCTGCGTCCAGCAATGGACTTCTTGCAGCAGAAATAATGATGATGACCTACTTTGGTAAACTACGTAGATACATATATTTTTTAATACCTAAGTGTGAGAAATAGAAGAAAAGGAAGAACAGTTCTTGCCCAAATCCGTCATATCGAAGTCTAAACATGAACATTTTCGTTTATTCATTGCAATTTCATTCATCATCATCATCATCTGGTCTTTTTGGTCTTTTTAGGCTCCACTGCAGGAGCATGACCCTCTCTGTACTACCGGAGCCATACTTGACCAGAGCATACAGAGGATTTGACCTACACTCTCCTCCTCAGTTTCATTCTCAGCTAGCTCATAAGAAACGATATATAATTCGTTAAAGTCGGTAAACACATATGACCAAACGCACGTCGTTCCTACTGGGTTTGCCCGGTTTTACCGCCGTGGTCGCCGCACGTAGGTAAGTTTCGTCGTCGTTTAGGTCGATACCGATACGGGGAGTGAGACCTGGTTAGACCTAAATATATTTTTGTCGACAGGAAGACGCAATGCTCCTCGAATATCTGCTCCGCTTCGTGACTCGCTTACGCCCTCTAGCGGCAACAAAGAAAATTGATATCCTGAAACGACTCCTCGCTTCTCTCACCCATCAGACCGTCATGATCTGCGGACGATGTCTTCCAACCCGTAAAGACTTCTCCAGACTCCGCGATGGGACGTGCAGTCAAGTCATCAACTTTTTCTTGAGAACGATAGTTGAACTGCAAAGAGATATGTTGAAGGCGGGAAAAGATGATGCTGACGTGGTCGTACCAGTACGGAGATTTAAAATAAAGGCGTGGAAATGATTGCTGCTTTTCTTTTTTCGTATTTCAAAGCATTAAAACAGTAAAAGATTGATAAAAGAACCTTTATAAATACATGTTTGGCAAAAAATAAATCCGCAAAGTACAAGTAGCTACTAAACAATAATTTGTCAAAATGAAAATGTATAGGTACTATTATTTTTAATAGATACGTTTTCAAAAAATATTTTTATGGCAATCTTATGAGCGATTCCTGTAAAGTGCTTCCCAAGGCAAATCGTACGAGCCCAAACACGATGGGTTAAGTGCTTCAAAATTTAGTGAAGGATTTGACCCAAACCAAACCCAACATCAAATCCTTGGGGGAGGCCTATGTCCAGCAGTGGACTACTTGCGGCTGATATGATGATGATGAAACCCAATATACATGCTATTATTGGTTTGTTTAAGTAGCCAACACTGGTGTCAGACTTTTCAAGAAGCCCACAGGCATGACATAGCTTAACGACCGCCATCAATGATGACAGCCGGGACCAACGGCTTAGCGTGCCTTTAAAAGCACGAAGAAGCTAGAGATATTTTATTAAATTATATCAAAATATACATTGCAAGTGAAACATCCAATGGTTGTACGCAGCTGCTGTGGTTTATACCCAGGTACATTTTAATTCTGCTATTCGATAACAGATGGCGCCAAAATAAAGTATCTGTGAAAAATACTAGCTCTACTATTCCAAGATAAAGTGACAAGACATATGAAACAACCTACACATTTTTTGACGTTTTGTTGCGCCCGTGTCACTGCTGCGGCTTACACGTTGTCGTTTTACAATATTTACTGGATTACTAACCAGAATCTTATCAGAATTGTAATAATCGTTTGTAGCATTTTTCTACATCAATCAACCATGTCGTCTGCTGAAGAAACCTCTCAATTGAAGGCAGGACATCCTCCAGCAGGTGAGTTCAATTTACCTGGTTCTTTGTTTACATGAATTAATGAGACTTCAACATTTAATCCTAGCGGTCTTATAAATGTTGTTTTTTTAACTAGCAAACATATTGAAACCATATGGTAGTCAGATAATACATGACTAATTTCAAATTAAATATGCAATTTCAAAACGATATGTTGGGCCTTTAATTAATGTACAAGATTATTGTTCCTTATAACAAACATTCTACGATTGCTAGTTTTGACCTTGGCTCATGCCGTCACACTTATATACGTGTTAAATCTCATATTAACCCACCTTACAAGTAATTTATAAAACAAAGGAACAAGGTTACACTGATAATATTGCTAAAGATAAAATAAAGAGATAATACTTTAGTCATTCTTACCTATAAGTGCATGTAACATATATTTACGATATCTAATTGATTAGCTAAGCAATAATATCTAATCATTCTTGACTGATTAAAGTTTTGTTTATAAACACTCCTTTGTTTGTGTCTTGAAAATTGTTTTTATCTACCTTTTTTTTAGGGATTAGGAAGGAAGAATTCTTTATGGATTGTATTTATACATATAAATTATGAAGCACTATTATAATTATAAGCTAATTACTAACACACCTAAGTATTCCATACCATAAAATTACATACTAAAATAAAACTGAACTTAAAAATCTAAAAACTCTTGCCCATATGGCATGTCAGCAAGAATGCTGGCTGCATTTCCATGCTGGATAGTGACACTTATTCTTTGTGCGAAAAAGCAGCCAGCCCTCTTGTTTTATTTTGTTTATGTATTTGATAAATTTAGCATGCTTTATGGCAGAACATATGGAACCCCGCTCTTGTACATTATCTATTTGTACTGTACTACCTATGTTCACAAAATATATGAATTTGGAAGAACTTATTTAATCCATATTTTTGTACTAATATTATAAATGTGAAAGTAACTCTGTCTTCTTTTCATGCTTCAATCATTGAACCAATTTAGATGAAATTTCATATGGATGTAATTTGAGGCCTGGGAAGTACATAGGGTACCTTTTATTCCAGGAAATTCTACTGTTTCCGAGAGAACGACACTTACACAGGCAGATAATAAGGCAAAAGCTAGTGATTTATAATTTAAAACATTTTTAATATATATTTTTTTAATATTTTTCTTTTTGTGAATCAACAGTGAAGGCTGGAGGCATGAGAATTACACAGCACAAGACTCCACACACAAAGGAAACAGGCAAAGAGCCAGCGAATGAGGACTTAACTGGTCTATCAGGGCCTTCACCGGTCCCTTCCAACCCAGTGTCTATCTCCGGAGCACCTAACCGGGGTAACGCAGACTTTACGCCAGAAGCTGCTCAAGTGGCACATAGTCCTAAGCCCCCAGTGCATATTAACGTTAGGCCAAACATCAACATCCAGCAGCCACGGAAGTAGACAATTGTCTTTTGATGAAGGTTTTCCTGTGATATCTGGTGGCAGCGTTGAAACATCTGGTCTGAACAAGTTATTATTCGATAACAACCCCTCGTTAGAACCAATGTTTCTATTCTGCCATCCGTTGGTGAATGTTTTAGGAAACCTTCATTCATGTCATATCACCAATCAGCTTACATCAGCTGTTTTATAGTGTCTTCAGATTTTAAACAACAAATTATACAGCTTTTATTTTCTTTTCCGGTTTTTATTACATTGTAAATGAAGACATTTAAGTTTATTGACCACTATATAGTTCAAAGTAGATGAACATAACCAGTTGTACAAATAAACCTATACATGTAAACATACCTAACATTTTTCTTTATTCTGTATATGTTTTTATTCACTGCCAGTAGTGTTAATAGAAACATATTTTCTTTTCTCTTCTTGGCACAATTTACTAGTATTTTGTTAAGTGTTCAACTGAATATTAGAATAGAATATTGTCAGACGCTGAATATCAAATGCCGTCCTGTGATTGACAAATAAATTGGTAAAACACCTGATATAAACTGAATGACTGCATTAATTCAATCAATAAGATTGAGTAAGAGATATTGTACATTGTGAGTCGAGAATTTATTTATTGTTAGTACCTAATACTGGCAAAAACTCATATCTCTTTACATTAACTTTAAAAAGTTTTTTATTTTTTCCATAATTATCTGGAATTGTTTTGACTGTTGTTTAACGCTCAATTCTTTATTTTACATTTTACTTAAATAAGTACTAATATAAAAAAAAATACTAAAATTACTATAAGTCCCTACATATATATATAATTGTATATTGTAGATATAATTAGGTAAATCAGTGAAATTACAGCATAAAAAATGTTTTGTGTTTAGAACTCAAAAAAGTTTGATAATATAAAATTATTCTAAAAAAAATTAAACATTTTCTAAAAGCACTGCAAAAAATGTATGTATTTGCAAAAAAAAAATGTACTTAGTTCGAGTAGCAATAACATTTGTGTGTTTATTATGGTTAGATTGTTAAAAATTATTTACACAAATTATATATATCCTGTATTTATTTGGTGCTAAAGCCAAAATATTTGCATTTTGTTCACATTCCTGAGTTTGAAAATACGTTATATTATTTTTCACATGGTCTGTTACATGGCGATGGGACCATAAGTTTTATAGTTATTATTTTTCTTCTAGTTATTTTTTAAATAAATGATTTAAAAATAAATAGAGAATTTTATTTCACCTTTAAGCCGATTATTTAAGACATTACATACATATTATCAAGTCTTTTTCTCTTGCAGGGTAGACAGATCCGAGGTCTATTAGACCTTAAGGCCACATTTAGCAGAGTGGTGTGCATTCGGTGGAAAAATAATCATAATAGTGATGGGTTGCTAGCCGCATCGCCTAATGACATGGTTCCTCAGCTTTTTCGCCCATTTCCTCGATAGGATTTTGCGGTCTGCGCGGGAAGAGAAGCAGCTGGCACATTCTAGGTTTTTTCTTTTATTACAGACCAGTATAAAAGTAGTTAAAAGAAGAATTAAGCCATTAATTTTAGGTAATATTTAATGATAAATACATGTCACAAAATTATATAGTTAGGTATACATGATTTAAACAATAAACACTTTTATAACAATTATAATGTAAGTAAACTGGTGTAAATAAGTAATATAAAATGATTACAGTACATACCTACTACATGTTACTACAATCTCAACATAATTATCGATACGAGTACGATATTTTACTGAAGTAAATTGTATCAAAACAATAATCGTACGAACAAACGGAATGTGAAAAATATCGTACATTTACAGGAATCGAACCACCTTCCACTGGACCAGATGTTGAGTTTTATACTACACCTAATTTCTTTTTAATACTAGGTACGCCTGCTTTCTTGTTCATTTTTTCTGAAGAAAGTACATGATGTCTCTGTGCAGCTTTCTCGTAATAAAAAACAATACAAAAATAAAAATGTCTCTGAGTTAAACCGCGGACGAACATGGCGAAACTATACGGGTTCCATTTATACTACAAAACCTTAAAAAAAAATAACTACTGGACGAATGTTTAGTTTCATTCTTCAATAAAATCCACATCGGTGTAGTTTAAAAAACTATGTATCAGTCGGGAGAAAGTTCGATGTCAACTCACTTTCACTCCTTGATGAACAATGTATTATTATTAATGATGATTTTTTGTTTCTCGTGTGTGCCACTTACACACACGAAAAACAAAAAATGCAATGCAAATGTAGGATGTGATAATAAAGTGATGTGCCAAAATGGTCTCCACTCAGCATGTCGTTCGTGACTAGGACCATGATGCTGGTCTTCCGTGGATGCCATGTACATAGATATAACGTTGCTGAAAAGTATAGACAATAAAAATAAAAAATGTATATAAGAAAGCTAAAACAAAATTAATCGTGCATAGTTTTGCAGAACTACAAGAAATTAAACGCGAAAGTTTGTGAGTGTGTATGGATGTTTGTTACTTTTTCACGCAGTGCCGGCGTCAGCATTACTGTTACTGGCGTCCTGGGCGAGATTTCAACGAGCGCCCTGTCTTGGTGGGGACGGGGAATGCAAATTGAATCACACTGCCCTGCCTGCCCTTGCTCGACGGCGCCCCTTCCGGACCTAGCGCCCTGGGCGTTCGCCCAACCGCGCCCTAACGCCGTTACTGCTTTCACGCTAACACGGCTGAACGGATCTGGACGAAATTTTGCATACGGATAGCTGTCTGCAAAATTTCCTCCAGATGTGTTTTCGTGTCATAGCTGAATACCTGGATTAAAAACATAAGCTTCATCCCGGAAAAAGTATTGTTGCTGCGGGATGTACATTAACGTGAGCGGAGCCGCGGGCGCCAGCTAGTCAATCATAAACAACCAATACAATTTTACCATGTCACATAGCTTTTTCAGTAATTAAGTTTTTTCCTGCGCCCTAACTAGAAGACGGCCCTGCTCCTTTTGATTAAGATTCTTCCTCTATTGCTTCTCCAAGATTTTTTTCATTTGAATGGCGCTTGTTCTTTGTAAACATCGTGTTGTAAATCTGAAATAATATTGTTGCTTGAATCGGTAACATTTTCCAAATTTTGCTCGGAGCAAAAATTGGGAATATTTTTTGTGTAAATAGATACCTAATTCGCACAGAACAACAAACAGATTAGAAGTGTTATCACGCATCTTCGATCTATTGTTGATCGAAGTCACGCATGATTTCTATGAAAACCAGCGTCGCCTCATTTCAAGCATACTACTAACGCAACACAATACTTTGTTCTAATACGTTTTTTGAATTACCGGTGAGTAGTTTCACTAAGACTTCTCACTTTACACGTGAGAATAACGCACGTTGACATTTTTCGATTTTTTTTCAAATAATCTCACTTTTATTTCTTTGACGGTCGCGGGACAAACTTAGGTGATTCAAGTGAGCTGATCGAGCGCATTGTCGACGCGCGTGCCACGTTACCTTGCTATGTCTTCGTTGTTCTGTGTTCAATTGTATTTATTACATTACATACAGTGCTCGGCATATTATTAAAATTGAAAATATGTGATGTAAAAGAACTCGGCCACAGGATTTGAAGCTCCCTTAGATTTACGCCCTGTGTACTAACTACCAACTACAAAATAGTATTGAAGAAATGCGCATGCTTGGAATGCGTATCTATATCCTACGGGGTAATATGTGATGAATAAAATATTTTTAATTTTTCATAAATATTAATATTGTATCATCATCAGGTGGCGTTTTAACTACTGCGACACGGAGCTCGCTAACTTTCGACGCGGGCATTTGAAGTCACAGTGGTGTAGTTGGTAGCACTCTTAGGGCGTGACCCAAGGGACGCGTTCAAATCCTACTTGTATCAAACGCACTATGATAAAACTTACTTACCTCTAGTTCAGAGCGCAAAGGTTGCATGTTTGGATTATAAATTTCACCTGCAAAAGATTATTATATATAACCTTTAAGAAATAGGTATTTGCATACTGTGTACATTAAAAGCGCGACCTGAACCGGTGGTCTTGGTGACTCGATACACATTAATATCTAAGTACATAAATAATTTGTTTTTTTTACTAATTGTTGGATTAGGCATCTGTCTCCCATCTCACCTGATGGTAAGTGACGATGAAGACGAGGATGTTACATGCCTATCCAAGAGGATAGGCATGTAACATCATCAACCATCATTATCCTCCATGCTTTGCTTAGGAGGCCCGAGCTGAGGGGTATTATACCATTCTGAATCGGACCCGATGAGAGGGGCGCCGCGAATTTTTTTTTATAATATAGTATAGGTATATTATATGCCATCTGGTAGTCGTTAAAGGAACCACGTCAGAGGCCGAGTGGCGGTCCCGAAGAACTCTGACACCAGGGTGAGAATGGTCGATTGACCGTGTCACCTACTCGAAACGATGATGATAATGTAGCCAGCCCCCAACTAGTATTAGCCCACGGCTCCATAGACTTTAGGCTTGGCTCTGCAGACAGGGCCATGTCTAAATCCGGGCCCGTATATACTTGTCGACGTCCTACAGCAGCGATAAAACACTCACTGTGAAAGATTACTTACTCTTTTTCGATGTACCCGCATATTTGTCATTCTGCAAGGAAATGGTGAATTAGTTTTAGAAGCATTGATGCAATCCTTAAGCGCATATTAAACTATCCTGAATTTAGTCTCTGGTGAGAGGGACGCCGCAGTGTGTGAGAAACGATTTCCATTCGTCATTTCGAGTAGGTGACACGGTCAATCGACCATGCACACCCTGGTGTCAGAGTTCTTCGGAACCGCCTCTCGGCCTCTGACGTTCCTTTAACGACTACTAGATGGTAGTCGGGACCAACGGCTTTACGTGCCTTTCGAAGCACGGAATCATCTCCATTATCAGACAATCAGGTGAATCAAGCCTGCAATGTCCTAACCAAACTGGAAACCATTAAATAAAGTATGCTTCCCGTGGGAATCGAACCCACGACCCGGGTCTACAGGCAAACGCCTTAACCACTGGACCACGGAGGCAGTTTTCCATTCGTGTCTCACGTATTGCAGCGTCCCTCTCCTCAATCACGGAATTCAGGATAGTTTCATAGCCGCTATAACAAGGTCGCGTATGGTAAGTACGATTGAAAGGAACTTCATGCCATAGTTGATCACATTACAGAACTAGCTCTCGGGTGTTTTCCGAGACTAAACTTTCGGTTCATAAAAAAATTGATTGTATCGGATCAGCAAAGCGCACCTGGTAGTCACGAATCACGATATCAACGTCAATAGGCTTGTTTCCTAAAAAAGTAATTAGTCCGTATTATAGATTATTGCCAGCGTGAAGAGTGTAGGCCAAGTCCTCTGGCTGCTCTGGCCAAGTATGGCCCTAGTAGTACAGAGAGGGTCGTGCTCCTGTAGTGGAGACTAAAAAGGACCTGATGATGATGATGATGATGATGATAGATTATTGAAAATATTAGATACGCATTTTTTTTCAATCAAACAAAAATGTATAAAGGTATAGCCCGTTAAATTTCCGCGTGACGTCACTATCCGGTACAATTTTTACCGGCCAGTTGCTTCATGTCCCCACTCCTGAACTTTGAAGCACTTTATCTTTATCATCTTTTATTTGATTGAAAAAAAGAAAAAATACGTATCTAATATATTGCGATAATCTTTAAGACGGACTAATTATTTTAAATGGTATTTTTTTAGGAAACAAGCCTATTTCGAAACCTATAGTATTGCAGTATCAACCAACTTGAAGTTTTATGATTCAGCCTTATTTACACTTAAACATGTTCAGCAATCTTGCATGTGGCTCATAATTAAATTGGTGATCACAATTTACTCTCTATTAGCGCCGGATTTCACTTTAGGCTCACAAGGCAAGTAAGAGCCTAGGGGCTCAACCAAGAAAGTCGGGCTCTAGACGATTTAAAAGTTAAGTCAGGGAATCGAACCCACGACCCGGGTCTACAGGCAAACGCCTTAACCACTGGACCACGGAGGCAGTTTTCCATTCGTGTCTCACGTATTGCAGCGTCCCTCTCCTCAATCACGGAATTCAGGATAGTTTCATAGCCGCTATAACAAGGTCGCGTATGGTAAGTACGATTGAAAGGAACTTCATGCCATAGTTGATCACATTACAGAACTAGCTCTCGGGTGTTTTCCGAGACTAAACTTTCGGTTCATAAAAAAATTGATTGTATCGGATCAGCAAAGCGCACCTGGTAGTCACGAATCACGATATCAACGTCAATAGGCTTGTTTCCTAAAAAAGTAATTAGTCCGTATTATAGATTATTGCCAGCGTGAAGAGTGTAGGCCAAGTCCTCTGGCTGCTCTGGCCAAGTATGGCCCTAGTAGTACAGAGAGGGTCGTGCTCCTGTAGTGGAGACTAAAAAAGACCTGATGATGATGATGATGATAGATTATTGAAAATATTAGATACGTATTTTTTTTCAATCAAACAAAAATGTATAAAGGTATAGCCCGTTAAATTTCCGCGTGACGTCACTATCCGGTACAATTTTTACCGGCCAGTTGCTTCATGTCCCCACTCCTGAACTTTGAAGCACTTTATCTTTATCATCTTTTATTTGATTGAAAAAAAGAAAAAATACGTATCTAATATATTGCGATAATCTTTAAGACGGACTAATTATTTTAAATGGTATTTTTTTAGGAAACAAGCCTATTTCGAAACCTATAGTATTGCAGTATCAACCAACTTGAAGTTTTATGATTCAGCCTTATTTACACTTAAACATGTTCAGCAATCTTGCATGTGGCTCATAATTAAATTGGTGATCACAATTTACTCTCTATTAGCGCCGGATTTCACTTTAGGCTCACAAGGCAAGTAAGAGTCTAGGGGCTCAACCAAGAAAGTCGGGCTCTAGACGATTTAAAAGTTAAGTCAGGGACCCCATTCATCTGAGTGAGTGTAGTATCCCAATGACTTCCTTCCGTTCCTAAACCCAACAAATTCCTACCTTAGTTAATAGAGTCAGGTTCCTTGCGGAAGTCAAAGCTACATTTACTTTGAGACAATTTACTTTGCGTGCTTCCGCCACCAGTTAGTTCATGCAAACTATTGCTGGCCAGCGCCCTCCCACTACTGATAGTCCCTTCATGCCCGCCACCAATAGTTGATGCATGCAACCTGGTCGATACTGCTGCATCCGTTGAGGCTGCAGGAATATCGGCCGTCGTGCTCGCGACGCGTGTTTCGCCTCTACACGAGGCATCTTCAGGCAGTGAAACCTAGATGTTGGTCGTTCGAATGATGAGCAACGAATGACTAGCAATGAAGTTAGGAATTAATTCTCCAGCTTAAAAATATTTCCGATGGTCAGCAGCATCAGAAGCTCAAGCCAAGCGTAGTGACTATAGCAATTTCCATGGAACGAAAAAATCCATGGGAGAGGCATATATCCATCAGTGGATTTTATTACGGCTGAAATGATGTTGAAAATAAGTTTTTTTACTGTTATGAAGGTTGTCCAGGTCCGTGGGTTATTCATACGGGATCATTTAAATATGACGTAAGCAGCGAACGGGGGGTGGGGGGTCTGGGCTTGGCTTATTTTTGCTGACAAAGGGGGGGTGGAAGGGTCTGCACGGTGATGACGTCACCAACATTTTGCAAAATAAACAAGCATATTTTGTAAAAATTATACCAATGTTTACGTAAGCTTGGGGGAGAGGGAAAGAGCTTTTCTTACTTTTGCTGACAAGGGGAAGGAGGGGGTAGAAAATAACTAATATATTGCTTACGTAACACTTGAACGGTCCCCATGTGCAATGTGCCAGATGCACATTGCACTTCGAGCTTAAAGTACCCAGGGGCCCCGACAACGTTACATCCAGCCCCAACGCATAACCATGTTGGATGCCTTTAGACAGCTTATACGATCTGACATATTTGCTACTAACGCGAAATGGAAAAGAGAAAGAAGGTAGAAATAAAAAAAAGATATTGAGAAGACAACTTGCCATTTCCGTGGTGCTTGACTTGTAGTATCGCGAAGGGGCATACATATTCTGTTCACTGGACGCGTTTACTGTAAATATACCAATAATTCAAAATTAACTTACGGAATCCGAGTCACAAATTTTGACTGCCGCCAAATAATACTTCAAGGGGTGGCATCCCCAACTGCCTGTCCGGTGGTCACAGGCATCAGGTACGCGCGCTGGGCATTCCAAGCTGCTACTTGCTTTCCCCCATTCATCCGAGTAAGTAGTATCCCAATACCTCCATTCCCTACCGAAATCAAACTTATTTCTATCCTTTTCCTGCTTAAAAAAGCTTCCTGGGCAGCAGCGTACAAGAAGCCAGAGGAACTGCGCTCGCCAACCCGCCTGCCAAGCGTGGTGAGTACGTATATTAGTTTCAACTTGGATTCCTCCCAATTTACACTTACCGGTCTTCCCCCACACAGACTCGCGATAGTTAACTCGTCGCGGGCCGCGGCGTCGCTTGCGGCCGCGTCTCGTGGCCACCCGGCCGATTCCTGACTCGTTGGACAGTTTGTTCACCACTCGATGGTATAGGCAGCGAGACGACGCGTTTGACACCTACAGAACAATTTAAAAATGTAGTCACAGTAGAGATTCGATTATCTGAACATCGAATAACCCAACGATTGCTTAACTACACTTTTCGCCCGACTCGCGCGTTCTTACCTCCTCCCGCGCACTTGTTAGCTGTTTTTTACTTCTAAGTAAGACGCACTTTTTTTTATTAAAATATCTATTTTTAGGAGAGTGTAGGCCAAATCCTCTGTCTGCTCTGGCAAGTATGGCTCCGGTAGTACAGAGAGGGTCATGCTCCTGCAGTGGAGACTAAAAAGAACTGATGATGATAATCTATTTTTAATTAAAGATATAAAATAAATGAATTCTGCTTGCGGCAAATACTTAGCATTTTATGGCTTGAGAAGTTCTCCAACGAACGCCTGTGGGAGGCGTGACGGGAAATGCCAATTGACAAGCAGATCATGAGACGCAAATGGACATGGATAGGCCATACTCTTAGGACAGAGCTCACACACATCCCGAGGCAAGCCAGTCAAGTCAACGTGCATTTACAATAACCAAACAAAATTGATCTTTATGTACAGCATTTAAAATTCTTATTTGAATGGAATCAACAAAACAAAGGCGGCTAAAGCTGGCCATCGGCGGCCGCCATCACACCATTCAAATAGAACACGTATCTACTATATAAAAGGTTCAATTTTCTTTGTTACATTGCATCTGTCCCCACCCAACTCTGTCAGTAGAAAAAGTCCATCAAAAGAAAGAAAATCTTACCAGTTCACACTGAATATCATCTATTTCATCCTCCATGATGTCCAACTCATCGGAGTCTTTAGCGGGCACGATCAGCAGCTTGGTTTCGGGACAGCTGCTCGTTACGATCAGCTGCGACGACTTGGGGAAGATCAGGCGGTGAGCGGTTCTACAAGTAAAAATGTTCTGAATCTTCTCTATCTACATATAGTCCAACAAGACTTGTAACAAGTCTTACTTCTTATGACAAAAACTACATCCGTCTTATTATAAAACGAGGACTAACTTTAGTACCTGGTTTAAACCATTATCCGACTAAAATAAGTCGTCACTTATCACTTTGACGTTTGGTCAACTGTCATTGTGAATTTGTTTTTGACGGATATTGGTTTAAACTAGGTACTAAAGTTAGTCCTCGTTTTATAATAAGACGGCATAGGTCTGAATGAGTCACACGCATCAATAACAAGAATTTGTTGACTGTAACATGGTCAGACCTTTTCTTGGTAGAAAAATTTTGCCAGAACCTATGATGAAACCATACCCAATGGTTACGATATCCACGATGGTTACGACGGAGAAAAAAAAAATCAGGCTTCCCATACAAAGTGCCGACCAGCTTGACAAATTTCTATGTGTATGTAGTGTTTTTTACCTCTTTTTATTGCAATTCTGTATTCCATTACTCTTAATGGAACTAATAAAATAAAATACTAATTCCAGGATTTCAATATAGTTCAGAGGTTCAAAATCACGCGGTATAATTCAAACTATGTAATATGTATAATATTTGCCCGTGACTTCGCTTTCGTTTATGAAGACAACTCGGGACCACTTCTTGAGAAGTGGTCCCGAGTGGTTCTCTCTTGACACATTGTGCCTTTCCCATATCTTTGAATAGTATACTGATTTTAAGACGATAACAGGTGAATAAAATTTCCCACCTTTCTAAAAAATTCCTAATAACCCTTTCAAGAAATGAATTTCCAGCAAAACCCGGTCAAATGCGAGTCGCAATTGCGCGGGTTCCGTACCATAAAATCATGGGCTTTTATTTGGGAGTCCCTTTAATTTAATTATCTCTTTTTAAAATGATATATAACTAAATATTCTGTGAATGTTTCAATCAATATCGAACAAAAACGAGCAAGCCCTGCCTAACGGTAACAAATATTTAACAGTATATTGAGTACCTATACTGCTATCGGAAAGGGAAAAAGAGTTTTTTTTTACATAATGTCGAAATCTCGTAGATAGATAGATAATGCCGTTTATTTGCTGTCACACATATGCAACAGTTTGATAAACAACTATGTTATTAAAAATACAGAGTAAAATAAAAACAATATTTTACAATTGTATATTATATACTACTAGCGTTTGAAATGACCACTGGGCAGAAGGATACGCCGAAGGAAACTCAAGATTCAATCCATAGTCTGATGTACCTGGGTATGTAACACGGTGGCTGGAAAATCTCCCTCGAAGCCATATCCTGACAGACGCCGTCCAGGAGTAGGATGTCTTCCATCAGCTCATTTACCACGAATACCTGCCATAAAAAGTAAAACATTCGATACTCGTTTGTGGTTTAAAATGGAACCACTCTTTTAACAAACGAAACACCCTGCCTGCGCTAACATAAACGAGTGATCATAGATGCACCATTATCTATGCATATAATTTAACCGACCGAAACTCATGTCGTTTTGTGATCAGGTATGATTTAACAAACACAAAATCAACTAGAAGATAGACGACGAAGATAGACGGATAACGTATCTCCTTTAAAATTTGCCACAAATACTTGTATCAAAAAGATTATTGGACACATCAAGATTACAAGAAATATATTTAAAACGCTCGAATTCAAAAATAATAAAAATGCTAACGAAAAAAGCGATCAATTCTCTGAGCCCCCTGCGTAGGCTCATGATATAAAAATATTTAGGCGTGCATATACAAGCTGTTACGGAAAGGGTATATTAACATCAAAAGTACGGAATCGGACAACGGTAACGAACTGTATAGGGCCATCTGTAGCCGTGCAAGTCCTTTTATTGATTTTTAATCTTTTTTGAAATACTAGTCAAAATTTAACTCACTCATGTTAGCACAACACTATCATCCTAAACAGCTGTGAGGTCAATTACATGACCACGCAATTTATAATTTAGGCCCCACCTCTTTGGCCTAACCCACAAATGTGCGCCTAGTATTGAATTAAATTTTAATTTACGCAAATGGGTTCCAGATAATTTATTTTCATATGAAAATAAAATATCTGGAACCCATCTGCGTAATTGATGATGATCATACATTGATCATTATTATCACATCAGTGCTGTACAGACCCTATCTAACCCGTAAGAGGGGAATGTAAAGGATTTGACATTAAAAATGTAAATCAGATTGTCTTTGTTTGAGTTCAAACTGTTTGAGTTGAATTTTAAAATGGTTTAAATAAAACCGCATAAACTTCATGATGATCAAATGATTAAAACAACCGCAATGATAAGTACTTCCTTTTACGTAAAAAGCCGCATTTAAATCGGTCCACCGGTTCGAAAACTACAAAGTCAGACAAATCGACAGACCGAAGATATTGGCTTAATTCTTTTAATACCAATACCTTTTACTGTGCCAATACCCATCTTTTTACATTGGGGGTTCAAATCAAAAAATTTAGTTACTGTAATAATTTTGTTAAACCGGAATACATATTTTTCTAAATGGACCCTAAAATAGGCGTGGCTTCCGGCTATGAAATGTAACTAAGGTCCTGGTACCAAAATAATATCAGTTTAAAAAATAGGTTCCGTATTTTTTCCCCTAATATCTGAGCCTATATTAAATCTATTCCAATTCTAAATTATTCGTACTTTGTAATTAAATGAAATTAGTTTTAGTATAATACTTCAAAGCAAATATCAAAGAGATTATGTTAAATTCTAAATGTGTCTAATGAATTTTTTATTTAAATAATTGCATTAAAACAGTTTCAAGTAGTTGCTTCCTATGGCTCATAACATCTCATAAATTATAAAATGTTGTGATAAATAATATTAATTTTTACACTTACTAAGAGTAAACAAGTTTATTTGCCAAGCAAATGATCCTCCGAATTGAACGCATGCGTAGCGTACGCACTAACTTTTGAAACGCCGAACCTTTTCCCGTAAAACTTAGCATAAATTACCACCGCAACGAAACTGCATCAAAATCGGTCTATCTGTTTGAGAGCTGCGATGGCCTAAACAAACAGACATTGGCGTCAAACTAAAATTTTCCCCTTCTTTTTGAGTTGGAGGTCAAAATCTGCCATAGCCAACCTGATAGAAATACAAGGAATTCACGAGAATGCAAGAGGTTTATTGTTAGTAAAATAATTACATAAAATAAAAATGAACCCTAATTATTAACGCAGACAGACAGGAGTTTTCTATCCCTGTCACATTTTTAAACAAAATAGGTCAAGCTCGAGTCTGTAACTGAACGGGTTCCAGATATTTAATTTTCATGCATGATAAAATCTTCACATTTATCTTTCTTCATATCAAGGCTGGTTAGGCAGCATAAGAAAGTAAAATTTTAGCAGCTAGTCTGGGAGAACAGAAAAAACAGAATGTACAAGCTACTTCTTTTTCCGCGCAGACCGTAAAGCCGATGAAGGGACTGGGCAATAATTAAAGGGATTAATCATATCATCATTTATCAGCCGCATGCTGCTGGACATAGGCCTCCTACAAGGATTTCCAATGCGACTTGTTAGAGGCGGCCTGCATCCAGCGCCTTCCTGCGACCTTCATCAGGTCGTTCGACCACCTAGTCAGTGGGTGTCCAACGCTGCGCTTGCCAGTACGTGGTGTCCATTCCAGAACCTTTCTGCCCCATCGGCAATCGGTTCTGCGGCTGCGCGCTATGTGCCCCGCCCACTGCCACTTCAAAGAGCTAGCTTGAGCATTCTTATGAGGATATTCATAATAAGGGACCACGTTTCGGTAAAGGGATAATGATTATAGTCAATGCGGCTAGCAAACCATCACTATTTAAATTCCGTTTTTTGCGCCCTTTTTTACCTGTACGCCTAACAACTCGATAAACGTTGGCTTTTTGCTGTAGGGGAGTCTTCACCATCACAGAAAATAATGATAGTTGTTTGTATCAAGTCAACGAGATACTAGGAATTCAAGAGTATGGAAGAGGTTTATTTGTCCCAGTACGTAATAAATTAAAATGAACCCTAATTGTTAAAGCAGGAAGGCACCACTATTCAATTCGCCATCCTTATTCAAAATAGGTAGGAGAAAGAAATTTCTTTCGGCTTCAGTCGTTCGCTTTACGTTGTCGTGATAAGATCTTGTCAAGTGTTTTCGACTTTTCGTATTAATACCTTCTTGTAGTGATATTTAGTATCGTGATGTCTTTGAGTAATCAAGAATATTACGAGATGATTCTCTGCGTCGGAGCAGCAGACGGCAGTCTGTCGGGCGCCCGCGAGTTGTACCGACAACGGTTCGTCGAGGGTCGACCACCTGGTGAAGCCAGGCGTCTGCCATCATTGCCTTGCTTTAGCCGGATGGTACATCGCTTGTACTCAACAGGATCTTTCCACGCGCCAGTACCTATGGGACGCGCTAGTACTCAAGACCCGGAATTCGAGGCAATATTGGCGCACTTTGAAAATAAAGTCGTGCTGCCTTGGAACTAGGGGCTGCAAATCATTTACAAGTCTGGAGAGTGCTGCATGCGGACCGTCAACACCCGTATCATTTTCGCCGCACACAAGAACTATTACCAACAGACTATCAACCAAGAGTAACATTCTGCGAATGGTACAGACACCAGGTGGATGTTTCGCCGGAGTTTGCCTTGAAAGTGTTGTGGACGGACGAAGCGTCGTTTACAAGAGGTGGAATCAGCAACCTCCACAACGAACATTATTGGTCGCATACCAATCCGCATGTTTCTACGGAATCCAGTTTACAACACAAGTGGCGGATAAATGTGTGGGGAGGAATAATCGGGGACACTGTAGTTGGCCCATATTTTTTACCACACGCTCTAAATGGAGAAAATTATTTGGAGTTTTTAATAAATGATTTAAATGAGGAGCTTTCGGTGTTGCCGGTTGCCAGCTACGTCAACTTGGTGATGGACAACAACATGGTGTTCCAACACGATGGTGCTCCAGCACACTTTGCGCGAGATGTGAGAAACCACCTGAATGATCGTTTCCCCCTGTGGATTGGGCGAGGTGGTCGTGTCGCATGGCCAGGGCGGTCACCGGACCTCACTCCGCTGGACTTTTTCTTGTGGGGTTACATCAAGAATAAAGTGTATGCTGTGGAGTGCTCGTCAAGAGATGAAATGGTAGAACGCATCAAGGCCACTTTCAGCACCGTAACACCAGAAATGTTGCGTAACGTCCGCGGCTCCATGTACCGGAGGACTGGTTTATGCATCCAGCAGGAAGGACGACATTTTGAACCCTTTTTGTAAATAGGTATTTACTTTTTCTTAGTCCTGATTTTATCAAATTGAATTTGGTTCTTACGAAAATTATTTACTAAAAATGTTAAAAATAAGTTTGTTAGAAGAATGTGGTCTTTCATCATCATCATCATCATCATCTCAGACGCAAGAAGTCCACTGCTGGACATAGGCCTCCCCCAAGGATTTCCAATATGACCGGTTGAAAGCGGCCTGCATCCAGCGTCTTCCTGCGACCTTGGTTAGGTCGTCCGACCACCTTGTCGGTGGGTGTCCAACGCTGCGCTTGCCGGTACGTGGTCGCCATTCGAGCACCTTTCTGCCCCATCGGCCATCGGTTCTTCGAGCTATGTGCCCCGCCCACTGCCACTTCAAAGAGCTAATCCGCTGAGCTATGTCGGTGACCTTTGTTCTTCTACGGATCTCCTCGTTTCTGATTCGATCTCGCAGAGAAACACCGAGCATAGCCCTCTCTATGGAGAGGGCTATGCTCTTTGAGCGACCTTGAGCTTTCTTATGAGGCCCATAGTAAACGACCACGTTTCGGACCCGTAAGTCATCACTGGCAACACACATTGGTCGAATACTTTCGACTTGAGGCACTGAGGTATTTTGGACGAGAAGACACTTCGGAGCTTCCCGAACGCTGCCCAGCCGAGTCAGATTCGTCGAAAGACCTCATCCTTGAACCTGGAACTTCCAACCTGGATCAACTGACCCAGATAGATATATTGGTCAACAGCTTCAAGTATGGAGCTCCCAACAAGCACTGGAGAAGGCGCAACATGGACATTCGACATTATTTTCGTCTTGTCCATGTTCATTTTAAGGCCCACTTGTTGGGAAACTCCCAACTCGTGACTCCGCCATTATAACAACGTCATCGGCAAATCGAAGGTGAGTGATATACTCGCCGTTAATATTAATGCCAAGTCCTTTCCATTCCAGCAGCTTGAAGGCATCCTCCAGAGCAGCGGTGAACAGTTTTGGAGATATCACATCTCCCTGTCTACCGACTACAGAGAGGTGTGACCTCTCTGTAGTCGGATAGCCCTCGTACTCTGCTCCTGTACTCGGACTGACATTGTGGCGTGTACAATGTGGCAATGTGGTCTTTACAAACTAATTAGTTCTTAATTCGTTTGTTCCAGATATTCCAGTAAACATTCGCCGACCGACATACCTAGCGCTTCCTTTGTCATTTGCCGCTAAAGGGAAGCCGATCACCGGCGCACGGACCGGCGTCGGCGTTGCGTGCCGCCTAATACTAGGACCGCAGGACGCGCAAGGAGAGTAGCGGATCACAGTGATTGCAGTGCTAGTGATACGTAGAATGGAGTCGCTGACCTCAATAGTGTTGTGACATATTTGTTTACGTGCAAAAAATATTTTCTAGTCAGTCATAATAATTTCAAGAAAAAAACTGATGTGTTTATTTCAACTCGAAATTTTGGATATAGCATATACACAAGGTATTGTACCTACTCACTTTTTATTAATATACCCTTTCCGTAACACCTTGTATAATGGATTAATTTCACTTTTGAATTGTTCCTTAATACAGGGTCGCCAACGTGATGAACACTGTGATAATTATATAACACAATCTAAAATTCCACACATCTTAATTCTTTGAATACTTGAATAGAAACATCGGGCGTGTCAATACAAATTGCCAAAGGTGCGCACAACAAAGCGGCTGGGGCGACCGTTCCGGTCGACGGCCAAAATGAATCTGCCGCCCCTGTGGTATTTTTCACCATTTTTTTTTTCTTAATTTAATAAGAGTGTATCAGAATAGTATTGTAAATGTAAAGAAACACTTACCAATATTTGATCAACTTTTAACCCCCTATTTTATCGGATGTTTGGAATGAGAATCGTGTACTGCCCATTGAATTAGAAATAAATATGGAAGCGTAACTCTAATATAACCAACGATTCAATATCAGTCCCATTTACGCAAACAAACTTAACTCAAATCACAACGAAAACCTTACGCACTCATAGACGAAGCTAGTTTGCGATTGGCCGCGTCAAGGTCACGGGGCGGTGACAACATATCTAAAATATGGTGTCAACATATCAGAGATAGGTAGGCTAGTAGTTCGCCTTGCTCGCTATGATAAGTTACTCCAGTGTCACTTTTCCAACTTTCCTTGCGTTTCCTGCACCACTTTACTACACAAGAAGTAATTTTTTTCTTAATTCGTTAAGATTTCGCCGATGTTCACAAAAATGTCGTTAAATGCTTTTATCACCGTGTCCTTCCGTCACAGAGCGCGCGGTAGACTACGAGGGGAGTTCAATGTATTCTCGGTATAAGCATAAAAATAAAAAGAAAATTCTGAATAAAATTTATTTTTCACGATAGTCCCCTAACATCTCAATACACTTATTTGTTCGGGAAAGTAACTTTTCAATTCCCTCTAAAAATATTTTTCTTCCTGGCCTGAAAAATGTTCATTTATTGCTGCCTTCAACTCTTCATCGTCGAAAAAATGCTTTCCACGAAGGTCTTTTTTAAGATTAGGGAATAGAAAGTAATCACTAGGGGCTAGGTCCGAGCTGTAGGGTGGATGATTGATTTCTTCAAATCCACACTCCTGCACAGCAGCCTTGGCGATACGCGCCTTGTGAACCGGCGCGTTGTCGTGAAGCAGCAAGACACCTGCGGTCAATTATCCAAGTCTTTTTTCTTTTATTGCCTCCTTTGATTTACGCAGGGTGTTTGCGTAAGATGCAGCAGTAATACTTTGACCTTTTTTTGTGTACTCGATTAGCAAGATTCCCTTAGAATCCCAAAACACTGTGGCCATGTGCTTTCCTGAGGACGGGGTGACTTTGAACTTCTTCGGTGGGTCTGTTCCTTTTCTATGCCACTGAATAGACTCTTGCTTGCTCTCAGGGTCATAGTGATGAACCCACGTTTCATCACCAGTAACAATCCGATCGAAAATACTTTGCGGATTTTCACCACAGAGCTCCAAAAACTCCTTGCAACAGTCAACTCGCACTTGTTTCTGAAGCGCTGTGAGCATTCGCGGCACCCATCTTGCACTGACCTTTGACAAATTCAGATGCTCATGAAGGATAGTGTAAATAGTACCCACGGATAGCTTAGTCCTTTCGGCTAATATTTTCACTCTTACACGGGCATCTTCGAGTACAAGTTTCTCGACGAATTTGACGTTTTCTTCAGTAGCGGCACTAACCGGCCCACCGGCACGGGGGTCGTCTTCAATGCTCTCTCTACTCCGTTTAAATTCACTTGACCACTTCTGAATTGTAGATAAAGAAGGCGCAGAATCTTGGTAAACAGCCACCATTTCTTCGTGAATTACTTTTTGAGTCTTTCCTTGTTTTGTGAGGAATTTTATCACAGCGAGATGCTCGATTTTTTCATCATTGTCGAATCAGTCATCGCAGTTGTCTTTTCGCAATGATATCTTAAATACTAATGGTGAAAATTAAATGAAATTTTGTATTTATGCCCTCAAAGAGTGTCATTACCTAATGAGATAATTTACTTACCCTCATCATTAGTATATCACCTCGATACCGAGAATACATTGAACGCCCCTCGTAGTTCGCGAAAAAATCTACTTTTTGAGCCCCGCCCGCTTTGATCTACTTTGCGTGGTGTCAGTTTTTGAGCGCAATGCTGCTTCCATAGTTTTTCTAATTCAATGACTGCCCCCTGTCAATATGTAACGTTGTTTACCGGGTAGTCTGTATAAATACACATAACAGCGGAATATATCCCTATGCTCCGAAGTTTCACAGCTGGGGATGAACGCTCAAGGTTGGATAATAGAAAAAGAGATAGATGCTTTACCTTAAACGCCTTCAAACATGGAACGAATGCGTGCTCCAGCCTCATGCTTAGCCTCTCTGTGGACCAGCCGTGATACGCCGGCACCGATGGCAGCACCATCATTGATAGCTTTATGCCTATCTCACGCCACATCGCTGCTTCCAAGCTGAACAAAGATAAACAGGCTGAACAAAAATAAATGTACGCTTTCTACCAGGTTCTAAATATGGTTGGTATAGGTTGGTAACCTATATATCTACTTCATAAATAAAATAAATACTTATTTTTATTTTATTTTATGTTTTATAAACTGAAAAGAAAAGAAAAAATCTGATTTTGTTCTGAAGTAAGTGGCGGCAGCATTGAGGCTTGGTATCTCTTTTTTTATGATATAGGACGGCAAACGAGCAAGCTAGTCTTTTGATGGTAAGTGATCAGCGCTGCCCATGGACAACTGCAACACCAGGGTGTGACAGGAGCGTTGCCCGTCTTACAAGAAGGTGGGGGAAGAACATGGGGAGGACATGGGTTCCCACCCATGTCCTCCCCATGTTCTTCCGTCTTTACGGAAATAGGGAGGGAGAGGATGGGCCTCCGGCTCTGTCATTCACCAAACGAAGCATACAAGCGGTAAAGCTTGTACTCAAACGTTGATTCTCAATCAACGTTTGAGTACAAGCTTGCTCAGTGTGGTACTTCTCCGGACGAGTCGACCCATTCATGCTACTAGCAAAAATGAATGTTGATGATAGCGTGGCTCTACCACGTTGAAACTCTGGTAGTTGTTATTTATTGGACAACAATATGTCTGTTGTTGCTGGAAAGACAGACAGCTGGTAGGTACAATCTACGATTTAATTTTTAAAATTCCTACCAGCACGCTAATCATGGCCTTGACGATCTTTTGACTTTAGGCTCTGTCTACCCCGTAAGGGATAAATACGTGATAATATGTATGTATGTATAAAAAAGTATAAATATGAGATTAGTAATCTTACCCCATTATTGGATGCGGCGCAAGGTTGAAAGCCTCCTTGATGACGGGCATTGTGATGTAGTACGCCTGGACTGCAGAGTCACAGCGTACTGTGTAGTTGTACGGGCGGTTAGTGAGCACCTGGATGGTAGACAAAAGATGTGTGTGAGCGAGATAGAACATGCATTCAAGAAAAAGATGTGTGTAAAGTGCCCGGAGGCCCGTGTTAGGCCACTGATTTGAACATAGGCCTACTATGCGCCATTCTTACCATTTATGTGTCTCATACACAAGCTTTTTTGCCCTGCAGCTGAAGAGCATAATCCTTCATTTTTAGGGTTCCGTACCTCAAAAGACGGCGACTCGCACTTGGCCGGTTTTTTTATATTGTTACGTTTTCATATTTTTTGTTAATTACCCCTAGTACCCCGACAGCATTTCCAGACACGATGTAGTCTTGGCTTGGTTCACTGAACTTCAAGTCTGTCATGAACTCATAGTTGGGTATGGCTTCGTCCATCTCTCCATCTGGTGGCTCGTAAGTTGCTTCCAGAAGACCGGAGACCAGGATATACATGCCTTTGGGCTCATCACCTGGTAAAAAATTAGAATAGCGATATCATTCTTGGCGATACAGTCTTACCTTTGAAACTTTAAGTCTACACACCGAAGCCGCCGCCGGCCCGGCATGCCGTGCGTATACATGCCGCCAGCAGGAATGTATGAATACAAGGCTGCCTGCCGGCCTTATCCAGTGGGATGAGCTGGCGGGCCGGCGGCCTCGGTGAGTAGACAGCTTAACTGGGAGACGTTCGGGGTTTCTTCCATAAAGGTTAGGTTCAAGAACTTCATTGAGAGCATGCGCTTAGAAAGCGTCATCTGTTTCTTCTCTTGGCAGATAAATAAATAAATATAGGAGCAAATCACACAGCTTGAGCCCCACAGTAAATTGTTAAATTGTGTCTGCCTTGCTGTCTTACTGCGGGATATACTAACTCATCATCATCATCTCAGTGGCAAGCAGTCTACTGCTGGACATAGGCCTCCCCCAAGGATTTCCAACATGACGGTTTGGAAGCGGCCTGCATCCATCGTCTTCCTGCGACTGCTTGGTTAGGTCATCCTACCACCTGGTCAGTGGGTGACCAGCGCGTGAAATTCAAGATATAGGTAGAGGCCCTGGTCAGGTACCTAAGTATCTTACTGTACTCCTTACTTTTCCTTTTACAAAAACGTTTGCAATTTGGTCACGATACGTTCGTCGAGGCCGACTCTGTCCGACTGGAAATAATATCAATTAAAATACCTCTGGAAATCAAAATGTCATTGTAGTTGTAATTCAGTATCTCGGAATTCTCCAGAAAGTGTTCAGCAACTCTCTCGTTTCCTTGCAACCATGAAACTGCGCGCAGTTGTGTCTGAAATTCAGTATTACCTATTTTTTTAACAGGCATTTTTTTTATACCACTTAGTAGGCAAACAGGCATACGGCCCACCTGATGGAAAACGGTTACCGTAGCCTATGGACGCCTGCAACACCAGGGGTGCCACTCGCGTGTTGCCGACCCTGAAGAAATCTTTTCACGCCCTTTTTAAAGAACCCCATGTTGTAGTCACTCGGGAATATACCGAATGCGTGTCTCTGGGGCAAAAACAACATAGTACTAACGTACTTGGGCGATTCTGAAGTCATCAATAAAACAAATCAGGAGAACCACCAGACAGGCAGTTAAAGACGACACCTCAGACCACAAACTCTGCTTCAACATCAGGTCTTTCCAGTCTCCACCACAGGAGCACGACTTTATCTGTACTATCAGAGCATATTTGGCCAGAACAGACAGAGGATTTGATCTACACTCTCCACGCTGGCCAGATGGGTTGGAGAGGTCATATTCGATGTTTAATAGCATTATTTAGCTTTTTTATTCCAAGTCGCTTTCTACGACATCCACGGAAAGACTTGGAGTGGTCCTATTCTACTCTGCCGGATACCACACGGTAAACTCTGCTTATCATACAAAAAGAAGGAGAAAATCTCCTAGGGAAAGAAACATGATTGATACGACTATGCATGCTTGTAGGCAAATGTAAAATCGGCCAAGTGCAAGTTGGACGCGCGCACTAATGGTTCCGTACCATTATCTAAGTATACAACATTAGACACTAAATTGTAAACTTTGTTTTAGTTTCACGATTGTTATTTATAAGCCACCCTTAAATATTTATTTTATTCTGCTTTTAGTATTTTTGTTACAGCGGCAACAGAAATACATCATCTGTGAAAATTTCAACTGTCTAACTATCACGAATCATAAGAGTGAGTGGTGACAGACCAAACGGACAGCGGAGCCATATTAATAAAATTACCGTTTTTACCCTTTAGGTGCGGATACCCTACAAATGTAGTACATAGCCCTCTTCTTTTTCCTACTAGTTTCCATCTAAAATTCAACCTTGTTGCAAAACGCGGACACAGTGGTGACACTCCCTGTACGTGAGAGTTCGGGCACCGGTGACCTTGAGCCGAAGCGTGTAAGCGCTAGGGTTGATACCACTCACTACTAACTCCGTGCCTGAGGTGGGAACCGTGCAAGAGACGCAAACACAACAAACACAGCCCTCGATCAAGGCAGTCGGCGACGGCCCGTCCCCCGCCCCGCGCGCCTATCGCTGCCCCCGCGCACATCCAGACACCCACACATAGCCGCAAGCGATTGTACGTGCACAGACGCTTAAGTGTAGTTTCTTCTTGTGTAGTGTATATATTTTTAGATGCGAGTGTAGATGTTAACTATGATACCTCTGGAGAAGATGGCGCCACCAAACTGTCTTTGTGTCGACATTGTTGAACTTTGACTTGGATGGCGTGCACTAGAAGCCGGTACTCCATTTCATCAAGGAATCCTAAAATTAAACATTTTAAGGAAATATCTATAGAAATACACAATTGATCGTAGTGAACATATCCTATTCCTGGGCAAATTGTAGAAGAATTTCACCTATTTTTTCCGAGATATCTCTGACTTTCTCATAGTGTTTCCTGAATTTATGATGTTCCCTCCGATTGATCATTTCATCCATAAGAATTCCACTGCGGGACAAAGGCATCTCACATGGATTCTTCGTACCATTGAAGGATATTGTCATACTCACCACGCTTGGCAGGCGAGTCGACGAGCGCAGTTTCTTTCTGACTCTTTTTGCTTCCAACGCTTCTGCCCATCGGAAGCATTTTTAGAGGAGAATAGGAATTTGTTGTATTTAGGAAGGGGATGAAAGTACCGGGATACTACTCACTCGGATGAATGGGGGAAAAGCAAGTAGCAGCTCGGGAGGCCGGCGCGCGTATCAGATGCCATACCTGCAACTACCGGCCAAGACTTTGGGGATAAACTCCTGACCTTTATCTTTTAATTAATTCTTTTCTACTCTTCAGAGTCAGGTTTTACAAGCTGTCTAAAGGCATCTGAAAGCTAGAGGACACCCATCTAGCGACAACAGAGTTTATAACGTGCCTTCCGACGCTCTTATTTTACACTTTTTAACCACTTAAGAGTAAGAATTTTAGATAAAAACCCTTAAGTAAGACAAATCATCATCAACAGGTCTTTTTAGTCTCCACTGCAGGAGCATGACCCTATCTGTACTACCGGAGCTATACTTGGCCAGAGCAGACAGAGGATTTGGCCTACATTCTCCTCGATGGCCAGACGGGTTGGAGAGGTATCATTGATGTTTATGAGCTTTGTTTAGCTTGTATTTCCTAAGTCGCCTGTTACGACCTTCATGGGAAAAACTAGGAGTGGTCCTATTCTATTTTGCCGCAAGTAAGACAAATACCTTCTTCCTTTAACTGCATGGCATCCAAAAGCATGATATTCAAGGTCGACGTTGTCGCTTGCCGGGTCTTTACCGTGATGGCAGTCCAAGGCCGATCTCTTTGTAATAGACCTAGTTGTCTGGTCACTGCTAATCTGAAATTAAAAATTGATTCTTTGTCCGTGGCGTAATGTATGGTTTGAATTTGAAAGAAGCCACTCAGACCGTTTGTAGACGACGCGATGTTTTTTTTTATCAATCCATACTCCATATCCATCCATCATCATCACCAGGTCTTTTTAGTCTCCACTGCAGGAGCATAACCCTCTCTGTACTACCGGAGCCATACTTGGCCAGAGCAGACAGAGGATTTGGCCTACACTCTTCTTGCTGGCCAGACGCCTTGGAGAGGTCTCATTCATGCGAGCTTTGTTTAGCTTGTATTTCCATCCATACTAAAATTATAAATGCGAAAGTAACTCTGTCTGTCTGTATGTGTAAATCGGATGACAATACAATATTATGGAATCGTGGCACTGGTCTGATGATGGAGTCGGAAGGTGGCCATAGGAATTCTTAAACTAAACAAGGTACACCAATCGTGTTTGGGCTCATTTGATTTGTCTTGGAAAGCACTTTACAGGGTGAATTCGTATATAATAAGGCTTGTCACAAAAATGTAATTTTTGCTTAAAAACCTTGTTTAGTTTCTATATCAGCCTTTGGGTTCGACTTTGAACATAGGCCTCCTCTTCAACCTTCCACCAACGTCTATTCCCGGCTTCTTGCATCCAGTTGATTCCAACGTGTTGCCGGATGTCATATGTCCTGTTTAACTATTTTGACTGGTATAGTCGCATACAAGAGGTTAATAGGCTCCCGTTTATACCCTTTGGGTACGGAACCCTAAAAACAACTGTAACACTTTACCTTTGACAGCTCCGTGGCGCAGTGGTTACACACACACGCCAGCCTGCGACACGAGGGTGCCCGGGTTCGATCCCCAGCCAGGTCAAGACGGAAAATGATCTTTTTCAGATTGGCCTGGGTCTTGGATGTTTATCTATATATGTATTTGTTATATAATATAGTATCGTTGAGTTAGTATCCCATCACACAAGTCTCGAACTTACTTTGGGGCTAGCTCAATCTGTGTGATTTGTCCGTATATATTTATTATTATTATTTACCTGTCGGCTTCCAACTTGGCATTTAACGTTTCGTGTATCACCTTATTATCAACTAGCTGAGGGAGCAGGTTACACACTTCTTGTTCTCCTGTCACGAAGCCCTGAAAATCGATCAGAGTTTGTAGCACTCACATACATTAGTGCGAAGTATTATCATTATATTCATTATATTATAATGAGCTAGCTGTTTTCCCGCAACTTCGTCCGCGTAAAACATTGCCTATGTTCAGCATAGATATTGTAGCTTCCCAACTGTGAAAGATTTTTTCAAATCCGTCTAATAGTTTCGGAGCCTATTCGCGTCAAACAAACAAACAAATCTTTCCTCTTTATAATATTACAAGTATATAAGTATAAGTATAGATATAGAAGTAAGATAAATAATTTTGAATTTTTGAAGTAGGATACCGTGGTGGGCTTGGTTATTTAATTAAGTTTTCTTCTTATGCATAAAATTACATTTAAAATAAAATTTAAAATTCAATTTATTTCTATTACTTGTTATTACAGAGGGAATAGATAAACACATTCTGTGAAAATATCAAGTATAAATATATACGGTTCATTATATAGAGCCTTGTGGCAAACGAGCGGATAGCAGAGGTTTAGTAATATGGCTTCGTCTTCGCCCTTTGGATACCGCACCTAAAAATTATACATATACTAAGCTATATTATACTCGGCTAAATCACAGTGGTGACACTCCCTGTACGTGAGAGTTCGGGCAACGGTGACCTTGAACCGGGGCGTGTAAGCGCTAGGGTTGATACCACTCACTTCTCACTTCGTGCCTGCGGTGCGAGCCGTGCGAGAGACGCAAACACAACACACACAGCCCTCGAGCAAGGCAGTCGGCGACGGCCCGTCCCCCGCCCCGCGCGCCCCTCGCTGCCCCCGCGCACATCCACACACCCACACATAGCCGCAAGCGATTTTACGTGCACACTTGCTTAAGTGACGTTTCTTTTCGCGTAGTGCATATATTCTTTGGCTAAATCGCCTTCTAAAGCTGATCATACCTTACCGACGTCGTAGCCAAAAGCCAGTTGTTTATCGATCATCTTATCGATATAAGCCATGAACTTGGGCACTGACACCCTGAAATTTTAACATTTTTTTTTAAATCACCCATTACCCTTTCGAAGTAAATTTAAGTTACACTAACGCGACGCCCATATATATATTTGTTGTTATAGCGGCAACAGAAATACATCATCTGTGAAAATTTCAACTGTCTCACTATCATAGTTCATGAGATAGAGTCTAGTGACAGCCGGACAGACAGACAGACAGACAGCGGAGCCATATTAATAGGCGCCCGTTGTCATCCCTTGGGTACGGAATCCTAAAAGTCGTTGCACGAAAATTTTCCTTGTTAAATTTATGCTGACGTAATGCAGAAACTTTTTAATTTCCCGCGAAATCGTAAAACAAATGACAGATAAATGAAATAAACTCATTATATTGGCAGAGTTCTATTTTTAAAAGATAAACTTATTTTTTTATTATACTGTTTACAAGTGGCCAGTTACAAAAACTTACAGTATGACCCTCGCACAACAGTGCGGAATAGACATCTGTATTATTATACGAATACGTTAAAACATTTTTATAAACGTTACCGCCTCTGTTAACTATAGATTAACACCGCTACCATGGCATGAGATGTAGGCACTTTATTGTTACCGAGATTTTTAAAAAATATGTCATATAAAAAAATTACTCCACTTACTTGGCTAATTTGCAGAGTCGGATAAATCGCAGCATCCTCAACAATTTCGTGGCAGTCAATATGTTGGAGTTCATGTTTCGCCACTTGTCCCAAGGAGTTAGCGAGTCGATTATATCCAGCACCAGATCTGAAACACAAAAATACAGGTCACTTACTAGAAATCAATGACCTTAGGCGACTAGCTTATTGCCGAATAAAAAGTTTAATCTTTATTCGGCCCACGCATTCGGCCACAGAATAAGTACAAGCACTTACGTACAGAAGTCGCACTCTGCAAAGGTATTCAATGAAATATCAACTCAATGTAGTTAGCGATACGGTGTAATTTAGCTCGCGTCGGCTTAGCGCGATTCAGGTGCTGTGCCCATCATAATCGGTTTTAAGCTTGGTAAGGGCAGGATGTGGGGACGGAATGATAATAGATGGCGCCATAGGTTTATTCACAACTACGTATCCACAATATTATAAGAAAATAAAATCAGTATTCACGAAAAATATCTTATTAAAGATGAAAAGAATATTTTCGGCCTATAATAAAACAATATTTTTCAGTTATACTTGGTTTTACCAAGTTTAAGCTAACGCCATCTAGTGACGGATATAAAAGTCTGTAACTATGGCGCCCATAGCGGCAATTAGTGGAACTAACTACCACGACCTGTCGGGATGCTTGCCAGTTACTCTGTACGTGCTTTTATAAGGCCTTAAGTTGGACCAATATTTTTGAACTAGCTTTCGCCCGCGGCTCCGCCCGCGTGAATCCTCGAAAATACTTTAAAAAAATACTTTTTCCGAGGGTATGCCCTTCTCCGTACCCCAGATAACGTGTATGCAAAATTTCATGATGATCGGTTTAGTAGTTACAATGTGAAAGCGTAACAAACAAACTCACTTTCACATTTATAATATTAGTTAGGATTAGGATGAGGATCACAGTCTATGCAATAGTATTATATTTTCTTTGCAGGTACTAACCACCAGTAGCAAAAAGGACGATGAAGAAATCCAACTTGTTCCAGTTTGACTTGAAGTAGCCGCAAAACCCGTACGCTACCATCTTGATTATCATCTCGAACACGTAGATTATGAAGAAGAATCTGAAGTTGAGATTTTCAATATGTGAAAGCTGTTTTGGACAAGTGGATAGACACCGCAACGGTAATTCGGCACAATCCAACCCAGGCAGAGCCGGATTATCGTCGGCACTTGCCTAGGGCATCAGCCAGTGATGGGAGTTCCCAAACCAAGAGCGTTGCCAAGAGAGCCGAGCCTTTAGGGGGACGCAGCTGCCTCCCCCCTCCCAGTGGCCTCGGTATTTCTAAGGTTTTTTTGACTATTTCAGAGCTGCAATGGGGGACAACCATTGCTGAATGAAGGTCTCTTTTTATATTAGGACGGCAAACAAGCAAGCGAGTCACCTAACGGTATTTACACTTATCAGGCTAGATTGTCCGTATCCATCGTCCCGTCTGGACTTTTAACTTTCTTCGCCGAGTTTCTGACTCCTTCTGACTCAAAGGCGGTCGCGCGGCCCAATAAGTTTCACCGTGTTCAGTTCTATATATGCATTAAATGTATTGTCTCTCTCACCTCAAACACTAGAGAACTGAAGAGCAGAGGCGTCCAAGCGAAGCGGCCGCATTCGCTGTATCTGCAATCAATCCGCTCGGACGCGTGGACGTATATAATTCGAGCTTTAATGGTGAACTCCGTCGCTTGTGATACGCGGCACTTTATTAATACCTCGCAGAGTATGACAGGGCATATGGTGAGCAAGATCATCAGGTAGATGAACAGGTCAAACCAAATGAGAGTAACGACGCAGAAGCAATCTGTCGCCACAAGTGGCATAAATAAATACATACTTAAGGACTAACGACAAGACCAATTTAGTAACAAGTTCGGGGCTACATTAAGGGCCGCGCTACACTGGATCGGCATGGAGTGGCATGGGAAGTTTTAACCCTTAAATAGTGTATACCGTCGCTTCTGATACGGAGGGCTTTATTAAAACCTCGCAGAGTATGACGAGAGTGTAGAGCAAAATCATCAGGTAGATGTACAGATCATACCACATTGTGGTGACGATGTGATATTAGACCTGTTGCCACAAGTGGCATAAATAAATACAAACAAAAACCAGTTTACTTACAAGTTCAACCCTTTAATGGTGTATACCGTGGCTTGTGATACGGGGGGCTTCATTAACACCTCGCAGAGTATGACGGGAGTGTTGAGCAATATCATCAGGTAGATGAACAGGTCGAACCACATGTTGGTGACGATGTGGTAGTAGATCTGTCGCCACAAGTCGCTTAAGTAAATACAAACAAAAACAAGTTCACTTACAAGTTTAACCCTTTGATGGTGTACACCGTCGCTTGTGATACAGGGGGCTTCATTAACACCTCGCAGAGTATGACGGGAGTGTTGAGCAATATCATCAGGTAGATGAACAGGTCGAACCACATGTTGGTGACGACGCGGTAGCAAATCTGTCGGCAACGCTGTCTGGGTACTTGCGCGTTGGCGACTTCGGGCGTCATCATTTTTACTAACTTGCGTCGAAGCCACACCGCATGTTTCTTCAAGAAGAAAAATAAGATTATCGGTAAGATCTCGGCGTATACATGAATATGATAGCATACCGTACTAAGTGGGAGTGATTTGAGGGTTCAAACTCCCTGCCCCCACACATAAAGACACCTGGCAGTCCTTATTCCCTAGCTAGAGCCGGTAGCCCATTATTTAAAATTCTTTTTTTATTTGAAAAGGTTTGGTTTTTCATATAAAATATTATTTACTTTTATTACTACTTGATAGTTAAGTAACAGGGCCAGATTTAGGGGAGGGCAACCGGGCGTACAGACCTAGGGCCTCGAGAAAAGAGCCCACAATAGAGACTACGAAAAAAAAACAAATTCAAACTAGTGAACAACAGTAAACAAATTTTTCTTTGATTTTTTTTCGTTTGTATAATAATAGAATCTATATGTACTTGGTTGCACAATAAATTATTTATTGGAAACTACGACTAAAAAAAATTACCATTTTATTTGGGAAATCATTTGGGGCCAGGGTGCCTCCAATTCTTTGTTACCCCAAGGCCTCCAGACCTCTAAATCCGGCACAGTATGGTAATGTTGAAGAGTACCTTTGGCCTCCATAGTGCACCAAGCTGATCCAGATTGATCCTAGCATCATCAGAATCGGCGGCCACCTCAACGGCCTGCACCAACGTCCGCACGCCATCTTTGCTAATCTTCCCATGTTCGTATTGTCTCCAATACGATATCTTCATTGCTTTTAGCACGCGCTGGTTTGCTTCCCTGAAAAGACGGCGGTTAGCTCCAGTTATTGGCCATGCTAATGTCCCTATCATTGGCCAGCCGTATAAAAAGCTATAGTGATCCAAAACACAGTCCTTCGCTCCATAAGGCAAAAGATGAGAGTTGCTGCTCTCCAAAGGCTTTTGACATAGGTAGATTTTCAGATTGGCCCTTCAGGCTATGCATGCACGTAATCGCGGTCCATCAGGCAATATGAGAGTTTGCAAAGAAGTTCGTCCCTCCTGGGGGCCCTTTGATGATGTTGTCTATAAAAGCTGAGGGCACTCGTCGCCTCAAACGCCCGGTGAAATAGCAATAGCTCATTTGGAGATAGCTACATAGTCAATTAAAAAAAAAAAGTCCATGGGCGACTTGTACCTCGGAATTTGTAGTACGTTCTCCCCATGTACAGAAATTTTAATCGACTACTTGTTTCCGGTGAAGGATATCATCGGAAGAAACCTACAAACTACGTGCTTACTGTTCACAAGTAGGTATGTTAAATTACTTTTCTCAAACATACTTGGAAATCCGAATATCATTTGGACTTTGCTTAAGGCTGTATTCTGAGTTTGAGACTAATCGGCATAGCAGCCCCCGTAGCATGGCACGCGCGACAACGTTTATCGACTAGGCATCTAGTTTTCCGTAATATAAATAGCAAAATGTAGATAGTTTCTCGCGCGATATAAACGGCGTCGCAGGCGACATGGTACAGGCGCAGCACCCGTAGCGTGGCTTCCTTAACGCGGTTTACATCGCGCGGTAAACTGTGAAATAATTAAGTATAATTGGTAATAATTAGGTATAATTGGTATAATTGGGCGCTCGTTCTTAGAATATATCTCTACGTAATGTATTAACGGGAATAAGCGCGAACATACCGTTTTTCTCCAGACGTTTCGACCAAAGTTGCACCAGCCGTGGTCACTGGATGAATGTCTGGAGAAAAAACGGTATGTTCGCGCTAATTCCCTTTAATGCAGTCAGTAAATATGCAGCGCGAAAGTTTAAAAGTATTTATATCTCTACGTTCTCGGTAACAAAGAACATTGGAAAAATTACAAAATGCCACCTATAAAATGATACTACTAACCTCATCATCTCCGCAAACTCTTTTTTCGTCGGCTCATTGGGTATGTCCCTCTCACAGTCCGGGCACGTGGTGTACCGGTACCCCATGTAGGTATCGTCCTCGCTATCCTCCTCGCGCCCGGAGATCTGTAGCTGGTATGGATGCTTTATGGTCGTACCTGATTGGACGAATATTCTGTAATTTGCGTCATATATTACTATGATAGCAGATCAGGCGTGTCATCCTCAACTGTTCGGTGGTTGCAGGTATGGCATAGGGTATGCGCACCCGGTCTCCCGAGCTGCTACTTGCTTTTCCCCCATTCATCCATGTGAGTAGTATCCCAAAACCTTCATTCGCTTTCCAAATTCAACAAATTCATACCCTTCCCCAGCTTTAAAATGCTTCCGATGGGCAGCAGCGTCGAAAGCACAAGAAGCCAAAGAAACTGCGGTCGCCAACCCGCCGGCCAAACGTGGTGAGTATGGCAATATCCTCCCATGGAACGAGTATCTTTGGGAGAGGGTTTTGTCCTGTATTGGACTTATTACGGCTGCAATGATGATGATGATGATGAAATATACTTACTATTAGATGAGTCGTTCTGTTTGTTGCTAGCTAGAAATAAAGCTTCTACAAAAAAGCTGAGATAGAAAAAGGACCTTCCTGCACGAGGTCCCAGTTGGCATCAGCCAGGAACTTGTCCATCTTCAGCATGGAGATGCAGCGGTCCCGCGTCACCATGATGCGCTTCACGCAGTTCGTCATGTTCGCTTTCTTCGCCAATGATATCTCTGCCAAACCCAGCACCTTCAGAACTTTACCCATACTTGCGGCATTGATCGTGAGTGAGAGGAGAACCAAGCCGGCAGTTTGGACTATGAATATCTGGAAATGTGTTGAAGATTAATTTACAAAGTATTTTTTTATTGGAATTCATCTAATTTATTCATCTATGTCCCACCTCTTGTACGAGAGAGGATTTGGCGAAAGCCACGGATGCGGCTGTAAAGTTTGCATAATTCTGGGCAAGATTCATTAATCGTTTGGACCATTGACACGATACAAGAAGAAGAATTTATGTAGTATCACATAATAATAATATTTTTAATTTACCTAAATACGTTAGTTAGTACGTGGGTAAGTTCCTCTATTCCACTATAACTTCTGAGTTCCTCGACAGATTTGGACGTATGGGGCGTCGTTAGAATCCTTAACCTTCCAAATTACATAGACTCATTTTTGGTCAGCCAGACATTTTTTATATTTCTTTAAAAAACGTTTAAACTAAAAAGTTTCATTACATTCAGTTCATTTATTTCAGGCAACAAATGCTTTGTAGAAAAGTGCCCCAACGTATATTATATCATAAGGTCTTAAGTTACCTGACTGGTTCATTGGCTGGTAGAAGTGTAAGGTCCCATTGAGCTAAAGGATGGGTACCGTAAAATGAAAAAAATTAAAATGAAGATGAATAATTTTTATTCAAAGTAGGATACATGTAATGCTTTTTTAAACGTCATATGTTAATAATAAATGTATTGGGAATATCGTTTGGGTCCCCCGGCCTTTGTTTGTTTGTAATTTCTTTATTGTACAAACCAAAACCGAAAGAAAATAATAAATTATAAAAACAGTTTTACTGAAAATAACATTAGCAATACAATACAGATTTAAAATAAAACATTAAATCTTTTATTGCACTTTTGGAAAAAGGAGCAGATTCTCGGGAAATCATGATAAGGGAAGAAGCCCACTCCACAAGCGTTTGCGTATGTGAAAATGTTTTTAGAACACGATTGACTTTGTTCTGAGAAGTTAGAATGTATTTACATTACTAGCAGTATTATGTACGTAGGTATATCAAGTCTTACCTCCCCAGCATCAGCAAAAATGGGAGTTTGCAGTGTCATCAGCGCTAAACATAGTGGCAGCGGCCCGCGCAGGCCTCCCCATACAGCCGCAATGCAATGTTGCCAAGTAATGCCGTAACCAAGTCTTTGGAGGAGCGGCATCATGAGGGAATACACTATGAACCTGAAAGTTCTCTTTTTGTCAAGAAAGTATAATTAAGAAAGTAGGTATAGTAGTAGATTCCCGCCCAATTCAATCTGTACGGTCGCCTGTAAAAGTTGTAGCTACGGATACTATTTAAAAATATCAGCAATTTCAACCTTATACATGTGGCATAAGGTTCATAACATTGTTAAATATATATGCCTCTCTAATCAGTACAATCGATTTTCACCTTAAGGCTATGTATGGACTTTTGCAGGAGACCGTACATCCGAAATTGTCACCATATCGATGCAAAAAAGTTTCAGTGGTCAGCCTCAATGGTTTAGAGCGCAGCCCATAAGCTGACCAGTACTTCTGAGTTTGTAGCCCAATTTGACTCGAGTACAGTATTTTTTTTATTTATTTATTCACTTACTCTATTTTTACAGTATCATCATCATCATCATCATCATCATCATCAGGTCCTTTTTAGTCTCCACTACAGGAGCACGTACCTCTCTGTACTACCGGAGCCATACTTGGCCAGAGCAGCCAGAGGACTTGGCCTACACTCTCCATTATTTTACAGTATAACCCAATGCAATAGAGTAGATAGTTAATTATTTCATTGACCTGTATACACTAGTTTACAGTGTGTCTAGTAGTACAGTGTACCACATTTTTGTTAGTAGTTCAGTGTACCATATTTTAATCAAACAGTTCCTGCTGCTCGTAAAGGAAAACATCGTGAGGCGCCCAACAAACTAGTTGATTGTTCACTAGTGTGTGAAATAAATAAGGCATTGGCAAACCACTCCATTAATCCTACCAACAATAGTCATTGTGCGAGTTTTTTTCCACACAACGACATATACTCTCACACGGATGAATGGGGAAAGAGCGAGTAGCAGCTCGGGAGACCGATGCCATACTTGCAACCACCGGACAGTTGAGGATGACACCCCTGACCATCTATCTGCTTCGGATGTAGGAATTCATTAATGAATATCAGATGGCATTAGGTAGCTTAAAAAATCTGAGCCTCATTTAGACACTAATACATTATAATATGAAAATAATGCACACAGGCATACGACCCACCCGATGGGACGAAGTAAGCTAGTCTACAAGACCATGATGTTAAAAACGCTACGTAATGCTACGGTTTCCTAGTTTTTCGACGTCCGTCATGACGATGGCCGTTGGTCAGAACGGGATGAACCGATATAACAGAGCGAGAAACCCTTACACTTCTCTTTTAAGTAAGTATAGGTCGGACGGCCGATGGTGACAGCTATTTATTTTTTAAGTAAAGTAAAAGTAAAAATTCTTTATTTGCTCTCCACAATCTTTACACTAAACTTAACTAAGACATACACACAAACTGTTTGTTATTAAATGTAAGATTGTGAGAGACTGGTGTCTGAACTAAGCAGAGCTTGTATCTCAGTACACCAGCCTCTCCCCCACTCGGAGTAAAATAACAAAAGTGTACGAAAACTTATTAAATAGGTAGGTAATATATAAGTATAAAAAGAACATTAACAATAAATTTATGAGTAAAATTATGAAAATAAAAATAACAAAAACTATACAAAAACACAGGTAACATCTGATTAAATATGGTGAGATTTTGGAGGAAACCAAAGCATTACGTAAGTCTTATGTGCCTAAAGCATTACTTAAGTAATAAACAGGGCTGAGACATGGATTTTAGTATTAAACGCTTAAAAAAAACATTATTATAATAAACTAGCTTTCCCCCGCAGCTTCGCTCGCGTCAACGTCGTTCCATCAGGAACAGTACTTTTTCCGGGATGAAAAGAACTTGTGTGCAAAATTTAATGATGATGTTCAGTAGTTACGGCGTTAAAGCTTACAAACAAACTCAACTCCAACCCGTCTGGCCAGCGTAGAGAGTGTACCTAGGCCAAGTCCTCTGGCTGCTCTGGCCAAGTATGGGTCTAGTAGTACAGAGAGGTTCGTGCTCCTGTAGTGGAGACTAAAAAGAACCTGATAATGATGATGATGAAACAAACTCACTTTCGCATTTATAATATTAATAAGAATTAATAAATCAATAGATAACTTACCTCGCACAATACACCGTCATATACGTAACAAACACGAGCGCCGTTTGCTTCACAGTGATAACATCGTTCACCTTATCAAATATCACGACGCCCACCATAGTGAACACTAGTGTGTTCGCATTATGCGCCATGATAATCCAGAAGTTTGTCAGTATCTGCTCAACGTCCCCCGCAATCGTCGACTTGATTTGGCTAACTAAAACCCCAGCTATCGTAGTTCCCAACAAACCAGATATATAAAAAAACTTCTCACCAATATAATAAGTTAGATATGCAGAAGCTACAGTGATAGTTACAGCGCTGAGTAAATCATAGTATGTGACAGTCAGTAACATAGCACAGAATTTTCCCATCACTATTCCTAATAGAATCCCCCCACCAGCGTAGCGTAATATCAGTAACGATATCTGAGAAGGAGTCGTAACAGCCATAGCCAAAAATCCAAAGACCACTGTAAACTCTATCATGACTGTCGTATCTCCAATCAAACCTTCCCCTTGAAGCAAAACACTGATATATTTCCCTTTAGTCATCTCCTTCAACTGTCTCACCACCCCCATCGGATAAATAGGAGAACATATAACTCCGAAAAGCATAGCCGTAGCGAAATTCCAAGACGGTTCTATTAAGTAAAACGCTATAAACGCAGACATTAACGCTGTCAATATAGCCCCTGGTACTCCAACTAGTAATATCTGAGGGAAGCATCTCCAAAACGAATGGGCATCAACACCGTATGACGTATTGAAGACTATTATAGGCAGGAATGTAAGGAGTATGACATCGACATCTATAAAACATATTTGGACGAAGGGTCTGAAAGCGGGGTACCTATTGCCTAAGAAACCAGCTAGACCGCCTACGCAGAACATGACAACTCGAAAGGGAACCAGCCAATCAAGACGAGACCATAACATGAGCCCTCGAGCCCCCGCTCCAATCAGAAACGTCATAAATATAAATAAGAAACCCAGTGAAGTTGGGTAAGCGAGGGAAGGTCGGTTAGGATTGTTGAAATTGATGTCCAAATCTGGTATTCTCTCCGCTGGCCGATCTTCAATTTTGATAGTTTCATTTCCAAGGTCTCCTGCGGTTACTTCTCCGTGCATTGTAAATAAAGTTTGTAATATTATTATGTACATCGTAGTATTTGATTACCATGGCGCACTAGATTTGGTTACCATAAATAAAAAATAGGTTAAAAGGCACATTGTATTTACGTTCAGAAATTAACTTATATGTCAAATTAATTAAGAAAGAAAAATTAATAATAATTACAGTCTTTTATCGTCCTTTAAGGACAAAAGGTTACATTTTTTGTAGTTAAATGCATTATATTGCTTACACTTAGGGCCAGACTCCACCAAAGCGGAGATGTCCAAGAGACGATTTTCAACTGGGGCTAGACTGGCTAGGTTTCCACCAATTAAGTGCGCTGATGATAAAAGTTGTCTGTTGACAGATGAAGAGATGTGTGCTGGCTGGAGGGGAAATGTGTGTTGATAAGTTCGCACCATACAAATATGACACATCGACGCTCAGGTGTTTCCACGTCAGAGGCCAAGAACCGGTTCCGAGAACTCTGACATTAGGGTGTGCATGGTCAATTGACTGTGTCACCTACACGAAATGATGATGAGTGGTTGCCAATGCTGAGCGAGTAGATGTGTAAATAACAACATTTTATTGGTTGTTCAAAACACATCTCCGCTCCGCTCGTCTCGTCACAGCTTTGGTGGATTCTGGGCCTCAATCGTCGATGATACTTTAAACGATACGGTACTTAATGAACACTTAACAAGTTATATAACGTTATTTTAAACAACCCCCGGACACAAAATACTTTCTTTCTTGTAAACGGCTTAATGGATTTCAATAAATTAAAGCTAAGTACACTCGATAGATTCAAACAAAAAGTTGCAACAAAATCAGATACACTTTTAAAGGTCAAACACAATTACTCTTTTAAAAGTCAAATTAAGCGTGTCCTCCTCTGAGCTTTGAAAATACCTATTCTTGATATTGTATATTTCTTGTATGTGTATTTATGTTGCTATTTCTTTTTTATTTATTTAAATACCTACTGTTTTAATGCCAGTGACTGTTTTTATGAACTGTACTTTAAAAAAATATATATTGTATTCTGGTTTGTGTATTTAACTTTATTTACAATAATTGTCATGCTGTGTATGCACGTTTTTGGGTTGCGGTCCAGTTTCACAGGAACACATAGACATGTCAAACTTATAACATCCCTCTTTGTGCGTCCAGGGTTAAAAGTTAGGCCTGCCTTACTACAAATGATGCATCAAATACTAAAAAGATGTGTCTAAGACACGTTGTGGTCCATAGATACCAGAATATTATTTAGGTTAGTTCGGTTCTCGGCCGAAATTTGTTCAAGTACTGATGTCTCCAGTTCAATTTCTTTCAAGTTTTTGCTCTTAACTTACTTATGGTAGGTGATACCATGACGTTTCAGACTCTTAACGGAGCTTAAATTTTGCACACAATCCCTGCACAACATGGCATTTAAGAAAAAATACAAACATATCACGCGTATGCACATTAACTTCTTAATATAAAACGCGGTCACGTTTTAGAGAAATTAAATCAGTTAGACCCCGCCACGTCCGCAAGTGTTGTAGTCTTAGTTATTCTAAAGAGTACGCGGTCCTCACTGGAATGGGTGGCCACAAGTTCAGAAGGCACGTTAAGCCGTTGTACATCATTGATGGCAGTTAAGCTATGTCAGATGCCGTAGGCAGCTTAAAAATACGATTCGGACATAAATAGTAGGCCTTATAAATTAAGAGGAAACAATAATCTCACGCCATTCTTCTTAGTCGGGCTTTTGTACGGTGAGAATTTCTGTGGGGTCTTCCTTGGGGATCTCCTAGGGGTCGCCGGAGCTGTCTTTTCCTTCTGAGTCTGTTCTAGTAGAGCTAGCTCTTTGTATGCCACCTCTAGCATTCGGCGCTTCCAGTCCTCGTAGGGTTCTATTTGGGGTTCTGGGTTTTCTTCTTTTTTTGGTTGGCTGTCGATGTCCATTGCTTCTTGGTCGTTTTCTGAAAGAAAATGATTATTGTAAATAATTCAATAATCCATTTTTTTAACCTGCTTTTGTGTCCCACTGCTGGGCAAAGGCCTCCCCTTTTTGTTTCCAAGTGTCCCTATCAAGGGCTACAGTCCGCCAATCTTTCATATGTGCGTCCATGTCATCGCGCCATCTCCACCTAGGTCTGCCTCTTCCTCGGCGGCCATCTGGTATCCACGTCGTTGCAGCTCTGACCCACCTGTCCTGTCGCATACAGTAAATAAGCCCCGGCCATTCCCATTTCAGCTGTGCTGACTTAACACCGACGTCTTTAATATAGGTTTTTAATATAAAATGATATGAAGAAAAAATCTAATTGCGATACAAAGCGTTAGGCTGTAGCTGTACGTAATCATCCACGTAGGCAACTACCGACTTATGCCGTGGGCTTTTAACGATATATTATACTGCTATTAGAAATTAAATAACAATAGATTACTGCTAAAAATGTGGGACGATACATTGGATTGTTTTTTTCCTGTGACCACTTCATTGTATGTGTGTTGATCGACTGCGAGGGGCCAACTTCCTTTGAGGCGATTTCGAGAGAAAGAGAAATGCGCGGCGCCCTAAAGAACACCGATCAGACCCGAAGGAACTACTCAACCGGCACAAGCCGAACAAGTGTAGTAGTTACTTCGGACCGGCTTACATCACATCATTACAGCCACAAAAAGTCCACTGCTGGACATGGGCCTCTCCCAAGGATTCTTCGTTCCATGGGGGGATATTGCCATACTCACCACGCTTGGCAGGCGGGTTGGTGAGCGCAGTTTCTTTGGCTTCTTGTGCGTCCGACGCTGCTGCCCATCGCAAGCATTTAAAAGTTGGGGAAGGATAGGAATTTGTTGGATTTGGGAAGGGAATGAAAGGTATTGGGATACTACTCACTCGGATGAATGATGGAAAAGTAAGTAGCAGATTGGGAGGCCAGGCGCGCGTACCTGATGCCATACCTGCAACCACCGGCCAAGCAATTTAGGATGACACACTTGACTAGTGCCACCTAGTGTTGTGCCACGCTCGAAATTTTCGAGAACTGTAAGAACGGGTCGGAATTTTTACCCGAGAATTTCTTCTTCTTTCTCTTAATAAATATAATAAATAAATATATACGGACAAATCACACAGATTGAGCTAGCCCCAAAGTAAGTTCGAGACTTGTGTTATGGGATACTAACTCAACGATACTATATTTTATAACAAATACATATATAGATACACATCCAAGACCCAGGCCAATCTGAAAAAGATCATTTTCCATCTTGACCTGGCCGGGGATCGAACCCGGTCACTCCGTGTCGCAGGCTGGCGTGTTGACCGCTGCGCCACGGAGCTAGTCTTAAGTACGGGTATTACAGAGAAATTCTCAAGGATTATTGGAAATTTCCCACAAATTTCTGTGAGAAGGTATTCATGCAAACAGAGAATTTATCTCCGGAACCTCACTAGTGCCACCCTTTAGAAAAGTACCTAAAGTATTTACCATCAACAGCAGCGTTTTTAGCCGGCCGCCCCCTCTTCTTCTTTACAGTGGCGAATTTTTCATCCACAAACTTGGTCCAATCCACGTCAAGCTTGCTCCACTGAGCTGGCCGCAATCGAGACTTCTCAATCAACTTAGATTTTGGCACTTTTACTTTGGATATTCTGGAACATTATTTACGGCAACTTAAGGAAAAAATATGTACGTAGTTCACGAATTGTATCTTTTTTATGTGAACAATAAAGAGTAGAGCATGAGTAAGCATGAACCTTTTTATTATTTATTTTCGTTGACGATTCAATGGAGTTACATATATCAAGGCCACAACGAGACCGGAGTACTGCTGTGTAATCTTGTGTTGGTGGACGCAGTTTTACTAATCATTTTAATAATTTCACTGGAATATCAACGGAAACTAGTACCTGTTTGTATACATAACTTAGTCTGGTTGTCCGACCACCTGTTTTCTGAGATCTAATAAAACAAATATCTATGTATTACCTGCAAGCTTGAAAAACGGCCATGCATACATATTGTGGAAGATTGAGATCCAGCTCCTGGAATAGAAGTTTATTTGTTCACTAATGTTTCCAAAATCATATTCTATAAAACTATGAAAAGTCAACTGACTAGCCTATACTGTCCCACTGCAGGGCAAATGCCTCCCTTTCATTATTCCAACTATTTCGGTCGAGGGCTAATGAAGTCCAATCCAGTCTTTCCGATAGGATTGCAGTTCGTCTTCCCATCTCTTTCTGGGCCTTCCACGCTTTCGATTGCGATTTTATGGGATCCACATTGTGGTCGCTTTGGCCCACAACAATAGGGCAATAAACATAATAGGGCAATAAAATAGAAATTTACAAAAAAATATTACACAAAAAAAATATACATTAATGTAATGTAATGTATATTTTTTTTGCTCAGGTCTTTAAGACCTAAAAGTCACGTATGATAAAATTGAACTAACATATGGATCCCATTGTTGGACAAAGGCCTACCTACTCCGCAACAAATCTCTATCAGTAGCGATACAAATTAAGAGGACTTATTAATTTATTAAAAATTAAAAATAATGTAAATTTTACCATTTTAGCTTGTTTTTGGTACTCTGCCAGTATCTTATCAGCCAACTCTTGCACACTGGTACATTGAAGTGTAAGGCAGAGTGTGGAGGTTGTAAATTTATCCGAATTCAGTTCCAGAAGATTCTCAACTATCTTCCTGCTGTTTGTGTACATTGTAGGCTTCAATCCGGAATATTTTATTGCAGATTTCTGAAATCAAATTGTAAACAAGTAAGTTTTTTTATGAATTGGTAATTCATCCATACAATTGTGCAGTTTTATTTTAGACACAAATGAGGTCTTTTGAAAAATATATTGTTGATCAAATTACAAGGGCTCAATACTGGACAAAAATTCCTTTCAGCATATTCTTTTCAGTTGTTTGTTGTTTGTATGTGTAAGTGGCCAACACTGGTGTCAGATTTTTCATACTGCCTAAAGGCTTCTGACATAGCTACATGGCTGCCATCAGTGATGACAGCTGGGACCAACGGCTTAAGGTGCCTTCCGAAGCACGAAAGAGCTCAAGAATTTTTTATGCCACTTGCGGTCTCCTATCCAAGTGGACTGCGCCCTGGGTTGCTTAACATGCCTAAGCTCAAATTATGCATACGCCTACAAGGCCATCGTGCTTCTCATTCTTTTCAGTAATTTTTCTGAAAGGCCAGTACCTTTTCGATTTCGCTAATACATAAAAAAAATTTTTGATGTATTAGCAAAATAAGTAAAGTAAGAAAGAAAATATGCTTTTCAAAAAGAGAAATAAAAATATGAATTAAAAATATTTGTGTATTCAAATTTCAAAATAATTTATTTGCACAAAACAGGGTATATAAGATGTTTGTTACAAAAAAAAGAAGAGAATAGCCTATTTTGCTATCTTGTAATAGCATGCAAATGTTAGTACATAGAAATACATAGTCGAAAAGTTAATTAAATTAAAATTGTCAAATTATTATTGGACAATTTTAATTTAATAAAATGCTAATGCAATTTAATTTACAATGATTTGTTTCAATGTCATATTATTAGTTATTGTTATTTAAAACTATTGACTAGCTCCGTGGCGCAGCGGTCAACACGCCAGCCTGCGACACGGAGTGACCGGGTTCGATCCCCGGCCAGGTCAAGATGGAAAATGATCTTTTTTCAGATTGGCCTGGGTCTTGGATGTTTATCTATATATGTATTTGTTATTATAAAATATAGTATCGTTGAGTTAGTATCCCATAACACAAGTCTCGAACTTACTTTGGGGCTAGCTCAATCTGTGTGATTTGTCCGTATATATTTATTTTATTTTTTATTTTTTTTTAAAAATTCTTTTATTGAGTAAATCATTTGTCCAAGAGCCATTTATTTAATTGTCTTTTAAAATTGTTAAATGTCAGTTCAGGAATATATGTAATTTCATTTCAAGTTATTTAAGAAATAAACCCCCATATAAGACAGGTGGGTTCAAACCTCAGAAACCCAACTTGAGGTTTTGAGTTTAAGTTTCACTTGATTTATAAGATATAGATTATCATGCTATGTCAGATGCCTTCAGGTGAATAGAAAAACCTATCACCAGTATTGGCCACCCACACACACGAAAAATAGACAAACTAACTCTGCTCCCAGTACACATGTCAAAGAAACTTCAACGCAGGTGATTATGAATATGAATTTATGCTGAAATTGGAAATCCATGCATTTTTTTTTCAATTTCTATGCACTGAAAAAAAAAACCCACCAAGTGTGGACTGGCTCCACACTTGGTGGGTTTTTTTTTGGCTCATAAACGTTACTAACTTAAGTTTTAAGGCCAATTATTACTACATTAAAGGGAAAAATTAACCCCTTTGGTACCCAAGTATTGGGTTATGCTATTTTAGGCAAATTTAAAACTGACACCACAAACACACTAAAGAAGTGGCTTTTTGGCATACAGGATTTAAGGACACCTGCTTTTTTGTAGAACTGCATAATTATAGCACCCCCTTTCAACATGACTTTGTACAAAAATTACAAGAAAACAACAAACTATTCAGCATGATATCATAGTAGTGACCCAACTCAGAAGATTATCTGATTGTATGTTGTGATAAATAAATAATTAGATACATAGGGACATATCACACAAATTGAGCTAGCCCCACAGTAAGTTGTGAACTTGTGTCGTAGGATACTAACTCAAACATACTTTATTTTATAATAGACTAGCTTTCGCCCGCGGCTCCGCCCGCGTCAATGTCGATCCCTCGGGAATAGTACGTTTTCCCGGGATAAAAGGTAGCCTATGTCCTTCTCTGCACTCCAGAGAACTTGTATGCAAAATTTCATGATGATCGGTTCAGTAGTTACGGCGTGAAAGCGTAACAAACAAACAAACAAACAAATAAACAAACAAACTCACTTTTGCATTAATAATATTAGTAAGGATACTTATATAGATAAACATTCAAAATCCAAGTCAATCTGAAAGAGATCATTTTCCACCTTCTACTGGCCGGGGATTAAACCCAGGAACCCTCGTGTCGCAGGCTGGCGTGTTAACCACTGCGCTACGGAGCTCGCCAAAGTGATAGGTCATTCTTCTAGTCTAGAGTAAGTATGCTCCTGCTGCTGTGCAACAAGTGTTGATCATCTTACCACATCAAACTCTACTCCAAACAAATTGGCTGCTAAATCCAAGCAGATCACCACTTTGCTGGTGTCTGTCATGTTGCTCCCTGCTACATTCTTGGTCTGCAGGAGTCTCTCAAACTCTGCTGCTTTGCTGCAATAAGCATATTTTCTGTCTTTAGCTGTATATGAAAGTATTGCAAAAAATAACCTCATGATAAGCAGAACGGACAAAGAAATACGATATTATATTATCATGAAACCACTAATAGACCCGTAAAACGTAAAGATACTATCAACACGAAGGAAAATACATAATATTGTATGACTAGATTGTAAGCTAAATTAACCTACTTTAAAACTTTTTCTTCTTCACCAAGGCCTAATTTAGAAGCTATCAATGTAAGTGTTTTATTGTGGGCTGCCATTATTAAACTTAACAAACACTGTGAAACTGTAAATTTCTTGATTTTATTAATTTTCTTTGACACAGAGACGGTAATCCCGCGCGTTTTCAACAATCAAAACAGCTGTGGTTTCATTCGTTCAGTTGATAGCACGTCAAACTGACGTTTATTTCATTCATTTTATTCGTTCTCTAGACAGAGAGTAATCAAATAGTTTTTTTTTGTGGTCCATGCAAAATATATTACTCAATGGCCCCCAAGACTATCAATTGATGAAGCTTCAATCGAAACCATAAATGTTTTCCACAGGTGTATCACTAAGCATGTATAACAAAATAGATTTATAGTTATAGTGCGTCCGAAACTCAAAATCTCATTTTAATATACATTTTAAAGATTTTTTTGTATAATATTAAAAAAAATCGTTATTTTATGCACCATAAAAATAAAATATACATACGGTTATCCGCAACAGGCTTCGTCAAAATGTCACAGAGGATCATCAGCAGCATGCTTCGTCAAATGGTTACAGAGTCATTAGCAACATGCTTCGTCAAGTGTTCACAATTAATCATTAGCAATATGCTATGTCAAAAACATAGAGAAAGTATCCACGAAACGTTTCGTCAAAAGGTGCATATAAAAATATATATGCGCAACATGCTTCATCAATTTTTTTAGTCTAAAATCCGGCCCGGGTCTTTCCTGGCCCAAAGGTTCCCAAAAATACAATACCTATTTGTCAAGAACTTTACGCTTGTTTTTATTACAATTGACAACTTGCGGTCAAGCGAAATTGATAGTTTTTATTTATGCAGTCGGAAGTACCTTATATACCTATAAATTCTTACGGGATTTTTTTATTTTTAAATCAAATTTTATGTTTCTAAACAAGGTCCTGAATGTCAAAATAAAGAATTGTTCCCATTGACATTGTCCATGGATTGCAGTATCACAAAAAAAATAACGGTCCTTGTGCTCTTTTCGAATTTTGGGGAAAATATTCCCCAACCTGGCAACTCATAAGACTTAGTTGTCAACTGTCGAAGTCATCATTATTTGACAGATTGACAATGTCATATGATTAATGCATGGGAATATTGCTGTATAAATCCTGCATTTGGGTTTATTTTTTATTTTTACGAACGATAATTTTACGTATTATCGGCGGAATAGAGATAGATACGTCACAACACAAACCGAACGCTTCCGATAGATGCGTCACAAGCTGAACGCTTGGGCCGATCGTGCCTCTCTATCGCTTGTTGCTTGTACGTGGAATGCGACACAATTTCATTATCACGTTAAAAATCGAAAAAAATCCGGAAGTATTTAAATATTTGATGGCATAAATAAAAAGTATTACTACCGGTTGAGATCAAGTTCCAAAAATCCAAATTTTTCTTTATGCTGCATGCATTATTTTTTACTTACCGATAAAATTATAGTCCCTTTCGTATGCTGTCAACCGGAGGCACAACATTTCCCACGCTCTTTTATTATATGGAAGAGTTTGCGCTATGCAACATAACAAAAAATGAATTCGTCAGCGTAAAGGATAAACTTTTGTCAGTTTACATGAAAATAAATACTTTACATTTATTTATTCTAATCCAACCAACTTGTTTGCATCTTCATTTTCTGTTATAGGAGCATCCAAAAATAGCTTGAAGTTGAACCATTTATGTATTATTATTATAAATTAAAGTTCTGTCCTTCGTTACAATAAAAAAAATCACGACGATATTCCAATGATGTGCAGTTGTGTGATGTGTGTGTGCGCAATCAATGCACAATCATCTCGATTTTGATTTGACCACGCCCCTTTATCTCGATTCACATAAACTTCCAATGATAAAACACCTTTTCGTATCACAGAAGGCGACATGTTGATTTTTTCTAGGTTCTAAAGCCGATACGAGATCGCTGTCATTTCTACAAAATGTCTTTGTAGTTATCAGGGTGTAGGTCATTTAATTGTAATCTTATTAACTAATCCGTGCTAATTTTCGTATGTTGGACGTATTCTAAATAAAAAGAAGAGGATCCGCTCCACCCGAGGCAAGGGTGTGTATGCAGTGATAGACCGATATAGATTTGTATCAAAATAATCCGAAGCTATTTATAAATATTATTTTCTCAGCTTTTACTTATGTTCAAACGTTAATAGTAACGTCTGGTCTATAAATAACTCGGAAAGTTTATAAATATTACAGTATTCTATGGTGGTGTCCTGAGTTACGTCGGGTCGTAAGGTTGCCATTTTTTAGTGAAAATAGTTTTGTGCGGGGCGTTTTTCTTAGTGGTTTGTGCTTATCCTAAGTGTAGTGTCGTTGGTGTGCCGCGAGTGCCCTTGGGTAACGTTGTGATGCTTTCAGGTTCGCACAGAGATGCAAGTAGTGTCAGTGTCGAGGTAATACCAGTGCCTATGGTGTGAGTGCTTGGACTGAAAGGATGCGGGCTCAGTGAGTGGTCAGGCGGCACCACGGCTTCGTCAGTGGCAGGCGGCGCGCGGGGAGCAGAGTCTCCTTCGCAGGCCAACCAGGACACGGTGGAGAACACCACCCCCACCTGCTGGTGAGTCCTTAACACTTGATTATTACAATACAGTGGAAACTCGATTGTGAGCTCTAAATGTAACGGGTCAAATAAATTTCTTAGTCATAATGATGCCTATCCTAAACTCTCCTGATTTGTGTTTTTGAGAGTGGATATGACTTTGCCTCCCTCAGTGGAATTGGTGGAGATCTTGTAGCATGTCTTGTCACTCAATGACAACAACAAGGGCTTTAAATGAGAGAATTACATCTATCATCAGGATAGGTAATATTATAAGTAGTGATATATTGCACCTTATATCACATCCAACACATCCACCTCATAAGGGAAAACAACAAAAATGTATTTTCTATACTTTATGCATCCATAGTAGGTGGGCATCAGTATTCGCCAACTTAGAAACAAGTACACAAGATATAAGGGTATACTCATATATATCATAAGGTTATGCTCATATACAATGGACGCAGGCAAGAGGCGTAGGTGTGCGAAATTGCCCACTATACCAGGTCAACCAGTGACCAATGCTAGCAACTGAAAAAATTTACCCCATAGGATAGTTTTTAACTCATCATTCGTGGGTAAACATCTTTTTCATACTAAATGCGGTTACTGGCGACCACTTGGGTGTTGAAGCGTTAATATTGTGTCTTTGGGATGATTAGTGTATCAAACAATAAAAACAAATCAAAATTGTTAATTTTTCCGCATATTTCATCTCGTCCCACCAGTCATAATTTCAATTTATATTTCTATAATAGTATTAAAAATTATTTTGTATGGAAATGGAAGCGTTTAACCTTAAGTATTATATATTTTTTACCATAAGTAAACATCATTGAAAAATCAAATACAGTAGATCCCTGGTAATTCAGCCCCTGTCTATTCCAGTGCACCTTGTAATCCAACATACCTGTTATTGTTCCAAAATCTATATATTTCGGTAAATTTTCGCTTATTCATAATTGAGGCGGTTATAACTTCTACACACTACGACTATTGTGCTCGATGAGTTATGAGTTTGTATTTGGCTGTAATAGTAACCTAAGATGCATATTTTTTTTTTTACTTTTGAGTATATAAGTAAATGATAAACATTTATGGGAAACAACCAATTTGTCTTCACCAGCCCAAAAGCATTAGTAGTTTGACAAACGAATACTAGGTAAACTCCATATGACATTATTATACCTAGATGACCTATCTACCTATGAGCTATTAGTGCAGATAGAAATTTATTAATTTGCAATTTGTTGGGTATTAAGGTACTCTTCCAAAAAAAATTCAGATTATAGTGGTTTGTAATGTCTTATATTATAATCCAAACTAATTCAATAGTCGTCATGGGCTTGAAAAAAGGTAGTGGTTTAATGAAATGTAATAGTTCTAAAATTTCACTTTAATATTAATTATATTAAAAAAACCGGCCAACGTGTCGGGCCACGCGCAGTATGGGATTCCGTACTTGCGAATGCCAGCTTTGAGTACACGCCTGACGGTTTAATGACTAAAATCGTCTAAAAATGAGCCCACATAGGATGGTGGTGACTGAAGAAAGAGTTATAAAATCCTACTTCACAAGGAAAATTAGAAAAAAAAACGGGCAAGTGCGACTCGCACTCGCGCACGTAGGGTTCCGTACCGTTATCTATAATAAGTTAAAAATTATAAAAAATATTTTTATTACATGATGCAATAAAAAATTTATACTTTTCGCAATTTTTCCTTTATCTGTGCTATACGACGTGGCTACGCACCAAATTTCAAGATACTGAGTTTACGGGAAGTACCCTCTAGGTTTTGATTCCCTGCGAAAATAGTACGTAACATTGAAATAAATAAGATTTTAATGTAGACAACATTAAAATCTTATTTATTTCAATGTTACGTACTATTTTCAGCTTTAATGGAATGGAATAAGGTTGACATTAAATTACCACTTAAAAATTGCTTGAGCATTTCGCCGCCTAGTCTGAATTGACCCTATGTAACAGCTAGGAGCTAAGAAGTAACGGTTATTTACGAAAGCACAAATTGTTTTACAATTAAAAATATTGATTTAATAAAAATATTTAATTCAAATATTGATGTAACTCAAAATTTAAGCTTTTCGCAATTTTTCCATTATGCTAATAAGACGTTGCTTTGTGCCAAATTTCAAGATTCTGAATTCACGGGAAGTACCCTGTAGATTTTGATTCCCTTGCGAATGTCGAAAATTTGCGGCATAAACGTATGTATCTTTTGATTGAGTTGGCTTAGAAGTTTGATTTTTTCACAGTTCCAAGGGACTGTAGACCTGAGTATTTGATATGAATTTCAACTTGATACCTCTACGCGCTCCAGAGAAAAAGGGTCTTGACACAGACAGACGCAAAACAAAGTGATCCTTTATGGGTTTAGTTTTTCCTTTTGAGGTACGGAACCTTAGAATTTGCTAGAGGCCTTTGTCCAGCAGTGGTCTTTTACGGCTGTAATATTGATGATGCTAATGTCAGATGCCTTAAAACATGCTGAAAAATCTACCACTTGTTTTATAATAATAATGCAATAGTTTCTTCTCCGGCCAAGACCTGTCCAAGGACATATCATACATTGGTATTTCCAGGAACGGGTTTTGGCTGGAGAACATTACCACATTACAACGTCTCTAAAGGGCCTCTACGTGTTGGATCTATATCCCCACGCAAGCCTCTCAAATGACCGGGGTAACTTCCGTGACTCAAAAAGAGATACAAATAATAATAGCCTTTATTCAGATAAATTATTTTTTTATACAGTTTTAATTTTAAATGTTAGATATCTGTTTGTCCCTTTGGCAAAAGCCTCTCCAAGCTGTCTCCATGTCTCTCTTTTATGAGCTACCCTGGTCCACAGTCTGCCCTCCACTGCCGCTATCTCATCTGCCCATCTTTTGTATGCTCTCCCACGTTTTCTTATCTTTCCTCTGGGATACCCAGTAGTTTTCGGCAGAGTAGAATAGGACCACTCCTTGTCTTTCCATGGACGTCGTAAGAAGCGACTTAGGAAATACAAGCTAAACAAAGCTCAAACATCAATGAGACCTGTCCAACCCATCTGGCCAGCGATGAGAGTGAAGGCCAAATCCTCTGTCTGCTCTGCCCGAGTATGGTATATCCGGTAGTGCAGAGAGGGTCATGCTCCTGCAGTGGAGACTATAAAGACCTGACGATGATGATGATGACCCAGTAGTTAATGTTTTTGCTCCATTGTTGCCACCTCACCACTTGTTTTAATAACACGAAAAGCATCACACACATCACAGTGCCATTAGATGTGAGTCACAGGAAATGCTCTTCAGTATACATGCATTTTTTAGTCCCACGTGCTAAATACTCATTAATGTCAATTTTGCAGTTTGAGTGCTAATTTTAGCCTGATGGGTCTGAATAACAAGGTGCGTTTATTCGTTTGTATCGCATCCATGGTTTTACGATCACTATGAAATTTTTATAGATACATGTTTTCAGAGCAAATCACATTTAGTTAGGATAATTTTTAACCTTCACCATCCATCTACCGACGGGTTACCCAAGAAGGGTTGACGTTAGGGAGGTGGCCGTCTGTAAAAAAATGACAAATCATATTTTACCTTGAATGCTGTCATAATAGCAGGAGTTAGGGATCATATGCACAAGTGAGAGAATCGAGACGATTTATCGCCGTGCCACGTATTTCTATAAACTCAGAGCGTGTCTCCACACGGCGATGTTATCGCTGCGATCCGACGAGTGGCAGAGTGCGAGCGAATGTCAATCTTATCGCCTATAGAATAGAATATTTTATTATTATCTATAATATAATAAAACAGTAAAATTATTTTGTCTGTACATTTCGAATTTTTGACTGAAATGGATAGAGGGACACTTAAAAAGAATAATAGACAGCAAAAAAATTTTTTTGGAATTTCTTGTCTGTCTGTCTGTATGTATGATCACGATTATCTCCGAAAATACTGAACCGATTTACTTCAAACTTTCACCAATTGCTTTGTTTTAACTCAGTTTAACATTTAAAGTTTGTTTCATCAAAATCGGTTCATTAAAAAAAAAGTTATCGTCATTTGAATGAACTCAAGGCATGAGTTTGCCTGCAAACATATAGCAAAAATGTAATAAAATAATAAGTGACATAAGAAAATTAAAATCCAAAGTCAATTCATCATCATTATACGACAGCATTAAACCTATCCATACTATCCATAGTAATCCATACTAAAAAAAAGGAGAAGCTGACTGACTGTCTGACATATCAACGCAGGGCCTAAACTAAAAGGGTTAGGAACTTGAAATTTTGCACAGGGGTTCCTTTTATAACGTAGGGGAGCACTAAGAAAGGATTTTTGGAAATTCATCTCCTTAGGGGGATAAACGGGTTGCAAATTTAGTATGAAACTTTGTTGTTTTTGAAGTTATTCGAATGAAATTCAGCATGAAGGTTCTTTACTGAAAGGTATGAAACACGAGTAAAATATTTTACTCAAAAATCATCCCTTAAGGGGGTAAAATAGGGGTGCAAAGTAAGCATGAAACTTTGCCATTTTTGAAGTTAGTCGAATGAAATTCAGCATGAAGGTTCTTTACTAAAAGGCATGAAACACGAGTAAAATATTTTTTTCAAAAATCATCCCTTAAGGGGATATAACGGGGATGCAAAGTTAGTATAAAACTTTCCGTTTTTGAAGTTATTCAATTGAAATTCAATATTAAGGTAATTGAAAGTAATTGAAAGTCATAAACTAATGTATTCCTGTTATTCTACTGTTCCTGAGAAATCGACACTTACGCGGGCGGAGCCGCGGGCCAAAGGCAAACCTGACGGCAACGCACAGCCGAAACTACTGTGCGCAGAAACTTGAAATTTGGCACAGGGATTCTTTTATGATGTAAATGAGCACTAAGAAAGGATGTTTAGAAAATCAAAGGGGTTGAGGTTTTATGGAATTTTCTCATTTCTGGACTTAGAAGTTTGAAAGTAGGTACGCAAGTTCTCAATTAAAATTAAAAAAGATCTGTTTAGGTGAACCAGACAACATTCTCCCTTGAAGGGGTAAATAGGGGGTAAGTTTGTATGGAATTTTTCCATTTCTAGACTTAGAGGTATGAAAAAAAGTATATACGTTCTAGGTTACAATTAAAAAAGATCTGTGTAGGTGAAATGTACAAAATTTCCCCCTTAAGGGATAAAGGGGGGAAGGGATTGTATGGAAATTTTCTCATTTCTGGACATAGAAGTATAAAAATAAGTGTAGGTGAAATGGGCAAAATCCCCTCCTTAAGGGCTAAAGATCTATGCAGGTGAAATGTATTAAATTCCCCCTTAAGGGGAAAAGCAAAGGGGCAGGGGTTAGTATGGAATTTTTATCATTACTACTGTTCCCAAGGGAACGACATTAACGCGGGCGGAGCCGCGGGCAACAGCTAGTATTATAATAAAGAGAGAAGAGCGGATTCGTGGCGATCCCTTTAGGGCTCCGACTCCGACGCACCACAGTTTTGTGCCAACATTCGTAAAACCCATTCGAAAAATAGGACCAAAGAAGATGTGCATGCGGAAGCTAGACTAAAGCGCCTTCAAAGATTCTAAGATTTATTCAGAAAATAGGCCTTTTTCCCGTCAATTTACATTTTAAATAATACTTATTATATTGTATTCAAATTATTAATTATTGTTCAAAAACTACAAACCACTAGCGTTTCGGAACCGACCAGTGCAGAGAAGAAGACGCCGAAAGAAACTCTTTTCAGCAGTATTGGTTGCCTACTTGCCTGAAGGGCTTTGTATGATATTTTATATTTTTATCTTTTCTTTTTTTCTGATGTCATGTTATTACAATGTCAATTTACATATTTTTGTGGAACGCGTTATGTTAGCGATCGAGCGTGCAACAACGACAGATATGATAAAAGTCTCAAAGATAGATAGAAGTCTCAAAGAGGCCGAGCAGACCTGTCCCCCCCGGCAGCACCCGTTCACGAGTTGACGCATGGATCAGCCATCCCATCGCTGATCCATGCTCAACCATATTAGAGGGAACTCGACGACCCGACACACACCACCTTATAAACTATCCTAAATTCAGTCACTGACGAGAGGGACGCCGCAATACGTGCGATACGATTGGAGATATCTCGTATCGTGTCTAACGTATAGCGGCGTCCCTCTCATCGGGTCCGATAATCAGGATGGTTTAATAGGCGCTTAAGGCGTATCCCTTAACCGTTTGTAACGGACATCGCACGATATTTTATATATTCGTGTCATACCTGTCGTCAGTCTCAGTTCAAATCCGTGTCTGCCATTTTCTTGTTAATTTTCACTTTTAATTTAACAATTTAATAATTATAACCAAATATTGTATTTTTTGTAGGTATCCATCTTGCTAATTTAGTTATACTTTTTATAAACGTATAAAAGTTGGTAGTTGTCGCTGAAAATATCAAGTAATTCGCGACGAAAATTTTTCTGGATATAGCTTCTTTGCTGTTTTAAATATTTTTAAGAACATATTTTAATGTAATTATTATAATATTTATATTTCTTTCATGCTAGTATTCTTTGAAAAATAAGGCTAACTTTTCTGCTCGACGAAAAAATACACGTTTTACGGTATTCTTCTGATGCACAGCGCCTTAAGAGTGGCGGATCTCATAAAACCAGTTCAAAAATTGAGCAACATATTTTAATGTAATTATTATAATATTTATATAAATATTTCTTTCATGCTAGTATTCTTTGAAAAATAAGGCTAACTGCTCTGCTCGACGAAAAAATACACGTTTTACGGTATTCTTCTGATGCACAGCGCCTTAAGAGTGGCGGATCTCATAAAACCAGTTCAAAAATTGAGCTCCTGGCCATGCAGTCTGATGCATGACGATCCCGTACGTGCAAAAGCGGGAAATATTACAAAGCAATACAGTAAAACTTGTAAGTAAATAAACACGCACCGAAGATTAGCACTTCGGCTTTGTCCATCAGAGAAAGTGAGGCTCTGTACGGGACCCTGTCGTCGCCGTTATACAAGTACAAAGATACTTATATAATAGAATATTCGGGGCCTGGGCCGACTCCCGCCCCCGAACCCTGTATTCTCTGAGCATCTCATCATGTGACGATGTAGCCAGAAGCACGCTTAGAGTAAAGAGATTGAAAGGATTCGGAATGCCTTCGTTTTGTGAATAATTTCTGGGAGAAAAGAAAAGACATAGAATGTACCAGTTGCTACTCTTCCCGCGCAGATCGTAAAAGTCGATCGAGGGAACGGACGAAAATCTGGGGAATCATGTTAGTAGGCAATGCGACTAGCAACCATCACTATTTTGATTCCGATTTACACCTTACGCCCACCAAAATGGTACCTGGCTTGGGTGTTCAAGACCTGAGCTCTGTTTACCCCGCAAGGGATAAAGACGTGATAGTATGATAGTATAGTATTCTTATTATGGTTTAGTAGAAACAGTGCCGTGATAAACAGCTGGTCAGGTAATGAATAGGGTTTCGTCATTTATTGAACCACAAGAAGGGTACTGGACAAGGATGTGCAAAATGACCGGTTGGAAACAGCCTGATGCATCTAGCTTCCTGACCAAGATCGTAGAGAACAATCTTGGTCAGGTTATCCGACCACCTACCGGCCTACTTGCTAATTTTTGACAACTACGGTGAAAACAACGTTTCGATGATCACTTTAACATTCATTACGGTTTATATAATACATAACATCTTATATATTATAATAATGCCGCAATGAACGGAATAACTTTTCGTATGGGATCAAAGCTGGGAACTCAATAAATTAAATTTCTATACAAAAATGTTTGGCTGCCCGGTCAATTTGTATCGGAACGTCAAAAAAGAATTTGAGTTCCCAGTATTTGTCCCATAGGAAAAGTTTTTCATATTGACGGGCTGAATTCCTGAAGTATCGGACAGGGTTTTCTTTACATATTGAATCATCATCATCATCATCAGGTCTTTTTAGTCTCCACTACAGGAGCATGACCCTCTCTGTACTACCGGATTTGGCCTACACTCTCCTCGCTGGCCAGACGGGTTGGAGAGGTCTCATTGATGTATATGAGCTTTGTTTAGCTTGTATTTCCTAAGTCGCCTCTTACGACCTCCATGCGAAGACTAGGATTGGTCCTATTCTACTCTGCCGGTAACCACACAGCTAAATCATAATACAGATTGAATCGTTTGAAGATAATAAAGTACTGAAGATATTACACACTATTTATTTAGTCTTTTATGAATGAGTGATTCATTTCTTAGAAAAAAGAATGCAGAAAACAAGAAAATCTATACTAATATTATAATCAAGAGTTTGTTTCTTTGAACGCGCTAATCTCAGATACTACTGGTTCAAATTGGAAAATTCTTTTTGTGTTGTATCTGAAGCGAAGCATCAGTAAAAAACGTTTTGAAAACGGGGGTAAATTATTCATCTATATACTAAGAAATAACCTCATCATCATCATCATCAGGTATTTTTAGTCTCTACTACAGGAGCACGACCATCTCTGTACTACTAGAGCCATACTTGGCCAGAGCAGCCAGAGGACTTGGTGAGCGTGGAGAGTGTACGCTGGCCAGATGGTTTGGAGAGGTCTCACAGATGGTTATAAGCTTTGTTTAGCTTGTATTTCCTAAGTCGCCTTCTACGACATCCACGGGAAGACTTGCAGTGGTCCTATTCTACTCTGCCGGATACCACACGGCGTTAAACCTAATTAATCATAATAACAGAAATTGCCGCGGACGTACTCGCGGGCAACAGCTATAGTCATTGCTATTTCTCGTTCGTTAAGATTATCCTCGCGAGTGTCGTTTGTTTTGCCAACATTTTAAATCACCCTTTGACTTCACATTGTAGCAAATTATTTTTATAACGTTGTGACAAATTTATACGCGTCATTAGTTTTATGCCTCCCAAAATAAAATATCTTTTATTTATTACGTTTTAATCATACAGGTTGGGTCGTAAACGTCGTATTGTGGCGTTTATTTCAGTTTAACAAGATAGTAAGGTGTCGTGAATACAATGACGCTATGTTATTCTAAATGTCTCATCTGCCGGCGTATTTGCTAACTCAGTGACCAGCGTTTTGATAGTCACTTCAAAATACATTGCGGGTTTTCGATTGATTATTTTTATTAAAGATATATAAATCGTAATGTACTATGAAATGACTATCAAAACGTTGTACACTGAGTTAGCTAGTGGGCCGGTTGGTTTGTATTTTATTATCACCAGAGTCAATTGTCGTCATCATCATTTCGTATGGAAGGTTTTCTGCAGGAATCCTATATATTAAATTTCCTCAGTCATTCCTTAGGTCTCACAGTTGGGGAGTTAGGATTGATGTTCGCTCAGTCCTCCGGGGAAACGGTTCAGCAATATGCCACAAAGTTTGATCTGCTGCCCCGCAGTCACACTCTAAAGAATACCTAAAGGGGTTATTATAGACAGAACAACAAACACATTAGGAGTGTTATCACGCGTGATTTCTATGAAAATCAGCGTCGCCTCTTTTCATACATACTACTAACGAAAAACGAGTAGAAACTCCTCCATTGGTCAAAGTTTCACTAGGACTTCTCACTTTACACGTTAGAATAGAGCAAGGATTCTGTAGCGAGAATTTATTTTTTGGACCCCGACGCAAATATCTGTATGTCTGTTTGTGTGTATATCCGTGAACCGTAGCTCCCAAACGGCTAAACCAATTTGGATGCAGTTTTTTTTTATTTGAAAGGTATTTGTGTCTTTACAATATAGTGAGTTTTTTGTGTCTATTCTCGACTGCTTATTTTTTATGTAAGTAAATACAACAAAAAAATAAAGTAAATATTGAGCCAAAGGAAGACGGACGGATAACGGAAATAAAGATTATGATTATATACATATACGGATAATACGGTTCCCCTGCCACTCTTTAGCATCAAATAAAAAACTAACACGCCGCCAAGCATAATTCTAACAAACTAATTACTCAGTGTAAAACATCGCTTTCTTTATACCGTCTGAACACAAGAGGCGAGTCTATATTTAGCCTAGGATGTCAATTCTCACGGCTCTCATTGTTGGCGTTTTTGCGCCAGACTCATAATCGTCTCAACAGGATAACTCGAACGCAAACTTATTACTCTTATTAGGCAGCTACTAGGTTAATATGAACGCCCGTGTTCCATTTTTAAAAGCCCGCTTTTGTTTTTAGTATTGTTTAAAAGACTATTTTTATTGTTGGCCATCTTTTTTTCATTCAACTCCAAAAAAGAAGGCGGTTATTTAATTTATTTATAAATTTTGTTTTGATCAAAGAAAATATTAATTTTCACATAGCATTTTAATAACTACTGGCCAGCAGTTAGTTTTTCTTTTCGCAAGAAATACGCGGTAGAAAAATTTAATATCAACTTTAATGGGAAATTATGCAGGTGGTCGTCGCCTTGGACGTATTTTGCAATTGTATAAATATATTTCTAGTACTTAATTAATCTATTATGGTTAATTTAATATTCATAACGCGTCCTTTGTCAATCTCAAAAGTTCACCACACAAATGTACAGTATTACTAAAGTCGAGAACTGGCAAAACCGGCATTTGCTTGCTTTTGTATTTCGTTTAAATATTTCTATCTTACTTAAAAATTAAGGATGAAATTAGACTAGCTATAATATTTGCTGGCAAAAGTCACGTCTTACCCGAGGATAAAATCGATTCCAAAACGCTCATTACGGGATTGGCAGAGCCGAGGATCACTCACATCAACTCAAAAACAATATTTTTGCATAGAACTTACATGAAATGTAAGTCCTACTTCACCAAATACATTTTCTGCTCATCTATTCAATCATAGAAGTATGTTTTTTTTTAAATCTATGTATTCAATAAACAAATAACGGTTATCCGAAAACATTGTCTAAAATAGGTTTTTATTACCAATGGACTAAAAAGATTTTAAACTGTGAACACCAATATTGTTTCGAATATTTCCGGGACTAAAAAGGTTTCACTAGCCAGTTATGTTATATCAATTAAAAAGAAAACTCGAAAACTGCAAGTATTTTATGATGCATGCTTGTTTTATTCGCACGCTGAAAATGCATAATATTATGAAGAAGAAAAATTTGAAATTGCAATATGCACCTATTTATTTCATCGTGTTTATTATACCCACATATCAATCTACCTACAAAATGTTTTAAAATTGGTACAGCTTTAAGAGATAATTATATATTCAACATTTAGGCATTCATCTCATTTAATGTAGGAATTAAATTAAGAAAAAATATTTTCTTTTACCCGCGAAATAGTATTCATATGGTGTGACGATGTATTGATAAAAAAAGACAATTCGAAAATAGAATAGCTGATCGTTTTCTAAAAATAGACCGTTATCTTTTTAAATATAGACTGCTGTCGGAGCGTCAGCAAAAGCAAAGGTAATAAACCGGAAAATCCAATTAAATACTGACAATTTTATCTAATCGCTTGCGGATCATACGAATTCTTGGAAAACGGCACAAACAGCTGGATCTTAGAAATCATCTGCTGTCATCTAGTTAGATAGATTACTACTTTTGATACTGAGTACAATATCTTTGTCGTCTATTACTACTACTAAAAACTAAGTCTAGCTGAAATTGTAAACAAACCTATTTTATTTTACGACGAAAGCATCCACAAAAATATGATTTTCACAAAATCACGTTACCTCTTAATGTGTATTTTACACGACTGTTAAGAAGGGTTGATTCTGCGCGTATCATAATGTTCGTGTATTTCGTTATTACCTTGTATTTCCCAAACGGCTGGATGGATTTCGACAATTGAGCGTTAGGTTTGTCTCAAAAACCCAAGTATTAAAAAAAAGGTAGGGTACTGGGGTTTTTAATTTTTGAAATAACATTACTTGTTAATATGTAGAACAATTTTCTGGAAAGCCTGTTCGAAGAGCTGCGATATACTTACTAGTTTTAAAACGAACTGTTGCTCGTTTGTTATACTTGTTGAACGACGATAAAGCCCACATTGCCAGTGCCAGCGTTCTGTCTCTTCTTGTCACGTAGGAGTTCAATTTTTGAACTCGTGCAACCATTCGGAAATTACATTCGAATAATGATTCATAAATAGTCTTAGATTCACCATGCGGAGGCCTGATATCGAGTGGCGGGTCGATTCTACCAATTCAAAAATTGAGCTCCCGATCACACGTATGTAAGTAAGTAAGTAAGTAAGTAAGTAATTTATTGAAACTATAGCACATAAAACATACAAAAATGCAACTAATATTAACACTTACATTAAAATATAGACTTAACATACAGTATGTGTGTGCTACAGTATTACAAATGGCTGTAGCTCAGTGCGGGGAATTGCCCAGGGGTGAGCAAAGCACTGATTTTCAGCTACCGCCGAGGTCTGGGTGTACGTGCGTCGCCAAAAGTTATAATCTCAAAATCAATATATACCAATGTTAGTATACAATACAGCCAGAATTATGCATATTTTTACAAAACTAGAAGCAATAAAAAGTATCAAAGTTCAATCAATTCAAATAATCGTAAAAAGAATAATTTATATAACATTTAACTAATGAGTGATAATCAATAAAGACATATGGCACAGAAAACACAAAGCAGGCACATATCCAGGAAGCACGTTACCTAAGCGACAAAAAGTGAGACGGAATAGGTATTTTTTGGGTTTGCAGTAAGTAAGCTTTATATTTTTGTTTGAAAGAGATAACTGAACCTAGTAATCTTAAAGGCGGTGGTAAGTTGTTCCAGCATTTTGTCGCTTGGTAACGAAAACTTCCCTCAAAGGCTACAGTTTTATGAATATGATACGACAATTTAGATCTCACGTCTCTGGTGCCGTACATACTATGACGGCGAGCGAATTTTATTTTCCAATAAAGGTATTCTGGTGCCTTGCTTTGCAAGACATTGAACATTAAACAAGCCATGTGTAATTTCCTTCGGGAGTCCATGTTTAACATCGAAGCATTGTTAATAAATGGTGAAACATGCGTTCGGGGCGGGATATTGAAACAATACCTACAGCAAGCGTTTTGGACTCTCCGTATCAGTCGGCGTGTTCGCTGTAGTAGTCGAGGTCCGAACACCGAGTCACCGTAATTGAGTCGCGATAAAATCAAGGATTCACATAACCTTATACGTACATTAGTATCAAGCAGATGTCGTACTTTATAAATTACTTTCAGCCGGTAAAAACAGGTTCGCACTAAATTAAGGATATGACTCTCGAAACGTAGCTGATTGTCAAAAATTATTCCAAGATTTTTCGCTTCATTTACGCGCTCAATCGGTTCCGCCAAAATCCGCACAGAGATATCCCTATCTATAATATTTTTCACTTGCAACCTCGACCCCAAGACCATATATTTAGATTTATTAGGGTTAATTTGTAAAGCATTTCTTTCCGACCAAAGTGCTATTCTGTCCAAGTCAGTGTTCATTTTGTTAATAGCGTCCAAAACCTTTGCCGGAGATTCCGAAATATATAACTGAACATCGTCGGCATAGAGGTGATAGTTGCAATGCGAAATCTGCTTACATAAATCTGCAGTATAAATAATAAACAACAGTGGCCCAAGTATAGAACCCTGAGGAACACCACGTGTAACAGGACGCGAATCGGAGGTCAGATAAGTACCATCACTTTGCAGCAGCTTAACCATTTGTTTTCGTTCGCTGAGATACGAAGAAAACCATTTTATTGAATTGGGATCAAATCCATAATATTTTAATTTTGAAAGAAGAAGTGAAATATGGAGGCATTCGAATGCTCGGGAATAGTCCAGCAGAGTTAAAACTGTTCCTCGTCCAGCATCTTGTGCCGCAAGAATGTTATCAGTAACATCAAGTAAAGCTGTTATTGTGCCGCGACCCTTACGAAATCCCGATTGTAGTTGTGGCAAAATGTTATTGTCTTCAGCATACTTAATAAGCTGGACATAAATAGCCTTCTCAAGAAGCTTAGATAGGAAGCACAAAATGCTAATCGGTCTTAAGTCCTTAAGTTCCGTTGGGTTTTCTATTTTGGCTATAGGGGTAACTAGAGCTTCCTTCCACTGATAGGGTACGGTATGCGAAACAATTGAGCTATTTATTATATGAGTAATGACTCCTAGAGTTCGAGGAAGTGTAAGCAAAATCATATCTTTGCTGATTCCATCATAGCCCGTGGCATTTGTCTTAATTGAAGTTATGAATTTTCCCATGTCATTCTCACTAATTGGTTTTAACTGAAAGCAGGCATCACTGAAACGATTACTATCGAAGAAAGGTATTTCTGACAAGTAGCCAGTCGAATAGCCAGGAATTTCAAGGAAGTGCTCGTTTATTTCATCAGCATCAGAAAAACGATCTGGGAGAGTTCGACTTTCGCAAGGATTAACTAAAATTTTATCCTTTAGATTTTTCCAAAAGGTTTTAGTGTTATTGATTTGAGTATTAATATGATAATTAAAATAAGCTTTCTTCTCTTGAGATAAACTAAATATTACAAGTTTCTTTAAATCCTTATAATACTCTTTACTACTTTCCAACCTAGAAGATCTATAGCGCTTGAGAGCATCATCACGTAACTCAATCATTTGCCTACAAGTGTCAGTTACCCACGGTAAGGAGTGCTCGGTTTTTATTTTTCGTGTTGCTACTGGAGCGTGTTTATCAAATAATGTGAGAACAAAACTATTGAATTGGTCTACCTTTGCGTCCACATTGGACAACTTCTCTATAGAGTCCCAGTCTATATCTTCCAAGTCCCTATTAAACATCTCGAAGTTAATATTTTTTAAAGGTCTAAAAGTAATTACTTTTGCTGGTGTTTTAGGTTTTTTCACTGACAGTTCAACATTAATCATCGCATGCCCGTATATAGATCCCATTATATTGGATACTGTCGTTTGACGTACTTTGGCATTAGTGCATACCACATCTATTAAAGTTTCACCAAGCTTTGTAAAGTGCGTCGGCTCTTCAACTAGTTGATTGAGTTCGAAGCACTGCAACAAATCGTTAAGTTTTATTTTTTTATCAGAAGATCTTAACATGTCTACATTGAAATCGCCCAGTAGTACAGTATTATCATAGTTAGAGAAGTATGATAACGATTCCGTTAGAGAATCGAGAAATATGTCGAGATTGACTCTCTTCGGTGGTCGATATGCCGTACCTATAAGAATTTTAAGCCCATTAATACGAACCGAGATCCACATTTGCTCTATTGGATTTACTGGATGTTGGAGGACCCGTGCACTGATACCGCGCTTTATATAGAAGCCGACACCGCCTCCGCGGCCCTTGCATAGAGACCTGGGACGCGGAAGCATTCGTAGTTTATATCCTGAGGGCGCAGGTGCACATGCTTCCTGTCCCACACGCAACCAAGTCTCATTAATTGCAAGAATATCCGGCTTATACCGATCCATAGCCATTAAAAACTCATCCTGTCCAGTATTCAGGGAGCCCGGGTTGAACAAACCTAACTTTAGAAAATTAATCATTGGAGACATTGCGATTCAGAAATGAATTTATACATCTTATAATGGAGAAAAAATAATAATAATAAAACTCTTAGTACGAAATAGAAATTCGACGTAATAAGTGATATTCCACAAAAGTAAATATTTACCACCATACAGGATTAGACTTAAACATTGCAAGCCGAAATCTTTCAAATCACTGTTTCTATTCCGTATCTGTGATAATGTAGCACACAACTTAATAGAAGGCTTAGGTCGAACGATAACATAGCACAAGATATGTAAAACAAAATAATTTTTAAAAATTAGGTTTGAAAGATTTTTTTTCAAAACCATAGAGTATATATATATCAAAACACAATTAACTAGACTAAGCAAGCATGAGAACTTATGCTCGTTTATTACATTACAAGGAATGGACGTTAATCTAGCCAATGAGATGTGTAACCTACAATAAGTTATGGTCAACACCAAGTAACATTTTGAAAATACATTTAAATAGTAAGTAATGGAATAGATATTGCAATACAAGAGAACAATGCTGAAAATAGATAAAAGATATTGAGTTAAATGATTTATATGGATTTTTACACCCTGATACAGAGTCATGTAGAGAATAGCTATTATTAAAATTAAATAACAACTGTGCTTTGTGTAGTACAGATCGAATATAAATTTACTCAAAATGCCATAATCCAGTATCATTACACATATTATAGATCCTACAACAAAGGTGGAGAGACATGAACCCTTACATATTTGACCCAACGGTGGCAGGACCAAAAACCCTCAAGAGGTCCTCTTCAGTGCGTATGCGCAAACGCGGAGCCTCAGTTCCATGATGTTTCCGAACGTAGATTCGTCCGTCCCGGGTCCAGGCGAAACGCCAGTTTACTTGTCTAGCTGCCTCGCGCACACGACGAAATAAATTACGGTTTGTTTTTGTGAGTCTCTCATTTACGTAGAATCGTCGCGGGGGCAATCCCGTGCCAGCTGTGGTAGCACCACGCCGAACTCTTGCCGCTTTGAGTATTTCATCCCGGATAGTCTTCCTAGACAGCCGAACAACTATTAGCCGGGGGCGCTGTGGTACCGATTCAGAGCCGGATATTGCAGCTGATGACTCCGGCAAAGGACCCACACGGGAGACGCTTACAATGTCTGCGTCGGTCAGTGATACGCCCAATTTGCTGGCCAAGGTGACTGATATGTGGCATAAACTTTCACCCTTTAGTTCAGGGACACCTGAGATCTCGATGTCATTTGAGAGAAGCTCCTGGTCTCGGTCATTCAACTCCAGTTTTAGTTGTGCAATGGAGTTTAAGAGTGAATTATCATTCTGCTCCGCAACAGGGGCTTCAGCGACTTTTCGTTCCAACTCACATAGGCGTGATTCGAAGCAGTCTATTCTCTTGTCGATATCATCCACCCTTGAAGACATTTTCCTTAAGTTTTCATTCACACTTTGTATTTCCAACCTATTGGCATCCATCTTCTCCCTAACTTCCACTCTGAATTGTCTCATCTCTATTAAGATGGACTGCGCATCAGTGAGTTCTATAGTTTCATTTAGTGAAGTTGTGTTCAGGCACTGTGTAGACATATTAAGCTCTTCAGGGCTGAGTGCTGCCGCTCCACGTCGAACCATAATGCTTTCGGTAGCACCACGCACCGGAGTATTTGTGTTGTCCAGTTTCGGTTGCTTACTAATACAAAATGTGCACTCCCAGTTCCCTCTGTGCTCCGTTGTCATTGTATTATAAAAGCGCTGCTCCGAGACGTTTGCGCATAACAAGTCAAACATTTTTTTACAAAGATGACATGTCAAATATTGTTTATCCACTATTTCTTTTAAACACCCAGCACATTCTCTAATGTTTTCTGAAGAAGACATGTTGGTAAAAATTAAGCGTAGAAATAAAAACAAAAAGTAATGTGCGTCGGAGTCGACTCGAACCAGTGACGCCTAGGCGCAAGCCTAACGCAGTACAATTACGCTAAAGATGATTAAGCTTGCGCGATGAAATAATGTATAGCATACACAACGGCAGTAGCCAGCGGACGAGTAGCGGGGGCAAAGCGATAAGCTTTCAAGGTCACGGGCACTCAGCACAGTACACTTTGCAAATGACTAAGCTAAAATCACTGGTTTATTTCAAGCTTTATTCGATCACTGTTCAGTGTACACAATAGCATTAATAAAGTTATTTACACAGTCAGAAAATTAAGATTTCAAGGAATACACTGGTGTAAAGTTCGTAGCAAAATGTTTCGAATTGAACCAACTATGAATTAAAACAATAAGAGTGTCTTAAAACGAATGTCACACTTATGGCAGCGCAACGCACACTCCTGTGATACGCGCTTTGTCATATATTTCATGTTGTGTTGCGAGCTTCCAATAACTATACGGATTTGACGTCCAATGTACTTTATAGCGTAGGTATACGCTAAACGAAATCCGGGTAGAAAAGGGACCTTACTATTATCGGCGCGTAAGTACTAGATAAATAAATAATAAATATACATGGTGAAATTTTGATCGTTCTGGACCCTTAAAGGGATGTTTCAGCACGTCGATATAAACAACTTTTCATATGGGACCAATGCTGGAAACTAAAAATATTTTTTAACGTTCCCATATAAATTGACCGGGCGGCCGAAATTTTTTGTATAGAACTGCCCATTTTTTTTTATTTCCCAGCTTTGGTCCCATAAGAAAAGTTGTTCATATCGACGGGATGAATCATCCCTTTAAGGGGTGTATACAAGCCAGAGGACTTGGTGAGCGTGGAGAGTGTACGCTGGCCAGATGGTTTGGAGAGGTCTCACAGATGTTTATAAGCTTTGTTTAGCTTGTATTTCCTAAGTCGCCTTCTACAACATCCACGGGAAGACTTGCAGTGGTCCTATTCTACTCTGCCGGATACCACACGGCGTTAAACCTAATTAATCATAATAACAGAAATTGCCGCGGACGTACTCGCGGGCAACAGCTATAGTCATTGCTATTTCTCGTTCGTTACACATTTAATAGATTATCCTCGCGAGTGTCGTTTGTTTTGCCAACATTTTAAATCACCCTTTGACTTCACATTGTAGCAAATTATTTTTATAACGTTGTGACAAATTTATACGCGTCATTAGTTTTATGCCTCCCAAAATAAAATATCTTTTATTTATTACGTTTTAATCATACAGGTTGGGTCGTAAACGTCGTATTGTGGCGTTTATTTCAGTTTAACTAGATAGTAAGGTGTCGTGAATACAATGACGCTATGTTATTCTAAATGTCTCATCTGCCGGCGTATTTGCTAACTCAGTGACCAGCGTTTTGATAGTTACTTCAAAATACATTGCGGGTTTTCGATTGATTATTTTTATTAAAGATATATAAATCGTAATGTACTATGAAATGACTATCAAAACGTTGTACACTGAGTTAGCTAGTGGGCCGGTTGGTTTGTATTTTATTATCACCAGAGTCAATTGTCGTCATCATCATTTCGTATGGCAGGTTTTCTGCAGGAATCCTATATATTAAATTTCCTCAGTCATTCCTTAGGTCTCACAGTTGGGGAGTTAGGATTGATGTTCGCTCAGTCCTCCGGGGAAACGGTTCAGCAATATGCCACAAAGTTTGATCTGCTGCCCCGCAGTCACACTCTAAAGAATACCTAAAGGGGTTATTATAGACAGAACAACAAACACATTAGGAGTGTTATCACGCGTGATTTCTATGAAAATCAGCGTCGCCTCTTTTCATACATACTACTAACGAAACACGAGTAACAACTCCTCCTTTGGTCAAAGTTTCACTAGGACTTCTCACTTTACACGTTAGAATAGAGCAAGGATTCTGTAGCAAGAATTTATTTTTTGGACCCCGACGCAAATATCTGTATGTCTGTTTGTGTGTATATCCGTGAACCGTAGCTCCCAAACGGCTAAACCAATTTGGATGCAGTTTTTTTTTATTTGAAAGGTATTTGTGTCTTTACAATATAGTGAGTTTTTTGTGTCTATTCTCGACTGCTTATTTTTTATGTAAGTAAATACAACAAAAAAATAAAGTAAATATTGAGCCAAAGGAAGACGGACGGATAACGGAAATAAAGATTATGATTATATACATATACGGATAATACGGTTCCCCTGCCACTCTTTAGCATCAAATAAAAAACTAACACGCCGCCAAGCATAATTCAAACAAACTAATCACTCAGTGTAAAACATCGCTTTCTTTATACCGTCTGAACACAAGAGGCGAGTCTATATTTAGCCTAGGATGTCAATTCTCACGGCTCTCATTGTTGGCGTTTTTGCGCCAGACTCATAATCGTCTCAACAGGATAACTCGAACGCAAACTTATTACTCTTATTAGGCAGCTACTAGGTTAATATGAACGCCCGTGTTCCATTTTTAAAAGCCCGCTTTTGTTTTTAGTATTGTTTAAAAGACTATTTTTATTGTTGGCCATCTTTTTTTCATTCAACTCCAAAAAAGAAGGCGGTTATTTAATTTATTTATAAATTTTGTTTTGATCAAAGAAAATATTAATTTTCACATAGCATTTTAATAACTACTGGCCAGCAGTTAGTTTTTCTTTTCGCAAGAAATACGCGGTAGAAAAATTTAATATCAACTTTAATGGGAAATTATGCAGGTGGTCGTCGCCTTGGACGTATTTTGCAATTGTATAAATATATTTCTAGTACTTAATTAATCTATTATGGTTAATTTAATATTCATAACGCGTCCTTTGTCAATCTCAAAAGTTCACCACACAAATGTACAGTATTACTAAAGTCGAGAACTGGCAAAACCGGCATTTGCTTGCTTTTGTATTTCGTTTAAATATTTCTATCTTACTTAAAAATTAAGGATGAAATTAGACTAGCTATAATATTTGCTGGCAAAAGTCACGTCTTACCCGAGGATAAAATCGATTCCAAAACGCTCATTACGGGATTGGCAGAGCCGAGGATCACTCACATCAACTCAAAAACAATATTTTTGCATAGAACTTACATGAAATGTAAGTCCTACTTCACCAAATACATTTTCTGCTCATCTATTCAATCATAGAAGTATGTTTTTTTTTAAATCTATGTATTCAATAAACAAATAACGGTTATCCGAAAACATTGTCTAAAATAGGTTTTTATTACCAATGGACTAAAAAGATTTTAAACTGTGAACACCAATATTGTTTCGAATATTTCCGGGACTAAAAAGGTTTCACTAGCCAGTTATGTTATATCAATTAAAAAGAAAACTCGAAAACTGCAAGTATTTTATGATGCATGCTTGTTTTATTCGCACGCTGAAAATGCATAATATTATGAAGAAGAAAAATTTGAAATTGCAATATGCACCTATTTATTTCATCGTGTTTATTATACCCACATATCAATCTACCTACAAAATGTTTTAAAATTGGTACAGCTTTATATATTCAACATTTAGGCATTCATCCCATTTAATGTAGGAATTAAATTAAGAAAAAATATTTTCTTTTACCCGCGAAATAGTATTCATATGGTGTGACGATGTATTGATAAAAAAAGACAATTCGAAAATAGAATAGCTGATCGTTTTCTAAAAATAGACCGTTATCTTTTTAAATATAGACTGCTGTCGGAGCGTCAGCAAAAGCAAAGGTAATAAACCGGAAAATCCAATTAAATACTGACAATTTTATCTAATCGCTTGCGGATCATACGAATTCTTGGAAAACGGCACAAACAGCTGGATCTTAGAAATCATCTGCTGTCATCTAGTTAGATAGATTACTACTTTTGATACTGAGTACAATATCTTTGTCGTCTATTACTACTACTAAAAACTAAGTCTAGCTGAAATTGTAAACAAACCTATTTTATTTTACGACGAAAGCATCCACAAAAATATGATTTTCACAAAATCACGTTACCTCTTAATGTGTATTTTACACGACTGTTAAGAAGGGTTGATTCTGCGCGTATCATAATGTTCGTGTATTTCGTTATTACCTTGTATTTCCCAAACGGCTGGATGGATTTCGACAATTGAGCGTTAGGTTTGTCTCAAAAACCCAAGTATTAAAAAAAAGGTAGGGTACTGGGGTTTTTAATTTTTGAAATAACATTACTTGTTAATATGTAGAACAATTTTCTGGAAAGCCTGTTCGAAGAGCTGCGATATACTTACTAGTTTTAAAACGAACTGTTGCTCGTTTGTTATACTTGTTGAACGACGATAAAGCCCACATTGCCAGTGCCAGCGTTCTGTCTCTTCTTGTCACGTAGGAGTTCAATTTTTGAACTCGTGCAACCATTCGGAAATTACATTCGAATAATGATTCATAAATAGTCTTAGATTCACCATGCGGAGGCCTGATATCGAGTGGCGGGTCGATTCTACCAATTCAAAAATTGAGCTCCCGATCACACGTATGTGATACGCGCTTTGTCATATATTTCATGTTGTGTTGCGAGCTTCCAATAACTATACGGATTTGACGTCCAATGTACTTTATAGCGTAGGTATACGCTAAACGAAATCCGGGTAGAAAAGGGACCTTACTATTATCGGCGCACTGGCTGAACCCTCGTGGTGAGCGCCCTAACCTAGGGCCGCTAAGTACTAGATAAATAAATAATAAATATACATGGTGAAATTTTGATCGTTCTGGACCCTTAAAGGGATGTTTCAGCCCGTCGATATAAACAACTTTTCATATGGGACCAATGCTGGAAACTAAAAATATTTTTTAACGTTCCCATATAAATTGACCGGGCGGCCGAAATTTTTTGTATAGAACTGCCCATTTTTTTTTATTTCCCAGCTTTGGTTCCATAAGAAAAGTTGTTCATATCGACGGGCTGAATCACCCCTTTAAGGGTCCAGAACGATCAAAATTTCACCGTGTATATAGAGGCCAATCACTGTAAGTCGTGAACTTGTGTCGTATGATACTCGTAACGATACTATATTTATGACATTAACATATGTATATAGATCAACATCCAAGACCCGGCCCAATTTGAGCTGACCGGGGATCAAAACCAGGCGTGCGATTCGAAGGCACTCCGGAGCCACTGAGCAACAGAGTTAAAACCCTATAGCCTATATGTACTCCCTGAATGGAAAGTTAACATGTTAAATCTTCGTATCAAATGAGTTATTTTAAGGATGACGTAAATAACTTTGCCATATTCCCAAAATATTTCACCTTTATTTAAATACTACCTATTGCTTGCAGCTCCGCCCGCGTTAGTGTCGATCCATCGGGCATAGTCGAATTTCCCGGAATGAAACGTCCCTTCTGTCCTACCTTTGAACTTAACTACCTCCATATCAAACATCTAAATTGGTTCAATGGTTGAAGCGTGGAAAGTTGACAGACAGACAAGTTACTTTCGCATTTGTAATATTGTAAATGGATGAATTATATTGTGTTTCGAAGTAAATTGAAGGGAATTCGATCAAATAGCCTGAGTCTCTTGATCATCATTCATTATCATTACAGCCACAAAAAGTCTACTGCTGGTCAAGGGCCGCTCCCAAGGATTCCTCGTTCCATAGGAGGACCCATACTCACCACGCTTGGCAGGCGGGTTGGCGAGCGCAGTTTTTTTTGCTTCTATGTAGTGCTACTACGCTGCTGCCCATCGCAAGCATTTTTAAGCTGAAGAAGGATATGATTTGTTAGATTTGGGGATGGAATGAAGGTATAGGTATGCTACTCAATGCGATGAACGGGGGAAAAGCAAATAGCAGATTTGCAGAGTACTCGGGAGGCCGGGGCGGTCCGAAAAGCCGCTAAAAGTCCACTGCTGGACAAAGGGCCTCTCTCAAGGATTCTTACATATATTCTTAGTTCCATGGGAGGATATTGCCATACTCTGGTGAGTATGTCAATATTCTGCGCCTGCCAAGCGTGATCACTTGGCAGGCAGGTTGGCGAGCGAAGTTTCTTTGGCTTCGGGTGTTTCCGACGCTGCTATCCATCAGAAGCATTTATCGCACCCGTGCGAAGTCGGGGCGGGTCGCTAGTGCTAAATAAATCGTAATATCGCATAGGCCTCGCACAAACATTGCAGCGTAATTTAGCGCCAGTGATTCACTGCAATCAATACGCGTTTTCTTAAAATACTGATAGTGCAGTACTTACTGTTATTTAGTTTATTCCACTCGTGCTCTGACTAATTTTAATGGTATTCCCTAGAATCTGATTGCTGCTGTAGATGCATGTCTTTAAAATCGTCGCTATATTTGTTTTTGACATGTTAATATAGATCGATGAATACCGGCTGCACGTTCGAAAAAGTGTCACGTTCCGTCCGTGTGTGAGAGCGCGGAGTAAGCGATAGAGAGGCACGATCGGCCTAAGCGTTTGGTTTGTGACGCATCTATCTCTCTTCCACAAAATTATCGTTCGTAAACCGAATTTACAGAGACGGTAGATTTTGTGTCACACTGCTGGGTTAAGCCACCCCCTTACTTCTCTACTCTTGTCTATATCTGCTGCTATCTTTTGCCATGCTGGCAAGAGTTTTAAGTCGTCCCGCCATCTCGTGTCTACCCCTACTACGGCGGCCAGTAGGTAGCCAAAAGGATGTTATTTTTTCTTCTTCTTCTTATTTTTTTAAATTATTATCCAGCTGCCATCGTTAGTTAGAGGACAGTCGTTACGTGTATTACAGATGCCATTAAGCTTATCGAATATTTTGACACCAGTCTTGGCCACTTACACGAACGAGAAACAAAATTCTATTTTGATTCCGTTTTCCATCTACACTCTACACACACACCCTCCAACTTGCTAAATATGGCCATTTGGTCTTATAGACCTAGACTCTCTCTACCCCGCAAGGGAAGAAGACTTGATTGTATATACATATGTATGTAAAAACAAAAACACAATTCGTATGTATTATATACTAGCTGTTGCCTGCGACTTCGTCCGCGGCAATTTCTGTTATTATGATTTATTAGTATAGATGAATAATTTTTCCCCGATTTCAACACATTTTTTACTGATGCTTCGCTCCTATTGGTCACAGCGTGATGTTTTATAGCCTAAAGCCTTCCTCAATAAATGGACTATCCAACACAAAAATGGAAAATTATTTTTGTGTTATTATAATAGTATAATTTGAACCAGTAGTTCCTGAGATTAGCGCGTTCAAACAAACAAACAAACTCTTCAGCTTTATAATTAGTATAGATGAAATGTTGAAAAAGGTATTTAAGATATGAACTTTCAAGAAGCAAGTAATAATACGTTGAATTAAGTTATTTACTTATCCAAACAGATGATATCGTATGATGTTTTGTCACAATAGTGAGAGTCCAAGACTTTCCCAAATGCAGACTAAAAATGCCGGTCATATACACTTTCATTGTTTAGTCGCATTCTGTCTTGGACTCTCAGAATACATCCTTTTATTAGAAACTAGCTTTCGCCCGCGTCAAAGTCGATCGCTCGGGAACACTACTTTCTCCCGCGATAAAATGTACCATATGTCCTTCTCAGTACCTCAGATAATGTGTATGCAAAATTTCATGATGATTGGTTCAGTAGTTACAACGTGAGAGCGTATCAAACAAACTCACTATCGCATTTATAATATGAGTTTTGACTAGCTGACACAGCGAACGTGGCACTGCCTCTTTTTTGGGTATTCGAATAAAAGTAGCCTATATGATAATCCAGGGTGTCAGCTACCTCCATACCAACTTTCAACAAGATCTGTCCAGCCGTTCTTGAGTTTAAATGGTATAACTAACCCAACTTTGTTTTATGTATATTAATGATTATGAATGAAATGCACAATGTAGTCAGTAAATGGTAAGTGATTAAGCGCCAATTAGACCATCCAGAATTTAGGATCCGGAATTCAGTCAACGGACAGTTTAATCGCATTCAGGACGGTCGATCCGTTTTCAGGACAGAATGGCTTCCGACGTCCTTATCGGAAGCATAGGTGAAACCATCCGGAATTCAGGATCGCCGCATGAGAGGGACGCCGCTATACGTTAGAAACGATACGAGAATATCTCCAATCGCATCGCACGTATAGCGGCGTCCCTCTCACGCATTCAGGATGGCCAACGGATGGCCTCTCAGGACGCGCAGTCTCCGTTCAGGACACGTTCCGGACGGTGTAATCAGGAGCTCCGACGACTGAATTTCTTGTCCTTATCGGATGCTGAATTCCGGATCCTAAATTCAGGATGGTATAATAGGTGCTTTAATCGAATTAAAATATCCCCATCACTAGTCTTCGGTCCGATATTTAAAATATTTTTTTTTGAAAATGTCAGATGGCGCTCATGGCACAAGGAACCTAAGCGTAGTTTTCGGGTCTACTCGTATGGCGCATGGTCTAATTGGTGTATGAAACAACAAAGATTAAGTATTTCTACTATTTAAATAAAATTCGAGTACATAGGTTACCTATATAATATTATTGTAAGTAGGGAATCGAATAGTTAGGTTTCAGTAACGAAAATTTTAAAGAGACAGGCTCGCGACGTCAACGTCTCTCAGAACTACTAAGAGGGTTCAAATATTACGTAAGCAGGATTTTAGCTATTTTTAACCCCCTCCACCCCTATCAGTAAAATAAAAAAGCTTTTACCCCCTCTCTCCAAGCTTAAGTTAACATTGGTATCACTGTCTCAATAATAGCTTATTTTGCAAAATGTTGTGTTCTAGGCCACTTTGAAATGGATGGGCTTTACAAAATTTTTTTCGGTTCGCTATGTTCCTCTGTGAGAAGCGGAGATCAATGTCCATTTTCGACGTGTAACTATGACAGCTAGAGGTAAAATTAGGGTTGCTAAGTCTTACAACTGAAAAGCCGGACAGATCAGCGAGCTTAGCCGGACAATTGGGTAAAAAGGGTGAATTTTTTAGTTATAGTTTAACACGACATTTTTTCATTTTTTTACACAATGCAAGGCTTTACTAGCATTAAGGTAGCATAAAATCTATTGGGGCAAACCACAGACAAGATGGCGGGATGACTTAGACCGATTTTGGAGTGGCTGGCAGCATGCTGCACTCGATAGAAATGAATGGGACACAAATTAGGATACAAAAAAAAACTATTGTAATTTAAAATAAATGGTTTAATTTTAAGGGCCTATCAAAAGCCGGTTAATGCCTGGCCACATGTCTCCGTTCCGGCTGACAATTGACGCCGTTGCCATTGCACTTTGCACTGCACGGCGGACGCCGTGTTTTAAAAACAAATCATAGTTATTTTATTGAATATCGAGAAAATTTGTAACTTGCATAATTAGTCGTAGAACACAGATTTAATTTATTGAATTCCAACAAGATACTTTAAGTTATTGATTGTATTTTTATACAATTAAAATACATTACAATGCCTATTATAGAACACTTAATTACAAGTATTTGCATCAATACAATTCTCCCTAATGAGCTTCTTAGACTATTACTTTAATGAAACCTAAATTTTCATGACGAAATACCTTAATGATAAACTAACAAATTTTAAAAGGCCGGACGCCGTCTCTTTTGGCCGGACACCTTACCAAAATGCCCGACTCAGGCTGGAACCGGAGGCTTAGCAACCCTATGTAGATTAGAACATCAATTTAGAACGATTCGAGTGATTAAATGGAGTGGTGGGTCTCAGGTTTTGTCGTCTTTACTAGTTTCCTCGGCCAATACTATTTATAAATTAAAAACGTTATTTACCGATAAAAGCTACAGTTGGTTAACTTAGGTAATGGTAGAAGCAATTTCTCCTAGTCAACCTTTGTGAAAAAATAAACCAAACAAAAAAATTGCTGTCACTAATCAGAAAGATTGTAAAAGGAAAGATAGAGCAAAGTTTTACATAATGAGTATATATACCTATGTATCTTTACATACCTTTTTATATATTCCCATATACCCACACCAAATAATATCATATACACACACACATACTAATATGATAAATCTGCTAGTTGATCATTCGGAATGGAAACAGTGGATTTTTTTCTTGAAAAGGAAACGATTTGAGACTTCCTTAATGTCTTCGGGTAAGGTATTCCAGAGTTGTATAGTTTGCAAAGTGAAAGAAAGAGAAAGACTGAATTTTACATTTCAAGTACTCGGAAGATGGAGGATTTTAGTTATTATTATATTAATTATATATTATATTGTAGTTTTAGTGTGCGTTATATCATTTCATGTCCCGTTTGTTTATTTCCAACTAAGTAGCTTTTTCCCGTGTAATTTATAGTCTTTATCGGTTTTTAACATACCTACAGAAACCAAAGTATAGACGAAGCTTAGTTTATTATTATTTCCCCCGTAGTTACATTAAAAGATGCAACGGCAACTCACAAACTTTGAAATTTATGCCGCTTTTTGGCCATGAAATAACAATTACAAAGTGTTTTGATTAAATAACTTGTGTAAAACAGGCCGTTTTAAAGCCGGACTTTATGTCCATTTGCGTTTAGTTGCGCGAGTCATCTCGTCTCGCTCGCTCTTCGCTACTGAATTGAACGATAGTATAAAAAGCCGGAAGGGCCGGATGCAGTCAAAGGCCGGACAAGAGGTCAAAAATGTATTACTGTCCGGCTTTATCCGGACTGTTGGCAACGCTATGTAGAAGTGAGGGTAATGCCTAGTAGCATTGCCGCTCCCATACTAAGTTTATAATTATTTCCCCGTAGTAACGTTAAAGATGCATCGGGAGCTCGCGAATTCTGCGCGCTGCAAAAATTTCCCCCGCAGATGCAAACTGCGGAGAATATTACTGATTTACAACGCGAAAAGTTGCGAGTTTTATCGGCGATTTTATACTTTCTTTGAACGAAATTTTTTATGATTTATGTCGATATTTATCACGTAAAAGTTCGATGTTTCGATCGGGGTTCGAGGTTGTGTGGGGCCCTCCCTTGTGTCGCAGGCTGGCGTGTTAAGACGAGGACTCAAATGTTTGGTACCTTCGCTCGGCAAAGGACTGATCAAGTGCGCGCAAGGGATAGCGCTTGGCGGTTTAGCCCGTGAATGATGAGATAGGAGATAGTCTCGAGTCGCTCAAAGAAAAAAACGTGAGCGCCAAATTCGTTATTTCTATTTTATATAAAATCAGACCGGTTAATTGTATTTTCATATTTACATTTTGATGAATTACTAATAACCTATCTTTTAGTCTAAAAATCATTATTTCATTCGTCGCATTTGAGCTACAATAACAAAAACTCTGCGAACGAAGACCATTTTTCAAAAAATATTTCTGTCGAGAAAATTTTATCAAATGTGTTTTCATCTTCAATTTTTGGAGATGAAATAGTCAAAAATCATATTACTTAGATTTGAAACTCCTAATTTAAGTATTTTGCGAGATAAATAAGGTTCAGAACGACCTTATTTACAGTGGTATCCCCTTAACCTTAAAATTTAACAATGTTTAGCACATAGGCTGTAAGCTACGCGGACGAAGCTGCTAGTCCTAATCGTAACGAATATTACTATTTTTACGCCGTTTGTTTGTTACGCCTTTACACCCTATCTACAGAGATCGTCGTGAAATTTTGCATACTCGTTGTCTAGGGCACGGAGAAGAAGAAAGTGTACATTTTATCCCGGGGAAAAGTACTGTATATTACCAGAGGGATTGAAGCTGCAGGTGAAAGCTGGTAATATTATAAATGTGAAACTTTGTATGCATGTGAAGGTGATTGTTATGATACTCCTTCAAAATAAGTTCAAACACTAAACCCGACTACTAAAAACACGCCCCTCAAAAGTGTGAAACAAGAAATGTATTTTATACATAGGTTTTCTATTACCGTGGTCTGTGTATGTTTGCTTGTTTCTAACTTTTGTTTGTAACCGACTTCTTGGAACCCGATTTTGACCCACTTTAAACGATTAAATAAAAATTTTGTAGACTTATCAAAGACATGACAATAAAATAATTTGATAAAAGCGTGTTTTTTACTTTTTTTAAAAACTATATTTATTATTTTATTTAAGTATTTATTTATTTTGACTAGATCTGTGCTGTCCGTCTGCTGCGCTTAGGGTTACTATCCGTCCGGATTAGTTCGGACATGTCCGGGCTTTTAAGACTCTTGTCCGGATTTATGGAATATGAGTAATAAAACTTTTTTTTTATTATTATTTTACAAGGCGAACAATTCCCACCCTCCTCCCGCATCCTAACCCCCTCACAATGCGAGCGTCTGCCTACTATGCTTACCAAAGCACAGAACTGAACTAAGTCATTAATGCTTCCAAAAAAGTCCGGACTTCCATTGTGTCCGGACATGTCCGGCTTCTTACTAGGATTTTTGAAATTCCTAAATGATAACCCTAGTTGCGCTGCATGCACGACGCAGGCGTCTAGTCCCTAGCGACCGGTGTCTATTTCAAGTGTCTCGTTATGTATTCCAAAAGTAAAATTCATTAATGCCATCAATAGACGTAAGGGGGCGTCCAAAAATTAATAACAAAAAAATTGGTTGTCTGTAAAGTCGGTTTACGTGATGGTGGAAGAGAGCGTCACAAGCCGAACGCTTAAGCCGATCGTGCGTCTCTATAGCTTGATCCGCGCTCTCGCTTTCACACGGAACGTGAAACTTTTTCCTGCGTGCAGCCGGCGTACATAGATGATATAATACGTTCTTCTTCTTCTCCGGCACAGCACGTCAATCTCTTCCATTTTGCTCTGTCGCTTGTCAAGTTTTCTGTTATGCCCTTTCCATCCATATCCTGTTTGACGCAATCAATCCAGCGTTTCTTTGGTCTTCCCCTACTTTGACGCCCCTTAATTTACAAACCTAGAACCCTCTTAGTAACATGATTTTCTTCCCTCCGATTTCTTCCTTCATAACGTGTTCAGCCGGCCTATTTGCTAACTCAGTGTAGAACGTTTTTATAGTCATTTCGAAATACATTGCGGCTTTTGTATGATTGACAATTTTATTTAAGATATATAAAACGTAATGTATTTTGAAGTGTCTATTAAAAACGTTAAATATATATAAATATATACGGACAAATCACACAGATTGAGCTAGCCCCAAAGTAAGTTCGAAATTTGTGTTATGGGATACTTACTCAACGATAATATATTTTTATAACAAATACATATATAGATACACATCCAAGACCCAGGCCAATCTAAAAAAGATCATTTTCCATCTTGACCTGGCCGGGGATCGAACCCGAGCATTCTCTTGTCGTAGGCTGGCGTGTTGACCACTGCGCCACGGAGCTAGCCTAAGTTAGTAAATAGGCCAGCAGACCAGCTCAACCTATATTTGCTCTTTAGTTTCCCTATCACTGGTCACACTTTCATACATCCTCTTACATACTCATTCTTCATAATATAATATTATATTCCCTATAAATTTATGATAGGTTATTTCGTAAAAAATAAGAGGTGTTAAAGCGGGTAGGGGGTCGAGCCATATGTTGAAAAATTACTAAAATCGCCGGTGGCCGCACAAGCTCCTCCTACTATTTTTTAAAACAACCCGCGAGCTAGTGTTGCTCGCAGGTCCTACCTCAAGAGCCAAGAACAACTGGTAAAACATTTTATAATTTAAGCAGTGTTGCCAGGGCCCTTAAGTCTAAAGTTAAGTTTCGTTTCTTGATCATTTTTGCAGTAAAAGTTACATTATTGGATTTTTTTAATTTACGTGTTTTTGGGGTCGGAGTATAACCCACCACACAGCGCTATCCTATAAAGTGGTCACTAACGTAAAGCATAACGCTTTGCGGCATATAATCGGTCGAGAATATTTCGCATATACCGGCGATGACATGTGTTTATAAATAAAAGAGATAGAGAAGAGACCACCTACCCTGTACCAACCTGCCCTGTCCCCTGTCCCATTATTATAGTCTGCGTCATATTTAAGCCTGTCTTTACCAAAACAAAAAAAAAATATTCTAAGGTTTAGATCGTCACGATGTCTAATAGACATTGTCTATACCTTACTGGGTAATCATTACTCTGGCTGGAGTGCCGACAATAATTAACAAGACTATTTAGATGATATAATATGGCGCTTTCTATTCAGAGCCATCTCTGATATGAAGTGAAATACTTTTTTGAATGCGTAAAATCTAGTATTACAAATCTCGTTGTTCTCAAAAGTTACGAAAATTGCCTTAAATATAAAAATTACTTACATGTTACGCAAGGAGGTCAAAAGTTTCGAAAAATGTAAGAAATGTAACCTTCTGGCAACACTGAATTTAAGGCTACATTTTAATAATCAAGGAAAATCGTCACAATCGCGCCACAAAAAGCTGAACTGCCTTGTATGTTGTGAGATGTGTTATTACCGTTGCGTAAGACGCTTTCACCACATCTTCACATATAAGGATGAACTGTGATATGTTTGTGTTTAAATTGTAAAAAAAGGTGGATGTAAATATGTTATACTAGCTTTCGCCCGCGGCTCCGCCCGCCTCAATGACAATCCCTCGGGAATAGTAGTTTTCCCGGGATAAAAGGAAGCCTATGTCCTTCTCCATACTCCAGATAACTTGTATGTAAAATTTCATGATGATCGGTTTAGTATTTACGGCGTGAAAGCGTAACAAACAAATAAACAAACAAAACAAACTCACTTTCGCATTTATAATAACAAACTCACTTTCGCATTTATAATATTAGTAAGGATAAGGATTATCCCTATGTGGTGTTGTGCTCGTATATATAAAAAAATCCTCACACTCATCTCGATGAAACACTTGTATATTCTACTTTTAACACGAATATACAGGGTGTTTCATCGAGATCAATCAGTGAGGATTTTTTTTTATTTTTACGAGCACATAACACCACATAGGGATATAACACAATCGTTTAATAAACCAATTTAAAAATCAAACAATATCTTATTTTGTTTAAAAGGGTTTCTATTTAAATTTAATCAAAATCGGTTCGATTAAAATCAGTTTTTTTATATGATTTTTTTTTTTTTAACTGTATTACTTCCCTCAAATATGAACAGATTTGAAAAAATCTTACTAGGATAACTCCAGATTGGTCCCATGTCCCAAAATGTCATTGGTTGAGTACTTACGAGTAAATTTGTTTGAAGTTAGATGTTTTACCCGACTGACGTACCCAGAAGGAGGGTAATGGTTTTTCGCGCCTATTTGTATATATGTCTGTTCCATTGTCGTCTCCTGTAGCCTAAACGGCTTGACCGAGTTTGAATTTGACCGAGGTATCATTAGTTTCGTATTCATCCCCGAAGTGTCATAGGCTATGTAAAGTTAGTAAAAAAAATATATAGCGGACGTAAACAGTCAAAAAGACAGTCACGGTTTTTCTTTAATCCTTATTCTGAGGGGTTTTTTATTTTTTGAAATAATCCATTTGTTATCTTAAAGAGTATGAAATGTGACTATGTAACTTAGAAGGAAATATACTAAGATTTACATAGTAACACGACAAGGATCAGTGGTCGGCATTACAATTTCAATCATTGCCACTGCATTCAGAACAGAAAAGCCATATATGAATGAATAAATGAAATCTTTATCGCACCAACTTTGTTGTTATTCCTGTAAACCTCGTGATTTTGAAACTATATTGAAATTCTGGAATCAGAGCCCCAATGAAATATGAATTGTAAGAAAAAAAGCTGAAAATCATAAAACAATCAGGTCGCCGATCAGCTGGACGAATTTCTATGGAAGGTAATTCTTTTTTTACCTTTTTTTCGTGCAATTTCTGTATTTCATTAGGGATTCCGATTCCAGGATTTCAATATAGTTCAGAGGTTCAAAATCACGCTGTATAAGTAGACATAAGGTGTTTGATTTATTCAAGCTGCGTGCAAAGATGACAGCCAGGACCAACGATTTAACCTGCCGTATGCGGTCACCTATCACACTAGGGACCGCATCCGGAGTTGCTTAACCCGTCAAGCGCGAGAAACGCAGACAATTAATTTCATAATTCTTAATTTCATAATTCATTTATTCGTCGCTTACATGTTGCATAAAGTTGACAATAATAGATAGTGCAGTAATATACATGTACCCAGTCAGGGCGTTGCGACAGATCAATTACTAAAAGATAATTAATTAAATATTTAAATTGGCACGAAATAATTTTTGCGAAATTCAATATGATTATACAAGTCAAAATATTTTAATAAATTTATACAAGTCGAAATTAGTTTTGTAGTCAATATTTATACATTAAAAATAAAATTATACCGTTAGTTGGTCAAAAGTATATATTTTCTATTGTTATGCGGACCGATTGGCCCGCTTGGGGGTTGAGAGGTCAACATGCGTAAGCAAGCGGTAATCATGCGCATAGTACTAGACCATCGAACAACTGCCCACTTCTTATTAACGTGATAACGTCTTATAAATCGATAAACGCCGGCTGCACGCACGTAATATGTCACGTTCCGTGTGCAAGTGAGAGCGCGAAACAAGAGATAGATAGGCACGATCGGCCTAAGCGTTCGGCTTGTGACGCATCTATCTCCCTTCCACCGTTATTACGTAAAATTATCGTCTGTAACCCGATTTTACAGACAACCAATGGTTTTAGGTCGAAAATCATACGGCAAGTAACATAGTTAATCTTCCATGCTGGTCTGGGAGATAGGAAAAAAGTAGCATGTAACCAGCTGCTTCCCTTTCCGTGCAGATCGTAAAAGCCGATCGAGGGAATTGGTTAATAGGCGAGGCGGCTAGCAACCCATCACTATTTTGATTCCGTTTCCCACCAACATGCTAACCCCTTTAATACTTAAAGACCTGGGCTCTGTTTACCCCGCAAGAGAAAAAGACGTGAGATACGTAACATATGAGGAACTACACTAGAAGGCGCAACAGTAACGCGACGAGGATCAGTGGCCGGCGTTAGAATTTCAATCAGCAGCGACCAGCGACATGTGTTGTCATACAAATATAGTGCTTATGTAACACACAATGTATGTGCTTAGAATCCGTACGGTAATCCATGAAATATGGATACGAAATAGGGTAAACTTGTTGGGCTTTAGATTTGTGCCGTCTGGCTTTTTCAACCGACTTCTAAAAAGAAGGAGGTTCTCAATTCGTTGGATTTTTTTTTATGTTTGTTTGTTATTTTAAATTTGAATAACTAGCAAAATTTCATGATGATCGGTTCAGTAGTAAAGGCTTGGAAGTGTACCAAAAAACTCACTTTCGCATTTAGAATATTAGTTAGGACTAGCTTTCTCCCGCGGCTCCGCCCGCGTCAATGTCGACCCCTCGAGAATTGTACTTTTTCCCGGGATAAAATGTACCTATGTCCTTCTCCGTACCCCAGACCGATCATCATCGTACCGATCATCATGAAATTTAGCGTCACATTATCATGTGATGCTAAATTTCATGATGATCGGTTCAGTTGTAAAGGCGTGAAAGCGTAACAAACAAACTCACTTTCGCATGTATAAAATAGAAGTTATGATTAGGATGTTGGTTTGGGGCCTGTGTGGTTTAGTTTGCACTTTGCAGACAAGAATAAGTCTTATGAAGCGAATGGTCGCTCCGTGACAGAAAATTAAAAATATCATGCAAACTAAATGGGGACATACGGTTCATCATCATCATCATTAATAATAAAGACCTCTCCCAAGGATTTTTCGTTCCGTGGGAGGATATTGCCATACTCACCACGCTTGGCAGGCGGGTTCATGAGCGCAGTTTCTTTGGCTTCTTGTGCTTCCGACGCTGCTGCCCATCGGAAGCATTTTTAACCTGGGGAAGTATAGGAATTTGTTGGATTTTGGAAGGGAATTAAGGTATATTTTTGTGTTTTATTTTGCATTCACAATGCTATGTTGATATTCTATTATTAATTAAGTTGGTGGAAAAGCTTCAAGCGGGCGGGATTTGAACCAGCTACCTTAAGTCCATGTATGACTTAAGGCGATACCACTGTAAATAAATAAGGTCGTTCTGAACCTTATTTATCTCGCAAAATACTTAAGCGGGTGTCGCGCGAACGTAAAACGTCGCTACTGCGCAAGCCATTGAGCTGCGCAGAACCATTCGGCAATTAGAAAAAAAGATGAAAAGTCTTAATATTTTCATATTTATGTCTTTATAAAAAAAATAAGAAAGGGGGCGACCTCCGATACGCACATATAAATATTGTCATGTGAGAATTATTGTTTTAGACGTAAAAATTACAAAGATTTCGAAGAAAAATGCTTTTATATATCATACCATATGTATATCATTTTTAAATTTCATATGTATCTGTTTCAAATTCCAACAAGGGGGCGATCTTATTCAAGGATTGATCTAAATTATACAAATACTTTTGATGTATTTAATTAATTCAGCGCATAGGACTAGTGATTTAAAAACACGTCAATTTTCACAATTTCGTGCAGTACCGTCTTAAATTATGAGTTTCAAATCTAAGTAATATGATTTTTGACTATTTCATCTCCAAAAATTAAAGATGAAAACACGTTTTGATAAAATTTTCTCGATAGAAATATTTTTTGAAAAATGGTCTTCGTTCGCAGAGTTTTTGTTATTGTAGCTCAAATGCGACGAATGAAATAATGATTTTTGGACTAAAAGATTATTAGTAATTCATCAAAATGTAAATATGAAAATACAATTAACCGGTCTGATCTATACATATAATAAAACAGTAAAAATATTTTGTCTGTACATTTCGAATTTTTGACTGAAATGGATAGAGGGACGCTTAAAAAGAATAATAGAAAGCAAAAAAAATTTTTTGGAATTTCTTGTCTGTCTGTCTTTCTGTCTGTCTGTCTGTCTGTCTGTCTGTATGTATGATCACGATTATCTCCGAAAATACTGAACCGATTTACTTCAAACTTTCACCAATTGCTTTGTTTTAACTCAGCAAAACATCTAAAGTTTGTTTCATCAAAATGGGTTCATTAAAAAGAAAGTTATCGTCATTTGAATGAACTCAAAGCATTAGTTTGTCTGCAAATATACTAGGTAAATTTTTTATCGTTTTGGACCCTTAAAGGGGTGACTCAGACCATCAAAATGAACAACTTTTCCTACGGGAACAATGCTGGGAACTTCAAAAAAGATGGAAATGACGATTTTTTTTTGAGTTCCCAGCATTGGTCCCATAGAAAAAAATGTTCATATTGATGACCTGAGTCACCCCTTTAAGGGTCCAAACTGTTCCTGAGGGATGGACACTAAAGGCGGCGTCGTAGCCGCGGGCAAACGGCAAACCAACCGAAACTGCTGCGCCTAGAAACTTGAAATTTGGTAAAGGGGTTCTTTTAATGATGTAAGTGAGCGCTAAGACAGGATTTTTAAGAAATTTAACTTCTAAAGGGGTAAAATTTATATGGAATTTTCTCATTTTTGGACTTAGAAGTATGAAAGTAGGTATATAAGTTCTCGATTAAAATTAAAAAAGATGTGTGTGGGTAGATGAAATTTGGGGGTGGGTGGGTGGTATAAACTTTGTATCGAAATTTTCTCATTTCTGGACTTAGACGTATGAATTTAAGTATATAAGTTCTAGGTTACTATTAAAAATATCTGTGTAGGTAAAATGGACGATATTTTCTCCTGAAGGGGTAAAATAGCGGGGTAAAGATTGTATAGGAATTTACTTATTTCTAGACTTAAGTAGTATGAAAATAGGTAAATAAATTCACGATTACAATTGAAAAAGATCTGTGTAGGTCAACTGGAAAATAATCCCCCAGAAGGTGGGTAAAGTTTGTTTGGAAATTGGAAAATTTCTCATTTCTGGACTATGAAGTATGAAAATAAATAGGTATGTTCTCGATTACAATTAAAAAAGATATATATGGGTGAAATGGACAAAATTCACCCCTAAAGGGGTAAAATGGGAGGGTAAAGGTTTTATGGAAATTTTCTCATTTCTGGACTTAGAAGTATAAATAATATCGATACTTCCATACTAATACTAATATTATAAATGCGAAAGTAACTCTGTCGGCCTTTTTTTTACCTTTCAACCATTGAACTGATTTGGATGAAATTTGGTATGGAGGTGTGAGGCCCGAGGAAGGACAAAGGGTATGTTTAATTCTGGAAAATTCTACTTCCCGAGGGATTAATTGTTCCCGAGGGATCGACACTAACGCGGGCGGAGCCGCGGGCAACAGCTAGTTTTATATAAAATAGAAATAACGAATTTGGCGCTTACGTTTTTTTCTTTGAGCGACTCGAGACTATCTCCTATCTCATCATTCACGGGCTAAACCGCCAAGCGCTATCCCTTGCGCGCACTTGATCAGTCCTTTGCCGAGCGATGGAACCAAACATTTGAGGCCTCGTCTTAAAGGTATTAGGATACTCGCTTGGATGAATTGAAATGAGTAAGTAGCAGCTCGGGAGGCCGGGCGCTCGTTCTCGATGCCTTACCTGCAACCACCGGACAGGCAGTTGAGGACTTGAGAATGACACTCCTGAACATTACGCACAGTTGATATTTTGCTATTAAAGTTCTGGTTGACCCTACCTCTAACAAACAAAAATGTTTGTTAGAGGTAGGGGAAAATACGTTTTTCGAAAAAAAAATCCCATTTTTATTCGTGTTTCGAAAAAAAAAGGGAATGATTCGTTTTGAAGGAAAATGAACCAAAAATATAATACACGTGGCTCTATATTTCGGGATCCTTTAGGAAAAGGAAAAACCGCTGCCAAAGTGCTTTAATTTATTTTCTCATACATTTTAAGTGGTGAAATTATGAAAAGGACTAAGAAGTTTGACATTTTACAACTTTATACCAAATTTATCTCTATTTTGAGGGCGTAGGGGTGCAATTTGCATGACGGTGGTGCGTGTTAACAGGTTATAAAAGAGCTGTGTTAATATTTACCAGCTTCAAAACGGGAGGTTCTATTTTCGACCCAGATACCGACACAGATTATTTTTCTTAAGTGAAAATTCTTTAACTGCGTTAGAACTTTTTGGGATGGGTAAAAATGTTAAACTCGCGCAAACACGCGACCTGATCGAAAATTCGTAAGACGGAAACGTGACCTGAGACCGCCGCACTTCTGCCGGCACTCCCAGAGTGCAACCCATTGTTTTTTTTTATCTCTTACGAGGTAGGCGACGGTGGCAGGACCACAATAATACATGTACACAAAGAGGAAAATATTTGATTGTTTGTTTGCATTGTATAGGCTCCGAAACTAATGGACCGATTTAAAAAAATATTTCACCATTAAAATTCTACATTATTCCTGATGAACATAGGCTATAGAATAAATATCTATACCTATCTAACCGTGCGAAGCTGGGGCGGGCCGCTAAATTTAAGTAAAAATATTATATATTTTCGCTGAGGATATACCTATTTATGTATTGTTTTATATAAATGATTATAAATTCTATTATAGTGCTTTTCATTAAAAAATATGCCCATAAACTTATGACTTTATTTAAAAAAAATACAATCGTTATTAGATTTCAGAAATAAAATATCTTCATTAATCACGTAATTCTTATTGGAATTAAAAACTACCATATTGAAAAATAACAATTATTCATCAAAACTATTTCAAGTAAAACAAAAAACTCAGTCGAAACTATTCTTTAGAAACCAAACTAGCTGAAGATGACGAGAACATTTCAACGTAGATCAAGTTTACCAAAATCACTTAGCATACGTACAGACGACAAAAGTCCGCGGCATAATGAGGACATTAGCATATTTGTTGCATTACACCAGAACAATTGCTGACAGAATGGCCCTACAGCTCGCTCGGACGCGACTCGGCATCTCTAGTGATGTACCTAACTATCTTAACATGGCGACAATCGATATATCGACATTTAACATATAGATTGATTCCATCTTTGTTTCTCTACACTACAAAAATTGCTGACAGAATGGGCCTACATCTCTCTCGGACACGACTCGGCATCTCTAGTGATGTACCTAACTGTCTTAACATGGCGATAATCGGTATATCGACATTTAACATATGGATTCATTTTGCTTGCTATACCGATTGCTGACAGAATGTTCCTACAGCTCGCTCGAACGAGATGGACGAGATATATATGTATGGCGTCATATCGTTAAAATAATAATCAACAGTATGGCGGCACATCAGCGCGGCTTGGTAGTCGACGATTAGATCTAGAAGACGATACGGGATTATTTTTACTAATATTATAAATGCGAAAGTGAGTTTGTGTTTTCGTTATGCCTTCACGCCCTATCTACTGAACCGATCGTCATGGAATTTTGCATATCTGTTGTCTGGGTTACGGAGAAGGACATAGAGTACATTTTATATCGGTAAAAAGTACTGTTCCCGAGGGATCAACATTGACGCGGGCGGACCCTCGGGCGACAGCTAGTTATGTTAAGAAATCGATATTTTGGTATCCTCCGCTTTGTCATATTTGATTGTGTTGCATATTAAAAATTACTGCCGGGTTCATAAACTACTTCGCTTCTCTACCTAATCAACTAGCTACTCGTATTTTAACAGTATCTAATAACCATAAAATATTTGTATCGATAAAAATTTCCACGCACTAGGCCATTAGGTAGAACTAAAGTAAGTCAACACTCGTCATTTTATACACCTCTTGAATGCTGATGAATGAAACGGAACTATCGATACATCGGTGACACATCTCTCGTCCAGACGCCATGGAGGTGTCTATTAAATTGTATAACGTCAATAATTCAATTTTGAAAATCCATACTATTATGAAAGTTGATTTTTCTAAAACTAACTTACTCGTATATCCATGAGAAACCTAACCACGACAGTTTTTTGATTTTGCATAATATTGAAAACAAATAAGAAAGAAAATATGCCATTAAAAACAGATATAATTACATTATAAACTTATCCAATTTAGAATAAAAATCTCAACAGAAAAATGTCTTAATCTACCTGCAAACATGAAAACTGTAACGTTTACGAAATAGTGTAATAATAATGTAATAAACGCGACAAAATATATTTTAAGATTTTTTTATCTTATTCCCATTACATTTAAGTTTTAAGTACATTTAAATTCTGATCATCAAGACCACTAGTTGAACAGTGCCGAATAAAATAACTAGGCAGTTAGTTAATTAAACGGCTAATTAGGTTATTAATTTGGCTGCATAATATACCTACATTTTATAAAATGATGACGTTTTATGTTTAGACATTTTAATGGTCAAAAATTTATTATGTATTTTAATATAGTCCCGTCAGGGAGGTCGGTCAGCATTCCGTATTCAGCCGCTGAGCTCTGCGGTCGAATGTTGATGAATGTGAATTATGAATATAATAGGTGAGTGACTAGTTTTCCTTTGATTTAAAGTCGTGTATTGATCTATAATGTTACTTCTAAAGATTATGCGATTGTTTTTTTTTTTTAATTATTTTTTACAAGCGAAGGTGTTTTGGATAATAAATAAATATAAATAAATATATACGGACAAATCACACAGATTGAGCTAGCCCCAAGGTAAGTTCGAGACTTGTGTTATAGGATACTAACTCAACGATACTATATTTAAAAACAAATACATATATAGATAAACATCCAAGACCCAGGCCAATCTGAAAAAGATCATTTTCCATCTTGACCTGGCCGGGGATCGAACCCGGGCACTCCGTGTCGCAGACTGGCGTGTTAACCACTGCGCCACGGAGCTGTCATATAAATGGCAGATAAAAATTCATTATAGCTGAAAATAAGTATTAAGTTTTTACTCTCATTCACGTATAAACTAAAATAATCCTCTGTATCAACTAAAGAGTTGAAAAGAAAGGGTAATAAAACTGGAAAAGACACCTACCTGTGGCGAATTTTTTTCATCACATATTGAATTGTAATGCTATATAAGTAATTAATAAAGCTTTCCTCGTTTTAATCAACTTGCAATTCATCTATTAAAAAAGTTGATACCACACTTCTAAATGGTGGGTAGTAATGGAGATTAGGTACGCATGCTTCTAATGCGTGTACCTGTAATTTATGTGATGAACAAATTCGTCGCGGTGATTTGAGGCTACGGCAGCTCAGTGGTCAAGAGCGTCCACGGGCCAGATGTCGAAGGTTGTAGGTTCAAAACCAACCTGTGGCCAATTTTTTTCATTACATTTATGATATATAATATAAGTTATTTTCTTTTAAACAAAAATATATTACAGTATAGGTTACAAGTTTCTTCTTATCCTTAAAATACTTATAAAGTACTCTTGAAATATTCCTAGCTATAAAAATATTAAATGATAAAGACTTGAATATGACTATGAGTAATGAATACATAAATATGTACATGCAACTTGATAACATAACCCCGTTTTTTGAAATCAGTTAAATATCTAACGTGTCAGTTTTATTTACAGCTACGTCCAGTTACTAATGGAGCATTGCATTTAATTATTGTAATTGCCATGAAGTCTCATTTAAGTAAATAAATCAAATTAAGCAACACAAAGACATTCCTAAAATAAACTCTTTGTGTGCTTTTGTTAGATCTGCAGTGTTCTTGTAATGGCGGCACTTCACTTAAATGGCATCTACTTAATGGTTGTGATATTCTGCAATTACTGAAATTGTGTTTATTATTGACACTAATGCCACCACCACCATCACCATTTCGTGTAGGTGACACACCCTGGTGGCAGAGTTCTTCGGAGCCGCCTCTCGGCTTATGACGACCAGATGGCAGCCGGGACCAAAGGCTTGGCGTGCCTTCCGAAGCACGGAATCATCTTTCTTATCAGACAATCAGGTGATTCGAGCCTGCAATGTCCTAACCAAACTTGAAGTAACTAAACAAAGTATGCTTCTCGTGGGAATCGAACCCACGACCCCCGGGTGTACAGGCAAACGCCTTAACCACTGGACCACGGAGGCAGTTATGCAGCCGGTGTTCATTGATTTATAATATACTAGCTTTCGCCCGCGGCTCCGCCCGCGTCAATGTCGTTCCTTTGGGAATAGTACTTTTTCCCGGGATAAAAGGTAGCCTATGTCCTTCTCCGTACTTCAGAGAACTTGTGTGCAAAATTTCATGATGATCGGTTTAGTAACAAACTAACAAACTCACTTTCGCATTTATAAATAGAAATAAATGAGTTATTATTATTATTCTATTTATACGATTTTTCTCCTCGCGAAGAGGGTATACACCTAATACGCGGGCCGAAGCCAAGCGTAAAAGGGGGGAAGGGGTCATTGGATGCTATAGGTAGAGGTTAGTGTCGACGAGCTCAAGAACTTACGGGTGATGCGACAAGTATTAAGGATCACGGCTTTTTGGATCAAGGTAAGTATGTGTGATGGCATATCTAGCGTTTCTAAACTATTTTTAAGAGATACCGGTATAATTCCTGTGGATGAAAGCACTATGGGCACAATATGGACCGTTTGGGCTTTCCATTGGGTTTTAATCTCAATTGCTAGGTCCTGATATTTACTTAGCTTTTCTGATATGGTATTTTGTAGGTTGTGAGTGTTGGGTACAGCGATGTCAATCAAGTATACTTTGTTGTTTATTTTGTCATGTACGGTAATGTCAGGCCTATTGAAGTGGATGGTTTTGTCGGTGATAATTGTTCTGTCCCAGTATATCTTGCAGTCACCGTTCTCTAATACAGGATTTGGGATATATTTGTAGTATGGCGTCATCTGCGGGATAAACTGATATTTATATGCAAGGTTCTGGTGTAAAATTGATGCGACTTGATCATGCCGGTGCTTGTAGTCAGTCTGAGCAACTGATTTACAGGCACCGGTTATATGCTGAATTGTCTCAGAGGCCGCGTTGCAGTGTCTACAAAGGTCTGTTGATTGGTTAACGTCTTTAATAATGTATTTTCTATAATTACGGGTGGCTATGACTTCGTCCTGTATTGCGAGCATGAACCCTTTTGTCTCCGGAAACAGTTCGCCTTTTCTGAGCCATTCGTTCGACTTATCTTTATCGACGTGTGGTTGGCTCAGGTAGGTTCGGTGTCTTCCATGAAGAGACTTCGCGGCCCATGCTGCAATTTTGTGCTGAGTGTCCGTGAGTAATTCATTAGGTTGCGTCTGTCTGTCATGTAAATTAAGTGGTGTTAGTCTATTGTCAGTTGCAGTTACAGCTTGATGGAGTGGTGATTGGGTAGATTTTGCATGGAAGACTTTCTAAGCGTCAGAATTTGCTTGTTATGTAAATTTTGGACATCTATTATGCCTCTTCCTCCTTCTTGTCGTGGTAGAGTTAATCTTTCTATGCATGCTTTTGGGTGGTGTTTTCTATAGGCTGTAAGTAGAGTGTTAATATTTCGCTGCAACTTTTTGAGATCTGTCTTTGACCAATTAATTATTCCAAAAGAATAGGTTAAAATGGGTATTGCATATGAATTTATTGCTTTTACAGTATTTCTTGAGTTAAGGTGTGATTTGAGTATAAGATGGAGGCGTTGCTTAAATTTTACTTGTAGTTGTGCTTTTATTTGTTTCTGCTGAATTTGTCTTGACTGATTGAAGCCTAGATATTTATAAACGCTATTGTCATCCATCGGTTCTATTGATTCGCCTGTTTCTAGAGTAAAGCTATTGTTTTGTAATTTACCTTTATTTACTGAAAGAATTTTACACTTATCTATGCCAAACTGCATTCTTATATCTGTTGAAAACTTATGTGTGATGTCGGCTAATTTAAAGAGGTCGTTTTTATTGGATGCAAAAAGTTTGATGTCATCCATAAACATGAGATGTGATAGTTTGTGGTTATTATTTATGGTACATCCATGGTTAGGGCAATCTAAAAGATTAGATAAAGGATTGAGTGCAAGGCAGAACCAGAGCGGGCTCAGGGAATCTCCCTGGAATATGCCCCGCTTTATCGTTATCGGTTCAGTAGTTATTGCATCAGTTATTTGTTTACTTTGTATTTTAAGAACAGTTTTCCAGGAGTGCATGGTTGTTCGGAGGAAGGATATTATTGTAGGGTGAATTTTGTATAAGTTTAAAACATATAGGAGCCAGCTGTGTGGGACAGAATCGAAAGCTTTTCGATAATCTATGAACATTGTACTTATATCTCTTTTAGTCTTAAAGGCTCTATTCATAACTACTGCATCTATTGTGAGTTGTTCCTTGCACCCTTGGCTGTGTCTGCGGCATCCCTTTTGTTGTTCTGCGAGTATGTTAAATTTATTAAGATGTTTATTGATTGTATCACTAAGACAAGCTGTTAAAATTTTATAAATGGTTTGGAGACATGTAATGGGACGTTAGTTTGCTGGGTTTTTTCTATCGTTTACATCCTTTGATATCATGTATGTTATTCCTTCTGTAATGTATTCTGGCATTGCATCGGGGGCTTCTAAGAATTTATTGATATGATAGTGTAAATGTGGATGGATGTTCTTAAATTTTTTGTACCAATAATTATGTATATGATCTGAGCCTGGAGCTTTCCAGTTGTGAGTACGATTGATTACTTGCAAAAATGTTTCTATTGATATATGTTCAAATTGCATTTCGGTTATATGTGTAGTTGCGTCATTTATTTGGCTAAGCCAATTAGCTTCCTTGTTATATTCAATAGGGTTTTCCCATATATTGGCCCAAAACTCCCTTAGTGACTCTGGTGTTGGTGTATCTGCGTTCTGATTATTTGTGTTGTTGTGGTCATTTGCTATATTTCTATAAAACATTTTCTCATTAGTAGTGAATTTATGGTTTTGGGTTTTTCGGGCGGTGCACGTAAGGTATCTATTGAGTCGACTAGAGGCTGCGTTAAGTTTTTGTTTCATTGTATCCAAGTATTGTTCTAACTGAGTATTCGTGTCTTCATATTGTGCATGTACTGAATATTTCATTTTTATTATCTCTACTGCTTCTACTAATCTTCTACTACGGTATCCTTGCATATATTGAGTCAGTCTAGCTATATCTGTCCTAAAACCTTCTATTTTTCTTTGTAATCTTTTTTGCCAAGATGGTATAAAGTTGCCTTTTCTAGTTCTTTGTGACATATTGATTTTAGTCCCATTGCATACTGCTGAAACATAGGCTGCTGTGTATATGATTGTTTGTAACGATAAAAAGTCTTGATTTGAAGTTAAATATTTCGGGATTATGTTATTATCAATGTAATCTATTATAATGGATAGTTTTTTCGAAGTTCTTTGTTTTGGGATATAAGGTCTTGATGTAGGATCAGTGTTGGTAAATAAATTGTATGCTTTGTCATATTCTAAACTTATTTTTTCATGTAACGTATTTTGTAGCTGATCTCTATTATATTGCATTTGTTGTGTTTCTATAATGGTTTTATTTTGAGTTATAGTTATTTCCTGTGAAAGATTTGGTTGATTGTCTATGTCATCTGTTATATCTAGTGGAGTTATATTCTGTTGTATATCATAGTTTAAGTATCTATCATGTCGATGGTTTGTCTGAGTAAGTGATTCTACATCATGTCTTATCTGTTGTATCCTACCCTCTGATATCATTTTATTATTGATAATGACGCGTCGTTGGTCCGAGAGCCTCTGTTCCGATATATGTGCTAAATGGGGATAAAGTTCAACAAATCTGGTATGTAATCTTTTTCTGTGAGCTGTTGTATTAGTTTCCAGTTCTGTTACTTCAAAATAAATGCGTAAAATTGACTCATTTAGTTCGTTTGACCAAATCATTCGGGTTCCAGATGTTTGTATTGGGTTTTGTGGTATTATTTCATGATGTGGCAGGTTTGAAGCTATTTCGTTTTTAATTTCGTTGAGTACTGACTGTGAAAGTAATCTGTTGTTAATTATAGCCCGTCGTTGATCGCCTAACCTCTGTTTAGATGCATTAACTTCTGGGTAAGCTATATTGAATTGTTGGTGTAAAATGTCTAAATAACCGCGGGTATTGGTTTCCATTCTTGTAGCAATCAAGTAGGTGCGCCAGATGAATTTATTCATATCATCAGTCCATCTTTGCCTGGCGCGTTTAGTGTTAGCAGCGGGTACAGCATTTTCGGCGCATGCCTCCTGCACATCGTCTACTAACATGGGTGAAACAGTTGATGAGCGGGATATTGCATCTAGTTCAAATGAGAGTGGTGATGAGCTGGGTGACGGAAAGAGACTATTAGATGATGATGGTGAATGTGGGATGATGTCGGCTGTAGCAAATTGTTCGAGGGGAGCCCGCCTGCTCAGCCCCCCGTCGCCAATGGATCGAATACTGTGGCACTCAGCATCGGCTCCAAGTGCGCCCCGGCGACCCCCGGGCAGCGGCCGCAAATTATATTTCTTATTTTGACTTTCCATTACTCTACAAAGGGGTGTGGGACCGTTAGTTTGGGAAGGGTTGTCGAGATGTTAGTGACAAGTACGGCCTAAAAGGATTTTTTCTTTTTTTGTCCTTTTGATCTAGGTGGTGTTGATCAGTTAGTAGTCCAGTACCGAACTTCCCGTAAGCCCCCCTACCACGACAAGGTGGCCCCTCAGGGGGGTTATTATTATTATTATTATTTATAATATTGGTAAGGCAGACGTCATCACGTCAAAAATTCACCAGCCAATTTGACTTCCACCAGACAACAGATAATAATTGAACTACACATGTGATAAAATCGCTACAGATGACATTTAATATTTTAAGTCTCTCTATGCATCAAAAGGCAAGCTAAGTTTAAGCAAGCTCAAAACCAACGGTTAGTTGGTACCCACTGTCATCATTTGATGTCAGGGGGACCTCTGTGGTCCAGTAGTTAAGGCGTTTGCCTGTAGACATGGCGGTCGTGGGTTCGATTCCCACGGGAAGCATACTTTGTTTAGTTGTTTCCAGTTTGGTTAGGACATTGCAGGATTGAATTATCTGATTGTCTGATAATAAAGATTCCCTGCTTCATAAGGTAAGTTAAGCCGTTGGTCCCGGCTGCCATCTGGTAGTCGTTAAAGGAACCACATCAGAGGCCGAGAGGCGGTTCCGAAGAACTCTGACACCAGGGTGTGCATGGACGATTGACCGTGACACCTACTCGAAATGATGATGATGACGATGAATAAACAAAGTTGTTCATTTAAAAATTAGTATTTTTCTTTTGTCAATAGGTGGGCAGCGTGGTCGGCCATGGGGTGCTTCGGCTCACCAGGCGGCAAGAGCGGCGAGGATGACCGCAAGAACCAGAAGCGGCGCAGCGATGCCATCACCAGGCAGCTGCAGAAGGATAAGCAGGTACGACAATGAAAAATAAAAGTTTTTGAAAATTATTAGCAAAAGCAATAATGTCACTCAAAGGGTTTTAGGTATGCAAATTGAGGGACGTCGAAGTAGGGGAAGACCAAAGAAACGCTGGATTGAGTGCGTCAAACAGGATATGGATAGGAAGGGCGTAACAGAAGGCTTGACAGGCGACAGAGCAAAATGGAAGACATTGACGTGCTGTGCCGACCCCACGTAATAGTGGGAGAAGGATAAAGAGGAGGAGGGATTAACAACAGCAATAATCTTTATTTTACAATAAATAGGATACAATTGTCTTCCATGCTGGTCTGGGAGAAAAGAATAGCGTAGAATGTACCAGCTGCTCCTCTTCCCGCGCAGATCGTCAAAGCCGATCGAGGGAATGGGCATAAATATGAAGAATCATATTAGTAAGCGATGCGGCTAGCAACCTATTACTATTTTGATTGTGTTTCCCAACTTATGCACCAACATGTTAAACGTAGCACCTGGGCTCTGTCTACCCCGCAAGGGAAAAGGACGTGATAGCAAGCCGTTGGTCCCGGCTGCCATCTGGTAGTCGTTAAAGGAACCACGTCAGAGGCCGAGAGGCGGTTCCGATGAACTCTGACACCAGGGTGTTGCAAGGTCATTGAATTAGAAAAACTATGGAAGCAGCATTGCGCTTAAAAACTGGCATCACGCAAAGTAGATCAAAGCGGGCGGGGCTTAAAAAGTATATCTTTACGCGAAATAGTCTGCCACGCGCTCCGTGACGGAAGGACGCGTCGATAAAAGCATTTAACGACATATTTTTTGCTAACATCGGCGAAAGCTTATCGAATTAAGAAAAAAATTATTACTTCTTGTGTAGTAAAGTGGTGCAGGAAACGCAAGGAAAGACGAAAAAGTGACACTGGAGTAACTTTTCATAGCGAGCGAGGCGAGCTGCTGTCGCGTGCGGTGCCTTCTTACCCCCGCTATGTTGACACCATAGCGTTCATAAGAAATCTTGACACCGCCCCGTGACCTTGACGCGACCAATCGCAAGCTAGCTTCGTCTATGAGTGCGTAAGTTTTTCGTTGTGATTTGAGTTAAGTTTGTTTGCGTGAATGGGACTGATATTGAATCGTTAGTTGTATGAGAGTTACGCTTCCATAGTTTTCTAATTCAATGTGCATGGTCGATTGACCGTGACACCTACTCGAAATGATGGTGACTTAAATGTTTATAATAATTTAAATATCTCTTCTCCCTCAGCTTTATCGCGCCACGCATCGGCTGCTGTTACTCGGCGCTGGCGAGTCGGGCAAGTCCACGATCGTCAAGCAGATGCGGATCCTGCACGTCAACGGCTTCTCCGACAAGGAGCGCCGCGAGAAGATCGAGGACATCAAGAAGAACATCCGAGACGCCATACTTGTGAGTTATCACTATCATTTTAGCCACGAGAATGTATGCCTGAAAAACAAAGCATTTCTTAAGGGCCCGTACTACCGCACACTGCTTTGCATGATTGTCCGTAATATCAATAACTAGCTGTTGCCCGCGACTTCGTCCCCGGCAATTTCTGTTATTATGATTACTTAATTAGTTCTTTTTTTAGTATAAATGAACAATTTACCCCCGTTTTCAAAACATTTTTTGTTGATGCATCGCGCCTGTTAGTCGCAGCGTAATGTTTTATAGCCTAAAGCCTTCCTCAATAAATGGAACATCCAACACAAAAAGAATTTTCCAATTTGAACCAGTAGTTCCTGGGATTAGCGCGTTCAAACAAACAAACAAACTCTTCAGCTTTATAATATTAGTATAGATAATGAAATGCTCAAGTTAAATTAAAATGCAGCAAAGTTCAGGACTAACTCTGGTAACTATCTGACTAAAAGACACGATTGCGTTAAATTTTCTTGATAGAAAAAAATTGCAGTTGCCTCAAAATCACGTCTAATTTACTCGGTATACAGCATTATTCACCAAATACATTAAAATTAACCTTGAAACTTTTGATTATAATTGCATTACAGATAAGGCAGCCATCATGTACCTATTTTTCTTTTTCGAATAACCCTTGAATATTCCTAAAAAACGACAATATTCAAAGTAGCCAACGCGTTTAGTTAGACCATCCGCGTTTGTACCGTCACGCCGCCTGGCCTATGTCGGGCCCTTAACAGTTACCTACCTTTACCAGGAATTCGTTTCCTCGGTGGGCGGATGTCCTATGCAGTGTCTACCGCCCGCCGCGTTCACCATTCGAGAAAATTTCGAAATCGATTTTGCAGACCCCGCCTACACATATAGGGCCGATATGGATCTCCTTACGTACATTGTTAGTTACTAGTATAATTATATATCTACCCAAAATCCGTATTTATTATTTTTTATGTTTATTGTTTTTCGAGTGTGCAACACTGGTGTCTGATTTTTCAAGCTGCCTAAATGCATCTGACATAGCTTGACGACAGCCATCAATGATGACAGCTGTGACCAACGGATTAACGTGCCTTCCGAAACACAGAGGAGCGCGAGATATTTTTATGCCACTTGCGGTCACCCATCCAAGTGGAGACCGCGCCCAGGGTTGCTTAACATGCGTAAGCGCCAATGATGCCCACGCCCACTGGGCTACCGGACTCCTCAATTTCTTGATTACCATAAAATAAACATGTTTTTTTTACGTTTCAGACAATCACAGGCGCAATGAGCACTCTCACCCCTCCAATACCACTCGAGAAGCCCGAGAACAAGGCGCGCGTTGATTATATACAGGTATGGTTCTTTTTTAAATAAATATTTTAATTTTTTTTGCATTTCATTTTGTACAATACATCAGCTTTTACAATATTGTCACTGCACTGTAATTAAAATAGGTACAGTCAGGGACCGAGATGCTTGACCAGACCCTTTAGCTATATCTTGAATTTTCTCTTAAACTATATATAATATTATCATGAAAATTAATATTCAGAAAGACTAAATTTAAATCTTTTTTGTATATACATTTTCATGTTATTATTATTAAAAGTTTAAGAGAAAATTCAAGATATAGGTAGAGGGCGTGGTCAGGTATCTCAGTCCTTGACTGTATATATGAACCCTGTCAGGCTTCGCAGAAATAAAGTTGGAACGGTAAGCGAGCTTTAAATATAGCGTAATATCCATACAAAACAAGAGGTATGCAAATTGAGGGACGTCGAAGTATGGGAAGACCAAAGAAACGCTGGATTGAGTGCGTTAAACAGGATATGGATAGGAAGGGCGTAACAGAAGGCTTGACAGGCGATAGAGCAAAATGGAAGAGATTGACAATATGTAATTGAAAATATGTAAATTGAAATTGTATATAACATGACAGCAGAAAAAAAAGAAATGATAAAAATAAAAAAATATCATACAAAGCCCTTCAGGCAAGTAAGCGACCAATACTGTTGAAAAGAGTTTCTTTCGGCGTCCTTCTCTGCAGTGGTCGGTTCCGAAACGTTTTGTAGCTTTTGAACAATAAGTAATAATTAGAATATAATATAATACGTATTATTTAAAATGTGAATTGACGTGAAAAAGTTCCTAAAAAGGCTTATTTTCTGAATAAATCTTTGAATCTTTTGACATGCTGTGTCGACCCCACGTAATAGTGGGAGAAGGATAAAGAAGAAGAGATCCATACAAAACAATTTGGCTTGTTTTCTTCTCACGCTGATATCTTTGATGGCGGCTGACGGTTAGCCCATAGAGCGTCAATATAGACGACAAGATAATACAGGCTAAGTAGACGCGACGGTGATATGTGATGTTCTACGGGTAAAGGTAGCTTTTGGAGGCTGGCGCTTAAGACATTGCATTTTTTTTTATTAACCTATACTGTCCCACTGCTGGGCAAAGGTCTCCTTCATTTCCTGCCGAACATCCCTACTTTGTGCCACTTCAGACCATTTCTTTTCATGGCTCGTGATATCATCACACCAACGCATTTATTTTAACTAAGTAAAATTGTATTAATTGTTTTCTAAACGTCTTAAGCGCCAGCGTCCATAATATAATACCTTTACTCGTGGAACGTCACATTTGAGTTCAACATGCAGCATAATTTCTAAAAGTAACACAGAATCCATATGCTTCGATGACCAGCATGAGAGGAAAAACAGCATCATCATGGGATCAGTCGTGAAGTTGTTTAAACATCCAAGATTTCGAATGCATGAACATGATACCATATTGAAAAATATGAGCTTGGCGAGCTCCGTGGCGCAGTGTTCAACACGCCAGCCTGCGACACGAGGTGCCCGGGTTCGATCCCCGGCCAGGTCAAGATGGAAAATAATCTTTTTCAGATTGGCCTGTGTCTTGGATGTTTATCTGTATATGTATTTGTATATAGTATCGTTGAGTTAGTATCCCATAACACAAGTCTCGAACTTAATTTGGGGCTAGCTCAATCTGTGTGATTTGTCTGTATATATTTATTTATTATATGAAGGGCTAAGAGACATAGAAAGCCAAATGGCATAAAACAAGTAAAAAAAAAGCTATACTTCATTTAATTGTCTTTGCTTAAGTTTTCAATGTGACATTCGTATTGCTCATACTGCGAATGCTCTGTTCCCAGGACGTGGCGTCCCAGCCGGACTTCGACTACCCGCCAGAGTTCTACGAGCACACGGAGGCTCTGTGGAAAGACCAGGGCGTGCAGCGCACCTACGAGCGCAGCAACGAGTACCAGCTGATCGACTGTGCCAAGTAGTACGTACACTTCGTGATCATCTTGTCAGCTGCATGACCATTATTGACCACGTCCTTCGAGGATTTCCAAACAACCTTTTTACTTTACATGGATTGAGAACATTTTAACTGACTTCAAAAAAGGGGTTATCAATTCGATTACATTTTTTAAAACGTTTGGTATCACATAACTCCAAAATTTATGGATAAATTTTAAAAAAATCAAATTGTTCCTATTTCATTATCATCAAAATCGGCTCAGTAGTTTGATTGAAGTCAGTTTTTTATATGAATGATTATTATAGGAGCTTCTTAAAATTGTGTAAAAGACGATTGCGCTTATAATTTTTTTTTAACAAAATCACATATTTTATTAAAAAAAAAAATACTTTTCAAACTTTCGTAACTCTATACACTTCCTAACCGGATGTAAGAAATTAGATATTTATTTTCACTAATGAAGTGCCCATCCATATCTTATAGTCCCCAAACACTATCTTTTACATCAGAAAATGGCGTTGGGGCGACGGTCTGTTTAATTTAAATATCTTTTTTTTATCAAGGATATTACAAACGAATGTTATATTATTTTGCAGTTTCCTGGACCAGGTGCATATAATAAAGCAGCCGAACTACACTCCGACGGAGCAAGACATCCTGCGCTGCCGAGTCCTCACGTCCGGCATCTTTGAAACGCAGTTCGTCGTCGATAAAGTCAATTTCCAGTGAGTCAATAACATGCCTCAAACTTTAACCTATTGGGCGCCACTGACCACTTTAGTTGCAAAACGGTCGCCTGTCTGAGACGCCATTGACAACTAAAGTTTTTACAATTTGTACTAGCTTGGCGTCGGGCGTGAAGAAACGTAAACAAGTACTGCACGAAATTGTGAAAATTTACGTGTTTTTTAAATCACTAGTACTATGCGCTGAATTAATTAAATACATCAAAAGTGTTTGAAACAGATACATATGAAATTCAAAAATGATATATATATATGGTATGATATCTTATGAGCATTTTTCTTCGAAAACTTTGTAATATCGTAAATATTATACTAATAACGTCCTATAGCAGCGACGTCTAACTACCAACTGCAACAAGTCATTGTTATCACATAAAACGGTTGGCGTAATAACTCGTCACTCATTCACTGAATGAGAGCTATCTTATTTTTGATGGGGCCGATTAAGAATCCCAAGCACGTCTAACCTTCGGGTTATTTTGTACTTACCCCATACCTTACTTACTCTTACGCTGATTTCTGAAGAAGGACTTAATGAGCTTCAGAATATTGCCTGTAGTCTTCTAGCTCAGGATAAGCCGGTCCGAAAAGGTCCAAATGCTTACCAGCCAACAAGTCACAAGGACACAAAAAAGTGTCTCATTGTCTCCTCTGATTCCTCACATGTCCTACATAGCGGGCTTTCCACAATTTTTAGTTTGAAGAGGTGACTGTCGTTATCAAAATACCTTATTTTACTAGTAATATTATTCCTTACTATATCCTAACTATTCTATTAATTCGAAAGTGAGTTTGCTTATATGTAACGCTTTCGAGCCATAATTACTGAACCAATCATCATGAAATTTTGCATACAAGTTCTCTGGAGTACGGAGAAGGATATAAGCTACCTTTCATCTCGGAACTAGTAGTAGTACTGTTTCCGAGGGAACGATGACGCGAGCGATGCTGCCGGCGAAGGCTAGTGAGAGTATCATCATCATCATCTCAGCCGCAAGAAGTCCTCTGCTGGACATAGGCCTCCCCCAAGGATTTCCAATATGACCGGTTGGAAGCGGCCTGCATCCAGCGTCTTCCTGCGGCCTTGGTTAGGTCGTCCGATGACCTAGTCGAGAGTATAAGTTAGAGTTGCCACGAATATTCGGCTACTATTCTGTATTCGGCCACTTTTTATGGTATTTGGTATTCGGCCGAATAGTACTTACTATTCGGCCGAATACCGAATACCATATCATGGACAAAAAGACACATCATATTACTCAAGATTTGTATTTATTACCAAATTACAACATTTTAATAAGTAGAATTAATCAGCGGTAAGTTGTGATGGATAAAAACAAGCTTTTCAGCATTTGATGGTAGCAAACGATTGCGCTTTTCATCTAACTAACGAACTTTTCTACAAAATCGTAGGTGATGTTTTATTTTTTATAATGATCTGACAAAGCGTGCCGTGACGTGTCTACTCGCAATAGAAACAAACAGTCAAATGGTCGCACGCCGCACGCCCGCCCGCGCACGTGTGAGACAGGTCGCGACGATTTGTCGTATTATTATTTTTTACACGTTCGACAAGCATGTACTTAGTGCCGAATATTCGGCGCTTCGGCCGACAGCGTTGCAGAATATTCGGTATTCGGCCAAATCACTATTCGTGGCAACTCTAGTATAAGTGATACTATTTTTATTAATATGTTACTTGACTTTCATCGTTATTTATGTTACATAAACACGTTTTTTACAGTATGTTCGACGTGGGCGGGCAACGCGACGAGCGACGCAAATGGATCCAGTGTTTCAACGACGTGACCGCCATCATCTTCGTGACCGCCTGCTCGTCCTACAACATGGTGCTGCGCGAGGACCCCACGCAGAACCGGCTGCGGGAGTCCTTGGACCTCTTTAAGAGCATATGGAACAATAGGTGGGTACCGTAAGCCCTATACACCATTATCATCATTTCGAGTAGGTGACACGGTCAATCGACCATGCACACCCTGGTGACAGAGTTCTTCGAAACCGCCTCACGGCCCTTGACGTGGTTCCTTTAACGACTACCAGATGGCAGTCGGGACCAACGGCTTAACGTGTCTTCCGAAGCACGGAATCATCTTTATTAAGAGACAATTAGGTTATTCAAGTCTGCAATGTCCTAACCAAACTGGAAACAACTAAACAAAGTATGTTTCCCGTGGGAATCGAACCACACCGTTATGAATCTAGTCTTTAGTTGTGGTAGAGCCACGCTGCCGGCAAAATCCATGCATGGGCCGGCTTGTTTGGGGAAGTACCACATTCTCACAGAAAATCGACGTCTAAGGAGAGGCTTTACCGCTTCTATGCTTCGTTCGGTGAGTGGGAGAGCGGGAATGGCTCTGAATCACATGCTAAGTCTGACCACTGAAACGGAGTAAACGAATAGAAAATGTCTCGTGCAGCAAGAGTCCTTGGACCTCTTCAAGAGCATATGGAACAATAGGTGGGTACCGTAGGCCTATACACCGTTATGAATCTAATGTATAGTTATGGTAGAGCCACGCTGCCGGCAAAATTCATTTTTGCTGATAGCATGAATGGGCCCGCTTGTTCGGGGAAGTACGACACTGTCATAGAAAATCGACGTTTGAGTAGAAGCGTAATGCTTCCACTCAAACGTCGTCCGGCTCTTCCTTTCAACCATCATCCTTTCAACCCAGATGGCGTTAAATCGCACTATTAAGTCTGATCACTGAAACGAGTAAACGAATAGGAAATTTCTCATGCAGCAATTTAATTGTTTCACTTTGTTGCGTGTGGCACCGTCTTGTTGGAACACCATATTGTTCAAACAATTATCGAGTCTGGAGTTCAAGCACCAGTCAGTCACTGCTTGACTAGCCTCATTAAAAAAAAATCTAGCTAGCCTCAAATAAAATCACATAGCACACACACACATTTTTTCATCAGGGTTTAAATCGAAATTGAAAATGAGACACTCGGTACAGCCACAAGCAATGCAAATATGCAAGAGGCAACATTTTAGGGAACCCATGTTTGGTCATCATCACATATGTGTAGGTTCATCATCGGGTCTTTTTTAGTCTCCAATCTATTCAAGTTAAAATTATTTTGATCATCATCATCATTTCGAGTAGGTATCATGTTCCATCGACCATGCACACCCTGGTGTCAGAGTTCTTCGGAACCGCCTCTCGGCCTCTGACGTGGTAATATATTTTTTTAATTTTGTATTATTTGTCTTTTTTGCTCTTCATAAATTATGTAATTTTCAACGAGTGGTGACAAATCGATAACTACCATAATAATGTTTGTTGTTCCCCAGATGGCTGCGCACGATATCGGTGATCCTGTTCCTGAACAAGCAGGACCTGCTGGCGGAGAAGGTGCTGGCGGGCAAGTCGCGGCTGGAGGAGTACTTCTCGGAGTTCGCGCGCTACCACACGCCGCCCGACGCCGCGCCCGACCCGCGCGACCACCCGGACGTCGCGCGCGCCAAGTACTTCATCCGCGACGAGTTCCTGGTCAGTTATATAGCTTCTCACACTGTGTTATTTAGCCGTGTGGTTTCCGGCAGAGTACAATAGGGCCACTCCAAGTCTTCCTATGCATATCGTAAGAGGCGACTTAGGAAATACAAGCTAAAAAACTTCATATACATCAATGGACCTTTCCAACCCGTCTGGCCAGCGACGAGAGTGTTGGCTTAATCCTCTGTCTGCTCTGGCCAAGTATGGCTCCGGTAATACAGAGAGGGTCATGCTCCTGCAGTGAAGACTAAAAAGACCTGAAGGTGATGACACTGTGTTATTAATATTTAAAATAAACTCGCTGTGGTTTATGCGTTTATTACGCAAAATGGCAGATTAGGTAATCGTCACTAACATATTTAGGACATTAACGTTAGTGAGCCGAAGGGCATTACTTTAAATTGATACAATCCTCAACCTGGGACACAAGACGTTGTTTTAGGTGAAAACAATTACGAAAAACTATTGTTTTCGCTAATGTACCTAGTAGTTATTTTGTGTACTGTAACTTTGTACTGTTTTTTTAAATGTTGAATTATACGTAATACGTTGGTTTTTATCCACAGCGCATCAGCACAGCGAGCGGCGACGGCAAGCACTACTGCTACCCGCACTTCACGTGCGCCGTGGACACCGAGAACATCAAGCGCGTGTTCAACGACTGCCGCGACATCATCCAGCGCATGCATCTGCGCCAGTACGAGCTACTCTAACACACACACCCGGTAAATCTCTCTCTCTCTCTCTATAAATCTATACACGGTGAAATCGTTCTGGACCATTAAAGGGGTGATTCAGACCCTCACTATGAACAAATTTTCCTATGGGACCAATGGTGGGAACCCAAAACAGTTATACAAAAAATTTCGGCCGCCCGATTAATTTGTATGGGAACGTCACAAAAATTTTTGAGTTCCCAGCATTGGTCCCATAGGAAAAGTTGTTTATAACGGGCTGAATCATCCCTTTAAGGGTCCAGAATGATCAAAAGTTCACCATGTATGCAACAATCATTGATGTAACCGCTGGTGATACCATCGAGACCATCGCAAAAAATTGTTGGACTGGATTTTGGCCTCGCTCTAAACGTTTAACTGATCAAATGATTTTTTTGACGTGATAACGTCTTATAAATCGAACACCAGCTGCAGGCACGACAAATGTCACGTTCCGTGCAAGCGAGAGTGGGGAACAAACTAGAATGTCATGATCGGCCTAAGCGTTCGGCTTGTGACTCATCTGTCCCCCTTCCTCCTTATCACGTAAAAATATCGTCTGTAAACCGACTTTACAGATAAGTTTTTTTTTAAGATTTATAGGTTTATTTGTTTATTAGGTTTGTTTGTTGCAGACAAAGTTCAGTTCTTCTTGGCCCGGCCGCGGCCGGCACAGCAATATTTACTATATTCATCGTCGTGTACACGCCATGTATTGTGGGGGGACACCTGCGCGACACGTGAGATGTCTTTCGTTTTAGTTGCACATTTTGTTAGGATCAATATGGGTAATTCGAAACAGAGCTAAAAGGAAACTATTTTCATTTACGCGCGTTTATAGACGCCGGATTTATGATATTCTTATGGTAAATTCTCTCATATTTCCTTTTGGTTCATTTGTTGTTTATCAGTTGCGTTAACTACGAAATAACAAGGGTTGCCTCTGTTTGAATTACCGATTGACCGTATATTCCGATGCAGCAATAATATTGTGTATAAGTTAAATTGATCAATGTAACTTATTCATGTAAAATAAGTGAAAATGACGTTATCAGTAAACATATATCAGTGTACAATCTACGTCATATTACTTTTAAATTGGTCTTCTACTAGAGATGGGGATCTCTAATAATTCAATGAGTTTTCTGGAATGCTTACCACCTACTTACCACTGATGGCAGTACTAAAATGGTGGCTTCGATGAGCATTTTTTTTTTACGCGACTGCCAAGAAAGGAGTGTAGTTTCTTTCTAGTTTTCCTTTGTTTCTGAAAAGAAGATTTCAACCTTCCAATAAATTTGGATACAAGATTAAAAGTCAAGCTTTGAACATTACAATGAAAGAACATTTTTTTTTAATAAGTGTTATGCTGCTTTATGCTTTGCCTAAATTGTTACGAGCAAAATTGACAGATTGTTTTGCAATAACCGCTTATTTAGTGCTGGCAATACATACGTAGTATGTATTTCGAAAAACCCTCATTGAAAAATAACAGATATGGTGCTGTACAAACCAACAAGCTATTACAATATATGAACATTTATGAAATACTATATAGACCATTCCATGCGCATAAATTTGTATGTCAACGCGTGATTTAGTGCTCTGGTCTTTCCATTACAACCTTTAAGCGGTGAAATATACATTTTAATAAAAATATATTATGAAAATATAGAAATAACAGCTAAATTTTATTTGAAAAAAAAACTATGTAATTTTTTTTTGTCTTTGGTACTAATTGCTCATTTTACAGAGTGCACTGTCACTTATTTTTTAAATTTTACCGCTTAATCTGTACTGAGAGTATGTTCTGATAAAACTTCGAAGACGAAAAGCAACCGAAACTCATGTTTAATAACTTTCTTCATTTATCTACATTTTTATATTTAAATATTAAACGTCAAATAATATCAAGTTAGGTAAACTAGAACCAAATTTTTGGGTGTTGATACATATTTTTACAACTTAATTTTGGCATCTCATCGAAATACGCGCTATGTGTTCCCATTCAGTGGTCTTTAGGGTTCGCCTCGCCTTTTACCAAGCGACCACTCACTGTGATTTCCCGCTGAACTGCTAAAGGCAATGGGGGCAACATTCGAATAACATTAAAATAAGAATAGGTTCTTTAGAGAGGCGACTTTGAATTAAAAATAAAACAATATCTTAATTTGGCACTAGCCACGAATATTTTAAAGATCGAATGATGTCTCCATTCGGCCGTCGTTCGCATGGTGTTTCCGAACGGTCGTCCGTTCCCGATACTGGCAACCCTTCGTCGTTTTAATAAATATGCGCCTCACTACGTTCCAATATTGACAGCCATTTTTTTTTTTAAATAATTCTGTACATATAGAGTGAATATCCAAAGGAAGATTATTTTAAAGCTTTTCAAAAACTGTAGTGATGTGCCGTTGGTCTCGTTAGGTTGTGACGATTGTGTTTGACTTGTATCGGTTTGTGCCAATCGCGAATGGCTGGTGTATGTCAGATTTTAATAATCTACGATATATTAATCTTTTGTTATATCGTGGGTTACTGAAATCTCGGGGTAGTATTAAGCTGCCGGGGAGAATGTAGTTAAATAGGCAACGCTGCCAGTCTTAGTTGTGCTATGAAATATAAGCTTTGGAATGCGAAGGTATAGTCAAATATGATGCGAGTGTGAGTTGTAGTATGAAACTGTATAGCACAGTCCCGCAGACTGTCAGTTGGCTTGCCATACCCTTGAATTATCGAGGCAATGTCGGAAATACAATATTGCAGGGACTGTCATCGATATCCAAAAAATATTGATCACTATCGATACCAGTGTACCGATATTTACCGATAGTTGTAAGAACGTAAAATTTACTAAATTACCATATTTTCTAGATGACATTATAAGCGGTCATCTTATAAAATGACCTATCGAGGATATTGGTGTTCAGCCCCTGTTGAAAAACACATGAACATAAATCTTAATGCGATAGAGATTTCTATATTTCGGGGGTCTATGACTCGCCAAAACTGAATGTGAGAAATTGTTCCTCTTTCCCATGTCTATTGGCAGTAGAATGGAAGCCATGAAAAAAGGATAGTCAGAAAAAGTCGGGCGATTCGGGCGGTTATACCATTGTTTATATTAAGGATCATCAGTTTGAATAAACCCTCGGCTCTGTCTACCCTGCAAGGAAATCGTGATACTGTGTGTTTCATCAGAATAGGCGGTCACGAGGCTAGTATTCCTATACCTCCATTTAGATGTACAACGTCCAAATCTTAAAACTTTCACGGATGCTCAAAAAGATTTGGTAAATCTTTACATGCTCGCGCCATGTGTGCGTGCATGACTCTCGCACGCTCGCGTCATGTGCTTGGCCTTTGACCTAAAAGGTAGTTTTGGTTTCTTTCTCTGTATAATAGTTGACAAGGTAAAGAAAGTGACAAAATGACCATAAATGTCATTGTTCGAATCCAAAGGTCAAGTTCAGTGTCATTTTGCTGAATTGACGTTTTGCGTCTAAAATTGGAGTTACATAACAGTTTTATTTACAAATGCATATCACTCGTTGTATATTATGCTCAAATTAGGCCAAATTTTCGTTTACATATTTATTTGAACGACATATTTACACAAAATACCGCACGAAGTTGACATAAGTTTCGTTTTTAGAACTTGAGTTCTTTGATTTACATATATAGAAGTTGTTAAATGTGTGTATATTTTTGATTGCAGATCACTGTTTTTTTATTTTATTTTAATGTAATTTTATATTTTGATTTTGGTGGTTTCTTAACTGCTGCGTATTTTATTTTAGGTATATTTAGTTACGACTGTACGTCTTCCAATTTATATATAGTTATTAACTTTGTTTTTATTCATTGACCTAGAATTGTAGCACAATTTTTTGACTAAACACTTTTGGCAGCTTTGCTATAGTTTTTAACATTTATAAGTGATCGTGCAAAATGTACCAGAAAAACGGATTTTGGTTTATATATTATGATTTATTTTTTAATGGATTTTCGCGTCTTGATATACAATTTATTTACATATGGCGTCGGTATGTTTTGCATGATCGCATATTTAAGGTCTGAGAAAATTTACTTAGTCTGTTTTAAGGGTAGATTCAGTCCACGCTGTTTAACAACATTACTCATGGAATATATACTGAAATAGGAAAAATAATCTCGAGATTTTTATGGGATACCACTTTTTTCGTTTTTCAATATATTATTTCGTGATGGTAGATCAATAGAAAGAGCTCGCTCTTAAAATGGCGTCAGTAATTTTTTTAGAACTTGTATTTTTGATGCGCAGAGCTTTTAGAGTAACTTTTAAGGCCCAAAGATATAACGTCGTATGTGATACGGCCCTTAGGAATAACCTATTAGCAGTATTTGAATTGAAATAATTTTAAATATTCAATTATGTTATATCTGTTTGTATCTAAGATGAACACAGTAATAGCCTTAAGTACAAAAGATACTAACAGCCCCCTTTAACGTTATTATAATTAATTAATATATTGTTATTTATGAATTGGTTTATGTACTTACCCTGTTAAGAATGTAACATTAAACGAAAGATCTATGATGTAATTTTCTTAGTTTATTATGAATCTAAATATATAAGTTATAGTTTGGAACTATTTTTAATAGTTTTCTTTTTTCCTAAGCTAGTTAATTCGGGTGTGTATGTCCTTTTAACAAAACACCCTATAGTAAAATATTTTTATTAAAATGATTATATACGTTTATCTCGAACAGGTAAATAGACTTATTTATTTAGCATAATCCGTACATGGTCCTTAATATAAGAATGCTTATGGTGGAACTATGAAATGTGCCATAATAGTGTTGCCAGCGGAAACACCATAATCCTATCGTTACCATATGATAAAATCTACAAATAACTTGTTAAACTGAGAATTCCTTCCTATCGTGTAAAGTAACAAATCGCTATTTTTGCTTTTTAAATAAATCTTTAACAATTCGTTTTTGAAGTATAACTATTGAAATGTATTTTTATTTCGTCGTTTAAGTTCACTTTGGATGTAAGTAGGAAAGAGCGTAACATTAACGATATGTTACTTCATCGAGGGGCCGGCCGGCCGCCCGTGGCCTGCGGGCCACACGAGTCGAGTTGTATGCTGGTGCCAGGAACGTTTGTAACGTCTCCAACTTGCATCACTTTTCTGTTGAAACAAGTCAATATTTTGCCGTCGGAATAATTCTTCTACAACACACTGTTGGTTTCTAATATTGGCAAAATTGACAGAGTATTTTATTTATTCAATTTGTATGGGATGACCAACAACATCAAGTTGTGTAAATGATTATTTCCATTCCGTTGGTTCAATACTTTACATCGCGTTCCTCGCACTAGTAAAAGTTTAGTGCAATAAAAGGCGACCGGCCGGCACGAATCAACCATTATAGATCATTGTAATAATTAACATGGCATCTTAAACTTATTGTATATGTAACTTAAAAAGTAAATCTATTTGGTAGCTATTTTAAGTAAGTTCTAGCGTATCGCAATGATATGGAATGCAAAAGTAACAAAAAAATTATATAACGTAGACTGCTGATGTTGTGAAGGATTTTTTCTCCCTTGCAGTTCTACTGTTCACTAGTCGGATGCAAATATCAACCGAATGTGGGATTTTTCAACGATTTTCTTTTAAGACAAATAAAAAAAAAATACTAAGCAATAAATACATACATAGAGTAGAGCTAAGCAATGTACACCTTTATTATAGTTTCAGTTACCGTCAGGTGGCGACAGCTGCAACCCTCCAGTTTCAGACTAATTATTATTTAAAAATTGGCCATTTTTTATGTATTTACTTCACCTACCCTACCTACCTATGCTACTTAAAATTAATCATTGACCTTTTTGAGGTTTTAAAATACGAATTACCTTATTCAGTTAAAAAATGCCACAGTCGGTTTTCTAAAGGAACATACTGCCTTTATTGATATGAAGTGCACGTTATAGTTTTCACTTCGCGAGTATGAGTTGAACCATGTTAGGTATAGTGCGAGAAACAATCGAACAAATAGATTTTCTCAGTAGTGTCGTGGAATTTTTACTGTCACAATTTTTTGTACAAAATTTTTCTAACGTGGTTCCCGTAGAGAATTAGCTCACATTTTATTTGTTATATTTCTATTCTGTGTCTGTTGCATATTTTTAAATATTTTCTTAATAAATTATTAAATAAATGGCGATTTAAGGCTCATCGCGTTCGGGTTATAGTTGTAACTTAAGGGTTTAGAAAAAATACGTAATTTTCGTTTTTGTTTTTTCTTTTTTTGTAAAGCGTAATTCGCGAATCTCAAACGCCAGACATAGCGACTTATATGTTTAAATACACTCTTTAGGAAGAGGTAACTTGCAGCCTCAATATTATTAACATTCTAATGCAAAGCGTGATCTTAGTGTAAAATCGTCCAAGTCACCTCTTCTAAGCGTTTACAGTGTATACTCGACCTATTGAATTTTAAATTTGAGAATACTGACAAACATTTCGTAAATATCGCCGTCATTGGCAATTTGAAATTCAAGTGGTTGTTAGGGTGCCACCTCCGACTTCATTAACTAAATATTCACGCAGTAACTATTGTCTGGTCGTCCGAATTTTTAATATCCCATTGTGTAAGTACTGCTATCCGCGCCCGCATCGTACAATTTAAGGAAATGCAATAACAAGTGAGTCATGTAATATGTATAAAGTAGAATAATCTTTCTATGTTTTTCGATATTTAGATGAAATACTGCCAGTGTCGATGTCAAGTAAATGGAACGTACTAAGGTGTAAAGAATTTAGATATCTAACAGTTTCGGTGTACGCGAGTCGCAGCCGCCGCGTCATATTCCGAGACCGGCGCTGATCGAGTACCTAGTTTTAAAGTACTTTAAATTGTTTTGCGTGATCGATCCTTGATGTAGGTAATACGTCCGTTGCCAATAACCAAATAGTATTGAACGATTCCTCCTTTTTTAATATAACTTCATAGTAGTTAAGTGAATGTACTTGCGCACAATATGTATGTGAGGTTGGTCCCTATTGTTTTACAAAGTGCAGCGCTGGCCTGCAAATATTTTTGGTAATGTTTTACCTGTCTTGGGAGGCGCGTCCGCAAGCCCGCTTAGATATCTCCGTGTAGATATTAATATGATGGCATTTAAAGTAGTGCTCATACATTTTTTTCCATTGTAGCACAAAAACGTATTTTTCTCTCGATTTTTCGGTAGAGGTTTCTTTACTAGATATATTTTGTAGCATAGCTCCACCTCGTTAGATCGCTCGGGGTCAGCACCTCCATACTTTCCCGACGGACGGCGGTTTATATTTGTCATGGTGTATTTAATCTTAATACCTACGTTTAAATATATACTGAAAAATCTATATTTTTAACAAATTTAATTTTAAAAATATACCTAATTAATGAAATTCCTAAAGATTAAAAATGAAATTTTTAATATTTATGTGTATAGTAGTGTGTACTGCGAGGTGATTATACATAACAAAAGCTTATAATTTTCGTCTCCACAGATTGTGCAAAGAGAATATATAATTTACTGTCCATGAAATTAATAATAATCTATACCTAACTGATGTGTACAAAAATCAGTATGTTTCAGGCATTTTGAATCCGACTTAATGTATGTAAAAATAAATGTTGTTTTAAAATTGTGCTATTTTATTTACCCCTCCGAAATATTTTATTTTCACACGTATAGGATAGGCTTTGTAAAAGAAAACGAACATTTTATAAAATCAGAACTTTTATTTTAAAATCAAGTGGGCACACATCCCGTGCAACTTAACATAAACCAGAATTTAAAACTAATTTTGCTAAAATATTCTGAATCATCCATCAGAAACAATATCGCTAACTTAAAATTGAGTGAGTAGTATCAAGTAGAACACGAAATTCTACGAATAAATATTATGTACAAGTTATGGCAATATTAGGTACAAAATATCTTTGGACTTGCCACTAAACTATGAGGCTTCCATCTTATATGAAAATTAATTCGAATAAAAATTCTCAGAAATGAGTTTTAATAAATATATAGATATAAGAATTGAAATAAAACAATTGTATTATAACCAGAGATCGGATATTCCAGTGCATATTTACCTAAAGTTAATTTTTGGCTCATATTATGGCAGCGGCTTCTTTAAATATTTTTGATCATAAATAAAATCCCAGTATTTAGGTATAGTTTGCCGTTTCATTCGCACAAAATACTATAAATTCTCTGAGATTTAGTCTCGTCAAAAATCACTGATAGTAAAACCAGCGAAGACCAACCCTATTACTTTGGAGCAGGGCAATAAATGTATGGAGTGAGGTGAACTCATTCCTTACAATTAAATTTGTTAATCTTTTCAAAAAAAAGTGCTTTCCATAATTGCCAACTTCTAAACTTTAGGTAAATATGCACTAGAATATCCGATTTCTGATCATAATCAACAACTTGACTATAGAAAAATAGGAGCACACAAAACTGCCAACGTAAATAATTTTTTATGATTCCATGGAAACAAAGTACAGTTAATATGCCACACTATAAAAATAAGATGGCTAGAAAAGCTCCATAACGACAGCCAATCGCAAGTAGCAAGCAGTTTTAATTAAAATAGGAAAACACTAGGATTTGTCACTGACAGAGAAAAGTGAAAGATCTTGGTTTAAACCGTCCTAAAACACGTAAATTAAATCTAAATTTGTTTAAGAATAATATTAAAACATCAGTTCTAATTTACAATTAAAATAAGTACGAAAGCTAAATCTAAAACTACACAGTATAAGCGTATTTGAATGTCAGAAAAACGAACGAGATGGCTTGGATAAAATAGTGGATCTATTAGTAAATTCAATATGAATTTATGCGTAAAACATTCCAAGATGCTGTAGGGTTTTCTGATATGTATATGTATAGGTCATGGAAAGTTTTTTCGTATTTATGTGCAAAGTTGTAGTTATCTTCGATCACGTTTTTTGGGTCTATGTATCTGGTTTCGATACCATTAGAATGGTAACTTACGTAAAATACAATATAAAATACATAATATGTTAAAAATATTTACCAGTTTTTTTTTAATTATGTTTCTGTCAGTTATTTAACCAGATTAATGAAGAAATTCTACGCATGTTTTAAAAGTTTATTTAAAAGAAAAAGGAAAAATGCAATATAGTCTGCAAATAACATTTTGATGTTTATGAACCTTTTGCAATCCCAAAAAAAACCAGACACAAAAACAACCACAAAGTGGATTCAAGCGTTTTTGTCATTGAATTTAGTTATCAAAGTTACAGCTCTTTTATGAACGGACAAAAGGTCCATACAAAATACAAAAATACTTTTCCCCTAATCTAATATGTAAAACACCAAATGCCAGTATTGAGGGGAGTTTGTGACAGCTGTCAAAATACTGTCTAAGGAAAATAGGATAAATTAACCCCAGGCACAATTTGGAAAAACTGTATTGAAAGTAATTTTGCCATTATATATATTTTTTTATCTTTACTCTAGCAGGAATGCTTTGCATATAAAATTTATTCCTCTTAAGGGAAATTGAAACGCATAATTAAGTAGACTAACATTAAAAACCTTCAAAATGTAAAAACTTATAAAATCACAGTATAACTAACATTAGATCGAAATTGGCACACTTCGACTAAAGGCACTTAAATTTAAAACATAGTCCCTAATGGCAGTAGAGTTATACGATCAACACTTATGTTTTAAAACATTGTTGGTCCCAAAATATGTTTTACACAACTTGTATAAACAAGAGTAATGCTTTCAAGGTTATGCATAGCTCATATCTAGTATATTAGAGTTGTTTTTATTAAAATTCCCATTCATCACAATGTAATAAAATATTTTTATTTCTTTAAAAGAAATGTATTTGAGCACAATTACTTAAATTCACATGTATCATAATATCAAAATAGTTCTTTTTTTTAAAACATTGTTTTAATGAAATTTTGAGAACGAAAGTACATACATTTGTTCAAAGCATTACTATATAACATGAATACATAGTATTCATACAACATCACAAATACACATTATAATCAAAAACATAAAACCACAATGTACAGTAAAAATCACATACAAAATACAAAAAACGTTATTAAAAACTGTTAATCAATATGGTGTATCAATATGTGACAAGGACGGCTATAAAAATTTTACTGAAATGTTAAATTTTTATAGCCATGCTTGTCATACCGTATGTTAAGATCAGAGAATGGCAATATTACGCCGTTGAAAGGCGGATTTTTTGTAGAAACGCAGTCACCTAAATTATTTTAAAGAAAGTAACTAAAATCAGACCAAATAAACTTGTCGATGGTACGGTATAGTGCTACCAGTTTTATAAGTTACACTGATGTACCTGCACAGAAATCAAATTGTTGCATGGCGCGAAAATATCCGTCTGCTATTGGCTGATGCGTTCGCGCCATGTCTGGAGTTCGTTGCAGCGCCGCGCCGTACAAGTAATGAAGAGACAGCACGAGTCCTGTTGTTTTTGGATTTCAAATCTTATGTAGTAGCTATAAGTTCGTTATCTCACTGATATTTCATTCGGTTCTATTAGGTTGTAGGTTGTGCTATTCCGCGCCGAACAAAGCCGATGTGACTTCGAATACAATTAGGTTTCAATAATCGAGCCGAGGAGCCCGATGGCCTAGTGTGGGCGTGAGCATAATTAGCGCTTACGCAGGTTAAGTAACCCTGGGTCCGCCGAATAAGGCCGATGCGACTTATAAAATTAGTAGTACTTCTACGAATGTCTTTAGAGAGAACAGTGAAATATGTCAGAAACTCACTCAATCCAAATAGACGTAGAAGTTGTGAGTCCCGCAGTACTTGGCGGCCAGTGCCTTGCCGGCGGCGGTGGGCGCGCTGAAAGCCAGCGCCGACACGGGCAGCGCGGCGCCGAGCAGGAACGATGCGCGCGCGCACTCCAACAGCCGCCGCGCGACACCGCGCCGCCGGTGGTTGATGTGCGTCCACACGCGGGACACGCCGCATCTGAAAGCGGCATTATTATAGCCGTTACAACTCCACTGCTAGACAAAGGCGTCTCCCGAGGAAGACTCGTTCCACGGGAGGATATTGCCATACTAGTGTCGATTAATGATGATCTGTATCATTGATTTAGAAAAACTATGGAAGCAGCTTTGCGCTTAAAAACTGACACACATGTACCGGTGTCCGTTACGCCAGCCAGATTTTGTTGAAAATTGTCGAAAATCGACATTGTAGTGCAGTAGATAATTAGATATAGAGCTTCTGTAAATGGTAAGCTAATTTTTAAATTTGGTAAGCGTATATTTTTTGAATTATTTGATAAAAACAGTTCCGGCTAGCGTAACGTTACCGTAGCCAGATCTTTTTTTGTTTTACGGGAATTTTGAAATAAAAGTTATGTAAATAATTAGATATCAATTTGGTATAAATGGTACAACTTAAATTGTATTTGTATTTGCTATGGTTGCGAAGATATTTGAAATTCTGCTGGGGTAACGGTTTGCTCAATTGCTGTATCTCGGAATTGACTAAGCGGATGATGATGATTTTTGCACAGAACATCTGGCTAATTAGTTATAGTTTATAGCATAATAAAGGAATTCATAGTAATTAACCGTTTTGAAGTTATTTTTATTAAATAGAAATATGCTTTAATAGGTCCTATCACTTCCAATAAGCGCTCCAAAGACTAACTTGAAACGTCATTATATAGTGAAATACTGTCTATAAATGGTACCGAAGTTTCATTAGTATCCTATACGTAATTAAAAAGTTATGATGAATCTTCGATTTGTTTCGGCCATGGCGCGCGGCGGAGTTATTTAACGACCGATTAACCGAGTTTCCCGTACGAGTGGTCACTGAATCTTTTGTAAATAATTAGATATACATGTCAATTTAATACCTGCTAAATTTCAGACCAGTAAATTAATTAATTAACGAAATAATTGAAAAAAATGATGTTCGCGTGGTTACCCGACCAAATCTAGAATGTTATAAAAAAGCGGCCGCGCAATACATTATACCAACCTTCTAAAACTTACAGGATAATACATACGCGGTTTGTACAGACGAGCTATTTTTAAAAAGTAGGTACATTTATTTTAAAATAGCTACTAGCTACCAGTTACAGCTTAGCAGTTAGTAGTGGAAGCATCTTGATAATTTACTCGTAGTTAGTCTGCGTTATCCTTACTAATATTATAAATGCGAAAGTGAGTTTGTTTGTTTGTTAAGCTTTCACGCCGTAATTACTGAACCCATCTCTATGAAATTTTGTATACAGGTTCTCTGGAGTACAGAGAAGGACATAGACTACCTTTTATCCCGGGAAAAAGTACTATTCCCGTGGGATCGACATTAACGAGGGCGGAGCCGCGGAAGCTAGTGTTTACTATAAAACAAAGCTTTAGCTTGTACTGTTTCAAAAAGTACGTATCCTAAGAAGTAAACTGCATTGTTATGTCGTTTATTTATAATATTGTATTTTGATTTTTATACTAAAAACGTAATTTAAGAATACGGCTATCTTTATCTATACTAATATTATAAAGCTGAAGAGTTTGTTTGTTTGTTTGAACGCGCTAATCTCAGGAACTACTGGTTCAAATTCGAAAATTCTTTTTGTGTTGGATAGTCCATTTATTGAGGAAGGTTTTAGGCTATAAAACATCACGCTGCGACCAATAGGAGCGAAGCATCAATAAAAAATGTTTTGAAAACGGGGAAAATTCATCTATACTAATTAATCATACTACGAAGTCGCGGGCAACAGCTAGTCTAAGACATTTGTGATTTTTTTAATCAGATTACAGAAAGCAATGGGAAGTAGATACTTACTGTAGATAAAATATGTAAGTACATACTACACTGTGATGTTATTACATTTTATTATTATTGATCTGTGATTTTATACAATAAAACTTTATATATGACTACAAGTATTTTACTTTAACTTATTCGGAACGATAACATAAAAAAGATATAGGTATTTATAAATTCTTTCTTTTTAATTTTAGATAAGCATGCGACGTTGCATATTGGTCCATAAGAAAAAACCTGTGATTATTTTTGAAGCTAATTTATAAACTTACTTACCTTTTTCGGACAAATCACTCAGATTGAGCTAGCCCCAAAATAAGTTCGAGACTTGTGTTATGGGATACTAACTCAACGATACTATATTTTATAACAAATACATATAAAGATACACATCCAAGATCCAGGCCAATCTGAAAAAGATCATTTTCCATTTTGACCTGGCCGGGGATCGAACCCGGTCACTCCGTGTCGCAGGCTGGCATGTTGACCGCTGCGCCACGGAGCTAGTCAACAGTATTCTATCTAAAGATACGAAAATGTTTTATATGAATATAATATTAGTTATAACTAAGTTTTATTATATCACTTATGTAGCTCGTCTGTACAAAACACGTACGAGTATGAAATTATCTAGTAAGTTTAAGAAGGTTGGTATAATGTATGGCGCGGCCGCTTTTTCATAACATTCTAGATTTGGTCGGGTTACCACGCGAACATCATTTTTTCAATTATTTCGTTAATTAATTAATCTACAAGTCTGAAATTTATTAGGTATTAAATTGACATGTATATCTAATTATTTACAAAAGATTATGTGACCACTCGTACAGGAAACTCGGTTAATCGGTCGTAAAATAACTCCGCCGCGCGCCATGGCCGAAACAAATCGAAGATTCATCATAACTTTTTAATTACGTATAGAATACTAATGAAACTTTGGTACCATTTATAGACAGTATTTCACTATATAATAACGTTTAAAGTTAGTCTTTGGAGCGCTTATTGGAAGTACTAGGACCTATTAAAGCATATTTATATTTAATGAAAATAACTTCTAAACGGTTAATTACTGTGAATTCCTTTATTGCGCTATAAACTATAACTAATTAGCCAGATGTCCTGTGCAAAAATCATCATCATCCGCTTAGTCAATTCCGAGATACAGCAATTGAGCAAACCGTTACCCCAGCAGGATTTCAAATATCTTCGCAACCATAGCAAATACAAATACAATTTAAGTTGTACCATTTATACCAAATTGATATCTAATTATTTACATAACTTTTATTTCAAAATTCCCGTAAAACAAAAAAAGATCTGGCTACGGTAACGTTACGCTAGCCGGAACTGTTTTTATCAAATAATTCAAAAAATATACGCTTACCAAATTTAAAAATTAGCTTACCATTTACAGAAGCTCTATATCTAATTATCTACTGCACTACAATGTCGATTTTCGTAAATTTTCAACAAAATCTGGCTGGAATAACGCACACCATGTACCGTTTTTGTCGTTATTTGTAAGTATGCATGATGTTTGATTAGGGGACATTATAAGGGCTTAATTTTGTATGAGACTGCGTATCTACCATTATATTTGATCGAAGTACTACGCGAAAGGAAACTACACTTAAGCATCTGTGCACGTATGATAGCTTGCGGCTATGTATGGGTGTTTGGATATGCGCGGGGGCAGCGAGAGTCGCGCGGGGCGGGGGACGGCCGTCGCCGACTGCCTTGCTCGAGGGCTGTGTGTTGTGTTTGCGTCTCTCGAGTACGGCTCGCACCGCACGGACAAAGTGAGTAGCGAGTAGTATCAACCCTATCGCTAACACGCCCCGGCTCAAGGTCACCGGTGCCTGTACTCTCACGTACAGGGAGTGTGCTACAGTCAAATAGAACAAAGACTGAAGAATATGTATAACTAAAATAGATTCGTCATATGGATTAGGGGCTCCGTCGAATCAATGAAATTAAAACACCATCATTTCGTTGATAAATGGTATAATAACGCCCCTAAGTCTAAGGGGGGTTATTATACCATCCTAAATCGGATCCGATGAGAGGGACGCTGCAACACGTGCGATACGATTGGAGATATCTCGTATCGTGTCTAACATATAGCGGCGTCCCTCCCATCGGATACGATATTCAAGATGGTTTAATAGGCGCCTAAGAAGAAGCGCAGGTAACTACAACTTTACTTGATACTGGCTAAATATCACGCGTAAAAGGAATAGAAATATGAATCAGCCTTACTTGACAGGGTATTCCTCCACACTGCAGCAGTCGGGGTCTCCTGGGATGAACTTGAAGGCTTTCATCTTGGGCTCCACTACCAAACATCCCACTATCTGCTTCTTTTCGATGTACAGGTATGCCTAAAAATTAAGTAAGTTTCATAAGTTACGGAATAATAAGTTAAAAGGCTTTTTACACTGACTAAAATTGCTCAACTATTTTTGTTATACGTAATTTGCAACCTTTAATATCTGCTTATCCTTATCGACACACAAATGCTGTTCATTCCCATGGGATTAAAAAAATTGTATTGGTATTTTATCCAATTTGGGCCCAAACTAGCGGCCTAGGTGAGTAAAATTTCCCACAGGACCAGGTGAACTTGTCTTATCAAAAAAACAAAGAACGGTAGCCAGCCACAGATAGTAAAAGTCTCAGTAAGGAGCCCATTTTCAAAGGCGAGTGCGAGACGCGCGGCGGAGGGTCCCGAATTGAAAATTGGCCCCTGACGAGTCCGAAACTATGGTCGGCAATCCCTACGAAATAGCAAGTGAGTGACCCGTTTTTAGTACATAATACTTCTAAGTCCTTTAATTTTTCTTTTTAACTAATGTAACTGGCCAGTGCAACTGTTTAAAGATATGATTCGACCTTTTTGGTCATGGTTATTTTCGGTACAATATTGGTGTTCACAATTCAAAATCTTTTTTTACCTTGGGAATAAAAACGTATTGTAGACCCTGGTTATGGGCAACCGTTCTTTGTTTTTTGAACAGAAGAGATGAAAATATATTATTGCATAGTACTCACGGTGTATGCATGCGGGGGCCCCCTTAGGTCAGCATCGTACCCCAGCTGCGGGTGTACCAGCCGCCGGAGCAGGCTCGACACGCGCCGCCAGCCCGGCTCCGAGCCCCGCACGCGGACGCAGCGACTGGCACCATCGGAGTACACCACCACCTCCTCCTTCCAGCCCTAAGGTCAAACCACAAATCTAGAGGGTCCTGCGGGCGTGGCAGATGCGAAAAGGGACTCAAACACCATTATAAAGGACTCCAAGTCTTCCCATGGATGTCGACTTAGGAAACACAAGCTAAACAAAGCTCATAAACATCAATGAGACCTCTCCAACCTGTCTGGCCACCGAGGAGAGTGTAGGCCAAATCCTCTGTCCGTTCTGGCCAAGTATGGCTCCGGTAGTACAGAGAGTCATGCTCCTGCAGTGGAGACTAAAAAGACCCGATGATGATGATTATAAAGGATACATTCATAAGGGTTGCACATTAAATCTGTTACATAATTATTCAAAGCGTCAAAAACTATTTAAAAAAATGACATAATATTGTATAAATTAAATCAAAGAATAATAATGTTGACTATTGTCTGTTGCATGTCAGAGATGACTAATGTGTGAGACTTTAAAAATCATCTGTACACCTTCTGAGTGTATACCACATTTTATGCAATAAATATATTAATTTATTCCTTGTAACACTTAATTGGGTGTTTTAAACTTGTTTTGATCTTAACAATTATAAAAGTGTTTTTTGCATTCACAATGGCATTATTATGATATACTCTTATTAAACTAAGTTATAAAATACAGTAAAAAATGTATATATGTATATACTAACTTTTGCTCGCGTCAATGTCAATTCCTCGGGAACAGGACCAGAAACCTTTTTCCCGGGATAAAATGTAGCCTATGTCCTTCTCCGTACCCCAGATAACGTATATGCAAAATTTCATGATGATCGGTTCAGTAGTGTCGTGAAAGCATAACAAACAAACTTACTTTCGCATTTATAATATTAGATTAGATAAGAAGTTAAGATTAGGATGTATGGTGGAGGATTTCGGCGCCGAGTTTCATGCGGTAGCTCAGTTGACAGAGCGTAGGTCGTACATAGACCTTAAGTCGCTGATTGAAACCCCGCCCGCGTAGAATTCTTGAACCATCTTTTATTTCTTAATATAATAAGAGTATTTATCAAAATAGCATTGTGAATGCAAAATAAAACACTACAACGTTTCATAGTCACTTCTAAGTACATTGCAGCTTACTTATAATTGACTATTTTTATTTAAAATATTAGCTGTTGCCCGCGACTTCGTTCGCGGCAATTTATGTTATTATGATTAATTCGTTTTTTATAAGTATAGATGAATAATTTTTCCCCGTTTTGAAATTTTTTTTTATTGATGCTTCGCTCCTATTGGTCGCAGCGTGATGTTTTATAGCCTTCCTCAATAAATGGACTATCCAACACAAAAAGAATTTTCTAATTTGAACCAGTAGTTCCTGAGATTAGCGCGTTCAAACAAACAAACAAACTCTTCAGCTTTATAATATTAGTATAGATTATAAAACGTAATGTATTTTGAAGTGACTATCAAAACGTTGTACACTAAGTTAGCAAATAGGCTGGCTGGTATCGTAAGCGTTCATAAACTCATATCAACTGAGGGACCAAATGTCTACTAAGATATAAAAATGTACTTACATTAAACCTAAGTACATCAGTTGCATTATGGTGCACTAAATGATCATGCTCATCTTGCGGATCGCCAATCTGAAACAAAAGTGTTTTTATTCATCACATCAATACTGTTCCGTGGTTGGGGTTAGGGATTTGGAGTAAAACACCTATCTCTTCAGAGGGAATTTCACTACGGAATCCCAACACACACTTTTACTTGTGGTAGAACCACGCTAGCGGCAAAATTCACTTTTGCTAGTAGCATGAATGGGCCGGCTCGTCCGGGGAAGTACCACACTCTCACAGAACATCGACGTTTGAATAGAAGCTTTACTGCTACAATTCTTCGGTCGGTGAGTGAGAGAGCCAGAGACCCATCCTTACCCCTATTTCCTCCCTTCATGTCCTTCCCCCAAGCCTTTGAAGAGCCGGCAACGCTCCCGTCACACCCTGGTGTTGCAGTTGTCCACGGGCAGAGATGATCACTTACCACCAGATGACTCGCTTGTTCGTTTGCCGTCCTATACCATAATCGGTCGTCTGTAAAGTCGGTTTACGGACGTTAATTTACGTAATGGGTTGCTAGCCGCATCGCCTATTGTCATGATTCTTTAGATTTTCTCCCATTCTTTTGACCGGCCACCACGGCCTGCGCGGGAAGAGAATCAGCTGGCACTATTCACGTTTTTTCTTTTCTCCCAAACCACCAGGAAGAGAGCTTCGCAACATTTTTTTTTTATTAAGAAGCATTTTGAATCTTAGGATCCGAATGCCATGGTCACAAAATTCTAAGCTCTCGGGACTTTTCCTCACCTGATAGATGGCCCCACACTCTGTGCATTGTGTCGCGCCGAACTTCTTCTGTCCGGCGTCGATCACGTACTGATCCGCGCCGTTCTTCAGAAGGCACTTCTTGCTCTTGTCTGCAGCTAAAACAACAGTATTTTTACTCATCATCATTTTGTGTACGTGACACGGTCAATGGACCATGCACACCCTGGTGTCAGAGTTCTTCGGAACCGCCTTTCGGCCTCTGACGTGGTTCCTTTAACGACTACTAGATGGCAGCCGGGACCAACGTGAACGTGCCTTCCGAAGCAACGAATCATCCTTATTAGAAGCAACTGAACAAAGTATGCTTCCCGTGGGAATCGAACCACGACCCCCGGGTCTACAGGCATACGCCTTAACCACTAGATCACGGAGGGAATATTTATACTACGCCATTGATATCAGAATATTATTAGAAGACACGGTAGGTGCTGCCACGATGTTCTAGACTCATAACCGAGTTTAATTTTTGCACACAATCGCTGCACTACATGGTGTTTAAGAATAAAAATCCAAAAGTGTTACGCGCATGCCTGCGTATGTACATAAATTAACTCCCTGATCTAAAACGCGGTCACGTTTTAGTGAAATATAATCAGTTTGAACATAAAGCATTCGCACCTGCCTCGCCCGCAGGCCCACTATACATCTTTATGTACTACACCTTCGTAGAAAGCGGCTTCATTCTTGTTTAAATTTGCCGCGGGTTTGGCAACAAAAGGTGGTTGGAGCGTATAAAGAATAATGTGTGAACATAAGTCAAATGTGCTTTTTTTATATATGACATGGGTTTACTCTTGACCATAATCGAGGCCTAAGGCAAAGATATGCTCTAAGATCGAGCGAGCTCACCCAGAAGAAGCCTATTCACTCTAACTTTAAAAAGATTCCGGTTATATGCGTGGCAATGCATTCCAATCCTTAGCTGTGCACATAATAAAAGATGAGGAAAAGCGATTGGTACGAATGTTAAGGATTTCAACCAGGTAAAGATGGTATCCAGCAGTGCGCCTGAACGTCCGATGGAAGAAAGGAGAAGGTGGTATGAGTTCGTGCAGCTCTTGAGCACACTCTCCGAAGAATATCCTGTAAGACACATAGGCTGGCGACTTTGCGTCTATGGCTAAGACTTTGCACTTTATTTTTTACTAGCTTTCGCCCGCGGCTCCGCCCGCGTCAATGTCGATCCCTCGGGAATAGTACTTTTTCCCGGGATAAAAGGTGCCCTATGTCCTTCTCCGCACTCCAGAGAACTTGTATGCAAAATTTCATGATGATCGGTTCAGTAGTTACGGCGTGAAAGCGTAACAAACAAACAAACAAACTCACTTTCGCATTTATAATATTAGTAAGGATAAGGATGAGTCTTTGGTCACCTATTAATTTCCTGGCCCTGCGGTCCTCCGAATCCAATGTGGCAAGTTGATATTTGGGTGAGCCATCCCAAAGGTGGCTGCAATACTCCATATGTACCTTACTTACTACCCTTACTTCCTTACTAATATTATAAATGCGAAAGTGAGTTTGTTTGTTTGTTACGCTTTAACGCCGTAAGTACTGAACCGAGCATCATGAAATTTTGCATACAAGTTCTCTGGAATACAGAGAAGGACATAGGCTACCTTTTATCACGGAAAAAAGTACTATTCCCGAGGGATCGACGTATACGCGGGCGGAGCCATGGGCGAAAACTAGTAGAAAAATAAAAATGACTTTTGCTGTCTTACCTTTGGAGGTAGGTGTGCCGGTGCCAGGGTTTGGGTTGCTAAAGATGGGGAACAGCTTCTTGGAACCATCTGTCTCTTCGGGTGGCGTCGGTGAGGGGGTGCCAACTGCAAATAAAATGTACAATGACGACATCCGAAATTAAACTACAAACAAAGATTTTTGTTAAGTACATAAGTTCTGAGGCTACCACACGGGAGGTCCCGGTTCCCCCGGTCAGGTCAAGATGGAAAATTATCTTTTTTAGATTGGTCTGGGCTAGGCCCAGGCCATTCTAAAAATGATCATTTGCAATGTTTATCTATTGTTTTTAAATATAGTATAGTTGAGTCAATATCCTATATCCTATAAGCCTCGATTCACTTCGGGGCTACCTTAATCTGTGTGATTTGTCCATATATATTTATTTATTTATATATACAGTTCGGCCGTTTACTCTCAAGACCCGGGTTACAAAGTATTACCTAGGAGACCTAAAGGCATATAGCACACAGAATGAAGAATCCCGACGGAGTCGAGGCGCAGGCGTGGCTCTTCTAACTTTTCTATACAATTATATTGTCCCGGTGCGGTCGCGGCGGCGAAGGGGCAATATAATTATTATAGTATAGAAAAGTTAGAAGAGGCACGCCTGCGCCTCGACGCCGCCGCGACTCTCATTCTGTGTGCTGTAAGCCATAGGCATTAATGGAATGCCATGGATCTCGAGAGGAAGAAGCCACTTTTTACGTGTTCATTACGCTGTAATTCTAGTAAAAGTTTACCGTAAAATAATAAAAATTATAGTCTCTAAAAAATTAATTACCTATTAAATTTACCTTTAAGAATAAAGTTACTTTTGCTCGTCAGCACCTAAGCCCTGTTTGTAATAGAAAGACTCTGTTCTCACTGAGTGAAAGCAAATAAAAGAGGAACAAACCAGCAAGTACAGCAGTCTCCGTGGAGGCGATGACAGCGTCGGGATCGATGTTATTCGACTGCGCCATCTGCAGGATCTGCTCGTCGAGCATCTTGAGCTCGCGCTCTATCGCGTCCAAGTCTGTTAGGTCTTCGTCAGCTGTAAGAAAATTGTTTAAACTTACTCTTCATGACACTTTAAAGACAATAATATTCACAGCAGAATATGTACAGTCAAAAATTGTTGGCTCGGCTTGTAACTTTTTTTATTTATTTAACTTTTTTACATTTTATCATCGAAACTAACGTGAGATACAGACATTATGTACTAAAAACGGGTCACTCTCGCTCTCGCCTTGAAAATGGACTCCTGACGAGTCCGAAACTACTCGTATAGTCGGCAATCCCGACGAAATAGCACCTGACTGACTCGTTTTTAGTACATAATGTTCTTTATCGTAAAAGGCAGACTTAAAGCCAGTGGCTCTATCTACCAGTCAACCCAGGTGCCGAAAAAGGAGAATTTTGGAAATTGGTGCAAGAAAGTCTACTGCAAACAAAACTACATTATAGTGTAGCCTAATAATATTTATAAACAACATATTAAGACTACATTCATATTAAAGTATAATATACTACAATATAATTTATATATAACTTATTTACTACTACTATTCATACGGCACGGCGGCGAATCAGTAATGTTTTTTTTTTGAATAGCAGTACTGTACTATTGTAGAGGATTTAGTTATAATATAACTATATTTGCGTTATATACTCTTCTATGTAACTTCCTGTTTTCTTTTTATGTAATTTACATGTAACCTACGTTTTATCTTATTTATTGCTCTGTTTCTCTTAATATGTATAACTCACTTGTTGCTTCTCTTTTTGTCTTTGATCTTTCTGTTTCTAATTTACTTTTATTTGTGGGGACTTATAAATGGCTTGCAATTGCCTATTATTACTATTTAATATGTATTTATAGCTGTAAGTCTTCCTAAAATGTAATAAATAAATAAAAAAAAAAAATATATACAATATTATCTGATAGTTCTTGAAGAAAATGTGTGTACTGCACTCTTAACAGCTTGTCGAATTTGAGCAGTAATGTGGTCAGTAAGTACGTATGTCATGGTCTCCCAATCCCATGCATAATGATGAACAAAAAGCAATATACAGACTTAGGCTCTGAAATATCTACGGAGCCTGGGTAGTAATTATTTAGTAATCTGTGGTCTTGGGTCTGATTGGTGGATCCGGAGTCTGTGATTCAGATACAATGGTACAGCATACACTTCTTGACACATTGTTTGGAGAAGTGCCGTAGCTAGACTGCTTTTTGCTACCACCCACGTACTTACATTTCCGGGCAAACTGAGACCAAAACCGAAGGGTTCTTTTATGGTTTCCTTTTGGCGAAATATCCTGTTTTGGTCAGGGTCTAGTAATCATATGATTTTATTGCATTATGATTGTATATTAATAAACTACTGAACCTATTTAAAAAAACTCTTTTGTACTCGTAGAATACTTCAGACATCAACAGCGAGTCACACAGACATTCAAGCGGATGTAGTCGCGAGGAGCCAGCTAGTGTATGATATTTGACTTACCAACTTCATTATCTTCATCAACCAAGATGAAACCTCCTTCTACTGGCAGGAACTGGCCACTCTTCGGCACCTCCCCATGATCTGCACTATGACTCTCAGCCATCACCACATCCTGAGGCATAGCTGTCTCCTTCCCTCCTAGTTCCACTATCACTGCATCATCCGAAGGTACAATTGGTGTTGGAACTGGTACAGGAATAGCAGTCACAGGCTCGAAGATCTGATTGGTTTCTTCTATAACGGTGCTGTTGAAGCAGGGAACATCGGGCTTGGTGTATTGGAGCTCAGATTCTGGGACTTCTTCTTCGGTCCACTGACTTAGGAGAGCTTCAATTGTCTGCTTTTCTTTGTCAAAGGGATCTGCTTTTTCTGTGAAAGTAAAATCATCATCATCATCATTATTTCGAGTATGTGTCACGGTCCATCGACCATGCACCAAAGATGATGAAAATTATATTTGTCTCTGACTTTGACATGAAGAACATTGTTTATTTGGTAATCTTACATATTGAGAAAAAAATTGGTTGTCTGTAAAGTCGGTTTAAAGATTTTAATTTATGGGATAACAATGGAATAGAGATAGATGCGTCACAAGCCGAATGTTTAGCCGAATTAGAGGGACGATTCGCCTCTCTCGCTTGCACACAGAACGTGACTTTTTCGTGCGTGCAGACGGCGTTCTTTGATTTATAAAACGTTATCACGTAAAAAAACTAAATTTACTGGAATTTAAATGAGACCAATTACTCCTAATCTAAAGGTCTCTTTAAAAGTCGCATTTAAATTCCATCATATTCAGTCTCTCATCTCATCCAAATGTGTTCCCGGTTCCCTCAGCTGAGGTGCTTTGGAGCCCTGGCTATGCTGGAACTACTTTAAAAGTAAACTTAAAATTTCTAAATAAAAAAAAAGAATTTTAAAACTAGTTCATCGATGATGGAGTTATGAAGTAAGATAATTAAAAATTTATTTAATTCCTATTTAAGGAAGAATGGAGAACCTCAGAAAAATTGGTCATTGAGTTCTGAGAAAGCATATTTTGAATGATACATTTAAAATACGAAGATACTTATTTGGCATTCAACATGTAAAGTAAAAACCAAACTATGAATACTTGAAAAATATATTCATATATATATATGTATTATTCATGTGTATAATACTGTACTGTGGCATGCATGCCCTATTTGGCTAACAAGATCCTACTGTAATTAAGGAGATATTGTATAATCGAGGCTGGCTGCATGCTTGCTTAAACAAGTACTTGAACAACACTTACCATTTCCAAGCTCCTGAGATGAATTCTGGCTCAGCATTGAGGTTTCATTGACACTCACACTAGAAGCAGTGCTGGCATTCAACATTGAGCTATTAGCTGTATAATTCAAAGATTTACTGTTGTTCATGCTAATAACCCTGGATTTGTTCAGTTTTGGCTTTCTTATCCTGTGTTTGACACCCATGTTTATCTGCCCAGGCCTTCGTTTACGTCTATGTGAGTGTGAGTAAGAGAATGGTCGACGAGGATGTGTGTTTGTCACTTCAATAGCATTGGATATCTTCGCTGTTATACTAGTGTTAAGTTCAGGATTACTTTTACCATAGAAAGACTTAGTAGACAGTATTTCTTTGAGCCTATCACTGTTGAAAAGTGATAATCTTGCTTTAGGAGCAGCATTTTCTAGTCTAGGGTACTTTGAAGTAGGTCCGTGATCTGTAATGCTGTCATTGCGTAGTCTCTTATGACTTTTCTCACTGTCACAATTTGATTCAGGGCTTTCATTTATTTCAACAACCGATCTACGGTTTAGTTTAGGTGGAGATTGATGAGATTCAGTTGTATGTGGAGTTTTAAGCATCTGGGTAGGAGATATGAGACTAGTCATGTCCATTTTGGTTAGGCATACAACAGCTGTCTTCAATGGAGACAGTAAATTCTTTTTCTGCTCAAGTAGAATACCTTTGAAGTTGAGTTTTGGAGTTTTCTGCTTACGGGTAGATCTCTGGGACTTTTTGGGTGTGTTTTCTTTTGAATCAGTTCCAGAGTCTGTGTCAAAGTTTAAATCTTTGAGTGAGCTGCTGCAGCTCTCTGTATCAGCTATGAGGCTTGCAAGACTTTTCCTAGCCCGGCTTGATGTTGAGGAATTTGTATGAATACTTGGGCAGGAATGGGTGGAAGAAGGAGTTCCTGGGTGGTTGTGGAAGTGTGGAGTGGCAGGGGTAGAAACTGAGTCGGTGCATTTTGCATCAGGACAGTACCTTGTTTGGTACTTTTTCAAGGTGAATGGAGATTTGATAAAGTTTTTCAGATCTTGGTCTTCTTTCAGCAGCTTTCGTGTCTGGCTTCTTGTCTCATCTAAAGGCAGCAACAAAATTGATATGTACATAAATTTGCCAATTTTCATGTAATTTTGGAATGATGTCATAGGTATGTTCTAGGCATGATGTCATTTAGAAAAAAGTTGACAGTTTACTTAAGGAGATATTTCTGTTCAACACGGGTAAACAAAATGAGACTCATGTACTGGACTATGCTTTTACTGGTAGCATTCTTTTTAAATCCCTAGTAAAGATTCTGTTGAGATATTTAGATCAATTATCAAATTGATTAATTCAATCAATAATGTCTATTATTGTTATCAATATTTATAGAATTCTTTCATAAGATGGATGGACAGCTAGCACCCCTAAATGGGTGGTTAGATGTGAACTGAGATAAAATTAGAGGATCTTGCTTACAAAGGGCCTATTAATATTGAATAAAGAGTTAAAATTCAAATTACGTAAAATAAGTTCTATAACCAATGACTTAGGATCACTCTCATTGATGTCATATTAATCACTGAAATACACTTTAAAAGTGGGAAAGCAATCATAATGTCAATGGCTTGTATCTAGGTCTGTTAACCTCAATACAACATTATAATTTAATTAAATTGCAGACAGCAAAAATCACATTATAAATGCACCAATCTCACCGGTTATCAACTAGTAATGTAAATAAGATTAATATGTAAAGAAATACAGATAGAATTCATACTCACGCCAGATATTTCTCTCAGGGGTCTTTGGGCCATTGTCGTTCTCATCAGAGCTGGAGTCCAAGGTCCCCATGATGCCTAGATCGCAGTCCTCACTATCACTTTCACTATCCACCACCGGCAGCCTCCGATGTTCAGTCAGAGACTCCCTAGTTGGCTCCGAAGCCCCTTGGAATAACCCTTTCTTTCTCTCGGACATTTTCGGCGTGTGTGTATATGGGAGGCGCGAAGAACGCCTCGGTGTCGTCGCTGCCATGTCTTATGCAATTATTTTCACAGTCAACAATAGTAATAGTCTCGAAAAAGGTATCACACCAGCCAAGCAAGTTGCAAGCAAGGCTATTTGTCGGAGTTGACGTCAGCAACTAATAGTATACTATAAAACATTTTGCACACAGTACAATGTCAATGTATAAGAAATAATTTCTACAATAAATTTCAATGAATTACCCGGTAAAATGTATCAAAAAACGTGTAAAAGAATAATGTAGCAAACGTTAGCCAGCGACCATTGTTGTTTGGCGCGTAAACACCTGTCACGTTAAGTGTTGCCGTCCTAGATAGACGTCAAGCAAAGGTTCAGTCAGTAGTCAGTCCTCAAAATCAGTCAGGAGTTCAGTTACATAACGAAAATAATTTCTGTCATTTCGTCTATTTGTATGTAGCCAAAAACTATTCTATGCATGTAACTAGGGTTAAGGTAATTGAATTAAGAATTAATTGACTTTTATTTAAATTTAATCATGAATGACAAATACAAGGCATAAAAGCGGCGATGTGCTAATGGCAACTCTGGGAAAAAATTACGCGCGATTTTTAAATAGAACCTTACCTCCCGCTTAGGATTTATTACTTTACTCTCTCTTCAATTAATCTGTGTTCCCGCAACGGATGGCAGACGGCAGATTCATCACTTATTTCCATAGAGATAAGATAATCCTGCTTATTTCCTACTTGGGGATAATAGGTGACGGGCTTGCTATTACTGTTTATAATTCCTACATTTTACTTTTGCTACCACAAATATGAAAAAAAAAACTGAATAATGTACCTATTGTCGGGACAGTCAGCCAAGGGGATACCTGACCCCGCCATCTAACTATATCTTGAATTTTGTCTTAAACTAAAAGTAATATTAACATGAAAATATATATTCAGGAAGTCTAAATTAAAATCTTTCTAAATATATATTTTCATGTTAATATTATTTTTAGTTAAGGAGAAAATTCAAGATATAGCTAGATGGCAGGGTCAGGTATCTCCTTGGCTGACTGTACATTAACATACTTACACGTCAATGCATGCCCTAAAGTACCTACCTTACTTGTTCAACTTTGTATGTATTTAGTAATTACAAATGAGGTCCGACGTTCGTGGCATTGCGATGAAACGATTTTTTGTCACAAAAAATACTCGAATGATAGCCGTATCGCGGTACTTGTACTTAACCGGTTGGGTCATGCATGCATGCTCGTAATAGATATGCATACAATGATACATACTCGACACGCGGCGGTTATGGTCATTTAGGTTTGACATTTCTATAGAATCAGAAAGAAACTAGCTTTTTCGAATTCTGTAAGAATATAATCTATTTTTACTATATACTTATACGATACTATATTGAACTTTATGCTATAGGTACTATAATATTATAAATGCGAAAGTGAGTTTGTTTGATTGTTACTCCCATGCCGTAATTACTGAACGGATTATCATTAAATTTTGCAAACCCGTTGACTGGGGTACGAAGAAGAACATAGGGTATATTGTGTGATCGACATTGATGCGAGCGGAGCTGCGGGCAAAAGCTAGTTTAATAATGACGTTTAATAGGCAAATTCCTTGGAACAAAAAACATAAGCTTTATTTTATTAAAAACAAAATTTAATCGGACGGTGAAGTATGACTTACGCACGCACCAATGAAATAAAATAAAGCTTTTGTTTTCCGGTGATATTGTGATATTGATATTCTAGCTTACATTTTTTAGGCAATCTGTGCTATTGGTGAAATATTTATAAATTCGATTCGAGTAAATCGAACAAACAAACACACAAATCTTTCCTGCGTATAATATTAGGTACACTAGATATATACGTATAACTAACTACGTATAATTATCACTCCGATGTAAACTTTTTGGCGGCTCGGAACATCGCACGAGTCGATCGATGCGCAGCAAATGCACAGTATGTATATAGATAGATATATAGATAGCGTTTATTTTACGAAAACTGCATCACACACAACAAAAGGCATAAACAAAGCCATGCTTACATTATTATACATTAGAAAACTTAAGCTAAATCAAACATAAAAATAACTATATGTATGTGCTGCACTGCATGCAGTAGTGCAAAAAGGGCCAAAACTCAGCGTGCTTGGAGATGGTGGATATGATGTATACAGCGTGTAACATAACCAACGACGTTCCCGTGAAGGGGTGACTCAGCCCGTCAAAATGAACCACTTTTCTTATGGGACCAATGCTAGGAATTAAAAAAAAAACATTTTTAGAAAAGTGTTCAACCGGCCCGGCAATTAGTATGAATGAAAATGTTAAACAAAAAATTGTCACTACCTTAGGCTAGGTATCAATTGGCGCAGTAAATTATATACTGTACATAGGTACTTAGGTATACAATAACTAGTCTGGTCTTAAATACTGTTACATAAAATGTTCTTTTTTTTCAACTTTTTAATTAGGTATTTTTTATTTGGAACGCGTTTCCTCTTTTTCTTCGGTCTATTATCAAACAAATTACAATATATGGTATGAGGTGAAAAAAATAGGATTGCGGCAAGGACGCAATAGTTAGAGACTTTTCAACCCGTCACTAGATGGCGTTAGCCTAAACAAGTAAAACTGAAAAATATTTACAATTTAATCAATCTTTACATTGCCCTATGATTTCTTTAACGTTATCGTTGTCTAAACAAAATACTAACGAGAAAAGCTATTCGGTGCCAAAGTACCTATACCATAAAAAAAAAGAGTATAATTTGATATGGCTTTTGGCTTTTACCTACTTATATCAAGTATCATAAGTCAGGTTAACTCATCTATATAATACCTAAGCGGTTTTTCCTTAGGTTAATAAACTCTCTTGCCTGGACACTAGTTTTCTTAATTATCTGTGGTTTGACTTTCAGTAAATGAGTAGCAATCTAAGTTTCTTGTAGTGGACTTCCCCTTTTGTTTATTCTGCTTCTATTTTTGTTGTCGTTAGCCGCTTTGGCTAACGACATTCTGTGAAAATGCCAGTATCTAATTACCAGTACTCTAAATATTACTCATAATCGTGGCCTTTAGGTCTTATGGCCTAGGCTCTGTCTACAACTTATGGGATAAAGACGTGGTGTATTTTTTACCCGACTGACCTAACTAATGTTTTTCTCGCGTATGAATGTATGTAAGTATAGGTATACCTACGATTGTCGTCTCTGTAGCCTTAACGGCTCGACCGATTTTAAAGTGTGAGGTATCATTCGATTCGTGTTCTTCCCCGGACTGTCATAGGCTATATGATGTTAGCAAAAAATCTATATGGCGGACGTTACCACGGAGCAGATCCGTGGACGTAACGTATGGCGTACTTGCTTCGGCAGTACATATACTAAAATTGGATACTAAATTGTAAACTGCCAAAAAGGTAGTCGGGTTTTATTTATTGAAATAGTCCACTTGTTACTATAAAAAATTAAATCAAATGCTAATGTAATAAAAGTTCATCAAACCATACTTGTTATCATGACCCTTCCCGAGCGCAGTCAGGTGAGAAGCATATTCATTACTGATCCTTTAATACATTGTCGTCTCATTCTAACTTATTGCTTTTATACTGCCGTTTCATTTCCGAGGATCATTAGCGAAGCGCACTTGTCCATAAAAAGTATTGAGGTATTTCCTGGAATAAGGGTCTCGTACGTTGTTCAGCCAGGAACCACGACCGCGTATACTTTGTTGTCCGTTGCGGTCTTATTAAGTTCGTTTGTTCAAAATGAGAATGTGGAAGGTGCATTGGATTGGTTACCTAAAAAGGAGTCGGCACTTGGCTGGTAATATGCGCATGCGCATATCGTAAGGGTTTTTTTACAAGGCCATATTTATTCTTATATTGTAGTTGTTATAGGCTCTACTTGCTACCTATACACTACTTATTACCTATGTTTTTCAAGTAACGTCACAGATTTACTGAATATCTATAATTATTAGGCATACCTACTTCTTGTAACTGCGGTAGTGGTCCCGTTCCCGTGATCTAAAAGCGCTTAGCAAGGAAAAAAGAACCTAATTCAATCCGCCCGGCACGACTTGACTCATTCATGTATCTATGGTCATTTTAATCGGCCATAGGGAAAACAGGATTATATTATCTCTATGGGGAAAACATAGAGAGGAAACTTGCACACTAGTGCATTGTTCAGTACCTACCTATGTTAAATAGAGAAGACAACGACAAACCCACCACTAGGAATTACTGCCAAAAAATTGTAGTTGTGTGCGTTAATGTCCTGTCCACACAACGACACCGACAAGAGCCTAGTCATGCTAGTTCTTAAAGAGGTGACATGTATTGTTCCCTTTTTTTTTAAAACAAAGTGGTTGTAAAGTGGCTAATACAGTTTTTGAGAAGAGCTTATATAAGAGGCGTTTGTTATCATAGTTGCCTACTTACTTTCAAAGATTTAAAACAAGATAAAGAAAATGATATCCAAATAAATAAAAAAAATAAAAAAAAAAAAAAAAAAAAAAAAAAAATATGAAAAGAAAAGGGATTTTTTTCTTTTATTCTATTTGGCCACCAAACTTCATTCAGAAGCTTATTTTAGCCAGTGTCTAGATATTTTTCGAGTTATTCTTGCTTGTGTATCAACGAAATGATGGCGTAATTCATTTCGCTGATTTCGACGGAGTCTCTGGCGACAATTCCTACGAATCCACTGGTTGGTCATATACGATGCAATGAGGCGAGCAAACACCAGCCCGTTAATTAAATCTCACTACAGCCGTATCATGGCACTTTATTTTAGTTATTCCTCACTTTGTTCATCATAAACATGGGTATTTATAACACCAAATTACACCGATTTCACATTATAAAGTCGACTACAAACTTCGACTAGAAACAATTTGCAAAACAATTTAAAACAAAAGCCGTGCAGTCCGCCGAAATTCCCGCCAAGAACTCCGAAAAGAAAAGTTTATTTCGTGCCTACCTGTTTTTTTTTTTGGTTTTTATTGTCCAGCAAAACATGGTCCAATATGAAGTAGTTCCTAAGATATACCAGTATCTTCCCTTTTCCCAGTATCAGCGATAAGTCCGCCTATGTACCAGTTATTTAATTTTTTGGTTGTTTACATATTGTTTGTTTTTGTTTTCTCTTTTAATAATGGTGCAATAAAGAGTATTTTCTTTCTTTCTTCCCAAAATTGCACCTATTTGGTAGATATTATAACAGACATTTCAAGAAAAATAGACATTTGTCCTATTTACCTGCTTAATAAGTATAGGTAAGCAGGCTTTAGGTTAACAATGAAGGAAGCACCTATCCATTAAACTTTTGAAAAACATCTAAAGTTTATTGGAGTAAGTAGACAGGGAATTTAGTTTAGCAGGATAATTCTGTAGCGGGTCGGTGCTAGCTAAGTAAACAATAGAAACGCCCCCAATCAATGTTTATAAACAGTAGGTATTGGGAGTGCCAACGAAATAGGTCACTCCATTCGTCGTCCAGAAATATGTTATCGTTGGATGTGGCGGTAATTTGAGCGGTGGGCGTCCATCTTGAATTTTACGGAGACGACAGCCAATCGCGTGAGAGTGCGCGCGGAGGCGGCGCATTTGCGCGGGAAATTCTGATGTTCGTCATTTAAAATTTAATAGACAAAAGATTTCATCACGGATTTTTTACGAGTAAATCTCGTCTAATATTATTTTTACGCAGGATCTAGCCTAAGATGGTTGGCAGATTGGTTGTAGCTATAATTTTATTGGCAGCAGCACTAAGGTGTCGTGTCTGGCACCCCGTACTTAGGCAATAAAGGTAATAATGCACCCATCTAATAAGCTGCTTGCTTATCAAATATTATTCAATGACAGCGGCACGTCGAACTCTCCGACTGTGTGCTACTATCTAGTGGTTGGCAGATCAGAAAATGCTCATTGCCGTAAAAGTTAAGAAAAGAGGTGCAATTTATTCGTTGGAAAATTATATCTTCAAAAATTTTAAGGGTTATGTATATAAACGGGACTTAGCACGAACCTTTTTATTATTTGTTTCCGATGACGTTTCAATGGAGTTACATTTATCGTGGTCGCAACGAGACTGGAGTACTGCGGTGTCATCTTGTGGTGGTGGACGCAGTTTCACTAATAATTTTGATAATTTCACTACCCACATGAAGTTTTGTTGTTAGGCATTAGCCCCGGTACACACTACACTAACAGTGTTCGACTTTTTATTCAACTCCGGACGACGCGGTTTAATTTTGGCAATCACTGGATTCCATGCTGATGATAATTTGTATCCGTCTTCTCTGTTGAAATTTTTAAACTTTTTAATTTCAACAGCTTCCCGTACTATCCTCTTGTAATAGTGCCGGTCAGTGGATAGTATTTTAGGCTGGTGTAATTCAATCCAGTGGTTGCAGTTGGTGTCCATAAGATGCTCAGCAATGGCGGACTTACTGGTCTGGCGATTCTTTACAGCTGCGATATGTTTTTTTACCCTTTCTGCTATGGTCGAGCGCATATAACCTGAATCTTTTTAAAGTTAGAGTGAATAGGCTTCTTCTGGGTGAACTCGCTCGATCCTAGACCATATCTTTGCCTTTGGCCTAGATTATGGTCAAGAGTAAACTCATGTAATATAAAAAAAAAAAAAAAAAAAAAAAAAAATGGTCCGCTTAGTCTTCGTGAAAGTGAAAGGTTCGTGCAAAGTCCCGTTTATATACATAACTATGTGTTTAAAGCGCGAAAGTTTAAAAAAAAAAAGAATTTTAAGGGTTCTAGAAATGTACCTTGGGACGCACCATATTTTTATATTTCTGCTTGAATATATTTTCATCTAAAATCTGAAACATACCTAGTATTTTTTCAATAATATAGGTGTTTCAGTGGAACATTGTAAATAGATTAGACTAGGTACAACATACAAGTAGGTAAGGTAAGAGTGCGAAAAAGTGCTGTAAGCCAGTAATTTCTGACAAGTTTTTTATTGAGAATGTTTATGAGTGACAGTGGCTAAAACTGTTACATTTTCAAGCTACCTTAAGGCATCTGACATGCTGGACCATGTGCTTATCGTATACATATTAAATAGTTTATTTTTCCTCGTCAAAAATGTTTGTAAAAGTACCAATTAATTGCTCGATGACCTCGCCTGGCTCGAAAGAAAACATAGCGCCTTTGTTACTACTTATTAGTGATGTAACGAATATTCGCATTCGCATTCGCATTCGCGGATATTCGCATATTTTTGCATATTCGCATTCGCATTCGCATTCGCGAATTTAATGCGAATGTTTTTGCGAATATTTTTTTTCTTATTTTTTTTTTATTGTTGGTTGATATAATAAAACAAAATCTATACATTAACTATGTTTTAATTCAAGAAAATTATTTAACCTCGTCCTCACATAATCAGTCTTCTCTTTATCATTTGGTTGGTAACATTTATTTATTAACTTTGAGAAATTAACCTTAAATCTATAATTATAATGTCTACAAACATTGTACACAAACAAAAACAATTCTTCTATGAATTTTTACCTTTTCTACTTCTTAACAAAACTAAAAATAACAATCAACAAACATTATTTGTCAACAAAAAATAAACTATAATTATGAGAATCATAAGTAAACTCTTTAAGAAACAAAATAATTTCTTTTCTTTTATAGCTTTAAAATTAAATTGTCGCCATAAACTATAACCAATATATTAGTATTGTATTATGTTCTTCTAATAACAAAAATATTTTTTACAATTAAACTTTTCTCAGTCTTAAGATATATCTTTAATGTTTAAATAATCAAACTAAACTGCTATCAAGGTCACCAAGCGATAGTGAATTGGCGCCAAATTTAAACAAAATCTGAATATTCGCATTCGCATTCGCATTCGCGAATGTCGGTAGCAAATATTCGCATTCGCATTCGCATTCGCGAATGTCCAAAATATAACATTCGTTACATCACTACTACTTATTATTAGGTACCAATTGAAAAACAGCAATGTACATACATACCGTCTTTTTCGCTTACGGGGTAGACAGAGCTTAGGTCTATAAAACTCGAAGGCCATGTTTAGCATGTTGGTGAGCATTCGGTGGAAAACGGAATCAAAATAGTGATGGGTTGCTAGCCGCATCGCCTATTAACACGATTCCCAGATTTTAACCATTCCTGCGATCGGCTTTTACGGTCTGCGCGGAAAGAGAAGCAGCTGGTACATTCTACGTTTTTTTTTTCTCCCAGACCAGCATAGAACAGCAATTTTACTGTAAAATAAATATAGTACCTAAAGCTAGTTACAGAAGTTGTCGCCAAGGTTAAGCACACGTAGGTATAATTGCTGCGATTGCGACCCCCGACCCCCGACGTCATTCAATGACGCGAACAATGTTACTGGTATCATCGCGTACACAAATATCTTTCCGTTTGATAAGTACGAGTATATAGTTGAACCTTACTTACCTACCTAGTTACAGAGTCGTGGTAAGATTATAAAAATATACATACTATAGATCGTGTAAGAATATGAAAGTAGGTTATAATACGAAAGTGACCTGTTTTTTTCAACCGACTTAAAAAAAGGAGGAGTTCTATGTTCGACTGTATTTTTTTTATGTATGTTTTCATATTTCGATGTATGTCCCTTGTGGAAATTTGTTTAACATGGGGTGGTATAGACCCTTAAGTATTATAACCCCCATTTTCTTACACGTTGTACCTACATCTAGTCGTTTAGGGTCGTGATATATATTTCCAAGGCAGGCCAGTATAGGGATACGGTTTAGATAATCATCATCATCAGGTCTTTTAAGTCTCCACTGCAGGAGCATGACCCTCTCTGTACTACCGGAGCCATACTTGTTTAGATAGATAGATAAATTGAGATAAATGTTATTATAGTATTAATGACTTTCTGAATGATATCCTTTGACAAAAAAGTAGGTATTGTGCTATGGTTTTAGTGATATATTATAATATTAATTATGTCAACTAGAAAAATGGTAGAGAAATTGATTATTTATTGATAAGTATTGATTATTTAGATTAGGTAATTATCTTTGTTTACTTTATTTTAATTTTGACTATGGGACCAATATATTTTTTTTTATATAGAATTTTATAAAATATTTTTTTAATATATATAATTAATAGTTTCATGTCACCTATTTAAATATTTGCATGCCTATCTAAAGGTGGAATACAAGCGCTTGTAATAATTTAAGAACTCTGTACTGTATTCTAGCAAATAAACTATTATCTATATCTATCTATCTAAATATGAATTCTGTCTCCGAATGTACCGTTGTTTAAACAAATAAAATTCAAGAAAATATAATTTCTCAAGGTCACTGCGTACGTTTTCTTGAACCCAACACCGACCTGACCCCTTCTCCCAGATTTTACCAAGGTCGTTTTATAATGCAGACTTTGTACTTAAAGTCTCATGACATAAAACTTTGTTCAAACTACACTTTAAAACAGCAATTTTTATTATAAGTATCTTTACAAGCTGTTCTATTTGTACATCAGCTGTTCCGGCGAACATTCGCACACTTTTTATCGTAAATATTTCCTAGTTGCTCTTTTTATATATATTTGACGGCAAACGAGCAGACGAGGCACCTGATGGAAAGTGGTCACCGTCGTCCAAGGGCATCTGCAACACCAGAGGAGGCGCAGATACGTTGCCGACTATAGTTGTGCCATAGCTATTCCTACTTTTATACGAGTATTATCTGCCTATCTATTTTTTTTTTTAATATATATAAGGACAAATCACACAGATTGAGCTAGCCCCAAAGTAAGTTCGAGACTTGTGTTATGGGATACAAACTCAACGATACTATATTTTATAACAAATACATATATAGATAAACATCCAAGACCCAGGCCAATCTGGAAAAGATCATTTTCCATCTTGACTTGGCCGGGGATCGAACCCGGGCACTCACGTGTCGCAGGTTGGCGTGTTGACCGCTGCGCCACGGAGCTAGCCAATTAATTCAATAAAATCTATTAAATTAAGCGACCATCTATATACGACTTAAGGTCGCTGGTTCAAATCCCGCCCACATGAAACTTTTTCACCATATTTTATTTCTTAATTTAATAAGAGTATATCTTTTACCTAATATAATTATTATTTAGCCCGATGGCCTAGTGGCCTTGACCATAAATAGCGCTTATACATGGCAACCCTGGGCGCAGTCCCCACTGTGGATGGGTGACCGCAAGTGGCATAAAATAACTCGAGCTCCCCCATGCTTTTTCGGAAGATACGTTAAGCCGTTGGTGCCGTCTGTCGTCATAAGTGGCAGTCGCTAAGCTATGTCAGAAGGCTTAAGGCGATACCACTGTAAATAAGGTCGTTCTGAACCTTATTTATCTCGCAAAATACTTAAATTAGGAGTTTCAAATCTAAGTAATATGATTTTTGACTATTTCATCTCCAAAAGTGTAAGATGAAAACACGTTTTGATAAAATTTTCTCGATAGAAATATTTTTTGAAAAATGGTCTTCGTTCGCAGAGTTTTTGTTATTGTAGCTCAAATGCGACGAATGAAATAATGATTTTTAGACTAAAAGATAGGTTATTAGTAATTCATCAAAATGTAAATATGAAAATACAATTAACCGGTCTGATTTTATATAAAATAGAAATAACGAATTTGGCGCTTACGTTTTTTTCTTTGAGCGACTCGAGACTATCTCCTATCTCATCATTCACGGGCTAAACCTCCAAGCGCTATCCCTTGCGCGCACTTGACGACGCCTTTGCCGAGCGATGGTACCAAACATTTGAGGCCTCGTCTTAAGGCAACTTGAAAAATCTGACACTAGTGTTGGCCACTATACATAATACCACTTATACAAAACAAATACCTATTAATATCAAAATAGCATTGTGAATGCAAAATAAAATACAAAAATATAAGGTAAAAGATAGTTGTAGGTGTAACTGTAACAATTATCTATATCTTTATAGTCTCTAGATTTCGCCTACGGCTTCGCCCGCGTGAAAGAAGACGGCAACTTTTTCGGAAGGAAATCGGATATAAAAAGGTTCAATTTTCATCTAAATCGGTTCAGTGTTTTAAAGGAGGTAACGTACAGACGAAGTTACTATTGCTGCTTTCGCATTATTAATATTAAATACGGATTAGACGCAGGCACTTAAGTAATTGCCAACTTAATTGCCTTAAGTTATTAATTACGCAAATATTACTTTAGTTACGAGTAGGTACCTAAGTTTGACAGGTAAACCTCTGAACTATATTGAAATTCGAATTCCTAATTAAGAAAAAAGGTAAAATACGAAAAAAATTACTCCCAAAAGCCACCGATCAGCCGGCCTATTTGCTAACTCAGTGACCAACGTTTTGATAGTAACTTCAAAATACATTGCGGGTTTCCTATGATTGACTATTTTTATTAAAGATATACAAAACGTAATGAACTTTGTAATTACTATCAAAACGTTGTACACTGAGTTAGCAAATAGGCCGGCAGGTCGGTGAATTTCTATGGGAAGTAATTTTTTTTTGTCAAATAGACTTCCTATAGAAAATGATAGTTTGTAAAAAAAACATCTATAGGCCCACCTAGGCATAGGACATACCCAAGGCCCACCTAGCAACAAACATGTTTTTTGAGCGTGGCGTGGAAAGGTGGGATAGCACGGAACGCTTCCATTACACGTCACGCTCACACTTGGCCGGTATTTTTACTATTCTTTAGTACCTATTACCTGTCTAATTCAAAACAAATGGGTTTAATAACACTTGAATTGAGTAATACTTCGGGTATTTCTAAAAAAAGTCAGCTCTGCTGTTTTATTTGCTACCTCCACATTATTTCAGCCGATTCCTACAAATTCTGAGCAACATACCAAGCATACAATCACAAAAACGATTTTGCTCAAATTACTGACCATTGCTTGCTTTATTTGTATTATATTAAGATCCAACACATTAAACAAGCAATGCACAACGTACTTAAGGAGATACCCGACGAAGATATGTATTATGTTCTTAACCCTACGGCTACCTCACCACTTATTTATTTAACTACGACTATCGACATTGACACAAAAAGCAACCTTATCCATCGACGAATTTGAACAGGTGTTCGATTTTGGAATTTAATAAAAATATCTATCGTTTTATTCCATTCTCAGCGATGCATGAACGCTGAAGTGTCTGGGTAGAGACAGCAAATATCTCATCATCATTGATAATAGTCGGTGTGGCAACGTCGCGCTCGCTCACCTGGCGTTACCTGCGCACTGACAACAGGGGGGCAGCCATCGCGCAGTCGATCCACCGAGCCGGCACGCACGCTCGCGTCGCCCCCAAATCGTGCTCATAAAATATTCCATCAAAATTCATTTACAACTCGAAAATCAGTCGTCATTAGGACGCTAGTGTTAATCAGAGTGAAATACCGCGCATTCCAAATTCAAATCAAGACGCGTTCCGTTCGAAACCGAAGTTGATGGACAACCTCGGCAGAAATTTGTGATGTTAGTTAATTCTAGATTTTCACCTGCAGCGGAAACAGCTTACGTCGACGGCTAGCGGTAAAACCGTCCGCGCTACACGCGAGTCGGTCCATGTTGAGTAACCGTCGGGTTTCTCCAGTGCTTTCTTAAACAACGTGAATTTCGGACACGTCTGTGACACCGCCTACGGTAAGAACGCTCGGAAGCTCGGTACTATCCCGTTAGAAAGTTCCGTGTCGATGGACATTGTGTGAAGAGTTTTGTTTACTGACTGGTAGTGTTGTGATTGTTGCGCGTGCGCTGTGCATGGCGCGATGATTAGCGGAGGCTGGGTGTGCGCATTGCACGTTCGAACGGCGGGCCTGGGCGGCGCGGCCCTAGGCTCCGACGAGGAAGAGATCGTCTACCTCGCGTATGTCGTCATTGATGTCCAAACCAATCAGGTATGCTTTAAAAATCTTATAGATATTGCGCCTAAAAACTGGCTAACGTTACCTATAAGTACCTACTTGTACTTTATCTATAGTCTACAAAAAACAAGTTGACAATCGCTAATAAGGTAAATAATCAGCCGTCAATGTGATGTTGACATGAACTGCTATTAATGCTATAAAATCTTTCGTTGATTCTCCAATACGAAAATAACACTTGCGACTATCTGTCTTATTTAATACAAAAAGTTTAGTATCTACTTGGCTCGAGACATTACCCAAAACGGGTTAACATTAACAACTGCCACTATTAGGTATAAGTTCTACGCTGCCAGTGTCAATTTATATTTTACTCCTTTCTGGGCAACGATTTAAATTTTACTTCTTCGTAGGATTTATTCCAAGTTTTTATTTTTTTCTATGTGGCCATCAAACTATTTTTGGAAGCTTATTTCAGCCAGTATCTTGTCTAGTTAGCCAATGGCACCATTTATTAATTCTTCGAATTATAAAATTAATTCCGCGTTTGAACATTACGAGTACCTATGTTTAAAAGGAGGATGTGCCCGACGTGATTGAATCGAAAAAACTTGCACGCAAATAGCTAAATCGAGAACTTTTTGTTCTTAGACACGTCAAAAAATAACGTTGAAGATGATAAGCACATTGCTTAGGATTTCCATGCAACAGGCAATTGTGGAGTTTAATAAAGAGCGTTATCATTGGACAAGGTCGCGTGCTTGATAATAATATTGCTCTTCTATTTGTATTGATGTCTGTAGGACGTTGGGATGCCAATATCATTTAATTATATAGTTAAGTTCTGTCTTTGACATCACTGACTATTCAGTTGAACAAAGTTTTTGAGAGTCAGACTTATGTTATGCCTACATACCTATATGTGGCAAAATATCTACGGATATTGTGTTTTATACTATGCAACTATCTTAAGAATATTCAGTTCCGAATTTATATGTAGGTATAGCTGTCGGTACCTCTGAGGGCTAGGTCATCATGCTAGGCTGTCACACCGATGGTCCAGGGTTCGATCCCCTGTCAGATCAAGTTGTAAAATGGTCTTTTCCAGAATAACCTGGGGTTTTGGATGTTTATCTATATGGTATTTGTCATAAAGTATCGTAAAGTTACTTATAACACAAGTCTCAAACTTACTTTGGGGCTAGCCCAATCTGTCTCGTGCGATTAGTCCGGTATAATTATATGTTTATTTGTACCTACATATACCTGTATTAATTTTATTACAACTAGTATTAATGAGAGTATACCTGAAGAGATACAAATTTCCTAAAATGTCACCATTGTTTTTTATGCTATGGATAAGATTTAGAAGGCCTTGACGTGATAAATTATTGTAAGTCCATAGATAATGCTCATATGTAGTACCTACTAGGTATGAGTGTAAGTGCAAGAATGTCAAACTTCAAAATAGCCTAAATTTCTTCTAATGTTCTTGTTTCACATTGACATTGCTATGTAATTAAGCGTAGGAATTATTGGTTGATCGTGGTTTAGGTAATGCTGACAGCCATAAATAATAATAATGAAGCCTTTTTATTCACTATAAGTTGCACGACATATACAATTAAAAATTTCGATATCGAAATAAAATCTAAATAGGTAATACGAGGTATTATTGTCCATACAAGCCGACGAATCGCCTAGAGTCTAGGCGATTCGTCAAAATGTCTCAATATTCTTTTTAGTAAGCTTCGAATCCTTTTGGAATAATTGGATTGAGTTTGACTTTCATACAACTCGGCAAAGTTGTAGGTATCAAGTGATCGCTATCCGACTACCCAAATGTTCCAAATGTCCTAAAATAGCTAAGTTTATCTGATAAGAAACTCAGACCAAATATTTACTAGGTACATAATGTTAGTCACCGCCAACCGATATGTCTGTGACATTCAGGTATTGCATTACATCAATTTTAAGACCAGTGACATATTACAACATGGAGCAGTATAAATTACGTAAAACCACATAATCTGATGAAACAGTACCGGGACATTCAAAAAAACATTAGTGGATAAAGTGTCCCGAGATATTGATCTGTTTCAGTGTACACTGGCGGAATTTGATAGAGCAGTATTGACATATAAATAAATATATACGGACAAATCACACAGATTGAGGTAGCCCCAAAGTAGGTTCGAGACTTGTGTTATGGGATACTAACTCAACGATACTATATTTTATAATAAATACATATATAGATAAACATCCAAGACCCAGGCCAATCTGAAAAAGATTATTTTCCATCTTGAACTGACCGGGGATCGAACCCGGGGCCCACGTGTCGCAGGCTGGCGTGTTAACCACTGCGCCACGGAGCTCGCCGAATTGCCTTAATTGTTACACATATCTGTGTAACAAATAAGAGGTGTAAAGCGAATGTAATTAAACTTAGATGTCTCATGTTATGTATTGGCTAGTCGCCAGGTGACATGATGATATTTAAATAAATAAAGTAGAATAATCTCTTGGATAGGCATGTAACATCTTTGTCTTCATCGTCACTTACCATCAGGTGAAAGGGAGACAAATGCCTACTTCAATATTTAGTAAAAAAAAATTGTGTTTAAGATCAAAAATTTGTCTCTGGCCATATTTTAGCGAATTCTCTGGTTCTGTGGTAGGTTTATGGACCTACCAACCAGTATTTCAGTTTCCTCATTTATGTCCTCATTTAATGTTTCGTGTCAGGCGCATCCAGGATCTTTAATTTGAAATGGTATACAAAGCAGGCATTCTATGAAATATCGTGTTTATTTTAACGAACCAAAATAAACGTGATATTTCATAAATATATTTTTAAAAAGTATAAAAATTGTTTTGTAAAAAAATTACTACCATATGTTCATAATTTTTAAATAGTAAAGACACTGGCAAATTTGCATAAAAAATACTTTAATAATTATTGAGTAATACTGATCTCCGAACCATATTTTATTTTACAAAAATTGCAGATTTAGAGGTAACTTTCACACTATTTTCTATCGAGTCAATTTGTATGAATCGTGTTTCGGTTTCCGCCAGTTACTTATGAACATTTAAATTTTTTAGAATCACACAAAATTTTTGGCGAATTAGCAGTTTTGAAACAAAAAAAAGGTTTACCCAGCGCCTGAAAAATCTGCTTTGGATGGCATTTCACCTACATCAATCGTTGGTATTTTATATCTGTTATTAAAGTTTCGATTTAATTGCATTCTCGAATTCAAAAGTAAGGTATTAGACGCTTTGTATTTTTTCTTATAGATTTCTTGCCTTTAGGACAGCCTTTTTAATTCCGATCTCGCGGGATCAGTACTTTTTTTCGGGATGAAAGGGGAGACCATAGTCTCGTGTTAATCCAAGTAATAACCTGCAAAATGTGGTTTAAAATCCTTTAAGCAGTTTTCGTGTGGTTGATTAGTGACTACAATCATCCAAACTTACAGACTTTCACATTTATAATATTACTAGCTGTTGCAAGCGACTTCATCCGCGGCAATTTCTGTTATTATGAATAATTCGTTTTTTTATTAGTATTAGGTGAATAACTTTCCACCGTTTTCAAAACATTTTTTATTGATGCTTCGCTCCTATTCGCCCCACGCAGCGTGATGTTTTATAGCCTAAAGCCTTTTTTCAAATTTTCCAATTTGAACCAGTAGTTAATGAGATAACGCGTTCAAACAAATAAATTCTTCAGCTTTATAATATTAGAAGAAGATATAGGGGGTAGGCTAAGAAGGTTGTGGATGGAATGTGTTGGGTCTGGTATGATGAAGGTGATACCTGATATGTTTGGACGTAGAGAGTAGACAGGGTACCTATCTACAAAGCCAACCGAAATAAAGAAACGGGACGAAGAAGATTTCTTGTATTGAGATTCTTTGCATCATTATTATCAAACTTTAAAAACCAGTGTACCTACTTACTTATAACCTGCATAGATTGTTCACATTTTTTGTCTACACCCATAATAAAATAAAATATTCCTTTTTTAAATCAAAGGCACATTATGCAAATTGTTTATATGTATATTACCGTGTCTGTATCGTTTATTTTTTAAATTGATGTTAAAATCTACCACCCACACCCGCTTCGGTTAATCATAGACTATCATAGATCTATAATTTCGGAAAATTGATTCTTTTTAGATAAAATTTGAACCTAGAAGATGTAAAATTAATTATACCTAATGAAATTCTGAATGATGATCGTGATCAGCACAGCTCGCTGAGCATTCATGAGATACGGTCAGGTAATCATTTTATAACTCGTATGTGGAAACAAGCGTGCGGGTTCAAGAACCGTGATCCATTAGTATTTTTATTTTATTTCCGAAGATAGCAGAATCTTAATCTAATCTATTTGTTTTTTATGTTCCTTTACCAAATGTTCTGTAGGTCTCAATACTGATAATAAATCTGTAAGTGTCGGTCATGGAGTAAGTTACTTTATTTTCAGAGATATCGTGTTATTAGCTCTATAGGTACATGATATTGAAACTAAATTGTCGATTTTAGGGACATGAGACATCACATGATAACCTGTTAGGGAACCACCAAATAAACAAATATATAAATCCAAAACTATATCTACATTATGAGTGTAAGTGCAGCGGCCCGGTTGACGGAATGAGAATAGTACTCATTGAAATAGGATTGTTGGGCACATTCCAATTGAGATTGTATCATAAGTACAATATAAAAAATGTGGTCCTAAGCAAACAATAGTTTGTTTGTTTGTTTGTGATATCTTTATTGTACAAGAAATAAGCTATAATAAATACAGTTAAGAAAGATCAGTCTACAAGGGCGGACTTATCCCAAGATGGGATCTCTTCCAGTCAACCGGCGAATAAGTTAGAGGAAATTTACTCAATTATGGGGCAGAAGCATGTACAATTAATAAGGATAAATCTAGCCAAGAATAATACATCTAACAACAGAATACATTTACATATAAATACCCAAATATATATATATACAGTAAATACATAATTTAAAAATACATATTTATACAACTATTTAATTATCTATAACGAAAAAAAAAAAAAAAAAAAAAAGTCTACTAGTAATCAAATGTCTGAAGTAACAAGAGAAATTCTTAATAATTTACTTTTAAAGGAATTTAATGATGATGCTATCACTACATCAGTTGGCAGTGAGTTCCAGAGTCTAGCAGCTACAACTGCAAACGACTTGGAGTAAGTTAGCGAAACATGCGATGGAATGTTTAATTTTGGGATGCCTGATGCCCGCAACCGACAGTCAATTTGCCTGAAAGAAAACTTTGAACGAAGATAGATGGGGAAGGAAGGGTTATATAGAACATTAAAAAGAAGAGAAAGAATATGAACATTCCTTTTTATCCTAATCGGCAACCAGCTAAGTTTTTTACGGAATTCTGAGATGTGGTCATGTTTACGCAGTCCAAAAATAAATCTAATGCATTGATTTTGCAGGGGTTCCAGCTTGTCAAGGAGAATTTCAGTTGGGTCCAAATATGCTACGTCTGCATAATTTAGCAAAGGAGTCAATAAGGAGTGAGCAAGGAGCACTTTCGTTTTTGTGGGCAGAAAATTTTGCAGTCGTCTTAAAGAATGAAGAGCCACAAACATCTTACGACTCACCTCATTGATTTGAGGCGACCAGGAAAGAGTCTCATCAAAAATAATGCCTAAGTTTTTCACTGTAGGAGATAAAGGAATAATATTACCATCAAGAACGACATTAGGAAAGGAGAGAGTCTTAAATTTAGTTATAAAATATGGACTGCCTATGACGATTGCTTGAGATTTTTCTGCATTGATTTTAAGCCCGAAATTACGAGACCAAGCTGCTATAGCAGCAAGATCTGAGTTGATGGTGCGCACAGCGAGATTGAAATTATTAAGAGGGGCGGCCGAATAAATCTGCAGATCGTCAGCATACAAATGAAATGAAGATAAGAGAGAAGTTGTTATGCTGTCGATGAAAATAGAAAAGAGGACAGGAGATAATATTCCACCCTGAGGAACACCAGCAGCCAATTCACACCAGTCAGATTTACACTGATCGATTTTTACCAGCTGATGACGATCGACAAGGTACGAATGAAACCAGGAGAGGGACGATGCAGAGAAATTTAAGGATTCAAGAATGCCAAGAAGAATATCAAAATCTACGGTATTGAAAGCGTTTGTGAAATCCAGCAGCACCAAGAGAGTAAGGTCTTTATTCTCAATGTTTAAGCGAATGTCATCTGTAATTTTCACAAGAGCAGTAGTAGTGCTATGTCCTGCTCGAAAACCTGATTGGTGCAAATTCAATAAATTGTACTGGTTGAGGTGCTTTGTTAAACATTTATGGACAAAGTGCTCGATGATTTTGGACAATACGGGTAGAATTGATATGGGACGGAAATGGGAAGGAGAGGAGGGATTCGATTTTTTAGGTACAGGTACGACGTGAGCATATTTCCAAGAATCAGGGAAAACACCAGATATATAGTTTTGTAGAAGTTAAAAAAAAAACTTGAATTTAACGATGTACGCGACTGTACTATTTTACGTGAATACTACTGCTAATTTAGGATGGTTAGCAATATATACGGTACCGTCGCCTTTTACTATACTCCCAAAAATGGTCGGTTTATCATGGTGTTTCACCTACAGTTGGATATTTAATGATATTTCCTAAACTACTGCGTGTATTGAGCTGATTTTTTGTAAACTAATAGTTAACTTACTCTTACAAATAGTTTGATAGCTGTCGACTTTCAAACTAATAGAAAAACTGGTCAAATCGGCTGTCGAAATTCCTGGCGACCTAGATATGGTTCTTTTTCCTCATAACTAATTTAATACATAAGATATCATATTGATACTTACCTAGACATTGTAGGCAATTATAAGGTACAAACTAACGTCAACAATTAGTTTCTAGGTCCTATATTTAAAGTACAGGAGTTAAAATACCTGATTTCATATTTTTATTTTTAATCCTTCAATGGTAACATTTTTATAAATTCTGTTTTCACAGACATGACCTACAAATTCATAACAATGTAAGTAAAAAAAATCAAACTCCCACGTCGTGCCGATTATGAGATCCAGCAATCGACCAAACGTTACCGCAGCAAAAATTTGAATATCGCAAAAGTCTGGAGACGTACAAATTCTATTTATACAAGTACATTTACAGCACATCAACTACTAATTATTGTATTAACTTTCATTCGGATCCGAGAAAATTTTTTGCTGGCGTAACGTTTGAAATGTCATCCTAGCAGAATCTGATTTTTATTAATATCTCAAAAATTAATGGACGTACAAATTTAAAACTTTCAACTACATTTACACGACGTTACTTACTAATTATCTAGCAATATTACGTTTTGATATTCAGTACTTTTTTGCTGGGGTAACGCACACAGATAATGGTAGGTACGAAACCCTTTGTGCGCCATTCCGACTCTCACTTGGTCGGTTTTTAGAATATTTTTCTATATGTATGTATGTTTCTTCATAACTCTTTAACGAATTAACAACATTTTATGGAACTTTGTAAATAATCATTTAGACGTACAGGACACAGGATATGCTACTTAATTTTATCTCCAGTTATGATAATACGTAGCCCCTATACAAACATAACATAATTAATAGTAGTTAATCATCATCATCAGGTCCTTTTTAGTCTCCAATACAGGAGCACGACCCTCTCAGTACTACTAGGGCCATACTTGGCCAGAGCAGCCAGAGGACTAGACCTACACTCTCCACACTGGCCAGACGGGTTGGAGAGGTCTCTTAGATGTTTATAAGCTTTGTTTAGCTTGTTTTTCCTAAGTCGCCTTCTACGACATCCATGGGAAGACTTGGAGTGGTCCTATTCTACTCTGCCGGATACCACACGGCTTTTTGTAATAACTTTATACGAAGCTCGCCGAAATTTTAGTTATATACCTAAGTATATTTAAGTGATTTCTCTGTAAGTGAATATAATATTGTATTCTTTTGAGAAATAAAGTTCTTTAACCATACCTAATCAAAAATCGGTATCATTTGACATACTTTAGAACATCAAACATTTGATCACTGTTTGTATCAATCGAAATCAAATAAAAGAAACAAGTTATTCAAAAACAATAAAATACTAGTTTGGTTACGGTTCTTGAACTCCAATGCTAGGTTCATCGCGTCTCTAATTTTAAACTTTTGAGCATGACCCTCTCTGTACTAAAATAAATAAATATGTACGGACAAATCACACAGATTGAGCTAGCCCCAAAGTAGGTTCGAGACTTGTGTTATGGGATACTAACTTAACGATACTATATTTTATAACAAATACATATATTGATAAACATCCAAGACCCTGGCCAATCTGAATAAGATAATTTTCCATCTTGACCTGGCCGGGGATCGATCCCGGGCACTCCGTGTCGCAGGCTGGCGTGTTAACCACTGCGCCACGGAGCTGTCAATAAACATTAAACATGCAACATATCATATTACTTCTATCTATGGCCTTCATATTCAAGAAGCATTTTTACTAAAATATATGTTGAAGACTGAAACATGTTCAAATGAAGAAATCCTTTACCTACGAATATATTGACACTAGTCGTTAGTTCAGGCAGTGTATGCAAATGAACGAACATAGATGGGGGGCAAAGTGCCACATCATTGTCTAATGAATGACAAATGACATTTTATTATTGATTTTTGTTTTACCCATGTATTCAGCCATTATACATGCGCATACATTATTTTTAACTGGAGAAAATGTGACATGTTTTGTCATATATGAGGTTTTGGAAAATTTTCAGCGAAAATGTATGCAAGAAAAACAATAAGATAAAATTAATGTATTCAATTTAACAGGTGTAGGGAGTTAATTAAAAACTTACATATATAATTATATAATAGGCTGGTTTCCTTGGCTATTACCTATTGGTAATATTAATAAGTTCGTCAGGTAAATAATAAAAAAATACACGTGTTTTTCTTTTATCATTTAAACAATAAATCATTATCATGTAGGTGTCACGATCAATCGACCATGCACACCCTGGTATCAGAGTTCTTAGGAACCGCCTCTCGGCCTCTGACGTGGTTCCTTCAACGACTACCAGATGGCAGCCGGGACCAACAGCTTAACGTGCCTTCAAGCACGGATTCATCTTAATTATCAGACAATCAGATGATTCAAGCCTGCAATGTCCTTCCTAACTAAACTGGAAACAACTAAACAAAGTATGCTTCCCATGGGAATCGAACCCACGACCCCCGGGTCTACAGGCAAGCGCTTTAACCACTGGACCACGCAGTTAGAACAATAAATGATAAAGCGTGTCAAAGAACACGAGTGCGGGCTCGTGACGTCACAGTTTGCTTAGTTTAGGTATAGCTAGTATTTTATTGTAATGACCTGACAATGGTCTATAACTCAACCAAGTTCTGACTTTAGCTTGAGTTCAAACTGGACTATATCTACTATTGAGGTACTCACGTGCTGATGCCGAAAAATTCAGTCTCATCAAAGTCGACCGGATAGCCTGATGGACTTTCCTGGTTTCATCTGCATTAAACGGGGGTGCTTCGCGAGCGAGTGACCGAGTGACAAAACGGAAACCTTATAGGATCACTCGTGTGTTTGTCTGTCCGTCTGTAACAGATAATTTACTCAGAATCTTAACCAGACGCGGGCAAAAGCTAGTCTACCATAATAAGACGTGCATTCTTTGGATAGATTACTACTTTGTTTTGTTACAAGTTTGTTTTTACACTTGATCGATTATAGAGATAGGTACATGCACTGGATGTTTAATATAATTACATACATACTCATATCCCGTTTTATACCTCTGGTGTAACACGCCAAACTTTGTACGAAACACGAATGATTTCCTTTCCAGTGTTTTCGTGCGGTTGTTTACAGGTACACAAAGTAGCAGTGACGAAATAGCGCAGTCACTGGCTCGTGAACTGGAAATAGATACAGTAATAATCCTACTTCTCATTATGGTACTAATAATTAAGTGAATGCCAGACACGCAAGGGGCAAGAGAAACGTGATGCCTCACTTTAATTTTATTGTTGTTGAGAAAACTCATATTTAAAAAAAAATAAGCAGACAATTTTATTTAGAAAGGTACAATATAATTTTACTAAAATAATACTAATAATAAATAAAAATTAATATATATTTACAAATAAAATAGTCCGGGTAAATCGTTGCCTCGCGGTAGCGTGCCCAGAAGGCTGGCAGCATTGCTACGTTGGATGGCAATGCTGATCTTTTGGCCAAGGTATATACGAATTAACTTATAATAACTAAAACTATTTAAAAAATATAAATATTATAATATATAAAGCTATTTACAAATTATATAGCAAACCTATATTCTATGGTAACGTGCCGATGTGCCCAAAAAGCTGGCAGCACAGTTATAAAAACAAAGTACAAAAGGTGGACTGTGGCAAGCAAGACAGACAAAAAGGTTAATAATTACTTCATGCTAAGTGAGAGGCGGTTCCGAAGAACTCTGACACCAGGGTGTGCATGGTCGATTGACCGTGACACCTACTCGAAATGATGAATGAAAAGAAAAATGCTAAGTGAGGAGGAGTGTTAAGCACTTTTTCTACTTATTTATTTTTAACTAGCTATCCGCCCGACTTTGCACGGGTAGATATAGGTATTTAATCTTATAGCCTATGTTCATCAGGGATAATGTAGGATTCTAATGGTTTTTCAAATCGGTCCAGTAGTTTCGGAGCCTATTCGATGCAAACAAACAAACAATCAAATATCTCCTCTTTATAATATTAGTGTAGATGTAGATGTAGACTAGCTGATCCGGAGAACTTCGTACTGCCTCTTTTTGGGCAGTCGAGAAAAAGTAGTCTTTATGCTATACCAATTAAAATTTCATCAAAATCTGTCCAGCCGTTCTTGAGTTTTAAATGGTGTAACTTTGTTTATGTATATAGATTATATGTAAACGCATATTATATATACCTTTGTAACATGCATGACTACTATCACTTATAGACCCTCAAATTTTCTATTTCTAATATAAGTACAACCTCCCTTATTTTAGATACGGCTAGATATATAATAATGTATATAAAAATAAATTAAATCTTACTCTTTCATAAAACATTTTTTTTCTTCTTCTTCCTCGCCATTTCCTTATTTGAGGTCGGCACTGTAAACAACTCTCTCCAAAATTTTCCACCATATCGGCAGTAGCTCCCAGTTCTTGCATGTCATTGCTCACATATTTCCTCCACGCCTTTTTCTGCCTTCCCTTTCCTCTATTTCCTGTCACACTGAATTGGAGCATCTTTTAGCCAGATTATCGGCATCCCTCCTCTCGACATGGACATTAAACATTTTGTTAAACAAATACATGACAATGATTTCAAAAACTTGAAGAGTAAACTTTCCTTACTTAACTAACAGTCCAATAGTGTCTTTCCATGCGGATTGGTGCTAGGCCTTTTGCCACTAACAGCGGCGATCATCATCATTATCATCATGATGAGCGGCGATGAGCCATAGAGAGATCTCATTCAAGAGACCAGAGAGTAATACCTGCTGTCACCGCTCATCAAGATTATCTTAGGCCCTCAGCACACGGCGTATTATAAACGCGCCGACGACGAGCGTTTCAGGAACGCGCGTTTACGGCGCCGTAGATGTCGATTTTTTGCATTTGTCCGATTCAAGCCCGCTTAAAATGAGATACAATTAGTGTTGTGCCGTTCTCGAAATTTCCGAGAGCGGTAAGAACGGATCGGGAACTTTTCCCGAGAATTTCTTCTTTCTCTCGAGTGCGGGAATTATTGTGAAATACTCGAGAGTTTTCAAATTTCCATGAGAAAGAATTCATGAGAATAGAGAATTTCTCTTCGGCACATCACTAGATACAATACAGTAGACGCGTGTTACACGATGGCTCCGTGTGCTTGGGTTACAAGCTGCTCCGTGGTTACAAGGTTGCGTTCGAATCTCGTTTGAAGCGCGTATACGCGCGTCATCTGTGCGTCGTCGGCGCGCTAAAAATACGCAGTTGAGGCCCTAATTTTACCTCCATTGAAAATATTACGTTGCAAATTAAGTAAACAAAATATACTTTTATTCTTATAATGTCGTCTTGTACTCGTATCGTATTGTTATGTAGCAATACGGTTACGTCCGTGTGTTACAGTTAAAGATTAATGGTTGTAACAGCTGTACAAATGTTTAAAGCAATATATAAATAAATTAAATTTCTTATTAGTTTATGTCGAGACAAGCAGGAACTAATATATAAATTTTATTTATTTTAAGAGACCTCTCGTATCAGGACCATGGGGTCCAAACGGCACAAACATAAGCTAAGAGGTTCATCATGAATCATTTAAAAAATATGCCAACTAATTTGTAGAATTCCTAAACAATAAAATGATAGCTGTATGTAATTTGTACCGGTTGCGTGGTTTTCCTAATTGTCCGACTTTCACTAGCTCTGGCACGTCCGCCGAACGTGTCGTCGACACTTCCCAAATATTACATGAGCGAGCTGCGAGCGCAAACGACCCAGTGTCATAAAACCGAGAATGAAAATAAAATATACCAACGATCTCTGTGGTAGTAAAGACGCCTGCTGGCTTGCTACAAGAGGAGCTTTGAGTTTAAATCCCTCGTAGCTATCTTTATTTCAGTATTTTTATGGTCTTAAAGCTTTGTTTAAACCAGGGCTTGTTACCGGTACCAAATTCCCATTATAAGTACCGGTAAGTACCGGTATTACTATTCTGTTAAAATTTTAACGGTAATATGAGGTACCGGTAATCTAGTATTTAACGGTAATAATATTGTTAACAGTTAACGGTAATTTTACCGCTACTTGTTACCGGTACCAAATTCACATTATAAGTACCGGTAAGTACCGGTACCTCTATTCTGTCAAATTTTAACGGTATTAAAATTGCGTTAATTTTACCGGTACCTACGCATTGTTGCCGTCTACTGCATGGGACTCGCTCGACTGTAAAAGTGCCGCCCTATTGTGGGCCCCCGCCTCACGCCGCACATGCACAACACGGCAACGACACACATTAACGAAATGATAATTCCCAATACGAGTACCGGTACTAAGTACCGGTACTGTTTACCGGTATTTGGTACAGGTACTTCTTTCAATTACCGGTACAGTCGTTTTATTGAGGTACCGGTACCAATCCAATTACCGGTACCGTTGTATTATAGAGGTACCGGTACTTGATTTTTACCGTTACCAAATGTACCGGTACCAAACCAATTACCGGTACTGTCGTTTCATAGAGGTACCGGTAATGGATTTTTACCGGTATTCCAACCCCTGGTTTAAACTGACAAGTATTGCCATAATAAAATTTTCCTAACGCTCAGGTTAATTACTCCTTTAGCAAATAGAGTTTGATAGTGATAAGCGGAATCATCTGCTGAGTGATAAGATAACGTACAGTCACCTGCAAAAGTCCATACATAGCCTTAAGGTGAAAATCGATTGCAGTGATTAGGTAGGCATATATATATTATAAAGTATCATGAACCTTATCCCCCATGTTTAAGGTTTAAATTGCTTTTATTTTTAAATATTATCTGTAGCTGCAAACGACTTTTTACACATCTTCTATATGGACTTTTGCAGGCCACCGTACATATCGTGGGAGATTTCGCTATCACAGGTAAAACATATTACCCGATTGCGCCAGAAATACAACGAGCTGGTATTATCTTTTGCTGACATACTTACGATACTAAAGAAGGAATTCCACCTTAACATAGTGGCAGACCTCCATATCAATATTAATTTTGTGACAATTACAATACCATATCGACAATTTGCGCGTTGATGTCTTTTGCTTGAACTTTCTTAAATACATACTCTTTCTTCCACGCTGGTCTGGGAGAAAAGAAAAATCTAGAATGTACCTGCTGCTTCTCTTCCCATGCAGACCGTAAAAACCGGTCGAGGGAATGGGCGCAAATCTTAGGAATCATGTAAATAGGCGGTGCGGCTAGCAACCCATCATTATTTGGATTCCGTAGCCCATCAACATGTTTCGGTCTTACGGCCTTAGGCTCTCTACCCCGTTAGGGATAAAGACCTGATACTATGTATGTACATCGGTTCTCAAATACTTTAATGCCCTATTATTAGGTAAATATTCTCCAGCCTCCGTGGTCCAGTGGTTAAGGCGTTTGCCTGTTGACCCGGGGGTCGTGGGTTCGATTCCCACCGGAAGCATACTTTGTTTAGTTGTTTCCAGTTTGGTTAGGACATTGCAGGCGTGAATCACCTGATTGTCTGATAATAAAGATGATTCCGTGCTTCGGAAGGCACGTAAAGCCCGTGGTGGTCCCTGCTGCCATCTGGTAGTCGTTAAAGGAACCACGTCAGAGGCCGAGAGGCGGTTCCGAAGAACTCTGACACCAGGGTGTGCATGGTCGATTGACTGTGACACCTACTCGAAATGCTGATGATGACGATTTCCTTCCTTAAAACAGAATGTTTTGTCAGCTATTTGCAAGGAGACGCTCAGGCCAAAGTCCAAACAACGAGGATAAATGAAAAAATTGATCACTCGTAGGTGACGTGATAGGACAAACCAACCGAACGACTTTTAGTTATTTTATTATAATTAAACTGGATATTCGCAAGAGTCTGGTTAATTTTACGCCCTTACTTATTATCTATACTTTAATATTATAAAGCTGAAGAGTTTGTTTGTTTGAACGCGCTAATCTTAGGAACTACTGGTACAAATTGGATAAATCTTTTTGTGTTGGATAGTCCATTTATTGAGGAAGGCTTTAGGCTATAAAACATCACGCTGCGATCAAAAGGAGCAAAGCATTTATAAATAATGTTTTGAAAACAGGGGGAAATTATTCATAGTTGACGACATCCGACGCGTGCGATGCGTAAACGGTTCAAATTGCCGCGGACGAAGTCGCGGGCAACAGCTAGTATACTAATAATATTATAAAGCTGAAGAGTTTGTTTGTTAGTTTGTTTGAACGCCCTAATCTCAGGAACGACTGGTTCCAAATGGAAAATTATTTTTGTGTTGAATTGTCCATCTATCGAGAAAGGCTTTAGGCTATAAAACATCACGTTGCGACCAGTAGGAGCGAAGCATCAATAAAAAATGTGTTGCAAACGGGGGAAAATTATTCATCTATAGTAAGAAAAAAACTAATTAATCATAGAACTTTACATATATACATATATTTTTGCAATTTATACTTTTTAAATAAACAAATAGACAAACTCCCTTTCATATTTATATTATTAGTTATAAATCAATTACATCTCAAGTCATAACTAATAACTTGAACAGTTATATGCAAAGTTATTATAAATTTATGAAATACTATAGAATTGGACATGATAATTATGATTTATTGCAATTGAACAATCGTTACGGCATTAATTATATATAAGTAAGTATACTCGTATAAATAAAAGAATAAATTATAGAACTGACATCTGACTCGGGAATAGTACTTTTTTTTAGGATAAAAGGTAGCCTACGTCCTTACGTAGGCTACCTTTTATCCCGGAGAACGGAGAAGGCTCCGTACTCCAGAGAACTTGTATGCAAAATTTTATGATGATCGGTTCAGTAATTACGGCGTGGAAGCATAACAAACAAACAAACTCACTTTCGCATTTATAACATTAGTTGGGATACTAATAATAAATCTGTAAGGATTGGTCATGGTGTAAGTTAGTTTTCAAAAATATCGTGTTTATAAGCTCAAGGTTCTATGTACGACCTACGCTCTGCCATCTGAGCTACCGCATGATTCAGAATCATGCGGTAGCTCAGGTGACAGAGCGTAGGTCGTACACCTAGGTCGCCGGTTCATTTCCCGCCCGCATAAATTTTTTTCACTATATTTTATGCTTAATTTATTAAGATAATAATATTCGTTTATACATAATAAAACTGAATTGGGTAATTTCATTTAAACACACAACCGCAAAAATTATTTCGCAATTTTAAAATTTTTAGAACTAGCACGATTTTCAAATGACTATAATTTATTTGATCTAATTTTGAGTTTGAGATATTTATTTATACTCTTCCTCAAACCAGTAAGGCTTTCTTTGAAACCTGATTTGATTGCACAAATATCCGAATGACTTAATTATGTAAATGTCCCTTCACGAATTAAAAACTTGTTTAGTACCTAGGTACTAGAACAGCCCATGGGACTGGCGAAGACTGGTTGGTCATTTTCTTATTTGTGTCCTTTTCTTAGTCATGGCATGATCGTATCCCAAAGTAGTTGGACTTCCCAGCGACTTCAAAAAGTTGGTTTTGTATTCGACTACTTGTTACTTTCTACCGATAGGTAGTAGCGATAGGTTGCTGGTGCAAGTCCCGCCCGCATGAAATGTTTTCACCATATTTTATTTCTGAATTTATTAAGTGTACTAGCTGCCCTGGCGAACTTCGTTTCGCCATAAGTTAAAAACTATCCTATCTCTTAAGTTGGATCGAACTGCACATGGTGTGCGAATTTTATTATAATCGGTTAAGTGGTTTAGGAGTCCATTGAGGACAAACATTGTGACACGAGATTTATATATATTAAGATATTAAAATAGTATTGTAAATGCAAAATAAAACACTTATAAAAATATCCCACATTGATCTGGCAATCTAAAAAAGATCGTTATTCATCTTGACCTAGCCGGGAAATGAACCCAAGTCTTGAAAGGCGATATCACTGAGGAGAGGTTGTAAAAAGCAATGTTTGAAACAGTCTATATCTAGGCGTGTTCTTTCGTTTGGGAAAATTTCACTAGGATCCAAGATGACTCCATCTTTGTTTGGATCTATCATGTGGCTGCTTCGATCAAATATATAATAGATAAATAAATAAATATATAGTAGATGCAAAGTCTCATACAAAATGAAGTCTCAATATTGTCCCAGAGTCAAAACATCATGCATACTTACAAACGACGATAAAAACTGCACATACTGAAAGTAAACTCGTGACGTGTAAGTGCTAGCGCGGTTTATTGAAACTGTGGACAAAACAGCTCCGAAACTCGATTAGTGCGCTGTTTTGCCGGTGCCAATTTTCGAGCGCGAATCGTGTATCTACCATTATATTTGATCGAAGCGTGGCTGTATAAATCCAAGTTATTCGTTATTCCTTCTGCAGTAATCAAATAAACAGTTTGCCAAACGCCATTACGCCAAAGCTTCATCAACTCTAAAAAATCTGACGAGAGGTCGTGAAGGTTGAATTAAATAAATAAAGGTTGTGATTACGTAATGACGTCGTGGTGCTGTATTGGTTAAAAAAAACTTGTCTATGTTGTATATATTTTTTGTTGGCGCCTCAAGTAGTGCCTTCATAAAGTATAAAAATAGCATGAAGATTTCTATGGTTTTGCTAATTCTATGGCTCTTTCATGTCGCCTAAGGCAGTTTAGAGCCGAAGTGAGATAACTCCAATGTGATAGTGGTGAGGCGTGATAAATTTAGAAAGATATCAAGATTTAGCTGTTTTAAAATGTCGTATTAATGGAACAAAGAAGGCAGGGTTTTGATTAGCAGTGGGACTAGGGTTGCCAGGGTTTTAGATAAAATAACCGAACAAAGCAGCCAGTTTAGCTGGACAAAAAAGGTTAGTTTGAAAAAAATATATTTTTTCTAGCCTTTCTCAGTACATGAGAAAGTATAATGAAAATCAAAAACTGCTGGATGTATAAAAAATTGTAGCCGCTTTATCCTCCTGGCAACCCTGAGTTAAAGTCAAAATCCGTTAGCCGTTTTGACGTGATTGAGTAACAAACATCCATACAACCATACGTACTCACAAACTTTCACGTTTATAATATGGTAAGGACTATCTTTTCGCCGTATATTGTTACTTGCATTGTAACTTGAGAGTGAGAAGTCTTATTGCCTTGTTAGAGCTGCAGTGTAAACATAGGCTTACCCAATTATCGCTGGTTTATAAATTGTTATCCGCTGCGAAAATAAACAAGGCCGTTCGAGGTTTATCAATAAATTACATATTGCAATGCACGATGATTTGTGTAAAACATTGAAAATTAATCATTGCATGATTCTCAGATACTTCCGGGGATAGAACCACACTACTGCTTTTATTAGGTACCTTAATTTTCTACCAGCTGATCGACATACAAATGAGTTATTGGTTAGATACACGATTCGCGCTCCAAAAGTGGCACCGGCAAAACAGCGCTCTATTCAAGTTCCGGAGCTGTTTTGTCCACAGATTCAATAAACCCCGCTAGCACTCACACGTCTAACGATGTCGAAGGTCAGTGAAAAGATGCAAAAACAACGCGTCAAAAGTGAAAAAGAAAGATGGAGTGTCATACTTCTAGTATGTACCGTTTTTGTTGTTGTTTGTAAGTATGCATGATGTTTTGGCTCGGGGATATTATTTTGGCTTCATTTTGTATGAGACTGTGTATCTACCATTATATTTGATCGAAGTCTAATACAGTATACCTAGTCATTTCATTCATTTCGAGTAGGTGATACGGTCACTCGACCATGCATACCCTGGTGTTAGAATTCTTCGGAGCCGCCTCTCGGCCTTTGACGTGGTTCCTTTAAGGACTACCAGATGGCAGCCGGGACCAACGGCTTAACGTGCCTTCCGAAGCACGGAATCATCTTTATTATCAGACAATCAGGTGATTCAAGCCTGCAATGTCCTAACCAAACTGGAAGTAACTAAACAAAGTATGGTTTCCGTGGGAATCGAACCCACGACCCCCGGGTCTACAGGCAAACGCTTTAACCACTGGACCACGGTGGCAGTATACCTAGTAGGATCGTATATATCATAATGTTGATTGATTGAATTTGGATGATAGATAAATATGTCCAAGCCTTTCTTTCTTACATAGAAATGTACTGGAAGGAGTTTAAATGTAGGTACATGCTTTTATTGGCGAGCTATTTAAATGTACGTGGTTAAGGGGGTATTATACCATCCTGAATCGGATCCGATGAGAGGGACGCCGCTATACGTGCGATACGATTGGAGATATCTCGCATCGTTTCTAACGTATAGCGGCGTCCCTCCCGTCGGATCCTAAATTCAGGATGGTTTAATAGGCGATTTTGGCGAGCCCAGCCTGCGACACGAGGGTTCGATCCCCGGTCAGGTCAAGATGGAAAACTGTCTTTTCCAGATTGACCTGGGTCTTGGATGTTTATCTATATAAGTATCTATCCTAACTAATATTATAAATGCGAAAGTGAGTTTGTTTGTTTATTTATTTGTTTGTTTGTTTGTTACGCTTTCACGCCGTAACTACTAAACCGATCATCATGAAATTTTGCTTACAAGTTCTCTGGAGTACGGAGAAGGACATAGGCTACCTTTTATCCCGGGAAAAAGTACTATTCCCGAGGGATTGACATTGACGCGGGCGGAGCCGTGCGCGAAAGCTAATCTATTATAAAATATAGTATCGTTGAGTTAGTTTCCTCCAACACAAGTTCACAACTTACTGTTGGGCTAGCTCAATTTGTGTGATATGTCCCTATATATCTATTTATTATTATGTTAGATGCCTTAACGCAGCTTAAAAAATCTGACAGCGTACACACCTTAGCAGCAACAATGTAATGTAGTTTGGGTTGTTGAATGTTGGTGTTCACGGGTCCATATATGGTTTGGTTTGTTGGCAAAATCTAACTGAATGAGGTTTTATTTTTAATAACCGGCACCTTTGTATATTTATCTACTATTCCTATAGATACAAATCTTCCTCTTTAATAATGGTTTGGTGATTATGGTATGAAACTAGTTTTAAGTTTTATAGCAGGTATCTTTATCATTATACATCCATCATGTTGGTTTTTTGGGTTGTGATCATGTTTCGTTTCTACTTATTTTTGTATAATGTGTGTGACAGTTGAACAAAATAAATTTATTATCTATCATTTATTGTACCTTTCAAGGGGCCGAAAATCATACTTGGATAGCCACTAACATAATTAGTATATCGCTTAACACTTTCGCTGACACTGCCCGCCTGTAGACGTAATTCTTTTGTTATTTCTGGTTCAGTGTCAGTGAACGAGTTAAGAAATAAAATATGATGAAATCATTCTACGCGAGTAGGGTTTGAACCTTAGGTCTCTGTACGACCTACTCTCATTTGAGCTACCGCGCTTCAAACCACTGAACCGATTTAAATGAAACTTGGTTTTTGGGTAGTTTGAGACTCAGGGAAGGGCATAGTGTCTTTACTAGTACTATTCACGAGGGAGCGGGGCCTAGAACTAAAGCTAGTAGAAAAATGTCTGTAGGTAGATGAAAACTTCATGGTATTCACAAGGAAGTCAAAAATCGTGACGATATAAAAGTTATTTATATTTTTATCTCCTCCATCGACTTTTGCCCACTAATCTACGGTATATGAGATAACGATGGACATTCGAACAGTTCTTATCAGGCGGGTAATTGTCCTGTCATCGAATCAATACAATTCGGAATTCGTTGTATAATAACTTAAATACTTAAAAAGATTACTACAAAAAATTATATCTAAAATGATTTTATTTAAATACAAGGTTACTAAAATATGTAAATTTAAAAATTCTTAAACCATAAAAATAAAAAGAAACAAATGTATGTAATAATTGTGTGTATCCCGTGTATCCACACAGAATTTAGATTCGGTATTCGACACTTTTTTGTAAATTCCATACATTGTCTGTAAATTCAGTTTTGGTCGGCACGAATGCAATGATGGTTAATGGAAACAAAAATTCCTCAACACATTCCTTATTTATCAAAAAATAGAAAATATTTTAGCCTTGGCAAAACAAATAGTTAATATTACTGAGGGTATGATTATGATTTCAACGATACTCGACGCACCCATATTAGGGCATTTATATCAGGCATTTAGGGGTTATGGCGGAATTAAGAAACTCATAGGTACATACATACTTCAGATTTACATATGTATTTACATAAATGAACTCGTAATACATTATACTCCAGTTTTGGATAGTCGTGTAAAAATATAAAGCATAAAATAATTCGATCGGTTGTGTAACACCCGTAGACTATAACTAGGGATTGCTAACTGACATTTAGACTTATATAAAAATGAATTATGTCTTTAACTAGTCAAAAAAGTTAACTTTTTCTCGAAATAATGATAGCAAAACTCTTAAACGTTACCTATTAACAAGAAAATAAAAAACTACGTAGGTAGGTATGTTTCAGAAACATAGGTACTTAAATCAAACAGCAGAAGACCTCAAAGTAGAATAGATTTATTTATTTATTGAGACCATAAAGGCATAGCGTGGAGTTTTCGACTTACGTAGCTATAATTTTATAAGTAGTAGAAGTATCCTTACTAATATTATAAATGCGAATGAGAGCTTGTTTGTTTTTTTATTTGTTTGTTTGTTTGTTACGCTTTCACGCCGTAACAACTGAACCGATTATCATGAAATTTTGCATACAAGTTTTCTGGAGAGTTTCAAGACCTTTTATCCCGGGAAAAAGTACTATTCCCGAGGGATCGACATTGACGCGGGCGGAGCCGCGGGCGAAAGCTAGTATTAAATAAGTTCGTCCTAGCCTTGGCGCCGTCAGGTAAAAAAGACTTAAGACTATTTTACAATAGAAATATTGCAACAATAAACTTTTAAGTCCCGTTTCATTTGCCTTTGTGCTTTAATAATTCGGTGCCAAGCCATTCAGTGTCACCTTTGTAAAGCCATTTTGCTTAAAGAGACCACTCGAATACATTCAAACTATTCAGAAGTTCAAACTTTCACTGTCTAGGGTTGACAGAAAGGAAATCCTGGCGCGAAAATTGTCATTAATCAAGATTAATCTTTTTAAACAAAAAATGAAGTACTTAAAACAAACGTATTTATTATTTGAAATTTCTTTTTTATTTATTCAACGCGACTTGCCATACACCGTAATTACGTTTTTTTTTGTAAAATAGGCACAACGTAATGCAACTTTGATTGCTTGTTTGCTTTCTATAAAAATTGATATATCAATAATTTATTTTATTTGACTAAAATTATTCATGTTTTGTTTAAGCATGTTTTCTTAAGTTTAAAAATTAGATTGTGTTGTTATTTTTGTTTTAAATGCTTATTATATCATGAATTCATGATTTTTATACGTAAATTTATAAGAAATAAATACCTTCCTATTGCTTTAAAGTAAAGTGGAAACTGCCATAAAAATTCAAGAATACAAGAAAATTAAATAGAAATACGAGTAAAAATAATGCATGCATTGAATACAATGAATCATTATTTTTATTACCTAGCTTTCGCCTGCGGCTCCGCTCGCGTTAAACTCAATCAAGGGCTTGAATGGTCCAGTACTACTTCTCCGTAAACCAAACAACTTGTATGCAAAATTTCTCACTCACTCGCTTATTTTCGTATTTACAAAAGTAAGCACTGTAAACACACACGCGTAAAAATGAGCACTTAATTGGCAACCCTAACCATATCTTTTATGGCACCACTTTGGATTCCAGTCATTTAAGGTTGAGCCTTATTTGGATATACTTATAAATTTGGTATTTCTCTATATCCTGTTCATGTACACAGAATTTTATATGTACAGTCAGGCGTGAAAAGTGGAGTCATAATTTCTCATACAATTAGTAGGTGGATGAACCCGTGACAATTCTGGGTAGTCGTGTAAATGACGCTTATAAAGTAAAACAAGTACATATTTTCAAAGAATATAGACGGTCCTTATACCGAAAAATATAACCTACAGGGTGAAATTGAATTCATTATCAAACCTTAATGAGTGACTCAGACCACAAATCTGAACAACTTTCACTATTGGGACCTCCGAAATTGCAAAAAGAAAGTCACCTGTTCCATATATTTTGGCCAAGTAGATATTCCACTTTTGTATGAAAGAGCAGATAATTTTTTCACGATGTCGATGTTGGTCCCATAATGAAAGTTGTTCAAAGATTCAAAATTCAAAGATTTATTCAGAAAATAGGCCTTTTCAGGCACTTTTTCACGTCAATTCACATTTTAAATAATACTTATTATATTATATTCACATTATTAATTATTGTTCAAAAGCTACAAACTACTAGCGTTTCGGAACCGACCACTGCAGAGAAGAAGACGCCGAAAGAAACTCTTTTCAACAGTATTGGTCGCCTACTTGCCTGAAGGGCTTTGTATGATATTTAATATTTTTATCTTTTCTTTTTTTTTCGGAGTCATGTTGTATACAATTTTAATTTACATATTTTTGTGGAACACGTTATGTTAGCGATCGAGCGTGCAACAACAACAGATATGATAAAAGTCTCAAAGATAGATAGAAGTCTCAAAGAGGCCGAGTAGCCCTGTCCCCCCTGGCAGCACCCGTTCACGAGTTGACGCATGGATCAGCCATCGTTCAGATTCGTGGTCTAAGTAACTACTTAAACGTTTGCTAATAAATTAAATTTCAGCCTGTATATATCACTTAGGAAAAGTAAAGTAAGCAAGCAAGTATTCTACGTAACGATATAACCTCACAAATCCTGTTTTTTACAGCCCTTTGAAGGTATGGTGGAATAAATAAAATTATATATATACATATAATATTCATTATATTAGGCAGTAATTAACGAGATCTCATCGTCATGTTAGTTTCCTATGCAACTGATATTATGTCGTAAAATTATTTGCAACATAGTAAAACAAGGAAATAGTAAAGGCTGATGCATTCACTCAATAACTTGCGCTAATGTCGGTTGCGTGTCACAGATTAAGCAGACACATAAATAATTATTAAGTAATCAAATTACGAGAACACTGGGTTATTATAATTATAACCATCTTATGAAAAGAACAGAGCAAGTTATTTACAAAAAAAAAAACCCACCAAGCACGAGTTTTATACTTATTTAATAAAAAAAGTTATGTATTAAAAAAAACAAAATGCCGTTTATTTAAAGCTAAGTATACGTCTTTTTGTTTTTTGAAGAGAAAACTTCTTTAGCGGCGGTGTGCACTTTTTGGGATGGGTAAAAAATTTTAAACTCGCGTCAGGACACGTGACCTGATCGAAAATTGGTAAGACAGAGACGGACACGTGACCTGAGACCGCCGCGTGGCGTAGGAGAGGAAGTTATATCCCGTATATCCCCCTCTCTTTCTCCCGCACTGAGTTTGTACGTTGCTTTTTTTTCGACATTTATCCTAAAAGATCTCTTCCTGCCATATTTTGGTTAATCTATATTGTTATTAGTTTACGATCTCTGTGGCTCAGTGGAACCGCAAGTGCCTGTGAATCGCAGGGTGCCGGCTTCGATCCCCGGTCAGATCAAGATGGAAAAACGATATTTTTCAGATTGGCCTGGGTCTTGAATGTTTATCTATATAAGTATCTATTATAAAATATAGTATCGTTGAGTTAGTGTCCCACAACACAACTTAGCTAGCTCAATTTGTGTGATTTGTCCCTGTTATTTATTTATTTATTTAACGGAAAATACCCTTAGTGTTTGATTGATTCCCTTGCGAGTAGAGCAAATATGCATTTGCGACATAGACGCCTTATATGTTGATTTCGTTGACTTTGATGTTTATTTAGTGTTCATAGGACTGTGAGCCTCAATATTATGATGATATCAGTATTAATTTGTTTCCAATCCATTTGGCCAGCGAGGAGTCTGCTCTGGCGAAGTATGGCTACGGTAGTACAGAGAGGGTCATGCTCCTGCAGTGGAGACTAAAAAGACCTGATGATTATGATGATGAGAAGTAAGAAATATTGTGACCTTTTATCGGCAAACCGACAAAGGCCTTATCTTAAGATTTTAATTAGATCCTGTCCCATATTTGCTCATGTTGGCCCCGCAGTTTTTGATGTCATCGTTCCATCTTATAGTCTTTGTTTACCCACCGCTGATTCTCTTTCCGTCTCGGGGATATCATGCCGTTATTAGTCTTGTCCATTTTCCTTTCTTTTAGTAGACCCGATTCTATCTATAATTTAAGAACTGTGTTCTTGTCGGTGGAGTACTCTCCATGTCTCTGACACGACTTCAGCCTTTTCCTTTATGTTATCCGAATAGGCTCTTTTCCCCGTCCTTGCCTCAGACCCGATGGCCCACCCCTTTATCCGGCCCTGTAAAGTACGTAACTTTAAAATTTAAAGTATATTCCTTTTCCATAATAAGAAAATGTTTTAAACTCGAATGGACGTAACATGTCCTTAACATAGACATGTAGAGAAATCATGAAAGTGTAAGCAAATAGAAAATTACTTATGACAAGTTCCCAACCAGGCTCTTTTTAGGAAAATGTGTTAGTTTCGCTATATTGAGAGGAATTCTCCGAAGATGTGTGCATGGCTCGAGCGACGGCCTTTAGTCAATTTCTCTATTAGTTAGTGTAGCTAGTGTCATGTTTGTCTCATATGGATTGTGGTACTTACTTAAATACATATTACTTACTTTTGGTTTATATACTTATTATTTTATTTTACAAACTGAGTTCTAGTCTGAGTATTTTCTTACAAAAGTTATCAAAACATTAAAATTAAATTAAAAAATAAAGGCTTTCAAAATTTTACTTCATGAGAAATATGATGATTATAAACGCTGTGGTGGATCTTTCATCGTCGCGTATGATGAAAACTGACTCGTGTTCGCACAGGATGGTCCTTCAAACTCCACCTTTCTATCTCATTATAACAAAGTACTTAGTGACACAATCTAACATTATGTTAACCGAACATAAATTTTCAGCATAATAAACCATACTTTGTCAACTTAATTATGACTCGAAGTACCAGGGTTGCAGTGCGGCGAGGAATTAGAATGTTTAATGAGTGTTGTCATTATGCAGGGCCAAGGTTTGCCCTCCGCTCCCGACAAGGCTCCGCACGTTCGTGGCACCCCGGTACACAATTATATTACATTATGAGTGCTTATTATTTTTCTGTTGAGGAAATGTTATGTTTTAAACTAGGTTATTTTACTATGCTATTTGTACTACCATTAAAGTAAATAATAACTTGAGTTATACCGCTTATTTACGTCGAAAACAGCGCTTTACGTGTCAATGAAAAGAAAACTTTGATTTTCGTCACTTACTGTGTCATGACTTGAATTTATTATTAGGTATCTTATTTCTTAGTTGGATTATATACTAGGAAACCAGGACAGAATGAGAACTTCGAATAATCGTCAAATACAGATGAAGAAAGTTACTCCCCTTTGCTTACTGCTTCACGCAAAAGTAATGAACAAATTTTGATGAAAGACTAGACTAGTTAATCAGCTAATAGTTAAAATTATTATTACACAAATTCGTATCGTACATATCCAAACTGTAGGTATATTGGATTTGGATCTTAAATGTACTTGAGGGTAGAAGAGTTCGCTAACGCTCCTTACAGACGAGCAGCCTTTGCTGTCAACCAGTTAATATAAGCTGTCGACAGATGCAATTGCAGTGCAGCTGTCGAAAAAGCCAATTGCCGCTGTCGACATCTTGCTCGAAGTGCTGCTGTTGGCACTATTCGGCAGCAGCATTTTGCAGTCATTGTGTCGAATTCTGCTGCCGACCAGTGTCGATATCTGCAGCTTGCTCTGTCGAAATTAGCAGTTGGCTTTTTCAACAGCTGCAGTTGAATCTGTCGACAGCATGCTGTTGACTGGTCGACAGCAAAGTACTGCTCGTCTGTTTAGCGTCTGTTTAAAATGGCTGACACCTATTGAATCAATCCAATTGACTTGACATTTGTTATCAAACCGTCCATAATAGATATGTTTTATTGTTCTGAGATAATAGATATGATAGATTTTCATGTACCTTCTAAAAGTTTGCTGAATATTTTTGTCCGCGGAAGTGTGATTTGTTTTATTTACTACCACTTAGTTATGTTATTACCATTTTTGTATTCGTCTTTTTGTTTAATTATATAAAGGCGGGTATAATTACCTATCCATAAAAATTTCAATGAATTATACCAATACTAGCTTTCGCCCGCGGCTCCGCCTGCGCCTACGTCGATTCCTCGGGAACAGTACTTTTTCCCGGGATAAAAATGTACCCTCTGTCCTTCTCCGTACCCCAAATAACGTGTATGCAAAATTTCATGATGATCGGTTCAGTAGTTACAACGTGAAAGCGTAACAAACAAACAAACAAACAAACTCACTTTCGCATCTATAATATTATTTAGGATAGTTGAAAATGTTTCGAACATGTAGTACAATGTTTGGAACGTAACGAATGGATAGGCGCTCTGACAGTGTCGACACTTAGCAATTTTCAAGCTATATTTTAAGGTGAAAATATCGTTGCACATGCACAAATACGAGTTATTTTGTAACATTTTTAGATTTCTGATGTTTGTCTGACTTTTTTGCCCTGGTGTTCATGACCTGGTATTTTTGAAATGACGCCGTTCGTAAACGAGCGATTTTTCCATACAAAAATAGCTCGAAGACGAGTGTCACACTTTCAAAAATAGTACCCCTGACCGGGTTTGCAATATATCCTTTACACCACAACAGCACTATAAGTAGGTAGATACGCGGTCAAAGTTGCATTAAAAATTAGTATCATACAGAAGTAACACGTTATAGGTATATTAGTTATTTTCTGTTAAAAAACAAACGAAGGCGCCTGATTTTGCCACGTTCAAAATAAGAAAAAGCAATTTCGTAATAACCTCGCCGTCGCGTCGTGGTTTATTCCCAAACCACAAACGAGATGTTTATCCATCTCGAGAAAACCAGTCCTGCTTGCGTTTATTATAATTATTACAAATAACAGTTTTCCGTTTGACATCGGAATATTTCAGATATGAATCAGGCCTTAGTCGTAATTATTTAATACGGTTTTATTCGGACTAATGGTACCTAGCTGATTAGGATTACGGCTGCATATTTATTACTTCTAATGACTTGTGGCATTCCAGCACCATACTAAAGTAATGAAGAATTTTAATCTTCCCTTTGCATAATATTTATATTGCATTTTGTTGATATTGTTGAACTTCTCTTACGAGTACATTGATATGAATATATATAGTAGATTTGTTAACCGAGGGTCGAAAGAATCAATTCCCGAGGTGATTTAGACGGCTATAGTCCGAGTAGGAATTGATTCTTTTACCCGTGTTAAACACTCTACTTTTCATTTCGAATATGAAGAAAACAAAACTAGTTGTCTATTTATTATTATTATATGGTATAAATAGAACCTATTAATTTATGTTGAATTTTTAAATTTTAAATATGGAACTCACCGCGTAGTTTTTTCGGTTTATTCCGCTCAAAGAAGTTTGCGCGAAGTTCATACTGGCTGTTTAGAAAGTCACATGGCCGCAACATTTTTTTTTTAAATTAGTTTTTTTTACATAAAACTCTTCACAGCTGACAGCAGTTCCATTTCTAAAGTTCAATCCGGCCTTTAGGTGGGAAGTAATTTGTATGAGTTTTTCCCTCTATAAGGAGGAAAGCAGCATTTTCCATCCAATAATCAGATTAAAACAACACAATACTTTCCAAGTATGAGAAATGAATAATATTTTTATCTTTACATTACAATCTATTGGAGGCCAGGGCTCACTTTGGTTCGCTACGCCATCACATCACAATGGTTTGGTATTTCCAAACCTTATCCGCATTTTGTCTTTTTTTTGTAGTACTTTTAAAAAAAAAAAAATTTGCAATGTTTCTTTATAACTAATCGTATGACAAACACGTGATTTTCATAAACAAGTACTTTGAAACACTTAATTATGAAAAGACATGTTTGAACTGCCAGCACCTTTGTCCTTTGGCGAGGTAAACAAACTACGTCATTAAAGCATTTTCGCATAAACGCGTGGACATGTGTGTGTACTGTACACTAAACATTGTCAACACGTGAAGGGTGTTGCAAATACAGGCAATTTTCTGTTTGCGTTTCCCAGTACTTATGAACCTGCGTATTATGTCACTGTGAATGTCTGAGAACATGCATGACATTGGTATTTTTATGAATTAGTGATAATAACGAATTAGCGATATCACTCTATCTATTAAAAACCGGCCAAGTGCGAGTCGGACTCGCGCACGAAGTTCCGTACAGTTAACGATAAAAACGGCAAAAAAGTGATGTCTTTTGTATGGGATCCCTCCTGTAATATTAATTTTATTTTTATTTTATTATTTGTTTTTAAAGTAAATATATAACTAAATATTCTGTGAATATATCAAGCGTCTACCTGTTGCCGTTATCAATATCGAGCAAAAACAAGCAAAAAACACGTTTGTTGTATTATATATAGGGAGCCCCTTAAATATTTATTTTATTCTATTTTTTAGTATTTGTTGTTATAGCGGCAACAGAAATACAACATTTGTGAAAATTTCAACTGTCTAACTATCACGGTTAATGTGATACAGCCAGGTGACAGACGGACAGACAGACATATGGACAGAGGAGCGGTTAATAGGGTTAATAGGGTCTCGATTTTACCCTTTGGGTACGGAATCCTAAAAAACTGCATCAAAATCCGTTGCGTAGCTAAGCATGCATAGGGAAAGACAGCGGGAAGCGGCTTTGTTATAATATACTATTTAGTGATAGTGAATGTGATGCATGTAGATTTTTTAGCACAGTAAAGCAATTTTCTATCTTATGGGTGCCAGCCTTTAAAATATGTGCGCTTAATTTAAATTGACCTTATGGTTCTGGGTACCTTTGAACCAGGTACGATTCGGGGTGTATTTTTTATCTATTTTAATTTGTGTGTATGTTTTTTTACGATGTACCTACTCTTTTATTGATTATTGACACTTATATCGAGATAGAGAGATCTATACGACTTTAAAATTGGAGAGTAATTTTTAAGAGTTCATGTAAGTATCTATTTTTCTTTATTCTACTACTAAAACTGTAAATGCCTGAATCGATTAAAGTTAAAATAAAAAAGACGTAGATACCGCCAAAAAAATATAGCCTATGTTTCTCGGATTGATATAACGATTCAAACAATAGATATGTACCTACTATCTATTGTTAGAATCGTAGGCTATAATTCTTGGTAGTATTTACGCGTTTTTTTAAATTAAAACACTTGTTCATTTGTTAATCATATTGCAATTTACGTCATATATAAGTGCGGAGAGGCTGCAAGGGTTCCGCAAATATGTACCTACACTACTTATCTAATGGCTCCGCTGACGTCATGGTGACATCACAACCCGTTTAGGATGTTTATGTTTTTTGTTTGGACTATGAGCCTTACATCAATTATTTAGCAATATTGATATTAATAAACACATTCTATTTATAGCTTGTTAAGTTAAATATAGACATTACAAAGTGAAACGACAAATAATAAATAAATATATAAATAGGGACATATCACACAAATTGAGCTAGCCCCACAGTAAGTTGTGAACTTGTGTCGTAGGATACTAACTCAACGATACTTATTTTATAATAGATACTTATATAAATAAACATCCTAGACCCATGTGTTTGTGGATTTGATTGTATTGGTTGGATGAACTGAGAAACTACTGACATAATAATTTTGCGTGTAATAAAAGAAGGTACACACATGTATACTAAGAAAAAACATAAGCCTTTATTTTTTATTTTGTTTAGAATCATGTGTTTACGATCGGCTACGAATAGCTACGAATGCTACGATTTTTAATCTACTACGACGATTTTATTTTAAAATCGGAGTCTAAGCCTACTAGCGTCATAATATTTTTTATTTGTGAAAATATTTTTTTTTATTAACCTATATTGTCCCACTGCTGGTCAAAGGATATGAGAATATTTTATATTTTTTAAATATTATTGATTCGGTTGTAAGTTGTAACTAAATATTTAAGCACCAAAATTTATTCTTCACCGATAAGGAACTACTATGTACATTGTAATAAATAGATACTGTTTGTCTTGTAAAAATCCCCGACTCAAGGCAAAGTTTCTAACTGCTGTACAGTATACCCGAAATCAAGCTTAACATTTAACCGCCGACCAGTGGTCTCTCAAGCCCCTCCGTTTGTATTATCAATTCAATTAATTTATTTGAAGTAATTACAACTCATACATAATTGTTAGTAAAATCTTAAAAACTAAGGGTTAGTAACAACATGTAGGTCTCAACATTTATTCATATAAACAGTAGCATATAATAATTAATGGTGGGATTCTGGTGTTTTGTTTCTATCCAGATCTGAATGTTTAACCTTTAATATCAGTAAGGGTTGAGTTAACGACGTAAGTTATATTGATTTAAAGTTATTTGAAGTTGACGCGCGGTCACAGAGGCCCTTCGTCGTTGGCTTCGTAACTTTTTGTAGGCCTTATTATTTTTCTCTTTTATGGATGCAATATGCTTGGTTTGTTGGTTTTTTGTATGTGTTAATGGCCAACATTGGTGTTAGATTTTTCAAGCAGTTTTAAGCTACTGCTATCAATGAATGTTGCTGTAAAAAAATGTTCTAATTGGGTTAAAAATTTTAGATCACGTTACCCAATGTCAATATTTTCTGCAATTGTATTATTACTGTTTTGAATTTTGTTTTAGTTTCGTATTTCTTGTTTAAAAGGAAAATTTAAATATATTTAATTTTGTTATGTAGTTTTTTTCTCTTGAAGTGATATCTAGTCAAATTATCATAAAAGTTGTTGACATTGAATTATTAGAAATATGACACAATAATTGTCAAAAATTCTTATTTCATATCGACATTCATGCTAGTATTTAAATGATGTCTTCACTATATACATTGCAGGTTCTATCTAGATAAAACAGTCACTATTACTAGCAATATTACTGTTGAAACAAAGCTGTCACTGAGGCCTCACGTCGGCTATTACGTGACAAAAAAACACGGCGGCGGTTAGGTTAACATTACGTCGTTTTAAGTTTATACTTATTATAATGTGTAATGTACTTCTTATTTAGAAATCGCATACAGTGTTTAATATTAGCATAGCATTAGTTTAATGCATTGGTGTAGATATTCCGGGGCCTTTGGGGTCATGTTTTATTGATTTGGAAGTCAATATTGTTTAAGTCTGCAAGGGGCCTTACTTCTTTGAAACTATAAGCTTTCGCCCGCAGCTTCGCTCGCGTCAACGTCGTTTCCCTCGGGAACAGTACTGTTTTCCAGGATAAAAGGTGGCCTATATCCTGCTCCTCTTCTCTCCTCCTCCAGAGTACATTTATGCAAAAAAAAATTTCATGATGATCGTTTATAGTAGTATACAGTACAAACAAACTCACTTTCGCATTTATACTCGTAATATTAGTGATTATAGTAAGAAAGTAAGGATATTTAAATAGAAATAAGGATTAATGGATTACTTATTAATTGTTTCATCGTGATCATCATGACAGCCGCTAAACGTCCACTAGTGGACAAGGCCCCAAGGATTTTTCGTTCCATAGGAGGATATTATATAGGAGATTAGCCGTGTGGTGTCCGGCAGAGTAGAATAGGACCACTCCAAGTCTTCCCGTGGATGTCGTAGAAGGCGACTTGGGAAATACAAGCTTAACAAAGCTCATAAACATCTGTGAGACCTCTCCAACCCGTCTGGCCGGCGAGGAGATTGTAGGCCAAGTCCTCTGACTGCTCTGCTGCGAGTGTGTCTCTAAGTAGCACAGAGAGAGTCGTGCTCCTGTAGTGGAGACTAAAAAAGACCTGATGATGATGGGAGGATATTGCCATTCTTACCACGCTTGGATTAAAGGGGGGCTCCCATACAAAATACATGATTTGTTTTGCCGTTTTCATAGATAACGGTACGGAACCCTTCTGCGCGAGTCCGACTCGCACTTGGCCGGTTTTTTATTTATTTAACTTTTTTTTATTTATTTTTTATTGTAGCATTACTTAAAATATTTTAAATTTAAATTGTATATTAGAATTTACATGAAAATAAAGATTTAGCATTGTCGATGATATTTTGTAATACGGTAATACCAATAAAGTTATACCAAAAATTCTACAAGTCAATTCCCCTCTAATTACAGATTTAGATTATTTTAATCTGATCAGATTAAATAATCATCAATCAATACTAAAAATAAATCTGTAAGGGTTAGTCATGGACTAAGTTAATTTGTTTTCAGAGATATCGTGTTTAATTAAGCTCTATACATGATACTGAGACTATATCGTCACTTTTTTTTTTTTTCTGTATGTTTTTATGTTTCTCCATAACTCTTTAACGAATCAACTAAATTTTATGAAACTTGATAGTTAAACATTTAGACGTACAGATCACAGGATAGGCTACCTACTTAAAGTTTTCATCCTGTTATATAAGACGTGGAATCGAAATATAATAGCAGCTGTCGAAAAAGCCAACTGCAGCTGTCGACAGAGCAGGCTGCAGCTGTCAACACTGTTTCTTCAGCAGAATTTGACACGTCGGCCGATGCAGCCCACCAATCACTGCAAAAATGCTGTTGCCGAACAGTGCCGACAGCAGCACTTTGCTGTCGACCAGTTAACTACAAGCTGTCGACAGCTGCCTGGGTTGCTAGATTCCGCAGATTGTAGCCCAATCCCTTAATCGGCTTTTACGATATGCGCGGGAAGAGAAGCAGGTGGCACATTCTACGTTTTTTCTTTTCTCCCAGACCAGTATGGAAGAGAAATAATATTTCACCTCAATCGAACGTCAGAAACTGTGTCTAATTTAGTTTACAAACTGTTACCCACACTAACGCAGCTAGTTAAATTAAGCTTTTAAAATCTTCCACATTTGTAGATTAACGTCAAAAGTAGAATACAGAATTATCCTTACCCTTACTAATATTATAAATGCGAAAGTGAGTTTGTTTGTTTGTTTGTTACGCTTTCACGCCGTAACTACTGAACCGATTATCATGAAATTTTGCATACAAGTTCTCTGGATTACGGAGAAGGACGTAGGCTACCTTTTATCCCGGGAAAAAGTACTATTCCCGAGGGATCGAAATTGACGCGGGTGGAGCCGCGGGCGAAAGCTAGTTTTATATATTTAGCAGCACACTGTCACAGTAAGTATACAGTATCCGCTCTGATTCATACAAAATATCGCGTGACAGGCCTTCGTGCGTCATTATTAGATACTTATTTCAACTGACTGAAGTAAGTACCTGTTGCACTTCACTCCCAAGTTATGTCGTTTCGACTGCTACGATATTTTTACAACATAGTAACCTGTGCTCCCAACCAATCCTAACTCATAAAACGTACGGTTTGTTTAAAAAAAAAACCGGCCAATTGCGAGTCGAACTCGAGCACGAAAGGTTCCGTACCGTTATCTATAAAAACGGCAGAAAAATCATGTCTGTTGTATGGGAGCCCCCTTTAATATTAATTTTATTTTTATTCAATTATTTATTTTTTAAGTTAATATATTACTAAATTTCTTCTCTTATTGTGAATATTTCAAGCGTCTACCTTTTGCCGTTATCAATATCGATTAAAATCAAGCAATAATATCACGTTCGTTGTATGGGAGCCATATTAAATATTTATTTTATTCAATTTTTTTGTATATTTGTTGTTATAGTGGCAACAGAAATACAAAACTGTCTAACTATCACGGTTCATGAGATACAGCCTGGTGACAGACGGACCGACAGACAGACAGATGGACAGCGGAGCGATATTAATAGGGTCCCGTTTTTACCCTTTGGGTACGAACACTAAAAAGTAACCTAATATACCTAACTAGCTGTTGCCCGCGACTTCGTCCGCGGCAATTTCTGTTATTATGATTAATTAGTATAGATGAATATTTTTTCCCCGATTTCGAAACATTTTTTATTGATGCTTTGCTCCTATTGGTCGCAGCGTGATGTTTTATAGCCTAAAACCTTCCTCAATAAATGGACTATCCAACACAAAAAGAATTTTCCAATTTGAACCAGTAGTTACTGAGATTAGCGCGTTCAAACAAACAAACAAACAAACAATCAATCAAACAAACAAACTCTTCAGCTTTATAATATTAGTATAGATTTCATTTTACTTAACATTTTATAAAATCATATAACCATAATGTGCTCTAATAACTTTAGCTTAATGTTAATCTTAATCTTAATATATATAAATCTCGTGTCACAATGTTTGTCCTCAATGGACTCCTAAACCACTTAACCGATTATAATAAAATTCGCACACCATGTGCAGTTCGATCCAACTTGAGAGATAGGATAGTTTTTAACTTATGGCGAAACGAAGTTCGCCGGGGCAGCTATCTTAATATATATAAATCTCGTGTCACAATGTTTGTCCTCAATGGACTCCTAAACCACTTAACCGATTATAATAAAATTCGCACACCATGTGCAGTTCGATCCAACTTGAGAGATAGGATAGTTTTTAACTTTTGGCGAAACGAAGTTCGCCGGGGCAGCTAGTTTTATATAATTATCGCTTGTCCAAATGCTATTTTTATATAACATTAATTTGGCATAATATACTAATTAATAAGAGATAAGGAAAATAAAGAATACATGAATAAATCATATTTCTTTTTACCCGACTACGTCTGAAGGAGGATTATGTTTTTCGAGTGTATGTATGTATATTTTTAAGGGACGCTCTGCAGCCTAAACGTCTTGATGGATTTAAGATTGAGAGGTATCGTTAAATACCTCTTAATTCTGGGATTATAACATATATGTATAGATTATAATTATTAGAGCAAAATAATATTATATAAAGTAAATATTAATGTAAATGTGCATTATATAAAATGTTCATTATACAACATAAAATTAGCTCATATGAAATTATTTAAATAGTATGGTATATCAATTGATCTTTATATTAAACAAAAGTATATTAAATAACATCACGTTGTATGATCATAAAAGGATTTGTTTTTATTACATATATTATACTCCCAGAATATCGTCACAGAAGGTAGTTATTTCTTGTTGTCACCTGCGGCGCCGCCTGGCTCATTGTTCTTCCATTGGGAACAGTACTTTTCCCCCAGATAAAATGTACACTATGTCCTTCTCCGTACCCCAGAAAACAGGTATGCAAAATTTGTTAATCTGTTACTGGCTGACTGACTGACATGTACAATTGGATAGGCTAGTTAAGATACACGTGGATAAAGTCGCGGGCACGGATGCTTGCGCATAATTGATTGGAAGTCCATGATTTTTATTCTATCTAACGCCCACCATCATGCTAAACGTAGCTTTTAGGTCTTAAAAACCTGGGCTCTGTCTACCCCGCAAGGGAAAAAGTCGTGAATGTCCTATGTCCAAGAAAATATGGTTAAACATGAATAACAAACAATTTACTCAGCGCACTTGACATCTGCCCTCGTGTGCAGAAACTAATTGTTGTTGAACCAGGAAGATATTGTATGCAAAACTATTTCTTGTATAAATGACGAATAATATAGCTTGTGAACTATTACATTTTGACAAGACATAATAGATATAGGATAAAATAAAAGATACCTACACAAGTGGTACCCAAAGTTGACGGTGCTCGGACCCACCTATTCCGGACCTACCTCATGACCGTCTTAACTTCACTGACATATACAACTTAAGATATTATGTGTAATGAATCGAACCACACTAGAAAATAATAGTTTAATACTTTATTCCATAAAAATATATAAATATAATTAAATAAAAAAATAAGAGACAAATATAAATAAACAATTACAGCATTTCCATACAAAAGGGAGCAGCCAGCCGCCCGGGCAATTTATATGAGAATTTTTTTTTTGTTTTTTTTTTTACAATCTTTAATTTAGTTTCTCCTGTCCCGATGTTTGTCTGTCATCATATCCTGCAAGTTAAATTTGATCCACTTCCCGGTTACCGATTGAGGTAAAATCTTGCATGCATGTGTAAATAGGATGACAATACAATATTATTGAATCGTTGTGCTGGTCTGATAAAGGAGTCAAAAGGTACTCTAAAACTAAACAAAGTACACCAATCGTGTCCGTCATTTGATTAGTCTTGAAAAATATTTTACAGTGTGGATTCATGTATAATAAAGCTTGTCATAAAAATGAATTTATTGCAATAAAACTGGTTATCTACTGTCAATGTCATACATTTCATAATAGGTACTATTATTGTTCGATTTATTACGCATGTCATGTCTTTTAGACGTTGTATTGTATAAGTCCGAAATATGTAAAGGTAGTCGCATCGTACGCAACACATGCAGAGACTAGAACCACTTACCTTTTTTAGGGTTTTCGTTAGGTTATTTGATTGACTGATTTTCCCAAACCCTAACGATTCGGTAACCATATCGCTTACCCTAACGAAAGGCTTACTAATACGATATAGTTAATTCGACTAAGCACTTACTAATTTCTCAAAACCCATGATTAGCTTACCCTATCAAGTGTGAATTGAACAGCTTCACTGTTACTACTGTTCTCCGTAAACAATTGAAGGGGTTTTAAGAAAGAAGTCAATGTAGTCCTTGAGACGAATGTCTGGCTTGTCAAATAATATTTTTTCTTCTAACTATGTCATAAAACTCATACTCGGGGATAAGGTAACACTAATCTGATGGTAAATAGAAGCCTATACACCCAGCGAAATAAGCGCCACTCGTCATTTTAATCTCTAACTAAGCCCGATCAAATCAACAAATCTAATTGTGTACTTGGGTAGTTAATTACTTGTCTTGTAGTACTTATTTAATTTTGGGTATTACTTTTCATTATTTTACATTTGATCAATTAAGAAAACTACTGAGTACACGCTAAAGATACACTTTTGGCCGTAATTAGTAGTTCTCTTACACAATATCTTATACAATAATGAAGTGTTACCAAGAATACTATACGTAATTTACGGTACCGAGATACATACAGTAATTAGATTTTTGGGTTTGGTTGGCGGTTCAGTGTGCGGTATTTTATTTGTTGCTACTTTTAAGCAACGTTGTAGGAATAATATGTAATAATAATCCGACGATGTAAATCATATGTAGTATGGAGTAATTAATAAATTTTGCGACAATGTCGTTTAGACACAGATAAATGTCATCTTAGTCTACCTGCGAACGTGAAAACTGTAGTTTTTGAAACGTTCGGTGTAATTGTAATAGTAATGTCATAAACGCGATAAAACCGTAATAAGTGATTTAATTTTAATGAAAAAATAGGAAAATTAAATTAATTTTGTATTAGGGACCGTTCCAGTTTTCGTAAGCACCATATCAGTTATTATCAACCTCCTCCTCCTTGTCAGCAAAAGTAAGAAAAGTTCTTCCGCCCTCCCCCCAGGCTTACGTAAACATTGCTATAATATTTACAAAATATGTTTGTTTATTTTGCAAAATGTTGCTGACGTCATCACCGTGCAGACCCCTCCACCCCCTTTGTCAGCAAAAATAAGCCTAGCCCGCCAGAACCCCCACTCCCCATTCGCTGCTTACGTAATATTTGAATGACTCCTTACATATCCTGTGTTCACGTACTATACCTATTACTTCTGAAATAAACTTTATTTGCCGCATTACATATGCAGCATATGTAATGCAATAGGACAATTCATCATCATCATCAGGTCCTTTTTAGTCTCCACTACAGGAGCACGACCCTCTCTGTACTCTGTAATAGGACAATTAAAAAAAAAAACGAAAAGCCGCACCGTAGAAAGAGAGGTGGATATTACTTCTTCTCCTACGCCGCGCCGCCGCCGCCGCCGCCCGGCAGTCTCAGGTCACGTGTCCTGACGCGAGTTTAACATTTAATACCCATTTCAAAAAGTGCAAAACACAGTTAATAAGACTTCACTTTACTATATGTTATAGCAGATATTAACTTATATATTTAAGTTAATATCTGCTATAACATGGCCCTGTCCAGTCGACAACAAAAAATATCTTCATTCTTATTTACTAATGGAAATATCATAAGTCAAAGTTCTTGGCAGTCTTGGCACAAAAAGGTGTTGAGTAACAGACATTTTTGATGGGAGTTGAATAGGGTTTTGTGAATACGGAAGGAAACATGTTTATCTCACGCTACGGGGAAATGCTGACACGATAATTTTATAACCAAATTAGGTATTCGAAATGGCAAGGTTGCTGTGACTTTTTACATCACTACTTTAAGTAAGTTTGATGTAATTTCTAGACATAAACTTTTTGTTTATTACCTAAATACAGCATGTAGCGTAACCACGACGTTTCCGTGAAGAGGTGACTCAGCCTGTCAAAATTAACAACTTTTTAATTATTGATCTCACTTATCATTTAATAACATATTTTTTTTACGTGATTCTTAATCTATCATTAATGCGACCTGTACCTTCGTAAACTAGGAATATTTATCTAAATACCCTATTTTGCTTCTGTAGGCAGTGGGTATTATTTCCAACTAAGACGCCCAATGACCGTTACGGGTTAATTTCAGGGATATATACTACCCAATGTCCTTCAGTGTCTGAAACTGTGAAGTCTCGACCGTCCCGGCGCTCTTAGTCGAGTTCCCACATATAAGGAATGGAGAACAGACACTCGACACAACAACTTCACAACTTATATGTTGACTTCAATATAAAATTTTATGTAATAATTAATATCGGAGACCGTTACAATCCGAGAGATGATGGTAGACTGAGTCATGACGGAGAGAAATGATCTTAAAATGAAATATAAAATAAAAGGAGGAATGAAAGTGGACAGATGAGAAAGAAATGAGGTTGGACGAGATACAGCATGCAGGTGGCATGCTGCAACGTTACAAAACTTTATCCACATGAAATTTATCTTTTTCAGTTCAGGGGTTTATAAGCAACAATCACTTCAGTACTTCCGCAATAGGCGACGCTGCTAGCAACCCATCACTATTAAGATTCCGTTTACACGGCCACCAACACGCTAATCGTGGCCTTTGGGTCTTATGACCTAGGCTCTATTTACCTCGTAGGGGATAAAGACGTGATATTATGTAAGCATGTAAGCATATATTAACCGGTCAACTACCGAACGCCTAAATCGGGAAACATAACAAAAGATAATCAATTGTGTCTGCATTTCTGACGAGTTTCTTCTCAGTTTGCTGTGTAACTTTATCTCGGTTTTTTTTTAGTGGATTCTAAAAATAAAAAATTAATTAAAACTGTCGGAGTTAACTGACAAAGTTCTAAGTCGTTGCCGTTTGCGGTCGTTATGCAACCGTATCTCAGTGAGCCGCATGTTGCAGACAGTTCACTCAAGTCGTCACAGTTTGTGGTTTCCCAGTCATTATGGATAAAGTTTGAACGAATAGCTGCTATTATTTCATAAAGATGTTAATCACATGAATAGATTAAAGGGCATCAGCATTATGCTTAGCTATTTACCTATACTTTGTTATAGCTAGTGATGTACCGAAGTGAAATTCTCTGTTCACATGAATTGCTTCTTATGGAAATTTGCGGGAAATTTCCAATCATTCTCGGGAATTGCTCAATCCCACACTTCTGGGGTAAGAGGTGAAGATATGTGGGTCTGGGAGACAATTTCATTTGCCTATGCCCAGCAGTGGGCTGAAAATGATGATGATAAAAATAAAATAAAAAATATGTAGATTGGAGGGGAATAAAGCGCCCAAAACCATCCTGAATATCGGGTCCGATGGAAGGGCCGCCACTACGTTAGACACGATAGTGTACGTATAGCGGCCCTCCAAGGCAGCCCTAAAGGCGAGATATCTCCAATCGTATCGCACGTATTGCGGCGTCTCTCTCATCGGATACGATTCGTGGCAAAACATCTTTTTCTTTTACGAGTTTACATGCCGATTTTATAGGCCGTCGGGCCGTCGGCTCACGCAAAACAAATATACTTTATTTAATTATTACATTTACGAGCCTTTGTTTCAGTTTTGATGCATAATAAAACAAGATAGGTACGTCTAAAACACGCTTATTGACTTGATATTAATTTATAATTATGTATATAAACGGGACTTAGTACGAACCTTACCGCAACTAGACTCGTTGCGACCACGACGCATGTAAATTCATTGAAACGTCAACGGAAACAAATAATAATAAGGTTCGTGCTAAATCCCGTTTATATACATAATTATGAGTTTAAAGCGCGAAAGTTTAAAAAATTATAGATATTGACGGACCAACAGCTGTGCAAGGCTTACAGCTCGTGTACTTATATTAACGTCATGGTGGTAATAAATAATATGAATCGTGATCTAAAAATAATTATAAGATTATTATTTTTTTGTGTTATGTATGACTCACTCACTATTGAACAAAAGCCTAGATGCGCATGTTGTATACGCTTCAATCTTTAGCCATTCAAGTAAATAAAAACTTGAATAAATAAATAATCATAAATAAATATATACGGACAAATCACACAGATTGAGCTAGCCCCAAAGTAAGTTCGAGACTTGTGTTATGGTATATGTGATACTAACTCAACGATACTATATTTTATAACAAATACATATATGTATATGTCGCTGTCGGATTGTTTAATCCGCCGTATTACATTACGGCTAGCGTTATCAAAAACAGGGCCGTTTTGAAATGCGGCGGTTCATCGACTAGCCGGATTGTCATTGCGATACAATCTTCAATAAGGCGGCCCACGTTTAGCCGCAACGTACTTTTAGTTGCAAAAAAGAGTGCTTTCCCACTTGCACCCACTTTCCAGGGTGTTTCCTTACCGTTAGTTGACCACCTTGGGCTTTTAGGCATGACAGTCACGTCCAAACTAAGCTTCGGCCTACAGATTGAGTCGATGGCACTAACTGCTTCCAAGAAGTTGGGCATCATCTCAAAGGTTCGGCGGTACTTCAGCTCTGAACGGCTGCTCAATCTCTATACAGCCCAGATTCGCTCTTGCATGGAGTACTGCAGTCACCTTTGGGATGGCTCAGCGAAATATCAGCTTGAAGCATTGGACTCTGTTGACCGAAGAGCCCGCAGGCTCATAAACAACGACGTGGTCTCAAATAGGAAATTGCAATCCCTGGAGCATCGCCGTAAAGTCGCTTGTCTATCGGTATTTTATAGGATCCATTTTGGAGAGTGTGCGAAGGCGCTCTTTGAGCTAGTTGAACCCTCACCATTCCTCCATCAGACTACAAGGCGCAGATAGAAATTTCACCCTTTTATCGTTGGAATACCAAAGAGTCGAACTAAACGCTTTGACAGTTCCTTTTTGGTTCGAGTAGCTAAGGTGTGGAATGAACTGCCTGCGTCTATATTCCCAAAAAAGTACAGTCCCGGGACATTCAAAAGTAGAATAAATGGGTATCTCTTGGATAGGCATGTAACATCCTCGTCTTCATCGTCACTTACCATCAGGTGAGATGGGAGACAAATGCCTAATTCAAAATTTAGTAAAAAAAAAAAAAGTTAGATTGTACCATCCAAGACCCAGGTCAATGTGAAAAAGATAATTTTCCATCTTGATCTGACTGGGGATCGAACCCGGGCACCCTCGAGTCGCAGGCTAGCGCCACGGAGCTCGCATTTTTTTCTAATTGAATAGATCATCCAGCCTTTCTTTGTGGGATTTTGCCCACATTACAAGAATGAATGGAAACCTTAATTTTCTAGCGGCCTGGACCCCGGCTTCGCACGGGTGCAATGTACATATAAACCTTTCTTTTGAATCACTCTATCTATTAAAAAAACCGCATCAAAATCCGTTGCGTAGTTTTAAATATCTATCTAAGCATATATAGGGACAGACAGACAGCGGGAAGCGACTTTGTTTATTATATTATATAGTGATAGTGATTTATCTCATGTTACTTTCAATGATATATTTTTACAAAATGTCCAAAAACGGAATCATAATAAGTATAATAACTATGTAATTATTGAACCTGCTCTCAAAATTTCAGGGGAATCAGTTGCGATCTGTAGAGGAGAAAGAACATTTAAAATAATCATTTCTAATTATATCAGACAGCAACATGGCTAAGATAAAATGTTGTTTTATCAAACTGAATCCTACTGTTACAGAAAATTATGTAATTAAAGATTAAACTTCTTTAAACCATAAACCTATCTTATCATGAGTGATAATAATTGACATACAAACACATGTGTATGAACATCTATCTATGGTAAGGTAATGTTATAATATAATGAATCATTATAACAGGCCTGAATTATCTTACAAAACAAATTCAACACGACAACTTACCTGATCCAATTACTATAACATTACTAAAACGATAACCGAAAAAATCCAACCGAGAAGTTACCAGAATATGGAAGCAATAGGGAATCAAGATAAAGTATATATGTCGCAGGGATATTATGAAAGCAGTGGTTTGTTTGTTTGAAAAACTTTATTGTACTAAACACAAAGGACATTACAAAATGACACACAATTTGTACAAAACGTGGACTCATCCCAAGAGGGATCTCTTCCAGTCAACCAGTTGGATAAAGGATAATTAAAAGTAATACAGCAGGTAGAAGTATGTACAATAAATAGAACAATTAGCTACGCATACAACTATTTAAAAATCATATAATACATACATATAATAGTATAAAAATATTATAAATACATATATAAATATATATACTCAATGAATGTCAGAAATCTATAAATGACTTTCTCACTCTATTTTTAAAGGTATTATAAACTCACTAGTAATATTAAAATTTTTGCTGAGGATGTACACGCAGCTCTACTGAGACACTTCGTCCGGACGATGGCAGAAAGACAAGATTGTTGTCTGGAAGTACGGTATCATCAGCACGGAGTGCCTTGGAGATATGATTTATTAATTGGTCACCTACCTATTGTCATTTTTACTTTTTAATATAGTTTCGTATCATATTTGTAATATAATGCATCTAGTTGTCCGACAATAAAGATTTGATTTTTTTTAATTAAAATAACCAACCACAAACAAACGTCATAATATACCTAGGGTTATTAAAATATCACTGATGCGGCCCCGTGAAATTACAATATCACTGAAAAGAGATCGGGAAATTATGCAAACCGGTCGCTATTTACAATAATCTGTGTAATTATAAATTCATTAGTAAAATTATAATACCACGTGTCTGATAAAATTCCTGCGACAATATATTTATCTATGTATCCCAATAGTATTGTCTACAACTTGTATAATTTCCAATCATTTACATCATTCCCTAAAGCTTCTGGATCTTAAGCCTTCAACATTATATTCAGAAAGCTGCGATTTTGAATACCTGTCGGATAATTAGGAAGTTTATTATGTATGCTTCTGACAATGACAACACTATCAACTAACTTATGACTAACTTACAGCCTACAAACAATTTGATGTAACGATAACCACTTGGCCATGGCTTGTGTCTATCACAAAAATACCAGCTTTGGCTGAGCAAAAAGTAAATACCTTTAAAAAAATATTATCATTCTTTATTCAGACTTTTTTGTCCATCTTCGTTTTAGATGCGGGAAATTATAAATTGCTAGAGGTTATGGTAGTACCAATATGGATGAAAATGAGCGAACGGATAATTTAATTTCTGAAATTAACATCTTGAGCAAGGGCTTTTGCGAATTTACTTTCGTATTTATATTATTATTATAAAGAATAGGATGGCGCACATAACACTGTTTCGTTCGTGCAGCCGGTGTTCATCTATACTTCTATTATAAAGCTGAAGAGTTTGTTTATATGTTTGTTTGAACGCTCTAATCTCAGGAACTACTGATTCCAATTGGAAAATTCTTTTTGTGTTAGATAGTCAATTTATTGAGGAAGGTTTTAGGCTATAAAACATCATGCTGTGACCAATAGGAGTGGAGCATCAATGAAAAATGTTTTGAAAACGGGGGAAAATTATTCATCTATCTATACAAATAAAAAATCTAATTAATCATAATAATCTGTTATTAATTGCCGCAGACCAAGTCGCGGGCAATAGCTAGTCAATTTATAAGACGTTATCAAGTCAAAAGTAAAAACCTGATAACACGTGGACGAAACCGCAATGCACTGCGTCCGCGCAGGTTGTTCAACTTTTCCGGCCATATGAATAAACATGGTGCTCCATTACTATGTGTACGGTAGCCCGTAGTGTATGTGTATTCTATTCATATTTCGCAGTTTATAGCAAGTTTGAGACTCATTGTAACGTAAGTTTTGATTGATATTTTAATAGTTTTTTTTTATTACTATTTGGCCTCATTTTTCAATAATTAGATCCTGGTTAGATTGATTTTTCATCCCTAAAAGTCCCTACAGTAAAATTTCATCGAAATCTTCGTACAGTTCCTAAGACCTCAATATTTGTTAATATACTAGCAGCCCGCCCCGGCTTCGCACGGTAGATATAGGTATTTAATCTATAGCTTATGTTCATCAGGGATAATGTAGGATTCTAATGGTGAAAGAATTTCACATCGGTACAGTAGTTTTGGAGCCCATTTAATGCAATCAAACAAACAAATCTTTCCTCTTTATACTCGTAAGCGTAAGAGAATTAGAGACTGGCTTAGACAAGAATTGCTCGTTTCATAGAATGATATAGAATATTTTAGCAGCTAACTGGGGTACTTGGTCATAGCATACAATTTTGGAACCCATTTGGCAATATTTCATGTAACATGAAATGTCCATTTTAGAATGTAAGTTACTAACATTTAAGTTCTATTGATACTATTTTATGGATGCAAATATTAAAATAAATGATTTATTATTTTATTATTATTTAAAGGAATCAGAATCCCTAATAGAATAAAAAATCGTAAGAAAATTAAACAGACTAAGTGCAAACCGGAATCGCGTACGAACGATTCCGTATCACCAAAAAATATTTAACTAGGTAAAAAAAAGATTTGTAACACAGTTTTGTATGCCTCCCCTTAACTTTTTCACTGATTTTATTTTTTGTTTATATAGTCAAATAAATTCTTTTTTTAAGTTATTACGGCTCAATAGATACATTCGTGTGATAGACGGACAGGCTTAGATAGTGGTCCTGTTTATACCCTGTTATATACGGAACCCTAAAAAGTAATTAAGTTCTTCATCATCATCAGGTCTTTTTTAATCTCCACTACAGGAGCACGACCCTCACTGTACTACTAGAGCTATACTTGGCCAGAGCAGTCAGAGGACTTGGCCTACACTCTCCACGCTGGCCAGACGGGTTAAGTTCTAACTGCAATTAAATTAAAACAGCGTTAAACTGCATATATGGATAGTTGTTGATTGCAGAAAACTGTTGTAGTGAAAAAAAAAAGAAGAAGAATTTTACCTCCTTTCTGAAACGACACTTTATACTTTGATAACAGCCGTAACAAGTCCACTGCTGGACAGAGGCCTCCCCCAAGGATACCTCATTCTATGGGAGAATATTGCCATAATCACCACACCACGCTTGGCAGGCGGGTTGGCGAGCGCAGTTTCTTTGGCTTCTTGTACTTACGACGCTGCTGCACATCGGAAGCATTTTTATTAAGTTGGGTACGGATAGGAATTTGTTCGATCTGGAAAGGAAATTAAGTAATTGGGATACTAGTCCCTCGGATGAATGGGGGAAAAGCAAGTAGCTGTTTGGGGGGCCGGGCGCGCGTACCGGAGCAGGCGGTTGAGGGACACTCTGTGTCATCATTTAGATGCTGACCTAACTACTTGTGTATAGAAAAATCAAAAGTACATAAAAGTATTTAAGTATGCCAAATACTTTGCATAGTTTAAAAATTCAAACAGACGAAAAAATACAGTGTCTAGCAAATTCTACTTATCTTTAATGTTTTTGTGTTAGGAACATTTTGCTTCAATTGTATGTAAAGCGAGGGGTCGCGACTCGCATTGCGCATGCGGCGGTCAAATGTCATTGACGACAGGCAAAACGCGGTGCTTGCTAAGCTACATGTTCAGTTTTACAATAATTTTATTTCGTTACTAGCTTTCACCCGCGGCTCCACCCGCGTCAATGTCGATCCCTCGGGAACAGTACTTTTTCCTAGACCTAGTGGTCATCATGGCTTTCCGGACACTGGAAATCCTAGGTTCGATTCCCGGTCAGATCAAGATGGAAAATGGGTCTTGGATGTTTATCTATAGGTATATGTAATAAAATAAAGTATAGTTGAGTAAGTACCCCATAATACAAGACTCGAACTTACTTATTGGGGCTAGCTCAGTCTGTATTGTTTGTCCGTATTTATTTATGTAGTAAATTTAATTTAAAAAAAAGGAAGGAAGGAAGGACAAAGCGAGTTCTAATATACTTATCCAATCCTCAAAAATGAATAATTCCCCCTCACACATTTCACTTATAAATTGCTCAAAAGAAGGTTAAGGTACTTAACGAAAGACTATGTGTACCTACCTACCTATTTACGTGTAAGTAGGTAAGTAATTCATTTGCAATTTTTCTGAATGTCAACTTTCACACTTTTACAGCAGCATTCGTTTTTCAATGGCGCGTGTTCCCGCCATCTTTTCCTTTGTTATTGTTTTTAATCAGTTAACGTCTTTGATTGGTGGAATCGAAGTAAACTTATCGTGCTGCATTGTGATTGGTGCGTCGCGGACGTCCCCGTTTGAAATTAGAAACATCTGGGATTCAAATGGCTCCAGTTACGCGGCTGGAACAAAACATGGCGTTCTGATTATGAAAAGCCAAACATGCTCACGTATCGTATATAAATAGTATGCGCTTAAAAAAAACTCTTACTACTAACTTATTTGTAGTATGTATTTTTTATTTTGGTTTTTATTATTTCGTGTTTCATATCGAAATCCTAGCGGCGTATTTCCATACAAGCGTAGTCCCCTGATTACTCGCTGGAAAAAAAAAAAAGAAAAAATCTATCGATATTAGCATGTAACTAAGTTTTTTTTTTTCTTAATTGAATTATTTAAAGAGAGATAATGATCCTTCAAAATACATATGAGATCAATGCGAAGGAGAGTTCAGATGATGTTTGTACTCAATCACGTCAAAGCTGCTGAACGGATTTTGGCAAAATTTTGTACACAGATAGGTTATTAGCTGGATATTATCAATCAACCAATCAAATCATTTATTTCAGTCTTAACATGGAATGAAGATTACAAAACATGGCCCATATCAATATATACCTTAAAACTAACATAGATATAAAATATAACTCCAATAATAATCACTAATTGGTGCGTTTAGTCTGTGACGCAGTCTGTGGGTAGCCTCCCGCGATAACGCCGAAAGACGACGACCTTCGGCCAGAAATCTTCACGAGTGAAGGTCTCCAGCTGTGCTGTTGGAACTCGCACTCCATACGAGTTGAAATTGATGTTGTAACGCGATTCCAACTTTACGACCCTTAAGGTGTACTTTGTCTTCACTCTAATATACTCCACCACATCTTCACTCTTTGTAGAGTACTGAAGGCGGGAGATTAAGCTTCCTTTTATCCCGGAAAAAAGTACTGTTCCTGCGGGATCGACATTAACATGAGCAGAGCTGCGGGCGACAGCTAGTCCGAGAATATATTTTTGCGCACTGCATCCTATCTTTTTTATCTACATGACAAACATCAATGTTGACCTAGAGCAAAAAAAATTAAATCTCTTAATTAAAATTAATTAGAAGACACCTTTTTAAAGTTCACATTGAGGAGGTAAATAATATACGTATGTAAAATAAGCTCAGCACAAAAAATGTAGTCATCATGACCACCATTTTTAATAATTGCATCGCATAAATATTAAAATTTTGCTTACTTTTCATAAAGTCATTTTGGATTAATGACGGTCTCCGTAGCGCAGTTGTTAACACGCCTGCCAATGACGGGAACCGTGTTCAATTCTTGGTGCGGGCAAGTATTTGTACTTTAATTTTCACAGGTATTTGTCTGCGTTAGAGTTACCCAAGTAGGGCTGGCGACAGGCAGGCGGCAGGCCGTAAAAAAGTTGCCAACTCATATCACAGCGTGAATGTTGTCATGTCACCACAGCTTAGAATAAAACCGGAAACATATAAATAATTAATAAATATTACATTGATACAGAAAGTACATATTTTGAGGTTGTTATATACCACATTTTTTTCATAATTATTTTAGGAATAATTCAACTTTGTATTAGATTATCTCAAGACTGGGGGGTTTGATCTACATAGTTTCAAAGCAGTTTTTGTTGCATTTAAGAGACATTTTCAACGATACCCCACATGTTGGGGTTAGTCCAATTTAATTGTATATGAGGGGGGCTGAATTTTTTTTTTATAATTTAAAAAACCAGCTTTTGGAACTTCAATATCCACCAATTTTCGTGACAATCGGTACAGTAGCGGCGGAGTACGAGCCCGGACGGATGGACGGACATAACATGACGAAACTATAAGGGTGCCTTGTGGACTACGGAACCCTAAAAATGAGGTTGCGCCGCAAGAAGGAAAGAGTACGCCTTAGGTCGTCAAAACGCTCAGATAATGATATAGGGAAGTTTGAACCAGTTTCTGAGATTAGCGCGTTCAAACAAACAAACCCTTCAGCTTTATAATATTGGTATAGAAGTATAGATTTTCTTTGAAAACCAGTTGAAATCGTACCCTAGTAGTACAGAGAGGGTCGTGCTCCTGTAGTGGAGACTAAGGGGGACCTGATGATGATGTCTATGGTACTCATAAAGTTGTGAATTGTCAGATCCGCTTGACGTTTTATCATAGTGTTATAAAATGTGGACACACGTGAATTTGTTTGATTGCCAATTAGATACAAAACGATAATTTAATTCGCATTATCCCTGTGATTACGTAATTGACCTTTGATTGGTTAATGCGCAATTCTTCATATTCGGTTGTCAATATGTCGCTTTGAGTAAGGACATCAAGTCATAAAGGTGACTCTGGTATAAAGACGTGCTCTGTCCCAGCTTCGATCCCCGGTCAGCTCAAGATGAAAAGTGATCTTTTTCAAATTGGCCTGAGTCTTGTATGTTATCTATACACGGTTAAATTTTTATCGTTCTGGAGCCTTAAAAGGATGATTTAGCCCGTTGATATAAACAACTTTTCCTATGAGACCAATGCTGGGAACCCAAAAACTTTTTTTGACGTGCCACACACTAAGAATAAAAATGTTAAAAGCATCGTATCCTGGTCCCTTCAGACTCACCGTGTCCTTGTCAATGTTGCTGACGAAAATAAATTAAAGAAATCTGCGTCCGCAACCTATTTATTAAGTTTAATAAACTGCACATTACGGAGCTACCTTATTTCTCGAAAACCATTAAGTAAATTGAGCTATCAATACCTACCTAAGCTTTATGTTCATTTAGGTAAATGACTATGATCGTTACACTTTGACCATTAAACAACAGGAAAATGACAGGCATTTATTCCTTAAACTGCAATAATGCTAAAACTGCATCCTTGTTGGATTTTATACTCTTTCATTTGAAGCTTTCATTTAGTTTTACTGTGCTGGTGCCTTATCGAACGATTTTACTGCGTTAGTTAATAAATTCAGGTGTTACTTTGCGGAAGTCAAAGCTACATTTACTTTGAGACAATTTTCTTTGCGTGCTTCCGCCACCAGTTAGTTCATGCAAACTATTGCTGGCCAGCGCCCACCCACTACTGTTAGTTCCTTCATGCCCGCCACCAATAGTTGATGCATGCAACCCTGGTCGATAATGCTGCATCCATTGAGGCTGTAGCAATATGGGCCGTCGTGCTTGCAGGACGGAACTAACTGGTTGCATGAACTAACTGGTGGCGGAGGCACGCAAAGTAAATTGTCTCAAAGTAAATGATTTTACTGCGAACATATTGTTGGGCTTGTTCTCCCGACGTTTTTTACTATACACAACATGGTAAGTAACATTTCAGCTCAATCGAACATCTGGAAGCAATTCAAAGTTAAATTTGAATCGTTTCCAGATGTTCGATTGAGCTGGAATTTCATATACCTGCCTGACACCAACACTCCTTGGGAAGCTTCAAAACCGCAGACAATTACCTGTGAAAACGAAAGTACAAATATTTACCCGCACCGGGAATTGAACCCGGTGTCCCTCGTGTAGTTGGCAGACGAGTTAACAACTGCGCTACGGACACCGTCATTAATCCAAAATTACTTTATTTTACGGCAAAATTTTATTATTTATGCGATGCAATTATTAAAAATGGCGTTCATAACTTTTTGTGCTGAGCTTATTTTACATACCTATGTATATTATTTACCTCATCAATGTGAACTTTAAAAACTTCATTTTTTGCTCCAGATCAACGTTGCAGTTTATCATGGAGATAAAAAATTAAGAATAATAAAATATATTCTCGTACTAGCTGTCGCTCGCGGCTCTGCTCACGTTAATGTCGATCCTGCGGGAACAGTACTTTTTCCGGGATGAAGAAAGGTTTCCGAAGTAAGAAAACTCGATGTAACGGTTTTCGCATTCAAGTAGGTATCTCAACCTGATTACAAAAAAAAAAAGAAAACAAAAGTCAGCAGATTAAAAATAATACCCCAGCATTTTATTAAGGTTTTTTATATTTAAATAAAAACTAACGGGAAATTTGTGTTTGTTGCAGATTATAGGCGAAAGAGAATATGCAGTGCGACCCACCAGACGGCCCTCAGAAGAGCTGCAGACTGGGCAGCCACTAGATGTAGTTATCCAACAGGTAAGTTCACTACAGTATATAAAATATAACTCAGGCCAAACAAATACTTGAAGGGCCGATTTAGTCAACATTATATACATAAATCACATAATGACAGGTGATGTCGTCAAAAACAGTTAATAAAACACTTCAGTGTATCTTTACAACGACCTTCATTTGTTGATATACAATAGAACATTACTGCAGAGGGAAGTAAGGGATTGCCGGACGAGTAGAGTTTTCAAGGCCGAGCGCCAGCGAGGCCTTGGCAATAAATACGAGTCCGGCAAGCCGATTCCCGGCAAAGACATGTATTGTGCTTTTCTCAATAAATACGAGGAAATAATGAAAGACGTACCACTGGGAATAAATGAGTATAATATAAAAAAACGATAATAGTATTACATTTTTTTCATATTTGTTTTACGGCATTTAGCGTTCTACGCCTTTTAGCCCTTTATATTTTTCAACGTTTTATCAAAGAAATGATGATGAAATTCATTTAGTTGATTCGACGGAGCTCCTGGCGACAATTCCCACGAATCCTCTGGTTTGATCATAGACGACGCAGTAACGCGAGCGACCACCAGCCCGCTACGTAAATCTCTAAATCTGCACCACAGCCGCACCATGATACTTTATTTTAGTTAGTCTACATATTGTTCATAAACATAACCATTTACAAATGGTAACAACACCAAATTACACCGTTTTTTCATTATAAAGTCGACTAGAAGCAATCTGCAAAACAATCCAAAACAACAACCTTGCTTGCAGTACGCCAAAAATAATTATTAGTTAGTACACTCCCGCGTTATTTTCTTTTTTAATTTCAATTGTCATTTAGTGCTAAGGAAACATAGCCCATACAGCCCAGGCATATTTTACCCAAAAAATGTAATACCGTAAAAATCTGCTTTCCCGCGTTTTTTCTTTTTATTATTGGCATATTTTTGTGTCATTTTACAACATTTTAAAGAATGTGTGTGGCCCCACTGAGTCGAGTCACCTGATGGCAAGCGATCACTGCTGCCCATGGACAACTGCAACACCAGGGTGTGACAGAAGCATTGCCTTTCAAGGAGTTGGGGGAGGACATGGGGGGGAGGCAGGACCTCCGTATCTCTCACTTACTGAACGAACCATAGAAGCGGTAGAGTTTCGACTCAGACGCCGATTTTCTGTGAGAGTGTGGTACTTCCCCGGAACGAGCAGGCCCATTCATTATACTATCAAAAATGAATTTCGCGGGTAGCGTAAGTGTGATTTTTGTAGGAATAACGCAGCGTTTTTTCTTAGCATTATAGTAGCACGTCTATTTCCCTTTGCTGGTAGACAGAGCCTAGGTCTATAAGACCTTATGGCCACATTTAGCATGTTGGAGCGCGTGTAGATGGAAAACGGAATCAAAATAGTGACGCATTGCCTATTGAAATGATTATTTAGTTTATTTAGCTTATTCTTACGTTCTCGAATACTATTTTGGGCACATCACGATGTCCTCAAGCCAAATAGCGTCACGTACAGCTGAGCCGTGACCCCGGAGCATGGTTGTACTCGTAACGCCGCCTACGTGCACAAAAACTCACAGAACGACATTCGTTGGAGTGCATTCAAGACAAGAAATGCATCTGTCTATGCGATGCAGCCGCAGTATTATAGCAAGGCAAACCTTATTTTTAGGGTTCCGTACCCAAAGGGTAAAAACGGGACCCTATTAATTTTGCTCCGCTGTCCGTCTGTCTGTCTGTCTGTCCGTCTCTCACCAGGCTGTATCGTGAACCGTGATAGTTAGACAGTTGACCGCTATAACAACAAATACTAAAAAATAGAATAAAATAAATATTTAAGAAGGCTCCCATGCAGCAAACGTGTTATTTTATGCTTGTTTTTGCTCGATATTGATAACGGCAGTAGGAAGACGCTTGAAATATTCACAGAATACTTAGTTATATATTCACTTTAAAAATAAATAATTAAATAAAAATAAAATTAAATAAAAATAAAATTAAAATCCCATACAACAGACATGATTTTTTTGCCCGTTTTTATAGATAACGGAACCCTTCGTGCGCGAATCCGACTCGCACTTGGCCGGTTTTTATTTCTTTCTGTTTAGATCGAGGAAGTAACAGTTATAAGAGGTGTTATGTATTTTAAAAAAAATCTTTTAGAAACAAGCTTTTATGTATCACTTTATTTTTCGAGTTATTTTCATATCCATAATGTCGGATTGCATCAAAAATAGTTAGTCCGCCATCTTGGGTGTTCCGCCATGTTGGATTTAGTGAAAATGACGTTACACAGCTAACCATACATTGACATCCAAACTAAACGAGTAGTTATATGAAATTCAGCTCAATCAGTGGCAGATATCTGCTTCAAAATTGAGCTGCAAGATTTCACCCGAACAAACATAGTTAAGTACTTATATATATTGCAAGTTAAATAAAAGCTAAAGAAATATTGATCCAGCAAAAATAGGTAAAAAATAATTTTAATTTATAATACTGAAAGCCTGGAATCAGTATCCCTAATAGAATACAAAATTGTAAGAAAAAAGGTAATAAACGAAAAAAACATTGCCTTCCATAGAAATTTGCCCAGGTGATCGGCGACTTTTTATGGCAAGCCTACATTTTTATCGATTTTCACCTTTTTTCTTGCAGTTCTATACTTCATTAAGGATTCTGATACCAGGATCTCAGTAGTTCCGAGGTTCAAAATTACGCGGTATAAGACCCAGTTTATCGATTTTTCGTCCTCAAAACCCTGTATAAATTTCATCATAAAAAATTTCATCGACATTATTGAAACTAAGTTATTTATTAGGTCAAAAAGGACTTTTACTACAAAATATGGAATTTCGAAAACAGCAGGATTGTGGAATGGACTCCCTCCCGAGGTTTTCCCTGTGTGCTATGACTTGAGGTCCTTCAAAAGGCGTGTTTACAGGAATCTTAAGAGTCGACAACGCATCAGTACCTCCATGGTGTTGCAGATGTCCATGGGCGACGGTGACCACTTTCCATCAGGTGGCTCGTCTGCTCGTTTGCCGTCAAATATACATAAAAAAGAAACAAGAACTTGGTTGGATATTAAGGTTTTACCGAAACATCTTCGGTTTTACCATAGCTGCGGATTTTATAAATCATCATAATGCTATCACATCAGTCAGAGACCATTCATTCATTTCGTGTAGGTGTCACGGTCAATCGACCATGTACACCCTGGTGTCAGAGTTCTTCGGAACCGCCTCTCGGCTTCTCACGTGGTTCCTTTAACGACTACCAGATGGCAGCCGGGACCAACGGCTTTACTTGCCTTCCGAAGCACGGAATCATCTTTATTATCAGACAATCAGGTGATTCAAGCCTGCAATGTCCTAACCAAACTGTAAACAACTAAACAAAGTATGCTTCCCGTGGGAATCGAACCTACTACCCCCGGGTCTACAGGCAAACGCCTTAACCACTGGACCACGGAGGCAGTCAGAGTCAGAGATAATGTAAATAGACGTTTATTTAGATCTAGTTAGATAAACAAATTACAACATCGCCATGGGAATGCCCGGACTGGTCAGCATTGACCGCGGCGACATAGAGAGAGCGCACGCGCGGAAAATTATTGTTTACTAGTTTGGATCCGCCACTTTGATAAATCTCGCAATATCTTGGTGTTTGAAGGACTGCATATTTTCAATCCCTAGCTAGCTAGCTCCGTGGCGCACAATCAACATGCCAGCCTGCGACACAAAAGTGCCCGGGTTCGATCCCCGGCCTGGATTTACATTAAGATGTAAAATGATCTTTTTGTATCAGATTGGCCTGGGTCTTGGATGTGTATCTATATGTATTTGTTATAAAATATAGTATCGTTGAGTTAGTATCCCATAACACAAGTCTCGAACTTCCTTTGGGGCTAGCTCAATCGGTGTGATTTGTCTATTTATATATCAATAAATCGGGCTATTGCAGTCCACTGCTGGACGTTGGTCTCCCCAAGGGCACGCCACAGTGCACGATCTCCCGCTTTCTTCATCCAGCCACTACCAGCGACCCTCCTCAGGTCATCGGTCCATCTGGCAGGGGGGCGTCCAACACTACGTTTGCCGAGACTATATTAAATAATTTGTTTTTGGGATACTGCATGGAAATAAATATATGTCTAATATACCTAACGTAAAGTATATAAAACACGAAATAATCACCCTATTTTAGAACAAAGAAATTATAGATAGCATTGGCCGTTTTATGGAGATCAGAAGAACAAAAAAATAAAAATAACCATGCTACTCGATTAAAAAAATTGCAACACGAATCATAAATATCGTCGTAAAAAAATTGAATCAATGTTCCAAAATGCAGTATTCCGAATCCCGCAAGCAAGATCCCGCGACAAGCGTGATTGCAGGAAAACGTCGGAGACTAAGTAAGTATATACAGCTTTCAATCCCGAAATCCAGGAATACCGAGATATATAATATAGTATATGATATAGTTATCATAAAGTTTAATAAAACCGGCCTGTGCAAATCGAACACACGCAATGTCGTCCGCGTAAAACATAGCCTATGTTCAGCGCAGATAGTGTAGCTTCCCAACTGTGAAAGATTTTTTCAAATCCGTCTAGTAGTTTCGAAGCCTATTCACGTCAAACAAATCTTTCCTCTTTATAATATTAGTATAGAAGTATAGATATAGATCTAGAAGTATAGATATGCTTCATTGAGGTCCAATCCCAACTGTCGGGATTCTAAGAGCGACATCATAAAACTTTGACCTTTGAGGAAAAATACTTCCAAGGGTTTTCCTTTAAGTCGAGTACTTAATGCTGCGTTGTAAAAGCTGCAGCAACATTAAAATAATTTTTAAGGCAAACATTAGTCCATAAATTATAAATAAATATAAATATATACGGACAAATCACACAGATTGAGCTAGCCCCAAAGTAAGTTCGAGACTTGTGTTATGGCATACTAACTCAACGATATTATATTTTATAACAAATCCATATATAGATAAACATCCAAGACCCAGGTCAATCTGAAAAAGATCATTTTCCATCTTGATCTGACCGGGGATCGAATCCGGGACCCTCGTGTTGCAGGCTGGCGTGTTAACCACTGCGCCACGGAGCTCCTCATAAATATATAGTCCATCTCTTTGGAAAGTTATACAGAGTGAAATTTAATTCATTAGCGTACGTTTAAGGAGTGACTCAGACCACAAATTTGAACAACTTTCATTATGGGACCAACTTAAAATATCTGCTTTTTCATACAAAAGTAGAATATCTACTTGGCCAAAATATATGGAACAACTGATTTCTTTTTGCAATTTCGGAATTGTTCCTATAGTGAAAGTTGTTCAGATTCGTGGTCTGGGTAACTCCTTAAAAGTTTGCTAATGAATTCAAAAATATTTCACTCTATATTTTTTTTGAAATTTCAGAAACAAGAGAAGTATTTTTTTAAAGACTTGTTTATGAATGACGCACGAACCATGTTTGTTTAAAAAAATATCGTCTCTTGATTAAAACCAGTAACTTTAATAATGTGGTCGTCAGTGATATTGAACTATAGGTTGTACTTACAGCTTTGATTTTGCTCGATGTTCAAGTCTTACGAGTTAATCTTCAGAATCTGAGACCAATTCTCAGATTCAGAAGATTAACGTCCATTGAAATGTAAAAGTTATTTAGATTTCTGTAGGACCTATTTACGTCCGTTAGAGTTTTAACTCGTTCGCTGACACTGAACTAGACATAAAAGAAATAACAACAGAATTACGTCTACAGGCGGGCAGTGTCAGCGAAAGTGTTAAGGATCAGTCCGAACAATTAAACTTAAAAGCGTTTTGGGAATGAGGAAAATTTAGGCCTCTATTTTTCCGTGCTTCGGAAAGCACGTTACCTTAGTAGCACGTTGGTCTCGGCTGTCCTCATTGATGGCAATCGTTAAGCTATGTCAGATGCCTTTAGGCAGTTTGAAATATCTGAATCCAGTGTTGGCCACTACAAAGACAAACAAACAAGAAGATTTTCTGTGGTTTTGCTTGAGCTGTGGTGAAAGAGTGGTGGTAGCACCACCGTAACCACCTTTCTGGTAATGGCGTGTAGAGATTAGTCTTGTGGTCTTTAGTCGCGCGAGTCCCTCATATCCGATCTGAATCCCCATCCCCTAATGCATTTTCAACATGTAAAAAGTACTTATTTACAATATTATCACGTCTTTTTCCCTTACGGGGTAGACAGAGCCTAGGTATTTATGATCTAAAAGCCATATTAAGCATGTCGATGGGTGTGAAATTGGAAAATTAAAATAGTGATGGGTTGCTAGCCACATCACGCCTACTAACATGATTCCGCAGATCTTCGCCAATTCCCTCGATCGACTCATCACCATCACATCGTTTGTAGGCGATGTGGTAATGAAAAATAAAATAAAGATGCGTAGCAAGCCGCATCGCATACATGATTCCTCATATTTACGAACATTACCTTAATCGGCTTTTACGATCTGCCCCGGAAGAGAAGCAGCTGGTTTTTACGTTTTTTTTTTCTCCCAGACCAGCTTATTTAACCTAGGTATCTTTGATCGTCATTACGGACCTTGGTATGAAGATTTTATCATATCTTGGTGTACTTGTATGTCACCTTTATAAATAATGTGAAGTAAAGGCATCCAAAACTGGGAAACCAGTTATAAGCTCTCCGCTCAAGGCTTTTGGATACTTCGGACCAAGGGCGGATCCAGGTTTTTTTTGGGAGGGGCACAAGGGGCGGAAATGCAAAAAAAAACTGTTAGAAATAAACTTGATAAACAGCCAGAAATATAGAAGAGTTTCTCATGTCCTTTCTGTTATTTTATTCACATATCTGCTCAACAGCTCTGAAAAGGTTTTTCTTTCCTCCCAAACAAGCATGGAAGAAAATATTATTTACTAGCTTTCACCCGCGGCTCCGCCCGCGTCAATGTCAATCCCCCGGGAACAGTACTTTTCCCGGGATAAAAGGTAGCCTAGGTCCTTCTCCGCACTCCAGAGAACTTGTATGTAAAATTTTATGATGAGCGGTTCAGAAGTTATGGCGTGAAAGCGTAACAAACAAACAAACTCACTTTCGTATTTATTAAATTAGTAAGGATACGACATAAAATACCTACAAAATAGTAATTTCTAGTTATATTTTGACGCGACGACGTCTTATAAATCGGTGATCGCCGGCTGCACGCACGAAAACCGTCTCGTTCCGTGTGCAAGCGAGAGCGTGGAACAAGCGATAGAGAGGCCCAATCGGTATATGCGTTCGGCTTGTGACCCATCTATCTCTCTTCCACTATTATCATATAGAATTATCATCAGTGAACCAACTTTACAGACAAGACAACAATTTTTTTGCAAATGTAATTTATGCAAAGCAATCTAATTTATTTATTCAAAAGTTCAAAGATGAAAGTGAGTGCAATAAATCTTGAATTAAAAAAGAATATACCTACCTAGCTCTCTTCAACTGTTCATTTGAATGAATAATAACACATGACCTTGCGTCCTCATCGTAATTCAATATTTTATTTGCTCATTGTTTTCCACACGCAATGAGGTATTTCTTTGTTTTCAACAATAACAATTAAAACATAATAACAACTTGAAGACGGTTGTTGAAACAAATAAGGTAAAATACAAAAAGAAAGAAAAAAGTGTCACAGTAGTTATACTCGTAATAACACTTTTATCAAAACTACTTCAACAAATTAAATTAAAATATTAAATAAAACCTGAGTAGGGAGTTCACAATTGAAAAAAAAATATTAATAAGAAAGAAAGAAAGATAAAACGTTTATTTAGTATAAAACATAAAAATAAATAAAAACAACAAGAAACAAATACAAACAAGAACAATCCTATCCTTATGTTCATACCAAAATGGTCTCCGCTCAGCATATGTTGTGGCGTGACCCACAACGCTGGTCTTCCGCGGACGCCATAGAAACAAATTTAAAATGAATTAAGTAGAAATAAAAAAAAAAAAGTAAATAAACACATTGACAAAACAGCAGTAGTTAAAGTAATTGCTTGTACAATCTTTATCGACACTACATCTTTAGTGGCACTACATCTTAACACCATCGGTACGAGTATTATAGAAAATGCAGTTCAAAAAGTCTACCTTGTTATGTTCTAATGTTGCTTGTGGGGTATGGTTATAAGGGCCCGGGGCAAACTTATACAAAGGGGCTCTGAGGGAATTAGTCCAGCAAGCGGTTTCTTGCTTTAAATTTGCCCCTCCCTCGCGCTTTTACTTCATAACTTTTTAATAGAAAAAAATTCTTTGTTGCCAGTTGCCAGTAACATGTATATTGTTACAAATATACAAAAATCTGTAACATCACTTATTAAATGTATGATTTAAAGCTTTCAATCTCTTTTATTGTCAGTCTGTGAAGATGGCAGCAAGCAACAATGTTGCCGGAATATCATACAAATCTCAAAAATAATCTCGGTATGTCGTAAAGACAATGAGAATCACTTATTTTATTGGGGAGTTACTTTGTAACCTTATTTTAAACTCGATGTCATGAAGAAATATCAGTTGGAAAAGTACTGAAGTACCATATAATTGTGTCGATATATATGTATATCGCTCGAACAAGTGGAACCGGACTTGGGCCTGCCAAACACTGGTTCCGATAATGTAACTGTAGGTATGTGGATCGTTTGGCTTTCTCGGTGTCTGATTTGGGTTCCCTGTCTCATTATTTTTGAGATCTCGGTGTATTTCTTATATAGCGTCCTCATCAAAGCATATTTATGAGATACTAGCTTTCGCCCGCGGCTCTGCCGCGTCAATGCGTCAAATGTCAACGCGTCAATGTCGATCCCTCGGGAATAGTACTTTTTCCCGGAATAAATGTAGCCTATGTCCTTCTCCGTACTCCAGAGAACTTGTATGCAAAATTTCATGATGATCGGTTCAGTAGTTACGGCGTGAAAGCGTAACAAACAAACAAACAAACAAACAAACAAACAAACAAACAAACTGACTTTCGCATTTATAATCCTTAACCGTGAAAGCGTAACAAACAAACAAACAAACAAATAAACAAACAAACAAACTCACTTTCGCATTTATAATATTAGTAAGGATTAGTAAGGATTGCACCCGTGCGAAGCCGGGGTCCGGGTCGCTACTATCTTAATAAGAACAACAGAATGACATTTAATAACACCAAATCGTCAAGCAACACCTGGAAGTAAACACAAAGCAACGCATATAAAGAACTTCCTTGATTTTTAAGAACATAAAACAAGTTGATGTTATGCCCAAACCTGCATACGGAACCGAGGACGGAGCGTTAAGTTTTACAGTTAATAAGGAAATCAGTGCAACTTGAATGTCTCAAACTTGAACGTAATTCGTGCTTGACTTATTGCAAGGTAAAAGCTGACGGCATGGGTTTTACTCATTATTTTTTGCATTTTACTTACTTACATACATACACACGTACATGTCTTTTTCCCTTGCGGGGTAGATAAAGCTCAGATCTTTAAGATCTAAAAGCCACATTAAGCATGTTGGTGGGTATAGATGTTGTTTATTTGGAAAGTATAAATAGTTATTACAAAAACTGTTCAAATCACAACGAAAAATTCATTGAAAACAAGCCATTCGCCGATTTTGAAGTGAACCCTCTTAATAAATCGTATTCTATAGCCTATGTTTATCAGGATAATGATTCTTATGGTGAAACAATTTGTCGATGATTTTATTCGACTTCAATAAAAGGACGTAACATTGATCAGAATTGCACAGTTTTTCTTTACATTAGTTTATACTAGCTTTTAAACATGTTTGGTAAAATTTATATGTATGTATATCTGTTTGTTTGTCCGCGCATATTTCAAATATTATAAGTCAAATTGCAAAAATTCAAGCAGTGCAGTGCAAGTTACATCAAAACCGGTTTAGTAGGTTTTGACATAAAGAGTCAATTATTAAAATACAGTTTTAAATCGTTTTTTTTATTCTTGTTTATGTTTAGACCGGTTTATAGGTGTTTTACAAACAAACCATTTAACACATCTAAATAATGCGCAGTTCATTATAAAAATTTAAGTGTATTCCTAAAACTTTTAAAACGATGGTACGGCCGCCCTGTGCCGCTTTTTTGCTCGACTTGGCGGGGGCACTCCCTTACTTCCAGATTAGAGTCCAGATGGTTAGTCCCAGTATTCAGTATCCTTACTAATATTATAAATGCAAAAGTAAGTTTGTTTGTTACGCTTTCACGCCGTAACTACTGAACCAATAGTGATGAAATTTTGCATACAAGTTCTTGGGAGTACGGAGAAGGACATAGGCTACCTTTTATCCCGGGAAAATTACTGATCCTGAGGGATCGACATTGATGCGGGCGGAGCCGCGGGCGAAAGCTAGTATACATTTAAAGCAGAGCTTACTCGACCTATACAATATGTAAAGAAAACTCTGACGGATCCTTGGAGCGGTGATTCAGCCTGTCGATACGAGTATGAACAACTTTTCCTATGCGATCAAAGCTAAGGACTCAAAAAAAATTACGTTTTCAAAAATGTGCGAAAAAGTTGATCATATCGATAGGCTGAATCACCGCTTCAAGGATCGGACACGGTCTTTACATATTGTATATAATGTGAATTTTAATATGTTGCATATATTAAAATAGAATCCGTCTTGAGTTGAGACACTTTTTTATGGAATATGTAATGAATCATAGCATGTTTAAGAATCACTTTTTTACTTGATGTAATTTTACAGTAAGGACTCGTTTATATGGGGCCAATTCTCTCATCTCAATAACTTACACATCCAAGCGACAACGTTTTTACTATACTATAACTAATTATTTATTTATTTAACTCTTTATTGCACATATAAAAAACATTAATAAAAACAATAGGTATAAAAAGATAAAAGTACAAAAGCGGCCTTATCACAATAGCAATCTCTTCCAAGCAACCTTAGGGTAGTTGGAAAAAGGACATCAAACAGGCAAGGTGCAAAGATGGGAGCAAGTTAAGGAAAAATATATAAAAATAAAATATATACTTAAATACATACACACACACATATTACTGTACACGAAATGTTAGAGACCGACACCTGAACGTTGTGAAAGGAAAAAAAAATACAAAGAAGAAAGGAAATGTGATTTTACTTGGGACTTAAAGCTGGCTAGCGTTTGAGCGCGCCGGATAGATAGTGGTAGTGAGTTCCAAAGTTGAACAGCCTTGACAGTAAACGACTGAGCATAAAATTCTGTGGAGTGTAACGGGATCCTCAATCGCAAATTTTCAGCACTACGTAAATTACTACTTTGGGGCATGTCACTATAAAACACAAACCGTTCTCTTAGATACGCCGGGGAAGTAGGATTAAATAAAATTGTGAATAATAGTGAGAGGATATGCCAATCTCTTCGAAGTCGGATAGGCAGCCACTTGAGTTCAGAGCGAAACTGGGAGACATATAACTAATTACTACTTAAACCAATCAATATACAATTTTCATCATCATACGCGCAGGACTACCAGATGGCAACCGGAACCAACGGTCCAGGCTGCCATCTGGTAGTCGTTAAAGGAACCACGTAAAAGGCCGAGTGGCGGTTCCCAAGAACTCTGACACCAGGGTGTGTATAGTCGATTGACCGTGGCACCTACACGAAATAATGATGATGATCATCATCATATCAGCCCCAAGAAGTCCACTGCTGGATATAGGCCTCCCCCAAAGATAAATGACCAGTTATAAGCGGCCTGCATCCAGCGTTTTCCGGCGACCTTGGTCAGGTCGTCCGACCACCTGATAGGTGGGTTTATGATTGTAGGAGATTAGGATTGCACTTAAACAGATCAAAAACAACAAGGCACCGGTGAGGATGGAATCACAGCAGTCTGAAAGCGGGCGGAACGCCGGTACTGAAAGTCCTTCAGACGCCAGAGGCGTGGAACAGCGGGCGTGGTAGTCTTGTTTTTCAAATAGGGTGACAATATACAATTTTGTAAACAAATTATCATCGGTGGTATATAATATAAATACACTTCCCTTGCGGGGTAGACAGAGTCTAGGTCTATAAAACCTCAAGGCCACGTTTAGCGCATTGGTGGAGGAGTAGGTGGAAAACAGAATCAAAATAGTGAACGGTTGCTAGCCGCATCGCCTTTAACATTAATCCTCAGATTTTCACCCATGTAGCTTTCTAAAGGTGAAAGTTTTTTAAAATTGATTCAGTATTTTTTGGGTTTATCAATAAAAAACCTACCTCTTTATAATATTTGTATAGATACTTATAGTATAGATAAACCCTAAGAAATATATTTCGTAAAATACGACGCAATAAGTCCAGAATCGGAATATTAAAATTCATTATTTTTTTGATTTACTTATTTGCATAGCCAACAAAGCATATATCATGCATATAAACTGCAGTTCGGATATATTGGCCTTGAAATTATTACACAAATGCATGAAGAGCCCGATGGCGTAGTGGTCATGATCGCATTATTAGCGCTTACGCATGTTAAGCAACGTCGGGCGCGGTCCCCACTTGGATGAGTGACCGCAAGTGACATAAAAATGTCTCGAGCGTTTCCTTGCTTCGGAAGGCACGGCTGTCATCATTGATGGCAGTCGCAAAGCTATGTTATGTCAAATACATACACACATAGTATCACGTCTTTTTCCCTCACGGGGTAGACAGATCCTAGGTCTATACGACCTGAAGGGCACGTTTAGGATATTGGTGGGCATTCGGTGGAAAATGGAATCAATATGGTGATGGGTTGCTACGTTGCTAGCCGCATCGCCTATTAACATGATTCCTCAGAACGACAGCTCCGTGGCGCAGTGGTTAACACGCCAGCCTGCGACACGGAGTGCCCGGGTTCGATTCCCGGCCAGGTCAAGATGGAAAATGATCATTTTCAGATTGGCCTGGGTCTTGGATGTGTATCTATATATGTATTTGTTATAAAATATAGTATCGTTGAGTTAGTATCCCATAACACAAGTCTCGAACTTACCTTGGGGCTAGCTCAATCTGTGTGATTTGTTCGTATATATTTATTTTATTTATTTATTCTTAAAATCGGATGAAAAGACAACGTTCACACGTACAGAAGGATGCGGTGTCCCAAAGTGTGTCGCTTGCGGGACCGCGGCCGTCGAACCCGCGGGATACAGTTACGATATGAACAGGTTGAGAACCGCACTGCCACTACTCAGTACGGGACAAGCATTTTCAGAACAATTTTTATATGACCCATTTAGTCTGTTTGTGCGATAGTTATTCTACGATGGTAGTGCCTGTCCATAGTAGTTTGATTATGTTTTATGAACAGTCGTTTCAATTGCATAAATTACTTTCATTTAATATAGGTTTCTTTCAATACTAATTAGCCCTTTCACCGCGAGACTATATCAGTTGTACTCCCAGCGTGAAGCTTAGTGAATCGTAAATAAATAGCTACAACAAATACGGATGTGCGACACCTCAGTATTGAACTTAAGAGATTAAAGTGTTTGACATTGTAAGTGATTAGTAAACAATAGAGATATAACTTTATTTACTTGTTTCAATTTACATCGATTCATTTACAACAAAGATAGAAGAAACATATTCGCTAAAACTAAACCTACCTACTAGAAAAACCCTAAATTAGTGACAAAGTGATCATAAAAATGTACCTATCATGACTGAAACTACGTAGAAAGAAAAAATAACAAGAGAAAAAAAAGTATAAAGCTCATCGAATAGCCCTCCCCGGAGAGTACCTGGCTCGAAAGTGCCCATCACACTGGCCGCTTTACCACGCTGGATGGCCAGTGAAATGTGTTGAGACAGGAACGCTCCAGAGCGAAGTCACAACCATTGTCTCGTCGTCGTCGTCGTATTAGTAAACTACATATTTCTCTAATACAGCATGATTTTGAACCCCCTAGCTATATTGAAATCTGGGAATTAGAATCCCTAATGGAATACAGAATTGCAAGAAAAAAAGGTATACAAGTAAAAACAGAAAAAAAAATTTACTTTCCATAGAAATTCGTCCAGCTGATTGGCGACTTTGTATGGGAAACCCTAATTTTTTTTTTATTTTCTGCTTTTTTTCTTGCTGTTCTATATTTCATCAGGGATTCTTATTCTGAGATTTTAATAAAGCTAGGAGGTTCAAAATCACGTTGTATGAACATATTTTTATCCGAATACATTATAGTAAAATAAATAATAATGCCTGGTCGGAAATATACAACGTTCGCAGAATGGGCACTAAAATGTTTGTGATTAATACGACGTTCGCTGTGAAATGGTTAATTGTCATATTGGACTTCTCAACAATTGTTGACGTCAACAATTTACTAATGGCTAAGTTTAATGCAGCTCCCAAAGCGGAGTGCAGAAGAAGCGGCAACAAAGTTTTGGAGCGCATTTTCTCCAAAAGACGTCAACTCACAGTTTTAGTATATCTCAGTTTTAGTATATATACTTTAGAAACTAGGTATGTGACTGAGTATACATTTATTTAAATGCCACGCTAAAATTTAATTAAATAAATAATGTCATGTTATTGAAATTGTGTATAAAACTGAAATTGAAAAATGTTAAATTATTAAAATTCAATAAATATGTCATCTTTCAAAATAACATGTACAGAATGTACCAAACTTAACAGTTATATGAAACCGAATTACGAGGAGCCCGCGCCAAGCTCAAGCAAAATATTCTTATCATTAATAAAATCTTCAGTCATGTAATGAGCCTCTTTACAAAGTCTTACAAAAATGTCAGGCTTATGTCACCTGGATACATATGTCATATAACGACCATATTTGGTGCCACAACCTGTATTTGGTGCAGAACAATTTGACCAAACCTAATGTCCAGTGTACACAATGATAACGGATACGGCCCCATTTGAAATAACATTTTTATTTAGTCGGGTGTCGTTAGGAAGTAACTTACGTGGGTGAAACTTATTTATATTTACATTTACTGATATATTATATAAGAAACTGTTTGTTTTATTATTTAATATTTACATGCTAAAATCTCTCATAAAAACAACGTGAAAGGATTTAACGTATCCAATAATCTTTTATTTATATAAAAAAGACTATTTTGATGAACTTTCGATGAAACCAATGGGAAACCTTATCCTTTCAATGTAAAAAATAATTTTCAAATCGGTTCATAAATGACGGAGGCAACAAACATTTAAAAAACCGGCCAAGTGCGAGTCGGACTCGCGCGCGACGCGTTCATTATCTATAAAAGGGGCAAAAAAATCATGTCTTTTGTATGGGAGCCCCCCAAAAATATATGTTTTAATTTTATTATTGATTCTTAAAGTTAATACAAAACGAAGTATTCTGTGAATATTTCAAGTGACCTGTTGCCGTTACCGATATCAAGCAAAGACGATCAAAAAATCATGTTCGTTGTATGGGAGCCCCTTAAATATTTATTTTATTCAATTTTTTAGTTTTCGTTGTTATAGTGGCAACAGAAATACATAATCTGCGAAAATTCCAACTTACTAGCTATCACGGTTCATGAGATACAGCCTAGTGACAGCCGCACAGACAGACGGACAGCGAAGCCATATTAATAGTGTAAGGAAACTCCGTTAATGATTAAATATTTTATTTTGAAATCACTCCTTTTACAGAATATCGAAATTAGTTAAATACATCTTACCTTAAATATACAATCTCCACACTTTACGGAAAACTATTTAAAACAATACTTCACAACAAGTAAAGGTTAATTACGTCTTAACGTTACAGCTGCGCCAAACAGAATGCCCGAGTCGTCGATCTAACCACACAAGAGCGATCGTCCCCCCCACTCCATGACATCTTGCTAAAATGGAGTGGTGGGTACCAACAATAATTACACTCGATACAACCAATGTTGCCATTGTTGCTGTTTTTGAGATATAAGTGTTACTATTTGAAATAATACTTTAGATACGCAAAAATACGTTTATTTATACTGGGTTTTCATATAAATCGCTAACAGCTCGGCCATCCTGCAATAGCGGGTCCCTCCGCTATATGAAGCTTTACACACTTAAGCACTGCCTATCTTGAACAAATATTTTAAAGTAATAGAATACACAATAACCTTTTGCACACCAGCGCTTGTTTACGTTACTTCACGCCTGACGCCAGGCTAATACAAATTGTAATAACTTTAGTTGTCAATTGCGTCTCAGTCACGCGACTGTTTTGCAACTAAAGTAAGAAAAAAAAGGTCAATGTCGCCCAATAGGTTAATGAAGGTACTAATAGGTGTTTCAATTTCGTGATCAAGCGCAGTATTTTGATTCACATGACATACTAATAATGACAGGAGTACTAGTTTATAAAATATAGAATTTACCAGGCACTTAAAATGTCAACGAATTTAAATTACAATTATCTTAAATTCTCATAAAATTAATTATCTGAACAGTCATCGGCATCAGATTCTGATGTAACGATATCTCTATTAAATATAGGCCAAAGTTTCAGATTATCTACCGCTACATTTTCATACCGACGTAGGCTACGCTTGCGAATCAATGGTGTATCCTCTACTAATATAGCGGTCATTAGGTAAAACTTTAGCGATTCGATAAAGGCCTTGAAATTTAACAGCTAGTTTTTTTATTTTATTTACCATGACATGTTATTTCTCGTTTTAGGTTCACCAGGTTGCCGCAGTTATAACCAACCTTGAACCGCTTCAAGTCAAATCTAGTTTTATCTTTAGTTTATTTGTCCTGCAATGCGTTTGCATGCTTCTTTACGAACCTGATCTAAATTATCTAATGGCGTGTCCCTATAGTACATTTTTTCAGGGCCACTGTTGATTTTGAACTCAAATAGTAATTCTGATGGAGTGATCGAGTTTAAAAAAAACTTAGTTTTTTGAAATTTACGACACTGAGGACCCTAACATAGCTTTCAATAATTTTATATATTTGTTTAAAATGTTTTATGATTTCTTTTTCCCTCAAAAAGAACTTGTAATAAAAGTTAATCATAAAATACTTCTTTGGAAATGTAGAATAAACCCATCTAAATCACATAAAATTAAATATAATAGATATTCAAAACTGTTTTTTTTTTAAATATTAAAAGATTAAAATTAAGTCATAATTATAAAACAATAACTTCAAATAATAAATTTAAAACAACATGGCAAATGATAAATAATAACACATTTACATAGCGAACCGATAACTCGTCTTAAAATTGATAATGATTACATAACAGATCCAATCAAAATAGCATAGGCATTTATTGACTACTTTGTATATGAAATTAAACCCTTCCAGAACTAAGGATTAAATATTTGCTCAAATATTACACGTAGTTTACAATCTATGTTTATGCCCCCTAGTATACCATAAGATATTTAAATGATAATGACAAAAAATATAAAACACTGAAAGTGTTGGTAACGATGGCATTTAAACTTAAATAATTAAAGCAGTAAATGACTATATATATATGCCGTCATCTTAGTCATATTATAAATCTTTGTATAGAATCTGGCGTCTTTCCATAAGATCTGCAAATATCTTGTTATAAAACCTTCATTTAACAAAAACAATAGAGAGTTACATTTTAGACCAATTGCTCTTAGTTAATTTTTTTTTTTTATCAAGTTATTGAAAAATATTTTAAATGAAGTGGACAAAAAAAAACGTGTTTGTGCCGTCTATTGCGATATGACGCAAGCATTTGATTATGTGCATCATAATATACTATTAGACAAGCTTGAAGTATATGGCATTCGAGGTAACGTATTACAATTGGTCAAATCTTATTTATCAGATTGTTGTCAAATCACAGAAATAACCTAACTGGATATTTACTCTTAAACAGAAAAATAGATACACGTCTGACGAACGCTATGGTATTCCACAGGGGAGTATTTAGGTCCTCTTCTTTTTATAATTGATATAAATGACCTTCCCAATAATAAAGAACATAGCATGACATTATTTGCCAATGATAGCACAGTCACTATTAAATCCACTGATATCAATTCGTACAATTTTAATATAAATTCAACATTGGCATCAATAATTACGTGGTTAGATAATAATAACTTAAAATAAATCTTGATAAAACAAATATAATGCATTACAGCCAAAGACCTTATTAGAATACTTAATTACTTAATTGGAATATCATGGCAGCATAGCAAATAGTGTTGGTGCAAACAGCTTTCTCGGCATAATAATCGACTCGCGATTAAATTAGAAACCACGGATAGAAAATCTTTGCAAATGACTTAGTACTTCAAGTTATGCTTTATTTAGACTTTCGAGAAAAGTAGATAATGATGAACTATTAACAGCATATTATGGCTTAGTAGAATCCATTCTTAGTTATGGTACCAATGATTTTAACATAATATCAAAACAGTGTAAGGAGTTAAACTTGATACTTATTAAGAAAAAGCTTAAAATATTGTTATGCGAAAAATGTTATTAAAGTATTAACAAATTATTATCTGAAAATCTGAAGTATTGTATTTTTTTGGACATGGATTCTTTGTAAATACTAAAACATTATTTTCCCTTTTATTTTAATTGTTGTATATTTTATAATTTAGGTAATTTCATGCCTTCTGTATTTATATGAATTCGCACACCAGTAATGGTAAACATGTCGGTCTTCTTATAACATATCCATTTAATGTATTTTACACATGTTTATGCAAATAATTAATGGGTCAGCTCATACATTCGTCTTCTATAGCTATATATAACTTGATGTAGTATCTCTACTTTATTGGAGATCTGCTTTCGCGACTGATTAGTCAGCCCTATTATCGGCTCTCTGCTTCTTGATCTGCTTATTGGATACTTGCGGAGGTACGATCGAGTAGGCGTACGATTGCGGCTTTGCCTGTCATTAACCAGGCTATTCCGCCCTTTCGTATGATCGGATAGGTATACGCTTGCGGCTTTGCCTGTTATTAACCAGGCTCCCTGCCACTCCATCGTATGATTTAATTAAAGAACGTTTACAGACTTGCCTGTTACTTATCAGACTCCCATCCGCTCCCTCGTTCTTATAGTGCCGTTGCCGTGGGGACTGCCATACGCTTGCCGGCTCACCCTCCACGTTATAGCGGCTGACCACATCTCCAACAGAAGATGTAGTCTCTATATCTGAATGTTAAATTGTCATTAATAATAGTAATAATAATAATTATTTATTTCAGAAATTGCATACCATAATGTTTTTAAAAACAAAATCATTTTAATTCAAATTGTCAATTAAATTAAAATTATTTACTAAATTACAATTGAATTAATTTACAATTGAATTAAATTACAATTGAATTAAATTACAATAATTAAATTACCCTATTCTAATACCTTCTCACCTCAGGCATTACAGCAACATGTCTATCGCTGCAATGTCGGAGGTAAGGGCAGTCCAATCTGTCTCCAATCATTGTTATTGTTTTGTAACGTTATCTTTTTGTTATTATTTATGATAATAATAAATTTCTTTACTAACCTAATACATTACAGTTTGACATTACGTTCGTGGCTTCCACGCTAGGCTGTGCCTGTATCGTAGTAGCCTGGTTACTGTTGTTACCTTAAACATATAATCGCTGTTCCTGATGGAGTACACTTAGACGCCGGCACGCGGAGCAAATTTATATTCGGATAACAATTTAGTAAAAATAAAATATATAGTGGTGTAAATGTGTGTGTAAGTGTGTATGAGTGAGTGTGATGTGTTCGTGTTTATGCATATGAGCGTAAGAGACGAAGGTGTTTATATGTTTATGTGAATGTGTGTGAGACATATAAATATATTTTTTATTGATTTATTATATTAGTGTTTCAATTTGTTTTTATTTGTACTTGTATGAAAAGTTTACAAATTAATACGAAATTACAGATGAAGTAATTTTAATTTATATTAATGTTGACATAAAGAAATGTTCAATTAAATGCATGTGTAACCCAAAAGTAAATAATTATGACTTTGTCAATTATAAACTAATTATATTTATTTTAATGAAATATTTGTCTACTGTTTCCAACAGTTAAATAGGCAGTTTTTTTTTATATCGATATCATACCCTATTTCAGACAAATAAATGATTGATTGATAGATGAAGTGTTTTGAAGAAAGTAGATTTTAATTATTTATTTACTGCCTCCGTAGTCATAAACAAAGCCTCTCTTCTCAATATGGAAGCTCGTAGACAGTTGCACCTCGCGAGTTTACTTTTTGACATAATGAGGGTTTAAAAAAACCTGACTATCTTTACATGAAACTGCAGTTCACTTCGCAACGTCATCCGAGGGCCACTCGTCCTGTACTTTCTATACAGAGAAAAGTCAAAGTCAAAGATTTTTATTCAAAATTGGATACATGTATCTCTTTTTGAACGTCATAACAAGACAAAGGACAGTAGCATTTATGCGGCAACGAAGTATTGGAATAATATTCCTGCTCCTTTAAGAAATTTAAATAAGAAATTAACATTTAAAAAGCCACTGAAATCACATTTACTTACTCTTCAGAAAACGGACATTAATTCAAAAATACTTTGCTTGTCGCAAAGCTAAAACTTAAGCTCTTCCTTAAATAATAATTAGTATTAATAACAAGTATTTTAGTATTTTATCTGCCATTTGTTGATTAATTTATTATGTGTTTCACTCATTGACTTTACACTTTGTGAGACAACCTGTTCTGTGAAATTGTTAGTGCGCGTCTTCTAAGGTGACAGCTGAAAATCAGTAGTTGCTCACTAGAGTAACATTTCGCTGAGCTGTAGCCTTTTTGTGATATAATGGCACACATACATATATTATGTTAAGTATTAAGTTTTATTGTAGCTTTCTGTTTTATTATGTGTGTTACAATGAACAAATAAAAATATGTTATCTATCTATCTAGTACAGTGGTAAAGGCGTTTGCCTGTTGACCCGGGGGTCTAGGGCTCGATTCCCACGGGAAGCATACTTTGTATAGTTTCCAGTTTGGTTAGGACATTATAGGCCTAAATCACCTGATCATCCGATAATAAACATGATTCCGTGCTTCGGAAGGCACGTTAAGTCGTTGGTCCCGGCCGCCATCTGGCAGTCGTTAAAGGAACCACGTCAGAGGCTGAGAGGGGGTTCCGAAGAACTCTGACGACAGGGTGTGCATGTTCGTTCGACCGTGACACATACATGAAATGATGATGAATTATTGATGTTATGCTAGTATAATATAACAGTATAGAATAATGGCACGGATTTATGATATTTATTAATGTATATATTTGCTCAGGTGGGGTTCGAACCCAGAATTCAATTATAGCAGTTTTAGTACGATGACCAATGCGTCGTAAATTTAAATCTTATTCACCAATAAATTCAATTCTGTTTGTTATTATATTACGTTTAGTCCACATTCTATTTAAATTGTTTTGGAAGCACGTCTAAGATCATGACGTTTATTTATTTGACGTCGTAATCAAGTGATATTATTCTTTGTTCAGAGAACAGTATTATTTTTTCTTTTGTTAAAACAGTTATCAACTGTAGCGATGTAATAGTATCAGTAAATTGATACAAGATCTCTGTCAGACACAAGCAGGACCTACAAACAGTTTTGTGGGTGTTAGCTACTGTCACATTGAAATGTCTTTTTACTTTAAATGTAATGTACTCACACGTCCAACAGAATGAGACAATAAAGTAAATAAGTATACTGCATAATTCCGTAACCAGTAATAGGTTACTCACCTGCAAAACTGTACATGTTATTAAAATAGCCTGCCATGATATTGGCATTTGGATGTATAGTGCATGTTCAATATTATTTCACTATAAAAACAGTTTTACATTATTCAACCGTATGCGTTAATATTTTTAACGATATGTATGCTTATACAGAAGGTTCACGGTTCGTATGTATTTTATAAAATTACCGAATGAAATAATACATTCTAGAGTGTAGCCCTGGACAGTGAATTGATTAAGTCGTACACACATAAAAATTCTAGGGGGTACCCTAGCAAATTGCAATGTCACTTATAGTTCTTTATGTTTATAAATGCTATAGCAACGGTTTGAAGATTATTCCTAGATTGTAGCTCCAGCATAATGAGCATAATGATCCACATATACGGTAAACAATCCGAGGGAGTGCCCTAGCTAATTGTATACCATAAACTATATACCGTGAACCCAACAATAAAGCAATCGTAAAATTCACCTCAGAAAACTACTACGACAAGATCAAATGTAAAACTGTTGCAATATAGTAATATCATTACCAGGAGTCGCCTTTCGTTATTAAAATGTAATGGTTAAAATGATATATAATAATATAAAATACTGTGATTGTGGGCGGGATTAACGGAATAAGTATAAAAAGAAGAGTAAAAAAAAGAAAATTATTCCGCTGATCCTACTTCTGATATGTAAGGAAACTCCGTTAATGATTAAATATTTTATTTTGAAATCACTCCTTTTACAGAATATCGAAATTAGTTAAATACATCTTACCTTAAATATACAATCTCCACACTTTACGGAAAACTATTTAAAACAATACTTCACAACAAGTAAAGGTTAATTACGTCTTAACGTTACAGCTGCGCCAAACAGAATGCCCGAGTCGTCGATCTAACCACACAAGAGCGATCGTCCCCCCCACTCCATGACATCTTGCTAAAATGGAGTGGTGGGTACCAACAATAATTACACTCGATACAACCAATGTTGCCATTGTTGCTGTTTTTGAGATATAAGTGTTACTATTTGAAATAATACTTTAGATACGCAAAAATACGTTTATTTATACTGGGTTTTCATATAAATCGCTAACATAGTTATAGTTACCCGTACCCAAAGGGTAAAAACGGAAGTTTTTACCCTTTGGGTACGGTACCTAAAACGGAACCCTAAAAACATACAACCGAATTGGGAACCTCCCCTTTTTTGAAGTCGGTTAGAAATAAAAAAGCGATTGTCGTAAACACATGGTACGAAATAGAAAATTAACATTCACAAACGACTTCTAATTAATTTATGTCTGTAAATATTCTTCTCGTTCACAAATACGATTAATTAGTTGATCATGTTGCAACTGCATGCCGCAGGTTGGTAAAGCGTGAAGTCGTCAGACTGGTTCCGTACGTGGAAATATTTGGGCATGTACCCCGAATTCGGTGACATGCAACTTTAATTTGTATTGAAAGACTTTAAAGTGTATTTTATCGCTTTTAGGCGATTTTTACTATGGATGTGTTGTGATGTGAGCCACTTTTTGCTATAAAAATTTGTGAATGTCACGAGACGGCTGGCAGTAAAGTCCATCCCCACATCTTTGACACTTGGGTCTCCAAAAATGTCAGAGCGTCACGTGTTTTTTTCCTTGTACAACAGGATTGTGGAATGGGCTTCCCGAGGTTTTCCCTGTGTGCTATGACTAGGGGTCCTTTAAAAGGCGTTTTACATAAGTAAGTAAGTAAAGTAAAGTAAAAACATATTTATTATCTCCAAACAATCTACAGAAAATGATGAATATATAATAGTAAAGTGATAGATAGATAGATAAGATAGATAAAAAAATTTATTGTTACCATAACACAGTACACAGAAATTAACATTTAATTTAATACTTAAACTATAATAGTACAATAGTGTGTGTGTGTGCTATAGTATTACAACAGGCTGTAGCTCAGCGTGGGACATGCTCGACGAGCAAACGCTGATTTTCAGCTACCGCCAGAGTCAGGGTGTGCTTGCGCCGTCGAAGTTAAATCTGGAAGTTATGAATTTAGTATAACATTATAGGGGCGGTATAACATTATAACGGGTTAATAGAAAATCGGAATCGAAACAATAAGAGATAAATTACGTAAATTATAATACTAAGCGAAAAAAAAAAAAATCAAGTATAGTAATGTAATATACCTAGTAAGAATTCATACACGGCAGGAAGAGAAAACTAACTGCGTGCACTTGTACTATTCATGCAGATACAGGGGGTCCATCACCGAAACGACAAAAAGTGAGCTGGAATAGGAACTTTTTGTTTTTGAAGTAAATGACTTTTGTAAAGTCGTTTGAGAAAGAAGAAAGTGGTGTAATGAACTCAGATTGGAGGAGACTGGAGTCTGCTGTAGACAGAGCCTGTATTACAGAACTCCAGTGTAGATGTATCTTAAGAGTCGGCAATCCCGAATTTATTAAAGAAACACTAAAAATATTTATGAGGATAAGAGATGTCACTTCACTTGAGATTTAAAGCTGGCTAGTGTTTGACACCGGATTAACAGTGATAGTGAGTTCCAGAGGTCTAGAGAGTATGAGTAAAATTCTGTTGAGTGAGCTGGAATTTGTAATTTAAGATTTACGGCGTACGTTATGGTGACCCTGATTGGCCTCGCCGTAGAATTCCAAGCGTTCTCTTAAATACTGTGGGGATGTAGGATTGAAACGGATTGTGTATAACAGAGATAGGGTATGCCAGTCTCGGCGAAGTCGAATAGGTAGCCTGAGTTCAGAACGAAACTGAAAAACATGGTCGTATTTGCGCAGACCACCATCATCATCATCAGGTCTTTTTAGTCGCCACTGCAGGAGCATGACCCTCTCTGTACTACAGGAGCCAAACTTGGCCAGAGCAGACAGAGGATTTTGCCTACACTCTACTCGCTGGCCAGACGGGTTGGAGAGGTCTCATTGATGTTTATGAGCTTTATTTAGCTTGTATTTCCTAAGTCGCCTCTTAACACCCCCATGGGAAGACTAGGAGAGTGGTCCTATTCTACTCTGCCGGAAACCACACGGCTAAGATGCGCTGACCATATATAAACCTAATTTATAAACATATTTTAAAGACTCTCGAGTTTATTTTGAAAGATAACATGTATCAGCGTAATCAAGAATAGGAAAAATAAGGGACTGTGCAAGCATAATTTTGGTGTTTTTTGGCAAAAAATTTCCAAGTGTTTTAAATGAGCTAAAAGCACAAAAAAGTTTTCAGCTGACTTCAGCTAATTGTGGTAACCAAATAAATTTGGTGTGTATTATAATTATAATCCCCAAATTGTCGCTAAAACCTATGACAATGCCATTAAAGACAATTTGTGGCATAGCCGACATATCAATTTGACAAATCATCATCATCATCAGGTCTTTTTTAGTCTCCACTACAGGAGCACGACGCTCTCTATACTACTAGAGCCATACTTGACCAGAGCAGTCAGAGGACTTGGCCTACACTCTCCACGCTGGCCAGACGGGTTGGAGAGGTCTTACAGATGTTTATAAGCTTTGTTTAGCTTGTATTTCCTAAGTCGCCTTCTACGACATCCACGGGAAGACTTGGAGTGGTCCTATTCTACTCTGTCGGATACCACACGACAAAATTTGACAAATATGGCCTAATAATTACACTGCCTAAGCTTAATAAACTCTTAAACGAATTAACTGAACTTTATGAAACTTGGTAGATAAATATTTATAGGCTACTTACATTTTTCCGTTTAGTTAGAAATTGTAATGTACGCGAACGGAGTCGCGGACACACAGGAACAAATACATACAGAAAAAAGTCTTGATATCGTCAATTTACGTAATGTACGCGAACGGTGCGATGCATTCGAAATGTGGTGCTGGCGAAAAATGTTAGGAATAGGACAGAACGCCGCACTAATGTATCTATTCTACAGCAGCTCAAGATCCGGACCCGTCTTTCAGTAGTATGCCTTCAAAGAGCACTTTCATTCTTCGGTCACGTGGCAAGACGCGAACCAGATAATCTAGAAAAGCGCATTCTAATCGGTCGCGTGGCAGGAGTAAGACCTAGAGGCAAGCCACCAACCCGCTGGACTGATCCACTTCTGAATTCCTTGAAGTGCAACACACAGGCTGCCATTCACTTGGCCCAGAACAGATCAGCCTGGAAACATCTTGTGGCTGGGGCAAATTATGGTGGTCACGACCCTCAGTCATGAGGAAAACGACCAAGAAGACGCGAACGGAGTAGAGGACACAGAAACAAATACATACATAAAAATATGTTAAAATTGTCAGTTTAGTTTCATTATTAATCATGTATACCTAGAGCTTATAAACACGATATCTCTGAGCAAAGTAACTTACTCCATGACCACCCCTCACAGATTTACTATTAGTATTATTATTGATGATTGATGATAATAATAGTGATGATAATAATGTGTAATAAAAGTTAACGTTTACCAAATTATATTTAAAATATCTTACAATAACTAAAATATTTGTTTTTAACTTTCCTATTAGACTTTTTAACAGTAGGTGTTCAAAATTGTGATTAAAACCCTCTGGCGATTTCTTTTCATCACATACATATTTCCAAATTTTAAGAAAAATATTAATTTCGGTATTTGATAAATTAATTCTTATGAAATAAACGTTGAGTAGTTTCGCAAATATCATTTATCGAGGAAATAATAAATCAGTATATTATGCATTTTAAATTTCATATTAACATATTATATTCATAATAATTATACAAAGTAATTAAAATCTTAATTTTAAAATATTTTAATTAAATTAAAATTAATAACAAAAAATACGTAGCTGACGCTTAATAAATAATAATTAAAAAAATATTCAGTTACACTTTTTTACTATTTCGTAATAAGTTATTTTATATTGTACAATTCTGTTTGAAAAGTTAACTTATTATAATTAATTTGTTTTTGTTATAAAATATTTTTATTATGTTATGTAATTCAAAATTAATGCTTTTCGCAATTATTCCTTTATCTGTGCAAATGTCAAGATTCTGAGTTCACGGAAAGTAAAAATTATTAGCTCCCATACAACAGACATGATTTATTTGCCGTTTTAATGGCGAGTCCGACTCGCACTTGGCCGGTTTTTTTCAAATGGTTTGTAGATCACCAGTACTGACGCGGCGTTAGTCTTAATTATTTGGCACTAGCTGTTGCCCACGGCTCCGCCCGCGTTAGTGTCGATCCCTCGGGAACAGGAGAATTTCCCGAATCAAACATACCCTATGTCCTTTCCTGGGCCTCAAACTACCTCCGTACCAAATTTCATCCAAATCAGTTCAATGGTTGAAGCGTAAAAAGACAACAGACGCTCCTTTCTTAGCGCTCACTCACATTATTATAAAAACCCCTGTACCAAATTTCAAGTTTCTAGGCGCAGCAGTTTCGGTTGCGTTGATATATAAGTCAGATTTGCCCGCGGCTACGTCGCCGCCGTTAGTGTCCATCCCTCAGGAACTGTAGAATTTCCCGGAATAAAAGATACCCTATGTCCTTCCCCGGGTCTCAAACTACCCCCATACCAAATTTCATCCAAATTGGTTCAATGGTTGAAGCGTGAAAAGAAGACTATACATACATTCATAGTATCACGTGTTTTTTCCTTACGGGGTAGACAGAGCCTAGGTCTATAAGACCTGAAGGCCACGTTTAGCATGTAATTTTCCTATGTCACTTATAATATATAAGTAAGTGCTATATATTTGCAGGCAAGGCAAACTCATGGCTTAAATTCATTCAAATAACGATAACTTTTTTTTTAACTAACCGATTTTTATGAAACAAACTTTAAATGTTAATCTGAGTTAAAATAAAGCAATTGGTGAAAGTTTGAAGTAAATCGGTTCAGTATTTTCGGAGATAATCGTGATCATACATACAGACAGACAGACAGACAAAAAATTCTAAAAAAAATTTTTTGCTTTCTATTATTCTTTTTAAGTGTCCCTCTATCCATTTCAGTCAAAAATTCTAAATGTACAGACAAAATATTTTTACTGTTTTATTATATGTATAGATAGATAACTTTTACAGCCGACCGTCTGCCTGACGCCAGCCTGATCTCACAAAAAGTACAAGTATTTGCTCGGGCTGGGAATCGAACCTGGAACCTCTCGTTTTCAACAGGCTAGCTTATTAACCACTGTGCCATGACAGGGCAGCCTAATGATACCGTGTTCTCACTAACACACATTTATAAAACCACAAGTCAAATTATTAAAACCGCAAGAGGATGTAGGCGCCTTGATCTCGTTGCATCTTTAGAAACTTTGGAAAATTGGCAAATTATGTTTATGATCTTCCACGCTGGTCTGGGAGAAAGGAAAAAACGTAGAATGTGCGAGCTGCTTCACTTCCCGCGCAGATCGTAAAAGCCGATCGAAGTAATGGGCGAAAATCTGCGGTGCGGCTATCAACCCATCACTATTTTGATTCTGTTTTCCATCTACACGCCCTCCAACATGATAAATGTGCCCATAAGGTCTTATAGACCTAGGCTCTGTCTACCCCGCAAGGGAAAATGACGTGACGCTATGAATGTATGTATGTTTATGATACTGTAAATTGTCCGTTTAAAACTGTTAAATGTATGTACGATCATTAAGCTATTTTTATAGTTTACTAGCTGTTTCCCGCGGTTACTAGTTCTAAGTATGGGGAATCCCAAAAATGTATTGTTTTTTTTTTTTTTTTCAATTTTTGAGTGATAATCTTAATGCGGTTCACAGAATACAGACTTACCAAGCTTCAACAGTATAATTATTATAGTTTTGGAAAAAAGTAGCTGTGACATACGGACGGACATGACGAATCCATAAGGGTTCCGTTTTTTGCAATTTGGCTACGGAACCCTAAAAAACACACTAAAATCTTTTGCGTAGATTTAAAGATCTAATACATAGGGACAGACAGACAGCGGGAAGCAACTTGTTTACCTACTATGTAGTGAAGTTAGGAAGTTAGGATGATAGCGGCTTATCGGACCCTACGATTCAGTAGCTAGGTAGCCATTAAAAAAAACCTTCAATGGATTAAAATTAAATTAACCAAATCGAGTACGGAATCTTATTTAGTAAACGGCATTTGCCCGCGGCTTCGCTCGCGTTATATATAAGTATGGAAGTTTCATACAAACTTTTATCCCCTTGGGGGTAGAATTGATCAAAATCCTTTCTTAGCGGATGCCTACGTCATAACATCTACCTGCATGCTAAATTTCAGCTCGATCCGTCCAGTCAGTGGTTTGGGCTGGGCGTTGATAGATCACTATGTCAGTCAGTCAGTCAGTCACCTTTGAGTTATATATATTTAGATAAAGATAATTTGTTCTGTTGGATAATTAATAATTTTATTTTTTATTTATTTATCAAAAGCTTAACCTATTATAACAGAACTTTAAATTCAATAGGATAGCAATTATAGTCTACTTATCTATATCTATACTTCTATATCTATACTAATAATATAAAGAGGAAAGATTTGATTGTTTGTTTGCATTGAATAGGCTCTGAAACTACTGGACCGATTTGCAAAATTCTACATTGTCCCTGATGAACATAGGCTATTTAAAGATCTATATCTTCCCGTGCGAAGCCGGGGTGGGCCGCTAGTTATAGCATTAATCATTTAATGACGTTTTTGTGATAGTAATGGGGAAAATGGGTTGGAAAAACCAAGTTTAATTTTCTTGTGTGTAAGTGGCCATCACTGGAGGCATCGGCTTAAAGACTGCCACCAATGATGACAGCCGGTGCCAACGGCTTAACGTGCCTTCCGAAGCACGGATGGCCACGAGATATTTTTAATAACCACATTAAACGCGTTGATGTCTTTCTAATTAGAGACTGCTTTTTCGGACGCTGATTATTTTCCATGCCCACTCGAATTACTTAACAGCGACATTTTGAATATCTGAGCTGTATTGAATTCCTGGAATCCAAATCCCTGATGAAAAAAGAGGTAATAAAAAAATTACTTTCCATACAGATTCACCCAACTGACTGATTGGTATTAGTATGTCTAACGTTTTTTATCCTTTTTTTTACCATATTTTCATTAAACTCTCCTCGAACATCGAAATATATAGAAACAACATTTTTGCATTTCTCTACCATAAAACTGAAAGTGCACTAGTGGGTCTGGTGATGAAGATGGCCTCCGTGGCGCAGTGGTTAACACGCCAGCCTGCGACACGAGGGAGCCCGGGTTCGATCCCCGGTCAGGTTAAGATGGAAAATGATATTTTTCAGATCGACCTGGGTCTTGGATGTTTATATATGTATTTGTTATAAAATATAGTATCGTTGAGTTAGTATCCCATAACACAAGGCTCGAACTTACTTTGGGGCTAGGCTAGCTCAATCTGTGTGATTTGTCCGTATATATTATATGCCTCTGAAGATTATAAAATTTGTTGTCTTTGTTTTCAGTTCGATGAGTTCGTGCGGTCACTGCAGGTGGAACCGCACTCGCCTCTCTTCAGGCTCGTTACAGACGGACAGCCACCGCTCAGGTATTATATCTGTTTTATTATACCTTAACTGTATTCCATATGGCACTTTTCGTTGCAAATAATTGTAGAACTTTGTTACCGATACATCGAAATATAAATAAAATATTGGCTAGCTCCGTGGCGCAGCGGTCGACATGTTAGCCTGCGACACGAGAGTGCCCGGGTTCGATCCCCGGTCAGGTCAAGATGGAAAATGATCTTTTTCAGATTGGCCTGGGCCTTGGATGTGTATCTATATATGTATTTGTTATAAAATATAGTATCGTTGAGTTAGTATCCCATAACACAAGTCTCGGACTTACTTTGGAGCTAGCTTAATCTGTGTGATTTGTCCGTAATATTTATTTATTATTATTATTTATTATAAACATGTCACTCTACGAATCATCATTTAAGCCATAAAAAGTCCACTGTTGGACATAAGCCTCTCCCAAGAATTCTTCGTTCCATGGTTGCCATACTCGCCACGCTTGGCAGGTGGGTTGGCGAGCACAGGTTCTTGACCAGTCGCTGTGGCCACCTACTCAAAAAACACTCTGCTGCTCCAAAGGCTTTTGCCATTGATTCTCAGATTGGCCCTTCAGGCTTGCATGCACGCATACGCGGCCCATCAGGCAATATGAGAGTTTGCTGTCTCTCCAAGCCTTGCGCACACAGGCAACGCCCAAAGCCGAGGTCCGTCCCTCCTGGGGGCCCTTTGGTGATGTTGTCTATAAAGGTTTAGGGCACTCTGCCCTCGCCTCAAACGCCCGGTGAAGTAGCGAAAGCTCACTTGGAGCTAGCTACATAGTCATTTAAAAAAAAAAAGAAAAACCATTTTGTCTCGAAAAGAAGAAGCCGTAACAATGAATACGGGGTGCAGTGACGTGCAGTCCATATAGACTGTTAGACACTGTCTACCCTGCAGTCGCTAAATAAATACAATTTATTCTTCTTACAAAAAAATAATTATATTAGTTGCGCCTGCAAAATTCTGCTAGCAAATACTTTATAGTCGATTTTGTTCAAGTACGGCGCTGCGGCCGCGGCCCGGGCGTGCCCACGCTAAGCAGTATCTATACGCGTAAGCCGCGTAAGACAAAATTTCAAAGGTCTGACTTTTCACGCACACATAGAAAATTATTATACACCTATAGGAAATCGCTTTTGTAGTAGTACAAGTAAACATCTTTCATCGACTCACACATGCAAATCAAATTTGCGCTGTGTGTGTGAATTGAAGACACTGTCTCCGAGGTTTCTATTGGCTGCCGCGCGCGATGTAAATGTCATCGTCACTTGTCAATATCATTATAGATATTAATCATACTTATGTCAATGTTATTGATTTGCGTGTTTACAAACAATCCAAGAGGAAAGTTTTATTTTAAAATTAATTGCTTTATCAGTTAAATTTCATTTGTGACAAAAATATTTTCATGTGCAAGTTGTGTCGCTTAGTGTTTACATGCCGAAACCGAAATATAAAGTGTTTTGTGAATTTGCTTGCTTTTGAACAAATCAAGTAACCGGTTAGTTATGGTTAGTTATTCTAAAGTTTAATCTTAAACTGTATGATACGTGGTACGTGGCTCGCAGGTTGTAATCATATCTCTTATCTTTCGCTTGTTTTGAATACTTTTGCGGTCGAAGATCGAAAGACTATCATAATATTAAACGAGTTGTAGATAACTAGCCGTATAGTGAGGTAAGGTATATAGGTGGTATGTTTGTAAGTAAATTTTATAATTATGTCTACCCTATGACAAATGTCTGTGCACGTCACTGACGGGGTGTCATCCTCAACTGGCTGTCGGTTCATCCTCCCGAGCTGCTTCTTTTTCAATCCATCCGAACAAGTAGTACCCCAAACACCTTCATCCTGTTACCCCAGTCCAACATACTAAGGAGTTTCTTGGAATGGGGGAACGCAAGAAAAGGGTATGCCCTTTTCTCGGTTAGAAACAGTTTCTACATAAATCCTTACTATCCTTACTATATCCTTACTAATATTATGAATGCGAAAGTGAGTTTGTTTGTTTGTTACGCTTTCACGCCGTAACTACTGAACCGATCATCATGAAATTTTGCATACAAGTTCTCTGGAGTACGGAGAAGGACATAGGCTACCTTTTATCCCGGGAAAAAGTACTATTCCCGAAGGATCGACATTAACGCGGGCGGAGCCGCGGGCGAAAGCTAGTAAAATAATAAATTAAATGATGTATCCTAATTTTGGTGCAAAAAAGAATATTTCATTCATTCATTCATTGTACGGGCAGAAGTGTTGAAATCAAGATAAGTCTAACAAACTGCGCTGATCAACCCGTCTGCCGAGCGTGGTGCGTATGGAAAAACCCCCATAATGAAAAGTACATTTCTCCCCTCACGAATAAGAAATATCCGACTTTATGTATCACAAAAATATATAAGGTTGGTTCATCTTGGAATGGAAGATCGAAGTTGTGAGTAGGAAAGGGATACCAAGGAGGGCATTCATTGACGAAGTTAATGGTAAAGCCGACGTAAAGTGAGGTCAATATCGGAGGATAGAGACTAAGCGCCACTGACAAAAACATAGCTCTTAAGGGCTTGTACTACCTCACACTGCTTTGCATGATTGTCTGTAATATCAATAATAATTAAATACTTAAGTTGAAATAAAAATGCAGCAAAGTTCAGGACTAACTCTGGTAACTATCTTACTTAAAAACACGATTGCGTAAAATTTTCTCGATAGAAAAAAATTGCAAAGTTGCCTCCAAATCACGTCTAATTTACTCGGTATACAGCAGTACTTTTGATTATAATTGCATTACCGATAAGGCGGCCATCATGTATTTTTTTATTCGAATAACCCTTGAATATTCTTTAAAAACGAAAATATCCAAATTAGCCAACGCGTTTAGATCATCTGCGTTTGTACCGCCACGCCGCCTGGCCTATGGCGGGCCCTTAAAGCAATGATACATATTATCACTTTTTTATTCCTGACGGGGTAGACAGAGCCTAAGGACTTAAGACACAAAGTTATATCACACGTTTACCGTCCAAGTGGGCGTACAGGTCGGAAACGAAATTAAAATAGTGATGGGTTGCTAGCTGCATCGTTTATTGTCATTATTCCTACTTTTCATCCATTCCCTCAACCGGCTTTTACGGTATGCGTAGATAGAGAAGCAGCTGGTACATTCTACGTTTTTCCTTTTCTCCCAGACCAGCATTATTATATAATTATTTTAGAATAGTTTCATCAAAAGCGGGACTTGACCTAGACTTAAAAAATACTTACAATGACTTCTTCACAATACACCCAAAGACCTTCCATTTCTAAAAAGATTTAAATCTACGAGAATACAGTACCTAATTGCTTATTGGAGCACGTCTTTGTTGTGAATGTATAATATTATGCATCTCCTTATTTGATTTCGGGTGTGTTACATTTTTGAAGATCATTATCTAACAATTATGGACCGATGAGCTCAAGTGTTAGAGTGGTTTACAGCAAACAATTTGCTGTTGAACGCTAAAAAGACGAAGTGTATTAAATTTTGTTTACCGAATGTTACAAAAGTACCAACACGCATAGTGGTCGAAAACGAAACGATAGATTTGGTAGAAAAAACAGTATTTCTTGGAATGAGAGTTGACTCGGGACTTCAATGGGGTGCCCATATCACATCCTTAGCGGGTAAACTTAGTTCTGCTGCTTACGCTGTTAGAAGAATAAGACAGTTGACTGACGTTGATACTGCGCGTTTGGTATACTTCAGCTACTTTCATAGTGTCATGTCGTATGGGATATTACTATGGGGTAACGCAGCAGAAGTTAATACCATATTCGTGTTTCAAAAACGCGCTATCAGATCTATATATAAACTAGGTGCTAGAGAATCTCTTAGAGAATTGTTTAAAAATATAAATATTTTGACATTCCCCGCGCAATACATATTTGCAAATATTATGTTTGTTCGTAATAATCTTCATTTTTACGCGAAAAATAGTGATATCCACAACAGGAATACGAGAAATAAAAATAAATTAGCGACACCAACTTTGCGATTACAGAAAACAATGAATTCATTTTTGGGACTTAGTATACGCTTCTATAATAGAATTCCTGAAGAAATATTGGCTCTGTCATTAGGTAAGTTTAAGACTGCTGTTAGAAATCAATTACTTAAAAATGCCTACTATTGTATTAATGACTATTTAACAGATAAAACTCCATGGAAATAATACATTCAATAAATTGTTAATCAATATACATCAGTGATTACTTAATGTAAAATAATTCAATTTGTTATAAATATGTGAAAGTGTAGCCCTTCAGGCACGTAGGGACCAATACTGGACTGAGTTTCTTTCGGTGATTCTTCTCAACAGTGGTCGTTTCGAAACGCTAGTAGCTTATCGATTTTGCAAATATTAATAATAATAATATGACGTTCAGAAAGAGATACATGATATCCAAATTTAAATAAAAAAAAAATCTATTTCTATTTCCGAAGCCAACTAATATCATTGACTTACTTGACTTATTTTCCTATGTCCCCTAGGTGGGGCAGAGGGCCGCTACAGTGCTTCTCCATCTCGTTCTGTCTTGAGCAATGCGCTTTACTTCGCTTACAACTAATATCATTACTATTTATTAATTGACATTGGTTTGCGAATTACATTTAATTAACATTTTATTAATTGTAATATGTATTGAGTAATATTTATTATTTTGATGTAATTTTAATTTTCGAGCGACTTGTTTCCTGAAATAAATGAATTTTAACTTTAATTAATTTTAAGTATAAATTCACATCTTATACTCATGACAGCTTTTTGCACTTGTCGGTGGAGTATCACCTCCCCCCCTTCCTGATCAAGTTGCCTAAAAAGCAATAGGTAGTCCAAGCAGCGAGAGTGACTAATTTTTAAATACAATTCTCTGCCGTTTGCTTTATTGTAGACCGTTGTATTATTTAAGGTACTCGTAAATAAGGCACGTACCGAAATTACCCTCCATGTCGGGTCATGTGAGATTTGAACCCACTTTTCTCAAGACAAAAGCTATAAATAAATATATACGGACAAATCACACAGATTGAGTTAGCCCCAAAGTAAGTTCGAGACTTGTGTTATGGGATACTAACTCAAAGATACTATATTTTATAACAAATACATATATAGATACACATCCAAGACCCAGGCCAATCTGAAAAAGATTATTTTCCATCTTGACTTGGGCGGGGATCGAACCCGGTCACTCCGTGTCGCAGGCTGGCGTGTTGACCGCTGCGCCACGGAGCTAGTCAAGTAGCTCTTTGACAACTTCTTCCTTTGAATAAAGGATGGAAGTCAAAAGTCCTCCAAAAGTATATTCAAATATCTGAAAGTCTCTACTATACTGAAGATCGAATACTCACAATGTGTTTGAATAATTAACTCTTCAAAGCATCGACCTAGACCTCAATTTACACAAAGATCCCAATCGCTGTTTCCTTTTTGAAAAAGCTTTGAGCAAACAATAGTCGCTAGTGAGGCAGGTCATTGTGGTTATTGGTATTTGACGCAGATCCCCGGTGAGATAGTGGTGGTAATTCGAGCGCATCCGGCGTATGTGGTTCGTTTCCGTTAACCTACGACACGGTTCTAATGCAGATAAGTTAAGTAAAGGTAAAAAATAAACCGGCCAAGTGCGAGTCGGACTCGCGCACTAAGGGTTCCGTACCGTTATCTATGAAAACGGCAAAAAATCATGTCTTTTGTATGAGAGCCTTTAATATTTATTTTATTTTTATTTAATTATTTATTTTTAAAGGGAATATATAACTAAATATTCTGTGAATATTTCAAGTGTCCCTGTTGCTGTTATCAATAATGAGCAAAAACAAGTAAAAAAATCACGTTTGTTGTATGGGAGCCCCCTGAAATATTTATTTAATTCTACTATTTAGTATTTGTTGTTATAGCGGCAAGAGCAATACACCATCTGTAAAAATTTCAACTGTCTAACTATCACGATTCATGAGATACAGCCTGGTGACAGACAGACAGACAGCGGAGCGAAATCAATAGGGTCCCGTTTTTACCCTTTGGGTACGGAACTCTAAAAATGGTTGTCTGTAAAGTCGGTTTATGGACGATATTTTTTACGTGATTACGTTGAGAGATGCGTGATAGATACTACGACTATTGCTGCTGCTGCTCCGGAACGTGATATTTTTCGTTGCCGCTGTTCATCAATTTATAGCACGTCAAAACGACTGTGAAGTAAGTTTACGGATGATCATTTAACGTGATAACGGTGGAAGAGAGACAAGCCAAACGCTTAGGCATCTTTATCGTTTTTTTTCGTGCGTGTAGCCGCCGTTCATCGATTTATCACGTCAAAAAAACAAAGATTTTAAAGCGAAAAGTGCTACGAGTATGTGCTACTAACAATTTTAGGGTCATTCCATTGTGACTGGTGGGACATGTTACTTCAAAATTTGATTTGCTTTGGTCTAGGCTATTTAAAAACTTTCGAAGTGAAAACTTCTTTAGGCGGGTTGGTTGGTTTATATTTGGGATGGGAAAAAACCATTCAATTCGGCAGGAAAAAAATCAACAAAGAATTTCAGCCTATCCACGCAATATACACTTTTGATTTTTGTCTGTTCTTTACTAATATAATAATAATAATATCGCTAATGATGGGACGTCTTCTGTTCTATAATAATAATGTGGTTATTATATAAAAAAAAGAAAAAGTACTTATTGAAAATGTGACTGATAAGGCGACGAAAGTAAGTTTTTATTTTTTCATATTTATCCTAGTCATCACAAATATTAAGAAACTTTATCCATACTTCCACACTAATATTATAAATGCGAAAGTAACTCTGTCTGTCTGTCTTCTTTTCACGCTTCAACCATTGAACCGATATGGATGAAAATTGGTATGGAGGTAGTTTGAGGTCCGGGGAAGGACATAGGGTACCTTTAATACCGGGAAATTCTACTGTTCCCGAGAGATCGGCATTAACGCGGAGCCGCGGGGAAAAAGTGAAAAACATAATAATATTAAAAACATTTGGCAAAAGAGACAAATTAGTTAGAACCACATAAGCCAAAAATAGGTAAACAGATATTTAATTAAATACGTTACTACATATTGTAGTTTCGTGTCTTTAATGCTAAGTAGACGGAACAATGTTAGTTTGTAGTCAGGATCAAGGTGTCAAGGGATCAAGTTGGAAAAGTCAAATTGCTGTTGTCAAGTTTTATGAGGTCATATGGTTTTTAGGTCATGAATCATTATTTTAAGAATCCTAAATCACTACATATTGTAAATTAAAGTCTCCAGCGGCTCTGTCAAGCAGTCTGTCTGTTCGCGATAAAATCAAAAACTACTGCACGGATTTTCATGCGGTTTTCACCATTAGATAGAGTGATTTATGAGGAAGATTTAGCCTTTCTAGTCGATTCAAGTAGAGCTTAAGACTACTTACTTACTTTTATTTTATATATCGTGACGTTTTAAACAATGGACACACACCGCCATTAGGTATATCGTTCATACATTATTTAGGACATATTAAAATGAGGAGCGTATTATTTCCTGTATTTGGCTGGGATCAGAGTTCATACTCATTTAAATCCAGTAATTATTCTGTCATTATTCTTATTAGACCACCATATACATAGTTATTTGTAGCCTTGATAGTTAATTTTGTTTTACAAATACCATACGATTCGGATCAAAACCCACTCGGAAAGATGTATGTGCGCGCTTTTTATATGTAAATCTTAATTTTACGTAAAAAATATCTTTTTTCTGCCACACTCTCGTAAGAATAAGTAAGACAAGGTTGACCCCGTCCCCCCTAAATCATGTTACGTAATACATGACTGGCCCCTTAGAGTAGACCGCGGGCACTGATGCACTCTTGATTTCTCACAAATCACGTCTGGCCAGCGAGGAGAGTGTAGGCCAAATCATCTGTCTGCTCTGGCTAAGTATGGCTCCGGTTGTACAGAAAATGTCATGCTCCTGCAGTGAAGACTAAAAAGACCTGATGATGATAAGAAGAGGCCATATCAGTGTCAGCGATTCCACAGCAATTGCAATTTTCAGTTATCGCCATCAAACTAGCCGGGCGCAGAAAGAAAATAAATAGAACACATTTAATCCGTGTACTGGTCTTCATCGTTACTTACCATTAAGTGAGATGGAAGACAAATGCCCACTTCAATACTAAGTAAAAAAAAAACATAAGTGAATTTATAACAACCCAAAGAATTGTGAATATAATGAAGACATATATATTTTGAAGCTTATCATATTAACTTAGATTTAAAGTATAAACTCAGATAACAGTATATAATCAATCAATCAATCAAATAATTTATTTGTGAAACATATATCAATGCACCAGATTCTGAGTAGCAACATCTACTTAGGTTAGTTTTTGTTATTACATACTTATTTTAGAACCACCACATAGCCAGCCAAACACAAGTTAACATAACGAACAAGAGAAGAACCCAGTAACGCTTAGAAATGCCGTTCTAGCCTAGTTCTAGCTGAGGATGCAATCGGGAATACACTTAGACGATTGAGAGATCATCATCATCATTTCGAGTAAGTGTCACGGTCAATCGACCATGCACACCCTGGTGTCAGAGTTCTTCGGAACCGCCTCTCGGCCTTTGACTTGGTTCCTTTAACGATTACCAGATGGCGGCCGGGACCAACGGCTTAACGTGCTTTTGAAGCACGGAATCATCTTAATTATCAAGCAATCAGGTGATTCAAGCCTGCAATGTCATATCCAAACTGGAAACAACTAAACAAAGTATACTTCCGGTGGGAATCGAACCCACGACCCCCGGGTCTATAGGCAAACGCCTTAACCATTGGACCACAAAGGCAGATTGAGAGAGAAACTCAGTGAGAGAGAGAGGGAGAGAGAGAGAGGGGGGGGGGGGGGGTAAGGGAGGGTGAGGGTGTCAAGACAAGGAGCCGTATTAAACAAAAAAATTTTTCCTAAATCCTATCTATTATTTTTTTATTTTCCTTTTTTCCAGACAATGCCTCCATCCCGAAGCGTGCGGCAAGGAGCTCTCCCTGCCGACATACTACGCTCGCTTCCACGACCTGCGCAAGGAGTATGTGCGGGCGTATACACTGCGCGCGGTGACGCCGCCCCGGGCGCAGGCCCCGCCGCCGCCCCCACCGCCAGACCACCCGCAGACGTTGCACGATATGTTGACTTGTATCCTTTTTACAAAACTCCAGGCAAGAATTACAAATACTAAGGTTAAAATTTGACATAAGCTTGTTCAAAAGGAAGACAAACTTCGAACACAACTTTAGAACAAACAACGAAAGAACCATTAAAAAGAATAATGTATTTTTTTTATTTATAGTAAATTAACTTTTTGATACATTTTATTTTACATTAAACTATAGAATTGAGGGTCGTAGGATGTTTCAGAATATTAATTATATTGTATTGTAAATACAAATTCGTACTTAAAACGTATTTACAATTTTTTGGAATATATGAAATATATTTTATGTTAGGCGACAGAACAAAATGGAGAGAATTAACATACTGTGCCGACCCCATATGAAAAAGTGGGATAAATTTAAGGAAGAAGAAGATATTATTTAAAAATAAAGTTTTTCTCAAAATAATGCGTATATTACATCTAATCTAACCGATGTGTTTTAAAAGCTCCATAGAATTTAATTGGTTGTAATATCATTCATTTTGCTATTATTACTAAAACCGGACATTATTTCGAAGAAAAACTAAGGCCCTTTGATTTGTTTAAGTGGACTTAATTCCCTTGACCACCAATACAGATCTAGGAATAACGCCGTACACAGGAGAAAACTTCTACGCGGCGGAAGTAAAAGACATGGCTAGCATCATACAAAGGATAATTGCAGACGGTGAGTAATATTTCCTATTACTACTCGTATTTCAATAGATCTGTGGTGATGTTCATTATTATTACAGATTCGCGACATCACCTACGCGCAAACTTGCCGTAGTTATTAGTGCTTCACTTACATCTCAGTAACGTGTGAAAAAAAAATGTAATTCTTCTCATTAACACCAATGTGTCTCGAACTTCTTGTCTTTTTTCGTCATTTCATATTTTTGTTGCTGTTTATACTTATAAGATGACTTTTCGTAGCATTATCCATTTAACAAATTAGTTGAAAGTCAAACAGTTTTCCCAAAATATTTTCATTCTTCCGTTTTGCTATTGAATAAAACTACCGAATAATATAAGCTTTTCAAAACATATTTTCTTGTTTTGCAGGTTTCCGGTTAGAGTTACCAGAAACAGTTGACTTAGTTTTAGAAACTGGTATTTGGTGAGTATATCTTTTTTTTACAACAATTTATATAACAAAAATAAATTTCATCATTATTTATGTAATCAGATATTATATATGATAAAATATATCTTATTTAAATGAAACTAAGGGTTCGTAGTACAAATAGACGCCCCCTAACGCGGAGGCCCTGGGCACATGTCCAGTGTTACCACTGGGTCAGTCATAAATCATAATAATATCTAAAGACTTTCACCCACCACGTCAATTTTCGAATATATAATACTTAAGTTACAAATAAAATTCCTCAATAAATAAATATGAGCTGCAATTAATGTGTATAAATAAGAAATAATGACGGGATAATTGCCTTATTGGATAAACTGTTATTATGGTTATTCTATTGTGCTACGAATAAGTAATAAGAATATCGAGTGATTATTACTATATACCGCCTTCCTATTTGCACAATGTTGGAAACAGTACTAATAGATATTCTTAGTCAATGTTTTCATGGTCGAAATAAAAATAACACGATATTTTAAACCGTTAAATGTCATTTTTTGGGTAGTTTATTAAAAAAGTAATAAAATAAATAAAAAACTTTTTAAACACAAGCTTATTATACTACATCACTTCATTTTTCGCGTTATTTTAATTTGATATCTATATTGTTGGAGTGCATCGAAAAAAAAGCTAGTTCGCCATCTTGGGCGTTCGGCCATGTTGGATTTAGAATGAACTAAACGAGTATACAAAATTAGAGTTCAATCGGTGGAATATATCTGCTACAAAATTAAATTGCAAGATTCCACCCGAACAAACATATATAGGTACATAGGTATATACATTGCAAGTTAAATAAATGCTTGTAAAAATGTATCTTTTACGAACTTTATATATCATCATTATCATCAGGTCTTTTTAGTCTCCACTACAGGAGCATGACCCTCTCTGTACTACCCAAGCCATACTTGGCCAGAGCAGACAGAGGATTTGGCCTACACTCACTGGCCAGGCGAGTTGGATAGGTCTCATAGATGTTTATGAGCTTTGTTTAGCTTGTATTTCCTAAGTCGCCCTTACGACATCCATGGGAAGACTTGGAGTGGTCCTATTCTACTCTGCCAGAAACCACACGGCTATTTAAACTTTATATAAACGCCTGTCAATTTTATAAGGCAAGGCAACACGCTGTAAGTATAGACATTATGAATAGGGGCTATGGTGAGCACCGCAGCGGCTATGAGTTTTCTTCCTATTTATAGGACTTCTTGACTTCTTGCTTGTTTAGATAACTACTAGAAACACTTCAGGTTGAACGTTGCCCTTCTTATCTTTAGATTTTTAAACGAACCTTACTTGAGAATAAAGTTTGAATCAATGAAAAATAGTACGTATCAGGCTTGGATAAAGTTTAATTTCCCGGCCCGGCCCCTCTTCACTTTTCTTATTATTGTACCTTATCTTATTCAATAGAATTCAATAGGTATTTTTATTTCAACTAGTTATTCTCATGTATTATATTATAATATATCAAAACATGATTAAGTTTCAATCATCATCATCATTTCGTGTAGGTGACACGGTCTATCGACCATGCACACCCTGGTGTCAGAGTTCTTCGGAACCGCCTCTCGGCCTCTGACGTTATTCTTTAAAGACTACCAGATGGCAGCCGGTACCAACGTCTTAACGTGCCTTCCGGAGCACGGATCTTTATTATCAGACAATCAGGTGATTCAAGCCTAATTTTAATTAAAATCAATACAGTAGTTTTCGCAAAAAAGCATAACAATCCGTCCAAATTATCACATACGAAAGTCTAATACGATAAAACACTACGTAAATGAGTCCAGTAAGTAATACGACACCACTAGAATTGTAGTCAGTAAGGGAATTTTACTTCCAAGTGAGTATTCCGCGCCGCGAAATCATTTCCGTCTCCAAATCGCAGCAAAAGTGCATGAAGTGCGGGCAAAAAACCGCTGCGTCCACAAAACGCTGGTTACTAAGAAAACAACGCCACTTGACACTGCGTCCTTTGAGACACGCGTGAGACAATACTAACGGCTAGAGTGTGAACCTCCGTCTTCTGTATAATATTTTACAAGCCTTTACCAGCTCGACCGGTACACCGTGTGGAACTTTAACACACACTGTTTGACTGTATTTTACTAAAATGTCATGTTATTAATTGATATTGTTTATAGCTATATTTGTCAGTCATGAAACTAGGTTGGATGCCTTTGGGCAGCAAAACCTGTGACACTAAGCAAAAAAATTAAAACAAGCGATAAAGAGGTACGATCGGCCTAAGCGTTCGGCTTGTGACGAATCTATCTTAACAATCTTTAAAAAAATATCATCCGTAAACCGACTTTACAGACAACCTATTTTTTACGTAAGAAAGATATGGAATTTATTTCGGTGAGGTTAGTCGAATTTCCAATTTACAATACAACAGTTACTAATTAATGAATCAGGGCCTTTTAGTAAATTAGAGTAGGATCTTTGTGACAGATTAACTTTAAACTGCAGTCCTCCCCGCCTGCGCCAGTATAATGTATGCCTCATTATACTTATAAACCTTCCCGAGTAAATGCTTTACACGTTCGTGAAAACCCCATCAAAATTGCCCCAGTACTTTTCTAGATTACATACAGCCAGATGATTTTAATTTTGTTGTAACGATAATGATTGATTGATGATGATGATAAAATGCAATTCTTCCTCTTGATTTCAAACTGCTAAAAATCCTGGAGCTTCTGTAGGATCCTATCATAACGTTTCAATTATGTTTTTTTATCTAGTACCTACAGAAATGGAAATGAGAGATTTGGCCTTTGTACAATACTGGGAAATTTAGTAGTGGCTCATAATTATAAATAATAATAATGTAGACACATATAAGATATCCCTCCGTACATTATGCACACACAGCAGAAGGCTGTCATTCTAAATACGTGCCAAATCACGCGATTTCTACAATAGGTCCTAGATTTATTTAGCACTTGGCTTTGGTCTGTGCACCTTACCTCTTTTGCAAATTAAAGAATGACAAAAACACAAAAATAATAATAATAATAATTTACTACAAGCCAATACGCATGGTCATAGGCCGCTTCCAACCGGTCGTATTGGAAATCCTTGGGGGAGGCCTATGTCCAGCAGTGGACTTCTTGCGGCTGAGATGATGATGATGACAAGCTGATATTGGTGGTGATGTTGACTTTTTAAAATGTTATCTCTGGTGGTGCGAATTTACTCATGTCTCCGAGAGCTGAGAAGGCAAACAACCCCCGTACCACTTGACGAGACCGATAACGAGTGTCGTTAGAGCGATAAGGACGGAAAGTGCCTTGTGTGCTTTAGGGATACGCAAGATTTTTACTATAGGTAAATTTATGAATATGTTTTACGTTCTGTTTGAATATTTTACAAATTTTTACCTGGTGTATATCTCGATATAAATTTAGATAGTTTTGATTTGGTTACCGTATCAGGTATAATTTTATGTATTCATGTATGTAACTACTGAGAGGGGGTCAGATTTATCTGCAGCCGTCTGTATACCCAGAAATCAAGATATGTAACATATCCATACTATAAAAATCATATTCGTAAGTCAGAGCTCCGTAACCAGATCATAAACTATGGGAAACTGATATACTTAGATCCAGATCTAGAATATCATATCCATATTGCCTAACCTAACCTTTGGGTCACTTATCTATCAGACGAGGATTGGTAGAAGATTTAAAAATAAAAGAGAACATTATACTTGTTCTTTTTTAAACATTCGCGCTTTAAACACATAGACGAGAAATGAGTCTCGTTGCGACCACGATGGATGTAACTCCATTGAAACGTCAACGGAAACAAATAATAAAAAGGTTCGTTCTAAGTCCCGATTATATACATAATTAAACATTTTATATGTACGTTCGAGTGTTGTTAACAACTTTCGCACAGCACAAATTAACAACTTAGTGTGGGGTTGGTCAATCTGTGTGATTTGTTCCTGTATATTTATAGTATGATGGTATGGCGTTGTCACAATATTAATTATGCAGGCAAGTAATTAACAGCCTCCTTGGTCCAGTGGTTAAGGCGTTTGCCTGAAGACCCGGTGGTTTGATTCCCACGAGAAGCAACTTTGCTTAGTTTGTATCCAGTTTGGTTAGTACATTGCAGGCTTGAATCACCTAATTGTCTAATTAGAAAGATGATTCAGTGCTTCGGAAGGCACGTTATCCTGGCTGCCATCTGATAGTCGTTAAAGGAACCACGTCAGAGGCCAAGAGGCGGTTCCGAAGAACTCTGACACCAGGGTGTGCATGGTCGAATGACCGTGTCACCTACTCGAAATGATGATGATGGCAAGTACCAATATCGAGTAACGCCAAAATTACTTTGGTGCATGTGAGAAGGGGGAAGATGGCCAAATATATAGAAATAGAATTTAAGGCACTAAGGGGGCGTCCATTAATTTAGTGTGGCGTTTTTAAGGATTTTTGATCATAATCTAAAATCACAAATACGTTTTCAATGTATCGATTCTAAGTAACTTCACACCTACTCATATTATATTTAAAAATAATGTGTCCTATTTCACCATATTTTAAACAAGAGACTTGTTTTACATTAATATGATTCGATTTTTTCACATTTTTGCATATTGTTTTGCCAGATAAAATATATTGCCATCCCCAGGAAAGATTTGGTGAGGAGGTGAGTGAAGGACCTCCTTCCTCCCCACCTTTCCCTTGATTACCCCAGGTAATTGGAATAACGGACGCCCCCTATATATGCACCCTCGACCCCAATTAATATGGAAAGAAAAAGAACGGACAAATGTTATCATTAACTGAGACATACCTATTGGCTGAATTATTTATTACTATCCTACAAAAGAAATCGTAAAATAAAAATATATTAAACATGCCCCTTAATATGTTTAATTATTGCTGACTGTCCGTTGATTACAATTTTGACACTAATAAATATCAAATGAAGTTAATCTGTTTGTTATCTGGCGATAAACCCGGGCTGATAAATATCGACATCATTTGGTGGTTCAACGATATTTTGATTTATTACCAATCACTGTAATGTTTGTCTTCATATAAAAATAATGGAACAATCAATTTGAGGGACTATTAACAAAAATATATATTTATATTATAACGCACAATCGGCAAACATACAGTGTACTGTACAAATAAAGTTTTTTTCATCATCATCAGGTCTTTTTTAGTCTCCGCTGCAGGAGCAAGACCCTCTCTGTACTACCGGAGCAATATCCTCCTTGCCTCTGTCTGCTCTGGCCAAGTATTTAATGTGTTTTATTTATTAATTTAAATTATATATGTAATAAATACTTAATACAAGTTCGGGGAAAAAGTTTTTTCGTATTTTGTTTGAATAAAGTTGTCATAAAATATCTTCGGGTATGCTGTATCTATCGGGCTGATTTTGATACCATTAGAAAGGCATAATTTTAAAGAAACACTTATATAAAAAATACGTTTTTTAAATAATTTCCGCGACATTTTTTTACTGTTTTATTGTCTTTTGAAAGGTAGATTTTAGTATGTTATTTATAAATAAGGAAAAATGCAAAATAGGCCGCGTATAAAATTGTGACATACTTCAGTCCCAGTTAGACTAGCAGAAAGTTGATAAGTATATGCATTTTTTTCTGAAAATTTTGATTGAAAATCTCCATACAAAATACGAAAAGGCTTTTCGTAGTACCTAATACCTAATAATACTTTCTCTTGGCTTCAAAAAGTAATGAAACAATTTTGATTACACTTTCGGATTGGTTATTTATGAAACTTTCAGAAATGTGTAACTAAACATAATTGGATGAGCATTGAGGGTTCCTTTATTATGCGGCCCTGGGCTAGTGCTCAGGGTAGGCACAGTACTAACATGAGCTGAGAAATGTTTTAGGTATACGTCGTTGTATAATCTGATTTATTCAACGTTGAATCTGCTCCAGCTCTATCTTAATCACAATATTATTCAGTCACGCGATCTGAAAATTGCGCGTCCACTAAGCAAAGCCAGTTCCAACCACTAGTATCCAACACACACACCTCCGTGTATTTCACTCCAACATCACGTCAACTTATCACCTACCATAGTACAGGGCAAAATCAAAGACGAAGCAACACGCATTCCGTCATACGGCATCCAACCGCCGAACGCTACGGACGTGACATTCCTTTAAAACTTCAACAAAAAAACAAGAAGCTATAAACCTTATCTGTGTTTAAAACGCCTTGGCTGTGTTATAAAAATCGTGGGCCGATAAAAAAATTGTGTTGCTTGTGCTTGTGGAACTTATCGGTGGTGATAAGGAGGTGAGTGTTGATAGCTTTTAATTACTTTGACTGTCTGGAGTTGATATTTGATCCTACCGGAAAGTTACAGGGTAATTAGGACCCTCTTCTTTGATGGCAAAGTTCTTAAGGGATTTGTGGTCGAGAAGACCAGAGGCATCTGATTAGTCAGGTTTAAAATGTTTAGCTTCCTCTACTTAGTCCGAGACTCGGAGACTTACATTTCAATGATCAAAATTGGTTGGGACAAAAAGTCAAGTACTTTAGTTCATCAGAGTAGGCAATGTTTTTTAAACTCTAACACATAATTTAGAAACCCATAGAATACAAATTATTAGTAAAAGATAAAATAATAGATTCAGAACTTTTTGAAAATTAACTCCTTTATTGCACGCTTTTAGATTTTCTTGGTTTTTAAGTTAAGTTTCTTATTGTAAGCGTTAGTTTCTATGTAGATAACACTAGTGACCCACCTCGGTTTGGGTAGATATAGGTATTTGGAACTTTGGTATTTTTTTCACACCTTGAGTTACAGTATCGAAGTTTTCATACGGATCCCTAACTTTTTGAAAATATTCTATAGCCTATGTTCATCAGGGATAATGCAGGATTCTAATATTAAAGAATTTTTCAAATCGATCCAGAATGCAAACAAACAAACAATCCAATTTCTTTATAATATTAGTATAGAAGTGTAGATTTCAGGCTTATAGACTCGACCAAGTTGACTATACTAGGTACAAATCTAATGGTCATTGTTATTATTTTATCACTTACTTGGAACCTCACATTACCACAAAACCAAAAGAATGTGTCAAAAAAACATCAGAAACCATCAACAATTCATTATTTATTTATAGAACTAGGTATTTACACGACATCCATACTTATATTAAGAATTCAACCAATACAGAAAAACGTTCCCTCAACTTTTACGATCTGCGCGGGAAGAGAAGCAGCTGGCACATTCTACGTTTTTTCTTTTCTCTCAGACCAGCATGGAAGAAGATTATAATATAACATCTATTCGTCTGCGTGTGTCGGATCAAATATAAACATTATTACTTTCTCACGCTTCTTTTGTTATCAAACACTCCCAGTGTTTGATGACTGTACTCTTTACCGTTACCTAAGTAGTGTCTACACTGAGAGCTAGACCGTAACTTTTATATGGACGATCTTCTCTCAGAAAAGGACGATAATTATGTTTGATTTTTGGCTCTATTTATCTCGCTCTCTTGGTGTTATATTAAAGAGTATTTTTTTTAAATGACTGTGAGCTGTCGCAACTTCACCGAGGCGAGGGCAGAGTGCCCGCAGCCTATATAGACAACATCACCAAAGGGCCCCCAGGGACGGACCTCGGCTTTGGGCGTTGCCTGTGGGCGCAAGGCTTAGACATCAAACTCTCATATAACCTGATGGGCCGCGTATACAAAGCCTGAAGGGTCAATCTGAGAAACAGGTCTGCTCGGCCTCTTTGAGACTTCTATCTATCTTTTAGACTTTTATCATATCTGTTGTTGTTGCACGCTCGATCGCTAACATAACGTGTTCCACAAAAATATGTAAATTAAAATTGTATATAACATGACATCAGAAAAATAAAGAAAAAAGAAAAATATTAAATATCATACAAAGCCCTTCAGGCAAGTAGACGACCGATACTGTTGAAAAGAGTTTCTTTCGGCGTCTTCTTCTCTGCAGTGGTCGGTTCCGAAACGCTAGTAGTTTGTAGCTTTTGAACAATAATTAATAATTTAAATATAATATAATAGGTATTATTTAAAATGTGAATTGACGTGAAAAAGTGCCTGAATTTTCTGAATAAATCTTTGAATCTTTGAAACAATGGCCTTTGAGGAGCATTAACTCTCATCTTTTGCCTTATGGGCCGAAAGCTACGTTGCCAGAAGGGCTTATCCTGGGTGCAAGTCACCCGGGACCGCCGGGCGGTCACCAGTAATCGGAGCTATTAAAGAGTTTAGGTTCGGTGCCATTTATACGCTGTATATTATGCCCAAGGAGGGTTGGCGACAGGCAGGCAGCCGTAAAATCTTACGCCAAATCATATAACAACATGAATGCTGTCATTATTGCGGATAAGTCTTCTATGTTGGTTGTGGCGAAAAGAAAAAAAACGTAGAATGTACCAGCCGCTTCTCTTCCCGCGCTGATCGTAAAAGCCGATCGAGGGAATGGGCAAATCGGACGAATTAGTAGGCGATGTGGCTAGCAACCCATCACTATTTTGATTCCATTTTTCACCAAACGCCCACCAACACGCTAAACGTGACTTTCAGCTCTTAAAGACCTGGGTCAATAGTCAATAGTCAAATATTATACGTAAGATATTTTAAATGCCATTTGGTGAACGTTAACTTAAATTAAATTACACATTATTATTTACAACATTATTATTGTTGACGTCAATAACTTACTTAGACTTGAGTTTACGCCGCTTCCAAGGCGAAGTGCAGAAGAAGCGGCAACAAACTGCACAGCGCACTTTCTCCAAATGACATCAACTTACAATCTACGACATACTTAGAACTAAATGTGTGAACTTGAGCTTACATTGTCATGTCCTGGGGTTCTGTCTACCCCGCCAGGGAAAAGACGTGATACCATGTATGTATAGCGGACCTCGGGCTCCGACGCTTCCCAGCCAAGGATGCAACCGGGAAACACGCTCAGATGACAATAATGCTTATTATAGGTTGTAACTTGCGTGAGCAATATGTACTTAAACTTACAACTGAAGATCAGAAAACAAAACACTAGTATCAAGAATAAAATAAACATTATTTGAACCATAAAGACAGCGATAAGCTCTTATCAACTGGAATGATAGCTGTCAATAGAATTTAATTAGACATACAGTATAATGTTCCACAAACACGGTATAATTTGCTAGGTCGGTACGGAAACACATCACATCACATAATATAACTCAACGATACTATATTTTATAATAGACTAGCTTTCGCCCACAGCTCCGCCCGCGTCAAAGTCGATCCCTCGGGAATAGTACTTTTTCCCGGGATGAAAGGTAGTCTATGTCCTTCACCGTACTACAGAGAACTTGTATGCAAAATTTCATGATGATCGGTTCAGTAGTTACGGCGTGAAAGCATAACAAACAAACAAACAAACTCACTTTCGCATTTATAATATTAGTAAGGATAAGGAAGTAAGGATAAATCAAGACCCAGGTGAACCTGAAAAGGATCGTTCTTTAACATGACCTGACCGGGGAACGAACCCGGGCACCCTTGTGTTGCAAGCAACCACTGCACCACAGAGCTCGTATTATAAATGAAACAGAAGACATCTTTCATCTTAACCTTTTCGCGATGCTATCTTTCTTCCTTTATTGAGATGAGGCCTTTTTTGAGATAACTGACACATATACCTATCTCCAGGGGTCATTCGTGTCATACCATCATGAGATAGCACGTCGTTAGACCTCTGAAGGTCGTGTCTGTTTTTGACACAGTATTCTTAACTTTTTATTATATTTTTTTATCGTTTCGCGTTGGGTTTATATTATAATTTTTTGCTGTAATTACTGTGTTTCTTAGTTTATTTGTCTAAGTATGCTTATTCATTGAAATGACTAGTTTCTGTTGCATTTTCTACCTACTCTTTTTTACTGTGATATTATTCTCATTTATGCATCTATTGTTTGTTTTTGTCGTAACAAAGGATGGTCTTTAATCAAATTTTGCTGTACTGTAAATATATTTTTATACATTTGAATGTAAGAGAACATTTACTAAACTAGGGATATCTTGTTTTGTTTTAAATGACATATTTCTTTTGTTCCAATTTTCCAGTTTTTTGTCGTTAAAACCTACTTATTTATTATGTGGTCCTAAATATAGTTGTTCAAATCCGACAATAATAGATCATAAAAATTGTTGCAATTTCTAGAGTTTGTATACATGTTATGTAATACATTTTGTAACAAACCCATTATAAATCAGTAACTTTTCAGTATCAGTACTTATGCTGGTTAGTAAAGTACTACATGTACCATTGTAAGTTATTTTTAGTACTTGTAAGTTGGTAGAGGCCGATTTATCAAAATGATCCTTTTAAGCAATCAAGATTCAAGAATGAATACTTGTTAATGATCATCAGGAGTGTAATGCAAGTGTAATGTCAACATAAGGGTAATAAAATTATTTGTAATCATCTTCATCAGGTCTTTTTAGTCTTCACTGCAGGAGCTTGACCCTCTCTGTACTACCGGAGCCATACTTGACCAGAGTAGACAGAGGATTTGGCCTTCACTCTTCTTGTTGGCCAAATGGGTTGGAGAGGTCTCATTGATGTTTATGAGCTTTGTTTAGCTTGTATTTCCTAAGTAGCCTCTAACGACATCCATGGAAAGACTTGTAGTGGTCCTATTCTATTTTCTCTATTATTATTTGTAATTAGTAAATACTAGCTGTTGCTACTTCGTCCGCGGCTATTTCTGTTATTGTGATTAATTCGTTTTTTTATTAGTATAAATGAATAATTTTCCCCCGTTTTCAAAAATGTTTTTATTGATGCTTCGCTCCTATTGGTCGCAGCGTAATGTTTTATAGCCTTCCTCAATAAATGGACTATACAACACAAAAAGAATTTCTCAATTTGAACCAGTAGTTTCTGAGATTAGCGCGTTCAAACAAACAAACTCTTCAGCTTTATAATATTAGTATAGATTATATAGAATGCATGTAACAAGTTTAAGTTATATGAATTATGTATGAATCAAACAGGAAACTCAAAGTTTGATCAAAAATTGTCGTTGGACTAAAATTTTGCAGTCGCATGCGCATTCAATGCGGTTAGGCAATAAACAATAATAGTCAACAAAACGCCGCTTGTAATTCGAGTGTGCTCGGGTTACTGTTTTACGTCGCTTCGACGAACGCGCTGTTTTTTTTGGGCAAAGACGTTTTATGAAGTGATGCCATGCGGCCTTGTTAAATTAAACTTTAGAAGAGGCTTAGGCTTGTAGTAAAAAACATAACTTGAAGTAGGTAGGTATAAATAATGATAATACTTTTTAAGATTAAGGACACAATGAACAAATTGCATGTCGAACTATGTAAATTAAAAGTCAAAATTTTATTTATATTATTTATTCGGGGGGAAGCTATATCTGGCTCCTTATATAAAGGGTTCAATCAATTTCCAAATCCACCAATTATATTATTAGGTATTACTATAAAAAAATAGATAATCAAAGCATGGCCAGTAACAATAGTATTAATACCTAATAACCAATATGAGGATATTTGTTTATTTGGGCCCTAGATAATTACCTTGTGGCGCTCCCAAATAAATTTTCATTGTCTCATACTTAAATAGGTATACAGAATCGTCATGTGCATAATTTTGCTAAAAAACATAAGGTCTTTTAAATTCAATTGTTATTTCATTTCTAATTAGCTGTCGTCTGCGGTTATGCTCACATTAATGTCGATGCCGCGTGAGCAGAACTTTTTTCCGAGATGAGAGATAGCCTATTTGTTAATTCAGGTAATAACCTATCTGTGTGCTAAATGTCGTCAAAATCCGTTTAGCCATTTTGGCGTGATTAAGTAATAAACATCCATACAAACACAATAACGCGTTAAAGATTATAAAATAAAATAATAAATAAATAAAATAAAAATAAAATAAAATGTATTGACCCATTTCACAGTAGAACAGTATACAACACAATATATACAAACTCTGTATAATACCTTTAGCACAAAGAAAATAGGTTGCATTCAGGCGGGTCCCTCGCTCAGCCATCCACCATCGAACTAGGAATAAACCTGTATCTCGAGTGGCGGAAGGCATTACGAGAGATCCGATGAAGCGAGCTAGAGTTGTTTGCCGTAGCTGTATACCTATAACTAAAAGAAATGTAACAAGATAGGTATTACCAACATGTATTCCATAATTCCCAAACTAGAAAGATCTGTTTTTTGGGAATTAGCAACAGTTACAATATTGGTTATAATATTGGTAAGGATTTATTTTGATCGAAATATTGACTTTCTTATTATACGAGTCATACGTAATAAAACTACAAATATAAAATGTACATAATATTAATAAATAAATATGGTAAAAAAATTCCACGCGTGCTGGGTTAGAACCAGCGACCTCAGTTCTATGTACGACCTATTTAAATTTTTTGTGGAATTTTTTCCCCATATTTTATTTCTTAATTAATTTATTTATCGCTTCACACACTTAATTTAATAAAAGTATATCAAAATAGCATTGTGAATGCAAAATTAACACTTATAAAAAACATTATTAACGTTCGGAAACACGTACAGATATCATATTATTTAACTATGTTATTAAGTTTAATTACGTTGTATTACGTCGTGGCTTATTCATGTTCATGTAATAATATTTCATACTCATGGCGTGGTCACGGTGGATCGATAAGGATCACTAAAGTACCAGATTCCCTTCAATAATAATTGACGTTGATATTGTTTTTTTATTCCTCCTAAGCCTAGTTATATGATAATAATATATATAGTATACCACCACAATTATTTAATTACGTCATACATAAAATCACGTATTTTTCCTTTGTGGGGTAGTAGTAGTAGGTAGCCTAGCAAATAAATCAATGATGGATAAATTCTTGGCTTATTAGATTGCGCAGAAAGAAAGTGCCTTTCATATTTGGACAATGTAAACAACGCCATTTTTTTGCAAAAATTGTGTTTGTACCAGGATTACCTTAGCTCTATGGTTTGTACCTACTTTGAAGACTTTTTCCCAACAGTGGGACCTAAATAGCTAACTATTTAGGTCCGGCTACTAGGCAAACGTCTCCCCTTTCTCTTTCCAGTGTAATCTCTTGCCATCTCTCTCCATGTTTTTATTAAAACAGATCGACTTGTCGTTCTCAAGACAATAAAAAATACTATCCAATCTTCACAGCAATGGTCGTTCCTTTAGGGTCATTCCGAACCGCTAGTAGTTTGTCGATTATGCAAAAATTAAAAAAGAAGTAGGTACATATATGACGTTCGCAAATATATTCGTGTTATCCAGATTCGAATAAAATCACATTTTACTCTACCTCCTTTATGGCAACTGCTCACTTCTCATGAAGCATACTTAAGAAAGATTGGCTTCAGATGCTATTAATACTGCCAAACCAACATGTTCTTTTAAACTAGGGCTGCAAGTCACTGCAGCTGAAAAAGCCAACCCTTGCAAAACTGTGATCTTTTAGAGATGGCTCTGATGAGAGAAGTGGTACGGATCTCTAAAAATCATTTCCCAAAACCATCGCCTATGTCGCAACTGATTCATTGTTCCACCATGTTTTGGTTGGACATAATGGACATTGTGTGCATGGGACGTTCGCAGCTTATTTTTATATCCCCTGACGAGACAATGATATTTTCAAATGAGGACGACCTGCCAAAAGTTGTTGGGAAACAGATGACGAACTCATCCAATTCAATCTCTCCACATCGACTTTGTTTGCTATTTTCAACTGTCTGATCGTTTAAGGTTGCAACAGCTAAGGAGCCATCATGTTTCGGAATCCGGCTTCATTTTGAAACAATCTGTTAGAATTATCATCATCGGCGGCATTCTATATTCCACTGTTAAGCCTTTCCATAGACAAATTACTGACGTATATTATCTTATCTCAAACATAACTTATAACAAAGCTCATAAACATCTGTGAGACCTCTCCAACCAGTCTGGCCAGCGTGGAGAGTGTAGGCTTAAGTACTCTGACTGCTCTGGCCAAGTATGGCTCCAGTAGTACAGAGAGGATCGTGCTCCTGTAGTGGAGACTAAAAAAAGACCTGATAATGATAATGAATAATGTACTCGTAAGTCATGCAACGTAGAGCAACATTCTTCAGTACAAAAATCTTCTTCTTATTCAAAATGAAAGAAGTTATTTTGCGATTACAACAACAATAATAATATTGATAAGCCTTCCAATCATGTGTTTGTATCTACGCCATTACTGTGTTATTTATATATCTACGCAGATATAATTAAGGCTTGTTATGTTCTAATTAAGTTGAATATCTCGCATTTTTATATCTTTGCGGTATTGATAAATTTATTGTTCATGGACACAATTCGATTCTGACGCAAATGTACTTATTCAACGGTCCACAAATTTCTAAACCAAATCGTATATTATACGAATATATTGTCATGATGATCGAACACAGTCACTAACAACTAATATCTGCGATTCGCCTCATTTCTCCCCTCACGCTTTTTAGCATCACGATATTATAAAGTCTAGTCGCCTATCCGTTGCATTGATAAACGCAAAACAAAACGTTCATTACGAATTTGCGGTTAATTTTACAAACCCGCTAAACCTCGTTCAGATGGTTTACAAAACTGTGCTGTTTTGCAAACCACCAAGCGATATTGTGTAACGTCTAATTTTGCAATATCTGCGTCATATAGGTAAAAGACTTTGAGTTGAGTATGGAACAGACGTCGCACGACGTGAACGTAAAACATTACATTCTAGGAAGGAATATCTCAGTTCCTAGTACCTAATAGTGTTGTCATCAATGACTTTGACGTCAACAGTGATCCGACCCGACCTCTGGATCCTCTATCAATGAATAAACATAGTTCTCATTAACTTCACTAGTGGAAACGTTTCCGCTGCATCGTGGACTAATGTTATCTAGCTTTTACCGGCTCTGTTCATGTGAAGGTCGATCCCTTGAGTACAGTATTTTTTTCCGGGATGAAAGGTATCCTGTGTCTTTCCCAAGACTCCAAACTATAAACATACCGAACTTCACCACAATCGACTTAATGGTTGAATTGTGAAGAGGTAACAGACATACAGAGTTACTTTCGCATTTATAATATTAGTATGGATGGATTATATTATCATAATAATAATAAAATGATTATTATTCAGCTATATCTTTGATCCATTTTGTTAGTAACAATTTAAACTTAAAATATGTTAGTACTTACTCCAGAACGAATGGAGTATGCTCTTATCATAGATGTTATACATATTTTTTTAATAAATAAATTAACTATAAAAAAATTACCCGCAGGTCGTTGTTACGCAGAAGGGCCCACCCAGAAAGCGGGCAGCATTGCCACGTTGGATGGCAATTCTTATTCTCTGTCTATTATACTTAGAGTATTGATAAGCGTAGAGTATGTAAACAGCACGTTAAGCCGTTGGTCCCAGTTGCTATCGCTGAGAGGTCTTTCATTAGTACAAGGATAAAAAAAGGTGTGCAAGTTCCCATTTCTATGAAACCAATTTGAAGATAGACTTCAAGACAATAAACCTTTGGAATTGATTTTGATGGTGTATATATGACCATAGAGAAGAATAATAAATAAATATATACGGACAAATCACACAGATTGAGCTAGCCCCAAATTAAGTTCGAGACTTGTGTTATGGGATACTAACTCAACGATACTATATTTTATAAAAAAATACATATACTATAGATATACATCCAAGACCCAGGCCAATCTGAAAAAGATCATTTTCCATCTTGACCTGGCCGGGGATCGAACACTCTCGTGTCGCAGTCTGGCGTGTTGATCGCTGCGCCACGGACCTAGCCTATAAAAATATACGTGACCTAAAAAATAATTATCGAAAGAACAGAATTATTGAAAATTGGAACCCTCCTTATTTTAAGTCAGTTAATATTAAGCAATGATACGCACCATCTGACACCAAATGCATGATAAAACTTACTAAGCGAAGTATTATCAAATAAACCAATAATTGATTACTTTTTAATATCTGCTTCTGCTGTGCGCCTGATAACTGGGTGGCTACCTGATAATGAGTGTTCCTATAAATAAATAACCTCTGTATCTGTGTCGTTGCTAACCTCTGGAACTCTCTGTGCATGGCGCTCTTGTTTCTGAAGCCAAGAAATAAGATACAGTATCTTTCAAATATGAAAACAAACTTCTCGATCTGACAGAACTATCGATTTGAATGAACGTATATGGTAACAATAAGAAAGTATATTCATCTAAATAAAAAAATAATAGTACGTCTTCTTATGAAGTAAAACAAAAAAATATATAAAATCGAATTGAGAACTTCCTTCTTTTTGAAGTCGGTTAAAAACTAAAACGCGACTTCAATATGTATAGGTAAAAGACAAAAAAACAATATGTATAGGTAGTATTCTTGCGGCTGACATAGTAATAATGTTACTGATTTTGCACCTATAAAGGTAGGTATATTTAACCTAAACTAACTGCCTCCGTGGGCCAGTGGTTAAGGCATGTAGACCAGGGGACCGTGGGTTCTATTCCCATGGGAAGCATACTTTGTTTAGTTGTTTCCAGTTTGGTTAGGACATTGCAGGTTTTAATCACCTGATTGTCTGATAAGAAAGATGATTCTGTGCTTCGGAATGCACGTTAATCCGTTGGTCCCGGCTGCCTGGTAGTCGTTAAAGGAACAACGTCAGAGACTGAGAGGCGGTTCCGAAGAACTCTGACACCAGGATGTGCATGGTCGATTGACCGTGTCACCTACACGAAATGATGATGATTAGTATAGATTCATAGGTATTCTTGCGGCTGACATGATAATAATGTTGCTGATTATGCACCTAGTTAGTAGGTATATTTAACCTATACTATGTGTATGGGATATACTAAACTATACAACATGTCCTAGGTTACATTATTCTACGAGCTATCGCAATCTTTCCAAGAAAAGCCCCTATAAAGAGCGTGACGAGGCCGCGACGTGACCGATATGCTGCTTAGAGAATGGCCCATAATCGTAAACCAACACTACCAGACAAACGTTTCAAGTTCTTAGTAAACTTATGATGTACGCTTAACATAAAGAGGGGTATAGTAAGGTCATATAGATTTTGATTCTATCTATCTAGATTATAGGAAATATTAAGAAGAGTAGAGATAGTAAAAACACCTGAAAAAGCTTTCCGATATAAGTATCGTATCAAAAAATTTGTTATTACAATACCAACAAATCAAAGATTATAAAAATCGGTTTACCCGTTATTGAGTTAAATTATTTTAACAAACTCGACTTTGTTTTATATACTTAAACTTCGTTTCTCTTGTTCCAGCTCAAAAGACGATGAGATTGACGGTAACTGCATAGTGCGCGCCCGCGGCTTGCCTTGGCAGTCTTCCGACCAAGATATCGCCAAGTTCTTCCGAGGACTCAATGTCGCTAAGTAAGTACTCTTCACATGGTCTAAGATCCGAAGAGAACCCTATCGCAATATATATTTTTAAGGGTGCTAATTAAACTTGATGTTTATGAGCTTTGTTTAGCTCTTGTATTTCCTAAGTCGCCTCTTACGACATCCATGGAAAGACTAGGAGTGGTCCTTTTTTACTCTACCGGAAACTACACGGAGATCTCTCCAAACCATCTGGCCAGCAAGGAGAGTGTAGTACAAATCCTCTGTCTGTCCTAGCCAAGTATGGCTCCGGTAGTTCAGAGGGGGTCATGCTCTTGCAGTAGAGACTAAAAAGACCTAATGATGAAAATGATGAATTCAACTTACTTGTATTTAATAGCATTATTGACCTCTAAAAATCTACATTGTCATCTAAATGACTAAGTCAACCACCAATAATGGGCATCTAAGAAATATTATCTTAGCTCGGTATCATATAACCTAGATGTAAGCTACTTCTTCTTATTTTTTATTAAAAATGGCTATTCTTTACATGGGTCGATTTTATGACAATTTTGCGACAGTGATAACTTGCTCTTTAATCTCATTAAAATTTGTGTTTTGGAATTGATCCTCATATCGTGGTGCAGTCTAAGTAGAGGTAAAATAAGCATTGAGTCTTCAATATCCAGAAATCTATTGTGCTTCAACCAGGCTTCACTCTTCTACACAAATACTTGAAGCATCAAAACAAGTCAAGTGAACGATGTTTAATCTTTGCATTGAGGTGTGTCGGAAAGTCATAATGTAGGTATAGCAGTACACTTGCACTTTTTTGCTTTTTACCTACAAAAGTGTACTAGTATGGCATTTTCTTCTTGTCCTTTATGCGTACGGCATCCATAGGAAAACACGGAGTGGTTCTAAAATAAGCCGAGAATCTCGCGATATAATTGAGATTTATCCACATAGATGACGGCACGGCAGGACCATGAGGCCTAAAGAAAGACAGGATAATGTCAGAGTATGGATGGCGTTACAAATCCTATGGATCCTAGAAGAATAAAGTAATCTCCATCTTTCCCCAGGGGCGGCGTAGCTCTGTGCCTCTCGCCTCAAGGTCGCAGGAACGGCGAGGCGCTGGTGCGCTTCGTGTCGCAGGAGCACCGGGACATGGCCCTCAAACGGCACAAGCACCATATCGGCCCGCGGTACATTGAGGTGAAAGTCTCTCTTGTTTACCACTGTCATTATTTTATTTACCAGCCCCGGCAGCGTAGCTAGCGCCGACGTTATATCGCGCTATATCTATCGTCATACCGTTTATAACAAGGGTGAGATAACCGATAAACTATGACGCAGCCCATCTGGGAGAGTTGGAATAGCAACTTACATAACGAATCAATTAAAAAGTGAGTATTTTTTACCACATAGAGCTAATTCTTCTACATTATGAATCTAATGTTGTCCTTATGGAGGAGGAGAGAGGAAAAGATAAGCCTAAAGATTATCTTTTCTTCTCTTTGTTCATAATTTTACAACCAATGTTATGTACCATATTTAATATTTATTAATGTTTCACGCTTGCTTGGAAATTTACAATTTCAAAGTTGTGTAAGTATAGAGAAAATAATAGAGGGTAACTATTATTTTCTGGATTAACTGAAAACGTCGAATAGTATAGAAGAGATAGATTTGTTAAATATAGTATTTAGGGCTGGTAGTTAAACATAAAAAATAATGTCAGACAAATGCACCTCTAGAAGCATGGCGCATTTTCACACATTTCCTGCGTTATCTCGAATATTTTGTTTTAATTGCTGAAGGTTAATTGGCCTGTTTTCATAAACACGTTCCTTTAGATAGCCCACAGAAAAAAGTCAGGAGCTGGTAAATCAGGCGACCTTGGGGGCCAATCAATGTCACCGTTTCTCGATGATAATCGATCGAGAAAAGTTCTTTTTAACGTTCTAATAATTTTTATTGGCTGGCATTCTGCACACTAAGAGCTTTTCAATAGATACACTAGAAAGCGCATCGGCAGCACCAGTGGTGTTGTTGATTGTGGTCTTGATCCGATTAGTAGGTGTATAATAATGAAGAGTTACGTATTATACATGATTCTTATCAATTTACTAAATTTTAAACAACAGGTGTACCGGGCGAGCGGTGAAGACTTCCTATCGGTAGCTGGTGGAGCAACATGCGAAGCAGCAGCCTTCCTCACGAGGGGCGCACAAGTTATTGTGCGCATGCGTGGTCTGCCCTACGATGCCACGCCACAGCAAGTGGTAAGAAATTATACCATTCTACTATACCTGCATAAAGTATCTTGAAGACTTCAAAATCAGTGTGTCATTGTTGAAATAATTAACCTTCTACTTTTGACGATATAATCATGTCTTTTATCGCTTTATTATTAAGCAAGTAAGAAATTTGAAATAAACTATTGTACTTACATACATAATTTATTGACATCGGTAAAACCAAAGCTTTTGACATCGAGTATCAAAGAAAAATCCTCTAAAAACTTTATCAATACACGATGTGTAGTCCAATGTTTCAATGGACTTAACCAATATATTTATTAAAGCTATATTTTTCCCTGTACAAGAGTACATAACACCTTAACGTCCGCCATCTAAAAGAATAACTCTGGAGCACCTCAAGGGATCACTCTTGCGCCATTATTCATGTAGGATCTACGTCACAAAATAAACCTTTTTTATCTCTCCAATCCAGCTGGAATTCTTCTCAACGGGCGACGACCCCGTTCAAGTCCTAGACGGCGCAGACGGAGTCCTATTCGTGCGGCGAGCTGACGGCCGCGCTACAGGGGATGCCTTCGTGCTGTTCTCCAAAGAAGAGGACGCTCCGAAAGCCCTGTCTCGCCATCGTAAGCTGATTGGTTCGAGATACATCGAGCTGTTCAGGTCGACGACAGCTGAAGTGCAACAGGTAAGCATATATCTAATAGAGATATGTCACAAAACCTAATATTAGATGGATATTCGTTTTCAATTGCACTGTTGTTCCTGATAATCCACGCCGTTCTGTATAATCTATAAATGTAAGCTGTCGTAGTTAGGTATTAGCAAGGTCTCGCTAATAAAAAAACTAAGAACTCGACTGCCTCAAATTTCTCAAACTTACACAAACAAAGTACAAAGTCCGCTTCTTTCTCGTAATTGCGTTTTGTGAACAGATTGAGCTGAGGAAATAAAACATAAAAATTATGTTCGTTCGACGTTTTGTTTGTAGATATTATATGTTTATTCACGCAAAAAAAACGCCAGTACTAATATCCAAAGCGAGAACAATAAAGAATATAAAAAACCTGACCATGTACTTGAAGGGGCCTCTCATCTTGTTAATACGAATCATTAACCAAATGGAAATTATCAGCCGGCTGGACATTCTGATGTCTAATTTCTTACAAGTTTCCGACATGAATCCCTTAGAAAAAGTTTTTCATTAGCGGTCCGAGTAGCCCCTTCAAGTGTCGAGTGATTTTTACACCCAGCAGGCCGGAACTGCTGAATACAACAGATAAAAACGCATTATAACAGTCGATACTGCCTATCTACATAACAATGTGAAATTAAATTTGAAATAAAATAGCCATTAACAGGCGACGGAAATGGAATCTAATATTACAAGATGGAGGTAGGTAGTAATGTCGTTATTCAGAACAATACTATATTTTCAACCGTATTGGTAACATAAAATCTAACGGATTTATTATTAAAGTCCAAGTATTTTATTTAAGAATAAAGACATAAGTGTGAGGTGTTTTTCACTGTTAAAATTGATATCCTGCATATTTTAATCTCTTTGTTTTAAAAACTTTATCTTTGTATTACCAGTAAGATTTCGTTGAAACAAAACACCGCGCTACTAAATAACGCACTAGGTAAATAATATTGTAAAAATATTTTTACTTAGTAAGTAATTTACTAGTAACATATTATTTTATTTAAATAACTCGCTTGAAAATAATTCGTGTCAATTCTGTTCCAAGCAAAAATCATATTTCGAGTAATTTTGCGAAATCAATTGACCTCTCAACCCAAGCGGGCCAATCGGTTCGCATAACAATAGAAAAACAATTGCGTCTGCGTTTCTCGCGCTTAACGGGTTAATAACCACGTTATAAATAAAATGTGTGTTGTTTAAGAAGAAGTCTGCGTAAGAAAAGATGATTTTCGAGTTTTTTGCTAAAATCAGGATTTCGAGAAGTTTTGAACTAAATTTTTATCTATTGGAAAAAGCTTTAGATAATTGTTAACAAAACTCTTAATACTTTAAAATCATCCTTTTTTATCATCAACTAGCGACCCGCCCCGGCTTCGCACGGATGCAATGTAGATATTAATATGGGGCAGTACATTATACATATACACCTATTGCTGAAAATTGAGTAGTTTAAAAGATTTAAGCGAACAGACAGCGAAAGCGACTTTATTTCATTACTAGCTGTTGCCCGCGACTTCGTCCGCGGTAATTTCCGTTATTATGATTAATTAGTATAGATGAATAATTTTTTCCCGTTTTCAAATCATTTTTTATTGATGCTTCGCTTCTATTGGTCGCAGCGTGATGTTTTATAGCCTAAAGCCTTCCTCAATAAATGGACTATCCAACACAAAAAGAATTTTCCAATTTGAACCAGTAGTTCCTGAGAGCGCGTTCAAACAAAGAAACAATCAAACCATGAAACAAACTCTTCAGCTTTATAATATTAGTATAGATATAGATATAGAGGTAGGTACTACTAGCGACATGGACCCCACTTCGAACAGGTGCAATGTACATATAAACCTTCCTCTTGAAACACTATATCTTAAAAAAAACGCATCGAACGTAGTTTTTAAGATCTAAGTATACAAAGACACAGACAGCGGGAAGCGACTTCGTTTAATAGTATGTATGATAGTTCGACTACTAGCTCCGTGGCGCAGCGGTCAACACGCCAGCCTGCGACACGGAGTGACCGGGTTCGATCCCCGGCCAGGTCAAGATGGAAAATGATCTTTTTCAGATTGGCCTGGGTCTTGGATGTGTATCTATATATGTATTTGTTATAAAAATATAGTGTCGTTGAGTTAGTATCCCATAACACAAGTCTCGAACTTACTTTGGGGCTAGCTCAATCTGTGTGATTTGTCCGTATATATTTATTATTTATTATAGTGATATAAAGATAAAAACTGTTAGAGATGCATAACATAACATTACAGAAGTCAGTCAGTAACGTAAGTAGACGTCACGTGAAACCACACAGCTCCTTAACAATGCAATATCTACGAATAAAATGCAGTTTTTATGTCCGCCCGTCCTTGAGTCGGTTATCGATGCATCGCATGCACTTGCAATTCGACGCGGTTGCAATAAAATGCTTGTTTTGTTTGTGTGTTTCGAAATATGCTGATGCAGGTTGCTAGGTTATTTTATATTTTATGAAGGAAATAAAATATTTCTATCGTACTATTAATCGTACCTATTTCATTGAAATGTAAATTAAAGAAACTGATGTGGATAATTGAATCTTACAGTACACATACATACTATCTCGTCTTTTTCCCTAGCGGGGTAGACAGATCTTAGGAAGCCATGTTTAGCGTGTTGTTTGGCATAAGCTTTAATCATATATAATCAAACGGCATAAGTAGGAAAACGGAATCAAAATAGTAACGGGTTGCTAGCCGCATCGCCTTCTAATATGATCCCTCAGATTTTTGCCTCGATCGGCTTTTACCATCTGCGCAGGAAGACAAGCAGGTCGTACATTCTACGTATTTTTCTCCCGGACCAGCATGAAAGAGATCTTACACTACAATTTTAAAATCTATACCAAAAGCTTCATTTTCTGTATTCGTAGTTTGCTTCGTATTCGTAGTTTGTTTTTCGCGTGTGTAAGTGGTCAACACTGGTGTAAGACCTTTCAAGGGGCCTAAAGGCATCTGGCGTAGCTGAACGATTGTAAAAAATGATGATAGCCAGGACCAACAACTTAATGTGCCTTCCAAAGCACGGAGATTCAACCACCAGGTGTGCCTGAAAATAATCTTCGTTGAATTTTGTTTCTTGTATAGAAAACAATATAACAATAAACCTATTTTTAGTTGTCAATCTGCGACTCAGACAGACATATAATTAGTTTAAAAGCTTACAATACCCATCTTTTTGGTCGGCGATTTTAATTAATCATATTTTATGCGAGTTAAAAGTAGGTATCACGTAGGTACTTAGGTATGTTCACGTACAAAGTCAGCCGACATATTTTGTTTTGACATCATTAATAGTGTCTATAATATTTATAATGTTATAAACATTATTATATTTATTAATAATGTCTATAACATTAATAATGTTATAGAGATTATTAATGAGAGCCAATCTCTCTCTCTAGTTAGATTTAATAAGAAAAACATTTTATGGACATTATGTACTAAAAACGGGTCACTCACGTGCTATTTCGTCGGGATTGCCGACTATAGTTTCGGACTCGTCAGGAGCCCATTTTTAAGGCGAGTGCGAGACGCGCGGCGGAGGGTCCCGAACTAACTTAGTTAGTTCGGGACCCTCCGCCGGGGACGAGTTTTCGGACTCGTCCTCTCGGGACGAGTCCGACGAAATAGCACGTGAGTGACCCGTTTTTAGTACATAATGTCTGTATCTCACGTTAGTTTCAATGATATAATTTTATGGACATAAAATAACATCTAGGTTACCATAAAACATCTTAAATTACCATACAGTATAATTATCTTTGCAGGTTCTAAACCGGTCACTAGAGACTCGGACCAGCACAGCAAGCACTCCATCCACGGCATCCGCCCCTACTGAGGGTCTGCTGCCAGTGCTGTTGCCACAGCACGTCATCACGTCGGGGACTGCCAAGGACTGCGTCAGACTACGTGGACTGCCTTATGAAGCGCAGGTAATTTACTACATACATACTTACAGAAAGGTCAAAGGAGTCATCCTCACTGCCTGTCCGGTGGTTGCAGGTATAGCATCGTACGCGAGCCCGGCCTTCTGAGCTGCTACTTGCTTTTCCCCCTTCCATCCGAGTGAGCAGTATCCTAATACTTTCATTCACTTCCCAAATGTGTGTTGCCAGTGATGACTTACGGGTCCGAAACGTGGTCGTTTACTATGGGCCTCATAAGAGAGCTCAAGGTCGCTCAAAGAGCTATGGAGAGGGCTATGCTCGGTGTTTCTCTGCGAGATCGAATCAGAAACGAGGAGATCCGTAGAAGAACAAAGGTCACCGACATAGTTCAGCGGATTAGCTCTTCGAAGTGGCAGTGGGCGGGGCACATAGCTCGAAGAACCGATGGCCGATAGGGCAGAACGGTGCTCGAATGGCGACCACGTACCGGCAAGCGCAGCGTTGGACACCCACCGACAAGGTGGTCGGACGACCTAACCAAGAAGACGCTGGATGCAGGCCGCTTCCAACCGGTCATATTGGAAATCCTTGGGGGAGGCCTATGTCCAGCAGTGGACTTTTTGCGGCTGAGATGATGATGATGACTTCCCAAATCCAAGAAATTCCTATCTTTCCCCAGCTTAAAAATGCTGCCAATGAGTAGCAGCGTCGGAAGCACAAGAAGCCTAAACATCTGCGCTCGCTATCCAGGCGGCTTGGCGAGCGCCTATTTTGTATTGTATTCGCCTGGTGCCATGTGGTGGCTCTCAAACCTCATGCAGAAGCTTATTTTAGCCAGTGTCTAGTTATTCTTCGAGTTATTCTTATGTATACCGAAATGGTGGTGTAATTAATTTCGTTGATTCGACGGAGCCCTAGCGACTATACCTACGAATCCACTGGCTTGATCATAGACGACGCAGCAAGGCGGACAACCACCACCCATAACTTTTTAAAAAGGCAGTCATGTTTTTTAATTTACTTGTTTAAATTTTATGTCTAACTTTTATACCTACTTCTTTTTTTCAGGTGGAGCATATACTGACTTTCCTGGACGAATTTGCCAAAAATATTGTCGTCCAGGGTGTCCATATGGTCTACAATGCCCAAGTGAGTATTTACTATATTATTTTGACGTGTTAACATCTTATAAATGGACGGACGGAATAACGCACGAAAAATTGTCACGTTCTCTCTTTCACCGTTATCATGTAAAATTATCGTCCGTAAACCGACTTTACAGACAACCAATTTTTTTATGGTTGTTTTTTAGGTACATTTTATACTTGCTCAATCAATACTGATATTATGTTTTTATCCGACTGCTAAGAATGGGTAATATGTTTTGCGTGTATCTTGTAGGTATGTTTGTTAATTTCTTTATTACCTTCCTCGTTTCTTTAAAACGGCTGGATGATTTTGACGGTGATGGTGATGTTTATGCCCAACGAACTTGAAAATTGTACTTATATTACCTACATATCATCCAAATTTTACCTTTATTGGGGCACTGGTTCGATCGAGAGTTATCGCAGAACAAACATATCTACATATGTTTGTTCTGCGAACATAAAAATTGTGTTTATTTACACACAATTTCGCTCATATATATTTCACCCAAGCGGCGACACGCTACTTCAGATGCACAAAACGACGAAAGCCTAATTGCTTTTTTTTATTAAAATGCGAGATGTTTCTAATTTATCCCAAATTCCTCCGATTCAGGGCCACCCTAGCGGCGAGGCGTTCATACAGATGGACAACGAGACGAGCGCCTTCCTGTGCGCGCAGCAGAAACACCATCGGTACATGACGTTTGGCAAGAAGCAGCGGTACATCGAGGTAATTAAATATATAAATATATCTAAATATTTTCGGAGGTGTACAGAAGTATAGTGGGGCTCATAAGTAACAGACTTTTTTTACTAGGATTTCCTAGCCTAAGTACCTATAAGTAGTATAGTAAAAGTCTAATATCATATCGCACACAAAAGTGGATGCCTGCTTACTAAAAATAGCTATTACTTTTTATAAATGCAAAAATGAGTTTGTTTGTAGGGCTTGTAAGGCCTTAACTACTGAACCTGCTGGCCTATTTGCTAACTCAGTGACCAACGTTTTGATAGTCACTTCGAAATACATTGCGGGTTTCCTATGATTGACTATTTTTATTAGATATATAAAACGTAATGTACTTTGAACGTTGTACACTGAGTTAGCAAATAGGCCGGCTGGTACGAAAGAGACGAAATCTAGTATACAATCACTCGAGTAATATGAGTGAAAGAGTTTATTTGTATATTAAAATGCGGAAATCTTAGTTTATTACAGTGTATAAGTGACCAAGAACGTTCGGCAGGTGTTCCAGTGCTCCGGCGACGACATGAATCTCGTGCTGACCGGCGGCGTGACGCCCGCCACGTCGCCCAAGGTGCTGTCCCCCGGTACGTTGGTGTCCCCCCCGCCCGCCGCCGCCCCCGCGCCGCGCCTGCTGGCGCAGCACATCGCCCACCAGAGCCTTCTCGCCCGCCAGCACGAAAACCTCTTTCTCGCCTCCCTCCGCCCGCAAATGATGCCCTACGCCCTCCCTACCTACGTCAGATCCACTACGCCTACGGCCGCATACCAACTACCCCAATACCTCCCCGCGCAACAGGCCATGTTGCCCACCAAGCGGACCTACGACCGCGCGTTCACTCCGACCGATGCCACTCCAGCCAAACGGCCTTACACCCTTCCTCCACAAATGGCGCCAGCTCTATCTCTCCCAGTTTTGTCGTACGGGGCTTCCCCACCAATATTCTCTTACGCTAACACGAGCCCTATGCTTACGACCTACGCCAGCGGCATCCCCACGGGCCTGCCCGGCGCTCTCCCCGCGGGGTATAACTCTATTCCGACCGCGCTACCAGCTTCTATGAGCGCTCCGTTCCCTGCTACACTTTCTATGTTCCCCACATATCAGTACTACCCTGGCGTTTAATTATACAGGGTGTCTAAACGTCTCGAAAAAACAAAACGCGTGGTCGCCCTAGTTTGACGTTTGAGTTTATTAGTAGTACAATGTTTAACATAACTTGTCGTACCTGAAACCTAAAGGTGATTCGGACCGTAGGAAAATAACAGCAACTTTGGATGATACTACGCTCAGTAGTTAATAAAACAGGGTAAATGTATGACAACAGGCTCAAAGAGTTTTAAAAGCTTCTGCAAAGTGCCTTCAGCTATAAGGATAGTTTAGTGTTAAAAGTAAAATTTACGGTTAGTGTACGTTAACACCGCGGCAGCTCAACAGCGGCTTCATATTTTTAACTATATTACTTAAAATCAGTGTTTTGTTGATTTTGTACTGACTTTAATTAATGTTGAAATATTTTTAATTTATTGATAAGCGTCATGAGGTTGTTATGCAGTGACAATACTTAGGGTACGTTCACGTCCGTATACTTAACGTGACCATTTCCATTGTTGTGATTTTAACTATAGACATTCCATTAGCTAAAAGACAAATCATTCTTCAAGGCTGACAGATAGTCTGAGAAAATAGTACTTACAGTACTTACATGAATTAGGTACTTAATGTTTGTCGTTTTTTTATTCGAGTACAATGCACTTTTTTGCGGTTACTTTACACAGTTTTTTTTTATTATTATTAAGTGTTTTATAGAGATATGTTTTTCGTGTTATTCCATGTTCATATGAATTGATTTTAGGAATTGTAGTATGTTAAGTAAATATTGTTAGTCTCGAGTTGTGGGCGCCCGTCCTTCCCGTTCCATCCTATTCCATTCTTTTGTCAAAATCACATTTAACAATTACAGCATCTAGTTTCACCTAGCTTAACTTCATCGTCAAAACCTCACACCACATAGTATAAATTATGTCGGCATTAAAATAGCATAATACATAATTTTGGACGCATTTTTAATATAATTTGTAATTTTTTTTTATTCCACAATGTGTTATTTTTTATAGTTGGGAATTTCACGAATGTGGCGATATTGATAACTCATTAAGTGTCAATCCAGACTAGATGGAAAAATGCTCGAGCAATTTTTAAGTGGTAATTAAATATCAACCTTATTCTATTCAAACAAAACTGAAAATAGTACGCAGCATAAAAATTATATTTTTTTAATCTTTAATAATTTAAAGGGGTTTATAAAGGGGTAAGGGATATGTTTGCTTTTCATTCTCAATTTTTTTTGTGAACCACGGGTGTCAGTGTCTTTTTTTAACACATCCACTTCGTGAATCTTGCAACTATTCAAAATCACACCTTGTACGTACAGTTTTAAAAGCGTCTTTTTATTTTTAAAACGCCAGCTTGATAAAATGCGTTCAAAATACGGTGATATGTTTAATGGATCTCTATAATCTTTGAAGTTAACGTGAATGTGTATGGTGTTGCCATCGTCTCGGTATTCACAAAAATAGGTATTGGGCTTTAGTCACAAATACACGGTGAAATGGGAAATCTTTGTTCTGTCTTTCTAAATTTAATAGTGCTTTGTAAAATTGTTAACAATTATTACATTTTTGACAATTTTGCAACTGCATTTAGAATACAATGCAATAATGTGTTTATTAATATTGAAAATGTTGTAATAACTGGTGTATCCGAACGGGTTGTGTTATGGAAAATGTGCATGAACGTGCTAACTTAACAGACGGTAATGCCTTGGTTTCTACCATTGCGGTGCCGCACTTGACGTCCGTTCGAGCAGAATAGACCTACATATATACGTAAAAGAGAAACCCTTACAACTCTCTCTTTTACGCATACAGGGTTATTTGTAAAACACTCATATCCTCGCAGAACTTGATAGCTAACATCATATACAACGTTTGTTCTACGAGTTCTGACATAACTTAATAAATTAAATAAAAATGATTTTTCAACTTCTTAATGTCCCTGTCGTTACATTGTAAGTGAAGGCATATGTAAACGAAAGGACGACGAGACGCTCGCGCGTAATATTTCTTTGCCATACGCATAAAGTTGTTAACATTCAACATAAAAATTAATAAATATTTATTTTTGTATGATAATAAAATCTAACACATTATCAAAAGTCTTAAAACAAACGTTGTTTACGATGTTAGCAATCTAGTCCTGCGAGGTTAATAGTGCTTTTCTAGTAACCCTGCTCTAGGGCCTGCTCGGACGGACGTCAAATGCGGCACCGCAATTATAGAAACGAAGGCAAGTGTGGCACTAAGTATAAATCGGATCACAATATATGTTTTCGTTGATATCTTTGGGTTTAGCATGGTTCGCTTAAGTTTTAAGGAAAGGTTGCATGGCTCGCGAGACGTGTACTGCGACAGCTTGTATTACGTTTTCCAGAGCACACCGCGTCCGGATACAGCAGCAAAAAATATTTTGATGTTTCATAAATTTTGTACACAAAATAAGCTTATATGGATGTGCTATGGTTTGTAAATATATCCGGTGGCTTAAAAATCATATTTATTAAATATGCATACATATTTTTCTTTATTGATTTTTCTAGACATTTTATATCTAAAATACTGGCTATTTTATAATGATAACTTATAGCACTTTCCATGAGATCTAAGAAAATTAACTGCAATTATTTTAGGTGAAGTAGGTTAAATCCTAAAGATACTTACTAACTTTCTTCATGCATTCCCATTTTATATGTTTCTTGGTGAAAGTTGTTAAGTATCAAGACCCGAAATTGCCCCTAAAATAATTTCAGTAATTTTTAAAGCTATTTTATAATAATATTGGTTAGCTGGTGTACCCAAGTATCCTCCAGTCATTAACACGCATATGTACCGTACCACAGCTTCTTCTTCTTGCTCCTCTCAAGTCTATTCGCTTTGTTTATGTCTATTCTTCAAGAAAATTAAAATCAATCGGATATTTCAATGAATTTCAGTGCATGCTTATCTATGAAACATATTTCTGCCTCTGACATTGGGTGTGATATAGTTAAGTGGAATCGTGATGCTTGTTGGCAAAATCGTCTGGAATAACCTTGCTATATCAAGTAGATATAACGTTGAAGTCGACATCAGAAATATCTAAATATCCAAATGTTAGGTACAGTAGTGCGAATGGGTCGCTTACTGACCGCCGTAACCTTTTTGGTTCGTTTTCTTCTCTTTACGGCAATACGCGCTCAGCAGTAAGCGTGAGAGGAAACCTAGCCTTAAATCTCGTCGCGAAGTATAGTATAGATGCTAGTGTGAGACTCGAGGCCATTCACTCAAACGTTTATTTAACCTATTGAGCGCCATTGACCACTTTAGTTGCAAAACGGTCGCATGAGTGAGACGCCGTTGACTACTAAAGTTATTACAATTTGTACTAGCCTGGCGTCGGGCGTGAAGTAACGTAAACAAGCGCTGACGTGCAAAAGGTTAAAAGCCCAATCACAATTCACTTCAGTAACTGACGAGAGAAACGCCGCAGTACGTTAGACACGAATGGAGGTATCTCGTATAGCGGAGGATTGGACTGCTCAATCGCGCAATGTCATAAGGTCATACCATTAAACATGAATAGTAACTGCATCAACTGATACCTTTATCTAAAAAATATATTAAAAAGTAGAAGGGGTTTATATATATGAATGAAGAACAGTGTAGTTATTTGGCTGACTGAATTATTATTTTAGTAAGTAGTTATTTTTATTTACTTTAAAATGGGATGTAGATTAAACATTTTTATTTACAGATTAAAAAGACTACTTGTATATTTTCGTTTCAATAACGAAAAAATTGTTGCACTTGATTTCATTGAAATATCTTCGTGTAAAATGACTGGGGGACGTGGTGTGAGGACGCGATATCATAGTAATTCCAATGCAGTACAGAAGAACATTAAAACATTCACGTTTTATTAAAAAATCATAATCAGAGACAATAATAACAAAACATATTTTTAAAGTTTTTAACGTACAGCATTTCGGCCGTCCATTTTAAATTTATTTTAAAAATGGAATAATATTGACATCCTTAAAATCTGGGGTGACAAAGTTTAAGGTAAAAATTTTTAAAATTGTACGATCGATTTTCTTTTTGGAATTACATAAACGCATTTAGGTATATATTGTTCGATATACGAATTTATTACGGCTAATATATTCTACCTATATGAAATAGAGTTAAGATATTACCGAACGGTTTTCTTATTCTCATCTTTTAAATCAGCGATGAGTTTTTATATAAGTAATAATTATTATAGTTGGCTAATTAAAGTTTATTTCATACTTTAAATAAATCGATAATTTCGTGTTAGATCATACTTATTGCGAGTTTCTTTGGTTAATGGCCGACTTTGTTGGTAGTTCTTTTTTGACATTTTATTACAAACCTTAAATTTTAAATTAAATTTAGTTAATGATACTGAATTATTGTTACAATGGGATATTTTTGGAAAAACATGGTTCAGATACATTAACTAAATTTAAATAAAATTTAGTTTTAGAATATTTTTTTAATAAATAAACAAGAATTTTCTACCAGCAAAGTCATTGGTTGTGCTATTTTCTTCTTAGCTTCGAGTAGACAGGACATACTAACCCGGCTTGCCCTGTCAGCCTCGTCCGTTTATGTTTACTAACCTACCACAATCTTCGGTGAATGGGAAAAACTGTAGAGTTCGATTGACAATCATTTATCATTGGTATAAATAACACAATACAGAATCTGAGGTGATGATTTTTTTTATTTTATAAACAAACATGTAGTTACTTCTATACTATAATACAGATTTTTATTGTTACTTTAATTAAATAATACTAGGCAATTAGTTACTCAGTTAATTGCCTTAAATTAATAAATTTGTGAGGCCAAAGTAGAGTCGTGTCGGCGTCGCCTTGGCGAGAGTGTAACAGCGTCAAAGCCATTGATTCTGGGTTTTATTAAAGCCTCTTTCTATTACACATTATTTATAGAAATATTTTTATCATTTGAAGCTGGATTATTTTGACAAAAATAATATTAAAATAGTATTATTATTTCTCTTTTAAGTATGCTATCAACTAAAAAGTGCCCCACATAAAAAGTGGGATAAGGTAAAGGAATAAGTATGCCATCAACTCATCAAATATCATTTTTATTTAAAAAAACTTGTTTGTTTGAATTATGTGATTTGTCTGTTTTGGGTTTTGGGATCAAGTGGTGTAAATATGGTAAATTCAAAAGATTCCGTGGACAAATTATTAAAATAACATCGGTTATGAAGTAAAATAGTGTTGAAAACCTAGGTACAATAGTTTCAGATATTTTACAATTTGACGAATATTTACCAAAAAATGTCATTCACACATCAAAATGCACTTGTGCAATCGCGTCTTTCCAAATTATTCACAAATATTCTTTCACAAGAACAAAATAGCACAATCATCTCCTACCCCCTCCTAACAGCTTAATTAACTACACTTGTATGTCATACAAATTTAAACTATATACGTAAACGGGTCTCTGATCTTGATGGGCCGCTGTCTTAAATCACAGTAAGCACAAAATGCTTCATTTGATTTAATAACAAACTGTAGTGGAGTTTTGGAAAATCCATGAGTTTATGAATGAGAATTGTAATGTATTTTATGGATCTTTGTACGCTTCAGTGGCCTTTTGATCTTTTGGCCACTAACGAGAGTGTACAATTACCTTAAAAATATATTTTAACAACAACAGGCTGGTTTCAAAATTAGTCCGTCAGTTAGATAATTCAAAAAATATTGCACACGTTTTTTTTCTTTTGTCGATTAAACAATAAATGATATAGATAATGTGCGTCAAAGTTCATGAGTGTGGGCTCGTGATGTCACAGTTTGCTACACTTTAACACAAGGAATTTTAAGAGCCCGACATATGCCAGGCGGCGTGGCCATACAAATGCGGATGGTCTAAACGCGTTGGCTACTTTGGATATTTTCGTTTTTTAGGAATATTCAAGGGTTATTCGAAAAAGCAAAACATATGATGGCTGCCTTATCTGTAATGCAATAATAATCAAAAGTTTCAAGGTTAATTTCAATGTATTTGGTGAATAATGCTATATACCGAGTAAATTAGACGTGATTTGGAGGCAACTTTGCAATTTTTTTCTATCGAGAAAATTTAACGCAATCGTGTTTTTGAGTCATATAGTTACCAGAGTTAGTCCTGAACTTTGCTGCATTTTTATTTCAACTTGAGGATTTAATTATTATTGATATAACAGTCAATCTTGCAAAGCAGTGTGAGATAGTATGGACCCTTAACGGGCTATATCTGTATTTTTTTCGTTTAATTGACAAAACAAAAAATACGTGTGTAATATTTTTTAATTATCTAAATGACAAACATTTTTTTTTCGAAACCGTCCTATTCTTGTTCATAAATATCAAATTCGTTTTATAAACGAGCTATAGTTTGAAATCTTCCGAGGTTCTGCTTAAGATGCATGGAACAAGAGGTGATGTGTTACAAATGTAAAGGGGACTTTCAGCTTAGTGTGTCGTAGAGAATTTATGTGCTTATTTAGAGGATTAATAGGACATCATGGGTGGAAGGTTCTAAGCCCCTGGGAGTTAGTGGTTCACCAGCATCGGTTTAACTAAGCGTAAGTATCTATTTAATTCATTGTGGGTTCACGTGATACTCGTATATACAATGCTCCTTCTTACTCTTGAATATCGCATTTATTTTATTATGACTTCAAATACCAAATAACTATTGCACGGTTATTTTAGTGATATCTAACGATTAATTGAAGATTAGGTAGACATTATAAAAAAACCCTATTTTTTATTCAACAGATAATTAATACAACTATCTACATAAAAGCAATTTAAATAAACTAATCGAAAATGGCGGCATGTACTTGTGTTTACAGAAACACTAGTAGTTTGTTGCTTTTGAACAATAATTAATAATTTGAATATAATTTAATAAGTGATAATTAAAATGTGAATTTACGTGAAAAAGCCTATTTTACCTATTTTCTGAATAAATCTTTGAATCTTTACAAGCCAGACAGTCAGCAAAACAAGATCCAATTAATTGTTTTCTTTTTTTCAATAATTGTGACTGTGATAAGTATGTATATGATAACAAACATGCGGTTATAATTTTTAACGTTCCCGGCGTTTCATACAAACTATAGTTGCGCTGCAATTATACACAGAGGGCGTTATGTGCTTCATATATCAGATATTGATACTATAACAAAATTTTTTTTATTGTTTATTACTTATATTCTGATTACATTCTTGTCATTTACATAAATGTATCTATATTCACGCCTCCACACATTCTACATAGTCTATTGTATAATATAACTAGCAGTTGAGCCATCTATGTCTTTTGGAACTTAGGTTGACGGAGCCTCTCGAATGATATATCTTTGCTACCATAGATTGATATACGCTAAGTAAGCAATATTTACTAGTAAAATGAAAGCGTATTAAGATCCAGACTGAAAATATTTTTATTTAGCGTTTATTTAATATACAACGTGATTTTGAACTCCCTAGCTTTATTGAAATCTGGGAATCAGAATCCCTAATGGAACACAGAATTGCAAGAAAAAAAGGTGAAAAACGAAAAAGAAAATTAGGTTTCCCATACAAAGTCGCCGATCAGCTGGACGAATTTCTATGAAAGGTTAAATTTATTTTTTCGTTTTTTACCGTTTTTTCTTACAATTCTGTATTCCATAAGGGATTCTGATCCCCAGATTTAAATATAGCTAGGGAGTTCAGAATCACGCTGTATAATAGTATTTAAAATTAGAAAATAAGTTTTATAAATTAATCCTACTATAAAGTTCAGCTAATATAGTTAAGAATTATATGAATACAATGGATTTGAGGTCATAATAACGGTTGCTAAAAAGTATTAGGGTACTAGGCAAGCATAAGTTTGGTATAGTCCGCAGACTAGCTTGGTGGTTCAGCGGCGTCGTGTGTAACAAATCAGAGTATTGGTGTAAGTTCCGCACTGCTTTGGTGGACTGTTAATGCGTTCTGATGCCCTGGTGAGTGTTCATCTGTTTTTAATTACATAACTACATTATTTTGTCTGTCTACCTGTATTGTTATGACGTCACACGGTGTGGAAATGCTTGGTTGAAAATAATATCTTATTAGACATACATATGTTTATTAATATTGAACTAATCAAATTATTTGGCCTAATTTCTTTTTCACTAGTAAGTGCATAAATTTTGTTGACGATAATTTCTTCAACTTAGCTTGGTTCTTTTTTTTATTGTTAGAAATTGCAATGAAAAAGTTTATTATTAATGCTAAGCATTTCTTTTTTCACTTTGACACCAAATAATATGGGGTCTTCCAAATGTAGGCACATAGTGGAAACAATTGGGTGGTTAATATATATTTGGTATAAATTATAAAATTATTCATATTTATTTATAAATTAGCATCGAGCTAGTAATAAACCCTACGTAAGGACGTTGTGACTAACACAAAATCGCATGAAAATCACATACTATAGCAACATATTTAATGGAAAAAAATTAAGATATATATTTTTGTTTGTTCTATTTATCAAAATATCTTAAGGGGATTTTTTAAGTGGTTTAGTTTAAGTAAAAGATACTTGCGAGTGCAGGTTATTACTAGAATTAATATAAGAAAAAAAGTCCAGAAAAATAAGTAAATTTTAACAGGAAGTATTATTTTCCTGGAGTACACCAACGATTTTTATTATTCAAAATGTGAGGTACCTGCTTATATTTTTTTATTAATGACATATCATAGCTTACACTAACTTATGTTACATCTCTAGGTCCCCCTCTGACGTACTACTACCCCCCGATGGGACCGACCCTGCCGCCCCCACCCCTGGTGTACTGGGGCTACCCCACGCCGCCCGTGTCCCCCGCGCATTACTACCATCAGCCACACCATCCCCAGACCATGGTAAGGTACTTTCTCGTGAAGATTTAAGTAAGTATTATAGTTAGACATACAATATCAACAAATATTTTCGGCTAGCTCCGTGGCGCAGCGGTCAACACGCCAGCCTGCGAAACGAGTGTGCCCGGGTTCGATCCCCGGCCAGGTCAAGATGGAAAATGATCTTTTTCAAATTGGCCTGGGTCTTGGATGTGTATCTATATATGTATTTGTTATAAAATATAGAACCGTATAGTTGGTAACACAAGTCTCGAACTTACTTTGGGGCTAGCTCAATCTGTGTGATTTGTCAGTATATATTTATTTATATATTTTATTTATTTATATATTTAAAGAGCATAGATTTATTCATTATTTAGCACTTGTCAACCGTTGTATTGTGAAACAGCGTCATTCTGACATCTGTAATGGTTAAGAATGAGTCTTAACTCTTCGTCTATTTAGTAAAAACATAACATAACATCTCCTTTTTTTTTCAGATGCCCGAGGTGGTATCCGTCGGTGGCGGCTCCCCCCTACCAATTCCACCCCCCACTGCGTGCCCCGAGTGGCCCATATTTATAGTTAATTAGTTCCGCTAATGTTCCATTTTCAAATCAAAGAAACTCTGTCTCATAGACACATGATTCGTTTGATAACGTGTGAATACAAGATATTCGTAGATGTGAATAGAGAAACTGACTTTTTTTACTGGATATTATTATAGATTTTTGTTAAACTACTTTAGCGATAAGAATTCTTACTCCGTGGATAAGGATACTTATTATGGATCAACATCCGCTATTGACTTACTTAAGACAGCCTTAAAAACAATGTATTTATTCATATCTAAGAATCTGTTTTATTTAAGCTTATTTACCTCAGTTTATTTTATAAATATCTTTATTTTTACCTGAAATCATGTTTCTAAGAAGGCAGAGTAAAAATAAAATGGTAATGATCATTGAACATAAAAATAAGTTATTCCCTAATTCATAAAATGTATTCTGAGGTAGATAATTATCATATTAATACGACTGAATATGATAATGTTGCTGTGTATGAATATTTAAATCGAGAAACACGCTGAGAATAATATTTATGAATAAGGGATAAATAAATCTACAAAAAAAAAGTATAGTGATATTATATTTTAGATAAAATAAGAAATATGAAAAAAAAAAATTATTTATACTAGCGTGATCCGTTTTCAAAAATCGTTAAATCTTATTTATTTAAGTTTATAAGACTTTCAAAATTATTAACTTAATTTGTTGGCTTCGTTATAACTTGAATCTATTAGTATATAATTGTTTAGAATATATACTTGACTTTTATAAAGTAGCTCAAGTCTATGCATGAATAACGAATATACCTATCGTTAAAATTGCAAATGCAATTTTTATTTATAAAATAAAAGGTCTAACAAAATTAACTGGATCCATGGAACATCAAGCAGGACAAAGTTAAGATCGCTTGTAAATACAGTAGGTATTTGTATAGTTCAAATGCTATATTTTTATTGCAATAAGTTGCAAACGACTTGAATTTAAACTTATTATAGTAGTAGTTAATTTTATTGGACCTTTTAAAACTAAAATAAAGATATTAAAATATATTTTACTATCGAAGTAGCATTGTGCACTTCTACGATTATTATTAAACATAAAAGACAAGTTGTAAAGTTCCTCTCTTCTCAATTTAATAAATTACATTAAATAAAGGCGGGTATTTAACGAAATAATTTTGATTTCTAGTTTATGTACGGCAATGAATTCATGTTTTATCCAATCTAATATTTATATGACATAACTCTTGTCAATAGGCAGTCATTCAAAAGTGAGGTAATTTACCGTTCATACATAGAAAACATCAACCTACACCTACTTATTTCTCCTATGGTGCTTTGCTTGTACTTAAATTAAGCGAAAACTTAAAATACGCCTTTTTGCTTCATTGCTCACTTTACAACGAATATACACTTAACACTACACAGTGATAAAAAGGTGCTGTTTGTTGATTATTTTTGTAGAATTTGAACCAAAAATAATATATTGTCGAGTTATGATATACGTTATATCAAAATAGACTACCTAGGTTATATTAAGAGGACGCTCAATTAGTTGTTAAAATATTTAATAATTTAGGATCATTAGGGCCCATTCAATGTTTACGTAAGGTTATTTCTAGACTTTTACAACATTCTTATGTATTTACAACATAGGTTGCTTAAAACAACTATGTGAACTGTTTTTATCTATTTTTGCAGATATTTTATTATTTTTAAAATGACTTGATAATATCTCACGAGGTATTGGGGACGAAAAAAGCCATAATGATACTTACGTATTCAATGAATGGCCCCACTACATGCCATAATTTTTAAGATGACTCGTCACTTGATCCTAGCATGGTTCAACAAAAATGCTGCTCAAACTTGCCCAGCGCAAAGTCAAATAGCTCAAAAAATCTTGCTCATTATTAGCTTTCAGGCCAAGCAGTAAAGATATAAAAAAACTGGTGATATTAATTCTTGCCAGATGTGCCAGTAAACACCCCTAGCTTGGCTTAGTTGTCATAATGTAGAGTAAAATTCTAATTAAAATGCGTCTATAAAGTTTTAAATAGACACAGTCGTGACAAGTAATGTAGATATTTGATGATTTAAAGAAAGTGATAGTCTAGATACGCCCTACGTATTATGTCATCCACAAAGAAAAATAAATTTTACTCTTTGACTGAAAGGATCGCGGAGAACGGGAAATTAGTTGTTCGACGCACTTTCGATCTAGCCTACCTAAAACAGGAAGGTTATTGAAGCAATAAGTACTAGTTCGATTAAAATTAAGAGTGGCCCGCGTTTCCGCGGCTGCCACTAGCAGTAACTAATAATTATATTTTATTAATTTAAATCAATTTTAACTTAATATTCGCCCATCCAATCAATAGATGGCGTTAACATGAACAATGCGTCTAAGTTTTTACTTCATATGTAAGCTTCTCCATCTTTGTCTGCTATGGTCTTTAGAAAACATGTCATATTCTTTTCATATACTTCATTCAAAGAAAATTTGTAAAAAAATGCACATTAATATCTCAATTTCTTTATTAATAGACGCCCTTAGCTCCTACAGGAAATAAGTATGTTCTAGTTTCTTTTAATTTTAATATCTTAAACTGATTCTTCTATTTTCGTATTGTAGTTGTTAATATTTAATTTTACTGGCATAATATTTTGATATTATGATGAAACAACAAAATCAAAAGGTCTTCCCAATTTTGTACATGAAATAATATATTAAGTTTGTCACAAACATTTTTGTTTGATGTTTTAGAGAAATTTTATCAATATGCTATATATTTAAGTTATTATTTTAAAAAATATGTTTATTGAACGTTAGCTATGATTTCATAGTTAAATAGATAACTTCTGACCAACATGCGACTAGATATTTAAATGAACTTGCCAGTATGCCGTTCTACAATATACCTTAGTTACGATTAAAAAATAAATAAAAAATATTTTTTTACATAGGTATAACTTCTCTCCCATATGAAAGTACACACAAAGAACACTTTTTCCTTTTTCAGTAAATCTGTTATTATAATATTATTACATTATTTATTATACGATTTATTTCCGAAAAAAAATGTTCCAAAACAAGTTCTATTGTAATTATTATTGTATCAAATTCAATAGTATTTTTTTAAACAAGAATTACGTGTATTTGTAAAGCATCTCGGGCAGGTTCGTTTTATTGCATGACGGTCAAAAGTTTGAACAGTTTAGTAGTAAGGCACTAAAGTCGGTCCTAATATAGTGTAAGATTAAACCATGACATGAAATCCTTAATTATTTTTATACCAAACCAAATAATTAGGGAAATATAAAACTACAATATTTTATACGGTTGACGTTGTGAATCACTATTTTGTTTTATTAAAAAAAACAACCGACTTCGAATTACTAAACATTAATTATCATTTTTAATAATTTTGCTATTTTCTTTAAGTTTTGGTTTAAGCATAATCGATAGAACACCAATTTTATTGTAGCCGTAAAACATTAAAATAAATAAACCGTCAGAATATTTATAAGCCTTATTTACTTTTCAACACAAAAGTATTTTCCTAAAATGAGTTTTTTTAACGTTTATTAAATAATTAGTACGTTATGTAGTTTTACGATTAAGTTTTGGTTTTCAAAAAATACTTTTAAATTTTATCGCAGGTTCATTTCATCTAAAATCCTATACAATAGATTTTTTGTCTATAAATCTGACTGATAAAAATAATAATGTGAAATCAATTCAAAGTAACACAAAAATATTATTTTTTAAGTAACTAAATCTCTAACCATTAAATCCTTTTTACATATTTTTATTTAGGTAAAAAATACAAATCTCTATCAATTTATTGTTATTGAATTCACATAAATATTTTATTGTTTAGTTATTATAATTTATTATATTTTTGTTACTTTTATACCTACTTTATGAATGTTCTCATCCAGTGATATTCTGAAGTGATCTTCGATATTTGTTACCTATTCCTGTTTTCTTTGATAGGTCTGTTGTAGTATGATATTGTTAGTATACAGTAGTTTAGTCAGTTAGTATGTGCAATTTTAGCAGTTAGTGTTGATGTTAATGCCAAACACTTTGGTTTCATATCATACAAAGTAGTGAATTGTTCCGATGAATAAATAAATTAGTAATTAATAAATATGACTTTTTATTTGTTACCTTACCTGGTTCTTAAATAAAATACCTAGGTACCATCTATAGGTGGTGCATGCAACTTAGTGGCGGCCTTAGGGGCTGGCGAGCACAAAACCGCCCGGGGCCTTGCACTACCAGTATCCCTTCCTCTCATTCCAATGCGCCAGCCAACTTGTCCTGGACAAAAGCCCTCGCGATCCGGTCAGTGCCTCGCAATTGTTTAAGCTGCCACTGGCGTAATTAGTATCTGAGTGAATGAAGCGTCATATACTTAGCTCTATACATATTAGTTGTTGCGGCTAGAAGCCACTAGAGATGATGCCGCTCGCGCCACTGTGACTGTTCTATTAAATCCAAAACAAGAAACCATGAAATATAAACTTATATATAAAAAAAATCTTCCAATGACACCGAGGCATCGTTCCCAAAATACTGGTAGTGTTTCCTCGTTGAATTGTGGTTTAATTCTCTTTGGCGAGACTATCCGCTGAGCAAAATAACAGCCAACTGCCTCGATGAGACGCGTTGTGACTTTAAAGATTTTAAAAATAAGTAGAAAGGTGGAAATGTTTTATTCTATAGACTAGTTTACAACTAGTCTATAGAATAAAACATTTCCACCTATGAGAGAGTACCTATGAGATAAATTTATAACATTATTTTGAATCGTAGAAATTTTATACAAATAATGGTTATTTATCGAAATCTCGCGTTTGTCTCCAATTCCGTGAGACTCTCACTCAAGTACATAATTCGCGTACCTAATGAATTTTGCACTGCCACTTACGCTTGCTAACAGAGTCGTAAGAAACATAAACATCAACGTGGTTCCACCTTTAAAAAAACAGACTATAGGGCTAGGTCAATCTGTGTGATTTATCCATATAGGTATTTTAATTGACTTTAGATTGCATTAATAGTTTTTAATAGCAGTTCGATAGATACGTGCTTATAAAGTACTTACTGATAAGTAGACTCTATTTTTTAGAAGCTACTTCTCACCATTGAAAAAAAATGAGAGATGAATTTACACTCATATGACAGTTTATTACCTAGTTCCCTCGGTGCGCGCGGAACGCAAAAATACCGGAAATATGCCACTTTGTGAAAAAAAATCATTCGTAACCTAATCCTCAAAAATATAACAAAAGGATTATAGTGAGCTAAAATTGTACTCTAATGTAATCTATTATAAGCTTTATTTAGTTTCCTGTCCCCATGTTTGTCTGTAATCAAATCTAGCAAGTTAATTTTGATCCACTTTCCGGTTACCGATTGAGCTGAAATTTTGAATGCATGTGTAAATCGGATGACAATACAATATTATGGATTCATTGCGCTAGTCTGATGATGGAGTCGGAAGGTGGCCATGGAAACTCTTGAACTAAACAAGGTACACCAATCGTATTTGAGCTCAAATTTGACTTGGAAAACACTTTAGACTGTGGATTCGTATATAATAAAAGCTAGTCACAAAAATTTGTTTTAACAAGGCATATTAAGGTACCACAAAGATCTGAAAAGTCGCATACTTTCGGGCCCCCCAAGATCTCACACAGGGTTAGGAAGGTCAGAAACTTGGGTGTTCACTATTCTTAGGGGTCAACATAAAAATATCGCCGTTTCATGTGCTTTTGCAATGTTTGATGCCAATATTGATAGATAGATAGATAGATAATACGTTTATTTGATTGCCACAAACACACAAATTAGTAATACAGGCGATCTTAAATCTAAGTACATAAACACAAGAACAGTCATTTGTGTGCTGCAGCAAGACAAAAAGGCCATAACTCAGCGATTATTTTGCACTTACGTACAAAAACACTGATTTTCAGTTATCGCCGTCAAGTAGGTATTGACTCGCCTTACAGTAACAAAACAATAAAACATAGAATAGGTACGAAAGGAACACTTAATTTATTAAGTATTGTCATAAAATTCAATGATTGTCATAGATATTGATATGATTTTATGTTCGGACATTCTTGCACAAAATCATTTGAATAAGTTGGGAATAATGGAACGTCGAGATTTTTCGCAGTGGCGTAACTACAGGTGGCAAAATTGCCACGAACCTAGGGGCGTATTCTTCTCAGCAGTGGTCATTCCGAATTGTTTGTAGTTTTTCGATTTAGCAAGCACAATAAAAGAAAAATAAATAACAGAATCATATGACGTTCAAAAAGCGATACATGTATCCTATTTTGAATAAAAAATATTCATTTTCATCATAACGTCAGCGAAAATAAAAATACGATAGGTTCTCGCTAAGTCCTTTTAGATTTTAGTTAAAATAATAACGTGTTACATATTAGGAACATATTTAAAAATACATATTTAGGAGCAATATTGATGTATACAATTTAGGTGTTATTAGGTGTTATAAAATATTTGTACCTACCTGGGGCATGATTATATGTTAATTTAGCAGAAAAAACCGGCCAAGCGCGAGTCGGTATCGCGCACGAATGGTTCCGTACCGTTATCTTTAAAAAACGGCAAAAATCATGCATGCTGTATGGGAGCCACCCTTTAATATTAATTTTATTTTTATTTATTTTTAAGTAGATATATAACTAAATATTCTGTGAATATTTTAATCGTCTACCTGTTGCCATTATCAATATCGAGCAAATACAAGCAAAAAAATCACGTTTGTTATATTGTACAGGAGCTCCCTTTAATTTATTTTATTCCAATTTTTAGTATTTGTTGTTATAGCGGCAACAGAAATACATATTCAAAATTATCTAATAAATAAATATAGGTATAAATGTTAGTTTCTACACCTGAAATTGTATACGTGTATTCAATTTAGTATACGTCATAATTATTAAATATTGTTCACGTGACGCAGTGTCACATCTCCCGTCCAACTTCCCTGAAAATCAGCGTCATGGCAAACAAACAAATTGTTTTATATTTTTAATTTGTAATTGTGTATACACCAAATAAACATTTTTCAATTCATTTTAAAATTTCAACTGCCTAACTATCACGGTTCATGAGATACAGCCTGGTTACAGAAGGACAGACAGACAGACAGACAGACGGACAGTGGAGCGATATTAATAGGGCTCCTTTTTTACCTATCCTAAAAACTAGGTGGTTTCTTGGAGAATGTCACGGATCACTTCACACCAGCAGTTCTCCTGATACCTACTGATATCACCAGTAAGTGTAGAGCTGATACGAGCGTTTTTCTAAAACATCACGACATACATGTTTCTTTATCTTAGTTATGTACATTCTTGCACACAATTTGATTCTATTTGTATAAAATAGTTTAATCAGTGTTCTAGTAGGTATTTATACTTAGTACGTAAGTACTGGTATTTTGAATGCTTAAAGAATTCTTCCTAATCCTAATTATAAATGCGAAAGTAAGTTTGTTCGTTTGTTTGTTACGCTTCCAAGTTGTAACTACTGAACCGATCATCACGAAATTTTGCATACACGTTATCTGGGGTACGGAGAAGGACATAGGATACATTTTTATCCCGAGATAAAAACTGTTCACGAGGGATCGACATTAACGCGGGCGAAGCCGCGGACGAAAGTAAGTCTTAAATAAAAGCGTTAATTTCTACTTTTAAACCGACTTCATAAAAGATTTTCAATTAATGGAATAGTTTGTTTTCTTTTGATTACTCGAAGACGCTTTGATTGATTGATTTAGTCCGATTTTAATTTTATCCCAATCGGTTCAGTACAAATTTTAGTTGAATCGGGTTTTTATTTAAAAAATTATCATAGATACATAGTATCACGTATTTTTCCCTTGCGGGGTAGACAGAGCCTAGGTCTATAAAACCTTATGGCCACATTTAGCATGTTGGAGGGCGTGTAGATGGAAAACGGAATCAAATAGTGATGGGTTGCTAGCCGCATCGCCTATTGGTTCCGCAGATTTTAGCCCAATCCCTCGATCGGCTTTTACGATCTACGCGGGTAGAGAAGCAGCTGGCACATTCTACCTTTTTTCTTTTCTCCATGACCAGCATGGAAGAGTAAAAAAAGGATCAATTAAAATTTATCCTTAAACGAAGGCATATGTATATATTGTGTTTGGATGAAATTTGGTATGGAGGTAGTTTGAGGCCCGGGGAAGGACATAGGGTACCTTTTATTTCGAGAAATTCTATTGTTCCTAAAGATCGACATTTACGCGGGCGGAGCCGCGGGCAATAGCTAGTTTCAAATGAAGGAAACCCGTATTATATCCGTTCATCAGTTTGCGGCCAGCGGCCACGACGACACACGACACAAACAGACTAACGTGTGAAACTTAATTCATAATTTTTTGGTCTGGGGTTAAATAGCAAACATCGTTCGCGTCTAACCGTGTAACGCAAAGTTAACTGATTAATTTATTTTTATGTAAGTAATTAGTTCAACTTCATGGTCCATGTGTGTTTACACATCACATATAAACTGTTCTTTATTTGGTTTAGGACCTTTCTTTGTATATCCTTACTACCCTTATCCTTACTAATATTATAAATGCGAAAGTGAGTTTGTTTGTTACGCTTTCACGCCTTAACTACTGAACCGATCATCATGAAATTTTGCATACATGTTCTCTGGAGTACGGAGAAGGACATAGGCTACCTTTTATCCCGGGAAAAGGTACTATTGCCGAGGGATCGACATTGATGCGTGCGGAGCCGCGGGCAAAAGCTAGTAATTTGATATTGGAATCAGTATCGCTAATAGGACACATAATCGTAGGAAAAAAACGAAAATAAATAATCTTTCATATTAAAAAAAAACTATTGACTTTTAAAAACTATTGACCGATTTTGATGACAAATGACAAAACAAAAAAATATTTTTTTAAATCGGTTCATAAATGATGGAGTTCTATTCTAAGGTAACAAACATTAGAAAAAATACAAACGAATTGATAAACTTCTCCTTTTTTTGAAATCGGTTAAAATAGACCTAGTTATCTACCACACAAATTGACAAAATTCACTGTCTTTTTTTATTTATTTCATGTGTTTCTGTATTTAATTGGGGATTCTCATTACGAGGTTGCCAGTAGGTTCAGAAGTAGCCTGTATCATAAATTTATACTAGATTTATACATAATACATAGTATCACGTCTTTTTCCCTTGCGGGGTAGACAGAGCCTAGGTCTCTAAGACCTTTTAGCCACATTTCGCATGTTGGAGGGCGTTTAAATGGAAGACGGAATCAAAATAGTAATGGGTTGCTAGCTGCATCGCCTATTAAAATGATTCCGCAGATTTAAGGCCAATCCCTCGATCGGATTTTACAATCTACGCGGGAAGAAAAGCAGCTAGCACATTCTATGTTTTCTCTTTTCTCCCAGACCAGCATGAAAGACTAGATTTATACAAAACTAGCTGTTGCCCGCGACTTCGTCCGCGGTAATTTCTGTTATTATGATCAATTCTTTTTTTTTATTAGTGTAGATAAACAATTATCCCCGTTTTCAAAACATTTTTTATTAATGCTTCGCTGCTATTGGTCGCAGTGTGATGTTTTATAGCCTAAAGCCTTCCTCAATAAATTGACTATCCAACACAAAAAGAATTTGAACCAGTACTTCCTGAGATTAACGCGTTCAAACAAACAAACAAACTCTTCGGCTTTATAATATTAGTATAGATTTATACTAGACATAGGTATAGGATTTTTCTCAGTACATCAACTTAGAATAAGACCATTGATGTAGATCAAGGCTACTACTAAGTAATAACAAAGCATTAAGGTATGTAGTGGCCTTGCTATTGCAGTGCGACATGCCTGAATGGACAAGACGTTTGAGAAATACCAAGTAGTAAGACATGTTCGAGCTGTAGATTGTAGACCATTATAGTCAGGGCCAGATTTAGAAGAGGACAACCGGGGCTACAACCCCGGGGCTTCCACAAAAGAAGGGACACACCCCGACAAGAGACGTCGGAAAAAATATTAAATTTAGACCAGTAAACAAGTTTTCTTTTGTTATGTTTTTTTCGCGTTTTATTTATTTTATTTTTTTATTTGTTTAACTTTATACACAATACAGTGTAAAGGCGGACTTAAAGCCAATGGCTTTTTCTACCAGTCAACCAACTGGGTGATGTGGAGAATTGTCGGGGTAGTGCCAGTTTTAATTCATAAAAAGAAGAAATAAAACAAACTAGGATAATAAACTACATACAAATATACACGCTAGTAAATATTGTAAGAATAAGCAATACATAAACTACATACATATTACGAATTATCTGACAGACATTGTAGAAAATGAGCTTTCACTCTATTCTTAAATATTAAACGAGTTCGAGCCTTCCGAATATTTCACCTTTACAAAAAATAATAATAAAAGAATGTAGGTATATTTGGTGTCACAATAAATTATATTAATAATATTTGGAGAATAATTTGAGTTCCTCCTCTGCCCCGAGGCCTTCCAGACCAAATCCGGCATTGATGATAGTTTTAGTCCAACCATTGGATCAATCAACCGTGCAGGCAATTGGAAACCATTAAACAATAACACGACTGAAAATTTGCTATAATTAAAATCATGATATGAATATTGGCGTAAAAAAGTGCATGCAGCGTATTATAGTTTATGAACGAAGGTTTTTTTTTATCTCTGACTAAGAATATTTATTTCAAAGGGCTCTGGTAGTATATCAAGAAACAACACTACTTAACACAGTTGATTCGATGTTAATAATAATAAAAATTGTATATAAACAAAAACTAACGTGTCGATTTCTTAAAATTTGTTTACTAAAGTACTAGTTGTTTTCTGTCTGTCTATGTATGTCCGTAACTTTAGTTTTAAGGCCAATTGTTACTAACCCCTATGGATCAAGTTATCTGAATTAACTATTACTATTATTATTATTATAAAGCATTTCTTTGACCTATGGGACCCAACCCTTAAAATATTTGCGATTAATTTAAATGAACCTTATACAAAAAAATGTAGCGCAGATCATTGCTTTGTACGATGCCTAACCTTTTAGGCATTAGTTTTAGTATCAATGTTGACTGAAGACCTGAGTATTTTACACGGAGCGACTAGCTCCGTGGCGCAGCGGTCAACACGCCAGCCTGCGACACGGAGTGACCGGGTTCGATCCCCGGTCAGGTCAAGATGGAAAATGATCATTTTCAGATTGGCCTGGGTCTTGGATGTTTATCTATATATGTATTTGTTATAAAAAATAGTATCGTTGAGTTAGTATCCCATAACACCAAAGATTTAAAAAAAAAATTGCATAACACAAGTCTCGAACTTACTTTTGGGCTAGCTCAATCTGTGTGATTTGTCAGTATATATTTATTTATTTACTGCATTATCGAGATTAGCATTTTGCGTGCGAGTATACTCGTTGTCATTGGCGGCTCGTGGCACTTGAGCTGAATTTATCGCGCTGCCCTATTTGTACAGTTGTAGTCTTATCCCAATTGTAGTATCAACGTTACGTCTTTACAATATTACCTATTTATATTGCTACTCTACTGCCGACCTCAAAGTTCAAATAAGCAACAATTATAGTCCAAATTTAAGACTATGATCTCAACTTTGTAACTTATTAGTTCATTTCGTGATTTATTAATATCAAAATGATGATTCAAGCAGTAGTTATACTGCTAGCGTCGACGCTCGCAACTCCGGCAGTTATAACAAGAGAAACAAATGAAAATGAAATAGAAGATTCAGAATGCAAGCCATTAGTGATAGCCCATCGAGGCGCCAGCGGGTACGTCCCCGAGCATACGCTCGGCTCCTACTCTCTAGCCATCGCCATGGGAGCAGACTACATCGAACCTGACCTCGTCATGACCAAAGATGGACAGTTAATCATAAGACACGACAATGAACTGGGCTTAACGACAGACGTCTCTCAAAGACCAGAGTTCGCTGATCGACGCCGCAACCAAACAGTCGATGGAAAAGAATTAAGCGGATGGTTTACGGAAGATTTTACTTTAGACGAAATCAAAACTCTGCGCGTCGTCGAAAGGATACCCGATGTTAGACCAGGAAATGCCAGAATGGATAAATCATTTTCCATTCTTACTTTCCAAGAGATCATTGATTTGGCGAAAGGTTTTCAAGGCAGTGTGAAAAGAGTAATCGGTGTGTATCCAGAAATAAAACACAGCACTCATTTCAGGCGTCTAGGATTGCCGATGGAACAGCTAGTGGTAGAAACCCTACACAGGAATGGTTACCAAGGACAACAGGCTCCCGTGTACATCCAGTCCTTTGAAGTTAACAACTTGAAAGAACTGAAAAAGATGACTGATCTGAAGCTTCTCCAGTTATTTGAAAGCGACAAGTCTTTGCAACCAGCAGATCAAAAGGAGCTTGGCACTGGTCTAACATATGGAGACATGGCGACGGCAGAAGGCTTGAAAGAGGTTGCAACATATGCTTATGCTGTTGGACCTGATAAAACGTACATTATACCTCGAACTGCAGAGAACAAACAAGGTTCTCCAACGAGTTTCGTCGAAGACGCTCACAACGCTGGTTTGAAGGTGCATCCATATACCTTCCGCGCTGAAAACGCTTTTCTACCAGCGGAGTTCCAAAGTGAAGATAAACTGCCCGAGTCACTGGGAGACTTAAAAGGAGAACTTCAGGCGTACTTAGAGGCTGGAATCGATGGAATGTTCAGTGACCAACCAGACGTACCTGCTAATATGCGGAAATCTTGTTTAAAATCAATTAAAGAATAGGTTCATTAGTAATTAGATACTTAAGAACCAGCTATAGAAGTAATGATACCGCGACGATTCGATAATATTTTCTTTTTTGGAAGTGATTATTTTTATTTTATTTATTTAATTATTTATTAAGACACATGTGATGTTAAAATTATTCAGCAGTACTCTGTGAGTCCCTTATTTCATATTTTAATTAAATTTCTACTTGATATGTCCATACGTTCTTGAGAAAAAAGCTCTTGACTGACAGACGGATGAACGAGATCTTATTAGGCTTATATCTTTTTAGGAACATAACCCTAAAATGGGACACGATAGCCAACAGTGTGTACAAGTCGACGCCAACCTATTTGGGTAGATCTAGCTTCAGAACCGCAAACAAATACCTGTGAAAATTACGCTGATTTCAGAGTGACGCGTTTGAACATTTAGTAGTATCCTTTCATAGTTACGCAGTTGCGACGTACCACTCCGGAACGCACGCCGCCGCCGGCCATCGCTGCCGAAGCCAATAATCAATTTGCAATGGTTTACGTCGCTGTTGCACAATTTTCCATAGAAAATAAATAGCTAATCGTGTTATTATAAGAATGTGTACGACTATGCACAATAAATAAAAAACCCGTCTGCTAACGTCACATAGCCTATGACACTCCGGGGAAGAATAGGAATCTAATGATACCTCCCACTTCCAAATCGATCAAGCCGTTTAGGCTACATACAGGAGACGACAATGAACAGACATACTTACATACGCGCGAAAAACATTACCCTTCTTCATTGTTCTTTAAATTGTGGTCAGTCGGGTAAAAACTTGTTTTACAGCGCACGCCGATCAAGCGCGTGCTGTTGAAATGGCGCGTCTTGCCGGCTTCACTCTGAAATCACCCTTAAGTATACAAATTTTGCCCGCGCCCAAAAATTGCCATTCGTGATGCCACGAAAACTGATGTGGCTGTCGTCGGTACACATGAAAATATTCTAACAGAAGGGGATTTAAAAAACATGGTCAGAAAATAAAACACTCGCGGTTACAATTTCCATTTTATTCGTTAAGTCACCACATTTAGTATGACACATTATAGGATGGAAACCTTAATTTACAATATAACTAACAAATTCCGTGACGGTGTTTTCTTAAATTCGATATTGCATCGATTGTAATTTAAATGGTAAAATAAAATGGACGAACTATAAACAGAATATATAATATTTATATTCTTATACATGAAAAACCGACTTCAAACAAAGTAACTGAATCGATTTTGATGAAATTTCAATGGGACCCATCTGGATGAAATCAGTTGATAAATGACGGAGTTCTGAGGTAACAAAACTCGAAAAGCAAAACACAACTGAATTGATAATAACCTCCTTTTTTTTAAAGGTTAAAATAAACGAGACTTCTTTTTTAAAGTGACGAAATTGGATAATAAAGTTGGAAAGGTAATACGATTTAAGTTTTCAAAATGTTACAAAATGTGTCCGGGAAGTTGATGTCTGTCGCATACCTTCCTTCGTTCTTCGTTGGGAAAACGTTCTATACTCCATTTTGATTATGAATCTTTCCGTGACAAAACCACAGTTTGATTTTCTAAGTACCTAAATATCGATAAAAATATCAACGCTGGATGCAGGCCGCTTCCAACCGGTGGTATTGGAAATCCTTGGGGGAGGCCTATGTCCAGCAGTGGACTTCTTGCGGCTGATATGATGATAATGATATCAACGCAATATCGACATAAAAGAATCACCAAATTACAGAAAAGAGCATGACGATCACAATTATGGAGGATGACTGTCACACCGATATGCAACCTAAGGTCCAACTCAGACGACTGACAGAGGCGGACATAGAGTTCGCGGCGCGCTCTTACTGATATTCGAATAAGGTTGCATTTTGTACGCGCAATATTTCATGTCACTTGGCGGACATACGAGTATAAAATGCAACCTTATTGTAATAATAATAAGAGCGCGCCGCGGACTTCTTCTTTGTAACTGTCCGTCGTCTGTATTGGGCCTTATAGTATATGATTACGACATATTTCAAAAATCATCTCAAAATAATGATAACAATAGAAAATCACTTTTAAATATTAAATGTAAAAATATAGACATCGTGATTTTGAACCTCCTAGCTATATTGGAATCGCGGAATCGGAATCCTGATGAATTGCAAGAAAAAAGATAATTGCAAAAAAAAATCGCCGATCGGATAGACGAATTAATACGGTTTTTTTTTTTTCGTTTTTTACCTTTTTTTTCTTGCAATTCTGTATTTTATTGGGGATTCTGTTTCCCAGATTTCAATATAGCTAGGAGGTTTAAAATCATGTATACTTTTGTAAATTTACGTATCGTCAAGTGCAAGGTTAAGAAAGATCCGATTTGAGGGACAGAGCTTCACATCATCAGTCATCTCACAATCGCTGATGTCATTCGACATTATCTTATATAATCTTTCACATAAAAAACCGAATTCAAACTACGGAACCAAATTTTGATGAAATATAATGGGACAAATATATAAAGCATAAACTTAAACCCAAATTTTCAAAATTAAAAAAAAAATTACTTAGTCTATACTTGAAGGAGTTATGTATGACGTAACAAACATTTAACAAAACTTTAAAAAATTTGAGGGAATTGATTCGGTTGTACCGAATCAATTCCCTCCAATTTTTTAAAGTAGGTTTAAAATAATACAGGATAAGCACCGCAAAAACAAGTAGTTTGGTTTTTATTTCGAAAACCCGCAAACAAGAGATTTAAATGCTCTAATAATTACACCCATACATATATCAGTTCAATCGTTTACCAACAAAAATTGAATGACCAAAGTCAAAAGTTTTCTCACAAATAGATAATAATAATTATTGAAAGGTAACTTTAAGTCGCTTTCAGAAAAAAGGAGGAGTTGGGAAGATTGCGGATATACGTGTTTAGTTTTTATTTGACAGACCATATCCATTACCCACAACCATACCATAAAAAAAGTAATGAGACTTTTTTTATGGTCTAACGTTTGAAGCAAGGGCAGAGTGCCATCAACCCGTCATCAGACATCACCAACAGGCTCAGGAGGGACAGACCTCGGCTTTGGGCGTTGCATGATGAGCTGCGATTGCATGAATGTGTATTTGAATGGTCAGTCCCCTCGGCTCTGAAACGTCGTGGACAAATATTTGTCGCGTTACCTACAGATTTGCCTGTCCCACAACTCGGATATTTCGCATTAGCATACTACTTTACCATGATATTTCAACTTAATTCCCTATAGACATTCTCGTCACATACACTGCGAGGAACTGATGAAATTTGGCCACGTCGTGTTCAAGTGCCAATTAACTCTTTCACGATTCCATTTCCACATCGGTGTGACACCACCTCACATAAGCTGGCAGGAATATTAAAAAAATATTTAATTACAAAAACATGTCGAAAAAAATTCGGATTAACTACACTAGACTTAAAAACCAAATCGGCGTACCTACGCTCCCATCACAACCAACTAGTCTGATCACAGCTCTTCTTACCGTATTACGTTATCTTCACCGGCTTTTGGCGGTTTCCGTTTACTATTTGTAGCCACGTACACCGATACAACGTCAGTAATGTCTTTATTTTTAGCTAAATGAGTTTTGTCAGTAACTAATAGCAACTTCCCGGTTGTATCCTACGTGTGGTGCTTAGGAGGCACCACACTTAGGTTTACTGTTCATCATCATCATTTCGTGTAGGTGTCACGATCAATCGACCATGCACACCCTGGTGTCAGAGTTCTTGGGAACCGCCTCTCGGCCTCTGACGTGAAGACATCATGAATGTTATCCTCACACAATAAATGTAGGTATTTTTCAAACAAATGTCAAAAGCTCACATTTTAAAATAAAATTACAATAACATAGGTGCGACACATTGGTTTGTTACTATATTGTGATTTTGTAAGTGTAACTTGTAGACAATATTTAATGCGCTGTTTTGAGGTTGTAGTAAAAATTCGTTACGACCCATTCTTGTGCGTTAGTTTTTCTTCTTGCATTTACCATCTTCACCATGAAAACTAATAAGCATGAAACTGGCCTGATATATTTGACATTTGTCCTTATAACGTTGTTCGGTGTAAACGCGGTTTGATGGCAACACTGATAGTCAAATAATGAAAAAAAATTTAATAAAATAAAATTCATAAGAAATCACAAAGTATAAAAAATATACAATAAAAATAATGTAGAAAATTCTACTAAAATATACGACTGAGTATAATACGACATTAACACCAATGTTGCCTTACAAAATCCTCACTTAGTTGTGCGTTCCGTACTTACTGCAGCTAATTATTTACAAGCAACAGAATGGGGTATAATAGCGAACATGTACTTATGTGCTACTTTTATGTCCTATCTCACGAAAACGGGCGAAAAGTTAGTAGTTACCTTTTAAATGGAAATAAACGCACAATTTAGCTAAAAAGGATGTATCAAGCCGATAAAGGGCCCCAAGTGAAAATCATGATGAAATCTTTTACTAAAACCAACCGCGAAATCGTAAAAAAATCTGCTGTTCCATAAAAAAAAGAAAAAACTACCATTGTTTTCACCATTTCGAGTTTAAATGGCTATATTGCATCAAGTTGGACTGTCAAACGAAGAGGCCAAATGCCTCGTTGGTACCATGCTCCAAAAGATTAAGCCGACGAAGAGGCATCAATCGTATCCCCATAGCTACTTATATGTGGTACAGATCATATTTCTATGTGACAAACTAAAAAAATATTTTATCTACGAATAATCGTCCATCTAACGGTTTGATATTACCCTTCCAGCTAAGTTCTTTAGAAAAGAGGCGCCACTGTCTTCGGTAAAACTTGAATGGAATTTTTTTGAGATGTTGCCATTGCTAATAAAATATTTTTGTAAGAATAAAAATAAACTAAAAAAATATTTTATTTGCATTTCGTAAAGTGAGAGAATATTACCTACCTTTACATTAAGGAAACCACCAAATGAATGCGTAGAAGTTCACATAGTAAGTATATGTAAAATGTTTGTTCGCTTATGTTTATGACATGATTTACTCATAAGTGTTATGGTCGATATATCTTTGTTTATTAATAAATACTACTTTTGTAAAAAAAAGGAATAATCTAGCAGTAGCTTTAGAGAAACAACACAAGATGCTATTCATGCAACTTTCTAGTCACCTTTTCGTGTAAGTGGCCAATACTCCCAAAGACATTTGGCTTAACTGCCATCTAATTATAACGCCCGGACCAACGGCTTAATGTGCCTTTTTCATCCTCACACTACATGATCTATAAAGTTAGACTATTGCTGTAGAATATACTAATAAACAAAGACTTTACAATTTGGAATGTTCCTACCCAATTAATGATAGAATTACTTGAAGAATAGCGAGTCAAAGCATACATTTTTGGATTAGTACAAAAATAAAAATGATCTAAATTTCACGATTCAATGTTTTACATTGCTTAGACCGATGCTAACTTAAAATTAAATACACGCTAATGTACTTACAATAATTTTGAGACGACAAGTGAAATGGCATAAGTGTGAATGCACCTTTATAAAGCATCAAAATGGTTGACTGTTGAAACAGACACAGGGGAAACGTACTTATAGGTCAACAATTGCAAATGACCTGTCATCTAACGTCTACAATAACAGCTTATATCTACGAGAAAATGTCTAATATTGAGCAACAGAAAATTCTTATCACTTACGCCATTTCGACCCGAAGTTGTTTCTTTACAAATCGTACATTCTAAATGCAGAACCAAGCTGAATAACACGTCTTGAACATACAGAATGAGACGACTAGGGTATGTAATATAAAAGAATGACAGACCCGATGATCTTCAGACAATTTATAATACGAACAACAGAATGAATTAAAATTATTTGAAGGGAAGTTCACTCTTTGATACCGAACAACTTTTCACAAGCAATATAGCAAAATATGCAACGTTCTTCCCTGACAAAACGAGCTATTCGAAATATTTATATGATAAAACGGGAGGGTATACAAAGGTCTAAATAAGACATAATTGAGAATTTTATATTGTGAGGCCTTAACCCTTCATTTTATGAACTACTCTTTATGGTTAAAAGTCAGAACGTGAAGATTTTTCGTGAATTCAAGTCCTCACTAAACAGTTGTTCACAAAATTTTAAATGATATCTGTTTTGTTTCGAATATTCTTCCTTGAAATGTTCTATTTTTAAACTTTTTTTTTACATTCCGCTAAATCTTATTTGGAGGAAATTGTTCAATATCATAGACTCAACTTACTATCAAAATAGTTTTAGTTCATTTTGTTTGACTTTATTGTAAAGGCTAGATGAACGCATCCACTTTTATAAATTGTCTCCAACTATCTCACATTTCTGACTGACCTGGCAGTGATTCTTACAAATAATTGTGACAACTTTGCATGGAATGGTATCTTACTTCTCGGTTTTTATATTGGATATAGCCGGCACAGCGCCGTAATCGCTGCAATCGCCAAAACATCCTGAAACTACCTTTCCCAATTATATCCAGAACACCGCTTCAAGACAATTCGTTTTTCTTTGTTGGTTTAATAGAAACCACAGCCTGTGTATAGACTTTCTTGACACTGACACTGTCTTTAAACTTTTTCTTGTCTAGGGAATCATGGTGAACTTGCTCGTTTTAAATGCCTAACTGCGCGACGATGGGCTAGGTTCGTAGGCAGCTTAAAGACACAATGTTTATATTTCTACCTAAACTTAGTGAACGGATTTTGATGCGGTTTTTTTAATAGATAGAGTGATTCAAGAGGAAGTTTTATAATTATGTACATTGCACCCATGCGAAGCCGGGGCCCGAGTCGCTAGTCTATTATAAAATATAGTATCGTTGAGTTAGTACCCCACGACACCAGTTTATAACGTACAGTGGAGCTAGCTCAATTGTGTGATTTTTCCCAATACATATATGTTTATTTACATGAAAAATATGCATTAGTTTCCACTAAAATGAATGAGACAGTAAGATACCATTTCTTGCATTAAAATAATGACGTACTAATGCTATTACAGATTGACACGTATATAAGCGACATCTTATTTACAGCTTCATTAATATTTCGAGCCTGCCAAGTAATCAGTAATCGGAACATTAGAAATACTTCTTAGAGATGTATATTTATAAAACAAACGTTAGCCCTTTCATTACAAAATAAGTTTTAAAAAATAAGATTCTTTGTAAAAAAATAAAATAACATCAATAACAAATATTATAAGATCAGGATTTTCTAAACATTAACACCAGATGGCAGCACTGAAGGTCAAAAATCTTCTTCATTCGATGTCTTTAGAATTTAGTCACTGGCGAGAAAGATGCAGCGATACGTGAGATATGATTGGAGATATCCCCATTCGTGTCTTACGTACTGCGGTCTCTCTCTCACCATTGGCTGAATTCAGCTAAGTGTAATTGGGCTTTAAGACGGGAAGGCGTGAAAGAGCGAGCAGTATATCATCGTCGGGCAAGCATGGCTTGAGCGTATTCTTTATTATTATAAAACGTAAATCGCGAACGAATGAAAAATTTATACAAGTACTTACTAAGCATGAGCTTATTCGCACGCTTAACAGCGCACAAGACAGCTTATTTGACCTTTATTCAACGAAAGCAGATCATTGTTTTTTTATTTTACTGAATGTTGGATTAGGCATTTGTCTCCCATCTCACCTGATGGTAAGTGACGATGAAGACGAGTTGTAGACCAAGCATTTCTGTGTTGCCAAGTGTTAACATTTAAATAGATCCTCGTTGGACGTAAATTAAACCGAGTTCTTCGGATTGGTTGTTAGTGAAATTATACACTAGTTTTGTAATAAAGAGGCTATTTGACCTACACTTAGTAAAGATCAGGGACAAGCGGAATTCTAGCAACCTCATCGTATAAAAATACATAATCTGTACACATCGACAGCCACAGTTAAATCTCTATTTTTAACTAAACTTAAAAATTTCATCGTCATCATCATCATCATCAGGTCCTTTTTAGTCTCTACTACAGGAGCACGACCCTCTCTGTACTACTAAAAATTTAATAGTGTTTGTTTAATTATTGTAAATAGTAAATCGATTTTTGTGCGCAATTGAAACACACACAGATAAGTAATGGGCGGCCATCTTGATTTAAATTCGAACCGTCTTAATACAAAACGAGGACTAACTTTAGTATTTAAAACATTAACCGACCAATATAAATTAACAATGACAGACAAAACGTCAAAGTAATAAGTGTCGATTTATTTTGGTCGGGTAATAGTTTAAACCAGGTACTAAAGTTAGTCCTCGTTTAATAATAAGACGGAAAAGAAAGTACACTCAGAGGCCTGTTCTAAAAAATAAATATTTTCTCACTAACGTTTAACTTACACCGCATGGTCAGGCTCTATAATACCTTGGTTTCTACCATTACGATGGCGCATTTCGTGCAGGACAGACCTATATACGTAAAACAGAAAGTTGTAGGTATAGGCAATGATGGAAATCAAGGCATAAACAACCGAAACAGCTTATATTGTAACAAATTGAAATAGAGATGTAACTACGAACGTGTCCCTAACGCAGTCGAGCCCGGTCCGTAACTAAAAGGAATCTCTCGTTCGTTCGACATATCCACATATCAATCAGCAATTATAGTATGCGTCTGTCAACCTGTTAAGCGATCGACTATTATCCCCAACTTGTCGACTGATCAATCTAGCGACCGAACGGGAGACGCCCGAACTAAATCGGCTAAAGCAAGCACCGGTGGAGGTAGAAGAAACGCGGCGTGAAAACGGCATGGCGCAGGCGTGATACGGGTAATTGAGACGACTACGTATTACTTCTTACGGTTAAGTGAAGTTTGCTCGATCTGTTACGTAACTACAAAAGTTTTATAGAAAAAAACAGTGAGAACACATCGCACGACTAGAAGCGGCAACCAGCATGATCAGTGATCGATAACGACGATCAACATAAGAGCCCCGCATTCTGCAGACTTTTTATCGACTGTTTAGTCGGGTTTTTAATCCGTATGAAGATGTGAGAGCAAGTGCGGCTGCATCTTCATACTGATTGAGAGCCAGACTAAACTCGGTCGATAGAAAGTCTGTAATATGCGGCGACTCTAACGTGTCAGCGGTTATGGTGATCTTGGCCTTAAGCAATCATTCAAAAATTGGCAAAATTTTGTTTCGAGAGATTCAGAAAGCTTTCCACCAGATGGCAGCACTGTGTACGATAAGATGCTGTGATTGTATAATATTTGACAAGAAGTGACAAATGACATATTGTTGGCCAATAACTGATTACCTAACCCAACGCGTTAGTGTTGCCGCCACTGTTAATAAGAATACCCTCAATGTTTCTACATACAGATATGAACAGTAATAAAAAATAAATTGTTGAAATTTAAAAAATAATGCGACGGCTCTTTGATCCGCCTTTAAGAACGACACATTCCACTTAAGATCTAGTCAACACCATTACCCAGTATCGACGCTTGTATCCACACCTTACATTAAAAAGTTACAGGGAGCAATGTAGTTTGACGGTTTACATTTTCAGAACTATTTACAAAAGACCGCAATCAAAACTGACAAAGTGACAGCCCGCCATTTTGTCTATATCGTCAGAATGTCTTGGTATCCCGTCAGAGTACAGGGCTCCTAGAGAACTAGTCTATGGCAACAATTTACAGGTCCGAGTCATATCCTTATGATATAATAATGTAGACACACCGTAACGCCGAATCACGTGTGTATTTCCATCTCACTCTTTTGAATCTCGTGGCCTGTAAAGAAAAGAAGATAGAAATACCTAAAATTTTTAATAGTTGAGAGAAATCATTTCTTAGAATAGAAGCCGTTACAAAGTCGGTCTTGATTAACTCCTACGGAAACGGAAAATACCTAGACTTGATTAACTCCTATTACCTATTTAGCTTAAATCTTTAAACATAATAATAAATAATAATTACAATAAATTGTTTTTGCGTTATTCATCGTGCTCTTTATTAGTTAGCATTGGTATCAAAATTAGTTAGACAAACGCGAATATTAATAATATAAATAGTTGAGACAGTTCAATGACCTCTGTTGACTCCCTGAAAGGCACCAACTCTAAAATCTAGCATTTCACAAATAAATTCAGGATAGATTATTTTCTACATATGAATATGTAGTCAGCTTCAAAAGTGGAGTCGTCATTTCTCATACTAGTTGTATCACAAATGATGACTCCACTTTTGAAGCCTGACTGTGTACGTGGCAGGAGCATCAATAAATAAATCAATGCGAGTAGTATCCGCACATTTAGGGTTCCGTACAACCCTACAATATTTATCTACAAAATATACAGTAAAACCCGTTGTTGGGCCTCTCATTTTATTTTTAATATTTGTTTTTATACCGCAACACATACAGTGTATCAAAAATTCAAATCTACCTAATACGGTTCGAAAGATACTGCCCTGTGGCAGACGGACGGATGGATAGCTTTGGTTACTGAACCTTAAAAAATAATTAATTACATACCTTAACCTCACTTGGTGTGGAACTGCGCGATACACAGCGCGCACGACCAAGACCCTTCCGGCGGCGTTTCTAAAGGCGGCGCCAGGCAGTACATGTGGTAGCCGCGATCACAATCATCGCAGAATAGAAGCTGGTCCTGTTTGAAAAATATGGTTGTCTAAAGTCGATTTACGGACGATAATTTAACGTGGTGAGAGATGGATGCGTGATAGATACTACTACTGCTGCTGCTGCTCCGGAACGTGACATTTTTCGTGCATGCAGCCGGTGTTCATCGATTTATCATGTCAAAAATCCAACACGTTGCCAATGAAGCAATTTCGCATGACAAGGGGTCTAATTACAAGGTGTTCTTAACCGCCGGGCTACAGATCGCGCGCGTAACATGTACGTCGATGCGCGTGCAAACAAGAGAAAAATTGGTTGTCTGTAAAGTCGGTTTACGGACGATAATTTTACGTGATAATGGTGGAAGAGAGATAGATGCGTCACAAGCCGAACGCTTAGGCCGATCGTGCCTGTATCGCTTGTTCCGCGCACACGGAACGTGACACTTTTTCGTGCGTTGTGTTCATCGATTTATAAGATATGTCAAGCACATTTTATGATATAACGTTCTGTGTTATTCAACTCTTTCAGGAAATTAGCAACTCCTTTGATATTTTCAAGAAAGGAACGGCAAAAAAAACATATTTCTTGTATGGGATCCCCTTTATTTATTAATATTATTTTGTTTTTATTATTTATCGTTATAGCGGTAATAGAAATACGTATTTTATGAAAATTTCAAGTCTCTACCTATTATGGTTTTATTTTAGTTGCTATAGTTCTCACTAAGGGGTGCGATAAGTATTGGCCTATGAAATTGTTGTTTTCTATAGAGAATGTTTATGTAAAATCGAGTAAATTGAATTTTTCATACTCATGTATCCTTTCTGGTATGATAAATTCAACTAAGGTGAAATGTTGCATGTATTAACGGACAACAGTAAGCTTGATTTACGCAATAATAAAATATACAAAAAGTTAGATAAAGAATAGAAAAATGACGACATTTTTGATCGATACGGACAAAATCTGAATCAAGGTCTTTTCGTGAGCTTTTTCAATAATTAAATTCAGAGAAACAAAAAGTTTAATGCATACAGAATGTTAATAATATTAGTGCACTTTCAAGTTTAAATACAAAAATGTTAATTAAAAATCATAGGCATTAGCTTATTAGGTCATCATCATCATCCTCCCTCCGACCATCACCGACCCTCTCTGTACTATTATAGAGCCATATTTAGCCAGAGCAACCAGAGGACTTGGCCTACACTCTCCACGCTGTCCAGACGGGTTGGAGAGGTCTCACAGATATTTATAAATAAGCTTTGTTTAGCTTGTATTTCCTAATTCCTTCTACGATATCCACGGGAAGACTGGAGTGGACCTATTCTACTCTGCCAGATACAACAATTAGGAACAAAATAGCAAGCTAAAAAAACGCCAATTTCATAGGTAAAGAAAGACCCAATATAATGTACACTTACATCATTATCGCTGGTGCCACAGACAGAGCAGCATTTGCATTCAATGCACTGCCAGCGGTACTTGCGCACCGACACGATCATGTTCGCCGTGAACTGCAGGCATGTTGGGTGACCTGTTAAATATTACATTTGTTAGAAACTACAATAATAAGAAATGTATTTGTATGTAAGGTAGTCAATGGTTTGTCAAAATCTACGATATTGCTTATAAGTTAAATTAAAACATTTAAATGAGTAAAAATCATAGCGTTGTCGCACAACTGGATTAATTAGTTTTTTAAGATAGAGGTAAAAATAAATAAAAAAAAGTAAATAATAATACCAATTGATTATAGAGGTAAAAAAATATTGCAAAATATTGCCTATTGCAAATCATCCATTATTTCTGCCTAAAAAATTCATTGCGTGCATTTCTCTCCACACAATGACACTGAATCAGAGTGAGAACGCATTTTTAATGAAGTGATTGTAACTTATTTGAAACGAAATTGCCATATATTTTTAGGTATATAAGAATAGATCTTGATAAACCATTAAATACCATTTAAGTTGGTAATTTCTGGACGAATACTACGAATGAAAGCAATTAAAATATCTAATATATACAACATACATCTTTTAACATAACTCAGCTAAAATAGCGATACAATAAGTCTTACTAAGCGTTATTTCACATATTGTTAGGCACATAAATGTCTTACCTTAAAAAGATGATCTCGAAAAAAACTTGCTTGTATTAAAAAAATAAGGGAATGTGTGCCGAACAATAGTGAAAATAAATAAAAACAACAACTAAAGTACATCGCGAATTTTATTATCAAGTATCAAAGGTAGGGAAGTGCACATTCACTATTCTTCAGCACAAAATGAAAGCCTTTTTTTTCTATACATTTTTAATGTTAAAAAAATACACAAATTAAAAAAAAACATTAACATAACGCACTTACTCTACACTCGAAACCAATTTAGGCCTTTTAATTGCTAAAAAGAGTTTTATTACAAAGACATTTCGAGAATTAAGCAAAAACTTCTTAAGCTTTAAATCTTTGTAATAAAGTTCATTTTCCAATGTATATATGAATAAGTCAAGACCTTGATAAATTGGTTCGAGTTAAGTAAAGATGGCGGCTTTTGCCGCGTATGCACTTCCGTACGAGGTTTGATACTTCGTAATAAAATTTTACATTTATAAACGATTATTCGAGATGACGGTAACTATACACGAATAAAATATGGTTGCAACCTGACCAGAAATATTTCATTATTTATTTGGCAACTTAGATATGTATTTGAATAAGTACGATTTAAAAAACTCAACGGCGAGGGGTATATAGGACACACATTCATGTGTCAAAATAACACACACTAGAGGCCAGGTAACACCTAAAAAGCAAACATTGACCTTTTTGTCATATACGAATCGATAGCCTAGTTTAGTCTTATGACTATTACAATACAATTGAAAAAAATGCCGTGTAACACTATGATTTCACGTAAGCGACAGAGAAAGTTGATATGAGATCAACGTCCACTTAAGACATGCTGTCTGGCAGCTAGCTATAATTATACTTACTACGGATTCATTCATATATCCTCTATAAGAACAACCGCAGTAGCCACCTCCCAAATTATTTCTGATCAAGTTTTATTACATACATACTTATCTAACGATATTGCATGTTAAGGCACCAAACAATAATAAGATGCACGTCGAATTCAAAACTAGTATCTACTAACCATGGAAAGTATTAAAAATATGATATATTAAATATTTTTTGTATTTTATGACATGATGAACTATGTCAGATATCGACATTTAATGTTTATGTTTGTTAACATAACAAAAATAAAAATTTGAATTCGACAACTTGTTTAAAAAATAATAAAATATATGCTCAAACGTTTTAAAGTAACAATAATATCAATATAAACAAATCTATTGCATTTTTAACGTCTCTAAACTAAAATATATTTCTATTAAAAGCTAACACATAGTTATATTTACCAATAGGTAAATTTATTATATTGCTATTTCTATCAATAGGAAAAAAATACCATCTCATATGAGAACATTATTCAATAAGTAAGGTCTAACCAAATACTCGCTGAAACTATTTAGGAGCTCCATAAATTAAAAAAATGCAAGATTTAACAAAAAAATGCGAAAAAACTATTTTTAGGAATTTGTGTGTGCATAGGCCCAATATATTAATATAAAATAACGAATGCTTCCCATTAATATAATTATTAACCGTATTTTCATATACATTCAATTCCATTTCCAGCAAAAAAAATCTCTAACTTAACATTTAAAATAAATGGAAATGGAAGTGTGCGTAAGCTTCACAATCACGATGAAATTCGTGTTATTTGCTAAAATGGGGTTAGTTTTGTTTTTATACACGGTCATGTTAAGTTTGCACCTCGCGTCGATGACAAGTGGATTTTATCCGAAAGTGAAAGTGAGGCCTTTTAACGCAAGTTTTCAAAATGGCATCGAAATATCGTAAAATGTGACAATCTGCCAAATCTGTGACAATGTTACAATACGGCCATGATAAGAAGCCACTTTTTCAGTTGTTTTTAGTGTGGACGCAACAGTTACACGTGCAAAAACATTGAATGACTCGTTGTTAAAACAATTTTGTATCGAAATGTACACAAATATAAAATGAAGCAGATAACGCGTCATAAGAAGCTCAAAAGTGTCTTCTTACTTCGGCCGAATTCTAATCGGCCTATGGTCGATGACGTCGCATCCCAGCGAGGTGTAAACATGGCCGAGAACTATTTTATTTGTTAGACCTTATTATAAAAAACAAATTTAATAAGACTAGGCCACATCTTATTCGAAAGGAGCTATAACTTTGACTCTCAAATAGTTTCATATAGTTGAATATAATAATTTAAAAAGTTAATCTAAACATCTATGACAAAACAAAAGATATAAACTACAGGAATGATAACACAATAGTTAGTCTTTTAGGATCAAAACTCAATGTTTAGGAATTTCCGTAATCTTTGGGCCATACAAACTAATGCGCGAATAACACCTATTTTTAAAACATATCGGAAGGCACGTAATAAGCTCTAAATGTTTAAATTGCTTACACTTGCATGTAAATGAAATGACCGAATTTGACAGTTTAAAAATATTTGTATGTATACTGGAAAATTTTTGAAATTCAAACAATTTTGTATTGTATTGGCGAAGAAAGTCTCTATGCTCAACAGGAATAAAATAAATGACTTTGAAAAAGAAAGGCTGTGTACAACTTGATTTTGAACCTCCTAGCTATATTGGAATCTCGGAATCAGAATCCCTAATGGAATACAGAATTGCAAGAAAAAAGTTGATTGAAAAAAAAATTTTTTTACGTTTTTACGTTTCTTTTTGCAATTCTGCATTCCATTAGGGATTCTGATTCCCAGATTTCAATATAGCTAGGAGGTCCAAAACCACACTATATAAAATGTTGTAGCAAGTAAGAAATATATTTGTTGCCTGTGGTACTTCATGTAAATATGGACACTAAATGGCCGACAACTGTCAAATTCAGCGATACGATTGATTTGAACGATAAATTATAACATAATCCTTATTGTTATAAGGATAAAGATGACTATCCTTTACAAGAGACGAAGACAAGAGTGAGTCGACTGATTTAGCTATTGAGTGTGTATGAGACTTTTTTGTTAGTCAAATACAGCCCTGTAAACTTACATACATTACAACACTGGCTAGCCAATTTTATAGCCAATGCGGTTTAAGAACAGTATTTTTATCTCACTTGCACGGGCGGGTCAATATTGTGTATGTGTGTATGCTTGTTCAAACACATTGTCTCTGTGTGTCAGCTCGAGAACTGCCAGTATCGCTCATAATTCCCATAAAGAGGTTCAAAGTATGTTTACCTCTATGGTAATGCCCAAGATGCCATACTGGTGTGCTAGTTTTGAACGGAAACGTTTGATTTTTATGTGGTAAAATCTTAGCGCAATCGCTCGTTCAAAGATATTACCCCTGTACAATTTACATTCCCCAGCACACACTTGCAGAGGCGCGGCGAACACACTGAGTTTTTTTAACAATTTAATATTAAATCCGCAATTGACGGCAAAGCGCCATTGATTATGGCTATGGCTATGCGTGGACTCTCTTGGTCGTTCTATCCGGAAAAAAAATTAAGCGTGCGGTAAACATGTGTTTTGGTGGCGTGACTAGAAGCTAGGATGATTGAACGGCAGTAAGCAGCTACGACTAAACACCTAAATTGACTGATAAAAACACTAGATTGCCACATTAATACAAGGCACGTAATAACGATAAGAATGTACGAACAATGCTAAGTGTACTAACATTTCTAAAAAATAAGTCTGTATACCAAATAATTGTTTAAGTCGTTTTGTTATTGAAATCAATGTCGTATACAATTTTGTACAATAACTTAAACACATCATAGACACAGAATATTAAAAACAGAACTAAAATTGTCTTTGGTCTTCTGCTATTAAACAAACGAATATCCGAGACGATATTACAACAGACAACATCATAATATTTGGCATCCATAGTCACTAAGTTTTTCGAAACGCCAGTGGCATGGCAACTGAACTTTCCGATCCGGAGGGTTACTGAAATCCATGCTCCTTTAGATGGCGCTATGAGACACGGAAATTGCAAACTAATCCAATAGGCTAGTTTAAAAAAAATTGTCCGTCGGTTAGGTAATCAAAAAATACTGGATAATATTTTTTTCTTTAGTCAATTAAACATGAAATGAAAAAGATACAGCCCGTTAAAATTCTGTGTGACATCACAGTTCGTTATACTTTTTATCGAACTATGACACGAGCCCTACTCATGAACTTGATTTATTCCTATCCAATACCACGAACGAATACCACTGGTATTACTTTGAATTTTTAATTCTATTCTATTCCAATACCACTCATAATTTTTTTAAATTTTATGTCCCAACGAGTACCAATATTTGAATTTGGTACAGTCAGCTCAGACATCGAATCAAATTTATTTTTTAATATTTTATGTCATTCAAATGTAATGCTAAAACCACAAAGTAATTTAATATTACTTTCAGAATTCATTTAATTTTCAAGGTATTGGATAAATCGTAAATGAGTCATCTCAATGAATCACATCACAATTTTTTACCTGCGAGAAAGGGTGAGTTTACTCTATTGTTCCAAAATCTCATAATTATTATTTAGATATTTTGTACTTTGAATTGTAGCTACCTACTTCAATTTCTCAGTACATTTCCGTCAAGTGTCGGTGGCGTATTCGTATCATAGTGGCAGTGAATTTTATTTATTAGGTGAGTATTTATTTGGATCTTTGTATAATTACTCGTAATTTAAATTAAATTAAATTTCAAGTGTATTTTTGTATAATCTAAGCAACCTGGTCATTTAAAGCCAGTCAGAGAGGCAATGCAGCTATCATATTGGGTACATTTGAGCCGGGAACGATTCGGAGCGGAATTTCAGATTTTTATTTACTGATTATTACTGATTTTATTATACAAAAGTTGATTATCTGTGATATTTTTAAATTTTTAGATTATTAGTGAATTACTCATATTTACTATTTAAAAAAAAAAACATTGGGCCATTACTATGTAGGTTATAAACGACTGATTTTATTAAAAAACGTTGATTTTCTGTGATATTTTGCAATTGTTAGATTATAAATGAATTGATGTTACTAAAAAAAAAGATTTATTAAAAAAACGTTGATTTTCTTTGAGTTTTTACAATTGTTAGATTATTACTATTAGTTAATTATTCATCCTTATCCCTACTAATATTATAAATGCGAAAGTGAGTTAGTTTGTTTGTTTGTTACGCTTTCACGCCGTAACTACTGAACCGATCGTCATTAAATTTTGCATACACGTTCTCTGGAGTACGGAGAAGGACATAGGCTACCTTTTATCCCGGAAAAAAGTACTCATCCCGAGGGATCGACATTGACCCGGGCGGAGCCGCGGGCAAAAGCTAGTATTCTATATTTCGGAAACAACATTGATTACTACGAGTATAAAGGTGATGAACGAGTGATTTTAAAAAAGTTATTTTTATGTCATATTATATTATTATCAGATAGTAAGCAAATTGTTCTTATTTTATATTATTGAAAATTGTAATAATTAATATTATTATAACTATATGTATAATTGAACTAGTCGTATGCTTACTAAAACTGTTTATTAACATCTTACACATATTTTTGCAAATAAAAATGTTGTAATCACATACAAAGCATTTTTACTGACTGTACCTTTGAACTTGTTTTGGTATTGGTTTAAACAGTGGTATCCGTTGGGAATAGAAAATAATTAAAAATTCAAATTAATACCAGTGGTATTCGTTCGTGGTATTGGATAGGAATGAATCATGAACTTTGACTCACTTTATTTCTATTTGCTTAATTGAAGAAAGAAAAAATACGTGTACAATATTTTTTTTTATAAATATATAGAAAGGACGAATTATAATATTATTATTTTGAACCAAAAATCTAGCCTTTTATAAATTTGTTTTACATTGTGTTTATTACTTATTCAAGAATAATGTACTAAGTAGTGGAAATAGTAGTTCCAAAAATATTAAAGTTATGAAGTCTAAGGCATAACAAACGCGAATAAGGTAGAAATTGGAAAAGACGTTCAGTGCTGCCACCTAGGGTTTTGCGTTGCAAGAAACTTATTATATAGATATTTCATCATGGCAACACTAAGATCACAAGTAGTTACCAACCTAAAAATCGACTTGAGAACATTTGTTATATTATATTTAGCCATTAACAGCGCTTCTGTCGCCTTGTAGTTTAAGATGAAAATATAATGGAATGTATATATTTTTCCTATAACAACTATATTTTAAATATGAAACATAATATAAAAACACACCTCTTTGGTATGGAACAAATCCCATCTAGTGTTAATCCGAGAGCTGGCACCAATTTTTGTATTTGAAGCAAGCTGAAAACTTGTCACATCTTCTATTACACTCCAACACGGAACTGCAGACCAGACCTGGCTGTTGAGTAGCGGGGCTAAATCAACCCCTATATTTTTGGCGGCCGGGCAGGTAGACGTGCTACCAAAATGATCTGTCTTTTTGAGAATCGTATTTTTTAGTTATAAATAACACCTAAAATTTCAAGTTGCCTCAAATACATTTTTTGTATTTTTTTGCAATATATTTTTGCATGCGTCTGGCATGTTTAAAACCCCGACTAAATCGTTTGGCTTATATTATTTTGTATTCTTTATACATTAAACTACAACATATAAATATTGCCACAAATATGTATATATCCGGAAATAAAAAAATAATATAAAAAATAGGGGTTGATTTAGCCCCGCTACTCACCAGCTAGGTCTGCATTTCGTGTTGGGATATAATAGGAGGTAAAACTTTTCAACTTGCCTCCAATACCTACCCAAAAATTGGTGCCAGCTCTCCTACTATGATGCGATGCTTTAATTTTGTGACGAAAAACGAAACCGTCCTTATAGTTAAAAAGATAAGTATCAATAACTTTGCTCACGTAATATTCAAGCTCCTTGTCAAGTTAGGAATTTAATATAAATCTATGATAAGATATATTTATTATTATTGTATTGAATTGACGAGGCAAGAATGTGTCTGTTTTATTATTTACAGAGATATATATAATTGCTTAATGTTATGACTATACCACGATCTAGAAAGACATTACACCAGCTATTAAATATATTGTAGCACTGCAGCTACATAAATGTATATATATATAGACTATACACACCTATTTATTATGACAGCGCATTATAATTCGAAACGAATCGACAAAATTGCACATAACTGAACTGTGATCATACTTTCCTTCTTCTGTACTTTACAATGAACGCCCTCCCACCAATGAGGGTTTTCGGAATCTATTTCTCCCCCACGAACGGCGGCACCGTCAAGAGAAGAATTTTTGACAACAGCTGTCTAAAATCCACTAATCAACATGATTGGTGGATTTTGACAAATGCCTGGTGGATTAAACTTATTGAAATGCGTGATTTTATTATTAATTGAATAAGGCAACTAATCGAGCCCTCAATCTATGTTAAGTTAAAATATGAGACAAGCGCGCCAAATGTATGAAATGACACGTCCGTTCTGATGCACTTTCGTGTCATCAATGCTCAGGTTGGTCAACATGTCCAGCAATTTGGTGAACCAAGAGCAACGAGCAACGATCTATTTACTGTGTATTTAGTAAACCAATTGGAGTGGCGTTCTGTTTTAGAATTAACAACTGTATCGTGTATGCTATAGTAAAGACACAAACTCCCCCCATCGAATCAAAGACTACCTAAATGACAGGGCTCTGACGGGACGACGGCGGCGACATCGGATACTCCACATACTCATCATTCAACAGCTTCGTTTTCATCGCAAAATTATCGAAATCGTCCGCCGAATACGACATAGACGTCTGTATTTCTAGTACACCGTTTAGTTTAAATCCTTCTTTCATGTGTCTGTGTCGTTCGCAGACGCGGTTCTCGATGTGGTAGCAGGGCTTGCGGATGCCGTGGCGGGGCGGCCGGCCGCGGCGCTTACCTGATCGCCCGCAGTCGGAGCAGCTCACCAACTCTTCTGGCGTGCCCGTCTTTTTGTTTTCGCGGTCGTCGCCGAGGCAGAAGTCGCAGTACGGTGACGGTGATGCCTGTAAGGGTACATTTTGATGAAGTCCTTTGAAGTGTGGGACAGGGCTGAATGCCCAAATGAGCACTGAAAATCATGTAATAGGTGTAGGATATGTAAAGAGGTTTGCGTTTTCTTTATGAAGGATTGAAAGAAAGATTGAGAGTCGCACGCCATCAGATATATATTTTATTCAAGTGTATCTTTGGATTTTTCTTCGAACCCCTCCCACATAAATGTGCCATTTCAGTGTGACTTTTGTCACCATATCCGGATGGAGTAACAAACATCTAAACATACAAACATTCACATATTTAGTTGTGATAGAGCCACGCTACTGGCAAAATTCATTTAGTAGTTATCTATGTTTGGGTAGAAGCTTTACCGCTTCTATGCTTCGCTCGGCGAGTGAAAGAGCCGGAGGCCTATCCTTACCCCCATTTCCTTCCCCCAACTCCTAGAAAGGCCGGCAACGCTCCTATTATCATAGTATAAAAACTTACGTGAGGTAAATTCATTATAAAAACAGTGCTTTGAGGGAAACGTAACCGCCGTGTCGCTACCCCTAACACTCGCCCTGATGATGGTCTTCGTGACAGACTGGAACTAGTTGGCGATTCCAACTGAATAAACGTGAGTGAAACCGTGTTTTTATAATGGTACTATTATACCCTGGTTTTGAAGGTGTCCATGGGCAGCGCTGATCGCTTACCATCAGATGACTCACTTAATCGTTTGCCGCCCTATATTATAAAAAGCATATTTATAATATTAGTATCTCGAGACACCCACCTTAACCTCTCCTTCCTTGACAACCAAAGTAGGTGGAGCGGTGGCGGCGGCCGCAGCAGTGCCTGGCGGTACCAACGGAGCGTGCGCAGAGTCCGATGACGAAGTGTCAGCGGACGCGGGGCGCGGCGGGGGGGAGGGTGGCCGACGCGCGGGGGGCGGGGCCACGCTCGCCGTTGCGGTGGCGGCGGCAAGACCTGAGGATGACAGGTTCTTTAAACTACGTTCATTTTATCTACATTTATCTTTAAAAAAGATTATAATAAAAGCACACATTTGACACAGCCGCTAAGAGAAAAATGTACTAATGATTCATGCATACCTAAAGGTATATTTGCTCTCGCTAGCTTTCGTAAAGCGTTTTTTTATATCGACATAAACATACACAACTTTACTTAAAATATAAACACAAGTACAAACTAAACAATACATCGACTATCGAAATTATAATTATATTTTAAGGCCGAATTATTTTTCGTAGTAACTAGACGAGGTAGGTAAACAAGACGTAGCATGCAAAGGTATCTATGTAACTAAGAGCGAAATCGAAGGACGCATTCGAATTTTGAATTTTTTGAAATTTGAATCTTTAAAAGCCACACAAAGCCCAGCGCAAAAAAAACTTTTTCACCTATTTGATTTATACGCCAAATGACATGTCATAGTGGACAAAGAATATATAGGTACAATTTCTATCATTTACAGTTCTGTCATATTTGAAATGGGAAATCAAACAATTTTTTAGATATTAAAAACTGTGATATAGCGACTTCCCAAAAATGATGGCACTGCAGATGATCAAGCAACAGAAAAAGCACCACTTCAGGTCGATGTCCTATTCACATGTTTCCTGGCAACTAGTATAATTATTACAGATACTATATTACCTACGTCTTTATTCATTTTTTAGGATAGATAAAGCCGAAGATCACAAGACCAAAGGCTATAAGGATATCTAAACAAAGCACAGCACATCAGAACACAGCACAGCATATCGAAACCACCCATACACTAACCTGTGCCAACACCGGGGTTATTCAGAAAGGTCACATAACTATCTTGGTACTCCGTGGCGGGCTGGGCCAGTGCGGGGGCCGGCTGGGGCGGGGTGTGCGCCCCGGCGCGACTGTCCCGGGAGTCCCCGTCGCTCCCCGCGGCCGGCCCGGACGCCCCGGCCGGCGGGTCCTTGTGCGTGTGCGTGAAGTGGTAGATTAGACCCGCCCGCGTTTTGTATTTAGCGCCGCACACTGTTGGAATAGTTTGGCTTTAATGTGAGTATTGGGGTAAATGTGTGGCACACCTACATACAGCTTTACCTATAATAAGTTTGAACCTATCTTGCTAGCACCTATATGTATGGCTATTACTACTATGTACACTCGATTTAAGTTGATAGAATGGACATTTTTATGTGAAACGACGTGTCTATAAGACGCAGACTATTTCAATGAGCTTTGCATGCATTGATGAATACGCGTTCGGCCTTTCAAATAATTTTGACATCAACCCATACTCTTCTTAGCAATTCTTCATATAAAAAAATATAAACAAAATAAAAAATAACAAAACGAAACTTACCGTCAGTAGTGCCTCCATCTGCATCTCTCTTTACTTTTTAAATTAATTAAAGGGGGTATTTCGGGAGGCGAACGTCATCAGAACAGAGCATAGGAGGCACCACGACGGCGGCAGAGATAGCAGCCCTCCAAGAATTATCCGTCATCAATCAACACCTTTACAACTTTAACCACGCATAACCACGCAAATTTTTATCTTCATTCGTTTTCGTACTAATAAACTATTCAACGGTATATATAGAGCTATCACAGGCTCATTGTTTTCTTCAATATAAACAATCTTTACATTCCGAAATCGCGACAAAAGATAAGCTCTTCCATAGTTGTACCCATGGCAACGCGTACGGAACAGCTTATTTTTTCCGTGATGCAAAGCTGATATATCCTTTCAAAAAAAGACTAAATCTGGTAAATTGTTATGCGTGGTTGTACACAGTATAGCCGATCCGTCGTGATACGCTATGTTCAGTTCTGGTGGCCGCCGTCTCCTGCGGGGAACGTTTGATTGATGACTTCAAATCTATGGATCTGCCTTCATTTACACAACGATCAATCGCACATTTATTTTTAATAAAAGTGATACACTGAGAATTTTACATAACAAAGAAAATATTACCATTTAATTTAAAAAAAATCTTGTTATCGCCATTGCACTAGTTTTGTCTGCGATGTTACCGACGATAAAGCAAGAAGAGACCAAATGGCTGCTACCGTTCGAATTTCTTGCATTCCTTATACCCCGCGTTACTCTTTTTCAAATAGGTATTCGATTACTCTCAGCACTTTATTAAATTTCTTTAGATTTTACGTTTCAATACTCGTACCCATACTTTCTTTAAAAGATTCGTATCCAATATTATCTGTAAAAGATGCCTGATGTGGTCATAAAGGATTAGGAGTTATTAGATTTGTGTCATAATTATCTCCTTGAGGAGCGACATCTATATACAGCTCTTCCTTCATCTTGGTAGACACCTGTATTACGCAAAATCCTCAGCATATCACGAGATCCAAACGTTTGAGTCCAATCAAAATTGACAACATCAGCGTATACGTTTGGATATTTTTATTTCTTATTCAACATAAATATCTTGTATAAATTCATAACAATCTTTGGGTGCTAATAATAGTTTGGATCTAAGATTAACATCAAGAACTCGCACTGAATCGTCTCATCGCATTATGTCCTTTTCTCAAAATTACTTTTATAATTTTTTATTTTTCGAAAAAAATATCAGCCATAAAGAGCATACAAATTAATGTACTCTTCAATACAAACAACTTTCTTTTGGATGAACTCTTGGACCAGATCAAAAGAAAGTACCTGAAGAACAGTATTTTTTAGGATTGATCCGAAAGATTCCAAAATTATGACGTTTTGGCTTACATTGGTTACAAATCGTACCTATACTGATATCATGTATTCATTCCTTAGTGAAACTTTAAATCATGGAAGTTTTAGTAACCGCTGGAACGTCAAAGACAATTAACTAAGTTTCCGCTTTGTTTAGTGAAATTTTGAGAAAAGTACACAATCCGTTGACACGCACTGAACCTCTAGACAATAAATAAGAGTTAAAATCACCAAACAATAAATAGACAATGACTAAATTTTTATCTAATACTGAATTTTGATAACTTCATAGGTAGGTGTAGATATTATGCCAAATATTCTGCAAAATATGCAATAGAATAGTTTCACAAAGTTTTCTATACCGCTGGTCAAATTCAAAATGCTATACAAACTTGGGGTTTTTAATAACTTATTTTAAAAGATTTGTATTTTTTTTTCTTTAAAAAAAAACTTTTTTATATATTTCGTTCGTCATAGAAAACTTTGTAGATCTGTATAAGAAATGTAAATAATCACAAAACCAATATTTTTTTAAATCGAATCGATAAAACATATTGCACAAATCTAATAATAAGAGAGTAAGTCATTGTTTCCTAAATAGCTTACGGCAAAATAATCAAAGGTTGCTTATATAGTTAATCTCTTCTTAATAGTTAATCAATGCTTAAGTCAAACACTTGAGCATTGATCATCTGTTAGGAAGCGATTAACTATTTCAGCAAGCTTTGAGCCTTCGTGTATTCAGCCGTTAAGAGCCAGATCTTTTGTAGCTGGGTTCCAAAATGTATCCCTCCGTAAAGATCCAAATTATTGTTTTAATAAGCAAATTCTTACAATTAAATACAATGAGAAAACCTAAGACCGTAAAACGAATGGATTCAATAAAACCGGAATAAAATCAAGCACTAACATAATACACACATAAAAGAGCAAGTAATCACGAAAAAAAATGTGATGGATCATGAAAGTCAATGTTTATGAACAACTTCATTAAATATATCCTAATAAAACTGTATATATTTACTAGATAACACATATAAATGATAGTTTACGCACAAGATACCCAATGCCCAATCTCTGACAATATCTTTAGATTTTTTAGCACATTCTCCGGATTCTTTCCATCGTTTAAATAAACATTAACTAACTTATTCATGAAATTAACAAACGCTTATTTAACCTATTTTAGTTAAAATATGTTTTGTATTTATCCCTCTCTCCAATATTTGACATTGAAAGAACGAGGCAAAACATATGTTAACTAATATAGGTATAATAAGTACTCTGGCTGCTCTGGCCAAGTATGGCCCTAGTAGTACAGAGAGGGTCGTGCTCCTGTAGTGGAGACTAAAAAGGACCTGATGATGATGATGATGATAGGTATAATAAGCGTATGTTAATTTTTATAAATAAGGGTTTAATGAATCGAAATTAGAAAACTGCAAAAAGGCGTTTGGCATGCACGATTACCGCGGAGCACAGATTAAGTATTAGCACTTACGTACAGAAGTCGCACTCTGCTGACTACATTGAGTTGATATTCACAGAAATATCAACTCAATGTAGTTAGCGATAGGATGTAATTTAGCTCGTCAGAACGCTGAACCTTTTCGTTTAGATACCTACAGAATTTATCGCAAGCCAATTTCATTCTTATAGCTCTGAACAAACGATTCATAATTCGGCGAACACATGTGACTAAACGCGCGTTCCTACTGGGGTTTGCCCGGTTTAACCGCTTCAAAGTAGTGGCCGCGTAGGCATGTTTTCGATACCGACACGGGGAGTGAGACAAGCCTGCCTGAAGTCTGTGCAAAGTGCATCTACTGTACAGTACGACTTTAGATCCATATATTTTTTTTTTTTTGCTGATGGACCCGTTTTTACAACTTTACTTTTTGCGTGTCTATAAAAATCAATTGCTTTTCGTTTGTCTCGCTAAAACTCGAGAACAGCTGGACCCATTTAGCTGATTTTGGTTTTTAAATGTTTGTCGTAGTCCAGGGAAGGTTTAAAAGGAGAATTTATGACAAAAAAAAAGGCAAAACGAAGTATCGTTTTGCCTTTTTTTTTTGTGCGCCGGGATAGCTAGTTATACAATAAATTATTCAGATAATTAGACACGGCAAAAAAACTGCGATAAAACTTTAGTCATTGCAAAGAGACCCTAGACAGAATACAAGAAATAAAATAAATAAACTATCACAGACACATGAGTTACATCCAAACCAAACAGTGCTTACAATATTGTGATTATAAAGTATGGATTTCATAAGATCCTGTTTAAAATTAGTAATATATGAAGCCACGAGTCACTAGAGTGAATAGAGACTAGAGACCCTAGACAGAATACAAGAAATAAAATAAATAAACTATCACAGACACATGAGTTACATCCAAACCAAACAGTGCTTACAATATTGTGATTATAAAGTATGGATTTCATAAGATCCTGTTTAAAATTAGTAATATATGAAGCCACGAGTCACTAGAGTCTACCTAGAGTCCAAAATTCATTATTTTTATAATATACAATTCCCCTCTAAACTTAAACAGAAAAAAGCCTGAATTGCATAAACATAAGAATCACTGTGTGGAAGGTTACATAAGAAGTTTAACATTACGAAGTTTCTCACATCTATAAAACTTCGTGCAACGCTGCTTCTATTACTTCCAAGGAACCGTGCCCTCTCATACACCACGATATTAAAGAATAAGTGTGTTTGTTTTACTTACACATACGATAAAAAAAAAGAAAAAACAACACATTATGCTATACACACGTACATACAATACGGCCACAATCACTGACTCGCTAATAAGAGTTTTACAAAAAGATGATGACTGGCAGCAGTAAGACGTCAGTTCTGATAAGCGTTGTTGAACAACAATTTGACAGTAATTGCTTCTGTTAATTACTATCCAATGTTTAAAACACCTCAGACCGACGTTTTAGTGGTGCCACCTATTGGTGAGCACATAAGAAACCCCTCATTGCTGTGGCCGCGATTGTCGCTGTAATATACACAGGCAATTTTTATATAAACAATACTTTTCTAAAGTAGATAAGTACTATTCTCGCTAATATATTAGAATCTAGGTCTAGATGAAATGGAAGAAATGTAAAACTAACGTGCATATTGTAAATCATGGCTTCATACCAATAAAATGTTCAGTAGTGAACCTTTCTACAAACTGCAACAGGAAAAGCCAGTATTTCACCAATCGCTTATTTTACTATCCTAAAAATATATGTTTTAAAGATATCCGAAAGAATGCCATCATACAAATATTATTTTCAATACCTAAAGGTTCATTACTGAAGAAATTACTAAACTAGCCTACTCAACATGAGTAAATAATTTCGTACATAGTAACATCACTTTCCTATGAGGCTGAGGAACATTTCAATTTTGTGTGTCAGATCCTATGCACAATAATTTGACAAATTATCCAAATATTTCTTCCAGATTATTGAACTACGCATATTAATTCTGCCACCAACAGAACCACTTTTGGTAAATCCTCAAAATAAAAAGCGAGACCTGTCTAGAAAATATTCACTCACGTTCCTATATTTATAAATAACAGAACTACACTACGCCCAACCGATTGGTACAAAATATATATACGTGGCAGTGTATCTTAGTATTTTTTTATTTCTTTAATTGGTGTTTTCATGTTACATCATTACACATTAAATTTTGAACTCTTGTCTTGTAATTGACACGTAAACACGGTCTCCGGATAAACAAAACAATATATACTCTGTTCGTCCAAAATCCGACGATACTATCAAGTAACCAAATGAAGGTTATTTTTGCTTGTTGTAACGTCGAATGCTTAGCAAACAGATTCTAGGGTAATACAATGCTCTAATAGCATTTAAACACTAAACTTGGCCTTACACAAATCAAGCTAAATGCAAGATTAATTAAATTTTATTTAAATAATATTTATTTTGATATGTGCACTGGGACTTTATTAACTACTATACAATATGGGTAAAAGTAATTTATAGACGAATTTCGTCTACGGCTTACTTTGTTTACGCTATGGTATGCGTCAAAGTCCCAGCACTACACAATAAAGTCTAAATTAATTCGCCTAAAATATCTAGTAATATAGTCGGGTATTCCGGTATGGAGATTCTTATGACTAATATACACATACGTACACAACAATAAAAAGGCATGGTTTGCGACACGATACGCCACTGACTTACTGTTGTTGTGTGTCTACGAAAATTAATTACATGAAGACGATACTCTTGACGAGATCTTTATTCAACACGACAGGTCTAATCCAGATGTTTTATACGTTTATTATTTAGGTATATTTTTATGGAAAAATGAAATCAAGCATTAAATAAGTTAAGTAATATAAGTCGAAAAATATGATGATAGACTTCATAACAAGTAGAGGTGACAAAAATATTTTTTAGACACACAACAACAAATTATCCAACAAAGACAAATTATTGCTCGAACACCTCCCGTCTCAGAAATACATTGCTACGTTACAGTACTTATTGGCCCTGCTATGTTACTATGTGACACTTATTGATGTTATATTTTATCTTAAATATTCAGCTATGAGCGGACGTCGACCTTTAACACAACCGGAAATACAAGTTTTATGAAACGTATATTTCATTAAATTTAACGTGTCCATAACTAATAAATCAAAAACACATAATTTATTAGTAACGCTCTAAGCATATTCAGGTCGGCAAATTTGGTTACGTATTCGCCTAAAAACAAAGTTCTTTGGTAAATATCGACCAAAATAACCCGTGAGTGGCTCATCCAAGATAATCACAGTTTAGATGATAGCGAGCTGCGTGCTAAAACGAAAACGATGCTGATTTTTTTTATTTTACTGATAATTTTATTACACAGGGCAGGAAATTAAAAAAAAAAAATGGTTATAACGGTACTAAACCGATTCTACAGAAACTAGTATTCAGATGTGTAATGGAAATAATTCACGAAGCTTATGTTATGAAATAAAGATTATTATTATTATGTCATAAATAAAATACAAAACTTTGTGATTATATTCATAAAAAAATAACGAACGCATATTAAACCCATTTTAGTTAAAATGCGATTTGTCCTTGTCCCTCTCTCCAACGTTTTACATTGCAATAATGAGACAAAACATATTTTAACTAAAATAGGTTTTATAAGTGTTAGATAGGGTACAATTTATCCCTTGACCAGTCCTAAAAGTTCAGTACATGTAACAAAGTCACCAAAATGTTTTTAGTTATTACATACAGTAGAAATTAAGCTAAAAATAAAAGCGTATGGAACATTTAGGCTTAAATTCGGCATAGATTTCAATCAGCTTTTAAGGTCCACAAATGACAAATATACGCAAACAATCTACAAAGAATTCAATTTATTAAATCGTACGTTACTATTACAAAGACATCGACGTCCGTACATAGGAAATGACGTATGCATTATCTAAAAGCTCAGGTCCTTCTACTGATTGTATATTTATTATCTATTGAGCAATTTCATATTTACCGCCGAGGTATATAGTTTGCTTTCATATTACAATCGACCTACGTATTATATTGCACATGTAGGCATTATTGGCGTAAGGCAGTATGTTGCGGATTTACAATAAAAACAGCCCACTAGATTATTATGTTATAATTGTTTCACGGGTATTCTTGCCAAAATAGTCGGTGATATCTTTATCTAAAAGCGACGCTTCTATTGTAATACATCTGCGCCTACCACATTCGTTATCAGTCTGTCTTCCTCTCTTTGGTGTTTATTTCCCTCTTTTTCCTATGCCTGCTCCCCCCTTTAGTTCAGCACTCACGCTGAAAATCGTGTCTCCTTTTGAGACTTAATAGACAAGAACTGTTTATCCATGAGAGCAACCCGTTTTAAATATTCAAAAGTATCCTTAATAACAATAATCCGCAACATACCGCTATCCTATTGCAGACCTATCCGCAGGTACTCTATCTCTAAGCTCGTGATATGGTCTAGTTTCTATACTATGGGATCTATACAAACGCCTATGGGTACGGGGTCCTATAATATGGGTTAAAATGGGTCGTAACGGAGATGTGTATCAAAATAGGTAAGATTAGCCATTTATTTTACATATAGCGATTCTGATCTTGTATAATGCTAGGTAAACGTGAATAAAATTTCATGAATTTCATGAATAGTGACAACATTTTAAGACAGTGAAAATACAAGTCTCTACTTGTCTAACACATACCACCAATTTTTGTAAATTCCTTACCACAAAGCGTTTTCAAACGTTGACTTTTTGTAACGGCGAAATGTAAAATAAACGGCTATGTCTCAATCGCAGTGTCTTTCATATGAACTGCAGGATAATTTTCATCCTGTTTGCACTGGCCATATCATTCTTAGGTTTGGTACAGTCAATGCCAGAAAGTCAGTTCCTATAGAGGATGGAAGAACATTTACTTTTACGGAAGAAGTGTATGCATTTATTATCAGTATCATCACAGTATGGCCGCCCTAAAAATCCACTTATGACAGTTGTTTTCAGTATGGAATCGGCAGTTAAATGTTCAAAAAACATTGATTGGTGCATTGTTAAAACAATTTTATATATTAAATTGCCAATGAGATGAGTTTTATGTCAAAGAAAATCACTGTTTAAGAAAAGAGACTAATCGCTGCCGTACTGTAAAAATATAACAAAACGGTCGCAGTTTTCTCACCTCATTATTTACAAAGCCATACCCATCAATTTATTATGAACCTTGCGGTTAAAAGACTATTTGTTGTCTCACTCAATAATTAATTTGTAAACAGACGGAAATAATTCAGATGCACTGTGAGTTGCGATAAAAAAGAATGTTATGTCCTGTCTGTGAGAAGTTTAATGCTAAATTTTCGTTATGTCCCGCTCTGATTTGCTTAGTGGCTTTTTAAAGGTAAATGCAGCGAAGGTTACAGTCACATTTGCACCAGACGAAGAAACGTGATAAACCATATAATAAAAATTGTACTTCAAAAAAACATTATAAGGCAAGAAAACCTATGCTTGAAAGATTACTAGTATGAACTGCACCCACACCACACTTTTTTTTCTCTTTATTAGACACTGACTGTACCAAGAAATACCATTGCATCGGCCATAACATCCGACATGGAATATAAAATAGACACTTTTGTACCAATATTGATTTCGTGTCTCATGAAGGCACGTGGATATTAGGAATTTTTATTCAATTATAAGGCAAATACTTTTCTGTTTCCGTCATATCCTTATTCGATCCCCATGAAATAAAAACTTATTGATTTTCTCTGGTCTAAATCTGCCAGTATTTTTTTCTTTTTTATTAAGTGAATCTTTTTTAGGCGCAACGAGCGATTTAGCTAATGTTTCTCGCTTCTTTAGTGCCTTCTAAGAGGCGAGCCTGGGAACGAGAAATTATAAACAGAAAGGGGACACTACCTTTAATGGCTATGCGACACGGTTTATGGTAGTCCCCATTAATGCTTCATTTTCTAAATAACCAAAATGAATAGCTGAACTTTTTATTTACAATCTAGACTTTTCAAGATCGAAATAAAAAGGTTCCCTACATTCACTTGCCATGAGATTTCCCTAATTATTATAAAGAAATAAAATGATACAGAAAAAAAATCCGTCTTAAAGGCGAATGAGATAAATCAGACTCTGACATGGTCAATAAGGCCAACATATTGGGTATAATACATTAGTGAAAAGGCATATTTTATATAAATGAAATACTGGTTAATCAACTCTGGAATCAGTTTTGGAATTAGTATTTAGTAATATTACCATTGCTTACTATTTTCACCTTGTTTGATTTCATTAATGTTGAATGTCTTTACCACATTTTCCGTTAAGGGCAGTGACCCTGGGGTCTGGGCTATGCTTATTTTTGCTGACATGGGGTGGAAGGGTTTGCACGGTGATGACGTCAGTAACATTTTGCAAAATAAATATATTTTGAAAAATGTATATGAATGTTCACTAAGCTTGGGGAGGAGGGGGGGGGGGGGGGGGGGAAGAGCTTTTGTTACCTGATATATTTCTTACGTAATACTTGGAACGGTCCCCCCACAGGTGGACCCAACTTTGGGCAGCGAGCATTATATTATTGCACCTTCATATCCGAGGATTTAACCAGGAACAGGCTAAAGCGATATAGATAAGAGTCTGAGTTATCTCACCGGCCAACTTCATCGAACAAATCCGTCATGCCGTCACAAGAGCCCTACGGCTAGCTGCCAGCGGGCTAGCTGCCTAATGTCGCCGCCGGGAGGACTTACGTTCGCAGCCGAAGGGCTTCTCCGCGTCGCCGGGTACCTCGTATGGCAGCGTGCTCTGCCCCGCGCGCTTGCGTCCGCGGCCCTGTACGCAGAGTAATCACTTACACACAAACAATAGTACATTGTATCACAAAGGCGTAACATAATACTTTTTGGTGATTGCATTATTCTGAATCACGAGCGGAACGAAGGAAACTAGCATAGAATCCCTCGCTACTCCTGATTGAAGTGAGGGATTCGGATATTGTTGCCCGAAGTATAAGTATTATGTTAGTCCCGAAATGGCACATTCTGTTTTTCATCTCCCTCTGTGGGTAAACCAATAATTGTGTTTTCTTTCCCATGGTACTAAATAAAGTTTGAATTGTGAATTTAAAAAACTTTTTAAGTTCCTTGGGAATAAAAACGTATTTTTAACCCTGTATAGGGGCCACTGCACTTTGTTTCTTGAATCATCATCATCAGGTCCTTTTTTTTGTCTCCACTACAGGAGTACGACCCTCTTATTCTTGGCCAGAGCAGCCAGAGGACTTGGCCTACACTCTCCACGCTGGCCAGACGACGTTGGAGAGGTCTCTTAGATGTTTATATAAGCTTTGTTTAGCTTGTATTTCCTAAGTCGCCTTCTACGACATCCACGGGAAGACTTGGAGTGGTCCTATTCTACTCTGCCGGATACCACACGGCTTAGGTCGTTCTTGAAATGAAATGAAATAGAATTTTATTCAAATTTGGATATCATGTATCTCTTTCTGAACGTCATATTATTATTTTGAATATTTGCAAAATCGATAAGCTACTAGTGTTTCGTTTCTTGACTTGAATAGATAAGATGAAAATATATTATTGAGAACTTCTGCAAATTAAAACAATCTAGTAGCACTATCTATTTTTATTTTTCTTATGATATAGGACGACATACGAGCAGGCAATACACTCCTTAGTCTCCTTAATACATAACTGACGACCAGATGTTGGAACGGTTTAAAACCCGTGCATGCCACTGCTGCAGTAACAGAGATATTATGATGATATCACTCACCACTCTTGCTCTATTGGTGTGGCATCCTCAGGCTAGGACGTACTAACTCGTCCACCACAGGAGCAAAGGCCTAATGGTGTAGCGCCTCCATGGCTCTTACCACGGTTCGTAAATGTGTCGTCAAAGTAACTTATATTTAACTCTTAACCTTTCAAGACCCACCATGGCATTCTATAAAGCCATGCAAGTCTCTAGGAAATTAATAAAATAATGGGTCTTCACGTAGGTCTTCACAGGTTAATACAATCAACTGCTGCTGTAGTGAAAGAGAAAGTATGGAATTACTCACCGCTCTTCCTCTCTTTGGTGTGGCATCGTCAGACTGACTGCGATGCCCGACAGGGTTCATATTGTACCTATTTTAATTACAGTGCAGTGACAATATTGTTATAGCCGATGTATTGTACAATATGAAATGCAACTTAATAAATTGAAATTGACTTCCTGGGAGCAAAGGCCTAATGGTATAGCGCCTCCATGGCTCTTACCACAGTTCTTATATGTGTCGTCGAAGTAACCTTATTACAATGAACTGCTGCTGCAGAGAAAGTATATTAATCACCGCTCTTCCTCTCATTGGCGTAGCATCATCAGGCTGGGACTCCCTAACTAGTCCGCCGCAGGAGCAAAGGCCTAATGGCGTAGCGCCTCCATGGCTCTTACCACGGTTCTTATATGTATCGTTGAAGTAACCTTAATACAATAACTGCTGCTGCAGAGAAAGAGAAAGTATATTACTCACCACTCTTCCTCTCTTTGGTGTGGGCATCGTCAGGCTTGGACTTCCTAACTCGTCCGCCGCAGGAGCAAAGGCCTGACGGTATAGTGCCTCCATGGCTCTTATCACGGTTCCTATATGTGTCGTCGAAGTAACCTTATTACAATGAACTGCTGCTGCAGAGAAAGTATATTAATCACCGCTCTTCCTCTCATTGGCGTAGCATCATCAGGCTGGGACTCCCTAACTAGTCCGCTGCAGGAGCAAAGGCCTAATGTTATAGCGCCTCCACGACGCTTACGGCGGTATGTATATGTGTCGGCGAAGTAACCCTAATACAATCAACTGCTGCTGCAGTCAAAAAGTATATCACTCACCGCTCTTCCTCTCTTTGGTGTGGCATCATCAGGCTGGGACTTCCTAACTCGTCCGCCGCGGGAGCCCGGGCCTGACGGTGTAGCGCCACCTCGACGCTTACGTCGGTTAGCGTATGTGTCGTCGAAGTAATCTTCATCTGATTCTGCTTCCGGCTCTTCACCGGTTTCCATTTCTTCCATGGCTAGTTCATCATAGAACCATTCCTGATGGAAATAATAATAGTTATCATCAAAGTTTATCAAACTCCATGAAAGTCTGTTAAATAAATATGAGAACCGATAAGTGATGACTAACTTAGTATGACAGACAACATTTCATGTTCAAATCAGTTAGATAATCAAAACGATGGTAAAACAGAAGATCATGGTGTAGTGTTCAGCCTATCACTATCCTGTTCCCCATTTGTTTTGGCTGAACATCTAAATTGTCTTTGGTCCTTCCACTCTTGGCTCTTTCTCTACCAGTCAGTGGCGGATTTACCAACAGGCTGAGTAGGCTGTAGCCTAGGGCATTTGGCATTATTTTCAGTCTCCCGAACAGTCATCGTCATCAAAAGTTGATAGAAAGCGGCAACAACCCCCGTGTTGTCGTCGCATGTCAAATAGGAATGCGGCAACAATTTAATAACTTACTGGCGCAAATCTGTAAATCCGCCACTGCTACTGCTACCCATGACATTAATTTAATACTGTTTCGTAAATCTTGCGTGCAGGCATTAGGTATAGCTCCAGGCTCTGTTTCTGCATAAAGGATGAAGACATGACATTAATTATGTATGAGCTTAAAAATGCCTCCGATTGGCAGCAGCGTCAGAAGTACAAAACGCCAAAGAAACTGCGCTCGCCAATCCACCTGCCAAGCATGGTAAGTACGGCAAATATCCTCCCATGGAACAAAGAATCCCTGGGAGAGGCCCTTTTCCAGCAGTCGACTTTTTGAGGCTGTACTGATGATGATGATGAAATTAGTATGTATGCAGAAATTACCTTAGGATCATCCTTAGCAGCAGTCTGTGAGCCATCCCGGCTATCATCACCGGCGAGAGCGTCTCCTGGGACTCCGGAACTGTTTTCTCCCTCCCCGGTGTTGTCTGCAAGATTGTCTGCTCCACCCCAACCCCATCGAGTTGAAGACATTGTGAGATACTGCCGTCTGGATTTGCGCCATCTAAGAAAATGTGTGACTATGAAAACTTATGTCATGAAGACTACAGCACGAGGGGCAAAGAGTTGGGTTCCCAGCATGGACAAAATATCAGATATTTGTTCGAACTTACTTTGGGGCTAGCTCAATCTGTGTGATTTGTCCGTATATATTTATTTATTTATTTGTGGATGGGCCTCCCGCTCTGTCACTCGCCGAACGAAGCATATAAGCGTAAAGCTTTTACTCAAATTTCGACTTTCTGTAAGAGTGTAGTACTTCCCCGCCGCACGAGCCGACCCATTTATGCTACTAGCAAAAATTAATTGTGCCAGTAGCATGGCTCTACCACAACTAAAGCCCAGGGTCCTATTAAGGCAGCTTGAAATACTTAATTATGTACATAAACAGGACTTAGCATGTACATTTTTATTATTTGTTTCCATCTCAATGGAGTTACATTGTGGTCACAACGAGACTCCAGAGTACTAAACATCAACAGAAATATATAATAAAAAGGTTTGTGCTAAGTTCCATTTATAAATATAATTATGTTTTAAAAGTTTAAAAAAGCTTGAAATACAATATTTACCTCTGTGCTGGATATGAGTACACCTGTCCTTCCCGCAGACCAGGCATGCGCTGTTTTCTGGTCATGAATAAGTTGCAGTGGCTCTGGGCGACACCTGCACAAAAAAAAAATAAAGTTAAGGCAATGCAGTGACCTAATATCTCTGATGGTAGTGAGTTGGCTGTCTACATCTTGGTCAGAAAGCTAGGATTTTGTTTTCAATTTACCAAGTGGAATTAATTTACCAAGTGACTAGAAAAGATAAGGAATGAATATGTGAGAGCAAGCACAAAAGTAGCTATAACAGAAAAATTGAGAAGCTGTAGATTGGGATGGTATGAACAAGTTTTGCGAAGAGAAGAGAGTCATATCACTAGTTGATGAGATAAGGAATGAATATGTGAGAGCAAGCACAAAAGTAGCTCTCCAATAACAGAAAAATTGAGAAGCTGTAGATTGGGATGGTATGAACAAGTTTTGCGAAGAGAAGAGAGCCATATCACTAGTTGATGAGATAAGGAATGAATATGTGAGAGCAAGCACAAAAGTAGCTCTCCAATAACAGAAAAATTGAGAAGCTGTAGATTGGGATGGTATGAACAAGTTTTGCGAAGAGAAGAGAGCCATATCACTAGTTGATGAGATAAGGAATGAATATGTGAGAGCAAGCACAAAAGTAGCTCTCCAATAACAGAAAAATTGAGAAGCTGTAGATTGGGATGGTATGAACAAGTTTTGCGAAGAGAAGAGAGCCATATCACTAGTTGATGAGATAAGGAATGAATATGTGAGAGCAAGCACAAAAGTAGCTCTCCAATAACAGAAAAATTGAGAAGCTGTAGATTGGGATGGTATGAACAAGTTTTGCGAAGAGAAGAGAGCCATATCACTAGTTGATGAGATAAGGAATGAATATGTGAGAGCAAGCACAAAAGTAGCTCTCCAAATAACAGAAAAATTGAGAAGCTGTAGATTGGGATGGTATGAACAAGTTTTGCGAAGAGAAGAGAGCCATATCACTAGGATTGTTGGATATGAAAGTAACTGGGAATCAGAGTAGAGGTAGGCGACAGAAAAGATGGATGGAGTATGTGAAGGAGGATACGGGAAAAAAAGGAGATAACGAAAGAAATAGCTAAGGTAGAGAAAAATGGAAAAAAATTACATACTGTCCTGACCCCACTTTTAAGTGGGAAAAGGTAAAATAAATAATCATAGGCATAGGGACTTATCACACAGGTGAGGAAAAAGAAAAATGGGTTTCCTCATGCTTGTATTATGTTGCTACGAGCAAATGCAATCTTGAAATACATATAATAAAACAATAGTTTGTAAGTCACAGTTTGTACATTATAGGTAAAATTCTTGGATTTTTACAGGGATAAATATAATGACCACCAAAAAAAACATTGTGACCATAGCCTTTACAACCTAAAATAGACACCGAACAGCAAAAAAAGGAAACCATAACCAAAAATAGAAATCCTAAAATGACAACAGTTCTACCTATTTTAGTTAAGACTGTGTTTTAAATTGTATGTGACAAAAATAGAAATCCTAAAATTACAACAGCTTTACCTATTTTAGTTAAGAGTGCGTTTTAAATTGTATGTGACAAAAATAGATTTCCTAAAATTACAACAGCTCTACCTATTTTAGTCAAGTCTGCATTTTAAATTGTATGTGGTGGTAGGTGGTCTGATTTTTCTTGGAAATTGGCATTTGTTGATTTGTAACCGTCTTATAAAAAAGAGAACTTACTTTATTACCTGGTTCAAACCATTATCCGACCAATATAAATTAACAATGACAGCTGACAAAACATCAAAGTAATAAGTGTAATTTTTTTGGTTGGGTAATGGTTTAAACCAGATACTAAAGTTAGTCCTCCTTTTATAATAAAATGGACAGAGTTTATCCAGGAAAAATGGAAGTACCTGTAGCATGTAGGAATCATGGTAGAAACCAGATGTGGACTAGTTTGTCAATAAAAGTTTTGGATGAACTCCCTGTTACTACTTTCTGCTGTCTACACTCAACAGTGACAAAAACATAATGCATCGAGATGTTTCAAAGTATCAGTTCAAATATGTGTATGTGCCAAAACTGGTCTCACGATTTTTGAACAGGCACCAGACATAACTTGTCAACTGGGTGTTCTCGGCAGAGCGAGGCAATATTTCACATTGGCACATCGCCTTTAAATGTACAAGACACAGGTTGGGCCACATATGGAATATTGTTCCCATCTCTGGGCCGGGGCACCTCAATACCAACTTCTTTCTTCTAACCATGTTCAAAGTCGTACCATTCATATATTCAACAATGAGATCCTCGTTGGCCATCTCGATCCTTTAGCTCTGCATAGCAATGTCGCATCCTTGTGCATTCTTTAATGCATATATCATGGGGAATGCTCTGAGGAATTGTTCGACCTGATACTTGCTGCAAATTTCATCCCTACCACTTCAATAACTGGCAGTCAACCTCCATATGTTTTAACAAAAACTTCCTGCCACATACAACTGAACTGTGGAATGAACTGCCTGCGGCAAGATTCCTAAATCGATACGACATTGTAACCTTCAAAAAACGAGTATGTTTTCTTTAAAGGCCATCAATGCTCTTATCACACCCCAAGTTTTGCAGTAGTCAATGGGCAGCGGTGATCGCTCACCATCAGTTGACCCGTTTGCTCATTTGCCGCCCTAAGTCATAAAAAAAAATATTGTTCTGAAAGGTTACAGTAGCCATGCATGCTATGGCATTCACAGATGACCATTGGTACATCACTTTTACATCCTACATTTTGTAAATTGTGTTGATGTGTTAAGTACCAAATAAACCATTTATCTTACTTTCTTTCTATGGGTCAGAAAACACCCCGAAGTTAAGAATATTCATTGAGATCTTCAGAAGTGTTTGAATTAAAATGCTTTTTATTATTTTTTAAAAACAGTAAGAATATGTACAGGAGCGAATGTTGTTTATTTATGTACCAAATTGTTATCATAATATATCTTAGTATAGGTACAACCTAAAGATAACCGCCGTAAAACCCTATCGAGTTAGCTGCGCACCCCCCGGATTACGATATCACTGGCGCAGTTAACTCGACCGGGTTGTATGTATGTTGTGGACCGGTATGGTATGGTGTGCAAAATGGGTGGACCAGACAATTCTGACAGGAAATCAATAATGATAAACTTACCAGTTTGGGTGTCGATAAATGGCATTCGCATTCTTCTTTCCGCACATAGTCGCGAATTAAATGTAGAAGAATTCTCAATGATTTCTTTATAACTTGGATCACTTAGAAAACTGAAAAGAAAATACAGGCATCAACAACACAACATTCAATAGCAGATTTACACTGATATGGGCCCTAAAATATAGCTCCAAACATCATACACAAAATCCTATACTAATTCAGGAATTTTGAGCAATTATAGCTTATTTACCTTTCTATTTTAGTTAAATTTGAGGGATTTACTATCTGGATTTCAGCGGCCGCCATTTTAGCAGACGCGGATTTGATGACGTCACATGATATCGATTTCCGGTAAATGTTACCAGTTATTGAAAAAAAGTGTTTACCATAGAGAAGATATAAAAATATTGATTTAAGTTTAGTGTCTTTTCTTTCGTTTAATAATATAAATCTTTTACAATTTCGTAATTTTAACTACCATTTGAACATTATTAATTATTTTAAAGCACGAAATGATTGATCATAGTATCGACTAACGTTTGTAAATCTATAATCGACGGGAAATAATTATCATACGTCAGTAAAAATTAAATTCATGGCAATACTCCTAAAAACGTCATGCTTGTGACTGGTCATCGGTGGACGAATCGTGGCGACGGCGCATTTTCTGTAATTGGTGATTGGAGATCTCCGAATATTACTCTGATTATTGGTTACTGTGTTTTAATAAAGTTTGGCCGCGGATACTAATTTTTGTTATCCCCAAATATTATTTATTTTTGAATGCGAATAGTATTTCAGCGTAATTACACGTTGCCCTTTGTGTGCACATAAAATTCCAAGATGTCGGTTTGCTTCTTCGTGCCTGCGTAAGTTCCTATTGCATTTTTGATAACACTAATAATATTTATCAAAAATAGTAATGTTTTTGTACATATAGCTTTCGTACTGGGTCTAAATTAATCAGGACCTAATTCTAAAACTATAAGAAATATATTTCACGCATTTACATTTTACAACTTATTTACTAGACGTCACTTCTCAGTTTGTTATTATCAACATATAGGTACTTAGTTTCTTTATCTTATACTAGCTTCTTCCCGCGACTTCATCCACGTAAATTGCATAACAACGTTATTCGCCGATTAAAGTGTTTATTTAGCTTTCTAAAGGTGAAAGACAGGTTATAGGTATTATGGATTTCTTTAGTACCTACTAGTGGCCGGCCTGGCTTCGCACGGGTATATAAAGTACGTACCTATTCAACGCAAACAAATTGAATAAGCTCTGAAAGTTCTGGATCGATTTGAAACATTCTTTCAGCATAGAATCGTAGATTAACAAACAATCAAATCTTTCCCCTTTACGCTTAATACTATTGTAATGTACCTATGTATTTAGCCGTGTGGTTTCCGGCAGAGTAGAATAGGACCACTCCTAGTCTTCCCATGGTCGTAAAAGGCGACTTAGGAAATACAAGATAAACAAAGCTCATAAACATCAATGAGACCTCTCCATCCCGTCTGGCCAGCGAGGAGAGTGTATGTCAAATCCTCTGTCTGCTCTGGCCAAGTATGGCTCCGTAGTATAGAGAGGGCATGCTCCTGCAGTGGAGACTAAAAAGACTTGATGTACCTATGTACATATGTGTGACACACATCTAACATCAGCGCCATAGTATTTAACTGGTGCCAACGGCTTAAAACGTGCCTTCCCAATCTTTCCATACACATTAAACCTATTGGGCGCCATTGACCACTTTAGTTGCAAAATGGTTGCGTGTCTGAGACGCCATTGACAACTAAAGTTAATACAATTTGTACTAAACTTGGCGTTCGGGCGTGAAGTAACGTAAACAAGCGCTGACGTGCAAATGGTTAAAAAATATTTCTATACAAGACCACCATATATATGTTGAAATTTTGATCGTTTTGGACTCTTAAAGGGGTGACTCAGACCATCAATATGAACAACTTTTTCTATGGGACCAAAGCTGGGAAGTAAAAAAAAATTCGTCTTTTCCATACAAAAGAGTTCGGCCGCCCGGTCAGTTTGTATGGGAATGTCGAGTTCCCAGCATTGTTCCCATAGGAAAAGTTGTTCATTTTGATGGTCTGAGTCACCCCTTTAAGGGACCAAAACGATAAAAATTTCACCATGTATAAACCACATTTGAAGTTGCTTATTATTATTACTTAACCTATATTGTCCCACTGCTGGGCAAAGGTCTCTCCCATCTTCTTCCACTTATCTCGGTCAGCTGTTACTCCCGACCAGTTTCTCATAAAAGCATTAGGTCGAAGTTGCTTAAGCGTTAATAATCTCATGTTCGTCATCTAAAGAAATATAACGTTTCCAGTGAACAAGCCGGAACATCCAACGAGGAGCTGAAGGCAGATGGACCGGAAGTGGAAGTCCGTGCGGAAACTCCCCTGCAGACCCTGCAGCAGTTCTGGAGTAACGTTATGACAGACATACAGAAGACCACAGCTGTAAGTCAAACATAGTTGGACATACCTCTTATGTTTTAGTCGTAATGAATTGCTTGTAGCATGAATGGGCCGGCTCGTCCGGGGAAGTACCACACTCACAGAAAATCGACGTCTGAGTAGAAGCTTTACCGCTTCTATGCTTCGTTCGGTGAGTGAGAGAGTCGGAGGCCCATCCTTTCCCCTCCCCTCCCCATTTCCTTCCCCCAACTCTTTGAAAGGCCGACAACGCACCTGTCACACCCTGGTGTTGCAGTTGTCCATGGGCAGCGGTGATCACTTACCATCAGGTGACCCGCTTGCTCGTTTGCCGTCCTATGTCATAAAAAGTCAAATCTGTTAAAAATAGTATTAATTGTGTTAATCCGCCAATGGCTTTTACATCAGAGGAAACAACCTTGGATACCTACGCTCTGAGTACCTACATTATGATATAACTCATAAGCAGATATCAGATATTCCAGTGCATATTTACCTAAAGTTCAGAAGTTGGCAATAATGGAAAGCACTTTTTTATTGAAAAAATCCTGTTTTATGATTAACAAATTTAATTGTAATTGTAAGTAGTGAATACATCTCACTCCGTACACTCACTGCCGTGCTCCAACGTAATGGGGTTGGTTCTCGCTAGTACTATCAGTGAATTTTGACGAAGCTAAAACACCTTTATTAGGTTGTAATAGTGTGCAATCAGGTCGATTAAAACTCAGGGAATATAAGTACGTCTTTGTAAGTACGCGAGTGAAAGAGCAAATTATACCTGACACTGGGATTTTATTAATGAGATCAAGTCACAAGAACATATAATTTAATTTTTATAATCAATCATAGATATAAGTAAAAAGTAGGTATCTTATTAATGTATGTAAGTACTTACTGTTCTTCTTCTCTGTCTTCTTCCGAAACACGTTATCACTTCATCTATATCAATGGGTACGTTTTTATCGATGAATATTTAAAAACATTATATCCACCACGGTCCTGGACCCACCCCAGCGAGGAGAGGGGGGGGGGGGGGGATCATGCCCCCTGGATCCGCCCTTGGACATGAGAGCGATGTAGGTATACCAACATTTACATAATTCTGTACAGGAAGACTTCAAGACGCAAGCACTGCCCCTCGCCCGCATCAAGAAGATCATGAAGCTGGACGAAGAAGTGAAGATGATCTCAGCTGAAGCACCCGTCCTGTTCGCTAAGGCTGCGGAGATATTCATACACGAGCTCACGCTGCGAGCCTGGTCGCATACCGAGGACAACAAGAGAAGGACCCTGCAGGTAGATATTTTGACTCTACCGTCTTTTTAATGGCCTTGCGGATTATCCCTAAAGCAAGAAACTAACAGATGCAGTGCGGCGGAGGCGCGCCTTCTGTAGTGCGCCCGGCGCCATCGCCATCATGCGGCGCGCGTCTCTTGCGTCGCGCCGCATGATGGCGCCGGGCGCACTACAAAAATCGACTTTATGCTACATACAAATACAAATATTCTTTATTGCACCATAAATCACACAGAACAAAGAAATAAATGAAAACCAAAATTAATTAAAAACAATTCATGATACAAAGGCGGACTTATCTCAAGCAAAGCAATCTCTTCCAGCCAACCTTTGTGTAGAAAGAGATGTAAACTTAGAATGTGTGGGGCGCAGTAAATCAATAATTACATATAAATTGATACAACATACAATATACTTAGACATATATTATATAAACAGTTTATGAATAGAAAGAACACACAATGAACACGCAGCTAAATTTATTTTAGTTCCGAGGAGAGATAATGAGCTTTTAAGCGGTTCTTAAAGGTGGGCAGAGTTTGGGCAGTTTGAATTTCAACGGGTAATGAATTCCATAGTCGAACAGCTTGTGCAGAGAAGGATTTTGAATAGTATTGGGTAGATGGATGGGCATGGGATGGGCTCCGCCGCACTGCATCTGTTAGTTTCTTGCTCAAGGCAACGAAGGCACGTGTCTAGTTTTGGAAGGTTAGGAAAGGGCGCGCGAGACGCATCCTGTCGCCGCCGCACACCAAGGCAAAAAAAGTGATGGAAGGCGGCAATAGAAAGCCTAGGGCCGTCAAAATAATATCCTGCCGTGTGGTTTCCGGCCTCAAATACAGAACAACTCCTGTCCAGTCGTAAAAAAAAAAACTTTTTACATGATGGAAAGTATAAAGGACTTCCATACTGCCCCGACCCCCACATAAAGTGTAGTGCGAAGTGGAAGAAGAAGAAGAAAAATCTGACATCAGTATTGGCCACTTACACACACGTTAAGATAAACAAAAAACCACAATGGTCCCCTTCGTTTCAGCGCAACGACATAGCGATGGCGATCACGAAGTCCGACCAGTTTGACTTCCTCATCGACATCGTGCCGCGACACGAGGTGAAGCTCAACAAGCCTAGGGATGACCCGCCCAGGCCTAGCCCCGTGCCCGAACAGGTAAAAAAAATCTGCCAAGTGCGAGTCGAACTCGCGCACGAAGGGTTCCGTACCGTTATCTATTAAAACGGCAAAAATATCATTTGAATGTAAAGTTTTATATGTTTCTAACTAAATATTCTGTGAATGCCGTTATTAATATCGAGTAAAAACAAGCCCTATAATTATTTATTTTATTCAATTTTTAATATTTGTTGATATAGCTGCAATAAAAATATATCGTCTGTGAAAATTTGAACTGTCTAACTATCACGGTTCATGAGATACAGCCTGGTGACAGACAGACAGACAGACGGACAAAAGTTTTTACCCTTTGGGTAGGTATGGAACCCTCAAAAAGAATTAATTTATCTATTGTCAAATAGAATCTAGTCAAAAATAAAAACTACATTTATTTAAAATAAAAATTGCTAAAGGAATGCCTCAGCTTGTGTTACCACGTACAAAAGTAGTGGCAGCCTAGTTTCGCGCTATAAACATTAAACATATGTATATAAACGGAACGTAGTTCGCACTTTAATAAATAGCCATTATAAAAATTAAAAATAAAAATTAAGTTGTGTACAAATTTCAGATAACGCAACATCAACAAGCCACGCTGAGTACGGGCCAACCACAGATTGTATTGCAGCCTTGCGCGCAGATTGTGCAGGTAACGAAATGCCTCTAATCTAGGTAATACAAACAGTCCTAGTTCGCACCGATACGATCCTTGAGCTGACCCAATAGTCGAGGCCTCATACCCAAAGCACACAAATTATTTTGCTCGAAGCATGTAGTTCTAACACTTCATTACTCATCACAAAGATGCTTAATCTGTACTTAATATTATAAAGCTGAAGAGTTTGTTTGTTTGAACGCGCTAATCTCAGGAACTACTGGTTCAAATTGGAAAATTCTTTTTGTGTTGGATAGTTCATTTATTGAGGAAGGCTTTAGGCTATAAAACATCAGGCTGCGCCCAATACAATAGGAGCGAAGCGTCATTTAAACATGTTTCTAAAACGGGGGAAAATATTCATCTATACTATTTTTTTATTTTTTACTAAATGTTGGATTAGGCATTTGTCTCCCATCTCAGCTGATAGTAAGTGACGATGAAGACGAGGATGTTACATGCCTATCCAAGAGATACCCATTATTAATTAATCATAATAACAAAAATTGCCGCGTACGAAGTCGCGGGCAACAGCTAGTTGATTTATAAAAAATATGATAATTTCAGACGGGCAACGCCGGCTCGGCTGCCAACAACGTAGCTCAGAATCCGGTCACGTTGGTGCAGCAAGTGTTAACACCTTCGGGGGAGCTGCAGCAGTTACCTGTGAGTATCGCTACGTGGCTCTATCTCCTTCTCTTGTCATCTCCCTTTATGGGGGTAGGAACAGCATGTACGAGCTCCTAAGTGTCTTCCATTTTGTTCTATTCCCGAGCCATCTCTTTCGACATTTTCTTTTTTTCCATATACTCCTCTATACACAACTATCTTTTCTTTGACCTAGCTTTCTAATTCCCAGTAACTTTTATTTCAAACACCTTTCTAGTAACATCACTCTTCCCTTCGCAAAATATGCTCATACCATCCCAATATATATATATGCGCGGTCGCTTTTTAGTAGCTAGTTGAAATTGGTTGGGTTATAGTTGTATTTTACTTAGCGTTGTTTTTTTTTTGTTATATTTCTTTAATTACTTAATTTTCAAAGCTAGTTTTTGGCACATATGTAGCTGAATAATTATTGAAGCTTGTTTAATGACTTTCAATTTGTTAACTTACGGGGATCTCGTCCAGTAGACCATTGAAATATATGGAACCGAATTTAAAATACTTTCACCGCTATCTCGTTAAATACTTACGGATTTGCTCCGTGGCGCAGTGGTTAACACGCCAGCCTGCGACACGGAGTGCCCGGGTTCGGTCCCCGGCCAGGCCAAGATGGACAATGATCTTTTTCAGATTGGCCTGGGTCTTGGATGTTTATCTATATATGTATTTGTTATAAAATATAGTATCGTTGAGTTAGTATCCCATAACACAAGTCTCGAACTTACCTTGGGGCTAGCTCAATCTGTGTAATTTGTCCGTATTTATTTATTTATTATTACTATTATTTATTTATTTGCAATGATACTTACCCATACACTGTACGCAGATGAAATGGACCAGCCAACGTTATAAGTTTGCCTCTAGGTCTCACACTCGAGGAATTAGAACCTAAATACCTACTTTTGAGTTTATATTTATAACTGCCAAACGGTAACATTTTAAAAAAATATATTTTCACAGTATGTGTAAACATATTAATATGAATGTAAGTAAAAACTATCAGGACTGCATGCCTTGCCGTTTAGGAGATCTCGCAAATGGCCGAACGTCATCGTAGCAGAATTTTGAATATCTCTTGTTGCACAAATGCCGTTTATACATGCACATTTATAGTTTGTTATGCTCTAATTATTCTATAAATCGGTTTTACGCTGTCAAAAATAAAAAAAAATTGTGTTTTTGACGATTTTCTCAAAAACTACTGGACGCACAAATTTCAAACTTTGATACACATTTGCAGGACGTTTTGCACAAAACATTTGCTATATACTCTTGTTTTGATATTCTACACTTTTCTGCTAGGATTACGTACACTGATAATAAATAAATAAATAATAAATAAATATATACGGACAAATCACACAGATTGAGCTAGCCCCAAAGTAAGTTCGAGACTTGTGTTATGGGATACTAACTCAACTATACTATATTTTATAACAAATACATATATATATATAGATACACATCCAAGACCCAGGCCAATTTGAAAAAGATCATTTTCCATCTTGACCTGGCCGGGGATCGAACCCGGTCACTCCGTGTCGCAGGCAGGCGTGTTGACCGCTGCGCCACGGGGCTAGTCGATTGATATTCTAACTAATCCGGTAGGAACGACGCGCGTTTGTCCGTATATATTTATTGTCCGTATATATTTATCTAAACTAAAAGGGCCTATTTTAACGCGAGCTAAATTACACCGTATCACTAACTACATTTAGTTGATATTTCTTTGAATACCTTATCTTCCATGCTGGTCTGGGAGAAAAGAAAAAACGTAGAATGTGCCAGCTGTTTCTATTCCCGCGCAGACCGTAGAAGCCGGTTAAGGGAATGGGCGAAAATCTAAAGAATCATGACAATAGGCGATGCGGCTAGCAACCCATCACTATTTTAATTCCGTTTTCCACCTTTAGGTACCTCCACCAGCACGCTAAACGTTTGCTGTTTTTTTTTATTTTATTTTGTATAGGCTTACTCTTGACCTTAGACTAACCCAGAGGGTAAAGACAAGATCTGTCTACCCCGTAAGGGATAAAGACGTGATAATATGTATGTATGTTCTTTGAATACCTTTTCAGAGTGTGACTTCAGTACGTAAGTACCTACTACTTATTCTGAGCCCTTTTGGTACCTTGTTTTATTTATTTTCAATGTTTGTAATGCGTGTTCCAGATCCAGCTGACGCAGGCGCAGCTGAATATGATCCGCCTGCAGGTGCAGAACAACCCGTCGCAGCCCATCATCATACAGGCGCAGCCGCAGCAGTCCCCGCAGATCATACAGGTCAGGCTAGTTTGGTTACCATGGAGGAGCTCTGGATATTTTGCCACGGTCACCCATCCCTATCGGGACTGCGGCCGCGGTTGCTTAACACGCGTAAACGCTATTAAAGGGCAACACCACTAGCCCATCGGGTTGTATGTACTGTTTCTACTGAATGAGTCAGCCCATTCTTAAAATATTATAAATCTAATACTTATAACCAGAGGTCGGATGTTCTAGTGCATATGTATTTACCTAAAGCTTTTGGCTTGCTCCGTGGCGCAGCGGTCAACACGCCAGTCTGCGACACGTGAGTGCCCGGGTTCGATCCCCGGCCAGGTCAAGATGGAAAATGATCTTTTTCAGATTGGCCTGGGTCTTGGATGAGTATCTATATATGTATTTGTTATAAAATATAGTATCGTAGACTTGTGTTATGGGACAAGTCTCGAACTTACTTTGGGGCTAGCTCAATCTGTGTGATTTGTCCGTATATTTCAATAATAATATTTTTATCATAAATAAAATCCCACTGTCAGGTATAATTTGCTCTTTCACTCGCGTACTTACAAAGTATGTACTTATATTACCTGAGTTTTAATCGGCCCCATTGCACACTATTACAACCCGTGATTACAACCTATATATAAGGGTGTTTTAGCTTCGTCAAAATTCACTGATAGTAAAACCAGCGAAAACCAACCCCATTACGTTGAAGCAGGGCAGTAAGTGTATGGAGCAAGATGTATTAAGACAGGATCTTTTTTCAATAAAAAAGTGCTATCCATAATTGTCAACTTCTGACATTTAGGTAAATATGCACTGGAATATCCGATCTCTATTCTTTTTTAAACTTTCGCGCTTTAAACACATAATTATGTGTATAAACGGGACTTAGCACGAACCTTTTTATTATTTGTTTTCGTTGATGTTTAACTGATGGTCATAATTATGTATCCGATCTCTGCTTATACCACAACGTAAGAGAGCTTTAGTCGTTATGAACTTACATATTTTCGTACAAAAATAAAAATCCTATTTTCCTGTTATAATAAATAGCAAATTCCCTCATTCAGGTATCATCGCAAGCGCAGCATCAGCCACAGCAGCAAGTGTTCCTAGCACAGGTCGCCACTAACCAAGAGGAGTCATAGCGCGTCCGCCTTCCAAGATATATTTTTAAGAAAATATAAATATTGATCATTGAATCGCCGGGACATTCAAAAGTAGAATAAAGGGTATCTCTTGGATAGGCATGTAACATCCTCGTCTTCATCGTCACTTATCAGGTGACATGGGAGACAAATGCCTACTTCAACATTTAATAAAAACCGCAGTAACAAGTCATTATCAATGATAGTATGTATGGTGGCGTAACTATAGGGTGGCAGGGCAAAATGTCCGATATAGGGGGCCCCGGCCAGGAGCAGAAGAGCGAGGGGGGGAGGTAAATGGGCTCATTAAGCCATCAAAAAACCATTCGCTTAACGGTATCGTCGGAAAATGTCAGATGAGTTTAAAACGCCAGATTCTACAGATTCTAAGAATGCCGGATTCTACAAATGTCAGATTCTACCAATGTCGGATTCGATAAACGGCAGATTCTAAAAATGCCAGATACGACTAATGTCAGATTTTTTCCAAATTTTGGAAAAATCTTGCATTTTTGAAACTGGTATAATTAGTTGATATGAAGTTATAATCAGGGGATACACCCCCGTTTGTAGCGGACATCGCGCCTTAATCATCATATTGTATTGGTGGATTTTGAAAATATCACGGTGCACGCATCAAAAATACGTCATGCACGTCATAGTGCGCCACCTAGGAAAAATCTATTCCGACAACCCTCATTGTGTATTATAGTTTGTTGTTCTGTGGTATTATAAGATCTTGATGGACCTTTTTTTGTCGTACATTTTGATAATAATTGTAAAGATTAGATATAGAAAAACGTTTGTTAAAATTGTTATTTAAGTGTAATTTGTAAATAGTCTATTTGTACAAATATATTATTTTAAGAAAAAAGCATTATTTATTTTTTAAATGTATTATTGTTTGCCAGGGTCAATCAAACTACTCGAAATTTTGTTTTTTTCACCTGCGTGAAATGGGACCCTATCTGAGAGAGTGAGATGAGGTGACGTGTTATACCTAAAATCCTCGACAATTCTGAGATTTGGCGACTGTTTTCGACTAATTCTCGATTAAATCGGAGAAAAAACAGATCGTCGATAGATGTTATAGTTTCAGAGATACGGAGTGGCCACGTCAGAAAGTGCTTTTAGGTTGGCCAAAACTTAGAAAATCAACATCGGTTTACTTATTCGTAGGTGGTTATTTATTTAATATATTAAATATAAATGATGGTGGCCAAGCCAGAAAATGTCGCACTACTTGTGTTTCGGAGATGTATGCGTAACCCCAGCACGAAAGTACCTCGTAGAGTAATATGAGTAGGACTAACAATTAGTTCCAAATATGCTGTAAATAGGCCCTGAATAAAAAATTTGTGCCCTTTGTAATTTTGGAAAAAAACCAATTCTGCTGGGGTAACGTTGCTCCAGCAGGAAGATTCTAAACGAATAATCGGAGCGAGAAACAGGGTAGATAGCTTATATTTGTGCTGGAATATGGGCCTAAAATATATTTTGTGCCCATTCAGGTTTTCAAGATATTGTTATTTCGATGCGTCTCGACACTCATAATAATTATAAAAATATTCAAAGGGGTACTTACATGCGTAATTGAGTAATGTTACTGAAAGTCACCGTTATGTTGACTTTCAGTAACATTACTCAATTACGCATATCACTTTGACGTCAAAATACGAAAAAAGGGCTCATCCCATGATGTAGATGAGTAGACCAAAAATCAGTTCCTTTAATCAACTATCATAGTGCAAAGTTTCAGCTTTTAATCTTTCGCACAAAATAAAAAATCAAAAAACCCGAAAATGATAATAACGCTGGTTATCCGACCCAATTCGAGTGACTACAAAAAAGTGAAAACAAGTAAAAAACAAGAAATAAAAAAAACTTTTTATTATATTATATTCTACTAGGCGTTGCCGTAACTTTGACTTAAGCCTGCCTTGTCAAAGCCTTAATTCCAAATTTCATTACTAAAATACATATGTATTATAGTAATGATATTTGTTTGCACGGATATACATCTATTTTATTTGGGTTGCGGTTGCCGCGCCGCCCCACCCGGGGGCACCCCCACGCGCCTTAGTTGGTCCTGCGCCAGCGCAGCGTCAATTCCCGGTGACGTCATACATTTAGTCGCTTTGTCAAGCGAGGATAAGTGAGATGGCAGCACCTTAGCGTACATTATGAGTGGGACAGGGACAGGTACATAAACATTGTTCTTATATACTAAAAATAATTCAAATATTTTTCACAAGAAACTCCATATTCTAACATCATAAATAAACAAAACAAAATAATATTATTTTTATTATTATCTTAATAGTATTAATACTACATTAGATAATCTGAATAATATTAATAACGATATACATATAAGGTTTATTAAGTGCAATTATAAGACGGTAGTGCACGAAATTGTGAAAATTGACGTGTTTTCAAATCACTAGTACTATGCGCTAAATTAATTAAATACGTCAAAAGTATTTCATTTGTATAATTTAGGTCGATCCTTGCACACGAACGCCCCCTTGGAATTAACAGATTTTGCGCAGCCTAATGGCTTGCGCAGTCGCGACGTTTTTTGTTCGCGCGGAAAGGCAAATATAGGTGAAAGAAATGCTTTAGTAGCAAATTTTAACTTTTTCATATGAAAATCTATAAATCAGCTGTTTTGTTTGTCGACGTCAGTGTCTTAGTATTCATATGGTAATTAAAAAGTTGTACACCAAGTACTTGTTATTTTACATGATGTTTTTCGCGTCGTTTTTCTAAATGTTATAATCAAGATATAGTCAATGATATAATCAAAACTAGCGTGTGGATTTTTTTAATATGCTCCTTAAGCATTCTTCTTGCTCATGGGTGGCAGACCTTAAAATATTTGCGCCTTATTTAAATCGACCTTATATGTGTATATTATCAAAACCTGTCTCTATACGTGCACTAACAAACCTTATCACTGCATTCCTACAGCTAGATTCGACTTAGGGGTCATCCGTAGATTACGTCACACGTTATTCTTGAATGGCTAAAGAAAAATTCTTTGAAGGTTTAATGACAGCACACTAATTCCAAAACTTATTGGCTCTCCGTATCCCTATTGACGTGGCTCAGAGCCGCTTTAATATCGTCCTGTAGCAGCGCCACCATAACCCGCTTCTTCTTGCAGTCCTCGCGGATGAACTCGGCCGCGCGTTCTTTCAACTGCTCCATAAACTTCGTATCCATTTCTTGGGTTCTGCGTATAGACAAAACAAATTACACTTATGTAACTAATATGTAATTTATTATATATTTTTTTTATTTTTGACGCGATAACATGGACAACTGCAACACCAGGGTGTGACAGGAGCGTTACCGGCCTTTCAGGATGGGCCTCCGGCTCTCTCACTCACCGAACGAAGCACAGAAGCGATTATAGCTTCTACTCAAACGTCGATTTTCTGTGAATGTGGAACTCCCCGGACGAGGCGGCCCATTCATACTACTAGTAAAAATGAATTTTGTCGGCAGCGTGGCTCTACGACTTTATATTCACTTTTATTATAGAAGAGCGCCTGGAAATAGCCTAAAAAGGTCGAAACTAGTGGGCAACATACATGATTGATATTTGTTATGATATTAATTAATAAACCTTCCAATTTTATGACATAGGGCGGCAAACGAGCAAGCGGGTCACCTGATGGTAAGCGATCACCGCTGCCCATAGACAACTGCAACACCTGGGGTGTGACAAGAGCGTTGCCGGCCTTTTAAGAAAACATAGACTCATTTTTTGAAGGTTCCAATGTCGTATCGATTCGGGAATACCGCCGCAGGCAGTTCATTCCACAGTTCGGTCGTACGTGGCAGGAAGTTTCTGTGAAAACGTACGGTGGTTGACTGCCAGTTATCCAGGTGGTAGGGATGAATATTTTTCCAATGGGCCGTTACCTTTTTTCCAAGTCTGCGAACTTGGTATCCAGCACGCTGACGAAGTCTCTGAGCACATCGGCGGCGACCTGCTTGAGCGCGCGGCGCCGCTCGTCTCTCCGCGCCGACAGCTGGCTCTGCGCCCACACGAACATGTGCAGGAAGCTGGCGACATGGCTCTCATCACTACTCAGGCATGTCTATTTTCCTTTACTTTTATTTGGCCATCAAACTTCATTCAGAAGCTTATTTTTAGCCAGTGTATAGTTATTCTTGTGTATAAATCTATACATATAATAAAACAGTAAAAATATTTTGTCTGTACATTTAGAATTTTTGACTGAAATGGATAGAGGGACACTTAAAAAGAATAATAGAAAGCAAAAAAAATTTTTTCGAATTTCTTGTCTGTCTGTCTGTCTGTCTGTCTGTCTGTCTGTATGTATGATCACGATTATCTCCGAAAATACTGAACCGATTTACTTCAAACTTTCACCAATTGCTTTGTTTTAACCCAGCAAAATATTTAAAGTTTGTTTCATCAAAATCGGTTTATTAAAAAAAAAGTTATCGTCATTTGAATGAACTCAAGGCATTAGTTTGCCTGCAAATATACACGGTGAATTTTTTATCGTTTTGGACCCTTAAAGGGGTGACTCAGATCATCAAAATGAACAACTTTTCCTATTGGAACAATGGTGGGAACTCAAAATAAAATTCGAAATTCCCATACAAACTGGCCGGGCGGCGGGACTCTTTTGTATGGAAATGACCAAATATTTTTTGCGAGTTCCCGGCATTGTTCCCTTAGAAAAAGTTGTTTATATTGATGACCTGAGTCAGCCCTTTAAGGGTCCAAACTGTTCCTGAGGGATGGACACTAACGGCGGCGGCGTAGCCGCGGGCAAACGGCAAACCAACCTAAACTGCTGCGCCTAGAAACTTGACATTTGGTACAGGGGTTCTTTTAATGATGTGAGTGAGCGCTAAGAAAGTATTTTTAAGAAGTTTAACTTCTAAAGGGGTAAAATTTATATGGAATTTTCTCATTTCTGGACTTAGAAGTATGAAAGTAGGTATATAAGTTCTAGATTAAAATTAAAAAAGATGTATGTAGGTAGATGAAATTTGCTAAATTGCCCCCTTAAGGGGTAAAATGGGAGTGGATGGGTGGTATAAACTTTGTATGGAAATTTTCTCATTTCTGGACTTAGACGTATAAAAATAAGTATATAAGTTCTAGGTTACAATTAAAAATATCTGTGTAGGTAAAATGGACGATATTTTCCCCTGTAAGGGTGAAATAACGGGGTAAAGATTGTATAGGAATTTACTCATTTCTAGACTAAGAAGTATGAAAATAGGTAAATAAATTCACGATTACAATTGAAGAAGATCTGTGTAACCTACACAGATCATTTTCAATTGTAATCGTGAACTGGAAAAAATCCCCCAGAAGGGGGTAAAGTTTGTTTGGAAATTTTCTAATTTCTGGACTATGAAGTATGAAAATAAATAGGTATGTAAGTTCTCGATTAAAATTAAAAAAAGATATATGTGGGTGAAATGGACCGAATTCACTCCTAAAGGGGTAAAATAGGAGGGTAAAGGTTTATGGAAATTTTCTCATTTCTGGACTTAGGAGTATAAATAATATCCATACTAATACTAATATTATAAATGCGAAAGTAATTCTATGTGTCGTTTTTTTACGCTAAATTTGGTATGGAGGTGTGAGGCCCGGGGAAGGACATAGGGTATGTTTGATTCCGGAAAATTCTACTGTTCCCGAGGGATCGACACTAACGCGGGCGGAGCCGCGGGCAACAGCTAGTAAATAAATATATACGGACAAATCACACATATTGAGCTAGCCCCAAAGTAAGCGTATCAACGAAATGATGGTGTAAGTAATTCATTTTGCTGATTCTACGGAGCCTTGGTGTCAATTTCCACGAATCCACTGGTTTGACCATAAACGACGGAGCAAGGCGAGCAAACACCAGCCCACTAAGTATATCTCACTACAGCCGCACCATGACACTTTATTTTAGTTATTCCACACATTGTTCATAAACATGGGCATCTATAACACCAAATTACACCGTCTTCACTTTATAAACTCCACTAGAAACAATTTGCAAAGCAATCCAAAACAAAAACCGTGCAGTCCGTCGAAATTTCCGCCAGGAACTCCCTTTTTTTAACTTTTTTTTTCTTATTTCTGTGTATTTTTTTTTTATTTGTGTTTTGGCAGCTAATAAATGAGTTATCTATCTACTACTCTTATACGGCCATCAATAAATGCAAAGTGGACTGGATGGATGCTATTTATGGCCACAGGCTATAAGATTCCATAGTTACAAAATCTATTATGGCCGAGAGCGCGGTCAGTTACCTTTTTTGTAATTTAATGTACCACGATACTACGTAGGAATGTCAAAACTACAGGAATTTCAGCTTTCAAATCGGATATTCAATTTAAGATTTAGACCTTATTACTGTTTTCGTTTTGTTTAGACTGCGAGATTATTCTCCATAATTCAAATTTGCAATTGTTAATGGCCGTGGCTGGCTGTATATATGTATTCATCGGTCTACAACAATCTCTTTCATGATAAAAAAAAATAATTCCTACAGCAAACTTCTTTTGAATATAAAAAATCATCTAGTCTATGAGTTTGGATTTTTTTTTTTTTTTTAAATTTCGATAACAGTTTATTTATTTTGCAATTACAATGCTATTAATTATTTCTTAATATTGGAATTCTTTCAATCCTGCTCTTTTAGAAAAAAACTCAATACATAGAAGTAATTTATCTTCTTCATTATTATACAATACTTAGCTTACGCCGCCATGAACTAACGCAACAATTACAATTTACTCCTTATACATTTAGTAAGAAATCATACTCACTTAACATTCTGAATTTTAATCTATTTACTATTTGATATGACTTACTTTTTACTGGTGTTTTGATTAATGTCCGTTAGTGTGGTGTCCAATTTCTCCATAATATTTTGAAGACTGTCTCCGTACGAAGCGCTTAGACTTTCAGCTAAAATAATAAATAATTTCAATGAAACGAAATAATCTTCTGAGGATTAATTATACCAAATGTCCGTTAGCAAGTAAATATCGCATATTGACACTATCTTCGTTGTCATTAACGTCGCGGACTTACTAAAATCTACACTAATATTATAAAGAGCAAAGATTTAATTGTTTGTTTATTAAATAGGCTCCCGACACTACTGGCCGACTTTAAAAAACATTTGACCATTAGAATCATACATTATGCCTAATGAACAAAGGCTATAGAATAAATACCAATATCTACCCGTGCGAAGCCGGGGCGGGACGCTATCTTAACTAATATTATAAATGCGAAAGTGAGTTTGTTTGTTTGTTTATTGCGTTTTCTCGCCCTATCGGACCGATCTACTGAACCGATCATTATGAAATTTTGCATATCCGTAATCTGGGGTACGGAAAAGTACATAGGGTACCTTTCCTCCCAGAGAAAAGTACTGTTCCCGAGCGATCGACACTAACGCGAGCGGAGGGAACCGCGGGCGAAAGCTAGTCATAATATAAAGTAAGAGTCAAAATTCTCTATTGACTTACTAAATGGCATTTAGTATAAAGTAATAAAAGTACACCTACCTGCACCAATCGGCACATTCTTGTTGAACCAATCGTCAATGCTAGATATACTGGGCCCACTCTCCGTCATCACTTCATCTTTTCTCTTCTTCCCATATGTCTTTACTGGACTCACAGATTTCCTCTTAATAGTACTCCTCATTGACGCTTTGCCATCGACTCTAGTTGAAGAACTGATCCTCGATTCACAACTCGAAATGTTTAATGATTTCCTCAAATCATATACTTTCTCATTGGGAGATGATGATATATTTAATATTGGACTTTTTATTATTTTTTGTTTATTTTTTACTGAATCTTTTTGGGCTTGTGAAATAGTATCGTTGGATTTCTGTATTTTATTTTGTATTAGATCTTCCGGTTCGTCAAACAATTTTATTGGAGATATTAATGTTTTCCGAGTTCTAACACTGGTTTGATCATTGTTATTTCGATCTGGAGTATAGATTTCTATTTTCTTAATAGAAGAAGACTTTGCTGATCTAAGATCGTAGTGTAGTGTGATACTCTTTCGACTTTTCGGAATTTCTTGGACAATGTCTTTGTCACTAGTTTTACAAGACGAAATAATTTCTTCTGTTCTTTTCCGAGAAATCGAACTCATATCTTTAGGTTTAGGACGTGGAAACGTCGATTTTCCAGAACCTTCTTCATTTTTTTCTTTTACTTTCTTAATAACTACAGATTTTTCTGAAGAATGCGTGGATGACCCGTAAGAATTTCTTCTTGATGGCAGCCATTTTGATATATCGTCATACGATATTTTATTCAAAGACACGACAGGAGAAATTGATTTCCGCGAGCCATTTTCAGACCTTTCATCGACCAAATCAATTTGAGACTTATTGCCTTTTTTTGAATGCATGGACTTTTCAATTTCATACGGCGTCCTATTTAGAGGCACATCATGAGAACTATTTTTAGGTATTCTTACGACTAAATCACCTTTATCATTACTGGAATCGCTGCTTGGTCCTAGAACTTTCATTATATCATCTAATGACATTTTACAAACAGACACTACGGGAGATATACATTGCTGCGAGGGAGCTTTAGTTATTTTCTCTGCCGAATCCATATCTAGCTTACTTGAGTTACTTGTGCTGGAGTTTACTGGTTTATCAATCTCTTTTCTAAGCCTGAGATAGTAATCTTTCATGGAAGTATCCATATCTTCAATTTCCAAATTTCTGGGTAGTACTCTTATATTGAGCTGTACGTTATCGGGAGGATCTTCTTCGATATCACCGTGAGCAGTTATTGGATATTTTCCAACCGTAGCTATTGATTTTTCAGACCGTACGTCAGATATAGAAATATTAACAATGTCATTTTCTTTATTTGATTTCCCACATATTTCTTCAAAACTAATGACTTCTTTTATGTTTTGTTCATCATGCAATATTTCATTATGTTTTCCCGGTTTCCGTTTGATATTTTTAATATTTGTTTCAGCGACATTTGAAACATCGCAAGTAGCCTTTTCGAGTTCATTGGTAATATTCAAATTTTGACTGAAATCTACCTTTTCTACATCAAGTAGCAAATTCTGTGTTGTGTTTGATTCATCAAGCGCATCGGAACCACCATGGTATATATTTTTCAATTTATTCATAACTTGTGTGGACACGGAATCATTGGGGTCATCTTTACGTACAGGCACTCTTTCTATTACTAATCCTGGCAAGGGGCTTAAAGTTCCTTCGTCATTATCGTTTTTATCATCAACAAAATGATTTTTTACCCCTTTTACCTTTTTTACGGTCACAGCGTCAACCTTTTTCTTCTTTTTTCCAGTTCTCTTAAGACGAGGCGCAGTTTTTACAGGTTCATCTATTTCACTTCCTATGGCTTCCATTTGAGGAGGCATTTCTAAATGAAGCTCAGTGTCTTTAACTGCTTCTTTATCCTTTTCTAATACGAACGAAGTATTAAGATTTTCATGCTGAGCGTCCCGCATTTTTTCATCAGCTAAGTTATGCGGTCTTTTCTGTCCTGCTTTCTTACGCCTGACAACCTTCTTACTTCTAGGTTTTTTTGTTTTTTCATCCGAAGATTTTTCACAATAATTAACAATATGAATAAACCTTCCGTGCCGAGATGTAGTTGAATCACCACTAGCATTCGTAGTTGTACTAATGCGCTTTTTAATTTCAAATTTCTTCTTTTTGAAGTCCTCATCTTCGCTATCGCTTGTGAAATTGAAAACAGCCAACTCTTGTTCCAGAGATTTTTTATCAGCAAGAATGATGTCGTCACTTGTCTCGAGATTTGCCTTTAAATTGTCGAACAGAACGTTCATTTTCTTTGTTCTAGGGGAAGGAGACCTCGCTTGCGCTTTGTCTTTAGATTTACGATTGGGTCTAGGTAAGCGAATTTTCTTACGCTCTTTCTCAATATCTTTATAACAAGTAGCTGCAGATTGCGCAGTCTTTTTAGATTCAGACTTAAAATCTGCTCTATCATCTTCCTGCAAAATATGAACTTCAACTACTTTCTCTTCAGTCTTTTCATTTAGAAAATCATTATTACCATTATCTTCTTTTGGCGAGTATAACTTACGCCTTTTCCGAATCAATGGCACGTTTAAATCGGCACTCTTAGGAGATACGTCTTCCGGACTAGCCATTATCTTTTCAGTTACATGCGCCTCTATAACTTCCGCGGGTTTATTGTTAGTCTCTTTTGGTTTTTCCGGGGACTTTTCGACCTCTTCCAGTGCTTGTTCATTGTTCGTTCGGCTATCGTTCTTTTCGACTATTTCTGGCTCTACGCTGTCTTTGTTTTCCGGTATTGGAGACATTTTACGAGCTGTTTCCATTTTTTGTTTTTGAGCACGACTTTTACTTGGGATTCTTTTATTATTAAACTTTAATTTAATAGCCTTTTTCTGTTTAGGCTTTTTCTTCGGCGTTTCTACATCCTTTTTGTGTTCTGAATCAACATTTTTTATGTTCGCCAAAACACGTTTTGTGACATTTTGACGAAGATCAGGATCTTTACCGTCCGTAACGTCAAGTTTATCCATGGCGAAGTTATCTTTTTCCAAGATTTCTGCACACTTTTCAAAATCGTGGCAAACTGTATCGATAATATTATTCATACAGTCAATTATTTCTACGTCCTCTATGTCTTTGGCATTGGCACGATCACTTTCTTCCGAGCTTGTTTCGTTAATTTTCCGCGCTAAAGTTGGACTAACAACAAGACCACCCGTCCTATCCTCAGCGATATGCTGTGAAAAAAAGTTTTCTATGGTCTCCTGATCAAAAGTTTGAATGTCGTTAGCATCAATGCCTTGTTGGATGTCATCTTCAATTTCCTTGTGTTTATCGATTAAAACTTTCTTTCTTATAGTTATGTACTCAAATTGAGTGCCATCTATTTCATTACAGTCTGATGATTTATCATCCGTACTCGTATATTCAGTTTTCTTATTTCGCAAAGACTTGCTTTGCTCCGCATCAGGCGTATTTTCTATAGCATCACTATCTCTCAAATCAGGCCTTTTATTTTCACCTGTTTGAATACAGCTGTCTAACTTGTCGTCTTTACTCTGTAAAGCTTCCTGTAAGAGTAATTCTACAATGTTATCTCTCTCACAATCTTTGTTTTTCGATAGACACTCTATAGTTTCGTGTATGACTGACTCGTCAGAACCTATTGTAGCAACTAAAAGACAAGATGTGTCATGTTTCTCTCCCCCAACGATGGGCGAAATATACTTATTAGAAGACTTGTATTTCTCGCCGTCGCTTTGCGATTGTTTCTCGGATTTCCTGAAGCTCTTATAGCTTAGTCCGTAAGGCCTATTTCTGCCGGCGCCGCTAGCTATGCTTTGACTATCGTTAATTTCAGTTAATTCGCTGACAATCGATAAATCGGGCAAAGCAGATACTTTTAAAGGTTCTTTATTGAATTTAAACTTAGGCAATGCTTCTAATCTGTCATGCAGCTGGAAATTTTAAAGATAAATCATAATTAGTTAAATGGTTTTGTTTAGCTTTAAGGTACCTACCTACCTAAATAATAGGTTACATGTCAATTAAAATAACCAAAAGCATAACTTACTAAAGCCAGAGACGTTGTAGATGTGGTGGACGGAGATTTCCATGAGGCTGCTGCGGACTTTATCACATAGCCTAAAAAAAAACAATCGAATTGATAACCTCCTCCTTTTTAGAAGTCGGTTAATCCTTTACCGACTTCTGAAAAGGAGGAGAGAGATCCGTTATAACAATAAAACTTCTATTGTGTCTCGTTTAGTGTCCGTCAAAGTGTTAACAAAAGGGCAATCGATGAATAAGGCTTGATCTTAAAACGCGTTTCGAATCTTTCGCGGCCGAACATTGCGTTTATGCTCCAATCTGACTCATGTGAGGTGGATCCCAGCAAACACTAAATATTTTTCATTAGGTATCCTGAGAAAATTAATGGTATTTTTGCAGCAAAAATTAAAATATATGCTCCAAATTGCACAAAATAAGATAATTGTCTAATCTAATATCATATGCCTCGTCTAGTTCATAAAATCTGACTAGTAAATAAAATAGGTGGATGTTTGCTTCATTTTTTTATTTGCTATTTTAACTGTCAATAAGGTTATCAATTCGACCTGGATGTATGTAATTTTAGTATTAAATAGTTTTTGTTCTTAGTATAAACCAGCTTCTAAACATGTGTGTCGAATTTCATAAGTGTAAATACATATGTGTTTGTCCGCTCATATCTTAAAATAAAAATCGACAATTATCTACAATTACATTTTTTTTATTGGACTTGATGTAGGTAGTTCAACTTAGAAAATAGTGCAAGATCATCAAAATCGGTCCCACGGTTTTTAAGATAAAGCTTTGAAGTAGTTTGTTAGCAAAAGCTAGCTCCGTTGCGCAGCGGTCAACACGCCAGCCTGCGACACGGAGTGCCCGGGTTCGATCCCCGGCCAGGTCAAGATGGAAAATGATCTTATTCAGATTGGCCTGGGTCTTGGATGTGTATCTATATATGTATTTGTTATAAAATATAGTATCGTTGAGTTAGTATCCCATAACCCATAACACAAGTCTCGAACTTACTTTGGGGCTAACTCAATCTGTCTGATTTGTCCGGATATATTTATATTTATTTATTTAATAGCAAAAGTATTAGTTCACAGCACACAAACATTTTTTACTTACCTGAAGCTTTACGCCGCGTCGGGCGGACAGGGTGAGAAAATCTGGTATCTTCTTCCTAAAAAGAAATAAACATGATTTTATTAACATATATTTATATATATTTTGTTTTAAATCGGTATAAGAAAATCCGGAGATGGTTATACTGATGATAATGAACCACTTTTTCTTTGGCCAATACAGCAAACTATAAAATACAATTTCACTGATACAAATTGTTAAAATACGAGATGTAATAAATATGGAGATGAAAAATAATGTCGCTGTAGGATGTTCCTATAACAGGAAAGGTCAGGGGTTGGTTGTAGGTATGGCATCAAGTAACCGCGCCCGGCCTCCCGAGCTGCTACTGGCTTTTCCCCTATTCATCGGAGTGAGTAGTATCCCAATACCCTCATTCCCTTTCTAGATCCAACAAGTTCCTATCCATCCTCAGCTCTAACATGCTTCCGATAGGCAGCAGCGCCGGAAACACAAGAAGCCAAAGAAACTTGTAACGTTGCAGCATGCCACCTGCATGCTGCATCTCGTCCAACCTCATTTCTTTCTCATCCTGTCCATTTTTAATTCCTCATTTTAAATTAAATATCATTTTTTAATTCAAATTTCATTCCATTCCATTTTTAGATTACTTTCTCTCTCTCTCATCACTCATTCTAGTCTACTATCATCTCTCGGAGCATGACAGTCTCTGTTATTAATTATTGAAGTCAACATCTACATAGTTGAAGTTGTAAAGTGAAGTTGTAACAATAAAGTTATTCTCTGTGTGTGTTTTGTGTCGAGTCTCTGTTCTCCACTATTCTTACTTCCTATTTATGTGGGAACTCGGCTAGAGCGCCGGGATAGTCGAGCCCTCACAAACTAAGCTCGCCAACCCGCCTGCTAAGCGTGAGTATGGCAATATAACCCCATGGCACGAAGAATCCTTGTGAGAGGCCTTTATCCAAACACTCACAGACTTGTAACGGTTCACACGATGATGATGATAACGATAACAGAAAAAAATCTTTTTTTTAATTACAAATGGAAAGTTCACCGTTAAAGTCACTACCTATGTATTTATTGATACTACTGAAAACAACACAAAGTAATTTTGTCTTTTAAATAGCAAAAATCGAACAACTTTTAGAAAATATTATTTTGAAGCCACAATCACAAGTTGACAGAACTTCAAATGCTGTACTACTACCCACATCCTAAAAATAAAAATATGGGTAAAAACAGACCCGTCAGTTTCTTTGCCGATGGACAAATTAAAATGTTTACCACGGGCAAGGAATATATACACTACGCGAACCACGGGCTCAAAAATTTGTTGATTTTTTTGCACATATTTAACCCCAAAAACTGTATTAGTATGGAACAATAGTAGATTGTTGCACCAAGCAGAAAGTAATTTATTATTGCACCGAGTGCTTATTTAAGAGGCACGAGTGCAATATATTACTTAATGCGAGGTGCATAATCTGCTTTTCTTTCAACTACTACAAGAAAAGTAGGTATTATAAAACTGAAGATAAATTACAATCAGTGAAAATTTGTTGTTTACATGCACGTCTTTTTTTCTTTCTGGCCAGTATTTTTTTAGCCCAGACAATGTCACTTCACAGGCTACTCCATACGGCCGTCAGGTTGGCCAACCTTTTTTGAGACAAGTGACACGCGATTAAAAAAAAACTGAACAGTGCAGTAAAGGATTTCTATACATTTTTTCTGCTCTAGAGCAGTAAACAATCTCTTAGTAGTTTGTGGCAGTAAAGTTCCGCTTTGTGCTGTATATGTAGTGCAGTTATGATAGAATTGCAGCGTAGTTGGAAGAAAATAGGTTTTTACAGTACCTAATACGAGTATAGGCCTACACGATTATTGTGGTTTGGGAGATTTTAATATTTCGTCCCAGTTAAATGAAAATAAAAACGCGAGGTTTTCTTCTATGACACGAAATCAATGAGGGCTTCCGTTTTTTTGCTCAATAGTTGTACTGTAGATACCCATTGTCTCAGAAGAATAATATACATAGAAGCCGCATAAAAATAGAAACTGAAAACAGATAGTTGACACGGTATTTTTCTTATGAGCTTTCGCTTATGACAGAATGAGATAAAAACTTCAGTCAGTTTCTATTATTTTCATGGTTGTCCCGACTTGAAATGTCAATGGACTCCATTGGACTCCATTAAATCCGACTAAATTCAAAATGACTTATTACAGTTCAACGTCTGTCACATTCACGGAGTACATACGAAGAGGAGTTGCCCTAAGGAATATTTTCTATGAAACAATGCGTGGCACTTACAGGGGGTGAGGGGAGTATTATCTGTCTCACTCTACTTGCTCTGTCTCACTCCCTCCTTTATATCCATCTAGCGGCGAATAGCCCAACTACTTAATAAGGTCGATGTTAATTTTTCTTTTTAGTTTATCTATCCGTCACTAGATGTCCCTAACACCTACTGACGTCTAGTGTCGGATAGCTGAGTAATTAGGGTTGCCAACCAGACTGTTAAAAACAGTATAATACTGTTTTTGCTAGTTAATGCTTTTTACTGTTCTATTATAAGAGAGTTTGCAAAACACTGTTTTCACGACTGCTGGTAAAACTATGGTTAGAAACATATAAATTTAAAATTTTCCACAAATTAATATTTCTTTAAAAATAATTTTAATAACATAATATTGTTGTATATAGTATAGTTCTGTACCTGTTCAAAGCAATCGTTTATTTGGAGACTACATCTTCACAGCCACAAAAACAAAGAATCAATATGTTTTATGTAAATTATTTCCTTTCTGTTTTTTGTCATAGATAATTAATCAAATTCCATAATAAAACCATAGTGTCAGTGACCATATCATGTAAAAGAGTAGTCAAAATCCAGGCAGCATACGAGTTGACGCACGGGCCACCCAAAACTTAGCCATACTAGAGGTGACTTGAGCTAGTAGTAGTACTAGCCTGCCTTCGACGCCGCCACAAGTTTGTATATTTTTTTGACCCACATGCTCGACCCACATGTCAAAAAAATATACAAACTGGTGGATTGATCTTTTGTTGATCGTTGATCTTATCAAGAAATTACATCGATCGCATGACATTTTTCCATCATTAATAATAAAGGACATAGGGAGATATTGGTTCCAATAGTAAAAATCAAATACTATTATGCTTCGATCATATATTTCTTTAAGTATTATGATTTAATAATCATAGCATGGAGTGTAAATAAGCTTAAGAATAGCCATTAATTTTTTTCTTACCATGAAAAATCTACATTAACAGACATAATCTCAATCAATTAAAAAAGTATCACGTAACGCCAAAGTGCAATATTCGATTTGTATGAATGTCAAAAAATGATATAACATGTACAAAAGTTTTATTTACAACTAACTTAACTAACAAGCGGGATCAGAAAAGGAATGGGATGTACAGATCAGCCGGCCTATTTGCTAACTCGGTGTACAACGTTTTGATAAACACTTCAAAATGCATTGCGGCTTTCGTATGATATTGTTAATTTTTATATAAGATGTATTTGATGTGACCATCAAAATGTATTTTGAAGTGACCATCAAAACGCTGTACACTAAGTTAGCAAATAGACTGGCAGGTCTTTTCCATGTCTTTTTCATTTTGGAGAATTTTTTGGCCAAAGGTCAAAAAATGTACTGCGTATTCGTAGATTTGGAAAATACCTATGAAAGAATTGTGGTCGATGCTGTCTGCATATGGGGTGAGCACTCACTGAAAGTAGGTTTCTTTGATGAAAAATGCTCTCGGGGTGCTCAGAAACATCATTATTCCCTCATCTTCCATGTAACTTTTTATAAAATTTCAAAATCCAATCGTAGTTTTATCAGCGGTTGAGAAAACAGTATTTTGTATACTGTCTTTTGATAAAACAGTAAAAAGTATTAACTAGCGAAAACTAGGTGGTTGGCAACCCTAGACATTTTGCCATGTATGGCTATTATTCGTGAACGTCAAGATGACGGGACCCCGCCCGGTTTTGTGAATATGATGTAGTACCATTACGTACGTAGTAATATTAGTGCTATTTTATACTTACATACGTTACATAATAAAATTGTACACTCAAATGATTTCAAGATATTCAACAAAGAAAGTGGTCCCGCTATTATAATATCAAAATGGCGGGACCACAATTCAGTTCTTAAAAAACACTTCAATTGTAAAAATAAAAAATATTTTCAACGATTTTTCTGGGGAAATTCTACAGATAAAACATTGGTTTTAAAAATGCAAAAACGGTGTATCCGCTCTATGTTTGGTCTACAAAGCACTGATAGCTGTCAATCTTATTTTAAACAATATAAAATACTTACACTGCCATCACTGTATATATTTGAGATAGCTGTATTTGTTCAAAATAATCCCCATTTATTCAAACGTATATCGGATGTGTGTGCAAGAAACAGAAGAAATGGCGATAGACTTTGTCTACATCAATCAAAAACAGCTCTGTTCCGAAAATTTATAATAAAATCCCTAAGGAATAGAAAACATTAAATATAAATTTATTTAAGAAAAAACTGAAATCATTCCTAAACCAGAAGTGTTACTATGATATTAGTGCGTTTTTTAATGATAAAATTTAGTGGTTTTTTATTTTATCTCTCTATTTATATATTTTTTGTGCTTATTGTACATATATTGACTTATTTTGTAATTTAATATTATTTATTGTTTATTTTATGTTGTACTAACAGTAGCTCATCTGATTCAATATTTGTACACTCTAACGGTAAGCATGTTGATTCCTACTTTTATATTATTTAACACATTGTAACACATGTTTGACAAATAAATAAACGAATAAGCTCCCGAGGAAAAAGTCAATTTCAAAGCCAAGTAGCATTATACTGCTCTTACAATTTGCTTAGGCGTTTGTTTGACAGTTTTATTATGGAGGTTATTCTACACTGAATTTGTTTTAATTTACCTTTGCCTAAAAATTAAGTGCAAAACCAAAATGTTAAAACATACATACATATTATCACGTCTATTTCCCTTACGGGGTAGAGAGAGCCTAACCTCCATAATAAAACTGTCTCCATAATAAAATTTTATTATGTAAGTATAAAATAGCACTAATATGGTACTACATCCTAATCACATCATATTCATATTCGCAAAACCGGGCGGAGTCCCGTCATCTTGACGTTCACTATTATTCAACGTTGACTACAGAGAATAATGAAACAACATAAACATAATTTTTTTGTCAAGGTAATAAATTTAGAACATATTTCCGTACTTATGGTTATTATTTATTACGATAATTAGCTTTAATATATTTTTATAGTTCATACGTCCCATTACGCAAAGTGGTGCCATCTAACGATGAGTAGCACGGAACGTCGCCAAAAGATTTTTCTAGAATAATTTCAGTAAATTACGAATAAATATACTTACAAATGAAATGTGATTCCTTCCATAGCATCTGAACGTTTATCTGAGTAGTTTTTACATGATATAATGCAACACTTCATGATTTTCTTCGTAAAAAACAAGATAAGTCCGAAAATCTCACTGTGTGCACAGAACGAACATTGACAGCTACAATAGCAGACTAATAGGCCACGCCTACTCTCGATGTTAACGTGATGACGTCAGGACCTAGTTGGAATCACAGTGCACAGTAGCTAACGCCGTCTCCACTCTGTATGTACTCCGTGGTCACATTAGCATCTTGCCGATTTGATCGGGTTATATATCGACAAAAACATTGCGGCGGAATTGTGATGTCTGCAAATTAAATATAGGATTGTGCTAAAATTCTCACGGAAAAAAGTATTAACCGGTGTTGGGTTGGTGCGTTATCAAATGACCATTATACTAAACAATGTCTTGTGCAATGGAGCGATGTAAATCCCATTCAGGACGAACAGAAATAAATTCTGTAAAACATAATTTTCTTCGGTAAGTTTTTCAATTAAAAGTGCATAATTAAAACCCAAAATACCTCAAAATACAACAATAATATTGTCAATTATATAACGTATTGTATAAATGACAACTTTTATAGGTATTTTGCTTAAAATTATCGTTTTTTCCTTATTTCAAATTAGGTTAGTTTTTTTTGCTAGTGATGTGGTAAAATCACGTATCTACGAGTATATCGATATTTTTTATGACGGTCTTGCTATCAGGGATATTTTTGTTAGTGTTGGTTGAGCCATGCACGGAATTTAAAAAACAAGAGGAAGTGGCATAGCATATATTTTTCTTGAAAACCACTGTCGCCAAACTCACACAATAACATTTTACGCACACTGAAATTTAACGAATTAGAAAGCTTATAATTTCTTGGAACCAAAAAGAAATAACAATCAGTTTGCATTACAAAAAGAAAAACCTTATTTCTTGCGCCATAAAGTAGAATTAAGCAATAACACTTTGTGGTTTTTATAACAGCGTGCATATGCTACGTCGGCTTCTTTCAATGTGCTTTTAACGATCTCAGACTACTTAGTTCAGCTATTCGCCAAAAGATGTCGTACTTAAAAGTTGTACACAATTTTACACCCTATTTACTAAGATTTAAGGTTTCAATTTGAACTCCATTATTTATTCTTCTAGAATGTTTTATCAATAATGTCATTGCTACTCAAATAGGGATTGGGTTCATATCTTTTTGCTAATGACGCTAGGAAATCGATCGATTCTAATATTGGTGTTAATTCATTGTAATTCAATAATTATTGTTGAAAAGTAGCATTCGCCATCTTGGTTTCTAAAAATGACCTCACTGTTGTGATCTATACTGACCGACTTCAGTCGAACTCTGTGGGGCAGTAGTTAACATGCCAGCCTGCGACACGAGTGGTCCCGGGTTCGAACCCCGGTCAGGTCAAGATGGAAAATGATATTTTTCAGACTTGACGTGGGACTTGGATGTTTATCTATATTATCTATCCTTACTAATATTATAAACTGATATTATAAATGCGAAAGTGAGTTTATTTGTTACGTAAAAAGTACTATTCCAGATATTGACGCGGGCGAAGCCGCGGGCGAAAGCTAGTTTATTATAAAATATAGGATCGTTGAGTTAGTATCCCATTACACAAGTCTTGAACTTACTTTGGCTCAATCTGTTTGATTGGTTCATTATTTCTTATATTTTATTATTTTACCACTTAAACTACCATACATAATTAAACAATATTTAAAATAATATAAAAAATAAAATATAAAAATAATTAACAGCCCCCGTGGTCTAGTGGTTAAGGCTTTGCCTGTTGACCCGGGGGTCGTGGGTTCAATTCCCACCGGAAGCATACTTTGTTTAGTTGTTTCCAGTTTGGTTAGGACATTGCATGCTTGAATCACCTGATTGTCTGATAATAAAGATGATTCCGTGCTTCGGAAGGCACGTTAAGCCGGTGGTCCCGGCTGCCATCTGGTAGTCGTTAAAGGAACCACGTCAGAGGCCGAGAGGCGGTTCCGAAGAACTCTGACACTAGGGTGTGCATGGTCGATTGATCGTGACACCTACTCGAAATGATGATGAATATTTAAAATCTGTTCATCCTAGGCCAAATTAGTTTATTCTATAGAATTCAAGACAAACTAGTTTCAATAGCGGTTTCTCGGGAACATAATTATATTATAATTTTTTATCTGTATTTTATATTATAAATGAACGAATATTTATAGGTAGATTATATTTATAGGTAGGTTTTTATTTAAGATTTAATTAATTTTTAGTTTTATTTATTAAAATAATATATAACAGGAAACATCAAATGACTTTCGCCTGAAATTCAGTAGATGTTTTCTTTGACCAGGACTGGCCTTGCACAAAAATCAGCATTACCATCTATCGTGGCAATGCTGCCAGCCTTCTGAGCATTGTAGGGCAACGAACTGCCGGGCCTTTTTGCTTGTAAATGTTGTGTAGGTTTAGTCTTAAATTTTAAGTACTATCCTTACTAATATTATAAATGCGAAAGTGAGTTTGTTTGTTTGCTTATTTGTTTGTTAGTTACGCTTTCACACCGTAACTACTGAACCGATCATCATGAAACTTTGCATACAAGTTCTCTGGAGTCGGAGAAGGACATATGCTACCTTTTATCCCGGGAAAAACGTACTATACCCGAGGGATCGACATTGACGCAGGTGGAGCCGCGGGCGAAAGCTAGTACGTTAATAACGTCAACTATATTAAAGTTAAATTATCCAGTACACAGTGACAATAAAAAGCGTGTGCATATATAATTCAAAAATTAATACTTTTACAAATCGATATTCGATGATATCACAACCCTATTAAATAGAATGGCTTACTTCGCCTTGTGTCGTAATTTCTGATTCTACCACTCGCCACTAGATGGCGTACATGATCGAGGGATCATACAATTTTAGACTTTATCTCAATAGGCATACGTGTAATTTTTTATTTACTCTAATATTTATTTTCAATTAAATAGACAGAGGTTAATGCTAAAACAAATTTATGAAATACAGAGTAAATAGCGACTTATTGATGATAAGAAACACCTGATCGTAGTAAGTTCTTAGTACTACTATTGTTTTTGCACTCGAGGATAGAGCATCGAGTCATTTATAAGAGTTTTTTTAAGAAACACGCAAAGTAATACACCGGCAACCACACGTCGCGTCACACCAGCAACAACAGAGTAATTGAGCCTGGTTAAGACTCGCTGTGCTTAACTGCGGCACGCGGGCCACGCCTACACGTCCCTTCCATGAGGTTTATTATTCCGTGGAGCCATGCAATAGTAATGTAACAAATTGAACCATCATGGTAATTAAACAACCAGCAAAGTGTGAGTCGGACTCGCGCACGAAGGGTTCCGTACCATCCTTACATATAATATTATAAATGTGAAAGTGAGTTTGTTTGTTACGCTTCCACGCCGTAACTTCTGAACTGATCATCATGAAATTTTGCATCATCATCATCACCATTGTACGATCTCTGGAGTACTGAAAAGAACATAGACATAAATTACATCTCAGAATAAGGTACTGTTATCGGGGATAGACATTAACGCGAGCGGAGCCGTGGGCGTAAGCTATAAAAATGCCCGAAATTTTTGTTTGTAATATTTCAACTGTCTCACTATCACGGTTCGTGTCATGAGATACAGCCTGGTGACAGAAGATGGATATCGGAGTCATATTAGTAGGGTCCTGTTTTTATCCTTTGGGTACAGAACCCTAAAAAGAATCGATTTTTACTAATATGAAGAAAATTATTGTTGAAATTTTATTGCAGCTCCCTGAAGTAAAAGGAAATTAAAAAGGTGTGGATCCGAGGAACTTTCAAGCGACATATTGGACATAAAATGTCATACATAGTCGAATTTGTTCAAAATATTTTACTGCCGTGCCGATACATTAATTTCGAATATAAAATTAAATGGAAGCGATTGAAACACGATACTTTACCTACATTTATATTTGCCGAATTATAAATCAATGGTAATAAGAAAGTTTACGGAAACGGTTTTATTATTTATATTTAAAATTATGAAAACACATATTTTATTCTGGACAGTAATGAAAGTGGGTAAAGTAATCTCTTGTTTTTCTTCACCTCTTGTTTTTCTATTACCAACACTGAATTTTTCACAAATAACACACTGGCACTTTTTTACCCTAGTGTAAAAGTTTTATAAATAAAAAATATCACTTCGAATTATGTGTTTCTCTTTACCTACCTGATTATTTTTCCTTTACTGACTGTTCCTCAAAGCTAGCTGGGAAAAGCTTTAGATGGTTTTGAAATATGCTGAATGGCCCATTGATCAAGTGAAAAATATATCTGACCTTATATTACCTTTTGATACATGAGCGCCCCATTGCAATTTAGAGTCTATTGTGATTCCTAAGAAGGTGGTATCATTTACAAAGTCTAGTATTTTACCTTCAACTAGTATGTCAACGTTGGACTGCGTCACATTGGGGACTGTAAATCGAATGCATTGGGTTTTTTGCGCATTCATAGGTAATAGGTAAGGTAGGTAAGTAGGCACTGTTTGAATTTCGAAATAATCGAATATATGATTGACATCATATTAGGTATTCTGCCGTTCGACCAATACTGGGTAAGGCCTAATGACCAGCAGTAGACAGTAGACGCGCGGTGGGTAATGTATGGATTTTTTTTTACCTATTTATCAGATGAAGCCATGCGATTAGGAGTTATTTAGGTGTATCTTGACGTAACTTTTAAAGTAAAAGCCTCTTTAGCAGCTTTGTGCACTTTTTGGGATGGGTAAAACAGAAAACTCGCGTCAGGACACGTGAATTGATCGAAAATTCGTAAGAAGGACACGGACCTGAGTATGCCGCAAAGGCGACTTTTCACTTCTGCCAGCACTCCTGGAGTGCAACTAGTTGTTTTTTTTTTATGAATCGTACTCATTTAACGAATCGATACAATCAGAGTAGAGTACATTTATGACTTAGGACGAAACATTTAGTCGATAAATATATTTCATCGATATAGTACAACCCTGATCACATCAGTACCCCAGGACAACCTGCACATTTACGCAAATGGCATTGTATATGCATCTCTTTCTGATGCTTTAACAATGCCATAAGTAAAAAGAGTGTAGAATATTGTATTTTGTTGTTATTTTAACACGGTTTCTATGCTTTAGTTATTGTTCTGAGCCCATTGTAGTGACGACAGTCAAAAAAAAAAGAATAAACCTAATAACCATTGCTGAAAATATTTCGTGCTTGATGGAAAGGTATAGGATTTTAATGAGCCTGAGAGCTCCTCCATAGACCACATCATCAGGTGAGATCGTGGTCAATCGCTGGGTCATCCAGAATTTTAAAAAAGGCATGGTAAAGCAGTTTGCTGATCGTACATGGGCCATGATCACTAAAAAGTAAAAAAATCCACGAAGGTAGTTGGTATTGATTATCCTATCCTAAATATCCTTAGTCCTTACTTATCCTTATAAATGCGAAAGTGAGTTTGTTTGTTTATTTGTTTGTTTGTTACGCTTTCACGCCGTAACTACTGAAAAATTTTGCATACAAGTTCTCTGGTGTACGGAGAAGGACATAGGCTACCTTTTATCCCGGGAAAAAGTTCTGTTCCCGAGGGATCGACATTGACGCGGGCGGAGCCGCGGGCGAAAGCTAGTAATATTATAAATGCGAAAGTAAGTTTGTTTGTTACGCTTTCACGCCGTAACTACTGAACCGATCATCATGAAATTTTGCATAAGAGTTCTCCGGAGTACGGAGAAGGACATAGGCTGCCTTTCATCCCGGGAAAAAGTACTGTTCCCCAGGTATCGACATTGTGGCGGGCGCCGGTGAAAGCTATTATCCATTCTAATATTATAAATGCGAAAGTAACTCACTCTGTCTGTCTTATCACGCTTCACGCTTCAACCATTGATCTAATTTGGATGAAATTTGGTATGTAGTTAGTTTGAGGCCCGGAGAAGGACATAGGTTACCTTTCATTCCGGAAAAATCTACTGTTCCCGAGGGCGGGACGAAGCCGCGGGCAACGGCTAGTAATATTATAAATGCGAACAGTTTACTTGTTTGTTACGCTTTAACTGCTGAACCGATCATTAAACTTTCGCATACGCATTGTCTGGCATAGAGAGAAGGACAAAATCTACCTTTTAACCCAGAAAAAGTGTGTTCTGGATTGAAAGGTGAAGGACAAAGGCTACCTTTCAATCCAGAAAAAGTGTGTTCTGGAAGAAGGTGAAATACCAGAAGTAGTGTTCCCGAGAAAACGACATCAACGCGAACGAAACCGCAGACGAACGCTACTTAGTCTTTATTTACTTACCGAACTATTGACGATTTTCACGTTCAGGTCCCGAGGAGAAGTCGACGTCAACTCGGCAATATCTACCACCGACTGAAAAAACATTTCATCGAAAAAGGATATACAGCATAACGTCTTTATCCCTTAGGGGGCAACTTTAACGATACTATATTTTGTAACAAATACATATATAGATAAACATCCAAGACCCAGGCCAATCTGAAAAAGATTATTTCCCATCTTGACCTGACCGGGGTTCGAACCCGGGTACACCGGTGTGCAGCCTGGCCTGATTGCCACTAGGCCACAGAACTCGTCGAGGCTCGTCGTGATAGAAATGACTAATGCGGTACCTTATACTTATCACCAAATATCCCTCTTAATGCGTTGTCCATTTTCTTCAGGTCGTTTCGCGTGCTGACGAGAATAATTATATCCTCTCCATCGCCTAAGGTCTGCTCTGAAGGGTACACGTGTATGGGGCGTGAAGTCTTGATCGATAGGGTCAGGCCTGACTCCTCCCTGAAAAGCATGCTGTGTTTTCATTTGATCAACGGCTACTTTCAAACAATCATCATCATTATTTCGAGTAGGTGTCACGGTCAATCGACCATGCACACCCTGGTGTCAGAGTTCTTCGGAACCGCCTCTCGGCCTCTGACGTGGTTCCTTTAACGACTACCAGATGCCAGCCGGGACCAACGGCTTAACGTGCCTTCCGAAGCACGTCAAAAAATAAATTGACATAATAACCATTTTTAGGGTTCCGTACCTCAAAGGGAAATACGGAACCCTTATAGGACCACTTTGTTGTCCGCCGTCTGTCAAGACCCTTTTTCTTAGGAACGCACGAAGGTATCAAGCTAAAATTCATATCAAATATATAAATATAAATATATACGGACAAATCACACAGATTGAGCTAGCCCCAATGTAAGTTCGAGACTTGTGTTATGGGATACTAACTCAACGATACTATATTTTATAACAAATACATATATAGATACACATCCAAGACCCAGGCCAATTAGAAAAAGATCATTTTCCATCTTGACCTGGCCGGGGATCGAACCCAGTCACTCCGTGTCGCAGGCTGGCGTGTTGACCGCTGTCTACTGTCCCTTGGACCTGTGAAAAAATCAAACTTCTAAGCCAACGCAATCCAAAAATTTTTCGACATTCGCAAGGGAATCAAAACCTACAGGGTACTTTCCGTGAACTCAGAATCTTGTAAGTTTGTACGAAGCAACGTCTAGGATAAGCACAGGTAAAGAAAAAATTGCGAAAAGCATACATTTTTAGCTACATAATATAATAAAAATATTTTTTTAATTTAAAACTTAATAAGGATTGTTATCCATACTCGTCGGACTCGCTCGCACCCTTCTTGAGCGAGTCCGACTCTATAGTTAAGAGCCCGCCATATGCCAGGCGGCGTGGCGATACAAACGCGGATGGTCTAAACGCGTTGGCTACTTTGGATATTTTCGTTTTTTAGGAATATTCAAGGGTTATTCGAAAAAGAAAAACATATGATGGCTGCCTTATCTGTAATGCAATAGTAATTAAAAGTTTCAAGGTAAATTTTAATGTATTTGGTGAATAATGCTATATACCGAGTAAATTAGACGTGATTTGGAGGCAACTTTGCAATTTTTTTCTATCGAGAAAATTTAACGCAATCGTGTTTTTGAGTCATATAGTTACCAGAGTTAGTCCTGAACTTTGCTGCATTTTTATTTCAACTTGAGTATTTAATTATTATTGATATAACAGTCAATCATGCAAAGCAGTGTGAGGTAGTCCCTTAATAGAAAAAGAAAACATCTATAATTTTAACTTTTCAGTAAATGCCGTCTGTCAGTATTCGTATTTGATGAGCGAGACACCGGATTACCAGACCAGTGTGGTAGCCTGACATCGAATAGGGAGTTCCCAGCATTGGTCCCATAGAAAAAGTTGTTCATATCGACGGGCTGAATCACCCCTTCAAGGGTCTAGGCGGTCAGCGTGGCCAAATATTGGTCAAAATAAATTTGGAAATAGCCATCTGCGACTCGATAAAAAGAAGATGGATCTAGGAGTTGCTTCATATACTTAATTCTACTGTCAAAAACCTGGCAAGCTGCGCCGCCACAACAGTATCCTCGTTGATGACGAGGCTCTGCAAGGTGGTGCCAGTGAGCCCCAATTCCTGCATCGTCCGCCCATCCAGTAGCACAGTGATACTCTTGCTTGCTGGATTTATATCAAGCCAGGAGTCTTTTCTTTCTGAACACTGAAACAAAATATAATTTAACCAATAAGAAGAACATTTGTTTTTATGAATCACGCGTCTTTTTACCCTTACCCAAAGGAAAACGGGAACCTATTACTAAGCCTCCGTTGTCCGTCCGCCTGTTAGAAGGATGTTTCTCTGGAACCGTTAAAAGGAGCTATTTAAAATTTTCACAGAATGTATACGTCTGTTGCCGCTATAACAAATAATAAAAACAAAGTCTAATAAAAAATTAAACCTATACATGTTAAGTAATTACTTAACAGCAACTTTGGCAGGCTCGAAAATATCACCAAAAACGCGTTTCTTGTATGGGTTTGATTTTCTATTTGATTGTGTGCTATTATTTGTTGTTTTGACGTCTCAGTAATTACTGAGACTTCAAACCACAGATAATTTGAAACAAGTTAAGAATGTAATCTGTAATTATAAAAAAATGCTTTCATTGCTTCTGTTAAATGTAGCACCGCCTGGATTACGACTTTTTTAACTTTTTGATTCGTTATATCTCAAAAATGGTGGCTCTTAGGGTAAAAAGTGTTTAGACCTATTTATTTCCTGATCTACATTTTTGTTAAGGCTAATTTCATAATAAAACTCTTACTGTTTTGCTGAAATTCGCGAGAAACCCGTTTTTGTGACCGTTGACCCTGAGTAATATTTTTCCAGGTATCGGATCGATGAGGACTTTTTATTCATTTACAATGGTGTTTTGAACAATCCCGCCAGTTTTCCCGCGGCTGCGAATTGTACCCTCTGATGTCTAAATTGACCGGAATAAGGACTTTTTAAATTTAATTTATAATGGTGTTTTGAACAATCCTACCAATTTTCCTGTGGCTGCGAATTATTGTACCCTCGATGTCTAAATTGACCGGAACGAGGACTTTTTAAATTTCATTTACAATCGTGTTTTGAACCATCCTACCAATTTGCCGGTGGCTGCGAATTTTTGTACCCTCGGATGTTTAAATTGACCAGAATGAGGACTTTTCAAATTTCATTTATAATGGTACTAGTTTTCGCCCGTGGCTCCGCCCGCGTCAATGTCGATCCCTCTGGAATAGTACTTTTTCCCGGGATAAAAGGTAGCCTATGTCCTTCTCCGCACTCCAGAGAACTTGTATGCAAAATTTCAAGATGATCAGTAGTTACGGCGTGTAAGCGTAACAAACAAACAAACAAACTCACTTTCGCATTTAAAATATTAGTAAGGATTTAAAACAATCCTACCAATTTTCCGGTGGCTGCGAATTTTGGTACCCTCGGATGTCTAAATTGACCGGAATGAGGACTCTTTAAATTTCATTTATAATGGTATTCTGAACAATCCTACCAATTCTCCGGTGGCTGCGAATTTTTGTACCCTCGGATGTTTAAATTGACCTGACTAATAGCAGTCGCTAGCTATGTCAAATGACTTTGTGAAGCTTGAAAAATCTGACACCAGTGTTGACCACTAACGCAGAAGGAAAACAATTAAATGGTGTTTTGACCAATTACAGCAATCTTACTATTGACCCTACTCTGGAGGTCGGGTCAACTAACCATTGTAATTGCATAATCAGGAAGTCGCTCACTAATGAGTCACTGACCATTGACCTTTCACACACTAATATTCATTAGTCATAGTCATACATAGCGTTCATCAACACAGGAAGATGACAGATTCTCTTCTAATATAACTAGCTGTCGCTTGCGTTAATACCGATCCCACAGGATTAGTACTTTTTCGGAATGAAAGGTGTGTTAATTCGGTAATAGCCTATCTGTGTGCAAAATTTCGTCAAAATCCGTCCAGCCTGTTTTGGCGTGATTGAGTAACAAACATACAAACTTCCGTATTTATAGTATTAGTAGTCAGTAACTGATTACTGGCCAAGAATGGGGTATAGAAACCCGGGTAAAAACCGAGGACGCGCTGGGAAGATGACATCTCAAAGGTGGCAAGTTATGGAGAAGACACACACAAGACAAGAAGAAATGGAAGGAACTGGGAGGCCTTTGTCCAAAAATGGGCTACGATAGGCTGAGTATGAACTGATTACTAGAAAGTACGATAGGTGTTTTAGGTCTGGGCCATCAACAACGCCAACCCTGAACGAGGTTACTACTCCAATTGGCCACAAGTAGTTTTAGTGCTCAAGGTTTATTTTCGTTCAGAGAAAATTTCTTTACTAGCAGGCAGGTCAAATGTTGCGGTTCTACAGACATCTACAGAACTTTACATTTATTTAGATTTCATTACTTTTGTCGTTGAAGTAAACAATTACCCCATACTTAATAGCTACAGAACTTGGCTCCCATTTTCACTGGAATGTTTACGCCTATTGATCGTAGAGCCATTTTAGTTTATTAGTAGACTTCATACCTACCATTGGCACAACAGCAAACAAAGTATGAGAAACATGACTTTTAGCGGCCCAAAAAACTACCAACTTCTCTATACTTCTATACTAATATTATAAAGCTGAAGAGTTTGTATGTTTGTTTGAACGCGCTAATCTCAGGAACTACTGGTTTAAATTGGAAAATTATTTTTGTGTTGGATAGTTCATTTGTTGAGGAAGGCTTTAGGCTATAAAATATCACGCTGCGACCAATAGGAGCGAAGCATCAATAAAATCTATACTAATATTATAAAGCTGAAGAATTTGTTTGTTTTTTTGAAAGCGGTAATGTCAGGAACTACTGGTTCGAATTGGAAAATTCTTTTGTGTTTGATAGTCCATTTATTGAGGAAGGCTTTAAAACATCACGCTGCGACCAATAGGAGCGAGCATCAATAAAAAATGATTTTGAAAACGGGGGAAAATTATTCCATTTACTAAATAAAATAACTAATTAATCATAATAACAGAAATTGCCGCGGACGAAGTCGCGGGCAACAGCTAGTATTATATAAATTATCGGTAGCTAGTAGTATAGCTAGTATTATAGTATTATATAATTTCCGGCTCGTCCGGGGAAGTACCACACTCTGACAGAAAATCGACGACCGAGTAGAAGCTTTACCGCTTCTATGCTTCGATCGGTGAGTGAGAGAGCCGGAGGCCCATCCTTCCCCCTCCCCTCCCCATTTCCTTTCCCCAACTCCTTGAAAGGCCGACAACGCACCTGCCACACACTGGTGTTGTAGTTGTTCATGGGCAGCGGTGATCACTTACCATCAGGTGACCCGCTTGCTCGTTTGCCGTCTAATAACATAAAAAAAAACCAAACGCGTCGTTCCTACCGGATTTGTTCGGTTTTCGCTTTCGAAGTGGTCGGCGCGCGTAGGTATGTTTTCGATACCGACACGGGGAATGAGACAGGCCTGCCTTCGGTACATAATCTTTGCATACATAGATAACTTACATCAATGGTAGCAGTCCCAATAGAAATCCGCCTGTAGATGACTGACGTAATGAGGCCCTTCGACTGGTTGTGTGCATTTAGAAACTCCCGGGCATCCTGAAACAATAAGTTGGGTTAATATTTATTTAATTTAATTTATTTTTATAAACCACATGTAAAATTGCTTCTCTTCCCGAGTAGATCGTAAAAGCCGGTCGAGGGATTGGGCTAAAATCTGCGGAATCATGTCACTAGGCGATGCGGCTACCAATCCATAACTATTTGATTCCGTTTTCCATCTACACGCCCTCCAACATGCTAAATGTGGCCATAAGATCTTATAGACCTAGGCTCTGTCTACCCCGCAAGGGAAAAGACGTGATACTATGTATGTACATGTAAAACAGGCTTTTAAGGGTACCTCAAAAGGAAAAACGGAACCGTTATACGATCACTTAGTTGTCCGTCTGTCTGTCTGTCAAAACCTTTTTCTCAGGAACGCGTGGAGGCATCAAGCTGAAATTTATATCAAATGTCCCTTAGAGCTGTGAAAAAATCAAACTTCTAAGCCAATCAATCAAAAGATACACCCGTTTATGCCGCAAATTTTCGACATTAGCAAGGAATTCAAAACCTACAGAGTTCCGTAAACTCAGAATCTTGAAATTTGGTACGAAGCAACGTCTTATAGCACAGATACAGGAAAAATGCGAAAAGCATAAATTTTTAGTTACATCATATAATTTTAAACTTATACAATATGATAATGGTAAGGAGCTCTTCGTGCGCGAGTCCGACTCGCACTAGGCCGGTTTTTTTTAATCTAGCCTATACAGCGTGATTTTGAACCCCCTAGCTATTTTGAAATCTGGGTATCAGAATCCCTAATGGAATACAGAATTGTAAGAAAAAAAATGTAAAAAACGAAAAAATAAATAAAACCTTTCATAGAAATGCGTCCAACTGATCGACGACTTTGTATGGGAAACCTAATTTTCTTTTTCGTTTTTTACCTTTATTTCTTGCAATTTTGTATTCCATTAGGGATTCTGATTCCCAGATTTCAATATAGCTAGGGGGTTCAAAATCACGTTGTATGTACCACGGCTGGGTTGTCTAGTCACTTAAGATATATCACCAAATTTTGATTTTTGACTTAATAATTTGAAGATAAAATATGACCCTTAAACTTCTTCAGTTCAGTTTTACAACTACAAAAGTTTATCTGGATCCATACACAATACTGCCAACATTATACATATACACTACCAAGATATACCAGAAGAGATAAGAGGAAAAATAAAAGCGCCTATTAGACCATCCTGAATTAAGAATCCGATGTGAGGGACGATACGTAAGACACGATACGAGATATCTCCAATCTTATTACACATATAGCGGCGTCCCTCCTCATCGGATCCGATTTAGGAAGCGATTCAGGATGGTATTATAATACCCCCTTAACAATTATAATGATGGGGCCAATGTAATTTTTGACTGGGGCTTTCGATGTTATAGTTACGCAATGCTCATGCAGACCTACATCTTTATTAAACCGCCTTCTACTTTATTATAAAAACCGGCCAAGTGCGAGTCGGACTCGCGCACGAAGGGTTCCGTACCGATAACTATAAAAACAGCAAAAAAATCATGTCTGTGATATGGGGGCCCCCTTTAATATGATTTTATTTCTATTTAATTATTTATTTTTAAAGTGAATATGTATATAACTAAATATTCTGTGAATATATAAAGCGTCTACCTGTTCCCGTTATCAATATCGAGCAAAAGATCATGTTTGTTGTATAAGAGCCCATTAAATATTTATTTTATTTTAATTTTTAATAATAATACATCATCTTTAAAAATTTCAACTGTCTATTTGTAACACTTCAATTACAGAACTGATAAAAGGCCAGAAAATAAAAGAAATAAAGAAAAAATACCTGAGGAAAATTCTGCCACAGTCTTTCCAAAAATATGTCAACCACCTCCTTCTTATAGAGGGTGTCAGGGAACCATTTGGCAGCAGCCGCTTGTCTCACAGACGTGTTCTGCCTGGGCAAGAGCCAGCGGAGCAGAGTCTCCAGTATGCTGTACTGGGTGGGAGCGTGCCCAGATGTTGCTAGGAGTGATGATAACTTTACACTGAAAACAAGAGATTGTTTCAAAAACTTATAGGTCTTTGAATATTTTATTGAATAGGTTGGATAGATTAGAAGATTGGAAGTGTTAAGTGCTGTATAAATTACTTAGTGGTCAACAAGTACTAATATAAAATATATATGGACAAATCACACAGATTGAGCTAGATCCAAAGTAAGTTTGAGACTTGTGTTATGGGATACTAACTACTATTAACAATAGTATTTTTTAATACATAACATATATAGACAAAAACATCCAAGCCCCAGGCCAATCTGAAAAAGATCATTTTCCATCTTGACCTGACTGGGGATTGAACCCGGCTCCTCCGGAGTGGCAGCCTGGCTTTATGACCACAGAGCTCGTTGAAATATAAGATAGAAGAATATAAGAGTAATATTGGCACTACAGAATAAGTACTAGTACTTACATACAGAAGTCGCACTCCAACTAAGTATCACATGAGTGTGTAGTATGATGATTTATTATGCATATGGTCTTATCCATCATACATTGCATAATATACATCACATTGTATAATTATTCTATAAGCAGACCATAGAAGCCAGCCAAGGGAAAGGGTAAATATTTAAAGAATAATTTCAATAGGCCATGCGGCAAGAGATACATCAGTATTTTTATTATGTTTCCCACAGTGTCGCACATGCCAATTGTGGCTTATGTGTGTTATTGCCCTAGGCTCTGCCTAACTCATAAAGGCTGTAGACGTGATTTATATGTATGTATAATAGCTTACAATTTGTATAGGTACCTAAGCCTATGGTCAGAATTGAAACAATTCTTACAGAAAACAAACTCACAAATAGCTATCCAAACGATGCCTGGTTGCGAACCTAACTTCCCTACTGGAGTCCGCACAGCATAAGTTCAGACAATATAAGATGTGCTGCCTCTGGAGAACATCTGGCTCAGTCCTCGTAGCAACATCCAGCAGTTGTTCAGCTGTACTCTCTACAAGCAAGTCTGGGAGTGTGGAGTCCTTGACTCTAAGTTCCTGAAAATATTTGTTTTATTTTTAACTATTTGATAGAAAGCAACACAATATTTTACAAGGAAATAAAAAACGCATATTTCCGAACGCATAATCTTGAGATACATTTTTCTTTATCAACTTTGTTATTTTATGTGAATAATAAATATGCTTATTTATTGTTGAATTTGTATTGTTTTAATGCAATAAACAGACTATTATTTCAATAACGTAAATACCAAACCTTATCTGTATTTGGTTACCTTTATGAATTGTAGAAGCATGTTCAAGAACGACCACCAGTTCGAATTGAGTACGATGAGATGTTTTCTGGTAGCATCCAGCCAGTGCTGCAGCATTGCCACCAGCTCTTTACCAAGAAGACCCCAAATCTTCGACGCTGGAAACTCCAAGATGCGCTCAAAAATAACAAAGGCAGCACCATGTCCATTGCATTTGTTGAAATACTAAAACAAGAGAAATATCCTTTAAATGTAACTACACAATACAAAAAGTATAATGAAATACCTATCAATAACAAGATATGTTCACCTCAATTTCTAAAAATCTGGCCTTCTTTATGGAAAGAACAGTTGACATGTTGAACTGTATCTTCGAGATTTTATATTTCTTTGTAACATCTTGCGTAGCACTTATATAATCGTTCAAGCTTTCAATTTTCTTAAAAAGCTTTTCAACATCCATTTTTAATTAAGCCTTCCGCAAAATTTCGCACACAAAAGTAAAGATTTAATTTTCTCATTTCTTTTCCCGCGGAATAGTTTGAAAAATATAATGGTATGTCAGTTTGTTATGTTGGCAGTTGCCAGTTCGAGGTAAGTAGTATGCAAACGTTTGTCTATGCCAATATTTTTACACATTTTTGACTGCAGCAGGCACCTCGTCAAGAAAGAATATACACTACGTACGCTACGTACGCATATGACGCACATGAATGTAGTGCAGTTTTCAACTTTCATAATTTCTTATAAGTAAGTAGTCTTCTGTTAGCGTAGATTATAGATAACAGCGTCATGGTTTGAATAATAATAACTGATATTAAACTAATTACATTTACAATACACAATACAGTTGGCCTATACAAAATTTAGCAAATAATTTATAGAACAAATCTTCTAAATGAATTAAATAGATTCCTCATTTTTGTCTATGAAAAATTCTTATCATCCCAGTCCCATTTCCACCCCATCCCCTAAAAAGCTGATTGGATTGATAAGATTGTCAAATCTCTTCTGCTCCTTGATTGGCTTCTTTATATTTAGAAAGCCAATAGCAACAATGACTCGCTAGACAAATTCTTGTGATTGGATCAAATTATCGTTGATTGTCCATCAGGTTGTCAGCAAGCTTGTACCTGTCAATTCCTATTGTCAACTTTTGTCAGTGGTGGGGAATCTAGAATAGAAGAAAGGCGGAATCTAATTTTTACGTTACGCTAGACATATATTACGAGCATTATTATCTAATTCCACAACTAGTGATAAAAATGACGTGATAATATAATGACGCATCGCTGGTGCACACGCTTACTAAGCGCTCAAACGGAGTATTCTCGGTTTCAATTCAGTGTTCCGCTGGCGTCGTAGCGGGTGGCGCACGTCTCGAACTTTAAGCTAGTCGATATTATGTGGCCCGAACGAAAGAAAAGCATTAAAATTTTACAATTATGATGCCCATGGTGTATACGGTGTACGGTTTTGCCATATTTTTTATGGTAGCTTGGGTGGTTCTGTGGTTACTTCACATTATAGCTTATTCATATTCTAAATGGAAGTTGTACAGAACAATTGACCGGACCCCGCCGGAGCAGCCGTATCCTGGAGTTTCGATCCTAAAGCCGCTCACCGGCATCGATCCGAACCTTCTATCGAATTTGGAGACGTTTTTTACACTGGATTACCCCACGTACGAGTTGCTGTTTTGTGTAGAGAGCAAAGACGACCCGGCAGCTTTGTTGGTGCAGGAAACTCTGGAGCCGAAGTATCCTCATGTTGACGTGAGAGTGTTCAAAGGCGGGAAACAAGTGGGGGTTAATCCGAAGATAAACAACATGCAGCCGGCGTACTTAGCAGCGAAATACCCGTTAGTGCTGGTGAGTGATGCGGGGATACGGATGCGAGAGGACACGTTGTTGGATATGGTGCAGCATATGAGAGACGACGTCGCTATAGTGCATCAGATGCCATTCGCTTGCGACGCCGAGGGTTTCGCGGCGGTCTACGAGAAAGTGTTTTTTGGCACCGCGCAGGCGCGGATGTACCTCGGCGCTGACTTCCTCGGCATCAACTGTCATGTGGGCATGTCCTCGCTCGTGCGGAAGGACGCTCTCGACGACGTGGGGGGTCTAGCGGCGTTCGCAGACTACTTAGCTGAGGATTATTTCCTAGCACAGTCGATAGTGTCGCGCGGTTGGAAGATGCGAGTAGCATCCTTACCAGCGTTGCAGAATAGTGGTATGCGGTCAGTGGGAGCTCTCCAGGCGAGGTTAACGCGCTGGGCACGGTTACGAATAGCCATGATCCCCACAACAACAATGTTGGAAGTGCTAAGTGAGTGTCTACCTCTAGGTGCCGGTGCAGCATGGGCAGCAGGCCAGTTATTTGGTGCGGAACCTTTACCATTCTTCTTGGTGCATGTGTTAGTGTGGTTCTTATCAGACTGGTTGATGCTACGGTCAGTGCAGAATGGGTCGCCCCCATTCACGAAAGTTCAGTTCCTCCTCGGTTGGATGTGGAGTGAGTGTTGTGCACCATTTGTGTTAGCCGCAGCTCTGCTCAGTCCAGAGATCTCATGGCGGACTCGCAGCTACAGGCTCGACTGGGGCGGCAGAGCCCACGAGCTCAAGCCCTCAGTGCATACTCAGAAGCTTTAATTTGTATTACGTATGTAAATGGTATGCTTGATGTGAGAATCGGTTTAGATATGATTTATAGTTAATAATTCCTATTTTATGATTTCTTATGAGTGATTGTCGCTTTTGTTTTAGAAAGTTGTGTACAATTTTTACTATGGAGCTGTTTGCAACTTTATCATTTGAAGTATTCTATATCCGTAATTATTTATGTGATAAAGAATGTTATGGCTCTAATAAAGCTTAGATTACTGAGGTTGCATGCAATAAGTATTTTATCAGTAACTATAGCTGCTTCAATTTTATGATCCAGCTTATTTCATATTATTATCTGACTCATTCCATTTGTGTATAATATTTAAAAATAGAACAAACAAAGTTGTGAGTCATAAATTCCTATGTTTTTATCGTAATGTACCTGGCTGGATAGAATTCAGAGAAATTTTGCCCAGGGAAATAAGTTTAGGAGGTAGTTTTTTGAAGTTGGCAATACTATCTATCATTATTATACCCTTTTACTTAGGTTTTGGCACTTTATAAGACTGCTCCAATATAAAAATTATCATTCAAATATGTATCTCTTTGGGTTAATTTTATACAGGCAGGATAAAGAGCTACGCAAGCTAGTTTGCCACTGTAAAATATTATCTATAATCATGATATAAAATTCAAAATTGAATGTAATTTTTAGTGTGGGAGCAGTGTTAAAAGTTAGCTATGAGCCAGGGCCTGTGATTACTATCCACAAATGCAGTGATTTTATAATCTAATGCTATTTATGTTACTCTAATGTTAAACTATTTATGTTACTGTAATGTCAAGCGTATGAAAACCATAGAGAGCTATAATGCTCCGGCTGTTGTGACTGGGTTTGGATTCTCTTTAACACCAGTATTCTGACATACAGGATGATATTGAACTCCCTGGCAATATTTTAACGACAGAATCCCTAATAAAATATATAGGTGCAAGAAAAAAACCATCCTGAATTTAGGATCCCATGGGAGGGTCGCCGCTATACATTAGAGACGATGCGAGATATCTCCAATCGCATCGCACGTATAGTGGCGTCCCTCTCATCGGATTTAGGGATTCTGATTCTGATATTAAAAGATTGTCAGGGAATTCATCCATCATCCATCCATCAATCAAGTGAAATGCAGTTTTTATGAGCTTGATATTTTTAGCAACATAAACCACATTTTACAATGAAGAGCCAGTATTTGTGGCTTCTAATCTGCAGGATCTCTCATGTACAGTGTAGGTGTGTACAGTAAAGTAAGTACTTATCACACTACTGATATAAAACAATTATTTTATATTTTATCTACCTTAGGGACTGGCTACACGAGCGATAATCTTGTTGACGAAGTTTGGTACAATTAATCATTTAAAAACTATGTGTGCATCTCTCATACCACATAAATTATAATTTTTTTGTTTCTTATTCATCGAAAATAAGTGTATTGAACAAGATTTTATATTTTATTGATTAAAACTAACGCGAGATAATAACATTTGAATTACGGGTTACTCTCGTACGAAGTCAGCTACAGGCCGACATGTTTCAACCTCATCCGGAGGTCTTCCTCAGGGCGAATGAACCGAGACGCGCGCAAAAATTCGTCCCGATTCGTACTGCAGCTGTAGCTGACTTCTTACGTGAGTAACTCGTAATTCACATATAAATAAGAGTTTACATTTCACTAGCTGTTATGGCGAACTTCGTTTAGCTATTTTTTTTTTGTCTTAAATATTTCTTATACCTATACTATATAAATAGTTGTAATGCTATTCAGGGTGATAAACAATCAACAAATCAAAGATTATAAGAAATTGGTTCACTTGTTCTTAAGTTATTTAATGACTTATCTGTTCGAACAAAGCCACTTTGATTTATAATGTTAAGATATCAAAATAAGACCGTCTTACCTGTGATTTCTTTCCCAGTGCTTATAAGGTGATTTGATTAAAAAAACATCATCTCGTCGCGATAGTGAACAAGCTTTAAAACATCATCACATCACACACACAAACTGATGTGTATAAAAATTTTGTCAATTCCTACCAACAATTTTTATATTCTTTTTAAACTTCGCGCTTTATACACAATTATTTAGTATATACTTAAACAGGACGATGGACGTGACTCCATCGAAATGTCAACGTAAACAAATAATAAAAAGGTTCGTGCTAAGTCCCGTTTATATAATATAATTAACAGTTTTCATAGATTTTCACCCCTAGCGCTAATATTGCCATTCAACTAACTGCTGATTCTAAACTTAACTCGTCATAATACTATCGCTCGTGTAGTTGTTCCCTTACTGCCTTCTACACAAGACATACAGGGTTGTAAAATACAAAAGTGATTACTGCTTTTCTATGTGATTTTATTTTGAACTGTATTTTGCTGCACTACCAAATTCCACTAATTTAATTAAAAAGTTGTGAAAATCCATACTACCTCTTATTTCGATTGCTAAGAATTTATTTATATGGCGATGCACTTTACTATCTTGCATTTAGTCTGATTCTGAAAATATCACCTTTACCTACTTAGGGGTCATTCAAATATTACGTAATCAGCGAATGGGGGGTGGGGATCTGGGCTAGGCTTATTTTTGCTGACAAAGGGCACCACGTTGATGACGTCAGCAACATTTTGCAAAATAAACATATTTTGTAAAAATTATACCAATGTTTACGTAAGATTGGGGGGAGGGGGGAAGAGCATTTCTTACTTTTGCTGACAAAGGGGAGGAGGAGGTTGAAAATCTATACTTCTATATCTATATATATATAAATATATATTATATACTTATATAAAGAGGAAAGATTTGATTGTTTGTTTGCATCGAATAGGCTCTGAAACTACTGGACCGATTTGCAAAATTCTTTCTCCATTAGAATCCTACATTATCCCTGATGAACATAGGCTCTTTAAACACCTATATCTTCCCGTGCGAAGCCGGGACGGGCGGCTAGTAACCGATATATTGCTTACGTAATACTTGAAGGTCCCATAATAATCATATTTTTTAACATAGTAGAGATGGGTTGGGGTCGGCAAACATTGAACAAAATACCCTTAGGTTAATACCCATTGGTCACTGGGATGTAATGTATTGTCTCATTAAATAAGTTTAAGGTAAATTTCCATTATTCCAGAGTCCAACTGACCGCTAATTTTGGCATATTTTGTGATTGAGACTAAATGCTGGTATAACTTGGTGTAATGCAAATGTTGTAATTTTTTTGCTAAATGCATATTTAATCTGTTGTTAAATAATACCTATCTGTTTAAATTTAATCACTTAATACCTTCGATCAGATATAATGGTAGATACACAGTATCATAATGATCCCTGAGTCAAAACATCATGCAAACTTACAAACAACGACAAAAACAGTACATTCTGAAAGTATAATTCCAACTATTTTTACTTCTGATGCGTAGTTTTGCATCTTTTCACTAACCTTCGTCATCGCGAGACGTGTGAGTGCTAGCGCGGTTTATTGGTACTGTGGACAAAACAGCTCCGAAACTCGATTAGTGCGCTGTTTTGCCGGTGCCACTTTTCGACGGCGTATCGTGTATCTACCATAATATTTGATCGAAACTCAATACGGTTTTATCGCGTTTATTATAAAACTGTACCGTTTTCATGTTCGCAAGTAGACAAATGCACATGAAAAACTGTAGAACTCGTAACGTTAATAATAATAATAATGTAATAAAACGCGATAACACCATATTGTGATTTCATTTAAATGTAACAATCGTGACAACATTAGAAAACAATATCTATCTCTCTATACCTACTGAAAAAATCTGGAATTTGGCAGTTCCAATATTGCTATCTCATCAGTTTTATATTTACCTCTGATAGCTCAAAACTATCTTTAATATCCTTACAGGTATGTTTACAAATTTCTTACAGTGTAATATCAACTTTATAGCTATTGTGTTAAAGTTGGTTTTCGGTTGTCAGAGGTTATATCTGAATGGAATGTATGTACCTTTGGACTAAAGAGGAAAGTTTTGTATGGTTGTCTTAAATACAAGGTCTGACGGGACCAAGGATTGGCTGCTGACGATGGTCACGGCCAAATGCGTTTATTTTAGATTTTGTACCAAAGACATTGAGATAAAAGACTGGACTAGATTAGGTTTGTTGTCCAAAGGTACTTTTTGGTTCATGCATCACTCAATTGTAATGATTTTATGAAAAGGTACCTTATTTTTGCTCTCATTGTTACTGAGCTAGGTTATGTGAAGCAGGCTATTATCGTACTTACTCAAAGTTCAAAATCCTTTGACATTATATGTATAACCGCCCTACAAAGGTTAACTTAAGTTCAACTCTTGAAAAGTCCATTAACGTGACCTTGGAACACATTTTTAACCTTACATTGTGCATTACATTTGTTTATACTAGAGGTCAGTTTACATATCAAAAGGGGTCATTGACCTTTATCAACATTGTGTCTATGGCTTAGTATTTTTCTCTCTGGTCTGATTTAACAAGGAATTCACATGGTTTGATCAAAGTTATAAAATATTACGAGCTTTTTATTATTTCCCAAGACATGTTGAGGTGTTGGGCTAGCTGTAATTATTAGAAGGCAATCGTTAATTTATTTCAGATATCTTTTTAAGCAACTTAGAAGCTATATATATGAGAACAATGCTACTAATATGTGCGTGAGCGATTGTAAAACATGGATATGAGTCAATGTCTATGGACATGTTAGTACTAAGACCTTGTGAAATTTAATAGATATTCCGAACTATCATGCCCGCCGCCACATGAACGTGTGATAAACACGACAAATATTTGACTTTAAATTCCAAGGCTGTATATACAGCCATTGTATTGTTGAATATATGTATTAGTGAAGTCCTGCACAGTTTTGACTTAACATTCCAACTGATCACTTGTATATTCACTGCGGGTTTCATTTTCTCATTCGATTAACATCAAGCGTATAAAAATTACATTGTTTATTGAAATAAAATTCTTTTTCTCATTCGATTAACATCAAGCGTATAAAAATTACATTGTTTATTGAAATAAAATTCTGTTGCAAATGTGCGACAGTGTGTAAAGCGTATAAAAATTACATTGTTTATTGAAATAAAATTCTGTTGCAAATGTGCGACAGTGTGTAAAGCTGGCTGGTCTCCCAGATTTTTTGTGTGAAGAGGACGGCTCTGCGAGTCAATGACCCCAATTGACGTCCTATCTTGCGACTAGTATAATATTACAAATGCTATGGCAATATGAACAACTTTCCACAAAGTACTCTCTGTACGAAAAAATGCATCAATAAAATTATTTGTGACATCGAACAGAAGTTCGCGGCGGTCGGAAGCGAAATTTTATTTAAGCTTTCAATGTTCGTTTGTCACTGTCAATTAATCTTCGACCTGATTCTGCAACCAGAATGGTCCCCAGAGAACTAGAAAACTTACATTTTTTAATATAATTTTGTTTTGTTATAAGAATCATTGTGAGAAAATGCGTCCCGTTGCTACCCGCTGCGAATTTTTCCAAATCTTGTGAGTTTTCCGTTGTACTTTTTGTTGACCAATTTAATAGACAGTGGCTATTAGTAGGCTCGACGTTTTTAAATATAGTATGTATATGAAATTTGATACAAATGGCATCAAATTTTCGCAACAAAGAGTTTAACTGACCACGAGCCTCTGATATTTCGACGTCATTGGTATGGTGAATGGTCCAAGTGCAAAACTATCTCCCTCCGCAGTTCTTTAGTCTGCTCTATCATTAATAACGACCGCAATAACTTCATATTATCATAATGTCACAACAGTGGATATTTAATTGCATTAGTTGCAAGTAATAAGAGATAAAATTGCGCAGATAGAGAGGGACGAGGTAACATGTAATTAAAGAAATCGGTCTTACTACGCGGCATTTAAATTCAATATTTTAATCGGATGAACAAAACAGAGTCAGCCGTCGGCGGCTCTGACCCGCTATTTCAATTATGAGATGTATATACTATATATATAAGATTCATTTTTATGTAACAAGCGCTCTGCCCATCCCAAAAGTTCCAAAATATCTAGACATGCTGGGTTGTTAAACAACTCTTTAATAATCTCAATATGCGAGCTCAATAATGTACCTTTTCATGTATTTCATGATCATTCTGCCCTTATCAAACTGTAAATACCCGGATACGATTAAAACTTGGTCATTGGGCATTTTTTCCTCAACATATTCCTGTTCACATAAAGCCATGAGTGCCATGACTATAAGTAATTAAGGAAAATGCTCTCAGTTGTTAGCTAGTGTTATAAATTAATTGTGCCACTTGTCCTTATGGCCCCTGGTTAATCAGACGTTCCTGGGCCGGGCAGGTACCGGCTAAACTTTTGTCACACTCTGTGCCTGGCTTGTATGGCGCGCGTGGACGCGGCGCCGTCCTTTGTGCCAGCATCGTTACAAACCTCCATTGTATTATATCCTATACATAACCAACGACCGGACGTAACAAACCCCCGGCGAAAAAACCGTCTCGTTAACAAGGGGCCTAAGAGCGATTTGCGAAAAATGCAGTCATCAAAAAAGTATGGAAAAGAAAACTGCCAGAATTAGAAAAGAAAACTGCCAGAATTACACCCGAAGTAGAGACAGCATTGCATCCGTTTCTGATTCTAAAAATCTGATGAGCTACTTCGGATGTGATTTGGGTATATTTTTTTTCAGATACAGACATAATATACAAAATCAACTTAGTTGTTTGTTAATTTTTCCAAAGTCTGAAAATCATAACTGCAAAACTTCGTTCTGTAGATACTAAACAAATTCTCGTATGAAAGATTGTATCATATATTAAATTCGATCATCTAATTGATCAATTAATATAAAAGCGAGAAAAGTTATAAAAATATTATGTGAATAAGTCGAAGTTGCTTTTGATAATGTACAAAATTAAAGTTGCATGCTCCTTAACGCTCAATTTGTAGCTCCCAGTGACCAAGAAATACACAGTAACTAAATATAATGTATCAAAATAGATACAGCTATTTGAAAGTAATAAAGAATCGATCAAACACTTTGTTTCTATAATCCCCTGTAGTTCTCGGTTCTCGATGACCAAGAAAATCCCAAGAACGCGATATTGAACATATCTTAGTCTACTTAATACTTAAGACAGTCATACTGATAAGAGACTACGCTACTTTTAGATAGATTGATAAATCAGTTATTTAATCCATAGCACACAAAAACATACACAAGGGAAACTTAGAAAGATCTTAATAAACATAGACTTACTATTTAGTATTAACGGAGTATTATACCATCATGAATCGGAACGGATGAGTGAGAGGGACGCCGCAATATATGCGATTCGATCCGAGATATCTCATATCGTGTCTGACATATAGCTGCGTCGCTCTCATCGGATCCGATATTCAGGATGGTGTAATACGCGCACAATATTACAAATTATATTCCAGACAAAAACAGGGACATTCAAACACAGTAACGTCCTCTTCTTCATCGTCACTTACCATCAGGTGAGATGGGAGACAAATGTGTGATGAAATATTGAATTTTATAAAAAAAAAAATTATGACATTCAATCTTAATATATATAAATCTCGTGTCACAATGTTTGTCCTCAATGGACTCCTAAACCACTTAACCGATTATAATAAAATTCGCACACCATGTGCAGTTCGATCCAACTTGAGAGATAGGATAGTTTTTAACTTATGGCGAAACGAAGTTCGCCGGGGCAGCTAGTATTTTATAAAAAAGAACTCAGTGTGGGAATTAATCAAAAAACCACAGATTTTTAGTTTTCAGTTACCTACCGCCGAAGCCTGGGTGCACTTGCCCCGCCTGAACGGATAATTTCTAAAGGAGTATTGTAAAACATAGCCGGAAAAACATTTCAGTCAGTTTTTGTCTGAATACCACATGACGTAACAGGCGCTTCTCGGAATAAGGAATTCAGAGATGCGCTTAAACATGTGTATCAAATCAGAGTGCATCCGCTATTTAATTTATTTAAAGTGAATGACTCGAGCGGAAGATCGGTCGGTCGACCTCTCCAACCCGTCTGGCCAGCGAGGAGAGTGATAGCCAAATTCTCTGTCTGCTCTGGCCAAGTATGGCTCCGGTAGTACAGAGAGAGTCATGCTCCTGCAGTGTAGACTAAAAAGACCTGATGATGATGACTAGCATGAAAGAATACTATGGGAAAATCCCAAATGCAATCTAAATATAGAATATAGGCAGATGGGTTTTGATTGTGAAGCAAGAACCGTTCGACAAGTTTGTTTCTCTAAGGTCCTATAGTTGCTGTAGACCAAGAAATAAATGTGTGCGTAACCCCAGCAGAAAAATTCCTCGAACGAATATTTAGTACCCAATATGCTGTAAGTAAATGTGGCCTTTGCGCACAATTTTTTTATTCAGGGCACATTTACAGTACAGCGTATTGGATACCGATAATTATTCGTTCTGCTCTTACTACACTAAGTACGAGTTACTTTCCTGCTGGGGTTCGCACGCGAAATAAATATCCCATTGTTTAATATATATATATATATATATAAGCCTTCATTATGGACACATCTCCTTCAATTCTCGTATAATGCCTTCTTCCACTTTTGTGTGTCCATTTGCCAGTTGGCAAAGGCCTCCTCCAATCTTCTCCATTCTGGCCTTTCTATGGCCACTCTACCCCATGTTGTTCCCGCTACTTGTCTAATGTCGTCATCCCACCTTCTTTGTGGTCTACCTCTCCTTCGTTTTCCATCCCTTGGGTACCATTGTGTGATTGTTTTATTCCATTTATCCTTCCCTCTGATCATGTGGCCTGCCCATTTCCACTTTTGTCTCCTTACTTTCAAGGTTACATCCTGGACCTTAGTCTTGCCTCTGATGCTGCTATTCCTTACTTTGTCTTTTCTTTTGATCCCTGTCATACTCCTCTCCATGGCATGTTGGCATATGGAGAGTTTGTTTGTTACGTTTTTTGTTAAAGCCCATGTTTCTCTCCCATATGTCAACACAGGCAAGACGTATGTGTTAAAGAGTTTGCTTTTCGTTGAGATGTGTAAGTTCTTGTCTTTCATTATTTCCTTTAGGCAGTCCAGTATTTTTTCCAGCTATTCGCAAGTCTCCTTTCAACTTCTCTGTTTTCATTGTCTTCTGGAGACATCAATTGGCCGAGGTATATGTATTCATGTACATAGGATCTTTGTTGATCCATGTAATCTAAGAATAAAATATTATTCCTAGTTCCATGGATGTTTACCGATACATGGGCGATTTTTAAATAAATACTAGTGGTTCTGCGAGAACAGTAGACCTCGCGAGCCCTTACAACCTACATCCACATTTGCCCTGCAGAGCTCTAAAATATATGTGTTACTGATATGCTAATTGACTAAAGGATGATTTCCTTCAGTTACTATTTCCCAATCCCCGCTGCTCTTAATTAGGTACCAGAGGAAACGGAAATTTAAACCTACATTCCCCTTACCAGAAGACCCGACCAGACCCTTTTTTTAAGAGGAAACACTAAGCTCCAGTGAATTGAAAAATAGATATTTATAATATCTATTGCTGTCGCGCCGCGTGCCCAAAGAAACCCCGCAGAGTGCGATAGAGATAACTGCAGCTCGGCCGGAAAATACCCGTGGAAAATACCTATAAAAAGTACATAAAATTAACGTCTCGTAGTCCTCTGATTTCTTCTTCAAAACTTAACCGATTTATTTATTTTTACATTAAAAATTTAAAATAAGCTATGACTGTGTTTCTGCGTTTCTTTTTGTTATATAATTGCCCAAATTTGTTTTCTTGATGTTTGAACTCAACGGTAATTTGTACCAATTTTTCATGTTTTTGAAGATTCATATCTCTTTAAATAATTCAATTATGAAAAAATTTTAACATACGGATTGTTTTAGTAAAAATTCATTACTCTATTGGTACTATCCGGCGAGAAATCAGGGGACTACTCTTGTATGGAAACACGGCCCTTGAGCACCATGTTTAGTATGCTTTTGTACACGTTAACTAAGTTGGAGTGATCCTCTTCAAGATCGGAAATATCGGAATAACGAACTTGGCATGGGTGAATGGGAGGCAAAGTTTAAGTACTCGGTTTCATAGTTGTTATGTTACCAATTGGTCAAAATTTTAATAGGACTCTAATTTTCAAATATTATGGCAGACAAACATGCGAACTTTACGTTAAGAAGTGGCCGGCATCTATAAACCCCGGGCACGGTAAAGATATCTAACAGTATTCCTTCTTCATACAAACGGTCGAAACTCGCGCTTCGAGGTCATTACACACTCAAGTACATTATTGGTACGCAACCAGCGATTCGCAGTCAAGGATGCGCTGTAGTCGGTGACGGACGAACGAGTATGTGATTGTTTTAAAGTTTATTGGTAGATATTGTTATATAAAAGTACATCCATTTTGGTGTAAGAATAAAATGGTTAAATATAGATTATATTGTGCTGTTTTAGGTTGCGTAAATTCATCATTTAGCCACCCATTATAAAAAATCCTCAAATTACCTGCAATCACCGAAAAGTAAGATTATAAAATTGTTTTTTTTTTTACCTACTTTTATCCTACTTAAGCTCTATGAGATCAAGGCAGGAGTACCACAGGGCTCAGTGCTGGGCCCCGTTCTGTATACCATCTACACAGCTGACCTTCCAGTAAAAGATGGCACAACTGTAGCCACATACGCTGATGATACTGCAATTTTGGCCAGCAATGCGGATCCAGTGGTAGCCACACAAAAATTGCAGCACGGACTTGATGACATATCTAAATGGCTCAGGAAGTGGAGAATAAACGCAAGTGCAACCAAATCTGTCCATGTAACCTTCACCCTGCGTAAGGGTGACTGCCCATCGGTAAAACTTGATGAAGCAACCCTGCCGCATACAGAAAATGTCAAATATTTGGGCCTCCATCTTGACAGACGGCTTACTTGGAAAAAACACATAACAAGTAAGAGACAGGAACTGAACATTAGATACAAAAACCTACACTGGCTTATCGGACGCAACAGTGTACTGTCTACTGACAATAAATTATTAATATATAAAACAATCCTCAAACCTACTTGGACATATGGCATACAACTGTGGGGAAGTTGCAGCAATTCAAACATCTCAATTCTGCAGAGAATGCAAAATATAATACTCAGAACAATAAGTGGTGTGCCATGGTTTATCACGAATGCTGAAATACATAAAGAACTCCAAATGAAAACAGTCAAGGAGGAAATCAGTAGGACTTCAGAAAAATACAAGGGGAAATTGGAGGTCTACCCGAATGAGCTGGCAGCTGGCCTGACAACACGATCATATCAAAAAAGGCTAAAAAGGAAAGACATTCTGCCATGTATAAATGATGAGTAGAGTCACTCGCTGGAGGACTCACTCCAAACGACACACGGCCCTCAACAAACCTGCTTAAAGCGCAGCATCGCTGATTGCAGAATAAAACAAGAACAAAAAAAAAAAAAAAACCTACTTTTATCAATTAATTTCTTTTTAGTACCTTAAGAATTCCACATACAAAGTAGGTACCTATAATCTCCTTGTATCAACAAACTTATTAATTGCTATTCGTGTGTCCAACTGAAACTCGGGAACGGCTTGACCGATTTAGCTAAATTTGGTTTTTATATAACTATTTGGGGAAGTCTAGGGTAGGTTTATATGGTAAGAAAACATGGAAAATTTAACGGTTATACAAAGTACACCGAGTCGGCTAGTTATAAATAAATAAGTGGAGGAGATAAAAACAAGTGACATGATAAAAAAAACTGGAAGTTTCCTAGGCTATATAGATACCAACTAACTGCCTCCGCGTGTTAGAGCGTTTGGCTTACACTACGGAGGTCACGGGTTCGATTCCCAGCGGGGGCAAAGACTTTGCGCGTTGTTGTTGTTCCAGTTTGGTTAAATCATTGCAGGCTGATCACCTGTTTGTCTGATAAGAAAGAGGATCCGTGTTTCGGAGGGCACGTTAAGCCGTCGGTCCCGGTCGCTGCCTTTGACAGCCGTTGTTACACAAAACCAAGTCAGAGGTCTATAATGCGGTTTAAAAACTCAGACACCAGTGTTAGTCATTAAAACACAAGATAAGAAAGATAGATATTTAATAATTTACTGCTAGTTACTTACATATAATATTGAAATACGCGAAATATCATTATGAAATGGTTATACTAGTAATTATTGCTAGTTTGACTTCCATGCTAGTCTGGGAGAAAATGAAAAACACTGTAGACGTGGGTAGCCCTGGCGCGTGTTTATGTACCGCGCGGCGGTAGGCATTTAATACAAGAACAGGCCCGAGTTACAATACTGTTAGATATCTTTCAAGTCACAGGATAGCATGTGAATCTTTTTTATTTATTTTTATTTTCAGTGTAGGATTCTAAGTTTATTCAGTGTTTTCAATTATAAAAGTAATACGCAGTATCATGCTTTAAGCCAAAAATATTTTTCATATTTTAATTTTTGTTCCTTAGGTAAAGTTGTTCAATTTCACTCCCTCTCCCACTTCACGTACTTCAACTTCTTTCATAAATATACAGAAAATCGATTTCAGACAACTTTTGCTCAAATTGCCGACTATAAACACGTTCAAGTTTATCGTATAAAAAATTGTTCAGACAAAAAAGTTGCGTTTTAATGAGAATAACAAAAAAGTCTAATGACATTTTTTATTTTTTTTTTCCAAATATCTGTGCTATGAGTTTTGTTAAGTATCGGACCCCCATATATCCGCCATTTTTTAAAATTTCGAAAAACTGGCACGACAAAAAAATTCTATATAATTACCGAACATGCTCACAAAATTTCATGAGAATCGGTTGAGTAATGCGACCTGTAGGCGAGAACAGACAGACAGACAGACGGACAAAAGAATTTTGGGCCAGTGGAAACTGAGACGCTTCGCTCGCTCGGTCAATAAGTACATATAAGGACAAATCACACGACTGAGAGACCCAGCCCAACGTTCAAGACTTGTGGGATACTAACTCAATTATAGATTTAATTGCATAGTATAAAATTAAGTTACTTCCGCTGTCTGCTCGCTTAGATCTTTTAAACTAGGTCAACAGAATTTAATGCAGTTTTTAGCAATAGATATTCAAGAGGAACGTTTATATATATAATTTAATTTACTTTTTCATATAACTACATTACATTACACCCGTGCGTAGCCGGGGTCGCGAGTATTTAAACATATACCTATAGAGATTGGTGGAGAAGGGAAAAACCACAGAACAACGAACACATAGTACATACCTAGTGTTATCATTATCACGCGTGATTTCTATGAAAACACAGCGTCGCCTCATTTCAAGCATACTACTAACGCAACACAATACGTTTTTTGATTTACCGGTGAGAATTTTCACTAAGACTTCTCACTTTACACGTTAGAATAGCACACGTCGGCATTTTTTCAATATTTTTTCACGTAAATCTCACTTTAGTTCTTTTGACGTTCGCGGGACAAACTACTTAGGTGATTCAAAGTGAGCTGGTCGAACGCATTGCCGGCGCGCGTGCCTCGCCTCCTTGCCATTTCTAATGTCTTTGTTCTGCGGGAAAACCAAAAAAACTGGTTCGCGTCTAGGGTATTTTTATTCATAGGGACAATTTTATCCATGTCTGGAAGAATGCCTGTTGGTTGAGAATGCACAAACAGCCTGATTTAAAAAAAAATACCTATATTGCTAAAAAATTGGTTGTCTGTAAAGTCGGTTTACGCACGATAAGTTTTACCTGTTGGAAGAGAGATAGATACGTCACAAGCCGAACGCTTAGGCCGATCTTGCTTCTCTATCGCTTGTTCCGCGCGTTCGCTTACACACGGAACGTGACACTGCATACAGCTGGCGTTCATCGATTTATAAGACGTTTTCACGTCAAAAATACGACCACTCGCGCATGCGCATAAGTGAGCGGCACTTACGATGCGCCCGCGAGCGCAGTGCGCGTTGCAGGGAGACAGTTTCATGCGACGGCCGCTTGCATGATTGGAGTATGTATTTGAGCTATTGAGACCCGGGAAATGCAGAAATGGCCGGCTACCCGCCTGTCTAAACTGTAAAATGCCTGTCAAATGCGGCGAATGCCTGCCAGATGGCAACCCTTATCGAGTCACAGTGGTGCGCGATAAGGCTGGTGAGGCGAGTGGCGCCAAAGTGGTGCATGACGCGATGATTCAATGTTTCGAATTTTCTTTCACCTGGGGTACTATTTTTGAAAGTAGGTATGACACTCGTATCCATATTTGAAATTTCGCCATTCGTAAACGTTTACGAATGGTAAAATTTCAAAAATAGCACTTCTGTTCTGTCCACATGTTTCTGACGGCAGCGGCACTTGTGACCGACATTTTTACAAGCTTTTAATTAACTTGCGATGTATGTATGCAACTATGTTTGTTCGGATAGAATATTACAACTAAATTTTGAAACAGATATTTTCCACCGATTGACTTAATTTTTTTATAATCGTTTAGTTTGGATGACAAGACAATGCATGGCTAGCTGTGTGACGTCATTCTAAATCCAACATGGCGGAACACCCAAAATGGGGGACTAGCTATTTTTGATGCACCTGACATTAAGGATATCAAATTAAAGGGCTCGCTAAAAACAACTCGAACGAAACAAAGTAATGTAGGTAGGTACATTAATTGTTGTTAAAAAGGTTTTACTTTTATTTCTTTTTCATTTATCTTATTTCAAAAATATGTAGGTAGATAGTTTTAAATTTAATAATGACAACTTATGAAACCTTAATCTCAATCGCCAAACCGTTGTCCCAGATTATATTCAAAATATCATTGTTTTTTATATGTTATTGCTTTTTTGCCAAATAAAGTTTTTCTTTCTTTCTCTTTTCAGTAAAACTTTGTTATCTAGGTACTATAATAGTTCAGTTGTTTAAGGTCCTTAGTCAGGTCAGGATATCCACTTTTTGGTACCTACCGTTTTAATTGTGCACAATGGCTACAATATTTTTATTCAGGGCCCATTTACCTACAGCATATTGTGTGTCCCACAGTCCCACTAATTATTATTCGTTCTACTGATATTAGGTATTCCTGCTGGGGCTACGCACGTGAAATAAATATCACATTGTTTCATATGATGTTTACCGGTTATTGAGCGATTTTTTAATAAATATACATATAATTATTCGTACATATTCATCAATTTTTGGTACCGTCTATAATCTAGACAGCAGAACCCAAAGAGAAAGACCCAAAAAATCTAGATTATCTACATTTTTTGAAAACCGACATTGCATTTCACCAATCCGCTTAAAACAGACAGCTGATGGATGCTATTTAAAGCTTGCACACCCGAACGAACTGGCAGTGACCTTGGCCAAATGTTTAAATTGATTATCAAGGTTATGTCATTGCAAAAACGCGGACAGCGCGGTATTTATTTCAATAAATGACCGGAGGAATGGTTTAGTGGGCTAATGTTCACTCACACTGCCAGCCAGGTCAATACACAAATTTCAAATACTTCTGTGACATACAATTTATCTTCTGAATTTATTTGGATACTTACCATAATTGTAAGCTGTGCCCGGAACTCCGTTCGCGTACATTTGTCCATACAAATGTAATGCGAGTGGTCACATCATATTCATAACGAGAAAAACCGGCCAAGTGCCCAATCGGTCTAAGCGGCGTGTGATGCATCTATCTCCTTTCCACTGTTATCACGTGAAAGTATCGTCCGTACCGTAAACCGTAAAAGGCGTGTTCACAGCTATCTTAAGAGTCGGAAACACATCAGCACTTCCTCTGGTGTTGCAGATGTTCACGGGCGATGGTGACCACTTTCCATCAGGTGGCTCGTCTGCTCGTTTGCCATCATACACACGGTGAAATTTTGATCGTTCTGGACCCTTAAAGGGATGATTCAGCCCGTTGATATAAACAACCCGTTGATATAAACAACCCGTTGATATAAACAGCCTCCGTGGTCCAGTGGTTAAGGCGTTTGCCTGTTGACCCGGGGGTCGTGGGTTCGATTCCCACGGGAAGCATACTTTGTTTAGTTGTTTCCAGTTTGGTTAGGACATTGCAGGCTTGAATCACCTGATTGTCTGATAATAAAGATGATTCCGTGCTTCGGAAGGCACGTTAAGCCGTTGGTCCCGGCTGGCATCTGGTAGTCGTTAAAGGAACCACGTCAGAGGCCGAGAGGCGGTTCCGAAGAACTCTGGCACCAGGGTGTGCATGGTCGATTGACCGTGACACCTACTCGAAATGATGATATAAACAACTTTTCCTATGGGACCAATGCCGGTAACTCAAAAAATTTTTTGACGTTCCCATACAAATTCACCGGTCGGCCGAAATTTTTTGTATTAAACTGCACATTTTTTTTTGAGTTCACAACATTGGTCCCATAGGAAAAGTTGTTCATATCGATGGGCTGAATCACCCCTTTAGGGGTTCAGAACGATTAAAATTTCACCGCGTATACATAAAAAAATACCGCCCATGTGCGAGTCGGTTTCGCGCACGAATGTTGTTTATTTTCGTTTGTTTATCTATACAAATGGCAAAAAAATATCATGTCTGTTGTATTTAATATTCATTTTATTTTTATTTAATTATTTATTCTTAAAGTATATAAATAAATATTCTGTGAATATTTCAAGCGTCTACCTGTTGCCATAATCAATATCAAGCAAAAACAAGCAATAAAATCACGTTTGTTGTAGGGGACCCTCTTAAATATTTATTTTATTCTATTTTTTTGTATTTATTATTATAGCGGCAACAGAAATACATCATCTGTGAAAATTTCACATGTCTAACTATCACGGTTCATGAGATACAGCCTGATGACAGACGGACAGCGATATTAATAGGGTCCCGTTTTTATCCTCTGGGTACGGAACCCTAAAAAATATGTGGCCAATCCTGTGTCCTGTACGTCTTATTTACCAAGTTTCATAAAATGCACTTTATTCGTTTAAGAGTTATGGAGAAACATACATACAGTAACAAAAACATCCTCAATTTTGTTTCAGTATCATGTAACTTTTAAAAACGATATCTCTGAAAACAAAGTAACTTACTCCATAACCAACCCTGACAGATTTATTATTAAGCAGTAACGAATAATTGATCCGTCAGTTAATTATATATTCAAGTGGCCTCTGAATCATTGTGTACACACCGATAAATTAATGACCCTAAACCTGTGAACGACTTGCCTTTAAATTTGTGACATACCTAGAGAATATACAAAAAATAATGGAACTCCGATAAAATTCGACCGATTTTCTGTGGGAAGTCCAACATATTTTCCCCTTAAGTAACGTTGTTTAGTCCATACTTACCTACTCAAATTCAACATGTACAGCCACACTTTTTACATCTCTGCTGATGTATATACTTACATGTATTGATAATGTACAGAGCTACACATACCTACTACATATTTTACAAGAAGTGTATTGTTTTTGAAATAAGCATGTGTCAGTTTTTAACCGACTTCAACAAAGGGAGGTTATCGATTCGGTTGTATTTTTTCGTTTATTACAGCATAACCAAAGAATATAATTATACACTACGGCATAAATCAATAATGAACCGACTTAAAAAAAAAAAAAAATTGACGTGATACAAAAGAATGAAAATTATTTAAATGGTGCAAAAATTAACAAAAATATTACAATTAAAATAAAAGGTAAATATAACATACTACTTACTAACAAAATTATAAATTTAAACATATTTGCTACCAAAAAGGTGTTCACTCCGCATTCTGTGTCATACCTATAGCAAATAATATATACGTTACACGACCTATAGCATAATAGTTATGACTTACTAATTTTCAGTGAAACCAAGAGTAGGCAGGTATTAAGCGCCTATTATACCATCCTGAATTTAGGATCCGGAATTCAGCATCCGATAAGGACAAGAAATTCAGTCGTCAGAGCTCCTGATTACACCGTCCGGAACGTGTCCTGAACGGAGACTGCGCGTCCTGAGAGAGCCATCCGTTGGCCATCCTGAATGCGTGAGAGGGACGCCGCTATACGTGCGATGCGATTGGAGATATTATCGTATCGTTTCTAACGTATAGCGGCGTCCCTCTCATGCGGCGATCCTAAATTCCGGATGGTTTCACTTTATGCTTCCGTTATGCTTCCGATAAGAACGTCGGAAGCCATTCTGTCCTGACAACGGATCGACCGTCCTGAATGCGATTAAACTGTCCGTTGACTATCCGTTGACTGAATTCCGGATCCTAAATTCTGGATGGTCTAATTGGCGCTTTAGATGGCTCTAGTAGAGCCGCTCTACCCATAAAAAAATAAGTTCATCGATCGTACGTAATGATAACGTCTTAGAAATCGACGAACGCCAGCTGTACCACGGTAATTACCGTGGCTGTACGTACGAAAAACTGACACGTTCCGTTCCGTGTGCAAGCGAGAGCGCGGAACAAGCGATAGACAGGCACGATCGGCCTAAGCGTTCGGTTTGTGACGCATCTACCTCTCTTCCACCGTTATCACGTAAAATTATCATCCGTAAACCGACTTTACAGATTTCTTTTTTAGTCTGAAATGAAAATGCAGTAATTTATCTGAAATCTGGCAATATTTTAACTTTGATCGAGCAATTTTGATTGATAAAAGAAGGTGGCAACATATTTCGTCTTGTGACGAGTCTAGAAGAGTGGTGGTAGCTCCACCGTGCCCACCATTTCAGTAATATGGCGTGAAGAGAGCAATCATGTGGTTTTTAGCGGGTGCGAGTCCCGCATAACTATTCTGTACTAGTGTAGCCGAACTATCGATTGTTCCACTATCGATAGTTGACCTCGAAAATCAGTCAGGATATCGATAGGACTATCGATAGTATCGATACTATCGACATTATCGATAGCATCGATAGGTCAAAATGTGGTTATACTATTGATGATTTGCAATAGGATCGATAGTATTAATCCTTGATAGTCGCTATGCTATCGATACTATCGATAGTATCGATACTATTTTCAACATAAACATATATTGGCAACATAAACACTGAATTCTATTCTATTAAGGTACCTATTTATTTACAGTTTTCCTGTATACTAACAAAATGCAGACGATACTTTTGCAGAATACATAACTATGTGTAACTATGTGGGGTTAACGAGATTCTCTTGTTATATTACTATTTAACTTCAATCAAAACTATCGAAAAATAAACAAGTATCGATAGTAAAGTTGTTCGAGGCGACAATAGTATCGATACTATCGATAGCATAGCTACTATTAAGGATTAATACTATCGAAAATATTGCAAATCATCAATAGTATTACTATATTTTGCACCATCGATAGTATCGATACTATCGATAGTCCTATCGATATTCCCACTATTGCCGCACTATCGATATTCTATCGATAGTAGCCTATCGATTGGCAACACTATTTTGTACCCCTGTAGCAGATCACTATGCATAACGCATTTTCCAAATGTAAAAAAAAAGGTATCTCTCTTCCCGGTGGAAGTGATAAACCGTTAAGACGATAATTTTACGTGATAACGGTTTATCACGTAACACAAAATTTTCGTCCGTAAACCGACTTTCTTGTTCAATATTCATACGCTATCGTCGTACATGCAGATCTAAGATAATATACGTATATTCATTTCGACTGCGGCATTGTGATCGCAGCATAGCCCATTGTATTGCTCGTTGTCTCCTATCGATACCTCAAGGCCATGTTGAATATTTGTTACCACTATCGCGGTTGACTGAAAACTTCATGCATGTGACAGAATTACAAGGTCCATTTCAATTTAGCAAAAATATATTAGGGGTGGGTCTTATATATAAGTCAAAGAAATGCTTTAGTGGCAATTTTCAAGAAATCGACACGCAAATTTTTATTTTGTGATTTCATACAATTATACCGTCAAGTATACCGTCTATGCTATGGGGAGTGTTCTGAAGAACTTTTCGAATTGGTGCCACCGTCACCTTTCTACCACCGCACCGCTCGCCACAGGAGTAGCAGTCCATCACCACATCCTTGACACTTGGGTCCCCAAAAATGTCAGAGCGTCACGTGGTATTTTTCCTCATACAGCAGGGTTGTGGAATGGAGCCGAGGTTTTCCCTGTGTGGTCCTTGGGGTCCTTTAAACGGCGTGTTTACAGGTATCTTAAGAGTCGGCAACGCATCAGCAGCTCCTCTGGTGTTGCAGATGTTGTGGCACTCGGGGACTGCCGCGGTAAAGCTATTGCATAGCATTTTTTATCAAATTTTGCAATTATAATTTCTTTTTTTTATGCAGTAACTCCGTTACTGTAACTTACTGTAACAGTAACTGTAACTTAGTAACTTAACTCAAGTTAAGAACTTAAGTTAACTTAACTTACTAAGTTAACTTGCTGTTACTTTGTAACTCACTGTAACAGTAACTCCGTTACTGTAACACTCTAACAGTAACTCGTCGAGCCTGTCGCGACACCCAAGTCAAAGTATCAGTGCCGGTCGGAGTGGAGGGTGTTAGGTTTTTTCGTTACGGAATTTCTGGATTCGGTCTCCACGCTCAAGACCCGTGATAGAAGCTATGCAATAGCTTAAAAAAACAGAATTTAAATCGTTTTGGCCGGGAAACCGCATGTACGTTAAGCGTTGTGTAGTGCGTATTATTACTAGTAATTTGATGGTCTGTACTGATGTACAGAACCTTCACTTACTAATTAAGTTTCAAGAATTAATCAGAGGCAAATTAAATTCGGACGTATCGGTGGAATTTACGTGACCACCGGTTTTCCTCTTTCATACACACGTCATTGGATTGTATTCCTGTTAATAAACTGAATGTTAATTTTTTTAGCTGAATGATATCATTTTTAGTGACGTCTATATAAATATAGTATTATTGTTCAATTTTACAAAGTGAAAATAAATATTTTGCACAATTTTTTTTTCGTTGTGCTAAATATAATATAATAAATACTTTATAATAAATCATTTATTCCAGGAAAAAACCGAAATTACAATAAATAATTTAAATTATACCTATCTGTGAAAAAAAAATATCAAATATAATATAAAATTGGCGAGCTCCGTGGCGCAGTGGCCAACACGCCAGCCTGCGGGCACTCTCGGGTGCGATCCCCGGTCAGGTCATGATGGAAAACGATCTTTGTCAGATTGACATGGGTCTTGGATGTTTATCTATATAAGTATCTATTATAAAATATAGTATCATTGAGTTAGTATCTTACTATATAGTAGCTCAATAATTTGTATGATATTTCCCTATATATTTATTTTAAAAAATCGTGATTACGCAAAATAAGTTCAGGAGTGTCTGTATGTATCTTCATCATCATCATATAGTCGAGGGGCAGGTATGGCATCGGGTACGCGCATCCAGCCTCCCGAGCTGCTACTGGCTTTTACCCCTTTCATCCGAGTTAGTAAAAGTATCCCAATATCAACTTATGTGACTCTCTTTTGACTGGGTACTCTGCTTTCAAGTCATCTTGCTGAATTGGCTTTTGGATATGTAATCTAGGTATTATAAATTATCTGACGGCAAAATAGTGATACTGATACTAAGAGACTAGAGTTAATAATTATATAACAAAAACATGTACTTAAGTAGTTAAAAAAATCTATGATCATTTTTTTTTTCTTTTCTTATATGTGGCGATCAAACTTGACTATGATCATGATAAAACATAATCAGTTTTTTTTTTTAATATATAATACCTTCTCTCCATGACAGTTCCCACCACAAATAAATTATGATAAGAAATGTTGCGTTGTTTATAGCTGGCACCTAAACCGCGTGATTTTGAACCTCTGAACTATTACTGAAATCCTGAAAGCCTTAATGAAATATAGAATTGCAAGAAAAAAAGCTGAAAATCAAGAAAAAAAAAATAGAATTCCCATACAAAGTCGCCGAACAGATGGACGAATTTCTATGGAAAGTAAATTTATTATTTTCGCTTTTTGCCTTTTTTTCTTGCAATTCTGTATTCCATTAGGGATTCTGATTCCAAGATTTCAGTAAAGTTCAGAGGTTCAAAAGGTCAAAGAAATACTTCAGGTACCTAGTAGATAAATTTTAAGAAATGGAAACGCTAGTTTTTCTTTTTGCTTTTACATACAAAACATATCGGGTCGTGCTCCTGTAGTGGAGACTAAACAGGACCTGATGATGATGATGATGATGATACAAAACATACATACATATATAGTATCATGTCTTTCCCTTGCGGTGTAGACAAAGCCGAGGTCTATAAGACCTAAAGGCCACGTTTTGCATTTTGGTGGGCATTAGGTGGAAAACATGGGGCATAAACATGGTGGGCATAGTGATGGCTTGCTTGCCGCATCGCCTGTTAACATGATTCCTCAGATTTTACCCATATCCTCGATCGGTTTTTACGATTTGTGCAAGAAGAGAAGCAGCTGGTACATTCACGTTTTTTCTTTTCTCCCAGACCAGCATGGAATAAATATTATTTTTATTTAACTCGAAAAATCTCCTGTTTTGATTGTCGACGTCGGAGATTTAGTACCTATCCATAGTAGGCAATAGTAAAAAGTTTAATGCCAAGAAAGTGTAGATTGCTTTTTGCGTCTGCTTTTCTTAATATTTATATCAAAATATCTGAAAACTAGCGTATCGTTTTTTTTAGGGTTCCGTACCCAAGAGGTAAAAACGGGCTGTCCATCCGTCTGTCCGTCTGTCTGTTACCAGGCTGTATCTCATGAACCGTCATAGTTAGACAGTAAAAATTTTCACAGATGATGTATTTCTGTTACCACTATAACAACAAATACTAAAATAACAATAAAATAAATATTTAAGGGAGGCCCATACAAAATACATAGTATTTTTTGTTGTTTTCATAGATACATACAACAGTACCTACAGATCCTTCGCGCGGGAGTCCGGCTCGCACTTGGCCGGTTTTTTAAATTTGCTTCTATTGCAAGTTTCTAGCTTATGGGTGTCATGTCATCCCTTAAAATATTTGCGATTAATTTAAATGGTAAAGCCTATTTTAATTAAACCAAATATTTGTATGAGTAGTTTCATAAGATAAAATGGTTTACATATATTTATAACAAAATATACATGTCTGAATTTATATGCCATCTCTTATCATTTCCCGTGCATAGGTGCCTAAAACGCTGGCAGCATTGCCACGTTGGATGGAGATAAAATTAAAATATATATATCACACTTTTAGCGTTGCATTTATGGTTTTAAAATGTCGACGATAAGTCCATCTGACTACTAAACAAAGTAAAAAAACAACGGGTTGCAATCCGGGAGTGCCGGCAGAAGTGTTATCTCGTTGATACGTGACCTGAAACCGCCGCAAAGGCGACCTTTGCGGCGGTTTCAGGTCACGTGTCCGTCTTACGAATTTTCGGTCAGGGCACGTGTCTTGTACCCATCCCAAAAAGTGCACAACGCCGCTAAAGAAACCACTTCAAAAATCTCATTCCGATATAATGTTCGCGGTGGCAAAATTGTTCAATATCAAGGACTCGATCTGCCCATGAAATAGCTTTATTTATTCGTTTACGACCTAATGTAAACTTCACATATAAACCATAAATAAATCAAAGTTATATAACAAATACAAGTAAAACTGCAAATATTATATTTATTTTATGCTCACTATCCACCGCATATTAAAATTTGCTTCAGGAATACATATATCACGTCTTACACACATAGTATCACGTCTTTTTCCCTTGTGGGGTAGACAGAGCCTAGGTCTATAAGACCTTATGGCCACATTTAGCATGTTGGACAGTTGAAGGGCGTGTAGATGGAAAACGGAATCAAAATAGTGATGGGTTGCTAGCCGCATCGCCTATTGATTGACATGATTCCGCAGCATTTCCTCGATCGGCTTTTAAGATCTGCGCGGGAAGAGAAGCATCTGGCACATTCTACGGTTTTTCTTGTCTCCCAGATCAGCATGGAAGAGATATTTAGGGAATATATGTATACCTACGGGGAGGATGGGCCTCCGGTCTCTCACAAACGACTTATCGATCATTGTACCTACCTTGATTACCTAGATTAAAATTTTTATAAGTATACTAGCAGTAGAGTACTCGACATGAGTCGGCCACGAAAAGTACGCGGGACGTAGGTACTTGTCGGCCACGACAAGTACGTCCCGCGTACTTTTCCCGCGTACTTGTCCTCCTGGACCTCGACAGACCTGGTTAGCGACTATAAGGAGGGATATGAAGCGAACACAGCTTACGCCTTGGCTTTGGCTTGGCCCAGAACCGAATGACCTGGAGAAGATCAACTAGGAGAGCCGACCCCAAATAATGCGACTAAGGCTAGGAAAAGAGAGAGAGGAGTATACTAGCAGTGCCCGCAACTCTGTTCGCGTACATTATTTATGTTTGTATGGGGGTCATGTCTTATCATAACTGGAGAAAAAAATAAGTAGGTATCCTATCCTGTGTCCTGTGCGTCTTAATGTGTATCACCAGTTTCTGTAGTATGGAGACACATATATACATATAAACACACAGAAAAAAATCATGTAGGTATAAACGATATCTCTGAAAACAAAGTCACCCACTCCATGACCAACGCTTACAGATTTATTTAAAGTATTGATTATTATTAGTATTAATGATTGGATTTTCCGAAAACATTTTATTTGTTATTTACATAGAGCCCGCCATATGCCAGGCGGCGTGGCGGTACAAACGCGGATGGTCTAAACGCGTTGGCTACTTTGGATATTTTCGTTTTTTAGGAATATTCAAGGGTTATTCGAAAAAGACAAACATATGATGGCTGCCTTATCTGTAATGCAATAATAATCAAAAGTTTTAAGGTTAATTTTAATGTATTTGGTGAATAATGCTATATACCGAGTAAATTAGACGTGATTTGGAGGCAACTTTGCAATTTTTTTCTATCGAGAAAATTTAACGCAATCGTGTTTTTGAGTCATATAGTTACTAGAGTTAGTCCTGAACTTTGCTGCATTTTTATTTCAACTTGAGTATTTAATTATTATTGATATAACAGTCAATCATGCAAAGCAGTGTGAGGTAGTACGGACCCTTCAGTAATTGTGGAGTGCGATGTATCACGCGGTAAAGTTTCCGAGATATTATCATCTATCACGCAATGTAAACATCAAGGTATTTTAGAGCCTGAATTCTTGATCAAGCGCGAAGCAAGATACTGGCAGTTCAGAGAGGAGAGGGAGGGAGAGTGGACCCTCAACTCCATTCTCTAACACACCCCCTAGAGGAATTAGCTAATTCAGAAGACAAATAGTGTTCACGAAAACTACTTACACGGCGCTATATCCCTTGATCGGTTTTTGTGATCTGCCAGGAAGAGAAGCAGTGGCACATACTATGTTTCTCTTTTGCTCCAAGACCAGCATGGTTATTATTTGCGAATGTTTTCTTCTAGACATGCATAGGGTGAATGCAAGATTGGAAGGCTATCAATCCATTTGACAAAGTCGCATCGGCTTTGTATCTTTTTAACCGACTCCAAAAAGGGAGGGTTAGTTATCAATTCAGTTGTATTTCTTTATTTCATTTTTTATGGTTGTTAACTCAGAATTTTATGAACCGATTTCAATTTTTTTTCGTTTGAACGGGTATACTTGCAAGTTAGTCCCATTTAAATTTCGTCACAATCGGTTCAGTAGTTTTATTGAAGTCTGTTTTTTTTATATGAAAGATTTTTGAATACCAAAGTCAAAGTCAAAGATTTTTATTCAAAATTGGATACATGTATCTCTTTTTGAACGTCATATTTTTATTTCTTATATATTTTTTTATATATGCAAAATTGAAATACTACTAGCGTTTCGGAACGACCACTGGTGAGAAGAATACGCCGAAAGAAACTCAATCCAGCCTTGGTCCCTACGTGCCTGAAGGGCTCTGAATACATTGTTAACATTTAATACAATTTTTTATACTATAGATTAATTTTAACATTTAATAATTGTTAACATTAAATAAATTTATATAAATTTCCACGCATTTTTATCAGCCTCAATAGACAGAAGCGGAGACATAGGCACTTACATGCAGGGATGAAAATATCGATACTTTGTTAGTATCGATACTAACAAAATATTGGTAAAAATATTGATACTCAATGTTTTAGTATTTTTTATCAGGTTTTATCGATACCTTCTATCGATAAAAATATTAATATTTTTATCAATATGTACCATAAATCAATAAAAATATTTAATATTTTTATCGATACCTTATATCGATAAAAATATTAATATTTTTATCGATACCTTATATCGATAAAAATATTAATATTTTATTTGATAAATATATTTAATTTCTTTGTCAGTTATCTGAATCTATTTTTCGAGTGGCACGGTGTTGTTGCTCTTTGTGGTCGCTAATACACAATTATTTTGTCTGTGTAAGACTGATATTATTATAAACATCACACTCCTCCCGAAGCTATTTAGGGCTAAATTCACAGTATAATCAAAATCATTCTAAGAAACTTAGCAAAGATTGACTTATTATAACGTAGCGCATTGGTGAATTTTCATGTTCATTCATGTAATTCGAGTTCGTGTGTTTCGAGTGCAACTTACCTTTTATTAGAACAAATTAAAAACAAAGTAGTTGACTGCACTGTCTACCTTTTCTTTAAATGTAAAATTCGGCGCTCCTCTTCGTGTTCAAGTTTACCTTCCAAAAGTATTTTTACGTTCGCCCAGTACGTATTTATTTCAAGGATGTTAGATATCATTACCGTGATATAGGTATTAAAATAAATTACTAATTCATTAAAATCAACTGCTACAGTTTTGATAGATAGACCTACCTACCTAGTTAACATCGATCAATGTCTCCCCCAGTCTCCGGCGCCCTTGCTATTCTTGACTCCAGTAGCGGTCACGGTAACAGTAACGGTGTGAAGAATCTCCGGAAGAGTTGCTGCTACCACCCTCAAACAGAGACTGATCCTGGCAATACACGACATTTGCACAATGATGCTAGACGAAAAGGTCAAGGTAGTGGAAGAAGAGACGAGTAGGTTACGATGGGACATAGTGGATTGTCTGAAATCCGAAAAGAGGGGAGGGCACGACAACCCTAAAGCCTGGTAACCTAATTTATCACCGGAAGGGTGACTTTAAAAAGTCACAGCATGGTGTCGGGTTTCTCGTTCACAAATTCCTCAGTAACAACCTCATAACCATCAAAAGTGTTTCCTGCAGGAAAATATACCTGATTTTCAGAGTATCTAAAAGAAACTCGTTGAAGGTAATTCAGGTATAAATATATACGGACCGGAAAGCACTCAGATGAAGAGGTGGAAGTGGTGTATGAGGATATTAGTAAGGCCATACACGCTTCGGAAATCTATTTTACGATTGTTATGGGGGATTTCAATGCAATATTTGGCAAGCGGAGCGATGAAGAGGCCAGTGTGGGACAATTTGGATATGGAGAATGACGGAATGATAGGAGTCATAGGCTGGCTGATTTTCTGGAAGAAGAGGGACTCCATGCAATGAACTCTTTCTTCCAGAAGCCGCCTCATAGAAATTTACTTGGATAGGCCCAATCCTATATCAAAAAAGAGATAGACTTTATCTTGTCGACGAAGAAAGAGATATTCAACGATGTCTCTTTGATCACCGAATCTTTAGAGGTATTATGAATATCTCTTTCGTCGTCGAAAAGAGGTGGTCCCTTTGGCTGGGGCCTATCCAAGTAAATTTTATATAAGGCGGCTCTCAGACGAGAGAGGACTCGCTTGATGAAGTCACTCCAGCTCATATTCAAATGTTGACAGTTTCCAAATGGTACTCTTAAATCGCTTTGATTGCCACGTAACTGTCTACTGTAACGCAATCCTTCAGAATTGCGTTACAGGGCGAGTTAAACAATGGGTTCGTAGGAACTGTCCAAGTTGTGTGGTATCAAAGTTTAATAGGTCTCGGCCCAAATACAAACCTCAAAATTTCTGTCCCTAGTCCCAAAAGTTATGGCCGTGCGACGATCTACGCCGCTGCAGACCTTCGAAGACGCAAGCGTGCATCGACAACTTAATAGACAAATTCGAAAATCCTTTCCTACCGAATCCGACATTCACTTCTTTAATACCGAGCGTATCACATAATAAGGGCTCCAAAGAGACGATAGAACATAATGAGGGCTCCAAAGTTCAACTCGTGAACGGGTGCTGCCAGGGGGGACAGGTCTGCTCGGCCTCTTTGAGACTTTTATCATATCTGTTGTTGTTGCACGCTCGATCGCTAACATAACGTGTTCCACAAAAATATGTAAATTAAAATTGTATACAACATCAGAAAAAAAAGAAAAGAAAAATATTAAATATCATACAAAGCCCTTCAGGCAAGTAGGCGACCAATACTGTTGAAGAGTTTCTTTCGGCGTCTTCTTCTCTGCAGTGGTCGGTTCCGAAACGCTAGTAGTTTGTAGCTTTTAAACAATAATTAATAATTTGAATATAATATAATTAGTATTATTTAAAATGTGAATTGACGTGAAAAAGTGCCTGAAAAGGCCTATTTTCTGAATAAATCTTTGAATATTTGAAAGGCTTCGCAAGTTTATTGGGCAAAGTCGATTAACAAAGCTGAAGACGAAGGACAGAAGTGTGATGTCGAAAGACCGAGGTGCTGGGAGAGATTGAGAGGTTTTGTGGACAGCTTTACACCTCAGTAGTCAAACCCATTGTCAGCTTGGCCAAAGGACCGATAGCCAAGCTCGCCGACACTATCCCAACACTATACCGAAGATATCCCGGACATCACCCTGTACGTGATTACGATTGCCCTTAAACAGCTGAAGAACAAAACAAGGTCCGGCACCTTGTCCACCAGGACAGAATTACAGCAGAGCGTCTGAAAGCAGGCTAAACGACAGTACTGAAGTCCGCCAGAGGCTTTTTAATTCCGTTCTATTCGAGGGCATAACGCCAGAGGCGTGGAACAGAAGTGTAGTGGTTCTGTTCTTCAAAAGGGCCATAATACTTTTCTGAAGAACTATAGACCCATCACTTTCCTGAGCCACGTCTTTAATCTGTTTTAAGGGTAATTACGAATCGTTTCACGAACAGGATTGATATCTTGCATCCACCCGAACGAGCCGGCTTCCGAAAAGGCTACAGTACCAAAGACCACTTCCATAGGCTGCGGCAGGTTTAACAGAAGACCAAGAAGTAAAACCGGCCACTATGTTTAGCGTTTGTCGGCTATGAGAAGGCTTTTGATTCGAACGAAACATGGGTTGTGTTTCAGTCTCTCCAGCGATGCCGCATAGACCATCGCTATATTGAAGTGTTAAAGTGCTTATACAGCAACGCAACCATGTCAGTCCGAGTACAGAAGCAGGAAACTCCCTATCTCACATTTCTCTGCAATAGAATAGCTCATTCTATTGCAGAAAGGTGTGAGACAGAGAGACGTAATATCTTTGAAACCGCTGCTGTAGAGGATGCCTTTGAGCTCCTGGAATAAGATGGACTTGGCATTAACATCAACAGCAAGTACTCACCTTCGATTTGCCGATTATATCTTTGTCATAGCGGAGTCTCTAAAGGACTTAAGTACCATGCTCAATCGACAAATTTGCCATAATTTGAAGTAACTTGGCGCCTATTACTTCAAATTATGGTTATTAAAGTAGCTAAAGTGAACATCCCAAGGGGCTATCGGAATGAGTACGTACCCGGATGGAATAATGACAGTGAAAATTTATACCAGCAGTATCAGGAGACTGGGGACCACAATAATGGAACCATATTACTCCAATCTTTGAACCAACATAGAAGGGAGAAGTGGGAGTCTACCGTCAACAGTATGGATTTCAAAAGGTTAAGTAGAAAGGCATTGAAGGTCCTGCATCAGCTATCAGGAAAAGAACACTCACAGAGAATAAACCTGAATATAAAGCCCGACGCTATCGCAAACCGGATGGTAGAAGTTACTAGAACTGAGAAGGACAAAATATTTACTAAACAAGTGAAAAAAACACTGAAAACCCTTAGAAGAAGTGCTCCAACAGGTCAACATTTCTCAAGACCTTTTAGTGTTGGCGAGGTTGTGGAAGGCATAAAGCTTCTAAAATACCGCAAAGCAGCAGGCCTAGATAAAATGTACAATGAATTTATTCGAGCCATGGGCCCAGAAAGTGTTGGCTGGCTTACTGCTTTCTTCAACCACATAGTACAAAACAACTGCCTACCAAGGGAATTCAAACTGGCAAAAGTAATCGCGATCCTAAAGCCTGGCAAAACGGACGACCGACCTGAAAACTACCAACCAATTTCCCTTCTCCTTTAAGCGTTTGGAACGTCTCATTATGACTAGAATAACGCCACACGTAGAAGCTGTTGTTCCACCAGAGCAGGCTGGTTTTAGAGTAGGCAGAAGCTGTACGGATCAAGTCTTAGCATTAACCACGCATATTGAAGCCGGCTTTCAAAGACAATTAAAGTCCACTGCAGTTTTTGTGGACCTTACCGCTGCGTACGATACTGTTTGGAAACAAGGTCTAATATACAAGATTCTCAAAACGATTCCAAGCAGAGAAATAGCAGACATTATCATGACTCATGAGCATGCTTAGTGATAGGGAATTTGAAGTTTACTTAGGAGAAGCAAAGAGCCGCAAGAGAAGACTAAACAATGGCTTGCCACAAGGCTCTGTACTAACTCCAATTCTCTTTAACCTCTACATACGTGATCTGCCATCTACTGAATCTACTAAGTTTATATATGCTGATGATATAGCTCTTGTTTACCAAAGTAAAGATTTCACAACTGGAGAGGAAATATAGTCATGCGATTTAGATAAGCTAAGCAAGTATTTCAAAGCGTGGCGCCTAATTCCAAGCGTAAGCAAGACTGAAGGCCTGCTTCCACCTTAATAATCGTCTCGCTAACTACCACCCAGCTGTTTTCTTCAGTGGAGAGCCCCTGAAGCACAACCCTTTCCCTAAATACCTTGGTGTGACATTGGACAGAACTTTGACGTATAGGGAACATCTTCAGAAAGTGGCTGGAAAGGTAAGCACACGGATTAACATTCTTCATAAACTCTGCGGCACTACCTGGGATGCATCTGCAGAATGCCTCCGAACATCGGCTGTAGCACTGGTTTTTTCTGCTGCTGAATACTGTAGTCCCGTGTGGCTTGCAAAAGCACATGTCCAAAAAGTTGATACTAAACGAATGAGGCAATGCGATGTATATCAGGCACAATTAGATCTACCCCGCTTCAATGGCTCCCAGCTCTTAGTCATATTGCTCTTCCACACCTGCGCAGAATGCTAGCATTGAAGAAAGAATTTGAATAGATACAAATGCCACAGGACCTGCCTATTCACCGGCTTCTTGGTCATCCTCCTCCCCAACGGCTTAAATCCAGGCATCCTGTATATGTCACAGCTCAAAAACTGCGTAATTTTTATCTCGAGCAGAGTTGGAGAGATGAGTATAGTGTGCACACTTCTGGAGCTATCCTACAACTATAGACCCAACAGCTATGCCAGATGGATTCGTTTCCAAACAAGCGGGCCTTAAACTGAACATGGACAAGATGAAAATATTGTCAAATATCGAATGTTGCTTCTCGGGTTTTCATTGGGAAATCCATACTTGAAGCTGTAGACCAATATATCTATCTGAGTCAGATCCAGGTTGGAAATTCCAGCTTCGGCGACGAGGTTTTTCGACGAATCCGAGTCGACTGGGCAGCGTTCGAGAAGCTGTGCAGTGTCTTCTCGACCAAAATACCTAAGTGCCTAAAGACGAAAGTCAATAATCAATGTTTGTTACCAGAATTTACTTACGGGTCCGAAACGGGGTCCATTACTATGGGCCTCATAATAAAGTTCAAGGTCGCTCTAAGAGCTATGGAGAGGGCTATGCTCGGTGTTTCTTTGCGAGATCGAATCAGATACGAGGAGATCCGTAGTTCATATTCGTAGTCTCGTTTCTTAACGTGTTTTTGTAAGGGTTCTTGGGATTCACGAGGATCTCTAGTTTTTTGGAAGAGGTAGAGACAGCAAGTTTTGTTTTCCTCGAAGCAAGTTTTAAGGCAAATTATTAATGAGTACCTCGTCTTCTTCCTTCTTCCTACAAATTTTTGACAGTCTGTTCATCTTGCCACTGGTGGTGACAATCGCCAACTCCCTCAAGAATTGTAGCAATTACGTGAAGCATCAATGATCTAGTCTAGAGCAATAATGTGTTATACTAACTGACCCGGTGAAAATTGTACTGCCTTTTTTTTAGAGAGTCGGTGAAAAAGTTGCCTATGTGTTAATCCAGTGTGTCAGCTACTTCAATATAAAATTTTATCAAAATCTGTCCAACCGTACATTGTTTTAGTAAATAAATATTATTTAGCTTATAGGAAGCCTTACTGTACCACACACGATACACGACACTAATCAGCTTTTGTTTAAAAAATTATATTTTTTTGCAATAATAATTATCGGCCTAAATGGGTGAATTTACCCGTAAAACATTGATCGATGGTAACTGGGTTAGGTAGCTGTACTTGTATATCTTACAAAACTGTAGCAGCTGATTTTAATAAAGTCGTAATTTATTTAACTACCTATATCACGGTAATGATATCTAACATCCTTGAAGAAGGTATTTATTTCAAGGATGTTAGATATCATTACCGCGTTACCTACAGCCGCCCAGTACGTACTTTTGGTAAGTAAACTTAAACAAGAAGAGAAAAAGGAATGTCTTGGTTGTAAATGCCTACATGCAGCTACTTTACAATTTATATGTTTTGGTTTTAATGATGTTTGGAATATTTCTTGATTTTTTTCTACTTATTCCACGAAACGTTCGTTCGCGACTGTTGTGTACCGAGCGCGTAGGTATGTTTCAAATTCTGATCGATTGTATGAAGACAGAATACTGTTACATCACAGTGCCTATAATTATGTATATTTTAATCGAACGTCACACTGAAAAGTGGGTATCTAAGACAAAAATACTTTATTTTAGTCTTACTTTATTTGACTTTATTTATTTTAGTATGAACCTTAGTAAGAACTTAATATTGTAAATATCTACAAACCTTTAAAATCTTATTGAATAAAGTACATTTAGTCGATCCATCTTCTAATATGTCAATCTTTTTATACTACATGTTATTGTTTTTTTAAGCCCTACTTTGTTTTTAATTTGTTCTATTAAAAGGTAAGTTGCATTCACTACACACGAACGCGAATTAACATGAACAAACATGAAAATGCAACCAACGCGCTACGCCGTCGTTCGCTCTTCTGTCCTGTTCATTTATCCGATGTAAGAAAAGGAGAGCAGTTGTTATTTATGGGCATTGATGTTGTCGCACACACACACATATATTAAATATTGATATTAATTTCGATACTTTGGTATTAATAAAACCTATAGTTCATATTATTATTACAGAATACACTTTATTTCAATACCTAGATATTAATAAAAAGGTGTCGATACTCCTCGTGTAAAGGTATCGATACTCCTCATGGTATCGATATAAATCCCTGATTTAAATACCTAGATATTAATAAAAAGGTATCGATACTCCTCATGGTATCGATATAAATCCCTGATTTCAATACCTAGATATTAATAAAAAGGTATCGATACTCCTCGTGTAAAAGTATCGATACTCCTCATGGTATCGATATAAATCCCTGCTTACATGCGAAAACAGTTAAATAGGTACATAACCTTTAGATAACATATATACAATTAACGATCTACATCAGTAGTCGTCAAATTGCGGCCCGCGGCAAAGTAAATTGCACTAATAGTCAACTACCACTCCGGTCCCCTCTCGCCGCCCGCGCTGATAATATACACTACTAGCTTTCGCCCGCGGCTCCGCCCGCGTCAATGTCGGTCCCTCGGGAATAGTACTTTTTCCCTGGATAAAATGTACCCTATGTCCTTCTCCGTACTCCAGAAAACTTGTATGCTATATTTCATGATGATCGGTTCAGTAGTTACGGCGTGAAAGCGTAACAGACAAACAAAAAATCTCACTTTCGCATTTATAATATTAGTTAGGATTAGGATAGAGTCAAGAGCGACACGAGCCACGTATTAAGCGTAAAGAGGTAACTCACAGACAGACGCACTTTCGCATTTATAAAATTAGTATGGAGTAGCATGGATAAGTGTGCAAAGGCTCTTGAAACGCCTTCACATACTATTTTTTTTAATTTGACTAGCTCCGTGGCGCAGCGGTCAACACGCCAGCCTGCGACACGGAGTGACCGGGTTCGATCCCCGGCCAGGTCAAGATGGAAAATGATCTTTTTCAGATTGGCCTGGGTCTTGGATGTGTATCTATATATGTATTTGTTATAAAATATAGTATCGTTGAGTTAGTATCCCATAACACAAGTCTCGAACTTACTTTGGGGCTAGCTCAATCTGTGTGATTTGTCCGTATATATTTATATATTTATTTATACTCTGCGGCCCGGCCCTGGTACTCACATTGTCATGTGTGGCCCTTGGCTAGGAAAGTGTGACGACCGCTGATCTACATGCTATGTATTCCATGCTGGACTGAGAGAAAAGAAAAACGTAGAAACGGAATCTGAGGAAACATGTTTATAGGCAATGCGGCTAGCAATTTAGCTATTTTCATTCCGTTTTCCACCTACACGGCCACTGACATGCTAAACGTGGCTTTAGGTCTAATAGACCAGGGCTCTGTCTACCCCGCAAGAGAAAAGACGTGATAGTATACAACGTGATTTTGAACCCCCTAGCTATAATGAAATCTGGGAATCAGAATCCCTAATGGAACACAGAATTGCAAGAAAAAAAGGTAAAAAACGAAAAAGAAAATTAGGTTTCCCATACAAAGTCGCCGATCAGCTGGACGCATTTCTATGAAAGGTTAGATTTATTTTTTAGTTTTTTGCCTTTTTTTTCTTGCTATTCTGTGTTCCATTAGGGATTCTGATTCCTAGGTTTGAATATAGCTAGGGAGTTCAGAATCACGCTGTATATGTATGTACATTGCAATCGGCGGCAATACGCCCATTTTCACCTATGTCAAGCGATATCACCAAGCATTGTGACTACGCTGTGTTTTTATTTCATATTTTATTGTCGTGTAATAAAACAATAATTCTAACAGATAAAAGAGTTATGCAATGCAACCTAATTGCAGCCATTATTGAAAACAAAGAATACAGTTAGGATGCGAATTAAATAGAATAGAATGCAATCTTTATTTACGAAACATGGGTACAAATAGGTGACAAATATCTATAGTAGAGCATACATATTTTGCCAAGTAGGCGTGTAAATATTAAGTACTATAGTCAGTACTTATATTAAACTAGCTTTCGCCCGCGGCTCCGCCCGCGTCAACTTCGATCCCTCGGGAATAGTACTTTTTCCCGGGATAAAAGGTAGCCTATGTCCTTCTCCGTACTCCAGAGAACTTGTATGCAATATTTCATGATGATCGGTTCAGTAGTTACGGCGTGAAAGCGTAACAAACAAACTCACTTTCGCATTTATAATATTAGTAAGGATTAAATAATGTTGGCTACTTAAATAAAATGATGATACAATAAAATTAAGTCAATATTCTAAAAAATAACATCATGTCAAGTGACTTGAATTGAAGGATTTATCACATCGACACTTTTTAAAAGGGGAAAGATTTGATTGTTTGTTTGTTTGCATTGAATAGACTCTGAACTGGACTGATTTGAAAAAATAATCATCCTTGATATACATAGGCCCTAATAGACTATGGAATTAAATACCTACCAGTGCGGACCGAGCCGCTAGTAATTCTATAATAACCTAAATTATGTAATCTAGTCTAAGATTTGTGTTTGTTTGTAATAGATTAAAACTACTAAACTGATTTTATTTTTTCTATCACCAATATAAAGCTACATTACCAGCGACAGCGAGTAACAAAGTAACATATTTTATTTTCAGAAACTTTTGGGATCCGTACGAAAATGGTATTAATGTACTTAACCCAGTGTACCAAAAATTTGCCTTCCCGCCATTGTTTGAAAGTATCAAAAAATCTAAAATCGATATCTAGGTAGGTATAGGCAAAAAGAACTACATCGTTTTGATAATGATCGCAAAGGCGATATGACTCTTTGTCTATCTATATCTATACATATAATAAAACAGTAAAAATATTTTGTCTGTACATTTAGAATTATTGACTGAAATGGATAGAGGGACAATTAAAAAGAATAATAGAAAGCAAAAAAAAAAATTTTTGAATTTCTTGTCTGTCTGTCTGTCTGTCTGTATGTATGATCACGATTATCTCCGGAAATACTGAACCGATTTACTTCAAACTTTCACCAATTGCTTTGTTTTAACTCAGCAAAACATTTAAAGTTTGTTTCATCAAAATCGGTTCATTAAAAAAAAAGTTATTGTCATTTGAATGAACTCAAGGCATGAGTTTATATCAACGCAACCGAAACTGCTGCGCCTAGAAACTTGAAATTTGGTACAGGGGTCTTTTAATGACGTGAGCAAAGAAAGGATTTTTAGAAATTTAACTTCTAAAGGGGTAAAATTTATAGTACTGTAACCATGGAATTGGAGGAAATTAGTACCTCGCGTGCTTTTGTATGTCCCCCGGAAGACTGTGCTAAATACTTACAACGCGATAGCAAAATCTTAACTGTTGTTCACTTAAATACCCGCAGCATCAATCACAACTTTGACATGTTCCAAACACTTTTAGTACGTATGAACATACCATCCGATATAATCATTCTTACAGAGTGTTGGTTATCTAAAGCACCCCTTTTGCCAGTGATTAATGGCTACAATAGATATAATACGTTAAAGAATGCCAACCAAAACAGTGGAATCGTGATGTATGTTAAAGACCACCTTAATTGTAAGACATGAGCCTGAATGCATTAGCGAGGCTAATTGTCTAGTCTGTGAGATCAAAAATGAGTTTGCGGTGGCAGCGTTTTATCGTTCTCCGTCTTTTCGTGAAGCTGATGTCTTTTTGAATAGTTTGAACAAACTACTTATGTCATTATCTAATTTTCAAGTACTCAGTCTAATAGGAGATATGAACATAGACATCAAGAAAGATAGCGTTGATACCGACGCTGAAGCTTACTTAAACTTAAACGCGTCTCATGGTCTCCTACCTGGTCACACGTTTATAACCAGAGGTCACAAGTGCTACGATCACGTAATGCTGAGATCAAGATTGCTCTCTACTACTTTAGTTCTCGACACGTTTTTGACGGATCATTTGCCTACTGTTTTACTAGCAAATTTAAATAAAAAACCTAGGGATAAAGTTAATACATACACTAAGGTAGATTATGAAACTATTCACAAAAATATTATGGACACCGATTTCTCTCCTATCCTTTCGACACACGACGTCAACATTGCTACTAACCATTTAGTAAGCACAATTTCAAACATAATCAGAAGGAACACACACACAGTTAAAGTAACGCGACGTAAATTAAATTTGAAGACCTGGATAACACCGGGACTTTAACGTTGTATCCGAAATCGCGATCAAATGCACGGGCGTCTGAAACGAGACCCTAATAACGTTATACTAAAGCTAACATATACAAGATATAGGAATTTTATAAATAAGCTGCTCAAAAACGCAAAGAATACATATCATAAACAACTAATACATAACTCAAAACACAATCCTAAGACAACCTGGAGTGCTATTAAATCTATTGCAAACATTAGGCCATCCACCTCAGATTCAAAATCCTTATTAAATCTTAATAAAAACCAAAATGTGTCAGTTAATCAGGTCAACAGATACTTTGTGGATATTGGTAGAAACTTAGCACACTCTATACAAAGTAGACGGTCTTCTATGACAGGGGCCTTCAAGTCTCATTCTGAATGTGACTCGATGGCGTTCTATGAAGTAGACGAATGCGAAATAGACCTATTGATTAGAGACCTTCGCAGCGACTGTGCTGTTGGTTGGGATGGAATCTCGGCTCGTGTCATAAAAGACTCACGACAAGTTTTTGTGCCAATACTTACTTGCATATGCCAATTAGCTATATCAACTGGAATCTTTCCTGAAGCCTTTAAGAAAGCCATAGTTCATCCGATATTTAAGTCGGGCAACAAAGAAGATGTTACAAATTATAGGCCCATATCAATTTTAACTGCTCTATCAAAAATATTAGAAAAGGTTTTAAACAAAAGACTGGTACAATATCTGGAAACAAAAAATATAATAGCTAAAAATCAGTATGGCTTCAGGAAGGGTCTCAGTACAGAGGATGCAGTCAGTTCTTTACTTGAAACGATTGTTGAAAGTCTTGATAAAAAGAAAAATGTATCGGCTTGTTCTTGGACTTCGCTAAGGCATTTGACACCGTTTCAATCCCATTGCTATTGGAAAAATTACAAAGTGTAGGAATACGTGGACTTCCTCTGGCAATATTTAGAGATTATTTACAAAATCGCAGTCAACGTGTTAAAATTGGAAATATTGTAAGTGACGAAGAGAAATTAGTTTTTGGAGTACCACAAGGCTCTATCCTCGGCCCTACGCTCTTTATCATATATATTAATGACATGTGTAAACTAACAATTCCTCAGTGTGAAATCCTCGCATATGCTGACGACACTGCGCTGATAGTAAGAGGTTCTAACTGGGACAACACCTTCCAGCTCGCTGAAAATGCTCTTTCTTCCGTTCTGTCTTGGCTAGATTTAAATTTACTTACTCTTAATGTACAAAAAACGAATTACGTAACTTTTACTATAAACGCATCAACGCTTCCCAAACAAGAGTATGTCGGTATTAAAGCTCACACTTGTTGCGGCGAAACTTGCAAGTGCTTAACCATAACAAGGGCGCAACCGTAAAATATCTGGGCGTACACATAGACCAGCATTTAAAATGGAACCAACATATAAAAGCTCTAATACCAAAGATAAGGAAGTTAATATACGTTTTTAAAAACCTTAACTCTTGTGCTGACTTAACAACCCTTAAAGTAGTATATTTTTCTTTGTGCCAATCGTTACTTTCATACTGTATATCAGCATGGGGTGGAGCAGCTATGACCACAATACTGCCTTTAGAGAGAGCACAGAGAGCGGTACTCAAAGTCATGACCAATAAGCCTTTTAGGTATCCCACTTCACAACTTTATACAGATACAATGGTCTTAACAGTGAGACAACTGTACATCATGAGGACTGTGCTTCGCAAACACACACAAGTTCCTACGTTAAGAAACCGCAAACGAAGATCAGATCGTGTATGCTCTATCCAACGTCACAGGACTACTTTTGCAAGTCGGCACTTTAAAGTATTTAGCAGCATAATTTATAATAAAGTTAATAAAATACTAGACATTTATCGCTATACTAAGCGGAAAACTAAAATTATAATTCAAAAATGGCTGAAAACACTCAATTACACAGAAACTGAGAATCTCCTGACATGATATATTTAAATGTATATATATATATATATATATATATTAACATACCTACCAGATAACAAAATCTGATCAATTACACACTATTAGCACATTTGCACATACAATTACAAATACTCAACACACCTTACACACACAAAACATGACGAACACACACAATTACTATACATAGAAATACATACATAAATGAGTACAGAGAGGAGTATTTACGGACGGGAGAGAGACATTGATATGGAATTTATCCATTCTAGTAATGTAATTGATTCCCAAAATACAGTATTATAAACTAGTTTGGGAATCATAGTGACCATAGTATAGTGCTTTCATTTGTTATTTTTCTTTACATGATATTTATAAGCCAGTCTCGCCTTTGAATCCTTTATGATGCTCCCCACCACTCGAGATACAGGTTCATTCCTAGTTCGATGGTGGGTAGTTGAATAATCGGACGTATTTGGAAAAGCTGGTACCATAGGCTATATACTTACCTATGTTATTATTGTACACACATTATAATGTAAAAAAAGAAAACTGTCAATAAACGTTATTATTATTATTATTATTAATTTTCTCATTTCTGGACTTAGAAGTATGAAAGTAGGTATATAAGTTTTCGATTAAAATTAAAATAAGATGTGTGGATGAAATTTGCAAAATTCCCCCCTTAAGGGGTAAAATGGGGGTGGGTGGTGTGGTGGTATATACTTTGTACGGAAATTTTCTCATCTCTGAACTATGAAGTATGAAAATAAATAGGTATGTAAGTTCTCGATTACAATTAAAAAAGATGTATGTGGGTGAAATGAACAAAATTCACCCCTAAAGGGGTAAAAGGGGAGGGTAAAGTTTTTATGGAAATTTTCTCATTTCTGGACTTAGAAGTATAAATAATATCCATACTACTAATATAATAAATGCGAAAGTAACTCTGTCTGTCGTCTTTTTACGCTTCAACCATTGAACTGATTTGGATGAAATTTGGTATGGAAGTAGTTTGAGGCCCGGGGAAGGACATAGGGTATGTTTGATTCTGGGAAATTCTACTGTTCCCGAGGGATCGACACTAACGCGGGCGGAGCCGCGGGCAACAGCTAGTACTATCTATATCTATACTAATATTAAAAAGAGGAAAGATTAGATTGTTTGCTTGTTTGCATCGAATAGGCTCTGAAACTACTGGACCGATTTGTAAAATTCTTTCTCCTTTAGAATCCTACATTGCCTACTCGTATATCTTCCCGTGCGAAGCCGGGACGGGCGGCTAATAGTGTAATACCAGCGTAATCTGTTGGTTTATTGAAAAGATACTCAAGATAATCCGTATAAACAAGTACTTCCATTTGTTTTATAATGTGTGCGATAAAATGATTTACTTATTGTGCAATATTGTATTATACTTGACATATTTTATTATTATAACAGATGAAAAAATACTAACCGGCTCTAAAATTTCAGGTTCGCTCCTGTACTGGATACAAACAGAGCGTTCAAGTCAAGGAAATAAAATACACTCAAGGTATTTTACTCTCCGTTCTGATAATATCGAACAGAAAGAACTCTTTTTAGGGTTCCATACGATTGAGTGACAATAAGGGTCTGTCTCGAGATATCTATTTCTTGAGAATAGATATTATATTATCTACTAGCTGTTGCCCGCGGCTCCGCCCGCGTTAATTTCGATCCCTCGGGAACAGTAGAATTTCCCGGAATCAAACATACCCTATGTCCTTCCTCGGGCCTCACACCTCCATACCAAATTTCATCCAAACCAGTTCAATGGTTGAAGCGTAAAAAAACGACAGACAGAGTTACTTTCGCATTTATAATATTAGTATTAGTATGGAAGTATGGATATTATTTATACTTCTAAGTCCAGAAATGAGAAAATTTCCATAAAACCTTTACCCTTCCATTTTACCCCTTTAGGGGCGAATTTTGTCAATTTCACCCACATATATCTTTTTTAATTGTAATCGAGAACATACCTATTTATTTTCATACTTCATAGTCCAGAAATGAGAAAATTTCCAATTTTCAAACAAACTTTCCCCCCTTCTGGGGGATTTTTTTCCAGTTGACCTACACAGATCTTTTTCAATTGTAATTGTGAATTTATTTACCTATTTTCATACTTCTAAGTCTAGAAATAAGTAAATTCCTATACAATCTTTAACCCGCTATTTTACTCCTTCAGGGGAAAATATCGTCCATTTTACCTACACAGATATTTTTAATAGTAACCTAGAACTTATATACTTAAATTCTTACGTCTAAGTCCAGAAATTAGAAAATTTCGATACAAAGTTTATACCACCCACCCCACCCCCATTTTACCCCTTAAGGGGGGAATTTTGTAAATTTCATCTACCCACACACTTCTTTTTTAATTTTAATCGAGTACTTATATACCTACTTACATACTTCTAAGTCCAAAAATGAGAAAATTCCATATAAGTTTTACCCCTTTAAAAGTTAAATTTCTTTAAAATCCTTTCTTAGCGCTCACTCACATCATTAAAAGAACCCCTGTACCAAATTTCAAGTTTCTAGGCGCAGAAGTTTCGGTTGGTTTGCCGTTTGCCTGCGGCTACGCCGCCGCCGTTAGTGTTCATCCCTCAGGAACAGTTTGAACCCTTAAAGGGGTGACTCAGGTCATCAATATGAACAACTTTTTCTATGGGACAAACTCGTCATTTCCATAAAAAAGAGTCCCGCCACCCGGCCAGTTTGTATGGGAATGTCGATTTTTTTGAGTTCCAAGCATTGTTCCCGTAGGAAAAGTTGTTCATTTTGATGGTCTGAGTCACCCCTTTAAGGGTCCAAAACAATAAAAAATTCACCGTGTATATTTGCAGGCAAACTAATGCTTTGAGTTCATTCAAATGACGATAACTTCTTTTTTAATGAACTGATTTTAATGAAACAAACTTTAGCTGTTTTGCTGAGTTAAAACAAAGCAATTGGTGAAAGTTTGAAGTAAATCGGTTCAGTATTTTCGGAGATAATCGTGATCATACATACAGACAGACAGACAGACAAAAAATTCGAAAAAATTTTTTTGCTTTCTATTGTTCTTTTTAAGTGTCCCTCTATCCATTTCAGTCAAAAATTCTAAATGTACAGACAAAATATTTTTACTGTTTTATTATATGTATAGATTATATGTAGAGATGTCTACTCGCATAACCACAGGTAACTTTTAGCACATTTATAATTATTATAAATGTGCTAAAAGTTACCTGTGGTTATGCGAGACATAATTATAATATTTTTTGATAATATTAATAGCCGCATACAAGAGATTAAAATATTTTTTGATAATCTATAAGACGGACTTATTATGTTAAATGGTATTTTTTAGGAAACAAGCCTATTGTTAGTCGGTATTGCCGACAAGTCTCAGCCAATTGAGATGGCCACCCTCAGGGCGAGTGTCAAGGATGTTGCGACACCTTATGTGAAAGTATAATGGTTGTATACAGGGTGATTTTGAATTACCTGGCAACATTCCAATGTTGCCAGGTAATCAGAATCCCTAGTAGACTATACATCCGCAAGAAAAAAAGGTAATTTCAGGAAAAAATAAAAATTTAGTCTTTCCATAAAATTTGACCAGCTGATCGGTGAATTTGTATGTAAATTTTATTCCATAATTTTACCTTCTTCCTGCAGGTCTATATTCTATTAGGGATTCCGATTTCAACACCAATACACTGACAGTGACAGGTAATTCAAAATCACCCTGTATATGGTTGTTAATCTCTATAACACAAAATTAGCTGAATGAATTTTAAAGTTATTTACAATAGCTTAACCTTCGGCATTGCAAATATGAATTATGCAAAAAGCCACATAATTTGAAAAATAATAATATATAATAATTCTTGTGATAATAAACAGAAACCAATATGCAAGAATATGTAAATAAATAGGATATGTTATTGCAAAATTCTGTGGTAACTTCAAGGGTAAATCTGATTACGTGGCTTTTTTATATATTCTATATGGATTTCAGTTATATATAAACACCTAGCTTTTGCCCGAGCTTCGCTCGGTTTAAGGAGGATAGAAGTTTCATACAAACTTTCATCCCCTCTTTTATCCCCTTGGGGGTAGAATTGATCAAAATTCTTTCTTAGCGGATGCTTACGTCATAACATCTACCTGTATGCCAAATTTCAGCCCGATCCGTCTAGTGGTTTGGGCTGTGCGTTGATAGATCACTATGTCAGTCAGTCACCTTTGAGTAATATATATATATTTAGATAACACTAAAGAAGATTATTTTTGTGTAACGAAGTTAGCGTTAACAAACATTAAAAAAAATACAACCATATTGATAACCTTCTCGATTTTATTTAATCGGTTACAAATAACAAAAGGACAAAAGAATGTGTAACTTATATATATGTATGTAGTATGTGTAAGGAACTTTTAGTTGTGGTAGAGCCACGCTTCCGGCAAGATCAATTTTTGCTAGTAGCATGAATGGGCCGGCTCGTCCGGGGAAGTACCACACTCTCACAGAAAATCGACATTTACCGCTTCTATGCTTCGTTCGGTGAGTGAAAGAGCCGGAGGCCCATCCTTCCCCCATTTCCTCCCCCATGTCCTTTCCCCAACCCCTTGAAAGGCCGGCAACGCTCCTGTTACACCCTGGTGTAGCAGTTGTCCATGGGCAGCGCTGGTCGCTTACCATCAGCCACAGACAATATAACCTATGTCTGTGCCATCAGCTGACGCGCTTGCTCGTTTGCCGTCCTATATCATAAAAAAAAGGAAGCTATGGTACAGATCTTACAGTAACTACACAACAGAAATAAAAAAGTTTAAATTGATACAATAGGATCGGCGCAAGACGAATTTAGAAGTTATTATTTCAATTACATTGAGAATTAAATATTGTCCTCGACCCCAACTTCGTAATTAGTAAAGTACTACCGCAGTCAACCTTCGAGGAAAAGTAGACTGGTAAATTATCCGTGCGTTTTTAGGATTCCGTACGACCGTGTGAGAAATGCATTCTACTTATGTTTTTCCTATAGAATGCATTCTACTTATGTTTTTTCTATAGGATAAAGGAATCAAATAAGAGAAATGCATTCTACTTATGTTTTTTCCTATAGAAAGTCCTATAGAATGCATTCTACTTATGTTTTTTCTATAGGATAAAGGAATCAAATAAGCTACTGTCTGTCTGTCACCCACGACGCTGTATCTCACGAACCGTGATAGTTAGACAGTTGAAATTTTCACAGATGACGTATTGGGATACAACAAACGTGATTTTTTTGCCGTTTTCATATATAATGGTACGGAACTCTTCATGCAGGAGTCCGACTCGCACTTGGCCTGTTTTTTTTTATTTACAGTACCAACCGATACATATTACGTTTTGTTCTACGAGTATGAGACAAAGAAATCATATAAGCCAGAAACAATGAAAACTCTTACACGGTCATGGCAGCCTGGTAGGTCACGTAACTTAGTACCGAATGAACACGGTAATATCGAGCGGTGTAAATAAATTATTAGAACAAGCCTCAAAAACAATGAGTCAATTCCACGGAGTAGACCGTGGTCAATTCACAGAACGACCTCTGTGTGTCACTGTTTGAGCAGACATTATCGATATAATTTCATTAAGACGATGTCCAAAGGTTATCACGTAGGTGGCATTGTTTTGATATCAAGACGTATTTTTAGGGTTCCGTACCCAAATGGTAAAAACGGGACCCTATTTCTACGGCTCCACTGGCCGTCTGTCTGTCACCAGGATGTATCTCATGGTTTATGATAGATAGGTAGTTGCAATTTTCAGCGATGATGTATTTCTGTTGCTCGATGATGTATTTAAAGTGGCTCTATACAAAAAACGTGATTTCGCTTGCAATATCAAGATTTTAATTGGTTAAGCATTCATTTTAAAAATAAATACCTAATTAAATTGAAGTTAAATATTTTTTTAATGGGTAGGTGCTCTCATACAACAAACGTTGCATAGATAATAGTACGGAACCCTTCGTGCACGAGTCCGACTCGCACTTAGATAATCTAAAGAAAAGAAAACATCTTGGTATGTTTTATTTCAATTTTTGCTGCATTGAATGTTGTCTAAATGCGCAAACAAAATATAAAAATCAACATAAAACAAAAAATACATTATAAGAGAGGTATGTCGAATTTGGACCAACTTGCAGTATACTTAGGGACCTGCTATCTATACTTCTATACTAATATTATAAAGCTGAAGAGTTTGTTTGTTTGAACGCGATAATCTCAGAAACTACTGGTTCAAATTAAAAACTCTATGTGTTGGATAGTCTACTTATTGAGGAAGGCTTAAAGCTATAAAACATCACGCTGCGACCATAAGGAGCGAAGCATCAATAAAAATTGTTTTGAAAACGGGGAAAAATTATGCATCTATACTACATAAGAGCCCGCCATATGCCAGGCGGCGTGGCGGTACAAACGCGGATGGTCTAAACGCGTTGGCTACTTTGGATATTTTCGTTGTTTAGGAATATTCAACGGTTATTCGAAAAAGAAAAACATATGATGGCTGCCTTATCTGTAATGCAATAATAATCAAAAGTTTCAAGGTTAATTTTATGTATTTGGTGAATAATGCTATATACCGAGTAAATTAGACGTGATTTGGAGGCAACTTTGCAATTTTTTTCTATCGAGAAAATTTAACGCAATCGTGTTTTTGAGTCAGATAGTTACCAAAGTTAGTCCTGAACTTTGCTGCATTTTTATTTCAACTTGAGTATTTAATTATTATTGATATAACAGTCAATCATGCAAAGCAGTGTGAGGTAGTACCCGCCGCGGACGATGTCGCGGGCAACAGCTAGTCCTATATAAAGGCGTTTTGTTTTCCTGGTAATAACGCCAATCCTACTATTTACAACGTTGGTCCGTTAGCTTTTACAGAGCTGCTACGGTCGATCACCTGAAGATTTCTTAGGCCAAAAGATCCCATCATCATCATCAGCGTTCTACCCAGGGACCTTCAAGTATTACGTAAGCAATATATCAGTTATTTTCAACCCCTCGTCAAAAGTAAGAAAAGCTCTTTCCCCCTCCCCCAAGCTTACGTAAACATTGGTATATTTTTTACAAAATATGATTGTTTATTTTGTAAAATGTTGCTGACGTCATCACCGTGCAGACCCTTCTACCCTCTTTGTCAGCAGAAATAAGCCTAGCCCAGATCCCCCCCCCCCCCCCCCATTCACTGCTTACGTAATATTTGAATGACCCCCCACTACTGGGTATGCCTTCTTTTCTCCCATCAGTTCTTTTAATTTATGTACTTTTATTTTTATATTTTCTATAAAATTTCGTCCCATGTACAGCCATTTGCAGAGTCTTAAGCTTCAAAAAGCGCATGAAAGAATTATTCAGGTCAGGGCCGACAACGCGCCCATGGCACGGCGGTATGACGTTACATCCGTTTAGCTCCGTGGCGCAGCGGTCAACACGCCAGCCTGCGACACGGAGTGCCCGGGTTCGATCCCCGGCCAGGTCAAGATGGAAAATTATCTTTTTCAGATTGGCCTGGGTCTTGGATGTGTATCTATATATGTATTTGTTATAAAATATAGTATAGTTGAGTTAGTATCCCATAACACAAGTCTCGAACTTACTTTGGGGCTAGCTCAATCTGTGTGATTTGTCCGTATATATTTATTTATCCGTATAGGTATATACTTTGGTAACCACTTTCTCTCTGGTAACCAGTAAGTTTGGTACTTAGTAAGATAATAAGTACAAATTATTTAATATCAAAAACTTTAAACAACGACAATCCCTCTAACTTGTAAACGGCTGAACCGATTCTGATTAAAACATGGTTAAGGACCATGTAAATAAGTTTGGCATTTGCAAAACTAAGCATTTGAGTGACAAGCTTTTTTAAAAAACAAATCCACACTGTCAAAGTACTTTTCAAGACAAATCAAATGAGTCCAAACACGATTGGTGTATCTTGTTTAGTTTAAGAGTACGGTCACCTTTCGACTCCATCATCAGACCAGCGCATCGATTCCATAATATTGTGTAGTGACAGCTCCGTGGCGCAGTGGTTAACACGCCAGCCTGCGACACGGAGTGCCCGGGTTCGATCCCCGGCCAGGTCAAGATGGAAAATGATCTTTTTCAGATTGGCCTGGGTCTTGGGTGTTTATCTATATATGTATTTGTTATAAAATATAGTATCGTTGAGTTAGTATCCCATAACATAAGTCTCGAACTTACTTTGGGGCTAGCTTAATCTGTGCGATTTGTCCGTATATATTTATTTATTATTTATTTATCTGATTAACACATATATGTAAAGTAGGTATTCGGTAACCGGGAAGTTGATGAAATTAATACAACAGTTAGTTGTAGCTGTAGTATGGCATCGGGTCAGTGGCACCCAGGAGGTGCCCTGCCCAGTAACATTTCTCAAAAAATAAACGAAAATGCTTGCATGATTAAATTAACATAAATATTTAGTGATCATAAGTTAGTACATCGGTTATTGTGGGATTCCCCCGTTTAAGTGAATTACTTAAGAGGAAATCGTACGGTCGTATTTACATACAAGCGTAGTCCCCTGATTCCTCGCCGGATAGTACCAGTAGAGCAATGATTTTTTACAAAAAAAAACTCGATATATTAGCATGTCCCTATAATTTATTTTTTTTCATAATTTAATTAACTATTTAAAGAGATATTAACCTGCAAAACCCGAGCAGTGTTTCCTTTTAAACGGGAGAATCCTGCAATAACCGATGTAGGATGTTGCCAACTTTTGTGCGCAAAGAAAGAGACTGCTTAAACTTTTGTAATTTCTCTCATTGTCTTTGTAATTACTCAGTAGGCACCATAGTCAGGTCCAGGTCGGCCGACCACCTAGTCGGTGGATGTCCGACGCTGCGCTTGCCGGTACATGGTCGCTATTTCAGAACCTTTCTGCCCCATCGGTCATCGGTTCTACGAACTATGTGCCCCGCCCACTTCCACTTCAAAGAGCTAATCCGCTGAGCTATGTCGGTGACTTTTATTCTTCTACGGATCTCCTTATTTCTGATGCGGCCTCGTAGAGAAACACCGAGCATAGCCCTCTCCATAGCTCTTTGGGTGACTTAACTCCCTTCGTGGTCCAGCGGTTAAGGCGTTTGCCTGTAGACCCAAGCATACTTTGTTTAGTTGCTTCCAGTTTGGTTAGGATTAGGACATTGCAGGCTTGAATCACCTGATTGTCTGATAAGAAAGATGATTCTGTGCTTCGGAAGGCACGTTAAGCCGTTGGTCCCGGCTGCCATCTGGTAGTCGTTAAAGGAACCATGTCAGAGACCGAGAGGCGGTACCGCAGAACTCTGATACCAGGGTGTGCATGGTCGATTGACCGTGGCACCTACTTGAAATGATGATGATGATGATGGGTGACTTTGAGCTTTCTTATGAGGCCCATAGTAAGGGAAGAGCATGGGGTCCGCTATTATTACAACATTAATGCTGTCACTGGCAAGGTTTACGGCCTGCCGCCTGACGCCAACCCTCCTTGGGTGGCTATTTTCTAACATACATACATACATATTATCACGTCGTTTTTCCTTACGGGTTAGACAGAGCCCAAGGTCATAAGACCGAACGTTTAGCGTGATGGCGGGCGTAAAAATGGAAAACGGAATCAAAAAAATGATAGGTTGCTAGCCGCGTCGCCTATTGTCATAATTCTTTCTAAATTTTCGCCTATTCCCTCGACCGGCTTTTACGGTCTGCACGGGAAGAGAAGCAGCTGGCACGTTCTACGTTTTTTCTTTTCTACCAGACTAGCATGGAAGAATTTCACAAATCAAGATTAGGAATTTCGAGACTTATAGATATGATTGATGATACTCGTATCACAGACTTTCACTCATTCCCTTGACCAGCTTTACGCCCTGCACGTTAAAGCTGGTAAGCATTGTTTGTTTTTCGGTAGACAGAGCCTAGGTCTATAAGAGCTTATGGCCACATTTAGTATTGCATGCTGGAGGGCGTGTAGATAGAAGACGATAGACGATAGTGATGGGTTGCTAGCCACATCGCCTAATGACATGATTCGGCAGATTTTAGCCCAATCCCTCGAACGGCTTTTACGGTCTGCGCGGGATGAGAAGCAGCTGGAACATTCTACATTTTTTCTTTTCTCCCAGAGCAGCATGGAAGATTAAGTCATATGATAAGAATAACCTAATCTACTTAAAATGCTTGGCTTCCCGAGACGGCTAGACTTTACGTATGTTCTTACTTAACATATTACTCACAAATCAAGATTACCCAACTTTCGATAACAGAATAACAGGATTAGCTTGCTAAGCGAAATGCTTCTGACCTTATTATACCGAATTTTCGTAATATTTCCAAGTGCCAAATGATAATCATCATCATCAGGTTTTTTTAGTCTCCACTACAGGAGCACGACCCTCTCTGTACTACAAGAGCCATACTTGGCCAGAGCAGTCAGAGGACGCCAAATTATAATGATAAATGGTAATCAGGATTTCCAAAAAATAACAGAATCGTAAAAAAAAGATTAGCTGATAGGTAAATACTAAGCGTGGAGAGTGTAGGCCAAGTCCTCTGGCTGCTCCGGCCAAGTATGGCCCTAGTAGAACAGAGAGGGTAGTGCTCCTGTAGTGGAGACTAAAAAGGACCTGATGATGATGAAATACTAATCTATACTTCCATACAAGGGTGGATCCAGGGGGAGGGGAGGTCATGGGGTCATGAACCCCCCGTGGGCTGGGTCCAGGACCTAGGTGGAAAACTAATTAAAATTGTTAAACATAATGTTTTTAAATATTCATCGATAAAAACGTACCCATTGATATAGATAGATAAGTGATAACGCGTTTTATAAGAAGACGTAGAAGTAACATTGATTTTGTCATTTAAATATATGTATTTTTAAGTACAGTAAGTACTTACATACATTAATATAATACCTACTTTTTACTTGTATCTTGGGTCTTGGATGTTTATCTATAGGTATAGATAAACATCCAAGACCCAAGTCTAATACATATAGGTATATGTATTAGTATAGGTATATGTATTAGACATAAAATATAGTATCGTTGAGTGAGTTAGTATCCCATGTCTCGAACAAGTCTCGAACTTACTTTGGGGCTAGCTCAATCTGTGTGATTTGTCCCTATATATTTATATACTAGCTGTTGCCCGCGACTTCGTCCGCGGCAATTTGAACCGTTTACGCATCGCACGCGTCGGATGTCTTCAACTATGAATAATTTTCCCCCGTTTTCAAAACATTTTTTATTGATGCTTCGCTCCTATTGGTCGCAGCGTGATGTTTTATAGCCTAAAACCTTCCTCAATAAATGGACTATCTAACACAAAAAGAATTTTCCAATTTGAACTAGTAGTTCCTGAGATTAGCGCGTTCAAACAAACAAACTCTTCAGCTTTATAATATTATTTATAATATTAGTATAGATTTGTATCTACTACGACTACCCCCCCTCCCCCATTTTACCCCTTTAAAGGGGAATTTTGTCCCCATGTCCATTTTGTAATCAAGAACTTTTATACCTATTTTTATATTTCTAAGTCTGAAATGGAAAAGAGAAAATTCCATATAAACTTCACCCCCTAAAGGGGTACTTGCATCATAAAAGGAGCCCCTGTAACAAATTTCAAGTTTCTAGGTACAGTAGTTTTGGCTGAGCGTTGATATAATAAGTCCCGCGACTCCGTTCGCGTACAGTTGAATGGGCGCCACGTCTTATCACAACCGGAGAAAACAATTATGAAGCCTATACTGTGTCCTGTACGTCTAAATGTTTATCTACCAAGTTTCAGAAAATTCTGTTAGTTTATTTAAGAGTAATGGAGGGACATACATAATTACATACATACAGAAAAAATCTAAAAGTCGTCAATTTTGTTTCAGTATCATGTATATAGCTTGTCAACGCGATATCTTTGAAAACAAAGTAACTTACTCCATGACCAACCCTTACAGATTTATTATTAGTATTGGTCTTACTTATCATAACTGGAGAAAAGTATTCCCAGTTTCATAAAATTCAGTTAATTATTTTAAGAGTTATGGAGATACATACATACATACATATCTATATACATACAGGAAAAATCTAAAAGTTGTCAATTTAGTTTCAGTATCATGAGAGCTTGTAAACACGATATCTCTGAAAACAAAGTAACTTACTTCATGATCACCCTTAGAGATTTATTATTTATTAGTATTGATGATGATCATTAATGGTGCACTATGCATATACCTATACCTACATAAGTCAAGCCAGACCAAAGACAATAATGCTTACGTAGCCAGACTTGAATTCGGCCTTTATTTTTAGTATTTGCGTGGTGTAGCTCCAAAACAGGTTTCTCGTTAACTCGTCTTGTATTTTTGTGCCTACGCATCACAAAAACTGTTGCATTTTTTGATACTAGGTAAGTATATTTCAAATGGTATGTTTTCTTATATTAGGTACCTTTTTTGTGGCAGAAAAAAACATGAAAGTAAAAAACATATGGGAGAAAAAATACCGGCTGCTTACAATAATGTTTAAATAAAGAAGTTACCTTCACCTTCAGAAAAGAAAAAAGCGTAGAATGTACCAGCTGCTGCTCTTCCCGCGCAGATTGTAAAGGCCGATCCGGTTTTCCACCTAATCAATCCACCAACATGCTAAACGTAGCTTTTACGTAAAGACCTGGGCTTTGTCTACCCCGCAAGCAAAAAGACGTGATACTAACTGTGTATGTAGGTGAAGTTACCAGTTGTTTTTTTCCGCACAGATCAGTAATCGCTGAAAATATCAAGAATTATGTCGTGATAGCAACCCATCAATATTTTGATTCCCGTTTCCATCTTCACTTCTTAAAGCCCTAATCTCTGTCTACCCCGTAAGGTATAAAGACATATGTGGTGGAATATCACGCGATCATGATTAAATGTTAAGTCAGCCTCACTCCCATTTACATACACCTCAATACAGCATCATTTTGGAGCCAAATAGTGCGCAAAAATAAACCATGCGTATTATGCACAATTAAACACTAATTAAAATGTATACATACTAACATCCCTTAACCTATATGTTGATACAAACTAATTATTTTACTAATCTCTAATAAATAACATACCTTACGTTATAACTGTAAAATTGAAATTTGGTACAGGGGTTCTTTTTATGATGTAAATGAACATTATAAAGGATTTTTAGAAATTCTACCCCTAAGGGATGAAAAAAGGGGGGTGAAGTTTATATAGTTTTCTCATTTCTGGACTAAGAAGTATAAAAATGGGTATTTAAGTTCTAGATTACAATTAAAAAGATTTATGTACGTAAAATGGACGGAATTTCCCCCTGAAGGGCTAAAATAGGAGGGGCGAATAAAGTCTGTGTTAATTTTTTCTCATTTCTAGACTTAGAAGTATGAATAAAGGTATATCGGTTCACGATTATAATTATGAAAAATCTGTGTAGTTGAAATATACAATTTTTTTTCCTCGAGAGGTAAATTTTGGGGTTAAAGTTTGTATGGAAATTTTCTCATTTCTGGACTTAGAAGCACGAAAATAAGTATATAAATTCTCGATTCAAATTAAAAAAAGATCTGTGTAGGATAATTGAACAAAATTCCCCCGTTAAGGGGGAAATTACAGGAGGGGGGGAGGGGGTTAGTATGTATGGAATTTTTTTCATTTCTGGACTTAGAAGCAGGAAAATAAGTATATAAGATCTAGATTACAATTAAAAAGATCTGTGTAGGTAAACTGGACGATATTACCCTCGGAGGGGGTAAAGCTTGTATGGACATATATATAAATAAATATATTCACGATTACAATTAAAAAAGATCTGTGTAGGTGAACTCTGTCTGTCTGCCTGTGTTTCGTCTTTTCACGTTTCAATCATTGAACGGATTTGGCTAAAATTTCGTATGGTATGGAGGTAGTTTTAGACCCGGGGAAGGACATAGGTCATTCATAGGACTTTCATTCGATCGATGATCGACATTAAAGCGAGCGGAGCTGCAGGTAACAGCTAGTAAATCCTTACTAATATTATAAATGCGAAAGTGAGTTTGTTTGATTTTTTGTTACGCTTTCACGCTGTAACTACTGAACCGATCATCATGAATTTTTGCATACAAGTTTTTTGGAGTACGGAGGACATAGGCTACCTTTTATCCCGGGAAAAAGTACTATTCCCGAGGGATCGACATTGACGCGGGCGGAGCCGCGGGCAAAAGCTAGTAGATTATATTTTTGAAACTGTGCAGCCGGCCTACTTGTCAACTTTTGACAATTATATCATTATACATTATACATATCATATATTGTCAAAAGTTAGTACAACGTTTTGATGGTCATTTGGACAAACTTAAAGAAGAACATAAGTCAAAAACGAAAGTGCCCTTTCTTTATTTACTTCGTGTAATGGCCCTCTTTCTTTTTGACTTCTGATTAACTAGAAAACTTTATAAGAAGATCCCGTTGTAAGATTAGATCATTAAGTCAGTATTTTTGTTTGACTTAGATACATATACATATTTGTTAGTTAAATATTTTATTGAGTAGGTTCTTAATGTATTTGAAGCTTACACCCGAATACTCAAAACCAACTTAATAACATCTTAACTTAAAGTCTTAACTCTAGACTAGACCTAGCAAAACAAAGACAGCACGGAATTGAACTGAAACAGCGCGGAAGGTCAGTGATTTTTCTGCTGTGCAGGAAAATAATAAGTAGAGACACTTAGTTTGCATAAATTGTTAATGAGGTGGACAATTGAAAATTACCTAAAAAGAAGCCCCTAGCCGTAACTCAAATGTTTCTCTACCAATAATTTACCACCTAACTACGTTTAATACTATAAATGCGAAAGTAAGTTTGTATGTACGCTTTACGTTCAAAGTACTGAACCGATGTCAGGAGTTTGGAGAAGGACATAGGCTACCTTTCATCGCGGAAAAAACATTGATCCCCGAGGGCTTAATATTGCCGCGAGTGGAGCCCCGAACGAAGCTACTGACGAATGCTTTTAATTTATTTTAGGTACACTTACCTGTGAATTCCGTTATTTATTATAATTTCTTCTACCAGCCTGATGATTCTCCTTAGAGTGCTTCGCTAGGTACATATAGTCCCTTCTTCTTCTTTTTGTGTAGGTGGCAAACCGCCTTTTAATTTTTTGTTCCCAATATTCAGTCACTTGAATTGCGTTGGTGTTAGCTGTCATCAGGCCATCCAATGTACAGGAACAGGTGCACAAAGAACAGGACAACAAGTGGGACACTGACGGACTTTCTTCCCTGAGACCAAATCGAATTCACAAATCTCTATCAATATTTATTTTGTCACTGACAGACATCCAGTTACTTAGGGCAATAAATAAACAATCGTTCGTTGACACTAGTACCACTACTTGTACCACGATAGCCAGCTATAACACTGCACCACTTTTGTAGTTTCTACTGACTGTAAAACTCTGGATATAGCTTTGAGCACTTTTCCAAAGGACTCGAAAAAATCCGTCATTCCCCGGACGGATAAACATTTCTGAATATTGTCATTTTCGAGTTCATATTGAAAAGTTATTGCCGCTTCTTCTGCATTCCGCTTTGGAAGCGGCATTAAACTTAGCCATAAGTAAATTATCAACGTCAATAATTGTTGAGAACTCACAAATAAGTGTTCGTAGAAACCTATTTAAATAAACGTTTTGAATTTACGTTTTTACATTGCACCTTTTCTAATGACAGTAACTATGGGGTGTTTTGTAGGCCTTCGAGATTCTTATGTAATGTCACACACAGTCAGTACATGTAATGTTTATCTACGTGGTTTCGAATTGGTTATATCATTTATAAGCTAGTTTCCTAAAAAATATAATTTGTCCATCTGTTAGATATTCAAAAAATTTCGACACGTAATTTCTCTTTTGTCGATTAAACAAAAAAATATAAAGATATAACCCTTTGAAATCCTGTGTGACGTCATAGTTTCCTACACTTTTTAGCAAACTTTGACACCACGAGCCCCCACTCTTGAACTTTGTTGCGCTATATCTTTATCATTTATTGTTTAATTGACAAAAGAAAAAATACGTGTCCAATATTTTTCGATTATCTAACTCACGTATTAATTTTAATGTTATTATTTTAACAGGAAACTACCCTATTTCCAAAATAATATACAAAGTAGGTATGACTACTTACTGGTTACTTTAATTATATTTGTAGCTTCACCATAAATAAGTATTTTAAATTATATCTAATGTATGCGAGGACAGACATTTCCTCTTTTAAAAAGTAGATATTCTCTTTTATGAAAAACAAATTGTTTCTGCCGCGTTATGTGCTAAGGAGGGTTAATAAATTGCCGCAATCAGTCTATGATAAGATTACTAAATACTACTCATACTGTACTATATTACTTGGTAAGAAGGCTAAATGATAAATATATCTGACTTGAGCCTGCCGCTGGACCCTGATAATACATCTATATTTTAAATGTCATTTTGAACATATAATTTTTATATGTCGCTACTAAATATTTTTTCTTTCTTTTCCTTCTTACATGGTACCTAGAGGAAGGTTCTGATTTCTGACGCCACGCACTGTAGGTAGGAGTGCTCCACTGTCAAAATGGCGACAAGCGACAAATTTTAATTTATTTTTTCCCCTTGACACGTCGAGGCGGATCGCTACTCGAGATAATAACACCGTACGTACGATATTTTACGTAATATGGAACTACAGTGACCTTCGCATCGCAACAGTAACACAATGGAATTTTTTGTCGTCTTGAAATCTTACTTCCTAGCTAAGGTGAGCTAAATCATCATCTTTATCCTATCGATTATTTGTTTTGCCACGGGTGTAAAAAACTCTCGATATTTCCTTGTAGGACTAACGTGATTTATCATTAAGATTTTTAATAAAAATAAATTAGGTTAAGTATATATTTTTATTTATCATCATCATCGTTGTAGCCACAAATAGTCCACTGCCGGAGAAAGGCCTCTCCCAAAGATACTTCGTTCCTAGGGGGATATTTCCATACTCATAACGCTTAGTGGGTTGGCGAGCGCAGTTTCTTTGGCTTCTTGTGATTCCGACGCTGCTGCCCATTGGAAAAAATTTAAGCTGGGGAAGGATAGGAATTTGTTAAATTTGGGAAGTGAATCCAGGTATTCGGATACTACTCAGATGAACGGGGAAAAGCAAGCGGCTCGGGAGGCCGGGTGCGCGTACCCGATGCCGTTACTTCAACCACCGGACAGGCAGTTGAGGATAAATACATAAATACATACGTACGGACAAATCACACAGATTGAGCTAGCCCCAAAGTAAGTTCGAGACTTGTGTTATGGGATACTTACCAACGATACTATATATTATAATAAATACATATATAGATACACATCCAAGACCCAGGCCAATCTGAAAAAGATCATACCATTATCTATAAAAACGGCAAAAAATCATATCTATTGTATGGGAGCCCCCCATTTAATATTAATTTTATATTATTATTTATTTTTAAGTGAATATATAATTAAATATACTTACTGTAAATATTTCAAACGACTGCCTGCTGCCGTTATCAATATCGAGCAAAAACAAGCCTTTGGGTACGGAACCCTAAAAAATGGAGTCTGGTATGTACAAAATAATTTCGATGTTTCGCGTCCCGCGACGGCTCATAATTTCTAAATATTTTTTGAAAAGATAACGTCTTATCTTAATCGATGAATTCCGGCTGCACGCACAAAAGAGTGTCACGTTGCGTGTGCAAGAGAGAGCGCGGAACGGATCAAGCGATAGAGAGACACGATCGGCCTATGCGTTCGCCTTGTGACGCATCTATCTCTCTTCCACCGTTATCACGTGAAATTATCGTTGGTAAACCGACTTTGCGGACAACTAATTTTTGTTTTCGGTAATAATATTCAGTTGTCGTATATCGTATTGTCAACAACTCCCCAATACGATATACCCAGGGCCCCGCGATCGGTAAGGGCTCCCGCCTTTACGATAGGGCCTGCTCCTGCTTTTCCGTGCTTCGAAAGGTACGTTAAGTCGTCGGTCTCGGCCTCGGCTAACGTTCACGTTTAAGTAATCTGTTTTATCCTATTGAATAATTTGGTAGGGCCAAATAAACAAACGGAATATCGAGTAAACAAAAATTATATTTTATATTATTTTATATTTTACTTGGAAGTGATACGTCCGATTCCTAACAACGCAAATACGAATGAACGAATGACAGTTAGAGGTCGGGCGAAGAAAGCAACAAGATGGCTCGAATGATTTTTAAACTGACAGTTATAAGTCAATACAAAGATTAATTTTAGCAATCTTAATTAAATAAATCAACATCACCAAAGCTCCTTGGTTTTCACCTTAACACCTATGCTACCTACAGACTATACAAAAATAAATTACATAAGTAGGTATATCACTTTGTTTACAGAACAAAGAGCTTCACACGAGGCAATTAGTAGAGCTATGGAAACGTTAACGGATATAAGTCACTGTCTAGAATCTAGATCGCTAGACTTGTTTACTTCATAAAATACAAGCCGCTTTCCCGCGACTTCGTCCGTGTTTTTACATACACACATATTATCACGTCTTTTTCCCTTGGGGGGTAGACAGAGCTTAGGTTTATGAGACCTAAAAGCTACGTTTAGCATGTTGGCAGGCGTGAAGGTGGAAAACGCAATCAAAATAGTGATGGGTTGCTAACCGCATCGCCTACTAACATGATCACAGGAAGTGAAGCAGCTGGTACATTCTTTTTGTTTTTTGTTTTCTCCCAGACCAGCATGGAAGAGATTTTTTTTAAATATTTTATTACACCATTAATGTGTTTAAAGACAATATTAATAACAATTTCAACATTCTATTAACAAGAAAAATACTGACAGTCCAAGTCCAACTATCCCATAACAAATTTCAGCACTTTGTTTTTAAAAGAGCAGAAACAATCTGAAAATATATCCAAGTCTGGAATGTACTGTGTGGTCCGAAAATAGCCGAGATCATAAAGGCGTGGGTGTTGTTTTTCTCATGTCCTGAGTCCTAAATTAGTGTCTAGACATGTAGGCTAGCCAAGTCGGTGCCAGATATCGTACCTTATACAAATAAAATGACGTCACAATTGTCAAGGTGAACTCGGTAATGTCTGTTCATACGCGACTGCGGCATGCATTTTTATGTTTTGTTTATCTTTTGCTCATGTTTTCATTTCTTTTTAAGATATAGGACGGCAAACGAGCAAGCATGTCACCTGATGGTAAGTGATCGCTGCCCATGGACAATTGTAACACCAGGGTGTGATAGAAGCGTTGCCAGTTGCCGGCTCTTTAAGGAGTTGAGGGGAGAAAAATGCGGGGTCCCCCCGCATTTGACTGACAAAGTCTCAGGCAAGAGATCGTTGACATTCTACCAATAATGATTACCTGAATAAACCAATTTTATCTATCATCTACTGCCCTGTCATAGACTAATGACCTTTCGATGGCACGATTGTTTGAAATTTAATAAATATGGTATACGTCTGCACGCACGCTTTAGCCACTAGGACAATGCCCGGAAAACTAGGAAGTGCCCTTCCGCCACCCATTTCATTTGACACATCCATACTCTTGTTCGATATCTTAGGCGAGCTCCATGGCGCAGCGGTCGACACGCCAGCCTGCGACACGAGGGTGTTCGGGTTCGTCAACGTCATCATCAAATCGTCAATTTTTTTTTTTAGTTCCCAACATCTTCCCAACATTGTTCCCATAGGAAAAGTTGTTCATTTTGATCGGGAACGTCGTTGGTTATATTAAGGGGGTATTATGCCTGTATCGGATCGGACGGACACGGGAAGCATACTTTGTTTAGTTGTTCTCAGTTTGGTTAGGACATTGCAGGCTTGAATCACCTGATTGTCATCAGACAATCAGGTGATTCAAGCCTGCAATGTCCTAATAATAAAGATTGAATGATAATAAAGATGATTCCGTGTTTCGGAAGGCACGTTAAGCAGTTGGTCCCGGCTGCCATCTGTTAGTCGTTAAAGGAACCACGTCAGAGGCCGAGAGGCGGTTCCGAAGAATTCTGATACCAGGTTGTGCATGGTCGATTGAACATGACACCTACTCGAAATGATGATGGAGTGACGGTGAAGCAGGCCAAAACCAGTACGGACGAATCACACAGATTAAGCTAGCCCCAAAGTAAGTTCGAGACTTGTGTTATGGGATACTAACTCAACGATACTATATTTTATAACAAATACATATATATATATACACATCCAAGACCCAGACCAATCTGAAAAAGATCATTTTCCATCTTGACCTGGCCGGGGATCAAACCCGGTCACTCCGTGTCGCAGGCTGGCGTGTTGACCGCTGCGCAACGGAGCTGTCATTCACCCAACCCAGAAGAACCCCATGGCCCTCATGACATTATTTACATTATATGTAGGTCAGTAGGACTACCATTAAGGCCTTGGCCTTCATGCGACAATTTCCATAAAAAATAAATTACTGTGGTTGGTAACTCCTACTTTGCTTGATAACTAGGTATTGAAGGGTAGGCATTGGTATACAGTTTGATTTCCAATTTCTTGGCAATATTTTAATTTCGGAATCAGTATCAGTAGAATACAAAATTGTAAGAATAATCGCATAAGCACATACAAAAAGGTTCCGTACCACCGTACGATATCGAACTAATAAAGTATTAAGATATAGTATATATAAGTAAAGAGGATATTTCTTTGTCCTTCACCTGCGTACTGCGACAGAAGGAGTTTTGATCGATCCACTCTCTTTAATTATAAAGATTGATTTAGGGCATGTCATGTATATCGACGTTAATCACCGAACTTCAGCCGGCCTATTTGCTAAATCAGTGTATACCTTTTCATAGTCGCTTCAAAATACATTACGTTTTATATATCTTAATTAAAAAATAGTTAATCATACATCGATGTAGCCGCAATGTATTTTGAAATGACTATCAAAACGTTGTAGACTGAGTTAGCCGGTATGTCTTGTTTTATATTATAATACGTGACAAAGTCCTAGCGGGAATTAGCTTGATACCTCCACGCGCTCCTGAGAAAAAGGGTCTTGTCTTGACATCTGTCAATCAAATCATTTTGTTGTTCGTCTAGGTCACTGAGTGGTCACTGACATCCATATATACCATAGATAATATACGCATACTAGCGACCCGGACCCCGGCTTCGCACGGGTGCAATGTACATATAAACCTTCTTCTTGATTCACTCTATCTATTAAAACAAACCGCATCAAAATCCGTTGCGTTGTTTTAAAGATCTAAGCATACATAGGGACGGACAGCCAGAGGAAAGCGACTTTGTTTTATACTATGTAATGATGATATGGAGGTCAGTGGTCTAGATAGACGGACAACAAAGGGGAGGAGGGAGATGAAAAGAAGAATGTGTTTTCTCGGGACTAACATAATACTTTTACTTCGCAACATACTCCTGATTCGCCTCTTTACGAAGGAGTCTACTTTATATGCTAGAATCTTCGATCAAATATAAAGATAGATACACAGTCTCATACAAAATAAAGCCTTGTCCTCGAGTCAAAACATCATGCATACTTACAAACAACGACAAAAACGGTATTCACCTTCTTTTTTTTCATGTTTGATACCGTAGTTTTTGCATCTTTTCACTGTAGGTATCTTCGTCATCGCGAGACGTGTGAGTGCTAGCGCGGTTAGTTGAAACTGTGGACAAAACAGCTCCGAAACTCGATTAGGGCGCTGTTTTGCCGGTGCCACTTTTCGAGCACGAGTCGTGTATCTAATATTATATTTGATCGAAAGCTAGAATCTTTCGTTGCGCTCTGGATTCAAAATATTCATCATCATCATCGTCATCATCAGGTCTTTTTAGTCTCCACTGCAGGAGCATGACCCTCTCTGTACTACCGGAGCCATACTTGGCCAGAGCAGACAGAGGATTTGGCCTTACAATCTCCTTGCTGGCCAGACGGGTTGGAGAGGTCTCATTGATGTTTATGAGCTTTGTTTAGCTTGTATTTCCTAAGTCGCCTCTTACGACATCCACGGGAAGACTTGGAGTGGTCCTATTTTACTCTGCCGTAAACCACACGTCTTCAAAATATTGGTTTTACCAAAAAAATAATGTTAGGCCCTTGCGTCACAGTGTACTATTTTTGCCACGCGATATATTCGCACATGCTGAATTCAAGTCCTTCATGTTAATTATAAAATCGAACGCCATAATCGCGGCACGCCACCGCACTGCGCTATTTGAAGATTTATACCAAGGACTCCCGCCTTGAATCTGTTTTAGAGTTCCGTACCCAAACGGTAAAATCGGGATTCTATCCGTCCGTCTGTCACCAGGCTGTATCTCATGAACCGTGATAACTAGAGATTTGGCTAGAGAGTTGAAATTTTCACAGATTATGTATTTCTATTGCCACTATAACAACAAATACTAAAACATAGAATTAAATAAATATTTAAGGGGACATACAACAAACGTCATTTCTTTGCTGGATATTGATAACGGCAACTATATATTGAATAATTAAAATAAAACAAAACAAATATTTATTTTATTTTCCATACAACAGAATTTTTTTTTGCCGTTTTTATCGATAATGGTACGGAACCCTTCGTGCGCGAGCCCTACTCGCCCATTGCCGGTTTTTTATATAATAAAGATACAGTAGGTTTTTATCTAATACGGTGTAGACCAGCCGGCCTATTCGCAAACTTTTGACAAACTACGGTGTACGACGTTTTGATGATCACTTCAACATACATTACAATTAATATATCTTAAATAAAAATAGTCAATGACACGAAAGCCGCAATGTATTTTGAAGTGATGATCAAAAAGTATGCGAGCAGGCCTGCAGGGTTGTGTGAGTTTCCGCATCAATTTGGACATCTACGTCCGCATGAATATCCGCATTAAGGAGATATTCATTTGCGGATATTCATGCGGATGCAATGTTGCAGTTTTTGTGGCCAAATGGGCCGGTCGGCAAGACATACCTTATGTTATCGACCGAAGAGATTAATATCAGTAAAATAATCCAACACGTTTGCGATTCTTTATCACATGTTTCTTGTAAATTATTATTTAATTTATATTTTGATATAGTTTCTTATCGAAGGTTTTCCTTTACTGCACGTGTTGACACGTGATCTACATTTCAGGAATGGTACAGGCAGACTTGAATAGACGGCTGCAGCTTAGATTCGAAAACTTACGCAATGCTACCGGTAAAATGAACTGCTAGTTGCATGATTGGGCCGGGTCGTCCGTGAAAGTACCACACTCTCACACAAAATCGACGTCTGAGTAGAAGCTTTACCGCTTCTATGCTTCGCTCGGTGAGTGAGAGAGCCGGAGACCCATCCTTTCCCTCTTCTTCCCATATACTTCCCCCAACTCCTTGAAAGGCCGACAACGCACCTGTCACACCCTGGTGTTGCGGTTGTCCATGGGCAGCGGTGATCACTTACCATCAGGTGGGTGACCCACTTGCTCGTTTGCCGTCCTATAACATAAAAAAGTAGTATTATTACAAAAATGAAAATCCTTTTTAACACCTATTTAAGAACACTTGTTTTTGAGACAAACCTTATATCTAACTGTCAAAGCCATTCAGCTGATTCATCCACTTAGAAGATACTATAATAGTCGGCACGTTATCAATGGAGATAGGAATGTGCAATGCGCTCGGACGTGTTATCAAACTTATCGATAATTAACTTGCCAAAAATTTACAACACTGACTCAAACATAAGTCTAAATAACCTAAGCATTACAATAAGGGGTCATTCAAATATTACGTCAGGAGAAATGGGGGATGAGGGGCTGGGGCTAGGCTTATTATGACGTCAGCAACATTTAGCAAAATAAACAAATATATTTTGTTAAAATGATGCTAATGTTTACCTAAGCTTGGGGTAGGGGGGAAGAGCTCTTGTTACTTTTGCTGACAAGGGGGAGGAGGGGGTTAAAAATAGCTGATATATTGCTTACGTATTGAACGGCCCCTAAGTTATAGCAATAGCATAGCAAGTTTATTACAGTGAAACTTTACCTCAGTCGGGTAGAAGAAGAGACAAATGTTGGTTTAGGGCTCTTGTATATAGGTAGCTAAAGCATCTTACGCCTCTGATGTGACGTAATCTTTCTTAGAGAGTTTATATTTTTTTATGAAGAATTTGAGTGCGTTTGACCTCTTTCATGCTTTTTGGGAAGCAACGATGAGGTCTAGGGTGGTACACGCAAACTCAAATAATGATTATTCACTCTTGCCTTCAAAATCACTAAATTGTACAAGTCGGAAAACAGCGACGAGGGAATTTTATTCCTTCGCGGTTCGCATAAAGAAGGAGTAGGCGAATTTGGAGGTGCGATAAGCAGGAATATCGACCGCATTTGGATGGAATACCTGCCCACGCCGTGTCGTCCGAAGACGTTAGGTGCAGGGGGAATTAGATCGAGCAGTTCCTGTGCGCACTCACCAAAATGCAGCCTGTAAAACACACACAGACTTGCTACTAAACGGCGGTGTCCGAGGCTCTGAAGCCGTTCTGCCGTAAACAACTCATCATCAACGAGTCTTCTGGCACGTCTGTCGATAGCTTCCAGAGTTTCGAGGTGATAGCCCGGGAGGATCCATCCCACAGATGGGAATAATACTCCATACAGGAGCGGACTTGAGCTGTGTAAAGGATCAACAGCTGGCCTAGAGTATACAACATGATTTTGAACCTCCTAGCTATATTGGAATCTCGAAATCAGAATCCCTAATAGAATACAAAGTTGCAAGAAAAAAAAAAGTTTGCAAAAAAAAAATAGGTTTTTTTATACATAAGTCGCCGATCAGCTGGACAAATTTCTATAGAAAGTCAAAGGTTTTTTTTTTCGTTTTTTACCTTTTTTCTTGCAATTCTGTATTCCATTAAAATTCAAAATTCAAAATTTAAAACGTTTATTCAGAAAATAGGCCTTTGCAGGCACTTTTTCACGTCAAATCACATTTTAAAGGATCTAATTTAGTCATATTTATATTATTACTTAATGTGCAAAAGCTACAGACTACTAGCGTTTCGGAACCGACCACTGCAGAGAAGAAACGCCAAAAGAAACTCTTTTCAACAGTATTGGTCGCCTACTCGCCTGAAGGGCTTTTTTATTTTATCATCTATCTTTATCATTTATCATCTTATTTCTTCATTTATCATTTTTTTTTCATTTTATGATTACAATTTTTATTATATATTATGTTAGCGATCGAGTGTGCAATGATAATATTTTACATTATACACAGTAGTCTCAGCAGCACCCGTTCACGAGTTGGTTTTGATTAGGGATTCTTATTCCAGGATTTCAATATAGCTAGGAGGTTTAAAATCATGTTGTTTATGCCTAGATTAGTCGAGTCTTAGCCCTGGACTGAATGTTGCTAGGGGAGTTAAGATTGGAGGATAGGTCAATATCAAGAGTTCGAGATGAGTGACAAGAACAGGTACATTTCGGAAAGCGGGACCCAAGTTAACGGGCCCTTTTTTGCAGTGAACAGACACGCCTGGGACCTCGCTCGAGGCGTTAATCTTACAAGGTTGGCATTCCTTGCGTATTATTTACGTCCAAAGTTGGACTAAAATGTATTTGAATCCATAGATTTTATAACCAAGCCGTTTTGGAACGTACAAAGATTATGATGAGATAATTTTATACCAACATTATCGAATATAGCCGCCATTCTTTTTCGCCGGTTGCATACAAGATATGCTCTCTTAAGGCGATACCACTGTAAATAAGGTCGTTCTGAACCTTATTTATCTCGCAAAATACTTAAATTAGGAGTTTCAAAACTAAGTAATATGATTTTTGACTATTTCATCTCCAAAAATTGAAGATGAAAACACGTTTTGATAAAATTTTCTCGATAGAAATATTTTTTGAAAAATGGTCTTCGTTCGCAGAGTTTTGCGACGAATGAAATAATGATTTTTAGACTAAAAGATAGGTTATTAGTAATTCATCAAAATGTAAATATGAAAATACAATTAACCGGTCTGATTTTATATAAAATAGAAATAACGAATTTGGCGCTTACGTTTTTTTCTTTGAGCGACTCGAGACTATCTCCTATCTCATCATTCACGGGCTAAACCGCCAAGCGCTACCCCTTGCGCGCACTTGATCAGTCCTTTGCCGAGCGAAGGTACCAAACATTTGAGGCCTCGCCTTAAGTGAAATATGTTTGTGAAAAAGTTTCTCCTTATTTAGTAAATATTTTTGTTTTTTAAAAATATCTTTTAAATTTTATTTTTGTATTCTTACGATGTCAGCGACACGCTTTCTCATGTCATACAAAATGCGGGTCACACACATGCTGCTGCCGCCGACCTTCAGACCTTCGCAAGCAGAAACTCACAATTAAATTATTACTCTCTGTATCATTCATTAATTTAGGTATTCACATGGTACATATGTAGCTGAGAGATGTGTCACGTCCTGCTAATAGATTGTTTTTAATAATAACAGTCATCTAATATCCGTACATTGTCTGAAGTGACTCAGCACGCCCTTTGTGCTCTGTAATTAAAACCGGCAACAATACATTGACAATACCTCCGATCTGCGTACTCCGAACACCAGATACACTGTAATTACAGTACAGTAGATTTACTGTATTTTTGAGTTATCTACTGTATACTTTTAAGACAATTACAGTGTATGTATAGAGAGCTGTAATTTTTATCGAGCCAATAATTCAATTATAGACAAAAATGAACTCAATTGCTTGCTTTGTTTGCCAACATATTTCGTTGGCAAAGCAAGCAATTTCACGCCAAAGCGACAGCTGCGTAAGTTTTGAACCAACGGAGGTCATGTTAAAACTATTCAATTCTGGTATTTATAATAAACTAGCTGTTGCCCGCGACTTCGTCCGCGGAAATTTCTGTTATTATGTTATGATTTTTTCTTAGTATAATATAGATGAATAATTTTCCCCCGTTTTCAAAACATTTTTTATCGATGCTTCGCTCGCTCCTATTGGTCGCAGCGTTATGTTTTATAGCCTAAAGCCTTCCTTAATAATGGACTATCCAGCACAAAAAGAGTTTTCCAATTTGAACCAGTAGTTCCTAAGATTAGCGCGTTCAAACAAACTCTTCAGCTTTATAATATTATTTTAATTATATTATATCTATACTAATATTATAAAGCTGAAGAGTTTGTTTGTTTGTTTGTTTGAACGCGCTAATCTCAGGAACTGCTGGTTCAAATTGGAAAATTCTTTATGTGTTGGATAGTCCATTTATTGAGGAAGGCTTTAGGCTATAAAACATCACGCTGCGACCAATAGGAACGAAGCATCAATAAAAAATGTTTTGAAATCGGGGAAAAATTACTCGTCGTTGAAAACATCCGACGCGTGCAATGCTTAAACTTTTTTAAAGAATTATTTCTATTTAAACGAACTAAAAAAACCGACCAAGTGCGAGTCGGACTCGCGCCGAAGGGTTCCGTACCATTATCTAAAACGCTGTTCAAAGGGCAAAACAATTATGTCTGTTGTATGGGAGCCCTCCTTTAAGATAAATTTTATTTTTATTTAATTATTTATTTTTGAAGTGAATATATAACGAAATATTCTGTGAATATTTAAAGCGTCTACCTGTTGCCGTTATCAATATCGAGCAAAAACAAGCAAAAAAATCACGTTTATTGTGTGGGAGCCCCCTTAAATATTTATTTAATTCATTTTTTTTTGTATTTTTTGTATTTGTTTTATAGTGGCAACAGAAATACATCATCTGTGAACATTTTAACTGTCTAACTGTCACGGTTCATGAGATACAGCCTATACGGATAGACAGAAAGACAGGCAGACAGACGGACATCGGAACGATATTAATAGGGTCCCGTTTTTATCCTATGGGTACGGAACCCTAAAATGACGAATGTACCATGATTCATAGAGCTCAAGTAGAAGCTCTAGATAGGGCTCCCAGAGATATTAGAAGCTGTGATAAAATCATGGGTGGGACACTGTTATTTTTGCTGGGGATTTTCGGCAAACTTTACCTACCTATAGTAAGAGGAACTAGAACACTCATTGTAAAGTCATGCCTTAAAAGTTCCCAAATAAGGAAGTTTGTTGATACCTTAAAACTATCTACGAATATGAGAGCACTGGGGGAGTTTTTATTTATTTATTAACAATTTTTTCTTCAATGTTACCTACTTTTAATAGGAGACGGGAAAGTACCTCATTTAGAAAATAAAATTGAATTTGATCGCGATAAAGGTGAAAGAGTGACTAGCATTGAGGATCTTATATCGAAAGTTTACCCATAGATATAGTTGAAATAGAAAATAAAGATCATCAATGGATGTGTCAAAGGGCAATATTGGCGGCAAGAAACAGTGGTGTTGACGAAATTAACGACCTAATTTTAACTAAATTTCCAGGAGATATAATTACCTACACATCTATTGATAATGTAATGGATCAAGAAGACGAATTTCTTAATACCTTAAACCAGAGTGGCCTTCCCCCATATTCCCTCAAGTTAAAAATAGGTGCCCCAATAATTTTACATAGAAATCTTAAACCACCAAATTTATGTATCGATCCTCCGTAATAACGTGATCGTTGCAATAGTTTTGACTGGTCCAGCAGTTGGTCAAACACTGCTTATACATCATTTTGAATCATTGGGATGCGAGATCCCAATGATTCAAAATGATGTACCTTTAATTTTAAAAGAATTCACTTTCCAGTTAAGTTATCTTTTGTTGTAACAATTAATAAATCACAGGGGCAAACATTTAAACACGTAGGCCGAATCGATTTACGTCAAGACTGCTTTTCACACGGCCAACTATATGTCGCGTTGTGAAGATCGGGTTGCGTAGAAAATTAATATGTTCTTCTGCCACAAGAAAAGCACTTTAAAATATATTCCTTTAAAAGCGAATTAATCATAATAACAGAAATTGCCGCAGACGAAGTCGCGGGCAACAGCTAGTAGTATAGAAAGAGACCAATCGGACTGAACGATAAGTACAATGATTAGTTATCCTTACTTCCTTACTAATATTATAAAGGCGAAAGTGAGTTTGTTTGTTTGTTTATTTGTGTAACTACTGAACCGATCATCATGAAATTTTGCATACGAATTCTCTGGAGTGCGGAGAAGGACATAGGCTACCTTTTATCCCGGGAAAATATACTATTCCCGAGGGATCGACATTGACGCGAGCGGAGCCGCGGGCGAAAGCTAGTAATTTATAATGTTTAATTTGCAAATAATGCTTTTTGCTTAATGCTTCCTTATCCTTATCCTTACTTAATATTATAAATGCGAAAGTTAGTTTGTTTGTTACGCTTTCACGCCGTAACTACTGAACCGATCATCATAAAATTTTGCATACAAGTTCTCTGGAGTACGGAGAAGGACATAGGCTACCTTTCATCCCGGGAAAAAGTACTATTCCCGGGGGATCGACATTGACGCGAGCGGAGCCGCGGGCATAAGCTAGTAATAAATAAAAGTCAATTTAACCACATAAATGTCTTTCAATGGCACTGTAAACCACACTGTATTTTAGTGTGAAATTCCCTGTAATTTTATCGTAAACAATGTATTTTAATGCCATCAGGTACTCGTTTGAGCGCATCAGTACCGACTTTGGGGCAGGTCGACTAGCCAAGGCCACCTTCTCAGGGTGCGACAATTGTGGTGAAAAGAACGGGCGCGGGCAGTGTAATTAGATTTGCTAACTCGCATTAAATCACACATTTAAAAAAAGACTTTGGATTGGATCTGTCAAATGATTGACTTTGAGAAATAATGGTTTCAAGAACTGCATGCATTTTTAGTGACATATAATAAAAATATTTTTAATATTTTTTTACTTATTATAGATAATAGTACGGAGCCCTTCGTGCGCGAGTCCGACTAGCACTTGGCCGGTTTATTTTTTATTTATTTTCAGTGGCACGAAGTGCGGACCCAAAGCATTTGCTTTTGATATTTTATTTTCACAGCACTGTCTCTTTCCTTCCCGATTTCAAAATTCTTTATTTCCTACAATAGGTTCTTGGATTGGCCGTAACTGAAACGGACCTGGTGGTGGAAATTCAGTCACTCTTACTGTCAGATATTCTAGTGCCCACAATAATTACATAAATCATTACCGCTTACAAACACAATACAAAGACACTACAGAAGTATATTTAATTGTTTGTGTAAGTGGCCAATACTGGTGTCAGATTATTCAAGCTGCTTTAAGGCATCTGACGTAGCTTAACATTGTTTGCAGTTATGCCATTCTAAGTATTCATAATAATCACGTTTTTATTTTTTTACCTAAATTATAATAACAACTGAGCCAGTGTCGTGTCGTGTCATGAAGATCAGACCAAGCCCGTCTCTCGTCCCTTTCGTGTCCTTTTAGCTGCACAAAAATTGACCTAAACAAGGCTTGGGAAAGAGGTTATTTCTAGCGTACATATATGGGTACATGACGGGGTAGACAGAGTCTAGGGCCATAAGACCCAAGGGCCACATTTAGCGTGCCTATTAGTAGGCGTTATGTGGATGACGCCTACTAATAGGCTCAGAATAAAAATCAGAAATCATAGGCACTATGCCTATGATTTCTGATTATTCCCGCTTGCACGGGAAGAGAAGCAGCTGATGCTTTCTACGTTTTGGACATGACCATGTAATACCTATGTCTGACGAAATAAATGAATCTAAATCTGAATGAAATTTTGACAAAAATGCTTGGCAAGCGCAGTTTTTTTGGCTTCTTGTCATCCTCAACTGCCTGTCCGGTGGTTGCAGGTATGGCATTAGAGGTACGCGCGTTCAGCTTCACGAGCTGCTACTTGTTTTCCCCCAAGCATCCGAGTGAGTAGTATCCCCATACCATAATTACCATCCCAGATCCAAGAAATACCTATCCTTTCCCAGCTTAAAAATGCTTTCTCCAATGGGCAACGTTGAAAGCACAAGAACCCAAAGAAACTGCACTCGCCACCCGCCTGCTAAGCGTGGTGAGTATGGCAATATCCTCCCACGGAACGAACAATCCTTGGGAGGGCTCTTGTCCAGCTGTGGACCTTTTGCGGCTGTAATGATGATGATGGTGATGATGATGAAAGACTCAAATAAAAGCTTTCTCTACCAATATCAAGGGCTAGAAGGTTAATCTCCAGAGCATCGGATGAGGAACCGGGGAAACGCTATCAGATGAGCGAGAAATAGAGAATATAGTGCTAAGTAGGCAAGAGGCGGTAAGACTTTTTAGGGTTCCGTACCCAAAGGGTAAAAACGGGACCCTATTAATATCGCTCCGCTGTCCGCTATCTGTCTGTCTGTCCGTCTGTCACCAGGCTGTATCACATGAACCATCATAGTAAGACAGTTTAAATTTTCACAGATGATGTATTTCTGTTGCCGCTATAACAAAAATACAAAAAAAATTAATAAATAAATATCTAAGGTGCTCCCAAAAAGGGGGGCACCCCTTTAATATTTATTTTATTTTATTATTTATTTTTAAAGTGGATATTTAACTAAATATTCTGTGAATATTTCAACCGTCTACCTGTTGCCTGTACGGTGTTGCCGTTATTAATATCGAGCAAAAACAAGCAAAAAAATCGCGTTTGAATGGGAGCACCTTAGATATTTATTTTATTAATTTTTTTTGTATTTTTGTTATAGCGGCAACAGAAATACATCATCTGTGAAAATTTAAACTGTCTTACTATGATGGTTCATGAGATACAGCCTGGTGACAGACGGACAGACAGACAGATAGACGGACAGCGGAGCGATATTAATAGGGTCCCGTTTTTACCCTTTGGGTACGGAACCCTAAAAAGTCTTACCGCCTCTTGCCTACTTAGCACTATATTCTCTATTTCTCGCTCATCTGATAGCGTTTCCCCGGTTCCTCATCCGATGCTCTGGAGATTAACCTTCTAGCCCTTGATATTGGTAGAGAAAGCTTTTATTTGAGTCTTTCATCATCATCACCATCATCATCATTACAGCCGCAAAAGGTCCACAGCTGGACAAGAGCCCTCCCAAGGATTGTTCGTTCCGTGGGAGGATATTGCCATACTCACCACGCTTAGCAGGCGGGTGGCGAGTGCAGTTTCTTTGGGTTCTTGTGCTTTCAACGTTGCCCATTGGAGAAAGCATTTTTAAGCTGGGAAAGGATAGGTATTTCTTGGATCTGGGATGGTAATTATGGTATGGGGATACTACTCACTCGGATGCTTGGGGGAAAACAAGTAGCAGCTCGTGAAGCTGAACGCGCGTACCTCTAATGCCATACCTGCAACCACCGGACAGGCAGTTGAGGATGACAAGAAGCCAAAAAAACTGCGCTTGCCAAGCATTTTTGTCAAAATTTCATTCAGATTTAGATTCATTTATTTCGTCAGACATAGGTATTACATGGTCATGTCCAAAACGTAGAAAGCATCAGCTGCTTCTCTTCCCGTGCAAGCGGGAATAATCAGAAATCATAGGCATAGTGCCTATGATTTCTGATTTTTATTCTGAGCCTATTAGTAGGCGTCATCCACATAACGCCTACTAATAGGCACGCTAAATGTGGCCCTTGGGTCTTATGGCCCTAGACTCTGTCTACCCCGTCATGTACCCATATATGTACGCTAGAAATAACCTCTTTCCCAAGCCTTGTTTAGGTCAATTTTTGTGCAGCTAAAAGGACACGAAAGGGACGAGAGACGGGCTTGGTCTGATCTTCATGACACGACACGACACTGGCTCAGTTGTTATTATAATTTAGGTAAAAAAATAAAAACGTGATTATTATGAATACTTAGAATGGCATAACTGCAAACAATGTTAAGCTACGTCAGATGCCTTAAAGCAGCTTGAATAATCTGACACCAGTATTGGCCACTTACACAAACAATTAAATATACTTCTGTAGTGTCTTTGTATTGTGTTTGTAAGCGGTAATGATTTATGTAATTATTGTGGGCACTAGAATATCTGACAGTAAGAGTGACTGAATTTCCACCACCAGGTCCGTTTCAGTTACGGCCAATCCAAGAACCTATTGTAGGAAATAAAGAATTTTGAAATCGGGAAGGAAAGAGACAGTGCTGTGAAAATAAAATATCAAAAGCAAATGCTTTGGGTCCGCACTTCGTGCCACTGAAAATAAATAAAAAATAAACCGGCCAAGTGCTAGTCGGACTCGCGCACGAAGGGCTCCGTACTATTATCTATAATAAGTAAAAAAATATTAAAAATATTTTTATTATATGTCACTAAAAATGCATGCAGTTCTTGAAACCATTATTTCTCAAAGTCAATCATTTGACAGATCCAATCCAAAGTCTTTTTTTAAATGTGTGATTTAATGCGAGTTAGCAAATCTAATTACACTGCCCGCGCCCGTTCTTTTCACCACAATTGTCGCACCCTGAGAAGGTGGCCTTGGCTAGTCGACCTGCCCCAAAGTCGGTACTGATGCGCTCAAACGAGTACCTGATGGCATTAAAATACATTGTTTACGATAAAATTACAGGGAATTTCACACTAAAATACAGTGTGGTTTACAGTGCCATTGAAAGACATTTATGTGGTTAAATTGACTTTTATTTATTACTAGCTTATGCCCGCGGCTCCGCTCGCGTCAATGTCGATCCCCCGGGAATAGTACTTTTTCCCGGGATGAAAGGTAGCCTATGTCCTTCTCCGTACTCCAGAGAACTTGTATGCAAAATTTTATGATGATCGGTTCAGTAGTTACGGCGTGAAAGCGTAACAAACAAACTAACTTTCGCATTTATAATATTAAGTAAGGATAAGGATAAGGAAGCATTAAGCAAAAAGCATTATTTGCAAATTAAACATTATAAATTACTAGCTTTCGCCCGCGGCTCCGCTCGCGTCAATGTCGATCCCTCGGGAATAGTATATTTTCCCGGGATAAAAGGTAGCCTATGTCCTTCTCCGCACTCCAGAGAATTCGTATGCAAAATTTCATGATGATCGGTTCAGTAGTTACACAAATAAACAAACAAACAAACTCACTTTCGCCTTTATAATATTAGTAAGGAAGTAAGGATAACTAATCATTGTACTTATCGTTCAGTCCGATTGGTCTCTTTCTATACTACTAGCTGTTGCCCGCGACTTCGTCTGCGGCAATTTCTGTTATTATGATTAATTCGCTTTTAATATCCACTTTAAAAATAAAAAATAAAATAAAATAAATATTAAAGGGGTGCCCCCCTTTAATATTTATTTTATTTTATTGCAATCAGACATGATTTTTCTGCCGTTTTTATAGATAACGGTACGGAATCCATCGTGCGCGAGTCCAACTCGCACTTGGCCGGTTTTTTCTTGTCTTTGAATACCTGTTGAAGTTAGGAATTTGGCGTCTCTTCTACACCTTCCCTAATTTGTAGCAACAACCCACATGGACGTCTGCCAACTCGTCCAATGAAACGGCTGACGGTCAGTGAGTCATTGCCCAATGAATGTCAACTGCAATCTGCGAATATCGGATTTTCCTGTTACCTACCTACGTCATGCTACGTCGGTTTCTGTGAAAACAACGTACAACAAACAAACAGATCGAACAATACGTAGCTGTACAGGTATGTCTGTCGCGTAATATGCAGTATAGGTATGTATGTTCAGGGTAAAAGGGTATCATAAAAGCGAATGAGGTTATTTTATTTAATTAAGCTTTCTCCTAACTATGTTTCTAACCTTTTAACTCACTTTCAGGAAGACAGTCGCATCGCAACTACATAATAGATAGTATTTAGCACACATTAACTGTTCAAACTGTGTGATTTGTCCCTATGTTTAACAATTCGGGTGTGATCCATGTGATAAATTATACATATAATCTTCCTCATAAATCACTCAATCTTTTACGTAATTTTGAAGATCTAAGCATGTGAGGGCTCGACTGTCCCGGCGCTCTAGTCGAGTTCCCACATATAAGGAAGAAGTAGGGAGAACAGAAGACTCGACACACAATAGACACAGAGATTAACTTTTATTGTTACAACTTCACAACTTGTAGATATAGATATTGACTTCAATATAACATTAATAATTAATATCAGAGACCGTTATGGTCTGAGAGATGATAGTAGACTGAAGAATGAGTGATGAGAGAGAAAGAAAGTAATCTAAAAATGGAAGGGAATGAAATTTGAAATTAAAATGAGGAATGAAAAATGGACAGGATGAGAAAGAAATGAGGTTGGACGAGATGCAGCATGTAGGTGGCATGCTGCAACGTTACAAGCATACATTGGGACAGACAGCGGGAAGCGAGTCTGTTTTATACTTACTATGTAGTGAAGAACTGTCACTCAATGGCAAACGACACTGTTTTTGGGCTGTACTTTTTTGTATTTCCTCTTCCTCGTACAGTTATTCAAATGGCCAGACTTCGAGGAAGGCCGAACGTCGCTGCATGGCTGGAATTTTAAATTTCTAAAGGTAAATCAGCATTGGGTGCGACCGCGACACTACACTGCATCGGCGCTTCTCAACATGGCTCAACAATTTTTCGAAGTTTTGGAACATCGTACTTGAACTGCAGATAATTAGTTTCGCTGCAGTGTTATTTACTGGGTGAAAGAATGTTAATAAAATAACAAAGATAGAAAGAAAGTTACAGGGCATAATTATAACTAAATAATCTAAATTTTGTTTAAACCTCTCTTAGTTTCCGCCATCCGTCTCGGTATTCCGTCCGATTCAGGAGTGACCCGCGATTTTGACTATGTGACTAGCCTATGCTTAGCAGAAACACAATTATATATTTTTCTCGATGAAATTTCTTGTTACAGTAATTTTAAGCTGGCTCTCATCATCATCACGTTTTTATACTCTCCACTACAGGAGTACGACCCTCTCTGTACTACTAGAGCCATATACTTGGCCAGAACAGCCTACACTCTCCACACTGGCCAAACGGGTTGGAGAGGTTTCAGAGACGTTTATAAGCTTTGTTTAGCTTGTATTTCCTAAGTCACCTTCTACGACATCCACGGGAAGGCTTGAAGTGGTCCTATTCTACTCTGCCGGATACCACACGGCGGTATCAAGTTGGCTCTAGATATATTTAATTAACTTTGGGAACCATATTGGGGCTATGTCCAGCAGTAGACTTTTTTGGCTAAAACGATGATGACGACAACCCTAAATATTTTTTGGTGCTTTATGAATTTTTCAATTGACATATGATTTATTGATGATCTCTTTAGTTTGGTTAAATACTTATTAGGACAAACCTATTATAATACATACAAAAATATTTATTTGGTACTAGATCCTAAATCTCGATGGTATTAAGTGATTTATTGTGAAATTGATTTTATATTGTTTGGTGACCACATTTTGGTGACAAATCTACTATTTTGCGGGCAAACCCTATTATTTAAGAAACGCAAAACTAATTAAATTGGTGATAGCTTAAATCATACCCATTAACTTTCATATTAATTTTTATAGTTGCATTAGGATACAACTAAAGTAAGACTCGCTGTTATATTGAAATTGAATGAAATAATGATTTGAGATAATTTTTTTGAAGATGTATCAATAATTTATCTCATCGCACACAATGTCGCGGGCCAAACCTAGTTTCATGTAGAAAATACTTTGTTCAGCGTCGCTGCCGTGGTGCTCTGTGCGGTGCGAGCTTACCTTAAATGTCCTCGCATTATTATAATATGATGGCTGTATTATGTAACTGATTACTAAGTTTTGGGCTAATGGGTGGTAGTTATCTTTACGGTCCTCTCCTCTCCTCCATGGCTTAACTGTTATTTTCGCTATTCTTTCCGAGATATTAAGAGCTAGGTGGTGTCATTGTGTGTAAAAATTGGTTGTCTGTCGGTTTATGGACGATAATTTTACGTGATAACGGTGGAAGAGAGATAGATGCGTCACAAGCCGAACACTTAGGCTGATCATGCCTCGCTATCGCTTGTTCCGCGTTCTCGCTTGCACACGGAACGTGACAGTTTTTCGTGCGTGCAGCCGGCGTTCATCTATTTATAAGACGATATCACGTCAAAAAAGATTACAAGTGACTTTTTAGCCGAAATTACAAAGACCATTGTCGTGGCGCAGAGGTACACGCCAGCCGAAGCTACTCGAAGGGCCCATTGCTTCTATTTACAGCGAGAGCTTGTAAAGAGTTTTTCAACAGAACTTGGTTTTTAAAACCAAAATGAATTTAGGTGATAGTGATTCAAATTTATATTGTACTAGCTTGCACCGGCGGCTTCGCCCGCGTCAATGTCGAAATGTCCTTTTCCGTACCCCAGACAACGGGTATGCAAAATTTTATGAAGATCGGTTTATTAGATAGGACGTGAACGCGTAACAAACAAACAGGCTTACTTTGGCATTTAAGTATAATAATGTAAGTTAAGATTAGGATTAGAAAGAGTAAGGTTTGGCAAATTATCAATGAAAAATTATATCAGACAAATGTCGATTTTCACTTTTTGGCAAAATGGTCGGTTTATTTAATTAACTTTGAGATAGTTATAAGCTCTGTTGTTAACAGTTAATCAAGCCAAGACCACACAGTGGTGACATAATATACACATGTTCAACATGACATGTTTTTTTGCATATATATATATACTAGCTGCCCCGGCGAACTTCGTTTCGCCATAAGTTAAAAACTATCCTATCTCTCAAGTTGGATCGAACTGCACATGGTGTGCGAATTTTATTATAATCGGTTAAGTGGTTTAGGAGTCCATTGAGGACAAACATTGTGACACGAGATTTATATATATTAAGATATCTTTGATACGACCATACAGTATGGTGGAATGCAGAACTCTTTACACACATATTTCCTTACATACATTAAATTCTGAAAACATAACCCACCTTTTTTAGGCAGCCGTGTGATAAATACTAGTCAATGACCAGCCTTGACCGTACTAAGTACTACCAAATGGAAACCGATGTCTGTCTGTTGCGATAATTATACATGCAATATTTGAAGGTGCACCTAAAATCGGACAGGAAATGTAATATTACTCTGTCTCCTCCTCTTCCTCCTCGCGTCGATATCCTCAATACTGAGGGTCGTGATTCCTTAGCTGTGGGGTGATCTTGTTCCGGACAATTGTTCGCCACCTGCTGAATTTAGGACCCGATGAGAGGGACGCCGCTATACGTGCGATACGATTGAAGATATCTCGTATCGTTTCTAACGTATAGCGGCGTCCCTCACATCGGATTCTAAATTCAGGATAGTTTTATAGGCGCTTTACTCTGTCTACGAAACACGTAATCAACTTACAGTGTAGGCGGGTACTTAACAGCGACTTCTATAGCTCAGTGGTAGAGCCTTTCAATCGCTGGGTCCCGGGTTCGATCTCCGGCCACGATTTTTTCTAGAGAAACACTAAGAATCTCTAAGCTCACCGGAAACCAATCTTGGTTAAAGAGTCTGGCTTTCCACGACTACAAAGTATATTGTCTAAGGAAATGCACAAACCAGGTTTTGGACTCTAGATCGTATCCTCATCTTATAGTTACTAGATTTATGTAATTTTGATCCCTCGAGAACAATAGAATTTCCCGGAATGAAACCTTAGGTACCCTGCCCCGGGCCTCAAGCTACCGCCAGACCAAATTTCATCCGAATTGGGTCAATGATTGAAGCATGAAAAGGTGACAGATAGGCAGACAGAGTTACTTTCGCATTTATAATATGGAAGTATGGACTAAAGGATGGCGAGCTCCGTGGCGCAGTGGTTAACACGCCAGCCTGCGACACGAAGGTGCACGGATTGGATCCCCGGTCAGGTCATGATGGAAAACGATCTGTTCCAAATTGACTTGGATGTTTATCTATATAAGTATCTGTTATAAAATTATCGTTTAGTTAGTATCCTACGACACAAGTTCACAACTTACTGTAGGGTTAGATCAATATGTGTGATATGTCCCTATATATTTATTTTAATATTATTATTCCCGGTATGAAAGATTCCCTATGTCTATGGAGGTAATTTAATGTCCTTCCCCGGGCATCAAATTACCTCAATACCAAATTTCACCCAAATTGGTTCAATGGTTGAAACGTAAGACAGACAGAGTTACTTTCGCATTTATAATGTACTAGCTTTCACCCGTGGCTCCGCCCGCGTCAATGTCGATCCCTCGGGAACAGTATTTTTCCCGGGATAAAATGTATCCTATGTTCTATCCGTACCCCAGATAACGTGTATACAAAATTTCATGATGATCGGTTCAGTAGTTACCACGTGAGAGCGTAACAAACAAACTCACTTTCGCATTTATAATATTAGTAAGGACTAGCTTTCGCCCGCAACTCCGCCCGCGTCAATGTCGATCCCTCGGGAATAGTACGTTTTCCCGGGATAAAAGGTAGCCTATGTCCTTCTCCGTACTCCAGATAACTTGTATGCAAAATTTCATGATAATCGGTTCAGTAGTTACGGCGTGAAAGCGTTACAAACAAACAAACAAACTCACTTTCGCATTTATAATATTAGTAAGGATATAGTTAGGATAGTTAGGATTAGGATTAGGAAGTTAGGATTACTATTAATAGTGTAAAATGATTTCGCAAAGTTATTACAGCCCGTTACAAGCCTGATGTCCTTGGGAAAGTAAAACAACAATCATAATATTTAACTATTAAGATAAGAGAAAGTAGATGTTATTTACCGAAGATATGAGTCACTTCTCTGGGCATAAAAACACGTACATGAGTCACTCCACAAGCGTTGCACTCACCCAATGAGTAAGTTTATCTCAAGTACCTGCAATCATTGCTGCCGGGGAAATTGCTTAACAAATTTAAGTATGGTATCAGATATTATTTTCCTGTCTTCGATTCTGCAGAATTCTTATTTTAATTCCGGCTCACAGCATCCTTTTTAGGGTACCGTAACCTTTTTAATAAAAAGGTTACGGTTAAATAAGGAAAAAAGTTTTAAAATAAAAAGTTTTTATTTTAAAACTTTTTCCTTAATTTAGAATATTTGTTTTTAGTATTTCGAGTTTTGCAGTAGTCTATGGGCAGCGGTGATCGCTTACCATCAGGTGACCCGCATGCTCGTTTGCCGCCCTATTAAATTGTAAAACTGGAGATACTGTTTTTTTTTGGATATTTATTTATTGCGATCTATCCCTTGAGGATATTTAGCAATACTTTTATGATCGTTACCTGTTCAAATGCATAAATCCTTTTAAAATCTAGGAATTTTAACGGTATCTAGAAACTGCATCCAGCTATTCAATAAAGGTTCAAATAAAGGTTTTCAAAACTGAAAAGGCTAGAAACGGGACACTATTACTTTCTCTCCAGTGTCTATCTGTCTATCACCAGGCTGTATCTTATGAACCGTGATATCTAGACAGTTGAAATTTTAATATATATATATGTATAGCCGCTATAACAACAAATACGAATAAAAGCAGAATAAAATAAATATTTAATGCTGCCATAAAACAAATATTTTTGCCGTTTTTGATCGATATCACAACGGCAACAGGTAGATGCTTAAAATATTTACAGAATATTCAATTGTTTATTCACTTCAAAAATAAATAATTTAAATAAAATAAACTAAGGGGGCTCCTATACATCAAAATGTTGACCATTTGTGCGCGAGTCCAACTCGCTCTTGGACGATTTTGAAGCCAGTTTCTAAAGAATCAATGGACGTAGGACTGCAATCGAAATTAACTTTCTTTTGTTTTCTTTTGTGTGTTTCCTCAACGATTTAAGTTGTAAGTTACGTTTGTCCGTCTTACGAATATTCGATCACGTCACGTGTCCTGCCTGACGCGAATTTAACATTTTTTACCCTTTTTAAAAGAGTGCACAACGCCGCTAAAGAAATTTTCAATTCATAAAGCCTGCAAACGTCAGCCGCGAGTTGAAGAGGCAATAACGACTGGTGGATGCTTCGATCAAATATAATGGTAGATACACGATTCGCACTCGAAAAGTGGCACCGGTAAAACAGCGCCCCAAGCTGGTTTCGGAGCTGTTTTGTCCACAGTTTCAATAAACTGCGCTAGCAGTACACGTCTCGCGATGACAAAAACTACGCGTCAAAAGTGAAAAAGAAAGATAGAATGTCATACTTTCAGTATGTACCGTTTTTGTTGATGTTTGTAAGTATGCATGATGTTTTGGCTCGGGGACATTATTTAGGCTTCATTTTGTATGAGACTGTGTATCTACCATTATATTTGATCGAAGGGTGGATGCTAAATGAGTTTTTACTGGAGTTCTCGGGGCCGGCAACGGATATGAGGTTTGTTAGAAAAACATTGTGGCTCTCGGTTCCTAATGAATATTTATTATACAACTAGCTTTCGCCCGCGGCTCCGCCCGCGTCAATGTCGATCCCTCGGGAATAGTACTTTTTCCCGGGATAAAAGGTAGCCTTATGTCCTTCTCCATACTCCAGAGACCTTGTATGCAAAATTTCATGATTATCGGTTCAGTAGTTACGCCGTGAAAGCGTAACAAACAAACAAACTCACTTTCGCATTTATAAAATTAGTTAGGACTAGCTCTGCCCGCGACTCCGTTCGCGTACATTTGTATTATGCCACGTCTTATCATAACTGGAAAAAAAATTAAGTAGCCAACCTGTGGCGATATAATGACAACCAAAAATACAGCAACAAGAAAAAAAAAACATATCACTTTTTACAGCAGAAAATTGTAGAATATAAAGAAACTGCAAGGCTGCGATACGGGTGTTTGCTATTTCATATTGATAACATGCGATGTTTGCCTGTGGACCAGTTTTAGGGCACTGCCAAGGCTGTTGTACATACCTCGAACTGTTATCTATACTTATGATACAGGTAAACGATTATTGTGTGATCCACTCGATTTTGCTAACTTTTTGGAGGTAAGTTACGAGTATGTTATTATTTTGTTCGCGCATACCTCGCATATTTGAGCGACCCGTGGCCTACATCATGTAGGTCACGTGTCAGCTCTTTTTAGACTATAATTAGAATCAAATCTAATAACAAATTGAGTTACTATCGAACAGTAACCAAGATAATATCCAGCGGCGGTCGAGGTACTGCTGGGCTGCCATCGAGAAAGGATCCTTCATACCCAGTTATTAGCAACATGTAACTTCGAGAGAAATAAACTACTTTTCTGATCTTGTATCTCCACACCAACATCTACAACCTACAATCAACGTCCCGTCATGTACAGTCAGCCAAGGAGATACCTGACCCCGCCATCTACCTACATCTTTAATTTTTCCTGAATTAAAAATAATATTAATATGAAAATATATATTCAGAAGATTTTAATTAAGACTTCCTGAATATACATTTTCATGTTAATATTCATCATCATGAGGTCTTATTAGTCTCCACTCCAGGACCCTCTCTGTTCTGCCGGAGCCATACTTGGCCAGAGCAGACAGAGGATTTGGCCTACACTCTCCTCGCTGGCCAGACTGGTTGGAAAGGTCTAATTGATGTTTATGAGCTTTGTTTAGCTTGTATTTCCTAAATCGCCTTCTACGACATCCATGGGAAGACTTGGAGTGGTCCTATTCTACTCTGCCAGAAAACACACGGCTAATATGTTAATGTCCACGTTAATATTACTTTTAGTTTAAGAGAAATTTCAAGATATAGGTAGTTGGCGGAGTCAGGTATCTCCTTGGCTGACTGTACGGTGTATGGCTAACACTGCATTGTACATTAAGCAGAGTTCTTGCGAAAATGTATGTTACCTGTGACGATATAATGACAACAAAAAATACAGCACCAAGAAAAAAAACTGATTTTACAGCAGAAAATTGTAGAATATAAAGAAACTGCAAGGCTGCGATACGGGTGTTTGCTATTTCATATTGATAACATGCGATGTTTGCCTGTGGACCAGTTTTAGGGCACTGCCAAGGCTGTTTACATACCTCGAACTGATAACTATACTTATGTTACCAGTATAAACGATTATTGTGAGCCAGTCGAGTTTACTAACTTTTTTGGAGGTAAAGATTAAATGAAATATTATGTTATGTTACTAATTCTACCATGCTGGTCTGGAAAAGAAAAAAATGTAGAATGTACCAGGTGCTTCTTTTCCCGCGCAGATCGTAAAAGCCGATCGAAGGAATGGCCGAAAATTTGACGACCCATTCATCATTATTCTGATTCCGTTTTCCACCTACCTAACGCCCACCAACATGTTTAATGTGGCTTTTAGGTCTTTAAGACCCGGGTTCTGTCTACCCCGTAAGGAAAAAACCGGCCAAGTGCGAGTCGGACTCGCGCACTAAGGGTTCCGTACATTATCCTAAATAATATTATAAATGCGAAAGTGAGTTTGTTTGTTACGCTTTCACGTTGGAACTACTCAACCGATCATCATGAAATTTTGGATACACGTTATCTGGGGTACGGAGAAGGACATAGAGTACATTTTATCCCAGGAAAAAGTACTGTTCCCGAGGGATCGACATTGACGCGGGCGGAGCTGCGGGCGAAAGCTAGTATATAATAAATTTGAAATTATTTTGATTGCGTTGGCTTAGAAGTTTGATTTTTTCACAGCTCCAAGGGACAGAGACCTGAGTATTTGATATGAATTTCAGCTTGATACCTCTACGCGTTCCTAAGAAAGGGGTCTTGTCAGTGGTCTTGACAGACAGATGGACAACCGAGTGATCCTATCCGAGGGTTCCGTTTTTTCCTTCTGAGGTACGGAACCCTGAAAAGACATTAAGTATGTCTTTTCCACGATGCCAAAGAATATATACGCTAACGATGCATCAAAGTTTTCAAGTGTGAATTATTTGCGTGCATCAAAGAGCGGCCGTGAAGATGACGTCATCATTTTCACGGCCGCTCTTTGATGTCTTTTTATTTTTAACCGACTTCATAAAAGGAGGTTATTCATTCGGTTGTATTTTTTAAAGTTTTTATCACATAGCTACCTAACTCCGCCATTTATGCCAACATGACGACGCCACAAAATATTTAAAAAAAAATCCTATTTGAAACAAATCGATGATCTCTGATTCGGTGTTATTATATCCTTACTAATATTATAAATGCGAAAGTGAGTTTCTTTGTTTATTTGTTTGTTACGCTTTCACGCCGTATGTCCTGAACCGATCATCATGAAATTTTGCATACAAGTCCCTGGAGTACGGAGAAGGACATAGGCTACCTTTTATCCCAGGAAAAAGTACTATTCCCGAGGGATCGACATTGACGCGGGCGGAGATGCGGGCGAAAGCTAGTTAAGGCGATACCACTGTAAATAAGGTCGTTCTGAACCTTATTTATCTCGCAAAATACTTAAATTAGAAGTTTCAAATCTAAGTAATATGATTTTTGACTATTTCATCTCCAAAAATTTAAGATAAAAACACGATTTGATAAAATTTTCTCGATAGAAATATTTTTTGAAAAATGGTCTTCGTTCGTAGAGTTTTTGTTATTGTAGCTCAAATGCGACGAATGAAATAATGATTTTTAGACTAAAAGATAGGTTATTAGTAATTCATCAAAATGTAAATATGAAAATACAATTAACCGGTTTGATTTTATATAAAATAGAAATAACGAATTTGGCGCTTACGTTTTTTTCTTTGAGCGACTCGAGACTATCTCCTATCTCATCATTCACGGGCTAAACCGCCAAGCGCTATCCCTTGCGCGCACTTGATCAGTCCTTTGCCGAGCGAAGGTACCAAACATTTGAGTCCTCGTCTTAAAGAATAAATTGAAATTTTATCGGGATAAGCATAAATATGTCCACGAAAGACATCACCTAACAGAATTTTATTGTATTTAGTGAATTAATTGGAGCATTACCAATTAATTCAATAAACAGTATGTATATTATTAAAGTATGTAATATCGAAAGTACTGAAAAGAAAGAAAGAAAGAAAGAAAAATTGTTTATTAGCGTCAAATATCATGCTTAGATATAACATTTTTGTAGATTAAGTATTTTAAACTTAACGCTAAACCGATGTCCACTCAGCATGAGTCTAGGCATCTTGCAATACCCCGACGCTGGTCTTCCGGAGACACCGGCCAATCGAGAAGTACTACTGCGCGCTGCATCGACACGCCGAACCGTGCATATATTAATTTAACAATTATGAATTCAACATATAGTTAGATAAAAATGATGATTAATTACGTGGTAAAAATGTAAATATATTGTTTTTTAAAGATGGTTTGCAGTAGGGATTTACTGAACAGAATGCTCTTACTCTTGAGCGTACAAATTGAGATGGTTTTGGTGCAGTCAAAGGGAAAGTTTACTTAGCGAAATTAATACGGCAAAATATTTTAAAAATTAAGCAGAAAAGGTTCTACTTATATCAAAGATTTTCAACTTTGCATCAAATAGATACTGGAATATGCAATTGCATATTCTATTAGGTACTTTCTTCACCACGTCCACCACGTCACAAGGGTGGTACTGCCCACCGTACCACCAGAGGTATGGCCAGGGGTACAGTGGGTGGTACTAGTGCAAAATTTGGTGACTGAGCCGTTCAGCATTAAGGAGTTCTCTATCCAGCAGCTCTCTAATGTCATCCAATTTACATGTGTATGTATATAGGTCAATCATAACCCGGCACCCGGGCGCGCCTCTAGTCTGTATAAAAAGTAAAAGTTACATAAAACAAATTAATTATAATTTGTCATAAGTAAGTATAAATTAAAGACCCCGCCCGCTCCGGCGTGTATACTGTCTGTCTGTTTGTATATGTTCTTGAAGACTATATTGGGCCGATTTTAATGGGGTTTTTACAATCGTATATCCAAAGGGCGGTTTATGTGCCAAACACAAACCCGTCTTCGTCGTTCGGGAATGTACCTAAGTAGGCTACCTATTTACATGTAATAAACACTCCTTTTTACGCAGTCAAGAAAAAAGCACGCTACGTATTGAGAGTCTATTTTTACAAGCTTTCACCTGTTCCGGTGTTTATGTGTCTGTAATCACATCAAATCTTGCAAGATTTTCACCGATCTCTGACCGGCGGCGGCAGACGGTCATATTATGTAAATCGATGGTAAATCGGTTGACAATGCAATTAAATTATGTCAACGAGTTGACCAAAATTTGGTAACTGAGCCAATGGCTCAGTTCCCCACCAGCTCAGTAGAGAGCTGGTGGTTAGAGAACAACTTAATGCTGAATGCAGCATTAAGAATACTCTAACCACCAGCTCTCTAATGGCATCCAATTTACACGTGTACCTATGTAGGTCAATGTTAACCCGGACACCGGCGCACCCGGGCGCGCCCCTAGTCAATTATCGAAATCTATCGATTCCAATAAGCATACAATATGTAAATAAAAGCCTGTCCGATCCTTGAAGGGAATTCAGCCCTTCAATATGAACAACTTTTCCTATGGGACCAATGCTGGGAACATAATTTCTTTTACGTTTCCATACAAATTGACTAAGCGGCCGAACATTTTGTTTGGAAATGTCCACCTGTCAAACCCAAAAAAGTCTTGATAGCGCGTTTCAACCTTTTACATATTTGTACAATGCCATCTATGGAAGCCAAAAGTAACTAAAGTTACACATTACATGCAAAACAAAACAACGAAATTAAAATATTCAAATCTCATTAAAGTCTCTTGTTTTCTCTACGTGCAAACATCAATAGGCGTTTTTGGGGCGTCTATTGAATGTTTTTTACTAATTTATTGATCAACTTCATCGATATCAACGGAGAAACTCCAGTTACAACACCAAGGTCGGGCGATAGCGCTAAGGCTGCTTCCACATGTACTGTCAATGACAATAACTTCCCTATAGACGGCTTGCTCCCGCCAACCCACCTGCCAAGCATGGTGATGAGAATATCCTCCCATGGAACGAAGAATCCTTGGCTTTGTTCAGCGGTGAACTTCTGACAACTGATGGTGATGATGATGATGATGCCTCCAGAAGGACTTTTATGTAGGTATCTGTATCCGACAATTATAAGGCAATTTTATTTGTTTTTTTTTCATTCAGAATTAGGTGTTTCCCTTTAGAAATAAAACCCTGTCCGGTCCTTGAAGGGGTCATTCAGTCTGTCGATATGAACAACTTTTCCTATGGGACCAATGCTGGGAATTCGAATTTTTTTGACGTTCCCATTTTTGTTTGGATATGTCCATTTTTTTGAGTTTAGTTTTATTTACCTACACGTTGTTTAATCCGTAATGAACGTTGAAGTGACCATTAAAACGTAACACCGTAGTTGTCAAAAGTTTGCGAGTAGGCCGCAAGGTCCTTAAGACACCACTATACACGACCACGAGTATAAAGGATACACATTAATTTACATAATTATTCCTGTAACACTTATTTGGGTGTTTAAAACCTGTTTTGCTCTTAACACTTATGTATAACAGATATATGTTTTCTGTAACTAGTGTTGCCAGTTGTCCCGATTTTCAGTCTGGGGACGCGTCCTCAATTGTACCTGATTGGGATGCTAAATGTCCCGATATTTCAAAAAATGAAATAGTTTCTTCATTAAAAAAATATATAAGTATTTACGCAATAAAATGGCAACATCAGAGTCACACACATGACATCACTAGGTCATTGCATGAACTAGAGAGCGTAATGCACTAGTAGTTTAAAACGCAATAAATTAAACCCAGACTTAAAAACCCCTTGATTTTTGTTTATTGTCCTGATCTGCAACCCTAAATCCCGATTTTTTTGACCTCATGCTGCGATTTAAAACAAATCGGACCTGGCAACACTATCTGTAATCAACCGGTTAGAAAACTGTTTTTAAATTTTTCGTGCATTTTTATACGTGTTTACACAGTTCTTATCCATATAGGCATTTCTGAAGCAAGTGTGCGAGAGCTGTCGCATAGTATGTCAATGTAAACCTTATGGGCTCTAACGGTTAGGTATTAACCGATATTTATGAAAACAGATTGAAAGTGTTACAGTTTCTTTCTGTTTTACTTTTAAAACAGAAATAAAAAACAGTGTTCAAAATATCGGATACCGGTAAATATCCTGGAGGCTGGTGATGGACCAGTCCGCTGTGAACACGGCCTACCGACAGTTTTATTTACAACAGCACTCTCGTTTTATTACGGTCTTTATGACACCTTTGACGTTAAATGTAAAACAACGTTTACTCCGAGTCTTTGAACGTGCGAGGTTATGAGGTTCTTTATTTTTCTGTAACAGCGTGTTTTTCATTAGAGTAGAATAGGTATATAGTTTCCGGCAGAGTAGAATAGGACCACTCCTAGTCTTCCCATGGAGGTCGTCAGAGGCGACTTAGGAAATACAAGCTAAACAAAGCTCAAAACATCAATGAGACCTCACCAACCCGTCTGCCAGCGAGGAGAGTGTAGGCCAAATCCCCTGTCTGCTCTGGCCAAGTATGGCTGCGGTAGTACTGAGAAGGTCATGGTCCTGCAGTGAAGACTAAGAAGATGATGAGCATGTTTTTCTTTTCAACCTTGTCACTCGGTATCCCGGATGCATCCGGGGTCCGGTAAATGCGGTTCCATAGGAAAAGTTATTCATAAGCTGAGTCACCCCTAAAGAAGGATAAGGATGTTGGTGGTAAATTTACGCGTTGATGTGTATAGTTATGTCCTGAAAATGGCCAAATATTTTACGTAAAACCTTCGATACCACGATATCATTGCGTGAGAGATACTCGTAACGCGAAGGATACATCAAACAAATTACAGAAGACAAACACTGATAAGGTAATTAAGGTATGTGAGGCCATATACTACATTTACTTAAGGCGCTATGCATCAGAAGAATACCCTAAAACGTCTATTTTTTCGTCGCACAGTTAGCCTTATTTTTCATGGAATACTAGCATGACAAAAATATGAAGTACAGTTCAAAGATCAAAATAAATGGCTACATCAAAATATTTTCAAAAAAATATTTAAAACCTAGCAAAATAGAATAGCAAAAAAATATATCTAGAAAAAATTTGTCGCGAATTACTTGATATTTTCAGCGACACCTACCAATTTTTTTACGACTATAAAAAGTATAACTAAATGAGCAAGATGGATATCTAAAAAAATACAATACTTGGTTATACTTATTGAATTATTAAATTAAAAGTGAAAATTAACACGGAAATGGCAGACACGGGTTTGAAATGAGACTAATGACAGGCCAACCACAATATTAATAAATGATAACATAACTTTTTTTTTTAAATATTTAAACTTAGCAAAATCAAATACCAAAAAAGCTATATCCAGAAAAGTTTCGTCGCGAATCACTTGAAATTTTCAGCGAAAGTTTGTGTTCCCGAATCTGAAGAGGTTAGCCAAAACGTTCCTATGTATAAGTAGGTATATGTGTCCTGTAAATTAAAAAAAAACTTATACTATATATTTTTAATAAGAATCATATTATACTTACAGGATATATTCCAAGTATGTATTTTAATATAAATATAATAGTATAATAAATATATTTTAAATTTTATTACACAATATTATGTGTGTATCGAAAACGACATAGATTTAAGGGCTAAGGGCCCGAGTTCTACGAAACTTATCGATTGGCGTTTTAATATAGGTAATGAAACGCGTTTGCAATCTGAGATATTGATCAACAAACATCATGTTTCGCGTTTCCTATTATCTAATGTTACGGTCTGTTCCACTAAACCACAAAATATGGCTATGAGTCGCCGCAGCTTCACAAGGGTATAAAATTACCTGCGTGTCCGTATTTAGGTAGGTACTTACTTTTCACATATTGGTACGCGTGAATATTTCTCCTTCTGTGTGTGACAGTGGCCAACACTCAGATATCAACTTGCCTCAAAGGCATAATTTCCGTGCACATGGGCGGATCTAAGGGGGACCCGCCACCGCCACACTATAGGTATATACCCGCCATATAGTATTTTTTTGTACTGTGGAGATTCCAACTACATTATAATTATCAGTTGTTAAAAATTATTTAATAAAAAAACAGAAAGAACATGAGTGAAACTCGTTGTCTATTTCTGGCTGTTTATCAAGTTTATTTCTAACAGTTATTGTTGATTTTTTTTACGTGTCCGCCCTTTGTTTGTACCCCTCCCAGAAAAAATCCTGGATCCGCTCTTGTCCATTATGAGGCGATTTTCATCGGTAGGACGTCTCAAATCAAAGCTAGATAATTAATCATTTGAAATACACAAGTGATAATGTGTTTGGCACAGTTTTAATAAATAATTGCTCTTAATTTAGAATATACCTATACTAGCTTTCGCCCGCGGCTCCGCACGCGTCAATGTGGATCCCTCGGGAACTGTACTTTTTCCCGGGATAAAAAGTACCCTATGTGCTTTTCTTTCCACATAACGTGATAACGTGTATGCAACATTTCATGATGATCGGTTCAGTAGTAGAGGCGTGAAAGCGTAACAAACAAACCAACTCACTTTCGCATTTATAATATTAGTAAGGATGATTCCTGTTATATAAATCACTCCATAAATCAGACACCTACATTTTACATCCCTGTAATTTAGTGTAACGAAACCACAAGTGAAATTGGAATCAATTATCATTCGGATTTATTTGACTTTATATATGTAAAATATTTAAGATTTAAATTATTTTTCATTACAACTTACAGTGAATTCGAATCTTCACCATTCACAGTTCGATGAAACAGTATGTCCTACGTCGAGTGAAAAAATAAAACAAATAAAAATCGGAAATCCCTAGTACTTTCTGTGAATGTCACAAAAGGAAACGATTCCGGTAAAAAAATAAACAAACAAAACAAATTCGCCTACCTAGGTAACCATCAAATTGTCGAATGAGCGTTATTTATAAGCACTACCTACGCCAGTTGACCGTTGAAGGGGAGATATAAAGTAAACAAATACCAAAATGAATAACTTATGGTTATCTACCGCCCACTTGTATTTACAGAATCAGGATTTTATCTTTAATAGCGTAGGCAAAGCCAAGGACCACAATACCCACAGAAATTAGTATATTATATCTTTGCTTAATAATAATTACAGTAAACAGATTTCCACGTTACGTAATTTCTTTTTCCATAAATCCGACCACTCCCTTCTGCACAGATTGATAGTACCTACACCTAGATAAGAAACACACCCCATTAAATTTAAATAGTAGAAGTACGCAAGCTAATAAGGTACAAATATCCATTGCCGAAAATAGACAAACTTGGAAAGAAAAGTCTCTTAACGGAAGGCACTTCGCTGATTTAGAGCAAGTACATGTACGAGTAGATAAGCGCTGGTCAAATGCATGGCTGAAAAGAGGAGTTATTTTCCAAAAACCGAGGCTTTTCTTCTAGCAATCCAGGATCAAGTTATTCTTACCAGAAATTACAAAAGGTACATTATTAAAGAACGCAACTTACAGACTGACTTATGCAGACATTGTAGCAGTGCTAGTGAAACAATACAGCACATCACTGGAGCATGCAAAAGTCTTGTTCAAAGTGATTACAAGCATAGGCATGGCCAAGTTGCTGGAATCATACACCAGCACCTAGCGTTTAGACATAAATTGATAGACCAGAAACTTCCCTACTATAAATACACACCGGAAAAAATATTAGAAAATCAATCTGTTAAAATCTACTGGGACCGTACTATAATAACAGATACCTAAAACTATCCAATTTAATAGACCGGACGTAACAAGTCTTGATAAACTGAACAACAAAGTATATCTGATCGACATAGCGATTCCTAATACACATAATTTACAACCGACCCATAACGAAAAAAATAACAAATATAAAGATCTAGCATTTGAAATATGCAATGGAGAGTTAAAAGTGTCAAAACAATACCAATAGTTATTTCTACAACCGGCATCAAACCGAGATCACTACATACAGGATTAGACATACTAGGCATTCCTTTTTTCATTATACACACACTACAGAAGGCTGTCATCCTTAACACTTGTCGTATTACTAGAAAATTCTTACAGTAAATTCATATATTAATAGAAACAGGCATTTCCTTCTATTTTGATTTGCACTTGGCTTTGGCCCGTGCGTATTACCTCTTTATTTACTAAAGAGAGAAAAACATAAAAAAGAGCTCGAAATAATAATAATAATTCTTTATTTCAGACACACCACACGACATACAGACAGACAGACAACCACCGGACAGGCAGTTGAGAATGACACCCCTAACCATTGGCTGTTAACTTGCAATTGAAGATATACATATAATTACTTTGCGAAGCGCCGTCAGCGTGTTTCTGGTTACATCCTCGCTTATGATGCTCCGGAACCCTGGGTCCAGGGGCCGATGTTCGGCCTAGGGCCCGAAGAGATTGCGTGATAATACTTAATCCCTACGACCGAAGTCGTGGGAAGGCAGGCCGGTCTCATTCCCGTGTCGGTATTGAAAACGTACCTACGCGCGGCGACCCCTTCGAAGGTGAAAATAAGTAAAAATCAAACAAATCAGACAGCTCCGTGGCGCACGCCAGGTCAAAATGGAAAATTATCTTTTTCAGATTGGCCTGGGTCTTGGATGTTTATCTATATACGTATTTGTTATAAAATATCGTTGAGTTAGTATCCCATAACACAAGTCTCGAACTTATCTTGGGGCTAGCTCAATCTGTGTGATTTATCCGTATATATTTTATTTTAATCCGGCAGGAACGACGCGCGTTTGGTCATATGTGTTCACCGTCTTTGTTTAGAGTCATAAGTATAAAATTGGCTTGCAGTAGGTAAGGCTAACTAAAAGGTGCTGCGTTCTGACGCAAAATAAATTACCTACACCGTGTCGCAAAGTTGATTTGATATTTCTTCGAATAGGTACCTTGGCAGAGTGCGACTTGTGTACGTAACTACTTACGTACCTACATAATATGTCGCACTTTGCATACCCCTACGTTACCTACGTACTAGGTATTATTCTGAACCTGAGACTACAACAGTCGTGGTAGAGCCACGCTACCGGCAAAATTCAGTAGCAGGAATAGGTCGGCTCTACCGGGAAGTAGGTACCACACTCTGACAGACAATCGACGTTTCAGTACAAGCTTTACCGCTTCGATGCTTCGTTCGGTGAGTTAGAGCCGGAGGCGCCCATCCTTCCTTCCCCTCACCCCCCATTTCCTCTCTCTAACTTCGTGAAAGGCCGGCAATGTTACTATTTGCTAACTCAGTGTACAACATTTTGATAGTCATTTCAAAGTACATTACGTTTTATATATCTTTAATAAACATAGTCAATCATAGGAAACCCGCAATGTATTTTGAAGTGACTATCAAAACGTTGGTCACTGAGTTAGCAAATAGGCCGGCAGGTGTTCAGTTGAACAAGGGCAGCGGTGATCACTTACCATCAGGTGGCCCGCTTGCTTGTTTGCCGTCCCTATATTATTAAAAAAAAAACGGGCTAAGTGTGGGTCGGACTCGCGCACGAAGGGTTCCGTACCATTATCTATAAAAGCTGCCAAAAAATCATGTCTGTTGTATGTTAGGAGCCCCCCCCCCCCCCCCCCTACCCCTTCAATATCAATTTAATTTTAATTACTTATTCTAATAATATAACTCAATATTCTATGAATATTTCAAGCATCTACCTGTTGCGTTGTCAATATCGAGCAAAAACGAGTAAAGAAATCACGTTTCTTGTATGAGAGCCCTCTTAAAGTTTTTGTTTGTTGTTATAGCGGTAACAGAAATATATCATCTGTGAAAATTTCAACTGTCTATCACGGATCATGAGATACAGCATGGTGACAGACAGACAGCGGAGCCATATTGACTAGCTCCGTGGCGCAGCGGTCAACACGCCAGCCTGCGACACGGAGTGACCGGGTTCGATCCCCAGCCAGGTCAAGATGGAAAATGATCTTTTTCAGATTGTCCTGGGTCTTGGATGTGTATCTATATATGTATTTGTTATAAAATATGGTATCGTTGAGTTAGTATCCCATAACACAAGTCTCGAACTTTGGGGCTAGCTCAATCTGTGTGATTTGTCCGTATATATTTATTTATTTATTATATTATGAGGGACCAGTTTTTACCCTTCGGGTACGGAACCCTAAGAGAACGAGTAAGATGAGTTCAGTACTAGTTTTTCCAGATGCGTGTAGGTAACAACTAGTTTACTCTCAATTATTTCTAACCTAATTAACATACATGAACCTACGCCCTGGGAAGTCCTATGACCGTGTTAAAATTTTAACCATTAATTGACCTCATTGTTCGTGTCTCGTTGATGCGACTGTAAGGCGTCACCTCCACGGGCGAGTAATACGCGACGTATATGCCACGCCATCTATATCGATGATATCGCTGCGATGAAATCGCCGTGTGGATATTGATTCAAAGAGTAACTATTAAATTTGATGGTGGCGAAAATATCGCCGCGATACACTCGCCCGTGGAGGTGACCCCTAAGGCGGGGATTCCGATCTATTTATTATCTTCTATATCAATGGTTAGAGTTTGGTATCCAAAGGGTATACACTATTACTATACCAACGTCCGTCTGTCATATGGCTGTTTCTATTCAACCGTAATAAGTAGATACTTGAAATTTTCACAGAACGTTTATCTTTTGTTGCTATAACAAAAAAATATAAATAAAATGGAACTTGCCCTAAGATTGAAGAGCGGTAGCTCAATTGGTAGGGCGTAGGTCGTACATAGACCTAAGGTCGCTGGTTCAAATCCTGCCCGCGTGGATTTTCTCACCATATCTTATTTCATAATTTAATATGAATGCAAAAAACACCCACGAAGTCGCTTCCCGCTGTCTGTACCTATGTATGTATGCTCCTTATAAATCTTGATGCGGTTTGTTTAACAGATAATGTGATTCAAGAGGCAGGTTTATGTTTGGTATATATGTATCATTTATCGCACCCGTGCTAAGCCGGGGCCGATCGCTACTAAAAATATAGATAATATTTAAAAGTAAGGTTCAAAAGAACCTGTGACTGAGGGACGGCCGGACAGGCATCAGAGGCTTACTAATAGGGTCCTGTTTTCACCCTTTAGGTACAGAACCCTACACTGCCCAAACTATTCAGATTTTTGGTCAAGATTTAATTTAAAAGAAAGAAAGGATAAGGAAAAAAAGGAGATAAATAACAAAATAATTATGGCAACATTGCATTTTTTGGTTTTTATTTTTTAACTGTATTCGTCACCCATACATGCTTTAAGTGCTTGAATCATGTGTTTAGTACTAAGCATTTGACCAATAAAGGACTATCCACACATCCGGGCCGTATCAAAGACAAGACCTGAGGCCTACTCGCATATACTTGTAAACAACGTTTTGATAGTCACTTCAACATCCACTACTGTTAAGAGTGTGACGCGCGAACAAAGAATGTGAGTTCTGCGCAAGCCATTAGGCTGCGCAAAACCATAAGGCGATTATGTAAAAAATTGAAGTCTTCATAATTAAACATTTATAAAAAAAATTAAGAGATGCTGCTAGATGTAAATATAAAAATTTTCATGTGAGAATAAGACATAAAATTAACAAACTTTTCGAATTGTACTAGTGATTTAAAAATACGTCAAATTCCGCAATTTCGTGCAGAAGCTTCTTTATTAAGAAGGTTCTGGTTATTATAAGTGAGTTTGTTTGTTTGTTTGTTACGCTTTCACGCCGTAACTACTGAACCGATCATCATGAAATTTTGCATACAAGTTCTCTGGAGTACGGAAAAGGACATAGCCTACCATTTATCCCGGGAAAAAGTACTATTCCCGAGGGATCGACATTGACGCGGGCGGAGCCGCGGGCGAAAGCTAGTGTTAAATAAAAATAGTCAATCATACGAAAGCTGCAATGTATTTTGAAGTGACGATCGAAAGTTGGACACCGAGGTGTCAAAAGTTAGCGAGTAGGCGTGCTGATGCAAGTCGCATCGGGGCAAAACGACATGTACTTAATCGAAGTGCAAAATGTCTAATTCGCATAATGCCTGGAGTGCTGCTTTTGAAAGAGCGACTTCATTAAACAAGCGATTTATAGAAAATCACATAATACTTAATTAATTTTGACGGGACTTAGCAACATTTTATATATGAGCGAGACAGTCTCCCTGCGACCACGACGGATGGAACTCCATAGAAATATCTAAAGAGAGAAATATATAAAGGTTCGTGCTAAGTCCCGTTAAAATTAATAATAATGTGTTTAAAGCGCGAAAGTTTAAAACAGAATTAGAAAATCGTATGTTTTAGTCAAGTCGCTCGTTCAATAATATCAATGTTTGTGGGTCCCAGTCTATGACATTTACGCCTGAATACTCCAAATGGGTTTAAAAAAACATCTAGATATCTTATGCTGTCACTGATCAGATAATTACCTAGCAAGTACGAGACAGCAAGACTTAAACGCCTATTATACTATCCTGAATTCAGTCAGTAACAAGAGGGACCTCGCTATACGTTAGACACGACACGAGATATCTCCAATCGTATCTCACTTATTGCGGCCCTCTCTTCAGTGACTGAATTCACGATGGTGTAATAGACCCTTTAATAACGTGTTTATTTAAAATGATTTTAAGTATTCAGACGTTCAACGTCAAAATGTGTTGAGCGATCCATTTGATAAAACTGAAACACAGCCAAACATGTGGTTAGTCCTTAAAAATAAAAATATGACTGTTTCATACAATTTATCCTAACTACCAGACCATTTTGCCGTTTAAGATCACACTTAGTACAAACACAAAACGAACTATTGTTATTTTTTTTATTTCTAATAAGATCTTACAAAATTAACTGAAGCTCTTTTTACGGTGTGTACAGTACCATGATACTTCACTTTTTTTGTGATAAACGCCATGTTTTTAAATCTATGGTGATAATCATAGAAGTATGAAGTCTGCTATTTTTTTTTTATCTATGGTGATAATGAAATAGGATAAAAGTCTATCCATATAATCCGATCAGATGTTTTAATTTTCTATGAAACGTTAATTATTTTGGCATATTTCGAAACTTGTTCAGTATCATGGGTTGATTACCTTTAAAGTAATTTCAGTTGATTTTGTAACACGTAATTTTTAACACAATAACAGCAACAAACTGACTTTTCAACAATTTTTACATTATGGTAGCTACAAATAAAAACTATTTCCCCATTCATCAGTTTTTACCTGGCAACATTAAGAAGTAAAAGCTGGTATGAGAAATTTGAAATTCGATTTTTGAACATTTTCCCTCGCATTTGAGGGTTTTTAAGCATTCGAAATGCAGCATTAAGTACTCTGATTAAATAAAAAAAAAGCTTATATAAGGCTCAACTCGGACGATAGACTCATTGTCCCATCGAGTCTATGGTGCACAAAGTCTTTATGGCGCGTCGTGTGCGTTACTGTATATGATTGCATAGGTTTTATTTTCACAGACTAAACAGTTACGGATAGTCTATCGTCTGTGTTTAGCTTAAGGCGACCAATTTCAGCAGAGCGTTTAAATACTTGTCAACATTCTCTTAGGTGTTTGCCTGCGGTTCTCAACACTCAACCTCATATTCATCTTTTGTTTGTCTATGGATTTTAATGAATAAATGAATCAGTGCATTGTAAATGAGAAATAAGTAAGAAATTAGTTGGTTAATTTTCATCTTTTTATTTCTTTATTTAATCAGAGTAATTTCTCTTCATATTATGCCTCATTACAATTGTTTCTACTTAAAATATAGATATATATATATATATATATATTGTAAGAAAGTTCTATCTATTAGCTATTTATTAAGTTCGTTAATCACTAAATGCATAATATAACGCTACGAACGTATAATATATTCTATAATTATATTATACGATTTTATTATGTCAGCCTTAGGAAATATTTGACGTGGCTTTTGTTGATTTATCATGAAACATTTCTATTTTAATTTTGAGGATTATACGAATTATGTAGTGGCAGCATAGAGACTCCAGCCGGCCTAGTTGCTAACTTATTGTACAACCTTTTGATAGTCACTTCAAAATACATTACATTTTATATATCCTAAATAAAAATAATCAATCATACGAAAGATGCAAAGTATTTTGAAGTGACTATCAAAACGTTGTACACTTAGCAAATAGGCCGGCAGGAATTAAAGGAGTAGCCAGTAGGTCCATAGTATGTTAGAAAGCGTATCGAAAAACAATTTTAATGAGGGTCGAGTCCGATTAACTATTATTGGGCAACAATGTGTCACTTGTTGTTGCTTGTTAATTATTATCCAATGACAGAGGGCGGACACTACGATTCAGTGCTGCCATCTGTTCGTAAACATTTCAGAAAACCCTCATACCCTCGAGTATCGCCGTCGCGCCTCTGTTTACTATTAGCACAGAATATAAGTACTAACGTGAAAACAGAACGGCAACTCCGCACCTCTCCTCCGTTCTCAAACGTGTTTAATAGCTTTGAAAAACAGGGTAGTTACTGTTGCTAGTCGCTCGTTACGCAACGTCTCTTATACACACGTTAGTACTTAAATTCAACAACTTGAGTTAACTAACACATTGACGTGTGTAGTGTTATTAGGCATAAATATTACTCCGCTTGTATAAGGCGCCATACCTGAGCTATGAGCATAAGAAAGCCTGCCTTATTAGAAAACAATTTGACAGTTTAACTCTTCGGACACAGATTATAATCCTGAAGTCTGTTAAGCTTTTCAGAAAAAACCTACTGCGTTATTATTATTTAGTATACAATGTAATAACAAACACTACAGAAGTAGAAGGCACTAGCCTAAATACGCAAAATTCAGACAGAATTTAAGTCGCAAATGGTATCAATTGGTATTACAGATACTTCAAACGAATTTTTTACCCGATGAAGTTTATAATGAGATAGATTATCATGGCAGGCACCTACGCAGAAAACAAATTTTTGCATGGCCCCAAAATATCCGTCCGCTATGCGCTCGCGCCATGTCTGGAGTTCACTGTAGCGCCGCGCTGTACGAGTATTATGAGCGAGATAGCATGAGTCCTGGTTGTTTTAGGATTTTAAGCATTATGTAGTAAGAATAAGTTCGTGTTTTCACTGATGCTTTCATTAGTTTTAAGTCGGCGGTAGGTTGCGCTATTTTGCGAAATCGAACAATGCCGAGGCGACTAAATAACGTAGTACCTGTAAGTTGTCATATTTTATACATATATGGCCAATATATAATAGACTAAAACACCAAACAATGCTATGAAAATCGATCTCGTTGAAGTCACGGGTTTTAATTTCGTTTGACGTATCAGTCATTCCATACTAGAATTATTTATAACACATTTTTTTTAAATAGATGCCCCATGACTTTCCAATTTTTTATACTAACATGGTATAGGTATCGAATTTGGTTCAGTCGGTACGAAAACAAAGTAAAACAAAACTACTTCAATAAATAGGTATATGAAAACAATATGCGTCTTACTTGAACATTGTTTTATGTAATTTTTCCATTGCGGGAGCCGGCCGGAACAAAATTACAATGCAACGAAGGAAATTGGACCTTATACAGTAAAGATTAATTTCATATTTGCATGGAATATATAAAACAGAGCCGGCTCAAGGCAGCCATCATCGGCTGCCGTGATACCGTTCAAATATGCAATTTATCTACTAAATATAAGGGCCAATATCCTTCGTTTCATTGTAAATCAGATCCAGACGGACCCCCTCAGTAAAAAACTTATATTTGTTACTGTATTAAAAATATGTATGACTCTATTTTGCTTATAAAATAACATAAAATATTTACGAAAAGTCCGTTTAGTTTGCCTTAACTTTAAAAAAATCTGAGTATTATCAAACTGAGATAAAAATTAAAAATACTATGTTTCAATGTTCTATTCCATATACAAACATACTGATATTATTGAAGTATGACAGCTCCGTGGCGCAGCGGTCAACACGCCAGCCTGCGACACGGAGTGACCGGGTTCGATCCCCGGCCAGGTCAAGATGGAAAATGATCTTTTTCAGATTGGCCTGGGTCTTGGATGTTTATCTATATATGTATTTATTATAAAATATAGTATCGTTGAGTTAGTATCCCATAACACAAGTCTCGAACTTACCTTGGGGCTAGCTCAATCTGTGTGATTTGTCCCTATATATTTATTTATTTATTTATTGAAGTATATATTCATTGAAATTCGTAATATTTCACAACATTGTTCTGAAATCCCTGAAAAGGTATTGAATGTTGCACTCCGGGAGTGCTGACAGAAGTGTAATCTCCGCGCGGTAGAAAGAGAGAGGGATATTACTTCCTGTCCTACGCCGCGCTGGCGGTTTCACGTCGTGTCCGTCTAACGAATTTTCGATCAGGTCACGTGTCCTGACACGAGCTTACCCATCCCAAAAACGGCACAACGCCAATAAAGAAGTTATCACTTCAAAAATAACGTATAAATCTGCTGTTCTATGACCTATTTATATGTACACTCGTACTGTTCGTGCTATGTCCCATCAGTATTCAGTGTACGGAAATGTTTGTGAACAACATTTGGCCTAACCTTCAAGTAATAAAAGTATGTTTGTACAGGATATCGCCGTTTGGGATGGTCCAAGCATTCAAGGCTGACATATAAACATTATGAATTAAGTGACGAAACTGCGCGTTACAGAACGCAGACAAACGTAAGCTAATTACCATTATAAAAATAGCTCGCTGTTATGTGTGAGTGCCTTTATTTTTATGTCCCACATTCCTATCACATTTTTGCCCGATTATTTTTAGTTTCAGAGAAAATTCAAAATACAGGATGAAATTGAATTCATTAGCATACGTTTAATGAGTTACTCAGACCACGAATCTGAACAACCTTTATTATGGGACCAACTTCGACATCGTGAAAAAATTATCTGCTCTTTCAAAAGTGGAATATCTATTTGGCCAAAATCTATGGAACAGCTGATGTTCTTTTTTGCAATTTTGGAGTTGGTCCCATAATTAAAGTTGTTCAGATTCGTGGTATAGTTAGGGTGCCTGGTCAGGTATCTCGGTATCTGATAGTCACTGTCAAAAACTGACCCCTCTGACAACATATTTTGAACTGTAGGGACACAATCTGTGGACTGATGTCGTTCGTAGGGTGGCGCGCACAAACACTCAAGAAGCAATACACCTGGTGCAAGACGGTTCAGGGTGGAAAACCTTTGTGAGGGGAGCTGCTCCCGATGGTCACGACCCTCAGGCATGAGGATACGATTATGAAGAAGAAGAATAGATATTTTTGTCATTAATCCTTAATTTTTCTTAATGTCGTACAACATTGCCAATCTTGTTGAGCGTTACGTGTTGCGCGTCAATTGTTCAAGGTTGCCGATGACAATCCCTCCCGCTTCCCCTGAAGGCGACCCGCGCTTGCCAGGTAACGAAGTGTCTATATTTTGTTTTTTTTTTTATTTGACTGCTTTTACGCAAAAAAAAACAACAATTTTTCAGCCTAGAATATTTTTTGTTAATCATTACTTTTCAATGATATTGAACACATTTTTGGTTTAGGTAAATATAAACTGCCATATTTTGAAATGGCTGAATATCTTTGTCTAAAAAACGAAAAATAATGACACCCACACACAACAGACAAGAATGTAGCTCTCGCTACCTTAAATTTAATACTTTTTTTATCGTATTATTTGTCGAATTTTTAACTTTTTTTTTGTATGGCACCACAGCCACTATATATTTAAGACACACAGAAGTGACTTATTGTGCATAGAAAAACTGTACAGTTTACTATTTGAGCTATTTTAACGCCAAAACACTATACCACATTTTCATATATAGGATTAGGACACCTCATTTCCTGTCTATCCATCTATCTTGATAGACGTTTGCAATGTTGATTAGACATTACTTCAATCGAAACTTTTTGTACTGCTATCTCGTTCACACAAGAGCAGTCAACGCGTTGGTGAGAACGTGACAACAGTAGTTTCCTCAAATATGGCGTCTAAAATAGCTCAAACATTTCAAGCAACACTAAATCCTATATTCAAGGTGTCATATTGCAGTAGCAGAAGGTTTTATAACATCACAACCTGCCTCCCGCTTGATTTCTCTACTTTAAGCTCATATTACTGAAATTATGACTTTACACCATGATTTTAGAGTTCAAATTCCTTTGAAAACGTTGGCACTATTACAAGCCAACAAGCACTTAAATAAAAGAGGTCTGATAGTTGTATTTCTTTTTCGATTAATAAAAATATATTCCGTTCAATGTAAAAATTTTGACAGCTGTCAAATTGACACCTACACATAATGTTTTCTTGTGCGTATACTCTTATTTTAAACATAATAAGTCGAGCACATTTCTATTATTAATTATTGTATTTTAATTTAATGTATAATGCTATACAATTATTGAAAAATTTTAAGAAAAAGTACATGATTTGTTAACTTGCAAAAATGACGTGACAGCTGTCAAAATACAGAATACAACACGGAACAGCTATGTGCGTTGACGCACGCACTGGAAAAAATACTGACGTAAATTTCACACAGCCATAGACTCATATCACTCATCATAGGTCTTGTTAGGGTTCTGTACCCGAAGGGTAAAAACGTCTGCCACAGCAGTGTATCTATCTCATGGACCGTTATAAGTAGACTTAAAATTTTGCAGATTGTGTATACCATTTACCGTTTTACTTAATAAAAATGTAAAATTAAGGGAGGCATTAAAAAAATGTACTTAAAAATAAAAATTAAGGGAGGCATATAAAAATGCGTTTTTGTAGGTAAATATTACGGTACAGAACCCTAAGTGTGCGATTACGACTCGTACTTAGTCGGTTTTTTTTAGTAATCTAGCTCGGTCTAATACAATGAGACGACAGGATTTTCCAATGCGTGTGTCAAACCTATAAGTAAAAAGGCTAATTTTGTGACTGAACTTAACCGAACAGCAATTTGCGTCACATTCACACATACCACAAAAATCTACGATCAAATATCCAAAATATTTTTTTCTTAAGCATTCGAAAGCCGTATGTCATTCTAATTTACATCTAACTTTTACACTTGAACGTACACACTTTATTTTTAATCAAAATAATAAATAATATACTTAAATAATAAACAGCCACGATTCTTTTGATTGTCATTAATAATATAGCTGACAATAATCTTTGTACATTAATAATTGAATGATCTATTGCTCTCTTTCTATTATTTTACTAGTAAAATAAAAAATAGATAAAATAATAAAAATAAATCTACTTTACGTGGCTGTAAAAATAACATTCCTTGGCTCACGCCCTATAATAAAAGAAAACTGAACTGTGGTGCTCTCATAGAGAAAATATTTTTTTTTTACACTTATCCGCATACACGCTAGCAAACTTCATGAAAACCATCTTTTTAGAAAAAATACATCGATTTATTATTATTATTTTTCATTATTTTTTCAAAAATATTTACAACAGTCTATGTCTAATGTGATGATGTGACTGGCCAGAATGTTGAATATTTTATAGCTAAAAACACCATAAAAATAAATCTTGTAATATAAAGGGGTAATCTTAATTATTCGAGGTTCAGTGCTGCCCTATTTTAAATAAATTATTTGATATATAACGAATATTTTATTTAAAATGTTGACATATAAATCCCTAGATAAATCATTAATTTTTTTTAAATCATTAAATTACAAAGTATCAAATGACGTCGCTTCCACGTCTATTCGCTTAGATCTTTTAAAGTACTCAACGGGTTTTAATGAAATTTTCAGCAATAGATACAGTAATTTAGCAGGAAAGTTTATATGTGTAATTTACTGCCCCATATTAGTATCTATATTGTACCGGTTAGTTATATTATAAATTATAATTTAACGTTAAAGGTGTAGCCGGCAACCCTTTTTTGGCAAAAACTCATAGTAAAGCTTGTCATTCACACATAGTTTTTCTTTAAATATTTTATTTGAAATGGTAACAATGGACCTCGGACATATTCAGGCATTCTCTTAAGGCATTTTTTATTACAATGTTATGCAACTTTGCATTAAACTTAAAAAGTATTTGTCAGTACTTATTTATACTCATTTTTTTATGTATCTCATCCTGTTTTTTTTTTTCATTACCCCCTTTTTTTCGTATTCGTATTTGCCTTTTTATTCCCTAGCAGAAGAAACAGCGACAGTAGTAACAATAAAATTGAAAATATAAAATCAAATTATAGCATTATAAATTTTGTTTTTTGGTTAATTGCTATATTATTGTTAGATTTTAGTTAAAAAAATTGCCAATATCAACCGCTTATTCAATATTATGGCCAATCACTCCAAATCACAAAATGAAAACGAACACATTTGACTAATTATCATTAACTGTCCACGATTTCAAACTTAATTACATGATTTAAAAAAAAAACATATATTTTTTACTATTTCGTCCATTGCTGCTAAGGAATTAAATTAAAACTTACACTCCTGAGATCTGTCACTCACTTTTTTTTGAGTTTTTTTTTCACAGTTTTTATCACATTTTTTTTTAAATACTGTTTCTCTTAGGTGCTCATGTTAGGGATATGTAGTGGTTCACTTCCTTCGCGAGAAGTTGATTTTTGTTGCGGCAACATTGTTACTGTAGTGTTGCCAGTAGTGGAGGATTTTGGAGATTGAGAACCGAAATCGTTCAGGACGTGTATTTACCTTTGCTGGGTGATACCTGTGAAACAATGTTTTAGTTTAAGTAAAACCGAATTAGAGATCCGTCTCACAGATATACACGTACATAGGTGCCGTAAATACATTTATTTCGCGTGTCGGAACCCCGACCTTGGCCGCGGCTACTGACAGTCCGCGCGCGTCTGTTGTTGCAGACGGAAGGGTGCGAATACTAAAAAAATGCCTCGTTGCGTGATACCTAACTGCAATAGCACAAAAATTGCAAGCACCCAAGGACATATCTCCTATCACACTTTTTAACAGTAGGTGTTAAAAAGTCGGCACGCTTTGTTTCCACACAAATCGCAATACTTGCGTCATCTATGTACATCTACAGCGGGTATCATAACGAACGACGTTCCCGTAAAGAGGTGACTCAGCCCGTCAAAATGAACAACTTTAAAAAAAATGTGTTCTCTGCATTCAACAGCTGAGAACACATTTTTTTTACATTTTCATACTAATTGACGGGCCGGCCGAACACTATTGTATGAAACTTTTTTTTTAATTCCCAGCATTGGACTCATATGGAAAGTTATTCATTCTGACGGGCTGAGTCATCCCTTCACGGGAACGTCGTTGGATATGTTACACGCTGTATATCTGTGGATCATCTTATTTAAAAATGAACTTCCCTTTCAATGTTAGAAAAGAATATATTCGGATCATGCCATCAATCGAGGTAATGTCAAGGTATGGCGGCGAAAGCTCCAGATGTAGGATTTTGATATGCCCGCTATATCGAGCGCATGTTGGTTAACAAATACGGCAGTTATATTTGTTTATTTTTTATTTATTATTATTTTATCTATATTACGTAAGTAGTCACTATATGAGTGTAAATGCACTGGAGGGGAGTTCGGTTTGAAATAAAACATTTTACAATAGTAAATGAAACGATTTAAGTCCACACAATAAAGCGCTGTATTGATGTAGTAATAAATACGATATTCACCTGGCTGTGTCACGCGATAGAGTTGACGGCGTAGTGTGGCCGGGTGCCTTCCGGCTGGTACAGGGTTATCGACGCTATGTAGTTGTTCGACATCACCTGCAAATAAACAAAACCTTGTGTACTATTCATACCGGCCAAGTGAACGAAGAAGAACGTGAAAGAAGAAGAACATAGAATTAAGTATATTTGGGACAGTTTTGTGGGCAATGATCTCAAAGATCATGTCCTAGTAGCCGTAGCAGAAGGTGGAGCCGAAGGGGTTGGTGTGCTATGAGCATTTAATTAGAAAAATTATGGAAGCAGCATTGCGCTTAAAAACTGAAACCACGCAAAGTAGCTCAAAGCAGGCGGGGTTCCTAGTCTGCCGCGCGCTCCGTGACGGAAGGACGCGTCGATAAAAGCATTTAACGCCATATTCTTTGTGAACATCGGCGAAATCATATCGAATTAAGAAAAAAAAATACTTCTTGTGTAATAAAGTGGTGCAGGAAACGCAAGGAAAGACGAAAAAGTGACAATGAAGTAACTTATCATTGGCGAGTAAAATATTTTATCATTCAGGTAAGGTAACTTGCGGCGCGCTGCTACCTGACTCACCCGCTATGTTGACACCACAGCGTTCATTAGATATGTTGACACCGCCCCGTGACCTTGACGCGGCCAATTGCAAACTAGCTTCGTCTATGAGTGCGTAAGTTTTTCGTTGTGATTTAAGTTTGTTTGCGTAAATGGCATTGATATTGAATCGTTAGTTGTATGAGAGTTACGCTACCATATTTTTTCTACTTCAATGATTGAGTGTTTCGTTTCGCTGGACGTGATGAACGTTATACTTGGCTAGACGTCAGACGTTTCGCTACGCTGGACCTGACGGACGTTATACCTAGCTAGACGTCACAGACGTTTTGCTTAGCTCGAGCTGGCGCTTGTTATACCTGGCTAGAAGTCACAGACGTTTTGCTTTGCTCGAGCTGGCGGGTGTTATACCTATCTAGACATCACAGACGTTTTGCTTCGCTCGAGCTGGCGGGTGTTATACCTGGCTAGACGTCACAGACGTTTTGCTTCGCTCGAGCTGGCGGGTGTTATACCTGGCTAGACGTCACAGACGTTTTGCTTCGCTCGAGCTGGCGGGTGTTATACCTGGCTAGACGTCTCGCTTGGCTCGATCAGACGTGACAGACGTGTCGCTATTCTCGACCTGACAGCTTTTGTCATTGATTAGACGTGACAGACGTTGGTGTACTTGGAGTGCCACTGACCTCAAAGATCATGTCTTGGTAGCCGTAGCAGAAGGTGGAGCCGAAGGGGTTGGTGTGTTGTGAGTGACACTGACCTCAAAGAACATGTCCTGGTAGTCGTAGCAGAAGGTGGTGTCGAAGGGGTTGGTGTGTTGTGAGTGTTACGCTTCGCTGGACCTGACGAACGTTGTACTTGGCTGACGTCACAGACGTTGCGTTTCGCTGAACCTGACGGATGCTGTACTTGGCTAGACGTCACAGACGTTTTGCTTCGCTCGAGCTGGCGGGTGTTATACCTGGCTAGACGTCTCGCTTGGCTCGATCAGACGTGACAGACGTGTCGCTATTCTCGACCTGACAGCTTTTGTCATTGATTAGACGTGACAGACGTTGGTGTGCTGTGAGTGCCACTGACCTCAAAGATCATGTCCTGGTAGCCGTAGCAGAAGGTGGAGCCGAAGGGGTTGGTGGTGTTGGTGGAGGAGGCGCGGTTGAGCACGACGGGCCGCTCGCACACCCGCAGCGCGCGCGACACCACCTCCCACTTGCTGTACGCCGTGATGCTCACCGCCGTGCGGTTGTCCACCAACGAGTTCGGGTCACATCTGCAACGTTTTTTTTTCATCATCATCATAATCATCATCATCAGGTCTTTTTAGTCTCAATTGCAGGAGCATGACCCTCTCTGTACTACTAGAGCCATACTTGGCCAGAGCAGCCAGAGGACTTGGCCTACACTCTCCGCGCTGACCAGACGGGTTGGAGAGGTCTCACGGATGTTTATAAGCTTTGTTTAGCTTGTATTCCCTAAGGCGCCTTCTACGACATCCACAGGAAGACTTGAAGTGTCTACTCTGCCGGGTACTACACTCCTTAAGAAATATAATAATAAAAAAAATGTTGTCTTTTCCATTAGGCTCTCTAATTCACCGAACGAATTATAAATTTACCGCTTCTATGCTTCCTTCGGCGAATTAGAAAGCCTATCTTCCCCCTTTCCCCCACCATTTCCTCCTCCCATGTCCACCCCCCACTCCTTGAAAGGCCGGCAATGCTCCTGTCACACCCTGGTGTTGGAGTTGTCTATGGGCAGCGGTGATCTCTTACCATCACTCGCCAATCTAACTAAAGTACGGTCATTTTTATCGGCCACTACCTGCTTCAGGAAGTAAACATCGTGAGACAATCTGTACACTAGTGGAATAAATATAATTTATCAGTCAGTTAGATAATCAAAAATATTGAACACGTATTTTTTGTTTTGTCTTTTTCTTTAGGCTCTCTATTATTCACCGAACGAATTATAAAAATTACCGTTTCTATGCTTCGTTAAGATAAATTAGAAAGCCAGAGGCCCATTTTCCCCCCCTCCCTCCAATCCATTTCCTCCTCCCTATGTTCACTCCTTGCACTTATGTTGCAGTTGTCTATGAACAGCGGTGATCTCTTACCATTAGGTGACTCGCTTTCTCGTTTATATATTATTTTGGTCAAACCCAGTCCGGCCAAACCTGTGCTTTAGGTTCGTAAACCAATCTGGCTCAAGTACGATCATTTTTATCGACCACTTCCTGCTTCTGGAAGAAAACATCGTGAGACAATCTGTACACTAGTGGATTTTCCATTTATATGTGAAATGGAGAAAGCAATGACAAGCCACACTTTTATTTCCTGACAAAAATACTTATTATGTAAGGTTCTTCAACACAATGACAGCAACAGAGCCGCTTAAATATCAGAGATAGATCACTTCCAAATTCCTTTTTACTGTTTTCTTTTACTGTATCTCATCATAATACTAACTTATCAGGTAACACCGCAAGCTGGAACTCGCATCGGTGGTACATGTTGAAGTTGTAGTGGCCCGGGTAATTAGTGTGCAGCACGAACTTCTTCACCTGATGCGTGCGCGCGTCAAACAGCACGTCCTGAGGAGAAAAACAATTCTTCAATACAATTTATGTGAATCTTTCTTCAGATCAAGGGTGTATTCTCAAGTGGTCCGGTGGTTGCAAGCATTGCATCGAGTATGCGCGTTCGGCCTCCCGAGCTGCTTGCTTTTTTCCCCTTTCATCCGAGTGAGTATCCCAATACCTAAAATTCCCTTCCCAAATCCAACAAATTCCTATCATTCCCCAGCTTCAAAATGTTTGCAATGGGCAGCAGCGTCGTAAGCACAAGAAGCCACAGAAACTGCGCTCGTCAACAAGCCTGCCAAGCTTGGTGAGTATGGCAATATCCTCCCTTGAGCGAAGAATCCTTGGAAGAGGCCCTTGTCCAGCAGTGAACTTTTGCAGCTATAATGATGATGATGAATCTTTCTTAATACGAGTTAAGAACAATGTCCCTCAGGTCGAGCGAAGTGAGACGTCGGTCACCTCTAACCAATAATGACACCTGTCAGATCGAGAGTAGCAAGACGTCCGTCACGTCTAGCAAATATAACGTACGTTTGGTCGAGCGTAGCGACACGACTGTAAAATGTAAGCAAGTACAACGTCCGTCACGTCGAGCGAAGCGAAGTCAAAGTCAAAGTCAAAGTCAAAGTCAAAGTCAAAGTCAAAGATTTTTTTCAAAATTGGATACATGTATCTCTTTTTGAACGTCATATATATATTTTTTAATATATGCAAAATTGAAATACTACTAGCGTTTCGGAACGACCACTGGTGAGAAGGCGAATGTCTGTGACATCTAGCCAAGTACAACGTCTGTCGGAGCATGACCCTCTCTGTATTACCAGAGCCATACTTGGCCAGAGACAACAGAGGATTTGGCCTACACTCTCCTCGCTGGCCAGACCGGTTGGAGAGGTCTCATTGATGTTTATGAGCTTTCTAACGTCCGTCAGGTTAAAGGCAATACTCACGTATAGAGTGCCAACCTCATACAAAAATATTGGCCAAACTTAATGCCTGTTACAAGCACCAAAGTAAATGGCAAGCATCTACTTACAGGCTGTGGCAGTAAGTTCTACTAAATGCCACTATGGGCGGCGGAGAGGGCGCTGCAGTGCAATAGTTATATACTTTTCCACCCATCACTAGGTGGCGTTAGGCTAAACTAGGTAAAACCAGATAAAACTGAAAAACATTGTTTTAATATAAGCCCAAAATATGATGCGCCATCCATGTGATGAGCCTGACAAAAATCGTACGCAAAAGGCGTTGGGACTACATGGTCAAACGATACGAAACGTTTGTAACGACACAAGTACAGCGACCGAAAGGTCGAGCGAAGCGAGACGTCTGTGACGTGTTACCATGTACAACGCCTGTCAGGTCTAGCGAAGCAAGACGTCTGTTCGTTTGACTGATTTTCGTGTGTGTTAGATTATTCAAGCAGCCTGACGTGTGTGCCGAGTAGCTATGTGTAGTGTGACTCAACAGTTTTTTTTTTTTGGACGGACTATGTAGCTAGCTCCAAGTGAGCTTTTGCTACATCACCGGGCGTTTGAGGCGAGGGCAGAGTGCCCTCAACCTTTTAGACAACATCACCAAAGGGCCCCCAGGAGGGACGGACCACGGCTTTGGGCGTTGCCTGTGTGCGCAAGGCTTTGAGAGACAGCAAACTCTCATATTGCCTGATGGGCCGCGTATACGTGCATGCAAGCCTGAAGGGCCAATCTGAGAGACTCACCAGGCCGAGCGTGAAGTAGTTGAGGAAGTAGTCGGTGGCGGGCGGCGGGCGGCGGCGCGCCGTGGGGCGGTGGATGCGCATCTTGTCGTCGGCCTTGTAGTACAGGCGCGCCGGCGCGCCGAGTGCGCGCGCCACGCTCTGGCAGCTGTCGCCGAACCGCACCACGCGCCGGATGGAGCGCGGGACCGACTCTAGCGATCTGCTCGTGCCTGACAATAATAATGCCAACATTAACCCTTCGGTGTGCCGTGTCAGTGTTGGGGTACCGTTGTAAATAAATTCCCTCTAAAGAGTTTATTTATTTATTTATTCTTTATTGCACAAATTAAAAAAAACACATGTACAAATGGTGGACTTAATCCCTTATGGCATTCTCTGCCAGTCAACCATAGTTTGGTGTTTTAATATAAATCAGACATACATTTTCCATGAAAATGTATGTCGGATTTATCCGACGTTGTCTCCTGACTGGCGAAGACGACAGTTTACTCCAGGGCTGACTCGTCGGCGCACCCTCACTTCAGAGGTTCGCCATTCTATGAAATGTTTGTCGGATGGATTTATCCGACGTTAGCGGTCAAAAGGTTAAAAAGACAAGAGGGGTTCGGGATTTGGAGTAAAACACCAAACTCTTTAGAGAGAAATTATTCACTACGGTACCCCAACACTGACACCTGTCTAGTCTTCCAACACGTCAAATATCCAAAACTAAAAGCTTTCTTAGTCCTGTCCTGGTCCGTTGCTGTGGTCACACACAAATCACGCGTATTAGTATCGCTAAGAACACTCGCGGTCAACCTGATTCACGATCATCATTTCTGTTCGTCTCGGACTCAGCTTTCGCCGAATCGGGCATGCTGGTCAGGACCGTGTCCTCTTCAGCGGATGCTGCCGCCGCCTGGCGGGTCACAGGGCTGTGGCCGTGGCGGCCACGTCGGGCTTCAATCTTGTCACTGGGGGTGTTGTGCAGGCGCCACACTTGAAGCGGCACCTTGGTCGACGGGCAATGCTAGTATGACTGCTTTGGGCAAAGCCTTGACGAGACCGCCCTGGAGTACATTGTCTTCGCCAGTCAGTAGATAAATGCGTCCAGGCCTTCCCATTTCAAGATTAATGACGTCGTTCCTCACGTAGCGTCACTGCTCGGAGACTAAGGTTTTCTTGAGCCCGTAGACGACGTCGGTTCGTCTCTGAGGCGGGATCGTACATAAGTTTTATAGATCCCGAGCTTCGCTCCCAACGGAAGGCGGGAAGAGAGCACTGGGCACAACTTCCCCTGGGCCATCTTAGCACTTGATATGGCCGCGTCGACGTGATGCTTCATAGTGAGGCGCCTGTCGATTTTCACCCCCAGGTAGGTGACGTGTGGACGATTCACGATCGCACCGTCCGTTGCCTTATATACGGTCTTATAGGTCTCTAGAGAATTCCATTTACTTGCGATCCCGACAGCCGACAACCAGCACATTACAGAATATTTGAGACTGTGTGTGAGCGGGATACATATGTGTAGGCAGGATTGAAGATGTATGAGCGCAAAAGACGATGTTCGGAAAAGTTCTAGACTATTCTATTCTGGGAGCTTCACAACAATATTATGGAATTTTGACATTTCCCCTCAACTAAAATGCACGAACTTTAAATCTCCCAAAACCAAAATAACAACTTTTGAGTCAGTCTGTCACGTATGGTCAGATATGGTCACTCACCTTCAGCAAACATGTGCAACCGCAAGCCTAGCGTAGCGGTGGTGGTCCTTAGTACGTCGCAGCGGCGCAGATGCAGCTGATGACGATAGCAGCAAAGCGGCAGCTCTGGCAGCGGCGCTTGGCACAGCCCGCCGCTAGAACTGCTTGCCTGAAACAATAAGGAGTCGTGTCACCAGCATCCTTTTGTATATCTGTTACCAGGGTCATCTTAACTATGGTGTCTGGGTGTGAAGACTTTCCTGGCACCTCTTGAGAACGGGTGGAGGGAAGGGGACGAAACGAGTCCAAAAAATCGGCAGGCCAGGCGATGCCCCTTTCACCTACCATAGTCGTCCACTGAACTCTGGAGCGCAGTGGCGTGGTGGTACTTTCTACGGGGAGAGGGATTAAACTGCCCGGGAGCACCGCACCCCTTGCACCCCCGCGTTAGTACGGCCCTGGTTACAACCACAGATATAGATGTTATATATATAGATGACGTACATGTACCTACTTGTACTAAAGTAGAGACCAAGGAAGGCTGCGAAAAAAGGCAAGAACTTATTTCCTATCACACTTTTTAACGGTGTCAAAAAGTCGGCACGCTTGGTTTTGTGTAGTGGTGGACTTTACCGAATAGTAACCTAGTACGGGTGAAAGAAGCGTCGGACGTCCATAAGATGGGTTGGCGATGCAGTAAAAATTTTCTGGTCGCTGCTGGATAAGATCAGCACAGGACCGAAAGGGAGGGCGTCAACGAAGAGTGGCCTACGAAGATGGACTGAGATAATGATGAACAAGTACCTGATGTTGAGATCCATGGTAGATTGTGGTCCGGGAGACGACTGGCGACCCACCGTTGGGGAACTGCAGCGAGCCCAGCCCATGCGCGTACCCGGGCTACAACAATACATAGTATTTCAGATTCCAACAAAAGTACCAATATGGCCGAGTTGTCATAATGCAAAATACGCCACAAGCGATTTTAGACTAAGGCAAGTTTATGTTCAGACTTGAAATGCACTATAAGCTATAGATACGGCTAAGTTTATATAAGGGGCCGTTCAAGTATTACGTAAGCAATATATCAGCTATTTTTAACCCCCTCCTCCCCCTTTTCAGCAAAAGTAAGAAAAGCTCTTTGTCCACCCCCTAAGCTTACGTAAACATTGGCATCATTTTCACAAAATATATTTGTTTATTTTGCTAAATGTTGCTGACGTCATCGCTGTGCAAATCCTCCCGCCCACCAAAAAATAAGTCTAGCCCCGACCCCCATTTGCTGCTTACGTAATATATGAATGATCCCTAATGGCGCAAAATGCGCTAAAAGCGATGGAATGGCCAAGTTTATTATGACGTTGAACACGCTACAAGCAATAGATATTATGGCAAAGTTTGTTATGACGCTGGACGCGCAAGCGATGAATGTGCCCAAGTTAATATTATCTTGCAAAATGCACCATAAGCGAAAGATATAGCAAAGTTTATGCTATGGCGCGGAATGCGCTATAAGCGATAGATATGTCCAAGTTTATGAAATGGCGCAGAACGTGCTACAAACAAAAGATATGTTATGATTTGAAATGAACCACAAGCGAACGAAATAGCCAAGTGTATACTTGGCTATTTAGTTGCGCGTGGCTGCCATCTATGGCAAGACGCAAGCTTGCCATTGTTGATAAAATAGCTTAATGTCTTCGCTTCTACTTAGAAAATCTTCGTTGTTGGGAGAGAAAAATAAAATCCATGTTGCCAGAACGAGTTGTGTATTTGAAAGGAATGAAAATTGGCGTGCGTGCTGTCAGAGCACAGACAATATAACCTGTCAGAGTGACATGTATTTTGTGCCAATACTAACTAAAGTCAACTACTTTGCAATTATGATTTCACGAAAATTGATAATTTCATTGTTGATGTTTTGTTCATACTTTTAATTCAATTTTTCGTAGATATAAATGGTAAATGAGTAGTTAAAAATATATTTTAAAAAGTTATGCTTGTTATAATATCATATAATTATGTATAGTTAAGCTATCTACGTCCTCCTTGGTACCAGCTGAAAATCAGCGCTATGGTTCACCGCCATAAGCATAAAGCTGAGCTGGCTGCCTTTTCGACAATTAACTTTTGTAGGTATAGTTCTTAAGTATTTTTCATTTATTGTTGTTATTGTATTTTGCCGAATAAAGATTTTCTTTCTTTCTTTTCTTTCTATGTAAAATCTATAAATCATGTGTTAGTACAAAGCTTTTTACAGTAGATGGCGCTATGTGCAACACTTAATTTTATTCTTTACCGACCTCGAATTTGCTATCGACGGGGAAGTAGAAGGAGAGCCCCCTGAAGTTGAGCGCGAACAGGTGTCGCTGCGAGTCGTAGAGACCGGGGTGTGTCGCGCCGAAGCAATGCTCCACTTGCTCGATGCTCGGCGTTATTTCGGGGGAGTTAAAGCACATGCCACTGAAAAATTACATTTTATTTTTATTTTATTTTATTGGGAAGACCAACAACTATTCTATTTTACATAGGAAACAACATATAAACAGAAAGTCCTCACTGAGAAGACATTGTATATATGTACAAAAAAGATTATGATCTCTAAACATCAGGTTTTCATTTACAATCTGCTCACGAGAAGCTAAAACTTTAAAACATCAGCATATTCAGTCCTTAATTGATATTAAACGTAGAATAATTTGTGGGATTACTTGTAAGTAAGAAGCATAGTTCTATTATAATTATTAACTAACCTAGAAATAAAAAAGAAAAACTAACTACTAACAGCAGTATCAAAATAAGAAATAAATTTTAATACTGCTGTTAGTAGTTAGTTTGAAAATAAAAGTCTTTGTTATTATTAAGTAATTTCCTTTACCGTGTGGATTTATCGTTTATAATCAAAGCTTGTCACAAAAATAGTTCTTCACGAATTTTCAGACTAAACTCGTCGGTCGATTCTGTTTTGTTTATTCCATTCAAATATGGAATAAAGAAAGACAAACGTTACATATAAATGTGCGCCGACTCCGCGTCTTTGCTATATTTTATCCATATCGATACAGTGACCATGACAGTGATTATCGCCATAAGGCGCGGCTGCCAGCTCACAATATTATTGAACCTGAACTCTCTCTATCTACAGGTTAGGTAAACGTCCCATTTAACTGTATCAATGGTCGGTCACGTATGTAAACAGATATGATGAAAGGGCCACTTATAATTTCATTATTTTACTCCATAACCCGTCAAGACCCTGTTTAGTATGTTTCCTTGAGACCCGGAGGACATTTCATAAAGTCATGCAGTTTTTGAGAGGTTAAATCTGCGCTAGTTTCGGTGATTGGCGAGCTCCGTGGCGCAGTGGTTAACACGCCAGCCTGCGACACAAGTGGCCCCGGGTCCGATCCCCGGTCAGGTCAAGATGGAAAATGATCTTTTTTTAGATTGGCCTGGGTCTTGGATGTTTATCTATATATGTATTTGTTATAAAATATAGTATCGTTGAGTTAGTATCCCATAACACAAGCCTCGAACTTACTTTGGGGCTAGCTCAATCTGTGTGATTTGTTCGTATATAATTATTTATTTATCTAAGCCACTTAAGCATCCGGTACACGCGTATTTTCCCATTTCAAAAATTTAAATAATTGCCAATGATATTCTGCGAAAGTCTGACTGCGAGACGCCATTTTGGAATGTATAAGAAGAAGATACTTACCTATACCTAAGTTTAACTAATTTCATATTGTATATCTCTATGATCTTGAGCCTCTGAGCGACCGGGTCGAATATCAACCGGATGCCGTCCTGGGGCATATTTATTACTAAGTCCACCGACAGCGGGCTCTGAAACAGACAAACATACAATATTTTTATGTGTTTTATTTTGCATTCACAATGCTATTTTGATATACTCTTAATAAATTAAGAAATAAAATATGGTGAAAATATTTCATGCGGGCGGGACTTCAAGTCTGAGTCGACAAACATACAATTAAAAAAATATGACAAAACCTTCCATGCTGGTCTGGGAGAAAAGAAAAAACGTAGAATATATTAGCTGCTTCTCTTACCGCGCAGACCGTGGAAGCCGGTCAAGGGAATGGGCGAAAATTCAAAGAAACATGTCAATAGGCGAGGCAGCTGGCATCTCATCACTATTTTGATTCCGTTTTTCACCTTTACGCCCAACACGCTAAACGTGGCCTTTCGGTCTTATGACTTTAGGCCCTGTCTACCCCGTAAGGGATAAAGACGTGATAATATGTATTATGTGAAAAAATATAACATAACCATATAAAAACCCGACTTCAATCAAACTAATAATCCGATTAAGATGAAATTTAATAGGGACAACTTAAAAGCACACCTATTTTGAACAAAAAGAATTTTCAAAATCGTTCATACATAACGAAGTCCTGAGGTAACAAACACAAAAAAAATAAACAACGAGTTGATAACCTCTTCCTTCTTTTTGAAGTCGGTTAAATACGTGTAATGTATTTAGCTGCTTCTCTTCCCGCGTAGATCGTAATAGTCGATCGAGGGAATGGGCGAAAATATGAGGAATCATATTAGTAGGCGATGCGGCTAGCAACCCATGAATGTTTTGATTCCGTCTTCCATCTAACGCCCACCAATATGCTAAACGTGGCTAAGGTCTTCAAGACCTGAGCTCTGTCTACCCGGCAAGGGAAAAAGACGTCATAGTATGTATGTATGTATGTATCACTTTTAAAATAAACCCAGAACCGATTCAGAGTCCAAACTGTATTCCGCTGCAATATCACCATCATTTCGAGTAGGTGTCACGGTCAATCGACCATGCACACCCTGGTGTCAGAGTTCTTGGGAACCGCCTCTCGGCCTCTGACGTGGTTCCTTTAACGACTACCAGATGGCAGCCGGGACCACCGGCTTAACGTGCCTTCCGAAGCACGGACTCATCTTTATTATCAGGCAATCAGGTGATTCAAGCCTGCAATGTCCTAACCAAACTGGAAGCAACTAAACAAAGTATGTTTCCCGTGGGAATCGAACCCACGACCCGCGGGTCTACAGTCAAACGCCTTAACCACTGGACCACGGAGGCAGTGACGGCTGCAATATGAAATTAGCGTATGTTTAAAAATGCAAATTACAATTAGCACTGCGGCGGAAATGTGCAGCTATTGCATATTTAATTCGCAGACGCTAATATGCTGGCCAACGTCTGGGTTAGTGTTTTAGGAAAATAACAATTACCTTCTGCCGGCCTATTTGTTAAGTGTACGTTTTGATAGTCACTTCAAAATACATTGCCGCTTTCGTATGATTGACTATTTTTATTTGAGAACTGGCCGTTTCCGGCATGGCCGTGTGGTCGTAAGAGGCGACTTAGAAACTACAAGCTAAACAAAGCTCATAAACATCAATGAGACCTCTCAAACCCATCTTGCCAGCGAGGAGAGTGTAGGCCAAATCCCTTGTCTGCTCTGGCCAAGTATGGCTCCGGTAGTACAGAGAGGGTCATGCTCTTGCAGTGGAGACTAAAAAGACCTGATGATGAAGATCATAAGATTATGATGTGAGTAGATTATTGTTACCTGGTCACTATAAAGAACTTGTACTCCTCGTATCATGCCCACTTGACTCTGTATGATGGCCACTGATTGTGAGAAATGCATCCCTGGAACAAACAACATGCATTGTAAGTACAAAAATGGGTATCTCTTGGATAGGCATGTCTTCATCGTCACTTACCATCAGGTGAGATGGGAGACAAATGTCTAATTCAATACTTAATAAATAATCCCCTGGATGTGGAAAAATAGAGGGAGCCGGTGTGAAAAAGTGTCTTAACTGTTTTATGATGTCAATTACTATATATAATAAGATCCCCGTTGACTTAAGAAAATTACCAAATAAATTGAATTGAAATAAATACATCCTGTCAAACATATACGTTTCTGCATACATATAACAATTACTTATTATGAAAAATGTTTTCTTATACCTATAATGTCTGACTTAATATGAATAATTGTAAAAATTGACTATTTTTAATTGATATTTTATATTAAATTTTTTTGCGTGCCACTATATGGTGAAACATGTGAGACTATATAAATATATTTTTTCATTTTCGTGCATTACGTCTGTTAAAAGTAAACCATGTATAATGCAAATAAAGATATTACTATTAAAAAAAAATATTAAAAAAATACGTTTCTTTCCACACATTGCATATTCATCGAGTGAGTTGGCGTCTTTTGGAGAAAATGCGCTGTGCAATTTGTTGCCGCCTCTTATGCACTGCACTTTGGAAGCGGAATGAAACTTATGTCATAAGTAAATTCTTGACGTCAACAATTGTTGAGAACTCAAATATGACAATTAATAATTGATCAAAGAATATTAATAAACGTTTTGAATTGAATAGGCTAGTTTCTCGTTTAAAATAATTGTGAAAGGTTATTCCAAATTCATTACAATTATTCCACATAAAAATATTAAGCATACATCTAGTATATTTTGAGATATCGATTGCAGGTTATGAGATTAAGGGTCCGTACTACCTCACACTGCTTTGCATGATTGACTGTTATATCAATAATAATTAAATACTCAAGTTGAAATAAAAATGCAGCAAAGTTCAGGACTAACTCTGGTAACTATATGACTCAAAAAAACGATTGCGTTAAATTTTCTCGATAGAAAAAAATTGCAAAGTTGCCTCCAAATCACGTCTAATTTACTCGGTATATAGCATTATTCACCAAATACATTAAAATTAACCTTGAAACTTTTGATTATTATTGCATTACAGATAAGGCAGCCATCATATGTTTTTCTTTTTCGAATAACCCTTGAATATTCCTAAAAAACGAAAATATCCAAAGTAGCCAACGCGTTTAGACCATCCGCGTTTGTATCGCCACGCCGCCTGGCATATGTCGGGCTCTTAAGTGTTCTAGTTAAGTGACCACTACTTTCCCAATATAGATTTCACAACTTTTTTTCTACACCATGAAGTTGGCACATTTTTTTTCTAAATATATCCTTGATTTTTTAACATATACTAAACTAATAGCTGTTGCCCGCGACTTCCTCCGCAGCAATTTCTGTTATTATGATTAATTAGTATAGAATAGAAGTTCTTTTTTAAACTTTCGCGCTTTAAACATATAATTATGTATATAAACGGGACTAATGCCTAAAAACAAAACTTTATGTGGGTAGTGAAATTATCAAAAAAATTATTAGTGAAACTGCGTCCACCACCACAAGATGACACCGCAGTACTCCAGTCTCGATGCGACCACGATGGATGTAACTCCATTGAAACGTCAACGGAAACAAATAATAAAAAGGTTCGTGCTAAGTCCCGTTTATATACATAATTATAGAATAGAAGTACAATTTTCCCCCGTTTTCAAAACATTTTTTATTGATGCTTCCCTCCTATTGGTCGCAGCGTGATGTTTTATAGCCTAAAGCCTTCCTCAGTAAATGGACTATCCAACACAAAAATAATTTAAACCAGTAGTTCCTGAAAACAAACAAACAAGCAAACTCTTCAGTTTTATAATATTAGTATAGATTAAAAAGGATCACTCACACCACACGCACATTTTTTTTTCTGCACAAGAGCCTAAAGAAAGAACTACATTTGTTTGTCAAAATGAAAGCTTCTGATAATAAAATAATACAGCGCGACCTTGTCGTTATCAAATAAACAAGTTCGTCAGCGTAACTACGCCGTTACCACAATAAACAGTGTTTACGTCACATTATTTTACTCATAATCGATGTTACATACAATACATTCATTATAATACAAAACTAGCGCCCGGACATATACAGAGTGATTTCGAACTCCCTGGCAGTATTTGAATGCCGGGATCAGAATCCCTAATTTATACTAATATTATTTAGAAAACGGGGGAAAATTATTCATCCTTACTAATATTATAAATGCGAAAGTGAGTTCGTTTGTTTGTTTGTTACGCTTTCACGCCGTAACTACTGAACCGATCATCATGAAATTTTGCATACAAGCTCTCTGGAGTACGGAGAAGGACATAGGCTACCTTTTATCCCGAAAAAAAGGACTAATCCTGAGGGATCGACATTGACGCGAGCGGAGCCGCGGGCAAAAGCTAGTTAATCATAATAACAGAAATTGCCGCGGACGAAGTCGCGGGCAACAGCTAGTTTTAGATATATATTGACATCAATTTGGCAATTCATACCAGGGGACACTTGTTTATCTGAGAAAGAAAATCTTTCGTGGCGATAGATCTTTTGATTAGATGATACCTGTTGATGACAAATATAAACTTTGCTGACATGAAATATAGATCCCCTCTACTTCTAGCACTACCGTATATAATAGGCTAGTTTCCTGGGTCGTAATAATAACATAACAATTAGTCCGTCAGTTAGATAATCAAAAAGTATAGAACACGTATTTTTTCTTTTGTCAAATAAATAATAAAGATAAAACGCGTCAAAGTTAAGGAGTGGGGGGGGGGGGGGCTCGTGACGTCAAAGTTTGCTAAAAATTGTAGCAATCTATGAAGTCACACGGAATTTCAAAGGGCTATATCTTTATCATTTTTTGTTTAATCGACAAAAGAAAAAATACGTGTCCAATATTTTTTGAATATCTAACTGACGGACTAATTATATTTTTTTAGGAAACTAGCCTATTAACTCTCCTTCAGACGCAATCAGGAGAAAGGCGAAAAATAAATGTCCTTATAATGTAATTTGGACATTAAACCTGTTGGCCACCCCATAAACAGGGCGATGCCCTGGCTAGCGAAGGGATGCAAGGTCACTGACCGGCTAACGATATAGACTAGACTTTCTTTGGGGGTGGCTGCTGTCTGCACAATATTTGCAGTAAATGCAGAAGTTTCAGGCCAAATATGATTTTTTTGAATGAGAATTACACGTCGAAGTAGGGGCCAAATAAACACCATTCATATGCATATATGCAATAAATAAAATACGGACAAATTACACAGATTGAGCTAGTTCCAAGGTAAGTCCGAGTCTTGTGTTATGGGATAGTAACCCAACGATACTATATAACAAATACATATATAGTTCAATATCCAAGATTCATGCCAATCTGAAAAAGATCATTTTCCATCTTCTGACAGGGAATCGAACCGATGACCTCCGGTGTGGCAGCCAGCATAATGACCACTAGGCCACGAAGCTCGTTAAAATATTTAATATAATAATAAAAAGTTAAATCTATTTATGCTGTGTGTTGTATTGTAATCAATACTAATATTATACTCGTAAATAAATAATAAATATATACGGACAAATCACACAGATTGAGCTAGCCTCAAAGTAAGTTCGAGACTTGTGTTATGGGATACTAACTCAACGATACTATAGTTTGTAACAAATAAATATATAGATACACATACAAGACCCAGGCCAATCTAAAAAAAGATCATTTTCCATCTTGACCTGGCCGGGGATAGAACCCGGGCACTCTCGTGTCGCAGGCTGGCGTGTTTACCGCTGCGCCACGGAGCTAGCATGCGAAAGTAATTCTATCTTTCTGTCACCTTTTCACGCTCCAACCATATAACCAATTTGGATGAAATTTGGTATGGATGTAGTTTGAGGCCTTGGGAAGGAAATAGGGAACCTTTAATTCCAGGAAATTTTACTGTTCCTGAGGGATCGACATTAATGCGGGCTAGCCGCGGGCAAAAGCTAGAACTACATAAAATATGATGCTCTTTATAAATTGTTTCATTGTTTTTGCCGCATTGTCCGCGTCGTGAATAAGGCGCGCAATTATTGATACCTAATTATTATTTTCCGCTGCAAGTACCCACCAATGGCGACATCATTATTGAAATTAGACAATAATCTATATCCATACTTATTACTTAAGAGGAAATAGGAGGGTTGTGTTTCCATATAAGCGTAGTCCCTTGATTCCTCTCCGGATAGTACCAGTAGAGCAATGATTTTCTACAAAAAAAATCTATGGATATAGCATGTCCCTATGTTTTATTTTTTTTCATAATTGAATTATTTAAAGAGATTTCAAAAACTGAATAATTGGTAAGAATTTTCTTTGTGTTTAAATTGAAACATCAAGAAAATAAATTTGACGCGATTATATTAGAAAAAGAAAAGAGACACAGTCATGGCTTATTTAATTTTATTTAGAAGATAAAAAGAGATATCTTATCGGTTAAGTTTTGGAGAAGAAATCAGGGGACTACGCATCCAGCCTGTCTGGTGGTTGTAGGTAGGTATAGCTATGTGGGTGTGTTGGTGGGTATAGGTATGTGCCTCCTGAGCTGCTAGTTTTGCATCCCCAAATCCATCCTACAAGTAGCATCACAAATACCACCATCCCATTCCCTCAGTCCAACAATCTCCTACCATTCCCTCGTTTAAGAAATGGTTTCAATGGACAGCAGCATGGGAACCAAGATAACCTGAACAAATTGCGCTCACTAATCCGTCTGAAAAGCGTGGTAGATTAGTATCACAATCCCCCATGATGGAAATCCTTGGGGAAGGCATATGTCCAGTGGACTTCTTGCGGCTAAAATAATAATAAATAAATAAAAGAGATGATGACGACCATCACTTGAATTCCTTAGTAAATTATATCTCTAAAAAATAGAATAAAATAAATAAATAAAATAGAAAACCGGGCAGACCTCGAAAGCATTGATGGGATTGAGTGGTCGGAAGTGGCACAGAATAGAGAGACATGGAAACTTATGGGGGAGACCTTTGCCCAGCAGTGGGACAGTATAGTTAATACAAAAAAAAGCTATTTATTGCCATAATATGTAAAGAAAAAATAAAACCAAAGCAACAACTGATACACACACTTGCAATACAAACTTAACATTGTAGTTAAGTAATTTTTGCCACAATGCCTCCTGAACTGATATCATAGTTTCCCAGCTGCGGAGTAAGTTTGTAGTGTAACGACTCCTCACTGACAAAGACCTTTTATCTGCCATCATGTTGTGTTTTGTGGATGATAATATCAGACGTAGTGATTGTTGAAAGTGGAAGGGCAATGTTGTTTATTTTTACTTGTTATTACTATGCTAGTTGGTTACTATGCTGGTTGGTTGGCTAGTTAGTACTATGATATGTAAATTCGCCTATTGCAATCTAAACTTCGTTAAGAAAAGATCGCAAATAAACACTAAGTATGAACTAAGACACAAAAACAAATTACAAGTACCAAACTCAAAATTATCACTTTGCTCTGATAGCCCTCTAGCTATGACTGAACACATAAAAAATGCAACAAATTAAAAAATAAACCAGGTAATATAACTACTGCATGTAATTTAAGGAGCAATAAAGTATTGACTATAGCTCATGAAAGATTTCTATTATCCTTTCCCTTGTCAGAGGGGGGTGGTCAATGGGTTTTAGAAAATCTCTTGTGGTCCACCTTAAGAGGTAGAGATTGTAAGAGGTAGAGATTGTTAGAAGTAGAGATTGTTAGAGGTAGAGATTGTTAAAAGTAGAGATTGTAAGAGATAAAGATTGTAAGAGGTAGACATTATAAGAGATACTCTAATTTTAAAATGAATGCTAAAAATCGATAAATTGTGTGGTGCATAGTTTGCCAATGACTAAGTACTACATCATCATCAAATAATAACATTGTATTATGTGGTAGTTACAGAAGCCTTTTGTGCTTGACTTTTACCCAGCAGTGGCCTTATCCATTGCGAGACTCAAGGCGAGACCCCTGGATGTAGTCTTGTTTCATGAACTAGCGCTTCTGCCCAATTTCTGATTATTTTAACACAGGCATATGAGCCCTGATTATCTGCTTACCAACCCTGCTTATACCTTAAAACTCAGCTTGAAAAAAAAAATCTAAACCACCTTTTCAAGTTACTGAGTACCTAGTCAATATAAAACAGTATAACATATACCTCTTCTAGTTATCATCATCATATCAGCCGCAAGAAGTCCACTGCTGGACATAAGCCTCCCCCAAGGATTTCCAATACGACCGGTTGGAAGCGGCCTGCATCCAGCGTCTTCTAGTAAGTACTTAAAATTATCTTTAGAGAATTGGTCAATTCGCATTTCTTAGCCTGGGCAGGATGAGTAGTGCTTGATATTCTTTAAAAAGCACAATGACAGGACGAGGTTAGATAAGTTTTGGTTTCAGATTCAGTGGAACCTGAGATCCTGAGATACCAACCCAAGGTTCAATTCCGTTTCGGTAAAATATCTAGTTTCGGTTGGTTTATAATTATCAATAAACAATGTTGTTACTAATGCTACAAGCAATTAATGACAAAATTAATTACTTTTACGAGATAATAGTCTACTATTTCTTGTCTTTTATTCTGTCACAATAACAATGTTAGTAATAGTTATGACTCATTAGATAATTAGTTATAAATATAGCAATTTACATTAATGCTAATTTGGAATTAATCTATCTCAGCCATTATTTTTTTTAGAATTAAATATACCTAATATATAAAATCAGTGAAAATGTTATTTTGAAAAGTCATCAACAAAGCTCTAGATCGTAAAAACGTAACCTGCGCGATTTCACGGTCAAGTATATCAATAAAAAAAATAAACAATCAGAGACGAAACAAAGAGATTGCCCGTGACACTTTGCATGCGAAAAAATCAATGTTCATCAAACTATAGCAGGTAAATTGTAACTAAAGACGCATCCCAGACGTCTACGGAATTGGACGCCAGCAACAAAAACAACATTGCGTAAGAAACCATCATTAGAAAAACAACGCAAATACCTGACGTCCATAAACATACGCGGAGCTTACCTAAAACGAATTCCCAGGCGTCGCAGCCCAGAGACCGTTCGGGGATGATTTCCAAATCCAACATCTTGCACAAAGCACTAATTATTCACTAAAATAACAAACGTTCACCTCAGATACAGTTTTTAACGATAATACGCGATCTACGCTGCCTTTCTTTGTTTGCCAACTTTAGTTTTCAACCATTTTGTATTTGTCAGAGGAACTGTCATTACAAACAGCTGATTGTATTCTGGCAGGGCCGAACTCAATGCCTGTTCATAATAAGCAATAAAAATAAGTTTAATAGACAATAGTGATGATCATCCTAACTAATATTATAAATGCGAAAGTGAGTTTGTTTGTTTGTTTAATTGTTTGTTTGTTTGTTTGTTTGTTTGTTACGCTTTCACGCCGTATCTACTGAACCAATCAGCATGAAATTTTGCATACAAGTTCTCTGGATTACGGAGAAGGACATAGGCTACCTTTTATCCCGGGAAAAAGTACTATTCCCGAGGGATCGACATTGACGCGGGCGAAGCCGCGGGCGAAAGCTAGTTGTAGCATAAATTATGAGGTGTTACGCCAAGAAATATGGCATTTATTTTGTGTGTTGATATTTCTTTTTGCCATTTAATAATTCATTTTTCAAATGACGAAATATTACAAAATAAATTAATATCCGACCAAATAAGCAAATAAATAGTAGTACCTTTGTCACTATGAATCATCATTGCAGCCGTAAAAAGGCTGGGCAAAGGCCAAAAGGCTTCTTTACATGGGAGGACATTTCCATACTCACCAAGCTTGGCAGGCCAGTTGGCGAGCGAAGGTTCTTGTGCTTCCGACGCAAATAGTTTAAAAATGCTTACGATAGGCAGCAGCCCATTGTCACGGGAAGGACAGGGATTTGTTGGATTTGGAAAGGAAGGACAGGAATTTGTTGGATTTGGAAAGGAAAGAAAAGAAGGTATTGCGATACTACTCACTCGGATGAATAAAGCACGTAGCAGCTCAGGAGGCTGGCCGCGCACATATCCGATGACATTCCTTTTTTCCGGTCAGGCAGTTGAGGATGACATCCTTGGCTATGAATAAGTATCTTATATTCGTAAATTGAGGAATAATTTCCCAAGTCAACACCGAGCTGTCGCCATGGAGCAAAGATTTTGTAGGTGAAAAGTTTTCAAAATATTGATATGATATCGATCGCTATCACACTATCTGCTGATGTTGCTTAGTGTAGTGAGGCGATTTATATTTTTATGTAATTTGGATGCGGCCCTGGCTTAATCGAATGACGCATGCGTACCAACCATGAAGTAAAAAATGACGTAGTATGCACTGTTTTATAACCATCTCGCTCGCACTTGTTAAGTCCCTCATATTCTGTTCCATTCTCATCAACAGTTTTCTCGTCGTCACTTTTCCTCCCACTTAAATTATATATTAGCTTCTCTTTCTTTTGAACTTGTTATTGATAAGTTGCGACACCATTGCATTCATCATTATACATTGTACATTGCTGTCTCAAACAAACTTGTTTTTAAACTCAACCGTGTTTTAGAGGCAATGGATATAAAATTACAAAATGCTGCTTTTTACTACTGTGTTTTCCAAGCTCAGTACTTTTGTCCCTGAATCCTAGGTATTCGTCAGACAGCTAGTCTAGACCTTAAATAATGTTCTAGAACTATAATTATTAATATTTATCAGTACGATTCATTTACATTATTGTTATTGAGGCGTTCAATAACGACTTTCGATCGGTTCCCGCCATTTGTAACCTTGACGATTACCCGCCCACACGTAAATTATTGTGTAAGAATGTTTATTTACAGATAGATTTGGAATTTTTGCACAAATACGTTACGGTACTTTGAAATGAAAACATGTTTTGTTATGGTATTTTCCTTATCATTATCTAATCGCCATCTTTCCTTCCTTTATTATGTAAATAATGCGTAATATTCCGACGAATGCGTAAAATACATACATACCTTCCTAATCTACGGATTGAAGTAACGTACCGGACCTGCGCAGTTGCTTCTCTTTCCTAAGTCTGTACGATACTTTCAGGACCTAAGTGGATTAGTAGGTATACGTCCTATAATTTCCACTTCACATCCCATGATGTTTCACATCACAAACGGGAATCACTTCTGTGACCCCTTGTTGTAACTAGTTATCAACAGCAATATGGATATTGGTAGAATATCTTCTATGCTGGTCTGAGGGTAAAGAAAAACGTAGGTTGTACCAGCTGCTATCTTCCCGCGCGTCATAAAAGCCGATCGAGGGATTAGGAAAAAACCTAGACATTTGAAGGTTAACATGGCATTAAAATCATGACATACCTACCTGCCGGCCTATTTGCAAACTCAGTGTACAACGTCTTGATAGTCACTTCAAAATACATTGCGGCTTTCGTATGATTGACTAGGTATATTTAAGATATATAAAACGTAATGTATTTTAAAGTGACTATCAAAACGTACACTAAGTTAGCAAATGGACCGGGTGGTCTTCAAGAACCGCGATAATCGTCTTTACGTGTCTTTTGAAAAACACATCTCTCTTTATGCAGCAACTAGCGACCCGCCGCGGCTTCGCACGGGTATTGTAGGTGTTTAATCTATAGCCTATGTTCATCAGGAATAATGTGGGATTCTATTGGTGAAAGAATTACCAAATTCAAAATTCTAAATTTTTATTGATACAATCTTAAATTAAATACATTTTTTTGTTCACATATGGCTCCACACTAGGCAAAATGCCTGTCCTATGGCAGCCATTTTTAACATTGACATTTGGTTAAAAACTATAGCCGTCAACAAGTTGTATCAACGATATATGTTAGTTAACTATACTATGTTTATAATGAATGACGTTATGATTTTTATTAAACTATGCTACTAGACAAAATAAAATATTATAGACAATTTTTATCAAATTCAATGTAAAACAACAACAACAAGAAGAAGATTGCAATAGGGATGCCTCAACGACTTGAGTTAGGTACATCGAAACGATAAAAAAAAGATAAAAATACATGTATAGAAGTTAAAAATGAATTACTTGACAATATCCAGAAATAGCTCGGTATACAATAATTAGCAGGGTTCTTAAAATGTGTTTACATCCACCAGGGCTAGCATTTCTGATATCACAAATGCGTGCAAATTTATTGTAAATGAAGATTGTGATGAATGGATTGAAACGCTGCGCAAATGTAGTTTTGATAAGTGGAATGGTTAATTTAAAGATTCGTCTCTGTACCATATCCTTATAGTCAGGTTGTTTTAGTACTTGTTTGTGTTTGTCTTGAATCGTCTTTGTTATGAAGAGTTTGCGAACACTGAGTACTTGTGCCTCTTCATAGAGTAAAGTCGTGGGATGGCGAAAAGGCTTTCTCATCATAACTTTTAGTATCACTCTTTGAGCAATGCCATGTAATGCAAATCGGTCCTGTATGTAATTTCGGAGTCTATTAAATGCAAAGAAACAATCAAATGTCTCGTCCTTATCATATTAGTGTACCTAGAAGTGTAGATGTTTATTACCTAGATTGAGGTCAAGCTTTTCAATTTATTTCTTCATGTCATCCAGCCCAACTTATATCACGTAATCACGTAGCGTTAACGTGACACAACCGTGGTTAGAGTACAGTCAACAAGAAAAACTTGAATCAGATCAAATTATAACAAGCTTTACTTCACTAGTTAATTGTTGTTACTTTTCATTATTTAACATTTGATTAATTAAGAAAATTGTTGATTACCGACAAAATTGACCACTTTTTCATATATTCTCTCAAAATCTTCTTTAAAATAAATTAGTTTTTTGAGCGAAATGGTTTTGGATTCAAAGGAAAAAGTTAGCTTAGTGCGCTAAGCCAGCAATAAAAAAAAAATTGATTCATTTTTCTTTATTCTAAATCATAGAATACTGTAATAAATAGAAATTTTACCCTCGTCCCAGTTAGGGCTCCAAGTAATTAATTTAAAATTTGTATCTTTACCTCAGAGAGGAGAAAAGAAAAAAAACACAAGTATCTCGTAGCAAGGTTTATTTAGAGATCTTCCAATCACAACACTAACAGTTTAAGTTTGCTTCGTAAACTAAAATTTAGCATAAAGCACAAATTAAAAATAAAGGGGAGGGTTGTTGGTTCGTTTGGCTGGTCCGAGTAACTAAAAAAAACTAAATGCACAAAATTCAGTCGTAAATACAGGGCAGCTTCGTGAACACCCTCAATTCAATTGAAATAAAACTAAATAAAGTTATTAACTAGCTTTACAAACAATTTTGGCTAATTAAAACGGCAGTATGCTATAAGAAGAACGTAGGAAAACCCACAGGCCGTAGCACAACCAGGAATTAAGCACCTTAAGTGAGTTTAAGAAAATTAATTAGTTTTAAGTTTTTTAATTAGATTTACAAAATGACCAATTTGGGTTTGGCCCACTCCAAGTAATGCTAAACAGCTAATGCTGCAAGGCTGCTCCTTGTTACGAGGTTTTTAACATGAAATTAAAGTAATTAAAAAAAAATAAGCTCAGGTAAATCCGAGCCTGACTTGCCAGCCCGTGCCGTCGAACCAGCCCGGAATCTGTAGCAGATACAAACGCCTCCTTTTACGGAGGTGGTTTGGGGTTTATAGTCGAAGACACCAACACGAACAAAAATCCACACAGCCACACACAAGAAGCCTTAACACACTTTTTCACAACCACGTGCTGCCAACGCCCCGGTGGAACGACAGCTCTCCAAAAGGAACCAAACACCAACAGCCACTATTTTTCCACAATTCTCCAGACAACATGCGATGCGTCCATGCAGACGCCGGCGCACCAAAAACGACCCTATCATCGCGTTTCGTTATACACATCACGCAGTCCATTTCACACACATCCACGGCATTCGAAGTTAAAGAAATTAATTAAACTTTTTATATTTAAGACTCGTAATATGACAAATAGCCAAAAGTAAACACATCCACCATTCAGCAACCATGAAATAACCTGAAAATCTACAAAACCAATTTGACAATCCTTTCTGTCAAGTCAGAACGCAAGGTCAACAAATAATCAAGTACGTGAAACAGAACACAACAGTGTGACCACTTGCAGTAGATTTCCACTTTTTGGTAGATTCGCAGCATTTTCGTCAAGCATTTAGTAGGTTATAGTAGTTTCCGATTTAATAAATTACCCAAAAGAACAACGTTTTGTATTTTGAAACCACATAATATTTTGAAATAAATTAATTTAAACACCTCACTTGACAAGTCACAAGCACACAAAAGGAGGTATTTAGATTTATAAAAACATAACCCTTTCCTTGCAGTCGGGTAAAAATGTGTTTGGTAGATTCTAACAGTATTTTTTTTATATGGTCTCACTGACGCATAAATTTCTCTCAAACCAGCTGTCAAATCGAAATGTCAGTTTACCACAACAAACAATAACATAACCTAATTTATTATTTTAGATTTTTAAATATTTTAAGGATATTATCGAATAAAAATACCCTGTGGATGCGACAAAATGCTATATATGATGTAGTACTCGAATGTATGACATTGGAGACGCACAACCAACTGTCATTGTGGAATAATTTGGTAAGAAAATATTGACTCGAAAATAAAAGTGTTACAGTACCCCCTCGCTCGCCAGAATTTTGCGAGGTAACGAGAAAAATTCACGCTGGCCCTCCAGCTTCACAGTAACCAAAATTCAATCCAAGCCTTTAATGTCTTTCACATGACATTCACTCCTCTTACCGTTCTCATCCTCCAACAAGTAAACCAGTTTAGACAACTTTTCCACTATCCTACATTTCTCGAAACGTGGAGCTAATTTATAGGAGAAGTGCTTCGCAGCATCACTGCGCACATGCGTGCGACGCCAAACCACGTCGTTCACCTCGAACTCAACATCTCTCCTGCGCCTATTGTAGTATTTGGCATTTCGGGAGTGCGACTTCTTCAACTCTTTATCCACCTTCAGGAATACCTCTTTCAATGTCCCCAACTTATCAACATACTCGATCCGAGAAGCGAACACAATGTCGTCTAAATCCTCACTGTCACCGTACAATTTTCTATCTGCAACCGCTTCACGCCCATACACAAGCAGAAAAGGCGTAAATGTGGTAGCATCGTTAACAGCAGTATTAACAGCAAATTGAATCTCACAAAGATGCGAATCCCAACTACGTTGATCAGTACCCACAAGTGCAGCGATGGCCGTAACGACAGTACGATTATACCGTTCCACAGTGTTCACCTGCGGACAATAAGTAGGAGTAAAATGTACTTGGGGTATCCTATACTTCTCAAACAAGGCTTTCACGTCGCGTGATATAAACTGCGGTCCATTATCGACAATAACAGTTTGTGGAATCCCATGTACCAAAAATACATGATCTTCCAAGCGCTCAGCTACCACTTTACCAGTAGCACGCCGAAGAGGAAACAACATTACATACTTCGAAAAACAACACACAACCACGAGAAGGTACTCATTTTGCTGTCGAGACCTGGGCAGTGGACCAACTAAATCTACGCTGATACACTGGAACGGTCTACGGCACACCTTCGGATTTCCAAACAATCCAGGAGTAGCTTGGTTCGGATGCTTAAATGCTTTACACGTTGAACAGTTCGACACATAGTCCTCAACATCTTGGTACATTTTGGGCCAATAGAAACGAAGACGCAATCGTTTAAAAGTCTTTTCAATCCCCAAATGAGCACCCAAAGGAGAATCATGATTCTCAGTAATCAAACGTTGTCTTTCGTCCAAGGGAACGACTTCCTTCCAATCAAAATCTCCAGTCAACGAAGTTTTGCTTTTAGTGTAGCGGTACAACTTCCCATCGATAATTTGGTAGTTCGGACAGGTTTGGGGTCTCTCACAACACCTATCATATAAATTACGAAACCAGGGATCAGCTACCGCTGCATTTACAACAGATACTGGTATAGCACGAGACAGAGAATCAGGGATTACATGTTCCTTTCCACGCCGATGCTCTATCACAAAGTTGTAAGGAGAAAGTCTACAACCCCAGCGCTCCAAACGACCTGTAGGGTTCTGTAAGTTAAGAAACCATTTCAAGCTAGCATGATCAGTTATAATCTTAAAAGGTTTAGAGCCCTCAAGATACGGTCTAAAATGTTCCACCACAAGCACTACTGCTAGCGCCTCCCGTTCCGTAGCGGAATAATTGCGCTCTGGTCGATTTAAGGAACGACTATAGTAAGCAATTGGATGCTCCTCACCATCAAAAACCTGAGTCAACATTCCTCCAATACCGACATCAGATGCATCAGTATGCACAATAAATGGAAGTGAAAAATCCGGACACGCCAAAACCGGTGCAGACGACAAAGCACTTTTCAATTGAAGAAACGCATATTCAGCCTCGGGCGACCAAACAAACGGAGGCCGATTTTTTCGGGTAGACGTTAACGCGTTCAAAGGTGCAGCAATCGTACTGAACCCTCGAATAAAACGCCTATAATATGAAGCTGTCCCAAGAAACCGTTTGACGTCCTTGGAGCAGGTAGGTATCGGAAAATCCGTAATAGCCTTCACCTTCTCAGGGTCAGTTCTCAATCCTAAATCATCTACAACATACCCAAGGTACTTCAACTGCTTTCGAAACAAACAACACTTTGACAGACCAATCGTAAGATTTGCAGACCGCAGACGCTCAAATACTTTCTTTAGGAGGTCAATATGCTCCTCGAAAGTTTTACTAGCAACCACGATATCATCTAAATAAATAAATACACTACCACCAAATTCAGGTCCAAACAATTTATCCATGAGTCGTTGCTGCGTAGCTGGCGCAGAGGTCAGTCCGAAGCACATGACTTTAAATTGAAACAGTCCCCGCGATGGAACCGTAAATGCAGTCTTCTCTTTTGAAGAAGGAGTAAGAGGGATCTGCCAGAAAGCAGATTTTAAATCGATGGAAGAAAGAAAACATGAGTCCCGAAGTTGATCCAAGATGTTATTGATGTATGGAAGAGGATAGGCATCATGTTTCGAAACTTCATTAAGTTTCCGGCTATCCAAACAAAAACGCATTTCACCATTTGCTTTAGGAACCATGGTGATAGGGTTGTTCCAAGGACTACAACTAGGCTCAACAACATCTAGTTCAATCATTTCGTCAAGTTGACGATTCAACTCACGAAGTTTATCAGGTGGCATAACATAATATCGCTGCTTAATAGGAGCCGCGTCCCCTGTATCAATATGATGAGATATCAAATGAGTTCGACCTAAACCCTTCTTTTCAGCCGAGATATCTTCAAACATTTTACACACATCACCCGCCAATTTCTTCTGCTCTTCAGTTAAAGCATCAAAAGGGTGTATACGATTAATTTGAGACACGCCCACTCCTGCAGGTTTCTGAAAAGTAAACAAGTCTTTTCGTTCAGTCAGACGCAAGATGTCCGGAGCAACCTGAAAAGCTTTCCAAAAGTTGATACCAAACAATAAAGACGAAGACACCCCAGGTATCACAAAAAACTTTATCACACGCAAAACGTCATTGACAACAACCGGCAAAAACATATACCCCTTCACGGGAGACGTAGACCCATTCGCCGTCACAACAGACCTTACTGTATCTGACGGATGCAGATCACCTAAATTAGAAAAATATTCCACCGCAGATCCACCAATAATTGAAATTTCCGACCCAGAATCCAACAATCCAGAAAACGGAACACCACCTATCTCTACATTCAAATAAGGACAAGCGTCCAGACAATCATTTGAACGGACCGTCGAAACATCACGTTTAGAATTTTGAAAAAACACACGCACATATTCACACCATTCACGCCACTCCTCAGGCGTAGTTAAACGACGGCCCACCTTTACTCGTTTTTTGAAACCGGAGCAGGATTATTCTTAGGCGCACACTTCGGACACTGAGCAATAGTAACACCTTTTTCACCACAACGGTAACAAATAAGGATACGGGGTGCCTTACACTCAAGGAGCGTATGATCATTCACCCGACATCTCACGCAAAACTTCTCCACATTCCTCTCACTAGAAACAGCATCACAACGTGGTCGATTCGTCTTCCACTTATAAGCAAGGTCGGGAGCAACAGCATTTTGAACATTCTTCGGCGGCTCCGTAAACGATTCCGCTCTCTGCTTGGCGGCTTCCAGCTGCCTACAATATTTCTTAAGGACAGACCAAGATTGAATATCCATTGTCGCTAGTGGAATAGAATATGACGGCCTAATGTTAAATTTCACGATACTCAGCTTTTCTTCCGTTCCTATAGGCATTCGCAATCGAGAAAAGTAGTTTTGCATGACACTTAAATAACTAGAAATAGACTCCTCAGGGCCTTGAGTCCTAGAGCGAATCTCTTGCAACAGGCGGTGATCATAATCATATGGAAGGTATTCTTCCATTAACAAACACTTCAAAGAATCCCAATCCGTAACCTCATCGCGCACACCACGGTACCAGTACAAGGCCTCATCCGAAAACAACTCAGCAGCAGAATTAAATAATTTCCCTTTCGAAATATTCCGGGATAAACACAACTCCTCTATTCTTTGAATAAACGCTTGCACACTATCCTTTCCGTTGAATTTAAGATTCAAAGAGTGGACGTAAGAGGCACGATCACATGTCACCACCGGCTTAACTACCGCTGAACCAGTCTCAGCCACATCAGACTCGCCTGGAACCACATCCTCCGCTGGCTTGAAATCATAACTGCTACTAAACGTATGCGAAATTTGATCGATTCGTTTCAACAAAGGGAGAAGACGGTTCTCCAATTGATCTTTAAAAGTCTGATCCACTTCCGTCGCCGAATCAACACGACTTAGCCTATGAAAGATGTGATTGCCTAATGATTGGATACGCTTAAACTTTTTTAATAAAAGAGCTTTCCCTCCTAGAAGCTCCTCCAATTCACTAATCTTGGAATTAATAGTTTTTAATTCCACCGCCACGTCTCCCTCAAACACACTCACTTCGTCGGTAGGTATTTCCTTCGACAAAAGCCTAATTTGAACACGTAACCGATCAACAGTATTGTCTGGTACACCATCACGCACAGTAACTTCGTAAAGTAACTCATCTTTATTTAACACATTGAAACAAATTGGCCGTTCCTCAATCATGATGAAGTAATATCTAAAGTATTATAACACTAACAATATTGTATTACGTCGGTATTGTTTACACAGTAACCTTAAATACTAGATCACTATTATATTATAATGTTCCCACACAATACAAGCAGCAAAAAGGGAAAATGTAACACAAGTTACGGGCCAGCCAATCCGTCAGTGAGCAAAAGATCAATGCCGGGGAAAATGTCCACGAAACCAACAACGTCCCTGTTCGGGCGCCATGTAATAAATAGAAATTTTACCCTCGTCCCAGTTAGGGCTCCAAGTAATTAATTTAAAATTTGTATCTTTACCTCAGAGAGGAGAAAAGAAAAAAAACACAAGTATCTCGTAGCAAGGTTTATTTAGAGATCTTCCAATCACAACACTAACAGTTTAAGTTTGCTTCGTAAACTAAAATTTAGCATAAAGCACAAATTAAAAATAAAGGGGAGGGTTGTTGGTTCGTTTGGCTGGTCCGAGTAACTAAAAAAAACTAAATGCACAAAATTCAGTCGTAAATACAGGGCAGCTTCGTGAACACCCTCAATTCAATTGAAATAAAACTAAATAAAGTTATTAACTAGCTTTACAAACAATTTTGGCTAATTAAAACGGCAGTATGCTATAAGAAGAACGTAGGAAAACCCACAGGCCGTAGCACAACCAGGAATTAAGCACCTTAAGTGAGTTTAAGAAAATTAATTAGTTTTAAGTTTTTTAATTAGATTTACAAAATGACCAATTTGGGTTTGGCCCACTCCAAGTAATGCTAAACAGCTAATGCTGCAAGGCTGCTCCTTGTTACGAGGTTTTTAACATGAAATTAAAGTAATTAAAAAAAAATAAGCTCAGGTAAATCCGAGCCTGACTTGCCAGCCCGTGCCGTCGAACCAGCCCGGAATCTGTAGCAGATACAAACGCCTCCTTTTACGGAGGTGGTTTGGGGTTTATAGTCGAAGACACCAACACGAACAAAAATCCACACAGCCACACACAAGAAGCCTTAACACACTTTTTCACAACCACGTGCTGCCAACGCCCCGGTGGAACGACAGCTCTCCAAAAGGAACCAAACACCAACAGCCACTATTTTTCCACAATTCTCCAGACAACATGCGATGCGTCCATGCAGACGCCGGCGCACCAAAAACGACCCTATCATCGCGTTTCGTTATACACATCACGCAGTCCATTTCACACACATCCACGGCATTCGAAGTTAAAGAAATTAATTAAACTTTTTATATTTAAGACTCGTAATATGACAAATAGCCAAAAGTAAACACATCCACCATTCAGCAACCATGAAATAACCTGAAAATCTACAAAACCAATTTGACAATCCTTTCTGTCAAGTCAGAACGCAAGGTCAACAAATAATCAAGTACGTGAAACAGAACACAACAGTGTGACCACTTGCAGTAGATTTCCACTTTTTGGTAGATTCGCAGCATTTTCGTCAAGCATTTAGTAGGTTATAGTAGTTTCCGATTTAATAAATTACCCAAAAGAACAACGTTTTGTATTTTGAAACCACATAATATTTTGAAATAAATTAATTTAAACACCTCACTTGACAAGTCACAAGCACACAAAAGGAGGTATTTAGATTTATAAAAACATAACCCTTTCCTTGCAGTCGGGTAAAAATGTGTTTGGTAGATTCTAACAGTATTTTTTTTATATGGTCTCACTGACGCATAAATTTCTCTCAAACCAGCTGTCAAATCGAAATGTCAGTTTACCACAACAAACAATAACATAACCTAATTTATTATTTTAGATTTTTAAATATTTTAAGGATATTATCGAATAAAAATACCCTGTGGATGCGACAAAATGCTATATATGATGTAGTACTCGAATGTATGACATTGGAGACGCACAACCAACTGTCATTGTGGAATAATTTGGTAAGAAAATATTGACTCGAAAATAAAAGTGTTACAATACGCCTAATATTTAATCCTACGTGACATTTGTTTTTTGGCTGTACAAATATAGCCGCACATAATATGGCATCCACGGAAGACCAGCGTCGTGGTGCAAGTCACGCAGTACGACACATCCTGAGTGGAGACCATTTTGTTTGGTACACAATTTTATTATTACATGTTGGCAATTGTATTGTTGTTACATATAATATACCAAATAAACCATTTTCTTTCTGTCTTTCTTTTAAAATAAATATAGGCAATGATACGAACTACTCTACTAGGTAGTCTGTTAGCTTTTGCACATTATTAATAATTGTTTAATTAAACTGCGATTTGAAGTGAAAATCTAAATCAACGTTTTCATTTGATTCTTGACTACAAAATGGTAACGGATTGCTAATCATATCGCCTTGATATACCATCTCATCACTTACCATCATTATCATCATCAGGTCCCCTTTAGTCTCCACTACAGGAGCACGACCCTCTCTGTACTACTAGGGCCATACTTGGCCAGAGCAGCCAGAGGACATGGCCTACACTCTCCACGCTGGCCAGATGGGTTGGAGAGGTCTCTTAGATGTTTATAAGCTTTGTTTAGCTTGTGTTTCCTAAGTCGCCTCCTACGACATCCACGGGAAGACTTGGAGTGGTCCTATTCTACTCTGCCGGATACCACACGGCTAACTAACTTACCATCAGGTAAGATGGAAAACAAATGCCTACTTCAATAATTAGAAAAAAAAAAGGATTCTTTAAAAAAAATAAAAAAAATACAACAAGCAACAAAAGTTCATGATATGTATATCATGAACTTTTGTTGCTTGTTGCTAACCTTACATAAAAGAATGAACATTTGCTGTATGTGAGATAGACCATTTTTGAATTAAGTTCATAATTTATTGGTTGCGTTACGAATAATTAGGGTGACTAACCGACGCCTTATCTCTTAAAACTAATGTAGTTATTGGTAGGTACCGAGCTGAAATTATTCTGGCGTTCTCAAACTAATTTGTTAAAGATTTTATTTGATTAATATGAATTAAGCATAAAAATTATTATTAATATTATTTTAAGTTAAAAATATTTTTGAAATATATAAATAAACCGCGTGATTTTGAACCTCTGAACTATATCTAAAATTCTGGAATTAGAATCCCTAATAGAATACAGAATTGCAAGAAAAAAGGTATAAAACGGAAATAAAATTTTGGCCTTCCATAGAAATTCGCCCAGCTGATCGGCGACTTTGTATGGAAGGCCTAAATTTTTTTTACAGATTTTACCTTTTTTCTTGCAATTCTGTATTCCATGAGGGATTCTGATTCCAGGATTTTAGTAAAGTTCAGAGGTTTCAAAATACCTGTTGCCTTTATCAATATCGAGCAAAAACACCAGTTTATCTTTGTTGTATGGGATTTTATTCTGCTTTTTACTATCTGTTCTTATAGCGGCAAAAGAAATACAACATCTCTGGAAATTTCAACTATCACGGTTCATGAGTTACAACTTACAGCCTGATAATGACAAACGGACAGATCAGCCATATTAATAGGGTCCCATTTTTACCCTTTGGGTATGGAACCCTAAAAATATTATACAAGTTTTTAATGTCCCACTTATAAAGTGCACAAAATTGCAATTGCAAGATTGCAAGATTTGACCCTCACAGACAAACAAACAGGGTAAGTTAAATGAACGCTTATAAAAAGAAAGGAGTTAAATGAAACAATTCAATGATAATAAATTTTCTAATTGTATTCTATCACCTATCCTTTTTCTTATGTTTAGATTTCTTATGCTTAGACTTATGTTTTTTCTTTTTCTTCTTCTGTTTCTTAGATTTCGCCTCCTTGGCTTCCACCCAAGAATCTGAGCTTGAAGAGGAATCGACTTCTATCGTGTCTGTCCGTTTGTCTTTACTCCTAAACATTGGTCTGAAATTATCCGTCGTATCTTGAGTTTCCTCTAATCTTTTCTTAAGATTTTCAGGGATTTTTGGACCGTATGCTTCAACCTCTTCATTAATCTGTGATGTTTCTTGTTTAGCAATATTTTTATCAGTGTTGGCAGCATTGCTTATGTCTTTTACAGTGTCATCAGGCTTTTTATTCTCAACATTCCGTTTCCAAGAGTTTAATTCATCAAAATCAATATTAGCGAAGATACCTCTTGGTGGGGATGTATTTCTTTCGACATTCTTAGGTTTATCTATGAAATCATTTGTAGTTTTTTCTTCATTGTCAGTAGGTTTATCTTCTTCTTCACTATCGCTTAAGAATATAGATTTGTATAAGTCCATTTTATCGAATTTCTCTATGGTATCAGTGACTTCAACTCCTTCTTTCTGCTTACTCAAATCCTTTTCAGATTCTTTTAAAAACAGTTCTGCTACTGTTACTCTTTTATTAAATCCTGTATCTACATCACTTGTAATAGCAATGGGTTTGTTTGTCGCAGTATCTTTACTGCTTCTAGCAGAAATCTCTGGGGCTTTGTATGTAGTCTGTGGTTCGACATTCACGGATTTAGATCCACTGAATTGAGTCTGTTCTTTTGCAAAGCTGTCTTTGTCATGGACTGAAGATTCCAGGTAAGAAAATATCGAGTACGACACCTTGGGCTTGTCTTCTTTCTTCTGTTCTGGTCTGTAACAATAATGGGTTAATTTTAATCTAGACTAATATTGAGGAAAGATTTGGGTGCGTGTGTTTGTTTTTAATGGATAAACTAAAAAATTACTGGATCGATTTCAATAATTCTTTCATCAATAGAAAGCTTCATCATCAGCGAGTAACATATTTATAATATACTAGCTGCTGCTCGCGACTTCGTTCGCGGCAATTTGTGTTATTATGATTAATTATGTTTTTTCTTAGTATAGATGAATAATTTTCTCCCATTTTCAAAACATATTTTATTGATGCTTCGCTCCTAATGGTGTCAGCGTGATGTTTTATAGCCTAAAGCCTTCCTCAATAAATCCAATACAAAAAGAATTTTCAAAATAATAAATCCAACACAAAAAGAATTTTCCAATTTGAACCAGTAGTTCCTGAGATTAGCGCGTTCAAACAAACAAACTATATAAATAAATAAACTCTTCAGCTTTATAATATTAGTAAAGGTTACAAAAAAATAATAACAAAATTGCATTAATTTAACACCAGGTATTTTAAAATTGTCTATGGACGTCATTATTAGGCAAATGTTGCGATAAGTTCCCGGGTTCGATCCCCAGTCAGGTCAAGATAAAATATGATCATTTTCAGATTGACCCGGGTCTTGGATGTTTATCTAAGTATATATGTATTTGTTACAAAATATAGTATCATTGAGTTATAGTATCCCACATACATAACACAAGTCTCGAACTTACTTTGGGCCTAGCTCAATCTGTGTGATTATTTATTTATCTAAGCGATAAACAGGAACGCTCTGTATTTATAGGTAACTATTAACCCTTTGACCGCGAACGTCGGATAAATCCGACAAGCATTTTCATAGAAAATTTTTGTCGGATTTATCCGACGTTCGCGGTCAAAGGGTTAAATATACATAAAACTTGGTAGCTCTCCTAAGCGTATGATCATGGGGAAGGCTAGAGGTGGAATGCGTCAGATTATATAGCCCCCCTTCGTCGCCTCTTTCGCAAAATGTTCCCTCAGAATGATTAATGGAGAAATGAGGTGGATAGCACCATGCAGCATCATAATCACCTGTTTCCACCGATCTCAGGCACGTTAAACCGCTTAGAGACCAAAGCGTCTGGTCTCCAGGAGACTTCCCGCCGCGTCATGACGCCGTACACGCCGCGCGCCGCCGCCTCGATCTGTTCTTTGGACGCCAGTCCGTAGTTGGCGCCGCTTTTCGCCACGGCGGTCAAAGGGTTGGTACTGTCATCCGGTTCCGACGCATGGGTAAATCTATGGGTACAAATAGTAGTTTTTATTTCATCTACGTCGACAGAGGCCGAGAGGCGGTTCCGAAGAACTCTGACACCAGGGTGTGCATAGTCGATTGACCGTGTCACCTACTCGAAATGATGATGATTTCATCTATTCAAAAAACAAAGCGCGGTGGCCCGTATAATATGTCTAATACGTTTTTATTCCCGAGGAACTAAAAAGTTTTTAAATCAATCTTTGTTTAAGTCCCGTGGGAATGAAAACACAAATATTGTTTTGTGCTCATAGAGGGAGATGAAAAGCAGAATTTGTCATCTCGGGAATAATATAATACTTCGGGAATAACATAATACTTCGGGCAACATACTCTAAATCCCTCGCTACGTTTGGGTATGCTGGACTCCTTCGTTCCGCTCCTTCATTCAAAATCATATTGCCCTTACTAAAAGTATTCTACAACAAGGCAAATAGATTACTAAAAATCTATCCTTGTACGAAAAGATAATTAAAATCCAAAAATGGTTGCTAACGCTTGTCTACAATGAAACTGAAACTCTTATGCCAAATACAATTTAGTAACGAAGTATTATGTTAGTCCCGAGAAGACACATTCTGTTTTTCATCTCCCTCGTGAGAGAAAAACAAATAAGTTACTTCCAATATAATATTTTTGGCTAAGCTGTACAAAATATATTTTCATTATATTAATATTTAACCCTGTTGTTATGCCTGTTGGTCCCGGCTGCCATCTGGTAGTCGTTAAGGGAACCACGTCTGAGGCCCAGAGGCGGTTTCGGAGAACTCTGACACCACGGTGTGCATGGTCGATTGACCGTGACACCTACACGAAATGATAATGAGTACATATTTTTTTTGAAGATGGTTAACAATAAACTTACCTATCATTCATAATCCCAGTCAGCGGCTTATACAGTTTAGCAGCTTGCTCGAACTCCACAATCTCTCTTTCCCTTTCCCAGTCACTCAATCTATCCATATTGCTATCCCCCTCCCTCATATACGCCTTTCTGTCCTTCAAGAACAGTTCATACCTCGTTTGCTTCTTAGGGTTACTCATAAAAGGTCTAAAAACCTTTTTTATTTCTTTACCGGAGTCCGATATTGAAATGAAATTAAGTTCTTTTTGTTCGTTGTTCTCGCTCTCGTTGTTCGATACGAAATTGACGTTCCTGCCGAGAAGTTTGGCGATTGGGTCTGTGGTTGTTTGAGGTGGGGGTAAGATTGGTGTTGGTGGGGTTTTGGTGGGTGGTGCTTCGCCGAGAAGCGCGCCCCTGGCTTCGGCTGTTAGTTCGTGACGACCGAGACCTGGAATAAGCAATAATATTTTTTATTTCATCTATTCAAAAATCAAAGAACGTTTGCCTGTATACAGGGTCTAAAATACGCTTTTGTTCCCGAGGAACGAAAAAGATTTTTTTATTGACGTCATTTTTTTGACAGCTTCTACACCTGGCTGTGATAGGTATTGGCGGGTAAAGGATTCTCCGTTTCTCTATTTTCAATTTTGGGGCATCAGCCCCGATTTAATGCAGTTGAAACAGCAATAATTCGGGAATATGTCCATCGCCAAGGTCGCACGGCTGTACAGTCAACTCTTAAGGGCATAGTATAGTCAATGAGACACCGTTACCTTGATCTCTCTGAGGTTTGTCAGTGGGTTCGAATCTACTGCGTCTTGCCCCGGCGACTGCAGGAGTGTAGTCACGAGGCAACGCAGGTGGTGGATACGACGGAACCGCGGGAAGAGGGTTAACTGCTTTTACGAAGCCTTCTAGAACCTGAAATATTAGAAAAAAGAATGACGTAAACGCACCTATTTCGCGTGTCCGAACCCCGACCAAGCGTCAAGGTTGGCCGCGGCGACTGACAGTCCGCGCGCGACTGTTGTTGCAGACGAAAGTCTAATAGATTATCGAAAAATATTAAATACGTATTTTCCTTCTTCAATTAAACAAAAATTGATAAATATAACCGGTTAAAGTTCCGCGTGACGTCACTGTCCGGTACACTTTTTATCGGCCTGTTGCCTCATCAGCCGCCACTCCTGAACTTCGAGGCGCTTTATCTTTATCATCTATTGTTTGATTGAAAAAAGAAAAAATACGTATAAAATATATTTCGATAATTTACAACGTGGAAGGGACATATCCGTAATAAATCGAACCATGGTCTATATTATATCATTATAGTATAAAGAAATTAAAATAACAGCTAAAAAACAAAAAAGAAATTTGGCATTGCCAAAAGTGTGCCGGCGCCCGGGCAATTTGTATGGGAATGTCGAATTTTGTTTTGGGTTTATGGCTGTTATTTTTATTTCATAACAATTTAGTAATCTAGTATAGCCCGTGGTTCTATTTATTACGGGTATGTCCCTTCCACGTTGTATAAGACGGACTAATTATTTTAAATGCATTTTTTTAGAAAACAAGCCTATTATCAAAGATGAAACTTACATTAGCTCCTGGCTGTTTGATAGGCTTCTTCTTCTTATCAACCGACGGGCCTCCGACCTCGAAGTCATAGTGGGACATATCCTCGGTGGCGTATATGTCTTCATCATCAGCTTCGAACGCGCCGACGCCAAACGCGTGCCCACGGATCGATACCTAATAATAATTATTAATTTTGTTCAGATACCGTTCAAGTAATACGTAAGCACTATATCAGTTATTTTCAACCCCCTCCTCCCCCTTGTCAGCAAAAATGGGAAAAGCTCTTCGCCCCTCCCCCCAAGCTTACGTAAACAATGCTATAATTTTTACAAGATGTTTGTTTATTTAGCAAAATGTTGCTGACGTCATCAGCGTGCAGACCCTTCCACCCCATTGTCAGCAAAAATAAGCCTAGTACAGACCCCCCACCCCCATTCGCTGCTTACGTTTTATTTATGACCCCTCAGATTAGTTTTTTTTTATTAACCTTTACTGTCCCACAGCTGGGCAAAGGTCTCCCCCATTTTCTTCCAAACATCCCTATTTTGTGCCACTTCAGACCATTTCTTTTCATAGCTCGTGATATCATCACACCAACGCTTTCCAGGCCTACCCCTTTTTCTGTATCCATCTTCCGGAGTCCATTTTGTAACTATAGTAGCCCATCGGTCTGGATGTATTCGGCAAACGTGACCCGCCCAATCCCATTTGAGCTTGGCGGCTTTGTGCCCCACATCAATAATGCCAGTTTTAGAGCGAAGCACAGTGTTTGGCACTCTATCTAGCCTGGTGACACCCAGGATGCTTCGCTCCATCGCTCTCTGGCTCTTGAGCTTGGACTTCTTATCCTCAGTCAATGACCAACTTTGAGCACCGTAAGTTAGGATGGGCAAGATACACATGTCGATGAGTCTGCGCTTCAGTGACAGTGGAAGGTCTCCCTTCATAAGTTCTTTCATAGTAGCTTCTCCACGCGTTGTCTATGCGGCGTTTTATTTCTTTTTCTTGCCTGTTGCTGAAGGAGACTATCTGGCCCAGGTATATGTACTCATCGACGTAGTGAATTTCAGATTAGAGTTAATCAATGAATCTCTAAATATTGACTTGAAAGAGTGCTAGTGACCTTTGAGGTTGTTGATGGTAGTAAATGGTACAATAGGTATTCCATGGGACCGATTGGACCGATGGGGTCCGATGACACGCGATTGTACCCTATGGTACGTGATAGTACCGGATGGTACTCAGTGTTAATAATTTACTTTTCTATAAACGCATCCATCTGTCATTCACATGTCACTGTCAACATTGTAATTCTCGCTTGACGTTTTTAACTCTGGTCTCACTTATGGCTGATACACAGCATATAGAACAAGGGTAGCGCCCTTGTATTGTATGCTGTGTACTGTGGAGAATATAATCCTGAAGTATCCAAGTGTGTTTCCTTTTACCGTCATCAATTAATCTCAACACTCAGAAGGTATTTGAAGGTACCAAAACTTACGTGTGTTTTAAGTCCGTGTGGTCTCGTGCGACTATTCGGAAAAGCATTCAAATGGTTAAAAATAGGCCCAATTAAACTTCACCATGGGGAAGCTCAACAATGAGTGGCGATTCTACTTGTTCAAAAATAGAGCTCCAAAATGCCTGCTTACCTATAGAAGCCGAAACCGATGGTCTTTATGCCGCAGGATATAAGACTCATAGTCCTCTGATGCGAGTAACAACCATAAATGTCTTGTAAAAAGAACCTTATTACCTTACAAACATGGTATTTTACCTTCTTTCCTTTTTCCTTCATCATCAAGTGACTTTTAGAACTGCTTGCACCATATTCCCCCGTGATATTGCCGAGTACAGAATGCCTGCTTAACCCAGAGTAGCCAAGCCCGAAGCGATCGTCTTTACGATGCAGGATATAGGGTTCATAGTCATCTGGCGCGAATAATGTATCGATGTCATAGTCGGAATCGCTGTCCTCTGAAGATTGTTGTATATTCTGAAAAAGTTTATAAAACGATTTTAATTAAGAGCAATGCGTCGTTCATTATCAACCATCTACTATACCAGTAAATTCACAAAAAATTCAAATTATAGAACTATTCGCATCAAAATGTTAATTTTCATATACTCAAAGAGAACGGTTTCAATGAAGAAAACTCATAGGTTTATGTACTAGTAAAGAGTATTTGATTTAATCAAACTATAATATAGCATCTTCGATCAAATATAATGGTAGATACACGATTCGCGCTCGGAAAGTGGCACCGGCAAAACACCGTTACATTTCAGTAAGTAATAAAGCCAATTTAGTATATATTGAAGTTATACCTCAGAAATGGGATACTGCTAACATCACGCAACTAAGCTAATTTCACCCACCTCTCTCATTTCATTGGGCATGTAGCATCCATACACTTTATGCTGTTGCTTTTTCTTCTTTTTCTCCTCCCTAGACACCCTGTCGCCCGTACCCTGGCCTGGTCTCCAACCCATCGCGCGTAACATTCGCACGGCTGCCGTTTCGTGAACTGCTTTCACCAGCTGCTCTAGGACAGGCTCTCCTGAAAGGCAATTTTTAATTGGTTATCTATACCGCAAATTTTCCAACATTCCCTTGAAGGGGTGATTGATCCCGTCAAAATTAATAACTTTTCTTTGACTAACGCTGGGAACCTGAAAGAATTAACATTTTTATACAAGTGGACGGCTCAGCAATTTGACTGCCTCCGTGGTCCATTGGTTAAGGCGTTTGCCTGTAGACCCGGTATTCGTGGGTTCGATTCCCAAGGGAAGCATACTTTGTTTAGTTGTTTCCAGTTTGGTTAGGACATTGCAGGCTTGAATCACCTGATGGTCTGATAATAAAGATGAATCCGTTCTTTAGAAGGCACGTAAAGTCGTTGGTCCCGGCTACCATCTGGTAGTCGTTAAAGGAACCACGTCAGAGGCCGAGAGGGGGTTCTGAAGAACTCTGACACCAGGGTGTGCATGGCCGATTGACCGTGTCATCTATACGAAATGATGATAATGATGAGATTCTTAACATACTTTGAAACAAAGCCAAATATTCAGAAAACCACAGAAATTGTATGAAAATGTACAAACCTGGAATAGGCCCATCATGGTATCTCTGTTGCCTCTGCCGTTTCTGTCCAGAGAATTCGCTGTGTGTTTGCATGTGACGCGGTGCTATGCCAAACTCACTACGGTCCTCTTCATCCATGAAGTCTTCTGGTCTTTGGCTCTGTTGATTAGATCATCTTTTTTAGCAAGGAAATGGTGTGCATGGTCGATTGACCGTGACACCTGCTCGAAATGATGATGAGCAAGGAAAAAGTTACTGGACAATATAATTTTTTTTAACTTTCTTTCATCTTTTTTTAGCCTGCTCTACTGAAATAGTAGTGGTAAGGCAAAACTAGAGGTATAATCAAAAGGACCAAGTTTGAATCTTACAATGCCAAACTCATACTTCTGACTTTAAATGTTTATTAATTAAGATTATACTCATGGAAAATCCTGATGAAGAAAAACAATGATAGAAAAACTGCACATTACTTGATTCCTAAATAGTTTATAAAGCCCAACCAAAACTATAAAAAACCTGCCCTGGGGGCACTAAAAGCTGTAGTTAAAGCAACACTTTATGGTAGTACAAGGTCTGTGATGTTATTTAGAGGAACAGTCCAATCCTACAGACTTTTAAATAACTTTTCAGCATTTTTACATAAAAATAATTCATAATATCCAGAAATGGCTTGTTCCATTGAGTCATTAATCCACGCACAATCCACATCATACTTTGATAGCAATCAACAGAGGTACTACGTCTACGTCTACATCTGAAAGGTGCATTTTCACACACAAAGGGACGTCACAATATGGTAAGATACGTAAAGAGGTATGTGTCTAACATATTGTAGGGCCTGAATATCGTGTTGTGTCATAGCCTTTAAAAACTCGTAGATCTGTTACTCATCACATAATCATTTTACATTTTTTTTGCACAGAAGTACATCTTAAAATGAATACTCACTGAAACTTGAGCTTTTTCACCCCTTGAGCTCTTAAATGTTGCTGGTGCCCACCCTTCGGGTGTCCCCACACTGTTTCCATACCCTGCTGAGAAGCCCCCAGTGAAGGCGCCATGGAACCTCCTCCGGCCATGAGCATCCACTGCATATTGGTCTGGTTGCTGCTGGTACTTGCGTTTTGATGGTATTTCATCTACAAACATTTGTAAGATTATATTAATATTTATTTCCTCCAAAACTCACATCCCAGACGCTGGACGAAAGTCCGCCAGTCTTAAGTGGAACTGGGCAGGGCATATGTACCACATGCCTGACGAGTTGTGGGCCAAAGTGACCACAATATGGATCCCACAAAATCACAATCAAAAGCGTGGAAGGCCCAGAAAGAAATGGGAAGACGAATTGCAATACTATCGGAAAGACTGGACTTCAGTAGCCCTCGACCGAAATAGTTGGAATGATGAAAGGGAAGCCTTTACCCCACAGTGGACAGTATAGGCTAGAAATAGACATAGAATAGTATATTAACCATGTGTATGTAGTATGGATAACATTATTATTTAAGCATTTAACAAACAGTCATCCAGTTTGTTATCACTTATTGTTCATGCTAAAACAGACTGGATGGAATTTAGTAAAATTATACAAGAGTGTAGGCCAAATCGTCTGTCTGCTCTGGCCAAGTTTGGCTCTGATAGTACAGAGAGGGTCATGCTCCTGCAGTGGAGACTGTGATGATATGATGTAATTGAGTACATATATTTAAAATTCAATTGGAATTAATTCATATGTTTTTCCATCATCTTACATAGCAACATCAGCAGGCCTACTCGCTTACTTTTATTTATTTATTTATATTAAGGGAAAAACAACAGTCTTTTTTTTCGATTGACAGCTACGTGGCGCAGTGGTTAACACGCCAGCCTGCGATGCGGAGTGCCCGGGTTCGATCCCTGGCCAGGTCAAGATGGAAAATGATCTTTTTTAGATTGGCCTGGGTCTTGGATGTTTATCTATATGTATATGTATGTATTTGTTATAAAATATAGTATCCTTGAGTTAGTATCCCATAACACAAGTCTCGAACTTACCTTGGGGCTAGCTCAATCTGTGTGATTTGTCTGTATATATTGATATTATTTATTTACAACAGATAACAAACATTAAAAACAACACAAATCTTTTATTTTATGGAACAGGTTTGTTAAGCTAAAGAGTGTTAACACAGCATTGTCAGTTTAGCCGGTTTCTAACACAAAGTTCGGAAAAGGTTCGGCTATCTTGCGAAAGTCATGCGGATCCTAAGAAACGAGGGAACATAAATAGAAATATAATGAAACATGCGTAGACGGAGTCCCTATATTTTATTTAACTCTTTGGACGGAGTTCCATTAATTATGGAAGTATATGTACCTTCTTCATATGGATCTAATGGTGTTCCATATCTGATAATGTTCTCGTCGTCGGAATCAGAGTCACTCATTTTATGTTTATTGAGGCATTTGATAACGCCAAACAAAGTAAAATCTTATTATTAGCAGTTATTTGGACAAAATACAGATAAATAGATATCAGGGCCAAAATAGCACAAAATAAGAATCTCAGAACAATAACTCTTCTGAGATAAGAATACACGTGAAAATAACCTCGTCAACAAACACATCATCTGTCATCAAAACTGCTACTGTCAAATCCAAATCATTTTTTTTTATAGGGTTGCCGGGTTGAGTCAACAGAAATCTTTATACACAGACATACTATCTCTTAGTAGTTTGTGCATACTACCACAATGAACGAACTATTACCAAACTATTTAGTAATCTGTGCTATTACAATACTTTAGTTACACTATTACATGTTAGTGTAAAGTGTTGTAATAGTTGCATAAGTGCGAGTTCCTGAACAAAATATGAATTTTAAATATCTAAATCCTCTGTTTGCTCTGGCCATGTATAGTTCCGGTAGTACAGAGAGGGTCATGCTCCTGCAGTGGAGGCAGAAAGACCTGATGATGATGATGAAATAGAATTTTATATGAGTAGCCATGTGGCACAAACACTAGCAGTAGTGTTGGTATTAGTTGTTGAATCGCAACCTAACAGCCACGTTAATGTTAAAAAAGTTGAGGTGCGGCTTCCAATTTTTTTAGGATTAGCTTATGGCTTTCCCTTTCTTAAATCGCTGTAGCGTTTGTGGCCTTGCCTAATTCTTATCATTAAACGGATGCACCCTCACCTATCGCTGTGACAGTGTGATGCGTAGGAGCAGGGGCGCCGACTCCGTGGGTGCCGGGGGATCGAACATCCATGAGAATTAAACAGTGGGTGCCTTTTAGTTTCGACGGACCTCCTGGCGACAATTCCCATGAATAGGTTTGATCGTAGACGACGCAGCAACGTGGACCAGCCCGCTAAATAGATCTCACTACAGCCCTACACATTATTCATAACCATGGACATTTATAACACTAAATTACACCGATTTAAGATTATGAAGTCCACTAGAATCAATTTGCAAGACAATCCAAAACAACAACCGTGCAATCTGCCGAAATACCCGCCAAATAGTGTAGAATGTAGATTAAGTAGGTACAGTACTCTTAAAGAAAAAACCTGTTTAGGATACCTTGGTTAAGATCCGCGGTAGACGAAGATTCGTAGAGCACAACACGATGTTCACCACAATTGTTTAAGTTTAAGAACACGACAGTTTGTTATTACAAAAGTACTAGTTGCACTTCCTAGTCTAGCACTCCCTAGTCTAACACTCCCTACTGTATTAATATTCTTTTTGTTCACGAACACTTTTCATTCCAGAATTTTATTTTATCAAGAAACAAGACAACCTTCATAATTTTGTATTGAGAGTTTATTCTTTTTAAATGTCATTGGGTTTCATTGCATAAAACCTCCAACAACATCTTCTCTCAATGGACACCCAATAGCTCCGTGATCCTCTGCAGCCTTGGTCTTGGCAGAGGCTTCGTGAAGATATCCGCTAGCTGATCCGCGCTGGCCACCTTCTCGACTTTTAGTTCTCCGTTAGTTACCAACTCTCTAACAAAGAAATGACGTATTCTAATATGTTTAGTACGTCTGTGAAACTCTGGGTTTTCAGCCAATCTTATAGCCGCTTCATTATCTACTTGCAGAGTAGGAAGGCCTTTAACTTCAACCAGATCCCCCAGAAGTCGAGCTAACCAGATGCATTCTCTAGCACCTTCGCTTGCGGCAACTATTTCAGCCTCCGTGGTTGATATAGCCACGCTTTGTTGCCTTTGGCTCATCCAGGTGATAGCTCCACCTGCGTATGTACATAGCACACCTGTTGTTGAGCGGCCTGTTTGCATATCTCCTCCGTGATCTGCATCACTGTAACATGCAAGCACTCCTTTCTTAGTGGTCTTTCCATAATGGATACCATGTTCCAAAGTGTACTGTAGGTACCTCATAATGCGTTTCACTCTCACGCAATCATCATCTGTAGGATTCTCAAGGCTTCTCGAAACTACGCTTACAGCATATGCTATGTCTGGTCTTGTTCCGACCATCAAGTAAGCTAAAGCACCGACAACCTGTCTATATCTCTTCTTGATATCAGAATAGTCTTGCTTTTCTTGCTTTTGTGCATCTTTTTCGATAGGTGTGGATACTGGTTTACACTGCTCCATGCCAAACCGTTTTAAAACCTTCTTTGTGTAAGAAACTTGATGAATTTTCAAAGTGTCTTCTCTGTTTTCAATCTCTATACCAAGAAAGAAAGATGCAGGTTTTGTAGTGATCTTAAAACCTTTTTTCACTTCTTCCAGAAAATCATCAACCAGCTTTTCGTTTGTTCCAGCTACAAGACCGTCATCAACATATAATGCAACTATTAGCTTTCCAGCCTTAGAATTTCTAATCAACAAGCATGGGTCTGCTTCACTGATCTTAAAACCGATGTTTTTGAAGAATGTCATTATTCGCTTATTCCAGCAGCGTGGAGCCTGCTTTAAACCATAAAGACTTCTCTTCAAAAGACAAACACGTTCTGTTCCATCACTGTATCCTTCAGGTTGTCTCATATAAATTTCTTCATCAAGATTTCCATAAAGAAATGCCGTTGATACATCAAACTGTTTAAGAGCCATGCCTTCACTCGCAGCTACACTTAGTACTGCTCTTACAGTTCCTAACTTAGCAACTGGGCTAAACGTTTGATCATAGTCAACTCCTTTTTTCTGAGAGTAACCTTTGATTACCAGACGCGCTTTATATTTATCTACCGAGCCATCTGGGTTATACTTAATCCGATAAACCCACTTGCTTGGTATTGCCTTCCTGTTCCTTGGAAGATCAACCAGAACCCAAGTCATGTTTTCATCTAAAGAGTCAATCTCTATGCATAGCTTTTCGCCATTCCTTAGAGTCAGGAGACTGAACTGCTTCCTTGAAAGTTTCTGGTTCTGCACGTGATTGTGCATTTAACACAAAATCTTTAAATTTTCCAGGAGGTTTCAAAGTTGAACGATCTCTCAAAATCATTTGTCCGATTTCCTCAATTTCATGTTCATTTAGATCATTGTTTCCAACTCCATCCCTTTCCCTCTCAAATTCAATAGATTTACTAATGACGTTAGAAGTTTCCGCATCATCGAAAAAATCATCGTCATCTGAAGAAAGAGGAATAAATCGACCTTCATTTCTAGTAGGTATCATATCTTCTCTTGATTCATTGTCACCAACAACAATATCTTCTCTTACTTGAAAGTCATTCCTTGCATTAGCCTGTATGTCACTTTCCAGGACCGTGTCAGGCGAGATTGACGTTTCTTGTGGTGTATCCACTCCAAATTCTCCATATAAAGGTCCTTGAGAAGATGAAGGTTGATTCCATACTTCGAAAGGTATCTCTCCAATATTATCATCTTTCGTATCTTTTGTCACAAATGTATCACATTGTCCTTCTAAAGGTCGTTCATCGAATGTGACATTTCTAGACCTCACAATTGAGCTTGTCTTCTTATCCCAAAGCCGATATCGCGTGCTGGGCCCATAACCTCTTAAAGAAAAAACCTGTTTAGGATACCTTGGTTAAGATCCGCGGTAGACGAAGATTCGTAGAGAACAACACGATGTTCACCACAATTGTTTAAGTTTAAGAACACGACAGTTTGTTATTACAAAAGTACTAGTTGCACTTCCTAGTCTAGCACTCCCTAGTCTAACACTCCCTACTGTATTAATATTCTTTTTGTTCACGAACACTTTTCATTCCAGAATTTTATTTTATCAAGAAACAAGACAACCTTCATAATTTTGTATTGAGAGTTTATTCTTTTTAAATGTCATTGGGTTTCATTGCATAAAACCTCCAACAACAAGTACTACCACTTTTATAAATGACACCGATGCACCTGCGCAGAAATTAAATTTTTACATGGCGCGGAAATATCCGTCTGCTATTGGCTGATGCGTTCGCGCCATGTCTGGAGTTCGCTGGGGCGCCACGCCGTACAAGTATTATGAGCGAGACAGCACGAGTCCCGTTGTTTTTGGATTTCGAATCTTATGTGGTGTCTATAAGTTCGGCATTTCACATTTTCATTCGGTTTAATTCGGCGATAGGTTGTGCTATTCTGCGCCGCCAAACAAAGCCGATGCGACTTACAAAGTGGTAGTAGATACTCCTTACGAGTAATCGAAGCATGGCTTAACAACCCAGTAAGTGAAAAAAGAGGAAAAAAGACATCAGAATTTAAATCAGTCAAATATTTATTGGTAAAAATGGCAATTTGTCATTGAGCAATTCAACATAAATTATGATCACACAACTGTTAAAGCTTTCGATATACTTTTTACAGATTTTAGATTCTCGAATATATGTACCTATGACAAAAATTCCAGGAGTCGAGTCACAAAGTTATAAACCAACTCGTCGCCCAAGGATCGTCGGCTCTTCGGAGCCCGTTGCGATTTTCATATGCTTGATTTCTTTGAAGCCTATTGAATTTATTTACTGACGAGCGGGAGAGACGCCGAAGTACGTTAGACACGAATGGAGATATTTCCATTCGTGTCTAACGTACTCCGGCGTATTGGGGTGATTGGGATTTTAATTTAACATACAACAACGGCATTGGATTATAAAGTTACCACGTCAGTGGCAAATAAAAGCGCTGGCGCATAAAATGGGAACTAGTATCCCATGACGCAAGTTTACAACTTTGGGACTCGCCAATCTAAGCGATATTTATTACAAATCAAATCGCATCTGCAACTAATTTTAATAATTCTTACTTAAAAGCTATACTTACAAATAATTTTCTTATATCAAAAGTTATTTACAACAGTCATTTGCTGTGGAGCTTTTTGTTCCGAAACACATTGTAGCATAAAGCTGGACCAAATAACTCAGTCTTTTGTCATATGTGCGGAAAGTGAGGGATGGATGACTTAGTTCAATTAAAAAGTAAATTCTCAATCATACTTAATGAATTCAGTCCCTGAAGATAGGAAGCCGAGTGCCCTAAGCCTATAGACATCACCAAAGGGCCCCCAGGAGGGACGGACCTTGGGTTTGGGCGTTGCCTGTGTGCGCAAGGCTTGGAGAGATAGCAAACTCTCATATTGCCTGATGGGCCGCGATTACGAGCATGCATAGCCTGAAGGGCCAATCTGAGAAGCGTCCCAGTAAAGTGTAATAGGCCTTTTATTTTCATATCTGTTCATACCCCTCACCTCCTCACTGTGCTCACGCTCGTCAAACAGGCTCTTAGTTTAGTAATCTATCTATATCTCATGTAACTAATTCATTTTAAAAACAGATTCTTGGCAACATCACAACCAATGAAATGATTAACTATGTATGTCAAACCAAATAAAAATATATGAATAAAAAAGTTTTATACACGCACAATAAAAATGTAATGTATACAAAATTAAATAATAAAATATATCAGATCATATAAAGGCCCCTGTTTTCTTTCTCGCCTCCTATTGTTTATTTTCAATCTTTAGTGAGTTCAAGAATTATGTAAATGAAATCAAATATTATCTAACTGCTCCAAAGCCCATAATTTTCTCATCTGCTAGCATATCACCGATAACATGTTGCAACTTTGCCACAGCCCGAAACCGGTCCTCACCATTCAAGCACTCATTTAAAAGTACATTAAAATGAGGTCTCGAAGTATTTACCTCCTTTGGTATCGGATACAACAACGGATTATCATCACCAGCTAACACGTAACAAGCTGCCCACAAATTATGGTCACTCAGGTGGTGTTTACACATGCTTTCGATGGAGAATGAAAATCCATGACCGATGATTTCCCTGGAATAGCGCTTATACCAGTTTGGAAGGTCTTTCTGTGGAGATATGTGCTTGTCTAGGACAACTAAATCTTCTAAGTCGATAAAGGTGATTTCATCTTTTTCGTTCACCACTATGTTATCAATGGACCAGTCCATTAGATAGAATCGGAACCTGAAAATATAAGATTTGTTTATATAAATTTAGCTAGAGATAGTTAGGCTACAATATAGTACAGGCTACAATAGTAAAAGGCAGACATTATGTTTGCCAAGACCATGTATGTGTCTTCTTCCACTCCTCATCCCTTTTGTGGGGGTGGAACAGCATGTAAAGCGCCTATTAAACCATCCTGAATTCAGTCACAAATGAGAGGGACGCTCCTATACGCTATCCTGTCGCACGTATTGCGGCATTCCTTTCGTCAATTACTGAATTCAGGATGGTATAATACGACGACGAGACGAACGACAGTCTAAAGACCATATACATACACCGTACACCTGTGTATGACTATTATTATTTATTGTAAACTAGCGACCCGCTCCCGGCGAGCGAGACCTGCAGCACACCCTCTGCAGTTCTACGTTTCCTCGACAAGCTCGGATGGCTCACGTAAAAAAACGAGAAAAAAAAAATTGGGAGAGCGCAGGCTTACCAAAGCAGAAGACCAGAAAACAGAATGTCTTCTGCTCACACAATGGGCCCCAACAAGAGGCCTAGGTGTGGAAAATTGCCCACGAAACCAGGTGAGCCCGCATCCTACAAATGCAATGTAGATACTAATATGAAGAAGTAAAGCTTTCTAACAGCTAACTGTTAATAAAAGCTAGGAACAGTAACTTTATATTTTTTCCAAAGTGTGATTTTCAAACAGAAATTCACAATATTTTATGCCACATTTGATCCAAATGTTAAACATTTGTAAAGTTTCTTAACTTGCATAAACCTACAGTGCCATTGAGCTCTATTTGAACAGTTGTATGAAAACAAATACCTCTCATGCCTAAAAGTAAAATCCATGGCAGCGGCCAGTATCTTGGCTGCAAACTTCAACTTCCTGTGCCACGCCACATGAAAAAGGGAGGCAAGAGGTTCACCCTCATAGGCCACTAGTTCCAGGCGGCCACAAACCCCACCGAAAGCTGGAACAGGCCAGCCCTGGGACTTTGGTATTACCTGAAAAATTCAAACTAATATTAGAAATGTGAAAGTGAGTTTGTTTATTGTTTGTTTTTTTGTAACACTTTCACACTTTATCATTATGAATATCTGCATATGCATAGTCTGGGATATAGAGCTCATAGATAAAGAAGACATAGGTTTCCTTTTATCCTGGAAAAGGGTACTGAGGGACAAAAACGCAGGCAGATGCACATGCAAATGCTAGTAAGTTTACCACCAAACACCTCTTCTTTCTTCCAGATTTATAAAAAAAAATATATCTTATGAGATGTATATTCACATATTTGAGCTGGCCGACTTGCTAACTTTTCACAAAGACAGTGTACAACATTTTGATAGTCACTTCAAATTACATTGTAGCTTTCATATGATTGACTATTTTTATCTGAGATACATAAGCCATAATGGATGTTGAAGTGACCATCAAAATGTTAACTGTAGTTGTCAACAGTTTGCGAATTATGATTACCTGAATAACTATAGGTTCTGGGTTGATACTCAACATGGTCCATATATTGATGATATCAGACTTGTAATTTGTATTGTGATTCATAAAAATAGGTGCCAAAAATGCAGTAAAGCTATATGCATATGGACAATACACCAATCCCTTCCTCGGCTCCGTTTCCGGGAACGTAAAGTTGTACTCTACTAATTTAGTTATCTTTTCCTCAGGATTCTTGACATTTAATAAGTCTACTGGCTTACAATTTTTCTTCAGGCCCCAAATTTTACAAAGCTTTGAATCAAACTCTTTGAACTCTTTATTGTGCGATAATTTCTTCAAAACAACTTTTCTGTTGGATTTTGTAAAGCCATAATAAATATTTTTAGCGTTGAACAAACTTGACCAACGGGGGTTCGATTCTAACATAATTTGGTTGGAGTACAGTTCTGGGCATACTGAGACGCCGTAGCACGCTGGACAGCGGTCTATATCAGTCAATTGCAGCACTCTAGGAGATTTTAGATCGCCAAACATTAAAATGGAACCGTAAAAAGAAACACCGAACACAATGAGCACAAATATCATTCGTCTACAAAATCTACGGCGCAGTAACATTCTTTCATATTTTTTATCAATCATTATCGCTAAGAATTTTTATTGTATTTACAAACTAAACCATTCCAATCGATTAAATTAATTTAAAACTATTTTACAGCTAATGCCATTTTTGTAGCAATCAAACAAAACAATACAATCCCCATATGTCAATGTCAAACAGAAAAATTTAACTTTTTTCATGTGGCGATGGCGAACGAACCAACTTCATTCAGAAGCTTAATTTTGCCAGTGTTTTACTTTAGGCTTACTTAATAGCTTAATAGACACTGGCTAAATTGACAATGTTTCATTTTTACTTTTAAGGCACCTTGCCTTAAACTGAAAACCATTTCGAGATATTCTTATCATTAACACTCAACACATCACGGTAGCGAACTATGTACATTTTTATTGTAAATGCTGTGTACGCTAATAATTGGCACTTACTTATAAAACGATGCCTATATGAAACATTTGAGCTTAATGTTCTATAAGTAATGCTGTAAGCGTGCCTTATTAAATAAATAAATCATTTACACAAAACACATTGTTTGAGATTTTTTAGTCATCATTTCGAGTAGGTGTCACGGTCAATCGACCAAGCACCCTGGTGTCAGAGTTTTTCGGAACTTCGTTCCTTTAACGACTACCAGATAGCAGACGGGACTAACAGCTTAACGTGCCTTAACGTGTCTGAAGCACGGAAACATCTTCATTATCAGACAATCAGGTGTTTCAAGCCTGCAATGTCCTATCCTAACCAAACAGGAAATAACTAAACAAAGTATGGTTCCGGTGGGAATCGAACCCACGACCCCGGGTCTACAGGCAAACGCCTTAACCACTGGGCTACGGAGGCTGTTAGGAGGTAGTTAAAATATAAATTAAATGACCTCCATCGATACTACTGAACTACAGTCAACACTGAAATAGTTCTACACTAACGCTATCTGACGCAACATGGCGTAGTTTGAAACACAGCAACGTTCTTTGACCCCGAGTCAAAGAGGAGGTTTCCGGCCTTTCGGATTTTATTCTTTAGTTCACCTCTAAGTAATACTCAACAACCAAATCAATATACCTATTGGTTTTGTTTGTTGGATATTACTGATGTGGGATGTGGGAGAACTGCTGATGTTGAAAAGTCCTGTCATCAATGAAACGATGGTGTACTGTAGTTAATTTCTTTTTGATTTTACGGAGCCCCTGGCGACAATTCCCACGAATACACTGGCTTGATCACAGACGAGACGCAATGAGGCGAGGCGGATAAGCACCAGCCCGCTATGTAAATCTTACTACATGTGACGCACTGTGACAGTTTATTTCAGTTATTCCACTCATTGTTCATAAAGATGGGCATCCATAACACCAAATTACACCGATTTCACATTATAAAGTCCACTAGAAACAATTTACAAAACAATCCAAAACAAGCCGCCGAAATTCCCGCCAAGAACTCCCATATATTTTACTTACATGTTCCTATATATTATTTTACTCTTTGCTTTTACAAGTACTAGACTAAACTAAACCGGTTCAAAAACCTGTAATTCTTCCTCAAATGTCATACTATCGAAATGTCAATGCCAAATGTTGTGAATAGTTGTGATGTCAGAAATATTTGTTGACCGACAGAAGTCGATGTTTCGCGTATTTGTAATAATTTGCAATGTGATGTGAATTGTGATGACTTCAGCAACAAAGAAAAAGACAATTCAAGCTGTTATTTGATACCTCGAAGTATTTTGTAACAGTGCTTATTGCCTAAGTTCGCAATATTAAGATTTGCACATGCAGTATTATTTTTAATTGTGTTAGTGATCAGCTGTTTATTTACAAAATGGGATTCTTTTCGCATTTGATTGATAATTACACGATTACCTTCTATGATCTGCTCGGTAAGTCCTTTTTTTAAACTTTATTCACCTAAATTGATAATTAAAGTAGCAAATAATTAAGTAGTGCAACGCCGGATTGTCCTCGACCTCTACGCCAACCTAATCTACTTTTAAAAATCCCCAACTTAATCGAAGTCTTTAGAATCATTGGTATGCGTCATTTAATGATTCCAATAATATGTAAATAGTTTGCATTAATTCATGTTCAATAGAGTTGTCTTAATGATGTTTACTTCTAAGGTCTTCTGATATTAAAAACTAATTTAATTTAATGAATCACTGCTTTGTCTTCTATCTTTATGCATTTTAAGAACTTTATTTATACAATATGTATACCATAGATCTAGAATGTCCTGATTTTATACATATTTAACATACTCCGCTATCTTTTATCATGATAACATGCGTACCACTACATGTGATTAGATTGAGATAAAGTATTGATTTTGTATGACTAATAAATTAATGAAGCTATTTGTATTAAAATACAGTATCATTGTTTTATATGTTATGGAATTTGCCAGTGTTTGTTTTTCGTGCCGGCCAACACTGTCAGATTTTTCAAGCTGCCTTAAAGCATCTAATTTTCCACTGACAAAAGATAACAATACCATAGACCATGATTAGGAAACTGGTGAATATATAGGTTGCAAAAGACACCAGAATTAGATATAAGTAGCTTTTGATCAAGTCAAAACTCCATACACATACCAAAATCTACACTTCTACACTAATAATAACAGAGGAAAGATTTGATTGTTTGCATTGAATAGGCTCTAATACTACTGGACCAATTTGAAAAATTCTTTCACTATTGGAATCCTACATAATCCCTGATGAACATAGGCTATTCAAATACACATATCAACCTGTGCAAAGCCGGCGCGAGACACTTTATTTATAAGCAAAATATTATGTAATAAATTAACATCAATGCAAAATTAACCTTATCTGCATGCCATAAAGTTGAATTTCATAAACTGATTTGGCTAGAACCCTTTTAATGTGATAATCACTAATATTATAAATGCAAAACTGAGTTTGTTTGTTTGTTACACCTTCACCTTTCTACTGAACCGTCATGAAATTTTGCATACCCATTGTCTAGGGTATGGAGAAGGACATGTCCTTCATAAATAAGGTGCAGTTACAACATAATAAACATACATAAAGACACCTGCATACATACATAAAAAATACGTTTATATATATACACAATATATAAAACATTATACCTATGAACATGTAGTACATGTATTTGCCCATAACAAAAATGAACCCGGTACTTCCTTGTCGCAGGCTGACTTAAACCAGTGCCCCACGGATGCCAAAGTTTCTAAGCTTCTTAGCTTTTTAATATATTACAGGCCAAGCTTTGATACATGTCATCAATATCTACTTTGGCTATATTTACTTACCACCTGTTGCCCGCGACTTCGTCCGCGCCAATTTCTGTTAGTATGATTAATTAGTATAAATGAACATTTTTTCCCCATTTGCAAAACATTTTTTATCGATGCTTCGCTCCTATTGGTCTCAGCGTGATGTTTTATAGCCTAAAGCCTTCCTCAATAAATGGACTATCCAACACAAAAAAAAATTTCCAATTCGAACTAGTGGTTTCTGAGATTAGTGCGTTTAAACAAACAAACTCTTCAGCTTTATAATATTAGTATAGATTAAACTGCAAAATAATGATAGTTAAATTTTGCCTTGTGCTGTGAACCAGTGCTGGATTTGCCAGTAAGGGGCCGTTCAAGTATTACGTAAGCAATATATCAGCTATTTTGAATCCCCTCTTCGCCCTTGTCAGCAAAAGTAAGAAAAGCTCTTCCCTCCTCCCCCAAGTTTACGTAAACATTGCGATCATTTTCAAAAAATATATTTGTTTATTTTGCTAAATGTTGCTGACGTCATCACTGTGTAAATCCCCCCGCCCACCATTTCAGCAAAAATAAGCCTAGTATCGACCCCCCACCCCCCGTTTGCTGCTTACTTAATATTTGAATGATCCCTAAGCTGAAGCTGGGGCGGCAAAATATTATTTTAGTCTACTCCCCCCGCCCCGTCATGGTCACGTCGCCACCTTCCATCAAACGTTTATGGAAGACGGCAACACCCCACGCACGTCAAAAAATTGATGGGAAGCGGCAATAGTTGAATATATGGGCGGCAAATCTGTAAATCCTCCACTGCGTTAAACACAGCCAAAACTGTGTAGAAAAATAAAATTTGGAAAATATTATATGACGTAAGCATCATCAGATCCATTTTGGGACATGTCCCAAAAGCCTAAAATGTCCCATGTTTGTTTTTCGTTTGTGCAAGTGGCCGACACTGGTGTCAGAATTTTCAAAAAAGGCATCTGACATAGCTTAACGACTGCCATCAAAAATGACAGACGCGACCAACGGCTTAACGTGCCTGCAATAAATAAATTGAATTGAATTAAAACATGGAGGCGCTCGAGATGTTTTTATGCCACTTGTCACCCATCACAGTAGACTGTGCCCAGGGCTGCTTAACATACATAAGCGATTTTATGTTTACGATCACTAGGCCGCGAGCTTATCATGTCCCATGTCACAATCTTCTCCTTAAAGTCCTCATGTCCCAATGTCCCATGGGACAGAACGGAAGCTCGCGATGCCACGCGCAAGTCGCGCAATATGGCGTCCGTTCTCCGACCACCCTCTTATTTTGGGCACTGGTGGGCGAACAAGGTACTTAAATCACACATTGACTTAGAGGTACCTAAGTACTAATACTTATTATGTGGTAGAGGCTAGAGGCACACAGTAGAGCTGAATAAAGGTCTCATTTCAACCCTTTTCTATCACACACCCTACGTAGACTTTGGAACAGTGTGACCATCTCAAAAATGGCGAATCTGCCACACACGGACCTAAAAATCTGCCAAAATCTGCCACACTCGACGTTAAAAAATGCCAAAAATATGCCAACATGAAAATAAAAAAAAACGTATTTTCATATTTTTTTTAATCAACATTATAACTACGTTAAACGTACAAAAAACAATACACCTAATCAACATTGGCTTCAAAATTTTCGTCTTCATTTTCTTTGTACATGGATTTTAACGACATATTTTTTAACATTTCCTTGCTTGGTTTAAAGGAGACGCAGTCTCCGTGTTCCTTTATTCCCTCTTTTGTAGTAATTATTGCCGAGACATGTTTATTTAAAAACCTGTTTCTTATTTTTGTTTTATTAAGATTGACTTGAGAAAATATCCTTTCGCACGACGCATTTGACATCGGCAAACTTAAGAGAGCTTTTGCAAAGTTTGCAATATTTGGATATTTTGTTGCCCTATTTGCGTCTCTGATTTTTCCAACCGCTCCCCAAAACTTATCCACGCTCAAAATTGTACCGGCACTACTTCCACTTCCGCCTGCTTCTAACAAATCGCTTACACTTTTGTCAAACTTTATCTGTCGGAGTTCGTCATCAACTTTTTGAATATTGTCTCCGTCTACAATGTTGGGAAATAAATAAATAAATAAATATATACGGACAAATCACACAGATTGAGCTAGCCCCAAGGTAAGTTCGAGACTTGTGTTATGGGATACTAACTCAACGATACTATATTTTATAACAAATACATATATAGATACACATCCAAGACCCAGGCCAATCTGAAAAAGATCATTTTCCATCTTGACCTGGCCGGGGATCGAACCCGGTCACTCCGTGTCGCAGGCTGGCGTGTTGACCGCTGCGCCACGGAGCTAGTAGATAATGCCCTTCATTATCTACTAGTTCCTGATCGGATAAGAGACATGCTTTATCGATATGCAAGGCTATTATTATTACAACCTTTATTTACTATACGGCCCTAAGGCTCGTAACCTCGAGAAAAATTAACATTGATCATCGATCCCAAAGCGTGCAAGCAAAGCCAACGAATTTCATAATGTCTTAATATTTCATGCTTTTCAATCACCAATAAAATCTTGATATTCAACAAACTCCCTTTGTCTTTTACTGCTATGGGCAAAATATCCGTAAACCTCTTGTATCATTTGGTTAATAGCTCGTGGTATGGTGTTTTTACTAGCGTGAGATACACACAAAGCAGTGGAATGACATACACACTTAATGAACATGCAGTGGGGATTGACGTGCCTTATTTTTGCAATGATACCACCATGTTCTCCAAACATAACGTTAGTAGTGTCAGCCCCAAAACCAATAGCATCTTTAATATTAAGGTTAGAATTAGTTAAAGACGTGGATAATGCATCAAACAATGATTGGGCATCAGCCCCGTTCAAGTCAACCAAGGTCAAAAATTTTGTTTTTACCTGCAGATCTTTTTCTGAATAATATTTGGTTACAACTGCAAGCGTTGATGTGGTTGTAACGTCTGTCGTCTCATCTATAACCAACGAAAACATCGGTGTACGTGTTTTAATATTTTCACAGGATTTTAAATCAGCAAGCATCTCTGCTTCTAAATTTGGTTTTAAAACATTATACGTTACCGCTGCCGCTTTGGTTCTCTTGCAAGAAAATTGCTTGGCGATTTCAGAATCATGGAAGCTTTTTGAGACGACTTCTTTCAAATGATCCATTATACGGAATGGCAAATTGTGTTCCACTAACATGGCACAAAAATGAAGTTCGGCTTTTTTTACTTCCTCTTCTAATGGAGATGTTTTGAAAAACTGTTGCACCTAAAACAAATTTAATGTAAATTAGTCACAAATCCCTAACAAAATACGTGGATAAAATATCTATTACTTACAGCATAATATTTATAACAACTAAATGTAAAATACTTACCGAAGATTGGCCACTAAAGCCGATTATGTTTTTTTTGTGTTTCTGGGATGAAACATGTTCCTTTAAAGAAGATAACCTAGTAACTAATTTGCAGTTACAGGCTTTACAAAATGCAACGTCCTGGTCATCCTTAGCTCGACTGATCCAGGACGAGAGCAAAGGATCTTGCTCCCATTCCGGTCGATAGGACCGCTCGTATTTTCTTTTCATTATGTATTTGCTTTTCAAATTTAGAACTGCACTTCACATACACGCTAAGCGCCGTAAGAGAATGAAATGAAGTAAAAACAAAGATGATTGAAAACTCAATCAAGAAAGGTTATAAGAATATGAACCCTATGACTTATCAATTACAGCCCACAATCAAATGACAATACCTATGTATGAACAGATCAAACGGGGAATCCCCGTGTAATCTGCCCCCTTACTCTCTAACTTTGGTGTACAACGATTTTGATAGTCACTTCAATATCACATGCGGGTTTTGTTTGCCTCATCTTTTTATTGGCCATGTGAAAACTGCAATGGATATTAAAGTGACCATCAAAATCGTTGTACACCATAGCTGTCAAAGTTAGAGAGTAAGGGGGCTGGGCTGGGTATCAAACAAAGGCATAGGTTGCCAGATTGTGAAATAATTTTCTACTAAATATTTTTACATTTACCTTATTTAGATTTTTTATTACTTATTTATAATGTAATTTAAAATTAGCATGATTTTTAAAACCTTTGAAATCTGCCAAAATCTGCCACATTTGTAAATCGTCAGCATAATATGCCACAGCTTAAATTTTGGATCCAAATCTGCCAAAATGGCAGAAATCTGCCACAAATGGTCACACTGCTTTGGAACCCCCCACCCGTCGCCAAATTTCTGCTCTCCTCTGACTAAAAGGCTAGCGATGTTTTTGGCTATGGCAGGCCTGTCTCACTCCCCGTGAAGGTATCGAAAACATACCTACGCGCGGCGACATCTTCGATGGTTAAATCCGAACAAATCCGGTAGGAACGACGCGCGTTTGGTCATATGTGTTCACCGACTTCAACGAATTATGGATAGTATGTTTAGTGCTATAAGTATAAAATTGGCCTGCTGTAGATATTTAAATTAAAAGGTGCTGCATTCTGACGCGAGCTAAATTACACCATATGATCAGATTTGGTCACATGTGTTCACCCACTTCAACGGATTGTGAATCGTTTATTTAGAGCTTTAAGAATAAAATTGGCTTGCAATGGATTCTATACAAAAAGGTGTCGCGTTCTGACGCGAGCTAAATTATACCGTATCGCTAACTACATTGAGTTGATATTTCTTTGAATACCTTTGCAGAGTGCGGCTTCTGCACGTATGTACTTATTCTGTGGTTAGGTAGGTATAACTTCTGGTATCAATTTGCTTACACTGTCGCTAATGCTTTTTTTGTAATAAAATGGACTCAATAGTCAATTGAGCTACCAAAAAGGATGAAAAAAATTGCGTCACTCAACCATTCACATCAATGTATCAGTCACTGTATAGGTAGGTACTATAGTATTAAACAATGGTTTAATATCAATCATTTCCTTCTTGGAAAGGAGTTGCGATATGTGATATGGGGCATTGTTTTGATACCTTCTAGAGATGCGCCGAATATTCGTTCGGTATTCGGTATTCGGCATCTTTTCCACTATTTGTATTCGGCCGAATTATTCGGCTCAGTTACCGAATATATTCGGTTTGTATTTTTTTTAATATTAAAAACTAGACCCGCCCCGGCTTCGCCCGTGGGACATACATAGCCTATGTCACTCAGGGATAACATACTTGTCTAATAGTAAAAGAATTTTTAAAATCAGCCCAGTAGTTTTTGAGTTTATCCATTACAAAAAAATCTTTCCTCTTTATAATATTGGTATGAAGTATGATATTTTTCTTGACTTTGTATATGAAATGGAGTAGAATTAAAAGACAGCTTCATATGAAAGATTTTTTATATTAAAAGTCAAACAACACATAATTATTTCTTAAACTATAGTTATTTATTATTGCCAACATTTATGCTAAACTTAGAATAATTAACGTTTATTTTTATACGTCAAAAGTATATTTATTATTAAACTTTAAATGAACATTTATTTTGAAACAAAAAAAAAAAAAAATTAAGAATTTGTTATTTTTTTCAAAAAATTATACCGAGTTAACATAAGTTAATATTCTCAATATAATAAATAATCAACATTAATTTTTCAAACTTAAATCAACTTTTTTTGAACACACTTCGTTCAAATTACAAAATACAGTATAGCAGAGCTAAATCAAGACAAAAACAATAATAATTGAGATCAGAAATAAGATTAATAATAAGCAAAGATATATAAACATTCTAATATTTATAATTAATTAATGGTAAATTATGGTGCAGAAATACCAAGCTCTCGGCTCTCTCTGACAAGAGTTTGTTGCGTTTTTCTTCGTATAGGTTCCCTGCCTCCGAAAATAATCGTTCGCTATAAACACTACTTCCGGGAGCACTTAGAAACACTCTGGCTAAATTAGCTAAATGTGCATATTTAGACTTATGCTTTGCCCACCAATCAAAAGGGCTCAGATTTCTTGGTAGAAGACTTTCAGCTATATAGCTGTCCAATTCCACGGCGATAGGGCTTTTAGGATCTTCCGAAATGACAGGATTCGTTGAGGCAAGTTCTTCATAACAGTTCCAAAATGCGATGTGATTGTTCTAAAAAATTTGAAACATTTTGTGGAGGTCTACCCCTGCTTGTTTCAGATTCATCTTCGCTTGAGCTTTCAGCATGAGGGTCGCATTTTTGAATAGCTTCTAGGAAAAGCCTTCTTCTTACCATTTCGAAATTTTCGGGAGCAAAAAATCTCATTCTAAATCGGGGATCCAACAATGAAGACAGGCAGTAGTATTTGTCTTCTTCAAAATTTTTAAAGCGCCTCTGAACTTCTTCTCGTAGTTTTTGTACCATTTCTGGTACATTTGGACATATTTCTGAAATTTCGGGCTTCGATAAATATTTGATCAGAGTGTTACTATGAGGAATCACTTCAGAAATTGGCGAAAATGTAGAACTAGTAATTTTGGTGATTTCTTCAAATGGTTTTAATAGAATTAAACATTCTTTGAGAATCAGCCACTGTCTTTCAGAACAATTTTGAATGTTAACTGAGTCAGAATTGTCCGAAATGTAAAGCGAAATAGCACGTTTTTGTTCAACGATTTTTTCCAACATATAATAGGTGCTGTTCCACCTTGTTGTGACGTCTTGTACAAGCTGATGCTCAGGTAGATTAAGTTCTTTCTGGATATTTTTCAGTTTTTCTTGCGCCTTGCTAGAGTGGTTGAAGTGTGTTACTATTCTTCGAGCAGAGGTCAAAGCATCACTTACGTTTTCAACCTGCAATGAAGCTTTAATTGCCAACTGCAATGTATGTATAAAACATCCCTTGCCCACAAATTGACTTTCATTTATGGCTTTTACCATATTGGTGCCATTATCTCTCATAATTATGTGGATAGTCGAAATTATGTCCCAATTTGAAGCTAGCTCTTCTAACACAGAACGTATGTGATCACACGAGTGAGACACAACAAAATGTTTCATTTGCAGAACTCTGTGCTGTAGAACAAATTCCTCATCAAGCCAGTGTGCAGTGAAGCTTAAAAAACTAATCATGTTGTTTGAACAAGTCCACATATCAGATGTAATCGAAACAGCCTTGGCCTTTGAAATTTCGTCTTTGATTAATTTTTTCACTCTCTCATATATTGTTGGAATCACCACTTCACTCATATACTTTCTTTCAGGCAACTTATATTTAGGCTTCAATAAATGCAACAATCTGTTAAAGCCTTGGTTTTCCACAATAGAAATAGGCTGATTGTCAGTTGCGATCATTTCAGCGATGGCGTAATGAATTTCCTTTGCTCGAAAATCTGTTATATCCCAATTCGTGATAAAAGCTTCTTCTAGAGTTGGTTGTGTACATTGAGAATGAGATCTTACACTCGAAGTTGAAGGTACGATGTCTGAGTTTTGCCCGGAACCGCTTAAAGGAGAAGACATGATTTCTGTCAGTTGTTCTTTATGTTTTAGCTTCAAATGATTTGTCATACCACTCGTCGAAGCACTTCGCCCTGTTCCACCGCGAGAAATAACACAACAACACAAAGTACACTTAACTTTTGTTTTGTCATCTTCCATTTCGCTAAAAAAGTCCCAAGCACGTGATCTTTTACGCCCACTCATATTGCAAACACAATTAAGTTGATATTTTCAATATTTTTGTAATAAATACTTTTATTGCTAACGTAATCGTGCGATGTTTCGAAGCAAAGTGACAGCGCGGTATGTACGCGGGGAGCGGGCGGTGAGGTACGGCTCGCTCGGAGCTAGCCAGCAACGGCACGTAGGGTACACGATAGAACCTGTTTACGCGGCAAAATAAAATAATGGTAAACCGAATAATTCGGCCGGATATTCGGTTCGGTAAAGGCTGAACCGAATAATATTCGGTATTCGGTTATTCGGCCAAATCACTATTCGGCGCATCTCTAATACCTTCATATGAATATTAATTATTATAAATCAAGTAAATTTCCATAGATTAAGATGTTCAAGGAAATTTTACTATAGAAGAACAAGAAATGTCCTATAGAGAAAGCGTTTTAACCTTACATGCTGGTTTGGGAGAAAAGAAAAAAAACATAGAATGTACCAGCTGCTTTTCTTCTCACGCAGATCGTAAAAGCCGATCAAGGGAATGGGTAAAATCTGAGGAATCATGTTAATAGGCGATGCGGCTACCAACCCATCACTATTTTGATTCCGTTTTTCACCCAGTATACCAACGTGCTAAACGTGGCCTCCAGGTCTTATATGTAGACCTAGGCTCTGTTTACCCCGCAAAGGAAAAGGGCGTGATAGTATGTATGTATGTACTTATGTATTGTTTTTTAACAAACCAGCATTTTTTCGGGTAAAAAAAGTATGTATGTTTATTTTGTAATCATCATGTCGTGTGGGTTCTTGGACAAAGAATGACCCGATGAAAAATTGTGGCAGAAATATAGGCCTCTGAAATCTTTTTATCTAACGAACGACCACTGTCAACAAATGTTGACAGTGACAACAAATATACAGATAAACATCCAAGACCCAAGTCAATCTGAAAAAGATAATTTTCCATCTTGACCTGACCGGGGATCGAACCCGGGTTCTTCGGTATGACAGCCTAACATGCTAGGCCGTAAGTCGTCAATGATATTCCTTTCACACATATTAAGGAGAGTTTTATGTAATTGTAACACTCTCTCAAGACTGCGTAAAACATTTCTTAAAAAAGTTTTTACATGGTATCGACTCCTAGCAAAACGTCACTGCCGCAGAATGTCCTGTTTCAAATTAAAATTCAAAACCTTTTATTTAATATAGGTCATTTAGACTCTTAATAATGGTCATACATTTTCACCTGAGAATTGTTGACGTCAGTAAATTACTTATGGCTAAGTTTAATGGCGAATTTCGAAAATACTTTTTTAAAATTTTGATTTATACTTCAGTTTTCATAATATCTCCTTGTCACACCCCGGGTGTTGCAGTTGTCCATGGGCAGCGGTGATCGCTTCCCTATAGGGGGACCTGCTTGCTCGTTGGCAGTCTTACCTATGTCATAAATAATAATAATAATCGCCCGGCTCCCGCTACCGGTGGTGTAGTGCGTCGCATGCGATGGATTTAAGAAATAAACGAGAACTGCATGCGCGCCTATTATGGGGCCACAGAGGGAGAAACTAATATGACAGCGTATCGTCCCAGGATGCTTACTTTGTTTCAGGCCCTCGAACCAACCATTACCGTATCTGCACAGCGTCTATCGGATCAAGTGCGGGTCATTCAACGTTGCAAGCGATTAGATGACTCTGTGCTTGATCGGCTACGCCTGGAGGCGTTACCTGTTTGCCCAACTGTCGCCATACCTCGGGGTCCATCTGCCGAACAAATATATCGGTCGCCAACACCTGCCCAATCCGGGCATGGTACGGATGGACCCTGTGGCTGACGAGGGTGACAATGCGAACATAAACGTAAGTACCCAGGCCCATGAGCACTTGAGGAGGACTTTGGGGGAGACGATCGCGCAGTATCGCGCCACACCGGACTCTAGGCCGCGTATACCTCGTCTGCCTACGAATAGACGAAATTTGGCGCTAATGGGAGCCCTGAATGATCTGCTAGCCCCATATTTAGAGGCTAGTGAAGATCTTGTTGATACGCACTCAATCTTGTACTGTGGGGCCATTGCGGCGTGTCGGGTTGCTCGAGTCAAGTTTCCTGACGATGACTATGCAGCTCGGCCCGTCGGCGGTGTCCCTGCATGGCAAAAGCGGATTGAGCGACGTATCAGCATATTCAGGACTCTCATTGCAAAGCTAATATGCTTCAGGGAGGGCAACAATCGCCCCCGTGTCATGCGTTTCGTAAACCAGGCATTTGCGGGTACTGGTATTAGACCCAGCGACTACATTGCCTGTGTTACGGAACGCATTGACTTCCTGAAGCAGAAAGTCTATGCGTGGGCGGGACGTATTCGCCGCTACAGAGAGCGTGTGCAACGATTCCAGCTAAATCGGCTCTTCCAAAGTGACCAAAGGAAGGTGTACAGGAAGTGGGAGGGAACTGAACAATGTGTGATCGACGGGCAGCTGCCGGATGCTACTGCTATGAATAATTTCTGGCGTAGTATTTGGTCGGTGCCAGTCGAACACACCGAGAGTGATTGGATGACAGTGGTTGAACGTGAATGTGAGCCTATCGAGTCCATGGGGGCTGTAACTATCAGCCCCGATGACATAAGTTGTGCGATTCGTACGCAGGGACCGGAACCGCTTACCTTAACCGCGGTTTTTGATAGGGTTTTTCATAGAATTGTTTTTAAAAACCCTATCGATACGGTTAGCATATCATTATTGTAACCCTATCAAAACAGTTACCGTATCAATACGGTAAGCATATCATCAAGTTAACTTGATGAAAGGCTAACCAAAAGTATAGAGTTAATGCATGGAAGGTGTAACCCTATCAAATGAATAACCATATCAATAAGGTTATCATATCATTGAGTTAACTTGATGAAAGGTTAACCATAAGAATAGTGTTATTGAATGTAAGCGCATACCCTATTCCAAAAACCGTATGATTGGGTTTTGGAACACCGTCGAGCCATTATAATCTCTATTTGAAACTACATTAGACCTATTATTGCAAACCTTATGGACGACAGCGCACACGGCGCGAGCGGTTTTGGTCATATAAAGGCCGGCGGGACTTCGTTTGGGAATCTACGCTGCAGGAAGTCAGACAAAAATAAACCTTTTGCGATATATATTATGCACAAAATACAGACGGTTTTTTTGGATTCGGCAAATCTTTTCGGTTAAGTTCACGTAATAATAATTACTAAGACGGCAGAGACGAGTGTCTAAACAAAACACTTTATTCATTGTGTTGTTTTTAACCGACTTCAAAAAAGGAGGAGGTTTCTCAATTCGACCGTATATATATTTTTTTTTATGTTTGTTCGCGGATAACTTCGTCGTTTATGAACCGATTTTGATAAATCTTTTTTTGTTAGAGAGGACATATTCCGAGTGTGGTATGATGATAAGGAAACCACGACCTGATGATGGAATCCTAGAGAAATCGAGGAGAACCTTCGAAAATTGTACTGGCGGCTAGTACGTTTGTTACTTTTTTCCTTAGGTATGTTAAAGCACTAATATTTAATGAAGGTCTGGGGTCGATCTGATGATGGAGCGAAAAGGCATTCGAGGGAACTCCTTAACGATTTACAGCAATCACCTGGTGTTTGGGTTTGATTAATTTGTATTGATGAGATCTTTACACATAGATGGGTTGCGACTGTCATTAGAGGTTTGATGATGATGGCGACGGACAGTCAAAGGAACTCCTCAACATTTTACAATAGCTACCTTGTGTTTGGACTTCATTAATTTTTGTTGATGAGAACTTTGCACCCATATGTGTTATAAGTACCATTACAGGTCTGATAATGGAGACGATAGACAGTCGAGGGAATCCCTCAACGATTTACAGCAGTTACCGTTTGTTTATGGTTCAATATGCCTATTAGCTTGAGTTGTGATGAGAAAGGTTGATAATACTGGCACTGACTTCAAAATTGTATAAAATACTTATTGAATCATTTCTGATTAACTAAATTACAAAATACGAATTACTTTGTGCTTAGTAAATTTATATTTTACTTTTTAGTCACCAGGTTGAAGTCGGTTTTTTTTTTGTTAAAAATTATTTTTATGATATGCAAACTTTGTTTAGTACAGTGCCTTTTTTTTTAGGGTTCCGTACCCAAAGGGTAAAAACGGGACCCTATTAATTTCGCACCGCCGGCCGTCTGTCTATTTGTCCGTCTGTCACCATTCTCTATCTCATGAACCGTGATAGTTAGACAATTGAAATTTTCACAGATGATGTATGTGTTGCCGCTGTAACAACAAATACAAAAAAATAGAATTAAATAAATATTTTAGCGGGCTGCCATACACCAAACGTGATTTTCCGATATTGATAACGGCAACAGGTAAACGCTTGAACTATTCACAGAATATTTAGTTATATATTCACTTTAAAAATAATTAATCAAATAAAAATAAAATTTATTTTAAAGGGGGGCTCTCGTACAACAGGCATTATTTTTTGCCGTTTTTGTAGATAACGGTACGGAACTCTTCGGGCGCGAGTCCGACTCGTACTTGGCCGGTTTTTTCTTGTAATTATTATTAATTGTTAATATAATTATAAGCATAGATTTAAAAAAACCGGCCAAGTGCGAGTCTGACTCCCGCACGAAGGGTCTCTTACCATTATTTACTAACGTCTAAAAACGAGCTCACATAAGACTGTGGTAACCACGGAGTGTGGTAGCTGAAGAAAGATTTATAAAGTCCTACTTAACAAAAGAAATTAGAAAAAAAAATCCATTTGTGTACCACCATGAGTAGAGCAAGCGCTGGTAACAAGATTTCATAGGTATATTACCTACTTTGGTTTCCGAGCGCAATAGATACCAAGCAACTTCCTATCGTTCCGCCAAGCGCCGCGCGCTGTCGAACGTAAACACATTGCTATTATTTTAGGTATTATTATTATTAAAGCTACTATGATTTTGTATTTATCTTACTTTACGTGATTCAAAAATTTATATTCGGTAGTTGTTGTACGTAACTAACAACTGTCTAATTTTTAATTCAATTTGTATGAAATTTTAATTCACCGAGTTCATTTATAAGTTGGTCAATCTTTAATTTATAAAATCTACTTAGCTTTGATAGTATTCCTTTAAACTTCGTTATATGTACTACTGCCGTGAATTTTTTCTCGGATTCATATACAACCATTTAGTAGATAGAGACACTGAACTGAAACAAAAATTTGTACTATAACCAAATATTTCCAAAACGGATAAGTAAATCGAAAAATGATGTTCAGAAGCTCACAATATTTTTAAAAGACCTATGCTACAACACCCCATACGTAGAAGTTAGTTGTGAAAAAAAATTACTATGAGAACTAAATTGAGTTTGGGAGCTACACCAAAAAACATTTTTAGAAAGATTTATATTACCACTTTTTCGGCATGATTAATATACATATCCATACCAAATTACAGATCTTTAGTACTTATAGTCTCTGAGTAAAACCGCGGACAAACAGGCGGACAGACATGGCTAAACTATAAGGGTTCCTCGTTTACTACGAACCCTATATATTACTAGATTATCAGTGCGTAACGTCATGTAAAAGTGTGTCATGTACTGTACGAGTGTGGACACTCTCCCCAAACTATGGCGCACCTCCTCTCTTGTCCAAGGTGCCCGAACACCTGCACTCTGGACGATCTCCTTACAGCATCTAAGGAAGGAATAGAAGTAGCCCATTATTGGGCTGCAAAAATATAGGTACCATCGACACGAAAAGAAGAAGAAGAATGTGTGTGAAAGTTTGAGATTTGTGCGTCTATTAATTATTAAGATTTTAATTAAAATCTGATTCTGCCAGGATGACATTTCAAACGTAACGCCAGCTAAAACTTTTTTCGGATCCGAATGAAAGCTGATAAAATATTTAGTAGGTGTAAATATCATGGTATTTCACCTACGGTTGGATATTTAATGATATTTCTTAAACTACTGCGTGTATTGAGCTGATTTTTTTGCGAACTAATATTTTACTTACCCTTACAAATAGTTTGATAACTATCAACTTCCGAACTAATAGAAAAACGGATCAAATCGACTGTCAAAATTCCTGGCGTCCGAATCATGGCAGTTTTTCTCATAACTTATTTACTTCGCGAGTGATGATGTCTTGCCACTTCAGGTGTTAAAACTTAAGATATCATATTATATACTTACCTAGGCATTGTAGACTATTATAAAGTACAAACTAATGTCAATAATAATTCTCTAGGTCCTATATTTAAAGTACAGGAGTCAAAATACCTGATTTCATATTTTCATTTCAATCTCTGAATGGTAACATTTTTAGAATTTTTTTTTTACAAACATGACGTACAAATTCATAACAGTGTGTGTGTAAAGAAATCAAATTCCTACGCCGTGCCGATTATGAGGTCCAGCAATCAGCCAAACTTTACCCCAGCAAAAATTTGAATATCGCCAGGTCTGGAGACGCACAAATTTTATTTACAATAAATATATTCTAAATACAAATTATTTTATCAGCTTTCACTCGGATCCGAAAATTTTTGCTGGCGTAACGTTTGAAATGACATCCTGGCAGAATCAGATTTTAAATAAAATCTCAATAATTAATGGACGCACAAATCTCAAAATTTCACACACATTTACATGACGTTACGCACTGATAATCTAGTAATATCACGTTTAAATATTCAGTACTTTTTGTCAGTAAAAAGTACTGAATATTTAAACGTGACATCTTTTCGGAGAGTGTGCGTTACGCCAGCGTAACGCACACTCTCCGAATAGATGTCACATTTTGCCATTTAAACGGAAAGGTAATATAAGCCTTCAACGTCCATCCGTCCGTCCACATGACTATATCTATTGAATCGAATTAGATAATAATTCAAAATATTTCACAGATTTTGTAAACTTTTTGCCGCATACAAGAAACTTGTTTTTTTGTGTTATTTCTCGATTCTGCAAAGTAGCAATTAATTTATTAAAGAGAGTTCAAACCACAGAAAATCAAGAACAATCGTGTCCTTACAAGTAAGAGTTTGCACCTCATAATTGCATAGAAGAGGTTTCATACAAGAAGCGAGGTTTTGTAGTTTACACTTTTTGTTTGTTTGTTTGTATATTTCAACAATAGAATCGTACATTATTTCTAATGAACATATAGAAAAAATGCCAAACATATATCTACCCGTGCAAAGCCGGGAAGGGCCGCTAGTCAAACACTAACGTAGGTAACTCTAAATGTGTGCTACTCATACTTGGCCAGCTTTATTAATTTATATACGTCAAAAATATATTGTAGTTACCTTATCTATAGGTGTGCTATTTTCAAACCAACGACTTTTCTAAATGACAGATTTTTATATGGAAACTTGTACGTCTTTATCGAATTGCCCGTTCACAAATAGTACCCCTAAAACCACGCACCCTTTCCTTTGTCTCACACCCCCGCTAATTTTCGGGAAAGTCGTGGAAAGTGACTTTATTATTATTTATTTCTGGCATTATTTAGAATAAAAATATTATACGTCAATCGGCTCCCTTAGCCTGGGTGAAATGGATATTGACTTCCTATGGCGTTATTGTTGGAACTAATCCCAGGTCTGGTGGCAGAACCTTTTTATGCTGCTAGTTTAGCACCTTGTTAAAGTCCAAATACCATCTGTACTTCGCCGCAAGGTTCGCGGGGAATTTAATATCATTATGCTCATAAATAAATGTGAGTAAAAATACTTCAAATGATTACCATATTATTTAATCAACATTTAGTAGGTACTATTTATATAATTATACTTTATTAAATATACAATTTAAAACATTTTTGAATCAATTATAGTTTTTGAAAGACGAATACGCGGAATAAGTGTTAGGGAGGCACAATCGGCCTAAACGTTCGGCTTGTGACGCATTTATCTCTCTTCCACCATTATCACGTAAAATTATCGTCCGTGAATCGACTTTACAGACAACCAGATATTTTTTTTTTTATTGGCATATTTTAAAATATTATATGAGTGGTCGCAAACCAGCACACTAACGGTCGTAGTCTGATGAAAGTGGTCACAAACCGTTTCCACTTTTTCAGCATTTTTATAATAAAAGTGAAGTTTTTAAATGTAATGATGAAAATATGTGCCGCGCGTGCGCGTTCCAACCCTAAACTCAGAGTGTAAATAAACATAAAAATATGTTTCTTTTCTTGTGATTTATTAAAATAATATGTAGTCATATTTTATAGATTTAAAATTAAAACGTTTAAAGCGTATCGTAAGTTCAACATTGCAAATCACCAAAATAAAAAGCTTGTCATCATTTTAATGGAAGGGATTTACTTGATGGATTGACAGCTAATCTATACTAATATTATAAAGCTGAAGACTTTGTTTGTTTGAACGCGCTAATCTCAGGAACTACTAGTTCAAATTGGAAAATTATTTTTGTGTTGGATAGTCTATTTATTGAGGAAGGCTTTAGGGTATAAAACATCACGCTGCGATCAATAGGAGCGAAGCATCAATAAAAAAATGTTTTGGAACCGGGGGAAAATTATTCATCTATACTAAGAAAAAACTAATTAATCACTAGTGGTTTTGTGAGAACAGTAGACCTCGCGAACCCTTACAACCAACATCCACATTTGCCCTCCAGTGCTCTAAAATATATCTGTTACTGTTATGCTAATTGACTAAAGGATGATTTCCTTCAGTTACGTCGTCATAGTTACTACGCACCATTTTCATACTTGTCATACCATAGATTTGTATTTACGACATCATACTGAATGCACTAATTCAAAAGAATATACAGAAAATCGATTTCAGACAACTTTTGGGCAAATTGCCGACTATAAACACGTTCAAGTTTATCGTATAAAAAAGTTGTTCAGACAAAAAAATTGCGTCGTAATAAGAATAACAAAAAAGTCTAATGGCATTTTTGATTTTCTTTTCAAATAGCTGTACTATGAGTTTTTTCAGTTTAGAACCACCATATTTCCGCCATTTTTAAAAATTTCGAAAATCTGGCTCGACAAAAAGATCTGCTCATATTACCAAACCTGCTCACAAAATTTCATGAGAATCGGTTGAGAAATGCGACCTGTAGGCGAGAACAGACAGACAGACGGACAAAAGAATTTTCGGCCTGTCGAAACTGAGACGCTTCGCTCGCTTCGCTCGCTCGGTCAATAATAACTGAAATTGCCGCGAACGAAGTCGCGGGCAACAACTAGTTATCAATATTTTGCTTTGTTTTATAAGGAACAACAGCAAATCTTTCTATTCTGTGATGATCAAATGCCGTAAAAACTGTTTATCTGCAACCATTTAATCACATGGGCATATACTCTACACTTCCTATATACCTACTTGTAAATTTTCATCAGAAACTGACACAAACCTTTTTTTCCCCCTACGCCGTTTACTAGCTGCAACTAACATAGGTATTCTGTGCTTTCAGGCTTACAGACACCACATCAAAATTTAACGCACAGTTACATATACTACAATTAGGATATTCCATTTTTATATGTATTTCTTTTTCATACACGGCGCAATCGGTACCTATTCGTTACGACACGTCCGCCGCGCCGCTGCCGGCCTCCCGCTGGCGCCTCGCTCCTTCCTCGCCCCGCACCAACCACGCGTATACTGCATCGCGGTCCGCGAAATATTATTCGCGCGTATTTACAATTGAATTTTTAATTTCTGCTCATGCCAAAATACTAGTAGCTTTTAGATTTTGCCGACAGAAAAAAAGAAAAATAAATACCAATAACTTTATTACTTGTACCCTCATCTGTATTCATGTTGATTATCGATATTTGGAAAAAACCGGTCAAGTGCGAGTCGGACTCGCGCACGTAGTGTTCCGTACCGTTATCTATAAATACGGCAAAAAAATCTTTTTTTTTTTAAATTGAATATATAACTGAATATTCTGTGAATATTTCAAGCGTCTTACTGTTGCCGTTATCAATATCGAGCAAAACCAAGCGGCAACAGAAATACATCATCTGTGAAAATTTCAACTGCCTAACTATCACGGTTCATGAGATACAGCCTGGTGACAGACGGACAGATAGACAGACAGACGGACAGCGGAGCGAAATTAACAGGGTCCCGTTTTTACCCTTTGGATACGGAACCCTAAAAAGAACTAAGTGCAGCACTATGCGTCCTGCCGTCTTTCACTAACAATGGATTTTGAAGTTTTAAATGAAGGATAAATATGTAATATGTAAATAAAATTAACTTGCATTACCTAAATGTGAAAAGTGCCAACGCGAAAGTTTACTTTAATATTAATGGCATGTTTATAATTTCACAGTAAAACCGTACAGTTTTTAATTGTCGAGACAGTTCAATTATTTGAACTGTCTATATGTTTATACATAGCCTCTGTTCAGCGCCTGTTTTATTTCGAACATAAATAAAGGCTTTGGTTAAAAACGCGCTGAAATGCGCGAAAGAGACAGGCAATAATCAATAAGGTTAACCTTATGATTAAATACACAATCGTTAGGGTTTCAAGTTGATTGAGTTAACTTATTAATAAAGTTAATCAACGATATTGTTAACCATTTGATAGGGTTAATCCAATGATAGGGTAAACCTTATGATAGGGTTTTACACATGAAAGGGTTACCTAATAGATACGGTTAACCAGTTAATAAGGATAACCGTTCGATAGGGTTATCAAATCGTTGGAGTAACCCTATTGTTGTGATAAGCATATCCATTGGGTAATCATATCATAGGGTTTCTCTATTAATCAGATTAGCCCCGAACCCGGTTTTCCGGTCCCTGTTCGTACGGCGCAGAACTGGAAAAGTCCTGGGCCAGATGGATTGCACAACTTCTGGATAAAGTGAATTCCAAGCTCACATGAACGTTTGGCCACCCAATTCCAACAAGCTCTCGAGCTTGGTTCCCTACCTTCTTTCCTTACGACAGGACTCACCTTCCTGCTCTATAAATCCGGTAGTACCACGGATCCCAAGAATTTTAGACCTATCACATGCTTGCCAACTCTTTACAAGCTCCTTACATCCATCTTGAGAGCGAAAATTAACCAGCACATAGTTGTGAACAAAACCATGGCTTCCTCTCAAAATGGATGTAGGGTTGGGTCCCGTGGTACTAAAGAGCTCCTCCTCATAGACATGACCATCTGCAAGCAAGTTCAACGGAAAAAGACAGCCCTTTCAACTGCCTGGATTGACTATAAAAAGGCCTATGATTCAGTGCCTCATTCATGGCTAGAGTGGGTCTTAGAGTTGTATAAAGTTAATACAACTTTAAGATCCTTTCTTGGCACGTGTATGAGACAATGGACCACGGTCCTTTGTCAGCCAGGTAGAGGAAATTGCTCTTCGGATCCGATGGACTTGATAAGGATCGAGCGAGGCATTTTCCAGGGCGACAGTTTGAGTCCATTATGGTTTTGTCTGGCTTTGAACCCCCTCAGCAACCTACTGAGGGATTCAAGACTAGGCTGCCGCCTCCGAAGTGACGGGGAGATTGTTTCTCACCTGTTATACATGGATGACTTAAAATTATTTGCACCAAATCCCTCTGACCTGGTGGAGCTATTGAAAATCACAAGAGATTTCAGTAGTTCTATCAGGATGGAGTTTGGTGTAGATAAATGTGCTGTCATGCATGTCCAACGGGGAAAAGTTGTAAATTCAACAAATTTACAACTTTCTGAGATAATGTCCCTCAGATCTCTCGCGGAGGAGGAAACTTACAAATATCTTGGTATGTCACAGTCTTTGAGTATTGTGGATGGGGACATAAAGCAGGCGATGAAAGAGCGTTTCTTTTGTCGACTGACAAAAGTACTTAAAAGTCTTTTGTCAGGTGGTAATAAGGCACGCGCTTTCAATGCCTGGGTAATGCCCCTACTCACTTACTCCTTTGGCATACTAAGATGGACCCAAACTGAGTTAGATGCCCTGGATAGGAAGGTCCGTCAACAGCTGACAGCGCATCGCATGCTTCACCCACGCTCATCCGTTATGAGACTGTACATCCCACGTAAGTGTGGAGGTCGTGGATTTTTGAACGCCAAGACTCTCCATAACCGCGAGGTGTACAGTCTTAGGGATTATTTCCTTAAAAATGAGTGTGGGATGCATCGCGACGTTGTTGCAGTAGATAGGAGCTTTACACCGCTCTCCTTAGCAAGCGAGAACTGGCACAGACCAACGGTGCTGAGCACCGAAGACCGCAGGGACATATGGAAGAGCAAGGAGCTGCACGGGCGGTTCTACCGGGCCCTAACAGGGCCTGATGTAGATCTGCTCGCGTCGGTAAACTGGCTACGATTTGGTGACCTCTTTGGAGAAACCGAGGGTTTTGCTTGTGCAATTGCAGACGAAGTCATGATGACGAACAACTATCGGAGATATATCCTGAAGGACGGTACGGTCGACATTTGTCGAGCATGCCGCCGTCCTGGCGAATCACTCAGGCATATTATCTCCGGTTGTTCTCATCTGGCGAACGGAGAGTACTTGCACAGACATAACCTTGTAGCCAGAATTATCCACCAGCAACTTGCTCTTCGTTATGAGCTTGTGGATTCCGAGGTGCCGTACTATAATTACACACCAATGCCGGTTCTCGAAAATGGTCGTGCCACGCTCTATTGGGATCGATCTGTAATCACGGATAGGACTATTGTTGCCAATAAGCCTGACATCGTGCTGACAGATCGATCGACGCGCCAGACAATGCTCATCGATATCACCATCCCGCATGACGAGAACCTTGCGAAGGCCGAGAAGGACAAACTTACTAAGTACCTAGATTTGGCCCACGAGGTGACCGCTATGTGGGATGTGGATTCGACGATCATTGTCCCGATAGTCGTTTCAGTAAACGGTCTTATAGCGAAGAGCCTCGATCAACACCTCAAGAGGCTCTCGCTAGATGGCTGGATCAAGGGTCAGATACAGAAGGCAGTACTCTTGGACACTGCGCGCATCGTCAGGAGGTTTCTCTCTCTGTAGCCTTAACTGTCGGTAGCTTGAGCCCTGCCCCGCTGCTGGCAGCCCTCTAGGATTAGGTTTTTATAAAGGTTGTATTTTTTGTATGATATTTTTTTATATTTTACTTTTTATATAAGTTTTATAAAAACCTAGACCTAAGAAATTAAATAAATAAAGAGAATAATAATAATAATCGTTTATTTCAGGCAACGAGTAAAACATTACATAGGCCCATAAATATATATACCTTACAGACTAACATACATACGAAAATATATCTTAAAAAACTAGTTTTCACGTAATGATTTACAAAAACTAATTTAAACAAAAAGTACTATTTTTTTATTTCATTGTAGAAATAAAAAAATAGTACTTTTTGTTTAAAAATAAATAAATATATACGGACAAATCACACAGATTGAGTTAGCCCCAAAGTAAGTTCTAGACTTGTGTTATGGGAAACTTACTCAACGATACTATATTTTATAACAAATACATATATAGATACACATCCAAGACCCAGGCCAATCTGAAAAAGATAATTTTCAATCTTGACCTGGCCGGGGATCGAACCCGGGCACTCTCGTGTCGCAGGCTGGCGTGTTGACCACTGCGCCACGGAGCTAGCCTAAAAATATATATTGCGCCTTAAAACCTACAATAGGTAGACTTCATGATATAAGCTTTCTCCCAGGCCAACCTTCGGAATTGAAAAACGGATAAAAAAATACTTTTGCAGTTTTATACGTAAAAAAATCTATACTCATCGTCACTTTGTAATGTTTTTTTAAAAGAATAATTACAATTTCAGTCATCCATCAATATGTATTAGTTTTATTCAATAATTTATTTTTCTTTGTATTCAAGTAAAGTTAGAATCGTTCGGGCATTAAAACTCGATTTGCATTCTTAACACTACTACCAAAAAAGGAGTGTATTGTTTTAAAGTTTTCATGTGTGTGTAATCTATACTAATATTATAAAGCTGAAGAGTTTGTTTGTTTGTTTGTTTGAACGCGCTAATCTCAGGAACTACTGGTTCAAATTGGAAAATTCTTTTTGTGTTGGATAGTCCATTTATTGAGGAAGGTTTTAGGCTATAAAACATCACGCTGCGACCAATAGGAGCGAAGCATCAATAAAAAATGTTTTGAAATCGGGGAAAAATTATTCATCTTTAAGAAATAATCATAATAACAGAAATTGCCGCGGACGAAGTCGCGGGCAACAGCTAGTTATGGATATAATTTTCTTCATTCCACCAATACTTCTGATGTTGCATCCTTAGAATCCTTACATAACCCCAGTAACCATGGATATAATTTTTGTTGGCAAGGTAGTCGTGTCTTTTATTTTTTTCCAAAAAAGAGCTTGATACAGGTTTTTGAAATCTACGTCTATTTACACTAATAGTATGAAGACGATAGATTTGATTGTTTGTTTGCATTGTATTCAATGGTTCTGAAACTACTGAACCGCGAAAGAAGGTAACATTCATAAAATATTAAAATGATATCAATTATAATAAGTATAATTTTTATCTTTGATCATGGCTGCGTGTTTTTCATGTTACCACAGATTTTTTTTTATCGTCGGAAGGTTGATGATCGAATGTCTGACCAATAAACATTATCTGTTTGTCGTACAAACTTGTTAGAACCAGCCATTCTCAAAGTGTGCTCTGTGGTGCCCCAAGGATTTGCGAGACTCTGTAATAAGGGCTCCGCAAAAAATTTGGGATGGGGGCCGCCCCGATAGTAAGTTTTAGGCATTGCGGTATAAATTTGCATGAGTGGTTAGGACGGATGTTTGTAATGCATACACCCACACACGACAGACGGGGTACAAACTAAAAGGTTTTCTAAAGTTTAGGTACGGCATCTTTTGATTTACAGAACGGGTCCTCCTCCAGGCTGACATAGTCACGCCAAGTTTACTAAAACCTCGGAAAAAAGGATAAAAAAGGGGTCCGCCGCGAAAAAAGTTTAAGAACCACTGTGTTAAATAGATAACAACAATAATGCTTCAGTCGGCGGGAAACCGCGTGCACCCGCTTTCGTTCGCATTAAGTGACGAGACACCGCGTTCATCATACGGCTTACGGACACAGATAAAAAAAAATTTCTTTATATTTTCGCTAGTCTCATGCAGTGTACGAATGCAAATTAATATAGCGGTCGTCGGGTTATCGGTGCATTCGGGTGTAATTATAATTTAAAAACGATAAGGTATTTTTATAAGCAATGGTGGAGAGTCAGTGTGTGGACGGACCCGTGAAAGCTTACATCATGAGTGACCTGCTGAAGAAGTTTGATGTTGACGCGACTCACGATGTTGTGAAAATCGCCATAGCGGTCGCCGGCTTTTATATGGGAATTTTTTATCGTATGTATTTTTTTTTTTGTTATTTTATTTCAATTGTTTTGTGGTGATGTGATATTTTTTTTTGACGTCCAAAAAATGTAACATTAGAATATTAAACATAATTTTTTTATTGAAAATGATGCTACTTAAAAATGCAGCTTTGTCGTAAAAAGGTAGAGTTTAAATTAGATATCCGTAAATTAAATATTATTTAAATAATTTCTACATTTTGATGTTGAAACTTGTTAAAAAGTATCAAAAATGTCTTGGAATATTTTTTCATAAAATGTTTTAATAGGATATCTTGTTAATCCACAAAATCGAATATTAATCAAAACCGCATGTCACAGTGCGGTTTATTTCCTCATCGGGAGATCGTTAGAGTTACGACCGCAACGACCGAAGATAGTTTCCTAAATAAAAAATTAACTACTTACTTATATTGTGTCTGTTACTTTTAAATTATAAAAGAAAAACATCTATGCACTCTAGATTATAATCAAAGAATAATGGCCAAAAAAATAAATCATCTAAGTATACCTACTAATCAAAGATCTGTACGGGTTTGTCATGAAGTAATTTACTTTGTTTTCAGAGATAAGTATCGTGTTAATAAGCTACAGAAATATTTCTGTTCTATACCTGATATAACACTAAATTGCCGACTTTTTGATGTTGCTATGTATGTTCCTCCATAACTCTTAAACGAATTAACAGAATTTTATGAAACTAGGTAGATTAACATTTAGACGTTCAGGACACAGGACAGGGTACTTAATTTTTTTCTCCAGTTATGGTAAAACTGGGCCCCCATACGCGAACGGAGTCGCGGGAACAGCTAGTAGCAAGAATGGAAATAATTTTTTTTACGCCACTTACACTTTATAATTTAAATAAAAATATTACTTTACTTAATGTTTTCGCGATTGTTACACATTTAATTTAAATCGCATAACACGGTTTTATCGCCTTTATTACATTATTTTTACACCTAACGTTTCGAAAACTTTACAGTTTTCATGTTCGCATCGCAGGTAGACTAAGTTGACATTTACATTTTTAAAAATGTATGCCCATAAGTATTTTTTTTTCATCTGAAATGGCTGTATGAGTATTGTTTTTATTGACCCACAACCATTTGTCCAATACATAACAACTTTAAAGCCGACAAAAAGGTAAAAATTTAACAAAAATGCTTAAGTAATAACTTATAATCTTTATCAAAACAATAGGTATACAAATAGACATCGATAAAAATACCCAGACGTGCGAGATTTAATGTGACCGAGTCAGATATTTGTCAGCATCAGCGGTTCGCAGCGTGATTGACAAACGTGATCGATTTGTGTTAAAGGCTGTACCAACACAAGTTCACAACCCACGGATCCGGAGTCCTATTTTTGAAATGACGCAGTTCGTAAACGACCGATTTTCCATACAAAAATCTTTCGAAGACGAGTGTCACACTTTCAAAAATAGTACCCCACATAGGCACAGTTTTTTTGCCGGTGGCTATTTTCAAATTTGGAATTAGAGTTTTTCGTACTTCTTAGCATATCAGTTACGAAATTTATAGGCGCCGAAAGCAAATAATAAAACTGGCCAACTGTGAGTCTGATTTACAGACATACTGAGTTCCGTACCACCGTACAATAATGTACTAGAACATCCATGGTTCTTGTATAGTGAATTAGGGACCCTGATATGTACACGCATGAATAAATAAGTTATGGCAAATCACACACACAGAATGAAACCTCTTCCATGTTCTTCATAGTTTTTGTTTAAATGTATGTAATTTTTCGAGTAATAAATGATTTATGATCATGATTATAATGTTAACGAAACTATTGAATGGACACGAATAGTTCTTAAATATCTGTGCTTCTTTATTTTAATTTTTTGCGTGACCTAATGGACTAGATCCCTTTGCATTCTCTACCTATATTACTTAAGGAAAAAATAAATAAATAAAAAAATCTTAATTAACTGTGATTTGACGACTAGGTAACATTTGAAAGAATATAAAAGTTACTGATAGCAGAAAATAGACGTTTCTTGTATGGCGCCCCCTTTATTTTTTATATTATGATGTTTTGTCGTCATAGCTGCAATAGAAATACACATTCTGTGAACATTTTAAGTAGATAGTTAGTAAAACTAATTATAGTAACCTATTACGGTTCAATAGATACAACGTCGTGACAACGTTTTTACTCTTTGGATACCGAAACCTAGTTTATTATAGTATTTAAGATGTGGATTTGACCCAAAAGTCCGGCTTTTTTGCATTTTTAGAGATGGCAATGTTACGCTCCTGTACGGCCAAGTTTATACCGATTTTTGACTTGATTTTGAACGTACACAGGAAAATAAAGCGATTCTTCAAGAAATCATCATCATCAGGTCTTTTTAGTCTCCACTGCAGGAGCATGACTCTCTGTATTACCGAAGCCATACTTGGCCAGAGCAGACAGAGGATTTGGCCTACACTCTCCTCGCTGGCCAGATGGGTTGGAGAGGTCTCATTGATGTTTATGAGGTTTGTTTAGCTTGTATTTCCTACGTCGCCTCTTACAACCTCCATGGGAAGAATAGAAGTGGTCCTATTCTACTCTGCCGGAAACCACACGGCTGAAGAAATAAACACATGTAACATATTTAAACGGACAAAGTTCTGAATAAAAATAATAGCGGAAATTTCCTATTACGCGACGTCTTTTCTCTTTCGGAACAAAGTCTAACTGAGATTACAACCGGAAAATAGATTACTACCAGAGTCTTGACGATGAGTATACTTCTTGAAGAACTGTTGGACCTGCCAGGTCTGAAACTCGGTCAGTTCAGGTGTTACCTGACCTAAGTTTATTTCGATTGTTTCTTTTTTTTTTAAGAAACAGCAAAGAAATTAAAAAACCGACTGTTTTTAAAACTCAATTTGTTTTATTAAATCAATTTTAAAAAACACAATTTCATAATTACAAAATTAAAAGAAGAGGTTTATTTTTTTATTATTGTTTAATGATTTTTATAAATAAGTACTTAGTAATCATTTACAAAAGAACTTTTTTTTTTTTTTGCGTTTCTGTATTTTTATTGAATTCGTAGGAATTCCAGACGGTAATCTATCTGAAAGATAAAGGCTAATGGAATATAAAAAAATGGGATATAAATCCTAAACATAAAGCCATGTACCGAGAGGAAAATTCATGTCATGCGTAAATCACATAATAACACGATGATATGTTGTTGATTACAGATTTCCGATTATGTAAACACGACTTTATGAGGAATTATGTCAGTGGCTCAGTAATCTGTTGGAGCAGCAGATTTTAACGAAAGTGTATCGGAAACGAGAATTGCAATTTCAATTATATTTTTATTAATTAGTTTAGGTTCTAATACTATACACATGAATACTTATCACGTATAATTATACCTAACAGCTATTGTACAACGGTTAAGTAGTCTAGTCTGATTGAAGTCTGTTTTAGGGTTCCGTACCTAAAGGGTAAAAACGGGACCCTATTAATTTCGCTCCGCTGTCCATCTGTCTGTCCGTCTGTCACCAGGCTGTATCTCATGAACCGTGATAGTTAGACAGTTGACATTTTCACAAATGATCTATTACTGTTGCTGCTATACCAACAAATGCTAAAAAATAAAATAAAATAAATATTTAAGGGGCATACAACAAACGTGATTTTTCTGCTTGTTTTTGCTCGATATTGATAACGGCAACAGTCGGTAGATGCCGTTATTATTCATAGAATATTTATTTATATGTTCATTTTAAAAATTAATAATTTAATAAAAATAAAATTCGGAGATAACGGAACCCTTACGCGAGTCCGATTCGATCTTGGCCGGTTTTTTTATAGACTAGCTTTTGCCCGTGGCTCCGCCCGCGTTGATGACGATCCCTCGGGAACAGTAGAATTTACCGGAATGAAAGGTACCTTAATGTCCTTCCACGGCCCTCAAACTACCTCCATACCAAAAAGAGTTACTGTCGCATTTATGATATTAGTATGGATTAGTATAGATTATTTGTATTTTTGTAATGTGCGTCAATGGTTTTAGACCAGTGCCTTTGAAAAGAAAAGTTAAATTATAGTAGGATGAAACCATTACCAATGGAAGGAGAATACATCAAAAATTAAAGGACTATAATTTAATTGTTTCAAAAATTATCTGCTCTGGTCTATATTCGTAAAATTTGAAAAAGCAACGGCGAAACTTATTGAATATGATTGATTCCATTCGTATGTTTTTCTTGCATACTTAATAACGAAGGCGTGGCATTTCGTTGCATTGTTTCTTTTTTTTGCCCTCGCGCCATTGACGGATAGGTATAAGCCATACTACTTTATATTTAGAATATTAATTTTAGAATATAAATGCTGTTCTTTTTTCAATTTTCGCAAATTGAAAATTTGAATATGGTTTGGTTTGGTTAGTCTTTTGTGATTGCTCTCCGCGCGCGGAAGTATTTTAAGTATTTCAGAGAAAATATATTAATGTTATTTTCATTGTTTTTGTAGGTATTTCACCATACTGATTTAAATAAGTGTAAAAGTAAGTTTTTGTAATATTTTTACTGGTTTTTTTTATGTGTTGACTTCTATATACGACATGACTTTGGTCCTATCTTTAACTTTGTCTATGAAAGCTCGCCTCGGCCTTACCTTTTCTCTCTTGAGTTCGATCTTCCCTTCCAAAATGGTTTTGATGAAATCGTCATGTCGTATAAGAAGACCAAATCTTTACGCGCCTTATACCTATTGAATACAATAACGTTCTCTTTTCATTGACTATTTGTAGAACTTCTTCATTAGTCTTTGTCTCTGTCCACCTTATCTCTTCCATGCGACTCCAACCACCACACCTCAAATGCTTCCAATCTTTCTCTACCCTTCTTATTCATGGTCCAAGCCTCACAACCATAAAGAACTATTATACTATAATATAATATATATAATATAATATAAATACTCCAAACATGTTTTAATAAAGGTGACAAAAGGAGCTTCTTGTTAAAAGGGTGTAAGCATAGGCGCTTACGCATGTAAAGCAACCTCGGGCACGGTCCCTACTGGGATGGGTGGTCACAAGTGGCACAAAAATTCACGAGCTTCTTCGTGCTTCGGTAGGCACGTTAAGCTGTTGGTCCCGGCTTTCATCATTGATGGCAGTCGTTAAGCGATGTCAGATGCCTTTAGGCAGCTTGAAAAATCTGGCACCAGTGTTGGTCACTTCCACACGGAAAGTACCCTGTAGGATTTGATTCCCTCTCGAATGTCGACGTGCGGCATTAACGGCTGTATCTCTTGATTGCGTTGGTTTAGAGGTTTGATTTTTTCACAGCTCCAAGGGACACTAGTACTGAGTACTTGATATGAATTTCAGCTTGATACCTCCACGCGTTCCTGAGTAAAAAGTATTGACAGACAGATAGACGGACAATAAAGTGATCCTATAAGAGTTCCGTTTTTTCCTTTTGAGGTACGGAACCCTAAAAATATGTTCATACTTTAGAATGTATTATTATTTATTAGTTAAATACATATAATATAAATAAAAGAGCGGAGAAAAAAACTATTGTTATTGGTATTTTTAACAGAATTTCACAATCTAAACTCCGTTTGACCGATAACGCAGTAGGTAAACAGATAAGACATTGAAAAGAAATATAATTATCACTAGCTCACGTCCGCGACTTTGTTGGCGCGGACCATATTTATTTGGTCGAAAATTTTCCCTTACTGAACTTACACCTTATTTCTAATGGAACTTAGAATAAAATATACCTATTCGAATTTTTAAAACAAATAAAGCTTATTTGTTTTGTGCATCTTTTTTTGAAGTAGCAATATAGTTTTTTTTTTACAAACAACGTACAAAGGTATTTTACAATAATTCTGCAAAAGTTACTTTCGGATTTTGGATTCTTTAACGTCCAATCAAAACCTTCAATTTTTACAAGATTGAGCTGAAATTTTGTATAATCGTATAGTTTGGATAACAGGGATTGGGCTAGCATCTGCGGAATCATGTCAATAGGCGATGCGGTTAGCAACCCGTCACTATTTATAAAAATAAAATAAAAATAAAAATGTTCTTTATTCACTTTTGGATTTGTACATCATTTTAACAAGTTGACAGTATCTCAAACATACATGTTGTTACAAGTAGTACAAATTAAGCGTTAAACCCTGATTTCCAATCTAGGTACACAGACCTGTATTTTGGGAGTCAGTGTGAATTTGATTCCGTTTTCCATCTACTCGCCCTCCAACGTGCTAAATGTGGCCATAAGGTTTTATAGACTTTGTCTCTGTCTACCCCGCAAGCGATAAAGACGTGATACTATGTATGTATGTATTGGATGACAATGCATGGTAAGCTGTATGACGACATTCTAAATCCAAGAAGACCCAAGATGGCGGAATAGCTTTTTTTGATGCACTTCGATAATATGGATATCAAATCAAAGGGCGGGCTGAAAATGACTCAAAACATAAAATGATGTACATAAAGCTTGTTCTTTAAAAGATTTTTATTTTAGACTTATTTTCAATAATACTTTATAAACAGACGCAGGCTGTCACAGCGTTATACTAGTATATATAGAAGAGATATATACTGATAATTTCAATATATAGAGATAGATAAATTCTTTATCTTTCATTCAACGTAAACTATTGAATGTTCATGAACTACAAATTGAAAACATTCTGGTCATTTTCAATGTCATAGGCGTGTGTAAGAATATCTTATCCACATGCGAAAGAACAACACGTTACTAGCCTCCGTCCGTACTGTAGCATGTAGAAAATGCCCCGGGTACATTACATTTGCCGCGCCCCTATAATTTTTTTGAAGTCAAAACTTCTTTAAAAGCGCTGTGCACTTTTTGGAATAGGTAAAAAATGTTAAACTCGCGTCAGGACACGTGACCTGAGACCGCCGGCGCGGCGTAGGGTAGGAGAGGAAGTAATATCCGGCTCCTTTCTACCGCGTGGAGTTTTCACATCTGCCGGCATTCCCGGAGAGCAACCTGTTTTTTTTTTATACTGTTGCATATTATTTCGCTTGTCCTAATATTATAGATAATTTAACCAAAATATGGTACGGTGTATCGTATTTATTTGTAAAGGAAATAGATATACACTTTATAGAAACATTTAGAACTGGTAAAAATAAACTTTATTATCACCAATCAAAAATAGTATAAATTGAAATTTGTCTCTGGCTAATCTTGGAAACTACTTGTGCGATTTTGATGGGGATTTACTAAGGTATAGTGTAGAGAGCATTATATTTCCGCTATTCACATTTAAATTACTACGGTTTTATCGCGTTTATTACATTATTTTAAATCTAATGTTTCGAAAACTTTACAGTTCTCATGTTCGAAGGTTGACTGAGTTGACATTGGCTCACGGTGTCTGAAGGTCTTGCAATTTTATGTTGAGCTTGAGATTTCATTAAACTGATCTCAAGCTCATGGTAACTTCCAATCATCCTCTCTATTGAAATTAGGATGTTTTAAGTTCAATAGCCTCACGAAGCATACTTAGAATGTATCTGTTTTCTTTTGCCAGGACTTTAGGATTATCCAAGCGCATATATGGTTGGGTTTGTCCAGAGCATGTTCTCAGACTTGGTTGAGCGTCTATTCGTCATGTCAGCGTATGTTCGTTAATACTAACCCACCGGTATAGATGTTTGACATAAAAAAAATAGATAAGTTTTTGAAATTGGATTAAGGAATTGAGTTTATTTTATTCTTGATTTGCAGCGATATGATTTATAAATTGCGATGATATTCGTCTTACTAACTTGCGCCTTAATAATAATACTTATTTTCAAGAAATTTATATTTTCTCTAGCTATCACGCATTTAATTTGCCATTCGCAAAAAACTTCTACTTCTAGCTTTGTGACACAAAAATTGTAAGTTAATCTTCTTTGTTTAGGTTTTTAAATTTAAATGAAACTTTCATTCAGTTTGCGGGGCTTGAACCACGTTAACGCCTAGTGTAAGGACGGACAAGAAAACTTATGTTCGCCCCTAAAAGTCATGCTGCCCAGAGCAGCATTTTGCATAACAATAAGCATAAAATATGAAAGATCTTTAATAATACGTTTTGCTTCTCACCATACCGGTTCTGTCTATAGTGATCTTTGCCTATTTTAGGGTTCCATAGGTAAAAAAGAACCGTCATAGGATCACTCGTTTGTCCGTCGGCTCGTCTGTGTAGAGCGTTTTTCTCAGAAACGCGTGGACGTATCAAGTTTAAATGAATATAGGTAACTTATTGAAATCTGAAGTTCCAAGCAACTTGCATGCAACTTGTAAAAAAAAATTAACTTCTATGTCAACGCAATCAAAAGATGCGGCCTTTTTATATCGCAATTTTCGCAAAAATATAATCTAAACCTATGGGATAAGTATTATCCATCGACCTAGAACCATGTTTGGCATGAAGCTAGCATTATGATAGCTTTAGGATTTGTCCTTTACTTGTGCTATAAGACAATCTTATAGCACCAAAAATCCTAAAGCCCGACTGACAGACAGAACAAAAAAAAAATACCTTTTTGTACGGAACCCTTGATGTGCGAGTGTAACGCGCACTTGATGTGCGAGTGTAACGCGCACGTCGCTGGCGCACTTTTTTAATTTTTAAATTCTCTATGGCCAGATCGTATAATTAAGTTTTATGTCGCATCCCTACTAAAATACACCTGCATATCTTCAGGTTAATGATCACGGTGTAAATTATAGAGATAAAAAAAAATAGCGGGATGTCGGTAAGGTAATACCTTATTGAGTGGACGGGTTTCATAGTTCGTACGGTCATTATAGGTCGATGGCTCGCATTATATTAGGGGTCTTGAAGGCTTACTTTTTTTATTAACCCTAATTTAAGACGGGTCTATAATGCTGCTCTTAGTTATTAGTCACGTTAATGTTAATCTAAATTAAGCGCAAATATTTTAAGGGCTGGCACCCACAAGCTAGAAAAATGCTTTAGAAGCAAATTTTTTTTTTTATTTTGCTATTCGGTATGCTAGTTTTTGAGATATCTGGACCTAAACATTAAGAAAAACAGACGATAAAAACACCATGTGTACTTTCTTGGTGAACAACTTTTTACTATTATCTACTACTAGCTTTTGCCCGCGACTTCGTCCGCGGCAATTTAGATGAATAATTATTACCCATTTTCAAAACTTTTTTATCGATGCTTCGCTTCTATTAGTCGCAGCGTTGTTGTCCTCAATAAATGGAATATCCAACACAAAAATAATTTTCCATTTCAACCAGTAGTTCTTGAGATTAGCGCGTTCAAACAATCAAACAAACTCTTCAGCTTTATAATATTAGTATAGAAGTATAGATGGATACTAAGTCACTGACGTCGATAATCAAACAAAACAGCTTATTTATCGATAAATAATTTGTATGAAAGCACAAAAACTAACGTGTTGTATTTAGCCTTGTGTTTAGCCAGTGGCGTAACTATACCATCTGGGGCCCGAGGCAAACTCATTCAATGGGCCCCATGAGAGTTTGAGTTCAGCGAATGGCTTCTTGGTGGCTTAGCTTTACCACTTCCCCTCCGCTCTCCTGCTCCTGGCCGGGGCCCCCTAGGTTCGGGGGCCCGGGGCATTTTGCCGAGATGCCACCCTGTAGTTACGCCACTGTATTTAGCACAGTTTTTTCAGCAGTGTCGAGTTTAGCGAGTGTCAAAATACTGTCATACGATGATATGACACACACACAAATGTGCGTGTGTACCATTTATTCTATCTCTATGGTGTGTACTTACATACTCGTATATGCGTTACATTCTAGGTCCTCTTCCTTCGTGGTTGTGGGATAAAAGTTCGTTATATAAAAATAGAATTACAGACAGAACTGCAAAGTTTTAATTGTATTACTAATTTTAAAATCTCCCGTTGCATATATACCTATATACTAAGTACCAAATCGGGAATTAACGCGAATATACCGTTTATCTCCAGACCTTACAACCGGGTTACACCGACCGACCGAGTTTCGTAAATTCCCGACTATGCATTTTTATAGTAATCATTTGAACTTTTCATAGGTATATAAAAAGGCTTCCCCTATTTGAAATCTAATGTCGTTTGATCAAACATGATTTGCTCGAAAACCTTTACTCGATTGTCCGTGACCACTATAATTTGCCACATCAATGCATCAAAATCTCTAACGATTACAATAGGTAAACGCGTTTTCTCGAAATATCGTAAGATCAAATTGTTTTAAACTCTAAGTATATTAAACTAATCATGATAATTTCTAAGCAAAACTTTTGCACAAATGATTTCAATAATAACGCGTAAAATATAAACTTAACGTCAACTTATAACACTCCTATTTTTATTGTTAGTTAAATAGGTTGGGTACCCATACTAAATATTTTTTTCTCGTTCGTCATATTAATATCCCAAGACGCAACGTTTTTTTTTAATTACCCTCATCAATAAAATTATTGGTTAGCTAGTACGTATGTAAAAGTTATTGACACCAGATAGTTTGTGAGTTCGTTATTGACTATCATTATATCACAGTATTTTTTGTAAAAAATTTCAAAAGTGTGTATTCAAGCTTTAAGACCTTTGTGACAATTAAACTTTATTATTGATTTATTTATGTATCGATGTTGATTATATGATATGATTAGAGGAATCATTTCTATTAGTTAAACGCAGAATTAACAAGTTAATAATTATAGTAAGGCATTTAATTGTTGTACTATTGCTATATGTACTTATGTCCTTTACCTTGTAGGCTACTACGTATTCTAAACATACATTTAATCCTTTTTACCAGAAGTTTTGATTACCATTTTTCAGAATTAAAATGATACAGAACTATTAAGTATTATGGTTTTATTTAACTCTTTTTATCGCAGATTAATTGCATACCTAAAAAATACAGATAAGTAGACTTTAAATTCCGAGTAAAAAAAATATTTCCAATCGTTTGTTTTGTTTGTATTTAGCATAGGTAAAATAATAGTACTTAGAGAATTAAACTATTTGATCTGAAGATATTTCGATAATTCGCGTTTACCTCTTTTAACTGTTAGAGATTTTGATGCATTGATGTAGCAAACTATAGAGCACATGGATTGTAGATTTTATTGACAGTTGAGTAAAAGTTTTCGAGCAAATCATGTTTGATCAAACGGCATTAGATTTCAAATAGGGGAAGCATATAAAAATCAAAACGCTTGAAAATTAGCATTTTTTGACGTGATAACGACTTATCAAACGGAGGACCCTGCACACGATAAAGTGTCAAGTTCCGCCTGCAAACGAGAGCGCGAAATAAGCGATAGAGAGGCACGAATCACGACACGATCGGCCTAAGCGTTCGGCTTGTGACGCATCTATCTCTCTTCGACTTTTTAGACAGACAGACAATTTTTCTTACAAAATTTGCGGTACTCTAGTAGTAGTTAAGTCACAGAGGAAAAATACCAACGAGTTTAATACATCTACTTCGAGCATAGTTGAAGATAACCATTACCTCGACAGACAAGCACAGCAATCACATGGATTCAAATTAGTGCGTTAACCTCCCCGACTAGAAATTACTGGCACGCATCCTATTATTATGATCGATAAATTATTTTCTCGATGGCTCTTTCGTGCGCGGGACATCCGCCTAGCCTTGACATCGGTCAAGTATAGCCAAGCCTGTCTCACTCCCCGTGTCGGTATCGAAAACCTACCTACGTGCGGCGACCACTTCGAACTTCGAACGGTAATAAAGGGCAAATTCAGTAGGATCGACGCGCGTTTGGTCACATGTGCTCACCGACTTATACGAATAATGAATCGTTTGTTTAGAGCAATAAGAATAAAATTGGCTTGCAATGGATTCTGTAGGTATCTAAACAAAAAGGTGCTGCGTTCTGACGCGAGCTAAATTACACCGTATCGCTAACTACATTGAGTTGATATTTCTTTGAATACCTTTGCAGAGTGCGACTTCTGTACGTAAATACTAGTACTTGCTCCGTGGTACAGCCTAGTTGACCAAGCGAGCTCTACAACGAGAAGCTACTCCGTGTCAGCTCGGGCACAAATTCTTTCATATGTCCATAGGCCAACACGCCAATTTTCGCCATTTTGAAAAATTTACTAATCTTCATCGGGGAAAATATCTGATATTATTATCAGATTTGCTCACAAAATTTCACACGATAATGCGACCGCGTGATTTTGAACCTCTGAACTTATTGAAATCCTGGTATCAGAAGCCACACAGACAAATCACAGATTGAGCTAGCCCCCAAGATACTCATCATCATTTCGAGTAGGTCATTGATCAGGAGCACACCCTGGTGTCAGAGTTCTTCGGAACCGCCTCTCGGCCACTGACACCTTGTTTCGTATAAACTTTATATTTTTTTTATTATCAAGTGAAGTTATAAATAAATAAATAAATATATAAGGACAAATTACACAGATTGAGCTAGCCCCAAAGTAAGTTCGAGACTTGTGTTATGGGATACTAACTCAACGATACTATATTTTTATAACAAATACATATATAGATACACATCCAAGACCCAGGCCAATCTGAAAAAGATCATTTTCCATCTTGACCTGGCCGGGGATCGAACCCGGTCACTCCGTGTCGCAGGCTGGCGTGTTGACCGCTGCGCCACGGAGCTAGTCAAATTATAGTTATAGATATCGTGTTTCGAAATCAGCCATAATTAAGACTATATCTTCTAGTACAACATCATATTTTTATTTAGTAAAAACAATAATGTTTTGATTGATAAATGTTCAACATGAAAAATGCTAATATGGAATACTTGGCCCTTTACTTAACGAGTACCAGATAGCAGTCGGGACCAAACGCCTTGACGTGCCCTCCGAAGCACGGAATCTTCTTATTATCAGACAATCAGGTGATTTAAGTCTCAATGTCCTAAGTCCTAACTAAACTGGAATCAACTAAACAAACTATGCTTCCCGTGGGAATCGAACCTTCGACTCCCGGGTCTACAGGCAAACGCCTTAACCACTGGACCACGGAGGCAGTAAATATGGGATACTAACTCAACGATACCTACTCTATTTTCTAAGAAATACTTATAACGGTCAAATCAGTTTTATCTGTGGAGAATTAGGTATTGAATCTATTTGTATTTTTAGGAGCGAAGGATTGAAACGACAACTTTTTCGAGACAATACCACCTTCAAATCTAGATTTATTTATACTCCTAAATATATCATCCTTATTCTTATCCTTACTATCCTTACTTCCTTACTTCCTTACTAATATTACAAATGTGAAAGTGAGTTTGTTTATTTGTTTGTTTGTTACGCTTCCGTAAACTTCTAAACCGATCATCATGAAACTTTGCATACAAGTTCTTTGGACTACGGAGAAGGACATAGGCTACCTTTTATCCCGGGATAAAGTACTATTCCCGAGAGATCGACATTAACGCGGGCGGAGCCGCGGGCGAAGGCTAGTGTTAATATAAATTACTAAACTCTAAATGCCGACGTCCTCTCTCATCAATTTTTACTTAGTGGTAACTTGAAAAAACTAGGAGTCTGACCCTATTTATAGCACTTGTAGAACAGGTGCAAGTTGGCTGTCTGGGAATAATGGTGTGAAATTACGGACTGGTGGCTCGTTCATACTCGTTACTTATAAATGTTATACGAATCGAGCAGGGGTGTCATCCTTATCTGCCTGTCAGATGATGGTTTTTGAATGTGATGGTTTGATTGACACTACTCTATTTTTTAGAGATGCCGAAAGGCGCTATGAGATAAAAAACAACGGGTTGCGCTCCGGGAGAATAATTGAAAACTCCGCGTGGTAAAAAGAGAGGGGGATATTACTTCTTCTCCCAAGCCGCGCCAGTGGTCTCAGGGCACGTGTCCGTCTTACGAATTTTCGATCAGGTCACGTGCCCTGACCCACTTCACTAAACAAAGTCACATTGAATTTAAAGGTTACAAAATCTACCATGCGCTTCACCCGGCAAACAAAGGGAGAGGTGGCAGTGCTGTAATCATTAAAGAAAATATGCAACATCATGAACAGCTAAAACACGAAATTCCCCAGGTGCAATGCACAGCAGTTCGATTGAATACAAACAAGTATCCGCTTACTGTAGCGGCAATATATTTCCGACCTAAACACAAATTACGAAAGCAAGCATATTTAAATATTTTACTATCACTTGGCGAAAGATTCATCTTAGGAGGGGATTTCAATGCCAAAAATACTTATTGGGGCTCCCGACTAACAAATAAAAAAGGAAAAGAACTTAAGTATGCAATTTGAGAATTAAAATGTAATGTTGCATCAACAAGATCTCCAACTTACTGGCCATCTGACCCACTCAAAATTCCTGACCTCATTGATTTCTTTGTCTACAAAAACTTATCATCCAACTACATGAAAACAGACCAAAGCTACGACATGAGCTCTGATCATTCAGCAATATATTTAGAAACAAATGAAAAAGCTCAAAACAACGAAACAAACCCAACTTTAGTTAATAAATACACTGACTGGGAGAGTTTTAAAATAGAATTAGGTAGTAATATTGATCTCAGAGTACCATTAAAAACACCAGAGCAGTTGGACATGGATTTAGAGAAATTTATCACGTTGATCCAAAAGACTGCTTGGAATAACTCACCCGTTATCAAAAAAAGAAATACAAAAAACACATACCCAACTGAAATAAAAAATCTTATAATTGAAAAGAGAAGACAAAGAAAACAATGGCACCAATCTAGGTCTCCAGAGGACAAAAAGAAGCTGAATAACCTGACCAAACGACTTAAGAGGGTCATTCAGAGGCATATTGACGAAACTACAAAAAGCTCTCTCCAAAAGCTATCTACTGATCGCAGCACAGATTACTCTCTATGGAAGGCAACCAAACGCATGAAACGGCCAATGACCCAAATTCCACCTTTGAAAATTGGGCCACGCCGGTGTGCGGTTAGCAACGAACAAAAAGCTACAATATTCGCGGAACATCTTGAGGTAATTTTCCAACCAAATGAAAATCAATTACACGATGAAATGGTAACGGATGTATTAAGTGAAAATACTCATATGCTCAGTGACCGTATTGATGAAGAACAAATAAACATTAAGCGGTTAACGCCGCGAGAGGTTCTACTAGAAATTAAAAACATATTAATCCTAGAAAATCACCCGGCTTCGATCTTATATCCGGAGAATTATTGCACAACCTTCCCCGAAAAGCTTTGGTTAAGCTAACAAATATCATCAACGCAGCATTAAGACTTAAATATGTGCCAAATTTATGGAAAATAGCTGAAGTAATCATGATACCAAAACCAGGGAAACCACTTAACGAGGCTACGTCCTACAGACCTATCTCATTATTTCCTGTCATGTCCAAATTATTCGAAAAATTGTTATTGAAACGGTTGAAACCCATTATAGAAGCTAAAGGTCTTATCCCAGAACACCAGTTTGGATTTAGAGAAAACCACTCTACAATAGACCAGGTACATAGGATTACGAATATAATTGAAAAATCACTCGAGGAGAAAAAAGTCTGTTCTACCATCTTTCTAGATGTAGCGCAAGCTTTTGATAAGGTATGGCACGAAGGTCTTATCATAAAACTAGGAAAAATGCTACCCAAGTGCTACGTTGATATAATAACTTCATATATATCAGACAGAGTCTTTAGAGTACGGCAAGACGATGCGTATTCTGAAATAAAGGAAATAAAAGCTGGTGTGCCTCAGGGAAGTGTATTGGGTCCGGTCCTGTACCTACTTTATACCTGTGACATTCCTCATTTAGATAGCAACACTATTGCAACCTTCGCCGACGATACCGCTATAATGGCTGTTGGAAATACTCATGCGGAAGCTGCAGAAAAGGTTCAAATAGCTGTTAATAAAGTTCATAATTGGACAAAGAGATGGCGAATCACGCTTAATGAATCAAAATCAATCCACGTGAACTTTACATATAAGCAGGATCAATACTCTCCCGTTTATATAAATGAAATGCCGATACCATATGAAAACACAGCGAAATACCTGGGTATGACACTCGACGCAAAGCTCCGATGGAAAGCTCACGTCAAAAAGAAAAGAGAGGAACTTGAAATAAGGTTCCAAAAGATGTACTGGCTGCTCGGAAGAAACTCCGCCCTGTCAGTGCACAACAAGTTACTATTATATAAACAAGTCCTAATGCCAGTATGGACTTATGGTATACAGCTGTGGGGCTGTACCAAAAAGACTAACGTCGAAATGATACAACGGTTCCAAAATAAAGTACTAAGGGCTATTGTAAATGCACCTTGGTACGTAAGAAATGACGACCTGCACCGGGACCTTAACATACAGCTCGTCGATATGGTTACTAAGCAGTATGCCGAAGCACATGAATACAGGTTGCTTCATCATGTGAACGTCGAGGCGATCCAGCTCCTCGACAACACGGACATAGTGAGGCGGCTCAAAAGAACTAAACCCTTTGAATTAGTGTAGTGTAAGTGATAATGACACAACTATAGTGCAGTGATAGTGCGTACAAAGACACATGAACAGAGTGCCTTCCCCTTAATAGAGACAGTAAGAAAAGTGCCGATGGACACATTCTTAAACAATACATTATAAAACTAGGTCAATGTAAAATTACTCATTAGTCTAAGTTAAGGCCATGGACCTAAGAATAATCTTAGATCCATGGTTAAGGCTAGATCGTAATATTATTAGCGTATTTATGCTTTAAATACGATAATTTAAGGAAAAAAAAAAAAAAAAGGTCACGTGCCCTGACGCGAGTTTAACATTTTTTACCCATCCCAAAAAGTGCACAACGCCGCTAAAGAAGTTTTCACTTCAAAATAAATTAATAATGTTGTTTAATCCAAAATATATTTTTGTGTCAATAAAAAACAACTGCTGTCTTTTTTGTAAAGAATTACATCAGAAAAAAAGGTTGGTCTATACTATCTACACTTATTATTATATATATTTTGATATATATATTTTTTTAAAGTGGTCGTAGTGGAGACTAAACGACCTGATGATGATGATAAAGAGGAATGATTTGATTGTTTGTTTGTTTGCACTGAATAGGCTCCATAACTACTGGGCCGATTTGAAAGATCTTTCACCATTCCCTTATGAACATAGGCTATAGAATTAAATACCCGTGCGAAGCAGGGGCGGGCCGCTAGTATTATATTAATCAAATTAATTATCATTCACATTTATCATTTCCTATTTGGAAATAAAACTAATTTTGACAGCTTCTCAAAACAATAAAGGAAAGTAAGATACTGAATACTAGATACCGACCGAAATGGGGTATTCTGACGAAACCGAAGCCAAAACCGACCCTTGGGACTGACCAGACGAATCTATAAGGGTTCCGTTTTTCTCCATTTGGCTACGGAACCAAAAACCTTTTTTAGGGTTCCGTATCAAAAGACGAGAAACTATTACTGAGCCTCCTATGTCCGTCCTTGCGGCCGTCAATCACAAGGCTGCATCTGTACAACCGTAATAGGTAGAGACTAGAGACTAGAAATTTTCTCAGAATGACACACAAGATGGTTATCGATGATGATGATGGGGGAAATAATGGCTTATTATTTAGCTAATAAGACAGTTTTTTCGTTAAGTAGTGTTTCAATATATGGCTAACAATGTTAACCCAACAGTCGTTTTAACCTGTTGAGCGCCATTGACCACTTTAGTTACAAAACGGCCTCGTGACAGAGACGCCGTTGACAACTAAAGTTATTACAATTTGTACTAGCCTGGCGTCGGGGGTGAAGTAACGTAAACAAGCGCTGTGGCGTGCAAAAGGTTAAAGAGGTTCGTTAAATAGAATATTTGTTATTCGCTATATAGAGTTAATACTGTATTTGTATGTGTGAGGTAATTATAGTTAATTGTAGTTTACTACCTGGTTGGGGTTAAACCTTTGAACTTCATTGCACAATCATACTATGCATGTAATATTAAGAATATGTGTAAATATATGCTTGCTATAATCTAAATACTTTATGTATCTTCACTAATATTATAAACAGGAAGTGTTTGATTGTTTGTTTTTGCTTTGAATAGGCTCCTAAACTACTGGACCGATATTAGAAAATTTTCACTTGCCACCCCTTACTGTCATAGAATATGACCAGCTACAGGAGTTCAGAATCGACCTGATACCTGATTCGTAGTTGTTCCTAATGTCTACTTTTCATATATACTTTACAATTTAAATAACTGCCTTCGTGGTCTAGTGGCTAAAGCGTTTGCTTGTAGACCTAGGGGTCGTGGTCGTGTCGTGGGTTCGATTCCCACGGAAAGCATACTTTGTTTAGTTGTTTTTAGTTTGATTAGGACATTGCAGGCGTGAATCACCTGATTGTCTGATAAAAAAGATGATTCCATGCTTCGGAAGGCAAAAGGAAGCCGGGACCAACGGCTTAACCGTTGGTCCCGGCTGCCATCTGGTAGTCGTTAAAGGAACCACGTCATAGGCCGGGAGGCGGTTCCGGAGAACTCTGACACCAGGGTATGCATGGTCGATTGACCGTGTCATCTACAAGAAAATGAAGATATTAAAAAAAAATTTGAAAACGTAACGACCTTACTAACTTTTTAAATGTGTACCAGTCATTTGGCAGTTGGCGTCCATTTACAGTTAAGACAGAACATCGTCTGCCAGGTCAGCTAGTAATATAGTAAATAAATATATATAAATATAAACAAATATAAATACATACGGGCAAATCTCACAGATTGAGCTAGCCCCAAAGTAAGTTCGAGACTTGTGTTATGGGATACTAACTCAACCATACTATATTTTATACAACAAATACGTATATAGATAAACATTCAAGACCCCTGGGTCTTGAATCTGAAAAAGATCATTTTCCATCTTGACCTGACTGGGGATCGAATCCAGGACCTACGGTGCGGCAGCCTGCCATGATGACCACTAGGCCATATAGCACGTCTCCTTTAGTACAAACCATGGACCTAGGAATGTACAAACAAGCGATAATAAATAAATAATTTCCAACGCATGGACGGATTTTTCGCAATTGCGAAATGGAATTGAAATCCTGTGCGAAAAATCCGAAGAAAATACCTAACATACAACCACCATACAATCCTTATCCTTACTTCCTTATCCTTACTAATATTATAAATGTGAAAGTGAGTTTGTTTGTTTGTTTGTTACGCTTTCACGCCCTAACTACTGAACCGATCATCATCAAATTTTGCATACAAGTTCTCTGGAGTACGGAGAAGGACATAGGCTACCTTTTATCCCGGGAAAAAATTCCCGAGGGATCGACATTGACGCGGGCGGAGCCGCGGGCGAAAGCTAATGGAAAATAAATATTGGCTTGCATCCTCCTGTGACATGATACGGATGTCACCAGTTATGATAACCTCCTTTAATTATGCCAAATCGTCTACCCGTCGGCTAGACGATGTAAGTTCAACGCAATTATAATAATGTAATCATTATACTTATCTGAGGTCCTCGGACCGGATCCGATAAAGGTTAAAACGAGGACCAGACAGGACATACATTGGTATATCGTAATTTTTACCCGTCAGAGGATAAATGGTCATCTACATTCGATATACGCGGGAAAAAAAAGGGCTTTTTTGATTTTTGTCATTTGTGAAATAAAAAAAAAATATGGGAAGTTTTTATAAATTTTTGCTATCGCACGTTGGGGGGGCCCGTATAATTGATATACCTTTAACAATAATTCAAGTTTCTTTATTGCACCAATAAAGATAAAACAACAATTAAAATATAAATTAAAATACGTTGCATTGAACAATAAATGTCATCAGTCATGCACTTACCGCGTTAGTAACATTTTCATAATTTTTCCCATATGACCCTAATAGCAACGCTATTAAACATTTTTGTTTACCGCCAACGCCAAGCGCCGCTCGCGTTCGGACGTAAACACATTGCTATTTATTTAGGTATTATTATTATTAAAGCTGCCATGATTTTATATTTTCTTAACTTAACGTGGTTTGTAAATTTATATTCAATAGTTGTTTTACGTAACTAACAACTGTTTTAACTAATTTTCAATTCAATTTGTATGAATATTTACTTTTCCAAGTACATTTATAAGTTGGTCGACTTTGTAAACTCTACATAGCCCTTATAGTTTTCCTTTCAACTTCGTTATATATACTGATTCTATTTCTCACACTAGACTCTAACAAAGATATTGCAAAACGGATAAGTTAATCGAAAAATTATGTCCACAGGCTTACAATTTTTTTTAAAGACCTATTCAACAATGCCCTACACGTTGGGTTAGTTGAAAAAATAATGACTATCACGTTACTTGTATGGGAGCTACAGTAAAAAAGTTTTTTTCCGAGATTTTATTTTACCACTTTTTTGCCATGATTAATTTACATATCCAAAATACCTATAGCTTATTAGTACTTATAGTCTCTGAGTAAAACCGCGGACGGACAGACAGATAGACATGGCAAAACTATAAGGGTTCCTTGTTTACTACGGAACCCTAAAAATGGGATAAGGTGAAGGAAGAAGATATTTATATATTTAATGAAAAATATAGTTGAAACGGAACCTTTCCTCTGATAAATATCAAATTTCATAAAAGATTCAAAGATTCAAAACTTAACACTGAAAATGTCACCTCACATAAGATTAACATGCCGTTTTGCGGATCAGGCAACAATGTTTATTGCATTTTTATTATTAATAAAGAGAAACGACAGATATGTACCTATTATCAAATGGAAATATTATTGAGATTATGCAATGTAATAATAAACAACGATTGCTTTTCTTTGAAACCAAAACAAAATGCACTGATTAAACTATTTATTGCTTATATGTATAAAACTTATTTATATAATATAAGGTTACTGTGTCTTCTCATAGGTTATTATTTCCGCATTCAATGTTTAGTCGGAAAGTAATTATCTGGCTAGATTATTATAAAGTAAATAAAAAAAACCGGCCAAGCGCAAGTCGGACTCGCGCACGAAGGTTTCCGTACCGTTATCTATAAAAACGGCAAGAAAATCATGTCTGTTGTATGGGTCCCTTTAATTTTATTTTTATTTAAAAACTAGCTTTTGCTCCGCCCACGTCAATGTCGATCAAAGGTAGCATAATAGGCTAGTTTCCTGGGTCGTAATAATAACATAACAATTAGTCCGTCAGTTAGATAATCAAAAAATATTGGACACGTATTTTTTCTTTTGTCAATTATACAATGAATAACAAAGATAAAGCGCGTTAAAGTTCAGGAGTGGGGGCTCGTGACGTCAAAGTTTGTTAAAAATTGTAGCAAACTATGACGTCACACGGAACTTCAAAGGGCTATATCTTTATCATTTTTTGTTTAATCGACAAAAGAAAAAATACGCGTCCAATATTTTTTTAATATCTAACTGACGGACTAATTATATTTTTTTAGGAAACTAGCCTATTATGTCCTTCTCCGTACTCCAGAGGACTTGTATGCAAAATTTCATGATAATCGGTTTAGTAGTTACGGCGTGAAAGCGTAACAAACAAACAAACTCACTTTCGCATTTATAATATTAGCAAGGATTCGTTTTCAAGTGAATATATAACTAAATATTCTGTGAATATTTCAAGCGCCTACCTGTTGCCGCTATCAATATTGAGCAAAATCAAGCAAAAAAAATCATGTTTGTTGTATGTTAATTAAATATTTATTTTATGCTCGCAATTTATGCATCCTATTATAATTTTTTTCAGACCGGGACGTTATACACGACTATAAATCGGTTCGTAAATTACGGAGTTCTAAATTCCGAGTTAACATTTAAAAAACACAATTATCATTTCGAGTAGGTGTCACGGTCAATCGACCATGCACACCCTGGTGTCAGAGTTCTACGGAATCGCCTCTCGGCCGGGATCAACGGCTAAACGTGCCTTCGTGCCGTATGCTTCACGAGGGTATCGAACCCACGACTCCCGGGTCTACAGGCAAACGCCTTAACCACTGGACCACGGAGGTAGTTAAATAAGCAATGCACTATTGCATTTCAATTCATACTTTTTAATCTGTAACTCGTATCTACTATCTTTTTTTTTCACTAACTCACAGGTAAGCTAAAGTAATTAACCACAGATCCGGTTAATAATTGAGTACATTAAAATCTTCCAAGCCTTATCAAAATCATTGAATACATATCTCCTAATGTATTTCGTAATAGTGATATCACTAATATGAGTCAATATATTAATATTATCTATGGTTACTGGTGCGAGGTCTTATCTTGGACGATAGAATTTCATCATTTCTTCAGAGATCAAAAGGCAAAAGGGCACGCGCATCGGAAAAAACTGGCCAAGAGTGACCCGGACTCGCCCACAGAGGGTTCCGTTCATAAAAAGAAATTAACTCTTTTTAGGGTTCCGAACAATCCCTTATAGTTTCGCCATGTCTGTCCGTCCGCAGTTTTACTCAGAGACAATAAGTACTATAGAGTTGTAATTTGGTAGGGATATGTAATATGTACCTATATTAATCATGCCGAAAAACAATAAAATAAAATCTTGAAATTTTTTTTATAGGTGAGCTCCTATACAAGTAAAAAGTGGAGTAATTTTTTTTCGCGGCTACCCCAACGTGTGGTCTGTTATCGAATAAGTTTTTTAAAAATATGTGGGCTAGATTTTAGACGTTAGATAATGGCACGGACACGGAATCCTTAGTGCGCGAGTCCGACTAGCACGGCCGGTTTCGCACGACGACACTGGCCGGTTTTTTAGACTTTCGCTCTTATTTCTATAAAAGCTACATAGCACGAACCTTGTTATTATTTGTTTCTGCTGACGTTTCAATGGGTGTAACTCCATAATTAAGAAATGTGTGGTTAAACTTTAGTGTTCACATTTTTCTCATAACTAAGTACTCCTTTTTTCTTGCCAAAAACATTATTTTCGGTTAATATGCAATGCCCAAATAGGCTCTGACTTTCTTGCTTCTGTGCAAAATATGCAACATAAACAGCCTGATTAATTGTTTTTCTAGACTTTAATTTGTCCCAAAAGAACCGGCTAAGTCCGAGTCGGACATGCGCACTAAAAAATATTTTGATTATATGATGTAACTAAAAATTTATGCTTATCGCAATGTTTCATTTATATGTGTTATAAGACGGGGCTTCATGCCAAGTTTCAAGATTCTGAGTTCGCGGAAAGTACCCTGTAGGTTTTGATTCCCTTGCAAAAGTCGAAAATGTGCGGCTTAAACGGCTGTATCTTTTGATTGCGTATATAAGCTTAGAAGCTTGATATATTTACAGCTCCAAGGGACAGTAGACCTGAGTATTTGATATGAATTTCAGCTTGATACCTCCACGTGTTCTTGAGTAAAAAGGTCTTGACAGACAGACAGCAAAGGACAACAAAGTGATCCTATAAGAATTTCGTTTTTTTCTTTTGAGATATGGAACCCTAAAAATAATAGATTGACTTTGATGATAAAAAGAACTGTTGAGAACATTGTCATTTCCCGGCTGTCATCTTTGATGGCAGACGTTAAGCTATGAAAGATGCCTTTAGGTAGCTTGGACCTGTGTCTGTACTGTGTTGATGGTAGGTGTTGGCCACTTACATGAAACACAAACATGTGGGCCTTATGCGTGTTCCTATAAGCGGTTAAAAAAAGAGTTCCGCTTTGTCGCTTACCTTATGCGTGTTCCTATAAGCGGTTTAAAAAAGAGTTCCAAAACTCCAAAACCGGAAATCTATACATATAATAAAACAGTAAAAATATTTTGTCTGTACAATTAGAATTTTTTACTGAAATGGATAGAGGGACACTTAAAAAGAATAATAGAAAGCAAAAAACATTTTTTAGAATTTCTTGTCTGTCTGTCTGTCTGTCTGTCTGTCTGTCTGTCTGTCTGTATGTATGATCACGATTATCTCCAAAAATACTGAACCGATTTACTTCAAACTTTCACCAATTGCTTTGTTTTAACTCGGCAAAACATTTAAAGTTTGTTTCATCAAAATCGGTTCATTAAAAAAAAAAGTTATCGTCATTTGAATGAATTCTGTCTGTCTTCTTTTCACGTTTCAACCATTAAACCAATTTGGATGAAGTTTGGTATGGGGGTAGTTTGAGACCCGGGGAAGGACATATATCTTTTATTCCGGGAAATTCTACAGTTCCTGAGGGATGGACACTAACGGCAGCGGCGTAGCCGGGGGAAAATCTGATTTATATATCAACGCAACCGAAACTGCTGCGCCTAGACTTGAAATTTGGTACTGGGGTTCTTATGATGATGTGAGTGAGCGCTAAGAAAGGAGCGTCTGTCGTCTTCTTTTACGCTTTAACCATTGAACTGATTTCGATGAAATTGGGTATGGAGGTAGTTTGAGGCCCGGGAAAGGACATAGGGTATGTTTAATTCCGGGAAATTCTACTGTTCCCGAGGGATCGACACTAACGCGGGCGGAGCCGCGGGCGACAGCTAGTATATAAATATATAAGGACAAATCACTCCAATTAAGCTAGCCCGACAGTAAGTTGTGGACTTGTGTCGTGGGATACTAACTCAACGATACTATATTTTATAATAAATACTTGTATAGGGTGTATTAAAAGTGTCATATTCCGTGTGCAAGCGAGAGCGCGGAACAAGCGATAGAGATGCACGATCGGCCTAAGCGTTCAGCTTGACGCATCTATCTCTCTTCCACCGTTATCACGTAAAATTATCATCCGTAAACCGACTTTACAGACAACTATTTTTTATTTAATATATTTATCTATCACCCTTTAGGCTATCACCTGGTTCCGTGTTGACGTGGACTTCTAGGGCACCTGTATAGATAAACATCCAAGACCCAGGCCCATCTGAAAAATATAGTTTTCCATCATGACCTGGCCGGGGATCGAACTCAGGACCCTGCGGTTCACAGGCGGATGCACTTGAGGAAATGAGGAGTATGTATTTGTTCTTGCTAGGAATAGAACCAAGAGACTCTTCGTCAGCGAAGTAGCGTGTAAACCATTGCGCGTGGTCCAGTCTGTTCAACAGAACCTCTCGTATATCCAGTAACCTTCATCATCATCAGCATCCTATAAACTTACCTATACCGTGTTATTATAAAACGAGTACTAATTATAACTGTTTATACCAGGTACTAAAATTAGTCTACGTTTTATAATAAGACTGAATACGTTTTTGTCTTGTTCTTTCCAAGATCTAGATTTTGTACATGAGTTAAGTCGATGATCGAGGTTGATCTGTGTCGCAGGTTATCGCCTTAACGAAACCGGCGCTGAGCACGCGTTATTATCGCCGTTACAGCTGCAGTCTCGCGTGATGTAATCCACACATCCTCGTTTATGTCTCGTAGCGATGTGTGGAAATCAGCGTACCTACGAGATATGTCTACAGTTGACTTACTTGACTTATTTTCCTATGTCCCCACCAGAAGGCCGCTACAGTGCTTCTCCATCTCGTTCGGTCTTGAGCAACGCGCTTCACTTCGGGCCAAGACAGCCCGATTGTCGTCACTTCCGCCGCTCGCGCGCCGCCAGGTCTCCTTTGGTCGGCCACGCTTCCTCTTTCCTTGAGGAGTCCATTCCAATGCCTGTCTCAGAATGTGAGAAGGCTCCCTCCTGAGCTTGTGTCCAATCCATGACCATTTACGACGCGCTGTCGTAATTCGGCGCGTGTTCGATCGGTCTCGCCGCAAAGCTGCCACAGATGTTCATTGAATATCTTTCCAGGGCAAAAGATACTCAATATCTGACGAAGGCAGCGGTTGCTGCAGACTTGGATCTGCTGCGTGATGACTTTGGTCACCTTCCACGTTTCGCACCCGTTTAGCAGAACGGTATTTACATTGGGGCGAAAGATTTTGAGTTTGACTTAGTATATAATTTTAATAAATTGATATAAGTACTAACGTTCAGATCGGAAAGTTGCAGTGTAGCGTCCCCCGCAATATCACCCAGTAGAATTCCTTTTTTTGCATTTTATTTTTTTTTATGAAAATTAGCAAACATCGAATTAAACAAAGTCATATAGCAAACGTAGTTAATCTTGATGTACCTAAGACGTCTTTAGGATGTTATGCGTTAAATACCACTTACTCTCTATAGTCCTATACATATATTCAGCCTTTGACAGCGTGCAAAATTTAAAATTCTTTACTTATTTTCAAACATTTATACATCAACAAACAAAGATTAGATCATGCAATAATAATAAATTATAAATTATTAGTAATAATATAAATTGCCACTTAGTATTATGATTTATTACTTTGTTTAGTTGTTTCCAGTTTGGGTAGGACATTGCAGGCTTGAATCACCTGATTGTCTGATAATAAAGATGATTCCGTGCTTCGGAAGGCACGTTAAGCCGGTGGTCCCGGCTGCCATCTGGTAGTCGTTAAAGGAACCACGTTAGAGGCCGAGAGGCGGTTCCGAAGAACTCTGACACCAGGGTGTGCATGGTCGATTGACCGTGACACCTACTCGAAATGATGATGATGATTATGATTTACTATAATTTAACTCAATTTGCAATTTATACATTCCTGAACACTATAAAAACATGTCTATAAGAAGTTTATAAACCTTATTAATTGTTTTTGTATATGTCAAGTCAACATCACACTTCTATCAGGAGTGAGGTATATAGTATGCTCATGGATGAACTCCATTACATCCATATCTGTGGTGACTATTTCTTTACACGCCTCTTTCCCATGGGGGTAGGCAGAGAGAGACCATTAATCGCCACTTGCTACGATCCTTACAAACCTCTTTCACTTCACCTACATCCAGAACTCTTTTCGGTTTCGGGTTCTCCTTACTTCTCCTTTTGCAAGAACGTTTGCAATTTTGTCAAGATACGCTCGTCCAGGCCAGCCCTGACCGACTGTCCACCACATTTTCACCTGTCCTCTCTACGTGTCCAACCAAACCATCTTTTTCAATTATTTTTGTCACTATATCTCGTCTTTCACTCCTCACCGTTCCTTTATTACATTTTTCTTACACATTGGCTTTTGCCTGCGGCTCCGCCCGCGTTATTATAGATCTCTCGGGAACAGTAAAATTTTCTGGCTTTATGTCTTTTCCCGAGCTCAAACTACTTCCATATCAAATTTCATCGTTATTGGTTTTATAGTTAAAGCGTGAAGTAGTGACTGATAGACAGAGTTGTTTTCGTATTTATGGATTGCTTGAAACGATTTGATGATATCTTCTTCGCATTTTATTCGTCCGCTTTATTTATCAATTAGCTTTTGCCCGCGGCTCCGCCCGCGTTAGAGTCGATCCCTCGGTAACAGTAGAATTTTTCGGAATGAAAGGTGCCCTATGTCCTTTCCCTGACCTGAAACTACCTCCATACTACATTTTATCCAAATTGGTTCATTATTAAACCGTGAAAAGAAGACAGACAGAGTTACTTTCGCATTTATAATATTACTAGCTTTAGTCCGCGCCTCCGCCCGCGTCAATGTCGATCCCTCGGGAACTGTACTAATTCCCGGGGTAAAATGTACCCTATGTCCTTCTCCGTACCTCAGATAACGTGTATGCAAAATTTCATGAAGATCGGTTCAGTAGCTAAAACTTGAAAGCGTAACAAACAAAGAAAAAAAAATCACTTTCGCATTTATAATATTAGTTAGGATTAGTAATATTAGTAATTAGTATATACTTATTAATATGGATTTTATATTATTGACGTGTATTTCTTTCTTTTGATGCAATAAAATGAAATACTCTTATTTGAACTACTTAGACTACTGTACTCGTAGGTCATTTGATAGGTTTAATGTCGACCGATATTTTCCACTCGAGTCGAGATATTAATATTTATTTTTAAAACATACAGACAACAATAAAAGTAGCTGCAGACGAGCCGTTATCTCCTGAAAGGACGGAAATGGAGTTTCGTATTGTATATACTTATTAATATGGATTTTATATTATTGACGTGTATTTCTTTCTTTTGATGCAATAAAATGAAATACTCTTATTTCAACTACTTAGACTACTGTACTCGTAGGTCATTTGATAGGTTTAATGTCGACCGATATTTTCCACTCGAGTCGAGATATTAATATTTATTTTTAAAACATACAGACAACAATAAAAGTAGCTGCAGACGAGCCGTTATCTCCTGAAAGGACGGAAATGGAGTTTCAATGACATTGTGTTTATCTATTGTTTTTAGTTTGTATTTTAGGTATAAACAAATATCTGAGTATAGAAAGAGATGTTTAATAATCTTCATATAAAAACCCAACTTCAACGAAACTACTAAACCGATTTTAATAATGAATAAATGGGTCCAATTGGATATATATAATAAAAAAAAATAATGATAGATCAAGTTGCTTTCATTGATGTGTACTATACTTATTCGTAGGATGTGGATGTGTATGATTATTTTCGCAAAACGACTTGTTTATAATATGTGCAAGTTGCGATTTTTTCTTGTGTCGTTTTGCGAATAGGACGTTTTAAGTTATAAACGATCTTTTGGATTTTAAATATCGGAATTTGTCTTTCCATGGATAGGTAAATTATTTCACTTTCATGACTGTTGAATGTTTCATACAAAAAATAACAATATGACATTCTAACCTTAGAGACAATGAAGTCATTTACCAAGGAAAGTTATTGAACTGCTCAAGTGAGCGAAATAAATATTTATAAGATAATCCGCTTATTGATTGAACGCATGACATTAGGTTGACCGTATGCTTGTTTGTCAGCAAAAACAGTTTACACAATCTCGTGTCTTTTTGCGAATAGGACATTCTGCGTCTTTAATGATTTTTGGTAAAGCCAAAGAATTATTTACTTTCACGCTTTGGGGATGTCCATGAATAATTACGTGAGGTGTTCAGGGGGGGAAGGGGTCGAGCCGAATCTCACCCAATCTCATGCCGGGGAGAGGGGATCTCAGCAAATATAACGTATTTATTTTTCTTTTCACTTTCCTAAAAGTGTAATCTTCGTGGTCACTTCAAGTCAGCATGAGTCCATGTAATCTACTATCATCAGAATTTTTATTTTATTTTAAAATCCATCTATTGATGCATTACAAAGAATGCCTCTCTAACGAAATTTACGTTCATACATATTGTTCATACAGATTTTCGCCCATTCCCTCGATCGACTTTTACGATCTGCACGGGAAAAGAAGCAGCTGGTACATTCTACGTTTTTTTTTTCTCCCAGACTAGCATGGAAGTATTTCATTAAATTTAGCACAGAAATATCTCACGCGTGTTTTAGGGGGAGGGTCGAGTTAAATCTTACGAGATCCAACCATAGGGGGAGATCGAAAAATTGCTTAAATCGCCGTACGTACGGCGATTTAAGCAATTTTTCGTATTATATATTAATGGACTCTCCCTGTTGACCGTTCCTAAAAATAACCTTGGACAGAAAGTCATTTACAAAAAGCTATTGACCTGCTCGTAAAGTGACCTAATACAAGTAAACCTGATTTCATGAAAACATCATTTGGAATTATAATAAATGCTAATCAAATAAACAGATTATTTTTTTGCTTTTGCTAATGTTACAAACCATTCAAATCCGCGATCTTATTTAAGCTTTAGGAAACATTTTAAAAATCCTAAGTCTCAAAGTAGTATAAGTCGGATCCAAAGGTCTACAGAAAGGAAACAACAGAATGTGGCAAATGGGTAGACCATTTGCCACATTTGCCACATGAAACGAAAAGTTTACCAGCTTCTGATCTGATCTAACCTCTTTGTAACATATTTTTTCTTTTTTCCAGTGGAGTATGTGGACGCTGAATACAGTCTTTGGCTGACATGGTTCCTGACGCCAGTCATCGTGACCTTCTTACTACCCGGCATCATCATCGTGCTTATATACATGAGCAGTATTATATTTCACTTGTATAGGCTCTACAGGTATGCATTCCTCGACTAACTATAATATAATCTGTAAATCATTGGCATTTTATAACCAGATTCTCTGACAATATCTTCTACATTATAAGCGTATAAAAGGATCTTTTTATTCACAAAGTTTTTAGTAATTGTTAAAAACAATGTTGGACCGAAGACACTGCCCCGAGGGACACCTTTATTTTTATTATCTCTTACTTACTTCTGGGCTATTTTGTTTGCCTTTTTTGTTTCTAAGGAAAGATACAATCACATTTTCCGAGATCTAGCAATATTTATAAACCCAGTTATATATATTTATGATATATTTTGAATTGTCGATTGAGTAAAAAACATACTACAGATCTAAAATTTTATAGATGATTCGTTTTAGTTGGATTTCATACTCTAGCAATGTCTTCTCATTATTGATACATCTTTATTACCACGTCTTCATCCCTTACGGGTTAGTCGGATGCTACGACCATATGACGCAACCGCCTTTTTTAGCGTATTAGCACGCTGACGTGGGCGTATAGGTGACAATGGAATCATAATAGCGATGGGTTTCTAGCCGCATCGACGATTGTAATTATTCTTTGCTATGATTTTTTTTAGTAAGTTTGTTTTGATAGAGGCCTCTACCCAACAGTGGGATATAGAAGGCTGTCGATGATGATGATACCAAAGTTTGCCCTATTGATTTCAGATTGCGGATAGTGGATGGAGTTCAGAATGACTGGAAGGAAGCAGCCAGGCTAGCAGTTTGTGCACTATGGGACGCCCACGGCTGGCTATGGCACGGTATGTGTCTTAAATTACTCACAGCATTTACTTATTAGGACATAAGTAATCATCATTACTGCTGCAAAAGTTTTTCCGTTCCATTGGATGATATTGCTATACTCACCACGCTTGGCAGGCGGTTTGGTGAGCGCAGTTTCTTTGGCTTCTTGTGCTTCCGACGCTGCTGCCCATCGAAACCATTTTTAATTTAGGGAAGGATAGGAATTTGTTGGATTTGAGAAGGAAATGTAGGTATTGGTAAGATAATGGGGGAAAGCAAGTAGCAGATCGGGAGGCCAGGCGCGCGTATCCGATGCCATACAACCACCGAACTCGCAATTGAGAATGACACCTCTAACCATAATGGCTACACACATTTCTACATAATACCTTTTTAGTTTTAAATAACAATTTAAAACTACAACTGTTTTATGTTAATACAAATAACAATGATGTGTGCGATATTTGCAAGCGTTTACCAATAAATGAATTGGTTGAATATTAGGAATAGAAACCACTCTCCCCCTTTATCTAGTATAGAAAACTAAAAACCCAATGCGCGATAAAAAAGCGTTCCTACCAAATAAGCGCCTACTAGACATTTGGGTGCATATTTTCTTTTATTGATTAGTTGACGATGATCAGCTTTCGAAATTTGACTTTATGGCATAAAAGTAAGGTTGCTTTTGCATTGATGTAGGGTGTATCTAGTTCTTTACACTTAATCAAAGACTCTCTCATACAAAATCCGTAGAGTTATTGAGTTGAGTTCATTCTCATTAAAAACTTAATTTTCTCTGTTTCAGGCTACGAGATTCGCGGGTTAGAAAATATCCCAGACGGGCCTTTCCTAGTCATATACTACCACGGAGCGTTGCCGATAGATATGTACTACTTCACAGCCCGAATGTTACTGTTCAAGAGACGACACTTACACACAGTAGCGGACCGGTTCATGTTCAAAATACCCGGTAAGTTTGTATTCTTACTAGTTTTTCGTCATATTGTACTAACACGGAGCGTTGCCGATAGATATGTACTACTTCACAGCCCGATTGTTACTGTTCAAGAGACGACACTTACACACAGTAGCGGACCGGTTCGCGTATTGCCAAACTGTATACTGACCCAGACCGGGGTTGCTCTGAGTTCGATCGCAGTTTGCCTTTGTAGTTCAAGAGCAAACTGTATACTTATTCAGAGAGTGTCTGAATCAAAATACATTTTGCTTTAAAATACTATACCAAAATACATACCGAGTCCAGACGTCCATACTTTCCAGCGTCTGGTGTAGTATGTAATGGCATGATAATTTAAAACAAAATGTATGAATGCAGACATGTTTTATTTCCCTGCCTCGTCTTCTAAAACTTGCGTCGCTTGCGACCTTGACTCCTTTTTATCGCCAGTGATCGTGATGTGACTTCATTAGCAATTACGCAAGTGTTTATTAAATAAAGTGTAAAAGTTTAAATTGATGGTATCCGGCAGAGTAGAATAGGACCACTCCAAGTCTTCCCGTGGATGTCGTAGAAGGCGACTTAGGAAATACAAGCTAAACAAAGCTTATAAACATCTAAGACACCTCTCCAACCCGTCTGGCCAGCGTGGAGAGTGTAGGCCAAGTCCTCTGGCTGCTCTGGCCAAGTATGGCCCTAGTAGTACAGAGAGGGTCGTACTCCTGTAGTGGAGACTAAAAAGGACCTGATGATGATGATGATGAAAAGTTTAAAATAGTTTTTTTTATAGATCGGTGTAAGTCTTGATAATATGAATAAAATTGACACTTGGCTAGTTTGCGTTACGAGTACGCTGGTAGAAAAACAGTTGGCGTACCTACTTATTTATTAATATTTTTAACAAATAATTTTTATTTCGCATTTTCCAGTTATTAACCAACAAAATTTACAGTTTTGAAGTCGGTTTAAATTACTTATTAAGTTCTTTTAACCCTTTTTACTTATCCGTTTTTTGTATTTGGTGCTAATGACAATTTTTGATAGGGAAATAAAGCATAAAAGGCGTGGTGTGATGCCATCACCTGATATTTGAGTTTTTGTTTTTGCGTTTAATGAAAATTTCCCATTTTTTGTTCTTGATTCATTAATTTACTTTGTTATCAATCACTTATCATATCGACTTAATTGAGTTAATATTACTTAGACCGAAATAACAAATAGATACAATTTGTTGTGTCAGTGCATCTTTCTTATTAAAAATTAATAAATACTGAATTGGAAAACCTTATAGTTTTTTTAACACCATGTATAAATAAATTTTTAGTCATACTCACAAAGGCTTTTCTTTAATGAAAACTTAAATTACTTCACAATAGGTATGTTTTTTGGGGAAAGTTGTTCAGTTTCACGGATAGGATACCTAAAAATCGCAACAGCATAGAAAAACAGTATGTAAAAAAGCTGTCACAGTTTGCTTTGCATTCAAGCGAGCAAAGTGCATACCTTCTCAGACTGCTCTGAGCTCGTATGTACTTTGCTCCAATTTGTTTGTGATTTTAATGAGCACGACGTAGTTCAGTACAGACTATGGGTGTCTGGGTCAGTATACAGTTTGGCAATACGCGACCGGTTTATGTTTAAAGCTGACACAGTGATCTATCAACGCAAGCCCAAACGACTGGACGGATCGGGCTGAAATTTGGCATGCAAAATAAATGTTAAAAAAATTCCTACACGTATAATAATGGATAATGAACCACTAGATTTAACAGATAAAACAACATTTCTTGGAATAACTCTTGATGCCGGGCTTCAATGGGGTGCCCATGTTACTACGTTAGCGGGTAAACTTAGTTCTGCACCTTATGCTGTTAGGAGAATTAGACAACTGACCGATGTTGATACTGCGCGTTTAGTATATTTCAGTTACTTTCATAGTGTTATGTCTTACGGAATTTTACTATGGGGTAACGCTGCAGAAGTAAACACCATATTTGTACTGCAGAAACGCGCTATCAGATCTATATATAACCTTGGTGCTAGAGAATCTCTTAGAGAATTGTTTAAAGATATAAATATTTTAACATTACCTTCTCAGTATATATTTGCGAATATTATGTTTGGACGCCATAATCTTGATTTATATAAGAAAAATATAAAGTGATATTCATGATCGAAATACGAGAAATAAAAATAAATTAGCTACACCAGTTTTGCGATTGCAGAAAACTATGCATTCATTTCTGGGTCTAGGAGTACGCTTCTATAATAAAATTCCTGCAGAAATATTAGGTCTGCCTATACTTAAGTTTAAAGCGACTGTAAAATACCAATTAGTAAAAAAAGCATATTATTGCATTGCTGATTATATAATTGATAAAAATGCTTGGCAATTAATATAAATTTATTTGATGATATAATATATGTAAACAATGTAATCGGAGCCCTTCAGGCACATAGGGACCAAGTCTGGACTGAGTTTCTTTCGGCGTATTCTTCTCACCAGTGATCGTTGCGAAACGCTAGTAGTATTTCGATTTTGCATAAATTAAACAAATATAAGAAATAAAAATATGACGTTCAAAAAGAGATACATGTATCCAATTTTGAATAAAAATCTTTGACTTTTTGACTTTTGACTTTTGCTCTGGCCAAGTATGGCCCTAGTAGTACAGAGAGGGTCGTGCTCCTGTAGTGGAGACTAAAAAGGACCTGATGATGATGATGATGATATAGGTTAAATTTAATGAAAACATCAAAATACATTTAACATACATACATATTAGGCCTAAGGTCATAAGGCTAAAAGGCCAAGTATAGCGTGTTGGTGGGTAAAGGAGGAAAACGGAATCAAAATAGTAAAAGTTTTTTTTTACTAAGCATTGAAGTAGCTAGCCGCATCGCCTATTGTCAATAATAAAGTATATTTAAATAATTAAAATTCTGCGGTTATTAAGTTATTTCCAGAAATGGTGGCGAGATTTGTATTGACTATTTTGGTTGGAATTGAGAGTACTTCATAGCCAGCAAGTACTAATAGTTCAAAGAAGGCATACAAGACAGAATTACTAGCATTTGTTATATTAGTACGGATGTATGGACATCATTTTATGAGCAATGCTTATTAGTTTCATAACCAATCATGTTTTTTTATGCTCTCACCTTATGACTTAACTCACACATCTATGAGAGTCTCATAGACATAAAGTCTCGTAATGTGACTATAAAATATTAGCTCATATGCGCTACAATTTTATAGTCTCATACAATATAGTTTTTTTTGTGACGATTTTATGGCATATGACTCTATAGACTGGCGATTTATCGCACCTAATAGAGACCAATGGCGTACAAGAGGGGAGGCCTTTTCTCAGTAGTGGGACAACAACGTTTTCGTATTCTCCGAAAATTATGATTGAGATTGTCATTCGATTCGGAATCCGCTTGCAAAAATTGCAAAAGTTATAAACAATTAAGAGAAAAAAAGGGGGTTCGGATTCTCGCAAATATCTCAAAAACTACTTGAGATTTTTCCAATTTGAAAAAAGTTTCAGAAGGAGTAGAAGATTTCCCAAAAAGAAGTCCCAACTCCCGGAACAGTAGGATCAATATTTATAATTTTCCTAGAGGGTTGAAGATACGCCCGAAAACGGGTACTCCGGCTTGCGCAAGTTACGTCCACTTTGGACCTTTATTGAATTAATTTTATTTAAACTTATATAAATATGAAAATTTTTTTTTTTACTTGAATTTTCTCTAAAAATATCTACATACCATTTCGAATCTAATTATAATTTTCGGAAAATATGAAATTAAGAAAGAATGTTGACTAGATTAGTAATGCCGTTGGCTGTATCATAAGATGGCAGTCGTTACGCTTTTCGAGATGCTTGCTGAGATGAGAGATGAAGTTAGCTTGAACAATTTGTCACCAATGTTGGCCACACACGAAAAGCAAGCAAGCAAAGGATCATTTTTATTACTGTTTATTTTTCTTTAATAGGCTGGAAGTCGCTCCTAGAAGGACTCTGCGTAATTCCCGGTACAGTGCAAACCTGCGCAGGAGTGCTCCGGGAAGGGAACTCCCTCGCTATCTCGCCGGGCGGTGTGTACGAGGCACAATTCGGAGACCATTACTACAGGCTCCACTGGAAGTCCAGGATTGGCTTCGCGAAGGTCGCGCTGGAGGCTAAAGTGGTACGTCTTGCATAAACTGTTTTGATTTTTAATCGCTTTAACCGCGGCTCCGCCTGCGTCAATGTCTATCCCCTAGGGTCAGTAGGTACTTTTTCCCGTAATAAAAAGTATACACTGATTTAATGGGTGTATAAAAGGTCAAGGCTGATTTCAGAGTGACGCGTTTGAACAGCACCGTCCAGACGCGCGCGCTTGCAATTATACTAAATAGAGAAACGCGCGCTGCCGGCCAGCGCTGCCGGGGCGCGCGCTCTTTGCAATGTTTTCCGACGTCACTCTGGCACTCAAATCCTGGTTTAGTATCCCTAATAAAGTAGAGAATTCCAAAAAATAAACTCAAAATCTAAAAACAAATTTAGGCTTCCCTTACAATGTCGCCGATCAGCTGAGCGAATTTCTATGAAAGGTCATTTTTTCGTTACCTTTATTTTGCAATTCTGTATTCCGTTAGGGATTCTGATTCCAGGATTTCAATATAGTTCAGAAATTCAAAATCACGCGGTATTTGTCCCAATCATGATGACTATACACAACTGTATTGCAGCGAAATACGCAATACTAAAACTCGTTTTACAGCGCACGCCGTTCAAGTGCGCGCTGGTGTACGGCGCGTCTCGCCGGCGTTACTCCGAAACAAGCCTAAGATTATTTAAAAATTTGTCTTACTATCAATTTTTTACACAGCCAATCATCCCGATGTTCACACAAAACGTGCGTGAAGCGTTCCGCACGGTCGGCTGGCTGCGCGGCGTCTGCCTCCGGATATACGCCGCCACCAGGATACCCCTCGCGCCAGTGTATGGCGGCTTCCCAGTCAAACTCATCACACATCTCGGCAAGCCTATACAACACGACCCCAGTTTGACGCCGGAACAATTACAGCAGAAAGTAAGCATTTATATAAAAACATTGGTCCTAGTACAGTACCTTGAGGAATACTCACACACTCAGGATATATGATGCCATGCAGTTATCACTGCATTAAATGGAGGCTTGTTCGTCAAACTCAATACACATTAAGGTGAACCTATTCAGCATGAGAGCCAAGTTTCGCCAGAAAAGTTAAAGTTTTGCTCATTGTGAAAGTAATTGTGACAAGAAAAGGAATTTTATATATTTATTTTAAATTATGTTTGTTTAAGCAGATTTAAAGACATAAATTGACAATTTTAATATCTTGGATATTGTGACTTAAATGGTTTAGATTGTGACTTAAAAATTACTGGATAACGTATGATAAAAAATCCATTTATCGTACGGAACCCTCAACTAAATTTCAGTTCTCGTGTCTAGGTATTGACAACTTTTTGAAAGCCATGTATGCAGATTTTATTTTTACAAAAAATAGTGGCATGGTTCATTAGACAAAGTTGTTAGGTATCCTGTAGATTTAAAAAAAATAACTGACATTGTCCATGATACTTCAGTAAGGTTATAGTATGGAGCATTTAACAAAAGATTTATTCTTTAAATGTATTTCTAGGTCGCCAGCGCAATAGAAAAACTAGTTGATGAGCACCAAAGAGTACCCGGAAACATCCTCCTAGCGCTCACAGAAAGGATATGGGAGCATCCCAAACACAAAACCTCATCACAAAAGGGTCATCCGGTTGCAAACGGTAAATACCACAACGGTACGGTGAAAGAGGCAGACGACAGCCTTAGTGATAAGAGTGAACGAGACAAAACGGCTTCGTAGATTTCCGAGTTTGGTGGTAAAGTGATTGACTGTATGTGCCCTACTAGATAAGGGCCCACCAACATTCTTAATCGGTCACTGGTTAAATTTGAATATTGAAGTGAACGATGCCCTATCAAGGGTGAGGATTATATGTGTATAGTGTATGAGAAAACGCCCTTAGAAACAGTTACAAACTTTTTTCAGTCGTATACTTTGTAAAACTTAGAAATGTAGTCCTTTACTGCAATACCCGTGGAATACCACTAACTCCTTATCGACTCTCCCACTTATTGACTATGGCCTGTACTATATATATATATAAGCCTGTACTATAGCCAGCTTGATTCACGTAATGGTTATAAAGAGATAAGCTTATAGCGCGATAAATACTTTGTGGACAACTTATCGATACTACATGTCGCAGGTGCAAAAAAACACATGGTAGTATTAAGGATAAATTACATTGAACGGTCCGAATCGGCGCGCATTTACAATGCAACAAAGAATATTGGCACTTCTATTCAGGATTTAAATGGAATAAACGAAACATTAGTATATAACAGTTAATAATTAACGACCATTTCTTTAAAAAAAAACAGTCTCCTCAAGCTTTGTCATTCAAATATAAAATGTATCTAGTATCTATAAGGCACAATTTTCTTTGATACATTGCAAATCGGTTCCGAACCGACTCTGTAAGTAGAAAAAGTGTCATCGAGACGATAAAGTGGTAATTTTTACAAAGTATAATCAGTTATATAATATCGTAATATTTTGAAAACTCACAGCTTTTTTCAGGTGTTATTTTCCCATTATATTTTTAGTGTAACTATATTTTCGTGGAATTTCTCTGTAAATCAAATTGTGTTTTCTCTGGGCGGCTAGATTCTTATCTGAAACCATATTATACATATGTTTTTTAGTTTTTAGGTTATTGTGTGTGATGGAAGAATGAATTGGATGTTGTAAGGTTCCAAAAAATGTTTTAGTTAATATATTATTCTTAAAAATAAAAAACCATGTCAATAACCAACATACAGACGATATTCAGTTTCATACCACGCAATTATTTTGTCAGTACCTATACTATTTTTTACAATGCTTAATATATAAACTGTATAAAAACTAAATAAACTGTTATGATACCTCCCTATATTAATAACTTCATCAGAAGCGATCAGAGCTGTGACGTTAGCGGCCTGGGGTCGCGAGGGAACATACTCTCATTTAAAGGGGTTTAACGTATGCGTTGGAAAAAGGGTCAAGCAATTCGCTTTTATCTACTTCGGTGTACCGTAACCCTTAAACTTTTTTTCTCATGTCATAACTGTATGGTATTAATGCCCTTACCTCACCATTGCAGGACGATGGTGGATATTACTAAATCAATTAATTTGTATTGTCCTTAATGCCATACTTGAATCTTTTAAGGTCTAATGCTGCCCCATTTGAAATAAATTATTTGAAGGGAAACGAAGATGTTATTTCCATTTTTTGTCTTGTGAATTCCTTGATTAAACATTATTTTATAAAGTATAATATATTTAAAATGAGGGCAACACTGGACTTGAATAATTCAAATAAGGGTAGTCTCTATAAAATTCTAATAAAATGTTATACTTGATTTAAATAAAAAACGTGATTAAATAGAAACTATTTAGATTTTAGTTATCATATATATTATATAAAGTAATGAAACAGAAAGTCGAAAAAACTTTAATGAAAAGGGAAATTGATTACTTATCCTTTTAAAAAAAAGTTTTATACTTAAAATAATTCCATATTGGCATTTATGTACTCGTATAAAAGACAAGTACAAAATTAACTATTAATTAGCTATATAAATTGGTATAAGTGTAAAAACTAAAAAAATGGAGTTTTGCAAAAATATTTAAATTACATGAAATATTTGAAAAATATAAAAGATTTTCTTCAATGCATTTAGTTCAAGTGATATTTATTTATAAAATATGATTTTTTGATTAAAGTTAGAATACTCATTACCATTTATTTATTTGTATGTTTAGGACTTTAGCTTTAATGATCATTTGTTGCTCTAAAATATAATTAATGTGTCAAAAATATACATCATTAAAAGTGGATAAATGCAACAGTAATCTTTCTTATGAAAGTAATATTTTTTTATATATGAAAGGAATTCTAAAATTCGTGCAGTATAAATAAAACCATTTTTCATATTCATGGTATATGTAATAAACAGGCCCGTCCAAAGGAAATAATAAATGCCTACCTAAGGGGCCACCCCTTGGACGAATAAGAGGGCCACCCCCATGTATTTTCCGCGATAGTTTAATTATATTTTTTTCATAGTCGTTTTGAATTTTTTTGTTATTTTTTTGTTGTGATAAATTTTCATAATAAAAATAAGATATGTTCTGGTATTACGGAACTTTCCCAAAATGTCATCTTAAGATCAAAATTATTGTTAAAAAATGCTTAACACTTGAAATAAGAAAGAGGTGATTAAAAAGAAAGAATGAAATAAGAACGAGTGATTCGGGTACCCCTTAGGTTAAGGCATTAAAATTTTTCCTCTGGACGTCTAAGGGGCCACCATGTACGTTATTTTAGGTATGCTTAGTGAGATATACTTTTTGCATTGCATTTTTTTATTGTAAGGAAATACAGGTACAACATTTGGGTTACTATTCGTTTTAGGTATGTAATATTATATCATGAAATGATCGACAAACCTCAAGATTTAAAAATCTTTGATATACACTTACATTCATCGGCAAATATGTATAAAATTGGATTGAATTTATTTCTTTGTATTATATTTAAAGTTTAATACATATCTTGTATATAGAGAATCGGATATAGACGACAAAGCATTGGCAGAAAACAGGCTAGTTTCCTAATAAAATATTATTAACTCGTCAATTAGACTCAACGGATTTATTCGAATTGGGTATCGTTAGAACCCTTTCAACCAACCGAGTGAGATAGGCTATAAATCTTTGCCAAGGCAGTTGTTTTTAATTCAAAAAAACGTTTTTATTAGTTTAATCAAGCATGTACAAACAAATAACTGAATTTGTTTCAATAGAAATTGAACATGTTCTTTTTATTGTTTGCCGATAATAAAACGACAAGAAATACTTTTGTCAAGTCAGAAAGAAGATTATGGCCTTCAAATATATAATTCGGTTTTCTATAAGCTGTTCTGTATGTTTGTAAATTACTGTTTGAGCGATATTAAAAAATGTAATTTGTATGTTAGTCTCGCTATAATGTAGATTTTTCATCTATGTATATTTAAATATTAGTTAATATATTTTGTATAAAAGGCAGTATTGAACATAATACTCACGCAATGGTTTTGTTTACTTCAAAACCTGAGGTTTAAAAATCACATATTAATAGTTTTTTTTAATAAACAGGCATACTAATGTACATGTAAATGCCGGCTACTGTGCCCCAGTTTAGACCAAAACTGTAAATATGGAGTGTAGAGGAGAGGAAACCCATGTTTAGATTAGTTAAAGATGTGTGATCTCTTAATGGCTCTTGTGCGATTTCAGTAAAACTTACAATAGGGCCTGCATTTGAGGAACTGTTTTCAATGGTCGATAGTCGATAGTGCCCAAACTCGGTGTGCGTGAGATTTCCGTAAAGCATGCCATATTAAAATCCTATGTACGCACCTCAAGTGCGTGAAACAGAATCCGGCCTGTCTCACACGATTTATAGCAGCTGAAGAATTTCATTGGCCGAGACGCGGCATGCGGGGAATCCGCGCGTGCGGTGTTCCAACAACTCTATCGATTAAGGACTCACACGCCTCGCCTGCAAGGCGTCTCCGCATGCTGTTAAGTTCGTAGACAGAGTTATAGACCAATAAAATTACATTAATAATTTTACAAAACAAAATGTGCCCAGAATAGTGCTAGTGTCTTGGTTTATATGAAATGAATTTAGCAGTTGTAAACGGAAAAAAGTTCGCGTTGCAATAGCACAGATTCAACACAGGCTTTTCCGCTTTCCCATAAGAAGCGATGGTGCTCCTTACCTTTACACTCCATAACCAGAGGCGGAATTCGGGTTTACAGATTTGCATCAACAAAGTGACTGGTGGGGTTAGGCACGTGTAGCGTTGCCGTCCGTCTGGATAAAGTTTTAGGCTTTTTGACCTCTTGTCCGGCCAAATCTGACTGCGTCCGGCCTGTCCGGCGTTTGTTAGGCAGCGGCGAGCGATCGAGACGAGATTTATTGACTCGCACAACTGAATGCAAGTTCAAGTATAGTCCGCCTTTTAAGTATGTGTTTAATTCGATATGTTTGTCAGGAATCCTTAATTTTTTAATGTCCAGCTTTAAGACTCTAAAATCCGGATATTTTGACGGGTAATTCCGGCTATTTGAATTTTCAGAGATGGCAACGCTAGGCACGTGTCCCGTTTGCTTAGGAGTTATCCGCCATTGTCCATAACTAATGTAAATTAATGTATAGTTGTATAGATAGCCATCGCTATAAGGTGCCAGAGGTTTATACCAAAATTATTTGTATATTAGACTGCGACGTATTGTTTATGATTAAATACTTAATTGCAAACGAATACTTACTTATTAAAATATAAGGAAATATTTTTCAATCTTGGTTTTATTTCTTCTTACCTTTATACGAGTGACGAACTGGGCACCTAAAACAAAACTTGAAGGAAAACCGATGGTCAAGTGGTCCTGAACATTATTACCGTTTGCATATAATAAGCAATCCCAGGCGCTGTCCCCACTGGGATGGGTGACCGCAAGTGGCAAGAAAATATTAAGAGCTCCTCCAAGCTTCGGAGTGTAACACAAAATTTTGACCATGCCAATATTTAGTAGCCGTCGCAGCCGCTAAGCTGAAATGGGATTGGGCGGGGACGTCAGCCGTCAGAACTTTGGTCTGGATTTCTGTCAGCATGGACCCCAACAAATTGTTACCGGCGACCTGGAAGACCTCGGCGGAGATGGCGGGACGACTTGGATGCGTACTGTAAAGACCAAACAAAGCTCGGAACAGAGAAGAGTGTAAAGCAGAGAGCGAGGCCTTTGCCCAGCAGTGGGATTTAAAAGGCTATTATACAAAAAAAAATACAAATATACAAAAATTGTCTTTTTTTTCAAAAGAAACATTACAGCATAAATTTACTAATGACTCCCGCACTGGGCACCGGCCTGTATCGCGGGCTAATAAAAAAAAAATATTTAGTATAGAATTATTGGCCCAATATAAAAAATTGTCGGTCTGTAGTTTAGAAGATGCAAGCATGTTATAGTACACCAGGTAGCAAACTTTTTGACGTGGCAACTTCTGAATCTCCGAAACTATAACACCTAGCGACGATCTTTTTTCTCCCAGATTTAATCGAGAATTAGTCTTAATCAGTCGCCGAATGTCAGAATTGGTCGAGCTATATTTTAAAAGTTATTAACATTTTTCGTGGCCATGCCAGAAATCACACTTTTTGGCACATCTGCGGCGTATTTCGAGAAACTTGCACATACATAGTTATTTTTTTCTACAGCCTTTTATTTAATTTTATAAACCATCGAATAATCCTAAACAGTTCTTGAAAGACAGACTTCACTCCTTAATCCGTCATCTCTTCAGTCTGTCAGACTGAAGAGATGACGGATTAAGGAGTGATACTTTAAAGGTTCCTTTATACCTACGCTTCAAGCGCGAGAAACGCAGACACAATTGACTTTCTATTGTTATGCGTCCTCATTGGACCGCTTGGTGGTTGAGAGGTCAAGGCACGGAACCCTTAAAAACTGATCAAAATCTGAATCGATTTTGATGGAGATTTTAAGGTTCAGTTTGGTATCTACGGTGCCACAGATAGACATAAACATAAAACACTCATTGTTTTTCGTCGGAAGAAAAGTAAAAAAAAATGTGTATTGTAAATAGAAGTCCACTAGTGGACAAAGTTGTCTCCCAAGGATTGTTCGTTCAATGGGAGCATATTGCAATATTCACCACGCTTGGCAGGCGGGTTGGCGAGCGCATTTCTTTAGCTTGTGCTTCCAACAGTGCTGCCCATCGGGGGCAATTTTAAACTCGAGAAGGAATTTGTTAGATCTGTAAAGGGAACTCAGTCCACATACCTAATTTCTAAGGTTTGCAAAAATTGTGAGTTGTCGTCCTTGGAGAAAATGCGCTGTGCAGTTTGTTGCCGCTTCTTATGCACTCGGCTTTGGAAGCAGCATTAAACTTAGCCATAAGTAAATTTTTGACGTCAACAATTGTTGAGAAGTGAAATATGACAATTAATAAGTGTTCAAATAAACCTATACATCGTAGTTCCCGAGAAGTCCTTCATCGTGTAACCGGAGACGTGACGGCCGCGGCGCACGCGAAATCTGTTGGCTGTTCGCGCCATTTTGAATATTTGACGTTGACACTTGAGAGGATATTGAATAAACGTTTTCAATTTGAATTGAATTTGAATTCGGAATTCCGGTATTAGGATACTACTCACTCGGACGAATGGAGGAAAAGCAAGTAGGAAGTCGGGAGGCAGCGCGCTCACCCGATGCCATACCTGCAACCACCGGACAGGCAGTTGGGGATTACACCCTAATAAGCCTTTAGACAGACAGAAACTACATATAACGGCAATAGAAAAAAAAAAGTTAATTTTAAAAATTTATTTATTAATACAGTCTATCTATAGGAAGTCATAGTTGGAGACATCGTCAAACTGCTGGGTTTGCGTGGTGGGGCGTGGCGCCGCGCCCCCCGGTCGGTACTGCGGTTGCTAGAATATAAAATAGGTGAGTTTTAAAAAGAAATATCTTACGCCAATTCAGAGACGCGCGTACGAAGTCGCGATCTCGATCCGCCTGCAAATAAGGACGGCTTCGTGCGCGCCTCTCCATTTAATTTGTTTGAAAGATCGGGTGGGGTCGAAACATGTCGGCCTATAGCTGATTTTGTTGCTGAATGGCTATATATATCACAAGTTAGTTTTAATCAAAAATAAATCAGCTTGTATAATTTGATCTAAATAAACAAACATTTTAATCTTTACTAAAACCGGAAATTTGCACGAACATACCGTTTTTCTCCAGACGTTTCGACCAGGTTGCACCGGCCGTGATCACTGGATGACTGATGCAGCGGTGTCAATGCTCCCTTTGGAGCATGCATGAATGGAGCATTGACACCGCTGCATCAATCATCCAGTGACCAGTGTTGTTCCACACATTGTTCATAAACATGGGCATTTTTATTTTTTTCCAAATTACACCGATTTTACGTTATAAAGCCCTTTAGAAGCAATTTGCAAACCAATCCAAAAACAAAAACCATGCAGTCCGCTGAAATTCCCACCAAGAACTCTCTAACACTATCCTATTTTCCTTTTTTTTTATGTATATTTGACGGCAAACGAGCAGACGAGCCACCTGATGGAAAGTGGTCACCGTCGCCCATGGACATCTGCAACACCAGAGGATCTGCTGATGCGTTGCCGACTCTTACGATCCTTATATACTTACCGCTGAAAATAGGTGTGAGTACAATAAGGGGCAGATAAAAAACCCCTCTAATAACAGATTTTAAATTGGGTCAGATTCATGCAGGGGTTGGAATACCGGTAAAAATCCATTACCGGTACCTCTATGAAACGACAGTACCGGTAATTGGTTTGGTACCGGTACATTTGGTAACGGTAAAAATCAAGTACCGGTACCTCTATAATACAACGGTACCGGTAATTGGATTGGTACCGGTACCTCAATAAAACGACGGTACCGGTAATTGAAAGAAGTACCTGTACCAAATACCGGTAAACAGTACCGGTACTTAGTACCGGTACTCGTATTGGGAATTATCATTTCGTTAATGTGTGTCGTTGCCGTGTTGTGCATGTGCGGCGTGAGGCGGGGGCCCACAATAGGGCGGCACTTTTACAGTCGAGCGAGTCCCATGCGGTAGACGCCAACAATGCGTAGGTACCGGTAAAATTAACGCAATTTTAATACCGTTAAAATTTGACAGAATAGAGGTACCGGTACTTACCGGTACTTATAATGTGAATTTGGTACCGGTAACAAGTAGCGGTAAAATTACCGTTAACTGTTAACAATATTATTACCGTTATATACTAGATTACCGGTACCTCATATTACCGTTAAAATTTTAACAGAATAGTAATACCGGTACTTACCGGTACTTATAATGGGAATTTGGTACCGGTAACAAGCCCTGGATTCATGTGCCCCCGATTGTACATGACATTTAAGTAAATACTTAATTTCAATATATTATGAAGTTAGAATAGGCAGAAGAATTATAAATAAATGAAGACAAAAAAGCATGCATAAAAGCATGCAAATAAAAGCTTTTTTTAGATAGAGGGCACCCCTTCATCATACATAAGTGAGAATTTCACGAATTTATTCAATTTTATTTAGTGGGAATCGCCAACTAGTTTCAATCTGTTACGAAGACCATCCATGTGATGAGTGATAGGGTGGCAACACCAAATAAATGTGAGTAAAAAAAATATGTATAATGAATTTATCTTGCGTCTGTTTATACACGGTGAAATTTGGACCTTTAAAGGGGTGATTCCGCCCGACGATATGAACAACTTTTCGTATGGGACAAATGCTGGGAACTCAATTTTTTTACATTACAAATGGACCTGGCGGCCAAACATTTTTATATGGAAATATCAATTTTTTGTTGAGTTCCCAGCATTGGTCCCATAGAAAAAGTTGTTCATATCGACGAGCTGTACCTTTAAGGGTTCAAAACTCAAAATTTCGCTTTATATATTATTAGGATGGATAACCTTATTGTGGGTCCCGTATAATATAACGTATGACGGTGATGTCCCCTACATCAACGATAAACGCATGTAATACCAAACCAACGTTAAATATTAATAGATTAGTATTCTTATATATATCACACACATTATTTTCGTTTTTTCTCGACAGGGTTCGGTTTCAAAACGCTAGCAGTCTGTAGCTTTTGAACAATAATCAATAATTTAAAATAATTGACGTTAAAAATGACTAAAAAGGCCTATTTTCTGAATAAATCTTTAGTCTGAGACTCATAAATCACTTTATATCTGCGTAGTTACTTTAAATTACGCCATTGGTATGAATAACTGGCGGTCTGTGCCTAGTCTTGTAATCTTCAATAAAATTTACAGAATCAAACTATAAAAACTGAAGGTTGCATGTATTACAATTTTCTGGCAGGCCGCGGTGTGGTATCCGCGAAGTTTATATCGCGCTATGTTTTTGGGTGAAAGTGGCTAACACCGGTCATATCCAAAGCTGTTCTTGCGAAATACACCATAGACTCGTTCAGGATAAGCGTGGCTTTAAAGAGAACAAACACTATGATTTTTACATAGCAACGCGTTTCGGACCTTTGTCAGATCACATATCATTTAACATCGAATTTCTGTCGTGTAAATTTTTATGGCAATTATATTAAAATCTTCTCGAAAAGGAATTTGTTCCCCTTATCGAGGTAAATAGCAGCCTCAAATACCTATCTGAACACAGCCTACCACTAACCATGCAATAAACGTAGACGCGGACGAAATGCCGCAGAGGCTGTTTACCTAAAATTTAAAAAAAAAAAAAGTTTTCCTTCCTTATTGTCTAGAAGAAAAAAAAAACGTAGAATGTACCAGCTGCTCCTCTTCCCGCGCGTAAAAGCTGATCAAGGGGAATGGACAAAAACTGAGGAATCATGTCAATAGGCGATGCGGCTAGCTACCCATCACTAATTTGATTTCACTTTCCACCTAATGCCCACCAACATGTTAAATGGTCATCTAGATTTAATTTAGATTCAGGTTTTATAGACCTTGGCTCTGTCTGTCCCGCGGGGGAAAAAGACGTGAGACGATGCATGTATGTTTAAAAGATTTTTGCAAGTTGAAATGTTTAGAAACTGAAATAAACAAGGCATCGCTATACATCAGGTCTAATAAACTATTCTATAGCACCACGATTTGACAGGCGAATTCAAATACGGATTGGGCGCACGAAATGTCGGCTATTCGTCCTCAAGCGCAACGGAATGTTGTCCGAAACTACGAAAATATGGTTCTGAGGGCCATCAAGATCGGGCGGAAAGTTTATCCACGGTTCACAGTACACAAACACACAGTATTCTCTTGCAGGGCTACTGTAATGGTAAAGCTAAAAAGGCAAAGCCCATTGCAATGGCTCATGACCTGACATTTTAGTTCAAATATCTCAAAGCAAAAGTAACAATAGGTCCACGGAAAAGTTTTTTCGTATTACCAGGCCTGTCTCACTCTCCATGTAGGCATTGTAAACATATTCGCGGCGACACCTTCGAAGGAGAAAACCGAACAAATCCGGTAGGAACGACGCGCGTTTGTGTTCACCGACTTCAACGAATTATGAGTCGTATGTTTAGAGCAATAAGTATAAAATTGGCTTGCTGTAGCTATCTAAACTACAAGGTGCTGCGTTCTGACACGAGCTAAATTACACCAAATCGCTAACCACATTGAGTTGATATTTCTTTGAATACCTATGCAGAGTGCGACTTTGGTAACGTAAGTACTATTACTTATTACTGTGTTATTACATAAGTACTTATGTATAAAGAGAAGCAGCTGGCACATTCTACGTTTTGCCTTTTCCCCCCGATCAGCATGGAAGGAAAATCTTCATACAAAATACGAAAAATCTTTTCCCAGACCTATTTTAAACATTTAATCGTAGCGCATGCAAGTGCAACACAGTTAGTAAAGAAAGGTGCAAGCATTACTTGTGATCACATGGGGGGCATGGGGGGCCTGCCGCCGCGCGCCGCCTGCTGTTGCTAGAAACACATTGCCGCTGAGCGCGCTTGCTCAATGCTAGCTCTTTGAGTATTGAGCTTGGGGTTCTATGCTCTATATTAATAAAACTATTGAACTCGATTTAGACCTACGGATGGTGCCTTAATGTGAAGGGTTTCTTTAAGGAGATTGCTCCGCGGTTTATAATCCATCCATACTAATATTATTAGTGCGAAAGTAACTCTGTCTGTCTGTCACCTTTTGCTTCGCGTCGAAATTTGGTATGGAGGTAGTTTGAAGCCCGGGGAAATCATTTCGGGAAATTTTACTGTTTCCGAGGGCTTTAAACACATAAAACACGATGGATGTAACTCCATTGAAACGTCAACGGAAACAAATAAAAAGGTTCGTGCTAAGTTCCGTTTATATACATAATTAAACAATCAGGATGTTAGTTTATAGTGTACAATAGTGTACATATACTTATTCGTAGGTACAAATATTCTGCTATCTTCGCCGCGAGTGAAAAAAGGGCTGGCTGCGTCTTCGCCCAACTAATGAGCATAGCTATCCAACGGGGGAATGCAGCCAGCTTTATCGCCAAAATGCCGCACGAGCAAGAATTTAGAAATTTCTACATTTTAGAGTGCTTTATTTACCTCATGTATAGATATTTTATGCATGTGCTTTATTTATAAAGTTATATTGAGTAAACAAGTAAATATCCTTACAAATAGATAAAAAACTGGTAAGGCAAGAGTTACTTTCGCGTTTATAATATGGGTGCTAATTCAACTGTCTTCTTTTTAATAACATTATTCTCTTCTAAAATCTACATTGTCGTCTAAATTTCTAAGTCAGCCACCATCAATAAGCGTTTAAAAATACTATCATAGCCACATATATCTTCGATGTAAGCTTTCGCCTAAGTTTGGGACGCTCGCACGCTTCGCTCGCTCCTATTTTGGTAACAAGGAACCCTAACGATTGTAACCTACCCTCTTATTAGAAGCCTTCTCATTGTCTTAGTTAAGGCTGAGTTAATAAACAGGGGTTAGTTTTTGTGGCCAAAAATTTTCTGTAGCTTTATATATTACCGTTTTAATATAAATAGGTCCCGTGATAAAATAATCAGTTCAATGGTTTTATTAAGTAAGTAATTGAGCATAGTTTTAAAAGCGTGCTTCTAAAAGCATTCTAAAGATGCTACAAAGGATTTTAAACACTGTGTTGTCGTCTATGACGAAACTTAATTTTAATGGAATTGAGCATAGAAAATAGATTAGTGACAAGATGAGCAAGCGATTGAGCAAGCATGAAAAAAGACAATGGATAAAAGGCATTTACATAAAATGAGTCTTAGATGAAGTGCAGGAAAAAGTGGTCGTCCGCAAAAACTTGAACTAACGGACAATGTACAGTCGCCTGCAAAAGTCCATATAGAAGTTGCGTAAAAAGTCGTGTGCAGCTATAGATACTATTTGAAAATAATAGCAATTACAACCTTAAACATGTGCGATAAGGTTCATGATTTTTTTAAATATATATGCCTACCTCATCAGTGCAATCGATTTTCACCTTAAGGCTATGTATGGACTTTTGCAGGTGACCGTACATTAGACGCGCCGGTTCGACGCGCATTTACAATGCAAAAAAGGAAATGAGGTTCTGTTTTATTTCGTACATTCAAATTTGGAACTGCAGTGTATTCGTACATTCAAATATGGAATTGCATTGCGGCAGCCGCCGACGTCCAATCCGAGCCGACTCTGTAGTTCCAAATTTGAACATAAGAAACAAAACAGAGTTGACGCCAATTGGACGGCCGCCGAACCATCGCCACGCCATTCGAATATGAACTATGTCTACTATATATAAAGTTCAATTTTGTATTATAAATCCGTGGCGAGCTCGGTCAGTGGAAATCTAGCCTAAGAGAATTACACTAACGTTTCTCACATAATAAATGGTTAAACGTGATTAGGTGCATAAATGCATAATTATTCGCATAAAGATTGTTACGCGTAGTAATATATACGGCAAATTATGCTTAACATTTTTAAGCGAATTATAACAAAGAAACTGTATTGTGAATCATCCAAACCTAAAAATGAAAACAAATCTGTGCTAGGTTTTGCAAACGGCCTATAAGTCGGACTACGGAATAGTCAATAAGTACCTAGCTTTTAAATATGGAGGAAACAGTATAATGGTGTGTCAACAGTCTATACTGTCGGGCTGTGACCTGCGCACCCGCCTTGGTGATGGCCTTCTGTATAGGCTGACACTTGCCGGTAATACCGATTAAAATACGTGTGTGAAACCGTTGTTTTAACAGTTATTTATATGATCTCGCGTAACTTTACTAATATAATAGGCAATTTCTAATAATGGACGAAGATTTATATATAGTATATTTAAAAGCTAGATTCAGATGACAATAATTTTAAATTACATTGCTTAAAAAAGTGGCAGTCCGTGCAAACGACCAATGTTTTGGTGACTCTTATAAAAACCTCGTGTACGTAAGTCCCTTAGGGTACCGGTCCACCGGAGCGGAACGAGGTGGCGGAGCGGTGAGCGAAACTTTTGTAATTTTTCTATTGGTGGATTTTCAACTCACTCCGCCACCTCGCTCCGCTCCGGTGGAATGGCACCCTAAGGGAGTTATGAACACGACGATTTTTAAAAGAGTCACCAAAACATTGATCGTTTGCACGGAGCATATACAGATAGAGATGTCATAAACAATGTAGTATTACTTTGAAGGTATGACGTAATTTTAAATGGGAAAAGATATAATACTTGTGATAACTGGTGAATGAGGGTATAGTGAAATCATCGGTGGCAGCTTTGAGGCTCTGTACTAAGTCCCAACACAGACGGCAGACTATCTGCGACGCACTTTTTAGTCTGTGCAAACAGAGCTTGGACGCATTAACCACTGGACGCGAAATTAAAGAAAAATGTATGAAAACTTGTTCAACCAATACTGGGGGGACGGGAGGTAATGACAACATAGAACCGAACAAATATGAAACATACTTACCTCCTGCGACATGCGTCTATATTTAAAATTTTAAATTTATTCGTGTTATGTCAGATGTCATAGACAGTGTTGTTACAAAGTCGATAGTCGACAAATTGAATGAATGATCGGTTTAAAGTATCGCAAAAATATGTAACGAGCCTTGCTCAATTTTTATAAACATGGTCAGCTCAGTTACCTATGCTGTTTATTAAAAGAAATAATGTTTTTTAGGTACTCAAAACAACAATTATGATTTTTAAGATATCTTGCCCTACAACGGGCATTTTACGTAATACGGCGATTGTTTCAAATCAAAATTTTATTTGAAAAATAAAACGAATTTGACAATGACACATTTAATGACAATAGTCACTGTCATTTTCGTATTTCAACCACCTACTGTTTTTAGGATTCCGGCCTTCGGAATGTATCTTCTTTTAAATCACACACACAATCTACAGAACACTAGGTTTCAAGTTAAAAATTATATTACATACTAAGGACTAGTAGAAGCGCTAATGGTTCAGTTGTCTTAAAATTCGAACCATAACAAATAAAACCGAAAGGTCCCGGGTTCAAACCCCGCCTAGCCCGAACTGTATCTCTGAGTTTTTAGTAAAATCTGAGTCAAGTACGGCCATTTTCATGGACCAATACTTGCTTTTGATGAAGGAAAACATCGTGAGGCACCATGAACACTAGTGGATTTTTTGCTAGTACCCATGTAAAATGGAGAAGGCAAACCACTCCATTATTTTCTGGTCAAAATAGTCACTGTGTCAATTTCTTTACATACAATGACACCGTCAAGAGCCTAGCTCTTAAATATTAGAGAGAATGTGTACATAAAAGCTTTATTTGGAAAACAAAAATTCGTTCATTAAACGGTGAACCTATTTTTCAGAATATATTTTTCAAACAAAAATTTCGGATTATTTAGAAGTTTTTATTTAAAATTGGATCAGACTTCAGCAGCCCTCAAATGTAATTGAAAAAAATAATAAAAATATAATTAAATTGTATTTCTCATACATTTGCTATTGATATGGTCCTTAAAACATCGAAATTAAAATATTTACGGACTACGGATAGGCTCTTTTCTTACCAATCACTATTGTTGATAAACCCAATGACTCAGATGTATAATTGATCCTTTTTCATAAAAACGAACAAAAAGTTTTAGTTTAAATGTATTTGAACATGGAAAGTTAATAAATAGGGCCTTTTGATCAGATATGAATTTGCAGGCTCTATCTCCACTGTTATGGATAAATACATGAACCTTCATGTGTATTTATTTGCCCTTAGAGAACTAGTACCTGGGCGACCGAACTTTGCTCGGTTATTACTATTTGTTGTAATATGGTGGTGTTAAGGTGAATCTATATTTATGATAAATATATATTGTTATCTCAAACTTTAACTACATTTTTTTTATACTTGTCCAAAAACAATAAAAATTAAAAATTATAAATAAAATTTAAAATACAAAAAATAAGTAAGTCGCGGAGCGGGATTCGAACCCGTAACTCGTTTCTTGCCATCCACGCCTTAAGCCGCTGGACCAGATGGACAGTGGCAGGCAAGACGAAATTAGCGACCATATTCTGCGTAAAATGGAAAACGCATGAAAAATCGAAATCACGCATTTTCCCAAACATAAGACTAATCAAGACCGATTGTTTACCCCCGAAAACCCTCATAAACCCAATTTCAGCGAAATCGTTAGAGCCGATTCCGAGATCATAGAAATAATCAGAAACCATCATAGAAATAAATTTATATACTTTATGAGAAAAACATACAAAACGTGGCTTTTTAATATCGTAAAGCTAGGTCTTGTCTACTCCGTAAATAATAAAGAGGTGATTCTGTCTCTTTACTTACTGAAACTAAGGTTGTTAGTTTTAGTAAGTAAAGAGACAGAATCACCTCTTCAACAAATATAATTACAAATAATGAGAAAAGTGAAACTGGTTATTTATGGATATTTATACATTTTGAGTATTTACTTAAATTGGCTATTTATCCGCCGCCCGTAATAAGATTGCATTCCTATCGATATCATTCATCGACACGTTCATCGATAGGTGCAAGCTCTAAATGAATGGAATGAACTGAAGAATTAGTGAACGAATGTAACAATGACAGAATTAATCCGACTCGTTAGAGTATGACAACATTCTGGTTGACTTCCAGTTTAAACCAAGGATTTTTTAAGTGGACGTATTATTCGGTCTGATGATTACGCATTTAATTAAATTCACTAGAAAATACTAAGAAATATTGGACAAAATGTGCTTACTGGTGAAAAGAAATGTTGTTTGTGCGACTACTGTAATTTTTACACTGCAATACCGCACACTTCACCATTTTTTACGCAATGTTTTGCCTTGAGTCTCTGAAGTCACACTGACGTAGCCTGTTGTTTAACATAGAAATATTTCATAGTACCGTGATAGAGGGGTAAGGAGTCAAATGTCATAATTTCGCGTCCAGTGGTTAATTCGTCCAAGAAACAGAGCCTATGCAATCATATGCAGTAATGCACACGACGCGCCTTAGAGACTTGTGGGCCGCGTACTAGATCAAACAAAATGTCTGTCGTCTGCGTTGGACCTAAGAGACAGTAAGTACAAACGATTTTATAAAAATACAGTAATCATCGTGTTCATCAGTGACGTGCAGTCCATATAGACTGTTAGACAATGTCTACCCTGCAGTCGCTAAATAAATACAATTTTTTTTTTCTTACAAAAAAATAATTATATTAGGTGCGCCTGCAAAATTCTGCTAGCAAATACTATATAGTCAATTTAGTTCAAGTACGGCGATGCGGCCGCGGGCCGCGCGTGCCCGCGCTAAGCAGTATCTATACGCGTAAGCCGCGTAAGACCAATTTTCAAAGGTCTGACTTTTCACGCACACATAGAAAATTATTATACACCGATAGGAAATCGCTTTTGTAGTAGTACAAGTAAACATATTTCATCGGCTCACATATGCAAAGCAAATTTGCGCTGTGTGTGTGAATTGAAGACACTGTCTCCGAGGTTTCTATTGGCTGCCGCGCGCGATGTAAATGTCATCGTCACTTGTCAATGTCATTTTAGATATTATTCAGTCAATGTCATAAACAATGTCATTGATTTACGTGTTTACAAACAATCCAAGAGGAAAGTTTTATTTTAAAATTCATTGCTTTAACAGTTAAATTTCATTTGTGTCAAAAATATTTTCATGTGAAAGTTGTGTCGCTTAGTGTTTGCATGCCAAAACCGAAATATAAAGTGTTTTATAAACACGCTTTTGGACAAATCAAATAACCGGTTAGTTATGGTTATTTATTCTAAAGTTTAATCTTAAACCGTATGATACGTGTACGTGGCTCGCAGGTTGTAATCATATCTCTTATCTTTAGCTTATTTTGAATACTTTTGCGGTTGAAGATCGTAAGACTATCATAATATTAAACGAGTTGTAGATAACTAGCCGTATAGTAAGGTAAGGTATGTAGGTAGTATGTAAGTAAGGTAAGTTTTATAATTATGTCTACCCTATGATAAATGTCTGTGCACGTCACTGGTGTTTATAATTCTTTAACTTCAAAAATATAAATGGTTCATCGTCTTATTCTATGTGTAACTTAGTTACTAAGAGTGTTTCAAAATTTACGCAAGATTGATATTTACTTTTTAATGTTTATATTTATATAATCTCTTCGTAAAATATAACTTATTAAGTTTCAGAAGATTCAACTCAGTGACCTTATATAACAGTACACTATTACTTCTATAACTTTAAACGTAAATTAGATCTAAGTTATCTAAAAACTAGCCCACGTTAATGTCGATTCAGGGAACAGTACGATTTCCGGGATGAAAGGTGTTTTAATACAGGTAATAACATATCTGTATGCAAAATTTAGTCAAAATCCATACAGCCGTTTTAGCGTGATTATGTAATCATAAATCATAAAAAGATTCGTGCTAAGTCCCGTTTATAAACATAATTATGTAAAATTAGTTTCTATGCAAGTAATAAGAGGTCGAAACCTTACTCAACAGTGGCGTCTACTAAGCAAAAAAACGGTAGCCCTCATTCAAATCTTGCGTAAATTTAGGGACACCCTATATAAAGTATAATACTAACTAAACTTTGATAAGTCGCATCGGCTTTGTTCGGCACAGAATAGCAAAACCTACCGCCGAATCAAACCGAATTAAAATATCAGTGAAATAACGAACTTATGGCTACTACATTAGATTTGAAATCCAAAAACAACTGGACTTATGCAATCTCGTTCATAATACTTGTACGGCGCGGCGCAAGCGAACTCCAGACATGGCGCGAACGCTTCAGCCAATAGCAGACGGATATTTTTGCGCCATACTAAATTTTTATTTCAGCATCGGTACATGGCTGTAACTAAGCTGAAAGTAGAAAGTTAGTAAATAGTAGAAGATTGGTCGAGAAGTTACCTGCTGCAGCAGATGTCGCAGGCCGGGGTTAGACGGCAGTAGCGGCCGCATGATGCGGGGGGCGTGACCTGCGCCCGCGCCGCGCAACTGTTGGATCTGCTGCTGTAACTGTTGACAAAGCTCAGTCAGTGTGCGGCCCATAAAGTCAAAGTCAAAGATTTTTATTAAAAATTGGATACAATGTATCTCTTTTTGTACGAAATTGGATACATGTATCTCTTTTTGAACGATATAAACTCAAACAGTGGCTGCCCTCCCTAGAATCGCTGTAAACATTTTCTTCCATGAATGTGCCGGCTCGTTTGCGTAGAAGCTTTACCGCTTCTATGCTTCGTTGGTGAGTGAGCTGATGCCCATAGCTGCTGATGCCCAGAGCTGGAATAACCCGTGCGAAGCCAGGGCGTGCCACTAGTATTAATTAGATAAGGTTGAGGGCCACTGTGTTCAAATGACATACCTATGTACTTAACCCATTCCATGTCCATAAACGAGACACAATAGTAAAACAATTGGAATGTCCACATATGATTCATGCGACAGGGAACCTGTTAAGAATCTATTTATAACTTTGTTTCTTTTTAACTATTTTATGTGTACAGTCAGATACAAAAGTACAGTCACCTGCAAAAGTCCATACATAGTCTTAAGGTGAAAATTGATAGCACCGATTAGAGAGGCATACACTTAGCAATATCATGAACCTTATGCCACATAAATAAGGTTGAAATTGCTGTTATTTTTAAATAGTACCCGTAGCTACACACGACTTTTTACGCAACTTCTATATAGACTTTTGCAAGCGACCGTACCTAACCAGGCCCTCGACCTAGGTATATCTTGAATTTTCTCTAAAATGTATAATAATATTAACATGAAAATGTATATTCAGAAAGTGTTCATAAAAATCTTTCTCTTCATTTTCATTAAAATTTATGTTTCCTAATATTATTTTTAGTTTAAGAGAAAATTCAAGGTATAGGTAGAGGACCTGATCAGGAACCTTAGTATCTGACTGTACATAAATTTTTCTTCCATGCTGGTCTGGGAGAAAAGAAAAAACGTAGAATGTACCAGCTGCTTCTCTTCCCGCGCAGACCGTAAAAGCCACGTTAATAGGCGATGCGGCTAGCAACCCATCACTATTTTGATTCCGTTTTCCACCTAATGCCCACCAATATGCTAAACGTGGCCTTAGGTTTTATAGACTTGGGTTCTATCGTATCACGTCTTTTTCCCTTGCGGGGTAGACACCCCGCAAGGGAAAAAGACGTGATACTACGTATGCATGTATGTATAATAAAATAACTTACTTCTAATTGCTTATAATGCTGTTCTTGTTGCTGCGCCGCGTGTAAATGAGTCATGATATCCCTTTGCGACTTGTACTGCTGTTGGTGAGCCGCCTCCAGCGTCTGCTGCAGATGCTGTATCTTCTCCAAGTTCTGCTGGCGGGCGACTTCAAGTCCGTCCAGTTGGGCGCCGGGCCGCGAGAGACCGGACACCTGTTGGACTTGTCCGGCCATGCCGCCCGCTACCATCATGCCCTGGGTTTGGAAAATATTATGTAATTCGCAAGGGTCTTAGAGGAGGTTAATGTACACTTCAATATGAAAACATGACTTATATAGTTACATAGTCGCCTCGGCAGGATATAAATAATAATAAATAAATATATACGGACAAATCACACAGACTGAGCTAGCCCCAAAGTAAGTCCGAGATTTGTCTTATGGGATACTAACTCAACGATACTATATTTTTAACCGACTTCAAAAAAAGGAGGAGGTTCTCAATTCGTCGGAATATTTTTTTTATAACAAAACATATATAGGTACACATCCAAGGCCCAGGCCAATCTGAAAAAGATCATTTTCCACGTTGACCTGGCCGGGGATCGAACCACTCACACACTCTCGTGTCGCAGGCTGGCGTGTTGACCACTGCGCCACGGAGCTAGCCAAATGGTAATTAAAATCACTTTCTGCAGTAAACATCCTCGTTTTATTTAAATTCCTCTAACACACATCTTAACAAATCGTCGTAGTAGTCATCTTGCCTTTGACTTCTCAAGCCCCAAGCGGCCCGATCCGACCGCATAACAATAGAAAATCCATTATGTCTGCGTTCCTCGCGCTTGATATTTCGCTCATCCTTCTTTTTCACACCTGTACAATAAACCTATTTGCCTCTCTCGTTCTTCTAACAATGTGTTTCCTCTTCTTTCATACACCACCTTGCATATAATCCCTTTTTTATGATATATGACAGCAAACGAGCAAGCGAGTCACCTGATGGTAAGCGATCACAGCTACGGGTACATCACATTGTGGTATTGCAGTTGTCCACACAACTGCAATACCAGGATGTGACAGGAGCGTTACCGGCCTTTCAAAGAGTTGGTGGCAGGACATGGGAAGGAAATGAGGGGAAGGATGGGCATCGATTTTCTGTGAGAATATGGTACTACCACGGACGAGCCGGCACATTCATGCTGCTAGCAAAAAGGAATTTTGCCGGTAGCGTGGCTCTACCACAAGTGAAAACCACTCTCTCTCTGTTATAATGTTGCCCACATACATACACTCCTAAAACTCACACTCCATTTGGCGCAGTCGGATAAAAACAAAAAGCCCTACCTGTGGGTGCTGCTGCATCTGTCCCTGCACCATGCCCTGGCTGGTGGGCGCGCCCGGCATCTGCCCCACGTTGCCGACGCCCCCCACGCCCCCCACTGACAGGCCCCCCGCCATACTGCTGCCTGCTCCCATACCGCTGCCCATGCCACCTGACGACATGCCCGCTGTCGGCATGGCTCCTGGAATATAATGTACATTTCCATTTCATCTATTCAAAAAACAAAGAACAGTTGCCCGTATGCAGGGTCTAAAATACGTTTTTATTCCCGAGAAACTAAATAGTAGATTGTAATGCAAGGGCCTAACATAATACTTTTTGGTGAGGGCATTATTTTAAATCCAGAACGGAAAGAAAGAGTCTAGCATAGAATTGCGATCGTAGCGAGAGATTGCTTCACTCAGAAGTGTTCCGAGTGAAGCGAAGAATTCAGATTATGTTGCCCAAAGTATTGGTTAATATAAATGAAGTATATGGAGTATCTACCAGCCATAGTTGAAGTAGGCATTGCAGAGCTGACGGCTGGCTGCTGCTTGTTAATAATTTGGCTGATCTTCTGTTGCTGGATCACCTGCAAACAAAATTGTTTTAGACAAAAATTATCGTAGCATCTGGACTTCCATAGACTTTGTGAAATTAGAGCAGAAACAGGCGTTAAATATGCATGACATTAGGGATTGAATTTCGTTGCTCAAAAATCCGGAAAATCCGAATTTTTTGAAGCTTTAATTTTATTTTGTATCATTTCTAGTATAGCTTATTTAAAATTCACAATTCACTAACATTTACGATAAAGTTAAAAACAACACAAAACAAAGTAAAATATTTAGTTATCACATGAAAAATCAGTCGAATTCATTCGAATCAGGTCTTAAAATAACCGCTGAACTACAATGTACTTAAAATATAAAAGTTTCAAATAGGACCTGTATAGTCAGATTGTAAATTTCACGTTTTACATTGTTAATTAAATTCACATCATAAAATTTAAACAAAAATCACGTTTTGTTATCAAATTCATAATGCGATATTCGCAACATGTAAAGTACAATAAAAATTTTAAGTTTATAGTATTAATATTTTAAAACAAAAAACCTTGTATTTTAAATATTGATAAACTACGTATATACACAATGAAAAATTAAAATAAATAGCAATCTACCTAACCGTAAATAACAATTAGGATTAAAATTTTTTCATGAAGCGGTATTTTCAAAACATATGTACTCGTAAAAGCGTTGAGTGTTTCGTCATTTATACCGTGGTCTTTATTTATTGCAGAATATTCCAACCGTGGAAATGGCTCTTTCTGATTCCAGACTAATCGGCGGAACGGCTATCTAGCAACGTCTTTAACCCATTTTTAAATTTCTCCACAACCTTTTTCAAAATGTGCCATTTCCACATGTATTAATGCAGGTAAATCAGCCCTGCTGCCTGAAGGCTCGACGGCTGCTGCTGTAGAGTAAGTAGGGCACTTCTAGTTTTGACAATAGAATGTTGGCGATCAAGTTGTTCCTTAAAGCTAAGTACGAGTAGGTTAAGGTCAGATTTGCACACGGTTTCCGAACTAGAGTCTAAGGGGTTTAGTGACGATACCGCGGCCTGTTAGATAAATATCGATTAATGCTTTTTGTACACTTGAATTCAGCTTTGAGATACGTGCCACCATTGTAGCTAGACTATACCATCGCGTTTTACAGTCCAAAACAAGACCTAACTCTTTGCCGAATTCTGCTAGCACATATTTCTGAAGCATGTCATTCATAGCCAGTGAATTTTTAAATGTCTTCACCAACGCCCGGACTTTCTTTATAATGTTTTGATAATCATCGTTTAACTGTCCACGTAGTCTTGTGTTTTCGATCAAAAATCCCTTAAGTCAAAGCATAAAACTTTTTGCGAATTTGTGTGCTGGTTAAAATCGTCAATAAAAACAATAAATAAGATGGTGCTTAATCAAAAACTATCAATTAAGATGATAAGCTGTACTTAAAACAAAAATTCGAAAAAACCGGATTTTGATACTGAAATCCGGATTTATAAAAAGTTTGTAAATCCGGATTTTTCAGTGTTTTTCGGATTTCGAAGTATCCGGATTGCAATCTCTACATGACATATTCTTATAGTGAACGGAATATAATATTTTTTTTTTTAGTTGTGTATGTCCTACTGCTAGGCAAAAGTCTCCCCTTCATTTCTCCAGGCATCCCTATTCCTAGCTTCCTCCTTCCAGTTTTTCTCATAATAATTTAATTCATCCGACCATTCTGGGTCTTCCTCTCTTTCTTTTTCCGTCTGTCGGAGTCCATGAGGTGGCTATATGGGCCCATCTGTCCTGGTGCATACGGCACACGTGACAACATCTAACACGTTAGTAATGGAGCGTAGAATCATATAATATTAACATTATTATTCATTATCAGAATCAGCAAAACTACATCGCATTTATTAGAGAATAAGATTCAAAATCTATTAGCAGCTTTGTAAGAGGTAGGTACACTGGTATGGTAGAGTAGAAGGTACATGCAAGAATAGACTTTAACTACTGAACAATTAGGTTGAAATGGCTTTGGAAGTTACCCTGTGGAGTGTGTCTGTGAAGGAAGCTTGATTATTTGATGTGGAGGAAGCAATATTATCAGAAGTGTTCAGTGAAACAAAAAAGGATCTCATAGCTATGAAATAAGGCTAGAATTACTTTATCTGTTACATTTCTCAATCCAAAGATATGGTCTGGTAATTTAATAGGAAGCTTAGGTACATATGCCTTCTTATCTGGCGTTTACCTATAGCAGGATCAGTAACATAAAAATAGTCCTTATAGCTATGGAATAAGCTTGGAATTGATTTAGCTGTTATCTTGTGTAGTCAGTCCACGAATGAGGCCTAGTTGTTAGAATGAAACCATGGTTTGCCTTCTTGTCTGGTATGTATAGTAATATCAGCAACATAAAAATAGTACTTATGGCTATGGAATATGGCTGGATTTACTTTACTTATTACTAGCTGTTAATACTCAATACTTTATTTGCATCCTTAATGTAAGTAACAGGTCTTATTCTTATAAAATAATTGTAACAATTAAGGACCCTTTCGGGCGCAGCAATTTAAGAGTGGTTGACTTGTCAATCATCATCATATCAGCCGCAAGAAGTCCACTGCTGGACATAGACTTGTCAATGTTTGATTTAAATTTAAATTGCATAAAACTTTAAAATATTCAACTAATTCAATTACATTCAATTTAACATAATTCACTTAGTAATTTTTATTATATAATTAAATTTGATTTCTATAATTTATATATCATTGCATTAATAATAAAATTACCTTTATTTATAAATAATCAATTGCATATTATTATTTCAAACAATAATAATAATAGTTACCTTGCGTAGTCTGTCCACGAATCTGGCCTGGATGTTAGGAATTAACCCAAGGTAGTCCTTCTTGTCTGGAGTGCATAGCAGGATCCGCAATATTAATTTAGACCTTATTACTATATAATATAAGTTTGGAATTACTTTAATTGTTACCTTGCATAGTCAGTCCACGCATGTGGCCTTGTTGTTAGAGATGAAGACGAAGTAGGCCTTCTTGACAAAAGTGTAAGCAGAATCAGCAACATTAATTTAGACCTTATAACTATGGAATAAGTTTGGAATTACTTTAGCTGTTACCTTGCGTAGTCTGTCTACAAAAGTAGCCTGGTTGTTATGAATGAACCCGAGGTAGGCCTTCTTGACTAAAGTGTAAGCAGAAGCAGCAACATTACTTTAGACCCTCTATGAAATAAGTTTGGAATTACTTTCGCTGTTACCTTGCATAGTCAGTCCACGCATGTGGCCTTGTTGTTAGAGATGAAGACGAAGTAGGCCTTCTTGACAAAAGTGTAAGCAGAATCAGCAACATTAATTTAGACCTTATAACTATGGAATAAGTTTGGAATTACTTTAGCTGTTACCTTGCGTAGTCTGTCCACGAAAGTGGCCTGGTTGTTAGGAATGAAGCCGAGGTAGGCCTTCTTGTCTGGAGTGTACAGGAGGATCAGAACTTTGATGTCACATTGCGGCGGCGATGTGTTTGGAGAAAAGTGTACGCAGCCAGCCTTTAAAATATATATTAACAAGTTTTTGGAAAAATTACTTTTTTGTGACAAGCTTTTATTATTAACTGTAAAGCGTTTTCCAAAACAAATCAAATGAGGCCAAACACAATTGGTGTACCTTGTTTAGTTTAATAGATCCTATGGCCACCTTCCGACTCCATCGTCAGACCAGCGCACTGATTCCATAATATTGTATTGTCATCCGATTTACACATGCATGCGAAGTTTAAGCTTAATCGGTAACCGTGATGTGGATCAAATTTAACTTGCAAGATTTGATTACGCAGACAAACATCGGTATAAGAAAAACTAAATAAAACCTTGTCAAAAGTTAAGTCGTTTAAAAAAATGAATAAATAAAGAGTAACTACATTAATAAAAAAGTCTTAAATATTCTAAATTGTTATACTTACAAATCCGTTGACCATGACTTTAGTAAGAGCATCCAGAGCTTCGCTCGGCTGCAGGTGGAAGAGCACGGACTTGCTGTCCTTGAGATACTCGCCGCCGATGTTGCTGATCAGCTGTTTAGGCATCAGCTGCATAAGCAGTTTGTTGGGCCACGTCACCACTTTCAGCTCTGGTTCCACGTCTTTTGAGCCGGCTGACACCTGGACAAATTGAATTTAGATGTTTCTAAGGGTCTGGCCAAATATCTAACAACGCATTCCCACATCACGCCGTGATGAGGGGAACGCGAACGCGTAGCTTGTACTAGACCAGTGGAGCCCGATGGCCGTGAATATTATTCGTTTATGCACGTTAAGCAACCCCAGGCGCAATCCCGACTGGGATGGGTGACCGCACGTGGCATAAAAATCTCTTCGTACTTCGGAAGACACGTTCAGTCGTTGTTCCTGGTTGTCATCATTGCATAGCAGTAGTTAAGCTGTCAGATGCTTTTAGGCAGCTTGAAAAATCTGACACCAGTGTTAGTCACTTACACTTCCAACAAACATAACAAACCAGATAAGTCCGCGTTGAAATGTTCTTTATCAGTATAAAACTGATTCTTTTATTTATTTTCTTTATATATTTATAAGCTTTTGATGTCTTACCTGGCAAGGTAGGTGTCTGACGGTCTTCTGTTGGTCTCCCGGACCCTTCCCTTTCTCCATCCACTCTATAATGCCGTTCCAGATAATGCTTCTCTGCGAGCCGGCGGCAGCTTGTTGTGCGGGGGAGTTCGACGGCCCAGGCGAGAGCATGTTCGGCATGCGCTGATAAAAAAAAATGGTTGTCTGTAAAGTGGTTTTTAGGGTTCCGTACCCAAAAGGTAAATCGGGACCCTATTAATTTCGCTCCGCTGTTCGTCTGTCTGTCTGTCCGTCTGCCACCAAGTTGTATCTCATGAACCGTGATAGTTAGACATTTAAAATTTTCACAGATGATGTATTTCTGTTGCCGCTATAATAACAAATACTAAAAAATAGAATAAAATAAATATTTAAGGGGGCTCCCATACAACAAACATTTTTGCTTGTTTTTGCTCGATATTGATAACGGCAACAGGTAGACGCTTGAAATATTCACAGAATATTAAGTTATATATTCAATTTAAAATAAATAATTTAAAAAACAATAATATTAAAGGCCCCTCCCTTCCCATACAACAGACATGATTTTTTTGCGGTTTTTATAGATAACGGTACGGAATCCTTCGTGCGCGAGTCCGACTCGCACATGGGCGGTATTTTTTTATGTATACGCGGTGAAATTTTAATCGTTCTGAACCCTAAAGGGGTGATTCAGCCCATCGATATGAACAACTTTTCCTATGGGACCAATGCTGCGAACTCAAAAAAAAAAGTGCAGTTCCATACAAAAAATTTCGCTTGACCGGCCAATTTGTATGGGAACGTCAAAATTTTTTTTGAGTTACCAGCATTGGTCCCATAGGAAAAGTTGTTTATATCAACGGGCTGAATCATCCTTTTAAGGGTCCAGAACGATCAAAATTTCACCGTGTATATGATGGCAAACGAGCAGACGAGCCACCTGATGGAAAGTGGTCACCATCGCCCGTGAACATCTGCAACACCAGAGGAAGTGCTGATACGTTGCCGACTCTTAAAATAGCTGTGAACACGCCTTTTCCGGTTTACGGTACGGACGATACTTTAACGTGATAACGGTGGAAAAGAGATAGATGCATCACAAGCCGCTTAGACCGATTGGGCCTCTCTATCGTTTGTTCCGCGCTCTCGCTTGCACATGGAACGTGACACATTTTGTGCGTGCAGTCAGCGTTCATCGATTGATAAGACGTCATTACGTCAAAACACACAGCTTTTTATTAAAAACGTGCTTCGTTTCGCTAAATCGAAATATAAGAAATATTTACGACAAAACATTAATTGTTTTGTCGTAAATATTTCTTATATTTCGATTTATTTTCAGCGAGCCCTTTAATTTGGTAACCGCGTGGCGAGCACGCGTTTTCCAAACATTCAGAGACTGTGCGGACTAATTTAATAAAATTATTGTCGAAGTGCATCGCAAATAGCTATTCCACCATCTCGGGTGTTCCGCCATGTTGGATTTAGAATGACGTCATACAGCTTACCATGCATTGTCATCCTAACTAAAAGAGTATACAACATTTCAGCTCAATCGGGATACAAAATTGTATTGCAAGATTTGACCCGAACAAACATAGTTACATACATCATCATCATCATCATCAGGCCCTTTTTAGTCTCCACTACAGGAGCACGACCTCTCTGTACTACTAGGGCCATACTTGGCCAGAGCAGCCAGAGGACTTGGCCTACACTCTCCACGCTGGCCAGACGGGTTGGAGAGGTCTCTTAGATGTTTGTTAGCTTTGTTTAGCTTGTATTTCCTAAGTCGCCTTCTACGACATCCACGGGAAGACTTGGAGTGGTCCTATTCTACTCTGCCGGATACCACACGGCTAAGTGACATATATTGCAAATTAAATAAAATTTTGTAAAAAGAAATTTAAAAAAAAGTGAGTACTAACATTGACCTGCGCGGGCGGCGGGGGCGGGTAGGAGGGCTGTGCGAGCTGAGTGAGCAGGGCCGAGTTGCTGCTGTACAGCGGCTGCCGCTGCTGCGACGGCCAGCCGGGCCGGACTTGCCCCACCTGCCCCACTTGGCCCACCTGACCCACTTGGCCCACTTGCCCCACCTGTGGTCAAAGTACTTTTTTAAGTGTTTGTATTCCATTCACAATGCTATTAGAACCTGCGACCTTAAGTCTATGTACGACTTAGGTCGCAAGTTCAAAACCCACCAGCTTGAAATATTTTCACCATATCTTATTTTTTTATTTAATAAGAGTAGTATTTTTTTTTTTAATATCTTAAAAGAAATATTCATCAAAAATATTAGATACACATATGTAATATATTTATTTTATCTTATTAATTTATATATACAAAGACAAAGAAGTTCATACTCCTATTATATTAACACTTTTAACGCCGGAATCGCAGACACAATAGTTTTTCAACTGTTTGTCAAACATCAGTTGGCAAAAAAAACATTAAAAAATACAAGCGAATTGAAGTCACTTAAAAATGGCACTTCATTTTTAATCTGTCTCCCTGAAATGTTAAACTACGTTGATATAATGGCTTGCGGAAATTGTCACTGAATAAGTAGCATTATTTTTTTCAGAGGCAATTATTTGTAGATAAAAAGTATAAATACCTGCCCAATCTGGCCCACTTGCCCGACCTGCCCGACTTGGCCAACTGGTCCGACTTGACCCACTTGGGTCCCTTGCCTTGGAAACAGCGGTGCCGGCGGGCGAGCTCCGGTCTGGCGATTTTGTCTGCAAGTATAACGTGTTGTTATACATAGTATACGTAAGGGAAAAAGACGTGATAGTATGTAATGTGATAAGTATATCTAATTTCTAATAATTTAAAGTGAAGCTGAATATAATAATAATGTAATGATGTAGAGTAAAATGTAAAGGGTGGAGGAATGGGCCTCCAGCTCTCTTAGTCATTGAACGAACCAGTAAAGCTTCTATTCAGACCTCGATTTTCTATGAGAGTGTATGTAGTACTTCCCCGGACGAGCCGGCCTACTCATGCTACTAGCAAAAAACGAATTTTGCCGGTATCGTGGTTCTACTCTACAATGTAATTGTAATCGTGTAATTTAAAAATGTGTAATTTAAAAATGGAACGACCGCTTTGCTCTATCACAGAGGAAAAATGACCATTTTTTTTTAATTCGAACTAACAAATAAAAGAAAAAAAAAAACAAATGAACTGGGCGCTTGACGATTGTTTTGTGGGTAATTTTTTACTACATTAAGTGAATTTCCGCGCATTATTTTAAAAAAAAGTACTATACAAGCCTTGGCGTCATTGAGGCATTCCAAAATTCTCTTTTGCCGGCCGGCTTTTGTATTATTTGCTTACCCGTATACGTAGGTCTGTATGTCGGGCGCGGGCGGCGGAGAAAGTACTATACAAGCCTTGGCGGCAATGAGGCAAATCTCTATAGCGGGCAGAGTAATTTATTAGCTCACCCGTAGACGTCGGTCTGAATATAAGGCGCGGGCGGCGGCGCAGGCCTGGGCGTTCCATGCATTATTTGAGAAAAGTACTATACAAGCCTTGGCGGCAATGAGGCAGTGTCTTTAGCGGGCCGAGTAATGTATTAGCTCACCCGTAGACGTCGGTCTGTATCGCGGGCGCGGGCGGCGGAGAAAGTACTATACAAGCCTTGGCGGCAATGAGGCAGTGTCTTTAGCGGGCCGAGTAATGTATTAGTTTACCCGTAGACGTTGGTCTGAATGTCAGGCGCGGGCGGCGGCGCAGGGTTGGGCGTTCCATGCCTTATTTGAGAAAAGTACTATACAAGCCTTGGCGGCAATAAGGCAGTCTCTTTAGCGGACCGAGTAATGTATTAGCTCACCCGTAGACGTCGGTCTGTATCGCGGGCGCGGGCGGCGGAGAAAGTACTATACAAGCCTTGGCGGCAATGAGGCAGTGTCTTTAGCGGGCCGAGTAATGTATTAGCTCACCCGTAGACGTCGGTCTGTATCGCGGGCGCGGGCGGCGGAGAAAGTACTATACAAGCCTTGGCGGCAATGAGGCAGTGTCTTTAGCGGGCCGAGTAATGTATTAGTTTACCCGTAGACGTTGGTCTGAATGTCAGGCGCGGGCGGCGGCGCAGGGTTGGGCGTTCCATGCCTTATTTGAGAAAAGTACTATACAAGCCTTGGCGGCAATAAGGCAGTCTCTTTAGCGGACCGAGTAATGTATTAGCTCACCCGTAGACGTCGGTCTGTATCGCGGGCGCGGGCGGCGGAGAAAGTACTATACAAGCCTTGGCGGCAATGAGGCAGTGTCTTTAGCGGGCCGAGTAATGTATTAGCTCACCCGTAGACGTCGGTCTGAATATCAGGCGCGGGCGGCGGCGCGGGGCTGGGCGCGCGCTCTGCCAGGCTGTAGCCGCGTAGCAGCACCAGGTGACGCGGGTCCTGCGCGCAATTTTTTATTTATTACATATACAAAATATTTATTGACAAGTACACATGTTACTTGAGAGTTCTTGCGGGAATTTCGGCGGACTGCAGGGTATTTGTTTTGGATTGTTTTGCAAATTGTTTCTAGTGGACTTTATAATGTGAAATCGGTGTAATTTGGTGTTATAAATGCCCATATTTATGAGCAATGTGTGAAATAACTAAAATAAAGTGTCATGGTGCGGCTGTAGTGAGATTTACATAGGCTGGTGGTCGCTCGCCTTACTGCGACTGCGTCTACGATCAAACCAGTGGATTTGTGGGAATTGCCTGGTTTTACTGCTTCGAAGTGATCGCCGCGCGTAGGTATGTTTTCGAATTCCACACGGGGCGTGAGACAGGCCTGATTCTGCTGGGGCCTAATTCTCGTTTCTATAGAGATTTATCGAATTCGACAAAAATATCGAAGGCACGATGTCGCATGCAAATATCACTGAAATATCACTAATGCTATTCTGGGGCATAATAGACATGATATTTTACATCTCTACTGCAAAACGTTCCGTTTTGCTCGATTGTAACTAATCATAATCGAGAAAATATTAAATAACTTTAAAGTAAAATTATTCTGTGCTATATCGTAATAAATGATAAAATATCTTTACTTATAGCATTAGGTTACGTTAAATAATAATATTTTTAATGTATTGTATTTTATCTTCCATATTAAATAGCGCGTTTTGTTATTTTTGATGGGGTGTTTGCTTGAAATGAAACATATCAACGTGCGGTCATTGAAGCGCGCGTTTTGTGTTTTTGTCAAAATATCTAGAAGATTGAATTATTTGTAAAATCTTTCTTCAAAAAAACTATTATTTTAATTTTTGACTTAAAAGTGTGTGTGAATGTGTTTTTCTTGTTATGAACTTATAAATATGGAGCGTGCAAAAACGTGCAAGTGGGACGAGTCCCCATCTACACTACACCATCTTCTTTCATGAAGAAAATAGCAGTCTCTGGCGGTTAATTTGATAAAAAGAACTTTGAAATGATGGATTTCGTAACCAAAGGTAAGCATATTTATCCTTATATGTATCTATTTCTGTTTAAAACTCCCTCCCAAATAAGTGTTTTTAATTTACCTAATCTCATTGCTTCGAGCACCCAGTGATATCGGATTTGATGATCAAAAATTACAAACTCACATCGGCATATGTATTTGATTAAAGATTTAATCAATTAGACCATATTATTTCAAAGGTCCTACTCGTATTTGTCCTATGTTTGGTCTCATTGTTAATATGAACAATGGTATTACATTAAATAAAAAAGCTGTATTTTGGGACACAGTAATTAGCCGTTATATTATTTATTAACATTTGATTGGTGATTGTCCGTATATATTTATATTGATTTTTTATATTATTGGTATTATTATCAACCATTATCCTTTTATTTTCAGATTGTAACGGCGAAGTTTCAACCCAAAATCCGCAGGCAAAGACGACTTGAAAATAAGACAAAACAATTTGGAACAACAAGAAATCAGCAATAACTGATGTAGTGAAGTGTGGATTAAAAATAAATGTTTAAATACCTATATTAGAGATATTTTATTTAAAAACAACCCCATATTACTTCGAAACCTAACCTAAACATCATGAAAATTTCAAAGTTATTGCATTAGACATTCATCTCGAGTGCTACCGACCATTCGATGTATGTCGAACGCTAGCAGTAGACATTTATCGAATGTGATAAAGTGAGAATAGCACAATTCGATATCCGCCATGTTTTTTCGATATATATCGAATTCGACTTCAAGTCGAGCGTGCGAGAATCGCCCCCCTGGTCGTACGCATTTTTTTTATGTCATAGGACGGCAAACGAGGAAGCAGGTCACCTGATGACAAGTGACCACCGCTGCCCATGGACAACTGCAACACCAGGGTGTGACAGGTGCGTTGTCGGCTTTTCAAGGAGTTGGGGGAAGGAAATGAGGAGGGAGAAGGATGGGCCTCCGGCTCTCTCACTCACCGAACGAAGCATAGGAGCGGTAAAGCTTCTACTCGGACGTCGATGTTCTGTAAGTGTGGTACTACCCCGGACGAGCCGGCCCATTCATGCTACTAACAATTCATTTTGCCGGTAGCGTGGCTCTACCACGACTGAAAACATTTCTGATATCATTGAATTAGAATTGAGACTTGCCTTGGCATAGTTCCTCTGTTGTGCCTGGTGCAGTTCACCTCCGGCATGTTCGTACAATGCATGTAACGCCGTCACGCGTCTCGCCGCACACACTGACAGCTGAGCGCCTCTTTCGCTAACCAATCGGGCTGCTTGTTCTGGCGTTGATGGTGCACCTGAGAGAGTTAAAATGAGGAAACAATGCGACACTTAAAAGAATACCATAGGTCAGTAAGCAGGGCCTGAAAATGTGAGAATTATTTTATAAAAGGTCCATTAGGTTTGGGAGCAAAAGGTGTGAATATTGCTTCTATCTCAGTTCTGAAAATTCCTTGATTGAGTTATGGATAATAACTCAATCAAGGAATTTCTCAGCTCTCATCACTAGATGGCGGTCATTAAGCCATGTCAGATGTATTTGGAGCTTGAAATATCTGACACCAGTGTTGGCCATTTACACGAAAAGACACTACAATATTGCCAGGAAGTTCAGATTCACCCTGTATATAAGTTAGATTTCCTTCTGCCATAGAAGCATGGAGCAGTTGGATAAAATATTGTGCTACTTGTGGTCACCCATACCAGTGAGGACCAGGCCAGGGGTTGCTTTACATGCGTAAGCGCTTATAAAACCCACGCCAACTGGGCCACTAAGCTCCTCCTAAGCTTAATTCCTAGTAACAAGCAACGAGCAGGGAGGCGGACAAGAACTGTGTTCTCAGTTACATCCACCACTTTAGTACTCAGCAACCAAGTGGGTCCATAGATTCATCATCATCATCATCTCAGCCGCAAGAAGTCCACTGTTCGACATAGGCCTCCATAGATTATCAATACATATAATAAAAGAGTAAAAAAATGTGTCTGTACATTAAATATATTTATAAAGAAATTATATAGGGCGATGGAGACATACTAACAGAGTAAGAATTAAAAAATACTGTCTGTCTGTTTATACACGCTAATCTCCGGAAATACTGGACAGATTTGAATAAAACTTTTTTCATTGTATAGCTATCAAGCCTGAGCAACATGTAGGGCATTATTTATTTTGAAAACTGGAACACCTGATGCAGAACTAAACTATAAGAAATATAAAATAGCCTGATGAGCACTTTCTGCGGAGTCATAAAATCCACGCGAACGAAGTCGCGGGCATCAGCTAGTTACAAATAAAAATAAAAACTTGCAATCACAGTGTTTAGGAGCTTACCAGGTGGAACTAACCCCCCAGCATAAGCAGAATATGGTGGAGAACAGCATAGTAATAATATGTGTAATGGTATATCAGTCCGTCCAAGCTCATCACAGCACAACAACGCTGTTGCTAGTGCTTCTGTGACGCATGCGCGGCTCTCCGCATGACCTCCAATATAACTGGAATAGACGAACACAAATGTTATTTTGAGGAAATAATATTCTTCTTCTTCTATCGAGTCGTAAAATGGCCTTGCGTTTAATTAAATATGTTTCGACGAGTGCATTGCCAACGCAATTGCCCGCTCGTTTGTCTCATTCATATCTTGTTGAGCGCAAGAAATTGGGTTTTCTGGGCACACCAAATAAAATAAATAAATGAAATATTCTTAATGTAAATATTGTATAAAACTACAATCAATAACTTATTCAAAGTTACAAATGTAGGTATTCTATCACATTATTTACCAGTTATAGAATGTTTTATACAATGTAAATATATATGTATAACTCAAAGGTGACTGACAAAGTGATCTATCAACGCACAGCCCAAACCACTGAATGAATTGGGCTGAAATTTGGCATGCAGGTAGATGTTATGACGTAGGCATCCGCTAAGAAAGGATTTTGATCAATTCTACCCCCAAGGGGATAAAATAGGGGATGAAAGTTTGTATGAAATTATACTTTGCGAAGTATTAACGCGAGCAAAGCCACGGGCAAAAGCTAGTTCAAAATGAATGGATATACCTGAACAAGTGTTATGTAAGCATCATCATCATCTTTTTTTTAACCCTCCCTCCCCTTTGTCAGTAAAAGTAAGAAAAGCTCTCTCCCCTCCCCCAAGCTCACATAAACATTGTTTCATTTTCACAAGAAATTATTGTTTATTTTGCAAAATGTTGCTGACATCATCACCACATAAACCCTTTCTGTCACCCATGTCATCTAAAATAAGCCAAGCCTTCACCCCCCCCTCCCCCCCCCCCCATTCACTGACCCCTAATATTTCAGTGACGCCTAGCTGCTTTATAAAACTGGAGAAATAACTTACTGAATCTTGTCAACAGCATCAAGAACATGCTGTGGTGTTGTGTAAGGGCCAAATGTCATCACCGGTAGACTGGGGAAGCAGTCAGCGGCTTTGTATGCAACCACGCAGTATATGGAACCACTGCCTCCTCCTTCTTCTAAGGCTCCACCATGGAAATATCTATAATAAACAATTTATGCTAGAACCTGATGTCTGTTTTACTAATATATGATTGTTTTTTTTTTTACAGCAAACAAGCAGATGAGCCACCTGATGGAAAGTGGTCACCGTCGCCCATGGACTAGGAAAATAGCAAGAAGCAAATCTTGATCTATATTGTGCGTGATTAGAATGAAGAAGAAATCCATGTTACAAGAATGACAATGAATATGAACATGGATGGAATTAACAAAGTCACTGATGTCATCAAGCGCATTGCGTAGCTGAAGTGGCAATGGGCTGGCCATGTCGCCAGAAAACAAGGTTCGTGGTGCAAACCTCTGGTGGAATGAATACCGTGGGGTGAAAAACGCCCACAGGGAAGACCTCAAATGCACTGGTCAGACGATATTAAGAAAACAGCAGGAGTGAAGTGGATCGAAATTGCGCAATACAGACAAAAAGGCATAAACTGGAGGAGGCCTACACCCATGCGGTTGAAAAAGGCTAAATAGAGAGGAATTAGAAGTCTAGGAAGATCTAAGCAGAGATGGATGGACTGTGTAATTGTATAGGAAAGTATAAGTAGAGGAAGCAATGGGTATCAAAAGAGATGGCCACTGATGGGAAATTGGAAGAGAAGAAAAATGGAATGTTTGAGAATAAGAAAAATGAGTGTGTGTCTGGCCAACACAGGTGAGAGATATTTCAAACTGCTTCAAGGCATCTGACTCAGCTTGATGACTGCTTTGTAATGGAATTTAGAAGTGTTGCAGCAAACCTTGGTCCAATATGTATAAGGTGTCGCATTAGAATATTTGTTATTAAACCAACCTTGTAAAAGACTAGGTGCATCAACGACATAAAGCAGATTGCTGGAAAGAACTGGATTAAAAAGGTGTAGAGAAGAGAAGAATGTCGCAGACAAAAGGAAGCTTATACCCAGCAGTGGGTCGTGGAAAGTTGTTGATGATGATGTAAAACATTGATATTATTTATAATACAGGGTATTTATGCAGCGATTCTTACTCGAGTGTAGGTACTAAATAGTTGGTTTTTAGTTCACTTATGTAGGCACCATTCGCAGCGGTCGCTTCTACGACGAAAACCACTCCCGCCTGAGTGGGCGACTCGGGAGCATTCACTACCATTTTGTACTCTGAATAGTTATCTTATAACATAATTAAATAGCTTGAAAGAATCGTTTTAAAATAATAATATTCTGATTTTAACTTAGTTCAGCTGGATTGCTCGCGTTTTGTTGACGTTTTTATTATTTCACATGACATTGACATTTGCGACGCTCGATGCGTTTAGTTTCTCATAAAAGATATCGTATAGATAATTCTAAAAGGGAATAAAAATCATAAATATCTAATTATGTTTACAATGTATCCCTGTAGGATTTTAAATAAATTAAAGTAATAATTATCATTAATTGTAAATTAAATAAAAATAACGTCAAAGTGGTAATAACGTCAAAAAGAGGGCGCTACTGGCGCGCGCGTAACATCGTCTCTTCGCAATTTTATTATTAAAAATAGTTTAAATACGTTTATACATAGTTTCCAACGTAAAAAGCTAATAGTTAACTCAATTAAGGTGTGGAAGTGTTATCTCTTCAAAGTACATTGATTTACCAGTGAAAAATATTGTTAAAAATTTAAACCCTGCATCTCATAAAAATGTGTAAATAATGATAAATACTAGTGATCAGTGTAAATAAAATATAATAAACTACTTGGTGTGTGTCTATACATAAACTCAGAATAATCTTTTGGTGCATTGGTTTCAAAAAGGATCTTTTCGCGTAACGTTTGTTCTTCGTTACATTCAAATATTTCTGTATTTTGTATTTAATGGACACCCAGCGCCATCTATGATTTGACTTTATTACTAAACATAACAAAAACAACGCCATCTCTTGTTTGACATAATAAAATATTTTGAACAATACGGTTCCATTTTCACAAACAAATCCTCATTCATGTTACAAGATGGCGCCACTAACTGTTCTAAATTGTGCAAGATGTTCCAAAAAAATTGAAACTCGTCAATATCTTAAATGTTCGGCGTGCCACCAATATTATGACTTAGTATGTGCTAATGTGAATGAAAAGCGTTTTTATAATACAATGTCATCTGAACACAAAAGGAACTGGAAATGCATAAGATGTATTAGTACAAAAAATAACACATTTAAAAAATCATTGGCTCACGAAGACAAGTTAGAAACAGAGAGATCATTTTCTACACGTGATATTAATAGACAAAAGACCCATACCCTTAACCAGAGTCAAATTATACCATCAGCATCGTTAACCTTATCATCTTCTCCAACAAGACAGGATTCTTTGATTATACCTCATACAGTCAGATGCCGTCCAAATATTCCAGTGAATAATTCCTTTATGTCTCTAAATGATGAATATTTTGACGTAGAAGAGCATGCAAATACTTCATATGGGTCAAATAAAGAGAGAATTACAGAGCTCGAAAATGTTGTATATGACCTGCAGAGGAAGCTGATTGCAGCTGAATGTGAGATAGGTAACCTCAAAAAAGAAAACAACAAACTGAAAAAAACTTTAGTAAGCCAAGGGAAAAAGACCCCAAATAGAAAGGAATCCCAAACTACAGAATCGCAAAGTATTTACACCCCGAAAATAATGAGACCAAATACACCGGCCTTTCCTCGAGATTTGTCGCCATGCCTACCAATAACTTTACCAGTGCAACAAAGACCCAAAGCAAAATATTGTGAATCAACGCCTAAACACATTCCCAGCAAAATACCAGTACACCAGAATCCTCTGGATAAAGTACGATTGGAGAAATCAAAGGAGTTTCTCACTACAAGTACCCCACAGAAAAATAGAATCTTCATAATCGGCGATCAACAAGCTGCGGGATTAACCTCCTCATTAATCCATAAAAGATCACACTACAAGAACCCCATGGATTATGATATTAAAGGAAAAATATACTCTAAGGCCCCCACGAGCTACATCATAGAAAAGTCAGAATTAATGCACATAAGTTTCACTGAAGAAGATTGGTTAATATTGTGTATAGGTGCCAATGACAAGAACCCAACACATTTTTTTACCGAAATTTGTGCGATATTGAAACTTTTGCAAAAACCTAAGATTATTATAACGAATGTTTTTTATAACATGTATGTAAATACTTTCAAGTTAAATAATGAATTGAAAATAATATTACCCTACTTTAAAAATTGCTTTTATGTCGAAATAAGTTGTAGTAATATAAGTAAAGTTGCAGACAGAAGGAAAATAACTTCATATGTAAATAGCTTTATAGATAAGGAAGATTATGATAAGTACTTCATACGTAGTATCAAAAAATCTGATATTATTTTAAAAAACCAATGTACTATTCCTTATCTGTTTAGACAGATGGAGAAAAAAAATGAACTTAAACAAAGTTTAGCATTAAAATCCGATACTTCGTTAATTAGTAGTATTTCCAAAAAAGGCACCATACCCTACTATTTTCAGGTTTTACATAAAAAGCAAAATGGTTCTAAGTCTCGTATCAGTATAAATCCTAGTGATGATAAAAGTAACATTACCCTGTGTAATATGAAGAAAAGTGAAACAAATAATGAACAGTTTTTTCGTGACTAATAAAAACAATGCTAAATACACATTTAGCATAATGCATCAAAATACTGCTAGTCTTAGATCTAAACTAAGTCAAATAGAATTAATACTAGATTCTAACAAATTTGATATTCTTTGTTTCACTGAATCTTTCCTAAAAGATGAACATGTACATACTTTACAGTTGCCTGGATATAGCCTAGCATCTTCTTACTGTAGAAAAAAGTCAAGGGGAGGAGCTTGTATATATGTGAAAAATGGTTTGAATTATAGCCAAGTAACTTGTGTAAATGCTCTTAGTGTAAAGTCGAACTTTGAATGTTGCAGTATTATGATTCCAGAACTTAATTGTATAGTTATTTGTGTGTACAGGACGCCTGACTCGAACTTCAATATATTTATAAATACATTAGAGTTGCTGTTGCTCAAAGTTACACTTAGGTCACGTTATTCTAAGAAAAAGATAGTCATTGTTGGAGATTTCAACACTGATACTTTAGTTGAGGAATCTAAGAGTACGACATTTAAAAATACCCTAGAAAAATATAACGTCAAGTTAACTATTAATGAACCAACTAGAATCACCCCCAATTCAGCAACATGTATAGATAATATCATAACAAACTTAAAAACATTCAATTCCAAAGTTGAACATTATGGTGTTTCAGACCATTCTGCCGTAATTATTGAAATACCTTGTAGTCAAAGTTTTTCAATTAAACATTGGTATATTTTTAAACGAAATGTTGATAAATATACAGACATATTTCTAAAATACGTATCACAAGTAAGTTTCTCTGAAGTTTATTTACAAAATGATGTTAATATGGCGTATAAAGTTTTCATAGATTTGTATAGTATGATATTTGAATTATGTGTTCCGTTAAAAAAGATAAAAATTACTCATAAAATCAAAACAAACTGGCAGTCCAAAGGTATTCGTATTGCAAGTAAGAGGAAGAGAGAGTTATATAATGATTTTATAAAAACAAAGAATCCCGACCTAAATGATTACTATAAAAGATATTGTAAAGTTTTGAAATTAGTTATACGTAAATCCAAGCAGAAACAAAATATAAAATTCATCAAAAATAGTATTAATAAAAATAAAGCTACCTGGGCCCTCATTAAACGCCATACTACTCCCACTAATCATGTCAAAAATACAGTTGAAAGTTTGCATTTTAATAATTCAGTAATTGACAACCCCTCTTCTATAGCAGAATCGTTCAATCAATATTTTATCAATCATAATTCACAGGATAACTTCCAAAGCAATTATAAATCAGGAATAAAAAACCAAAGTAAAAGTATATATTTAAAACCAGTTACGGCTGGTGAACTGAAACAGATTGTCATGAACCTGAAAGATAAAAAGAGTTGTGGATATGACAATATACCTGTTAAATTAATTAAACAATCTTTACAGTATATTACCGAACCACTAGTTTATATTCTTAATTTAATGATACAAACTGGAACCTTCCCTGAAGACTTAAAGAAGTCCAAGGTTAAGCCACTATTCAAAAAAGGTTCGAAAACAGAAATAAAAAATTATAGGCCAATAGCACTTTTATCATGTTTTTCCAAAATATTTGAAAAAGTGATACATACAAGACTAAGTAACTTTTTTGAAAAAAATAATATAATTAGTAATAACCAATTTGGATTTCAGAAAAATAAAAATACGAATACAGCTATATTCAAAATACTTAAATTAATATGGGATGCTACAAATAATAAATCAGCTTGTGTAGGCCTCTTTATTGACATGTCCCAGGCTTTTGATTGCGTTCGGCACGATGTTCTTTTAAAACAACTCGAGTCAATAGGTATCCGAGGAGTAGCACATGATCTGATTAATTCTTATTTAACAGAGAGAAGACAAATAACAGTTATCGATAGATATAATCAAAGTAATAAAACTATTGAGGAAGTGCAATCTGAGCAAGCAAAAGTAATCCTTGGTGTACCACAGGGCAGTATTCTTGGCCCTCTACTATTTCTCATCTATGTGAATGAACTCCCTTTTGTCACCAAACATAGATGTGTAATGTTTGCTGACGATGCAACAATCTTTATTCAAGATGATGACAAAAATAAGGAAATATTTCAAGCTGAAATAAATACAACTTTGAAATCCACAATAGATTGGTTAAAAACTATTAATCTACATGTCAATTTATCAAAAACTAAATTTATACAATTCCGTAGTTATAGTAAAAACTCGTATAATCTAAATATTCAAGATTCGACTACCAAAGTAAGTGAAGTAGGAGATAACAATTTTCTTGGTGTTACCATCGATTGTCACCTAAACTGGAAGGTACATATTAGCAAAGTTAATAAGAAATTATCAAGTTACTGCTATGCTCTTTCAATTTTAGCTGAAAATTCATCAATCGACGTAACACGCACTGCTTATTTTGGAAATGTGTATCCTTATTTAACTTATGGCATTATATATTGGGGAAATTCTGTAAATGTATCGTCTACCTTTATATTGCAAAAGAAATGTTTACGAATTATGTATAATATGTACCAAGAAGAATCCCTAAGATTATTATTTAAACAGGAAAGATACCTCACACTAAATAATGTATATATACTAGAAATATGTATGTTTGTTAGAAATAATATGAACTATTTTGCAAAAAAGAAAGATTTTAGAAGTAATTTAAGAAATGTATATGAATATGATTTATATTTACCAATAATTAATAATAATATGTATAATAAGAGCACATTTATTTCTGGTATTAAAGTATATAATCACTTGCCACTTGAATTTAAGAGCAATGAAAATAATATTATATTCAAACGAAAATTAAAGAATTGGTTATTAGAGCATGTTTTCTATGATTTGTCTGAATATTTTGATTATAATACTAATAATAATAAGCCTAAGAGGTATTGTACTGACAAATAGCTAAATTACATTGTACCTACATGAATATTGCATGCCTGAAAGGGTAAGACTGTTGAAACTGTTTTTGTTTTTTATTTTACCATCTTTGTAACACAGTTATGTGCAATAAATATTTTGAGTTTGAGTTTGAGTTTGAGTAAATCAAAACTTTTTCTAACACCAAACTACGAACACCTGATTTTGACAGCTGTCATTAAAATTCTGAAATTAGCTGAAAAGTCAAACAACGATAACCTTATCGTTAATTATTATTAACTTTTAGTTTAATTCAGCCAAATAACTTGCTTTCCCGTGGTGTCGTGAGCTCAGTTCGTAAAGCGCCGATAAAAAGTATTTCTTATTGAAATTTAAAAATGGAGATGTCTTTGCGCAGTATAAGGTTGTTCAACCGGCTTATCAGGAGACCCGTTTGTTTTGCGACTTACAAAACCTCTAATATTATTCCCAAAGAGGATGTAAATATGGAACTGATCAACAAATTTAATGTAGACACCAAAGCTGGTGAGTATTATGTTGTTTTTCCTTAATCTTCTTTACTTTTAGGGTTCCGTATAACCTAGTGACAATACGGAATTCTTATAGGATTACTTGTGTGTCTGTCTATACGTCTGTCACACTCCGATTTGCTCCGAAACTACAAGCTTGATTAAGTTGAAATTTTTAGCTTTTTAGCTCACTTATAGATTGATGTGACCCAAACACAAACATGTTGCGAATGTAAATAAATTTTGAGTTACTCTTAACTCAAAATTTTATTTTAAAAGGCAGCCCTGCATCAAAATCTATGTTAATATAGCAGCTATGAAAATTACTTGTGTGTTGTTGTAAGTTATCCTCTTTTGATTTAGAAACGATAACTTACATACATACATATATATAATCATAGGCAGAGACTATAGATCTCCACCTATTATGAGCCTTACAAACCTCTTTCGCTTCATCTGCATCCATCACTCTTTTCATGCATGCTCGCCGGTTTTTGGTACTCCTTATTTCTCCTTTTGCAAGAACCTTTGCAATTTTTGGTCACAATACATTCGTCTAGGCCGGCCCTGACCGACTGTCCCAACCACATGTGCCGTATATATACCTTTCGTAAGTCTCTTTTCATCCATCCTCTCTACATGTCCAAACCATCTCAACATCCCTTTCTCAATTTTTGACACTATATCGTCTTTCACTCCACACCATTCCCTTATTACATTATTTTGTAAACGATCTTTCAGACTTACTCCACATATACTTCTTAACGCTTGCATTTCAACTGCATTTATTCTGCTTTCATTCTTTTTCTGCCATACTCAACTTTCACTACCATACATCAGAGTTGGCAGCAACACTCTACCATGGACAGGGAGACGCGCCTTCTCTGACACTTTTCTGCTATTCATAAAGGAATGTAGTGCCCCATTCACTCGATTACCTGCAGCCACCCTGTTTTCTATATCACTTTCGTGTCTTCCATCTCTCATAAATACCGATATGATAACTTACAACAAAACATATACAGTTTTCTTGAACGAAACATTTAAATAAAATACTCTTTGTATCCATGCTAATTATCTATTAGCATTAGTATGAGGTTTTCAAGGTTGCTACTTGTAGTTGAGTCACAAATGTTATGCTTTAAGAATACTGTTTTAAATTTTATTTGGTATAGAAAAAAATGAGATATGGTGAATAAGTTCCCTGTAGGCAGGCAGGGTTAGAATAGGGAATACAGTCATGGGCCGAGATCACAAATCTGCAATGTTGCAGGATTAGAATTTGCAATCTTGTGAGATCTTAGCATTTTTGAGATATCAGGTACTTTTCGAAAAGTATTGTTCAATTTTATTTGGTTGAATAATTGTTATTATGGTGAGACTCAATTAAAAGAAATAATTCATTAAAAATCTTGTTATTCTTCTTGTTATCTACTCACTTATTAAGTTAATTATTTTTATTTAGTTACTCATCTTTTTATCTTTTTTAATATGCACTCTTACCTTATTGGCCAGATTACTGCCTCCATTCCATCCCTCTCTAAATCCTTATTCTTATCCTTACTAATATTATAAATGCGAAAGTGAGTTTGTTTGTTTGTTTGTTACGCTTTCACGCCGTAACTACTGAACCGATCATCATGAAATTTTGCATACAAGTTCTCTGGAGTACAGAAAAGGACATAGGCTACCTTTTACCCCGGGAAAAAGTACTATTCCCGAGGGATCGACATTGACGCGGGCGGAGCCGCGGGCGGAGCCGCGGGCGAAAGCTAGTACTCTATAAATTTAATTATTCCTTAATGTGTATTTTTTTCATTAAATCTGACTTGGCTTCATAATTAATAACATAATATCACGGTTTAGATTGTAGATTACAAAAATGTCATAGGTGTTGATAGTCAAGACAAGATGGCACAGGATGGATGGATCTTTTATAGCACTGAATATCAAACAATTCAAAATTAAATTGCTGAACTGGCTAGCTGAAAATTCCTTTTATTCAGTCCAAGAATACTTGAATTGTAAAGTTGACAATTTAGAATAATGACAATTTAATATTATATCCAATTTTATTTTAAACTAATTTTATTTTATTCTACATTAATTTTATTTTATTTCTAATTTGCATGCCAAAAATGGTTAAATGTATGGACATTTTATCTTAATCCAACTAAGAATACTACATTTATTGCAAATAAAATTTCATTTCATTTCATTTCATTTCATTTCAATTTCATTTCATTCATGGCTGGATGATACCACGTTTTTAGGGTTCCGTACCCAAAGGGTAAAAACGGGACCCTATTAATTTCGCTCCGCTGTCCGTCTGTCACCAGGCTGTATCTCATGAACCGTGATAGCTAGACAGTTGAAATTTTCACAGATGATGTATTTCTGTTGCCGCTATAACAACAAATACTAAAAAATAGAATAAAATAAATATTTAAGGGGGCTCCCATACAACAAACGTGACTTTTTTGCTTGTTTTTGCTCCATATTGATAACAGGTAGAAGCTTGAAATATTCAGAGAATATTTAATTATATATACAATATAAAAATAAATAATTAAATGAAAATAAAATTAATATTAAAGGGGGGCTCCCATACAATAAGCATGATTTTTTGCCGTTTTTATAGATATAGAGAACGGTACTGAACCCTTTGTGCGCGAGTCCGACTCGCACTTGGCCGGTTTTTTATTCTAGTGTTTTGAGCTATACATCCCAAATATAACGTGAGTTTAGAGTTTGCGTGGGCGTGTTATCGGATGAGAAATGACGATTCCTCGGGAATAGTACTTTTTCTCGGGATGAAAAGGTAGCTTAAGTCCTTCTTTCCAGAGAACTTGTATGCAAAATTTCATGATGATCGGTTTAGTAGTTACGGCTCGTTCACGAGTACACGCGGCAGGCGCACGCGTCGAAGGCAGGCGCAGGCGTCAGAGGCAGGCGCCGCACAAAGTCATACAAACGTTACAAGATGTTCACGAAAAAAAAGATAAAGCGGCACGGATGCGCGCAAATACAGCGCGGCAGCTTTGCGCCAAAGTAGAAAGAGACGGCATGCTGTGCCAGACCTTATGTTAGAACGAGAGCGGTAGTGAGTCGGTGTCGGTCGGTCGGAATAAAAATATTATCACATCGCTATTATCATTGATTTAAACACGTTTATCATTTAAATTTTCATAATACAAAATATTTTGTTAATTCTGTGATCCAAATATATCCACTTAAGTCTGTCGCCCGAGCGCGCCGCCCGTTCTCGTGAACACCTTGCGCTGGCGCTTGTCTCTGCCGCGTGCGCCTGCCTCTGAAGCCAGTCGCAGCCGCGCGACGCTCGTACTCGTGGGTATGTAGTTACGGCGTGAAAGCGTAACAAACAAACAAACTTACTTTCGCATTTATAATATTAGTAAGGATAAGGATGGTCACAAAATAAGTAGTACTTACGTACAGAAGTCGCATTTCAAAAAAGTATTCAAAGAAATATCACCTCAATCTAGTTAATTTAGCTCGCGTCAGAACGCAGCACCTTTTCATTTAGATACCTACAGCAAGCCAAAGTTCTGAACAAACGATTCATAATTCGTTGAAGTCGGTGAACACCTATGACGAAAAGCGCGTCGTTCCTTCCGGATTTGTTCGGATTTCACCTTCGAAGGTTGCATATGTATGTTTTCGATACCTACACGGGGAGTGAGATAGGCCTGGCATGGTACACGTTTTCTTAAAATTTTCTTTCACTGGGAGTGAGTATACATATAGGTATCAGTTTGGGCTACAAACTCGGAAGTACAAGAAGGGAATTTTTAAATTTTCTCTACGTGTCGCTTATCTCCGGGTTTTTTTTAATGATATAGGACGTCAAACGAGCAAGTGGGTATGGTAAGTGATCACCGCTGCCCATGGACAACTGAAACACCAGGGTGTGATAGGTGCGTTGTCGGCCTTTCAAGGAGCTGGCGGAAGGAAATGGGGAGGGGAGGGGGAAGGAAATGGGAGGGGAGGGGAAGGATGGGCCTCCGGCTCTCTCACTCACCGAACGAAGCATAGAAACGGTAAAGCTTCTACTCAGACGTCGATTTTCTGTGAGTGTGGTACTTCCCCGGACGAGCCCATTCATGCTACTAGCAATTCATTTTGCCGGTAGCGTGGCTCACCACGACTAAATTCCAATGCTGCTAAATTAAGTTCTCTTTCCAACACTTTCGGTATTTACAACAGCGTAATAACTATGCATGTATGACGATGTGTCCTTACAGGAGGTGTAGTGCCAGTCTTCCGCCGAGCGCTCCTGTTCCCGACCCGGGTGGCGTTACAAGATGAATTTGGCATCTACACATACGCAGGGCTGTACCAGGCTGCAACCAATCTCAGCAACGACATCGGCGCGCGACTTGGTAAGAGGTATTGAGGAGCCCGATGGCATGGGCGTGAGGATTATTAACGCTTACGCATGTTAAGCAACCCCGGGCATGGTCCCCACTTGGATGGGTGGGTAAATTACATAAAAATATTTCGAGCTCCTCCGTGCTTCGGAAGGCACGTTTCCGGCTATCATTGATGGCAGTCGTTAAGCTATGTCAGCCTGTAGGCAGCTTGAAAAATCTGACAATAGTGTGGGCCGCTTGCACATATGAAAAACAAACAAACTAGAGGTATATACCAAAGAGTCGAACTAAACGCTTTAACAGTTCCTTTTTGGTTCGAGTAGCTAAGGTGTGGAATGAACTGCCTGCGTCTATATTCCCAGACAAGTACAGTCCCGGGACATTCAAAAGTAGAATAAATGGGTATCTCTTGAATAGGCATGTACCATCCTCGTCTTCATCGTCACTTACCATCAGGTGAGATGGGAGACAAATGCCTACTTCAATAATTAGTAAAAAAAAAAAAGGTTTGCAGATGGTTTGACGCTGCTAGGTCAATATAGTCTTTGACGCTCCTCCATACTTCCTTCCTCGATATTGCCTTACTTACCACGCTTGGCAGGTGGGTTGACGAGCGTTCTTTCTTGGCTTCTTGTGCTTCCGACGCTGCTGCCCATCGGAAGCATTTTAAAGCTAGGGAAGGACAGGAATTTGTTGGATTTGGAAAGGTAATGAAGGTATATACTACTCTCTAGGTCTTATAGACCTAGGCTCTGTCTACCCCGCAAGAGAAAAAGACGTGATACTATGTATGTACTCACTAGGTGAAAAGAAGTAGCAGCTCGGGAGGCCAGTCGCGCATCCCCGATGACCTTCAACCACTGGACAGGCAGTTGAGGATGACACCCTTGGCCATTGTTTAAACAACTGCGCTTCCGTGGTTCAGTGGTCAAGCGTTTGCCTGTAGACCCGGCGGTCGTGGGTTCGATTCCCACGGGCAGCATACTTTGTTTAGTTGATTCCAGTTTGGTTAAGACATTGTAGACTTGAATCACCTGATTGTCTGATAATAAAGATGATTTCATGCTTCGGAAGGCTTAAGCCGTTGGTCCCGGCTGCCATCCGGTAGTCGTTAAAGGAACCCCAGTCAGAGGACGAGTGGCGGTTCCGAAGAACTCGGACACCAGGGTGTGCATGGTCGATTGGCCGTGTCACCTACACGAAATGATGATGTTTGTTTAAATATGGTTTTTAAACATACGTTTCCTTTGTTTTTAGCTGGTGACACGGAGAAGACGATTGCATATATGTGCAGTAACGACGCCTCACACGTTATTGTGCAGTGGGCTATTTGGATGTCAGGAAACATAGGTGAGATAATAAATTATTCGAGAAAAAACTTGCAGCTTATTGAAGCGAGAATTTCTGTAAAGTCAGTTTACGGACGATAATTTTACGTGATAACAGTGGAAGAGAGATAGATGCGTCACAAGCCGAACGCTTCGGCCGATGGTGACTCTCTTTCGCTTGTTCCGCGATCTCTTTTAAATTATTTTTTGTTTGAAAGGGAAGGGTATGCTTAAGTTCCATTTAAATTTCATCATAATGGGTTCAATTGTTTGATTGAAGTCGGTATTTTTATATGAAAGATTATTAAAATGTAATCCTTACTAATATTATAAATGCGAAAGTGAGTTTGTTTGTTTGTTACGCTTTCACGCCGAAACTACTGAACCGATCATCATGAAATTTTGCATACAAGTTCTCTGGAGTACGGAAAAGGACATAGGCTACCTATTATCCCGGGAAAAAGTACTATTCCCGAGGGATCGACATTGACGCGGGCGGAGCCGCGAGCGAAAGCTAGTTCTAATATATTTTAAATACTAAATAACTAACTTTGCCCGCGTCTCCGTTCGCTTACATTAAGATCTCTAAACTACACAAAAACGAAAAAAATTAAGTAGCTTATCATGTGTCCTGTACGACTAAATGTTTATCTACAAAGTTTTATAACATTCAGTTAATTCGTTTAAGAGTAATGGAAAAACATACACACAGAATTAAAAGAAACAAAAAAAATAGTTTCAGTTTCATGTACCTATAGAGCTTATGAACACGACATCTCTGAAATCAAAGTAACTTACTCCATGACCAAACCTTACAGATTTATTATTAGTATTATTAGAGGCGGTTCCGAAGAACTCTGACACCAGGGTGTACATGGTCCATTGGCCGTGTCACCTACTCGAAATGATGATGATTATTAATATTGATGATGATGATAATATTTAATTTTTCAGCCGTCCCCCTGACCTCTATTCACCCAGCAGATATGCTCCAATACTTCATAAAGGACAGCGGGTCAGTCCTCACCATCTGCACGCAGGAGTACGAGAAGATCCTCCGCCCCGTCACGTCAGAGCTGAAGACTCCTTTACTAGTCACCGGGAGGGACAACGAGATAGCCGCACAGTTGTACCAACCTAACAGCTCGTTTTTGAAGCCTAAGCCGGAGGAGTGTTTGAGCGATGTTGGCAAGTCTAACGCGTGGTATGGAGATTCTGAGGCTCTCATTATTTATACTAGTGGTAAGTATTCTAAATATAATAATATTCAAGATTCAAAAAAAATTCAAGACGTTTATTTACTATAGGTTATTTGGACACTTATTCATTGTCATATATTTTCAACTGAGAATTGTTGACGTCAGTAATTTACTTATGGCTAAGTTTAGAGCCACTTCCAAAGCGGAGTGCAGAAGAAGCGGCGACAAACTGCACAGCGCATTTCTTCCAAAAGACGGCAACTTACAATTTTAGTTTATCTTAAAAATAGGTATGTTGACTGAGTATACATTGCCGTTTTTTCAAAATATGAATTAAATGTTTTAGAAGTTAAAATATTGAAATTTTATAAATATACTAACGCCCCGGACCCCGGCTTCGCACGGGTGCAATGTACATATAAACCTTCCTCTTGAATCACTCTATCTATTAAAAATACCGCATCAAAAGCCGTTGCGTAGTTTTAAAGATCTAAGCATACACAGGGGGCGGACAGACAGCGGGAAGCAACTTTGTTTTATAGAATGTAATGTTTTTTTTACTAATTGTTGGATTAGGCATTTGTCTCCTATACTAATCTATTTATTTTAAAATATGCATGTTTATTGTCATATTGTGAGTAAGGTTACAGGACTAGAGTTTAAATAATCCGGACGGTCAGGGGTGTCATCTTCGACTGCAGCTCCTATACTACAACGTCATGTTTAAAAATATTTTGTACCAAGTTCACTGATGCGCGTACAGCGGGGTTCTTTTGTTCAGAAGTCATAGCTTCTGATGAATAATCCATAGATTATTACCATCATCATCATTTCAGCTGTAAGTCATATCATGGTAGCAAAACACTGGTCAAAACTTATTTAATAAAAATAAATAATAATAAATAAATATATACGGACAAATCACACAGATTGAGCTAGCCCCAAAGTAAGTTTGAGACTTGTGTTATGGGATACTAACTCAACGATACTATATTTTATAACAAATACATATAAAGATACACATCCAAGACCCAGGCCAATCTGAAAAAGATCATTTTCCATCTTGACCTGGCCGAGGATCGAACCCGGTCACTCCGTGTCGCAGGCAGGCGTGGCGCTGCGCCACGGAGCTAGTATTTAAAATATATGTTTAGCCATTTTACGACTCGATAGAAGAAGAAGCTGTAAGAAATCTACTGGACAGAGGCCTCTCCCTAAGATTCTTCATTCAATTTGAGGATATTGCCATACTCACCACGCTTGGCAGGCGGGGTGGCGAGCGCAGTTTGCCTTCTTGCGCTTCCAATCGGAAGCATTTTTAAGTTGGAGAAGGATATAAATTTGTCAGATTATGGGCAGAGAGTAAAGGTATTAGGATACTACTCACTCGAATGAATGGGGTAAAAGCAAGTAGCAGCTCTCGGTAGGAACGACGCGTGGTCACATGTTTTTACCAACATCAACGAAATCTGAATCGTTTGTTCAGAGCTATAAGTATAAAATTGGCTTGCTGTAGGTATCTAAACTAAAAGGTGATGCGTTCTGACTTGAGCTAAGTGACACCGAATCGCTAATTATATTAAGTTGTTTTTTTATTACCTTTGCAGAGTGCAACTTTTGTCCGTAAGTACTAGACTTATTCTATGGCGCGGCGAAGATACTAAGAATAAATCAATTTAAAATAAACCTTAACTACTATGACATGCGGTTGAAAACGGAATGGCAAAGATAGAGCGCGCGGCGCGTCGTCAAACTGCCACAGACGTTTTCAGTCGCATGTCATAGTAGTTAAGGTTTATTTTAAATTGATTTATTCTGAGTATCTTCGCCGCGCCTCTGTTAGTGTGCGCTGGGCCTATGGCATATAAATCCATACTAATATTATAAATGCGAAAGTGAGTTTGTTTGTGTGTTTGTTATGCTTTGACACCGTAATTACTGAACCGATTTTCATAAAATTTTGTATACCCGATGTCTGGGGTACGGAGAAGGATAGAGTATATTTTGTCCCGGGAAAAAGTACTGTTCTTGAGGGATCGCCATTGATGAGAGCGGAGCCGCGAAAGCTAGTCCTAACTAATATTATAAAATAAAGTGAGTTTGTTTGTTACGCTTTCACGTTGTAACTACTGAACCGATCATCATGGAATTTTGCATACGCATTATCTGGGGTACGGAGGGTACATTTTACTTCGGAAAAAAGTTCCCGAGGGATCGACATTGACGCAAGCGGAGCCCTGCAGGCTTATAAATTAAATTAAACATCGTGTTCACAGGCACAACAAGCAAACCCAAAGGCGTGGTGTGGACGCACGCCATGCTGCAAACACAGATAGCAGCCCTCCACGCCGCCTGGCAGTACTCCAGCCATGACGTAGTACTACACACCCTACCTCTGCATCACATACACGGGCAACTGAACTCTTTGAACGCTTCCTTAGCAGCTGGCGCTAGGTAAACGGGTCACCGTACATTTAATAAGAAAAACTTGTTTTTTTTTCTTTTCTTCCATTTGGCCTTCAAACTTCATTCAGAAGCTTATTTTAGCCAGTGTCTAGTTATTTTTCTAGTTAGTATTGCTTTTGTATCAACGAAATGGTGGTGTAATTCATTTCGCTGATTTCGACGGAGCCCCTGGCGACAATTCCCACGAATCCACTAGCAAATCGGCTGTGACAGAAGAGTAGACAGACACACAAGTGATCCTTTAAGAATTCCGTTTTGTCACTAGGTCATACGGAACCCTAAAATACAGAAGATTAACCTGTCAGGAGCTGGATTATGACATAAATCTCTCTAGAGACCCGGAGAGTATCTTAATAACCTGAATTTTAACCTGAACCCTTTGAAAACCTGATGGCATCTATCAGGTTTTTAAGTGCCTCCTTGGTCCATTGGTTAAGGCGTTTGCCTGTATACCCGGGGTCATGGGTTCGATTCCCACGGGAAGTATACTTTGTTTAGTTGTTTCCAGTTGGTAAGGATACTGCAGGCTTGAATCACCTGATTGTCTGATAATAAAGAAGATTACTTGCTTCGTAAGGTAAGTTAAGCCATTGGTCCCGGCTGCCATCTGATAGTCGTTAAAGGAACTACGTCAGAGGTCGATAGACGGTTTCTAAAAACTCTGACACCAGGGTGTGCATGGTCGATTGACCGTGACGCCTTTACGAAATGATGATCTATCAGGGTTTCAAGGGTGGAAAGCCGCCACTGTACTGATGCGTTTGCTTCCAGAATCCGCATGCTCTCCTCCTTCGTCTCCCACAAAGTGTGGGCTCGTCTGCTCGGCATGGGAGAGCGCGAGGAAGCCAAGGTGACCGTGTTCCACGGCGTACCTGCCATGTACGCGCGTCTCGCCGCCGACCACGAAAACATGTTTGCTGCTCCCAAACAGAGCGAGTATGTGAGGAGTACGCTGGGGAGGATGAGGTTGATGTGTGCTGGATCGGCGCCGTTGCCAGACACCCTATTTCGCAAGTGGGAGAAGGTAAGAGATAGCTAGAGAAACTGACAGAGATAGAATTAATAAATAGAGCAGCTAAGCAGAGCGAGTACTTAAGGAATACTTTAGGAAGATTTAGATTGATGTGTGCCGGATCAGCGTTCTTGTCAAATACCCTATTTTATAAGTGAGAGAAGGTAAGACATTGCCAAAGAAAGGGGCTTATAACAATAAAGATATGAATGATTTGGTGTCATGAGAAAGAGAAGGCAGGAGTAAGTGAGAGATAGAGTGACTTCATAGTATCCCACAAAAAGTGGGGTCGTCTGCTCGGTATGAGTGAGCGCGAGTAAGCCAAGGTGACTATGTACGTGCGTCTCGCCGCCGACCACGAAAACATGTTTGCTGTTCCCAAACAGAGCGAGTATGTGAGGAGTACGCTGGGGAGGATGAGGTTGATGTGTGCTCGATCGGCGCCGTTGCCAGACACCCTATTTCACAAGTGGGAGAAGGTAAGAAATAGCTAGAGAAACCGATAGAGATGAGATAGAAATAATAAATATAGCAGCTAAGCAGAACGAGTACGTTAGGAATACTTTAGGAAGATTGGGATTGATGTACACCGGGTCAGCGTTCTTGCCAAATACCCTATTTTATAAGTGAGAGCCTGGCCAAGTATGGCTCCGGTAGTATAGAGAGGGTCATGCTCCTGCAGTGGGGACTATGAAGACCTGATCATGATGAAAGTAATATAAATAATTTTTCAGATATCAGGAATGCGTCTACTCGAGCGGTATGGCATGTCGGAATGCGGAATGGCTCTGAGCAACCCGTATAGGCCGGCCGAGAGCCGCACCGTGGGCTGCGTGGGGCTGCCTCTGCCGGGGGTCGCCGCGAGGGTGGCCGTGGCAAAGGAGGGGAGCGGAGAGTTGGAGCCGATCGTCACAGTGAAGAGCAAGTTACCGGATACACAGGTAAACTATTAACGCAAAGCTCCCAGAATGCAATAATCTAGAATTTCCCCGAACATCCTCGGTCGCGCTCATATATCTTCCATCCTGCTCACACATATATTCTGTCCCGCTCACACACAGTCCCGAATATTCTGGAATGTTCTGGCTGTCGGCTGTCGGGACCGGAAGTAGAAATATATAATAAGATACCGGATGACATAAAATATTTTCATTTTCCACGTTTTAAAAATAAATTATATAAAATGTTATTGACCAAATCCTACTACAGTGTAAAAGAATTCCTTGAAGATAAACTATAATTACATAGGTACTTATTAATTAAAAATTTTGTATATTGTGTTTTTGCATGCCAAGTTTGGTTAAATATGTAAACTGATTTATAATGTGCAACATCTTCATGTAACTACCATATTTTATGCAAATTAAATTATTCTGATTCTGAAGTATATGGAAGTTTTTAGAGACCCATAAGACTGTGTATAAGGGAACGAACGAGATCGTCAATCAGTTGACCGCGAGTGTTTTTAGTGAGCGATACTAATAAGACTGATAACAGTAATAATTTCTACGACCACAACAACGGATCAAGACTACGACTGCTTTGCGTTTTGGATATTCGACGTGTTGGAAGACAAGTCAGGTGTCAGTTGAGATTCCGTAGTTAATAAATTCCGTCTATGTTTCACTCCAAATCCCGAACCCTAAGCACGAAACAGTATTGTTGAGCTCCTATTGTGAAATGTTTTCTAGAACATTCCCGAATATTGTCTGTCTCGGTCACACATGTCTTCCGTCTCGCTCACTTTTACACAATCTCGATCACCATCCGTTATATTTTTAAATATAACCTGGATTTTGACAACACAAAATTATCTTAACTGAGTGTGTTTCTGAGGTGCGTCGACTACTTCAAAGGTAAAATCCGAACAAATCCGGTAGGAACGACGCGCGTTTAGTCATATATGTTCACCGACTTCAACGAATTATGAATCGTTTGTTTAAACCCATAAGTATAAAATTGGCTTGTTGTAGGTATCTAAACTAAAATTGCTGCGTTTTAATGCGAGCTAAATTACACCGTATCGCTAACTATATTGAGGTGATATTTCTTTGAATACCTTTGTATAGGGCGACTTCTGTGCGAAAGTACTATTACCTACTTATTCTGTGGTATAAATGGACAGTTGAGAAATCATGTGACAGTTCATCCCCCGCACCCGTACCTCAGGACTAGACTCTGCCCCTATAGTTAACTGTTTTTTCATTTAATCTACCTCCCTTTTACAGATCTCGTTAGAACGACTAGGCCTGACGGCTAAGGAACACGGCAGTGAACCAGACACGTATGAATGGGCGCCACCGATGGTCACAGTACATCGTCAAAGCCAGGACGGCTCATATCAAGGAGAACTACTGTTAAAAGGACCTAATGTTTTCACGAGGTAAGAGAGAGGGTACTTACTCTCTAAATGGACCCTTGTCGCTTCATACTAGCACAGAGTCGAAGTAATATGTATTCTCATATTTCTTCTAAGGTAAAAAAAAAATGTATACGAACAAATCACACAGATTGAGCTAGCCCCAAGGTAAGTTCGAGACGTGTTATGGGATACTAAATCAACGATACTATATTTTATAACAAATACATATATAGATAAACATCCAAGACCCAGGCCAATCTGAAAAAGATCATTTTCCATCTTAACCTGACCGGGGATCGAACCCGGACACTCTCGTTTCGCAGGCTGGTGTGTTAACCACTGCGCCACAGAGCTCGAAAAAATCAAGTGGTTTTAAGTGAAAGGTGCGTTTTGGATAAGATTTTGTGTATATTCTACAATAGTTTCGTAGGTGGTTTGACCCGGTAGGTGGCGCTGCTGTCGCAGGACGAAGTCTATGCTAAAAAACTTATTTATAGCTAGCGGAACCGACCCTCTAGCTATAAATAAGCTAAAAATCTTATTTATAGCTAGCGGACCCGACCCTCTAGCTATAAATAAGCTAAAAATCTTATTTATAGCTAGCGGACCCGCCCCTTTAGCTATAAATAAGCTAAAAAGCTTATTTATAGCTAGAGGACTCGACCCTCTAGCTATAAATAAGTTTATTAGCTTTAATTTTTCTTTATGTCTTCTTCATGGTTTCTTTCAATGTTTTATTTATGGTTTTTAGGTACCTTAACCGGCCGCCGGCGGTGACATCCCCCGACTTCACCCCCGACGGATGGTTCCGTACGGGAGACACCGTGTTATTCTCTGACGGCAAGTTCCGCATTCTGGGCAGAACTTCGATTGATATAATCAAAACAGGCGGTTACAAAGTCAGCGCTTTGCAGGTATTTGTTACTCTCAAGTTCTTCGTTCTTGTAATAATTTACACTGGCAACATAGTCATTCGGTTGTCAGAATAAAACCAATCACGATTGTAAAAGAGACGTTATCATCATCATCATCATCAGGTCCTTTTTAGCCTTCACTATAGGAGCACGACCCTCTCTGTACTACTAGGGCCATACTTGGCTAGAGCAGCCAGAGGACTTGGCCTACACTCTCCACGCTGGCCCGACGGGTTGGAGAGGCGTCTTAGATGTTTATAAGCTTTGTTTAGCTTGTATTTCCTAAGTCGCCTTCTACGACATCCACGGGAAGACTTGGAGTGGTCCTATTCTACTCTGCCGGATACCACACGGCTAGAAGAGACGTATCCATTTGTAATTCCAATAAATTTTGTAAATTCCTCTATCTCAAATCCTCTTTCAATCTCATTTGGGCGTCACATTTTACAATGTATGTAATTCTGTTACAGGTTGAATCCGCCATTCTCGAGCACCCGAGTGTCGCTGACGTCGCCGTCCTCGGAATCGAAGATGAAAGTTACGGAGAAATAGTATCTGCAGTAGTAGTCCTCAAAGAAAAGACCACGTTAACGCTCAAAGAGCTGAAAGACGAGGCTGGGAAACGCTTAGCACCGTACCAACTCCCAAAAACACTGGTCATTGTGAAAGAAATGCCAAGGAACGCTATGGGCAAGTTGGATAAAAAGTTGATTCGTAAGTTGTACGGTAAGGATTTGGCTATGAAACCGGAGAAGAAGTAGGCACAGTGTACACTCACATAGACAATGTTTCTGTGTGCTTCCGCTCGAGAGCCGTCAATGTCGCCGTAATTGGCTAGTTTCCTGGGTCAAGAAAATAAAATTAGTAATTTGTTAAATTGACAAAAATATTGTATACGTATGCTTTTTTTGTTAATTAAACAAAAAATGTGATAGATAAAGCACGTCAAAGTTTATGGGGGCTCGTGACGTCAGTTTGCTTAAGGCCTAACAAAGACGAAAGACTATCCGTAACGCACTTTTTAATCTGTAAGATTAGAACCTATACAATAATATGCAGTAACGCACACGATGCGCCATAGAGTTTTGGTGCGCCGCCGCAAACACGATCGGGCTAAAACTGTGTTGTCTGCGAAGTGTACCAAACTGTGACGTCACACGGACCTTTAACTGGCTATATCTTATTCATTTTCTATTGAATTGAAGAAAGAAAAATACGTGTCCAATATTTTTTGATTATCTAACCTCCGAATACTCAATAAATCTTAACTAGGTAAATATCTAGGCAGTGACAAAACGAGCTTTGAGACCGATTTAGTTACAATGCTCTTAAGATATTTGAATACTCGGGCGTAACTGACGGGCTAATAATACTTTTTTAGGAAACTAGCCTATTTAAAATGTAAAGAATACTGCCATGTAATGCCTTGGTTTCCTCCATAGCGGTGCCGCTCGTTCAGTCAGGCGTCAAAAGTGGAGTCATCATTTCTTATAAAATTTGTATGAAAAATTATAACTCCACTTTTGAAGCCTGACTGTACAAGTCTGTTCGAGCAGGACAGATCTATATACTTAAAAGAGATAGTTGTAAGGGCTTCTCGCTCTTTTATATAGGTTCATCCCGCTCCAACCGTATGAAGCACCGGCACCGCAATGCTAGCTTGCTTTTCGTGTGTGTAAGTGGCTAACTCTGGTATCAAATTTTTCAAGCTACCTTAAAGCATCCGACATAACCTAACGACCGCCATCTATTAATGACAGCCAGGACCAACGGCTTAACGTGCCTTCCGAAGCACGAAGGAGTTTGAGAAATGTTTGTGTTTGTAGCTTGAAAAAAATGACGTTAGAGTTAGACTAAGTAAGAAAAAGTTAGACTAAGGCTTCAAAAAGTGACACTAGAGTTGGCCACTTACACACACGAAAAGCAAGCTAGCATCGCGGTGCCGGTGCTGCATATGGTGGGAGCGGGATGAACCTATATAAAAGAGCGAGAAACCCTTACAACCTTCTCTTTTCAGTATATAGGTCTGTCCTGCTCAAACTGACTTATACAGTCAGACTTCAAAATGTCAGGCTTCTAGGATAGGAATCCCAGTAGGTACGCCCGGGGGGTTGCTTAACATGCGTAAGCGCTTATAATGCGCACATCAACTGGGCCATCGAACACCCCAATGGAGCTAAACCAGAGCGTTACGCACACAAAAGTACGTGTACGCTTTACAACTACATACAACCATCTCCATTATATAGGCTCTTAACTGATAGTGAGATAAAAATAAACTGAATATTTTGTTTAGTTTGAATTGAAAGTTCCTGGTTTTTAACTATTTATACATTTACCCATTCATTCATAAAAATTAACAAACGCTTATTTAACCTATTTTAGTTAAAATATTTTTTGTACTTATCCCTCTTTCCAATGTTTGCCACTGTAAGAACGTGACTATAAGTGGCTGGCGAATTATTGCCCGCGATAGGGATGACTGGAAACAGAAAAGGGAGATCTTTGCCCAGTAGTGGGACACGCAAATAGGCTATAAAAAATAAATAAAAAAACAAGCGTTTGTAAATTTTTATGAATAAGGGTGTTATAATTTAGTTTTTTATTAATATGGTAAGTGCTCACTAGTGAGTATCCCCGGTGATGGAAAACACCGTCCAATCCAATGAGGGTTTTTAGAAATTATTAACTCCAGATGGCAGCACTGAGTCGTATGTTATTTCACTGATATTTTCATTCGCTATGATTCGGCGGTAGGTTATGCTTATCTGCGCCGCCGATATAGTTGATGTGCCTTATAAAAGTGGTAGTGCTGTACCCAATAATAGTTACTGGACCCGTTGCCTCATTGCTACCGCCACTTATTCCAGAACACTTTTTTGTTTTCGGTTTTATGAAATCGACGGGTCAGGTAAGGAGTCGTATTAATCCCGTGAATCTCGAAAGGGCTCGGAATAAGTCGCGGAATATCACTAGGGCCACAGAATTAGCACTTACGTACAGAAGTTGCACTCTGCAAAGGTTGCAATGTAGTTAGCGATACGGTGTAACTTAGCTCAAGTCAGAACGCAGCACCTTTATGTTTAGACACCTACATAATCCATTGCAAGCCAATTCCATTCTTATAGCTCTGAGCAAACGATTCATAATTCATTGAAATCGGAGTCCCTACCGGATTTGCCCGATGTTGCCGCTTCGAAGTGGTCGCCGCGTGTAGGTAGTAGTGTAGTGACTCAGGCCAGCCTAAGCTGATATTGGGCAACGCAACAATTTGTCAATTGTTGCTGGTCAAATAGTATCCAATAACTTTATGATTCAGTACTGATACTGTACAGATGCCGTGGGTTTTCCAGAAATGACCTTGTAGAAAAAACCTTGTGAGCAAGAGGCTAGTTTCCTGTATGGAACTATATGATAATATATGATCAGAAATATATGATTGAAGGATTTTATATGGAATTTTAAATATATTACGATGCGTATTTTGTGGCAGGAACGTAAACGAATAGAAATACATAAGTCAGAAACGCACAAAGGAAAAATAAATTCTAAATACCTTACATAATATTTGTAATAATTTTAAACTAATGAACGAGACGAGAAGAGTAGGAAGATTCTATGTTACAAATTGTTTCATAATTTAGTTTTTATCTTATGACCTAGTCAGTTAGTAAGAAACATAATGCCAAGCATCAAATTTATTCATCATCATCATCCTCCTTACCTTATCCCATTATCTGGGGTCGGCGCAGTATGTCTTTTCCTTCCACAACTCCCTGTTTCCCGTCATGCCTATATCCACTCCCACCGCCCTCATATCCTGCCTTACGCATTCCATCCATTCCTTTTTTGGTCTTCCCCTTCCCCGGTATCCACTAACCTCCATGTCTAGCGCTTTTCTTATAATATGATTACCTTCTCGCCTCATTACATGACCATACCGTCAAATTTATTATTAAGCATCAAATTTATTATTAAAATTAAATTAACAGAAATATTTCGAATCTTCTTTGGAATTCTAAAAGAGTTTGAATGAATATTTGTACTACACATGTGCAATATTGTCAACGCTTATAAATAAAAATGGTTGCCTTAAACGCTTTTCTATTAGATAGTCCTCTACTAGTTCTCTACAATATGTAAAGAAACCCCTATCAGATCCTTGAAGGAGTGATTCAGCCCGTCGATATGAACAACTTTTCCTATGGGATCAAAGTGGTTTACAATGCCCTACGCGTCCAATATAATAATAGCTTTAGGATGCTGCTGAGACTTGCCCGATACTGCAGCGCGTCAGGAATGTTTGCCGAAGCGGGTACTGACGACTTTTACGCTATCATAAGAAAGCGAACAGCCTCCATTATGCGTCGCTGCCGGGAGAGTGACAGCAGCATACTAAACACATTAAATGCCAAGATGGACAATCCCATTCTTAAACACTGGATGAGTGTCCATCTTGGCACCAATAGATAAGATTTTGTGTTGATTTTTTAATTTTAAATTTATGGATGTGATGTCAGAAATAAATTATTATTATTACTAAAGCTCAAAAGAAAAATGGGAATTTTCAAACAAAAATGTTCGGCTGCCTGGTCAATTTGAAAGGGAAGGTCAAAAAAAATTTTGCGTTCCCAGCATTGGTCCCATTGGAAAAGTTGTTCATATCGACGGCACAAAGTCTCTAATAAACGAACACTAAGTTTAATACAATACAAAAATTCAAATCACAAGGAAAACTATCAAATAATCTATAATTAATAATCTGTGCCTTTGCAAACTCTGATATTTAAGAAATTAAAAGCCCAAAAAAAGCTTTCTCATAAAGATTTAAATTTGAATGGGAAGCAATAATATTTTTGTCAATGGCTGTTTGTGAAAGAGAAAGATAGCGTGTGAGAGCGAGAGGTATTGGTAATCGTCATCTTATTGTAAATATAGTCACGTTAGAATGCGTAAGCATATTCTCGGTAAATGACGTTTATTGACAACTACAAGAGGAGACTTCTGTCCATGTGTAATAGATATCCCCGTGTGAGTAAATTTGACATCTTGATTATTGTCTTGACTTGACGCTCGACGCCCACAACTAAATTGATCGCGCGCGAAATTTGATATGAGATCTTTGCGACGCACAAGTAGTTAAATTTTTTTTATTTCAAATAAATTTGTATATATTTAGTGAGTGAAGGTTAGCCACAAGGTAGCCACTGTCTTTATGGAATGCATGTCAAATTGACACTTCAGAAAACTCTCATTCTTATCACAAGTCTCTAGTCTGTGACAAGTACGTAAAAGGGACGCACAATGCAATGCACAAGTCCAGCGCACACTTACTACTATGACATGCGGTTGAAAACGTTTGCTCTCTTGGCAGCTTGACGACGCCTCGCGCGCCATATCTTTGCCATGCCATTTTCAACCGCGTGTCATAGTAGTTAAGGTTTATTTTAAATTTATTTATTCTCGGTATCTTCCCCGCACCTCTGTGAGTGTGCGCTCGGCCTAAAATATTGGGACAACGTCCGAATCGGCTTGCTATGTAAAAATCATAGTACAGATCCCTATTTCGTCACGCCAGTTACTTATAAGTTTTGTGACTCAAAGCATTTTTTTTGTTGTTTTTCTTTTGTTAATATTACTATTCTGTTTTTAATCTTTATGATGTATAGTATAGCCGTAGTAAATATATACGCTTTTCTTTGTGACTGATGTGATGTTGTCGGAATTTATTGAATAAAATACATTGAACTTTTACATCGGTTTTATTTTAATGTCAACACTTAAACTAAAATAACTAGAATCTTCATACTATAATAGACATAAGTGCATATATCTTCATTTAAACGGCGGAAGGGAATTGCAGCAATATTTGATAATGTTGGTATAAAATGACTTCATTTTATACCAACATTAAATAAATTTATTTTATCATAACATAATACAGCCTGGTCAAAAATCAATTGTTTGAAAATAATAAGCCTCTTAACATCGGTATTTTAGCACCATTTTTAACCCTTTGACCGCGAACGTCAGATAAATCCCAAAAACATTTTCATAGAAAATGTAGGTATGTCAAAGGGTTAAACTAACTTTGGAGGTAAATAAATACCATTACGAACGTACACATTCCAATATTTTCAATTGCGTACATACATAGCTTCGTTACTCGAGTTCGATTTACCTACTCCTTAGTAAGTATTTCGAATAGTTTTCTTAATAATATATATATAATGAATCCCTATTTCCTGGCTGGACCTATTTGGCTAATTCATTTTTCTCAGAAGAAGGGGTTCTAATGAAAGAAAATATGAATAAAGTTGCGCGGAAAATTTTATAATACAGAACAACGTCTATCACTAACTTCATTCAAACGATTAAATCGATTTTGATGAAATCGGAACATTTGAAAGCATACTTCCAAACAAAACAATATTTTTTCAAGTAATAAATGACGGTGGTATGCGGTAACTAACATTAAAAAAACCTCGAATTGATGAAAAGAATACTGCATTTCTTTAAAGTGTTTTAGGTATATTTTTTTTGAACTTATAATGGAAATAATATTTATTAAGTTATATACTTATAGAAAAATTGGCAACCCCATGTTCAATCGAGATATACCATAATGGGTATCTTGATCAGATCTAAAAATCTATCATATAAAGGAACTTATCTATACTATCTTAAAACTCCTATTTGTGATCAACATATTTTAAGTAATACTCTGGTACTCTAAAAAGCTCCGCGCTGCCACAGTTGCATTCAACAGGCAAGGTGGAGTAAATGTGGCGTATCTTATCGTGTCTGCCCAACTGGCATAAGTCGCTACGACTGTCGCTCCCATGCCCAACAACATCACGGTCAAGGCTAACAAGACATCATACCATTTAATTGTATATGCATCTAGTTCTTCGCCAATCTGTCTGTAGTTTGTAAACGTTTCGTATTTCGTATGATACGGGACTAACAATTGATTTGACTCGACATTTTCCGTCCCATTTAGTGTTTCAGAGCGGCCATTTTGTAATTCATTTGTTCCACCATTTTGAATTCCATTTGATCTGCCATTTTGATAACCGTTTGCGCTTCCATTTTGTAAACTTTTTGACAGTTTGTTGCTTGTTGGTGTTGAGTGTTTCCCAAGTAGATAAATTTTTATATAGCATAGTTTTAAGAAGAAAAGCGGGGGAAGGACAAACATTAGAGGGCCTGTCAGAGTAGAGCCGATAAGGCCCATTACGAGATCGAAACGTGGCACTGATTCTCCTAGGAATACTGCCACCGCGACTATACTGGATCGGAGTAGACATCTTTGAATGCTGAAATCTGAAATAATAAGTAGGTTTTTAACTTGGTTTTTAATAACTGGAAACTTTGCTTTAGGCGTTGTAAGGGCAAGTTAGGTGTTAAATAATATTCAAGAGTTTCTATTTGCTACATAAGTTGATCAGAATAGTAAGCTACAATAGTAAGAAGACAAAATATTTAAAATAGATATTAAGATTAGACTCTCATACATACGTACTATTTTTACTTTGAGGGGGAGGATTGAGCCCACGTCTTCGAGACCTAAACGCCTCGTTTAGCATTTCGGTGGGGTTAGATGGAAAACGGAATCAAAATACTGCTGGCCGCTTCGCCTACTAACGTGATTCGTCAGATTTTCGCCCATTTCCCCGACTGGCTTTTACGATCTGTACGGTAAGAGAAGAAGCTGGTACATTCTACATTTTTGTCTCAAAATTGTTTACAAAGCTACTACATAAGATTTTAAATCCAAAAACAACAGAACTGGTGCTGTCTCGCTCATAATACTTGTACGGCTCGGCGCTGCAGCGAACTCCAGACAGATTTTCTAAAAATATGAGAAGCAAACAAGTACCTTTGGGAATCTTCAACAGTTCCTCTATATGTTGGAACAATGCCGAGTTGCCGACCGCACTCGAGAGACACAGCTGAACGGTGACGAGCAGAGCTACCACGTACAAGGCGTATGATGGTGGTATACCTGCAATTAGTTATAAATTAAAAAAATGTGTTTGTTTCAAAATTATACATGTTGAATTTTTTATCGTTCTGGACCCCTAAAGGGGTGATTCATTCAGCCCGTCGATATGAACAACTTTTCCTATGGGACCAATGCTGGAAACTCAAAAAAAAAGGTCAGTTCCATACAAAAATGTTCGGCCGCCCGGTCAATTTGTATGGGAACGTCAAAAAAATGTTGAGTTCCCAGCATTAGTCCCATAGGAAAAATTGTTTATATCGACGGGCTGAATCAACACTTTAAGGGTCCATAACGATCAAAATTTCACTATGTATAAGATTGTAATTAAGTCTCCGATAGAAAAATACCTTGTAAGATATTATTGTGGATGTCGCCGCCATATCTGTTAGCTGCTAACAATGTGGTAATGGCGAACATGGTGATGCTAATGATGAAGCCGCCGAGCACAGCTCCGTTGATCTTCCGGCTGTCCTTCATGTCCACTTGGATGGTCAGGAGTAGCGGATGGATGTCAAACTGGTAATATGGAGCAGATATTGGTTCCTATTAACCAGCTTTAATAAAGGAGAAGATCATCAATTTATTTGTTTGTTCGTGTAACTCATAACTCCATTTTTATGAACAGATTTTGAAAAGTCTTTGCAAATAACTTTCAACCCCCTATGGTTTTTTTATGATATAGGACGGCAAACGAACAAGCGAGTTACACCTGATGATAAGCGATCACCGCTCCCAATGGACAACTGCAATACCAGAGTGTGACAGGAGCGTTGCAGGCCTTTCAAGGAGTTGGGGGAAGGATGGGCTCCCGGCTCTCTCTCACCGAACGAAGCATAGAAGCGGTAAATGGGCCCATTCATGCTACAAGCAAAAATGAATTTAAACGGTAGCGTGGCTCTACCACAATTGCACATATTTACAACAACATCGTGAGATGTCGTGCAATTTTAACTCTGCCCCTGCCTCTCCTCTAAATCTTAGGTGAGATGTTTCTGTGCAAAATGTATGCATTATGTCCAAGAGGTATCCAATACTGGATGGTGACGCTTCGTCCAGCATTAAAGAGTTCCATGTAGGTATAAATCGCCTTGGTGGTAGTTGTCATCCACTGCTGGCGTGGCTCCTTAGCTTTTCTGCTCGTGCCTGGAGGGAGCCCTTGGACTAGAGAACCGTGGCGTATTGCTCGCTATTCCACCCTTCTTCTTATTTTTGAGTTGTATCTAATGTATTTTTGAATACAGTTATTTTGCCCAAGATGCGGCCAAAGCCACTGCCCTATCATTTGCCTCCTCTAGATCCTTTTGTGTGCACAGAGCAGAGCATTTAGGTCAAGTGAAAAGGTGGTTCATTGACTGGATATCTCCGCAATCGCATAGCACTACACGCATGTTCCATCTAGCCACATTTGGCATGCTGGAGGGCATGTAGATTTAAAACGGAATCAGATAGTGATGGGTTGCTAACCGCATCGCCTATTGTCATGATTCTTCTTTTAGATTTTCGCCTATTCCCTCGATCGGCTTCTACGATCTGCGCGGGAAGAGAAACAGCTGGCGTTCTACTTTTTTTTCCTAGACCAGCATTGAAGAGTTTAGATACTTTTGATACTTGTTCTTGCTTACCTGGAATGCAATTATTCCGTATGCTATGAGAAAGTCTTCGACATTCGGCTGGTACTCCAAGAGGCCTCCAGTGCTGGGCGGTGACACGTCGTCCAGCAGTATACAGGTCCACGTACAAATGGCCACGGTGGTCACTATTATCACCGACGTCACTGCTAACGGCCTGAAATTGAATAATCGCATAAAATCCACTGGTTTCTGTCAGCGCTTCCGCTCGCGTGAATGAAAATCCCTCCAAAACATTACCCTTTTCCGGGATTAAAAGTACCGTCTTTTCAGCTGCTTGTACTAGTTTGATCATCAAGTAAAAACTTCTTGAGATTTTGCCTAAATAAGTAAACTAAATCGACAGTAAGTATCTAAGTATAGGTATAGGTAGGTATATCTAAGGTAGGATTTATATATATAATATTTAATATTTTATTTATATATAATTTATATTTATTTATATTTATAACATTTAGATTTTGATATATTTAACCGAAAGGAGAGGCCTTTATTTACGTAGTAATTATTTAGTAATCTGTGCCTTTATCCAGCAAAGCATTTTTTAATAGATAATTAGAAAAAGACCTAAAACATTTTTATTTATTTAGACGTTTTTATACCACTTGTAGATATAGCTTTAATATTGGAAGCACTATTGTACGCCCACAGGGCCGTCCAGCTCCTCTAAATTCACTGGGACTCTCTCACGCTCAAGCACTGGAACTTCATCATCATCATCATTCCAGCCGTCCACTACCAGCAGCAGTCTTTGTCCAGACGAAGACCTCTTCCAAGGATCCTTTGTCCAGACGAAGACCTCTTCCAAGGATTCTTTATTCCATGGGAGGATATTACCACACTCACCATGTTTGGCAGCCGGGTTAGCGAGCACAGTTTTTTAGACGCTGCTGCACATCGGAAGCATTTTTAAGCTGGGAAAGGATAGGCATTTCTTAGGTCTAGGTAGATACGAGCGCCGATACATAATGCATCGGCGGCGGCGCGTCGACTACAAAGACTCGGCGGCGGCGGCGAAGTCGGCGGCGCGATCTTTTCAATGAACCTAAGAGAAAAGAAATGAAATACGGTTGTTTTCTCTTACGTTTTATCATTGTTATTAAATTAAAGAAATAATCAACGATATTTTTAAACATAGAGATTAACATTGATCTATGAAACTTTTTCGTTACAAACACGTTTCTACAGCGGCATCTGCCTTTCACATTCAATGAGGACTTCTGCAATGTCAGGGGACTTCATTCGAACCTCATCATCACCTGGACACGATCAAGCCGGCTCTATTTTTGCTGACTGAGACACAAATATCTTCTCGGACCGACATCACATCTCTTGTAATATTCTTGTCTCAGCTTGGAGCACAAGTTTGTGCCCCATGCTTGTCGTCCTCTTAGCAGCCTTGAACATAGAAGTCTGTCGTTGTTATGGGCCCGCGTAGATCACTGTGACCACATCCGGTTCTACGCGTGCCTTTACAGGTCCCATAGCGGTGATGCCGAAACAGACCGACTTCTCGGGCATGTCCAGAAGGGCATAGACGAAATTCTCCAGCAGCACCCATCGGCGGAGGTAGTGATACTAGGCGACTGCAACGCTCACCACCTTGACAGGTTGGGATCACTGAAGACCGATTACGCTGGGAAGGCTATGCTTACAACTTAGCTGTGACAAATGACCTTAATCAGTTAGTTGATAGTCTTACCAGATTACCTGACATTAAAGGTCACAACTCTGCCTTGTTGGATCTTCTGCTGACCTCACACCGACCGGTTACTAGGTTTTCCGTGATGCTCCTCTGAGATCCTCGGACCATTGCTTGGTACGTACTGTGGTTCCATCCGGCCAGACCACGCAATCCCTACCAACTGGTACGCGTCGTGTCTGGCATTATGTATATTATGGTCAGCTAATTGGGATGGATTGCGAGAATTTTTGCATCCTACCATTGGAGAAAATCCTGATATTTGTGCGAAAGCTGTCGCCGAGGCGACACTGGTTGCATACGGACTGCGGGCATGAAGTGCTACATTCCTAATTCAGCAGTTCGTATCGGAGGGCGGACACAACCTTGGTTTCGTGGCTCGTTTTTGCACGCCGCCCATCTGAAGCCTAGGTTCCTGCGCGAAATGTCAAAGATCGTAAACTTCTGATTTGAAAAATATATTCAACGCAGCTTCTAGAGCCTACAAGAAGCATATCTCTGCAGCAAAGTTTGCGCACACTACATGCATTGGTGAGAGATTGCTTGGCTTTTTCTCTGTGAGTGTGAGTAGAACTTTTTGCTGTCTTGCTAAGGCAGTGCAGAGGAATTTCTGCCCCCCTTCACTTCCATCTTTGCGCAATTATCAGGACTCGCTGGCTTACTCCGCATAAGAGACGGCCGATGTCTTGGGTACTTTGCGTCGAACTCTACCCTTGATGACGAAGAAGCATCGCCACCCTTTTTACCGCGATGCGAGCACTCAATGCACGAAATCCGCTTCACTCAAAGTGCAGTACGACGTGCTCTGTATTTCCTCGACGTCAAGAAGTCCAGCGGGCCTGATGGCATTCCAGCAATTGTGCTCAAAACATGCGCTCCTACGGGTTCCGCCACGGTGATCTTCTTGTGTACCAAATGTACCGATGGAGAGCAATCGCCATGGAGAACAAGGGAGAAGCACTGAGATTTAGTCTTGATATCACAAAGGCTTTTGATTGGGTCTAGTATAAGGCTCTTCTCGCGAAGTTACCATCTTACGGGCTTCCTGAGACCTGTGGGTCGCTCGCTAGATTCTTATCTGGGCTTAGCATTTAGGTTGTTGTTGACGGTTTATGCTCCGATTTCATGCCCATAAATGCTGGCGTCCCTCAAGGATCTGTTTTATCACCTACGCTATTTCTTCTGCACATCAATGACATGCTAAACACTAGTAGAATTCATTGCTACCTAGAAGACAGTACGGGTGATGCATATTTTGCGGGTCTTGCGAATACCCCTCAAGCACAGGTGGAAGAGAGCAGAATGAAACTTGTGTCTGACATTGAGACCTCCCTGGAGGTCTCTAAATCGGGTAAATTAAACCTAGTTGCATTCAACCCTACTAAGACAAGTCTGCGTGTTTTCCACTAAGAAGACCCCATTTAACATAGTGGCGAAGTTCCAGGTCACCTCCCTTATCATCTCTAAGATTATTGGAATCCTTGGCGTAGATATTACGAAGGAGGTCCAGTTCCGAAGTCATCTGGAAGGTATAGTCAAAATGGATTCTTAAAAACTTGGGGTGCCCAATAGAGCGAGGCAGTACTTAACTCTGGGTTATATATAAGGCTCTCATATCTGGTCTAACGCACTTCAATACTAACTCCTTCACTTGATTCCATCCAACACATTTTATATTGGATTGTACGCGCGGGCGTTATGGGTATCGGGGGTGAACCGAGTTTTACCGGCCGACCGGCGCGCCGACCGCTTCTGATTGCGGCGGCGGCGCGGGGGTAGAGTGCGGCGGCGGCGGCGCGTCGGCGCGGCGCTCATATCTAGGTCTAGGTAAAGACTGAAGGCATACTACTCATTCGGACGCATAGGGAAAACTCAAGTAGCATCTCGGGAGGCCGGGTGTGCGTACCCGATGCCATACCCCATACCCCTGACCATCAGTAGCTCGGGAGGCCGCACTAAAACTATTTTTTATTTTTATTTATTTCTTTTCGGAAGATATGATTACAGCATATCTTAAAAATTAACACTACAAAAACAGAATAAAACAACAGTATTGCCATTTACAAATCTTCACTTACTTCATATCTTTTGGCGAGCCGAGCCACATGACGGGACACAGCAGGAGCCCGATGATGATCATCCACACGCAGTACGTGATGCCTATCTCTCCGCCGGAGATCTTCCACCAGAACAGCTGCATGCTTTGGGCCGCTGAAATGAAACTAATATTATTAAGTTCTTTGTTGCTTGCTGGCATAGATATCAGAATATTTCAGATTGAATCCGTTCCCGACCGAAATTAGTTGGAGAATCGATGTCTACAGTTAAATATACTCGTACTTATATGTCATGTTTTCTCCATTACATACAATGTGATTTTGAACCCCTTAGCTATAGAAGTCGGGGAATCAGAATCCCTTATGGAATACAGAATTGCAAGAAAAAAAGGTAAAAAACGAAAAAAATTATTTAACCTTTCATAGAAATTCGTCCAGCTGATCGGCGACTTTGTATGGGAAACCTAATTTCTTTATCGTTTTTCACCTTTTTTTCTTGCAATTCGGTATTCCATTAGGGATTCTGATTCCCAGATTTCAATATAGCTAGGGAGTTCAAAATCACGTTGTATAAACAAAATATTATGACACTTAATCATCGTAGGTGAAGCCATGTTTCAGATTCATAACGGAGCTTCAATTTTACAGACAATCGCTGCATGACATTTAAGAAAAAATTCCAAACGTGTTACGCGTATGCACATAAACAAAAAGATAATCAGTTTTTTTTACTAATTGTTGAAGTAGGCATTTGTCTCCCATCTCACCTGATGGTAAGTGACGATGAAGACGAGGATGTTACATGCCTATCCAAGAGATACCCATTTATTCTACTTTTGAATGTCCCGGGATTGTAACATAAAGTTAAGGTTTTTTTGTAACATTAAGTTAGTTTAAAATAAAGCGTCCGCATCTGCCACGCTCGCAGGACTACTATTACATCTCTGTGCTTACAGGCATAGATATTACACACACACTACAGGAAAAGATGTCTCATCCGACGGCAAGCGCTATACTTACGGCTCTGGTCAGTTTAGTTCTAAAACCTGCCTCCGTGGTCCAGTGATTAAGGCGTTTGCGTGTAGACCCGGGGGTTATAGGTTCGATTCCCATGGGAAGCATACTTTATTAAGTTGTTTCCAGTTTGGTTAGGAAATTGCAGGCTTGAATTACCAGAATTTCTGATAATAAAGATGATTCCGTGCTTCGGAAGGCACGTTAAGCCGTTGGTCCCGGCTGCTATAGGGTTAAAGGTTAACGGAGCCACGTCAGAGGCCAAGAGGCGAAGAACTCTGACACAGGGTGTGCATGGTAGATTGATCGTATCGCCTACACGAAATGATGATAATGACTTCTAAAAGCGATATGGCAGCAGGTTCACTGCTAGTTGAGTAGACTATTTATTATGTGTTAAAGCGCAAAAAATGTATATTACGAATTCAATTTGGGTGGAATTTGGACAAGAACTACCTCCTCGTGGTTCACCCCGGGCAACGGACTAGCCTACAAGCGAAGTTCGCTCAAATGCTCTTGGCCCACCAGAAAAAAAGAAGTCTTACCAAGAATAAAGTTGGGCACGCCTGCACCGAATACGGCAGCATCGATGAGGAAAGTCACCAATCGCCTCGCCGACGAACCAAATGCCAACTCTGCTACCGCTGCATATGGGAGGCTGGAAATATAGTGATAATAGGTAAGCATTTACATTGCTGATATTATAATATTCCTCATGCTTTCCATTACAGGTAGGGAGAACTCGAGGGTCACTAGCAGCTCATCCCAGATTATTATTATATACAACTAATCTTGATGTACTTCAACGATCTGTATTGGAATAAAACCAAGTGGTACCAGAGCTGAGCTCTGGGCTGGATCATTCCAAATCGACATCCCAGTGACCCAGACCCCAAACAAAATTTTCATGTCACATATGATATTCATGACAATTAATGTGTTAGAAGGGGATAGGCTTATAAACATCATCACCCTAGCCACAAGAAGTCCACTGTGGGACATAGGCATCCATTATGCGGTGTTTTTGCCAGTAGCGTAACTATACCTGGGGACCGAGGCCACGGAGCATATACATCTCAGGGCAATGGGGCCCATTAGAGTTTACGACGCTACCTTGCTGGCTTAGCTTTGCCCCCCTGCTATTCTATTCCTGGGAGGCCCCCCTAGAACGTGGGGCCCGTGGCATTTTAGTACTGTAGTTACGCCACTGATTTTTAAACATTCTTACAATGCTTAGCCGACGGGTTGGTGAGCGTCTTTGTTTAGTTTTTCCCTCCTCGGTTCGGTTCCCAAGTTGTTGCCCATCGAAACCTCTGTTTAGGTAAGAGAAGGATAGGAATTTGTCGGATTGGGGGACGGGATGAAGGTATTTGAAATGCCACTGGCTCGAATGTGGGGATGATAAGTAGCAGTTCGGTAGACCCGTCGCGCGACCTGCAACCAACGGGCAAGCAGTTGAAGATGACACCGAAAGGGTATAGGATGCAAGGAAATAATGTTAAAGTGAGATCGAAAGGGTATAGGATGCAAGGAGGGGTACATATTAAAATCCCAAACAACACCTTTATTTTAAATGTACGAGCCCGAAATACCCAAATTCTAAATACCGTATATTTAGTTTGTACAGTTGTACCATTAGTTTGTACAGTTTTAACTACCGATTATCACTACCACTGCTTATGATGGTCACGGGCACGGGTGTCATCCTCAACTGCTAGCTGACTAGCTCCGTGGCGCAGCGGTCAACACGCCAGCCTGCGATACGGAGTGACCGGGTTCGATCCCCGGCCAGGTCAATATGGAAAATGATCTTTTTCAGATTGGCCTGGGTCTTGGATGTGAATCTATAATGTATTTGTTATAAAATATAGTATCGTTGAGTTAGTATCCCATAACACAAGTCTCGAATTTACTTTGGGGCTAGCTCAATCTGTGTGATTTGTCCGTACATATTTATTTATTTTTATTTTTTAACTGCCTGACCGGTGATTGCAGGTATGGCATCGAGTACGCGCATCCGGCCTGCCGACTTGCTACTTACTCATTCCAATTCATCCGAGCGAGTAGTATGACAATCCCAATACCTTTATTCCCTTCCAAAATCCAACAAATTCCTATCCTTCCCCAGCTTTTTTAAGAGTTTCCTCAAAATGTTACACCACCATCTAAGGGAATTTATTGTCAACTAAATTAAAATTTACAGAGTTTCAAGTAGGTAGTATAATTTACATTTGTTAGTAATATTGAATTTGCGGTAATTACAATGATTTGTTTCTGCTATTTGATACAGAAACGAGTTATGCTTAAGTTAAAAATTCTTCCGATGGGCAACAGCGTCGAAAGCACAAGAAACCAAAGAAACCAAAGAAACTGCGCTCGCCAACCCACCGGCCAAGTGTGGTGAGTATGGCAATATCCTCCCATGGAACGAAAAATCCTCGGGAGAAACCTTTGTCCAGCAGTGGACTTCTTATGGTTGGAATTATTTATTTCCCCAAAGGTTGACCAAGAGAGAATGCTTTTAGCAAATAAGTCCGCCTATTGTAGCTTTTTTTGGCTCAATAAAGTTTATAAATAAATAAATAAAAAATGATGATGATGATAACGATAACGATCCACTAATTACGAATTTCGTATAAACATTGTTAGGTATACTAACTGATGTACAGTCAAGAAGTATAAATGGAGTCATAGCTTAGAGATCACATTACTTTGCAGTACGCATCGTCCCTCTTTGCTTGAGTGTTTGTGTCCATAATGCACACAGTGATCATTATGATGATACCCACACAACTCTGCTACGTGCTTGACACAGACAACATAGCACTAACTATAGGTGTATTGTAAAGAAAACCGGAATAGTAATAACGAGTCATTCCGACAGGCGAGATAGAACCGGTTCTTAATTTCGCCACACGCACGTCATAGCAAGTTATTGGTCTAATCAGTAGATGGTTGGACTGCTAATATAATGATAGTGGTTCGTATCGCAATTAGAATAACATATTTAAATTACTTATTTAATTTTTAACTCATAGTATATTTTTAATAACTTTATTTTAAACTAGCTAGTCGTTCCCTTGGGAACAGTAGAAATGATAAAAATTCCATACAAACCCCTCCCCCTCTGCTTTTTCCCCTTAAGGGAGAATTTAATACATTTCACCTGCATAGATCTTTAGCCCTTAAGGAGGGGATTTTGCCCATTTCACCTACACAGATATTTTTTTATTGTAATAGAGAACTTCTTATTGTCATATTTCTAAGTAAATAAAACCACACAAACTTTACCCCACCCATTTTACCCCTTCAAGGGGAAATTTCATCCATTTTAAATACACAGATCTTTTTAATTGTAATGTAAACATATATACTTATTTTTATACTTCTATGTCCAGAAATGAGAAAAATTCCATACAACCCCCTCCCCCTTTATCCCTTAAGGGAATTTTGTAAATTTCACCTACACAGATATTTTTTAATTGTAATCTAGAACGTATATACTTATTTTCATACTTCTAAGTCTAGAAATGAAAAAAAATCCATACTAACTTTACTCCCCAGGCGAAAATTTCGTCGGTTTTACCTACACACATCTTTTTAATTGTAATCCAGAACGTCCAGAAATGAGAAAATGTCCATACCAACTTAACCAAAAAGGGGCAACAGGGTCCCCCCTGGGGGGGGGGCCCCAGGGGGGACCCTGTTGCCCCTTAAGGAGGGGATTTTATATATTTTACCTACACAGATCTTTTTAATTGTAATCGAGAACTTACATACCTATTTTTATATTCTAAGTTTAGAAATGGAAAAATTCCATACAAACTTTACCCCCTATTTATTTACCCCTTCAAGGGAGAAGGTTGTCTGGTTCACCTAAACAGATATTTTTTAATTTTAATTGAGAACTTGTGTACCTACTTTCAAACATCTAAGTCCAGAAATGAAAAAATACCATAAAACTTCATACCCTTTGATTTTCTAAAAATCCTTTCTTAGTGCTCATTTACATCATAAAAAGAATACCTGTGCCAAATATCAAGTTTCTGGGCACAGTAGTTTCGGCTGTGCGTTGATATATAAGTCAGGTTTGCTTTTGGCTCGCGGCTCCGCCCGCGTAAGTGTCGATTTCTCATGAACAGTAGAATTACCCGGAATACATTAGTTCATAACTTTCAATGAAACACCTTAATATTGAATTTCAATTGAATAACTTCAAAAACTGAAAGTTTCATACTAACTTTACATCCCCGTTATACCCCCTTAAGGGATGATTTTTGAGAAAAATATTTTACTCGTGTTTCGTGCCTTGTAGTAAAGAACCTTCATGCTGAATTTCATTCGACTAACTTCAAAAATGGCAAAGTTTCATGCTCACCTCTATTTTACCCCCTTAAGGGATGATTTTTGAGTAAAATATTTTACTCGTGTTTCATACAAAAATACAAAAATTCTTTATTTGCCAAAAGAAACATTACAGCATAAATTTACTAATGACTCCCGCACTAGGCACCGGCCTGTATCGCGGGCAGCCGTGTAGATTGCTAAATGTTAAGCTTTCAATTTAGAACGAGTGACGGGGAAATACTTAAACTAAATACAATTAATCGATACACAGAAAAATAACAATTAAAACGTTACAAACTACAATCACTTTCTCTAAATCACATGAAGAGAAGAACACTCAATTCATACACAGGGAAGAGGGGGGGGGATGCATTAATATATATATATGTATATATTATTTGGGCGTAATAAATAAGCAGCAGTTCAGTTCTACCGTAGTCGAGTGATTTAAGCCAATTGTAAATAATTGATTTTACTTCAAATAGCGATTTGTTACAGACTAAGCAATATTTTTCAACTAATTTGTAAACATGTGGGAGAGAATATAAGCAAAAACGTTTAGCAAATTCAGTGGAAACTCTTGGGGTGTGAATAACCAATCGACGGTTATTTTGGATCTCAAACTCATTAGAGCGCAGAAGTATTCTGTGGTAAGCGAGGGCCGTTCTATATACATACATCTGTCTTATCGTGAGTACACTAGCCTCCTTATAAAGATGAGATGACGAAACAGAAAAGGCTTACGGAGCATTACTTTTAAAATGGATCGTTGTGATCTTTCAAGTGATATTAAATGTGATTTGGCGGCCCCACCCCAAACAGTTACACAGTATGTAAAAAGTGGCTGACACAAGGCCTTGTAGACCAGTAAAAAAGTTTTTTTATCAGCTAAGGCTCTAAGTCTCTTAAATACGCAAATAAATCGGCGCATCCTACTGGAAAGAGTGGTAATATGGTGTTCGAAGGTAAGTCTAGCATCTAAGGAGACTCCTAAATATTTTATGTGATTGGCCCTCTCAATATGTCCACAAGAGCAGACATTATTTTGATTTTTAATACTGCAGGTATGAATCTTGATCCTGTCGGTGTTTAAAGGAGGCTTGCCACGAATTTTGAAATATATAAATTTTGTTTTTTCATTGTTGAGTGTAAGTAAATTTCGTCTGAGCCAATTAGCAATCTTAGCCATGCCGTTCTCAGCGTCTCTTAACACTTTTTCCCACGAGTTATTTTTGAAGATAACTGCTGTGTCATCTGCATAACAGAGAACTTTGACGCCGTCATCAGCCTCAAACAAGGATAGAATATCGTTGATGTACATTATAAACAAAGTCGGCCCTAGGATGCTGCCCTGAGGAACACCATAAGAAATCTGAATGTCAGAGCTGTGTCTGTCGGTGCCAGTCACAGCTTCTTTGTATGTGAGTAAAGAGCAGTCATAGTCGTCATTATTTTCTGACGTAAACATGGTCACGCAGCGACTTAACTCATAATCTTTGGTCCATGCTGGTGGTCTCACGTCTCTTTGTGGTCTTCCACTTGAGAGAGGTGGTTCATAAACAGAATCTTGACTAGAGCTGGAATAAAGGGGGTTAGGTTCCTGAAAAGGTAAGTTCTCATTAATTTTGTTTCTTTTTCTGGAATTTCAATTTCAATTTGTTCTGTTTCAGGTTCTGGAGTAAGATCTTCGCGTTTCTCAGCAGGAGTACCGCCATAATGCATCTTTTCGATTACTTTTACATCTCTGCTGATAACAAAATTATTCCTTTCAGGTATATAGATTCTAAAACCTTTTGTATATACCGCGTATCCCAAGAATAGTCCTTCTGTGGCTTTGGCTGTGAATTTTCCTCTTCGGGTTTTGTTCATCACAAACGCTCTACTTCCGAATACGTGTAGGTGATTTCCTGATGGTATTCGTTGTACCCATTTCTCATATGGGGAATTGCCTTTGAGAGCTCTTGCTGGGCTTCTATTTATCAGATAGTTTGCAGTGTTTACTGCTTCTGCCCAAAATTTTTCAGGGATATTGGCATCTTGCATGAGACATCTGGCTTTATCCATCAGCGACCGATTTTTTCTTTCACTCATGCCATTTTGCTGAGGAGTATAAGGCGCAGATAGTCTTCGGCTTATACCGTTATCTTTGAGGTATTTGTCAAATATTTTAGACCTGTATTCGCCTCCATTATCTGATTGTAAAATTTTAATTTTCTTCTTATGAAAAAGTTCGACATAATTTTTATATTCCTTGAATTTATCGATTACTTCGCTCTTTTCTTTTAAGAAATATACACAGCAGTATCTTGTATAATCGTCAATAAATGTTACAAAATACTTTGATCCGGCCATCGATTCATTCTCAAATGGACCACACACGTCACTGTGAATTATCTGGAGCACTTCGGTAGAGATTATTTGTCCATGGCTTTGGAATGGTAGAGTGGAAAATTTTCCTTTGATACAAGTCTCACAGGTACCCAAAGTCTTTTCTTTAAAGTCGAGTCCTCGCATCATTGACGTGACCTAATTTCGCTTTCATCACTAGGCGTGAAGTTTGCTGTCTCTTACGGTTTATAAATTCAAGATAGTATAATCCATTTCTTCTGTAAGCTTTTAATACGGTTTTCCCACCTTTTGTGACACTGGCTTGTTCCTTTTCAAATAGAACTCGGTTAAATGACAAACATCTGTCTTTTTTCATTCACCGTCAAATATTCACTTTTCTAGTCCTTGTTCTGAGACTTTTTATTTCTGCACCATATGAGATACGATACGGAAACATCGTATTAGACACTTTACGAATTAACGATGTTAAAAAACCAACAAAACGTTAGTAATCATCATTGTGTTGTGAGATTCGAACCTGCTACCCACAGGCAAGTTTGCTATTCTGCGACTTCAGCCATTATCCATTAGGCTAGCTCGTCTCTGCAGAAAGCATTGAATTTAAGAATAACATTTATCGTATCTACGTCAATACATCGACGCACACACAGAGACTAGCAACAACTCATAACCACAAGGTCTTTAGTGCGACTAGTTAGTTAAGCAATTCGTGTGAGAAATTGTGACTGCACTTTTGAAGCTGACCGTACATAGGTTAACTATTCCCCTCTTTACTAGTTTATGCCCCCAGTCCTGTCCCATTCAAAAAGTCTCGGCGCCAAAACACTTACCGGCTTTTATCCTTGATACATGGTGTGATCTCCTGAGCGAGGAGCCAGCATCTCCCGAGCAGGACCGCTGTGTACAGCTGCAGACCAAACACGGAAACCACCAATGGCAATCCATATATACCTGTGTAAAAATACCAATGCTGACTGCCTTATTTTCTGAAGTGATGAGCATAAGCGTGATATCTTTGAATGGTGGACTGCTTTGAAAGTTTTGATTTTTGAATGGAAAAATTGTTGTATGTCTGTAAAGGGGTATTATACCATCCTGAATATCAAATCCGGTTGTGACCTCAGTTTGGTAAAAAGCGTAGCAAACTGTGACGTCACACCAAACTTTAACGGACTAAAGCTTTATAATTTTTGTATAAGTAATTGATAAACGCAAAGATACGTGTCCAGTATGTTCTAAGTATCTAAATGACGGACTAATTATATTTTTTTAGGAAACTAGTCTTATAAATTCAAAATGCGACCTTGGCCTTTTGAGCCGAATTCTTTATTAAAAAACACATAAAACATTACGTAAAACTGACTTATCTGGTTTTATTGTTTTATATTATGAACGCCGACCGTACCTAGACATTCGATGCTCAATCTAGGTCATGAATCGTGGCATAAATTAATTTGACCTAGACTTCCTAGCAATAAAAAATAAATATTAACAATATACCCTACCCTTAGTTTTGTAAAAGATTATGGTTGAACTTTAAAAAAAATGTTTTTGTATTTAACATATACTACAGTAAAAAGGCTGTAACTGAAAAGCGAAATAATACTTTAAAGGCTTCTTTTTTGCTACCCTTGATATAGAATATATTTTCAATTTTTTTTTCTTAGACGAATTTTACCTATTTTTGGAATGGCTTTCATTTTTTTTTACTTTTGTTTGGCCCTTAAACTTCACTCGGAAGCTTATTTTAGCCAGTGTCTAGTTAATCTTCGAGTTATTCTTGTGTATCAACGAAATGATGGTGTAGTTCATGTCGTTGATTCGACGGAGCCCCTGGCGACAATTCCCACGAATCCATTGGTTTGATCATATACGATGCAGTAAGGCGAGCGAACACCAGCCCGCTAAGTAAATCTCACTATAGCCGCACCATGGTTCTTTATTTTAGTTATTCCACACATTTTCATAAACATGGGCATTTATAACAACAAATTACACCGACTTCGCATTATAAACTCCACTAGAAACAATTTGCAAAATAATCCAAAACAAAAACCGTGCAGTCCGTAGAAATCCGCCAAGAACTTATTATTTTTTTAATATACGAATAACTTTTTTTCTTTCTTTTACCGTTTTTCTTGCAGTTCTATATTCTATTGGTGATTCTGATTCCAGGATTTAAATATAGTTTAGAGGTTTACACTTCATATATTTTTTTGGCAATAAAAATTATGCGTTCAGATCAGACTCCAAATACTTACCACAGGAAATGACACTTTTCGGTAACGCAATCACAGGGAACACTCCAAACAAGTCCACAATACACAGTATAGTGAACAACACGCTCAGACCGCCTGTCGTCTGACCCACAGAGTAATCTTCATGGTGGGTCACTATCGTCGTCTCCTTGTAGGAAGATGTCGAGGGGGACACGGGTGTGTCCAGTTTGGGTAGTTTCATTGCGGATATATTTTACACTGGGGACAAAGATACCGTCACTTAAAAAATATTCCACATAGAAATTCACCTAGTTGATAAAGGGTAGGGGTAGTTGTGTTGTGGTAGAGCCACGTTACCGGCAACCTTCATTTTTGCTAGTAGCATGAATGGGTTGGCCCGTCCGGGGAAGTACCATACTTTCATAGAAAATCGACGTTTGAGTAGAAGCTTTGCCGCTAAGATTCGTTCGGTGAGTGAGAGAGCCGGAGGCCCATTCTCCCCCTACCCCCATCTCCTTGAAAGGCCGACAGCGCTCCTCTCACACCCTGGTGTTGCATTGTCCATGGGCAGCGTTGATCGCTTACCATCTGGAGACTCGCTTGCTCACCTAACATAAGAAAATGCTCTTAGGATTACCTACTCGTGAAGATTTCTGGCCGAAGGGTGTCGTCTTTCGGCGTTATCGCGGGAGGCTACCCGACACCCCGTTACAGTGTTTGGCGTCACAGACTAAACGCACCAATTAGTGATTATTATTAGAGTTATATTTTATATTTGTTAGTTTTAAGGTATATATTGATATGGGCCATGTTTTGTAATCTTCATTCCATGTTTTGCCTGAAATAAATGATTTGATTGATTGATTGATTGATTGATTGATTACCTAAGCAGAGAAAGGGGGTCAAGGCTTGGGTTATTTTTTAAGAAAAGGGGATCGAAGGGGTTCGCGTAGTGATGATGTCAGCAACATTTCGGAAAAAAAAACAAACATTTTTATGCGAAAATTATAGTAATGTTTACGTAAGTTTGGGGCGAGAGGAGAGCCTTTCTTTTGCTGACAAGAGGGGGAAGGGAGCTGCTGCGAGTATGTAATACCATTCCTTTTAGCACAATAGGGACGTGCATGTAGAGTAGATTTCGGAAAATGTTTCTGTTTTCGTAAGCATTTAGCTTGTATTTTTTTCGGAAACCTAAATGACACTTGGTTTTTTGAGACGAACCTAGAATCCATCCAGTCATTTGGAAATAAGAGGTAAATTAAATTTAAAAAAAACATACGATACGCGCCTACCATAAACGTTCTTGGCAGTCAGAAATGGGACAAATTAAAATTATACATTATTTTTTTTTTTATTTGTGTCATAAATGCCGGTATCATGACATGAGGCTACATACGGCTAAAAATAAAACTAACTAAGACGGCGCAGCGACCCAAAGAGAGTCTTGGCCTCTGATAATAAGCTTCTCCACTTCGGTCTGCCCTGCGCCACCTCCTGCCATATCTTGCCAATTAGCTCGCACAGGTCCTTCTTGACCTCGTCCATCAAACGATATCGAGGACGACCGACTGGACGTCGGCTTTCCCATAAATGCTTTTTTTACAGCACGACTCTCCTCCAACCTCTTGAAGTGGCCGAGCCAACGAAGCCATGGGCCTTAAATTCGCCTATGATATTAGGTTAAAAAAACAACGGGTTGCACTCCGGGTGTAGCGGCAGAAGTGGAAACGCCACGCGCTCAGAAAGAGAGGGGGACATTACTTCCTCTTCTACGCCGCGCCGGCGCGGCGGGCGGTCTTAAGTCACGTGTCTGTCTTACGAATTTTCGATCAGGTCACGTGTCCTGACGCGAGATTAACATTTTTTACCCTTCCCAACAAGTGCACAACGCCGTTATAGAAGTTTTCACTTCAAAAATAAAAGATTTCGACAAAGTGAGAAAGATTGGGAGCTTAAAAATCTGCCAGCAAAATTAAAAATTCAAATAACTCGGAAGAAACAAACTATTCGACAAAATGTTTTTGAAATATCAATCGTTGTTGTCTAGAAAAACAGGTTGGACAAAGTTTAGACCTCAGTGGTGTGGCGGTCGGTCAGTTTGTACGAAACAGTAGGTTCTGGGCTCGATTTTTTTTTATATATTTTAGAATTATTAACTCATAATAATGTATGCGGTCAGGGTTATCAACCTCAACCTCATGCTTGGCCGGTGGTGGCATGGCATAGGGTACGGTAAAATAATATTAATAATTAAAGTACCTATATCTTTTCTATACATATAATAAAACAGTAAAAATATTTTGTCTGTACATTTAGAATTTTTTACTGAAATGGATAGAGGGACACTTAAAAAGAATAATAGAAAGCAAAAAAATTTTTCTCTGTCTGTCTGTCTGTATGTATGATCACGATTATCTCCGGAAATACTGAACCGATTTGCTTCAAACTTTTACCAATTGCTTTGTTTTAACCCAGCATAACATTTAAAGTTTGTTTCATCAAAATCGGTTCATTAAAAAAAAAGTTATCGTCATTTCAATGAACTCAAGGCATGAGTTTGCCTGCAAATATATAGCAATACATTGAAAAATAATAATGAAATTTGGTATGGAGGTAGTTTGAGACCCGGGTATATAGGACAAGGACATAGGGTACCTTTTATTCCGGGAAATTCTACTGTTCCTGAGGGATGGACACTATAGGCGGCGGCGTAGCCGCGGGCAAACGGCAAACCTGACTTATATATCAACGCAACCGAAACTCCTGCGCCTAGAAACTTGAAATTTGGTACAGGGGTTTTTTAATGATGTGAGTGAGCGCTAAGAAAGGATTTTTAGAAATTTAACTTCTGAAGAGGTACAATTTATATGGAATTGTTCATTTCTGGACTTATAAGTATGAAAGTAGGTATATAAGTTATCGATTAAAATTAAAAAGATGGGTTTAGATGAAATTTGCATATGGGGTAATAAAATGGGGTAGAGTGGGTGGTATAAACTTCGTGTGGAAATTTTCGCATTTCAGGACTTAGAAGTCTGAAAGTAGGTAGGTATATAAGTTCTCGATTAAAATTAAAAAAACATCTGTGTAGGTGAACTAGACAAAATTCTCCCCTGAACGAATGAAATAGGGGGGTAAAGTTTGTACGGAAATTTTCTCATTTCTACACTTAGAAGTATAAAAATAGGTATAAAAGTTCTTGATTACAATTAAAAAAGACCTGTGAAATGGACAAATTCCCCCCTTAAATGGCAAAATGGGAGGGTAAAGTTTTTATGGAAATTTTCATATTTCTGGACTTAGAAGTATAAATAATATCCATACTTCCATACTAATACTAATATTATAAATGCGAAAATAACTCTGTCTGTCGTTTTTTTAAGCTTCAACTATTGAATTGATTTGGATGAAATTTGGTATGTAGGTATTTTGAGGCCCGGGGAAGGATATAGGGTATAGTATGTTTAATTCCGAGAAATTCTACTATTCCCGAAGGATCGACACTAACGCGGACGAAGCCGCGGGCAACAGCTAGTCCCCTATATGGGTTTTTCTTGTATGTGGCGATCAAACTTCATTCTTATTTGAGCCAGTGTCCAGTTAGCCAATGGCGTCATTTCTTTATTCTTCGAAATGATGGTGCAGTTAATCGCGGTTGCATCCTCAGGTCACGATCTGATGAGAGAATTCACTAAGTACATCATCATCATCATCAGGTCTTTTTAGTCTCCACTGCAGGAGCATGACACTCTGTACTACCGGAGCCATACTTGGCCAGAGCACACAGAGGATTTGGCCTACACTCTTCTCGCTGGCCAGACGGGTTGGAGAGGTATATAACTAGTAACTGATAATTGGTACCGAATCACCAATTATCAGTTAACCACTGTTCTTACGCTTGTACAGTACAAGTATTCACCACAATGAACTATGACACAATGTCATTGATTAGTTGATTGCATGTTGATTAAATAATCTTTCATATAAAAAAAACGAAATTATATCAAACTACTAAATCGATTTTGACAATATTTAAATGAGACCAATTTAAAAGGATTTCAAACAAAAGAATTTAAAAATAGGTTCTGAAATGACGGAGTTATGCGGTAACAAAACATAAAAAAAAAAACATTTTTGATGTCGTAAAAAGTATCTATAACACAGTACCTGCTGTTCACTTTAGACTTCCAAACATTTCAGAGCCGACACTGCATTTTCAACTTCACAAAAACTATACTAAACTATTTTTCTCAATGTTTATTTAACAAAAATTCTTTGAGGCACAACAGTCGTATTAATTTTCACTCTGATTTCCATATTTTGAATATACAAATTGTCGAAACTAGTCTATGATAATATCAAAATGTTTTTAAACTCGAAAAACGTACAAACGCTTGGTCGCGAAGACTGTAAGCTATGGATTAAACGTAATAGGTCTAATGAATCCAGTCTACTGTGCATCGGTACAGGCGGACAGAAAAGTGATTCACTAAAACTCTTTTGGGACCTGATTTTATACAAGGCACAAGGTAATTAGTAACGAGGTATCTCGGGCACGTCAGGCAGGGGTGTGATCCCCAATTGCCTGTCCGGTGGTTGCAGGTATGGCATCGTTAACGCGCGCCCGCCCTTCCGAGCTGCTCATACTTTTCCCCATGCATCCGAGTAAGCAGTATCCCAATTTCTTTCATTTCCTTCCTTAATCTAACAAATTTCTATCCTTCTCCTCCATGCTGGTCTGGGAGAAAATAAAAAACGTAAAATGCACCAGCTGCTTTTCTGCGGAGATCGTAATGGCCGATCGAGGGAATGGGTAAAATCTGAGGAATCATGTTAATAGGCGATGCGGCTAGCTAGCACCCCTCACTATTTGGATTTCCGTTTTCCACCTAATGTCCACCAACATGCTAAACGTGGCCTTCAGGTCTTATACACCTTGACTCTGTCTACCCCGTAAGGGAATGTTCTAGAAACTGCGCTCACCAATTCGCGGTGAGTATCTCCCATGAAACGAAGTATCCCTCGGAGAAGCCCATGTCAAGCAGTGAATTTTTTGTGGCTGTAAGATGATGATGATGAGGAGGCATCTATTTTCCATTCGTGAGCTGTTTAGGGGGATTTGGATGGTCGAGCCGAATCTCATACGATCTGGGGATGGAAGGGCGTCTCGGCAAATCTCGCGTAACAAATTTTAAAGGTAATGGATTTTGTCTCCTTATTTCAGATAAGGAATAAAAAATAATAGAAATAATAATAATAGAAATCTGCACAAACAGTCTAAAAGATTTTTACGAAAAACCGGCCGAATGCGAGTCGGATTCGCACACGAAGGGTCCCGTTCCATTATCTATAAAAATGACAGAAAAATCATGTCTGTTGTATGGAAGCTCCCCTTTAATATATATTTTATTCTGTTTTTAGTATTTTTTGTTATAGCGGCAACAGAAATACATCATCTGTGAAAATGTCAATTGTCTACCTATGACGGTTCATGTGTATCTCATGAACCGTCATACCTGGGTGACAGACGGACAGCGGAGTCACATGAATAGAGTCCCGTAATAAATTGACAACCGACTTGGGGGGTGGTGAACCGAGATCCCCCGGGGCCTTGCGCTTGCAGCAACCTCGCGCTGTGAAGCCAGTAACATCGATCTCCTTACCAGCGCAACGAGCTATCGACAACTGGGACCTCGCAAACGCATCTTATCCTGCGCTTCGCGAAGATGCAAAGATCTTCAGGGCTTCGCGCTGTAGTGCTCGTAACTCAATCCAAGAACTAACCACGTCTGGGGATGCTTAACATACGAAAGTGACATATACAGCATATTTTGAACGCTGATCAAACCCACCTCTCTACAATCACTACATAGTATAAAAAAAAGTAGCTTCCCTCTGTCTGTCCCTATGTATTATTGTCTGTGCTATGTATACTTAGATAATTATAACTACGCAACCGCTTTTGATGCGGCTTTTTAATAGATAGAGTGATTCAAGAGGAAGGTTTATATGTATAATTTATCGCACCTGTGCGAAGCCGGAGCGGGTCCGATGATGATGAATGATGATAATAAATTGTATACCGACACTAAATGTAATGATATATTAGAATTGTGTAACGTAATTTATTTATTTATTTAGGTATACACAACAGGTTACAATCAACAAAAAATCACAATGAAGGTAATATACATAAGTTCTGCGCCAGATTGATACCCTAAAACGCGTACACACAACATGACATGCACTTGAAAACACAGTTCCACACACCAGTACAAACAAGTAGTAAAATGGCCACAGCCAAAAGTGAACTTATAATTTTGCCATACAGTTCTTAAATTATATAAAACTATTGTAACAAGTTAATGAAATTAAAGAAAATATATGTATATGAATGATCAGTGGAGGATATGTTTAATTTGATTTTTAAAAGTATTGGTTTTGTATACTGCAATAGTAATTCGAATTATAATATTTAATTGACATTTATATGGTCTGTTGCATGTCAGAAATGAGTCATTTCTGACATCTGATTAAAAAGAAAGTCTCACACATTAGTCATTTCAAATGACTAATGTGTGAGACTTTCTTTTTAATCCATCACTTGTACCATAGTTAACGCAATAAAGTTCATTCATTCATTCATTCATTCCCTAAAAGGTACAATATAAGCTATACTTTTCACTTTAGTGCTCGCTTGTACCTCGTAGCCACTGCCGTAACTCAATACGCGTATCGGGTCATGTATTGCGAACGTTGACTCGCCCTAAAAGTACTTTCTACCACTCTACTTACACCCTGTAATAATTTACTGGCGGTGCAAGTGTTAATGTTGATCAAGGGAATAGACAAGCTTACGTATTGTCTGTCTCGAAATTTGTGATACTTACTCCGAATAAGGATACGTATGTATACGATACGGACAAATCACACAGATTGCTAGCCCCAAAGTAAGTTCGAGACTCGTGTTATGGGATACTAACTCAACGATATATATTTTATAACAAATACACATCCAAGACCCAGGCCAATCTGAAAAAGATAATTTTCCACCTTGACCTGGCCGGGGAACGAACCCGGGCACTCTCGTGTCGCAGGCTGGCGTGTTGACCGCTGCGCCCCAGAGCTAGCGAATGGACGAGTTTACACATAATATTTGTCGGCAACGCATCAGCACCTCCTCTGGTGTTGCAGATGTCCATGGGCGACGGTGACTACTTTCCATCAGGTGGCTCGTCTTCTCGTTTACAGTCAAATATACATAAAAAATATATACATATTGAGATCCATTTAAATCAAGCACAAATATTTAAGGGCTAATGGTTTTCATAGATAAGTCAAATAAATGCTTTAGTAACTCGATTTACTAATTTTTAATTTTGTTTCTTCAAACAAAATAAATAGTTCTTTTTTCTATGAAAATTCATGAATCAGCTGTTTTGAATGTCGATGTCATATCATACCATGCCTACTGTAACAGTAGGCATGGTATGAACCTAGAAATTATATAGCAGGTAATGGTTGGTAATGGTAAAAAAAATGTATGCCAAGAAAGTGTTTTTTTGTGCACAGGGTATATTTTAAGTCTGTTTTTCTAAATGTTATAGTCAAAATATCTTTAAAATTAGCGTGTCATTAATTTTGCTTATTATACCTAACTAGATAATGGTACGGAATCCTTCGTGCGCGAGTCCGACTCGCACTTGGCCAGTTTTTATTGTATTTCGACTTGCCTCATTATTTGACCCAATAAGTGACTCAAATTAATAATTCACTTAATTGGTGCAGGAAGTAAATAATGGTCGTAGATTAATTAATTAAAGTTAAAAGTAGGTACTCTGTGGTGTTATTCATATTAGCGACATCTATTGCGTTCAATTTCATCTATTGACTCCAAACTACTTCTACGTTTTGATTTCCTCCTACTCATTGAATTTTTACATCACCAATAGATAGCGCTGGCTCAAATCGTCGGATTACGTTTCATTGTACGTAATGATTTCTCTTGTAAATATATGTTTAATATATATTAATATAGTGTAAATCAAGATAAATTTATAAGGTAGCAGAGCTGAATTAAACTCCTAACTAGTTATTTTCAGAAAAATTGCGTTTGAGCAACGACAGAAGGACTATTGATTTATAATACACGCGCATGCTCCGTTTCATGGATCGATATTACTTGACGTCCGAGTTTGACATATCGTAGATGGCGTAGCGAGAGCTAGCTGTTTTCCTTCCGCTACTCGTTCCTTTTGTGACATTTTTGCGAAACGTCCATCGTGTTTCATTGTGATAATCACCAAAATAATTCGCATTAGGGCATGGTCGGTAAAGTTTTTAGCACGAAAACCCGTGATATAAAATCTATAATCGTGGTTAAGTTTTTTTGTGCCAAGTGCAACTAAACTATCAAGATTCCGCCGATAAACCAAAGCCTACCCAGTGGGTGGCTTATCTTGGTAAGTTATTCCTATTTATCACTTATATATCTCATATTTTTTCACTTTTATTGCATATAGATACATATTTTCGCCAAACAAAACTGATGTTGGTCAAATTGTTTGTGAAATCCGATATCTGTTATGGTCTTATTTCCTGTTTGAAAATGTTTATTTTTTACGTATTTGAACATCAATTTACTCTGTTTTTACGTTATATTTCTCCATTATTGAAGCTTAATAAAGCAGCCTTGGGCGATAATTTACCAATTGTGCAAACAAAATGTCTGAATCATGGGAGGCACGGACTAGTGACGATATTTACGTCATCACGAGATACGGCAGATTCCTACGGTGTGAGATAAGACGAAGCTTACGATAGGTACTCTATGTAGATACTAGATCAAGATACAGCAAGGTATCTTGAGATAACGTGCATTTTCTGTCAAAATATAACACCTAACCTTTGGATCTTGATAAAAAATCAAGGTCTCTCATAGTAATTGGTTGTTGCTATGTGTGGTTTTATTGTGTTGGCAAATTCGGCCCGCGCCTGTCATAATGCACAAGAAACAAATTATCTCACATATCAATTAAAAACATTTGTTATTAGCTTTTCCCATTATTTCTTTCCGTAAAAGATTGCCCATGTTACTTGCTGATAATGTAGGTATATTTATCTACATACATATTATCATGTCTTTATCCCTATGGGGTAGACAGAGCCTAAGGTCATAAGACCCAAAAGCCACATTTAGTGTGTTTGCAGGTGTAAAGGTGGAAAACGGGAACAAAATAGTGATGGGTTGCTAGGCACACCGCCTATTGTCTTGATTCTTTAGATTTTTGCCAATTCCCTTGACCGGCTTCTACGGTCTGCTTGGGAAGAGAAGCAGCTGGCATATTCTATGTTTTTTCTTTTCTCCCAAAGCAGCATGGAAGAAGTCTATATTTATCTAGGTGAAATAATTTTAATATTGGTTACATATTTTTTAAACCCCGCCGTCACCACATCGTCACAGGAATACAAACATCCTGTGGACACTTCTAATATTTCTGTGGTGAAGAGATGTGTCCTCCATCATCATTTTATACATGCTTATTACTCAATAGACAAATTTTACATGAAAAAATTTCTCTTTTTAAAAAAAGTTACAGAATGAATTGATGAGAATCAATTCTATGGACACACACTTTTACATCTATAAGTATATTCTTATCATTATCAAATACCTAGGAACTATAAACATATTCATCATCATCATTTCGAGTAGGTGACACGGTCAATCAACCATGCACATCCTGGTGTCAGAGTTCTTTGGAACCGCCCCTTGGCCTCTGACGTGGTTCCTTTAACAACTACCAGATGGCACCTGGAACCAACGGCTTAACGTGCTTTCCGAACATATTGTGCCCTTTTTAATTTTCCTCTGATTAAGAGTAACAAATTGTTTTCTCTCAAAAATACCTAATTTTACAAATAATTTGTAAGACCCATGGTCTTGTTACTTTGGTACCAAAGTTCTGATCTTGGACTGTTAAATATCTTTAGTGCTAAGGCTATTACATTTAAAACTATTACATTTGTTATATAGTCTTGCTTGCTAAACAAAGCACATAAACATCAATGAGACCTCTCCAACCCGTCTGGCCAGCTGGGAGAGTCTAGGCCACATCCTCTGTCTGCTTTGGTCATGTCATGTTTGGCTTTTCCCATTCTAAACTATTCTAAATTTCCATTTTATTTGGGAGTGTTTCTGGATACATACTTAGTGAGTTGGTTTGGTGCCTAGGGTCCACTTAGAGTCAGTTCAGACAGAGGAGCGTAGTGGAGGGGATTTTATTAATATGCCTTAAAGCACTTGAAAATCAACTTTAAAATTATTAAAATAAAGTGAACATTTAAAAAAATGCTTGCACGTCTTTGAAGATACGCGAGAAGCTTTGCGTACACTTTATTGTTATAATTTTAAAGTTGATTTTCAAGTGCCTTAATAAAATCCTCCTCTCTGCGCTCCTCTCTGTCTGAGCTGACCCTTATCAGACCATTCCAATTATGACGTGAAATGACAAAGCGTGTTTATTATTTATATATTGCTTTATATATTTTATTGCATGGTTCTAATATTTTGTAAATATTTTGTTGTTATCAAACACGCTTTCTCATTTCTTTATAGGTCTGAATCTAAAGCGCAATGGATAAGAAGAGGGACTCATTCTTCTTGCCAAACAAAAAAGGCAAGCCAGATAAAGATGGAAGGCAACAACAGAAGAAAAATAAGCATGATGCCTTCAATAAAAATAGACAAATCGAACAAGCAGCAACGCAGAAAGAAAAATCAATTGAAAAGAAACCATTTGATAAGAAAACTTATAGATTAAAGAAATACAGTAATAAGTATAAGTTAGAGCAATGGGAAGAACAACGGAAGAAGAAATTGCTAAGGGACTACTACAAAGAAACAAAAAATGAGCCAACAAGTGGTACTTACAAACCAAAGTCCTTCGATGAAGATGCTGTTGATTCCGGTCAAGAAATAGGCCGATTCGTGAGACATCCAGACGTTATTGAAAAAGAAAATAAGCTGAAGAAAAAAGATCCATTTCAGAAAGCTAAAGAGCGGTATAGTAAAATTCAGCAAGAGAAACTAGACAAAAAGCAGGAGAAAGAGAAAGCAAGAGAGGAAAGAATGCAGAAGTTGCAAGAGTATAAAAAGAAGAAGCAAGATAGGTTTAAGAAGCTGAGCAAGAAGACTAAGAAAGGTCAGCCGGTGATGACTGGACGGCTGGAACTGCTGCTAGAAAAAATACAGAAGGGATCCAATTAGAATGTATTTTAGTTATAAGTAGACTGCATAAGGATGTTAAAATGAGAGATGGGCCGAAGGTTCGATTTCGGCCTCGCCGAATCGTGTCCGAGAGCTGCCGCGAAACGCGCGACAATAGTCAAATCAGTCTAGTAGTAGGTCTGTACTTGATATTAAAGTGTTGAGTCGGTATTTTTTTTTTTATTAACATGATTTTACTCTTTATTTGTTTAATGTTATGGATTCTAGTCCATTATATTACTAGTAATTGTTATTATTTACACATTTGTGAAAGTGTAATGTCAGAGCGTCACATGGTTTTTTCCTCGTATAGCAGGATTATGAAATGGACTCCCTCCCGAGGTTTTCCCTGTGTGCTATGACTTGGGGTCCTTTAAAAGGCGTGTTTACAAGTGTCTTAAGAGGCGGCAACGCATCAGCACCTCTCTCGTGCTGTCTATGTCTTGCTAGGTTATTGTCTGGACAGTGACAGAAGATTTGAGATCGGTTTTAGTTGATACTCTTAAGATGGGTTTGAATATGCGGGCGTTAGGGTGCCTGTCTACAAGAGCGGAGCGAGGTGGCGGAGCGGTGAGCGAGGTAAAAATACACAAATAGAAAAATTTAAAAATTTTTGCTCTAAAATTCTATTGGTGGATTATTACCTCGCTCACCTCGCTCCGCCCTAGTGGATAGGCACCCTTATAATGACAAAGGCTTACTGGTTCTAATTTTTATGTTCTGCACCTTATAAAACCCTCATTGAACAAATATACATGGAACAGTTCAGCTCATGTAATGTTTATTGTGTCTAGTTTATGAACTGAGAAAGTTATATGCAATGCTCAATTACTTTTTTATTATCTCAATGTTTTATTGTTTACATGAAGTCTAGTTTCTTAGATACTGCTGCTTTATGATGCGAATGGTAAACTTTCTCCTTAGCCAGACGAAATCAAATTTTCTAGATAGGAGTTGAAGTTTTTTTTTATTTTTATAAATGCACTTTGATTTAAATGAATTTCTTTGTGAGCTGCCAGTAAGGTCATGAAAACTATTGCTGGCCAGTGCCCACCCACTTCTATTAGATCCTTGTATGTATACCATTAAAACCTTAAAAGCCATATGGCATCTTAACCTGATCTGGGATTATACATAAATCTCTTTAGATACCGGAGAGCATCTTATGATGCTTGTCAGTTTTTGAGTCTTTCTGGGTCTCTAGCGAGAATCATGTCATAAGATCCTGATAGGCTAATAGTTAATGCATGCAACAGATTGCTGCATCTGTTGAAACTGCAGCAGCATTGTGCTTATACAATATTAATCATGTTTAATTATGCATTGTTGTTTGTTCGAAAAAGTTTGAAAAAGAAACGGTGAGTTTGGCTTAGATTAAGGTAATACCTGAGAATACTATTTGAGAAGCGTCAAAGAGTAACAGTGTAACGAGCCTTCTTTTAAATATAAATAGTATAATTTTATAATGCATTTCCATTATTTTCTACACATAAATGTTCTTAATAACCGCAGAATCAATCGTAATACTCAAAGAAAATTTTTGCCTTAATTGTAAATCATGAAAGCCGTCTCACAGCCATTAAACTTGGCAATGACCATCACCAAAACCCATCAGGTGCCACATATAAAACCTATTGTGTATGGAAATTGGTTAATTTCGTTGTAGTTTACGCTTCGGTCTGTTTTGTTTGCTTGCTTCTGATGACCGCGTGTTAGTTCAGTAAGATATTTGTTGTGTTGAGAGAAGAATAAACAGGAATTATTTGTAAGTTGAGTTTTTTATGTACATAAGTACCTACTTCATATGGATCTAAGAATAATCATGGAAATTAATGTAACAGTGACGCCAAAATAGCCCCCCAGTGAACATAACAGTGACGCTAGGATAGGCCCCAGCGAACATAACATGGACGCTAGGATAGACCCCAGCGAACATAACAGTGACGCTAGGATCGGCCCCCAACGAATACAGTGTAGAAACAAATGTTATATTAGTACCTTGTGACGTTCTCCGCGCCTGGTCCATATTATTCTTAAGTCCATGGTACCTAAGATTCCAAAATACTTGACACCTACAATTTTCCCTACTTTAGGTGAAAATCAAATCTATACTAAGTAATATTATAAAGCTGAAGAGTTTGTTTGTTTGTTTGAACGCGCTAATCTCAGGAACTACTGGTTAAATTGGAAAATTCTTTTTGTGTTGGATAGTCCATTTATTGAGGAAGGCTTTAGGCTATAAAACATCACGGTGCGACGAATAGGAGCGAAGCATCAATAAAAAATGTTTAGAAAACGGGGGAAAATTAGTCATCTATACTAATTAATCATAATAACAGAAATTGCCGCGGACGAAGTCGCGGGCAACAGCTAGTATTTTTATAAGTGTTTTATTTTGCATTCACAATGCTATTTTGATATACTCTTAATAAATTAAGAAATAAAATATGGTGAAAAAATATCATGCGGGCGGGACTTGAACCGGCGACCTAGGTCTATGTACGACCTATGCTCTGCCATCTGAGCTACCGCACAATTCAATCACGGCGCCGAAATTCAAGGCCACCCCAACGACCTGCCCATAGCTATGGGCAGCGAAGAAAGTTACTGCAGAGGACCAAGTCCTGACTAGTCGCCTCACCGCCTCTACAAAGAGGAGGTAGAGAAGGCCCGCGATCGATCGCAATGGTTTAGGAAGGACGCCCCTTATTCCCCCTTTACTAAAGCGGCAACAGGTATACACAATCTAAAAACTTCAAGTCTAGTTCGCTGCGAACGTGGACCTCGCTATTATATAATAATTTCGCCACTATTATACTGATTTTGATAAGTATGTTGTCGTAGTGATATTTATTTATTTATATATTGTTTAGATTACTTCAAAAGCACTCTTTTAATTTTAATCACCACGTCTTTTTTTAAATTAACATACAATAATCACGATGTCCTTACTTTCTTGTATTATAGTTAACATTCATTTCTATTCAAACGAATAAACTGCCATACAATGTTTAACCACTTTATTATTACTGTTGCACGAATAGTTAAAATCGTTTTTCCTTTCCAATCCCTAAATGAAAGAGAAGAATCTCGTCTAATCAATCTAACGAAATGAAAACCGCGTTTCAATACTACATCTGTGAGGCGTTTAGCTCTCGATAGTGCAACGTGTAGCTCATTCTTCGCGCTGGGAGCACGACAACTTATATAAAGTCTCGCAGTGAAAGACACTCCGTTTTATGACTGTCATAATGTCATAAACAGTTTCAGACGAGATGATTAACATTCATTGACTTTCAAAGCATTAGTTTATTACCAGTGTTTAGTTAGAACTAATCCTTTTGTGTCTGGATAGAATATAGCAATATATTATGTGACAATACAGTAAATTATATGGCATTAAAGACTGTATTTGTACATTTTATTGTTCAATATGTTATGAAGAAAATGTGTTGAGGTCATGCCTAAATATTACAAGGTCCAGTGTTGGCTCTATCTACACTTCTACACTAATATCATAACGAGGAAAGATTTGATTGACATGACAGGGCCTATTTGAGAAATTCTTTTACCACTAATGGTGAAAGAAAGGATTCTGAAAACCTACATAGGCTATGAATAAGTAATAAGTCTTACTTATTCGTAGTACATAGGCTATAAAAAAAACTTATATCTACCCTTGCCTATTTAGTAATCTGTGCCCGGGCGAAGGCGGGGTGGGCCGTTAGTTTAAAATAAATTATTTGTAGAAAAACGAAGATGTTATATCATATTTAAACGGTTAGTAGAATATTCGTATTTTTGTTTGCAAAAAAATGTAATCGGTCAGCTAAAATAAGCTAGTTGGGCAGCAACTTAAGGTTAGCAAAACTTCTTTCTAGTCGTTCCGGGAGGTTATAAAAACTACTTTCCTTCAAAATGTTTTTTTTTGTACATTTATTGCACACAATCATAGATTATAACATAGAAGTATGAAGTCTCGCAATTCTTTTTAAATCTATGGATTATAACAAAAATGGTACTTAATCTTATTAAATTAATGGCGGGATTTGAACTTGTTTGATCCGTCGTATATAGACTTATGGTCGCAGGTTCAAATCCCGCCCGCTTGAAATTTTTTCACCATATTTTATTTCTTTATTTAATAAGAGTATATCAAAATACCATTGTGAATGAAAAAATATAACACTTAAAAAAAGATCAACTTAATGCTATTTGCATTGTCTCCTAGTTTACCTTTCGGACATTGTGAAAATGACATAATAGGGGTGCTCCTAATATAGAAAAGAGTGTAACTGATACTTTGAAATAAATTATTGTCTCTGGCTTGCTATACAAATTTTAAATAATATCTCCGTTCTTCAAATAATTCATTTCAAATAGGGGCAGCACGAAATATTCAGGTATCCCCTTAAAATCTTTGATGTCATCTATTTGGCATTGGATGAAATGGAGCATTCACCCCACGAGGTCGAGTTCTACGATATTCCGCACTTGATGACGTCATCTTGGCTCGTGCCATCATTAGCCAAGTCATGGTCTACGTTAATAAGAATATTACCGATTACGACTGAACAAACTTTGGATGACGTTAATAGACAGTAGTACTCGTGCCCGTAATATATGGCCCTGGAAGATACACAAAATGACATTGCGCAACTCCTGAACTTCTAAGATTATCCTATCACTTCTTCATTACTGAGTTTTAGCTTTATCAAATATCTTACTAGCTTTTGCCCGCTGCTCCGTCCTCGTTAGTGGCGATCCTTCGGGAACTTGAGAATTTCCCGGAATGAAAGGTAACCTATGTTCCCCCGGGCATCAAACTACCTCCACCTAAATCCATACCAAATTTCATCCAAATTGGTAATAAAAAAAATATGACGTTCAAAAAGAGACTGCATCCGGCCCGTCCATCTTTTCCTAGGCTTTTTATACTACAGTACAGTTCAATTCAGTCAATAGCGACGAGCAAGCGAGGCGAGATTTAGCTACTGACTCGTGCAACTAACTAAACGCAAGTTCACATAAAGTCCGGCTTTTGAGTATGTGTTTTATTCGATAATTTTGTCAGAAACCTTAATTTTTTGGCGGGTTGGTCCGGCTATTTGATTTTTAGAGATGGAAACGCTAATGAAAGGATTGTTCACTTGTGTGTAATGGAAAAGGTATTTGCAAACCACTTCATTATTGCTGCCAAATATGGTCGTCGTGTACTTTTTATTTCCACACAATGACACAGAAGCCTCTTAAATACCAGAAGGATATTCATTTATAAAATATATCATACATAGTTGAGGTTCCACCTCTTATTACTTTACGGTTTGTTCTTACAATGGCATATAGATGGCGCCATAAGTTTTGTTACAACTTTGTATTTTACTATATTATTATTATGAGGAAATAAAATCACTACATAACCGCCTAATGTGACTTATTTAAAATGAAAACATTATTTTCGGCTTATACCTGTTTAAAAAATATTTTTCATTTTCAAAATTTGTAAGCTATCGCCATCTAGTGACAAGTGGAAAAATGCACTGCAGCGCCATCGCTGTCGCCCAAAGTGACAGCAGTGGCAGATATTGGAACTAATAAATCGACAAGCTAGGACACGCATCATCCTTACAAACCTCTTTATCTTCGTCATTATTTCAATCCACAAAATTATCACTTGCTCTTGGTAACTAAAGTTACGGATTTGTGTAACAATTAAATCTACACAACACCACTATCGGTTCAAGACAAAACGTTGCTTGACCCCAGCAAACCCGGCGCCAGTGTAAAAAATCCGACCAAGTGCGAGTCGGACTCGCGCATTAAGGGTTCCGAACATTTATATAATTAGATTGAAATTATTAAAAATATTTTTATTATATATATATACTTAATGTAACTCAAAATTATTGCTTTTCGCAATTTTTCCTTTATATCTGTGCTATAAGATGTTGCTTCGTACCAAATTTCAAGATTCTCTGGGAAGTATTCTTGCGAATCAAAACCTACAGGAGGTTTTGATTCCCTTGCGAATGTCCAAAAAACATGAAGATTTGCGACATATCTAGCTGTATCTTTTGATTGCGTTGGCTTACAAGTTTAATTTTTTACAGCTCCAAGGGAGAGTAGACCTGAGTATTTGATATGAATTTAGCTTGATGCCTCTACGCGTTCCTGAGAAATAGGGTCTTGACTGATAGACGGACAACCAAATGATCTCATAAGGGTTCCGTTTTTTCCTCTTGAGTTACGGAACTCTAAAAACGCAAAGATAATGTTAATTACTTAGTAGTGACTATCGGTGACCCCCGATAGCCAAGTCAAGCCCACTCCTGTAAATCGTGATGTGTGACGTCAATGGCGTCTTGAGCACCTTGTGGATTTTGGTGCGCGACGCGACACAGAATTGCAGAATGAGGGGTTTCTGAAAAGCTAACCACTAAATTAAGTTGGTAGTGTCTATCGGTGACCCTCGATAGTCAAGCCCACTCCTGTAAATCGTGATGTGTGACGTCAATGGCGTCTAAGCACCTTGTGGGTTTTGGTGCGCAACACAGAAATGCGGCATTAGGGGTTTCTGAAAAGCTTACCACTTGATTAAGCTGGTAGTGGCTATCGGTGACCCCCGATAGCCAAGCCCACTCCTGTAAATCGTGATGTGTGACGTCAATGGCGTCTTGAGCACCTTGTGGATTTTGGTGCACGACACAGAATTGCGGAATGAGAGGTTTCTGAAAATTTAACCACTGAATTAAGTTGGTAGGGGCTATTGGTTACCCCCGATAGTAAATCGTGATGTCTGATGTCAATGGCGTCTTGGAGTGGAGCACCTTGTGGATTTTGGTGCACGACACAGAATTGCGGAATGAGAGGTTTCTGAAAATTTAACCACTGAATTAAGTTGGTAGGGGCTATTGGTTACCCCCGATAGTAAATCGTGATGTCTGATGTCAATGGCGTCTTGGAGTGGAGCACCTTGTGGATTTTGATGCGCGACACAGAATTGCAGAATGAGAGGTTTCTGAAAATGTAACCACTGAATTAAGTTGGTAGGGGCTATTGGTTACCCCCGATAGTAAATCGTGATGTCTGATGTCAATGGCGTCTTGGAGTGGAGCACCTTGTGGATTTTGATGCGCGACACAGAATTGCAGAATGAGAGGTTTCTGAAAATTTAACCACTGAATTAAGTTGGTAGGGGCTATTGGTTACCCCCGATAGTAAATCGTGATGTCTGATGTCAATGGCGTCTTGGAGTGGAGCACCTTGTGGATTTTGGTGCACGACACAGAATTGCGGAATGAGAGGTTTCTGAAAATTTAACCACTGAATTAAGTTGGTAGGGGCTATTGGTTACCCCCGATAGTAAATCGTGATGTCTGATGTCAATGGCGTCTTGGAGTGGAGCACCTTGTGGATTTTGATGCGCGACACAGAATTGCAGAATGAGAGGTTTCTGAAAATTTAACCACTGAATTAAGTTGGTAGGGGCTATTGGTTACCCCCGATAGTAAATCGTGATGTCTGATGTCAATGGCGTCTTGGAGTGGAGCACCTTGTGGATTTTGATGCGCGACACAGAATTGCAGAATGAGAGGTTTCTGAAAATGTAACCACTGAATTAAGTTGGTAGGGGCTATTGGTTACCCCCGATAGTAAATCGTGATGTCTGATGTCAATGGCGTCTTGGAGTGGAGCACCTTGTGGATTTTGATGCGCGACACAGAATTGCAGAATGAGAGGTTTCTGAAAATTTAACCACTGAATTAAGTTGGTAGGGGCTATTGGTTACCCCCGATAGTAAATCGTGATGTCTGATGTCAATGGCGTCTTGGAGTGGAGCACCTTGTGGATTTTGATGCGCGACACAGAATTGCAGAATGAGAGGTTTCTGAAAATTTAACCACTGAATTAAGTTGGTAGGGGCTATTGGTTACCCCCGATAGTAAATCGTGATGTCTGATGTCAATGGCGTCTTGGAGTGGAGCACCTTGTGGATTTTGATGCGCGACACAGAATTGCAGAATGAGGGGTTTCTGAAAATCTAACCACTAAATTTAGTTGGTAGTAGCTGTCGGTGACCCCTGATAGCCAAGTCAAGCCTACTCCATAGGCTACGGTAACCGCTTTCCACCAGGTGGGCCGTACGCCTGTTTGCCTACTAAGTAGTATGAAAAAAAAACTCCTGTAAATCGTGATGTGTGACGTCAATGGCGTCTTAAGCACCTTGTGGATTTTGGTGCACGACACAGAATTGCGGACTGAGGGGTTTCTGAACAGCTAACCACTAGATTTAGCTGGTAGTGGCTATCGCTGACCCCCGATAGTCAAGCCCACTCCTGTAAATCGTGATGTGTGACGTCTACGTTTTTTGTCTGCTCCCAGAGCATGGAAGTACGAGGAATATAAAAGTTTAACTTAAGGGTTCAACTTCGAGTATCAATAACCTTATTCATCTTCGATCTATCAGCAAGTCGGTGTCCTGATACGTGACCCACACGATCTGTGTCAGTCTCGTGTCATGCGCCTCGCGTATTTACTCTTTGATTAGGCAGTAATGTCATAATTAATTTTATCTCACCAGCAGAGCTCGTGGCAACTTATCTGTAAGTAAAGGACTAATATTGTTAAGAGCTGTGGTTGTATGTAGTTGGTTTCTCTTGTCAAAAAACTAGAATTACCTACCGATATTGTATGATATTGATAAGTAAGCAGATATGCATGAGATTTATGGAGTATCAAAATCTCAAAATTTTTTTCATCATCATTCATTCATAGTCATCATTTCGAGTAGGTAACATGGTCAATCGAGCATGCACACCCTGGTGTCAGAGTTCTTCGGAACCGCCTCTCGGCCTCTGACGTGGTTCCTTTAATGACTAGCAGATGGCAGCCGGGACCAACGGTATAACGTGCCTTCCGAAGCACGGAATCATCTTAATTATCAGACAATCAGGATATCAATCAACGATCAAAGATAACAATCAGGTCAAAATCTGACGGTTTTTTTTGTTTATTGTTTCGTGTTAAAAACACCATTAATATATTTGTCATTACCTATTATATTTACTATTCTAGTTTTTTATTTGCCCTATCATACATATTTTACTTACCGGTGAAATTATACTCCTTTTCGTATGTTGAAAACCGGAGGCACAATATTTCCCACTTTTTCGAAACGGTTGGTCTCGTGGTTACCCACACCGTATCCCACCTAAAATAACATTATTACCAAATATTTCTTTCTCTTGAATCACTCTATCTATGCTTTAAACTGCATTAAATCCATTGAGTAGTTTAAAAGATCTAAGCGAACAGACAGCGACAGCGACATCGTTTTATACTATGTAAAGATAAAGAAGATGGTATAAGTCATGTAAATAAATGAATATCGTGGAATGTTCTGTTTATTATTTAATTGTTTGATAAGACATGTTTGTTTGCAGCACTGCAGAGACTTGTAGGTGCCAAGTGCCAATCTGTGATTGCATATGTGTAATTATTTTATGACTCAACTAAATAGAAAATATAAATGTTTCTGCGAAGGATTTGCTTATTTTTCATAGAAGAGAGTCAGTAGTGTTGCCAGATCCGTTTTTTTATATATTGAGAGGCATGTAACACCCTCGTCTTCATGGTCACTAAGCATCAGGTGAGATGGGAGACAAATGCCTACTTCAATACTTAAAAGATGGAACTGGCTGAAGAAATTGGGACGTAGAAAGAAGTAATCATAATTATAGACACCTTTATTTAAAAACAACAGACTACTTAAATCCTTTATATGGGGATGGGTTAAAAACGGGATGTCTCGCCTGGATCTCGACAGTTAAGGTGTCGTTAGGATCTTCTTCAAAACCCAAGTATTCAGATTTTAAAAAACTGGCCAAGTGCGTGTCATACTCGCGCACTAAGGGTTCGGTACATGATATATAATATGTTTGAAATTATTAAAAATATTTTAATTATATGATGTAACAAAAAATTAATGCTTTTCGCAATTTTTTGTTACATCATATAATAAAAATATTTTTATTATATGTGCTTTATCTGTGCTATAAGACGTTGCTTTGTACCAAATTTCAAGATTCTGAGTTCATGGGAAGTACCCTGTAGGTTTTAATTCCCTTGCCGATGTCAAAAAAAATAAGGAAAATTTGCGGCATAACTAGCTGTATCTTTAGATTGCGTTGGCTTAGAAGTTTGATTTTTTCACAACTCCAAGGGGCAATAGACCTGAGTATTTGATATGAATTGCAGCTTGATACCTTTACGTGTTCCTGAGAAAAAGGGTCTTAACAGACCGATCGACAGACAGATAACTAAGTGATCCTATAAGGGTTCCATTTTTTTCCTTTTGAGATACGGAACCCTTCGGCATATACTTTTGGTATATGCCGAAGGCAAATTGACCTCTCGTTACCGTAATGAACGTTGAAATGACCCTCAAAATGTTACACACCGCAGCTGTCAAAAGTCAGCGAATAGGAGTACTAACTGCCGGCCTATTTGCTAACTCAGTGTACAACGTTTGGTAGTCACTTTAAAATACATTGCGGCTTTCGTATGATTGATTATTTTTATTTAAGGTATATAAAACGCAATGCATTTTGAAGTGACTATCAAATCGTTGTACACTGAGTTAGCAAATATGCCGGCTGGTCGGTAGGGTTCGAGCGCCTCCCCCACGTCCCCGGGCCCACGACCCACCCTCTAACACACGAAGGTTATCGCAATCGATCCAGGAAGAGCGCAGGGTTCACTAGTGCATGTGCAGTGCGCATATCGCCCCCCCTAGGTGCGCTGGAATATTCTGACGAACGACGGACGGAAGTTTTGGAAATGGCCGGGCGATATACAATATGTAATGAAGACTGTCCGATCCTTGAAAGGGTGATTCATCCCGTCGATGAACAACTTTTCCTATGGGACCAATGCTGGGATCTCAAATGTTTTTTGACCTTCCCATACCAATCGACCGGGCGGCCGAACATTTTTGTATGGAAATGGCTTTTTTGAGTTCGTAGCTTTGATCCCATAGGAAAAGTTGTTCACATCGACGGGCTAAATCAACCTGTTGGGGATATGTCAGGGTTTTCTTTATATATTGTATTTATGATGGAAATGGTAATCTTATATCTAAAACGAGCAATTCTTGTATATTTATTTATATGCATATAAATTTATTTCTATGATCTCGAAAACGGCTCTAACGATTTCGCTGAAATTTGGTATATAGGGGTTTTCGGGGTAAAAAATCGATCTAGATTAGTCTTATGTTTGGAAAAACGCATGTTTTCGCGTTTTCATGCGTTTTTCTTTCAACGCAGAATATGGTCGCTAATTTCGTCCTGCCAGCTACTGTCCATCTGGTCCAGTGGCTTAAGACGCGGACGGCAAGAAACGAGTAGTACGGGTTCGAATCCCGCTCGGTGACTTTGTTTATTTTATATGTTTTGAAGTTTATATTTTTTTATTGTTTTTAGACAAGTTTAAAAATATGTAGTTAATGTTTGAGATAAAAATATATATTTCTGATAAATATAGGTTATCATCTGAAATGGCCGTGTAATATATTATTACTTTAAGCTTTTCTTTAACTTGTTATGCATATATGGATGTATGTGTGTTCGGGACAAACCATAGAAATGAAATCACTTATTCCTAACCATGGAGGACCTTGATGGCCCAATTTGCGTGCGTATTATAAGAGCTTACGGGTGTAAAGCAACCCTGGGCGTGGTCCCCAATGGGACAAGTGGGCACATAAGTTTCTCAAGCTCCTCCGTGCTTCGGAAGGCACGTTAAGCCGTCATCATTAGATGGCAATCGTCAAGCTATGTCAGATACCTTAAGGCAGCTTTAAAAATCATGCATATTTAATTTTTAAGAGGCGCGTTGTGCATTTTTTGAGATGGGGAAGAACAATGGAACTCGCGACACTGTTACCGTTACCGACACCGACACCTCTGTATATTAGTAACTGTATATTCAAGGTTTAAGTTTTCACTTCTGTCTGCCGGCTGCACGCACGAAAAAGGGTCACGTTCCGTCCGTAAACCGACTTTACAGACAACCAATTTATTTAAAAGTTGGCCGCCTCTACCTATGTGCCCAAACCAAAACCTTGCAAGCGAGTAGTGTCACAGTGTAAAGTAGTCCCAAAAGTGAGCCCCTCTCTTAACAGAGGGAGGGCACTACACTGGCTGGGGTCCTAGGCAGTCGATGAAGATTAAAAAGTCAAATCCATCGACAAAAATGATATAACAATAACATAGAACAGTAAACAGAAAACGTAAACAAACATGTTGTCAATAAATAATTCATGGCTGATTGACGAATATGTCAATAAATATTGAATGTTAGAACTAGTAAATGTTTATCATCGTACAATTATCTTTTCCAAGAACACTTAGTGCAGTGGTTCTCAAACTTGCCATCGCCCGTTCTTTGCGACGACCCCCTAAGATCCTGTTTTAGTACGATAACCCTCCCTAAGCTAATGTTTTCCATGTGGATACCTACTTACTATACGTTTAACATGTATTCTTTCATATTTAAAATAAAAGCCGAAGTGCCACCGCTGTCAATATGTGATGAGAAGTTCACATAACTTGGTATGTAACATAAAATATAAAGCCCGCAGTGTAGCCGCGATTATACAACCACTTTGAGAAACCCTGCTGTAGTGTTTATACTACGTTAATAGGACGAGGCTACGATAATATTGGAGCGTAATTAGTGTTAATATGGATGACCCCCGCGAATTCTCTTTGGCGACATTTATTGCCTTCGGAAGAAGTATAGAAGCAAATAAATAAGAAAGAATAAATTGTATATCCATCCGCATGTCGTAAAAGTTAATAGAGCGAATAGGCCTAAATCTTAATTTTTTCAAGGAAAGTTAAATCCACTGAACCCTTCCTAAAAATAGCTTATGTCGCTCGGGATAAGATTTAACTATATTTCCCAAGTCCAAATATGGTCAGGCAGGTGTATAAAATGTTGGTGAAATAAAGAAACTCACGTACATGCGTGAACTCTGAAATCATAGACTGGGCAACATAGAACTCTTATGCCGTGACAGCAAGCGACATACAATTCTTATAGCGTCATCTCCCTTATCAACTACAAAGTTTTTGACGGCCGTGATAATAAAATATTTATCTTTATTGTTCTTATTTACATATTCCTTTTCAAGACGTATTATACAATCAAATATATTAGCCTTGTATCCCAATGACTGTACAATAAAAACAAACCAATGCTTTGCACACGTACCTAGCTAATTAGGCTGTATTATCATATCATAATAAAACAAATGTGTAACTCGTACTTTACTATCATACGCGATTAGTGTGTTTCTCGTATTCTTTTAGAATAGGGCTGCCAGTTTACAGAAATAGACATTAAGAGCTAGAATAAGCGGCCTTAAATTGAAGTAACAATGTATTGACCTCTGGGCGAAATTACGCCAAAAGTTGTGCGTATAGCATTTATGTCATGGACCCCCGTAGTCCTCCAATTATATCTCATAGACCCCCAACTAGAGACCAGTTTGGAAGACACTGCCTTAAGAAATATCATATAAACTTAGCTTGTTTCATTTAATGTTTGCAGGTTTACGAAACCTCTCTTCCTAATTCGAAGACAATCATTACAACCGGCTCAAACAAAGGGGTTATCTATACATATGAAATGCTTCGTATCAATCGTAGAGACCTGAAACTTGGCGGATGTGTTCTTTATATGACACTTGATCTTGACAACCCTACATCTCCGGCCGGCCGGTGACGTCACGAAAGCAGTTAGCTCCGGCGTGTATCCTCCCGTCTTCCCCCTCGTTACATCAACGTTATCTCCAGTGATAACTGGGCCGTCAAGTAAATCTGACTTCTGATAATACTCCGCATAAATACATGACACCGTCGCCATTTTTATCAGTTTGCCGCCAACGGCACACAAGTGACAGCTCCGCGTTCCAAGTTTAAATTTGTTTATCCGCAAACTTTTTAGTTTTCTCTTTGGATCAGCTCGCTGATCGTGTTCGCGTTGAAGTACCATCGAGGTTTTATTTTAGCAACAACCCCCGAGGTTGTTGCTTAGAAGTTTTTAAAAGCTTTGAGAATTACGCTATTAAGGGTAAGATATTTTTTTCTTACATACTTAACTACCTTTTTTACATATTGGTCTATTAGATTTGTTGCGTAATACAATTGATGCGACTTTATACAATGTAATTTAGTCGTTTTGAGCTTTTTTTTACCTGACTGCTAAAAGAGTCAAGTGTGTCGCGCGTATCTTGTATGTTTATAAATTTCTTTATTACCTTCCAAACGGTTGGATGGAATTTGACAAAAAAATATCGTTATAATGAAAATGTTCTTAGATGTTTAAAAAAAAAGAGAGTGCAGCCGGGTTTTAATTTTTGAAAGTGTACTACACTTATTTGATTATAGCCTCCTACTGAAATATAGTATTTTTCCTGAAATCGTATGCGTCACATAGTTATATGTAATTCGTCGTAATTTATGAATCATATGTGTATATTTCTTATTTATTATGGAGGATATTTAACAAAAAGGTCTGAATTTGGTGGACAAGACTTTACTGCTGTTGCCGATGCGAGCATTCTCGGGGTCGAGCTCATCTCACCCGACCTCATCTTACCACATAATACTTTTTAATTTTGACTAGCCAGCCGACGGGACTACTTCAGAATAAAATGCGGCTTTCGTATGTTTGACTATTTTAATTTAAGACTGCACGAAATAGTGAAAATTTACGTGTTTTCAAATCACTAGTACTATGCGCTGACTTAATGAAATACATCAAAAGTATTTGTATAATTTAGGTCGATCCTTGAATAAGATCGCCCCCTTCTTGGAATTTGTAACAGATATATATGAAATTTAAAAACGATAAGTTATGCTAAAAAAAATTCTTCGAAAAGTTTGTAAATGTTACCTCTAAAACAACAATTCTCACATGACAATATTTATATTAACATCTCGGAGGTCGCCCCCTTTCTTAATTTTTTTATAAAAATATAAATATGAAAATATTAAGACTTCATTTTTTTACATAATCGCCTTATGGTTCTGCGCAGCCTAATGGCTTGCGCAGTCGCGACGTTTTTCGTTTGCGCGGCAAACTGTAACGCCATTGAAGTAACTATCATTACGTTGTCCACCGTAGTTGTAAAAGTTAATGAGTAGACTGTCTGGTGGTTAAGAAGACAAACACCGCCACTGTCTTGGCTTAACATCCTAGAGGAGAGTTTTGAACGGTAGTCTGTCTACCCTTCAAAACTCATGTCCCCTTCAAAAACCTAGGCTCTGTCTTATAGACTAGCCCTAGGTCTTATAGATCTAGATCTATAAGACACGGTTTAGGGCCACGATTAGCATGTTCGTGGGCATTAGGTGGAAAACGGAATCAAAATAGTGATGAGTTGCTAGCCGCATCGCCTGTTAACATGATTCCTCAATTTTTTGCCCATTCCCTCGATCGACTTTTACAATCTGCGCGGGAAGAGAAGCAGCTGGTACATTCTACGATTTTTCTTTACTCCCAAACCAGCATGGAAGCAGTGCTTTATCCATCATTCAGTTTGAGCCAGCCTTTATAGATATTATAAGTATGAGCATGGCGAATGTCGATGTACTAGGTTTTTATTTAGGTTCAATAAATTATTAAGGTCGTTATCGATGGAAAATTAAATGTTCTCGAATATAACAACTAACTGATATTAGGTTATCTTTAACGTTACCAAGTAACAGGTAATTGCAGTTTACCAGACACATTATTTTTGCATTATTTATTAGCCAATGAATATTTGTACCACTTGACACTGTACGTACACTCTTGCAGTTATGATAACATAGCTACATCAGTTACTGATGGAACAAGGAACGGCCCCAAATTCGATGTTATTTGGATGTAACACAGAAACATATTTATCGGATATCGAATAACATAATATATTCGTATTATGTTCTTCAGTGCTATTATTATGTTACCAATATCAGTTATAATATATTCGCATCACTTTAAATTATGTAAGCCAATGAACAAATATGGATACATTTGTTCAAATATTATATCTGTAAGGAATGTTTTCTGTGGTTGTTATTGACGTCAGTATGGGCCATATCTACCACACCATGTCTTGGTCGGGTTTGGCCCATGATTTGAAAGTATTGTGTGTTGAGCTACGTAGGACAAGCACCAAGTAAGTCATAGGATAATATTTCTCCTCCTGAAATGTCTGCTCTGACAACTAGTGACCGCCCGGCGGTACCGGGTGACTTGCACCCAGGATAGGCCCTTCTGGCAACGTAGCTTTCGGCCCATAAGCCAAAAGATGAGTGTGGCTGCTCTCCAAAGGCTTTTGCAATTGACTTTTGAGATTGGTCCTTCAGGTTATGCTATGCTTGCATGTAATCGCAGCCCATCTGGCAATATGATTGCTGTCTCTCCAAGCCTTTTTCAAAGATTTTCTTTTTCTTTTAATAAAAAGATGAATCATAACACATTATTAAATAGTAGCGGCTCCTCCGGCTTATCACGAGTAGGTTTTAGGTAGTAGGGTAGGTGTTATAGCCTATGTTCATAAGGGATACTGTAGGATGATAATGGTGAAATAATTTCTTAAACAGTTGTTCGCTTAGGACAGATTCGCTTTATTGAGCTAAGGCAAAGGTGTGACCGACATTTCTGATTTTTCAATTGACTATGTAGCTAGAATACTCAAACCCATCTTAAGAGTATCTTAGCTAAAATCGATCTCAAATCTCGTTCTCTCACTGTCTTGACATTTATTATTCGCACGTATTGCGGCTTCCCTCTCCTCGGATCCGATTCAGGATGGTATAATACATAGCACTTACATACACATGTTATTCCGTGTTTTTATGTCAGCTAATATAGTAAAACCTCCATGACCTTGCTCTTGGTTTCTCGCGGTTGAGTCAACACGGCCCGGCGTCTGCGTGCGTCCCGCGGTGCCATTACGTCACGGCTGTTTGTTTTTCATGGCTCTTGCCGGCGTGTTATCCCTTGGTTTATTTATTATAACTAATTTTGCTTTTAGTTTTAATATCATACATACGGGAATATTTGTGACTGTTATGTGGGCACATAAAAGTCACAAATATTCCCTTTCATACTTGACTTTTATTTTTGTACTAAAATCACATGACGTGTCAACTTAAAAGTTATTTAACGATTTTTGGGATTTAGCACAGACTTTCGACTCTTTCGACCGTATTGGTTTGATTGGCCGACCGTCTGGCCAGCGAGGAGAGTGTAGGCCAAATCCTTTGTCTGCTCTGGCCAAGTATGGCATCGGTAGTACACAGAGAAGATGTTCCTGCAGTGGAGACTAAAAGCCCTGATGATGATATATCAATCCTTAATAAACTGAAGTGTATAGAATGTTCTAGGGAGCAGTAATCCCTAACTCCTTAATTCTTGGCATGTGACATGTATGACATAACCCACCTAAATAAACATACGACGTATTCAGACGATTTACATCACATAAAGAGGTCGTGAGGAACCAATTTAGTTCCATGTATCAATTGGACATCTATAACTATTCGATCGATTGGTATTTTTATTATAAGTACCTATAATTCAATTAGAATGTTCTGTTTAAGAATGATATCTATTAGACACTGAAAGCTAAAATTTCGTGTTTGTTTAAATTTTTAAACATAATACATAAAGTTTAATATTGTTTTTCATACATCTTGGTTCTCACTAAAAGTTTTAGTGTGACTAAAAATAAACTGCCTTAAACGGCAGCCGATTCTTCACATATTAAATGAGCCCCAAAGTAATTTATGAACTTGTGCTTTTTGAAGGCTGGCTTAAGTTACCGGTTAATCGGAAATAATATTGACGTGATAAAGTCTTAAAATCGACGAACTCACGAAAAAGTGTTACGTTCCGTGTGCAAGCGAGAGCGCGGAACACGCGATAGAGGGGCACGATCGGCGTTAGGGTTCGGCTTGTGACGCATCTATCTCTCTTTTATCGTCCGTAAATCGACTTAACAGACAATTTTTTTCCATATCGATTTGATCTCTCTTGGATCTTGTGACTCCAAAGAATAAGAGCGACACAAAGTTTGTCGAGATGATAAACTGATAATAAAAACCAAATTGCATATTATTCTTCCTGTCATTTTAACTTAGCAATGAGGAGCCCGATGATTCAGTCTGAGCATTATGTGCTTTGGAAGGCACGTTAAGCTGCTGGTCCCGGCTGTCAACATTGATGGCAGTCGTGAAGCTATGACAGATGCCACTAGGCAGCTTGAAAATCTGTCACCAGTCTTGGACACTTATACACACGAACAACAACAGCCTAGCAATTTTATATATAGACGTGTCACAGTCATAGCTTAGTGATCTTTAGGCTTAATCTCCGACATTCTCGTAACTCTTTTTATTTTTATCTATCTCTGATAGTGTCACTGCCATCAATCATACGATTACTCAATTGTTATGCTTAGTTTGTCTCACGCTAGACTCGTGTCTCAATCTATAAGTGTAGATCTAAATCTTTCGAATTTACCGACAATTGTTACGTGTCGGAAGTATGTATTCTATTACTAAGATAAGTCATGCCAATAAATCACACTTCAGTACGCCTATTTGCTAGCTTTTGACAACTATACTGTACAACTTTTTGGGGTCATTTCAACATCCATTACGGTTTATTTATCTTAAATAAAAATAATCAATTACACGAAAGACGTAATGGTTCTTGAAGTGACCACTAAAACGTTGTATACCGTAGTACCTGGGACATTAAACAAGGAAAACACAGCCTAGCATAACGTTCTTACATACTTAATCGAGCAGTCTAATTGTTACATAATACTTATGATCTTTCATAACCATTGATCGAAATTAACCAAGTGTATTTACTTCTTTAAAATTATTATTCGAAATTATTATTATTCTTTAATGACAGAGTGGATAATATCATTATCAATGCGTAACGATCACGCGCTCCTCGATGATGGTTCACTCGTGTGATTTATCACTCAAAGTTCTAGTAAATATACAAACGAAATTCTGGCTTTAGTCGGGAGTTGAATTAATATATTTCTTTGGTCATGTTAATATTGAGGCCTTTTCGATCATCGAGGCATCAGGGACTCAAGGGCTGGCAGTTTTTTTCTAAACACAGCTAGGAAATACTGCCAGTATTTTCGGCGCGCTGGATAAAGTTTTTTATTTACAGAATGCTTTCTAAACATAAAAAAACTATTGAGGTTGTTATCTTTGGTTGCAGGGAGCACCGGGTGAGTCCGGCGCGACTGGCAGTGCCGGGCGAGACGGAGTAGTGAGGCGATTGGACAGGTGCCGCCCGCGGCCCGCGCCGCGCTGCTGGCGCCGCGCGCTCAACGTAGACCCGCCCTGGCTGCGGCACGCTATCGCCCGCTGACGCTCGCCAAACACCGACACGTGAGTTTTACTTTTGATGCGTTAGGGTCATCCATAGATTTTTTTATTGACTACTAGCTTTCGCCCGCGGCTTCGTCCGCTTCAATGTCGATCCTTCGCTAATAGTACTTTTTAGCCTATGTCCTATTACGTACTCCAGAGAACTTGTATGCAAAATTTATGATGACCGTTTCAGTAGTTACGGCGTGAAAGCGTAACAAACAAACAAACTCACTTTCACATTTATAATATTAGTAAGGATGTTGCTAGATCGAAGTGAGCTTTTGCTAGTTCACCGGGCGTTTGAAGCAAGGGCAGAGTGCCCTCAGTCTAAAGACAACATCACCAAAGGGCCCCCACAGTAACGTAACAACAGCAGCCTAGCAATAGCTAGCAATTAAAGGGAAGGGGTTAATGAAGTGTGACAACAAGGGAAGGGGTATAAGTTTCGTGACATCACACGTTCAAAGCCGGTCACCAGTGGGCATAACTTTACAATACTACGCAAAAATTATATTACCACTAAGTTTCGAAAAGAGTGATTTTTGTTGTATTGTATCTTTGACATTTTCTATAATTTAAATATGAGCTGTTACAATGGGAGAAAGTCACTCAAATGTGACCATCATGGGTCTCCAGGGGGTCACCCTTCCTCGTCAATTTCAAAGGTCTATTTTTTCCAATTTATACCATCAAAATGCAGAACAAGAAGTTTTTAAGAACTTTACAAGCTTTCATAGACTTATCTTAATGATGTCTGCAATGTGGATAGATGCAGAAGAAGAACAGATGATCCGAAAAAATAAGTGCACCAATTCTGGCAGGGTAGCCATGTACCACTCAGGATTTACCGATATTACAGTTGAACCCAAAGTGCAAAAGTTCGACATTTTGTTCACAGCTGACATTTGTGGACTAGCGCTCGCTGCCGGTGCCCGGGCGCCGACGATACCTGACCCCGACTCTCCCCCCCGCCGCCACCCGCCGCCAAGGGGAGCCAAGCCTCGCTGATTGGGAACCGACGCTAACTGGAAAACATGAAGGTCCAGTACCATCTTGCTATGTTACTTTTGAGTCTTACGTCCGAAAAGTTTCAAGTAAAAGCGTCGTCTAGTCTAGTGCTGTCTCTGTATAGAAAGAGACGAGAGGACACTCAATTCAATTCAATATTTTATCGCAAACCATAAAGAACAATAGATGACAATACAAAGTTAAAGATCATTTATGGACCCACTCTATTGAGAATAAAATTATAAAGCCATTGATAATAAAACTAGCATTTTAACATCTTTACGGAATTAGTGTAAGTAAGGTGAATAAACAAACCTAGCGAACACGGTATAGCTTTAAACTATGAAAAATGGCAAATATTGATATTTTTTTTGCGCTTTGGGTTATACACTACACTACATAGTATAAAACAAAGTCGCTTCCCGCTGTCTGTCCCTGTGTATGCTTAGATCTTTAAAACTACTCAATGGATTTTGATGCGGTTTTTTTAATAGATATAGTGATTCAAGAGGAAATTATATATGTATAATTTATCGCACCCGTGCGAAGGGGCGGCTCGCTAGTCTAAAATACGTTACTTTCTCTTTGCGTTAGCAATATTTCTGAGTCACATTAGCATGTGAGAAAACCATTGCTTATCTGCTGTTAGCACAGCAGATAAGCAATGGTTTACTGACCAAGTCCCCCAATTTTTATTTTTAATCCAACAGGTCGTAGATGAAGAGCGCATCCGCGTGCTGGAAGGGCAATGGACGCCCACAGACGTGATCCGCCAAATCGTGGCCGAGGGCTCGCAAGAGGACCCCTTCTACGTCATGGACCTGGGCGAGGTCGTAGCCCGATATCACCGCTGGCGCGAGCTTATGCCCAGGGTCGAGCCGTTCTACGGTTAGTACCGTCTTTTATGAGAGTGCCGAGAGTCGCAGTAGGACCCATTCTACGTCATGGACCTGGGTGAGGTCGTAGCCGGCTACCGCCGCTGGCGCAAGCTCGTGCCCAGGGTCGAGCCGTTCTACGGTCAGTACCGTCTTTTATGCGAGTGCCGAGGGTCGCAGTAGGACCCATTCTACGTCATGGACCTGGGTGAGGTCGTAGCCCGCTACCACTGCTGGTGCAAGCTTATACCCAGGGTCTAGCCGTTCTACGGTCAGTACCGTCTTTTATGAGAGTGCCGAGGGTCGCAGTAGGATCACTTCTACGGCATGGACCTGGGTGAGGTTGTAGCCCGCTACCACTGCTGGTGCGAGCTTATACCCAGGGTCTAGCCGTTCTACGGTCAGTACCGTCTTTTATGAGAGTGCCGAGGGTCGCAGTAGGATCACTTCTACGGCATGGACCTGGGTGAGGTTGTAGCCCGCTACCACTGCTGGTGCGAGCTTATACCCAGGGTCTAGCCGTTCTACGGTCAGTACCGTCTTTTATGAGAGTGCCGAGGGTCGCAGTAGGATCACTTCTACGGCATGGACCTGGGTGAGGTTGTAGCCCGCTACCACTGCTGGTGCGAGCTTATACCCAGGGTCTAGCCGTTCTACGGTCAGTACCGTCTTTTATGAGAGTGCCGAGGGTCGCAGTAGGACCCCTTCTACGTCATGGACCGGGGCGAGGTTGTAGGCCAATACCACCGCCGGCGCGACCTTATGCCCCTGGTCTAGCCGTTCTACGGTCAGTACCGTCTTATAAGAGAGTGCCGAACTTAATAAATGAATTTTGTTAACAGCCGTGAAGTGCAACGATGAGAAGCTGCTTGTAACAACATTGGCGGCTCTCGGCACCGGCTTCGACTGCGCTTCCAAGGCCGAGATCGAGCTCGTCACCTCTATCGGAGTCAAGCCCGAGTGAGTGTGATTTTCTAACCATGTGTTAACCCTTTGATCGCCACAAGAATAAATGATAAGAGTGCCTGGTTTTTTAACCATGTATGTACCCTTTGAACGCCCTAAGAAAAAGTGAGCGTGCCTACTACGCCGCGACCAGTTTGAACGTCATACCAATTTGGACGACTTAAGAAGTCGTTGGCGTGTCAAGGCAGTTTCCGACGAAGGTTCGACAACGGCGTTCAAAGGGTTAAGAAAAGGGGTTTTTGCGTAGATGTATGGAAGCCCGGCTAGATATAAATCTTAAATGAATACTACAAAATTACTAGCATTCAAGTGTTACATTTATATCCATTTGGTCCTTCATTGAAATTACGCTAATTTTGGATTTTTTGTACTATTTATTGTTCGTAAATCATAAAATTACGGCGAGAAATTTGCAACCAATTGACATCTCTAGTCTCACGCATCGCGAACGAGAAATATACCTTTCGAATAGACTTTAGCTAGTCTGCGTTTCCGACTAAAATTTACTAGTAAATTCCACCTCTTGAGTGCTAAATTACGATTTCAAACATGACTTGAAATTGTATTTTTTTTGTTACAGCCGCATAATTTTCGCGAACCCCGCCAAGATGGCGTCGCACATCCGCTACGCGTCGGCGGCGGGCGTCAACACCATGACCTTCGACTCCGAGACCGAGCTGCTCAAGATCAAGCAGCACATGCCGCATGCGCAGTGAGTACCTCCTACATCTACATACCGCGTCATTTTGGATCTCCGAACTATACTGAAAGCCTGGAATCAGAATCTCATCCACCAAGCGGCCCAATCGGGCTCCATAACAATAGAAAATCGGAAACAATAGAAAATTGTGTCTACGTTTCTCGCGCTTGATGGGGTAGAATACCGAATTGCAAGAAAAAAAGGTAAAAACTCATAATAAATTAAGAAATAAAATATGGTGAAAAAATGTGATGCGGGCGGGACTTGGGCGCATGAGATTTTTTCACCATATTTTATTTCTTAATTTATTAAGAGTATATCAAAATAGCATTGTGAATGCCAAATAAAACACATAAAAATAAGGTAAAAAAACGAAAAAATAAATTTGATTTTCCATAGAAATTCGTCCAGCTGATCGGAGACTTTTGTATGGGAAGCTTATTTTTTTTTCGATTTTACCTTTTTTCTTGCAATACTGTATTTCATTAGGGATTTTGATTTCAGTATAGTTGAGAGGTTAAAAATCATGCGGTATACTGAGTGAGGGTTTTAAAGTGTTATTTTCGGCAGTGACTCGGAAGGCAAAAACAGGTTTCGCACAGGTGGACGGCTGTTCGAACTTTATACTTTATATATTAACCTAATTTATAGTGTGAACTAGCTTTCGCCCGCGTCAACGTCGATTCCTCGGGAACAGTACTTTTTCCCGGGATAAAATGTACCCAATGTCCTTCTCCGTGCCCCAGATAACATGTATGCAAAAATTATGATGATCGGTTTAGTAGTTACAACGTGAAAGCGTAACAAACAAACAAACTCACTTTCGCATTTATTAAGATTAGGATAAACAGTTCAAAAAATGTTTTAAAGTAGACCTGTCCTTAGGCGTCTGTCCTTATGTTTGCCGATGGGCGATTGTGTTTGCTGAAATTTTGCATACACAAGTAAATCGATTGGCAATGCTATACTATGTAATTTAAATAGCTTGGTTACGATGCAGACTATTTCATTCAAACACGGTCTCAAAGAGACTTGAAAAACTTTGTGTGAGTCAATTTGAATTGACTTGTATAAAGTGTTGAGTGACACATTCCCATTGAATTAGAAAAACTATGGAAGCAGCATTGCGCTCAAAAACGGACACCACGCAAAGTAGATCAAAGCGGGTGGGACTTAAAAAGTATATCTTTTCGCGAACTAGTCTGCCACGCGCTCCGTGACGGAAGGACGCGTCGATAAAAGCATTTTTTGTGAACATCGTCGAAATCTTAACGAATTAAGAAAAAAATGACTTCTTGTGTGGTAAAGTGGTGCAGGAAACGCAAGGAAGGCGGAAAAGTAACACTGGAGTAACTTTTCATAGCGAGCGAGGCGAGCTGCTGTCGCGAGCGGTGCCTACCTACCTCCGCTATGTTGACACCATAGCGTTCATTCGATATCGTCACGGTCTATTAGTGCGTAAGTTTTTCGTTGTGATTTGAGTTAAGTTTGTTTGCGTAAATGGGACTGATATCGAATCGTTAGTTGTATGAGAGTTCCGCTTCCATAGTTTTTCTAATTCAATGCACATTCCCTATGTCAATTTGAATTGACTCGTGTAAAGTGATAAGTGATACATTGCGCGAGTCAATTTGATTGAATTCTAATTATGGTATGTCATCCCTACATATATTAGCCGTGTGGTATCCGGCAGAGTAGAATAGGACCACTCCAAGTCTTCCCGTGGATGTCGTAGAAGGCGACTTAGGAATATATTCAAGCTAAACAAAGCTTATAAACATCTAAGACACCTCTCCAACCCGTCTGGGCAGCGTGGAGAGTGTAGGCCAAGTCCTCTGGCTGCTCTGGCCAAGTATGGCCCTAGTAGTACAGAGAGGGTCGTGCTCCTGTAGTGGAGACTAAAAAGGACCTGATGATGATGATGATGATGATCCCTACATATGTCTGTTTCGTTGTACAGACTGGTGATCCGCATCCGCTGCGACGCCACGAGCGCGCAATGTCCGCTGGGCATCAAGTTCGGCTGCGACCCCGTCACCGAGGCCCCGCGACTGCTCAAACTCGCCGCCGTACTCGGTTTGGAGGTGAGGATACTTAAATACACATACATATCATTACGCCTCTTTCACTGGATAGGTATAATACAACAAATAAAGGTTTGTTGCAAATTTTAAAGTAAAAGTAAGTACCCTGTTAGTTATAGATGTCGGATAAATACACAACAAATTATGTTCGTATATTATTTCTGTTATTTTGACTGATTTAAATAGAATGACCTGGCCGGAATCCTATACATCTGTACAACAACCGCTTCGATAAGATGAGTTTAGTTCATATTTAAATTTATATAATTATCTTCTATTTTTATGACCTTTTTCGCGTTCATGATAAATGATTAGATAAATCTGTACATATTTGTAAATTACCAATATTTTACTTTTAAATGCCTATAAACTTAAAGCATACATACATACATAGTATCATGTCTTTTTCCATTGCGGGGTAGACAGAGCCTAGGTCTATTTGACCTTATAGCCACATTTAGCATGTTGGAGGGCGTGTAGATGGAAAACGGAATCAAATAGTGATGGGTTCACTATTTGCTTCCCACGCTTAAAACGTAATCGATGGGCAGCAGTCGGAACCGAGATAAGCAGTGATCACCAACCCTCGCCAAGCGTGGCGAGTACGCCAATATCATTGATCGACGAATCCTTGGGAGAGACCTTTGTCCAGCAGTGGACTTTTAACGGCTGGAATGATGATAATGATGATATCGCCAATTTTTTCTTTATTGTATTTAATATTATCAAAAACAAAACTGCAAACATGCCCTACTTTTTATGATTGTCATCCAGATTGTGGGCGTTTCGTTCCACGTGGGCTCAGGCGCCACTGAGACGGGCGTGTATGCGCGCGCAATACAGCTGTCGCGCGCCTTATTCCTGTTCGGGGCCAACGTGGGGCACGACCACATGACTCTACTGGACCTGGGGGGCGGATTCCCGGGCAACAGCGGCACCAGCATCGCTGAGGTTAGTATTAAATAGACCTTCAAAACTAGTATGTACGATCCCCGGCACGTTGGTTGACCGTTGCGTAGTACGACGTTTTTAGGTATCAGCAGGGGTGCGGATTGAGGTGCGACGTGTGTTGGAGCCACAATGTTTTCAGGTATCAACCGGGGTGTGGTATGAGATGCGACGTGTGTTTAAGCCACGTTTTCAGGTATAACGGGGTGTGGTATGAGATGCGACGTGTGTTTAAGCCACGTTTTCAGGTATCAACGGGGGTGCGGGATGAGGAGCGACGTGTGTTGGAGCCACAATGTTTTCAGGTATCAACGGGGGTGTGGAATGAGGTGCGACGTGTGTTGGAGCCACAATGTTTTCAGGTATCAACGGGGGTGCGGGATGAGGTGCGATGTGTGTTGAAGCCACGACGATTACAGGTATCAACGGGGAAAAAATCGGATGACAATACAATATTATGGAATCGTTGGTCTGATGATGCAGTGGGAAGGTGGCCATAGGAACTCTTAAACTAAACAAGGTACACAAATCGTGTTTGGGCTCATTTGTTTTGTCTTGGACAGCACTTGACAGTATGGATTCGTTTATAATAAAAGCTTGTCACAAAAAAAGATATATGAAAAAAAGAAAACTTATTTTATTAGGGTTCCATTCTAAATTAGATTTTTTGTGTAGGTGGCATCAGTGATCAACGCGGCCCTGGAGATCCACTTCCCGGAGCGCGGGGTGCGCGTAATCGCGGAGCCGGGGCGCTACTTTGCGGCTGCAGCCTACACCCTCGCCACCATGGTGCACGCCAAACGAGAGGTGAGGCTCTTATACATGACTGGCTGAGCGTCAGACGTTGACCTTCTCATATGTTATTGATGTAAGCGGCTACGTGAAAAATATTTTTAGCATACTTCAGTTATTTTTAAACCCCGCCCCCTTGTCAGCAAAAAATAATAAATATATACGGACAAATCACGCAGATTGAGATAGCCCCAAAGTAAGTTCGAGACTTGTGTTATGGGATACTAACTCAACGATACTTTATTTTATAACAAATACATATATAGATAAACATCCAAGACCCAGGCCAATCTGAAAAAGATCATTTTCCATCTTGACCTGACCGGGGATCGAACCCGGGGCCCTCGTGTCGCAGGCTGGCGTGTTAACCACTGCGCCACGGAGCTCGCCTATAAGATAATAAAAAGAAAATAATCTCCAGGGTGTTGCCGTCCAGGGCTTACCCCTTGAGAATATTTCCTTACTTGGTCCTTACCTGGTGCAGAAGTATTTCATTACCTGGTGGTATTTAGTGTAGCATCGGATCTAAAGGGGAAAGGCGGCTAGCTGGAGTCATCAGTAGTAGGCATCATTCAAAAAGTACGTTGGTGCCCCGGATTAAAAAGTAACTGAGAAAACGTATTGACCGGACGCCCCCTACTAAGGCTTGATTTCCTTCTACGCTGACATTGGTCACCGATGTCGGTAGAGCGTACGAATTAACACAATCTTCTATGAGCCACCGCATAGCAACGATGACATTCTCGGCAGGTTTAATGTCTCGCTCGTCAGCCAATCCACCAACCACCGCTCTTTCAGCAACAAATGGGTGAATATGATATCTTTTTTGCCGTTTACTTTGTCTGCGTATACTACAGTAACTAAACAATGTATGAACGGTTTCATAATCAAAAATTTCACTACGTAAATTAAGCCTTACAATGATGTTGCGGTATTCCGAATCGATACATTGGAATCCTCAAAAAACCGGCCAAGTGCGAGACGGACTCGCAAGGGTTCCGTACCATCCTTACTAATATTATAAATGCGAAAGTGAGTTTGTTTGTTTGTTTATTTGTTTGTTTGTTTGTTTGTTTGTTTGTTACGCTTTCACGCCGTAACTACTGAACCGATCATCATGAAATTTCACATTCAAGTTCTCTGGAGTACGGAGAAGGACATAGGCTACCTTTTATCCCGGGAAAAAGAACAATAGTTCTTTTTCCCGGGATACCCGAGGGATCGACATTGACGCGGGCGAAGCCGCGGGCGAAAGCTAGTAATCTATAAAAACGGTAACTCTTCTTCTTCTTCCTCGCCTTTTCCCTATTTGGGGTCGGCTCTGTATGTCGACTCTCTCCATAATTTTCTATCCTTAACCATATCAATATTTACCCCCCATTCCCTCATATCCCATCTGACACATTCAATCCACGTCTATCTTGGCTTCCCTCGTCCCCCACGTCCGTCTACTTCTAAATGGGACATTCTTTTTGCAAGATGTTCGGTATCTCTCCTTTCTACATGCCCATACCATGTCAGACGTTGGCTTTTTTAATTTGTCAACTACCGGTGCGACTTTTAGGCTCCCTCTAGCAACATGATATTTTAAATATTAATTTTATTTTTATTTAATTATTTATTTTTAAAGTGAATATATAATTAAATATTCTGTGAATATTTCAAGCGTCTACCTGTTTCCGTTATCAATATCGAGCAAAAACAAGCAAAAAAAATCACGTTTGTTGTATGGGAGCCCCCTTAAATATTTATTTTGTTCTGATTTTTAGTATTTGTTCTTATAGCGGCAACAGAAATACATCATGTGTGAAATTTTCTACTGTCTAACTATCACGGTTCATGTGATACAGCCTGTTGACAGACGGACAGCGTCGCGATATTAATAGGGTCCCGTTTTTACGCATAGGGTACGGAACCCTAAAAACGAGTATATTTTCTTAAAAGGCCGGCAGCGCTCTTGTCACACCCAAGGTGTTACAGTTGTCTATGGGCGGCGGTGATCGCTTACCATCAGGTGACTCGCTTGCTCGTTTGTCGCACTATATCATAAAAAAAATGTGTTTTGTCGCAGGTGGCCGCCAAGGACGGCGACGACGAGACGCACACCATGTACTTCGTCAACGACGGCGTGTACGGCTCCTTCAACTGCGTACTGTACGACCACCAGCAGGTCCACTGCGAACTGCTCGAGGTGAGACGACGCACTAATATTGACCAAAATGCTATTCATCATCATGTCTTTTCAGTCTCCACTGCAGGAGCATGACCCTCACTGTACTACCGGATATACCAAACTTGGCCAGAGCAGACAGAGGATTTGGCCTGCACTCTCCTCGTTGGCCAGACGGGTTTGAGAGCTCTCATTGATGTTTATGAGCTTTAGGACCACTCCTAGTCTTTTCATGGAAGTCGTAAGAGGCGACTTAGGAAATACAAGCTAAACAAAATGCTATTCATGTTTTCTAATTTATTTTTCGTTTCACCTTTTCAATAGACAAAGCGTGGTGGTTAATCGGTCACTCATTTTATACTACCATGGAGGTAGTATAAAATTCTCGGTCCAGTGGTTAAGGCGCTTGCCTGTAGACCCGGGGGTCGTGGTTCGATTCCCACGAGAAGCATACTTTGTTTAGTTGTTTCCAGTTTGGTTAGGACATTGCAGGCTTGAAACACCTTATTGTTTGATAATGAAGATGTTTCCGTGCTTCGTAAGGCACGTTAAGCCGTTGGTCCAGGCTGCCATCTGGTAGTCATTAAAGGAACCAAGTCAAAGGACGAGAGGCGGTTTCGAAGAACTCTGACACCAGGGTGTTACTTTTCTATAAAAGTAACACCAGTATGCATGATCTATTGACCGTGACACCCACTCGAAATGATGATGATCCCCAAGGGACAAAACTCACATTAATTTATATTGCACTCGATGCAATAATAAATCACTTTCTGCTCAGTGCAACAATCTAATATTACTTCGGGCACCATACTGTGAAACCCTCGCTTCACTCAGGAGTCTACTACAATTAGACTCCTTCGTTCCACTCTGGATTCAGAATAATGCCTTTGCTAAAAAGTATTATGTTAGGAGACGGCTATGCTTGGTGTTTTTCTGCGATATCGAATTAGAAACAAGGAGATCTTTAGAAGAACAGAGGTCACCGATATAGCTCAGCGGATTAGCTCTTTAAGTGGCAGTGGGCGGGGCACATAGCGCGAAGACCCGATGGCCGATGGTGGAGAAAGGTGTTCGAATGGCGACCACGTACCAGTAAGCGCAGCGTTGGACACCTAAAGAGCAGATGGTCGGTCGACCTTACCAAAGTTGCAGGCGCCGCTTTCAATCGGTCATATTGGAAATCGCTGGGGGATTCCTATGTCCAGCAGTGGACTTCTTGTGGCTAAGAAGATGATGATTACGTTAGGCCCTTGTGTCACAATCACTAATTATTTTTCCCAGCCGTCATCAGAAGCCCCTCAGCCGTCATCGGTGTGGGGTCCGTCGTGCGACGGACTAGACTGCATCCTGGCCAGCACGGCGCTCCCAGCGCTGGCCGTGGGCTCGTGGCTGTTGTGGCGCGACATGGGCGCCTACACCATCCCCGTGGCCTCGCCCTTCAACGGCTTTCCCGTGCCCCGGGTCAGGGCCGTCATCGACCAGTGTCTGTGGTATGTTTTTAAATAAATAAAATATCTTTATTTCAGACTTAGTCCATACTTAAATTCATCCTTCGTTTAATTATTTAAAATATGTTTGAAAACAAATTAAATTTAAATGCATTTATCTTAAACTAGCTTTTGCCCGCGTCTTTGCTCGCGTTAAGAAGTACAGTTTCATACAAACTTTCATCCCCTATTTTATCCCCTTAGGGGTAGAATTGATCCTTTCTTAGCGGATGCCTACGTCATAACATCTACCTGCATGCTAAATTTCAGCCCGATCCGTCCAGTGATTTGGGCTGTGCGTTGATAGATCACTATGTCAGTCAGTCAGTCAGTCAGACCTTTAAATTATATATATTTAGAAGAAGACTTTTAACAGTCTTAAAAAAACGTTATCAATTCGATTGTTTTTTTTTAAACTCAGAACTCCGTCATTTATGAACCGATTTGATAATTATTTTTGTCTGGGTATGCTTTCAAATTGGTCTCATTTAAATGTCATCACAATCAGTGAACTGATTGTGATGACATTCACATATATAACCGACCATAATCAAACTACTGAAGTAGTTTGATTAAAGTCGGTTATTGTAAAGTGATTATCTTATTTTGAAAACATTCAGATTAATAATGTTAGAATCCTCCATTAAATAGTCTAATCCATCCTTTTGGCGAGGCCCTGGCGCAGTGGTTAACACGCCTGCCTGCGACACAAGGGTTCCTGGGTTCGATCCCCGGCCAGATAGATGGAAAACGATCTTTTTCAGATTGACCTGGGTCTTGGAAGTTTGTCTATACGCGGTGAAATTTTGATCGTTATGGACCCTTAAAGGAGTGATTCAGCTCATCGATATGAACAACTTATGGGGTCTAATGCCGAGAACCAAAAAAAAATGGTATAATAATAAAAATAAAAAAATAATAAAAATCTTTATTTTTCTCTCCAATCTTAAGCTTATAAAAAGAGTACATGGCACATGGTTAGTATATTAAGATTGGGAGAGACTGGTGTCTGAACTAAGCAGGGCTTGTATCTCAGTACACCAGCCTCCCCCCACTAGGAGGCGAGCGTCGTGACATGAAATTTACTTATTTTAGATAATGGACAGGTAAAATTGAAAAAGTGCAAAGTAAAATCAAAGCTTAATAATAACAACAAAAATGCAGACAAAATAAAAAGAAAAAAAAATATTGACTTATAATTGTAAGAGCTCGCTTAAATTAAAGTATTGGTTTGTATAAAGGAGAATAAATAAAGTTATAAATATCTAAGAATATTATAAATATACAGATATAGTTTGTGATACATATTATACTTATAGAATAAATATGTGTGTGAGTGTGGTGTGTTGTGACAGGGTGTGGGTGTGTTAGTGTATGTCATTAGGTGATAGGTATTTAGCTCAATTTGTGTGATATGACCCCATACATATATATTTATTTATGATCAGGTCGGTGCTGAAGGAGCTGTGGCCGCTGACGGAGTCCCACTTCGTGGTGGGGTCCCGCATGACGGGCCCGCAGACCCCTCCCCCGTCGCCCCCGCCCCCCGCCGAGCCCGGCCTCCATCACGCCGTGTTCGTGGAGTGCGCCCTCAAGTGACGGCCCCGGCCGCGGCGCCTCGGCTGAACTGCGCGATATATGGCTTACCGGACTGGCTTTCTGACAAGAGACGACTACACCTAATGTAATGCTGAAAGGATCGAGCATAACCCTCTTATTAATACAAATTAGCAAACGCTGATTAAAGCTATTTTAGTTAAAATATGTTTTGTCCTTATCCCTCTTTGCAACTATTGACATGGAAAGGAGACAAAACATATTTTAACTAAAATAGGGTTAATAAGCGTTTGCTAATTTTTATGAGTAAGAGGGTAAGAAATTAGATACACAGCCACATACAAAAATAATTTAAAAGTAAAAAAACGTTTTAAATCAAGCTTTTATGCACGCAAAAGTCCATAATAGCCTTAATTGAAAATCGATGGCACTGATTGGGAACGCATATATATTTAGCAATATCATGAACCTTATGCCACAGACATAAGGTTTAAATTGCTGTTATTTTTAAATAGTATCCGTAGCCAAACACGAATTTTAAACGACTTTTGCAGGCGACCGTACATCACTTTATGTTTCGAGTTATTTTTAGCGAGCCTTTTAGTTTGGTATCCATATCCACCAGAGTGCATCATAAATAGATAGTTCGCCATCTTGGGTGTTCGGCCATTTTGGATTTAGTATGACGTCACACAGCTAGCCATGCATAGAGTATACAAAATGTCAGCTCAATCGGTTAAAGATATCTGCTTCAAAATTAAAAAAAATATATTAATAAGTATATTATAAACCTATATTAATGCAAAAACAACCTTACTTGCACGCTATAAAGTCGAATTTCAAAAGCTAACCGTCGTCCCAAATGTTTACAGAGCGCTTATTTTTTGGTGAGGACCATTTTTTATCGCGGATTGTGTATCTAGATTTCTATACTTGATCGAAGTGCCGAAATGAAAAAACAACCAAGAACTCGCAAGCTGAGGCTAATTTCAAAGTGATGCCGGCGAGACGCGCCTTTGACCAGCGCGTTTAAACAGCGCGCGCTTGACCGGCGTGCGCTGTTAAACGAGTTTTAGTATCGCGCATTTCGTTGCAATGTACAGTTGTGTATAGTCATCATTATTTAGACAATGTAATAACAGGATACGTTGTTTATGTTCTCTGGAAAATAGTGCAACAGCGACGTCGTAAAATATTGCAAATTGATTATTGAGCGCGCCCATCGGCAGCGCTGGCTGGCGGCGCGCATCTCACGAACGGCGCGTTTGAACTGCGTGACTATTAAACGCAACTACTAACTAATGTGATTGCAAGCGCGCGCTGATCAAACGCGTGACTTTGAAATCAGCCTGAGGAATTCCTAACAGTGCGGGAAAATTCAGATTATTGTATGGCAATAATTTTGATGTTGAGAATGAAAAATCGTGTGAAAATTTCGAGTTATCGCCTAGATTCTGTTCAGAAGAGAATAGGAGCGCCACAAAAGCGAACTTACACCGATGACGATATAATTTTAACGATTAGACTGTCGAACTCATACAAAAATATTTGCCTAACTTAAGGCCTGCTATAAGCGCGTACAAGTTGCCTGGCAATGCCGGCGGCCGTGACAGTTAGTTCTGCTAACTGCCACTATGAGCGGCGAGGGCGCTGCAGTAAGTCTTACAACCGGGCACTAGATGGCGTTAGCATAAACTTGATAAAACCAAGTGAAACTGAAAAATATTTTGTATAGAAGACGGAAATATTTTAGTAGATCATAATAAGATATTTATCGTGAATACTGGTTTTATATTCTCATAATAGGGTGATACATAGTTGTGAATTAACGTGTGGCGCCATCTATGTGATGAGTGTGAAACTAATCGTACACGATAGAGGGACCTCATGCTAACATTATATATCATAATGTTGCATTTTGGGTACCTAGACTCTTTCTGAACAAGAATTCATTATGGTTTAGAAAATTGGTGAGTTTTTCTCTTTGACGGAAAGCCAAGTCCGCCACATTATAGAAATTAAAATAATTTCGAATGATGAATTCTAACATCTAATAAAGAAAAGTAAATGGTTAGTTCACAGTTTTCGAGAATTATATTTTAATTTCTATGAATTAAGACTAAATCGTCGCGCATTTTTCATACAGGTGTCGTAACCAACATACGGGATGTTATTCTCTTTATGATTACTATTCAGTTATGTTTACTTACGTACGTATTTTTTGAATTTGATTACAAGTTTTGTATTGTTAAAATGTCTCGTCTGTTGGGCTTCTGAGCGTATTCCCATATAACGTAAATACTTTTAAAAAGTAGATTTTTTAAGTAAATGTATTTTATAACGTAAAACTAAAGCATTTTTTTATGTCCATGGGCGATGGTGACCTATTTCCATCAGGTGGCTCGTCTGGTCGTTTTTCGTCAAACATAAATTAGGAAAAAACAACGAGAAAGACTCCTGGACTGCTCCAGGAGTGCTGGCAGAAGTGAAAACTCGCCTTTGCAGCGGTCTCAGGTCACGTGTCCGTCTTACGAATCTTCTATCAAGTCACGTGTCCAGACGCGAATTTAACATTTTTTACCCATCCTAAAAAGTGCACAAAGCCGCTAAAGAACATTTTCACTTAAAAAAATAATTTAGGAATAAATTGCTCAGATGTGTTTTCGTATTATTGTACATTTACATAGTCCTAGTTGTATGGGAATCCGGTCACTTTTGAAATTTTCATTTTCACATTTTTCTATATACAAATAAGTTGACATTGTTTTTTTATTATTAAAATTGACTACTGTTAATATTTTTTGTAAAACAAATTTTTGTATGCTATTAGAATAATGTTTATTGGAAATATTGCAATGTTTAACTTTATATTGTATATCTATGGGTAGATGCGTGTATCTTTTAGCTACTAACAAATGTTCATTTCCTTTCGTAATCCATTAAAAAACATTTTACTGCCGAATGTATTTACTTGAAAATATTTTTTGTTTAATTTTAAAGTTTGCGTGTAGCGTAGCGTACATTCCTTATTGTAAAATTGTCAATGTAATGGATTTCTCAATGTTTCACTAGAGGGGTTTCGCAAAATGTTTGTAGCAAAATGCTTTTCGAATACATTTCTTAAATGTACATGCTGTTGTTTTTTTTAAACCTACTTCTTTAAAACCTATTTATTTTTGACAAACTTAAATGATCGGCCTATGAGAGCCTGCCCTTAAAATATTTTTGAGCTTAAGGCGCTGTATCCCTTAACCGTTTGTAGCGGACATTGCGCGATATATTTTTTACTCGTGTCATACTTGTCGTCAGTCTCAGTTCAAACCCGTGTCTGCCATTTTCGTGTTAATTTTCACTTTTAATTCAATAATGATAACCAAATATTGTATTTTGTTTAGGTATCCATCTGGCTCATCCAGTTATACTTTTTATAGATATAAAAAATTTAGTAGTTGTCGCTGAAAATATCAAGTAATTCGTGACGAAACTTTTTCTGGATATAGCTTTTTTGCTATTTTATTTAGCTAAGTTTAAAATATATATTTGAAAATATTTTAGTGTAACCATTTATTTTGATCTTTGAACTATACGTCATATTTTTTTCATGCTAGTATTCCAAGAAAAATAAGGCTAACTGCGCGACGAAAAATACACGTTTTACGGTATTCTCCTGATGCACAGCGCCTTAAATGGCACTTATATTAAGACGGTACTGCACGAAATTGTAAAAATTTACGTGTTTTCAAATCACTAGTACCATGGGCTGAATTAATTAAATACATCAAAAGTATTTGTACAATTTAGGTTGATCCTTGAACAAGATCGCCCTTTTGTTGGAATTTGAAAAAGATACATATGAAATTTAAAAGTGATTTATATATGTTATGATATCTATACATATTTTTCTTCGAAAACTGTAATTTTTACGTCTGAAACAATAATTCTCACATAATAATATTTATATTTACATCTCGGAGGTCGCCCCCTTTCTTATTTTTTTATAAGAGTATAATATATAATATAATATTATAAATGCGAAAGTGAGTTTCTTTGTTTGTTAGTAAGAATATAAATATGAAAATACTAGCTTTCGCCCGCGGCTCCGCCCGCGTCAATGTCGATCCCTCGGGAATAGTACTTTTTCCCGGGATAAAAGGTAGCCTATGTCCTTCTCCGCACTCCAAAGAACTTGTATGCAAAATTTCATGATGTTCGGTTCAGAAGTTACGGCGTTAAAGCGTAACAAACAAACAAACTCACTTTCTCATTTATAATATAAGTAAGGATTAAGACTTTTCATCTTTTTTTCCTAATCGTCTAATGGTTCTGCGCAGCCTAATGGCTTGCGCAGTAGCGACGTTTTTCTTTCGCGCAGCACCCACTTAACTAAAAAGCAGACGACTTATACATATTACATATTTTATTTCTTTGCTATACTTATATGACAGGTATGAGCGAGCGTCTCCGTACTAAGGGCGGATGCCCTGTTTTGGTCATAACGAAACCTAACCTAACCAGTCTCTGTAACCATTTTACATACATACATAGTATCACGTCTTTTCCCCTTGCGAGGTAGACAGCTTAGGTCTATAAGACGTGCTGGTCTATTTGCTAAATTAGTGTACAACGTTTTGATAGTCACTTCAAAATACATTACGTTTTATATATCTTAAATAAAAATAAATCATACGAAAGCCGCAATGTATTTTGAAGTGACTATCAGAACGTTTTACACTGAGTTAGCAAATAGGCCGGCTGAATGCCACATTTTGCATGTTGGTGGGCATTCGGTGGAAAACGGAATCAAGTGATAGGTTGCTAGCCGCATCGCTTATTAACATGATTCCTTCGATTTTACCCATTCGGCTCGGCTTTTACGATCTGCGCGGGAAGAGAAGCAGCTGGTACATTACATTCTACGTTTTTTCTTTTCTCCCAGACGAAGCACCAGCTGGGGATGCAACCGAGAACACTCAAGCCGGTTTGAGACTGAAGCGTTTTAACAGCGCCTTCTTGCATTTACGCTTTGAATGCGCGCGCTAGCATTTACGCTCTATGGAATTTAATTCTGAAATAAATTTACTATTTTTATTTTCAACGCCGCGTCTCGCCGGCGTCACTCTGAAACCAGCCTAAGCTTGAAAAAATAAAGTTTGAATAAAACGAACACATGTGAATGAAGCATTTATTTAGTATATTACAATTACGCATTCCGTGATAACATCAGTCTTAACCAGAGAATAACACTATCTTTTTTAGAAACACATTATTGTCTATGACGATTACGCTGGCTCTTTAACCAGAGATTATGGTCAGGTAGAGTGTAGGCCAAGTCCTCTGGCTGCTCTGGCCAAGTATGGCTCTAGTAGTACAGAGAGGGTCGTGCTCCTGTAGTGGAGACTAAAAAGACCTGATGATGATGATGATGATGATGATGATGATGATGATGGTCAGGTGTGTCATACTCAACTCTTTGGCCGGTAGTTGCAAGTATGGCGTCAATACGCGCGCCCGACTTCCCGAACTGCTACTTACTTTCCCTTTTCTTCATATAAGTAGTGTCCCAATAGCTTTATTTCCCTTTCAGATCCAACAAATTCCTATCCCCAGTTTAAAAATACTTTCGCGTGTTGAGTATTTCGATATAAATAAATAGATATATAGGGACATAACACAAATTGAGCTAGCCCCACAGTAAATGTAGTAGGTTGTGAACTTGTGTCGTAGGATACTAACTCAACGATACTTACTATATTTTTAATTGGATACTTATATAAGTTAATATAATTATTTATCTATATAGATAAATAATATCCCCCCATGGAACGAATCCTTGGGAGAGACCTTTGTACAGCAGTGGACTTCTTACAGCTACGATGATGATGATGAACCAGATAAAAACTATTCATACATTATTTATATATATATATATATATATATATAACAACCGCAAGCAGTCCACTGCTGGACATAGGATGTCCAACACATTATTGTCTATGACGATAACGCTGGCTCATGAATTACTAAATTTGTTAAACAAGGTTATACATATTATATAATAAATAAAATTACTTCTTACATCAAATTGTTTTATATGAAAGCTTGTAGCTGTTTTAAAAGAGAAAACGTAACAAATTTGGGCGTAGTAAAAACATTAGCTCATTTACGAGCGACGAAACGGCAGTTTGCCGCTTTAAGAGTTAATGTATTAACTTTTTTCTACACGATTTTGAACAAAAATCACAAGTAAAACAACAGGACACAAGAAATTCAATAGGAAATAATATTTATGCTGAAGAACGTCCCGATACATTTGTTATGTAAATTGAGTAGCTTTTTTGTTTGTTTATCGAATGTGTTAGTGGCCAACACTATTATCAGACTTTTCAAGCTGCCTAAAGGCATCTGACATAGCTTAACGACTGCCATCAATGATGACAGCCAGGACCAATAGACTACGTGTTTAGACCATAGACATATTGAATCTTTTCTTTATGGTTTAGACAACAATACAACATATAAGAAAAACACAAAAGAAGAACGCTCAGCGCCAAAAAACACCCTATAATCATAGTTACACTACTATCACAAGAATTCATACAACAAGCAATCATTAACAGGTTAAATCAACACTTACATAGATAAAAGATAAACTGGTTAAGTTAGTAAAGAGCTTGGTGACGAGATTTAAATATTCTTATCAATAATGATGGCATGCGAAGTCATTGAATTCCTTATATTTTCAAGAAATTCAATTATGAAATTTCAGGCCTTTAGACTAGCGAAACTGGCCAAGCCATACAACAATCCACCCAAAGTAATACCTACAAGTATTTAAAAAAATACCCGACTGCTTTTTGACAGTTTACGTCCGCCAAATATTTTTTTGCTAACGTCACATAGTCTATGACACTCTAGGTAAGAATACAGAATACGAATCTAATGTTACTTCGCATTTTAAAATCGGTCAAGCCGTGTAGGCTACAGGAGACGACAATGGAACAGCCATATTTACATACATACGCGCGAAAAACATTACCCTCCTTCTGGGTAGATCAGTCGGGTAAAAAGTCTAATTTACTACCTAAGTACAGAATTAGATTTTTTTATTTGATCGGGTTTAAGAGTAATGACGGGTGAAGTTTCGCTGATCTAAGACCTTTAATTTCCGATCAATATCTTATATTTAGGAACGATGTATCGACAATTTCTCATTCTCAGTAAGTTCTTTAATTATATTTATGCACAAATCATAATAAACAGATATACAATTATTAGCAACCTTAAGCGTAAAATACGAGGGAAACGTTAAAACTAATTTATTATAAGTATGCACGCGTCGCGTATGTTATTATGTATTTACATTATAAAATACAGTTACAATAGTATCTAGTATTTTGTTAACTCATCTTGAAAGAGATTTTTGTATTTCAATGGCTTCATTATCAAAATGGTCTTGCAAAGAAATTCAGGCATTTCTTTTATATCAGTACATTATTTAGGATTCCTATAAGTAGCTTTTACCGTGCAGTGGGACTGTATAGGCTTAGAATAGCTTTTATAATACTGAGTTGTATTATACAAGAAAAGTGATAATTTAAGTTTATGATGTCTAGGATCTTATGAATATGAAATAAATGTCGTTTAATTAAAAAAATGTAATCAAATGTGGAATTCCAAAAAAAAAAAATATTTTTATGGATGCATAACACTATAAGTTTTAAGAGTCCGTTCTATTTTATTAAAAATTAAATCAATCATTTACACATAGTACAATATTAAGTCTGAAAATCGATACAATTTAACTATTTGTATCGATTTTCACCAAACCAAAATGTCTGAATTGTTAAACAAAGATAATTCGACCGGCTTTAACATAAAAACATATTTTGTTTTTACACACGTAGTTCTTTCAACACCAAAATAGTAGATTGTGACGCAAGGGTCTAACATGATTCTTTTTATATCATATCTCTTAAAAAACAAAAAACTATTTCCCTTATACAGGATCTAAAATACATTTTTATTCCCGAGTATTGGTGAGGGCAATATTTTGTATCCAGAGCGGAACGAAATAGCGAGGGATTCCGAATCCTTCACTTCAAGAGACTATCTTGAGTGAAGTGAAGGATTCAGAGTATGTTGCCCTAAGTAAAAGTATTATGTAAGTCCCGGGAAGACACGTTCTTGTCTTTCATCTCCCGGTAGGTATGAAAAAATATATATTATCAATCCCATGAAACGAAAAAAAAATAGAATTGTGAATTGTAATTTTTTAAGTCTCTCGGGAATAAAAACGTATTTTTCACTCTGTATACGGGCTCTTTATTTTTTGAATAAATGAGATGGAAATTGTATTTTTTATTTAAATCAGTCGACATGAAATATGTTACATTTAGTTCTTATAGAGCTGTGGCCGCATCAACCACTTGGGTTTTCCGACTTTTAGGTATTTCGCGGCCCCATTATACATTTCGCCACTCCGCACATTTGTGGTTTTGTCGCCCCTTTATCCTGCCGCCCGGGGCCAGGGCCCCGAGTTGCTCCCCCGCGGCCCCGGCACTGGCCGTCAACAGATTTGCACGCCGTAGCCGGTCAGGTAGCCGTGTAGCGCGGACCGGTGCGGTTCCGGAACGCGCGACACAAGTGCGGGCAGCGCGCCCGGCGCCTCGCGAGACAGCTTGCCGAGGCTCTCGGCTAGGTAGCGCTTGGGATCGTCGATACCTGGGGAACATTTATTATTATTAATAGGCTAGTTTCCTAAAAAAATATAATTAGTCCGTCAGTTAGATATTCAAAAAATATTGGACACGTATTTTTTCTTTTGTCGATTAAACGAAAAATGATAAAAACATAGCCCTTTGAAGTTCCGTGTGACGTCATAGTTTGCTACAATTTTTAGCAAACGCTTTATCTTTATTATTTATTGTTTATTTGTCAAAAGAAAAAAATACGTGTCCAATATTTTTTGATTATCTAACTGACGGACTAATTGTTATGTTATTATTACGACCCAGGTAACTAGCCTATTGTAGACCAGACTAGCAGCTTTAAGCTGATGCGTGTGCGTCTTGATGTTTGGAGATTTCGTCTCTGTTTAGTCTATTCTTGAAACTTCTTAGAGCGTAAACAGTAGACCGGAATATTTGTTCAGGCGCGGGGAACTGGCATACTAAGGTCAACGCTTTCTCCTTTATTAGTTCAGAAAAATAGAACCGTAGCCTTCACTGGCAGCTTTCGTTACCCTGCGGCAATCTTCCACCACCATCAAGACAACCTCCTGTTGTCCTGTTGGTCTTGGATATCTAACATTAAGTAGTAGGAATAAGTTCGTTTCTTAACTAATATTTTCATTCAGTTGGAGTCGGCAGTAGCAGCTACATCGTTTATATTGCGCCTCGGCATCGTCCGTTGGCGCAGAATAACACACTATTCTGCGCCAACGAACAATGCCGAGGCGCAATATAAACGATGTACTATTGTACGCTACTTCGACATCTAAATAGAACAATACAGTCCGCGTGGCCTAAGCTGAGCTTTGCATTTGTGTGAGTGTACTGAGATAGTGTAGGTGTGATGTCGGCACAGCGCCTTCCCTTGCATGGCATAAACCGGTTTATACTGCTTTTTGGCAACCTGCTGATGCGCGGTACGTCCCTCGCGCGACGAACTCCGCCGCGCACCGCGCAACGTGTTTAATTTTTTTATTTTATTTTTGTGTTCGATTATTACTATTAGTGCATTGGCTGCCAATACAAGTAAACTAAAAATACGAAAACCTTTAAATAGCCAAGTAAAGGAATTTTGTACAATTTAAATTGTTATTTTAAAGAATTGAACGATAAAGATATGTCAAGTTTTACTACGTCAGCCCGATTGGTAGCCACATAGACGAGAATTTCATTGTCAATTCAATTCAATTCAATTCAAATATAATTTATTCATCATAAGATACTTTACATACCATTTGGTGAACGTTAACATTTATTTTACAACAAAGAATTTTTGACGTTAATTTACTTAAAGCTAAGTTTAGAGCCGCTTCCAAAGCGGAGTGCAGAAGAAGCGGCAACAAACTGCACAGCGCATTTTCTCCAGACGTCAACTTACAATTTATAGTATATTACTTAAAACTACATATATTTATATGTGGACTGAGATTACATTGTCATGTCATAATTCAAATTGAGTACAATGTCAAATTGTATTGAAAGGATGTCAATAAAAAATAATAATATATCTATATATATACGTTCAAAATGAACCAAATTATGACATTAATTTAAATACAGATGCGTTAAGAGGTTCCTGTGCTAGGCTGAAGCCAGATATGTTTGTCATTAAGGTAATCATCAGTCCTATAATAAGCCTTCTTACAAAGTACCTGCTTAACGTAAGCTTTGAATTTTCTGTCAGGCATATCAAGGGCTGATTGTGGCAATTTAGTATAATAGCGTATACAATTCCCTAGGAACGAATTACTAACCCTGCTCAACCGATAACGCGGGAGAAACAATTTGTTATTATTACGTAAGGGTCTATTCGTGATATCATTTATTTTTTTGAAGGTTGAAATGTTTTTTCTCACATACATTATATTTTCAAATATATATTGCGAAGCTACAGTCAATATATTTATTTCTTTAAATAATTCTCTGAGTGACTCTCTCGGTCCTAAGCCGTAAATGGAACGTATCGCTCTTTTTTGTAATATAAATATAGTTTTGATGTCAGTTGCTTTTCCCCATAGCAGTATCCCATATGACATTAAACTATGAAAATAACCAAAATATACTAGCCTAGCAGTTGCTCACTGTTGTCCACTCCAAAGAAGCCCAGATGTTAAAATTAAGACAAAGAAAATGATGAAGATGCAATGTCCGGTAGAAATAGCTGTATTTTTTATGTTTGAATTATAAAATAGTATTTTTTGTGTGATTCTACTTTTGGTGATGACTGACACAAATGCAGAGCTCAACTTAGGGCTGGCAGACTGTACTACCGTACACTTCTCCGATATCTAGATATACTTACTAGCAAGCGGGTCGTTCTCAATGCCCCTGGCGCAGGCCAGCTGCGCGTATTGCGCCTGGTAGCCGGGAGTGTCATCCACTTCGATGAAATGGTCATCTGGCAGCGTCGTCTCGTCAGTGGGCAACTCGAATAAGGAGATCAGAGCCTGTGTACATGGTTACGTAATTTTGTATTTTCAATACATAAAAGGGAACTGCATGATTTATAGATTCTGAAAAATAGTTCTGATTACATAAGCGTATAGCTAAAAAAATGTTAAATGTACTTTTTATTTGATACTGATACCTTAAGTTTAGTTAAAGTTGGTTGGGCAAGTCCTAGAATATAATTAAATAAATATATATTACGATATGATATCTCTTAAAAATGCTCAGGGTTGTCAGCCTCAACTGCCTGTCCGGTGGTTGGAGGTATGGCAATGGCTACGCGCGCCCGGTCTCCCAAACTGCTACTTGCTCTTCCCATTCATCCGAATGAGTAGTATCCCAATACCTTGATTCCCTTTCCAAATCCAACAAATGCATATACTTCCCTAGTTTTTTTTTAAGTATTGAAGTAGACATTTGTCTCCCGTCTCACTTGATGGTAAGTGACGATGAAGACGAGGATGTTACATGCCTATTCAAGAGATGCCCATTTATTCTACTTTTGAATGTCCCGGGACTGTATTTATAATTATAGTTTCGTTGAGTTAGTATCCCATAACACAAGTCTCGAACTTACCTTGGGGCTAGCTCAATCTGTGTGATTTGTCCGTATATATTTATTTATTTATTATTTGCTTGTCTGGGAATATAGACGCAGGCAATTCATTCCACACCTTAGCTACTCGAACCAAAAAGAAACTGTCAATGTTTAAAAATGCTTCCGATGGCCAGCAGCGTCGGAAGCACAAGAAGCCAAAGAAACTGCGTTTGCCAAGACGCCTGCCAAACGTGGGGCGTATAGTAATATCCCCCTATAGAACGAGGAACTCTTGGGAAATGCTCTTCTCCAGCACCCGTAGCATGGCACGCGACAACGTTTATCGGCTGTCGCCATCTTGTTTTCCGTTATATTGCAGAGCGAGACGGGAATAGTTTATCTCGCGATATAAACCGCGTCGCGCGTGTCATGCTGGAAGTGCTGGAATAATGATGATGATCTCTTAAAATTGATAGCAATTCCAATAAAGGCAATATTCGTGTTTCGGAGGTTCCGAGGTCGGCTGCCTGACGTCACCGCGCGTCACACGTCGCCGGCATTACGTGTGATATAGGATAGAATATATATTATTTATGTTAGTTATAGGGTATATATTTTATGAACTTTATGAATGTTAGTCTGTAAGGTATTTATAATATGGGCCTCTGGTATTGTACATAATTGTAAGTACAATACTATTGCCTGAAATAAATGAGTTATTATTATTATATTTTTTTGGCTAACTCCGTGGCGCAGCGGTCAACACGCCAACCTGCGACACGAGAGTGCCCGGGTTCGATCCCCGGCCAGGTCAAGATGGAAAATGATCTTTTTCAGATTAGCCTGTGTCTTGGATGTATATCTATATATGTATTTGTTATAAAATATAGTATCGTTGAGTTAGTATCCCATAACACAAGTGTCGAACTTACTTTGGGGCTAGCTCAATCTGTGTGATTTGTCCGTATATATTATTAATAATATTTAGCGCAGTGACCTGCATGAGCGGCGGCCACAGGTCGGCCAGCGGCGGGTGTCGGAAGCGCGCGGCACACAGCAGCTTGGCCACGCCCACGGCCGCCGCCTTGCGCTCCAGCGGGCCGCCCACGCGCTGCAGGTCGGGCACTAGCACGCGCTCCACGTACAGCGCGAACATGCTGCCACACACGCGGTCACTCACTTTTTATACACAATCTTAATTGACATTTATATGATCACTAGCTTTTGCCCGCGGTTCCGCCCGCGTCAATGTCGATTCCTCGGGATTAGTACTTTTTCCCGGGATAAAAGGTAGCCTATGTCCTTCTCCGTACTCCAGCGAACTTGTATGCAAAATTTAATGATGATCGGTTCAGTAGTTACGGTGTGAAAGCGTAACAAACAAACAAACAAACAAAAAAACTCACTTTCGCATTTATAATATTAAGTAAGGATAAGGATAAATGCTTGTCGCGAGGTATCATTATCTATCAGTATTTAATGAAATTGAAATATTAAACTAAGCAGATCAATTTACATCTTATTTAATTTTTACTACAGTACCACTTTCATAAGTTACACCGATGTAGATGACTAGCTCCGTGGCGCAGCGGTCAACACGCCAGCCTGCGACACGGAGTGACCGGGTTCGATCCCCGGCCAGGTCAAGATGGAAAATGATCTTTTTCAGATTGGTCTGGGTCTTGGGTGTGTATCTATATATGTATTTGCTATAAAATAAAGTATCGTTGAGTTAGTATCCCATAACACAAGTCACGAACTTACTTTGGGGCTAGCTCAATCTGTGTGATTTGACCGTATATATTTATTTATTATTATTATTATTATTATGTACGTGCGCAGTAATCAAATTGTTGCATGGCGCGAAAATATCCGTCTGCTATTGGCTGATGCGTTCGCGCCATGTCTGGAGTTCGCTCGAACGCCGCGCCCTACGAGTATTATGAGCGAGACAGCACGAGTCCTGTTGTTTTTAAATTTCGAATCTCATGTAGTAGCTATAAGTTCGTTATTTCACTGATATTTTCATTCGGTTTGATTCGACGGTAGGTTGTGCTATTCTGCGCCGAACAAAGCCGATGCGACTTATAAAAGTGGTAGAGATAATAATACTCTAAAGCTAAAGCTAACGCTTGGCGATGGCCTGCCTTAGCCAAAATGGAAGTGGTTAAATCAACTGAGAACCCAAATTGACCGCAGCAAAGACAACCTAATCAGGTGGGGCTAATACAGAATCCATAAATAATATCTGCATGTGCGGTGTATCTCCCCAGACCGTGGCACACCTACTGTCATTGACATTTATTTAATTTGAAGTTTGAAAAAAAAGCAGTAGTAATCTTTTTAATCTGTACACCCACACAGAAAGCTCGGGGAACCTTAATATTTACAGGATAACTAAAATAAATTGTCATGGTGCGACTGTAGTGAGATTACTTAAATTACTTAGTGGGCTGGTGGTTGCCCGCCTTGCTGAGTTCTATGATCAAACCAGAGGATTCGTGGGAATTGTCGCCAGGTGCTCAGTCGAATCAACGAAATGAATTACATTTTCATTTCCTTGATACACAAGACTAATAAAAACACAGATAACTTCAACTTCACTTCATACTGGCTAAGTATGTCATGCGTAAGCCATAAAAAAAGAAAAAATAAGAAAATTGAAGGAGAACGGAAAATATTTACAGTTCTATAATCAAGTATTAAATACCATATACATATCTACCTAGGTATAACGCATGTCAATTTACCACTGCCATTCCCTGGAACGCGTGGCTCGGTCCGTCAGAATAAACGACTTATTCTATGCGGCCAATGATGGGAACTCAAAAAAAGAATCATTTCGGAAAAACATATATCGAACGCAATACAGTAAAGAGTAGTGTAGTGGGGGCACAGCCCCCCGCAAAAAAAAAAAGAAAAACCAAAGCTCTGAAAAACCAAAGCTCTGAACAGCAAAGAGAAAAAAAGATATTCGAGGCGCAGACCCCCGCAAACAAAGAAACACTAAAGGGCTAATGCGTATGAAAAACATATATCGAACACAATACAGAAATGGAAGAGGTATGCGGGGGCGCAGATCCCCGCAAATAAATAAAATAAAATCCAAAGGGCGTATACGTATGAAAAACAGTCGTAAACAAAGCTGAAGCGAAAGTAGGTGGTTCGGCCGGCCTGGCAATTGGTACAAAAATGTCTATTTTTTAGTTCGCAACATTGATACCGCAGGATAAATTGTTATTTTGAGTGGCTAAGTCTCTTCAAAGTAATGACGGTGGTATATGTATTTATTTATATAAGCTACTGAATCGATCATCATAAAAATTTGCATACATCCCGGGAAAAAGTTCCAGAGGGATCGACATTGACGCGGGCGGAGCCGCGGGCGAAAGCTAGTTTATTATAAGACAAATGAAAATGTGACTTACTTTGCTTGCACCGAATCGATCAACTCAATCAGTTGGTCGGCCCCAAAGTGCGCGGCGTAGAAACCGAGGAACGCTATGAGCCCACGCACGTATTTTGTAGTCTTTGACGACGACAATCTTTGGAAGAGCAGCGTCATTATCTGTTTTGTGTATGGCTGCATCACTGATCTGTTAAAAAAATAATTTTTATTCCATCTTTTCAAAAAACAATGACGGTTACCCGTATACAGGGTCTAAATTACATTTTTATTCCCGAGGGACATTTTTTGTTTTTAATTCACAGGATCTTTTTTTGTCTCTTGGAATGAACGAAACTAACATATTACGTATTAACTTCAGACAACATACTCTGAATCCCTCGTTTGACTCAAGTCTATTTTTTTTATACCACTAAGTAGGCTAACAGGCATACGGCCCACCTAATGGAAAGGGGTTACTGTAGCCCATGGACGCCTTCAACACCAGGGGTGCCACAAACGCGTTGCCGACCCTTCATATTTTCACGCCCTTTGCCCTTTTCACATTTGATTCTATACTAGACTCCTTCGTTCCGCTCTGGATTCAAAATAATGCCCTCACCAAAAAGTATTATGTTAGGCCCTTGCGTTTACTTTTTTAAAGCTCTCAGCTACTGCGTTACCGTAGCTTCAGTGGTTCCTATTTTATGCCCAAATCCTAATTCTTGCGAAATTTTGTCATCGAATATTTACATTTTAAACATAAATGTTTATACTTACTCGCCAAATTTGAAGAGCATTGTTTGCACTAAATAGAATCCTTCGTGGTCGTTTGTTTTTGACGCGATCAGTTTCTGGAACACTCCCAGCATAGCGTTCTGGAACAAAAAAATTCACGAATAACAGCATTTCGTGTGGCGTCTCCATCCTACACATCTACAAGCCCTCTAACATGCTAAATGTGGCCATAAGGTCTTATAGACCTAGGCTCTGTCTACCCCGCAAGGAAAAAGACGTGATACTATGTATGTATGTCTTCATCCTATGAATGTCATAAGGATTATAAATAAATATACACGGAAAAATCACATTGAGCTAGTCCCAAAGAGACTTGTGTTATGGGATACTAATTTCTTCTCTTCGATCCTATATTTTATAAGAAATATGTATAAACATCCAAAACACAAGCCAATCTAAAAAAGATCATTTTCCATCTGGACCTGATCGGGGATCGAACCCAGGCCGTACTCTGTGATAGCCTGGATGATGACCATTAGGCCATAGATACTACAAAACCTACGGAGTATTGGCTACTTGACGGTCGCTAAGCTATGTATGTCTTTAGGCAGCTTCAAAAATCTGACACCAGTGTTGGGCACTTACACACACCACACGACAAGCAAGCAACAACTCTGCAGTACTATACTGTCCAGAAGTTTTAGCAGCAATCATACCATATAGCACGGAACTAGACTCTGCGCAGAAACGAAAAGTAGGTGTCGTAGGAGGTGCGGTTTGCGGGGGGAAACGGGAATGAATGATAAGTATCGTAGTGTGCACCCGCGTGTCGTGTACATACGTACGTACTAGTGTGTGCATGGGCAGATTGGGTCTAGTTACGTGCGCATACCTGTATTAACTTACCAATCTTCCAGATTGAAGTACCACTTCGGACCTGGCAGCAATGAACGCACAAAGCAGCCTCACTAACGGCCGCACGTTGGCAGGTCTTTGCCACAATGCTGGCGCCACGAGGCATGGCAGTAAGGCGCTGTACGCGTCGTCTGTTGCTGTAGGGGTCGCCATGTTGCCTCGGAGTTCGAGTAGGAGAGATAGCATTTGAAATACGTAAGGCATGAATTCTGAAATAAGAAATATAGGATTGATAGTCTATGTAGCGATTATAAATATATATAGGGGGACAAAATCACATACATAGATTGAGCTAGCCCCAAAGTAAGTTGTGAACTTGTGTCGCGATATACTAACTCAACGATACTATATTTTATAATAGATACAATTATTAGATAAACCTCCCAGACCCAGGTCAATCTGAAAAAGATAATTTTCCATCTTGACCTGTCCGGGGATCGACCCCTCGACTCTGCGGTTCAAAAGCACTTAAGGTATCAATGAGCCACAGAGGTCGTTCAAATCTTGAACGTTTTCATTTTTAGGGTTTCGTACCCAAAGAATAAAAACGGGACGCTATAACTAATCCTCCGCTTTCCATCTACCACAAAGCTGTATCTATTGAACCGTTATGGATAGAGTTGAAAATTTCAGAGAATGTGTATATCTGTTGGGGCAAATGGAAGGCAGACGGGGTCAGGGCAAGGCACCTACAAGTTGGTGCGACACTGTGAAGAGGGCGGTGGACGGTGGAATGCATCGTGGGATTCACGCAGCTTATGACCGCACTCAAAAGAAAAATATTTCATGTGGTCGCGATCCTCAGCATTGAGGGACCGACGAAGAAGAATTGCCGCTATAAGAACAATTAATAAAAATAAAATATAAGGTCCATTTAAATTAAGGGCAAATATTTCAACGGCTGGCAGCCATTAGGTGGAAGAAATGCTTTAGTAGTAAATTTTACGAACATCGACATGCTAGTTTTTGTTTTCGCTTTTTCAAACAAAATAATATATTTTTTTTATGAAACTCGATAAATCATTTGAACATTTCGACTGTTGATTACAATGAATTAGTATCCATACTAGTGAATAGTAAAGATTTGTATGCCAAGAAAGGTTTTTTGTGCACAGGGTTTTATTGAGTATATCTTTATAAATGTTAAAGACAAAATATCTATAAAACTAGCTTGTCGATTGGTTGAATTTACTTCAAAAGCTTTGTTTCAGCTTATGCCTGCACCCTTAAAATATTTGCGCTTAATTTGAACGGACCATATATAAGGTTAGCCGTGTAGTTTCCGGCAGAGTAGAATAGGACCACTCCTAGTCTTCCCATGGATGTCGTAGAAGGCGACTTAGGAAATACAAGCTAAACAAAGCTCATAAACATCAATGAGACCACTCCAACCCGTCTGGCCAGCGAGGAGAGTGTAGGCCAAATCCTCTGTCTGCTTTGGCCAAGTATGGCTCCGGTAGTACAGAGAGGGTCATTCTCCTGCAGTGGAGACTAAAAAATACCTGATGATGATATATAAGATACAATACAATAAACTTGTTTTTTGGTAGGAACTCTTCGTGTGCAATTTCGACTCGAAATTGGCTGGTTTTATTATCCTTAGTACCGTTTTATGATCTAAAAGACTGTGAAATGATGTTTTAGCCTTACCTTGAACATCGTTCTGTAATATCTCTTGGAATATCGGGAACAAGGCGTCTTCGAATGCTGATATGGCGTTCGGGTTGGATTTTGTGACCAACCTACAAGAGAAAATATTAGATTAACCACAACCCAAAACCACAACACTTGTCATGGCAGAGCTGCATGCTGGCTGGTAAGTATAAATAAATATATATATACGGACAAATCACACAGATTGAGCTAGCCCCAAAGTAAGTTCGAGACTTGTGTTATGGTATACTAACTCAACGATACTATATTTTATAACAAATACATATATAAATAAACATCCAAGACCCAGGCCAATCTGGAAAAGATCATTTTCCATCTTGACCTGGCCGGGGATCGAACCCGGGCACTCTCGTGTCGCAGGCTGGCGTGTTGACCGCTGCGCCACGGAGCTAGCTAAATATTGTCATGTGAGAATTATTGTTATAGAAGTAAAATTTACAAATTTTATTGAAGAAAAATGTTTTTAGATATCATAACATATATATACATTTCATATGTATCTGTTTCAAATTCCAACAAGGGGGCAATCTTGTTCAAGGATCGACCTAAAATATACAAATACTTTTGATGTATTTAATTAATTCAGCGCATAGTACTAGTGATTTGAAAACACGACAATTTCCACAATTTTGTGCAGTACTGTCTTAATTTTTGCGATGCGTGTAGACTTGTTAACATTTATCCGAACAATGAAATTAATATTTATTTTTGTATTAAAATAAAATGTAACAATCAAAAGTCGTAGAACAAAAGTTGTTGCAATCTAGTCCTGCGATAGTTATTAGTGTTTTTCAAGTTACCCCACATATGTTACTTACATAACTGACAAAGACAGCGTCTCAAACAGGTAGTGATTGAAGTGTGGCTTGGAGGGGTTTTTAGCGACGACGGCCAGCATCTGCGCTAACTTGGGCAGTGCGCTGCCCAGGTACGGAAGACCAGCCTCTTGGAGACACGACAGCGTGCGCAGGATTGCTGGGAAATACATATATAAATAAATATATAGGGATAAATCACGCAGATTGAACTAGCCCCATGATAAGTTGTGAACTTATGCCGTGGAATATTAACTCAGCGATACTATATTTTACCTCTATAATAGACTAGCTTTTGCCCGTACCTTCGCTCGGCACGCGCTGTACAGACGCAGTGCACTTTGATGCGTTAAGCGGAATGGCTTTTTAATTTTGTTACGTAGAGAGTAAAGCGCAATAAAAATGTTTTTTCGTCTTTGGGAAAATAAAGGCGGTTCTTAGCAATTTGTTTAATTTTTCATGTTTTGTACTAATAAATAGTACATTACTGCAGAGGCCGGGAAGTAAGGGATTGCCGGACGAGTAGAGTTTTCAAGGCCGAGCGTCAGCGAGGCCTTGGCAATAAATACGAGTCCGGCAAGCAGATTCCCGGCAAAGGCATGTATTGTGCTTTTCTCAATAAATGCGAGGAAATAATGAAAGACGTATTACTGGGAATAAATAAGTATAATATAAAAAAAGATAATAGTATGTAAATTTTTATTTTCATATTTGTTTTACGGCATTTGGTGTTCAACGCCTTTTAGACCTTCATATTTTTCAACGTTTTATCAAAAAAAATATGGTATAATTCATTTCGTTGATTCAACGAAGCTTCTGGCGTCATTATTCACGAATCCTCTGGTTTGACCATAGACGACGCAGTAACGCGAGCGACCATCAGCCCTCTATGTAAATCTCTAAATCCGCACCACAGCTGCACCATCACACATTGTTCATAAACATAGCCATTTATAACACCAAATTACACCGATTTTACATTATAAAGTCCACTAGAAGCAATCTGCAAAACAATTCAAAACAACAACCTTGCAGTCCGCCGAAAATAAATAATAGTACATTCCCGCTTTATTTTCTTTTTTAATTGCAATTGTCATTTAGTGCTAAGGAAACATAGCCCATACAGCCCAGTCATATGTTACCCAAAAAATGTAATACCGTAAAAATTTACTTTTCCGCGTTTTTTCTTTTTATTATTGGCATATTTTTGTTTAATTTTATACCAACATTTTAATAAAATTATTTTCATATTCATATACTTATATGTTCGATAAGTGCATTTTTTTATAATGTGGTAGCCATGGCTGTATGACAGTTACATAGTGCAAGTTACTTAATTAAAAAGTTTTGAGCAGCGGCCAGGAATGAATTTTCATACTTACTTTCCTGGCCTAGGCCGGTAAAGTAATGGACGAGCCAAGAATTACAAACTTCGTGGCTTCATTTTACTACAATAATGCCTACATTTCCGAGCATGATTGAGAAAAAATACTTTTCAATATAATTTTATTATTTTTATTCACTTCTTTCTTGTGGGTGTACGGCAAAACATTTGACCGGAAAGACTATACAACTTGATTTTATTACGCGCGACTGGTAAGTGATATGTAAGTACTTATCAGCAGAGCAGTATAAGAATAAAAATGTATCTATTGAAAAAATGTTACTACTCATTGGAAGATTATTTAACCTAAATTATGTAACTTATATTTAATATTTAATTTAATGAATTTTTATTGATCGACGTTTCATGTAATTTATGTAACAATGTCTTATAATATTTCCACACAATGTTGTATTGTTCTTGGAAATAAATGAATATGAATATACCTTTCATAACATATTCGTTGTGATCTGCAGGTGAGGTAGCATCTCCTAGCGCGTTAAATAAAGCAGTTAAAAGAGTAGCCGCATGTGGTTCTAAGGCCGTGCGAGGCACCATCCCACCAGCGATGAGCTTCTCTATCGCACAGGCGGCGTATGTTCGGACTACACCCCGACCGTTTATGTGTTGAATCTGTGGAATAAATAAATATAGGTTAAAAAAATAAAATAAAAACACACTTTAGATAGATAGATAGATAGATAAAGTATTTATTTGTTCTCTGTTACACACAAGTTACATGCAAATACATAAGAGATTTAACAATTTTATGAAATGGATGGCTAACATGTCACTTCTGTGCCACAGTGATACAAAAGGGCTACAGCTCAGCCATAGTGTTACCCTAATCGAGTAACAGCTGATTTTCAGCTGGCACCCCATGTGCCACGAACGAGATCAGGCTTAACAGTACTTATTGCTTAACTTTAAATTAACTTATGCATTAATTTTAAAACATGTAATAACATAATATGACAACCATCTGACAAACATTTCACATAAAATATATTATAATAAACAAAAAATAAAACAGAATTCCTAGTTAGATAAAACAGTGCAATTATAAGTTTTACAAAGGCAGGATATATATAGTGTTAGTTTTACTTACAAAATAATATAATGGCAGGCATAAATTATGAAAATTTAGAAATCTCTATATGTTAATGGAGTACAAGTGACTGATGCGGCGAGCAAAGAGCTGATTAATGCTAGGTTCTTGCGTCTCAAGAAGATATGATTTATATTTTTTCTTAAATGTGTATTTGCTTTTGATACTTCTTATGGGTGGTGGTATGTTATTCCAGCACTTTGCTGCCGCATATCGAAAACTACCCGTGAACGCTACAGTCCTATGTCTCGGTATGGATATCACTGGGCGTAATGCCCTGGCATGGCGCTGTGACATAAACATAAGCTTCTCGTATAAATATTGTGGTGTTCTCAGTTTTATTAAGTCAAACAACAAACTTGCGAGGTGTAACTGCCTACGTGCTTCCATTTTTAGTAAGGAGGCTCTTTTTAGGTATGGCGTGATATGACTTCGTGGGGGAATATTGTAACAAAAACGAAGACACGCGTTTTGCACCCTTTGTACAATGAGTTTTGTTTTACACAGAAGCCGTGGCCCATAAACAAGATCTCCATAATTCAGTTTTGAAAGTATCTGGGCTTCACAAATAGTTAGGCGCGACGCTTCAGAGAGATAATTGCGAATTTTATAGAGCTTACTTGGCCAGAGCAGACTCAAACGATAAAAACTGTTTTTTACCAGACCCAAAAGGTGGGATTCAAACTTTAATGATCAATCAAACGAAAAAGCAAAATAAAAATTGTATTGACACCGGTCATTGAGAAGTCTACAAAGTTTAAACAAAATATGATCATTTAAAGTGGGTCTAAATCGAGTTCGAAGACGTCGGTTACAAACAAACAAGCAAACATACATCTTCCTTCGAATTATAATAATTGTTGTATGTCTTAAGGTGAAAATCGATTGCACATTTTTTACAATATCATGAACCTTATGCGACTTACATAAGGTTGAAAATGCTGTTATTTTTAAATAGTATCTGTAGCTACACCCATTTTTTTACGCAACTTCAATATGGACTTTTGCAGACAACCGCACACGCCTTAAAAAACGAATAACTATTGCTAAAGCCAGTGCTGCCATCTAGTCGAAAACCATAATAGAACAGCTTTAGTGGAAGTATAGTTGGAAATTTAACTCACAATCAACGGTACAGCCGTGATCAACAACTCTTTGGGCAGCAAAGAACGGAACGTCATCATATATTTGATTGCGTCTGCTTTCAGTACCGGCAACTCGTTCACTGTAACAAAATATTCAATTAGTCTTCATAACTAGCTCCGTGGCGCAGCGGTCAACACGCCTGCCTGCGACACGGAGTGACCGGGTTCAATCCCCGGCCAGGTCAAGATGGAAAATGATCTTTTTCAGATTGGCCTGGGTCTTGGATGTGAATCTATATATGTATTTGTTATAAAATATAGTATCGTTGAGTTAGTATCCCATAACACAAGTCTCGAACTTACTTTGGGGCTAGCTCAATCTGTGTGATTCGTCCGTATATATTTATTTATTTATTTATAACTCTTAAGGTCATGGAGTTCTCTTAAGTTCCCGTGGAAGTCGTAGAAGGCGACTTAGGAAATACAAGCTAAACAAAGCTTATAAACATCTAAGAGACCTCTCCAACCCGTCTGGCCAGCGTGGAGAGTGTAGGCCAAGTCCTCTGGCTGCTCTGGCCAAGTATGGCCCTAGTAGTACGGAGAGGGTCGTGCTCCTGTAGTGGAGATTAAAAAGGACCTGATGATGATGACGAACTCTTAAGGTCATAGCCCACTTACACGACTCTGCTCCCACACTGCCCCCACCCATCACCGACCTACGACTAATACGACTGCTCGCGTTCCACGCACCGACAGCTAGCAGGCACCCAGCTGTCCATGCACCGACCGCTCTCGCTTTTCGCTTTAGACACAGTTCGCGATCAGTTTCCATTAGAGCAAAGATTCACGATTCGCCGCGGCGACAACTAGCAGTGGGCGTGCGGAGAACGCTTGTTTCCAACGCGAGGCCAGCGAGGCGTCAACTATCGAACAGTCTGATGGCGATAAGCTCGCGTCTGCCAATTTATGTTGCTAATATATCTAGAGGGCAAGACCTGAAGCCCATATTTAAATGATTTTTTTTTCGGGTGGGATCGGAGTTGTATAAGTGGTCTACGACCTTTAAACCTTTACAGAGGCGTCGCGTTGAGCGGCGCGTGCTGACATAATCTCAAAAATATGGTGAAGTATGAGGCCGTTTATGGAGAGGCGAATTTTTTATCGTTTGCTTGAGATATGACGTTTGGTTATGTGACACACGCTTTGGGTTGCGTTGGTGACAGGGGAACTGCGAGTGAGCTCCATAAACGAAAGTATGGAGCTCCATAATGTCTGAGGTCGAGCGTGCGACGCTGCGGTCGACGTGGTACATCCTCATAAGGATTAAACGCCCGACTAAAAAAGCATAAGCAGCGGTTCCTAACCTTTTTCAGCCGCGGACCCCCAAGGAAATCAAGCATAAGCCCAAGGACCCCTAAGTGAAAAATTTGCAATTTTCGGACAATATTATATTTTAGTATTCCTTCATTAAATTAATAAACAAAAAAAAACTTTTTCGTAGAAAAGCATTAATGAGAAGGTTGGTGCTGCTTTTTTGCAACTAAGTTAGAAATGTTCGGTTCCATTTTTAATTTTTCTGGCATATTTTTGGCAGCTTATGCCTCTATGAATGCAGCAATGGTGTCAGATAATAGACGGATTCATTTTGTTAACGCGCGCCTGACGTCCGATTCGTGTACCAGTCATGAATGAAGAACCATCAGTGCTAACTGCCACATTTCTCCCACGGTATTTCATGAGTTGTTTAAAAACTTCAAATATTGCTTCGCCTGTAGTATGGCAGAGGCATGCAGAATAATAAATCCTTACTTATACTGCGTATGGGACCGCGGACCCCCAAACATATGCTCGCGGACCCCCAGGGGCCCACGGGCCACAGGTTAGGAAACAATGGCATAAAGTATAGTGCTGAGTTTGGTATCCGGCAGAGTAGAATAGGACCACTCCAAGTCTTCCCGTGGATGTCGTAGAAGGCGACTTAGGAAATACAAGCTAAACAAAGCTTATAAACATCTAAGACACCTCTCCAACCCGTCTGGCCAGCGTGGAGAGTGTAGGCCAAGTCCTCTGGCTGCTCTGGCCAAGTATGGCCCTAGTAGTACAGAGAGGGTCGTGCTCCTATAGTGGAGACTAAAAAAAAAAGGACCTGATGATGATAATGATAGTGCTGAGTTACCGTCAGGCCTCTGCAGCTCTGGCATGGCGTGGTTGGCAGCGAACTGCGCCAGGTCGACCAGAGGCGAGGCGCGCGTCACACCGGCCGCCTGCGTGGAGCCCCGCGTGGCCAGTGACGTCACCAGGTACATAGCCGCGTCCTTGCCTCGCCACGCCGCCGGGCCTGCTTCGCTGTACTTTGACAGCATCAGCTGGAACAAATTACTATTTGTAGCTTCGATCATTCCTGTTGATGCACAGTTGCCGCCTTAAAAGTGGCACCGGCAAAGTGAAGGCATAAACACAACAATATGCCTTCTTTACTCTCACAGCACGCGTGTCGGAACGTCAAAGATTTAAGGAATTTGAGCTTAATTGTAATGTGATACGGTTTATTTTTCAATATAATTAATATGGACGAACGTTAAAAATTTAAGGAATTTGTGCTTAATTGTAATGTGATACGGCTTATTTGTCAATATAATAATATCGATATGTTTGTTCATTTTTGTGTTGTTTTATTAATGATTTTTCGAAGTCATACAATTCTGTCTGTACACTACAATGGTTTTGTTTATAATTATTTTTTACTGTTTATTCCTAGTGCAATAAAGCTTTTTATCTTATCTTATAATAATAATTATCAAGAAAACTTACCTGAATATACTGGCCGAATATATTCATCATCTTGTCTTCATAGTGCAGGGAGAGTGTCTTGACAAGGTCGCATGTCGCGCGACGTCGCGTGTCGACGTCCGAGCCCTCTATATCACGACGCACATATTCTTCGGGATTATCTTCAAAGAGTTCCATGTCAGATTCTGTAGAAAATACATTTAAGTAGGTATATTTCTTATCATAGTATTAAAACTTAGGCGAGATAGATGCAATATAAAAACACGGTTTCGAAGGCCAACTAGTTTCGTCTGTTACGAAGACTATCATCAGGAAGTGTTAGGGGCAGCGACACGGTGGTTTCAAACTAAAAAAACTAGTTGGTGATTCCAAATGATTAAACGACGAAACCCGCTTTTTTATAATGAGGTATATTTCTCTACGACGAGCTCTGTGGCCATTCGGTCATCATGTAATGGCTGCCACACCGAAGCTTCCAGATTCGATCCCCGGTCAGGTCGAGATGGAAAATCATCCTTTTCAGATTGGCCTGGGTCTTGGATGTTTATCTATACAATATAATAATAAAATAAACAGCCTCCGTGGACCAGTGGTTAAGGCGTTTGCCTGTTGACCCGGGGGTCGTGGGTTCGATTCCCACCGGAAGCATACTTTGTTTAGTTGTTTCCAGTTTGGTTAGGACATTGCAGGATTAAATCACCTGATTGTCTGATAATAAAGATGATTCCGTGCTTCGGAAGGCACGTTAAGCCGGTGGTCTCGGCTGCCATCTGGTAGTCGTTAAAGGAACCACGTCAGAGGCCGAGAGGGGGTTCCGAAGAACTTTGACACCAGGGTGTGCATGGTCCATTGACTGTGACACCTACTCGAAATGATGATGATGATCTATACAACGTGTTAATGAAATAGCGCAAAACCTGAGACACCCCAACTTATTTTTATTATAAAACAATTATATAAATTATAAAATTTAATTTTCGTGGAATATTTACGAAGATATTAGTGTTTTTTTTGTTATCTTGTGTTTGTTGCGATTGCGTTGCGAATTAAAAAGTCTATGGAGATTACGCGCGATCCTTTGCCGCTTTGCCGCTCCGCGTGCCTTTGCGAGAGTAAAGTAATGATCAAACACGGCGTAACTAAAATATTTTTTTGGTCAAAATTTGACCCCAATGTTTAGGGTTCCGTACCCAAAGGGTAATAACGAGACCCTATTAATATCGCTCCGCTGTCGTCTGTCTGTCTGTCCGTCTGTCACCAGGCTGATGTCATGAACCATGATAGTTAGACAGTTAATTTTCACAGATGATGTATTTCTTTAAATTAAAGGGGGGCTCCCATGCAACAGACATTCTTTTTTGCCGTTTTAATAGATAACGGTAGGGAACCCTTCGTGCGTGAGTCAGACTCGCACTTGGCTTGTTTTCTTTGTTAATAGTTTGAATATCTGTTAAATGAAGCACGTAGCGCCCTCTGTGAGTAGTTGTAGCGCAACACTAGTTTGTATGAAACGCCGTGGAAACATCAAAGACCACCGTGAGAGAACTGAAAGATGGTGACAGTGCATACCTCTGAACTCCAAGTTGGGTATGACGACCTTCTCACAGATGCTGCTTAGCGTGCCAGGGTCTTCGAAGAGGTTCTTGTAGGTGTTCTTCTCTGCGATCTTGGCCAAGAAGGTAAGCGCGTTTGACACCAACTGTAAAAGAATGTTACCATTTAGGACAAACCTCTACTATTAAACGTAAATGGACCTTTTAGTCGTGGTAGAGCCACGCTACCGGCAAAATGAATTGCTAGTAGCATGAATTGGCTGGCTCGTCCGGGGAAGCACCACACTCTCACAGAAAATCGACGTCTGAGTAGAAGCTTTACCGCTTTTATGCTTCGTTTGGTGAGTGAGAGAGCCAGAGGGCCATCCTTCCCCCTCCCCTCCCCATTTCCTTCTCCCAAACTCCTTGAAAGGCCGACAACGCTCCTGTCACACCCTGGTGTTGCAGTTGTACATAGGCGGCGATGATCACTTACCATCAAGTGACCCGCTTGCTCGTTTGCCGTCCTCTAACACATTCGGTCAAATATAATGGTAGATACACAGCTCTCATACAAAATGAATCCTTAATAATGTCCCCGAGTCAAAACATCATGCATACTTACAAAAAACGACAAAGCTGGTACATACTAAAAGTATAACTCCGTCTTTTTTTATCTCTTTTGATACTCTGTTTTTACATCTTTTCATTGTACCTTCGTCTTCGCGAGACGTGTGAATGCTAGCGCGGTTTATTGAAACTGTAAACAAAACAGCTCCGAAACTAGATTAGTGCGCTGTGTTGCCGGTGCAACTTTTCGAGTGCGATTCATGTATTTACTATTATATTTGATCGAAGGGATGGACCATAAAAAATGAAACGTTCAATGCAAGTTGCATCTCTTTTTAATTAGTTATGGAAGTCTTAAAAAAAAAGCACAACCATAGTAACTTTGTTGCTACAATATATGGTAGTGACACCTTTTTGTCTATATATACCCATTCATTAAATAGTGCTTATTACTTAGTTTGGTTTATTTTTTAAAATTCGGAGTAACTCTTACAGCTCTTTACAGCACACGCAATTGTCTTCTGACAATATCCTTAGTCAGTTATTTATCTGTGCTCTTTTTTATATTTATATTTATTTATTTAGCCTGTTACACTGTATTGAGAGAGTATATGCTTTTTTGCTTTCGTTTGCCGCTGTGCCCGGCTACAAGATGTCTCTCAACTCAGCGTGCCTGTTGGCAAAGGCCTCCTCCAGTAGCTTCCATTGCTTCCTATCTTTAGCCACTCTCCTCCATTTGGGGCCTGCAGTAAGTTTTAGCTCATCTTCCCAGCGCATTTGTTGTCGTCCTCGACGTCTCTTTCCATCTCTTGGGTACCAGTCTGTTATTATTTGGCTCCATTTTCCTGTCTAGATCTCAACATATGGCCGGTCCATCTCCATTTTTGGAGGTCTATTTTTTCAACTTATATACATTAATGATTTACCGTACTATATTAACACATGCAAGGCTGTACTATTTGCCGATGATACATCTCTCATCTTCCGAGTAGATAGGAATACTGACTCATCTGACGAGGTTAATAGTACATTAGCTCAAGTGTTGGACTGGTTTACTGCGAACAATCTTTTGTTGAACGCTAGTAAAACTAAATGTATTAAATTTTGCTTACCAAATGTTGCAAAAGTTTCAACAAGTATAGTCGTCAATAATGAAACAGTAGGATTGGTAGACAAAGCAACTTTTCTTGGAATAACTGTTGATGCTGGGCTTCAATGGGGTGCCCATATTGAAAAATTGGCAGGGAAACTTAGCTCTGCGGCTTACGCGGTTAGGAGGATAAGACAACTAACTGATGTTGATACTGCGCGTTTGGTATATTTTAGTTACTTTCATAGTCTTATGTCGTATGGAATATTACTATGGGGAAACGCTGCAGATGTAAATACCATATTTGTTCTACAGAAACGCGCTATTAGATCAATATATAAATTAGGCGCCAGAGAATCTCTTAGAGAGTTATTCAAAAATATTAATATTCTGACACTCCCTTCACAGTATATCTTTTCTAATATTATGTTTGTGCGCCATAACATTCATTTATATAAAAAAAACTGTGATATACATAGCAGAAACACTAGAAATAAAAATAAATTATTTACACCAGCATTGCGATTGCAGAAAACTATGGATTCTTTTTGGGGTCTTGGAGTACGCTTCTATAATAGAATTCCCGCAGAAATATTAGGTCTGCCATTAATTCAATTTAAAACGGCTGTAAAAAATCATTTACTTAAAAGGGCTTATTATTGTATAAAAGATTATTTATTCGATAAAAATGCTTGGTAATAATTTAAATGTATATTTTAATGTAGTTAAATTTATTTTTTGTAAAATATATTGTTATATTCGAGCCCTTCAGGCACATAGAGACCAAGACTGGACTGAGTTTCTTTCGGCGTATTCTTCTCAGCAGTGGCCATTCCGAAACGCTAGTAGTTTTTGGATTTTACAAACAAAAGAAAGAAAAATAAACAACAGAAACATATGACGTTCAAAAAGCGATACATGTATCCTACTTTGAATAAAAATTATTCATTTTCATTTTTCAAGGATTCCAGGTATTTTGGTAATTGCTCGTAATTGAACATTACTAATTCCAGCCTTCGTGATCCTATCATACTTCGTTCCATAGCTCTCTGGCATTTTTCTAGTTTGTCTCTGTGGTATTTTGTGAGAGACCAAGTTTCGCAGCCATAGGTGATGCATGGAAGAATGCAAGAAGTGAAAACTTTCCTTTTCGTTGCCATATTGTGATCCTTAGATTTTAAGATTTCCTTTAAAGACCAGTATCTTTTCCACCCATTGGCAATTCTCTTGTTTATTTCTTTGGTTGTTTGGTCTTTAGATGAAATGATTTGGCCCAGGTAGCAATATTCGTCGACATATTCTATGTTTTGTTCGTGGATTTCAATGGGTTCCATTTGTGAGTTAGTCATCAATTAAGTTTTGGTTATGTTCATTTTTAAACCCACTTTAGAGCTTTCGATGTTTAAGGTTTGAATCATCTTCTGGAGTTCTTTTGGACTTTCTTCTAGCAAAACCAGATCGTCGGCAAATCGTAAGTGGTTAAGTTTTCTCCCGTCTATGTTGAGCCCTATATGTTCCCAGTCAATATTGCGAAAGACATTCTCCAGAACTGCTGAAAACAGCTTTGGGGACAGTGGATCTCCCTGTCTGACTCCTCGCTTGATCGGGAATTCTTTGCCCAAAACTTCCAACTGGATTTTAGCTTTGCTGTTTGTATATATAGTTTTGATGATGTTAGTATATATTGCAGGAATACCTTGCCTTTCTAAGCTCTCCCATATTGCCTTATGACTGATGCAGTCGAATGCTCTTGCATAATCTATAAAAGCCACATATAGTGTTTTGTTATATTCATTGTACTTCTCTATTATTTGTTTAAGTGTGAGAATGTGGTCTATCGTCGAGAATTTTTTTCTGAAGCCGGCTTGTTCTATTGGTTGGCTATCGTCCAATTTGGAGCTTATTCTGTTCAAAATGATTTTAGCAAATATTTTATACACATTCGACATCAGGCTTATTGGACGATAGTTCCCGATGTCATCCTTTGCGCCTTTTTTGTGTAGGAGGATTATATATGAAGTTTCCCATTGTGTTGGTATATGTCCACTTTTCAAAATTTGGTTGAACATATCAGTGAGTATTGGTACTAATTCATCCATACTCCCTCTAAGCATCTCATTGGGAATTTTGTCTGGTCCAGGTGCTTTCTCCATTTTTTGGCTTTTTATGGCTTTTTCCACTTCGCTCTTCAAAAATCAGGTTCACACTCTGGCAGGTTATCTATTGTTTTCTTATATGATTGTGTGGGATTATGATCATCCTTATTTGAATATAGATCTTTATAGAATTTTGTGGCTAGTTCATGTATACCTTCCCTGTTTGTGATGATATCTTTCTTTTTCTTTAGTTTAGGTATCCACTCTTTACCTGTTCCCTTAAGTTCTTTTAAAGCCTTCCTAACCCCGCCTGATCTCATTATGTGTCTCTCTAGCACTTCTCGCCTTTTGTTTTTACGGTCTCTTCTGATATATTTATTGATTTGTTTGCTTATTTCCGAAATTATTTTAATGTTTTCTTTGTTCTTTCCTTGAGCCAGTATAGATTTCCTGTGGTTTATGAGTTGGATGGTCTCATCACTGAGTGGGTATTTGCTTTTGGTTTTGTTATTATTGTTAGGCATAGTAAGTTGTTTTTCCAGTTTGCTGTAATTTACCTTGATATCGCATTCACTTTCATAGTTAATGCGATATCAAGGTCGTTAGCGACTGGCCAATTTTTTTGAAACTTTCTGTAGTAATGTGAGTTGGATTGAGAGTGGTTATGTCCTTTATTACTTTTTTTGGTGGTCTAGGCAAAATTGTACTTCTGACCATACGATGATCTGTGTTAAAATTTAGTCTTGAGATTACGCTTGTATTTGTAAATGCTTTTGGGAGATTGCTCAGTATGTAATCTATTTCATTTTTAACTTTGCCATCTGGTGAAATCCATGTCCATTTGTTCTTTGGGTCTTTTTTAAATATACTGTTCATAAGTATTAAGTTGTGTTCTAGCGAGAATTCAACGAGCTTTTGGCCATTAGGACTTCTTTTACCATATCCATAATTGCCCACTATGTACTCCTCATCGTTTTGTTTTGTACCAATCTGAGCATTAAAATCACCCATCAATATAATATGGTTGTTTGAATAATTTCTTATGACTTTTGCCAGGTCTGCATAGAATGTTTCAGTCTCAGATTCTGCCGCTTGCTCGGTTGGTGCATACACTTGAATGATAGTCCAAGTCCTTCTATAGTTAGACATATTGATATTAAGCACTGCAATCCTGTCGGAGATACCAAAGATACTTTGTATTTGTTTTTTCAGATAAGTTTTTATGAGGAACCCAACTCCTTTCTGACCTCCTTTTTCGCCTTTGGTGAACAGTATGTAATCTTGGTATTCACAAATTGTTTCGCCATCTCTTCTCATTTCACTAATTCCGAGTATGTCCCACTTTATGTCTTGAATGGCAATATTTAGTTCTGCTAGGGTATCCTGGGTTCTTAAAGTTCTGGTGTTTAACGTTGCAATGTTGATTCTGTTTAGTTTCCTACTGTATTTGACTGGAGGGTTTTGGTCTGAACTTCCCTCGATGACCAATCGTGGTGGGAAGGTTGTTTGTGTAGGTTGTTTTGTATTGTGTGTTTTCTGTAATTGTTTTGTTTTTCGGCTAGGGGTGTAATTTCCCAATTTTGTTTTTTCTAGTGTTGTTATATTTCTTTCCGCTCCATGTAGTTCAGTATACTTGGTCTCATAATTTCTTTTGCTCCTGTACTGGGTAATGGGTGTGCAAGACTATCTGTCAGGTTGATCTTGTTTTGTGTGGACGAAATTGGTGTACTCGGTGAGCCAGGTGAACTTGTATCTTCTCGCTTTCTTTTCTCACGATTTGCGTCGGTTTGCTTTTTCACTACTTATTTGTCCTGTACTAAAAACGCCCTGTTTCCCTTCTTTTTTTTTTATATTAACAAAAACGTAAGCACTGTTGGTTACCAACGTGGTAAACGTGCGTCGGCCGGTAGCGCACAACGTTTTAATACGAAGCGTTGGCAATATAGGCAACGTATCGCAAAATATCTCTTTTAAATTATGTGATTTGTCATTAGGACGAAGCCAAATTAATATACCTATATTTAATTTTTCTACTAAAGCGGGGGCCGCGCGAACGAAAAACGTCGCGACTGCGCAAGCCATTAGGCTGCGCAGAACCATTACGCGATGATGCAAAAAGACAAAAAGTCTTAATATATTCATATTTCTACAAAAAAAAGAAAGGGGGCGACCTCCGACATGTAAATATAAATATTGTCATGTGAGAATTATTGTTTTAGACGTAAAATTTAGTAAGTTTTCGAAGTAAAATGTTTTAAATGCCCAACATATATATATATCGTTTTAAAATTACAAATGTATCTGTTTCGAATTCCAACAAGGCGGCGATCTTGTGCAAGGACCGACCTAAATTATACAAATACTTTTGATGTATTTAATTAATTCAGCGCATAGTACTAGTGATCTGAAAACACGTCAATTTCTACAGTTTCGTGCAGTACAGTCTATTATAATATTGCGTCTATTATAAATTATTTGATTTTATAAGCCAAAAGGTAATTGTAACATTAACTTGGTCATTTTTTTATTTTTATATTTGACGCATCTAATTCGTAACATCAATTAAACTAATATTTACACGCCGTTATGTTCAGTAAAATATGCATGGTTATAAAAAAAAAATTAACATCTTATCTCCGAATATTTAAGTAAATAAAGATTATTCTATTATGTATTCGGAGAACTTACCGCATCGTACTTCGGCTGTGGTCCGGTAGAGAGCAGCACCGTCCACACGGCCGTCACAAAGGGCGGCGCGTGCGGCGCGAACTCTTCTTCATACTTCAACGCGTACAGCGCCGCACATTCGCACACTTCCGTACGAAGTTGTTCGAGGACGCCCGGTTTGTCATCGTCGGCCTGTGGAAAAAGATCGTTCATCATCATCATTCCAGCCGTTAGAAGTCCACGGCTGGACAAAGACCTCTCCCAAGGATTCTTCGCTCCATGGCAGGATATTGCCACGCTTGGCAGGGTTGGCGAGCGCAGTTTCTTTGGCTTCTTGTGCTTTTGACGCTGGTGCCCATCGGATGCATTTTTAAGCTGGGGAATGGTACGAATTTGTTGGATCTGGGAAGGTCTTCTTCTATCGAGTCGTAAAATTGCGTTTAATCCTTATCGTTATTACTAATATTACTAATATACTAATATACTAATATACTAATATACTAATATACTAATATACTAATATACTAATATACTAATATACTAATATACTAATATACTAATATACTAATATACTAATATACTAATATACTAATATACTAATATACTAATATACTAATATACTAATATACTAATATACTAATATACTAATATACTAATATACTAATATACTAATATACTAATATACTAATATACTAATATACTAATATACTAATATACTAATACTAATATACTAATAATATTATAAATGCGAAAGTGAGTTTGTTTGTTTGTTTGTTTGTTACGCTTTCACGCCGTAACTACTAAACCGATCATCATGAAATTTTGCATACAAGTTCTTTGGAGTGCGGAGAAGGACATAGGCTACCTTTTATCCCGGGAAAAAGTACTATTCCCGAGGGATCGACATTGACGCGGGCGGAGCCGCGGGCGAAAGCTAGTTAAATATATTTCGACCAGCGCATTGCTACCGTAATTGCCCGTTCGTTTGCCACATTCAGATCTTGTTGAGTGAAAAAAATTGGACTCATAGATTGGATAGCACCACAGTCGCACTCAGTGGGTCTGAGCATTATTAACGCTAACGTATGTTAAGCAACCCTGAGTGGGGTCCCCGCTGGGATATGTGACCGCAAGTGGCATAAAATATCTGGAGCTCCTCCGAGTTCCAGAAGGCAGTTATAAAACTGCCTGAAGACACAGATGAAGAAGAAACAGATGCCTTTAGGCAGCTTGAAAAATCTGACAACCCGTGTTGGCCACTTACACACACGAAAACCAACCATAGTTTTGATTGGTTCACGTTATGTGCGTAGTGCGATTCATGTATATGTAGATGTGTTATATGCGAGTCAAGTCGGATGTGCAGACAATGGCAGCACTGTGTCGTAGAGTGACGATTACCGATACCCATATTACCGTTAAATTAATAACAGAATGGAAATACCGGTACTTATAATGTGAATTTGGTTCCAGTAACAAGCCCTGTTTAAAACACTTACATCTGTCTCGAGGCAAGGCACTTTGACCTGCAGCAGATTGAGCAAGTTGGGCATCCATATGGGCATGTTGTCTTCGAAGAACTCCGGGAGATCCTGGTAGTTGAGTGAGTAGAACACCTTGCAGATAAGCACCAGGGAACCGTAGATTACTTTCAGCGCTTGTTGGTTGTCTGCATGCTTGTTTGCGAGGTCTAATGTGGCCTGAGGACAATATGCTTTATAAATAAATAAATAAATATATACGGACAAATCACACAGATTGAGCTAGCCCCAAAGTAAGTTCGAGACTTGTGTTATGGGATACTAACTCAACGATACTATATTTTATAACAAATACATATATAGATAAACATCCAAGACCCAGGCCAATCTGAAAAAATCATTTTCCATCTTGACCTGGCCGGGGATCGAACCCGGTCACTCCGTGTCGCAGGCTGGCGTGTTGACCGCTGCGCCACGGAGCTAGTCAATTAGAATTTTATGAATTAGTTGTTAATAAAGAAGTAACCAATATGAACGGTTGGAAGCGGCCTGCTTCCAGCCTCTTCTGCGACCTTGGTCAGGTCAACCGGTCATATTGGAAATCCTTGAGGGAGGACTATATCCAGCAGTGGACTTCTTGTCGCTGGGATGACGATGATGAAAGAAGTGGCCTAGCGAACCTAACCTACTTTCTGTGTTAATTGGTTTTGTAATGGCAGGCGTATTGCTTCCGAGCATAGGTGGGCAGCTCCCCTTTGTTTCCCCTTTTGTGTTTGTATTCTGATTAAACAAGATGTTTGAGTCCTATAAAATTAAGAAAATAACTGCCAATAGTTAAAATTTGTAAGTAAAGTATATCAGGGTGAGGTCTGGCCATGTTCCAGTTAATAAATTTTTGTTATTGATTCGTGTGACCCAATCAGACCTATGTAGTTTTTGTCATAAGAAGGAATATTTGTTACACTTCTTGCTGGAATGTGGTCAGTATACTGCCCTGCGGGACAGATTCTTAGTAGGGTAACCTATAGGGAATGGATTGCTGAACGTAGCATGGAGCAATCCATTGCCACATTCAGCAATATAGAATTTAAATAACCTTTTATGGTGGTTCATAATGAATATTACATAATTTTTATACTACAGGAGCCCCATGAGGCTGGCATGTTCACACAAAGTGCACTCAAATATTTAAAAAAAAATAGTTAAAAGTTAAATAAAGGTTTTTTATAATTTAAAAATTACGCAACCCAAATAAATGCTTATTTTTTCATTATTGCTTATAACATATGCAAATTACGAGGGGGGTCAAAAAGTTCGCGGAACGGAGGGGAAGGGAGGTGAAATAAAATACTGTACTATTTTTCTTTTTCAATATATTCCCCCTTAAGTCGAATACATTTTTCAGATCTCTCTATTAACTTATTAATACCGTCGAAAAAAAATGATTTGTCTTTGTCCTCAAAATAGGCCGAAATCGCCGACTTGACTTCTTCATCGTCGGAAAATTTCTTCCCACGAAGTTTTTTTTTTTAATTTGGGAAATAAAAAATAATCACAGGGGGCTAAGTCTGGACTATAGGGAGGATGGTTTAACATTTCGAAGCCACAGTGATGAAGGGCAGCCATCGCAACGCCGCTCTTGTGTACCGGTGCTTTTCATGCAAGTCATGCATGCGTTGTCATGCAAAAGCAGCACACCTTTTGTCAACTTTCCCCGCCTTTTCTCCTTGCTTCTTTTAATTGTCTCAGTAGATTAGGGTAGTATTCTCCCATTATAGAAACACCCTTATCTTTATAATCTATTAGTAAAATACCCTCTGTATCCCAAAAAACAGTTGCCATGATTTTTCCAGCCGATTGTGACACCCTGTATTTCTTGACTATTGCTGACCCTTTATATGCCACTGCATAGACTCTTGCTTCGACTCAGGCTCATAATGATGAAGTTTCATCTGCAGTAACAAGTCTTGCAAAAATTCCTTACTTGTCGGCGCTACAGAGGTCTAAAAACTCCTTTGAATACTCGACGCGCAGCTGTTTCTGTGGTGGTGTGAGCATTCTTGGCACCCATCTTGCGCTGACTTTTGACATCCCAAGATTGTCGTGTAGAATATTTAAAATGGTTGTAGGTGATACTCCAACCATTTCTGCAAGTTGTTTCTTCTTCAAACGAGTATCCTCCAGTATAAGATTCTCCACTTTTTCAACGATGTTTGAGGTGGTCTCAATCGGCCGTCCTGAGCGAGGGTCGTCTTCAAGAGACTCTCTGCCTTGCTTGAAAAGGCTATTCCACTTGTACACCATGGTTTTCCCAGGGCAAGAGTCCCCGTATACTGATGACATTTCTTCCAAAATTTTCTGAGGTGGTTTTCCTTGCTTAGTGAGGAACTTTATGACGGCACGAAACTCGATTTTTTCCATGTTCAAGTTTTTCTTCCGGATTCACTTGTTTGATCGACGACAGGTCAAAAGTTATTGACACAATCGGGTTCAACTTGGCATATATACTCACAAAGAGTTGCTCATTAGTTACTACCTACGGCAGGTCCCCCACCCCCCGCTAACCCCTCCATTCCGCGAACTTTTTGACCCCCCCTCGTAAAATGTCTAAACAAATTAGCCCAAAAGATAATGATGTTATAACAGGTGCCAATTAAGAAATAACTCTTTATTTATATCTATAGCATGTGTAAAGAGGGGAGCACTACAGGTGCTCTCCTCTTAACTAACACAAGCTTTTAACTTAGCACAGGGCTCCAATAACCTTTGTTACAATGCTATCTTCCAACGAATAAATGATTTATGATGATTTATTTATGAGCATAATGCTTGCAAAATTAGAGTAAAGGAAGACAACCGGGACCAATGGTTTTCATTCTGAAGAACAGAGGACTAAGGTAGCAAAAATACGCTAGCAACAGTTTGATTCTTACCAGTAATATACTTTACTTACCACAAACAAATCAGTGAGAGGCTTAGCAAAGTTCTCCAGCACATGCTTGATCTCCAACCACAGCTTTTGAGATTTGAATTCGTATCGGTAGCGCTTGAACAGCGAGTGTGCTGTGCGGAGGATGCCGTTGATGACGTGAAAGTCTCCTGCAAAATAAAAGGAATGGTGGGAATGGTTAGAAAATATCGTAAAATAGGGAGCCCTATGCACAGCATTGGGATGATATGGGGAAAACATACGAACGAACAAAGATGGGAATACACGTCCGATACTCGTCCGGGACTTTTCCCGGGATCTAGGGGAAATTAATTGTCTTTGGGAAATTCTCTTTTGTAATCTTCTTTCGTAGAAAATCTAATGAAGTGTGAAAAAGATTTATAAAATTACTAGCTTTCGCCCGCGGCTCCGCCCGCGTCAATGTCGATCCCTCGGGAATAGTATTTTTTCCCGGGATAAAAGGTAGCCTATGTCCTTCTCCGCACTCGAGAGAACTTGTATGCAAAATTTCATGATGATCGGTTCAGTAGTTACGGCGTGAAAGCGTAACAAACAAACAAACAAATAAAGAAACAAACTCACTTTTGCACTTATAATATTAGTAAGGAAGTAAGGATAAATAACTTGGTGCAATAAGAACAACATATTTAAATAGTTCACTTTTTTGCGCCGTACAACCTTCTCGGTTTATCCCTATGGTTGACTGGGAGAATTATGAATAATTTGTTCAGAGCTATCAGTTAAAATTTGCTGTAGGTATCTAAACTAAAAGGTGCTGCGTTCAGATGCGAGCTAAATTACACCGTATCGCTAACTACATTGAGTTGATATTTCTTTGACTACCTTTGCAGAGTGCGACTTCAGTACGCAAGTACTAGTACTTATTTTGTGACTTAAGAGTTTGTTTTGATAGTCACTTCAAAATATATTACGTTTGATAAATCATCAATAAAAATAGTCAATCATACGAAAACCGCAATGTATTGTGAAATGACTATCAAAACGTTGTACATTGAGTTAGCAAATAGGCCGGCTGGTCCCAAATGATAATTTCTCATGGTAGGCTGACAAAAACAGCAGACTTGATGAGTATGAAAAAATTATGTAATTTTATCTATATTATTTTATTGAGAAAGACATAAAATAAGAAAACGGATAGTCGGCTTTCTTTGCCGAGTAGTCGGCCACTAGAAATATGGCCGAATAGTCGGCTGTACCGAGTAGTTGGCGAGTAGTCATAAAATCTCTCGAAACAATGATTTGATGATTGAAAACCTCTGTCTTAATATAAAGCTTACCTGTAGCAAATTTCTCCACCATCTCAGGAATAAGACCTGGCCACTTGTCCGGGAAGTCACATTTGCCAATTATGGACATTGCATCACTGAACTGCCTCTGGATTGCTTCTGGTGCCTTCAGCATGAGGGAGACGATGAGTGTCTTGATGGTGTTTCTGTCCGACTGGTGGATGCGGTCTGTGCCATCTTCATCCTGAAATAAGTAATAAAAATGCAATTACTATTTATTTACTGCAGAATCTTAATTTTTTTTTACTAAATATTGGATTAGGCATTTGTCTCCCATCTCACCTGATGGTAAGTTCATTAACCTCCCCATAGGGTGGTCAATGTGTATCTTCGGTTGTTCGTTTGTTTATCGTGTTTGTAACACAACCGTGTGGCCAACACTGGTGACAGATTTTTCTAGCCGCTTCAGGGCATCTGACATTGCTTAACGTGCCTTCCGAAGCACGGAGGAGCTCGAGATGCCACTTGCGTTCAACCATCCAAGTGGGGACTACGCCCAGGGTTACTTAACAAGCGTAAGCGCTAATAATGGTCACGTCTACCAGGCCATCAGGCTTCTCATGAGTCATCATTCAGATAGATATGTCTAAGGAGCTCAATCTATAGCATTATGACATTGGGTAGTCTTAAGATGGTACTGCACGAAAATGTGAAAATTTCGTGTTTTCAAATCACTAGTACTATCATCATCATCATCATCATCAACCTATACTAGTCCACTGCTGGACATAGGTCTCTCCCATGGCACGCCACTGAGCTCGATCTTGAGCTTTTCTTGTACTATGCGCTGAATTAATTAAATACATCAAATGTATTTGTATAAGTTAGGTCGGTCGTTGAACAAGATTGCCCCTTGTTGGAATTTGAAACAGATACATATAAAATTTAAAAATGATATATGTATGTTATGATATCTAAAAACATTTTTCTATGGAAACTTTGTAATTTTTATGTCTAAAACAATATTTCTCACATGACAATATTTATATTCACATGTCGGAGACCCTTTCTTATTTTTTTATAAAAATATAAATATGAAAATATTAAGACTTTTCATCTTTTTTCCTAATCACCTAATGGTTCTGCGCAAACTAATGGCTTGCGCAGTAGCGACGTTTTACATTCGCGTGGCACCCGCTTAATAACATTTTTATCACCACTAGGTTAAGTATATGTATAGGTCAAGGAGATAGCGAAAGATAGAGAAAGATGGAGAGTACACAACCAACAAAAACATAGTTTTAAAATAATAATGATGATGATGTTTGCCACTGCTAAATACTGGCGAGTCATAGACATTTAAAGATGTCCTTTTGATAAATCCATACTTCCGTACTCTGTCTGTCACTTTTTCACCCTTCAACCATGAACCAATATGGATAAATTTGATTTGAAAACACGTCAATATTCGTAGATCCATATCTACGAATATTGACGTGTTTTCAAATCACTAGTACTATGTGCTGAATTAATTAAATACATCAAAAGTATTTGTATAATTTAGGTCCGTCCTTGAACAAGATTGCCTCCTTATTGGAATTTGAAACAGATACATATAAAATTTAAAAATGATATATGTATGTTATCTATCTTCTATATACATATAATAAAACAGTAAAAATATTTTGTCTGTACAATTAGAATTTTTGACTGTAATGGATAGAGGGACACTTAAAAAGAATAATAGAAAGCAAAAAAAAATTTTTGGAATTTCTTGTGTGTCTGTCTGTCTGTCTGTCTGTCTGTATGTATGATCACGATTATCTCCGAAAATACTGAACTGATTTACTTCAAACTTTCACCAATTGCTTTGTTTTAACTCAGTTTAACATTTAAAGTTTGTTTCATCAAAATCGGTTCATTAAAAAAAAAGTTTTCGTCATTTGAATGAACTTAAGGCATGAGTTTGCCTGCAAACATATAGCAAAAATAAAATAAAATAACAAGTGACTTATGAAAATTAAAATCCAAAGTCAATTCATCATCAATAAACGACAGCATTATACCTATCCATACTAATCCATACTAATAAAAAAGGAGAAGCTGACTCACTGACTGACATATCAACGCAGGGCCTAAACTATAAGGGTTAGGAACTTGAAATTTTGCATAGGGGTTTCTTTTTTATAACGTAGGGGAGCACTAAGAAAGGATTTTTGGAAATTCATCTCCTAAGGGGGTAAAACGGGTTGCAAAGTTAGTATGAAACTTTGTCGTTTTTGAAGTTATTCGAATGAAATTCAGCATGAAGGTTCTTTATTGAAAGGTATGAAACACGAGTAAAATATTTTGCTCAAAAATCATCCCTTAAGGGGGTAAAATAGGGGTTCAAAGTAAGCATGAAACTTTGCCATTTTTGAAGTTAGTCGAATGAAATTCAGCATTAAGGTTCTTTACTGAAAGGCATGAAACACGAGTAAAATATTTTTCTCAAAATCATCCCTTAGTGCAAAGTTAGTATGAAACTTTCCGTTTTTTAAGTTATTCAATTGAAATTCAATATTAAGGTGTTTCATTGAAAGTCATGAACTAAAATAATATATTCCGGGTAATTCTACTGTTCCTGAGAAATCGACACTTACGCGGGCGGAGCCGCGAGCCAAAGGCAAACCTGACTTATATATCAACGCACAGCCGAAACTACTATGCCCAGAAACTTGAAATTTGGCACAGGGATTCTTTTTATGATGTAAATGAGCACTAAGAAAGGAATTTTACAATAACAGTAAGGTAAGTTTGTATGGACATTTTCTCATTTCTGGACGTTCTGGATTACAAATAAAAAGATGTATGTAGGTAAAACCGACGAAATTTTAGCCTGAAGGGATAAAATAGGGGAGTAAAGTAAGTATGGATTTTTTTTCATTTCTAGATTTAGAAGTATGAAAATAAGTATATACGTTCTAGATTACAATAAAAAAAGATCTGTGTAGGTGAAATGTATAAAATTCCCCCCTTAAGGGATAAAAGGGAGGGGTGATGGTATGAAAATTTTCTCATTTCTGGACATAGAAGTATAAAAATAAGTATATATTTTTACATTACAATTAAAAAGATCTGTGTTGTTAAAATGGACGAAATTTCCCCTTGAAGGGGTAAAATAGGCGGGGTAAAGTTTGTATGGATTTTTTTTATTTACTTAGAAATATGACAATAAGAAGTTCTCCATTACAATAAAAAAATATCTGTGTACGTGAAATGGGCAAAATCCCCTCCTTAAGGACTAAAGATCTATGCAGGTGAAATGTATTAAATTCCCCCTTAAGGGGAAAAAGCCGAGGGGGAGGGGTTTGTATGGACTTCTTATAATTTCTACTGTTCCCAAGGGAACGACATTAACGCGGGCGGAGCCGCGGGCAACAGCTAGCGATATCTAAAATCATTTTTATCACCATTGATAAATCCATACTTCCGTACTCTGTCTGTCTGTCACTTTTTCACCCTTCAACCATTGAACCAATATGGATAAATTCATATGGATCTACAAATAAGTAGTATGAAGGTACCTTGAGTTCCAGAAAATTCTACTGTTTACCAAAGGATCGACATTAACGCGGGCGGAGACGCTGTCAAAAGCTAGTCTTTAAATATAACCTTACCATGACTCATCAAGAATTTTCAAGTATGTACTTACCACAGCCCAGTTTCTCTTGATAAAGTTCTTGAAGGCGATGGCTGCGGCGATCCTAATTGTCATGTCGGCCGCTTCTTTCTCAATAAGGTGGAGGAGCAGCACAGCATAGTTCTGGTTCAGTTCTATACCTTCTAGGAACTTCTCGGCTGAAATAAAGGTTTTTACATAACAATATTTGCGAGGTCCATGGCGCAGTGGTCAACAAGCCAGCCTGCGACACGAGAGTGCCCGGGTTCGATCCCCGGTCAGGTCAAGATGGAAAATGATCTTTTTCAGATTGGCCTGGGTCTTGGATGTTTATTTTTATATGTATTTGTTACAAAATATAGTATCGTTGAGTTAATATCCCATAACACAAGTCTCGAACTTACTTTGGGGCTAGCTCAATCTGTGTGATTTGTCCGTAGGTATATATTTAATACATGGAAGAAATGCATGGAAGAGTAATAAAAAATCAGGATTTGCAAGCTTCTTTTTACTGGAAAACTGATTGTAAACAAGTTTTTGTGTATAATTTACATTTTTGTGACAAGCTTTTAATTTAAATGAATGTACACTGTAAAGTACTTTTATCAAGACAATTAAATAAAATAAAATTATTTTTATTCAGATAACTTTGATCCAAATCAAATGAGCCCAAACACAATTGGTATACCTTGTTTAGTTTAAGAGTTCCTATGGCCACCTTCCAACTCCATCATCAGACCAGCGCAATGGTTACATAATATTGTACTGTCATCCAATTTGCACATGCATGCAAAATGTGTTTGATCAGTAACCGGGAAATGGATAAAATTAAATTTGCAAGATTTAATTAACAGACAAACATTGGGAAAGTTCAAACTAAATCATCATTTCGAGTAGGTGTCATGGTCAATCGACCATGCACACCCTGGTGTCAGACTTCTTTGGAACCGCCTATCGGCCACTGACGTGGTTCCTTCAACGACTACCAGATGGCAGTGGTCCCCACCGGCTTAACGTGTCTTCTGAAGCACGGATTCATCTTTATTATCAGACAATCAGGTGATTCAAGCCTGCAATGTCCTAACCAAACTGGAAGCTAACTGGAACTAAACAAAGTATGCTTTCGGTGGGAATCGAACCCACGACCCCTGGGTCAACAGGCAAATGCCTTAACCACTGGACCACAGAGGCTGTTAAATGATAAAATGGCGCGAGTGACTAGCAAAGGGGTCTAGGCAGTAAAAAATGCTCTATCTTGTAGTGTACAATGTTCTTAGTGTTTGTTAACATAGTATAGAACCACGCGGATTACTATTGAAATTATGACGCAAGTACAATTGATTACACACAATACGACAGTAAAGCCTTTGAATTAGAGCAAGCAGTAAGTAAATAGTATATGAATACACAATTAGATGTAATAACGAATTGATAATAAACAAGAAATAGACTCACCCGGCCTTCTGATGTTCGGATCGGGATTCAGAGTTTGTTGCAAATAGTTGGCCAATGTAGCTAAATTATCGTCAGTTACCTCCATTATAATATTGAAGAGTATTTCACGTTAAAAATCGTTGGAATTATTAGCTTTTACAAGAATTAACAGTGAATTCGACAAATTTTCCTCGCTTCAACGTCTGTTCGATACAAAACGAAACGCCTGTTGCAATCTTTGACATTGACAGTATTTTTTTTCAATGAGCATATTTTTTCGTTCATAAACCGTTCCGTTCCTGTAAGTCAACTAATATAAGAACGAAAAAATATACTTCCAATGTGTTTCCAGCATAAAAGGTACTTACTTCCGAATGCATAAATAAAACCTATTACCTACTTCCGCTCAGATGCATCTTGTAAATTAAAACACGATGGTATCAAGGAATTTATATATTAGGCAATAAAAAAAGAAAACCTACCTTTTGGATTCGCCGTAGCGCAACTCTAGTTTGTATTATACGACGTGATCGTATCATACAAACTAGAGTTGCGCTACAACTTTACACAGAGGGCGTTACATTTATCACATATTCATTCTAGAACTAATAACTCGTATTTTCGGTTATTAAACTTATCCAATCCAGATTAAATTTTTATCATTTAAATAAATTACTAATGTTTTACTTTACTTACTTACTTAATTTTATTTTAACATATTCTAAACAGTCTTGTTACCTAGCAGTGCACCTATTGCCATCCAACGGTGACTTTTGGAACTAAGCTTGTCAGAGCCAGTGCAAGTTCCGCTGGATGAGATAACTATATTTCTGGATACCTACCTAATTATAATAGGCACCTTTGTTTGTTATAAGTAATAATAATAATATACTGTAACACCGCATAGCTAAACAATTTATACTAGAAGGCGCCTACCATACTGAGTTTCCCCGGACATCAACTAGATGGCGCTAGAACAAAATAAAAACTCACTATGAAAGTTTTTTTCCAACAAAGGACGTTAACACACCGATGTTAATTATGTATTCTTCCTCGCACTAGAAGTGTCTCTGATCGTCGGATCTTCCCGATGGAAAACGTTAATTATCAGATTGAACTGGGTCTTGGATTTTTATCTAGTTATGTATATTCTATAAAATATAGTAACGTAACATAACTTACTGTGGGGCAAGCTCAATTTGTTGATATGTCCTTACATATTTATATAATAGGTACGTATTTACAAATATGGTATTTAAACACGTGCCAATAATATTAATATATACTTAACATATATACGGACAAATCACACAGATTGAGTTAACCCCAAAGTAAGTTCGAGACTTTTGTTATGGGATACTAACTTAACGATACTATATTTTATAACAAATAGATATATAGATAAACATCTAAGACCCAGGCTAATCTGAAAAAGATAATTTTCCATCTTGACCTGACCGGGGATCGAACCCGGGCGCCCCGTGTCGCAGGCTGGCGTGTTAACCACTGCGCCACGATGCTAGCTAAACAAAAAATCCTTAATTGTATGGTAAATGAGATCTTAAGATTCTGATATAATGAATATGTGGTGGCACCCAACGTTCTCATGTTAGCTTTTTCCCGGTTGCATCCTCAGTCGTGACGCGTTAAAGCCCGGGGTCCACTACTATATGACAGCATTCATACTGTATATGTATGGTTTGTAATAGTATTTATGGCCGGCCGCCTGCCTGACGGCAACCCTCCGTGGGAAGCTTAAGAACCTCGACAAACTTGTAAAAATGAAAAATTGTCCGCGCCGCGGAGCGAACCTGGTGTCTTTACTGCTCCTGGAGTAGCGGTTAAATATTGGGTTGCATAAATTGTACGTGTACGTTTTTGGTATAATCATCATTACGCATAACGGTCATACGGAATAAATGATTTGGCACACTCTGTTTGCTTATAATGCCGTTAGTAACAATAATATATATATATATATTGTCCTCCTTTCGGCCGTTGTTGATCAGGCCGAAATCCGATATAATTGTTGATCAACCTTTACCCGCCTCTAACTCTGAAAGTTTTGGGTCTATCGTGCTCTTTCTGCTATATATGAATTCTCCTCGTTACGACACTTTGCTTAATTGTGCCGTAAAGTCTAATACTCGTCATAAATTATCACGACAATTATTGATCAATTAACCGCCTTTTTTCATTCACTGAGGATACTTTTGTTGATCGAATATATACCGCGTTTGATCAATATTTGCTGCGAATTATTGCTTTCGAGCAACGCGGCGGCAGAGCGGCAACGTCGCAAAAAACGAAATGGAAGTATGTTAAAGTGAGATAGAAAGTGTGCGCGTGCAGTCGGTGTATTTCGTTGGATGATGTGTTTTTAAGGTCTTATGATTACGTATTTTTGTTTAGGAGACGGACGACATAAGTATGTAAGAACTTATTTTACTTTTATATTCCATACTACCAGTATCCATATCCATACTAATATTATAAATGCGAAAGTAACTCTGTCATATTGTCTGTCTGTCTGTCTTCATAGACACTTCATCTGTCTTCATTCAGAAAATTTCCATACATACTTCCCCCTGAAAGGGTAAAACAGGGGGAAAGTTTGTATGGAAATTTTCTCATTTCTATTTATTTATTGAATAACGCTACAGCAGTACTTTCTAGACTTGGAAGTATACAAACAGGTGTATGAGTTCTCTATTACAATTAAAAAAGATTATGTAGGGGAAACTGGGCAATATTCACCCCTAAAGCCACGAAGGGTAAAATGGTTCGAAGGCGAGGGCAAAGCCCGAGCCATTGAGGATTCAGCACGACCCCCCCCTTCTACCCCAAGTGTGCTGCAGTGCCGCCGCAGGCCGAACTGCTGAACACTAGGGCCGTGAGGCCGTAGACCGAGCCCCACGGCGAATGCGAAGCCCGAGCCGTCGAGGATTCAGCACGACCCCTTCCTCCTAACTCCCCACGACCAAGTGAGCTGCAGTGAGGCCGCAGGCCGAACTGCCGGACACTTGGGCCGCGAGACTGAAGGCCGAGCTCCAAGGTGAGGGTGAACCCCGAGCCGTTGAGGATTCAGTATAACTCCCCCCCCCCCCACCCCCCGGTGAGGTGAGTGAGGCAAAGACTATATGAATAATACGTTTATTATTACACATTGCACAGGTGAACAAAGTTGCAGCAATATCGGTTCTGTGAAAGCTGTCTACCTAGTGATAGTATAGAAACATCAAATACATTGTCGTTTGTTATAATAACTGTATGACTATAGAAAGAAACCGGCCAAGTGCGAGTCGGACTCGCGCACTAAGGGTTCCGTACCATTATCTATAAAAACGGTAAAAAAATGTCTGTTGTTTGGGAGCCCCCCTTAAATATTAAGTTTATATTAAATTAATTATTTATTTTTGAAGTGAATATATAACATTATCAAGCAAAACTGAGCAAAAAAAATCACGTTTGTTGTATGGGAGCCACCTTAAATATTTATTTTATTCTGATTTTAGTATTTTTAAGGGTTCCGTACCTCAAAAGGTTAAAAGGTACCCTTATAGGATCACTCGGTTGTCCGTCTGTCTGTCGCTCTGTCAAGACCCTTTTTCTCACGAACACGTTGAGGTATCAAGCTAAAATTCATATCAAATATTCAAGTCTACTGTCCCTTGAAGCTGTAAAAAAATCAAACTTCTAAGCCAACGCAATCAAAAGGTACAGCCGTTTATGCCGCAAATTTTCATGTTTTTCGAACTCCAAAGGGAATCAAAACCTACAGGGTACTTCCCGTGAACTCAGAATCTTGGAATTTGGTATGAAGCAACATCATAAGGCACAGATAAAGAAAAAAATGCGAAAGGTCTTCATTTTTTGTAACATCATGTTATCATAATATTATTAAATTTTAATGCCGCAAATTTTCAACATTCGCAAGGGAATCAAAATCAATAGGATACTTCCCGTGAACTCAGAATCTTGAAATTTGGTGCAAAGCAATGTCGTAAAGCACAAGTAAAGAAAAAATTGCGAAAAGTGTAAATATTTATTTACAACATATAATATAAATATATAAAATAATTAAATTTTGCTATGCAATAATGCTTATTATAGATAACGTGCGCGAGTGCGACTCGCACTTGATCGGTTTTTTTTTGTTATAGCGGCAACAGATATACATCGTCTGTAAAAATTTCACACTGGCAAACTGTCACGGTTCATATGATACAGTCTGGTAACAGAAGGACGGACGACAGACAGACAGACGGGCAGCAGAGCCATACTAATAGGATCCTGTTTTTACTCTTTGGGTACGGAACCCTTAAAAGGGTACATATCAAACCTTACTAATATTATAAATGCGAAAGTGAGTTTGTGCAGATGCAGCCTGATGTTCTCGATCAGCATTAAGTCTTGCCTGAAATTTTTGGGATCTAATCTTTCCCAATCATTTTGCTGCTTTTAAAATTGCAAAAGATTTGATCTCTTTCTTGACACGGCTAAAGAAAAATAGTTACAAAAATATTTTCTTTGCAAAATCAAAGTGTATCGAACGATTAATATGGCTCCGCTATCCGTCCGTCTGTCTGTCCGTCCATCCGTACGTTTGTCAACAGGCTGTATCTGATGAACCGTGATAGTTAGATAGTTGAAATTTTCACAGATGATGTATTTCTGTTGCCGCTATAATAAAAAAAAAATATTATAATCAGAAGTAGCCTTTCCTGTGTTGTCCTCATTTTGGCCATTGTTCATCATCATCATTTGAATAGCTCCGTGGCGCAGCGGTCAACACGCCAGCCCGCGACACGGAGTGACCGGGTTCGATCCCCGGCCAGGTCAAGATGGAAAATGAACTTTTTCAGATTGGCCTGGGTCTTGGATGTTTATCTATATATGTATTTGTTATAAAATATAGTATCGTTGAGTTAGTATCCCATAACACAAGTCTCGAACTTACTTTGGGGCTAGCTCAATCTGTGAGATTTGTCCGTATATATTTATTTATTTATTTATATTTATATCATTCATCAATACAGCAGCAAATAGTGCATTGCTGGACAAAGGCCTCTTCAAAGGATACTTATTCGTTCCATGGAATGATATTACCATACTCACCATGATTGGCAGGCGAGATGGCAAGCGCAATTTCTTTGGCTTCTTGTGCGTCCGACGCTGCTGCCCATCGGAAGTAATTTTAAGCTGGAGAAGGATAGGAATTTGTTGGATTAGGAAGGGAATAAAGGAATTGGGATACTACTAACACTGATAAAGCAAGATGCAGCTCGGGCGGCTGGGTGCGCGTTCCCGATGCCATCACTTCGACTACTGGATAGGCAGTTGAGAACGACAACTCTTACCTCCATTGTTGATCAGGCTGAAATCCGCATTAAATATTGATCCTCCTTTACCGGCCTCTTACTTAAGAAGTGTCGAGTTTAAAATTTTGCTACATGTGAATTCTCTTTCTAACGATGCTTTGTTTAATTAGTAGTAAAGTATGAACTCGCCAACGACTGTCACGGCATTCATTGGTCCCATAGTTGAAAAGTTGTTCATATCAACGGGCTGCATTAGGATCGAGAACCCCTTCAAGGCTCGGACAGGGTTTTCTTTACATATTGTATGTATTGATTTACTACTATTTACAATGTATGCAAGTGTTTTTTTTCTATGAGGACTGTGTATTAATTCTACCTTCCTACCTATGGTATGAACGATGAATAACAGATAACACGAGTAATCAATCATTTAATAAAGAACAATTACAAGCTACCTAAGACAGGTCATAACAATTAATTAACGAAGTTAAACACATATTTACTACAATTACGAAATAATGATGACACTTTAACACCTTTATGGTAGTATTGATTAGCTGGTAAGTAATCCTATAGCTATTATATAACTACTAATAATAAATCTGTAAGGGTCGGTCATGGACTAAGTTACTTTGTTTTTCGAGATATCGTGTTTATAAGCTCTATGACATGAAACTAAATTGATGAATTTTAGATTTTTTGTATACATGTATGTATGTATGTTTATCCATAACTCTTCTATACATATAATATCTATACATATAAAACAGTAAAAATATTTTGTCTGTACATTTACAATTTTTAACTAAAATGGATAGAGGGACACTTAAAAAGAATAATAGAAAGCAAAAAAATTTTTTTCGAATTTCTTGTCTGTCTGTCTGTGTATGATCACGATTATCTCCGAAAATACTGAAACGATTTACCTCAAACTTTCACCAATTGCTTTGTTTTAACTCAGCAAAACATCTAAAGTTTATTTTATCAAAATCGGTTCATTAAAAAAAGAGTTATCGTCATTTGAATGAACTCAAGGCATTAGATTGCCGGCAAATATACACGGTAAATTTTTTTATCGCTTTGGACCCTTAAAAGGGTGACTCAGTCGTCAAAATGAACAACTTTACCTATGGGAACAATGCTGGGAACTCAAAAAAAATCGACATTCCCATACAAACTGGCCGGGCGGCGGGACTCTTTAATATGGAAATGAATTTTTTTTTTGAGTTTCCAGCATTGGTCACATAGAAAAAGTTGTTCATATTTATGACCTGAGTCACCCTTTAAGGGGCTTTAAGAGCCTTAAAATAGCACTTAAATAGTAAGAGATTAAATAATAAGTGACATAAGAAAATTTAAATACAAAGTCAATTCATCATCAGTATACTACAGCAATATACCTACACATACTATCCATACTAATATTATAAATGCGAAAGTAACTGTCTTCGCGGCTCCGCCCGCGTTAGTGACGATCCCTCGGGAACAGTAGAATTTCCCGGAATCAAACATACCCTATGTCCTTCCCCGGGCCACACACCTCCATACCAAATTTCATCCAAATCAGTTCAATGGTTGAAGCGTAAAAAATGACAGACAGAGTTAAATGCGAAACATCTATACTAATATTATAAAGCTGAAGAGTTTGTTTGTTTGAACGCGCTAATCTCAGGAACTACTGGTTCAAATTGGAAAATTCTTTTTGTGCTGGATAGTCCATTTATTGAGGAAGGCTTTAGGCTATAAAACATCACGCTGCGACTAATAGGAGCGAAGCATCAATAAAAAATGTTTTGAAAACGGGGGGAAATTGTTCGCCTATACAAAGAAAAAACATAATTAATCATAATAACAGAAATTGCCGCGGACGTAGTCGCGGGCAACAGCTAGTAAATAAATAAGTTCATTAAATGAAACTTGGTAGATAAACATTTCGATTTACAGTCAGGTACCTGTCGCAGACGCAAGTTCATAGAAAATACATCAACGCGTCATCACATTTCTCTGATGATTTTTTCGAATGACAGATATGAACAGTCGGTCCAAATATTATGTAATTGGATATGTACCCTTTTTAGGGTTCCGTTATTAAAGGGTAAAAACGGGACACTATTAATATGGCTCCGCTGTCCGTCCGTCCGTCTGTTACCAGACTGTTTCTCATGAATCGTGATAGTTAGCCAGTTGAAATTTTAACAAATGATGTATTTCTGTTGCCACTATAACAAAAAAAAAATCAGAAAAAAATAAATATTTAAAGGGGCTCCTATACAACAAACGTGTTTTTTTTTTGCTCATTATTGCTCAATGGCAATATGTAGACGCTTGAAATATTCCCAGAATATTTAATTATATATTAATTTCAAAAATGAATAATTTAATTGATATAAAATTTATATTTAAGGGGGCCTCCCATACAACAGAGATACTTTTTTGCCATTTGTATAGATAATGGTACGGAAACCTTAGTGCGCGAGTCCGACTCGCACTTGGCCGGTTTTTTCCTATAGTCATACAGATATTATAACAAATGACAAAGTATTTGATGTTTCTGTCACTAGGAAGTCAGCTTTCACAGAACCGATATTGCTGCAACTTTGTTCACCTGTGCAACGTGCAATAATAAGCGTATTATTCATAATACTTTATCTTGTATCTCATGAACCGTGATAGTTACAGTTGAAATTTTCACAGATGATGTATTTATTTTGCCACTATAAAAAAAAATACTAAATTCAGAAGTAGCCTTTCCTGTGTTGTCCTCCTTTCGGCCATTGTTCATCATCATCATTCATCAATACAACAGCAAATAGTGCATTGCAAGACCTCTCCCAAGGATACTTATTCGTTCCATGGGAGGGTATTGCCATACTCACCATGCTTGGCAGGCGAGATAGCGAGCGCAGTTTCTTTGGCTTTTTGTGCGTCTGACGCTGCTGCCCATCGAAAGCAATTTTAAGCTGGAGAAGGATAGGAATTTGTTGGATAAGGGAGGGAATAAAGGTTTTGGGATACTACTAACACTGGTAAAGCAAGACGCAGCTCGGGCGGCCGGGTGCGCGTACCCAATGCCATTACTTCGACTACCGGATAGGCAGTTGAGGATGACACTTCTTACCTCCAGTGTTGATCAGGCTGAAATCCGCATTAATTGTTGATCCACCTTTACCGGCCTCTTACTTAGGAAGTGTTGAGTTTAAAGCGAAGAGAATTCATATGTTGCATATTTTGCTACATGTCATACATACATTGTCGCAGATCGTAAGCCGATCAAGGGATTGGGATAAAATCTGCAGAATCATGTTAATAGGCGATGCGGCTAGCAACCCATCACTCATTTGACAACTAATTTGATTCCGTTTTCCACCTAATGCCCACCAACATGCTAAACGTGACCTTCAGGTCTTAAAACTTAGGCTCTGTCTACCCTGCAAGGGCAAAAGACGTGATACTAAAAATCGTCAATTTAGTTTCAGTATCATGTATAAAGCTTATAAACACAATAACTCTGAAAACCAAGTAACTTACGCCATGACCAACCCTTACAGATTTACTATTATTACTAGCTGTCCCGACGAACGTTGTTTCGCTATAAAATAAACACTCTTTAAAACAATCTTATCTTTTAATTTGGACCAAATTACAGATAATTATAAAGTTTGTTCAAAATCTAAAAAATTTGTAGTTTTAGATTTTATCCCGAACATACATCGTGACACTAGATTGTTATATACAAGAATTTCTCGTATATGCTATACTTTATTTACTAAACTTTCCAAGTCATTGTATGTCCTCTGTAAACTTTATTATTATTATTTCGAGCTCTTTTTTATGTTTTTCTTTCCCAATTTTTACCCATGACCAAGGCCAAGTAAGCAAATGAAAATAAAAAGGAAATGTCTATTTCTGTATGAATTTTATTATTATTATTTGTATCTCTTTTTAAGTCATGGGACATGCCCCGGTCCTTTGAGAATGAGCTGAATGAGCTTGCGTGGGAATATAGATCCAACACTTAAAGGCCCTTTGGAGAAGTTGATGTAATGTGTGTCTCCAGCCAGAAACCGTTCCTGGAAATAGTAATATATAATATGTTCTTAAACAGGTCTTGGCCGGAGGAGAAACTATTGCATTTTAAAGAGAAATTACTGGGTTATGTTATTGAAATGTGGTTGGACTTGTGTTGGGTTATTGCAAAGGGCCGGACACCTGCCATAATCATTGGCGGTTGTGCTGAATCCTTAAAGGCTCAGGCTATGCCCTCGCCTTGGAGATCGGCCTGCGGCCTAGCGGCCCAAATGTTTGGCAGTTCGGCCTGCGGCCTCACTGCAGCATACTTGGGGGAGGGAGTGGAGGGGGCGATCGTGCTGAATCCTCAACGGCTCACGCTATGCTCTCGCCTTAGAACACGGTCTGCGGCCTCGCAGCCCAAGTGTAAGGCAGTTCGACCTGCGGCCTCACTACAGCACACTTCTGAATCCTCAATGGCTCAGGCTGTCCCCTCACCTTGGAGCTCGGTCTGCGGCCTAAGTGTTCGGCAGTTCGACCTGCGGCCTAAATGCAGCACCAACCCGGGGGGGGGGGGGGGTCGTTCTGAATCCTCAACGGCTCAGGTTATGCCCTTGCCTTGGAACTCGGTCTGCGGCCACGCGGCCCAAGCCTTTGGCAGTTCGGCCTGCGGCCTCAATGCATCACACTTGGGGGAGTGGGGGGAGGGGGGGGGGGTCGTGCTGAACCCTCAGCGGCTCGGGCTCCGGTCTGAGCTCGGCCTGCGGGGTCGCGGCCCAAGTCTTTGGCAGTTCGACCTGCGGCCTCACTGCAGCACACTTGGGGGGTGGGGAGAGGGGGGGGGGGGGGGGGGGGTCGTGCTGAATCCTCAACGGCTCAGGCTATGCCCTCGCCTTGTAACTCGGTCTGCGGCCACGCAGCCCAAGTCTTTGGCAGTTCGGCCTGCAGCCTCAATGCATCACACTTGGGGGAGTGGGGGGAGGGGGGGTCGTGCTGAATCCTCAGCGGCTCGAGCTCCGCTCTGAGCTCGGCCTGCGGGCTTGCGGCCCAAGTCTTTGGCAGTTCGGCCGGCGGCCTAAATGCAGCACCATGGGGGGGGGGGGGGGGCGGAGGAGCGGGGGAGGGGGGTCGTTCTGAATCCTCATCGGCTCAGGCTATGCCCTCGCCTTGGAGCTCGGTCTGCGGCTTCGCGGCCCCAGTGTTCGACAGTTCGGCCGGCGGCCTAAATGCAGCACTATCCGGGGGGGAGGGAGCGGGGGAGGGGGGTCGTTCTGAATCCTCAACGGCTCAGGCTGTGCCCTCGCCTTGGAACTCGGTCGCGGCCCACGTCTTTGGTAGTTCGGCCTGCGGCCTCAAAGCATCACACTTGGGGGAGTGGGGGGAGGGGGGGGGGTCGTGCTGAATCCTCAGAGGCTCGGGCTCCGCTCTGAGCTCGGCCTGCGGGCTCGCGGCCCAATTTTTAGGCAGTTCAGCCTGCGGCCTCAATGCATCACACTTGGGGGAGGGGGGGGGGGTCGTGCTGAATCCTCAGCAGCTCGGGCTCCGCTCTGAGCTCGGCCTGCGGGGTCGCGGCCCAAGTCTTTGGCAGTTCGGCCTGCGGCCTCACTGCAGCACACTTGAGGGGTGGGGAGAGGGGGGGGGGGGGGTCGTGCTGAATCCTCAACGGCTCAGGCTATGCCCTCGCCTTGTAACTCGGTCTGCGGCCACGCAGCCCAAGTCTTTGGCAGTTCGGCCTGCAGCCTCAATGCATCACACTTGGGGGAGTGGGGGGAGGGGGGGTCGTGCTGAATCCTCAGCAGCTCGGGCTCTGCTCTGAGCTCGGCCTTCGGGCTCGCGGCCCAAGTCTTTGGCAGTTCGGCCTGCGGCCTCACTGCAGCACACTTGGGGGGTGGGGGAAGGGGGGGGGGGTCGTGCTGAATCCTCAACGGCTCGGGCTCCGCTCTGAGCTCGGCCTGCGGGCTCGCGGCCCAAGTCTTTGGCAGTTCGGCCTGCGGCCTCACTGCAGCACGCTTGGGGGAGTGGAAGGGGGGGGGCGTCGGCTTTGCCCTCGACACTCCGATCATCGGTTCGGGCTGCGCCCTCGCCCCGTTGCTCATAACTTATTGCCTACAAACATAACATAATTAATTAGTAATGTACGCGAACGGAGTCGCGGGCACTGCTTGCATTATATAATCCTAATAAATAGGTAACTACAGAATAGATGACAGGTCGTTCCATCACAGCTGTTTAGCTAACAGTTGTGATGCGATCTAGAGCGAAGTGGCAACAGCGCACAATGGACTCAGCCAATCGTAGAGCAGGAAGCCTCTCATTGGCCCATTTGAATCTGATCAATAATTGACGGAGTGGAATTGTATAAAAAAGTTCAATTTTCTGCCACCAGAGGGCTGGCAATTATTGATCTAATCTGAGATCGGATTGCTCACAATGTACGCAAAATCCAGCATTAGATCAATAAATGCTGTCCTGATCAACAATTGCCAACTGATCAACAATTAACTGATGCCACGAGACGGTCGATCAACAAATGTCGAGTGGAGATATCTATATATATATATATATATATATATATATATATATAATTAGGCATACATAATTCTTTTTCGCGTAAATTTTTTTACAATAACGAGTAAGTAGTAATTATAACGTTTATTAACCTATTACACAAAGATTACAAATCATAAATAATGCAATATCATAATTTCAACAATTATAAAATATATATAAAGTATACAATTTCTTATTTTAAAGTATAGGTACAATCTTTACTATGACTTGTAGAGGTTGTTTATATTATATCGATGGTTTTGCGCGCTCCTGATTTGGTCAAAGGAAACGTAACGAATCTTACATGCCTATGGCGAAGTTGTCTTAGTTGTATTGGGGGTTTCGTCCTTAGTTAAAGACGCTCGCTCACATCTTTTTTGGTCACATGGAAACCTAATCACTGCTGCTAAGTTGTTTTTGCTATACTAGGGTTCTCTTTGCTAAATATACATTGATTTTAAATATAAATTATGCGTCTTGTGTTTTATTATATTGCTAGCTTTCGCCCGCGGCTCCGCCCGTGTTAATGTCGATCCCTCGGGAATAGTACGGGTTTTTCCGGGATAAAAGGTAGCCTATGTTCTTCTCCGTACTCCAGAGAACCTGTATGCAAAATTTCATGATGATCGGTTCAGTAGTTACGGCGTGTAAGCGCAACAAACAAACAAATAAACAAACTCACTTTCGCATTTATAATATTAGTAAGATATATAAAAGATATTATTTTTATACATGTGACAATGATCATTAAAATTATGAATATAACAGGTAACTACTTAAGTCAAAAATAAACCTATAAAACCAATAGTATTACACTAATTCTTCTTAAAGATTTTACGAATAACTTTATGCACACTATATAAAAGTTATGCGAAAAATGTTATGCTAAAACACATTATGATCAAAAAGATTATGCGACCAAAAGGCATGCTGGCGTGTTAAAAACCTTTGCCTTGGAGGCCGTCAATTCTGGCACCCAACATGTGGCCAAAAACATAGTACCTACCTAACCTACCTATCGTCAAGTGGAGAACAAGCATTGACCATGACCATAATTATTTTAAATTTGTCAGAATACTTTTTTTCAAAATGGAATTTACTTCTTTTATAAATGGATTGCCCCCAATATACATTTAGGTAATATATATGTACCTATGCGTCTCATATCAGTCACGCCGATCAATGGTACGGAGCCTGCGCTGCAGTTGCAATTTCATAGGATGCCTAATAAATCAATGCAGCTCTCTTTGCCCGGATGCAGCTTCATCAGGGGTCTAGAGGTCTGCGCGGGCCAGTCGGGCCCCGACAGCGACGGAGGGGTGACGCGTCTCACGGCAAATCTACATCAAATACAATATTTTTTATATAATTTTATTGGGAAAAGCATTGATAAATTAGTAAGGAAATCGTCAATTTTTTTATTCTTGTGAGTGAATAGTGTGAACGAAGTGTTTTTCTAGAATCTGTCTGGTTGCTTTTACGTACTAGGTAATACAATTTTATATCTATCTCTTCGGTGTCTTAAGTGACCATTTTTCTGGTTAGATATAGTATACCTATGACAAATTATGAAGTATTGGTTAGAATGTGTATATTTTGTCGGCATGATTTATAAATGCTCAAGTTTTTCTGAATATCTCAACGACATAATGGCACTGTTAGCATTGTTAATATGTCTTCCTCGGTTTGAAACGCTTTGGAAACAAATATGGATTGTCTGAAAATTATGGTACATATATTCTTTTGTTTTAATACAATATACTTGTGAAGAAGTTTACAACAATGGTGTTGTTATTTATAACTTTATTTGAGAAATCGTCGAATGTCTTTCAATGTTGTATTTGTTATACTTTACCAATGATACAGTTACTCTCAATCTCAATCAATGACTTGTCATTATTTTGAGTGTGACTGTAGATTTGAAAGTTAACGAATATGCGCTCTCCGTTTGTGTTTTGTGTTTCTTAGATTTTGTTCAGTGGTTGTGATCATGGCTTGATCACAACTATCAAAAATGGCTACATGACTTATGCTATTTTTCGATATCGTAAAGTAAGGCGTTGAAAATAACTCTCAGTTTGGCTTCGTCGCAGTCGAGTAGATAGTAGTCGCAGTAACAATGTTACGACTTGTTGTTGATGTCGTGGGCGGGGCATTGGTGAGGCGACGCCCTATCTACAGCGGTCACGCCCAAGGAAAATCAACAGAACTCAAAAAAATATTCTGTTTAGATTGTTTGGTAAATTATTAAAAACAAAACAAAGGTGAAGTGAAAATATTTTGGCTCATGAAAATACTTGTTGAGTCTATGCAAATAGGTCGTGTTTTAATTTGTTGGTAAAATTATTTGATAATTGTTCTAAGAAGTCGAAATATTAGAAGAACCATAATTTTCAGACAATTCATATTTGTCATATGTATTGTCTGAAAATTATGGTAGATAATTCTTTTGTTTTAAGACAATTTATCTGTGAAGAAGTTTATAACAATGGTGTTGTTATTTATATCTTTGTTTGAGAAATCGTCGAATGTCTTTCAATGTTGTATTTGTTATACTTTACCAATAATACAGTTACTCTCAATCTCAATCAATTATTTTGAGTGTGACTGTAGATTTGAAAGTTAACGAATATGAGTTCTCCGTATGTGTTTGTGATCATGGCTTGATCCAAATATAAAAATTGGCTACATGACTTTTGCTTTTTTTCGATATCTCTAAGTAAAGCGTAGAAAAAAGCTCTCACTTTGGCTTCATCACAGGCGAGTAGACAGTAGCCGCAGTAACAATGTTACCACGACTTATTGTTGTTGACGTGGGCGGGACATTGCTGGGCGATCTTAAACGGTCACGCCCAAGGAAAATCAAAGGAACTCAAAAAAATATTCTGTTTAGATTGTTTGGTAAATTATTAAAAACATAACAAAAGTGAAATGAAAATATTTTGGCTCATGAAAATTCTTTTTGAGACCAGAGATAATGCAATGCTTACTATTTCACAAAATTTAAATATCTTAAAAGTGCAAATGGGTAGTTTTTAATTTGTTGTTAAAATTATTTGATAATTGTTCTAAAAAGCCAAAATATTAGAAGAACCATAATTTTCAGGTAATTCATATTTGTCATGGATTGTCTGAAAATTATGGTACATATATTCTTTTGTTTTAAAAAAATTTATCTGTGAAGAAGTTTATAACAATGGTGTTGTTGTTGTCGTGGGCAGGATATTGCTGGGGCGATTGAAAACGGTCACACCTAAGGAAAATCAAAGGAACTCAAAAAAATATTCTGTATAGATGTTTGGTAAATTATTAAAAACATAACAAATGTGAAATGAAAATATTTTGGCTCATGAAAATCCTTGTTGAAACCAAAGATAATGCAATGCTTACTATTTCACAAAATTTAAATATCTTAAAAGTGCAAATAGGTCTTTTTTTAATTTGTTGTTAAAATTATTTGTTATTTGTTCTAAGTAGTCAAAATATTAGAAAAACCATAATTTTCAGACAGTTCATATTTGTTATATGGATTGTTTGAAAATTATGGTACATATATTCTTTTGTTTAAAAACAATTTAATTGTGAAAAAGTTTATAACAATGGTGTTGTTATTTCTATCTGTTTGAGAAATCTTCGAATGTCTTTTAATGTTGTATTTGTTATACTTTATCAATGATACAGTTACTCTCAATCTCAATCAATGACTTGTCATTATTTTGAGTGTGACTGTAGATTTGTAAGTTAACGAATATGAGCTCTCCGTTTGTGTTTGTGATCATGGCTTGATCCAAATATAAAAATTGGCTACATGACTTTTGCTTTTATTTGATATCACATAGTAAAGCGTAGATAAAAGCTCTGACTGTAGCTCTGTCGCAGTCGAGTAGACAGTAGGCGCAGTAACAATGTTACCACGACTTGTTGTTGTTGTCGTGGGCGGGATATTGGTGGGGCGATTTAAAACGGTCACGCCCAAGGAAAATTAAAGGAACTCAAAAAAATATTCTGTATAGATTGTTTGGTAAATTATTAAAAACCTAACAAATGTGAAATGAAAATATTTTGGCTCATGAAAATCCTTGTTGAGACCAGAGATAATGCAATGCTTACTATTTCACAAAATTTAAATATCTTAAAAGTGCAAATTGGTCGTTTTTTAATTTGTTGTTAAAATTATTTGATAATTGTTCTAAGTAGTCGAAATATTAGAAAAACCATAATTTTCAGACAATTCATATTTGTTATATGCATTGTCTGAAAATTATGGTACATATATTCTTTTGTTTTAAACAATTAATTGTGAAAAAGTTTATAACAATGGTGTTGTTATTTGTATCCTTGTTTGAGAAATCGTCGAATGTCTTTTAATGTTGTATTTGTTATACTTTACCAATGATATAGTTACTCTCAATCTCAATCAATGACTTGTCATTATTTTGAGTGTGACTGTAGATTTGAAAGTTAACGAATATGAGCTCTCCGTTTGTGTTTGTGATCATGGCTTGATCCAAATATAAAAATTGGCTACATGACTTTTGCTTTTTTCGGTATCATATAGTAAAGCGTAGAAAAAAGCTCTCACTTTGGCTTCGTCGCAGTCGAGTAGACAGTAGTCGCAGTAACAATGTTACCACGACTTGTTGTTGTTGTCGTGGGCAGGATATTGCTGGGGCGATTTAAAACGGTCACGCCTAAGGAAAATCAAAGGAACTCAAAAAAATATTCTGTATAGATGTTTGGTAAATTATTAAAAACATAACAAATGTGAAATGAAAATATTTTGGCTTATGAAAATCCTTGTTGAGACCAGAGATAATGCAATGCTTACTATTTCACAAAATTTAAATATCTTAAAAGTGCAAATAGGTCTTTTTTTTAATTTGTTTTTAAAAATTATTTGTTATTTGTTCTAAGTAGTCAAAATATTAGAAGAACCATAATTTTCAGACAATTCATATTTGTTATATGGATTGTTTGAAAATTATGGTACATATATTCTTTTGTTTTAAAACAATTTAATTGTGAAAAAGTTTATAACAATGGTGTTGTTATTTCTATCTGTTTGAGAAATCTTCGAATGTCTTTTAATGTTGTATTTGTTATACTTTATCAATGATACAGTTACTCTCAATCTCAATCAATGACTTGTCATTATTTTGAGTGTGACTGTAGATTTGTAAGTTAACGAATATGAGCTCTCCGTTTGTGTTTGTGATCATGGCTTGATCCAAATATAAAATTGGCTACATGAGTTTTGCTTTTATTTGATATCACATAGTAAAGCGTAGATAAAAGCTCTGACTGTAGCTCTGTCGCAGTCGAGTAGACAGTAGGCGCAGTAACAATGTTACCACGACTTGTTGTTGTTGTCGTGGGCGGGATATTGGTGGGGCGATTTAAAACGGTCACGCCCAAGGAAAATTAAAGGAACTCAAAAAAATATTCTGTATAGATTGTTTGGTAAATTATTAAAATCATAACAAATGTGAAATGAAAATATTTTGGCTCATGAAAATCCTTGTTGAGACCAGAGATAATGCAATGCTTACTATTTCACAAAATTTAAATATCTTAAAAGTGCAAATAGGTCGTTTTTTAATTTGTTGTTAAAATTATTTGATAATTGTTCTAAGTAGTCGAAATATTAGAAGAACTATTATATAATATATACAAAAGAATACATGTACCATAATTTTCAGACAATCCATATAACAAATATGAATTGTCTGAAAATTATGGTACATGTATTCTTTTGTTTTAAAACAATTTAATTGTGAAGAAGTTTATAACAATGGTGTTGTTATTTCTATAGACATTCTATCGACTAGCTCCGTAGCGCAGTGGTCAACACGCCAGACTGTGACACGGAGTGACCGGGTTCAATCCCCGGCTAGGTCAAGATGGAAAATGATCTTTTTCAGATTGGCCTGGGTCTTGGATGTTTATCTATATATGTATTTGTTATAAAATATAGTATCGTTGGGTTAGTATCTCATAACAAAAGTCTCGAACTTACTTTGGGGCTAGCTCAATCTGTGTGATTTGTCCGTATATATTTATTATTTATTTATCTGTTTGAGAAATCTTCGAATGTCTTTTAATGTTGTATTTGTTATACTTTACCAATGATATAGTTACTCTCAATCTCAATCAATGACTTGTCATTATTTTGAGTGTGACTGTAGATTTGAAAGTTAACGAATATGAGCTCTCCGTTTGTGTTTGTGATCATGGCTTGATCCAAATATAAAAATTGGCTACATGACTTTTGCTTTTTTCGGTATCATATAGTAAAGCGTAGAAAAAAGCTCTCACTTTGGCTTCGTCGCAGTCGAGTAGACAGTAGTCGCAGTAACAATGTTACCACGACTTGTTGTTGTCGTGGGTGGGAGATTGCTGGGGCGACGCCCTATCTAAAACGGTCATGCCCATGGAAAATCAAAGGAACTCAAAAAAATTTTCTGTATAGATTGTTTGGTAAATTATTAAAAACAAAACAAATGTAAAGTGAAAATATTTTGGCTAATGAAAATCCTTGTTGAGACCGGAGATAATGCAATGAATAAAATAATAAAATTTAAATATCTTAAAAGTGCCAATGGGATGTTTATTAATTTGTTGTTAAAATTATTTGATAATTTTTCTAAAAAGTCGAAATATAAGAAGAACTGTCGCTAAGTTCTACTTATTGTCCAATTCTGGAGTGCCTTCGAGTTGGAAACCTCGATTCACTGCTAAATAAATACATAGGACTGAGAGGATGTTTCAGAAAGGTCCAATGTCACTTGTAATTTATTGCTAATTTCTCTAGAAATGTTGAATCTTTAAACAATCAAAAGTTAGAATTTTGTTATTTCAGACCATTACTCTAAAAAAAACGAAAGATTTGAAGACTAAAGTCTACACAGGTATTGAATGAAGATGCTCAACTTATTCCGGAGAATAAAAGTCCTTGAAACTTCTTAAGTGGTCAGATCATGTATGATGATTTACCGCTTGCGACAATACACAGCCATCGATGATTTAATTTCCGAGTCTATGGTATCCAATAAAGTGTCAATATGATTGTATTAAGCTCTGGACATCGATGCTTGGTTCTTGAGCGCCTCTCATTGGGTCAATTATTCAATGATTCGGAGATTTATCAGGCACTCATTCCCGTCAATTAATATTTTATAATGCTACATGAAAATCATAACTATCGTTCAAATGCTACAAACTACCAGCGTTTCCAACCGCTGCTATAGAAAAAACCACAGAAAATAGTCGTGTGCTATTGATGACATACATTTTTTTGAGGACTTCAAAATGGTCATTGTTATTGTAATTTGCTGTTGAACCTTCCAGGGAATAAAATCTTCTACAATGTTACAGTAGTATTTTGTAATTCACTCATCATTAGGTTCTTTAAAATATCAAAATCTTTGAAAGCGGCACGAGTTTCAAAACAATTGTATGCAACATAGTATCACTGTGGTTGTTAAAAGGTCAATAATTGCAAAGAACTGGTCAGTGTCTAGTTCTGAAGCGCTCCCAGTTGTGAACCCCGTTACTTTTTGATGGTGGGGATTTCCCGCCCGGAGATTCTTTGCACCCCTGACTCCAAGGTTTACCGGCGTACCGTCGTTACCGGGACCACTGGAGCCGCCGGGCACTTGGGGCCTACAGTTTATGTCATGGTCCATGAGAGAAAGGGTTCGACTTTTAACCTACCGCGCTTGTCCAATGCGGGTTGGTAGGCAAGCAGTAAGCCATCTAGCTAGGCCTATGGATAACCTCGCCGCCGTTGACGCATTTGCGTTCATCCGCCGCCGCCCTAAGTCGATATCCTGCTCTGATATCAACTGTTCCGATCGAGCCTACTAGTTTAGCCCCGAAACGGCTTGAGTTTTGTTTTCGTCAGGGCCTCGTTTGTTATTCAGCAGGGAGCACCACGTGCAGGTGAGGTTGTCTTCGGTATATACGATAAATTGTATAAAGGTGTTATTACCGCTTATTCCTACAATTCTCTAATCTCTTAAAAATCAAAAGTTAATTTTTTGTAACTTTAGACCATTACTCTAACAACAACGAAAGATTTGAAGACTAAAGTCTGCACAGGTATTGAATGAAGATGCTCAACTTATTCCGGAGAATAAAAGTCCTTGAAACTTCTTAAGTGGTCAGATCATGTATGATGATTTACCACTTGCGACAATACACAGCCATCGATGATTTAATTTCCGAGTCTATGGTATCCAATAAACTGTCAATATGATTGTATTAAGCTCTGGACATCGATGCTTGGTTCTTGAGCGCCTCTCATTGGGTCAATTATTCAATGATTCGGAGATTTATCAGGCACTCATTCCCGTCAATTAATATTTTATAATGCTACATGAAAATCATAACTATCGTTCAAATGCTACAAACTACCAGCGTTTCCAACCGCTGCTATAGAAAAAACCACAGAAAATAGTCGTGTGCTATTGATGACATACATTTTTTGAGGACTTCAAAATGGTCATTGTTATTGTAATTTGCTGTTGAACCTTCCAGGGAATAAAATCTTCTACAATGTTACAGTAGTATTTTGTAATTCACTCATCATTAGGTTCTTTAAAATATCAAAATCTTTGAAAGCGGCACGAGTTTCAAAACAATTGTATGCAACATAGTATTGCTGTGGTTGTTAAAAGGTCAATAATTGCAAAGAACTGGTCAGTGTCTAGTTCTGAAGCGTTCCCAGTTGTGAACCCCGTTACTTACTGCACCAAGAAATCGAAGTCTTTAAAGACCCCGAAATGGTCCAAAGTGTTTTGGAATTTCTGAAGACTAATGAAAGACAAGAACATACTTATTTAATAATACTGCATACATTTAATTGAATATTTCCACACCAGGAAGTTTAAAAAACATTCACAGATGCATATACCTATGCGCTCGAAAGGTATATAATAAGTAAAAAATAATTATCTTTCGTACCAAGTAGTTTGAACCGATTATTTAAAAATGGAACTGGGTTTTCTATATCAACTATCGTGCTTGTTTAGTGCTCATATATTTTTTCAAGGTATGGAGCAAAATAACTCTACGAATTATTCTTAAAATGTAATAATGTAAGTATTTAAGTTTGATGTTTCTGTCACAAATTCACGCAGTCAAATGTGATGGTGTTATAAACATTTTTAAAAGCTGTGATCTAGTTCCAATATCAATTGTATTCAACAATGTACAGCTGTGGTTAATTTCAGTTTAATAATCGCTAGGTTCTGGTTATTGTCTAGTTTTTGAATGCCTTCCAGTTGAACAACCTCGATCCTTTGCAAAATAAATTCAAGGAATTCCTGAACTTTTGCTGGGTCAATGTCACTTGTAATTAATTGCTTATTTCTCTACAATTCTCTAATCTCTTAAAAATCAAAAGTAATTTTTTTGTAACTTCAGACCATTACTCTAAAAACAACGAAAGATTTAAAGACTAAAGTCTGCACAGGTATTGAATGAAGATGCTCAACTTATTCCGGAGAATAAAAGTCCTTGAAACTTCTTAAGTGGTCTGATCATGTATGATGATTTACCGCTTGCGACAATACACAGCCGTCGATGATTTAATTTCAGAGTCTATGGTATAAAGTGTCAATATGGTTGTATTAAGCTCTGGACATCGATGCTTGGTTCTTGAGCGCCTCTCATTGGGTCACTCATTCAAAGATTCGGAGATTTATCAGGCACACATTCCCGTCAATTAATATTTTATAATGCTACATGAAAATCATAACTATCGTTCAAATGCTACAAACTACCAGCGTTTCCAACCGCTGCTATAGAAAAAACCACAGAAAATACTCGTGTGCTATTGATGACATAAATTTTTTTGAGTACATCAAAATGATCATTGTTATTGTAATTTGCTGTTGAACCTTCCAGGGAATAAAATCTTCTACAATGTTACAGTAGTATTTTGTAATTCACTCATCATTAGGTTCTTTAAAATATCAAAATCTTTGAAAGCGGCACGAGTTTCAAAACAATTGTATTCAACATAGTATTGCTGTGGTTGTTAAAAGGTCAATAATTGCAAAGAACTGGTCAGTGTCTAGTTCTGAAGCGTTCCCAGTTGTGAACCCCGTTACTTACTGCACCAAGAAATCGAAGTCCTTAAAGACCCCGAAATGGTCCAAAGTGTTTTGGAATTTCTGAAGACTAATAAATTCGTCAAGAACATACTTATTTAATAATACTGCATACATTTAATTGAATATTTCCACACCAGGAAGTTTAAAAAACATTCACAGATGTATACCTATGCGCTCGAAAGGTATATAATAAGTAAAAAATAATTATCTTTCGTACCAAGTAGTTTGAACCGATTATTTAAAAATGGAACTGGGTTTTCTACATCAACTATCGTGCTTGTTTAGTGCTCATATATTTTTTCAAGGTATGGAGGTAATTTTGTAATGCACTTAACCAACCATATCCTTTAAAATTGTTGTTACACAATGTGTTAATGTATGTTTCTGTAACAAATTAACGACAAAATATTGATAACTTCAATATAGGTGCGCGATCTAGTGCTGATGTATTTGAAACAAATTTTCTGCGTTGAGATATTGCGACCGTCATTTTCGTCATGTAATTTTTTTTAATGTTTTCGCAAGTGTATCGTAAGAAGTGATCACACTGACAATTCTTGATATATCTACGACAAACGTGTCATTGTTGTCAGGAGGAAATTGACAAGGCAGTGTCTTTGTTTACTCTTAAATATCCAAACTCCAGACTGCAACTGGAACATGAAAATCATAACTATCGTTCAAATGCTACAAACTACCAGCGTTTCCAACCGCTGCTATAGAAAAAACCACAGAAAATACTCGTGTGCTATTGATGACATACATTTTTTTGAGGACTTCAAAATGGTCATTGTTATTGTAATTTGCTGTTGAACCTTTTGGGAATAAAATCTTCTACAATGTTACAGTAGTATTTTGTAATTCACTCATCATTAGGTTCTTTAAAATATCAAAATCTTTGAAAGCGGCACGAGTTGTAAAACAATTGTATGCAACATAGTATTGCTGTGATTGTTAAAAGGTCAATAATTGCAAAGAACTGATCAGTGTCTAGTTCTGAAGCGTTCCCAGTTGTGAACCCCTTTACTTACTGCACCAAGAAATCAAAGTCTTTAAAGACCCCGAAATGGTCCAAAGTGTTTTGGAATTTCTGAAGACTAATAAATTCGTCAAGAACATACTTATTAAATAATACTGCATACATTTAATTGAATATTTCCACTCCAGGAAGTTTAAAAAACATTCACAGATGCATATACCTATGCGCTCGAAAGGTATATTATAAGTAAAAAATAATTATCTTTCGTACCAAGTAGTTTGAACCGATTATTTAAAAATGGAACTGGGTTTTCTACATCAAGTATCGTGCTTGTTTAGTGCTCATATATTTTTTCAAGGTATGGAGCAAAATATATCTACGAATTATTCTTAAAATGTAATAATGTAAGTATTTATGGTTGATGTTTCTGTCACAAATTCACGCAGTCAAATGTGATGGTGTTATAAACATTTTAAAAAGCTGTGATCTAGTTCCAATATCAATTGTATTCAACAATGTACAGCTGTGGTTAATTCCAGTTTAATAATCGCTAGGTTCTGGTTATTGTCTAGTTTTTGAATGCCTTCCAGTTGAACAACCTCGATCCTTTGCAAAATAAATTCAAGGAATTCCTGAACTTTTGCTGGGTCAATGTCACTTGTAATTTATTGCTCATTTCTCTACAATTCTCTAATCTCTTAAAAATCAAAAGTTAATTTTTTGTAACTTCAGACCATTACTCTAAAAACAACGAAAGATTTGAAGACAAAAGTCTACACAGGTATTGAATGAAGATGCTCAACTTATTCCGGAGAATAAAAGTCCTTGAAACTTCTTAAGTGGTCTGATCATGTATGATGATTTACCGCTTGCGACAATACACAGCCGTCGATGATTTAATTTCAGAGTCTATGGTATAAAGTGTCAATATGGTTGTATTAAGCTTTGGACATCGATGCTTGGTTCTTGAGCGCCTCTCATTGGGTCACTCATTCAAAGATTCGGAGATTTATCAGGCACTCATTCCCGTCAATTAATATTTTATAATGCTACATGAAAATCATAACTATCGTTCAAATGCTACAAACTACCAGCGTTTCCAACCGCTGCTATAGAAAAAACCACAGAAAATACTCGAGTGCTATTGATGACATACATTTTTTTGAGGACTTCAAAATGGTCATTGTTATTGTAATTTGCTGTCGAACCTTCCAGGGAATAAAATCTTCTACAATGTTACAGTAGTATTTTGTAATTCACTCATCATTAGGTTCTTTAAAATATCAAAATCTTTGAAAGCGGCACGAGTTTCAAAACAATTGTATTCAACATAGTATTGCTGTGGTTGTTAAAAGGTCAATAATTGCAAAGAACTGGTCAGTGTCTAGTTCTGAAGCGTTCCCAGTTGTGAACCCCGTTACTTACTGCACCAAGAAATCGAAGTCCTTAAAGACCCCGAAATGGTCCAAAGTGTTTTGGAATTTCTGAAGACTAATAAATTCGTCAAGAACATACTTATTTAATAATACTGCATACATTTAATTGAATATTTCCACACCAGGAAGTTTAAAAAACATTCACAGATGTATACCTATGCGCTCGAAAGGTATATTATAAGTAAAATATAATTATCTTTCGTACCAAGTAGTTTGAACCGATTATTTAAAAACGGAACTGGGTTTTCTACATCAACTATCGTGCTTGTTTAGTGCTCATATATTTTTTCAAGGTATGGAGGTAATTTTGTAATGCACTTAACCAACCATATCCTTTAAAATTGTTGTTACACAATGTGTTAATGTATGTTTCTGTAACAAATTATCGACAAAATATTGATAACTTCAATATAGGTGCGCGATCTAGTGCTGATGTATTTGAAACAAATTTTCAGCGTTGAGATATTGCGACCGTCATTTTCGTCATGTAATTTTTTTTAATGTTTTCGCAAGTGTATCGTAAGAAGTGATCACACTGACAATTCTTGATATATCTACGACAAACGTGTCATTGTTGTCAGGAGGAAATTGACAAGGCAGTGTCTTTGTTTACTCTTAAATATCCAAACTCCAGACTGCAACTGGAACATGAAAATCATAACTATCGTTCAAATGCTACAAACTACCAGCGTTTCCAACCGCTGCTATAGAAAAAACCACAGAAAATACTCGTGTGCTATTGATGACATACATTTTTTTGAGGACTTCAAAATGGTCATTGTTATTGTAATTTGCTGTTGAACCTTTTGGGAATAAAATCTTCTACAATGTTACAGTAGTATTTTGTAATTCACTCATCATTAGGTTCTTTAAAATATCAAAATCTTTGAAAGCGGCACGAGTTGTAAAACAATTGTATGCAACATAGTATTGCTGTGGTTGTTAAAAGGTCAATAATTGCAAAGAACTGGTCAGTGTCTAGTTCTGAAGCGTTCCCAGTTGTGAACCCCTTTACTTACTGCACCAAGAAATCAAAGTCTTTAAAGACCCCGAAATGGTCTAAAGTGTTTTGGAATTTCTGAAGACTAATAAATTCGTCAAGAACATACTTATTTAATAATACTGCATACATTTAATTGAATATTTCCACTCCAGGAAGTTTAAAAAACATTCACAGATGCATATACCTATGCGCTCGAAAGGTATATTATAAGTAAAAAATAATTATCTTTCGTACCAAGTAGTTTGAACCGATTATTTAAAAATGGAACTGGGTTTTCTACATCAAGTATCGTGCTTGTTTAGTGCTCATATATTTTTTCAAGGTATGGAGCAAAATATATCTACGAATTATTCTTAAAATGTAATAATGTAAGTATTTATGGTTGATGTTTCTGTCACAAATTCACGCAGTCAAATGTGATGGTGTTATAAACATTTTAAAAAGCTGTGATCTAGTTCCAATATCAATTGTATTCAACAATGTACAGCTGTGGTTAATTCCAGTTTAATAATCGCTAGGTTCTGGTTATTGTCTAGTTTTTGAATGCCTTCCAGTTGAACAACCTCGATCCTTTGCAAAATAAATTCAAGGAATTCCTGAACTTTTGCTGGGTCAATGTCACTTGTAATTTATTGCTCATTTCTCTACAATTCTCTAATCTCTTAAAAATCAAAAGTTAATTTTATGTAACTTCAGACCATTACTCTAAAAACAACGAAAGATTTGAAGACAAAAGTCTACACAGGTATTGAATGAAGATGCTCAACTTATTCCGGAGAATAAAAGTCCTTGAAACTTCTTAAGTGGTCTGATCATGTATGATGATTTACCGCTTGCGACAATACACAGCCGTCGATGATTTAATTTCAGAGTCTATGGTATAAAGTGTCAATATGGTTGTATTAAGCTTTGGACATCGATGCTTGGTTCTTGAGCGGCTCTCATTGGGTCACTCATTCAAAGATTCGGAGATTTATCAGGCACTCATTCCCGTCAATTAATATTTTATAATGCTACATGAAAATCATAACTATCGTTCAAATGCTACAAACTACCAGCGTTTCCAACCGCTGCTATAGAAAAAACCACAGAAAATACTCGTGTGCTATTGATGACATACATTTTTTTGAGGACTTCAAAATGGTCATTGTTATTGTAATTTGCTGTCGAACCTTCCAGGGAATAAAATCTTCTACAATGTTACAGTAGTATTTTGTAATTCACTCATCATTAGGTTCTTTAAAATATCAAAATCTTTGAAAGCGGCACGAGTTTCAAAACAATTGTATTCAACATAGTATTGCTGTGGTTGTTAAAAGGTCAATAATTGCAAAGAACTGGTCAGTGTCTAGTTCTGAAGCGTTCCCAGTTGTGAACCCCGTTACTTACTGCACCAAGAAATCGAAGTCCTTAAAGACCCCGAAATGGTCCAAAGTGTTTTGGAATTTCTGAAGACTAATAAATTCGTCAAGAACATACTTATTTAATAATACTGCATACATTTAATTGAATATTTCCACACCAGGAAGTTTAAAAAACATTCACAGATGTATACCTATGCGCTCGAAAGGTATATAATAAGTAAAATATAATTATCTTTCGTACCAAGTAGTTTGAACCGATTATTTAAAAACGGAACTGGGTTTTCTACATCAACTATCGTGCTTGTTTAGTGCTCATATATTTTTTCAAGGTATGGAGGTGATTTTCTAATGCACTTAACCCACTTGACCATATCCTTTAAAATTGTTGTTACACAATGTGTTAATATGTTTCTGAAACAAATTCACAAATACAAGATATATCGTAACTCGTTAATGGTATCGCAAATATACGCGATGGCGTTAATCGATGATTCTGTACCAAATTTACTCAGATAAATGTGATGGTGTTGCACTCTATGATCTGAAAATCTATGATCTAGTTCCAATATCAATTTTATTTAACAATGTACAGCTGTGGTTCATTACAGTTTAATAATCGCTAGGTTCTGGTTATTGTTTAGTTCTGAAATGCCTTCCAGTTGAACAACCTCGATTCACTGCTCTCCAAGCGGGTAGGTCGATGGATGCCATAAATTATAAATATTATAAGGCAAACCGCAAATCAGAAGAATTGTATCTGCCAAAGTAATCGATTGAAAGTAATGTAGATTGTGCATAGATCAGTTTCATGCTACGAATAGATTTGTGCATAGGTTTCCCAGTACTCTAGCTATGAATATTATACAGAAAGTAATGGTGAGTCCTACTCACATAGGTTTCCCAGTACTCCAGCTATGAATATTATACAGAAAGTAATGGTGAGTAGGAGCACTACTTTCGTCGATTCATGTACGTATTTACGTAGAATTGAGTAAATGTCTCAGAATGGTCCAATGTCACTTGTAATTTATTGCTAATTTCTCTAGAAATGTTCAATATTTTAACAATCAAAACTTATTCATTAGTAAAAAGTGATCACACTGACATTTCTTGATATATCTACGACAAACATGTCATCGTTCTCAGGAGGATATTGACAATGCAGTGTTAGGACGTCTCTCTCCAAGACATCGAAACTTTGAAGTATCCAAACTCCAGACTGCAACTGGAAACAAGTACCTAATTAATATTTTTTGTATGACACAAGATAATTAATTACATAATGATAAAATTAGGCTTTTACTACTTACAACATATATGAATAACTCTCGTCTCGTGAATGGTATCGTGTTTATACGCGATCGCGTTAATCGATTATTCTGTAAAAAAATCACGCAGTCAAATGTGATGGTGTTGAACTGTTGAATATGCGTTTTGGATTCTAATAGCACTATAAACTTAGCTTTAATCAATTCTGAAAGAAGCAGTATTTCTCTAACGTTAAGTATATGATGTAAAAGTTCGATTGTCATCGAAAAGTTTATCGTAATTATTCTAAAATCGATGTTTCTGTAACAAATTCACACTGTCGAAGGCATTTAGTTTTGTTTATATCGGGTTTCTCGGTAATTTCATATTTAAAACCACAGCCTGTGATAACATATAAGCCTTTTAAATTCCAAACCGATTTATTGATTCTCGCGTTATGAAAAAGACCAATAATGGTTGCTTTTATTATAAAAGTAAACTTCACATGACCAGAATATTTCAAAAAATAAATTGAAATAATTAAAGTTATTTGGTGATTGTAATTAAGAAAGTTAATTCGTCACTCCTTTCATGACGGCACGGATGAAGAGTAAATGCATATATAATTTATTTTTTAATCACGTATGAAAAAATGACGGATCAATGATACGGAGCCTGCGCTGCATTTGCAATCTGATATCCATCTGATTGCAACTGCAGCGCAGCCTCCGCGTAATAAATCAATGCAGCTCTCGTTGCACCTGAACCTAGGATCTAGAAGTCTGCGCGAGTCTCGAGCCAGTCGTTCCTCGACAGCACCGTCGAGATGACGCACCTTACGGCAAATTTTATCAAAATACGATTATTTGTAATTTTAGATAGAATTATTTAACTTTTAATCTTGTGTGTATATTGTGTATAAGTATTTATCGTGTATTGTGTCTTAAATCCAGCTTTATTTTGTTGCTTTTATGCAACTATGATTCATATCTGTACCAGTGTCTTATATAACAAATTTTCTGGCTCGAATATGCTTTCGGATGTAATATGAAATCTTTTTCCGTTCTTGATCCCGTTACTTGGGGTCGGGTCACCTCATTTTTCCAGCCAACCAAACAATCTTGGGTTGCTGCGTCCGGTAATTTGGCTTTCTTGAGGTCTCTCGCAATATTGGATCGCCAAGGCATTGGTGTAATATGAAATATTGGTTGGAATGTGTGTATTTTGTAATCTCAACAACATCTATGCTTTATTAGCATTCCTTATAAAAATGTCTTTCTTGTTCTGCAAAACTTGGGCAACAAATATGAATCGTCTGAAAATTATCTTCTACTCTTTTAACACATTTACTTAATTAGGAAGAAGTATGCAACACTGCTGGGGTTGTTCGTTGTTTCCATGTTTCGATATAGTTACTTTCAATCTCAATCTTTTCATTATTTAAATAAATAAAAAAAACAATACGAATAAATAGTAATACTTTAAATCAATTTAACATTTAAGCATTTTGTTACGTTAACCAATAAACAAATTATGACTGCCATATATAATATTTGAAATTCTCTAAACTTAAACAGATAAGCTAACATTATGTCCTCAACCAAAACTTTTCTGTTGTTATCCACAGCCGACGATGCATAATAAAATCATATTATTCGCAACAACTCATATCTCTTTAAATAATTCAATTATAAAAACAAATTAAAACATAGAGACACGTTAATATATCTATTTGTTAAAAAATCATTGCTTTACCGGTACTATCCGGCGAAAAATCAGTGGACTACGCTTATATGAACGGCCCACCTATTTCCTCTTAAATGTGAAAAAACTTAATGATATAAAACAATAAGCCGAGGATAGGGAAACCAACGAAAGTAAGACTCTTAAATAGAAAAAAAAAGAAATATTTCAACTAATATCAACGAATAATATTTGTGGTCAGTTTCTTAAATCTAGATAACTTCTCTTTGAGCTGGTTAAAGGCTTTGCTGTATCATTGTCGTAAAACCTTTGACTGCATTTGCTTACTTGTGAAGAAGTATGCATTACGACTAGGGTTGTTCATTGTTTTCATGTTTGAGAATTTGTTTGGATGAATATGCAGAATTGTTGTATTTGTTATACTTTAACAATGATACAGTTACTCTCAATCTCAATCAATGACTTGTCATTATTTTGAGTGTGACTGTGGATTTGAAAGTTAACAAATATTATCTCTGCGTCTTTGTGTTTCAGATTTTTTTTAAAACTGTTTGTTGTTATTTAATTCATAGGTTTCTATTTCTTGGACGATTAACATATTTTCCTACTTCATCAATATTAATCGTCAAGTTAAGGATATGAAGCTCACTTTGTCTAGCTTCTTCGAAGTCGGGTTAAAAAGTAGTCTCTATAACAATGTACCACCAGTTGTTGTCTTGGGCGGAGCGGAGGTGGGGCGACGCCCTATCTACAGCGCATACGGCTAAGAATAACTTAAGTAATGTTCAGCTTTGGCTTTAAAAACATTAAAATAAAAAAAATGAAATTAAGTTTGAAAAATGTAATAAATATTATTCGTAACTTACAGGTCAGTATTAAAAATATTTGGAAATTCGCTAATCAATGTTCCGGGAAATCCAAAGCTTAAATAATTACTTTTTTTTTTGTATTATACTGCTCAAAGTTCAAGAAGTTGAATTGAAGGCCTTGTAACTAGATAAAAAGTATCGCTGTTGCTGTTTTAAGGCCCACTAAGCCCTAAACGTCGTATGGTACTGTAGCGCCTTCCAGTTGTGGAGCCCATTGTTAACTGCTCAGTTAGCTGAAGTCGAATTACTTTAAGACTACAAAGTGGTAAAAATATTTACTAATGTATTGCTGTATTTTTAGAATGATTCAATCCAAAAATCATCCGTATGTTAATGGAGCTACCTCAATAATCCTGATTGTCTAAATATCGTTATTTTATAAGGCCCCTTTGGATCTCGATTCGACATTGTGATTGTATATATGCCATATTCAAAGGTACTATTGGTTCTTCCAATTTTCGACGTTTGTTTGCAAACAAAAGTAACAAGTGCTTAGAGTAATAGTTTTGGTTGGACCATGTGTCTTGGTTCTGGCGTCCGAACTCTCGTATATTAGACCGATGTGTTTTTTTTTTATTTAAAAATTCTGGTATTCTTCGCTAACGCTGGTCACTGCCAGACGATTGTCCTTTCACGCTCAGATATATCACATTTAATCTTTTTATATCTTTGGGCAGTACGTATACGAACTCTTATATATATTTTCGCATTTTCACAAGTGCTTCTAAGTATTATGAGAGTTGTGACTTCGTTCTATTAAATTTAGACCAAGGACTGTGGTGATGCTGCTTTGCAGCCATTATTCGCGCTTTGCAGACTTGAATAAAATCACGTGTTCAAGGCGTTCTTTCGCGTGATTCCACTAAGTGTATTCGGTCCCAATAGTTAATTCTCTTTACATGTAATCGTTCTAAGAAATGCCAATCGAAGATAGCTGTTTCTGTAACGAATTTAGCATTAATTTCTTGAACCTTGCTGAACACTCAACTGTTTTTTTACAAGTTGATCTGTACAAAATTCCCTTGGGTTGGCTTATTATATATATAATAAGTTCATTCCATATCATAAGTTATAAGTGCTAAATAAAAGGCGTGTATGGTGCCACGGAGCATTTATTGGACTGTCATATAAGTAAGTTACAGCTACCGCCATGTACAATATTAACAATACGTGGGTACATACATATCACCTCCACCCTTATTTACTAACTTATAATTATTACGTATTTACTTATCCGTTCCTTTGGTATATAACAATTTGATATAAGCGGACTTAATCCTAGTCCTACCTAACATCTTGCTATCATACCTACTAATATCGAATTATTCCGATATTCAAAACAATAAATCAATTGCTATATTAGAGAATAAAGATTACCAGTATAAATAAAACAATAAATAGTTCTTACATAGTTACTGTTGCTATTAAAGATAAATCTCATCTATTCCATATCTCTTAACAGGTTTAGGAACTCGTGAACGTTGTTTACAAGGATTAACATTTTGCTTACTAGTAACATCATCGTCCCGTTCAGGCACACTAGGCAAACTAGGAAGTACGTCCGAATTGCTGGGTATTATCGATACATGTGGCAACGCAGGCGTCTTGTCGACGGGCTCCATTTCCGCCCCTCCGCTGCCGGCGCTGGCCTCTGTAGGTGTTGGAAATAATAACGAAGGACGAGATCGCTGCGGTCCTACACTGGGTTGCTCACTCCGATCATTTGTTAATCGTAATGAACGATCCATTGCAGACATGCCTACTTCACATAACACTCTCTTTCTCAGTTGGTCAACATGTCTATGTACCTCGGTTCCATCGACAGATTTTACTTTATAATCAATGCTACCTAAACTTTCTGCAATCGTCCCAGGCGACCACTTTCTAGACTTACCATACTCTCTAAACCAAACCGGGTCATCTGCGTTGAATTTGCGCGTCACCTTACCCCCGGCGGCCACTTCTGCCTGCTCCTGTCTCACCCGTGTAACTCGCCTACTCTGGTCAGGCCTGAGACAATCCAGTCGCATACGCACACTACGTCCTAGCAATAATTTGGCTGGGCTTTCACCTGTAGTATAGTGTTCTGTATTTCTATATGCTATCAAGAAACGATGCAAGGCCGCATGGACGTCATCGTTTGATTTAAGAGCCTTTTTTATTGTTCTTTTACATATTTTGACGGCATTTTCCGCGGCCCCATTAGAAGCCGGGTGAAACGGAGCTGAGAAAATATGTTGAATACCATTTGATTTTAAAAAAAGTTCAAATTCCTTACTAAAAAATGGGGGCCCATTATCACTTACGACCTGTTTTGGAATTCCAAATCTCGCCCATATTTCACGCAAAACCTTTATTACGGACGATGCAGACGTACCTTTCATCCTAATGGCTTCGATCCATTTAGAGTGAGCGTCTATCATAATAAGGTAAGTTAACCCTGCAATCGGTCCCAAGAAATCGAGATGAAGTCTGGCCCAGGGCTGCTCAGGCCACGGCCAGGCGCGCGGCCCGTGCGCGGGCGGCGCGTCCGCTACGGCCGCACATACTACACAGGCGCGACATACCGCCTCCAGCGCCTCGTCGATGCCCGGCCACCACACATAGCTCCGAGCCAGACTTTTGGTTTTCACTATTCCCATGTGTCCCTCGTGAAGCTCGGCTAATACTTTTTTTCTACATGAACTGGGTATGATCACTCTTTGTCCCCACATTAAACAGCCTAGTTCGGTATATAGTTCATTTTTTCGATTATAGTAAGGTTTTAATTCTTTGATATCTACCTCTGGGGGCCAGCCCTCGTTTAGATATCGCCTAACCCTGCTCACTAGCGGATCTGATTCCGATTCTTTTTTAATTATATTGTAATCTAATAAAAGTGAATCGACTGCGAAGTGTAAATACGTTTGTTCTGGTGCGTTCGATTCCTCCTTGATAACACACTCTTTATGTTTACTAATTAAACGGGACAATACATCGGCTGCATTTTTATCTGTTCGAATATATTCTATTTCAAAATCGTAAGCTGATAACTTAATCGCCCACCGTTGCAGACGACTGGCGGCCGTATTCGGAATTCCCGTGTTTGGACCGAAAATAGCCACCAGTGGCTTATGATCAGTGCGTAGTCTAAATTTCCTACCGTATAGATATTGATGAAATTTATCTACAGCGTAAATAATGGCAAGCGCTTCTTTTTGTATTTGACTGTAATGACGTTCAGCCTTCGTGAGTGTGCGCGATGCGTACGCGACCACCCGCTCATTGCCGTCGCGCCCGCGCTGTGCTAGGATCGCGCCCAGCCCACTAGCACTCGCGTCACATGTCACTATGCTGTCTAAAGTCACGTCGAAATGTGTCAGTACTTCTGCACTACACAATAATTGCTTAATTTGCTGAAAAACTTTACTATGTCCATTAGTCCACTTCCAATGCTTGCCCTTTTCCAGTAACTTATATAATGGTGTTATATGAGTACTTAAATTTTTTATAAACTTTCCATAAAAATTCACCATGCCGAGAAATGATTTCAATTCCGATACATTCGTTGGGTATGGCATGGATAAAATGGGTTTGATCTTTTCTAAGTCTACGTGTACACCATTTTTATTTATAATGAACCCTAAATATTTCACTTGTTCGACCATAAACTCGCATTTTTCATTTTTAATTTTTAATCCATTTCTTTCCAAAATATCAAAGACTTGTTCCACACATTTTAAATGAGAATCCAATGATTTGTTTTTTATTAAAATATCATCATAAAATATTAACACTCCTGGTACGTTTTTAAATAGGTTCGTCATGCATTTTTGAAAGATTCCTGGACTGGAAGACAGCCCATATACCAGGCGATTATATTTGAAAAGTCCACGATGTGTATTAATAACTGTGAAACCCCTAGACGCTTCACTAAGAACCAGTTGGTTATATGCTTGTGACAAATCTAATTTTGTAAAATAATTGTTATCACTAAGATCACTAAAAAGATCATCTACCTTTGGAACCGGGTATCTATCGACCAATAAAGATTTGTTGAGTGTTACCTTAAAGTCGGCACATAGCCTAATACCGCCATCCGCCTTCCTTACTATCACCAACGGAGTCGCCCAGTCGGAGCGTTCCACCGGTTCGATGACGCCGGCGCTCAACATTGCATCGAGCTCTGCGTCGACGCGAGGGCGCAGTGCGTAGGGTACGGGTCGCGCGCGATGAAAAATAGGTTCAGTACCCTCGCGTACATGTAACTCCACTTCGCTTCCTTTGTATTTGCCCAATGTGCCATCAAACAGATTCTTATGCCTGTAAATAATATCATTGAGCAACTTAACTTTACATTTCTTACTCTCATGGACATGATGTACACTAATCTTAGGAATTTGTATATTTAATTCTGATAACCACTGCCTCCCCAGTAAGTTAGTAGTACCATTTTCTATAATATATAAATCTAATTGTTTTTTAGTTCCTCGATATTCTACGATCGTTTCCACATATCCCAGCGGATGTACAACCGACCCATCATAGAATCGTAACTTTAAACTGCAAGGTTTCAATATTAAATTGTCAAACATTTGTCTATATGTATTAATACCGATACATGACAAAGCAGAACCAGTATCGACTTCCATAACAATATTTTTGTTGTTAACCAAAATAGTCATACACACCGGCGAATATTTTTTTAATGACATTTGATACATGGGCTCCTCGAGGTCATCCGCGCTGTCCTCCGAGCTGTCCCCGGCCGTGGCAGGCTCCGCAAGCCAGTGCGTATGCGCGGCGCGAGGTTCCCCGCCGCCCGCGCCCGCGCTCGTGCCTCGCCGTCCCCTGTGCGCTCCTTGTCCGATCACGCGTCCTCCGCGTGACCTTGAGCCGCGATGACCACGTTGTACCATGTTTCCTGTGGTCTTGTATGTTGCTTTCTTCCAGCACATTCTTCGCAAATGCCCCTTCTTCCCACAATAACTGCATTCAAAATCTTTATATCTGCACTCGACCGCCCTGTGCTGGCTACCACCACACACCGTACAGTTCTCTTGTAATTTGTGTATATTTTCAGTTGGTTCTTGTTCTCGTGTCTTCTCTATGGCCCCGGCGTCCCGCTCGGCTGCCTCTAGAGTACATGCCAGTAATACCGCTTTTCTGTAATCTAAATCACCTTCCGCGAACAATCTCTGCCGACTAATTTCACTACGTAGCCCGCAAACAAATTGGTCTCTGAGATTTTCCTCCAACGTCGCTCCAAATTCGCAATAACGTGACATTTTTTTTAACTCCGCCACATACTCCGCTATAGACTCCGCAGGTAGCTGATGTCTCTGCCGAAATCTAAACCGTTCTGCCAGAATGGACGGTTTCGGTTGCAGATGTGCTTGTAATGTTTCCACAGCTTCTTTATAAGTAAGGCTCGACGGCTTCCTTGGGCTGGATAGCGTCGATAGTAACTCGTATGCTTGCTCACCCATGAGTGCTATAAGCGTTGGTAGTTTGACTTCGTCTGCTATTTTATTCGCCACAAAGTACATCTCTAAACGATCGATATACGCGCACCAATTGCCATTATTCACGTCAAATTCACGAACTTTTCCCACCGACATCTTATTTACGTGTTTATCCGAAAGTTCTAGTATTTTTTTTATCCTCGTCGCCACTGCTAAATAAAAGGCGTGTATGGTGCCACGGAGCATTTATTGGACTGTCATATAAGTAAGTTACAGCTACCGCCATGTACAATATTAACAATACGTGGGTACATACATATCAATAAGGAAACCTTACATAAATGTTTCATATTTTCTTGTAATTTCTTGTGTATGATATTAATAAAAGTATCATGAAATACATATAAGTTAAAAAAAAAAAACATATTCTAAACTAAAGACATACACATATATTGTATAATCTTCCTATAAAATGGTAAAATATGTGTTCTAATGCAGCTTATTAAATAACGCTGACGAAAAGCATTTTTTACGATTATGACGCTTCGCTGACGATGGTAGCATGCGGTCAGAATGATAGCTCTCGACAATGTGTTACGTTCTGGAGGGCCTTCCAGTTGTTGTGAAGGAGTCCGATGTGGAGTCCGAAGGACATCAATAAAATTGAAGTCTCATGAAACACCTAGGTTATTTGCCTACAGCATAGCCATTATTCTAAACTAAGACATACATGGCAGAATCTTCTTAAAAAATCTTAATAAAATGTCAAAATATGTGTTCTAACAGTTAGAAAATTGATGATACTGTTTCAGAATTAAATGTATTAAACATAGTTTCACTGTGGTTATTTGCGTTGTTCTGGAGTTTCGGTTCTGGAACGCCTCCCAGTCGAAGCTCAAAGTCGTGTATATGTATATAATATTCAGGGTTCTGCGGGCTGGTTCTTCTGGCGTCATGCCGAAATGTTTCATTCAAATATTATTCGAACTTGTATAGTGGTCAAAGCAAATTGTAATTTACTGCTTGCAACAATACGGGTTGTGTCATCAAAACATAGTAAGAAAATTGATGATTCAGTTTCAGAATAAATATAGTAACACTGTCGTCGTTTAGAGTTCTGGATATTTCTGGTTCTGGAGTGACTTTCAGTTGTAAAGCCCGAATTTACTGATTATTGTGCTAAGAAATCAAAATCTTTGAATACGCTGAAATGTTCAAAATATTTTTAAGATTTCGATGTGCTGCTGCTTTGAAGCATACATAAGCTAGTCATTATTCCAAACTAAGACATATATGGCAGTGTATTCCGATAAAATTGCAAATGATGTTTTCTAATGTAACCTCTCAAACAAGATGGAGTTAGTTGATGTTTCTTTAACAAAGGGAAACATGCAGAATTGATATCTTATATAAAAATTGCAACTGTCTTATTCTGGACCTAGTCTTGTGTCCGAACTGTCGTAAATTAGCCCGATCTGATGATTTTATTTCTAATTCTGGCATACATTGCTAGCGGTGTTCTTTGCCTGATGATTATCTTTTGACGGTCAGGTGTATCGAATTTCATCTACTCATATCTTTGGGAAGTACGTATATACTGATTCGTATATGTATTTTCGTCGCATTTTCACAAAGTGCTCCCAGGTAATCTGAGAGTTGTGACTGTGTTTGCTTAAATTTTGACTAAGGACTATACGATGCCGCTTTGCAGCAGTTCATCAAGTCTCTTTAGTCTCCACTGCAGGAGCATAACCCTCTCTGGACTCGCTTTGCAGCAGTTACTCGCGTTATACTATGCAGCGCTAACTTGAATAACATTACAAGTTCACGGCGTCCTCTCACGCAACTATTTAGTGTGGTGTTCGTATATGATGCCCAGAAAATTCTTTTATCTTCGATACATTTTACTGATGTTACTGTTCTTAGAACTGCCAATTGCACGAAGATAGATGATTCTGTAACATACTCAATATGAATATAGTAACACTGTCGACGTTTAGAGTTCTGGATATTTCTGGTTCTGGAGTGACTCTCAGTTGTAAAGCCCGAATTCACTGATTTTTGTGCTAGGAAATCAAAATCCTTGAATACTCTAAAATGATCAAAATATTTTTAAGATTTTCATGTGGTTCAAAGCATAAGCTAATCAATTACATACCAAATAATACTCCTCAATATTCCAAAAAATATTAGCCATATTCTAAACTAAGACATACATGGCAGAATCTTCTTAAAAAATCTTAATAAAATGTCAAAATATGTGTTCTAACAGTTAGAAAATTGATGATACAGTTTCAGAATTAAATGTATTAAACATAGTTTCACTGTGGTTATTTGCGTTGTTCTGGAGTTTCGGTTCTGGAACGCCTCCCAGTCGAAGCTCAAAGTCGTGTATATGTATATAATATTCCGGGTTCTGCGGGCTGGTTCTTCTGGCGTCATGCTGAGATGTTTCATTCAAATTTTATTGGAACTTGTATAGTGGTCAAAGCATATTGTAATTTACTGCTTGCAACAGTACCGGTTGTGTCATCAAATATAGTTAGAAAATTGATGATTCAGTTTCAGAATAAATATAGTAACACTGTCGTCGTTTAGAGTTCTGGATATTTCTGGTTCTGGAGAGGCTTTCAGTTGAAAAGCCCGAATTTACTGATTATTGTGCTAAGAAATCAAAATCTTTGAATACGCTAAAATGATCAAAATATTTTTAAGATTTCGATGTGCTGCTGATTTGAAGCATACATAAGCTAGTCATTATTCCAAACTAAGACATATATGGCAGTGTATTCCGATAACATTGCAAATGATGTTTTCTTATGTAACCTCTCAAACAAGATGGAGTTAGTTGATGTTTCTTTAACAAAGGAAAACATGCAGAATTGATATCTTATATATAAATTGCAACTGTCTTATCCTGGACCTAGTCTTGTGTCCGAACTGTCGTAAATTAGCCCGATCTGATGATTTTATTTCTAATTCTGGCATACATTGCTAACGGTGTTCTTTGCCTGATGATTATCTTTTGACGGTCAGGTGTATCGAATTTCATCTACTCATATCTTTGGGAAGTACGTATATACTGATTAGTATATGTATTTTCGTCGCATTTTCACAAAGTGCTCCCAGGTAATCTGAGAGTTGTGACTGTGTTTGCTTAAATTTTGACTAAGGACTGTACGATGCCGCTTTGCAGCAGTTCATCAAGTCTCTTTAGTCTCCACTGCAGGAGCATGACCCTCTCTGAACTCGCTTTGCAGCAGTTACTCGCGCTATACTATGCAGCGCTAACTTGAATAACATTACAAGTTCACGGCGTCCTCTCACGCAACTATTTAGTGTGGTGTTCGTATATGATGCCCAGAAAATTCTTTTATCTTCGATACATTTTACTGATGTTACTGTTCTTAGAACTGCCAATTGCACGAAGATAGATGATTCTGTAACATACTCAATATGAATATAGTAACACTGTCGACGTTTAGAGTTCTGGATATTTCTGGTTCTGGAGTGACTCTCAGTTGTAAAGCCCGAATTCACTGATTTTTGTGCTAGGAAATCAAAATCCTTGAATACTCTAAAATGATCAAAATATTTTTAAGATTTTCATGTGGTTCAAAGCATAAGCTAATCAATTACATACCAAATAATACTCCTCAATATTCCAAAAATATTAGCCATATTCTAAACTAAGACATACATGGCAGAATCTTCTTAAAAAATCTTAATAAAATGTCAAAATATGTGTTCTAACAGTTAGAAAATTGATGATACAGTTTCAGAATTAAATGTATTAAACATAGTTTCACTGTGGTTATTTGCGTTGTTCTGGAGTTTCGGTTCTGGAACGCCTCCCAGTCGAAGCTCAAAGTCGTGTATATGTATATAATATTCCGGGTTCTGCGGGCTGGTTCTTCTGGCGTCATGCTGAGATGTTTCATTCAAATTTTATTGGAACTTGTATAGTGGTCAAAGCATATTGTAATTTACTGCTTGCAACAGTACCGGTTGTGTCATCAAACATAGTTAGAAAATTGATGATTCAGTTTCAGAATAAATATAGTAACACTGTCGTCGTTTAGAGTTCTGGATATTTCTGGTTCTGGAGAGGCTTTCAGTTGAAAAGCCCGAATTTACTGATTATTGTGCTAAGAAATCAAAATCTTTGAATACGCTAAAATGATCAAAATATTTTTAAGATTTCGATGTGCTGCTGATTTGAAGCATACATAAGCTAGTCATTATTCCAAACTAAGACATATATGGCAGTGTATTCCGATAACATTGCAAATGATGTTTTCTTATGTAACCTCTCAAACAAGATGGAGTTAGTTGATGTTTCTTTAACAAAGGAAAACATGCAGAATTGATATCTTATATATAAATTGCAACTGTCTTATCCTGGACCTAGTCTTGTGTCCGAACTGTCGTAAATTAGCCCGATCTGATGATTTTATTTCTAATTCTGGCATACATTGCTAACGGTGTTCTTTGCCTGATGATTATCTTTTGACGGTCAGGTGTATCGAATTTCATCTACTCATATCTTTGGGAAGTACGTATATACTGATTAGTATATGTATTTTCGTCGCATTTTCACAAAGTGCTCCCAGGTAATCTGAGAGTTGTGACTGTGTTTGCTTAAATTTTGACTAAGGACTGTACGATGCCGCTTTGCAGCAGTTCATCAAGTCTCTTTAGTCTCCACTGCAGGAGCATGACCCTCTCTGAACTCGCTTTGCAGCAGTTACTCGCGCTATACTATGCAGCGCTAACTTGAATAACATTACAAGTTCACGGCGTCCTCTCACGCAACTATTTAGTGTGGTGTTCGTATATGATGCCCAGAAAATTATTTTATCTTCGATACATTTTACTGATGTTACTGTTCTTAGAACTGCCAATTGCACGAAGATAGATGATTCTGTAACATACTCAATATGAATTCGGCTTAACTTTTTGAATAAGTTCATTCCATATGATTAGTTATTTGGAGAGACACATATATACTTAAATTTAACTCGTAATTTCTTTCTAAGAATATCAACACCTATCAGTTTGTTTCGTACAACATAGTCATTATTCGCCACTAAGACATATAAGGCAGTGTAGTCCAATCAAATGGCAAAATATGACAAGTTAGAATGGGTAGTTATTTCTGTAACAAAGTCAAACATAAATTATACTTAAACTGATATTTGTAATTCAAATGTGACACATGATTCATGTGTGACAGGTTGTTTAATAATGCAGTCACGAATCAATCTCTGCGATTAGACATCGTCGTGTATCCTTATAATATTCCGGGTTCTGCGGGCTGGTTCTTCTGGCGTCATCCCGAGATGTTTCATTCAAATAAACTTGCAACAGTACTGATTGTGTCATCAAACATAGTAAGAAAATTGATGATTCAATTTCAGAATAAATATAGTAACACTGTCGACGTTTAGTGTTCTGGATATTTCTGGTTCTGGAGTGACTTTCAGTTGTAAAGCCCGAATTTACTGATTTTTGTGCTAGGGAATCAAAATCTTTGAATACGCTAAAATGATCGAAATATTTTTAAGATTTTCATGTTGTTCAAAGCATAAGCTAAACAATTACATACCAATTAATACTCCTCAATATTCCAAACAATAAACGACTTGAAATGTCTAAAGCGATTATGACATGCACATTTGTATTTTAAAACTTTAATATTAATCCACGTATATTATTAGTATCAACTACCTTCAATCAGGTATCGCTATGGTTGTTTATAATATGTATTTATTCAGATTTCGAAGATCCATAATATGTTAGTAATACAAAAGACTTAAGCAACTATGTTAGTATATTTTTAAAATGAATGAATTTAAAAATGAAATTAAATAAATGAAATTAAATGAATAAAATTAATAATTCATGTACCTGCCAGAGATGTCAGGCGGCCGACCAAACATTGGACGACTATGATCTTCCGTCATGTTCATCATCCGCCCGAGACCCCTAAGCAAAGGCGCATGCGGATCATCTGCTACTACTTTCAGAATGCTGTTGTCACTGTCCCGCCCCCTTCTCACTATTGATGCAATTTTTTTGCGTATGATAGCGTAAAAGCCATCTGTTTGGTTTTCCGCGAACATACCGGACGCGCTACAGTAGCGAGGAAGATTCAACAGCACTCTGAAAATATTATTATATTGTATGCGCAGGGCGTTAAGCGACGCTTTGGTGTATTTAAGCCACAGAGAGCTCGTGTACATACTTTGGCAATAGGCTTTAAAAAGCGTTATTTTAACCTCATCCGTACAGCGCGCAAATCTCCTAGCCAACATATTCCCACGCACAGCCAACGCCCTGCGTTCTCTTTCAATATCAACATCATCATTTAGGCCATCGGTAAGAAAATGTCCCAAATATTTAAATTGATTTACCCTATTAAGGGTTACTCCATTCAGAAGTATCGGGAAAGAAGTTTCTAGATACTTACCGTTGGCCCCAAAAATGATGTATTCAGTCTTTTTCTCATTATATACAAGACCATGCGAAGCAGCATAGGCCTCGCAGACTGTCAACATTTCATTTATAGCACCCGCAGTCGGGGCCAGCATCACCATATCATCTGCGTAACTGATGTTATTTAAACTAACACCATCAATCCTACATCCAGTACGCATGCTGCTGAGCCCGACTATGAGCTCATTTATATATAAATTGAAAAGTTTTGGCGAAGATAGCCCACCCTGCCTCACACCACATTGAAGTCTATAAGACTCGGAGAGACTGTCCAACCATTTGACGTGGTTTGTTTGGTTAGCATACCAAAACCGAAACAGATTAATAATCTCAGCCGGCACGCCCCTGTGCTTCATCTTTCCCCAAAGCACATCATAGCTCACGAGATCGAAGGCTTTAGAGAAGTCTAAATCTCTGTTTAGAGGCCAATAAAATTTAAAGCGCTTTCAAGTTGCAAAGTCCGGTATTCAGTGCCTGATATTTCGAGACCTCAAAATTGAAGACTACAAAATAGGCAAAATATCTGACGACTCGAAATCCTTGGAGACTACAAACTAGCTAAAATATTTTACGGCTCCTAAGAGGTTTTGCATGCACTGTTCACTTAACTTACGTATTGTTCGTTACATTATTTGAAAATATTTTAACAGCGTTAGTGTACATGTTACATGGCTAGATTATAATCGCCAACAGTATTTTATATACATATAGGAATTTAAAGTACTGTGCGATGACTGAGAGCGTTTGAGTATTTCCTTTTTGTTGTTCTTGAGCACCTTCCAGTTATTCATCATCAGGTCCTTTTTAGTCTCCACTACAGGAGCACTACCCTCTCTGTACTACTAGAGCCATACTAGGCCAGAGCAGCCAGAGGACTTGGCCTACAATCTCCACGCTGGCCAGACGGGTTGGAGAGGTCTCACAGATGTTTAAAAGCTTTGTTTAGCTTGTATTTCCTAAGTCGCCTTCTACGACATCCACGGGAAGACTTGGAGTGGTCCTATTCCACTCTGCTGGATACCGCACGGCCTTCCAGTTGTTACGAAGAGGTAATTGCTGCGTTTTGGTACTTTAAATGAACAGTGCATGCAAAAACTCATAAGAGCCGTAAAATATATTAGCTAGTTTGTAGTCTCCAAGGATTTCGAGTCGTCGGATATTTTGCCTATTTTGTACTCTTCAATTTTGAGGTCACGAAATATCAGACACTTCAGTGTCTGATATTTCGTGACCTCCGAGTTGCAAAGTCCGGAATTCATTCCGGACTTTGCAACTCGGAAGCGCTTTAAATTTTATTGGCCTCTAACCAACCATAGCGAAACCTGATTGAAGGTAGTTGATACTAATAATATACGTGGATTAATATTAAAGTTTTAAAATACAAATGTGCATGTCATAATCGCTTTAGACATTTCAAGTCGTTTATTGTTTGGAATATTGAGAAGTATTAATTGGTATGTAATTGATTAGCTTATGCTTTGAACCACATGAAAATCTTGAAAATATTTCGATCATTTTAGCGTATTCAAAGATTTTGATTTTGCAGCTTGTGGGATTGCTGCTAAAGCGAATGTTACCATGTACTACTGTAGAATCGCCAATCGCACGAAGATAAATGTTTCTGTAACAAATTCAACGTTAATTCCTTAATACCTGTTTTCAAAACATTCTATCTGTTTTTAACATGTTGATCTGTACAAAATTCGTGTTAGCAGGCTTAACTTTTGGAATAAGTTCATTCCATATCATAAGTTATAAGGAAACCCTACATAAATGTTTCATATTTTCTTGTAATTTCCTATGTATGATATTAATAAAAGTATCATGAAATACATATAAGTTTGAAAAAAAGCAGTCATATTCTAAACTAAGACATATATAGCATAATCTTCCTATCATCATCATCATCATCAGGTCCTTTTTGGTCTCCACTAAAATGGCAAAATATGTGTTCTAATGTGACTTCTCAAACAAATTGGTGTGAGTCGATGTTTCTGTAACAAAGTCAAACATATATAACACAGAAGTAATATCTAACGTTCATATTTGACAGCTTATTAAATAACGCTGACGAAAAGCATTTTCTACGATTATGACGCTTCGCTGACGATGGTGGCATGCGGTCAGAATGATAGCTCTCGATAATGTGTTATGTTCTGGAGGGCCTCTCAGTTGTTGTGAAGGAGTCCGATGTGAAGTCCGAAGGACATAAATAAAATTGAAGTCTCATGAAACACTTAGGTTATTTTCCTACATGGAAGAATCTTCCTAGAAGTTAGAAAATTGATGATACACTTTCAGAATTAAATGTATTAAATATAGTTTCACTGTGGTTGTTTGAGTTGTTCCTGACAGTTTCGGTTCTGGAACGCCTCCCAGTTGATCATATGCTCATATATAATGGGTTGTTCATTGTTTCCATGTGTGAAAGTTTGTGGGATGTATATGCAGAATTGTTGTATTTGTTATACTTTAACAACGATGCAGTAATTCTTAATCTCAATCAATGACTTGTCATTATTTTGAGTGCTACTGTAGATTTACAAGTTAACAAATATTATCTTTGCGTTTTTGCGTTTCAGAATGACATTTGAGACATTCGCGTTTGTATATTTATTATTTTAAAACGAATCCTTCATACAGTTTCAGCACCTATTATCTTTAATCAGGTATATCTATAATACAGTTTCTCTTCGGTATTCTGAGAATTGAAATTAAAAACTTCTTACTGTTCAATTTAGACTAAAGACTGTGACGATGCTATTTTGCAGCCGTTACTCGCGCTGTACTACGCAGCACTGACTTGTTGTGTGTGACTTGTTCTTACTGTTCAATGAAATCACATGTTCACGGCGTCCTTTCGCGCGATACCAATGTTATGTTCGTTTATGATGTCCACAGAAAATCTTTTATTTTCGAGTGATTTAACGAATGTTACCATGTACTATTGTAGAATCGCCAATCGCACGAAGATAGATGTTTCTGTAACAAACTCAACATTAATTCTTTAATACCTGTTTTCGAAACATTCCATTCTCTTTTTACATGTTGATCTGTACAAAATTCGTGTAAGCAGGCTTAACTTTTGAAATAAGTTCTATCCATATGATTAGTTATTTGGAAAGACACATAAATTCTTAAATTTTACTCATAATTTATTTCTAAGAATATCAATAAAATGTTAAACTCATGAAACACCTATAAGTTAGTTTCGTATAACATAGTCATTATTCTACACTAAGACATATAAGGCAGTGTATTCCAATAAAATTGCAAAATATGTCTTCTAATGTAACTTCTCAAACAAGTTAGTGTGGGTAGTTATTTCTGTAACAAAGTCAAACATAAATTATACTAAAACTGATATTTGTAATTCAAATGTGACAGGTTGTTTAATAATGCAGTCGCGAATCAAACCCTACAATTAGAAATCGTTGTGTATCCTTATAATATTCCGGGTTCTGCGGGCTGGTTCTTTTGGCGTCATCCCGAGATGTTTAATTCAAATGTTATTGAAACTTGTATAGTGGTCACAGCATATTGTAATTTACTGCTTGCAACAGTACCGGTTGTGTCATCAAAACATAGTAAGAAAATTGATGATTCAGTTTCAGAATAAATATAGTAACACTGTCGTCGTTTAGAGTTCTGGATATTTCTGGTTCTGGAGCGCCTTCCAGTTGTGAAGCTTCTGAACTTCTCAGTTAGCTGAAATCAAAATCTTTAAAGACTCCAAAGTGGTCAAAGTAATTACTAAGTATTGCTTGCGCTTGCGACGCCTCGCCGTTGTATTTTCAAAATGATTAATTCCGAAAATATAAAATTATTCAGTTTCAGTTCTAGGCGTATATTCTCAATTAACTGCGGGCGAATTTCTATTATCTTCACAGAAATTGTTCTATTATCTTCACAGAAATTATTCTAACTTTGGTAAAAAAAAACAACATCTTCTTAATACCTGTTATTAAACATTCCAACGTTTTTATGCAAGTTGATCGTTACGAAACTCGTGTGGGTTGGTTTTACATTTTGAATAAGTTCTTTCCATACAATTGGTTGATCATATGCTCATATATAATGGGTTGTTCATTGTTTCCATGTGTAAAAGTTTGTGGGATGTATATGCAGAATTGTTGTATTTGTTATACTTTAACAACGATGCAGTAATTCTTAATCTCAATCAATGACTTGTCATTATTTTGAGTGCTACTGTAGATTTACAAGTTAACAAATATTATCTCTGCGTTTTTGCGTTTCAGAATGACATTTGAGACATTCGCGTTTGTATATTTATTATTTTAAAACGAATCCTTCATACAGTTTCAGCACCTATTATCTTTAATCAGGTATATCTATAATACAGTTTCTCTTCGGTATTCTGAGAATTGAAATTAAAAACTTCTTACTGTTCAATTTAGACTAAAGACTGTGACGATGCTATTTTGCAGCCGTTACTCGCGCTGTACTACGCAGCACTGACTTGTTGTGTGTGACTTGTTCTTACTGTTCAATGAAATCACATGTTCACGGCGTCCTTTCGCGCGATACCAATGTTATGTTCGTTTATGATGTCCACAGAAAATCTTTTATTTTCGAGTGATTTAACGAATGTTACCATGTACTATTGTAGAATCACCAATCGCACGAAGATAGATGTTTCTGTAACAAACTCAACATTAATTCTTTAATACCTGTTTTCGAAACATTCCATTCTCTTTTTACATATAGCCGTGTGGTATCCGGCAGAGTAGAATAGGGCCACTCCAAGTCTTCCCGTGGATGTCGTAGAAGGCGACTTAGGAAATACAAGCTAAACAAAGCTTATAAACATCTAAGACACCTCTCCAACCCGTCTGGCCAGCGTGGAGAGTGTAGGCCAAGTCCTCTGGCTGCTCTGGCCAAGTATGGCCCTAGTAGTACAGAGAGGGTCGTGCTCCTGTAGTGGAGACTAAAAAGGACCTGATGATGATACAATTGGTTATTTGGAAAGACTCATATAAATGTTTAATATTTTTTCGTAATATCTTTCCAATGATATCAATCAAATAAGTCTCATGATATACTTATGGGTTTGTTTCATACAACAAAATTATTTTTCAGACGATGGCAGAGTATTCGAATAGGTGATTTGATACAATCAACAAATTTTACGGTTCTTAGTGCTGCCAATCGCAAGAAGAGATGTTTCTGAAACAAAATCAACATTAATTCCTTAATATAAATATACACTGATACTTTTCGTCGTGTTTCTTCGCTGCTGCGTCGCTGCACGTTATTTTAAAAATTCAAAATAAAAGTGATGATATTAGTAGTTGAAGTTTAAATTTTGCAATGTCTCTTACACCTAAGAGGCCATCCAAATGATGGCCTCTTAGGTGACAGAATCTTGATCTAAGTAATCTATAGCTATACATTATTATTACATATAATAAAACAGTAAAAATATTTTGTCTGTACATTGAGAATTTTTGACTGAAATGGATAGAGGGACATAAAAAGAGTAAAAAAAGGCAACTATTTTTTTTTTAAATTTCTTGTCAGTCTGTCTCTATGTATGATCACGATTATCTCCGAAAATACTGAACCGATTTACTTTAATTTTCTTTACGTTTTGATATTCAGTACTTTTTTGCTGGGGTAACGCACACAATTGGTGTGAGTCGATGTTTCTGTAACAAAGTCAAACATATATAACACAGAAGTAATATCTAACGTTCATATGTGACAGCTTATTAAATAACGCTGACGAAAAGCCTTTTCTACAATTATGACGCTTCGCTGACGATGGTGGCATGCGGTCAGAATGATAGCTTTCGATAATGTGTTACGTTCTGGAGGGCCTCCCAGTTGTTGTGAAGAAATCCGATGTGAAGTCCGAAGGCCATAAATAAAATTGAAGTCTCATGAAACACTTAGGTTATTTTCCTACAGCATAGCCATTATTCTAAACTAAGACATACATGGCAGAATCTTCCTAGCAGTTAGAAAATTGATGATACACTTTCAGAATTAAATGTATTAAATATAGTTTCACTGCGCTGTACTACGCATCACTGACTTTAATGAAATCACATGTTTACGGCGTCCTTTCGCGCGATACCATTAAATGTTATGTTCGTTTATGATGTCCACAGATAATCTTTTATCTTCGAGAGATTTAACGAATGTTACCATGTACTATTGTAGAATCGCCTATCGCACGAAGATAGATGTTTCTGTAACAAACTCAACATTAATTCTTTAATACCTGTTATCGCAACATTCTATTTTTTTTTTACATGTTAATCTGTACAAAATTCGTGTAAGCAGGCTTAACTTTTGAAATAAGTTCATTCCATATGATTAGTTATTTGGAAAGACACATAAATTCTTAAATTTTACTCATAATTTCTTCCTAAGAATATCAATAAAATGTTAAACTCATGAAACACCTATAAGTTAGTTTCGTATAACATAGTCATTATTCTACACTAAGACATATAAGGCAGTGTACTCCAATAAAATTGCAAAATATGTCTTCTAATGTAACTTCTCAAACAAGTTAGTGTGGGTAGTTATTTCTGTAACAAAGTCAAACATAAAATATACTAAAACTGATATTTGTAATTCAAATGTGACAGGTTGTTTAATAATGCAGTCGCGAATCAAACCCTGCGATTAGAAATCGTTGTGTATCCTTATAATATTCCGGGTTCTGCGGGCTGGTTCTTTTGGCGTCATCCCGAGATGTTTCATTCAAATGTTATTGAAACTTGTATAGTGGTCAAAGCATATTGTAATTTACTGCTTGCAACAGTACCGGTTGTGTCATCAAAACATAGTAAGAAAATTGATGATTCAGTTTCAGAATAAATATAGTAACACTGTCGTCGTTTAGAGTTCTGGATATTTCTGGTTCTGGAGCGCCTTCCAGTTGTGAAGCTTCTTTCACAGTTAGCTGAAATCAAAATCTTTAAAGACTCCAAAGTGGTCAAAGTAATTACTAAGTATTGCTTGCGCTTGCGACGCCTCGCCGTTGTATTTCCAAAATGATTAATTCCGAAAATATAAAATTATTCAGTTTCAGTTCTAGGCGTATATTCTCAATTAACTGCGGGCGAATTTCTATTATCTTCACAGAAATTGTTCTATTATCTTCACAGAAATTGTTCTATTATCTTCACAGAAATTATTCTAACTTTGGTAAAAAAAACAACATCTTCTTAATACCTGTTATTAAACATTCCAACGTTTTTATGCAAGTTGATCGTTACGAAACTCGTGTGGGTTGGTTTTACATTTTGAATAAGTTCTTTCCATACAATTGGTTATTTGGAAAGACTCATATAAATGTTTAATATTTTTTCGTAATATCTTTCCAATGATATCAATCAAATAAGTCTCATGATATACTTATGGGTTTGATTCATACAACAAAATTATTTTTCAGACGATGGCAGAGTATTCGAATAGGTGATTTGATACAATCAACAAATTTTACGGTTCTTAGTGCTGCCAATCGCAAGAAGAGATGTTTCTGAAACAAAATCAACATTAATTCCTTAATATAAATATACACTGATACTTTTCGTCGTGTTTCTTCGCTGCTGCGTCGCTGCACGTTATTTTAAAAATTCAAAATAAAAGTGATGATATTAGTAGTTGAAGTTTAAATTTTGCAATGTCTCTTACACCTAAGAGGCCATCCAAATGATGGCCTCTTAGGTGACAGAATCTTGATCTAAGTAATCTATAGCTATACATTATTATTACATATAATAAAACAGTAAAAATATTTTGTCTGTACATTGAGAATTTTTGACTGAACTGGATAGAGGGACATAAAAAGAGTAAAAAAAGGCAACTATTTTTTTTTTTAATTTCTTGTCAGTCTGTCTCTATGTATGATCACGATTATCTCCGAAAATACTGAACCGATTTACTTTAAACTTTCACCAATTGCTTTGTTTTAAATCAGTTTAACATTTAAAGTTTGTTTCATCAAAATCGGTTCATTAAAAAAAAAGTTTCGTCATTTGAATGAACTCAAGGCATGAGTTTGCCTGCAAATATATAGCACTTAAATAATAAGTGATATAGGAAAATTAAAATCTAAAGTCAATTCATCATCATTATACGACAGCATTATACCTATCCATACTAATCCATACTAATATTATAAATGCGAAAGTAACTCCATCTGTCTTTCTGTCTCCTTTTCACGCTTCAACCATTTAACCAATTTGGATGATAATTAATATGGGGGTAGTTTGAGACCTGCGGAAGGTCATAGGGTACCTTTTATTAATTCCTGAGGGATGGACACTAACGGCGGCAGCTTAGCCGCGGGCAAACTGTAAACCTGACTTATATATCAACGCAACCGAAACTGCTGCGCCTAGAAACTTGGTACAGGGGTTCTTTTAATGATGTGAGTGAGCGCTAAGAAAGGATTTTTAGAAATCTAAAGGGGTAAAATTTATATGGACTTTTCTCATTTCTGGACTTAGAAGTATGAAAGTAGGTATATAAGTTATCGATTCAAATTAAAAAAAGATGGGTGTATATAAAATTTGCACAATTCCCTCCTTAAGGGATAATAAAATGGGGGTGGTGGTATAAACTTTGTATGGAAATTTTCTCATTTCTGGACTTAGAAGTCTGAAAGTAGGTATATAAGTTCTTGATTCCAAATAAAAAAAAAATATACTGTAGATGAAATTTCCAAAATTCCCCCTTTACGGGGTAAAATGGGGTGGGTGGGTGGTATAAACTTTGTATGGAATTTTACTCATTTTTGGACTTAGACATATGAAAATTGAAAATAATAATATAAGTTCTAGGTCACAATTAAAAATCCGAGAAAATTTTATGCTGGCGTAACGTTTGAAATGTCATCCTAGCAGAATCTGATTTTAATTAATATCTCAAAAATGAATGGACGTACAAATTTAAAACTTTCAACTACATTTACACGACGTTACTTACTAATTATCTAGCAATATTACGTTTTGATATTCAGTACTTTTTTGCTGGGGTAACGCACACAATTGGTGTGAGTCGATGTTTCTGTAACAAAGTCAAACATATATAACACAGAAGTAATATCTAACGTTCATATGTGACAGCTTATTAAATAACGCTGACGAAAAGCATTTTCTACGATTATGACGCTTCGCTGACGATGGTGGCATGCGGTCAGAATGATAGCTTTCGATAATGTGTTACGTTCTGGAGGGCCTCCCAGTTGTTGTGAAGGAGTCCGATGTGAAGTCCGAAGGCCATAAATAAAATTGAAGTCTCATGAAACACTTAGGTTATTTTCCTACAGCATAGCCATTATTCTAAACTAAGACATACATGGCAGAATCTTCCTAGCAGTTAGAAAATTGATGATACACTTTCAGAATTAAATGTATTAAATATAGTTTCACTGCGCTGTACTACGCATCACTGACTTTAATGAAATCACATGTTTACGGCGTCCTTTCGCGCGATACCATTAAATGTTATGTTCGTTTATGATGTCCACAGATAATCTTTTATCTTCGAGAGATTTAACGAATGTTACCATGTACTATTGTAGAATCGCCTATCGCACGAAGATAGATGTTTCTGTAACAAACTCAACATTAATTCTTTAATACCTGTTATCGCAACATTCTATTTTTTTTTTACATGTTAATCTGTACAAAATTCGTGTAAGCAGGCTTAACTTTTGAAATAAGTTCATTCCATATGATTAGTTATTTGGAAAGACACATAAATTCTTAAATTTTACTCATAATTTCTTCCTAAGAATATCAATAAAATGTTAAACTCATGAAACACCTATAAGTTAGTTTCGTATAACATAGTCATTATTCTACACTAAGACATATAAGGCAGTGTACTCCAAATAAAATTGCAAAATATGTCTTCTAATGTAACTTCTCAAACAAGTTAGTGTGGGTAGTTATTTCTGTAACAAAGTCAAACATAAAATATACTAAAACTGATATTTGTAATTCAAATGTGACAGGTTGTTTAATAATGCAGTCGCGAATCAAACCCTGCGATTAGAAATCGTTGTGTATCCTTATAATATTCCGGGTTCTGCGGGCTGGTTCTTTTGGCGTCATCCCGAGATGTTTCATTCAAATGTTATTGAAACTTGTATAGTGGTCAAAGCATATTGTAATTTACTGCTTGCAACAGTACCGGTTGTGTCATCAAAACATAGTAAGAAAATTGATGATTCAGTTTCAGAATAAATATAGTAACACTGTCGTCGTTTAGAGTTCTGGATATTTCTGGTTCTGGAGCGCCTTCCAGTTGTGAAGCTTCTTTCACAGTTAGCTGAAATCAAAATCTTTAAAGACTCCAAAGTGGTCAAAGTAATTACTAAGTATTGCTTGCGCTTGCGACGCCTCGCCGTTGTATTTCCAAAATGATTAATTCCGAAAATATAAAATTATTCAGTTTCAGTTCTAGGCGTATATTCTCAATTAACTGCGGGCGAATTTCTATTATCTTCACAGAAATTGTTCTATTATCTTCACAGAAATTGTTCTATTATCTTCACAGAAATTATTCTAACTTTGGTAAAAAAAACAACATCTTAATACCTGTTATTAAACATTCCAACGTTTTTATGCAAGTTGATCGTTACGAAACTCGTGTGGGTTGGTTTTACATTTTGAATAAGTTCTTTCCATACAATTGGTTATTTGGAAAGACTCATATAAATGTTTAATATTTTTTCGTAATATCTTTCCAATGATATCAATCAAATAAGTCTCATGATATACTTATGGGTTTGTTTCATACAACAAAATTATTTTTCAGACGATGGCAGAGTATTCGAATAGGTGATTTGATACAATCAACAAATTTTACGGTTTATAGTGCTGCCAATCGCAAGAAGAGATGTTTCTGAAACAAAATCAACATTAATTCCTTAATATAAATATACACTGATACTTTTCGTCGTGTTTCTTCGCTGCTGCGTCGCTGCACGTTATTTTAAAAATTCAAAATAAAAGTGATGATATTAGTAGTTGAAGTTTAAATTTTGCAATGTCTCTTACACCTAAGAGGCCATCCAAATGATGGCCTCTTAGGTCACAGAATCTTGATCTAAGTAATCTATAGCTATACATTATTATTACATATAATAAAACAGTAAAAATATTTTGTCTGTACATTGAGAATTTTTGACTGAACTGGATAGAGGGACATAAAAAGAGTAAAAAAAGGCAACTATTTTTTTTTTTAATTTCTTGTCAGTCTGTCTCTATGTATGATCACGATTATCTCCGAAAATACTGAACCGATTTACTTTAAACTTTCACCAATTGCTTTGTTTAAAATCAGTTTAACATTTAAAGTTTGTTTCATCAAAATCGGTTCATTAAAAAAAAAGTTTCGTCATTTGAATGAACTCAAGGCATGAGTTTGCCTGCAAATATATAGCACTTAAATAATAAGTGATATAGGAAAATTAAAATCTAAAGTCAATTCATCATCATTATACGACAGCATTATACCTATCCATACTAATCCATACTAATATTATAAATGCGAAAGTAACTCCATCTGTCTTTCTGTCTCCTTTTCACGCTTCAACCATTTAACCAATTTGGATGATAATTAATATGGGGGTAGTTTGAGACCTGCGGAAGGTCATAGGGTACCTTTTATTAATTCCTGAGGGATGGACACTAACGGCGGCAGCTTAGCCGCGGGCAAACTGTAAACCTGACTTATATATCAACGCAACCGAAACTGCTGCGCCTAGAAACTTGGTACAGGGGTTCTTTTAATGATGTGAGTGAACGCTAAGAAAGGATTTTTAGAAATCTAAAGGGGTAAAATTTATATGGACTTTTCTCATTTCTGGACTTAGAAGTATGAAAGTAGGTATATAAGTTATCGATTCAAATTAAAAAAGATGGGTGTATATAAAATTTGCAAAATTCCCTCCTTAAGGGATAATAAAATGGGGGTGGTGGTATAAACTTTGTATGGAAATTTTCTCATTTCTGGACTTAGAAGTCTGAAAGTAGGTATATAAGTTCTTGATTCCAAATAAAAAAAAAAATATACTGTAGATGAAATTTCCAAAATTCCCCCTTTACGGGGTAAAATGGGGTGGGTGGGTGGTATAAACTTTGTATGGAATTTTACTCATTTTTGGACTTAGACATATGAAAATTGAAAATAATAATATAAGTTCTAGGTCACAATTAAAAATCCGAGAAAATTTTATGCTGGCGTAACGTTTGAAATGTCATCCTAGCAGAATCTGATTTTAATTAATATCTCAAAAATGAATGGACGTACAAATTTAAAACTTTCAACTACATTTACACGACGTTACTTACTAATTATCTAGCAATATTACGTTTTGATATTCAGTACTTTTTTGCTGGGGTAACGCACACAATTGGTGTGAGTCGATGTTTCTGTAACAAAGTCAAACATATATAACACAGAAGTAATATCTAACGTTCATATGTGACAGCTTCTTAAATAACGCTGACGAAAAGCATTTTCTACGATTATGACGCTTCGCTGACGATGGTGGCATGCGGTCAGAATGATAGCTTTCGATAATGTGTTACGTTCTGGAGGGCCTCCCAGTTGTTGTGAAGGAGTCCGATGTGAAGTCCGAAGGCCATAAATAAAATTGAAGTCTCATGAAACACTTAGGTTATTTTCCTACAGCATAGCCATTATTCTAAACTAAGACATACATGGCAGAATCTTCCTAGCAGTTAGAAAATTGATGATACACTTTCAGAATTAAATGTATTAAATATAGTTTCACTGCGCTGTACTACGCATCACTGACTTTAATGAAATCACATGTTTACGGCGTCCTTTCGCGCGATACCATTAAATGTTATGTTCGTTTATGATGTCCACAGATAATCTTTTATCTTCGAGAGATTTAACGAATGTTACCATGTACTATTGTAGAATCGCCAATCGCACGAAGATAGATGTTTCTGTAACAAACTCAACATTAATTCTTTAATACCTGTTATCGCAACATTCTAGTCTTTTTTTACATGTTAATCTGTACAAAATTCGTGTAAGCAGGCTTAACTTTTGAAATAAGTTCATTCCATATGATTAGTTATTTGGAAAGACACATAAATTCTTAAATTTTACTCATAATTTCTTTCTAAGAATATCAATAAAATGTTACAACTCATGAAACACCTATAAGTTAGTTTCGTATAACATAGTCATTATTCTACACTAAGACATATAAGGCAGTGTATTCCAATAAAATTGCAAAATATGTCTTCTAATGTAACTTCTCAAACAAGTTAGTGTGGGTAGTTATTTCTGTAACAAAGTCAAACATAAATTATACTAAAACTGATATTTGTAATTCAAATGTGACAGGTTGTTTAATAATGCAGTCGCGAATCAAACCCTGCGATTAGAAATTGTTGTGTATCCTTATAATATTCCGGGTTCTGCGGGCTGGTTCTTTTGGCGTCATCCCGAGATGTTTCATTCAAATGTTATTGAAACTTGTATAGTGGTCAAAGCATATTGTAATTTACTGCTTGCAACAGTACCGGTTGTGTCATCAAAACATAGTAAGAAAATTGATGATTCAGTTTCAGAATAAATATAGTAACACTGTCGTCGTTTAGAGTTCTGGATATTTCTGGTTCTGGAGCGCCTTCCAGTTGTGAAGCTTCTGAACTTCTCAGTTAGCTGAAATCAAAATCTTTAAAGACTCCAAAGTGGTCAAAGTAATTACTAAGTATTGCTTGCGCTTGCGACGCCTCGCCGTTGTATTTTCAAAATGATTAATTCCGAAAATATAAAATTATTCAGTTTCAGTTCTAGGCGTATATTCTCAATTAACTGCGGGCGAATTTCTATTATCTTCACAGAAATTGTTCTATTATCTTCACAGAAATTATTCTAACTTTGGTAAAAAAAACAACATCTTCTTAATACCTGTTATTAAACATTCCAACGTTTTTATGCAAGTTGATCGTTACGAAACTCGTGTGGGTTGGTTTTACATTTTGAATAAGTTCTTTCCATACAATTGGTTATTTGGAAAGACTCATATAAATGTTTAATATTTTTTCGTAATATCTTTCCAATGATATCAATCAAATAAGTCTCATGATATACTTATGGGTTTGTTTCATACAACAAAATTATTTTTCAGACGATGGCAGAGTATTCGAATAGGTGATTTGATACAATTAACAAATTTTACGGTTCTTAGTGCTGCCAATCGCAAGAAGAGATGTTTCTGAAACAAAATCAAAATTAATTCCTTAATATAAATATACACTGATACTTTTCGTCGTGTTTCTTCGCTGCTGCGTCGCTGCACGTTATTTTAAAAATTCAAAATAAAAGTGATGATATTAGTAGTTGAAGTTTAAATTTTGCAATGTCTCTTACACCTAAGAGGCCATCCAAATGATGGCCTCTTAGGTGACAGAATCTTGATCTAAGTAATCTATAGCTATACATTATTATTACATATAATAAAACAGTAAAAATATTTTGTCTGTACATTGAGAATTTTTGACTGAACTGGATAGAGGGACATAAAAAGAGTAAAAAAAGGCAACTATTTTTTTTTTTAATTTCTTGTCAGTCTGTCTCTATGTATGATCACGATTATCTCCGAAAATACTGAACCGATTTACTTTAAACTTTCACCAATTGCTTTGTTTAAAATCAGTTTAACATTTAAAGTTTGTTTCATCAAAATCGGTTCATTAAAAAAAAAGTTTCGTCATTTGAATGAACTCAAGGCATGAGTTTGCCTGCAAATATATAGCACTTAAATAATAAGTGATATAGGAAAATTAAAATCTAAAGTCAATTCATCATCATTATACGACAGCATTATACCTATCCATACTAATCCATACTAATATTATAAATGCGAAAGTAACTCCATCTGTCTTTCTGTCTCCTTTTCACGCTTCAACCATTTAACCAATTTGGATGATAATTAATATGGGGGTAGTTTGAGACCTGCGGAAGGTCATAGGGTACCTTTTATTAATTCCTGAGGGATGGACACTAACGGCGGCAGCTTAGCCGCGGGCAAACTGTAAACCTGACTTATATATCAACGCAACCGAAACTGCTGCGCCTAGAAACTTGGTACAGGGGTTCTTTTAATGATGTGAGTGAGCGCTAAGAAAGGATTTTTAGAAATCTAAAGGGGTAAAATTTATATGGACTTTTCTCATTTCTGGACTTAGAAGTATGAAAGTAGGTATATAAGTTATCGATTCAAATTAAAAAAAGATGGGTGTATATAAAATTTGCAAAATTCCCTCCTTAAGGGATAATAAAATGGGGGTGGTGGTATAAACTTTGTATGGAAATTTTCTCATTTCTGGACTTAGAAGTCTGAAAGTAGGTATATAAGTTCTTGATTCCAAATAAAAAAAAAATATACTGTAGATGAAATTTCCAAAATTCCCCCTTTACGGGGTAAAATGGGGTGGGTGGGTGGTATAAACTTTGTATGGAATTTTACTCATTTTTGGACTTAGACATATGAAAATTGAAAATAATAATATAAGTTCTAGGTCACAATTAAAAATCCGAGAAAATTTTATGCTGGCGTAACGTTTGAAATGTCATCCTAGCAGAATCTGATTTTAATTAATATCTCAAAAATGAATGGACGTACAAATTTAAAACTTTCAACTACATTTACACGACGTTACTTACTAATTATCTAGCAATATTACGTTTTGATATTCAGTACTTTTTTGCTGGGGTAACGCACACAATTGGTGTGAGTCGATGTTTCTGTAACAAAGTCAAACATATATAACACAGAAGTAATATCTAACGTTCATATGTGACAGCTTATTAAATAACGCTGACGAAAAGCATTTTCTACGATTATGACGCTTCGCTGACGATGGTGGCATGCGGTCAGAATGATAGCTTTCGATAATGTGTTACGTTCTGGAGGGCCTCCCAGTTGTTGTGAAGGAGTCCGATGTGAAGTCCGAAGGCCATAAATAAAATTGAAGTCTCATGAAACACTTAGGTTATTTTCCTACAGCATAGCCATTATTCTAAACTAAGACATACATGGCAGAATCTTCCTAGCAGTTAGAAAATTGATGATACACTTTCAGAATTCAATGTATTAAATATAGTTTCACTGCGCTGTACTACGCATCACTGACTTTAATGAAATCACATGTTTACGGCGTCCTTTCGCGCGATACCATTAAATGTTATGTTCGTTTATGATGTCCACAGATAATCTTTTATCTTCGAGAGATTTAACGAATGTTACCATGTACTATTGTAGAATCGCCTATCGCACGAAGATAGATGTTTCTGTAACAAACTCAACATTAATTCTTTAATACCTGTTATCGCAACATTCTATTTTTTTTTTACATGTTAATCTGTACAAAATTCGTGTAAGCAGGCTTAACTTTTGAAATAAGTTCATTCCATATGATTAGTTATTTGGAAAGACACATAAATTCTTAAATTTTACTCATAATTTCTTCCTAAGAATATCAATAAAATGTTAAACTCATGAAACACCTATAAGTTAGTTTCGTATAACATAGTCATTATTCTACACTAAGACATATAAGGCAGTGTACTCCAAATAAAATTGCAAAATATGTCTTCTAATGTAACTTCTCAAACAAGTTAGTGTGGGTAGTTATTTCTGTAACAAAGTCAAACATAAAATATACTAAAACTGATATTTGTAATTCAAATGTGACAGGTTGTTTAATAATGCAGTCGCGAATCAAACCCTGCGATTAGAAATCGTTGTGTATCCTTATAATATTCCGGGTTCTGCGGGCTGGTTCTTTTGGCGTCATCCCGAGATGTTTCATTCAAATGTTATTGAAACTTGTATAGTGGTCAAAGCATATTGTAATTTACTGCTTGCAACAGTACCGGTTGTGTCATCAAAACATAGTAAGAAAATTGATGATTCAGTTTCAGTATAAATATAGTAACACTGTCGTCGTTTAGAGTTCTGGATATTTCTGGTTCTGGAGCGCCTTCCAGTTGTGAAGCTTCTTTCTCAGTTAGCTGAAATCAAAATCTTTAAAGACTCCAAAGTGGTCAAAGTAATTACTAAGTATTGCTTGCGCTTGCGACGCCTCGCCGTTGTATTTCCAAAATGATTAATTCCGAAAATATAAAATTATTCAGTTTCAGTTCTAGGCGTATATTCTCAATTAACTGCGGGCGAATTTCTATTATCTTCACAGAAATTGTTCTATTATCTTCACAGAAATTGTTCTATTATCTTCACAGAAATTATTCTCACTTTGGTAAAAAAAACAACATCTTCTTAATACCTGTTATTAAACATTCCAACGTTTTTATGCAAGTTGATCGTTACGAAACTCGTGTGGGTTGGTTTTACATTTTGAATAAGTTCTTTCCATACAATTGGTTATTTGGAAAGACTCAGATAAATGTTTAATATTTTTTCGTAATATCTTTCCAATGATATCAATCAAATAAGTCTCATGATATACTTATGGGTTTGTTTCATACAACAAAATTATTTTTCAGACGATGGCAGAGTATTCGAATAGGTGATTTGATACAATCAACAAATTTTACGGTTCTTAGTGCTGCCAATCGCAAGAAGAGATGTTTCTGAAACAAAATCAACATTAATTCCTTAATATAAATATACACTGATACTTTTCGTCGTGTTTCTTCGCTGCTGCGTCGCTGCACGTTATTTTAAAAATTCTAAATAAAAGTGATGATATTAGTAGTTGAAGTTTAAATTTTGCAATGTCTCTTACACCTAAGAGGCCATCCAAATGATGGCCTCTTAGGTGACAGAATCTTGATCTAAGTAATCTATAGCTATACATTATTATTACATATAATAAAACAGTAAAAATATTTTGTCTGTACATTGAGAATTTTTGACTGAACTGGATAGAGGGACATAAAAAGAGTAAAAAAAGGCAACTATTTTTTTTTTTAATTTCTTGTCAGTCTGTCTCTATGTATGATCACGATTATCTCCGAAAATACTGAACCGATTTACTTTAAACTTTCACCAATTGCTTTGTTTTAAATCAGTTTAACATTTAAAGTTTGTTTCATCAAAATCGGTTCATTAAAAAAAAAGTTTCGTCATTTGAATGAACTCAAGGCATGAGTTTGCCTGCAAATATATAGCACTTAAATAATAAGTGATATAGGAAAATTAAAATCTAAAGTCAATTCATCATCATTATACGACAGCATTATACCTATCCATACTAATCCATACTAATATTATAAATGCGAAAGTAACTCCATCTGTCTTTCTGTCTCCTTTTCACGCTTCAACCATTTAACCAATTTGGATGATAATTAATATGGGGGTAGTTTGAGACCTGCGGAAGGTCATAGGGTACCTTTTATTAATTCCTGAGGGATGGACACTAACGGCGGCAGCTTAGCCGCGGGCAAACTGTAAACCTGACTTATATATCAACGCAACCGAAACTGCTGCGCCTAGAAACTTGGTACAGGGGTTCTTTTAATGATGTGAGTGAGCGCTAAGAAAGGATTTTTAGAAATCTAAAGGGGTAAAATTTATATGGACTTTTCTCATTTCTGGACTTAGAAGTATGAAAGTAGGTATATAAGTTATCGATTCAAATTAAAAAAAGATGGGTGTATATAAAATTTGCAAAATTCCCTCCTTAAGGGATAATAAAATGGGGGTGGTGGTATAAACTTTGTATGGAAATTTTCTCATTTCTGGACTTAGAAGTCTGAAAGTAGGTATATAAGTTCTTGATTCCAAATAAAAAAAAAATATACTGTAGATGAAATTTCCAAAATTCCCCCTTTACGGGGTAAAATGGGGTGGGTGGGTGGTATAAACTTTGTATGGAATTTTACTCATTTTTGGACTTAGACATATGAAAATTGAAAATAATAATATAAGTTCTAGGTCACAATTAAAAATCCGAGAAAATTTTATGCTGGCGTAACGTTTGAAATGTCATCCTAGCAGAATCTGATTTTAATTAATATCTCAAAAATGAATGGACGTACAAATTTAAAACTTTCAACTACATTTACACGACGTTACTTACTAATTATCTAGCAATATTACGTTTTGATATTCAGTACTTTTTTGCTGGGGTAACGCACACAATTGGTGTGAGTCGATGTTTCTGTAACAAAGTCAAACATATATAACACAGAAGTAATATCTAACGTTCATATGTGACAGCTTATTAAATAACGCTGACGAAAAGCATTTTCTTCGATTATGACGCTTCGCTGACGATGGTGGCATGCGGTCAGAATGATAGCTTTCGATAATGTGTTACGTTCTGGAGGGCCTCCCAGTTGTTGTGAAGGAGTCCGATGTGAAGTCCGAAGGCCATAAATAAAATTGAAGTCTCATGAAACACTTAGGTTATTTTCCTACAGCATAGCCATTATTCTAAACTAAGACATACATGGCAGAATCTTCCTAGCAGTTAGAAAATTGATGATACACTTTCAGAATTCAATGTATTAAATATAGTTTCACTGCGCTGTACTACGCATCACTGACTTTAATGAAATCACATGTTTACGGCGTCCTTTCGCGCGATACCATTAAATGTTATGTTCGTTTATGATGTCCACAGATAATCTTTTATCTTCGAGAGATTTAACGAATGTTACCATGTACTATTGTAGAATCGCCTATCGCACGAAGATAGATGTTTCTGTAACAAACTCAACATTAATTCTTTAATACCTGTTATCGCAACATTCTATTTTTTTTTTACATGTTAATCTGTACAAAATTCGTGTAAGCAGGCTAACTTTTTGAAATAAGTTCATTCCATATGATTAGTTATTTGGAAAGACACATAAATTCTTAAATTTTACTCATAATTTCTTCCTAAGAATATCAATAAAATGTTAAACTCATGAAACACCTATAAGTTAGTTTCGTATAACATAGTCATTATTCTACACTAAGACATATAAGGCAGTGTACTCCAAATAAAATTGCAAAATATGTCTTCTAATGTAACTTCTCAAACAAGTTAGTGTGGGTAGTTATTTCTGTAACAAAGTCAAACATAAAATATACTAAAACTGATATTTGTAATTCAAATGTGACAGGTTGTTTAATAATGCAGTCGCGAATCAAACCCTGCGATTAGAAATCGTTGTGTATCCTTATAATATTCCGGGTTCTGCGGGCTGGTTCTTTTGGCGTCATCCCGAGATGTTTCATTCAAATGTTATTGAAACTTGTATAGTGGTCAAAGCATATTGTAATTTACTGCTTGCAACAGTACCGGTTGTGTCATCAAAACATAGTAAGAAAATTGATGATTCAGTTTCAGAATAAATATAGTAACACTGTCGTCGTTTAGAGTTCTGGATATTTCTGGTTCTGGAGCGCCTTCCAGTTGTGAAGCTTCTGAACTTCTCAGTTAGCTGAAATCAAAATCTTTAAAGACTCCAAAGTGGTCAAAGTAATTACTAAGTATTGCTTGCGCTTGCGACGCCTCGCCGTTGTATTTCCAAAATGATTAATTCCGAAAATATAAAATTATTCAGTTTCAGTTCTAGGCGTATATTCTCAATTAACTGCGGGCGAATTTCTATTATCTTCACAGAAATTGTTCTATTATCTTCACAGAAATTGTTCTATTATCTTCACAGAAATTATTCTAACTTTGGTAAAAAAAACAACATCTTCTTAATACCTGTTATTAAACATTCCAACGTTTTTATGCAAGTTGATCGTTACGAAACTCGTGTGGGTTGGTTTTACATTTTGAATAAGTTCTTTCCATACAATTGGTTATTTGGAAAGACTCATATAAATGTTTAATATTTTTTCGTAATATCTTTCCAATGATATCAATCAAATAAGTCTCATGATATACTTATGGGTTTGTTTCATACAACAAAATTATTTTTCAGACGATGGCAGAGTATTCGAATAGGTGATTTGATACAATCAACAAATTTTACGGTTCTTAGTGCTGCCAATCGCAAGAAGAGATGTTTCTGAAACAAAATCAACATTAATTCCTTAATATAAATATACACTGATACTTTTCGTCGTGTTTCTTCGCTGCTGCGTCGCTGCACGTTATTTTAAAAATTCAAAATAAAAGTGATGATATTAGTAGTTGAAGTTTAAATTTTGCAATGTCTCTTACACCTAAGAGGCCATCCAAATGATGGCCTCTTAGGTGACAGAATCTTGATCTAAGTAATCTATAGCTATACATTATTATTACATATAATAAAACAGTAAAAATATTTTGTCTGTACATTGAGAATTTTTGACTGAACTGGATAGAGGGACATAAAAAGAGTAAAAAAAGGCAACTATTTTTTTTTTTAATTTCTTGTCAGTCTGTCTCTATGTATGATCACGATTATCTCCGAAAATACTGAACCGATTTACTTTAAACTTTCACCAATTGCTTTGTTTTAAATCAGTTTAACATTTAAAGTTTGTTTCATCAAAATCGGTTCATTAAAAAAAAAAGTTTCGTCATTTGAATGAACTCAAGGCATGAGTTTGCCTGCAAATATAAAGCACTTAAATAATAAGTGATATAGGAAAATTAAAATCTAAAGTCAATTCATCATCATTATACGACAGCATTATACCTATCCATACTAATCCATACTAATATTATAAATGCGAAAGTAACTCCATCTGTCTTTCTGTCTCCTTTTCACGCTTCAACCATTTAACCAATTTGGATGATAATTAATATGGGGGTAGTTTGAGACCTGCGGAAGGTCATAGGGTACCTTTTATTAATTCCTGAGGGATGGACACTAACGGCGGCAGCTTAGCCGCGGGCAAACTGTAAACCTGACTTATATATCAACGCAACCGAAACTGCTGCGCCTAGAAACTTGGTACAGGGGTTCTTTTAATGATGTGAGTGAGCGCTAAGAAAGGATTTTTAGAAATCTAAAGGGGTAAAATTTATATGGACTTTTCTCATTTCTGGACTTAGAAGTATGAAAGTAGGTATATAAGTTATCGATTCAAATTAAAAAAAGATGGGTGTATATAAAATTTGCAAAATTCCCTCCTTAAGGGATAATAAAATGGGGGTGGTGGTATAAACTTTGTATGGAAATTTTCTCATTTCTGGACTTAGAAGTCTGAAAGTAGGTATATAAGTTCTTGATTCCAAATAAAAAAAAAATATACTGTAGATGAAATTTCCAAAATTCCCCCTTTACGGGGTAAAATGGGGTGGGTGGGTGGTATAAACTTTGTATGGAATTTTACTCATTTTTGGACTTAGACATATGAAAATTGAAAATAATAATATAAGTTCTAGGTCACAATTAAAAATCCGAGAAAATTTTATGCTGGCGTAACGTTTGAAATGTCATCCTAGCAGAATCTGATTTTAATTAATATCTCAAAAATGAATGGACGTACAAATTTAAAACTTTCAACTACATTTACACGACGTTACTTACTAATTATCTAGCAATATTACGTTTTGATATTCAGTACTTTTTTGCTGGGGTAACGCACACAATTGGTGTGAGTCGATGTTTCTGTAACAAAGTCAAACATATATAACACAGAAGTAATATCTAACGTTCATATGTGACAGCTTATTAAATAACGCTGACGAAAAGCATTTTCTACGATTATGACGCTTCGCTGACGATGGTGGCATGCGGTCAGAATGATAGCTTTCGATAATGTGTTACGTTCTGGAGGGCCTCCCAGTTGTTGTGAAGGAGTCCGATGTGAAGTCCGAAGGCCATAAATAAAATTGAAGTCTCATGAAACACTTAGGTTATTTTCCTACAGCATAGCCATTATTCTAAACTAAGACATACATGGCAGAATCTTCCTAGCAGTTAGAAAATTGATGATACACTTTCAGAATTCAATGTATTAAATATAGTTTCACTGCGCTGTACTACGCATCACTGACTTTAATGAAATCACATGTTTACGGCGTCCTTTCGCGCGATACCATTAAATGTTATGTTCGTTTATGATGTCCACAGATAATCTTTTATCTTCGAGAGATTTAACGAATGTTACCATGTACTATTGTAGAATCGCCTATCGCACGAAGATAGATGTTTCTGTAACAAACTCAACATTAATTCTTTAATACCTGTTATCGCAACATTCTATTTTTTTTTTACATGTTAATCTGTACAAAATTCGTGTAAGCAGGCTTAACTTTTGAAATAAGTTCATTCCATATGATTAGTTATTTGGAAAGACACATAAATTCTTAAATTTTACTCATAATTTCTTCCTAAGAATATCAATAAAATGTTAAACTCATGAAACACCTATAAGTTAGTTTCGTATAACATAGTCATTATTCTACACTAAGACATATAAGGCAGTGTACTCCAAATAAAATTGCAAAATATGTCTTCTAATGTAACTTCTCAAACAAGTTAGTGTGGGTAGTTATTTCTGTAACAAAGTCAAACATAAAATATACTAAAACTGATATTTGTAATTCAAATGTGACAGGTTGTTTAATAATGCAGTCGCGAATCAAACCCTGCGATTAGAAATCGTTGTGTATCCTTATAATATTCCGGGTTCTGCGGGCTGGTTCTTTTGGCGTCATCCCGAGATGTTTCATTCAAATGTTATTGAAACTTGTATAGTGGTCAAAGCATATTGTAATTTACTGCTTGCAACAGTACCGGTTGTGTCATCAAAACATAGTAAGAAAATTGATGATTCAGTTTCAGTATAAATATAGTAACACTGTCGTCGTTTAGAGTTCTGGATATTTCTGGTTCTGGAGCGCCTTCCAGTTGTGAAGCTTCTTTCTCAGTTAGCTGAAATCAAAATCTTTAAAGACTCCAAAGTGGTCAAAGTAATTACTAAGTATTGCTTGCGCTTGCGACGCCTCGCCGTTGTATTTCCAAAATGATTAATTCCGAAAATATAAAATTATTCAGTTTCAGTTCTAGGCGTATATTCTCAATTAACTGCGGGCGAATTTCTATTATCTATACAGAAATTGTTCTATTATCTTCACAGAAATTGTTCTATTATCTTCACAGAAATTATTCTAACTTTGGTAAAAAAAAACAACATCTTCTTAATACCTGTTATTAAACATTCCAACGTTTTTATGCAAGTTGATCGTTACGAAACTCGTGTGGGTTGGTTTTACATTTTGAATAAGTTCTTTCCATACAATTGGTTATTTGGAAAGACTCATATAAATGTTTAATATTTTTTCGTAATATCTTTCCAATGATATCAATCAAATAAGTCTCATGATATACTTATGGGTTTGTTTCATACAACAAAATTATTTTTCAGACGATGGCAGAGTATTCGAATAGGTGATTTGATACAATCAACAAATTTTACGGTTTATAGTGCTGCCAATCGCAAGAAGAGATGTTTCTGAAACAAAATCAACATTAATTCCTTAATATAAATATACACTGATACTTTTCGTCGTGTTTCTTCGCTGCTGCGTCGCTGCACGTTATTTTAAAAATTCAAAATAAAAGTGATGATATTAGTAGTTGAAGTTTAAATTTTGCTATGTCTCTTACACCTAAGAGGCCATCCAAATGATGGCCTCTTAGGTGACAGAATCTTGATCTAAGTAATCTATAGCTATACATTATTATTACATATAATAAAACAGTAAAAATATTTTGTCTGTACATTGAGAATTTTTGACTGAACTGGAACATAAAAAGAGTAAAAAAAGGCAACTATTTTTTTTTTAAATTTCTTGTCAGTCTGTCTCTATGTATGATCACGATTATCTCCGAAAATACTGAACCGATTTACTTTAAACTTTCACCAATTGCTTTGTTTAAAATCAGTTTAACATTTAAAGTTTGTTTCATCAAAATCGGTTCATTAAAAAAAAAGTTTCGTCATTTGAATGAACTCAAGGCATGAGTTTGCCTGCAAATATATAGCACTTAAATAATAAGTGATATAGGAAAATTAAAATCTAAAGTCAATTCATCATCATTATACGACAGCATTATACCTATCCATACTAATCCATACTAATATTATAAATGCGAAAGTAACTCCATCTGTCTTTCTGTCTCCTTTTCACGCTTCAACCATTTAACCAATTTGGATGATAATTAATATGGGGGTAGTTTGAGACCTGCGGAAGGTCATAGGGTACCTTTTATTAATTCCTGAGGGATGGACACTAACGGCGGCAGCTTAGCCGCGGGCAAACTGTAAACCTGACTTATATATCAACGCAACCGAAACTGCTGCGCCTAGAAACTTGGTACAGGGGTTCTTTTAATGATGTGAGTGAGCGCTAAGAAAGGATTTTTAGAAATCTAAAGGGGTAAAATTTATATGGACTTTTCTCATTTCTGGACTTAGAAGTATGAAAGTAGGTATATAAGTTATCGATTCAAATTAAAAAAGATGGGTGTATATAAAATTTGCAAAATTCCCTCCTTAAGGGATAATAAAATGGGGGTGGTGGTATAAACTTTGTATGGAAATTTTCTCATTTCTGGACTTAGAAGTCTGAAAGTAGGTATATAAGTTCTTGATTCCAAATAAAAAAAAAAATATACTGTAGATGAAATTTCCAAAATTCCCCCTTTACGGGGTAAAATGGGGTGGGTGGGTGGTATAAACTTTGTATGGAATTTTACTCATTTTTGGACTTAGACATATGAAAATTGAAAATAATAATATAAGTTCTAGGTCACAATTAAAAATCCGAGAAAATTTTATGCTGGCGTAACGTTTGAAATGTCATCCTAGCAGAATCTGATTTTAATTAATATCTCAAAAATGAATGGACGTACAAATTTAAAACTTTCAACTACATTTACACGACGTTACTTACTAATTATCTAGCAATATTACGTTTTGATATTCAGTACTTTTTTGCTGGGGTAACGCACACAATTGGTGTGAGTCGATGTTTCTGTAACAAAGTCAAACATATATAACACAGAAGTAATATCTAACGTTCATATGTGACAGCTTCTTAAATAACGCTGACGAAAAGCATTTTCTACGATTATGACGCTTCGCTGACGATGGTGGCATGCGGTCAGAATGATAGCTTTCGATAATGTGTTACGTTCTGGAGGGCCTCCCAGTTGTTGTGAAGGAGTCCGATGTGAAGTCCGAAGGCCATAAATAAAATTGAAGTCTCATGAAACACTTAGGTTATTTTCCTACAGCATAGCCATTATTCTAAACTAAGACATACATGGCAGAATCTTCCTAGCAGTTAGAAAATTGATGATACACTTTCAGAATTAAATGTATTAAATATAGTTTCACTGCGCTGTACTACGCATCACTGACTTTAATGAAATCACATGTTTACGGCGTCCTTTCGCGCGATACCATTAAATGTTATGTTCGTTTATGATGTCCACAGATAATCTTTTATCTTCGAGAGATTTAACGAATGTTACCATGTACTATTGTAGAATCGCCAATCGCACGAAGATAGATGTTTCTGTAACAAACTCAACATTAATTCTTTAATACCTGTTATCGCAACATTCTAGTCTTTTTTTACATGTTAATCTGTACAAAATTCGTGTAAGCAGGCTTAACTTTTGAAATAAGTTCATTCCATATGATTAGTTATTTGGAAAGACACATAAATTCTTAAATTTTACTCATAATTTCTTTCTAAGAATATCAATAAAATGTTAAACTCATGAAACACCTATAAGTTAGTTTCGTATAACATAGTCATTATTCTACACTAAGACATATAAGGCAGTGTATTCCAATAAAATTGCAAAATATGTCTTCTAATGTAACTTCTCAAACAAGTTAGTGTGGGTAGTTATTTCTGTAACAAAGTCAAACATAAATTATACTAAAACTGATATTTGTAATTCAAATGTGACAGGTTGTTTAATAATGCAGTCGCGAATCAAACCCTGCGATTAGAAATCGTTGTGTATCCTTATAATATTCCGGGTTCTGCGGGCTGGTTCTTTTGGCGTCATCCCGAGATGTTTCATTCAAATGTTATTGAAACTTGTATAGTGGTCAAAGCATATTGTAATTTACTGCTTGCAACAGTACCGGTTGTGTCATCAAAACATAGTAAGAAAATTGATGATTCAGTTTCAGAATAAATATAGTAACACTGTCGTCGTTTAGAGTTCTGGATATTTCTGGTTCTGGAGCGCCTTCCAGTTGTGAAGCTTCTGAACTTCTCAGTTAGCTGAAATCAAAATCTTTAAAGACTCCAAAGTGGTCAAAGTAATTACTAAGTATTGCTTGCGCTTGCGACGCCTCGCCGTTGTATTTTCAAAATGATTAATTCCGAAAATATAAAATTATTCAGTTTCAGTTCTAGGCGTATATTCTCAATTAACTGCGGGCGAATTTCTATTATCTTCACAGAAATTGTTCTATTATCTTCACAGAAATTATTCTAACTTTGGTAAAAAAAAACAACATCTTCTTAATACCTGTTATTAAACATTCCAACGTTTTTATGCAAGTTGATCGTTACGAAACTCGTGTGGGTTGGTTTTACATTTTGAATAAGTTCTTTCCATACAATTGGTTATTTGGAAAGACTCATATAAATGTTTAATATTTTTTCGTAATATCTTTCCAATGATATATGTCGACGCGTCAAGTTTATTCAATGATTTTAATTAGCAAGTAAATAAATTATTTATGATTGCCAATAAGAATATCAAACTAAAATAGACGTAACTTTAATTTTCTTAACCAATCTTAATTACTTATATTATTTATATCTAAATCAACTTAAAAAATAATACTTACTAACAACTAGAACTAGTATAACAGTATAATATGTACACTAAATAAAAGTTATCTATAAATAAAAAATGTCACGCAGATCATTGCCTTCCGGTAGAGTGCCTAAAAGGCTGGCCGCATTGCCACGTTGGATGGCAATGCTAATGCGTTGTGCAAAAAAATTGCCAGCCCTTTGGTCACCAGATACCTCGACCAGTCGCTTATTTATGGTTTTAAATAATTTATGAGCTGAAGGGCCCCACGGACCCATAGTCTCCACCCCAAACGGCTCAAATATGTAGCCATTGCCAAGGCATGCATATTTGTGACGTTTGAGGGACTCGGCGGTGGCCGCAGCTGCGCCAGCCTTAGAACTAGTGCCATGGAGGTGGGAAGGCGCGAGTGTGTCAACACACGTGGCGTCCCACACTAATGGCCTCCCCAATCTCCAGGGCACAAGAGTCATGCCATCTGGTCTCTTGCCATCATCTCGCGCCAGGCCATTTGGTTCCAAAACAGCTGGTAGCTCGATGGTGACAAGAGCACGGTGGATAATGTTGTTCAGGTTGGCATGGCGAGCTATGCGGCCAGCGCTCCTGGAGCATGAAAGTCCGTGGCGTCCAAACTGGTCGACAGCATCACCGCAGAGGCAATGATGCGGGACATTAGTGACGGCTCCTAAACGTAGACACGTCGCTAAGCGGAAGGTGTGGTCATCTAGGAATGTACCCAGGTTATAAGATGGTAAAGCCTGCAACCATAAACCAGACTCCCACTCAGCAGTTGCAAGGAGACGAGCGCACTCAGCAGGGTTGCTGTCAGAAGATTTAAGGAGATTACTCTGAACAACCCTGCATAACGGCTCGTCCCACTGCCTCTGCGAAGAAGGAATGTCGGGAAATTTTGAATTTAGACTTACCTCTGACCAAACTATTTTGGCCTCCGCCACATAGGGAATTTCATATGTAGGTTGTTTAAGGATATTTTGAAAGAGGTTTTCTACACTATGAACAGAGGACAAAAAAGCAGGAAGGGCAACACTGGAAATTTTGCGTATTCCAAGCCCCCCTAACCTGACGGGTAAAGAGGCTTGGTCCCAAATACGTTGGTTACTTAAATCAATATTCAGAATTGATGATAACGAATTTCTTATAACATCATCTAATTTTGAAAGGAGGTCCGGGTATTTCCACAGATGACTGCATCGGAGATTATATGTAAAATTGGGCACGAACAGACAATATTTTAATATCGTGAAAGCAAAATGAGAATGTATACTCGCAAGGCGGTCGGCGGCCAGTTGAAAATTTTGAATTTTGTCCTGAATGAAATTTGGAAACGATTCGTCAAATACGGGGGATCCTAAGAGACGGAGTGTGGACTTGTCAATAATTTTAATATTGGGGGCTAATGAATTAAATTGTGAGATAATTTTGATTTTTGATAGCAGTGGCAGGTCCTCATCTAAATATAGTTCGCACTTGGAAAAATTTAGGGATAGTCCAATGGATTTAAATTCGGTTTTAATGATCATTAAATCTGTTAAAACTGTGGCCGCACTTGAACCTAGCGTTGCGTCATCCAAAAACCATGCGGTATATTTCGACTTTAATTTTTCAAGTATGGGATGGATGGCGAGGCTGAAAATAACCGGACCCAGAGGATCACCTTGCTGGCATCCAACTTCTGAGTAAAGAAGATTGTCCTGGTACATTAATTTAGAATTTTGACTGTAGCACTGCCAGAGGAAATTGTAAACGGAAGGAATTTTGTGAAGTACCTGTGTCAGCATGGCACCTCTATCTACCGAATTGAAGGCGTTTTTTATATCCACCTTCAGCAGGACTTCTGGTTTTTCAGCTGTTAAGTATGCGCGTAGAGAATGGACGGCGGCTTCACAACCACACTTAGATCCGAAACCTAGCTGAATAGGCTGAAAATAATCACTAAGAGTGGTTGCGACGACTCTGCAACATATTTTGGCTGAAAGTCGACGATAAGTCGTACCTACAGCAATAGGTCTAATACCACCGTCCTTTTTTTTAAGGGCACATAAATTTGCTCCATATAAAATTCCTGTAATTCTGCTATTCACCTTACCCAATAGCATGAAGTTTACTAGAGCTGTGAGCTCTCGCAAAAGTGCCCCGCCAGCGATGCCACGGTCACTGTTTAACAAATCTTTCAAATGTTGTGGCGATAGCCCATCTAAACCGCCAGCGGAGCCACTCTTGAAGGACATGACAGACCTATATACCTCGTCTTCAGTGGCTCTTAAAGTATTTTCATTGCTATTGGGCGGGTCAGGGAAGTTTGGGTCAACTGCGGAAGGTGGATGTTTTTCCCGTAAGGCAGCGAGGGTGTCCGGGTTATTGGGGGCGACTGCGTCATCCGAGAACAAAATTCTTGCGGCTCCTTTTATATCACCATCACTGATTTTGCCCTCTACATAATGAAGTGAATTCTTTTTGGTTTTAAAGGTCGAACATGGGTGAAATATATTAGGCTGTGGATTAGTACAATTTAGTTTAATTTTGTTTGTTAAATTTTGATTTCCATTATCTCGGTTTACATGAAGGGTTCGAAACGCAAAGGTAAGTAGGTCTTCCCAGGCCTGCTCAGTATTTTTTAAAACTGTTTGGTGAATAAGTTTTGCAAGGGTTTGTGATACAGTCCTACGCGCACCTTTAGGTATACGCTTTATAATTGGCCTTGTTCTTTTTAAATGCGATAGGTGAATATGAAATGAATTATGGTGAGGAGGGTCGGAGCTTGTTGTAGAGGTAGAGAGGGGGACTGTAGTAGCCGATAAGGCGGAAACTTGTGATGTTGAAGGGCAAAGAGGTTCTTCGTGTAGAGGTGCTTTATGAGCTCTAGACGCGTGAATTTTTAAACCTCTCTGCCCTTTAAAAAATCGTATTTGGGAGCACTGGGTACACTGAATAAGGTCTCTGGATGACGCAGATTGGCTGAGTTCTACACTACTAGACGATACCCTTTCGCGAAGCGACATTTACAAATTTATAAGAATAAAAATAGGTACTTACATGTGATACATGATTATCAATAATAAAAAGAATAATTAATAAATATTTCAATAAACTAAATTAGTAACTAAAAATTTTCAAAATATACACAATTTGACACTTCATTGACTGACGGGCAAACGTCCTGCGCGAGCTGCGGGGCGCAGTCCGAGATGAAGAAAACCTCTTCTGAGGCAAGTAAAAGTTTTTTATGGTTCAAGCAATAATAGTGTTGTGATTACGATGTGATCGTTCAGCGACAGGGTTGCGATATAGTTGATAAATCCGCACCAATGTATCTTATTTATATGGAAATATATTATTATTGTAATATTATTGACTTCGGTATCAAATGTCAAATGTCAGCATTAATTTCTCCCGTACCATCCTTTTAGGAGCCAAGGTACGAGTATTCCATAAAATTATACATAATATATTTTGGCGCTAAGGCTTCTTTGTTGAGGAGATATGTATTACTTATTGAATTTTAAGAATTTAATGAAACATTTTTGATTGTTATTGTTTGGAATCCAAAAAAAATATTAATTATAATTTAAGTTACATTCAAAGATTTATTGTTTAAAAGTATAGACAATTAATAACGCGATTTATAAATATCGATCGATGCGTTTTAACCAAACTTTTCATCATTCTTTAAAAATTAACACTGAAACATGCCATGTCAGCCATATTGAAAAGTTTGGTGAAAACACATCCGATTATTATAATTGTTTTTTTCGTCATGAGTGAAATGTAATGATTTTTCTGTTATTAAAATTAATAATTAATTAAATTAAAATTTCTGATGCAACAGTTACGTTGCTAAACATTGTTTTTAAGTTTATTGTTTTGCATTTGATGCGCGTATTGAAATAGTCGGAAGTTGCTAAAACGGCCATGTTGTTTTGACTACTCAACATCGTAAGGACGTTAGGTTTTTGTGATCATTCGGTTACGAGACTCCGAAGCGGAACTATCTTGTGAGTAAATGTTTTAATTATTTAAAATTGCTGTGTTTAGGATTGATTTTGTGGTTTAACTATAAGTTGTAAAAGTGTGATAAAATTATAAGTATTCCTCTGTTGTTCTGTGTTTCATTGCCTTGCTATGTCTGAGACTAATGATAGCTGTGACGTCAGTAATACTGATGTCACTGTTCCTAAAAATTCCAACGGGGTCCTCTCGCCGTCATATATAATGAGGTGTGCGGGGGACGGGGTATCTTCAGAGAAACACACGACTGCACCGGATAACGCTATGATTTATACTGTCTCATAATTATAACATCAAACGCTAATGCTTATAGACTTATGCTACGTAAGTATGTATAACTTATGCTTAAGGCACCCACTTCACAATCAAATAAGTCTCATGATATACTTATGGGTTTGTTTCATACAACAAAATTATTTTTCAGACGATGGCAGGTGAGCATCAGAATGGCGGGTGTAATGTCGCGAATCAGAATGAAACATAAATGTTTTGTATCTACCTTTAATATACCTAACTCTACCAATAAAGGAGATAAAAGTACCACTTTGAATACAGAGAAATTCATATAAAAATTTGAGCTGCCAACCTGACGTCATAATGGCGGGTGTATTTGCGTTTCTGACCAAAATACTAATTGGTAATTTTTAGAGTTACTGCCATGTAAATCTACCTGGTAAATACCTTACAGTACCGAAAGTAGAACTGTTATACAGATAAAGGTTAAAGAGTAATCTTGGAAATAAAATTTCACAGCTTTGAACTCCTGTCAAATTAGTTATATCAAATACTATAACTACAATAAAATTGCTATTTACAAACCCATTTTTTATTTACAGCGGTTTGAGCGGTTCGATGATGAAATAAAATAGCGTCATAGGCATGAGATTTCAATGTAATACTCAATGTATAGCTTATAAATTATATATTTATATATATTATGTCATTTACAAGGAAAATACATGGATAAAAGGCATGAAAATCGTGTCTGACTCATCAGCGAACCGCTCAAACCGCTGTAAATAAAAAATGGGTTTGTAAATAGCAATTTTATTGTAGTTATAGTATTTGCTATTACTAATTTGACAGGAGTTCAAAGCTGTGAAATTTTATTTCCAAGATTACTCTTTAACCTTTATCTGTATAACAGTTCTACTTTCGGTACTGTAAGGTATTTACCAGGTAGATTTACATGGCAGTAACTCTAAAAATTACCAATTAGTATTTTGGTCAGAAACGCAAATACACCCGCCATTATGACGTCAGGTTGGCGGCTCAAATTTTTATATGAATTTCTCTGTATTCAAAGTGGTACTTTTATCTCCTTTATTGGTAGAGTTAGGTATATAAAAGGTAGATACAAAACATTTATGTTTCATTCTGATTCGCGACATTACACCCGCCATTCTGATGCTCACGATGGCAGAGTATTCGAATAGGTGCCATAGCAAAGTATGAGTTCTAATGTAACTTCTCAAACATGATGGAGTGAGGCAACTTTTCTGTAACAAAGTCAAACATATACTGACTGACTGATATCTATTGAGTGAAAGTGATAATTATGTGGGATTTGAGTGCCTTTCAATTGTAGATTGGAAATCTGGACATTTCTTGTTCTGGACCGAGTCATGTGGCTGAAATGTCGTTAAGTAATTCGATCTGATGATTTTATTTCAAATTCTGGCATACATTGCTAGCGGTGGTCTCTGCCTGACGATTGTCTTTTTAGGGACGGGTATAGCACATTCTATCGTCTCATAGCTTCAGGCAGTACGTATATCAACTCGTTTAAGTATTTTCGCATTTTACAAGTGCTTCCAGGTAATCTAAGAGTTGTGACTTCGTTCTACTAAATCAAGAATAAGGACTGCGACGACGCCGCTTTGCAGCCGTTACCCGCGCTATACTACGCAGCGCTGACTTTAATGAAATCACATGTTCACGGCGTCATTTCGCGCGATTCTATAAAGTGTTGTGTTCTTATACGATCCCTACAGAAAATCTTTCATCTTTGATACAATCAACAAGTTTTACAGTTCTTAGTGCTACCAATCGCAAGACGAGATGTTTCTGTAACAAACTCAACATTAATTCCTTAATATAAATATCACTGATACTTTTCGTCGTGTTTCTTCGCTGCTGCGTCGCTGCACGTTATTCTGAAAAATCAAAATAAAAGTGATGATATTAGTAGTTGAAGTTGAAATTTTGCAATGTCTCTTACACCTAAGAGGCCATCCAAATGATCTGTCTGTCTGTCTGTCTGTCTGTATGTATTATCACGATTATCTCCGAAAATACTGAACCGATTTACTTCAAACTTTCACCAATTGCTTTGTTTTAAATCAGTTTAACATTTAAAGTTTGTTTCACCAAAATCGGTTCATTAAAAAAAAAGTTTCGTCATTTGAATGAACTCAAGGCATGAGTTTGCCTGCAAATATATAGCACTTATAATAATAAGTGATATAGGAAAATTAAAATCTAAAGTCAATTCATCATCATTATACGACAGCATTATACCTATCCATACTAATCCATACTAATATTATAAATGCGAAAGTAACTCCATCTGTCTGTCTGTCTCCTTTTCACGCTTCAACCATTTAACCAATTTGGATGAATGAATTAATATGGGGGTAGTTTGAGACCTGGGGAAGGTCATAGGGTACCTTTTATTAATTCCTGAGGGATGGACACTAACGGCGGCAGCTTAGCCGCGGGCAAACTGTAAACCTGACTTATATATCAACGCAACCGAAACTGCTGCGCCTAGAAACTTGGTACAGGGGTTCTTTTAATGATGTGAGTAAGCGCTAAGAAAGGATTTTTAGAAATCTAAAGGGGTAAAATTTATATGGACTTTTCTCATTTCTGGACTTAGAAGTATGAAAGTAGGTATATGTTATCGATTCAAATTAAAAAAGATGGGTGTATATGAAATTTATCAAAATTCCCTCCTTAAGGGATAATAAAATGGGGGTGGGTGGTATAAACTTTGTATGGAAATTTTCTCATTTCTGGACTTAGAAGTCAAATTCAAATTCAAATATAATTTATTCATCATAAGATACTTTACATACCATTTGGTGAACGTTAACATTTATTTTACAACAAAGAATTGTTGACGTTAATTTAATTAAAGCTAAGTTTAGAGCCGCTTCCAAAGCGGAGTGCAGAAGAAGCGGCAACAAACTGCACAGCGCATTTTCTCCAGACGTCAACTTACAATTTATAGTATATTACTTAAAACTACATATATTTATATGTGGACTGAGATTACATTGTCATGTCATCATTCAAATTGAGTACAATGTCAAGTTGTATTGAAAGGATGTCAATAAAAAATAATAATATATCTATATATATACGTTCAAAATGAACCAAATTATGACATTAATTTAAATACAGATGCGTTAAGACGTTCCTGTGCCAGGCTGAAGCCAGATATGTTTGTCATTAAGGTAATCATCAGTCCTATAATAAGCCTTCTTACAAAGTACCTGCTTAACGTAAGCTTTGAATTTTCTGTCAGGCATATCAAGGGCTGATTGTGGTAATTTATTATAATAGCGTATACAATTCCCTAGGAACGAATTACTAACCCTGCTCAACCGATAACGCGGGAGAAACAATTTGTTATTATTACGTAAGGGTCTATTCGTGATATCATTTATTTTTTTGAAGGATGAAATGTATTTTCTCACATACATTATATTTTCAAATATATATTGCGAAGCTACAGTCAATATATTTATTTCTTTAAATAATTCTCTGAGTGACTCTCTCGGTCCTAAGCCGTAAATGGAACGTATCGCTCTTTTTTGTAATATAAATATAGTTTTGATGTCAGTTGCTTTTCCCCATAGCAGTATCCCATATGACATTAAACTATGAAAATAACCAAAATATACTAGCCTAGCAGTTGCCACATCTGTCAACTGTCTGATTCTTCTTACAGCGTAAGCCGCAGAGCTAAGTTTATTGGAAAGTTTAGATATATGAGCGCCCCACTGAAGTTTCGAGTCTACAGTAATTCCTAAAAACGTTGTATGTTCAACCAAATCTACTTTTTGACTATCAATCTGTATATCAACGGAAGCCTGCCTCACATTGGGTAATGTAAACCGTATGCATTGGGTCTTTTTAGCATTTAATATGAGGTTATTGGCGGAAAACCAATCTGATATAGCAGTCAGAGTGCTATTTACCGTGCTTGCATCTTCGTTATGGCGGTCCAATTTGAATATTAGGGATGTATCATCGGCAAACAGCACAATGCCAGCCTTTTTCTCAACCATATAAGGCAAGTCGTTGATATATACAAGAAAAAGGAAAGGCCCTAAGATTGATCCTTGTGGTACACCGATTTTAACATTAGATCCATTAGACTTAATACCATTTATATCGACAGTTTGAAGCCTATCTGTTAAATAAGATTGAATTAATTTTATTGATTTATTATCAAACCCGTATTGTTGTAGTTTAAGCAAAAGTGTTTGATGATCAACGCAATCAAACGCTTTCGAGAGATCACAAAATGCTCCAAAGGCATCCTGTGAATTCTCCCATGCGTTATAAATATGAGTAACAAGTGCTACTCCCGCATCGGTGGTAGATTTTCCGCCAGTAAAGCCGAATTGTTGGCTGTGGAAAAGATTACAGGTTTTGAAGTGATGTTGCATTTGATTGAGCATGATCTTTTCAAACACCTTGCTCAAAACAGGTAAAATAGAAATGGGTCTGTAATTGCTGGGATCCGACTTTTCCCCTTTTTTAAATAATGGAATTAATTTACTACATTTCATTAAATTTGGAAATATGCCTTCGTCTATACATTCATTAAATATAAAAGCTAAATCAACAGCAATAATACATATAATGTTGCTTAAGACTCTAACTGACATACCCCATAGATCTTCGGATGTTTTAAAGTTAAGCTGTTTGAAAGCATCGACTATATCACTAGGGTTAATATAGTTATATTTAAATTTGGAGCTACTAGGTGACATATTACTTTTAAGTAGGTCTTCAGCAAGATTTGGGCAAGAATTTACGTTAGAAGTAAGTTCAAAAGGAATGTTTGTAAAAAAATTCTCAAAAACATTGACTATATCTTTAGTAGATGTAACTGTTGTGTCACCACATTTAATTTTGCTAATATTCTCTCTCGATTTGAATTTACCAGTCTCTTTGTTTATGATTTTCCAAGTTTCTTTGATTTTATTAGGCGCTTCATTTATCTTTCCTCCAATAAAAATAGATTTAGCTTGTTTGCAGACTTTTTTAAATAATTTAGAATAACACCTAACATATTCAATAAAGTTGGGATCAAAATTAAATTGTTTTTGGGCATATAAATCAAATAACTTCCTTCTGCTTATATAAATACCTGTAGTAGCCCATTCACTAAACTGTAATCGATTATGTACATTGACTGGTTTCTGTTTAAGTGTTTTGGAATATTCAATAGAAATAGTATTAAATAATGTTGTATAGTGATCATCAGCATTACTACCAGTGTACATGACTGAACTTAACTTATTTTCTAGATTTTTTTTAAGTTTTAAAATATTTTTGTAAGAAATGTGTCGGCACATCATTCTACTTTCCTCTGAGGGATAGGAGGAATCTTTGACAAAAGTTACCAATTGACCTGCATGATCAGATGGAAGTTTATTTATAATAGATTTGTCTATATATTGAATACTGCAAAAGAAATTATCAAGACATGTGGCCGTTGTGGCAGTTATTCTGGTTGGTTCCAAGAAAACATTTACTAAATTGTAACATTTAAAAAGGTTAAGAAATTGTGTGCTTTTTGAGGTATTTACTAAAATATCAACATTAAAGTCACCACAGATAATTAAATGTTTCTTACTTTTCGATGCCGTTTTAAGGACCTCATCCATTATTTTTATAAAATTTTTAAAATGTTTATTGCGGTTATCAGGGGGACTGTACACGCAGATAATAATATAATCTACAAGCTCGGCACAGGTCACCTCAGCACAGCGCTCCACAGAAAGTCTGACAATATCCATCCGCTCTTTGCTATGGATACCACTTTTAAGCTGTGCGTGCACTGGACCGGAATCGGAGCGGACGGAGCGGCCGGAGCGGCCGGATTTTCAAAATGCCGGTGGGGTGCGTTCACTGCATTCGGATTCCGGACCGGCATTTTTACAGTGTTGCCAGGGCCCTTGAGTAATAAGGTACGTTTCGTTTCCGGAAATGTTACATTTTTGCAGCAAAAGTAATAATTATATACCTATTTTTATAGATAACGGTATAGTAATAATAAAATATTGTAATTTTTTTATAGTCTATGAGTAAAACCACTGACGGACAGACGGACGGACAGACATGGCGAAACTATAAGGGTCCTATTTACTACGGAACCCTGGAAATTGGTTGACTGTAAAGTCAGTTTACGGCCAATAATTTTACGTGATAACGGGGAGAGATAGATGCGTGATAGTACTACTACTACTCCTACTGCTGCTGCTGTTGCTGGTCTGAACATTTTTTGTGAGTGCAGCCAATGTTCATCGATTTGTTTTTTTGTTTTTAATGTCAGTATTTTCATCACTCTATTTTTCGTCTTACTCATTCACGACATATGTATTTGAGGAACACCATAATGAACTTTTACAGTTTCACTCAATACCAGCGGTAGATTTGAAAATTAGACATAAAAGTTAAATTAAATGCTGCGTGCCTGCTGCTTGCATACTGCATGCTTGCTTGAATGCTGCGTACATTATGGTTACTATATACGTACATTTTCTGTAACATGTGTTGATCAATTGCTCATAATATGTAACCTAAGCCAAATGATGATTCTGACAATACATTTTCTCAGATATGATTGACTATAGAAATGAATTGTATGGCAAAAGGCAATTGTAACTATGTGTGAATTTAACTTTCTGTGATAAAATGATTCTCCTTTTTAATTATTATGGCTATTAAGTATATGTCATGGGATGATTAGCTATGAATTTAAAAGTTATGGATGATCTAAATCGAATTCCTACGAACTGAGGTTTCTACCATTCGCTGTTATTCATAATAATATTCCAATATAAAAAGTACTACCATATGGGGTAGGTCTTCTTATGAACGGCAACACTGACGACTGCCGATGCCGGTGACGTCACCGGCAGAAATTCCGGTCTCCGGCACGGAAATGCCGATGCAGTGCACGCAGCGCCATACAAATCCATACAAAGCAACAAGTCCGTCCGCTCCGTCCGCTTCGATGCACTGGACCGGAATCGGAGCGGACGGAGCGGCCGGAGCGGCCGGATTTTCAAAATGCCGTTGGGGTGCGTTCACTGCATTCGGATTCCGGACCGGCATTTTTACAGTGTTGCCAGGGCCCTTGAGTCATAAGTTACGTTTCGTTTCCTGAAATGTTACATTTTTGCAGCAAAAGTAATAATTATATACCTATTTTTATAGATAACGGTATAGTAATAATAAAATATTGTAATTTTTTTATAGTCTATGAGTAAAACCACTGACGGACAGACGGACGGACAGACATGGCGAAACTATAAGGGTCCTATTTACTACGGAACCCTGAAAATTGGTTGACTGTAAAGTCAGTTTACGGCCAATAATTTTACGTGATAACGGGGAGAGATAGATGCGTGATAGTACTACTACTACTCCTACTGCTGCTGCTGTTGCTGGTCTGGAACATTTTTTGTGAGTGCAGCCAATGTTCATCGATTTGTTTTTTGTTTTTAATGTCAGTATTTTCATCACTCTATTTTTTCGTCTTACTCATTCATGACATATGTATTTGAGGAACACCATAATGAACTTTTACAGTTTCACTCAATACCAGCGGTTGACTTGAAAATTAGACATAAAAGTTAAATTAAATACTGCGTGCCTGCTGCTTGCATACTGCATGCTTGCTTGAATGCTGCGTGCATTATGGTTACTATATACGTACATTTTCTGTAACATGTGTTGATCAATTGCTCATAATATGTAACCTAAGCCAAATGATGATTCTGACAATACATTTTCTCAGATATGATTGACTATAGAAATGAATTGTATGGCAAAAGGCAATTGTAACTATGTGTGAATTTAACTTTCTGCGATAAAATGATTCTCCTTTTTAATTATTATGGCTATTAAGTTTATGTCATGGGATGATTAGCTATGAATTTAAAAGTTATGGATGATCTAAATCGAATTCCTACGAAATGAGGTTTCTACCATTCGCTGTTATTCATTATAACATTCCAATATAAAAAGTACTACCATAAGGGGTAGGTCTTCTTATGAACGGCAACACTGACGACTGCCGATGCCGGTGACGTCACCGGCAGAAATTCCGGTCTCCGGCACGGAAATGCCGATGCAGTGCACGCAGCGCCATACAAATCCATACAAAGCAACAAATCCGTCCGCTCCGTCCGCTTAGATTCCGGTCCAGTGCACGCACAGCTTAATAAAGCTGTGCGTTCACTGGACCGGAATCGGAGCGGACGGAGCGGCCGGAGCGGCCGGATTTTCAAAATGCCGGTGGGGTGCGTTCACTGCATTCGGATTCCGGACCGGCATTTTTACAGTGTTGCCAGGGCCCTTGAGTCATAAGTTACGTTTCGTTTCCTGAAATGTTACATTTTTGCAGCAAAAGTTACAATATTGTAATTTTTTTAATTTACGTGTTTTTGGGGTCGGAGTGTAACCCTCCACACAGCGCTATCCTATAAAGTGGTCACTAACATATAAGATAACGCTTTGCTTTATTTACCGGCGGTGACTTTTGTTTATAATAATAGAGATAGAGAAGATACCACCTAAACCTGTACCAACCTGCCCTGTCCCATTATTATGTCTGTGTCATATTTAAGTCTGTCTTTACCAAAACACAAAAAAAAATATTCTAAGATCTACGTACCAAATTACAGCTTTTTAGTACTGATAGTCTATGAGTAAAACCACGGACGAACAGACGGACGGACGGACAGACATGGTGAAACTGTAAGGGTTCACTATTTACTACGGAACTCTGAAAATTGGTTGACTCTAAAGTCAGTTTACGGCAAATAATTTTACGTGATAACGTGGAGAGATAGATGCGTGATAGATACTACTACTACTCCTGCTGCTGCTGCTGTGGCTGGTCTGGAACGTGACATTTTTCGTGCCTGCAGCCAATGTTCATTGATTTATATCTTTGTTTTTAATGTCAGTATTTTCATCACTCTGTATTTTCGTCTTACTCATTCACGACATATGTAATTGAGGAAGACTACAATGAATGACTAGCTAATGAATTTATGTTATAAAAAGTTATGGATGATCTAAATCGAATTCCTACGAAATGAGGTTTCTACCATTCTCTGTTATTCATAATAATATTCCAATATAAAAAGTTCTACCATAAGGGGTAGATCTTCTTATGAACGGCAACACTGACGACTGCCGATGCCGGTGACGTCACCGGCATAAATTCCGGTCTCCGGCACGGAAATGCCGATGCAGTGCACGCAGCGCCATACAAATCCATACAAAGCAACAAATCCGTCCGCTCCGTCCGCTTCGATTCCGGTCCAGTGCACGCACAGCTTTAGTTAATATCATAGAACCGCCTCGATCAGCAGACTTTCTGTTCAAGCAGCTTACAATGTTATAATTAGTTAGGCTGAACATCATCTCACTCTCTTTGAGCCAATGCTCAGTCAAACATAAAATATCCACATTTAAATCTTGTAAGACTAATTCTACTAATAATTCTTTGCCGGGAAGTCCTTGTACATTTTGATGTACTATCCTTATTTTTGAGACTTTCCCATTGTCTTAATGTGCAGTTTAAATCTGCCGTCAAATCTACAAAACTATTTGTTAATTCCACACAATTACTGTTACAAGTTTGTGGACACATGGTATACGTCTTAATACTAGGGTATTGTTTACAATGTAAACTCGTCCAAGAATTAATATTATAGGCTACCAAAGAAGCAATTTTTAGTTTATTATATTTAGAAAGATAGACACTATCTTCTGTTAGAAAACATTTACTAATAAAATTATTAGAGTCAAAAAATATAAATTTGTCACTATGACGACATGTCAAGGTATGTAAAAAATTATTGAGATAGTGAATGCGTTTATTATAAGACTAGCTGTTGCCCGCGGCTCCGCCCGCGTTAATGTCGTTCCCTTGGGAACAATAGAAATGATACAAATTCCATACAAACCCCTGCCCCTTTGCTTTTCCCCTTATGGGGGAATTTAATACATTTCACCTGCATAGATCTTTAGCCCTTAAGGAGGGGATTTTGCCCATTTCATATCAGATATTTTTTTATTGTAATGGAGAACTTCTTATTGTCATATTTCTAAGTAAATAAAAAAAATCCATACAAACTTTACCCCACCTATTCTACCCCTTCAAGGGGAAATTTCGACCATTTTAACTACACAGATCTTTTTAAATTGTAATGTAAACATATATACTTATTTTTATACTTCTATGTCCAGAAATGAGACAATTTCCATACATTCCCCCCCCCCCCCCCCCTTATCCCTTAAGGGGGAAATTTTGTACATTTCATCTACACAGATCTTTTTTAATTGTTACCTAGAACGTATATAGGTACTTATTTTCATACCTCTAAGTCTAGAAATGGAAAAATTCCATGCAAACTTTACCCCCTATTTACCCCTTCAAGGGAGAATGTTGTCTGGTTCACCTAAACAGATCTTTTTTAATTTTAATTGAGAACTTGCGTACCTACTTTCAAACTTCTAAGTCCAGAAATGAGAAAATTCCATAAAACTTCAACCCCTTTGATTTTCTAAAAATCCTTTCTTAGTGCTCATTTAAATCATAAAAAGAATCCCTGTGCCAAATTTCAACCAAGTTTTTGCGCACAGTAGTTTCGGCTGTGCGTTGATATATAAGTCAGGTTTGCCGATTTCTCGCGTAAGTGTCGATTTCTCAGGAACAGTAGAATTTCCCGAAATACATTAGTTTATGACTTACAGTGAAACACCTTAATATTGAATTTTAATTGAATAACTTCAAAAACGGAAAGTTTCATACTAACTTTGCATCCCCGTTATATCTCCTTAAGGGATGATTTTTGAGAAAAATATTTTACTCGTGTTTCATACCTTTCAGTAAAGAACCTTCATGCTGAATTTCATTCGAATAACTTCAAAAACAACAAAGTTTCATACTAATTTTGCAACCCGTTTTCCCCCTAAGGAGATGAATTTCCAAAAATCCTTTCTTAGTGTTCCCCTACGTTATAAAAGGAACCCTTGTGCAAAATTTCAAGTTCCTAACCCTTATAGTTTAGGCCCTGCGTTGATATGTCAGTCAGTCAGTCAGCTTCTCCTTTTTTTTTAGTATGGATTACTATGGATAGTATGGATAGGTATAATGCTGTCGTATAATGATGATGAATTGACTTTGGATTTAAATTTTCTTATGTCACTTATTATTTTATTTTAATTTTTGCTATATGTTTGCAGGCAAACTCATGCCTTGAGTTCATTCAAATGACGATAACTTTTTTTTTAATGAACCGATTTTGATGAAACAAACTTTAAATGTTAAACTGAGTTAAAACAAAGCAATTGTTGAAAGTTTAAAGTAAATCGGTTCAGTATTTTCGGAAATAATCGTGATCATACATACAGACAGACAGACAGACAGACAGACAGACAGACAAGAAATTCAAAAAAAATTTTTTTGCTTTCTATTGTTCTTTTTAAGTGTCCCTCTATCCATTTCAGTCAAAAATTCGAAATGTACAGACAAAATAATTTTACTGTTTTATTATATGTATAGATGGGGACTGGCAACTTATATATGGAAATGCACATAAAATTATTTTATAAACATTCAGATTCTTCATAGATTCAATACAATACAGTCTGAAAGTAGGTATATAAGTTCTTGATTCCAAATAAAAAAAAATATACTGTGGATGAAATTTCCAAAATTCCCCCCTTACGGGGTAAAATGGGGTGGGTGGGTGGTATAAACTTTGTATGGAATTTTACTCATGTTTGGACTTAGACATATGAAAATAATAATATTAGTTCTAGGTCACAATTAAAAATATCTGTGTAGGTAAAATGGACGATATTTTCCCTTGAAGGGGTAAAATAGCGGGGTCAAGTTCATATAGGAATTTACTCATTTCTAGATTTAGATGTTTGAAAATAGGTAAATAAATTCACGATTACAATTAAAAAAGATATGTGTAGGTCAACTGGAAAAAAATCCCCCGGAAGGGGTGTAAAGTTTGTATGGGAATTTTCACATTTCTAGACCAGAAGTATAAAAATAGGTATATAAGTCCTCAATACCAATAAAAAAAATTTGTGAAGATGAAATGGACAAAATTCCCCATCCCATTTAAGGGCAAAATGGGATGGGGGGAAATTGGAAATTTTCTAATTTCTGGACTATGAAGTATGAAAATAAATAGGTATGTAAGTTCTCGATTAGAATTAAAAAAGATATATGTGGGTGAAATGTACAAAATTCACCCCTAAATGGGTAAAATGGGAGGATAAAGTTTTTACGGAAATTTTCTTATTTCTGGACTTAGAAGTATAAATAATATCCATACTTCGATACTAATACTAATATTATAAATGCGAAAGTAACTCTGTCTGTCGTCTTTTTACTCTGTCGATTTAGATTCATTAGTCATTAAATATTTTGGTTTTTTCATTTCTTCTTCTTCTTTTCGAGTCGTAAGACATTACGTGGTGAAAGGATCAGCCAATCTGCGTTACCGACTAGACTGTCCTCGCAGATTGTTGCCCAGGGTGCGCCGGACGCAAATGGGGGTTTCAATGCGTCACACGGGGAGGCTCCTTTACATGCACCCCAATTTTATTTTTTCATTTGAGTAGATAAGAATATAAACCATTTCTTCAATGCCGGTCTATGACAAAAGACAAGAAAAGCTTTATGTACCTACAGCTTCTCTTCCCATGCAATAGAATCCGATCGACGGCCTGGGAAGTAATTTAAAGAAAAAAAATAATAGGCCTTGTGGGTTGCCATCAATATATTGAAAGCTTGTTTGCTTTTGGCCCCGTCTACACCGTCTGGGATTAAGACGTGGCAATGTGTATGTAGGATTTAAAAAAAGAATCGTTTTAGAGAAAAGTTTACCTAGCAAACATTATGAATTGATAAGTAATTTAGGTACATGCATAAAATTATAACAGATTTTGTATTGTTAAATTGTTAGATACCAAACGACCGAAACTTGCATCAATGGATGATGAAAACACTCAGAAGCTTTTTGAAATACAACACAATAGTGGGGAGACTATAAATATGTCCATGAATATAGCATCAACAAGTAGTAGAGCTGCTGCATCAAACATTAGGCCACAATGCGATGCCTGTCAAATTTTTCGAGACGACAATAGAAACGCGTGCTTTGTCAACCTTATACTTGAAGAATTAAAGTACGTCAGTCCGTGTATGCGTAGCAGGGCATATGTAAGAATTTTGAATTTTTTGAATGGCTTGAAAAATTGTCATACCCAAGAAATCGAAATAACTGACACTGAGAAAATGTAATCTTACAAAACCAAATTATAAACCAGTAGGATTTGAAAAGAAACTGTCTAGTAGGTATACCGACGTGTCTGATACTGTGAAAATAGTATCAAATGCGTCGGTGGTCTTTTCTTTACTTATCTACCAAATTCTAACTTTACATTGAAATGTTTTAAGATTGTGTAAACTACATCAAAGTTTAATAATCTTTTATGTATCAATATATCAAGGTGGTGGTTGTTATAAAAATAAAACAAGTCATTAACAAAGTTGTTTATTACTTTTTATGAGAACTGACTGATCAACATATGACTATTACACCTATTGGTAAACTTTACTTTAACCCACAGAACAGAAAGTATGTAAGCAACTTATGAGTGAACTGTTATAATAGCATAGTCCCAGCTCCACTCCCTGGTTATACAGCAGATGCCGTAACTGGTCATCCTTGTCATATAATAATAATGTAATGTAATATTATGAAAACTTAACTGAGATGAGCTACTTCTTCGGTAGATTTGAACGTTTTTCTATGGAAATCTTTACTGCAAGGAGCAATGCACAAATAAACATTACATTGTTTACACATAAACCTTGTATATTTTGATCTCTTCTGTATGGCACACATCTTGCAATGCTGACTTTTTTTATTTGGGATCAGCTCAGGGAAATGTTTTTTTACGTCATCATGTAAGAAGCGACATGGATCTTTCTGCACGCTTCGTGATGTAGAAGGCACTGGTTGGTATTCAACTAATTTATATTTAGCGATGATTTGACGTAATACTTCCAGCTGAAATTCACTAAAAGGCTTGTTTGGAGCATTATTGATAAATTGATATACATAAAATGCGTTTAACATACACATATCGATAACTCGCAGAGCCAGATTTAAATACCACCGTCTAGTTTTTCTTATGCAGGATAAAGAGTTTATCATCATATCTGCAGTGTCAACAATCCCCATATTTTTTGTGTAGTCTATGACACATTCTGGTTTTAATTTCGGCAGACCTGTAGCTCTGTCTACCTTGTCTGATAGGATAATTTTTGCATCATGCATTGTGTTGATAACGTGCACGATTTTCTTATCTTTCCATTTTAGTGCCATTAATGGGGGAGAATAGTAAGTTATATCATTGAAACTAACGTGAGATACAAACATTATGTACTAAAAACGGGTCAATCACGTGCTATTTCGTCGGGATTGACGACTATAGTTTCGGACTCGTCAGGAGCCCATTTTCAAGGTGAGTGCGAGACGCGCGGCGGAGGGTCCCGCGCGTATAGCGCCAGTGGTGGCAAATATATTTATGGAATGGTTTGAGGAGAGAGCACTTAGCACTGCGAAGGATAGACCGAGACATTGGTGGAGGTACGTAGATGATGTCTTCGCAATTCTCAATAAAAACCATTTAACGCCATTTCTGGAGCACCTTAATTCTATCCATCCAAGAATAAGGTTCACCACGGAGCAAGATAAAGATGGCGTTCTAGCTTTTCTAGATGTCTTAGCGATGAGAGAACTAAATGGAGTGTTGACGCATACTGTATATCGGAAACCGACGCATACAGATCGCTACCTAAGAGCAGATTCGCACCACCATCCAGCCCACTTAGCGTCGGTACCACGTTCTCTCATTAACAGAGCGCTGAGACTATGTGACCCTCGGTTTCTAGGGTCAGAACTAGCTCACGTGAGGCACGTTTTAGAAGCAAATGGTTATGGTTGGAGGCAAAGTTGGAGAATAACCGCAAATGAAGCCATGCACATACCATCAGCGGATAGAGCATTATTATACCTGCCATTTGTGAAAGGGGTTACGGACAAAATCGGACAATTAGTACGCCGTAGATATTGCATTAAGACCATTTTCCGGCCTCTTACACAAATAAGGCAGTTGGTTCGCTCTCCGAAGGATAGAGACCCATTAAATGTCTCGGGAGTATACGAAGTCCCTTGTGACTGTGGGAAGAGTTACGTTGGTGAAACTGGCCGCAATGTTGGATACATTGCGGCCAGTTTCACCAACGTAACTCTTCCCACAGTCACAAGGGACTTCGTATGTTGTCTTCGTATATGAATGGTTGCCAGGCTGAAGGAGCACATCAGAAGCTTGAAGAATTTGGACAGGAACGGGTCGGCCATCGCCGAACATACTCTGGAAGAGGACGTCACCCATTATATCCGGTTTGACAAGGCCAGAGTCCTTTCCAGAGAAAAGGCATTCGTTCCCCGAAAAATAAGAGAGGCCATAGAAATAAGTCTACGCCCAAATTTCAATCGGGATGTAGGTTGGACTTTACCCGCAACCTGGAAACCGATTCTTCAAGGGAATGATACTCGTAACTTAAAGCACACAGAGTCAGTAGAGGCCGATACGATTAGCTCTTTCCACACACACGTACCGTCACCAGACACCGACGAGGAAGAAATGGGATCCACTACCTCCGTGACTACTCATCACCAGGGTCCTGCGACCGACCTGGCTATCCCCTCCAAAAGGGCGGCACGAGCCGCCGCACGAGCGGTGCGTCGAGAGCAGTTAGTTCGGGACCCTCCGCCGCGCGTCTCGCACTCACCTTGAAAATGGGCTCCTGACGAGTCCGAAACTATAGTCGGCAATCCCGACGAAATAGCACGTGAGTGACCCGTTTTTAGTACATAATGAGAATAGTAAGCGTCAATTTCTCCCTTACGGACATTTTTGAAATTAGGCATACCTTTTCTGGTTTTTCATACAGTACCGCATGCATACGTACCATTTTCTTTCAAATATTTAAACAGTTTTGGGCTGGAATACCAATTGTCGACGTAAAGTTGTCTATTGCAGTCGAAATATTCGTTAATAAGATTAACTACTACCGATCCGCTTATACCCAAATCAGGTATCTGTTCAATTAGTGTTTCAGATCCACAGTAAACAATAAAATCGATAATAAATCCGGTTTCTACGTCACACAAAACAAACAGCTTAATGTCGAAACGATTTCTCTTCTTTGGTAAATATTGTTTCATCGTCAATCGACCTTTGAATGGTACAATGCTTTCATCAATGCATAATTTCTTGTGAGGTATTATAAATTTTTTGAATTTTTCTCGGGCATAATTTATTACAAATTGCACTTTATGTAATCGTGAGTCAGTATTTGTAAATTCATCCGTAAAACGTAACATGGACATTATTAAACAGTAATAATTTCTGCTCATTATCTTTTGGAATATTGGGGAATTCAGTAGAGGATCTGTTGACCAATGTTCCTCAATGGATATCCTTTTATTTCTTGTAAATAACATTGACACCGCGATAAATAAATATATATGTCTAGGATCAACGTCCTTCCAATCTCGAGTTCTTGATTGTTCCCGCCTATCAATATTTCTCACGTAAAACTGGAAATACTTATTCGTGCATTTGACGATTTCGTTTATAAAAGCTTCATCCACAAAGTTTTCAAAAAATTGTAACTCTTTTGAAGTACTTGTGTAGTTAATTTCAGGTGTAAAACCGGCTACGAAATCATCGAAGGGTAGTACAATTGGAGCCCCTCCCTCAGTTGTCCAATCGTAATTTTCATCGCTTCTTTGCTGGAATAAATAAATATTATAATTACTATACATATACGCAAATCAGAAAAAAGTAATGTCTGGGAGTCGTGGGATCTTAAAGTTTATGTTCAGTCTAGGCAGAACTCTTAGAGCACAACACCTAAAAGCGACGTTGAGCTAGTTGTTGGGTATATACATCGAAAACGTAATCAAGATAGTGATGGGTTGTAACCGCATCGCCTACTGTCATAATTATTGCCCAGTCCCTCGATTGGATTTCACGATCTGCGCGGGAAGAGAAGCAGCTATACTATGTTTTTCTTTTCTCCCAGACCAGCATGGAAGAAGACGCAAAACTAGAAACACCTAACAAAATATGCTTCCATGGGAACTGAACCCACTACCAAATAACTATAAATAACTCCACTACATACGGACGCAATCACCAGTTTAGTAGATTATATAAGCCGCAACCAACACTTTTTGAAGAAGTTGTAGTACCAAGAATGAGTTTCATATTTTGTTTGTCACACCTGTATCTCGTCCATTTCTAATTCATCGTCTGTCTCAAATTCTTCAGCCAGATCTTCACGACCTTCCAAAATTCTAATTAATTCCTCTGCACTAGAAATTTTTGTTTTTGATTCAATATTATTACTTGTAGGAACTTACTTGTATAACTACTTAGTAGGAACTTAGCTACCCACATTATTAATGTACAACTTACCCTCACTATTTTATATCATTCGCTTGTGACGTCACGATCTGTTGTATATTTGCAACTCCGGCGCTGGACATTAAGATAAAATTAAAAGTGCTAGTGCTGTGTATCCGTTTCGTCGATTCTTGAAACGTATTAAATCTAATTATTGTTTTAATCACTGAATAATGCTAAGTAAAATGTTGAATGATGAATAGTTTAATTATATAAACAATACACAAATGTAATACTCTTTCAAACTTATTCTCAATATTTTTTTTCACACGAACAGAGTTGCAAATTAGATTATAATTGTCAGTCATGTAACAACACTACTGTTGAATTTATACGACTGTGGCGATACATGTTTAGGTAATCTTGCAATATTGCGCTTCGATTTTTGTCATTTTTTGAATGTATTTTTTTTTACAATAGCCGTCCATAATCGTGAACAGAAAAAATAAAACACTATTATTAGGAAGTTGTCAATTTATGTTATAATGAAATAACAAATAAAATAAGTAATTATAGGGTAAAAAAAAAAACTACGAAAATTTTGTCGTTTATATCCGACTGCGGCGTTAGGGACAAATTTTATTCAGTCGTATATATACGACTGCGGCGGTTAAAGGGTTAATTCCGGGAAATTCTACTGTTCCCGAGGGATCAACACTAATGCGCGCGGAACCGCGGACAACAGCTAGTATTCAATATTCCAAGAAGTCGAAGTCTTTGAAGTAAAAAATGGTTCAACAAAAGTTAAAAAAATGGGCAACTTCAAAATCGCACTTGAATTGTTTTATATTCATGCCCAATTTCTCTTTCAATAAAGTGAGGTACCTTATGTACGTATTTTCGCTCTTATTTGGCATAAAACCATAAACTATTGGGTGGGACTACATTATTAGTATTTACATTGGATCCTAAATCTGAATGTACACTATATATCTCATAAAACGGCTTAGGACACGCTTGGAAAGTTCCATCACCAAAATAACATTCATTATTAGAAAATGTGTCGATATAATTCCTCGACACCGATGACGAAAATATTAGCAAGTTTTCTTCTACTCCATCTTCGGCAACCAAAAAGCCATCAGCCAATTAATTGATAAAGATTTGTCCACATAATCAACTTTCAATTCCTGTGATATGAATTGAGTTGGATACCACACTTCTAAATAGTGGGTAGTAATGGAGATTCAGTATGGTCAGAGTCAGAGGCCGAGAGGCGGTCCCAAAGAACTCTGACACCAGGGTGTGCATGGTCGATTGACCGTGTCACCTACCCGAAATGAATGAATGAATGAATGGAGATTAAGCATGCTTCGAATGCGAGTACCGATAATATGTGATCTGGTCAATATTCTATGATTTTTTTATATATTACCTTTTGTCTTGCAGATTAATAAAACATTGCCAGAGAGATGAGGTCAATAACTTGGAGCATGCGCTGCAGTTGCAATCTAAGGTGCAATGCAAGGTGCGTATTAAATCAATGCAGCTCTCGTCGCCCGGATGCATCTGCCTGCGATTGAGATCAAGTGATGTCTCTTATGACTAACCGCATCACGAAAATTCTGTGAGAAAATAACTAATAAATTAGTGAATATATCCATATTTGATACTAATATATCAAACGTCGGTGTTTATGTGTGTGCTCGATTTTCGAAACTGAAATAGGGTTCTTATGCTTAATTTAAACATAAATTTATATCGTATAAATTTTGTGGTAACTGAAGTAATATTTATTTATATTTATTGAGAAAACCAACAGCGTATACAATCAGGTTTACAATTTTATGTAACGTAATTATAAGGCCAATAAAAGGTTTCCCTGAGTATGACAGTAATTCAATCGACACATAAACTATAACAGACAGTCTTATTTCATTTCATTTCATTTATTTATTCATATAACAATATTTACATTGTATTTGAATATATGTTTACTTACAAACTAAAACAAAACAAATTAAATAATTAATAGCAAATTACAAAATTAATTTTAAACATGTCAAAAATTATATATCGTCACTCATTCAAAAGTCCCCAATTGAGTAACAACACTTCTCCAGTAGCAATGATCTCAACTTATTTGTGAAAATGGAAACTTTTCTTTCTAATTTCAGTTCGGTAGGCAGTTTATTAAACATTACAACGGTTTGGTTTCGTGGACAGTGAGCTGCAATGTTCAGTGTGGGAGTGATAACTCTGATTAACTCTTTCCTGCGCGTGCCCTCTCGAGCCATCATTTGTTTCGTATGAGTCTCTATTTTTTATGAGATCCGTTAGTAGAACAAATATATATAAAGACGGTACGGTTAATATTTGGAGGTCCTTAAAATGTTCATGGCAAGATTGCCATGGAGGTATGCGAACCATTGTCCGTATTGCTCGTTTTTGTACTGCGAACGCTTTATCTATATTATATTTGTAGCTGCCGCCCCAATATTTTATGCTATATCGAAGTCGGGACTCTACGAATGAGTAATAAACAGATTTTAGTTGATTCATAGTCAATTCGTCTCTTAAAGTCCTTAGGACGTAACAAGCGCTGCTTATGCTTTTTTCTACCTCTTGTAGCTCAGGTTTCCAGTTAAGATATTCATCCAGACGTATGCCTAGAAATTTAACAACTTTAACTGGCTTGATATTTTCATTATTTAAATAAACTTCAATTTTGTCTTTATTATTGGCTGTGGTCTTGAATAGCATAACATTCGTTTTACTGCTATTCAACTTTAAATTATTAGCGGTGAACCAATATTGAAACAGTTTCATAGTACTGTTAATCTTCCTGTTTAGAGCGTCTATGTCTTTTGCCCAAAGTACTGCATTTGTGTCATCAACAAAAACAACTAATTTTATGTCAGATTGTATCATGGTCATATAATTTATCAAGTCATTAACAAAAATTAAGAAAAATATCGGTTAACAATCATTATGTAAAGTAACCCTAATTATGTTTAGACAATATTAATTATTTGGCAGCATATTTACTTTGATATTTTCTAGAATTATATTGACACTTTAAATTTGATTACCATTTTAATGTTTAAAACTACCATATATGTTTAAAACTAAAAAAAATGTTAATATAAGTTAAATGTAAATTTATTTATCCTTCAAACTTAATGATAACTAATGTGTATATACGTGACAGAAATCAATGTTGCGGAGTCTGCGCTGCAGATGCAACTTGGCTGCAGCTGCATCTGGGGTCTCCTAAGGCGGCTGCGTGAGCCAGTCACGCCTCGACAGCGGCGGCGGGGTGACGCCATGGGACTAAATTTAAGTTTTGTGATCAAAATTTTGATAAATGAGTGTTTTAACACGTTTACGCTCGAGTGTGTTGGATTTTTAAAGTGAAAAAAGTACTACGCTAACTTAATAAAAGTTAAAGTGTGTATACTCGAGAGTGTTGTCCTTCAAAATGGTTAAGTCTGTGCGACAAGTGCACTGCTTGGCTGAAGCTGCAATACATCCAATTTACACGTCAGCCTGCAATCCAACTTTGGGTTATTTATTATTGACTCGAGTCTTACGGGCTCTTTCACAACAACTGGGAAGCCTTCGCGAACTGACAATGCTAAATTTGTTACCGCAATGGTCCATATTGATAGCTCCATCAACTTCCGCGCCGGCTAGACTATTTCATGAAAATTGGTGGTTCTGAAAACTGAAAAACTAAATGAAAATCACTACCATTATTACACCACAGGAGGCCGGTCGGTTTGACATAAAAATTGTAGTAATGCAGAAAGCTTTTGCTGGTAATAATAAAAACACCCAATAATCATATACCGTGCAACCGAACTAGAACTTTCAAGAACATCTGGTGGCGTTCAAGAACTTACAACACGACCCTTTTATGACTTTGTTATTACTTTTAATTCTGCCGACGTTCTGTATAATATGCTGAAAGGATATACTGATATTTAAAGTTATATAAGTTCAATGTTTAGATTGTTTAGTCTGTTTTATTTTAGAGTATTTAAATTGGTATTGTCTGTAACGATTAAAATTTGCAATATTTATTCCTAGGTTATGTATGATTACCGATTTTAAGTTGATTGAATTTTACTTAATTCAAGGATACACTATAATATAAATGTACAATTTAATTTTATTTTTTTTTGTTTATTATTTAACTTTCGAAGACATCAGTTTTTAGGAGTAAATAGTTATAATTCTGTGTGTTAGATTAACGTCGATTTTATTAGTGGATAATAGGTGCTAGTTAGTAATTTTTTAATCAATAGGGTATATGAAATACTGTTATTGTCAAACTTGTAATATCGCCTTTGTAATTATAATGGTGTTTTAACAATCTATCGCAATATTGGTACCTCAACGTCATTATCTTTTTAATATTGACGTTTATTTGTAAATAAGCGGACTTTTAAAAACTAGCCACAAGTCCTACAGAACTTGCTTAACAATTTGTTGTTAACAACTGAACTTTGAATTGAGAGTTTTTAGAGACTTCTGCATACTGACAGTATATTAGTATAATTAAAAGTATATCCAATATTGCGATAGTTGACAGGCTTTTACTATCGAAAAGCGAATACGCTTTGGTAAGGACAATAACGATACACTACATACAAAAAAAAACCCTTGCCACGTATTGGAACCGAACTAGTAAAAAATATTTTGAGTGCTTGTGCAATTTGAGTATTTATATTTTGATTGACGCAAATAATATGGACAGCAGTCCAAATATCGATCCTTGTGGGACCACCGCGAGCTATTTGAAGTTCGGTTCCTATATAGTACCTACATATGTATGGCCTGGTGACCTCCAGATTTTATGGGTACTCGCATTGTCTTATTCCTTTGTCTGCGTGAATTTGTTACAGAAACATCGATTGACGAGAAGTACATAGCCACCTAATTCTTATACCGATAGGGAAATTAAAAATATCGTTAGTGATTTTATAAAAATAAAACTTAAACAAGACAATTTCCATGGTTCTAAATTGAACTACGGTAAACAAAAATCGTGGCTATTTACTTTAATGTAACTTGGTTTTGTTAAGTTTGCAGTTCACTGGCATGTGACGTCATCGACCAGAAGCAAATAAACATTCTTACTGGCAGATAATGTATATTTATCGGCAATATCTATGGCATTCATAGTTAATGAGGCATTTCTAAAATAAGCGGCAGCAGTACTGAAGGGGCGGAGCGGTGCGGGTGCGGAGGATATATTTTGCAATTGTACCAAGTTTTTTTTAGAATGGCGCGGAATGGTACAATTGCAAAATATATCCTCCGCACCCGCACCGCACCGCCCCTTCAGTACTGCTGCCGCTTATTCGCAATAGTCTGCTGAAAGGCTTTTACAAGTGAAAAACTATTCGCTTTGGTCTGGGCAATGACGATACACTGAATACAAAAAGCCCTTGCCACGTATAGGAACCGAACTATTGAAAAAAGTGCTTGTGCAATTTGGGTATATAATATATCGGTCGATGCAAATAATATGGACAGCAGTGGTCCAAATACCGATCCTTGTGGGACTACCGCGAGCTATGTGAAGTTCGGTTCCTATAGTATCTACATATGCATGGCCGGGTGAACGTCCAGATTTATGGGTACTCGCCACAGAAATATATCAATATATATCTTGATATATTTCTGCGTCATAATATTTCAAGATATATCTTGAAATATTCTGTGTCACTCGCATTGTCTTATACCTTTATCTGCGTGAATTTGTTACAGGTAAATCGATTGACATGACAAGAAGTACATAGCCACCAAATTTTTAAACCGATGGAAAATTAAATATTCCGTTTGTGGTTTTATAGAAATAAAACTTAAACAAGACCACTTCCGTGGTTCTAAATTAGCCGACGATATAAAAAAATGGTGGCTATGTTGTTCAATGTAACTTGGTCGTTTTAAGATTACAATGCGCTGGAATGTGACGTCCTCGACTAGAGGGGATAAGCAATATCTATGGAATTCATAAGTAATGAGGATTTATAAAATAAGCGGCAGCAGCACTGAAGCGTTGGGTAGTTGTGTACGAAGGATAGTGCCGGTATAGGATTTTTTTTTTATAAACTTACCCACGTTTATTAAAATCCTTATAAGACTGTACTACCTAATTACAGCGGCTTATCAAACCTTACGATTCAGTGCTGCCATCTGGTGATAAGCATATCATAAAACCCTCATTGCTTACGTAGCATCTTATCCGCATCTGTCATTGACGCCAGCTGTAAACTTATCGCGACCGTGTATACGTGCGTGATAAATAGTTAATCTTTCAACTAACTCCTTTTAACTTATCAAAGAAGGCAGAAGAAGGAGCTTAAAGCTTAATGACTGTTAAAGCTAAAGATCGCGTTTATTTTACAAAGCGATTTTGAACCTCTTAGCTACATTAAAATCTCGAAATCAGAATCCCTAATAGAATACAGAAAAGAAAGGAAAAAAAGGTAAAAAAAAGATTTCCCACACAAAGTCATTAGCTGGACGAATTTCTATAGTCTTATTTTTTCTTCGTTTATTACCTTTTTTCATTTACAATTCTATATTCCATTAGAGATTCTAATTCAGATATTTCAATATAGCTCAGAGGTTCAAAATCACGTTGTGTATGGGAAAAGCTCTGTGCGGATAAACTAATTTGCTAAGGCATAAACGGCCGTGTCTCGTCCAATTAGTAAGGTTTCACTATCTTATCGAATCACTGCGTATCTAATATACCACCGGCCAAATACGATAAATCATGTGTCGTATTCACGTCCTCAATGATAGTTGGACTAATAGTATTAGCCCCCAGATTACCACGTGTGCTGACTTTGATGCCCTCTTTGTAATTGCTTGCTTTGCTAGGCTGACTAGCCTCTTCGAACGTATTATAACCCAGTCTACCGCTCCCAGTGAACTTGATTGAGGTACATTTATCGACCTTTTCGGCGCCCCCGGTTACTACTTCCATGAAGCCAACAATTTAATTCTATTGAGTAATAAGAAAGGTGTTATCTCAGTGAACAAGATCGTATATCTTGTTCACTGAGATAAAACCTTCATTATTAAATTAGTACCTCAATCAGGTTAATGGGAGCGGTAGAAAACTGGGCTCGATGTTCCAAATTGCAGCCCGTCTCAGACACGAAAGGGCGGTGATACACATTCGTCGCATACGGCAGGGACGACAAAAAAAAAATACCAAAACAAAAGGGCAACTAGGGCTCTTTCACAACAACTGGAAGGCCCTCACGAACCAACTCAATGACAGTGTAACCAATAGGCCCCTTGCTCAAATTTGCCCAAGGTTGCAACTGTTATTTCCCTTTATTCATGGTATTCCAATTACACATTAGATATGTTCTAGAATAGTTGTTAATATAATAAATAAAACAAAATTGTCAAAAATCCACGGTAGTTTTATTTAACACGACCTATTTTATAAATAAATAAATAATAAATAAATAAATAACTATATATATATATTTAATATACGGACAAATCACACAGATTGAGCTAGCCCCAAAGTAAGTTCTAGACTTGTGTTATGGAATACTAACTCAACGATATTATATTTTATAACAAATACATATAAAGATACACATCCAAGACCCAGGCCAATCTGAAAAAGATCATTTTCCATCTTGACCTGGCCGGGGATCGAACCCGGTCACTCCGTGTCGCAGGCTGGCATGTTGACCGCTGCGCCACGGAGCTAGTATTATCTAAAGTACATTTTTTAGAACTTGTGAACAATGTAAACTAACTAAGACAGTGAGAGGAACAAGCCTTAGTTCATTATTTTCCATATTTTTTTACTCAAGATAATGATCATTTTATGATTTTGACACATCATATAGAATTATATGTCTGTGTCCAGAAGTTCATGAAACTATTAATAATTTCAAATGACCGTTTTTTTTACATTGTTTTTTTTTTTTTTATTTTTTTTACAAAATTTGAATTAGGCATTTGTCTTACATGCCTATCCAAGAGATACCCATTGTTCACAAGTTCTAAAATATGTACTGTATACAGGCTGATTCTGAACCTCCTGGCAGTATTTTATCCTCGGAATTAGAAACCCTAAAATAATACTGAACATCCATCCGAAATTCGCTGATCGGAGATATTTTTCTTTCCTTGTTTGTTGTTCGGGTCGGGAGCTTTGATGCCGAAATAAAAATATTGTCAGGAAATTCGTAATCAGCTTTATAGAAAACTAGCTTTGTCCCTATATATTTATTTATTCTCAGGTGAGATGAGAGACAAATGCCGAATTCTATACTCAATAAAAAATCAATAGATTCTCTCAAGGTCTTTTTAAATAATACAACAACTGGTTTTCGACCCTCAAAATTGCTCGATTGAATGGGCCCATTATGTAGAGGATTAAAATTGTAGCTGGGGTACAGATTACTAATTAGTTATTGGCTGGCAGAAATACGGTACACGCCGAGCCCTTCTTGATTCGATGAAAAAAAACACTTTTCAATAGGAACTTTACTATTGTGTCTGGGTTTAAATTTGCCTCAATTGTATAGGCTCAAAGATCCCTCTATTCAATAGTGCTATTAAAAATACCACTTACTCTGGGTGGGGTTGATACTTTCGAAAACCCTTGATTCAAATATACAGTGCAATATACATGCTGAAATTTTTATCGTTTTGGACCCTTAAAGGGGTGACTCAGACCATCAATATGAACAACTTTTTGTATAGGACCAATGCTGGTAGGTCAAAAAACAATTCGTCATTTCCATACAAAAGAGTTCCGCCGCGGAATGTCGATTTTTTTTTTAATTTCCCAGTTTTGTGCCCATAGGAAAAGTTTTTCATTTTGATGGTCTGAGTCACCCCTTTAAGGGTCCAAAACGATAAAAATTCACATATATAATTAAAGGTTTAGTCAACATTTTAGACATCTCTGAAAACAAAGTAACTTACTCCATGACTGGACTACTCCGACATGACATATAAAAAAACTATAGACTGTAGATAAATCGTTTCATCTCGACCTGACCGGATATCAAATCCAAGAACCTGCGATTACAAGGCACTAGCGGTACAACTGAATCACAAAGGTCGTTGAGACATTTATAATCCTAATCCTAACTAATATCATAAATGCGAAAGTGATTTTGTTTGTTACGCTTTCACGTTGTAACTACTGAACCGATCATCATGAAATTTTGCATACATGTTATCTGGGGTCCGTACCAGTAGTAGTTACGGCGTGAAAGCGTAACAAACAAACAGACAAACAAAAAACTCACTTACGCATTTATAATATTAGTAAGGAAGAATTTCGTTTTTATGAAGATATGTTATATATATTATTATGAATACTACGGACTACAATAGCAGGACATAGGGTACATTTTATCCCAGGAAAAAGTACTGTTCCAGAGGGATCGACATTGACGCGGGCGGAGCCGCGGGCGAATAGGCGCATCAAATTAGCTAAACCTGGACAAAATCTATAACTCTATTTTTTTTCCTCTATGTTATGAAGTATTGTTAGTTATAGTCAAAATACAAAGAATTATACATTTAAGAGTTCTACGTCAATGTAAAAAACGTAAAAAAATCTAATTTTAAACATATATTGATTTTATTAGTAAAGCATAATAAATAACTTTGTAAAAGTACCTCTATTAGGATATTACGCTTGCATTCTACCTAAAAACATCAAAATTAAATTAATTAAGCAATCGGGACGATAATTAATAACGACTGTTCAGTAAGTTACGCATTTACTGGTTTATCTTACTAGAAAAAATAGATAACTGTAATTTAACAAAACATTCGGAATAGTATATTACGAGTGTTGATAAATAATAAAAAATTAAACAGATTCTCTTTTAGCATTACTTAATTCTGAAAAATTGGTACTAGTAGCAATATACATAGCAAAAGATTATTGATTGAAGGTAAAAGACTTTCCCCCTTAATTTCGTTCGATTGTATTGCACCCTCATTGATGAAGTGGATTGCTCCCTGTTTGTTATTTTGCAATTTGATCCCTTTCAATTAGCAACGTACTTTTGTGATGCCCTTGAATTTAAAGGGAGCTTAGCTAACCCTCGTTACTAAACACGAATTATTATTACAATGTGTCAAAACACTCCATATATTTTTATCGGCGAGCTCCGTGGCGCAGTGATTAAGGGCCCGTACTACCTCACACTGCTTTGCATGATTGACTGTTATATCAATAATAATGAAATACTCAAGTTGAAATAAAAATACAGCAAAGTTCAGGACTAACTCTGGTAACTATATGACTCAAAAACACGATTGCGTTAAATTTTCTCTATAGAAAAAAATTGCAAAGTTGCCTCCAAATCACGTCTAATTTACTCGGTATATAGCATTATTCACCAAATACATTAAAAAATTAACCTTGAAACTTTTGATTATTATTGCATTACAGATAAGGCAGCCATCATATGTTTTTCTTTTTCGAATAACCCTTGAATATTCCTAAAAAACGAAAATATCCGAAGTAGCCAACGCGTTTAGACCATCCGCGTTTGTATCGCCACGCCGCCTGGCATATGACGGGCTCTTAACACGTCAGCCTGCGACACGAGGGAGCCCAGGTTCGATCCCCGGTCAGGTCAAGATAGAAAATGATATTTTTCAGATTTGTTATAAATATAGTATCGTTGAGTTAGTATCCCATAACACAAGTCTCGAACTTACTTTGGGGCTAGCTCAATCTGTGTGATTTGTCCGTATATATTTAATTTATCTAATTCGAATTACTAGTCAAGAGCGTCGGATTTGCAGGCAAAGGGTTCCGCACCACCCTAATATTTAACAACAGAGACAGACAAAACACGTTAGCTGTTTCATTCTTAATTTTGTTATTTGTTGTTAAGTACAACGGTAATAAAAGAACACATTCTGCGACCTCCTTATTCATAAAAAATAACTTACGCTTATAAAACCTATTTTAGTTAAAATATGTTTTGTCTCATTCTTTCAATGTAAAACGTTGGAGAGAGGGATAAGGACAAATCACATTTTGACTAAAATGATAACGAACGCTAGTTCGTAAATTTTTATGAACAACGGGGTAAGTCCCTATAGATCTCTACATCCTTACTTTTAACTAATATTATAAATACAAAAGTGAGTTTGTTTGTTTGTTACGCTTTCACGCCGTAACTATTGAACCGATAATCATGAAATTTTGCATACATGTTCTCTGGAGTACGGAGAAGGACATAGGCTACCTTTTACCCGGGGAAAAGTACTATTCCCGAGGAATCGACATTGACGAAGGTGGAGCCGCGGGCGAAAGCTAGTCACAAGTCTTTACGGTTCATAGATTCAGTCCTGTGACAGCCGGGCGGACCGCAGTAGCTTTTTAGGGTTCCGTACCCAAAGGGTAAAAACGGGTCCCTATTACTTTCACTCCACTGTCCGTATATGAACAAATTTCACCTACCTACACACATCTTTTTTAATTTTAATCGAGAACTTATATACCTACTTTCATACTTCTAAGTCCAGAAATGAGAAAATTCAATATAAATTTTACACCTTTAGAAGTTAAATTTCTTAAAAATCCTTTCTTAGCGCTCACTCACATCATTAAAAGAACCCCTGTACCAAATTTCAAGTTTCTAAGCGCAGCAATTTCGGTTGGCCGTTTGCCCGCGGCTACGCCGCCGCCGTTAGTGTCCATCCCTCAGGAACAGTTTGGACCCTTAAAGGGGTGACTCAGGTCATCAATATGAACAACTTTTTCTATGGGACGAATGACGGGAACTAAAAAAAAAATTCGTCATATCCATAAAAAAGAGCCGCCGCCCGGCCAGTTTGTATGGGAATATTGAATTTTTTTTGAGTTCCCAGCATTGTTCCCATAGAAAAAGTTGTTCATTTTGATGGTCTGAGTCACTCCTTTAAGGGTCCAAAACGATAAAAATTTCACTGTGTATATTTGCAGGCAAACTAATGCCTTGAGTTCATTCAAATGACGATACCTTTTTTTTTAATGAACCGATTTTGATGAAACAAACTTTAGATGTTTTGCTGAGTTAAAACAAAGCAATTGGTGAAAGTTTGAAGTAAATTGGTTCAGTATTTTCGGAGATAATCGTCATCATACATACAGACAGACAGACAGACAGACAGACAAAAAATTCGGAAAAATTTTTTTTGCTTTCTATTATTCTTTTTAAATGTCCTTCTATCAATTTCAGTCAAAAATTCTAAATGTACAGACAAAATATTTTTACTGTTTTATTATATGTATAGATTATTAATACTAGTTTTGGCTGCGACTACGGAGCCACTAGTAATATCGTCAGCCATAAATAAATAATAAATATATACGGACAACAGCCTATATATTATACAGCCTGTTGTTGTTGACGTGCTGTCAAATTTGCTGCAAATTAAAATAATATCAATTTTATTATTAATTTTCCCTAAACTCATCATTTAATAACCCGATGATAAAAAAGAAGACAAATAAATAGTACGAAACCAAAAAATACAAACAATATCGGACGAATTCTTGATATTGAGATATATTTACATTTTGACAGTCACCTTTCAATGCCAACTTATGATTTTAAATACAAACAAAATAGCAAGATATGAAAATGAAACCCTAATTTCGCATCCGGCGGAGGCGGTGTCCCAACACTATTATGGTGACCTTTGTGGCCAAAGAGAATTCAAAATCTGAAGCTACCTCACCCCGGACTGCGCCCTTTGGCCTGCGCAGGACACCTGTCAATCAACAAGCAATCGAAGTTTTTATTTTTGTTGTGTTTTTGTGTCATTTTATTAATTTTATATTTTAATTGCCTAGTGTTTTTTATAAGTTTTAATGTCGCTTATCGGTGGTGTTTCGTCTGGGAATGTTCGCCCAGGTGAGTCTATATCGTCCGAGAACTTAATTTTGTGCTCTCAGTGTTCCCAGCCACGGTTTTTCAAGGGGCAAAGGGGTTTAAAAATTCATGTAGCTAGAGTACACAAGACCCATGCTAGTAGTGGATCCCTTTGCCCCACCGGCATACTTTCTAATCATACTTCATTGGCACATAGTCTTGTTCCTCACTCCTATCATAATCTCCACGAACACCTGTCAGCTTTAAAACATTCAACTCCCGTAATAAAACGTATACCCAAAGGTGCTCGTCGCACTGTATCACTAGCGCTCGCTAGTGATATAAGAAGGACAGTCCGCGAGAACTCAAAAGAGGCTTGGGAACATTTACTCACCTTCGCTTTTAGGATTCTACATGTATCAAACGAAAACCCATCTGGTATTCAAAATCTTACATCAAAAATAAAACAAAACTGTATTAACCCAAATTCCTTAACATTTCGGCATATTTCGATTTCCAAATTAAAGCAAAAAAGTTTGTCACAGTATGTGGAATTAAAAATAAGCGAAGGTGACCTCAAAGGTGCAGCAAGAATTCTTTTCTCGGACGATGCAATTGCCCCAAACACTCCGGACACTCTCTCTGCTTTACAGGAGAAGCATCCATCGTCAGCAGACGACCCCAACCTGCCTGACCCTCCCAATAACATCGATGAGGCCCTGCAAGCCACAGAGGAGCAGGTTTACGCGGCTGTGATGTCCTTCAGAAGTGGCTCAGCCGGCGGATTAGATGGTTTGTCACCTCAACATTTAAAAGATCTTTTGAGCGGTGACAGCGTTGACGCCGGCGGTTCGCTCTTGAGGGATCTCACAGCTCTTGTCAACCTTATGTTATTGGGAAGGGTCAATGATAGCGTTACCAGCATTTTATACGGTGCTAACCTATGTGCCCTGAAAAAGAAGGACGGCGGCATCCGGCCTATCGCTGTAAAAAAGAAGGACGGCGGCATCCGGCCTATCGCTGTAGGCTCAACATACCGCCAAACTATGCTGTAGAGCTATCGCTGCCACCCTTGGAAACTACTTTCAACCGATTCAGTTAGGCTTCGGTTCCAAGGGTGGCTGTGAGGCCGCTTTGCGCACCTATTTAAATATTCAAAAGGGTGGGGTGTTGCTGAAGGTGGATATAAAAAACGCGTTCAATTCGGTTGATAGGGGCGCTATGCTGGCACAAGCAAAGATCAAAATTCCTTCGGTTTACAACTTCCTCTGGCAGTGTTATAGTCAAAATTCTAAATTGATGTACCAAAACAATCTCCTTTATTCGGCAGTAGGGTGGGTGCCAGCAGGGTGACCCCTTGGGTCCGGTTATTTTCAGTCTTGCAATCCACCCAGTCATTGAAAAAATTAATTCCAGTTTTAACACATGGTACCTTGACGATGGGAGTTTGGGAGACGTCCATCCTGACACCGTTTTGAAGGACCTAGAAGACCTTAAACGTGGCTTGACTTCTATTGGTCTTAGTTTAAATTATTCCAAATGTGAACTATTTATCGACCATGAAATGCCTCTTCTAACCAAAATTAAAACTGTTACCAATTTAACGCCTTGGCCCCCAACATCAAAATTATTGACAAGTCTTCGCTTCGTCTCCTAGGCTCCCCGATTTTTGATGATTCTTTTCCCAGTTTTGTTGAGGAAAAAGTACAAAGTTTTCAGTTAGCTTTTTTTTTTTTTTATGTATATCCGACGGCAAACGAGCAGACGAGCCACCTGATGGAAAGTGGTCACCGTCGCCCATGGACATCTGCAACACCAGAGGAGCTGCTGATGCGTTGCCGACTCTTAAGATACCTGTAAACACGCCTTTTGAAGGACCTCAAGTCATAGCACACAGGGAAAACCTCGGGAGAGTCCATTCCACAATCTTGCTGTACGAGGAAAAAAACCACGTGACGCTCTGACATTTTTGAAGACCCAAGTGTCAAGGATGTGGGGATGGACTTTACTCCTGTGGCGAGCGGTGCGGTGGTAGAAAGGTGACGGTGGCACCAATTCAAAAAGTTCTTCAGAACACTCCCCATAGTATAGACGGTAAAATACACACAGAGAGCCAACGTCTCTCCGTAGACCGAGGGTGTCTAAATCGTCTGTGAGTGTGGGATCGTCGATAATACGAATTGCCCGGCGTTGGATGGAATCAAGAGGAAGGAGTTGGTATTGAGGTGCACCAGACCAGATATGAGAGCAGTACTCCATGTGGGGCCGAACTTGAGCTTTATATAATAAAAGTCTATGACCCGGAGTGAAGTACTGCCTCGCTCTATTGAGCACCCCAAGTTTTTTAGAAGCCATTTTGGCTTTACCTTCCAGATGACTCCGGAATTGGACCTCCTTCGTAATATCGACGCCAAGGATCCCAATACTCTTAGAAATGGTAAGAGAGGTGTCCCGAAACTTCGGTGCTATGTTAAATGGGGTCTTCTTAGCGGAAAACACGCAGACTTGTGTCTTAGTAGGGTTGAATTGAACTGGGTTTAGTTTACCCCATTCAGAGACCTGCTCCAGACAGGTCTCAATGTCAGACACAAGTCTCTTTCTGTTCTCCTCCACCTGTGTTTGAGGGATATTTGCACGACCTGCATAATATGCATCACCCGTACTGTCGTCTGCATAGCAATGGATGCTACTAGTGTTAAGCATGTCGTTGATGTGCAGAAGAAACAGCGTAGGTGATAAAACAGATCCTTGGGGGACGCCAGCATTGATGGGCATGATATCGGAGCATAATCCGTCTACAACGACCTGAATGCTTCGCCCAGATAAGAAACTAGCGACCCACACGCATAGTCCCTCAGGAAGCCCGAAAGATGGTAACTTCGCGAGAAGAGCCTTATGCCAGACCCGGTCAAAAGCCTTTGTGACATCTAGACTAAATGCCAGTGCTTCTCCCTTGCTCTCGATGGCGGCTGCCCATCGGTGCGTTAAGTACACAAGAAGATCACCAGTACTACGCCCGTGGCGGAACCCGTATTGACGGTCACTAATTAGCTGATGATCTTCAAGGTAACCAAGGAGCCAAGGAGCTTCCGACCGACTTTCCAATATCCATAGCCATTTCGCTTTTTCAATTCTAAAACATTGTCTTTTTGTTCCAAATTTCACATATAATTTACGGTGCAGTCATCTGTGGAAATACCCGGATCTTCTTACAAAATTAGATAACGTCATTAAAAACACTTCGGCGTCTCTTTTAAACATCGAGTTTGATCACTTTATTTGGGAACAAGCCTCCTTACCTATAAGGCTAGGAGGACTTGGAATACGAAAAATTTCTAGTGTTGCTTTGCCAGCAGTTTTGTCTTCTGTCCATAGCATACAAGACCTTTTTAAGAAAATTTTACAAAACCCCTCTTATGAAACTGCTTATATGACAGAAGCCAGAGACGCTTGGTCAGAGGTTTGTTTAAATTCGGAATTTCCAGATAACCCTTCTTGTCAGAGGCGTTGGGACGAGCCGCTCTGCAGACTTGTACAGAGTAACCTAGTTGAATCTTCTTGTGGCAACTCTGCAGAACGAGCGCGTCTCCTTGCCGTTGCGGAGTGGGAGTCAGGACTTTGGTTACAGGCCTTACCTTCTTTCACTTTGGGTACCTTTCTGGACGATAATACATTCCGTCTGGCGACATGTCTGCGTTTAGGAGCTAAAGCGAATGTCCCGCATCGTTGTCTTTGCGGCGATACCGTAGACCAGTTTGGGCGTCATGGACTTTCGTGTCTCAAAAGTGCAGGTCGCATGGCGCGCCATGCCACCATTAATAACATAATCCAAAGGGCTCTTGTCACCATTCACGTGCCAGCTGTTTTAGAACCAAATGGCCTGGTGCGTGAGGATGGCAAGAGGCCGGACGGAATGACCCTTGTGCCGTGGAGGATGGGAAGGCCACTTGTTTGGGATGCCACGTGTGTCGACACATTCGCGCCTTCCCACCTCCCCAGCACTGGGTCTAAGGCAGGCATGGCTGCAGCCAATGCCGAGTCCCTCAAACGGCGCAAATATGCCTGCATCGGCAACGGTTTCATTTTTGAGCCGTTTGGGGTGGAGACACTTGGTCCATGGGGCCCGTCGGCTCATAATCTATTTAAGTCATTAAGCCGAAAGCTGGTTGAGGTGTCGGGTGACCAGAGGGCTGGCAATTTTCTAGGACAAAGAATAAGCATTGCCATCCAACGTGGCAATGCTGTCAGCCTTCTAGGTACCCTTCCGCGTGACAACGAACTGCGGGACATTTTTTATTTATAATGGTTATTTTTAATTATGTAGGTTAGGCTATTTTATTTTAGTTAGTTTTCGTTTAAATAATTTTAAGTTACATAAAAATATAAATGTACCTTATACGGACAAATCACACTGATTGAGCTAGCCCCAAAGTAAAGCGCCTATTATACCATCCTGAATTTAGGATCCGGAATTCAGCATCCGATAAGGACAAGAAATTCAGTTGTCGGAGCTCCTGATTACACCGTCCGGAACGTGTCCTGAACGGAGACTGCGCGTCCTGAGAGAGCTATCCGTTGGCCATCCTGAATGCGTGAGAGGGACGCCGCTATACGTGCGATGCGATTGGAGATATTCTCGTATCGTTTCTAACGTATAGCGGCGTCCCTCTCATGCAGCGATCCTAAATTCCGGATGGTTTCACCTATGCTTCCGATAAGGACGTCGGAAGCCATTCTGTCCTGAAAACGGATCGACCGTCCTGAATGCGATTAAACTGTCCGTTGACTATCCGTTGACTGAATTCCGGATCCTAAATTCTGGATGGTCTAATTGGCGCTTAAGTTCGAGACTTGTGTTCTTATGGGATACTAACTCAACGATACTATATTTTATAACAAATACATATATAGATACACATCCAAGACCCAGGCCAATCTGAAAATGATCATTTTCCATCTTGACCTGGCCAAGGATCGAACCCGGTCACTCCGTGTCGCAGGCAGGTGTGTTGACCGCTGCACCACGGAGCTAGTCAAATAAATGTGACGTAAGCAACTTCTTTCCGCCGCCCATTTCTTATAATGTTCACTGCGCTTCGGTCAGTCTTTCCTTCTCCTCATCTAAGCCGGTTGCATTATAAGTTGTGGTGCATCTAGACCCGGAGTCCGATGTCCGATGTTATAAAAGCATTGATGCTATTTTATATGGGTTTTAAGTATATAATGGCCGAATACTCAAACGTTGTTTAAATAGTAAATCTCTTTTTAACAGTTAAACAATGATCATAGATGTATTCGGCCATTAGAGTAGCATTGTGAAATGCTAATTTACCTCTAAAACATCCTTATTAAATAAAGAATAAGATATGGTGAAAAAAGCTTAATTGGTATAGCACTGGTCGTATAAAGACCAAGTCGCCTCTTCGAAACCTGCCCGCGTGGAGTTTTTTCACCGTACCTTTTTTCTTTATTTAATAACAGTATGCCAGAAGAGTCCCTGACAAGGGATCACAGGAACACATCATCATCATCATACCAGAAGAGCATTGTGAATGCCTAATCCCTATATAAAATATTGTATGGCTTCCTACTCCTACATATGGGTGTGCATGGTCGATGGACCGTGACACCTACTCGAAATGATGATGATATTATATTAATTGATTTTCAATTTCATTAGATTTACTCACGTACGCAATCAATGAGTAAATCAACTACTTCATTCGTAATAGTGGGTATTCGTGTTAGGTAACGCAAGCCATAATACGCATAAGAGTCACCGCACTGCACACTGCAAACTTTCTATTGGCCAATAGTTGGCCGATATTTAGTCCAGCTCTCAATCAATATGAAGATGTAACCGATGTAATGTGGGCACTTGCTAGTTTAGTAGTTTAATCCGTATAAAGATGTAATCATACGGATTAAAAGGTCTACTAAACTATCGGCCGATAAAAACTCTGCAGTGTGCGGGGACTCCAAGAGGAATGGGATGCGAGATGTTCGACTTGTAGGATCGAAGCTATGTACAGTCGGCCAAGCAGATACCTGACCCCCTGACTTTTAAAACGTAAATTCACACTTTGCTGTGAAGCGCCACCTACCGTGATTTTTGGCAAGTAGACAGACAACTGCTAGTATAAACTTGTTTCTGATAACCTGCTCAGTTGCAAATTTTGTATTTCTAATAATCTCAGCTAATAATTCAAGTAATCATCAATGGTAAGAACAAGAAAGAATCAAAAACAATCCTACGTAAAGTTCGATTCGAACCATGGACCTACGACTTGAGAAGCTAGCGCTCATCTCAATACGCTAACCGACGATATGACGTCTCGGGCGAAATTGGCTATCTATTTCTACTGCTATGACATCATTGTCACCAACTGCAACGCATTGCTTTAACAAATAAATTGAGGGTAATCTATCAGATTTATTTATACCTGATACCAACTAATCAAAAATATTGTTCACTCGCGTCACAATTACATTCAAGATACTGCGATTACTGTGTAGTGATCCAAAACCCCACCAGTTATTAGGCATCCCGTTTCATCTTATACCTATAGCAGATTTTGTGAAAGCTAATAGTGTATTGTGAAGACAACCACAGTATTTAAAGTATCTATATCTAGAGAGTTAGGTATCGCGGTAAGTAGAAATTATAAGTATTTAATATACTTACTTAATTGTCACACTATTTTTTGTTCCGTAAAACATAGGGTTTGTGATAAATGTCTGAGATAAATATATCTCTTACAGAGAAACACCGTCCGTTTGTTGATTCGGAGATTTAAGAAGACTCGATCAACTGGCGTAACATAATATTTCAATTGAAACAGTGAGGAAACATTCAACAAGAACGAGATCGTATTTTATTCTGATGAAAAAAGTTTTAAGTCTGATGATAATGGCAGAAAAATATTGCGGAGAAGACTTGGCCAGCGTATAGCCATCAAAATAATTTGCCTTTGAGAACAGTGGCAGGATAACATTAGGTAAAAATATTCATTAAATAGTTAAGTAAAATAATAATAATATTTAATACCTAGTGTATTACGCAGTGTAGATTATTAGGTAACTGATAGTATTATTGTTTTGCAGGTTATTGGGGACAGATGTCTTCAATGGGCCCAGGGGAGCTGGTAGAATTCGGCGGATGAATAAAGAAAAATACTTGGAAATTTTATGAGATGTGGTGATTCCAACAGTGTGCAATGTAGAATATATTTTATTTAAGACAATTGTTCTGTGATCTAACTGTTATTGAGTGACCAATTAAAATCCCAGATTGTAGGGTCAAATAGTGCTTAACTTGGACACGAGACACGAGTAAAGTTTTGAACTTAAATCAATTTAGACAAAGAGGTTATATTAAATTAATAAATAAAGTGATATGTGATCTGATCTAACATGGTAAGTGAAATGACAAATAGACTTGAACAAAAGCTTCAAAATGGGGGTCACCCTCTCCCATATTAAAATTCATTTAATGCCATAGGTTTACATATTCATTCTTATACTATTATCGAAGCAAAGTTATTCACATAGCACTATTTGACCCTACACATTTAAAAAAATATAATACAATGATTTAAAAAAAGTTGAGAGATGTAAATTGTTACTTATTAAGTAACATGTTGGTTCTCTCTACAAAAGATTAATCATAGTTTGAATTAAGTAGGCAGGTATTTATTTCACTGTTAAATTTTTTTGATGTAATAAAGTAATTAAAAATTTAAAATGCTTTTTATTAACAGTAATTAGCTCGGTAACATTATGTTAAAACAACCAAAATTACACCAACATCACAATACGAAGTTGGTGATATTTGTAAAAAATAAAAAGCTTGCGCCACATCTAACTATTGAAGTATCTTTGAAATAAGCGTATCGTATGCTAGGGCTTGTTTTATTTATCAAAAATCGAATAGATGGCATTAGTCATCAAGGGTATCAGATTTCTGCTTATTTACCTTATTTGTTCATTCACAATTCAATAGATGGCACTAGTCGCAAAGGACATTACACGTGTATATTTTTATCTTTGGGTTTAAACCACGGATGTTTCTTTAGTTTGCGAAAAATGGCGCTGTTGTAGGGGGGTCAGATATCTCCTTGGCTGACTGTACACAGCACGCGCAAAAGATTGACAAAAACAGTAACAACTTGGAATGGGCCTCTAGGCAAAAGAAGAAGTGGCAAACCACTAGAGATATGGATAGACGAAATCGCCAAGATGGCTGGAAAAAATTGAACAGAAAAGACAAAAGATGGAAAAGAATGGAAAAAAATGGAGAAGGCCTTAACTCAGTGTGAGCTCCTTAATAAAAATTGATGATAGATTATTAATGGAAATATATAAAATGCATGCCTAAATCTTAAATTATAAAATATGACATAATATAATCCTAACTAATATTATAAATGCGAAAGTGAGTTTGTTTGTTTGTCTTTTCACGTCGTAACTACTGAACCGATCATCATGAAATTTTGTACACACGTTATCTGGGGTACGGAGAAGGACATAGCCAACTTTCATCCCAGGAAAAAGTACTGTTCCCGAGGGATCGACATTGATGCGGGCGGAGCCGCGGGCGAAAGCTAGTATACATATAATTTAATATTATTGACAACTTAACGTATACTATATTGTACATAACTAATTCTAATAAAAATATACAAATATATACTAAAATTAATTTATTGTAATGTAAAACTTAATAGATAACAAATGACTATGTATAGATTGAATTTATAAGATGACTTAAATGTACTAGGTATTTTGCCATCCTATGTCTATATGGTTTGCAATAAATATTGAGTATTGAGTATTTTGTCGGCAATCCCGACAAAATAGCACGTAAGTGACCCGTTTACAAAATATAATGTTTTCATTTCACGTTAGTTGTGCTAACACATGAATCTAAATAAATACATCCTTTCTCAAAAAATACGTTATTCTAATTTTTTCTTCTAATTCTTCACTTATTACAGTTCTGCCTTAGATATGCCCGTGTAAGCGCCTCTTATTTTGATAATGTTTGTGATTTGTACCTATATTGATTATTTCTTTACTATCCCCTATGTATTAGACTCACTACCCCAGGGTAGGGAGTCTAATACATAGGGGAACCTACGTCATTGCCGCCCTACGTCATAAAAAAACTCTTTTTTTATGACGTAGGGCGGCAAATGAGCAAGCGGGTCACCTGATTCGCTACTCTCCTGGATACGCAACTGCCCTAAATACGCCACGGCTCTGGATATACTCCTGAACTGGATAAGCGACTGCCCTGATTTAATTCGTGCCTTCGATAGGTATGTAAAGCCCTGGATTCACTTCTGCCTTTGGTTCACCACTACCTTAGATACTTGCTGCCCTGGATACGTCTCTGCCCTGGATACGTCTCTGCCCTGGATACATTCTGCACTTATAAAGCCGCTTACATGGATACGCCGAAGAATAATTAGGCTTACTAATACAAAGTTTATATTTTATATAAACCCCATAATGCTCTTTAACGCCTTTTCACTTATATAGAGAAATAGGACTTGACATAACGACACAAGTGCCTCCTCACCTATAACATACCTAGGAAGACGGTATAGGACTCCGGTAGGCACACCTAGAATAAATAACAAAGGCATATTGGTCAGACAGACCAGCGAGCTCTATATAGAGCTGCAGGATCACCGATTTTATTTATTACTAATTTACGCAACAATACTTTACAAAATATTGCCACAAGAACAGAAGGAAGTGACTAAACATGGCCCAGGTGGTTAAATCTCCAAAAATAAAACCAAGACATCAGAAGCCAAGGCATAGTTAAGCAAAGCTAAACTACACTTGAACAACTCAAGAAATCTAAGGGCGGATATTAAAGTTGGAGTCACCAAAGCTGTGGAAAGATTGTACGAACTAGTCAAGAAAAGTGAAAATAGAAGGGAACGTAAAGTTAGGACAAACAAAAACACAAACGACAATGGAACAGGAAACGCAATAAAAAAGAAGAAAAAATATCAGACCTAACCGAACAAAAGCTGCTGGACCAGCTTAAAGCGAATTCAAGGCTCATGATTGACAGTAATAAACAAATACAGGAAATCAAACAAATGATACAACAACAAAATGAAACCCTAACGAAGAACACGTACGCAGGAGTACTAACGAGTCGACCAATGCAACCACCCTAACCCGAACGAGGCGCCCTGCATTCCATTGTGATATCGTCAGAAGACCAAGAAGAAGAAGAAGAAGAAAGGTGAGAGAAGCAGTGGACGCCAAGTACGGATAGATAACGTTTGAGAAAGTACGCAAGGCTAAGGATAGAAAAATAGTGATGAGCTGCAGAACAGAGGAGGACAGGAGGAAGGTACAGGAGAGAATTGAGAAATCGGGAAAGAACCTCAAAGTTGAGGATGTTAGGAACAAGGACCCTTATCCTTAGGGGTGTAATCACTGAGCACACCGACGAGGAAGTAATCAAAGTGATAAGAAGTCAAAACAAACAGGTATTTGCCGGCCTTGACAATGAGGAACAAAGGATAGAAATAAAGTACAGGAAGAGAGCTCGTAACCCCTAACGTGTCACATTATTAATTTATTTATTATGGTCAGCACGTCGCCTAAAATATGGCATAGAGTAGTAAATGCCGGCTCTGTCCGAATTAACCTGCAGATTATTCACGCAGAGGACCAGTCGCCCCTAGTGCAGTGTTCACGCTGCCTAGGGCACGGACGTCACGACAACCGACGTAGACGTAACTGCATGCTTACTGGCTCTATTAAACGTAATAGATAAATGGAAAGTAGCGGAAGACCTAACCAGCGCAGATCACAACGCAATGACATTCGAAATAAACCTCAAAAAAGCTTAAGGAATAAACATAGAGTGGACCACAAGGAAATATAATACAAATAAAGACAACTGGGCCCTTTTCCATGAAGAAATCAACCTTTTAAAACCAAAATACTAGCGAACAGGAAAAGACTTGGATCAAATAAACAATCACAATGAATTTAATAAAGCTATAGAAAACTACAACAATATAATAACAGACGCATGCAAGAAAGCTATCCCAGAGGAAAAGAAAAAAAAACAAAACCTTAAAATCCCATGGTGGTCTGATGATTTGGAAAAAAAGAAGAATCCGGTGTGCTGCACTTAGACAAAGAGACTCGGTGGTCGAAGCATACCTGAAAAAGAAAGAAGATTATAAGAAAAGGAAATCGCAAAATTGGAGAGAATTTTGTGGAAAGCGGGATAGGGAGGGACTTTGGGAGAGGGATATATAGGGTGATTGCAAAGACAACAGAAAGGGGGGAAGATTAGTTGCTGGAGAAGGAGGGGAAATCTCAAAACGCGAAAGAATCAGCTGCATGACTGGCGGAGACTTTTTACCCGGGGGACCTGGAGATGGGGGACAACGAACCTCATCGCCAAGTCAGAAGTACAGCAGACAAGGTGAATGATGGAGATTATCATGCAGAATATGATTCACCATTTACAATGGATGAGCTGGAGATGGCGATGAACTCATTCAACCCAAAAAAGGCCCCTGGGGTGGAGGGCTTTACCGCCGATATATGCATAAGGGCGATAAACTCCGATCCGAAGTTGTACTTGGGACTAGTCAACAAGTGCCTCGAATACCATTGCTTTCCGAAGTTATGGAAGGAGGCCGTGGTGGTCATCCTCCAAAAGCCGGGAAAGGATAACTAGAAAGTTCCCAAATCATATAAACCTATTGGCCTCTTTTCTATTCTAGGCAAGTTATTCGAGAAGATGTTGACCGCCAGGTTAAAACACCACCTTTTGCCTAAATTCAGCACTAGCCAGTATGGGTTTATGCCCCAAAAAGGCGCCCAAGATTCCCTTTATATCCTTACGCAGCATATTCGTGCAAAGTTAGAAGAAAATAAACTTGTAACTGAAGTGTCGTTGGATATAGAGGGAGCATTCGACGCAGCATGGTGGCCAACGATAAAACTCAGGCTGGCGGAAGAAAGTTGCCCCGTCAACATCAGGCGTGTCTTTACACTTACCTAACGGAAAGACAAGTGATGTTTAGATACGGAGGAGAGGAGGCCTATACAAAAACCACAAAGGGGTGCGTGCAAGGTTCCATTGCGGGCCTCTTCTCTGGAATCTCTTTTGGACCCCTCCTAAAGGAGCTTGAGAGACTGGGTGTACACTGTCAGGCTTTTGCGGACCTTGTCCGTCGCCCTGGTATTTGAAGGAGATACTGCACTGCAGATAGAAAGTCAGGCTAACGACATACTCCACCGTGTAAAGGCGTGAGGCGTTATGAATAAGCTAAACTTTGCAGCAAATAAAACTAATGCAATGCGTATCACCAGAAAGCTGAAATATGACAAACCACGCCTAAACATGTGGGGATCGAAGTAGTCTTGACCACTCAACTGAAAGTACTGGGACTGACGATCGACGGTAAAATTAGCCAGAGCCGCAAAGGTCAGCTGGGGTTTAAACCCAGAAATCATCAGGACGGTGTACACTGCGGTCATCGAGCCTATAATTATATACGCCGCCTGCCACAAAAAAAGGTGTTCAGAAGCATCTAAATGCAGTGCAGCGGGGATTCGCACAAAAAATATGCAAATCCTACCGCACAGTCTCTCTGAACTCCGCGCTGTTGTTGGCCGGACTACTCCCGCTTGATCTACATATACGCGAAGTTGCTTCGCTATACGAGATCAAAAATGGGGTGGCCTGTCCGGGGCCAGCGCGAGAACAGATAGAGACAATGGTATCTGCACTAGAGGTACCTCACCCAGCCGAAAATGTCCAACAATAATTCATCTGCCTTGAGGATCAATCCGCACTGTACCAGAACAGTGATCACTCGGCAAGAATTTTCACTGATGGGGGCAGCATAGACGGTGGTGTAGGTGGCGCCTTGTCCATTTGGATTGGCGAGACAGAGAAGCGAGCCATGAAGCTACGCCTGTTTCCGTATTGCACGGGGTACCAGGCGGAGCATTTGGCCATCTGTGAGGCAACCAAATGGGCAGGGAAAATGCAAGGTCATTGGGATATACAGCGACTCAAAATCCGCTCTACAAACAGTCACAAATCTCATTTCCCACAATCCCCTCGCAGTGAAAGCCAGAAGAAACCTGAAGAGCGCATCCCAGCAAAATAAACCTGTCTCACTGTTCTGGATCAAGATCCAGAAGAGTGAATCAGCTTTATTTTGCTGGAATTGCCCTCTATTTCCCCGCCAACCCCGAGTGTGCCTTGGCACACGCGGGGAATGTTGATGTTGGAGGGGAATGTTGACATACTAGCGAAAGAGGCCGCATCGAAGTCTAAAAAACTGCCAGACTACGATCTCTGCCCGGTATAATACGCGGAGCGTAATCTACGTAAGGAATCGCTTCGCATATGGGACCAGCGGTAGGGACGCGGAGAAACAGCAGCAATTACAAAAGTCTTCTTCCTAACAGCGTCCACAGCGTACAAAACAGTGCGAAATATCACGCCTAATGGGGTAACCACGCAGATATTCACGGGGCATGGTGGGTTCTCCGAATATCTACACAGGTTTAAATGTAAAAAGGATCCATCAAGCTTATGTGAGCCCGGTGTCCCAGAAGGGCTCTTGCACGTAATATCGGAGTGTCCTGTATTTTAGTCAGCTAGGAACGATCTGGAAAATGGAATAAATATAAAATTAAATAAGGTAAACATACCAAATATTATGAAACTGATAAAAATTCAAGACAAATCTTCTTGAATTATTGTATTAAAATAACCAAAACGATTAATATAAAGAACTCAACATAAAATATATGCATAGAAATATTGATAACAATATTGTCTTGGTATAAAATGTAACAATTTAACAATAATCATATCTAAATTAAAATATAATAGCTGACTGAAGTATGGGACAGGCCAATTTATGTCATAACCACGTGTGTGCAAGCAGTAGAAATCCATAAAGTATAAGAGTGAAGCATGAATGGATGTAATGGGTATTACAGGTATGAGAGAAAGGGTAATAAATAAATAATAATAAATAAATATGTACGGACAAATCACACAGATTGAGCTAGCCCCAAAGTAAGTTCGAGACTTGTGTTATGGGATACTAACTCAACGATACTATATTTTATAACAAATACATATATAGATACATACATATCCAAGACCCAGCCCAATCCGAAAAAGATCATTTTCCATCTTGCTTGACCTGGCCGGGGATCGAACCCGGTCACTCCGTGTCGCAGGCTGGCGTGTTGACCGCTGCGCCACGGAGCTAGTCAGGTAAGAAGATGAATGATTTATAGAATGAAAGGTAATTAATAAAAAAAATGCATAAAACAGATTCCAATTAAATTGGTGTGAAAAATATAAAAAAGAAAAAAAAGGTGTCCATCGGCAGCGGTGATCACTTACCATCAGATGACTCGCTTGCCGTCTTATATCGCAAAAAAAAGTAGTCGAATAAAATCCATGTTTAAGTTTCATTCTGTGTGTATGAAACAATTTTCCCAAACCTCCCGCGTTAAGAAATAATCCTCATCGTATTATTTATGAAATTATGAATTGGCATAGCGGCTACCTCCCAACCCACCTCACCTGTTCCACCCTCGGCTTAACTCCCTGTCTGCCCCCACGCATAAATCGATCTGACCTCCTACGTCCAGCGTCGATGTCTGGCTTTTCACCGACTTTAAAAAAAGAGCTCATTTCTTTTTTTGTTGTAGAAATAAAGGAATATTGTAACAGTTACTTCTCATCCAGCAGATCCTAGAACCTAGTCGAATTATGTCAACACTAACAGAAGATGCGGCAAGCAACCCACTACTATTTGATTCCTTTTTTCTCCTACACGCCTACCAAAATCTATACGTAACCTTTAGGTTTAGTTCAGTTTCTCGTGTGTGTAAATAGCCAATAATGGTGTCAGATTTTTCAAGCTGCCTCTTTAGGCATCTCTTTAAAATATATCAGATGCCTTTGCATCTGATATATTTTAACGACTGCTATCAATGATGGTAGCCGGGACCAACAGCTTAACGTGCTTTCCGAAGCACGGAGGAGCTCGAGATATTTTTATGCCACTTGCGGTCACTCATCCCAGTGGGGACCGCTCCCGAGGTTGCTTAGCGTACGACGTAAGCGCTAATAATGCTCAGACCCACTAGACCATCGGGCTACTCTTTAGGTCTTTTGGCCTTATAGACTCTGTCTACCAATATATGTATATGTATGTACATACATACGAGTATTTATTTAGATACATATACATAGTATCACGTCTTTATCCCTTGCGGGGTAGACAGAGCTTAGGTCTATAAAACCTTTTGGCCACACTTAGCACGTTGGAGGGCGTGTAGATGGAAAACGGAATCAAATAGTGATGGGTTGCTAGCCGCATCGCCTATTGACATGATATTGACCGCAGATTCTAGCCCAATCCCTCGATTGACTTTTACGATCTGCGCGGGAAGATAAGCATGAAAGAGCATTTATGTATTTACCTAGGTACTCCTTTTTCTTGAACTCACATAAGGTACGATACTTACATACTATTTTTCCATCTAATGGGCTAGTTCTTATAAAATACAGGATGAAATTGAATTTATTAGCAAATGTTTAAGGAGTGCCTCAGACCACGAATCTGAACAACTTTCATTATGGGACCAACTCCGAAATTGCAAAAAAAAATCAACTGTTCCATAGATTTTGACCAACTAGATATTCCACTTTTGTATAAAAGATATTTTTTTCACGATATCGAAGTTGGTCCCGTAATGTAAGTTGTTCAGATTTGTGGTCTGAGTCACTCCTTTAACGCTTGCTAATTAATTAAATTTTACTTGTATAATTAGTCTGTCAGTAATATAATCTAAACTTTTTGAATAAGTTTTGTTGACCAAAGAAAAAATAACTTAAACAAAAAATTATAAGGATACAGCCCATTTAAGTTCCGTGTGACGTCACAGTTTGCTGTACTTTTTAGCAAACTCTGACGTCACAAGTCCCCGCTCATGGACTTCTACGCGCTTTATCTTTATGTTTTTTTGTTTCATTTGTCAAAGAAATAGTGTCCAAAAAAAAATCATAAAAAAGTCCATTAGCTCGACTAATGGACTTTTTTATAATATACGACGGAAATTGACACCAAACGAAAATCTCTCTCTTTTTTCCCTATGGTCCATGTTTCAAAACTATAAAGGGCAATGCTCCAATCATATTCTTATTTAATTATTTAGTTAAAGACAAGAAATGTAGATTACCGCCTAAAGCGGCCACTTTAAGCGGCTATCAACATTTCTCTTTTGAGTTTCGCGCGTACGTAACATATATGATTGTATATTTCTTAATACATCATATCTTCCAAACGGCTGGATGGATTTCGTAAGTTAAGGTATCGTTAGTTCGTCTCAGAAACCACAATGTCCTTAAAAAGAAGGAAGCAGTCAGGTACTTTTAATTCTTGAAATAATACTGCTTGAATAAGAAGAGGAGAGGATACTTGTATAACTGCCTCCGTGGTCCATTGGTTAAGGCGTTTGCCTTTAGACCCGGGGGTCGTGGGTTCGATTCTCAAGGGAAGCTTACTTTGATTAGTTTCCAGTTTGGTTAGGACATTGTAGGCTTGAATCACCTGATTGTTTGATACTAAAGATGATTCCGTGCTTCGGAAGGCACGTTAAGCCGGTGGTCCCGGCTGCCATCTGGTAGTTGTTAAAGGAACCACTTCAGAGGCCGAGAGGCGGTTCGGAAGAACTGACCCCAGGGTGTGCATGGTCGATTGACCGTGACACCTACTCGAAATGATGATGAATGGGACCAATGTTGGGAACTAGAAAAAAATCATGCCTGTTGCCTTTAATATTTTTTTGTTTTATTTTTTATTTTTAAATTGAATATATAAATAAATATTCTGTGAATATTTCAAGAATCTACCTGTTGCTGTTTTCAATATCGAGCAAAAACAAGCAAAAAATCACGTTTGTTGTATGGGAGGCCCTTTAAATAATTATTTTATTCTATTTTTTAGTATTTGTTGTTATAGCGGCTACAGCTACTAAATACATCATCTGTGAAAATTTCATCTGTCTAGCTATCACGGTTCTTGAGATACAGCCTGGTGACAGACGGACAGACAGACAGACAGACGACAGACAGACGGACAGCGGAGCGAAATTAATAGGGTTTTACCCTTTGGGTATGGAACCCTAAAAATGACATTTTCCTTTAATATTGAGTTCCCAGTATCATATAGAACCCCGTTACCATAGAAAAAGTTGTTTATAACTGACTAATTGTATAGTTTGATAGGTAAATGTGTTAACTCTAGCACCCTGTTCATATATTTTAGTCCCCATCCACCCCACACCTGCAAAAAATGTCCCGCCCGAAAATCACTTCCTCTTATCGGCTTGCTGAGTTGCAAAATATTATATTTGCCAGCTTCAATTTTGAATAAGCACGGTGTCACAAGCAATTAAATCGAAAACCCTGTAATAAATTTATTTAGTTAAACAACCCAAGGCAAACTCTTATTAAGAAATAAGATATGGTGAAAACATTCCACGAGAGTAGGTTTTGAACCACAATGAATAAAATCTCAAGAGGCACGCTATGTATTGACTTTAAAGTTGAGAGGAGACGTATGGTGAGATCCGTTCTTCGTCCAACAGACCGGGAATTGTTCTGAAGCGTGCCAGTTGGAACTACGCAATCGCTTCGCCGCGCTGGAAACCACTGAAGATGTTGACAAGGACCTCAAAAATGTGATCAAGGTGCTACGCGAAGTAGGAGTCAGGCATTTCAGGAGCAAGCGAGGTAGCCAAATGCCTAAACTTTCGGCGGAGACTCTGGGACTGATGAAGATGCGACGCGAGATGCCGGAGCACTTTGTCGGATACCCAGTCGGTAAGATGTGACCTCCGAAGCTACAATACGAATCTCATAAGAGACGCGATTGAGCAAAATCGGGGGTCAAAAGTCTTTGCTACAGGACTGGGTAGAAGCCACCTGACGAAGCTCACAACCTCGGAAGGCAAAACCGTCTCGTCAGTTCCGGAGATCCTCGCCGAAGTTGAAGACTTCTATCAGAAGCTGTACTCCTCGCATGCACCAAAGCTTTCGCCTGACGCGAACAACTCAAGAACCACACCGACGCGCCACTTTACCGACGGTCTCCCAGAAGTGGATGAAGGCGTAAGCGAGAGGGCTCTCCAACAGCTTCAGAATGGGGGGGCCCCCGGCGAAGACGGAATTACTTCCGAGTTTTTTAAAGTAGGAGGAACTCCAGTGCTGAAAAAGCTAAAGGAGCTATCTTATTTCGTGGTCGGAATAAAATAGCTTCGGGGTAGTCCCATTGCCGCATTGGCAATGGGACTACCCAGAAGGCATGGAGTGAGGGCGTGGTGGCTATGTTTTTCAAGAAAGGATACAAAACTCTATAGACCAATCGCGCTCTTAAACCATATCTATAAGCTGTTTTCGAGAGTCCTCTCAAATCGTCTTCCCGCAAGATTTGACGCCTTCCAGCCACCAGAGCAAGCTGGGTTTTGAAAAGGCTTTAGCACTGTAGACCACATTCATACAGTGAGGCAGATTATACAAGAAGTCGCAGGAGTATAATCAGCCGCTGTGCCTAGTATTTGTGGACTACGAGAAAGCCTTCGACTCCGTAGAAACCTAGGCTGTTCTGGAGTCCTTGCAGCGATGCCAAGTCGATTGGAGATATGTGAAGGTACTGAGAAATCTATACAGATCAGCGTCGATGTCCGTCCAAGTACAGAACCACAAATCGAAACCCATCCAGTTGCTCAGAGGGGTAAGACAGGGTGATGTCATCTCTCCGAAACTATTCTCCAACGCACCGGTGGATGTCTTCAAAACACTGGATTGGAACGGGCTGGGCTTCAACATCAATGGCGTATATCTCAGTCACCTTCGCTTTGCTGACGATATAGTATTGATGGCAGAATCATTGCAGTATTTGCAGAAAATGCTGCACAGCCTCGATGCTGCTTCAATGTCGGTCGGTCTCCGGATAAATTTGGACAAGACCAAAGTCATGTTCAATGACTATCACTCTGGAGCCGATTTTGATAAATGGTGAAGCGCTCGAAGTTGTCCAAGAATATGTTAACCTCGGGCAGACATTGCAGCAAAGAAGAGACAACTTCGAACGTGAAGTCATAAGAGGAGTGCGGCTGGGCTGGGCAGCATTTGGGAAGCTACGTCATATCTTCTCGCTGACACTAACGCAGTGCCTAAAGAGTAGGGTGTTCAATCTGTGCGTCAGTCTGCGTGTCATGACATATGGAGCCGAGACGTGGAACATGCTGGACAGACATGCTGGTCCATCGACTAAATGTCGCTCTGCGAGCAATGGAAAGGTCTATGCTCGGTATTTCGTTACGGGATAAAATCCGTAACGAAATCATCCGGCAGAGGACCAAAGTTGTAGACATTGTCCAGAAGTGTAGCAAGCTGAAGTGGCAGTGGACTATCCACATTTGTCGCAGAACCGATGAGCGTAGGATTAGACGAGTTCTCGAATGGAGACCACGTCTCAAACGTAGTGAAGGAAGCCCCCCCGCCAGATGGACCGATGACCTGAGGTCGCTGGTAGTGGCTGGATGAAGAAAGCGGGAGAGCGTCCCCTTGGGGAGGCCTACGTCCAGCAGTGGACTGCAATAGGCTGATTGATTGACCATTATAGTAGATGAAATTATGGCTAATGAATAAAATCTGGCAAGCGTATACCAACTTAATCTACCTGTGAACATGCAAACTGTAAAGTTTTAGAAACGTTAGGTGTAAAAATAATGTAATAAACGCGATAAGACCATATCATTTGAATATTAAACAACCGATTTTAGGTCTACAAATGTACGACCTACGCTCTGCGCCTTTATCAGAATGGTATTGTAATTGCAAAAAACCCTCATAAAAAACAGAGGCAAGTCTAAAAAGTTCAATGGCCGTAAACCACGTCTATTGTTTAATTCTGCGTCAAGATCACAATGGCTATTCTATCTATATTTCATTGCGTGTGCAATTATGTTGGTTTTGCCCTTTTCAGCAAAATGATAAGTCGTTTTGACTGACCCTTAAAGGGTTGATTCAGCCCATCAATATAAACAACTTTTCCTCAACTGTCGGTTGGACGTTTTAAACCCGCTTTCCCGCGCTTTTTCAAACCGCTGTTGTTAGGGAATCGCTCCGTCTACCTATATAAAACTTGCGGCAGCGGGCGGGGGATTAGTACGGCTATCGGTTCGGCCCGAGTCGGAAGTTTCCGCGCCATTAAAATTAAAAAATAAAACGTGTCAAAGTCAGTCGCTCACAGGTAGGTAAAAAGTCAGTGGTGAGTCAGTGTCAGTGCGGCAGTGTTGAGTGTTGGTTTGTTGTGTTGTGTTAAGTTATTACTTGGAAAACATTATGAAATGATGCCCTGGTAAGTCAGTTTTAATCAGCAACAAAAAAGTATTTCGTATACGTGTTATTTTTAGATTTTGAACATTTTATCAATTTTTTTTTCACAAAATTGCGGCCTGTGTGGGAATGTATGGAAGGAAGGTATGGAAATTATATTACATAATTTATCTTTGTCTGTGATATTATTGTTTATTTACGTTAATATTTTAATGTTTTACAATATACAATAACAATTATCCGCGGTAACTCATAATTTTTTTCTATTTTCGTTTTTTTTTCAATCGGGGGTACGGGACTCCAGTCCTTAATTTTCGATGTCAAGTGCCGTGAGAAAGTTTAATTCTCGATATTTAAAGTAGTAACAGATGTTCTGTTTTTTGTATTCGACAGCTTATTTATCTTAGTTTTAGATAAAAGGTTTCTTTTTTCTGTAAGTCATTTGGAATTTTTGCAATAACCGTAGGTTAAGAAGCGGGCGATTCGCCTGTCTGATAAAGGGGTCCACTATTTTACATATAATTGAAAATGTATGCAATATAACACCTTAATTATACTTGTTATCTATTCTTGGGAAGATAAGCTATACTACTATACACATATTCCTTGCATTTAACGAAATATGTTGAACAAAATCTAGATGCAAAGTTTACCTATTTTACGTACTTTCTTACGCGCATCGTGAAAGTACCTAATGTCGTAATTTGCGATTTTCTCAAGATTTTACTATAGAAGGTTGTTTTTTTTTATATTACGAAATACGAAACTAGATAGATACTGAAGAGGTTGGTAATAAAACTAGGTACATAAGTGGTTTTATTTTATTTTCAAAAATCACCTAAGTTCAAAACTTACGTAAAAAATACCTTTTGTTCGTATTCAACCGATTCCTAGTAGGCCCCAAAACAATACACCTTTGTCAAAGTAACTTGAAACTGTAGGCAATTTATCTACTAACCCAATGACGCATAACTTGTTATGGTTAAGTCAGGCAGCCCGTACACAAAGGCATTATTTACGACCACTTAAAACGCGCCGCGCGAGAGATCAAGTCGCGCGCCAAAAAAAACACGTGACGTCACAGCTATATTGACACTTGAGGGGATAAGAACAATGCTGGGAACTCACAATTTTTTTGACAATACAAATTGACCGGGAGCCGAATATTTACGTATGAAAAAGTAATTTATTTTTTGAGTTTTATTTATCCCATAGAAAAAGTTGTTCATATCGACGGGCTGAATCACCCCTTGAATGGTCCAAAACGATCAAAATTTCACCGTGGTTACGGAAAAATGACCGAACGATTGTAATTTTAAACATCACCTATGGAGGCGTCTTCAAATACGGGCAGAGGGCTTAGAGTAGTGTTTTTAAATTTGTCTGGAATTGATATCAGACAAATTGAAAAACACGACTCAACTACGCCCGCCTCCTTACCCCTGGCGTGCCAAAATCTGCGCATAGCAACATTGCTATGCTGCGCGATCAGACCAATATCGGAAAGCGGACTATCAATAGATAAATAAAATGTTACATGCTGTAAATAGACATTTAATTACAAAAAATAATTGCCGCCAATATCACGGGAATTATTGTCTTATACGATTTACATGTTGTAAGTACCTAAGACTATTTTTATATGTTAATGAGATATACATATATATATGTATGACATCCAACATCAATAGTGTTCATATAAAAATTACATCGACGACATAAGACTAGTATATGTAAGTCAAAAGACATTAAGATTCGAAAAGAAGAAGAAGTGAGACGGATACTGGAGGTGCAATTGACGTCCAAGTGAGGCGCCGCATAGCTCTATACGAGGACATATTACTGGTAGCAGGATGATTTGGGTTGCGGCTACGCTTACGTCAGGAAGCGCCCAATCAACTCCATACACTTTGCTGACACGGCTACTAGAAGCGTTTCTTGATCTGAAGTTTAACGACTTGCCCAATGAAAGTCGTTGAGCTTTAATTCGAACAGGGCGGCGAGCGCGAGGTGGTCCGAGCCGTACACGTCGTTAGGTAACCAGCCGAGACCTTGGCATTCGGCGACTGTCGGTAGCCGCAGTCGCTTCAGCAGGTTCAGGTTGTTACAGTAACTGTAATAAATGTAATCTACAGTTATCCAGTTGCTCTGGAACGTAGACGCCTCCTCGCTACCGTCCACCTTACACTTTTCGTAAGCCGAGACGAGCTTCAAAGAATGGCTGATGACGCCACTATTGAACATCCCATCGTATTCAGACGGGCTGGGGTCATGCCCGGGCACGTATTCGCAGTATTCCGAGTGGTATATCTTGATGCTGCTACCGAAGGGGCGGCCAGCTAGGCGGTCAAGCACCACCGATAGATGCTGACAGTTGTCTGTTATACCGATGCGTTTGCAGTCAGAACTGCCTCGGAACATACTTGCACTGACATCGCCTTTATCTAATAACTGTACAACTGCGCTGTCAGGTGTCGCATTGAGATCTCCAGTTAGAATTATTGGTACATGGTCCGGTCCTCTGCCGTTGTAGGCTAATCTATCTATCTCGGCGAGCAGCATTTTCATCTGGGCCAGCCGGATATCAGTCCGCTTCGGGTTGTACAAGAGATGTGTGGTGGCGACCACGAGTGGTGAAGACGGCATGTGTCGTGGCACCAACTTCAATATAATGCCGATATTATCACGGTTCAGGATTGTAGACCCTGGCTGGAAGTATTCTACACTGCATTGGTCTACCATTTTGAACAGCTTCTGCTTATAGTATATTGCGCAGCCATCCTCTTTGCATCCTGTTTTCTTCTTGAATATCCCAATATACCCTATCCGATTAAATTTTGAGTAGAAACTCTGCAGGTGTGAAGCTTGTACTTCTTGTAGGCATATTATATCAGGCGCTAAATTAATTATTTCATCAAATAGTTTCAGGGCCCTAACATTCCATTGAAGATTGTGTGGAGAACATCCCGTGTAAAGATATGGATGAGATTCCAATAGACATTGCGCTAACACATTATATGACGCAACTCTAAACTTTAATGAAGACCTACTATCACAGTATATCCTTGAAGTCACTTCTTCCCATATTCGGAAATTAGGGGGTATTGTTGTAGGCTGGAAGCCGTAGGAGTTGAAAGCGCCGCCCCATTCCAATTGCCTTTCATTCATTCTCAGTAGAATCTCAAATTACCCTCCGTCGTTAACACTGATTAGCTTGGATGTACCCTGTTTATCGGACTTGAGATTCATATATCTTTTCAAGATTATGAAACTTCGGGACAAAATATTATTAGTGCTAACAAAGCATTTATAGTTATGATATTTTCAGAAGTATTTTCCTGAATAAACTTTAATCAGTCATTTAATAGCACTTTATAAAATCACAATCACAGCAAGCACCAATAAAACTTTCGTTAACTCTAACTATACTGTTCTTTCTCACGTTTTAGGTAAACTTTTGTCATTAAATGACAATTAAAAATATTTAAGTATGTTTATATAAATTTTGTGATAAAATTCGTCAACTTGCCGCCACTACTGTTTAGAACGACTGGCACGCACATATGCCCTAGAACCTAGATGCACCTGCATCCAGGCAACGGTGAGAGCTACACTGATTTATTACGAATTCTATCAGATTACAAGTACAGCGCAGGCTCCAAGTTATTGATCGCATCTATCACTCTTATAAACGTGATTATGTTGTTATTGCCCCAGACTTTGTTACCTGACGACAGGGGCGGCTTTTAGGGCACCCAACAGGGCTAACGCTCTGGGCCTCCTTCTTACAGGGGCTTCCGTAATAATGACACTACTTTTTATATGTTGCACTCTCCACTCGCTCTCTCTATTGCAATGAATTATTATTTATCTCTTTGAAATTGATACAATTTCGTACCAATACTGCCGTACTTATTTAAATTAAAAATTATTGTCCTTAATATATTTAATTATATTTATCCTTGTATTTATCGTCATTAAATACAAACATAAATACTTATTGCGTTTTTGTCTGTTATATTATGGGTAAGACATAACCTGGAGCCACAAGATCTAAACGCCTCGTTCGTTTAGTATGATGGAAAGTAAGTATTGGAAAAGAAAGTCGCCTCCTATATGACATTATTCGTGGGATTGGATCCGTTTCTAAAGCAGATATCATACATTCTATGTTTTTCTTGTCCCAAACATTTCTCGTCGAGCATTATAATTAAAATCCACAACAACCTCAAGGGGCGCGCAAACGTCTACCCGCCCGGTGCCTCTCAACGGATACGACCGCCTCTGTCGAACGACAAATGTATAACATCGTAAGTTTATGCCAGGTTTGCCAGAATCGAATATAAATATATAAAAAACTAGACAAAAAAATAAAACGATAGACAATTAAGTACCTAAGTTAAAGCAATTCCTAGTTATAAATGGTCTCCTTGGCCGGGGATGCAATACACCTCATTGGCTACTGGTAGACCCCTTATAAAACGCAACAGGTGTGGGGCGGGGAATTTGACACCATTAATCTTTCTATACGTACCTATATAAAATAAGCCAGCTAAGTGCGAGTCACATTCGACCTATAATAGACCAGTGCCGAAGCCTTTGAAAATATTAAAAAGTAAAATTAAATTATAGTAGAATGAAACCCATTACAAATGGAAGAGAATACACCAAAAATTGAAGAAAAATAATTTACCGGCGATTTTAGGTCGGGAACTGGGGTGAGCTTTTAAGGGTAAAAAACAGTTTTTATCTCGATTTCCGGAAAAAAACTACAAGTCCTGTGGAAAAGCGATATATGGCAATGATGTAGGTAATAACAAGTTCTACTCTCACAAAATCTCAAAATGTATGTGAAATTAGCATACTACGTTTTTCCACAGGACTTGTAGTTTTGCCGGAAATCGAGATAAACCGTTTTTTACCCTTAAAAGCTCATTCCCACCCACTTCCCTACCTCAAATCGCCCGTAATTTATTTTTCCGTTAATTTTTGGTGTAATCTCTTCCATTTGTAATGGGTTTCATCCTACTATAATTTAAATATGTTTCAATAGTTATCGGCTCTGGTCTATAAAGCAAAAGAATTGAAGAGGCATGAAGATGTTATTGCTCTCCAAAGCCTTTTGCTATATTTCTTAAATGGGCCCTTCAGGCTATGCATTCAAAATGCGGCCCATCAGGCAATTTGAAAGATTGTACAGGCAACGCCCAAAGCCGAATTCCGCCCCTCTTTGGTGATATTGCCTATACAGGTTGAGGGCACTCGAACCTCGCCTCAAACGCCCGGTGAAGTAGCGAAAGCTGAGCAAAAGCGGCCAAGTGCGAGTCGGACTCGCTCATGAAGGGTTCCGTAGCAGCAAGTAATGTTAAATTAAATTAAATGTTTTTTTTTTAATTTTTATAGTTGATTTGTGAATGAAAGGTAAATTGCGGTTTACGATTTATGACGTATTAAAATAACTTCTTACTAGATCTCGTTCAAACCAATTTTCGGTGTAAGTTTGCATGATAATGTACAGCATATATTTTTTTTTAGTTTTATCATTCTCTTATTTTAGAAGTTACAAGGGGGGGCGGGGGACGACTACACATTTTACTACTTTATAAGTGTATCTCGCGCAATCTATTTAGTTTAGAAAAAAATGATATTAGAGGTCTCAATATTATTTTTGAAGACCTATCTATAGATATATGGAATACTATCCTCAGACATATGGGATTGATGGAAAAAAAATAGTTTAAGCCCTAAGTATGGGGAACCCCCAAAATTACGGGCTGTACCGCAAGCACTTTTGAATCCTAATGTGGGTTTGATCCCCGATCAGGTCAAGATGAAAAGTGATTTTCCAGATTGGCCTGGGTCTTGTATATTTATCTATTTATACATGGTAAAATTTTGATCGTTATGAAGCCTTAAAGGGGTGATTTAGCCCGTCGCTATGAACAGCTTTTCCTATGGGACCAATGCCTTAGTACTCAATTTTTTTTTGCCATTCCCATACAAATTGACCGGGCGGCTGAACTAGTTTGTTTGGAAATGACCTTTCTTTTTTTGACTTCCCAGCATTAGTCCCATAGGAAAAGTTGTTCATATCGACGGGCTGAATCACTCCTTTAAATCGCTCCATAACGATCGAAATTTCACCATGAATATGGCCAGGGGTGTCATCCTCAATTACCTGACCGGTGATTGATGGTATGGCATTTTGCTGTTCCCCCATTCATCTGAGTGAGAAGTATCCCAATCCCTTTATTCCCTTTTCAAATCCAACATTTTCCTGTCCTTCTCCAACTTATATACTTACTTATACTTACTTACAACTTTAAAATGCTGGCTATGGGCAGCAGCGTAGAAACCGCAAGAAGCCAAAGAAACTGCGCTCGCCAACGCGCCTGTCAAGCGTGGTGAGTATGGCACTCACATTTTCTTGCATTTTTATTTTGGCTCGGGGTTACCCCGAAGCAAATTGACACCCAACGTGAGACTTATTTAAGTGTTCTATCACTATTTTGATATATGAAAGTGATCGATGAATCTCTTTGTTATTATTTTATATTTTTATTTTTATGGGTACTAGTTATCAGTACCGGATTTTAACCTTATTGTTAGGACAATAAAGGAAAGGGGCGGTACAGGGACTGGGCTCGTAATTTCTGGGCATATCCATGGCGGAGGGGGGATGTTAGTATATGCAAACTTACCTTGGTAACGTCTTCACGTCGCTCGTAATTAATTCTTAAATATTTAATTTTTCAGACTGTACCATGTGACAACGTATGCTGCAGAAAGCTGGTTCCCCGGGTGTCCTTTCACGTTGTGCGGAGCGCGCTTCTGCGTACCCAGAGAAGCTCCTTGATCTTACTGACCAAGGCATACCGTTCGACGAGCACTACCGCTTTTTTGGCAACCGCTTTTTGGCCTACCTCCAGGTAACACGGGCAGGCAGACTAAATGAGACGCGCGAGTCCGCGCGGTCCAAGGAGGAGCTTCAGCAAGCCAACCTCAGCATTGCTGAGTCCGCATTGGCCGAATGGCAGTGGCGTTGGGACGCATCGGGAGACGAGGGAGAAAGTCGTACTGGTATTGATTTTTTCCGGACGTGACGGCTCGATGCAAGTTTATTTGGGTGAAGCCGTACTATGAAACCAAACAGATCCTGTCAGGACATTTTATTCATTTATTTATTTATGGCTGCTTCAGGGCGAGGTGCCCCGTTTCCGAGAGCTTCACCGGAGGAAGCTCTCGGAAACGGGGCACTGCTTCTGCAAGGAAGCAGTTTTTGATAATATGCACCATGTGCTTTGGCAGTACCCCCTTTACTAGGATGACCGTAGGGTTCTTTTAGATAATGTAGTTCCACTCGAAGTGGAACCGGTATACTACACAGATCACGTGGTTTTAGAGTGACACCGGAGAAACTCGCTATTGAACAGCGCGTTTCAACAGCGCGCGCTCAAATAGCGTGCACTGCGAAACGCGTGATACTATCACGCGTTTCACAGTCTTATATAGGTGACAAATAAATTTGACCTCTCAACCACCAAGCGGGCCGATCGGGCCACGTAACAATAAAAAATCCATTGTGTCTGCGTTTCTCGCGAATGACTAATGCATTAACAATCTGTGGCGTTACCAGACTGTACGGAAAATTGATTTGTCACATATATCAGACTGTGGCGTTGAAAAGGTTAAATATAATCGACTCTAAAACTATCATACATTTTCAACATTAAATATTTAGAAATTAAAAAAAATATTTTGTGACTATCTAAAAGACTTTATTGGAAATTACAAAAAAAAACTTCATCACACCATAATTATCGCTAACAGACAATACACAGATATGAAGATAGTAAAAGTCAAATATAATTATTTAGAATATTAGATACAAAGATATTGTCACTATCCCAGTTTATACAAGAGACAGGTGTTAATTCTAAGAAAATTCAATATTATTACAAAAAACTTCCATCACATCATAACTATCGCTAACAGTCAATACACAGGCAGGTATACAACGTGATTTTGAACTCCCTAGCTATATTGAAATCTTGGTATCAGAATCCCTAATGGAACACAGAATTGCAAGAAAAAAAGGTAAAAAACGAAAAAGAAAATAAGGTTTTCCATACAAAGTCGCCGATCAGCTGGACGAATTTCTATGAAAGGTTAAATAAATTTTTTAGTTTTTTACCTTTTTTTCTTGCAATTCTGTGTTTCATTAGGGATTCTGATTCCCAGATTTGAATATAGCTAGGGAGTTCAAAATCACGCTATATAGTGACAGTTAAATATAATTCGTAAGAATCTTGATACAAAGATATTGTAATTATCACAGTTCATAAAAGAGACACGTGGAACTAAATAAACTAGAATACAGAAACACTCCATTCTTGGTCTCGGATGATCTATACATGGTGTAATTTTTATCGTTTTGAACCCTAAAGGGGTGACTCAGGCCATCAAAATGAACAACTTTTCCTATGAGAACAATGCTGGGAACACAAACCCGCCGGGCGGCGGGACTCTTTTGTATGGACCATATTGATGGTGTGAGTCACCCTTTTTAAAGCGATACCACTGTAAATAAGGTCGTTCTGAACCTTATTTATCTCGCAAAATACTTAAATTAGGAGTTTCAAATCTAAGTAATATGATTTTTGACTATTTCATCTCCAAAAATTGAAGATGAAAACACGTTTTGATATAATTTTCTCGATAGAAATATTTTTTGAAAAATGGTCTTCGTTCTCAGAGTTTTTGTTATTGTAGCTCAAGTGCGACGAATGAAATAATGATTTTTAGACTAAAAGATAGGTTATGAGTAATTCATCAAAATGTAAATATGAAAATACAATTAACCGGTCTGATTTTATATAAAATATTAAGTGGGGCTAGCTCAATTTGTGTGATATGTCCCTCCCTATAAATTTATTTTATTTATTAAATTCTGTCCTATCGATGTCGTAAGAGGCGACTAAAGGGACAAGCAGATACATCCCGTGCAACGAAAGCATACCCAGGGAGGGTTGACGTTAGGCAGGCGCGGGCAATCGTAAATAAAAATAATAATCGTTTAATTCAGATATGCATCCATAATTTGTTTACAAAATATTTTAAAAAGAAAATTGAAAATCATATTTTTTTATTTGTGCCAAGATGGATTCTCATCCAGTGTTTATATATGGGATTGTCCATCTTAGCACTTAAAGTCTTTAGGATGCCGCTGCCACTGTCCCGGCAGCGACCGTCATTCTCCCATCAGGGAGGCCGTTCGTTTGACAAGCATTCCTGACGCACTACAGTATCGGGCAAGTCTCAGCAGCATCCTAAAACTATTATTATACTGGACGCGTAGGGCATTGTAAGTCCTTTTTGTATAGCTGACCCACAGGCTACACGTGTAGAAAGTTTTACAGTATGCCTTAAATAAAGCTATTTTTACTTCTGTAGTGCGTATCAACATAATACATCTGACTGCCAATGCCCTACGCTCCCGTTTTATATCAATATCGTTACAGAGATCAAAATAAAAATAAGCCGAAACTTCTCACAGCATGGAAAGTAGAAAAGGCTTCCATGCCGTCCCGACCCCACATAAACTGGGATGAGGGATGAGTGGAAGAAGAAGATCCAAGAGAGACGTGTTTATTCTTAGAAAATTCAATATTGTTACAAAAAGTTTTTTTTTTCACATCATGACTAACGCTAATAATAAAATTACAGACAGATGGTAACAGTTAAATATAATTATCAATACATATAATAAATGAGTAAAAAAATGTATCTGTACATTGCTTATACTTACAAAAAAAAGATATAGGGCGATGGAGACAAACTAATACAGTAAGAAATTAAAAAAAAATGTCTTTTTGTGTTCGTTTGTCTGTTTATACACGCTAATAATCTCCGGAATTACTGGACGGATTCGAATGAAACTTTTTAATTGTATAGCTATCAAGCAACACACCTGATGCAGAACTATAGCGGTCCAGCTTAACTATAAGAAATATAAAAATGACGCCTTAACAATAGTTGTTTAGTCTGATGAGCATTTTCTGCGGAGTCCACGCGAACGAAGTCGCGGGCATCAGCTAGTTTAGAATATTTGACACAAAGATATTGTCATTATCACAGTTCATACACCTATCTCTTACAGGTGTATATTCTTAGAAAATTCAATAGTGCTCTTCAATTTGGTTGAGTAATAGTTTTCAAAGTAAATTGTAAAAAAAAAAACCTTTTTCTAGAATCACTTTTCTAGGATATAATCGTCTTAGACCGCCCACGGAGGCGTCGCTCAGAAACGCCCTGCCCACGACAACAAGTGGTTATATTGCGCCATTAAACGGGGAAGAAGAGGGTAATGTTCTTACGTTATGAAAAAAGACTGAAATCGACGAAATAGGAAAGAATGTATCGATCGACGATGCATAAGCATTATATGTCATTCATGGACTGAATTCGCATCAGGCGATAATTATTTTTGAACCATTTGCCTCAACCACTTGACACAGTTTTCTTGACACAGACAACAAGACCCGTGACAGCAGAAGCTTGGAAACTCAAAATTAAAACGACACATAGTTTCTATTTGCAAACGTCCCTTGACCAACATACACCACCATTACTCAGTCTGTGGCAGCTGCAATGCCGAAATATTAGCCGAAAATCAAACTGAATTGCAATCGGTAAGTCCCGTAGTAAAAATAAAAGTATTTGTAAATATTCAAAATAACAGTGGCACTCAAATTAATGACAGTTTGAGTGCAACTGTTTTGCAAAGTATAACAAATACAAACACTCTGTTAATACATCCAACGAAGTCTCACACCTATATACTTATATTATACCAGTAAAAGTAACAAATGTCTTAAAATAATCTAAAATGTATATAAATATGTTTATGATTAGAACAGTATCAAGAAAAAGTAAATAGATACTTTTAACTTTTTAGATGAGGCAAAATTTATTCCAAAATAGAATCCAGGGCAGAAATATATACAAAACTATCATGGCGTTTAAGAGCCGGATACAATCATAATAATATATAAAGAGCAATATCAATGGATAAATAATCGGACATAATAAACACATTTCAATCAATATTACTTATTTTACCGTACACAATATGAAGCAGCAAAAAGATTATTTAAGACACTGGTAATAACATCGATGTAAAGTTATCAAACACTAAAATCAGAAGCTCTCTTATTGATATTTCTAAATAAATATTTGTAATAAGTAGTATTTAGATTAAATTTAAAATATAGCTTTGTGATGCGTCGCTACGCCGGCGCTGTCAGGGCCTGACTGGCTGGCACCAGGCTTCGCTGTGACGTGACGTAACATTCACCAGGCTGTCACGTTCTCGTGGGCTCAGGATCTGAGCCCGGCACGTGAAACGCACACAATAACAAGCAGCCAATAGCGCGTAGGTGTGCGTCGTTTGTACACATGTACACAAATAGCCTCTCGTATGATGGCGACCGTAGTTTAAGCCTGCGTAAGGCCACAAAACTAGCAGTGGTATCGTATAAGCTTAACACCAACTCCACAAACTCCACAACTGGAAGACGCTCAAGAACAAACATATCAATAATATTAGCATTCGGAACGTCTCTGTAGAGAACATTCTAAAGTGTCCAAGTAAAGTCAACTTTCGGAATTATAATTCGAATATAACATCCATCGAAATGTAAAGCCAATCCTGACATCTTATGGTTAAAGCTTTGAAAGCGCCATCAATAGCGAATCTGCAGGTCTCTAATATCTGTGGTGAAACCATTTAAATATTTTTACATCTTTTGTTGGACATTAGGGGAGACCGGGGATGGTTGGCTATAGGGGCAGGTAGACTAGGCAACAATAACTCGCCACCATCACGTGTTTTTCATCAACCAATCACGAGCGACGATGCGTCCCCGCGCCCCGCTGACTTGTGCGAAGTCAGCCGCCGCAGTCGCGCGGCGTTCGTGAGTGGCATCACATGTTGTGTTTTTGGTCTCGGTAAGTACATTTTTTCGTTCGTACTTTTTTTGTTATTGTGCCTATCGATCTATTAGAAACAATGTTGTTGTTACGCCAAATGTAAATATGATAGTTTTATTCTATATAACACGGCATTGCTTCCGTGCTAGTGCCAGAGTTTGCATATAATACGCAGGTAAAATTCAAAATGGCGTCAGGGGTTGGTTGACTAACTTTTTTCGGGGTAGGTAGACTTATTAGTCAACCAACCCCTTGAAATGATGAGGAAAGTTTCAAATATTTTTATTATAATATAAATATTTATATATAATTATGTCTAACTATAATTGTGTGAGTTAATGGTTAATGTGCATCATGAATTAAACACTTTTATAGATTTCTGTCACATAGGTTCTTAATTACAGTTGTTTTTGGTTTTACAGAAAATGAGGACGTACAAGAAAAAGTCTGAAAGGGGCGATGTACCAAAGGATATCTTAGAAAGAGCTTGCCACGCGGTTATCTTCGATGGTAATAGCATAAACGCCACTTGAAAGAAATACCAAATCCCATATAAAACGTTGCATCGTTATGTAACTAAACTTAAACAAAAGCTAGAAAGTAATCCGAATCTCAGGAGAGCTGATTTGACCCTGGACACGGCGGGGTACATAAAAAATAGGCAGATATTTAGTGATGACGAAGAAAATAAACTGGAAGCTTATTTGAAGACGGCTGCTGACATTTATTATGGATTAACACCGTATGAGACACGCAAGTTTGCATTCGAATACGCAAAAAAGAAATATAAAACTATGCCTAAATCTTGGACTACAAAATTAATGGCTGGCGAAGATTGGCTAGGTAATTTTTTAATAAGATCACCTCAAGCTACAAGCCTGTCTAGAGCTATGTCGTTCAACAAAAAAAATGTAAGTGAGTTCTTTGTTAACTTGAAAACAGTTTATGAACGATTAAATCTAGGCCCAGGTGATATTTGGAATGTTGATGAGACGGGACTTACCACAGTTCATGTGACTAATAGAGTCATAGCTCGCCGGGGTATTAAAACCTTGGGGAAAATGACTTCAGCTGAAAGAGGCACTTTAGTGACCATTGCAGTAGCCATTTCAGCTCTCGGCAACATGGTTCCCCCGTTTTTTGTATTTCCAAGAGTACACTTCAAGGACCATTTTCTTAATGCGGGCCCTGTAGGTTCAGAAGGTGACGCTAACCCATCTGGGTGGATGAAAGAAGAAAATTTCATAAAATATGCAAAGCATTTTGTCAAACACGTTAAACCTAGTAAAGAAAAGCCTATTCTTCTTCTCTTGGACAACCACGACTCACATTTATCTATCGATGTGATTGATTATTTAAAAAACAATGGAGTTACAGTTTTATCATTCCCCCCTCATTGTAGCCACAAACTCCAACCACTTGACAGAAGCGTTTACGGCCCTCTCAAGAAATATTTCAATAAAGCCAGCGACAACTGGCTAGCTAGTCACCCTGGAAAAACAATCACAATTTACGATATTCCTGAATTGGTAAAAATATCTCTGCCAATAGCGGCTACAATCGACGATATACAGTCTGGATTCAGAGTCACCGGAATTTCGCCGTTTAATGAAAATATATTTCCTGAATCTGAATTTAGTGGAGCCTTTGTCACTGATAGGCCAATACTAGACGCACAAGATGACGCTAGATCCGCTACCGCTGGTAGTGCGGTAGCAGGTCCATCAAATTCGCAAAATAATGCAGACATTAGAAGTACGGTTGCTGTTCCACCAACAAATTCATCGGTTACTTTACCTCAAGTTATAGAACTTCCATCAAATTCAGGCGGAGGTTCTGCTAAAGTGGCTTCTGTATTGCCCGAAAGATCAAGTTCATCTAGTACCGTTTGCGAATCACCTTCTATTCTTGATGAACACGTACCAGAAGAACCTGAAATGGAAAACATACATCAGTTAGGTATTGATGCACGTCCATTTGAAACGCTACCTCCATCTGGATTTAATCAAGATATACTTTCACATATCGAAACACGCCCATGTGTAACACCACCTCCACCCGAATCCAATCAAATTTTACTTTCACCTGAAGAGATTAGACCTTTTTCGAAAGCAGCACCACGAATAGGAAGTAGAATAAACATAAGAAAACGTAAAAGCACCATATATACAGACACGCCTGAGAAAGAAAATCTTCTTGAAAACAAAATGAAGCAAATACGGAAGGATACTTTAAAAAGGATGAAGAAAGAAAAGGCTACCCCAAAAACAAAAGGAAAAAACAAGGGAACAGGCAAGAGCAAAGGTAAAGGAAAGGGGAAGGGAAAGAAAACTAAGAATGAAGGTGATCTTTCAGATATAAGCGAAGAGGATGACGCAATTTGTCTAGAATGCACCGAATCCTATTCAGCCAGTAAACCTGGTGAAGAATGGATTCAGTGCATTACTTGTAAGTTATGGGCTCATGCTAAATGTGCACAAGGCAATTTACTAATGTTTGAATGTAAGAATTGTAATTCTGATTTAGACGACTGATATGACGGTCTGATTATAGATAGATCTTCATGAAAACTAGATAACATGAGACAGGTTGTGTTCATAGTTAGGTTTTGTTTTGGAAAAGAAAACTATTATTTTGGTAAAAGATTAAAGTTTTTTATGATAATTTGTATTTAAAAAACGATAATATTTTGTTAGGAGATTTACTTAAAACCTCTAATATGAGACTTATTTTTCGATTTACATAAATAAGTTAATTTTACGAAAAGAAGTTTTCTGTTTTGATTGTTTATTATATTAGATACTCACAAGTTTAATTATGTTAAATAATATTTTCTTTGTTAAGCGATATATTAGAAAAATTCAAGTTACAATTAAGGTTGAAACAGAAAGTACAAAAAGTAATCTTACTTATTGCTAATTTAAGTTTTTTTAAATAGTTTAAAAAGAGACTGTTACCTTTATTAAAGTTCTTTATTAACCGAGAATGGATCTCAAATTTAAGTTTGATAATTTTTAATAAAAAGTTTCTATTATTAAGTAAATTTTTATGTTTTATTTTATATTCATCCTTTTTATTTACACTAATTACTGCCTAGGTCAACCTACCCCATGCATATGGCCAACTTACCCCGGATATGGGGTAGGTTGACCAAGCGTCAGGGGTATAGAAAATCGACTAAATAAGTATTATAATGATAAATATATAGGTTATAGATAACTATTTTAGGTACCTGAATAGTTCTTCTATGTGTATCAACTGTTGTTTTTGTCATATTAAGTTAAACATCAAAGATATACGAGCTTAAGTCAAAAGTTAGTCAACCATCCCCGGTGTCCCCTACATTGGAAATATATGCAAGAAGATTATACTCCTCAATATACAGAAAGTACGCATATTTATTAGTTAGGAAAATTGTTATCATATCAGCAACTTCAGTCAACTTTTGATTATAATTGCATTAGAGATAAGGCAGCCATCGTGTATTTTTTTTTCGAATAACCCTTGAATATTATTTAAAAATGAAAATATCCAAAGTAGCCAACGCGTTTAGACGATCCGCGTTTGTACCGCCACGCCGCCTGGCCTTTTGCGGGCCCTTAATATTAAAACCTTGAAGAGAGCGCAATATCTCTAGAAATTTTACTGAATATAAAACCTTACCGTTAAAATTTTGTTTTATTATGCAATCTTATAGCGGCTATGCCAGCGAATAATCTTAAGATCTGTTTTTAGTTTTTCGTTGTTTGGTTTTGCTTGGATTATTATCAGCACGAATTTAGGTAAAAACTTACATAATAGGTATATACGCTTCATAAGCATATATTTTTTATTTTACCTCATTTAAGTATAACAATGCTTTTGAACGACTTTAATGGGGTACTTTAATTATTCTTCAATTAAACTGTATTTTATAAAAAAAAAAAATATTGTCCATGTTTACGTATAATAAATCATTTGAATGTGTTTAAAGAAGGAGTTAATTAAACTGTATTTTATACAAAACAATTAAACTGAATTTTATAAAACATTTTTTATTTACCATGTTTACGTGTAAAATAATTCATTTGAATGTGTTTAAAGAAGGAGGTCTATTATTAATCCTTTTACCAGTACAGTCTTTTTTGCTGATAAAATTTATTGCAGAAAGAACTTCGATCTTTTACAACTGGGAGGACATCGAGAACTAGTCAAAAACGACTACTATTAACAATTCAATGGGCATAACCTTGATAAGAAGTTAAAACATATCTTCTATCAGATTGGACATTACTTTGGAAACATATGCATTGACACTATTTATTAGTTAGTGAAATTGTTATCATATCAGCAACTTCAGACCTTCATGACACGAGAAAAACAGAAACATATTGCTATAGGACCGCTCTAAAGTTTTAAGCTAATACATTCAAAGCCAACGTATGGCCACGAAACAGACAGTTATAAAGCATAACCTCAACACCAACTTAACAACATCTTGAAGACAAAAATATCTAGAAAAATATTAGCATTGCCAAACTTTCTGTAGAGACATTCTAAAGTGTCCCAGTAAAGCCAACTTTCGGAATAAAATCGTATGTGAAATCCATTGAAATATCCAAAGCCAGTCCGGACATCGTTATGGTAATAGCTTTGAAAATCGTCCGTCCATTCTCATGATTCAAAGTATCTGCATGCCAAATTTCTGTCCAGCCGTTTTAACGTGAAATATTAAATTCAATTATTTATATTTAGGAGCTAACATAATAAATTTAATGGAAATTGGATCAGATTTTAAATATTTTTCATACAATTATCAACCCCTATTTTGCACCATTAGAGGGTGAATTCTAATAAGCCATGAAACACGTGTTGAATAAAATGTTTTCAAGAGCATGTATCTCATTTTTTATCAAAATCGTTGCTGATTTAAAGGATTACAAACTTTCAACCTTATTTCACCATTTAAGAGTTAAAATTTTTAAAAATTCCTCCATATTGTGCGTCCGCATTTTTGATGAAAATAGCTGTCCAAACTTCAGCATTGCCGGTTGTCAATCAGTCAGTGGGAATTTCTCGTTTTATATATATATATATACGAAACACGGTATGATCTTTATTATCAGACAATCAGGTGATTCAAGCCTACAATGTCCTAACCAAACTGGAAACAACTAAACAAAGTATGCTTCCCGTGGGAATCGAACCACGACCCCCGGATCTACAGGCAAACGCCTTAACCACTGGACCACGGAGTCAGTTAAATGTTAAGTACATTTTACTTGAAAACAATTTTTTTCATTGTCCTATGGAAAGATTTTTACTCTTTGAGTACGGAACCCTAAAAATAGCTCGTCGAGTTGGTTTCGTAAGACCGATATGAATGGCATTCATTAGTAGAGATCTACACCCGGTCCCTCCGCCTCTCTCAATGTACAGTCAGCCAAGGAGATACCTGACCCCGCTATCTACCTGTATCTTGAATTTTCTCTTAAACTAAAAGTAATAATAACATGAAAATGTATATTCAGAAACTCTTAATTGAAATCTTTCTGATATTAGATTAATATTATTTTTAGTTTAGGAGAAAATTCAAGATACAGGTAGATGGCGGAGTCAGGTATCTCGTTGGCTGACTGTACGTACGTATTATATTGCCTTTGACGCCACGAACCAAAACCTCACGAACGGCTATATCACAAAAATAGTATCCATGACGAAAAAATTAAAAACATATTAGACTGCTAAATAATGCATAATTATTTTTTTACAACAGCAACAACCACTTTAACATAAGACCTCGAACCTTCCAATAAAAATTACACAGAGTTAATATTTGTTACATTTTAAATCAACAGTCGCACTCAAAATAATGACAAGTCATTGATTGAGATTGAGAGTAACTGTATCATTGTTAAAGTATAACAAACACAACAACTCGATTACCAGAACAGACGACCTATCTATAATGTAAATAAAATTAATAACAACTAAGTAGGGACGAAACTATAGTCGGCAATCCCGACGAAATAGGACGCAAGTGACCCGTTTTTATACATCATTTATTTATTTCACGGTAGTTCAAATGATATAAGAAAAGAACAACAATTTCAGACCATCCACGAATGTTGCCAAGGTAAATTATCAACCCATGTATGAAATAAGTAAAATGAAAGAAAAGCATTTAATATGTAATCTATGTCCCAAACAAAAAAAAAAAATATTGTAAACAATGCTTTGACAACTTACAGACAATCTGTGCAACTGACAGATAAATTACGCGGAAAATTTTAAAAAAAGTCATTGTGTCAATATTTTTTCCATAAAAGTAACGCAAGTTCTCACATTTTTTTTTTGTATATTTGGCAAGAAACTTCAACTTCAAATGATAACGTGCGCCTTCCGCGCGTACTCGTTAACGAGCCGTAAGATAGTATAGCATTGTGAATGCTTAAAAATCCCTTATATTATAATCCATCTGTTTTGAAGTTTCAGAGTCATGATAGACTAAAGACACACATTTATACGTAAATCAATTCAAACATCTTCCATAATGACGTCCTTTAACAGCACTTATAAAATCATATCATGTACCAGTTGCTTCCACTCTTTCCTATCTATGCCGGCGTTTTATCTTGCTAAACGTATGTGCTTTCTGATTTTACAACCTTTGGCTTTGTCTACTTTGTGGCGAATGATGAGGCAGTAAAATATATATATATATAAATTAACGTTAAAATTCATACACTTCTCCCACATCCTTCCTCCCATCTTCAAATATCTTTATCAATATGCATCAAATTGGTCTATCGAATTAACAAAGAAACAATGAAAAAATACTATACTATAATATACAAATAAACACGGTACAAAATAACAAGTTAATAAATATTTCAAGAAACTCGCTACTCCTTTTGGCAAATCGGTTACAATAAGTTACAATATTTATTTCGGAGGAAATAACACTGGCAAAATAATTTCATTTATTTGTTCAGTCAGTCAGGTTGACATTGTCATTTCTACAGAAGAAGAGTAGAAATTATAACCTCGTAATATACGCCTTATCAGAAAATAACGATTTCAGTAAAAGTTTATAGGTAAAATCTAGTGACATTCATTTAAAAAGGCGTAAATCATTACAATGCATCGTTTTAAAGTGTTAGTGTTCGTAAGAATTGTGTGATTGAGGAGTTATTTGCCAAAAACCGTGCCGAGAAGGTTTGTTTACCTTTAAATTTTATTTGTTTGGGACAAATAGTAAATACACTCATAAATACTTGAGCAGTCACAAAACATGCCCAGAAAAAAAGAGACATCGTAACCAGAACTTCATTATTTAGCCCACAGAACTACAATTGATTTGGCCAGAAACAATTAGAAATTCGAAACCGAACATTGTAACACAGTTTGAAAATTTTTAAATCCTTTTTCGAAATTTAAAAATACAGACACAAAATTCAAAGACACAGAACAATATTCGTAAATAAACATTTACAAATTAGCCAGAACTATTCTCATTGAATTTTCAAAAGATATAGATAATAATTATTATTGAGGCGCGTAGCCTCACCCGCGTTGTCAGGAGCTGACTGGCTCGCGCAGACGCCCTAGTCTAGATTCGCAGCCAAAGCTGCACCTAACGGGGGGTTAGTGCCGTTTGCGCTAAGTTTCATTTACCCCTATTTTAATTTTAAGTATCATTGAGTTTTGTGTTTACTCCCCGGCCAGATAAAGATGGAATACCATATTTTTCAGACGGATTAGGATCTTGGGTATGTATTTAATACTGATATATACGGACAAATCACACAGATTGAGCTAGCCCCAAGGTAAGTTCGATACTTGTGTTATGGGATACTAACTCAACGATACTATATTTTATAACAAATACATATATAGATAAACATCCAAGATCCAGGCCAATCTGAAAAAGATCATTTTCCATCTTGACCTGGCCGGGGATCGAACCCGGGCATTCCGTGTCGCAGGCTGGCGTGTTAACCACTGCGCCACGGAGCTGTCAATGCATATGAATGTTGGCGGGTAGGAGGAAAACGGAATCAAAATAGAGATGGGTTGCTAGCCGCATCGCCTTATAAGATAATTCCTTAAGAATTGTTGTTGACTTTGTTTCTTTTCATGGTACCTAGTACGTAGCATGGTAGAAGTATTTACATTTCTATCTTCGAAATTGACAAGTTTAAACCCTTATTGTTATCACCTATCGAATAAATTCATTTCATCATGTTTAATGAAATGTATATTTGCAAGGGTCATCATACATATAAATTCCCACCTTTTTAGAAGGAAGTTAAATATTATAAGTCAATACAGATATAATTAGCATACAAACATTCACTATCTTATACAATATATGTCAAATATTCGTGTATGTTATATTAGCATCTATCAATTCACTATTTAAACAATTTATGTTTAAATTGTTTAAACTTAAGCATCTTCAGGTCGACTGGCTTATTATAAATTTTTATAGACATAAGGTTACAATTTTTATCAAACATAGTGCCTTTACAGATAGGGTGCAACAGTAGCGTAGGATCTTTTTGTCTTAGTCTCTGATTTATTATCTGAGATATATGAATTTCCAACCCAAGGAGGGTTGGAAATCCTTACTATCCTTACTTCCTTATCCTTACTATCCTTACTAATATTATAAATGCGAAAGTGAGTTTGTTTGTTTGTTTGTTTGTTTATTTGTTTATTTGTTTGTTTGTAACGCTTTCACGCCGTAACTACTGAACCGATCATCATGAAATTTTGCATACAAGTTTTCTGGAGTACGGAGAAGGACATAGGCTACCTTTTATCCCGGGAAAAAGTACTATACCCGAGGGATCGACATTAACGCGGGCGGAGCCGCGGGCGAAAGCTAGTTATTCATATATCTCAGGTAATTAATAGTGCACACTTACGACATTAAAGGAAAGTCTGAGCAAAATTTTATGCTTTTAGGCCCATTGGTTTCAGCTGTGCGTTAATCAATCAGTCAGTCAGTTTCTTATTTTATATACTATTTACATACATATCAAGTCTTTTTCCCTTGCGGGGTAGACAGAGCCCAGGTCTAGAAGACCTAAAAGGCACGATTAGTATGTTGGTGGGCATTAGGTGGAATACGGAATCAAATAGTGATGGGTCGCTAGCCGCATCGTCTACTAATATGACACCTCAGATTTTCGCGGGAAGAGAAGCAGTTGGTACATTCTATGTTTTGTCTTTTCCTCTCAGACAAGCATGGACGAGATTATTTTATATATATGTATGTATGTTACGGCTAATAGGTGAAGTGCGGATACACAGTTCTAGCAGATGTTAAAAATGTTGCACCTAAGTTTAACCACTCATGTGCGGGCGGCTGCACCTAGTTCTAGCCGCTATGATGAAGGCTTTACCTAGTTCTAACCGAAGATAAGTAGGATACGCCTTTTTTTAAGATAAGCATTTTATTGCGCTGACGCTCCGTAGCGTGCGGTCGTGTGCAAACTGACCTGTTATAGTCGATACATCTGTGAATAAGAAGTAATCTAATTTAAACCCTCTGCGCATTGCCTTTAAACTCGAAGTCGTGCTGTCAGTCAACAATTATCGGTAAATAATATTTTTTTGCCTTGTCAAAGACTTCAACATAAACAGAAGAGACATGTTGCGGTCACCGAATAAGCTTCATGGCTCGGAGTCAGACTTGAGCCGATTTGGTGATAAGGCCTGCGTAACACAAAGGAAGCGAAGACATGGCGATGATTTCCATGAGCTGTTTCAAACTTTCACAGCGGAAATGAGGAATTGGAAAACTGAAATACAACAAGACATCTCCCACATTAAAGCAAATTTGGACTCTGGTTTCCAGGAGTTGAGGTCGGAAATGAAGAGCTTTCGACAGGAACATACAGAAATGAGAAAGTCAGTTCAAGAGTTAAGTAATGCTAATAACGAAACAAAGACGCTCGTGACATCGCTGCAATCTTCTGTACAGTTCTGTAGTGACCATTATGAGGAGCTCAATAAAAAAGTGGTAGCCCTGGACGAGAGAAACAAGTCATTTACAAACCTTCAATCGGAGTTTGACGAGCTGGCCAAAAATTACAGGCTGTTACAAATAGAACTCAATGCCAGTAACCAAAGAGACCGTTTGATGAACTTGGAGATTGTTGGTATTCCGGAGTCCAAGGAAGAGGACATTACTGAACTAGCGCTGGCTGTAGCTTCACAGGCGGGTGTTACTATCTCAGCGGATGACATAGTGGAGGCGAATCGTGTGATGCCCCGAAACACACAGCAGGGACGCCCAAGAAACGTAGTAATCAAGATGAAGTCTCGTGTTGTAAAGGACAACATTATATCTGGGGCAAGAAAAAACCGCCTTACTACAAGAAGTCTCAACATACCTGGTGCATCCAAACCTATTTACGTCAACGAACATCTCACATATTTCAATAAACAGCTATTGAAAAATTGCAAAGAAACGGCACATAATAAGCATTTTCAGTTCGTTTGGATAAGGCATGGGCGTATATTTGTGAGAAAAGCCGATGGTTGCCCTCCTATACAAATACTATCAGAAAAGGACTTATGCAAAATCACCTAAATTCAACCTGTCTTCGAGGTGGGTTTGTTTACTTCATTGTTTACGCTGTTTATCATAGTTCATTATTATTACACAGAACCTTTAGTAATATTACTATATCCAATAAGGAAACCCTAGCTTGTCTATTGTTCATAATGTTTAGTGCCTCTTCTACACTCTGTTACTCTATGACTAATGGCGAAATAGTTCGGACTTGCATACCTGTACACACCATACGTACAACACTGGTGCATCCTTTGACACATCAAATTTCATTTAGTACTTTTGTCTTAAATTTCATTTAGTACTTTTGTCTTAATACTACCTTACTTACACGATATAGTATTGAGACATATTATAATTACATTATATACAGTCCGAAATCATATTCTTTTTGTATATAAATTAGCATGTAGAATATTAAACCCAAATGTTATAATTTCATATGTCACCTTGCTTAAATTAATGATCACAGGTACTTGTATTAACCTATCAATTGGTAGTTTACTTTATTTAGCCTCTCACCACTTTGAGATTAGCGAAGGTTACTATTTGGACGCACTCGTTTTTAGCGCACACGCTGCATTACACTCGACTTGGAAATCGCCAGTTGTCTGTTCACGAGGAGTTGCGATGATTGTAGAATTGCCGAAATACCCTCGTATAAAAATTATAATTGTAAGTCTCGTTTATTCTACCAAAGGATCAATATTATTTGACTACGGCGGGTTTAATGTAATAGGTATAACATATGCGTACTTTTCATCATCCTACGAGCATCTTAGATGTTATTCAACAAGCCTCTGGGAATACATTGTAATAAGCACATTATATTACTACGTAATGATTTGTATAAATGTTATATTTATCAATGTTGGATAAAATATTTAATGTATATTATCAGAATGCTCGTGGGCTGCGTACTAAAACCCTAGAATTTCGTCATAATATCCTTTGTAATAACTACGACTGTATAATTATTTCCGAAACTTGGTTACACCCGGCAATTTTAGACGGTGAGATATGCGATGATAGGTATGATGTGTTCCGTGTCGATCGCGATTTGGAAGTTACCGGCAAAAAATCTGGTGGGGGTACACTTATTCTCACGCGCCGATCCCTCGGTGCAACTCGTAGGGAATACTCATCGCCCACGGCCACCGAGCTCCTGTGGGTGACGGTGCCGGCACGCTCGTGCGGTGCGACAGTCGACTTGCACATTTGCTCCTCATACATTCCGCCTAATGAGCGTTTACCACCTGACATTAAAGTATTTATTCAGAGTGTCAGTGAAGTCCTCAAAACAAATCCTCACGATAATTATTTATTGATAGGTGACTTTAATTTGAGTTGCATTGCATGGAATAACGGTCAACCTACTTTTTTGCGAAAAGGCTCCAGTGAATTACAGAATTCTGGAGCCGAACTAATTGAAGAACTTCAATGTTTAGGTTTTTCACAATATAACTTCTTTAAAAATGACACGGGGAACACTTTAGATCTGGCATTTTCTAATTTTCCTCTATCACTAACGCGCTGTTTTTCATCGCTAGTTAAAGAAGATCCCGCGCATCCGACATTTACTTTAGAACTTTTAGATCTTAAAATACGGCCTTTGACTGAGGCTTCTGTACCAAGGCGAAATTTCAGAAAAGCTGACTATAAGGTTATAAACACCTATTTGGAGAATATTGACTGGATTTCCGTATTATAACATAATTCATTAGATGAGGCGGTTGAAATTTTTTACAGCTCGATATATAACTGTGTAGATCTTTATGTCCCTTTAATAAAGAAACGTAACAATCGTTCATATCCAATTTGGTATTCGTCAGCCCTAATAAAAACTATCAAACAGAAATCAACAGCACACGCTAGATGGAAAAAGTTTTGTAACAGACTGGATTATGACGAATTTGCTCTGTTACGTAGCCGTGAAAGTAGGATGCAACAGGAATGTTTCAAATCGTATACATCGCGATGTGAAAATAACATTAAAGAGAACCCCAAAAGTTTCTGGGCATATGCCAAGGCAATTCGAGGCAGCTCAAGCTATCCGCAAACTGTAAATTTAGACGGCGTTAAGTACTCAGATGGAGAACAAATTTGCAATGCCTTTAACACTTTTTTCAAAAGCGTTTTTGGTATCCCTTCTACTAGCACTATTTCTGATTCTGTTGAGGATTTTTTTGAAGGTAACAATGCAATTTCTAATTTGCAAATATCGACTAAAGACATAATGAAATTGTTAGAAAACCTAGATATAAATAAAGGGTCAGGTAGTGATGGTATCCCCCCTTACTTTTGGAACCACTGCGCGAAATCGCTTGCGATTCCAGTTGCCATTATCTTTAACCGATCAATTGGCAAAGGTATCTTTCCCGCAAAGTGGAAATCGGCACACATCATACCTATCCATAAAAAGGGCTCCAAATTGGAAGTTGAAAACTACAGGGGAATCTCCATTCTTAATCCTTTAGCTAAAATGCTCGAACGTATAGTCTATGATGCAATATATCCCATAATCTCACAATCTCTGCCTAAAACTCAGCATGGATTTTTGAAAAAACGGTCGACCGTTACGAATTTAGGATGTTTCACTAACTTTGTCATGTCAAATATGGACGGAGGAGGTCAAGTTGACGTGATCTACACGGACATGGAAAAAGCTTTTGACCGCGTAGATCACGTGATCTTGCTGCAAAAGCTAAGTCGTTTGGGCATACACGGAAACTTGCTGCGGTGGGTGCAGTCATACTTGGCAAATCGCTCGCAAGCCGTAGTGCTAGGTGGTTACCGTTCAGACTTTATATTGGTCTTTACAGGCGTGCCGCAAGGCTCACATCTGGGCCCGCTCTTCTACAACGCATATGTGTATGATATAGGAAGTTGCTTTAATTCATCGAACTATCTTATGTACGCCGATGACACAAAAATTTACTGTAAAATTACTAAAAGCTTAGATTGTCAACTAATGCAATATGATCTTGACTGTCTGATGACTTATTATATTAAAAATAAACTGTCTGTTAACGTAAAAAAATGTCAGTGCATAACATTTTCACGTAAAACCAAACCAATTGAATTCAATTACAAATTAATCGGCATTGTTATAGAGAGAACGAAACTCGTGCGAGACCTGGGATTGCTTCTTGATGACAAAATGCGACTATCTGATCACGTTGATTATGTCAAGAGTAAAGCGTTTAAAAATCTAGGTTTCGTTTTGCGCATCAGTAAACCCTTTACACAATTAGCATCCATTAAGTTGCTCTATTTTGCGTACGTGAGAAGCATACTGGAGTATGCAAGCCCCATATGGTCTCCACAATATGTCACTTATATAGATCAATTAGAAAAAGTACAAAAAACATTTATTAAACATCTGAATTTTCGTGGACGCAAATACTGTGAGACATATGAGGAGAGCTGTCTTGCGCACAATATGCTGACCCTTACACAGCGGCGAACCGTCTCTGATATGTGTTTATTATTTGACATGGTCAATAGTCGTATAGACTGCCCAGATTTGGTTTCCACAGTCTGTTTCCTTACTCCATCCACTCGTACGCGTCTAACCCCTCTACTGCATGTGCCTTTCCTTAAAACTAATTATGCTCAGAACATGATGACTGCGCGAATCGCCCGTACCTATAACACAACATTTAATAACGTGGATCCCTTGGCAGGCTCTAAATCCAAATTTAAGGGTCAAATAGTTGGGGCCATTAAAATTAGCTAATTTACAAGTACCTGTGTTCAAACATGCTTATATTGTACTTGTTACCCAAATGTATATTCATTTGGATAATAGGTATATCATGATATGCAATGTCAGCGTTTGCAGCCTTAGCGCAGTGCAACTTATTGTTTAGAATAACTCTTACTTCTTACGAGTAAGCACATTAAGTACTTACTTCTAACACTTTAATCTCCTTATCTAATAACAAACATAAATTCGTGTTGAAAGTAAATTTACATTTAACATAACTTACATTTTTTTTTTGAGATTTAAACATATTGTTAAAATTGTAATTAAATTTGAAGTCAATATCATCTTAGAATATTCAAAGTAAATAAGCATGCTGACAAATAATTAATATTATTAAACATAATTAGGGTTACTTAAAATTTACTTTACTTCATTATTGTTTAGACTGTCTGTTTTAGTCTAAGTATGTATCGATTTAATTACTGTCATACAAAGGGAAACCTTTTATTGGCCTTATAATTAAGTTATAAAAAATTGTAAACCTACTAGTATTCGCTGTTGGTTTTCTCAATAAATAAAATAAAAAAAAAAAAAAAAAAAAGTAGGATACGCGTTTAACCGCAAGTGCCTGGCTGCACCTAGTTGTACCCGGCTAGAACTAGGCGTAGCCGCACTTCGCCTATTAGCCGTAACTTATACATACAAATAACTGGAAAACGGATCTAACCCCATCCGGGCATCAACGAGACCTGCATTGATTTATTACTCATCCCAGAGTGCAACTGCAGCGCAGACTCCGTATCATTGATCGGCATTTCATAGGTATATATTATTCGCTATATATTTCATAGGTCCTGTCACCGGTATTGCAGCCAATTATCGCTTATGTCGTCCGCATGTTTCATCATCATCATGCATAACAGCCTCCGTGGTCCAGTGGTTAAGGCGTTTGCCTGTTGACCCGGGGGTCGTGGGTTCGATTCCCATCAGAAGCATTCTTTGTTTAGTTGTTTCCAGTTTGGTTAGGACATTGCAGGCGTGAATCACCTGATTGTCTGATAATAAAGATGATTCCGTGCTTCGGAAGGCACGTTAAGCCGGTGGTCCCGGCTGCCGGTAGTCGTTAAAAGGAACCACGTCATAGGCCGAGAGGCGGTTCCGAAGAACTCTGACACCAGGGTGTGCATGGTGCATTGACCGTGACACCTACTCGAAATGATGATCGTCATCATCCACAGCCTTCTATATCTCTCTGCATTGGTATTGCCAGGTCCAATTGAATAGATTCGATGCAGAATACATATATGTACAGTCAGCCAAGGAGATACTTAACCCTCCATCTACCTATATCTTGAATTTTCCCCTTAATTAAAAATAATATTAATATGAAAATATGTATTCAGAAAGATTTTAATTTAGAATTCCTGAATATACATTTTCATGATAATATAACTTTTAGTTTAAGAAAAAAATCAATATATAGGAAGATGACGGGGTCAGGTATCTCCTTGACTGACTGTACAGTCAGGAACAGAGATACCTGACCAGGCCCTCTACCTATATCTTTATTTTTTCTTATACTATAAATAATATTATCATGAAAATTTATATTAGGAAAGTCTTCAGTAAAATCTTTCTGTATACACCGTGTATCTTTGCACTCTTGCCATATTCACAGAACTAATAGTACGAAGCATTACCTATTATTTTCGATAAATAAATGAAATCCCCTAAATAAAGCACACCAAGTTATCAGTAAAATTTTATTTACGGTACACATGGGAGTAAACTAATTTTTTAGAGCGCATTCAACAGGCGCAATAGGAATAAACCGAGTGGGCGTGGCCCGGCGTGCCAATTAATAATTTTGATTTCAGATTTTCCTTCCTACTTCACGGGCTTAGGACCGACAAAAATGCCTAATTATTATTATTATCTTTAATTTTTAATTGCTTTGAAGATTTGAAAAGTTAGAGAAACTGTTGAAATTTTTATTATGAATAAATTAGTTATTTTTGGCGTACTTAAAAAGCTGAAATCATTTTATTTACAATTGATTTAGGCATTTTTAAAGTTTATTTACAAAATCTACTTACAAATTTACGTTTTGCGTAGCAAGTGTTCAAAATGTCCTCCATTCTCATGACGGCACAGTCTAGCACGGCGCAGCGAATTTTGCTTGAGTTTTCGCAACACATAAGCGACTTGTTTCACCGTTTCGAATGCCAAAATAATCCTCTCACGTAACACTTCTACACTGTCTATCTCCTCTTCGTACACCAAACGTTTTACATCACTCCATAAATAAAAGTCCAACGGGGTTAGGTCCGGGGACCGAGCTGGCCATGCTACTGGGCCTCCACGCCCAATCCACTTGTCACCAAATGTAACGTTTAAGTAGTCACGAACTTGGCGTCCATAATGCGGAGGAGCACCATCATGTTGGTAATACAGATTTTGGTGTAAGTTGAGGGGTATGTCATCAAGCATTTCGTCTATGACGTGCTGCAGCAACTCCAAATACGTTAAACTGGTGAGATAGCCGTCGATGAAGTAAGGGCCGAGCAAATACCCGTCAATTATGCCAGCCCACACGTTCAGACTTAAACGATGTTGAAACGAGTGTCGTTTAGTTTTTCTGGGGTTCTGATCACGATGAGTCCACCAGTGCTCGTTACGGATATTAAAAATTCCAACTCTCGTAAATAACGATTCGTCAGTCCACAAGATGTTGACATGTTGATGCCTCAGCAGCCAGCGACAAAATTCAATCCGTGCAGCGTTATCTTGAGGGAGCAAATCTTGAGCATGGATTGGGACGTCAAACTGGCGATGGTCTTGTAGTCTTTGCGTGGCACTAAGCATCACCTGACGGGACGGCCTTGGTCGATTGGGAAACATTTCTACTGCTCGTCACAAGCTGTCACCACTTATTGCGTACAAGCGAACCATTTCCACTAATTTGTTATTGGAATACGCGTCAGTCATTTTTACGTGACACTCACTACTTTTCGCGAGACGACAAGAAGCGACACGCACGTCCGTTACGGTCAGCGGTTACGATTACAACTGGGGCGGGGGTAGTTTCCCGGCAGCGCGTACGCGGCGCGACTTTGTACTTTGTTCTTGCCGACGCCGACGGAATAGTGATGAGCAAGTGTTACGATAATTAGTGGTGTGCATTACAGATTGTCGATAAAATAAATAACAAAAAATTAAAACGAAAAATTTTAGGTCATGATTTTTTTAACGATTTGTGTTCAGAATCAGTAATAGAGTTACCTCAGTAAATATGGCAAGGATGCAAAGATACACGGTGTATACATTTTCATGTTAATATCATTTATAGTTTTAAGAGAAAATTCAAGATATAGGTAGAGGGCCTGGTTAGGTATCTATGTCCCTGACTGTACATATTATCACCAATTTTTCCCTTGCTGACCAGCCTCTAACTTAGTTTGCAACATTTTGATAGTCACTTCAAAATACATTAGGTTTTATACATCGTAAATAAAAAGGCTAAAAATAGTCATCATACGAAAGCCGCAATGTATTTTAAAGTGGCTGTTCAAAACTGCAAAATCCCAGCGCTCCAAAATTTCGGCACCAGCAGCTCCATGACAACTATTTCGTTGATACAAGAACCCTTGTAACGTTGTACGTACATACTTGTTATAAAGCAATAAGAAAATAAATATAGATGTGTAAAAACATACATTATTGAAATGGTTTCTTCATACTCATTGCGCCCGTACGCGGATCCCTAATGTTCTAGTAAGATCTACGGTGACGTCAGGGTCGCGCGATCTGTTAACGGCCGGAGGAGACGCTGCCTCAGTGGCATTAGATCAGTCAGCGAACGTGCGCGTGCGCCTTGATACCGCAAACTGCGACGCCGCCTTACGATACATTATGGTTAAATAAGAATAAACCAAATTGAACTAATTAAAACATAAGTGTAACGTTTCCCCGCATAGGGTAAGTGATGAACAGCTGTTTTTAAAACTTCCTTTTTAGTGCAAAAGCTAGTTTTCTTCCCACAAAGTGCCCTTGTTGTTTTTTTTCTTTATGCACCCGCAATTAGCGTTATGATTATCTTAAATTGAATTGTAAATGCATTTAGCGTAATAAATTTCCATTTTACATCTATTCTTCACCCTCATGTATGTTCCATACCTACACATTTGTAACTCCGTCTGATCACCGTCACTGCCACCTCACCATCTACTTACTTCATAAATCCCTTGTCATCGCTTGCTTGGCCTGAGTGACCGTGATCAGCGGAATGTCGGGATGCTATGCTTATGCTAAGCCCGTAAATTCCAGGGATCGAGTTTGGGGAAAGAAAATAGAAAATTCTGGAAGACGTGCTGAGCCGCCCTGCCTCATTTCATGCAGCCTTATGCGCGTGCCCTGCGAGCCGTCTCTTCCGAAGCCACCATCATCGCTCCTGCTACCACCCCCCCTTCATCGTCGGCCAAGCATCACTCCAAGACCCAGCTACGAGGGAAGTAGGGCTACGGAACAATTTATCAGCCGGGCGTGCGACCACGCCTATATATTCGTGCAAACGTACATAGTGGTTACGTCATAATAAATAAGTTTATTGTTTCACGTTGGTTTAATTTCTTTTACTTAGTAAAAACGTGACACCCTAGAACCCATAAATTAAACCATGTAGAAAGGAGTCAGTACTCAGTGCGCACTGTTACGGCGACATCACTACTCAAGCAAGCAGATGGAATGATTTGATGGGACAATCACTAGAATCAGTGATGTGGCGAACAAGAATAAAAGAAGTTGCATATGGCTACAATGAGCAAAATTAGACGAAATCAGAATTAAGATGAATTAAATTAAAACGACGTGCTCTATTTTCCCTTGGAGTCAAGAAGTCCAGCGGGCCTGATGGCATTCCAGCAATTGTGCTCAAAACATGCGCTCCTGAGTTGGCTCCTGTATAAGCGCGCCTATTCTCGCTCTCTTATACCTCTAGAAAAGTTCCATCTTCGTGGAAAGTATCCTACGTTCACCATATTCCTAAGAAGGGTGACCGCACAGACCCGGCCTTTTGCGATAACCTCCCTGCTCTCTAAGGTGATGGAGCGTGTGATTAACATCCAGCTTCTTGGATACCTTGAAAATCATCAGCTAATTAGTGATCGTCAATACGGGTTCCGCCACGTGCGGCGTAGTGCTGGTGGTCTTATGTACCTAACGCACCGATGGGCAACCGCCATCGAAAGCAAGGGAGATGCACTGGCATTTAGTCTTGATATCACAAAGGCTTTTGATCGGGGCGTAGCATTCAGGTGGTGACGGTGTATGCTCCGATGTCATGGCAATTAATCTTATGGGATAGTATTTCATTTTGCCCCCGCCACACACCCTTTTTTCCACTGTCCTAAAAATATTTTTCTTTTTTCAGTAAACATGGTACGCAATTACGTCAGAAAAACAGACCACCAAAATGGGATGAGGACAGTATGCGAACAGCTGTTGAAGTTGAAAAGCTCAATGGTCACATGGGATTTTTAAGGGCCTCAGCCGCTTATGAAGTTCCAAGGTCAACTTTAGAACGCCGGGTCAAAAAAGGTCGAGATGCACTCGATGGTGGCACCGATTCAGAAAATGACTACGGTAAAAAGCAACTAGGGCATTTCAAAACAGTTTTCTCGAAATATCATTAGGATGAGCTAGCTGCACACGTGAAATCTATGCAAGCAAGGCTTTTTAGGGATTACGGGTAAGGAGCTTCGCATATTGGCTTTTCAATTGGCAAAAAAAACAATATTGAAAATCCATTTAATTCCGGAACTGGTATGGCCGGCCAAGACTGATTAGATGGCTTTGTGAAAAGGCATCCTGATCTATCTTATAGACGCCCTGTGCCGACTTCAGCTGCCACAGCAATGGCGTTTAATAGAGTGGCAGTGAATGGTTTTTTTGATTTGCTTGAACAAATTGTGGACAAATATGCTCTTACCCCAGATTGAATATTTAACGTCGATGAAACTGATATCAGCACCGTTCCAACAAGTCAGTCCAAAATGTACTATAAGGACAAAAGCAAGTTGGGTGCTTGACTTTTCGCGATAGAGGCTAATTGGTGACAGCAGAAATATGTTTTAGTGAACAGGAACCTATGCTTATTTTTGCTCGAAAACGCATGAAAAATTAACTTCTTGATGGAGCACCTGCTGAGTTTTGGAGAACGTGCAGCGATGATGGATGGATAACTACTAACATATTTTTCAACTGGTTTAAATAATTTGTTAAATTTACTAAGCCTAGACTAACCTACAAACTGGCAGTTGGTTGCGATATGAATTTTGGGCTTTGTGTGAAAATTCAAAACGAATATTTTGAATTTATGAATGACAAATGACATAAGGAAATATAACATAATTAAGTAATTAACAAAATGATGGATAAAAATTAGCCTGATTTATTCGAGTTAAAGGACATTGAAGATATGGAAGTGGTTGAGATAGGACAATCGCCAACACAGAGATCAAACAATTTTAGATTCAGGGCGGATCCTTTCAATTTATGTGATGCGGCTTTCCGGTACAAGTACCGATTTTCTAAAAATTACGCGCAAAGAATAGTGCAGTTGATTAGAGAGGACATAACCCGCGATCCTCGAGGATGCCCCATTTCACCAGATTTGCAAGTTCTGAGTGCAATGCGATGCTGGGCTCGCCATGAAGTAAGTCCTTGTTTAACCTATGTCTTACGGCTTATTTAACCCCCGCAAATATGCGAAGAAAATTGTGTTTTTTCCCTACTTGTAATTAATTCAAGCACTCTACTGAACTACCTACTTTATACCAAACCTTTTTTGAAATGTCTCTCTTATTTTAATTATACAGATACCTATACAAAAATTAATCATGCATGCTTTAGGTATTTTATTGCAGATGGTGAGGGAGGCTTTTGCACTCCACCAGTTTTCTGTACTTCGATCCGATGGGCAGATAAATTGGACAAGACAAAACACTACTTTTTCACTGAGACTTTATATCGACACAGTCCACTACCTAATGACCAGACAAGACGGTCACATCATCTATAATAAGTAATGCGTGCTTGTGTTCTTTCTCGTCAAGCCCATTCAATGACAAACTCATAATTGAAATGTTTTTATTATTTTAAATATGCAGGTACTTAAATTAATCAATCATGCTTTGGATATTTAATTGTCCTTAGGCTGAGAACGACAACTTTCTGAAACGACAACATCTCAAAACGTCCATTACAAAATAGTCAATTTCCGAAAATGACAAATTTCATTGTACACCTACGAAATTAATGTTATCATGCAGGGGTATGGGTAAAGTTGGCGTAATTTTCTAATTTTGGGCGCTGTCTTAAAAACAATGGCTGTAGGATGGAACAAAGATAAAGCAGAAGAATTATTTGAAACTGCAGAAGTAGTCGAACAGCTAATTAAACTTTTTGATGTCACGAATGGTCAGCTTCACAAAATGGTGGGAAACCAGGTTATCGGGAACATGTTTGAAATAAAACTAAACATATCGAATCATGGAATTATTATTTAAAATATTGTATATATTTAAAATACAATGCAATTTATTAAATCGGATTCTACAATTCAACTTAAAAACATTCGTTGTATTAAAGGATATAAAATAACTTTAAAATCGTATGAGGATATTTGGAATTTTCTTAACGAAAGGCAGATTATACATTCTTAATAAATTAAGAAATAATAAAAATGGCATTGATAAAACAAAATAAAACACTTATAAAAATACAGATTATACACTTTTAAACCTAAGGCAAGTTAATCAAGTTGCTTTAGAAAATTTATTTGAAACCATAAGTAAAACATTTTTAAACTTAAGGCAACTTAATCAAGATGCTTTAGAAAATTATTTGAAACCTTATGACACATATTTTAATGCTGCTATGAAATTTTCTTTCCGACCATGAATTATATGAAATACATACATAGTATCACATCTATTTCCCAATTCAGAATTAGTTTCACCTATCTGTTATGTCAGTCCACCGTGTACCACATGACCACCAAGTAAGCGATAAAGACAAAAACATTATTGTAAAAATTTTTACTCGCGTACTAAAAAATAACTTTCTTAGTGCCTTCCGTAAGGAGAAGTTGTTGAAGGCCGATTAAATTATCGGTAGTCAAGTATTGAGTTAATCAATTCTGATTGATACACTGCCAGTGTCTGCCGAAAAATCATTATAAAATAGTCGCAAGACCACATCCAAAGTGTTAACAAACCAGAAAACAGTGAAATTTTACATGAGCCCATAGAAATACGTGGTGGAGCCCTAAACATAAGAAACAAATATGGCAAGTCACAAAGTCAAATAATGCTTTGACGTTAATTTCAACAGATTTTTTTCAATACATATAACGAATATTTCTATCCAATGATCGACTCGGTATGTTTTATCCCACAAGGGATGAATACCGCACACGTAACGCCAGAAGTACGCAGGAGCATGACCCTCTCTGTACTACCGGAGCCATACTTGGTCAGAGCAGACAGAGGATTTGGCCTACACTTTCCTCGCTGGCCAGACGGGTAGGTGATGTTTATGAGCTTTGTTTAGCTTGTATTTTTTTTTAGTCGCCTTTTACGACATCCATGGGAAGACTAGGAGTGGTCCTATTCTACTCTGCCGGAAACCACACGGCTAATCAACGTGAGCGGTGAATCAACGTTAAATCCAGATATATCAGATATGTGAGGTCAGGTGATGATGATGAGACATATGAAACAACTGATTATGAAGATGCAGACAGCTCACTAGAGGAAGGACAAGAAACTGGTATGTCACGGCCCGTTCGAGAGAGAAAGAAGCCAGAAAGGTATGGTTTCTCCAATCTTTGTCTAGAAGGTGAAACATATGATGATGCGTCTGGGCTGTCACTGCAAGAAGCTCTTGCGGGTCCCGAGAAGGAGCAATGGTTGCAGGCTGTGAAGGAGGAGTTGACATGCTTTGAGGAGAATCGTGTATGGGAACTTGTTGATGCATCAAAGAGTGGGACAATTGTAAAATGCAAGTGGGTTTTGTCCGGTGTGGTGTAGATTATAATAAGATATTTTCTCCAGTCGTAAGACATAGTACATTGAGATTGTCATTTGCTCTAACTGCTCAACTAGATTTTGATACAGAACATTTGGATATCAAGACGGCTTTCTTGAATGGAGAATTGAAAGAAACTATATATATGCAGATACATGAGGGTTATGTGTACCCTGAGGGCACACATAAGGTTTTAAAGTTAAAAAAGGCAAGGGCCTGGCATCAGAAAGTTGATAAATGTTTGCTAAAAATTGGTTATAAAAAATCTAAAATAGAACCTTGTTTATACACTAAAGTAGTAAATAATCTCAGGACTATTGTAATTTTATATGTAGACGATGTCTTTATTTTTTTTAATGATACGAGAGAAATGCAAGATTTAAAGGCTATATATTAAAGGCTACATAGGTAGTTACTTTAAAATTAAAGATTTAGGTCAGATACAGCAGTGTATAGGTATGTCTGTTAATATTGATAAGGTTAAAATATTGTAACTTTGAGTCAAGAAAACTATATTGCTCAGCTTTTATCTAAATATAAAATAAGTGATTGTAAAGGTGTACGCCTATGGAAGTAAATCTAAAACTTGAAAAATGTAAAGATGTTAAGGATCAACCTTACCAAAAGCTAATAGGTGGATTGATGTACCTTGCTGTTCTTACAAGACCTGACATAGCTTTTTCTGTGTCATATCTTAGTCAATTTAATAATTGCCATGGTGATGACCATTGGTTGTATGCTAAGAGACTTTTGAAGTACTTAAATAAAACAAGACACATAAGTTTAAAATATTGTAAATCTAACTATTCAGATATTAATGGTTTTGTAGATGCTGATTGGGGGAACGATATGTATGACAGAAGATCATATTCTGGTTTCTGTTTTGCATTGTCTGGATCGCTCATATCCTGGGGATGTAAGAAGCAGAAATCTGTGGCCCTAAGTAGCACAGATGCTAAGTATATTGCTATCTCGGAGGCATGTAAAGAGGCTGTATATCTTATTAATTTGCAAGATGCTAGCGTTTTGGGCACTTTTGCACCAGAAACGCTGCGAGGCGGGTTTAATTTTTAAATTTAGAATTATGTATATATGATTTAGGGCTTAAGAAATGACGTGTTTTTGTGACAAAATTGTGATCTGTGACATATTGATTTGTATTATGTGAAATTCTTTAAAAAATAAAAATCTAGTAATTGTAATACAAAATTTGCAAGAAGAGATTACTGGTAGAATATATACTATAGAGCTATGCAATGATAATCAGACTGCACAGAAGTTGTGTGTAAACACCGTACTACAAAATAGAAGTAAGCACATAGATGTACGGTATCATTATTGCAGAGAAGTAATCTCTAATAATATTGTAAAATTATTGTATTTACCTACTGCTGACATGCCAGCGGATATGTTCACAAAAAGTTTAGGATCATCTAGGCATCATAAGTTTATGTCAATGTTGGGTATAAAGCCTTGTAACTAAAGTAATATGATTATATTATGTGTGCTGTAAGTATAATACTTTGATAGTGGGGTTGTTGTTGATATCAAATTATTATACAGCTTAATTTAATATCTATGTATACATGATAATCTGTAAGTCTATGATTGTAATTAAAAAGTAATGTACTTCTATGGTTGTTCATTCGTTCTTCAAATAAATGGTCTGTCATTCTCCTGATTCCGGTTCGAATGTTTTAAGTTGTTTCATTTCTCGTGTAATTTAATTAAGCTTTCATTGTAGCTAATCTTATATTAACTACAGGATGGATAACTACTAACATATTTTTCGACTGGTTTAAATCATTTGTTAAATTTACTAAGCCTAGATTAACCTACAAACTGGCATAATTTGACAGTTGGTTGCGATACAAATTTTGGCGGGTTTTGTGTGAAAATTCAAAACGAATATTTTGAATTTATGAATTAAATGACATAAGGAAATATAACATAGTTAAGTAATTAACAAAAAGATGGATATAAATCAGCTTGATTTATTCGATTTAGAGGATTTTGAAGATATGGAAGTCGTTGAGATAGGACAATCGCGAACACGGAGACGGAGATCCAACAATTTTAGGTTCAGGGCGGATCCTTTCAATTTATGTGATGCGGCTTTCCGGTATAAGTACCGATTTTCTAAAGAATACGCGCAAAGAACAATGCAGTTGATAAGAGAGGACATAACCCGTGATCCTCGTGGATGCCCCATTTCACCAGATTTGCAAGTTCTGAGTGCAATGCGATGCTGGGCTCGCCATGAAGTAGGTACTTGTTTAACCTCCTTTCTTTCGGCTTATTTAAACCCCGCAAATATGCGAAGAAAATTGTGTTTTTTCCTACTTGTAATTAATTCAAGCAATCTACTGAACTATCTAATTTATACCAAACCTTTTTTGAATGTCTCTCTTATTTTAAATTCTGCAGAGACCTATACAAAAATTAATCATGCATGCTTTAGGTATTTTATTGCAGATGGTGAGGGAGGCTTTTGCCCTCCACCAGTTTTCTGTACTTCGATCCGATGGGCAGATAAATTGGACAAGACAAAACACTACTTTTTCACTGAGACTTCATATCGACACAGTCCACTACCTAATGACCAGACAAGACGGTCACATCATCTATAGTAAAAAATGCGTGCTTGTGTGCTTCCTCGTCAAGCCCATTCAGTCACAAACTCATAATTGAAACGTTTTTATTATTTTAAATACGCAGATACTTAAATTAATCAATCATACTTTGGATATTTTAATGGCCTTTAGGCTGAGAACGACAACTTCCTGAAACGACAACATCTCAAAACATCCATTACAATATAGTCAATTTCCGAAAATTACAAATTTCATTTGTACACTTACGAAAATTAAAGTTATCATGCAGGGGTATGGGTAAAGTTGGCGTCATTTTCTACTTTTCCGCGCTGTCCTAAAAACAATGGCTGTAGGATGGAACAAAGATAGAGCAGAATAATTATTTGAAACTGCAGAAGTAATCGAACAGTTCGATAAACTTTTTGATGTCACGAATGGGTCAGCTTCACAAACTGATGGGAAACCAGGTATTCGGGAAAATGTTTCAAATAGAATTAAAGATATCGAATCATGGAATTATTATTTAAAATATTAAATATTTAAAATACAATGAACTTTATAAAACCGGATTATAAATTGCAACTTAAAAACATTCGTTGTATTAAAGGATATAAAATAACTTTAAAATCGTATGAGGATATATGGAATTTTCTTAACGAAAGGCAGATTATACATTAAAAATAGCATTGTGAATGCAAAATAAAACAGTTTTAAAAAATACAGATTATACATTTTTAAACCTAAGGCAAGTTAATCAAAATGCTTTAGAAAATTTATTTGAAACTTTAAGGAAAACATTTTCAAACTTTAGGCAACTTAATCAAGATGCTTTAGAAAATTATTTGAAACCTTAAGCCACATATTTTAATGCTGCCATGAAGTTTTCTTTCCCACCATAAATTATATGAAATACATACATAGTATCACATCTATTTCCCAATTCAGAAATAAGTTTCACCTATCTGTAAGAGGTGTTATGTCAGTCCACCGTGTACCACATGGCCACCAAGTAAGCGATAAAGACAAAAACATTATTGTAAAAATTTTATTAGCGTAGTAAGAGACAACTTTCTTAGTGCCTTCCGTAAGATGAAGTTGTTGAAGACCGATTAAATTATCGGTAGTCAAGTATTGAGTTAATCAATTCTGATTGATAAACTGTCAGTGTTTGCCGTTATAAACGTACTATTTTTCCCGTATAGATCGGAAAAATGATTATAAAATAGTCGCAAGACCACATCCATAGTGTAAACAAAGCAGAAAACAGTGAAATATTACATGAGCCCATAGAGATACGTGGTGGAGCCCTAAACATAAGAAACAAATATGGCAAGTTACAAAGTCAAATAATGCTTTGACGTTAATTTCAACAGATTTTTCAAATACATATAACGAATATTTCTATGCAATGATCGACTCGGTATGTTTTCCCCCACAAGGGATGAATACCGCACACCTAACGCCTCAAGTGACTAGGAATCCCCATCGCGGCTGACTCCGCCAACACACAGCGTGCGGTGTAGAAGGCAGCCACAGAACCACAGGCCACAAACCAGCCTCTACCACAGCCACCGACGCAGCCACTACCGCCGTCACAACCTGCACCATTTTTAGGGTGCCTGTCCACTGACGCGGAGCGAGGCTGTGGAGCGAAGAAGCGGAGATATATTAACCAATAGGATCTAGCAAAATCTCCGCTCCGCTTCAGTGGACAGGGACTAGCGGAATAGTTTGAAAATTCATACAAAATTGGGAAGCTGGGCAGGGAAGCAAAGCCCGATCCGCTTATAGAAAAATAGTCCCCTATTTCGCCCCGTATTGTCTACTCCGCCGCCTCGCTCCGCGGTGGACAGATACAATACGGAACTCCGCTCCGCTCCGCATCCTTGCACCGTTACGCAGCCTCGCTCCGCGTCAGTGAACAGGCACCCTTGAGGTAGCCTTTTCCTTGCGTTGACAATGATTCTTTTGAATGTACTCAGTGTTCCTATATCAAAATTTCACAGAACTATAACCTCCGCCACGATTTTCATAGTTCCTTCACCTGCCGCTCATCCACAAAAGGCAAATAATCAGCTCAATTTTGAACAATACCTCTGTATTTTAATATCAAAACAAAACGGTTTAACTCATGTATTTTAGTCGGAAAAATGCCGACAGTTCATCTGACGGCCGCGCCGGGACGTCCTTTACACTAGCCCTGAAAATAGCTTACTGACTAGACTAAAACTGTCGGCCCTTTGTTTAATATTAAATGATATGTCGCGTAAGTTTTGATAATATTACCTCCTGTTGCCAACATGACAATCTCCGGATTGTCAATCGAATCCCAAGAGGAGCTTGAGTGTCATTAGCCAGGTCCCTATCTGGTTGCCTTACAAAAATGCATGAACAAGCAATCTGACAATAATCCGGAAGCATGGCAGGAACTAAGCTTTTCTTTGAGACATTTTCATGGCCCCAGTAATATAAATAAATCTTTGACTACTTTAATAAAGGAAACTGTACCAATTATCGCCAAAACGATGCCCTCGAAATGCAGCTAGTTCCTTTTTTCAGATAACGCACTATGTAGTTTAGAACAATTCTGATAAACTGAACCTTAGACCAATAAAAAAAGAAAGACAGAACTGTTGGAGAAGTAAACATTGCCACAATATTAGCGTATTACCTCACCTAACAAAGTGTAGATTGTTTTAGTTTTTTTATAGAACTTTAAATTGTCGTTGGTAACTTTCTTGTTCTCTCTCTGCTCGATGGCCGCTGATGTATATTTGACAATAAACTAAATTCGTCTTGATCTCCTGTTTTTAACTCTGATTCCCGTTATAACCCATCAGGTTATGAGCCCAGCACGCTTCCAGGGAATTAATCATGTTTTAATCAATAAATTGGGTTTTAAAAAGTTATCATCAGAAGAATGTGTATATGTTTATCATCAGGGTGGTGATATGGTTTTTATAGCCTTGTATGTCGATGATATATTGTTGTTTTCAGTTAAAAATTCTCAGAAAAAGGAAATATTTAAGAAACAACTTATGAGTGAATTTAAGATGAATGATTTATGTCGAAGTAATCTTATTTTTGGTATGAAAATAACCAGAACTGAAGATAGTAAGTTCATTTTGTATCAGTCATCTTACGTTAGAAAAATTCGAGACAAACTTAAAATGTCTGACTGCAAACTTATGGCTCTACTCTAACCCAATTCTTTTGCCGTGTCATGTCATTAGTTAATTAAACAACATACAACAACATTTGGACGTCAACGTCAACATCTAATTTGTTCAAATAATAATTTTATTATTATTATTTTATCCACAAAACACACAAATTATTACCATTTTCATGCCTGTTTCCCTTGTATAAATTGAAATCGTTATTATTATGCAATATCTGAAATACATCATCAAAATAGCACTTTCATGACTTGACATTATCTGACGGGTAACGTCAAGTCATGAAACAAAAAAATCTACAAACAGAAAATTTCGCCGAAGTCTCAGTCCAAAGACGGCAACAGAATTTGAAGAAAGGAGACGCTGTCACGTCGCCTTGCGTACAACTACGTACCTACGGCCCGGCGCGCAAAGAGATTTAAAAAAGTGCGCTGCACCACGACAAATTTCCAATACAACACGACATCTCACGTCACGTCTCTTCGTGAATGGGAAGCCTATACGGAGCCTTCTCTATGATCCGGCCTTGCTGTCACAAATTGTGTCAAGTGAAATGTTTTATGTTTATTTAGTTTATCTTTAGGATCATTTAAAAAAAAATGTAAATAAATTTTGATGTTGCCAAATGGCGGCGCATGTAGTAGCAGTTGTATTGACCCGGAAACATCTTCGGGGAATTTAGTTCGATGTGGTAAGTGCTCTCAACCGCGTTTTTTTAAGGGACAAAGGGGCTTGAAAATCCACTTGGCAAGGGCGCATAAAAATACACCCGATGCACCGGGCCCCTTTGTCCTACTCCTGTGAATCTTTCATCACTCTCACCTACATCCCTACCAGACACACCATTTTATCAATATCTTTCAACTTTGAAAAATTCCAAACCTTTAGTAAAACGCATCCCCAAAAGTGCCCGCCTACGTGTAGCCGAAAGTTTATCCATATGTATTAAAAATGTAATCACTCATAACACAAAGGATTCATGGGAGCACTTACTCAATTTCCCCTATAGGATTCTACATGTTGGGGGAAAAGATTCACATTCTTTAGCTTCCAAAATTAAACAAAATTGTAATCAAACTAATCACAATTTGGCTAATATTTCGTACATTCATACAAGTGCAAAAAGTTACAAATCATTGTCCCAATATGTTGAATCCAAAATAAGTGACGGTGACATTAAAGGAGCAGCAAGAATTTTATTTTTCGACGATGCCATTGCACCTAATACTTCTTTGCGAGATAAGCATCCGCCTTCTGGCAATCCTGTCCTTCCCGATCCCCCCGAACCAACCCTCCAACCCTTGACAACTTCTCCAGAGAATGTTTCCGGGGCAATAATGTCTTTCAAAAGCGGTTCGGCTGGCGGCCTTGACGGCCTTTCTCCTCAGCATTTGAAAGACTTGGTGGGAGGAGACTGCGGGAATGCCGGCTTCCAGCTTTTGAAGGACATTACGGCGCTGGTTAACCTGATGCTCGCTGGAGAAGTTGTAACCGGTATTACAGATACACTTTATGGCGCCAACTTATGCGCACTAAAGAAAAAGGATGGCGGCATTAGGCCTATAGCTGTTAGAACTACTAACAGACGTCTTACATCAAAAATATGCTGCAGAGCTATCACAGCCACCCTTACCGACTACTTTCAACCGTTACAAGTAGGTTTCGGCTCTAAAGGTGGCTGTGAAGCCGCCGTCCACTAATTAAGATCATTTCTTGGCAATAAAGAGGGACAGGTTTTGCTTAAGGTGGATGTGAAAAATGCTTTTAACACTGTGGATAGGGGCGCTTTGCTGACAGAAGTAAAAAATAAAGTTCCTGCTATTTACAAAATATAAAAATTTACAACCATATCCCCAATAACTTCAAAACTATAAAAAAGCCCTCCCTATTCAATAAACATCTAAAATTATTTCTGATCAAAAAATGTTACTACAAATTATCCGATTTTTTTGGTGATAAGTTTATTTAAAAATTGTTTCCATTTCTCTACGCAGCAGGCTAAAAAATGCAATATAAATTTGTATACATTTTAATCTATTTATTTATTAGCAATTTCTTAACTAAATTTATTTTATATTTATTTATTTCTAATTTTAATTTAAATTATGTTCGGCTTCACCGTTGTATTTAATATTTAAGTAAAGTGGTGCAACTAGGTGCCTTAACTGTTTGCAGTGCCCTTGCAGGGCGTCACTTGTATTCTAAAACTATTATGTAACACCTCTATGTAATTACTTGTGACTTGCAATAAAATCTGAATCTGAATCTGAATACATATATCTTGGGCAATGCTATAGTCAAAATTTTAAAATTAATGTATAAGGACAATCTTATACTTTCTTGTGTTGGATGTCAGCCAGGCGACCCACTCGGACCGGCAGTGTTCAACCTCGCTATTCATCCTATCATACAACAGCTAAATTCTAAATTCAATACATGGTATTTAGACGATGGTTGTTTGGTTTCGGGGGCCCAAACTCTTTTAGAGGATTTTCAGGTCCTCACCAGCAGCCTCCGTAACATTGGCTTAGATCTAAATTTCAGTAAATGTGAATTATTCATTTCAGACTCGTGCACTGAAAATCTTTTTCACCGATTTTAACGCACTATGTCCAGGTATCAAAATTTTACACAAAAGTTCACTCCACCTCCTTGGCTCGCCTATATTCGAGGAATCATTTTCCCATTTCATTGACCTTAAAATAAAAAATATGAAGAAGCTTCTGTTCGTCTTTTGGATATTCAGTCTCATTTCGCTTATATTATCATCCGACACTGCCTGTTTGTTCCCAATTTCACGTATAACCTTCGTTGTAGCCAGCTATGGAAACATCCACAACTCCTCCACAAGTTAGATGCATTCATTCAAAACACCCTTTCGTCAGTTTTAAATATTAATTTTAGCGACCGCATTTGGAACCAAGCCTAGGTATGGAGGTTTGGGAATCAGAAAAAATTCTAATGTAGCTCTACCAGCGTTTCTATCTTCTGTGCATAGCATTGAAAAGCTTTTCAAAAAAATCCTCAATGATGACGAAATGACCATTAGTTATGCAACAGAGGCCAGAGACGCCTGGCGAGTTCTAGCTCCAAATTCCAAATTCCCTGATTACCTATCCTCGCAAAGACAATGGGATGGGCCGCTTTGCAAAATTGCTCAAGATAATTTACTTGAGACGTCTGGCAATTCTGTAGAGCGTGCCCGCCTTTTGGCTGTGGCAGAGTGGGAATCCGGGCTTTGGTTGCAGGCCCTGCCGTCAGCCAACCTAGGCAGACTGCTGCACAATGACGCTTTCCGTCTGGCAACTGCGCTACGACTAGGCGCCACGTGCATAGTCCCTCATCGTTGTCCCTTTGGGGATACCATCGATAGTTTTGGTCACCACGGCTTATCTTGCATTAGGAGTGCCGGCCGTTTGGGGCGTCGTGCCGCCCTAAACAATATTAACCACCGCTCTCTTGCAACCATTAATATACCGGCCGCTTTAGAACCTAATGGTTTGGTCCGTGATGATGGCAAGAGACCGGATGGAATGACTCTGGTGCCTTGGCGATTGGGGCGGCCTTTGGTATGGGATGCTACATGCGTTGATACCTTAGCGCCGTCTCATGTTCAGGTCACCAAGTCAAAGGCCGGTACAGCAGCAGCCGCAGCGGAATGCCTCAAAAGGCGCAAGTATGTAGGTATCGGAGACAGCTACATATTTCAGCCTTTTGGGGTAGAAACAATGGGTCCGTGGGGTCCATCAGCCCATCGTCTCTTTGAATTTCTGTCAAAGAGACTGATCGAGGTATCCCGCGACCAAAAGGCTGGCAATTACCTGACTCAAAGGATAAGCATTGCCATCCAACGTGGCAATGCTGCCAGCCTTTTGGGCACGTTGCCACAGAATAACGGTTTGCAGGGACTATATAAATTGTAAATATTTATATATTTTTTTAAGTAGTTGTAATTATTATTAGTTTTTCAACAACATACTGTCATCTGACATTTGACAGCTCAACTGTCACTGTGCTAAAATAACATAAAAGTAACCTAACCCTTATTCGACGCCTACTGCTTCTCACCCATAGAGATAATATAATCCTGACGGATAGAGATTCAAACGGATGCTGTCAAGCGAGACCGATTTTGAAATGCAGTTGTGGGTGTGATTTTGCATATGTATTCAGTAGTGTTTGGCTAAAATGTACCTGGTGTATGTCAATGTATCGATAGTCAAATCATTATACCTTCCCATTGAGAAAAGAAGCAAAATTATACAGTTTTACAGGGATATATACATTTTCCGAAGAGAAACTTCACAAAGAGTAAAAGGCAATGAACTTCTATAAATAATTTATTTACATTGAAACACAGCAAATAAAACATAGATACCTTTTTCATTTCTTTATTGACACATAAATAATAGTTTAAATATTTTTCATACAAAAAACCGACTTCAATCAAACTACAGAACTTATTTTGATAAAATTTAAATGGAAAAAACTTGAAAGCATACCGTTTTATATAAAAAAAAATTATGCGGTTATGAGGACACAAACAGTCATGCGATTAAAAAAGGCATACGGCCGAATTCGTAGTCGTATGTATTCGTAGTATTCGTCCTTTTTTGAAGTCGGGTAACAAATCAGCCCATTTTTGAATGGTCAGCTAATAATATATAATAATAATAATAGATAAAAAGATAATAATTTAACCAGACAATCAATAGATTTAGCAATGTATTTTAACTAGTATTGCTCCTATTGAGAAAATTTGTCATGTGCACAGACTAAATGACCCCACCGAGGATATATAATACGTACATTTTCACTATGCATATCAAAATATTTTACGAAAAATAAACCATAAGTATACAAACATATTTCACACCTGATATACAGGCTCAGGCTGCTCTAAACATAATTTGTTTAGTTAGTCGTACCTGAATAAACTCTATGATGTTTATTAAAGATTCGCTGTATGATTTTTTTATGTCCATGTGAATAGTTTCACCCGCGAGTCTGCAAGAATAAGAAACATGCATAACAAATAGATTCTAAAAAAATACGGCGACGTAAGCATCTAGCTGAAAATACTTTTGAGCACACTTTTGTTAGATATCGTTACGTGAAGTGGACGGACGGCCTATGGAATAGAAAGGTTCTCGAATGGCAACCATGTACCAGCAAGCGCAGCGTTGGACACCCACAGACCAGGTGGTCTGACGACCTGAGTTGACCTTTCCAATTATAGTACTGGAAATCCTTGGAGAAGGCCTATGTCCAGCAAAGGACTTTTTGTGGCTGAGGTGATGATGATGATGATGACGTTAATTTTGGAATAACTTCAATGGGCAAGTTAAAAATTAAAAGAAACAATACAACCATGACACTTGTTATTCATAGCAATTTACAATTTTTGCCCATTTCCTAGATCGGCTTTTACAAGATTTTTTTGGAAGAGGCAGTCGGTTCATTTTACGTTTTATTCTTTTCTGTCTGAACAGTATGGAAGAGTGAAATAGCATACCATACATATAAGTACGTGAAAGCTACAATAAACCTGCTCCGGATGCAGTCGGGTAAAATATCAAGTAACAATATTTCAGTGAGTGCAATCGAAACTATTGTCGATGTCGATAAAATATGAATAACTTCAAGCACTAGTGTAAACGTGTGCGAACTTTCTTTACATAATATTTTCGCTAATTCTCGTTTTTTTATTAAATGTTTTCATTTTCCTATCAATTATAAAGCATACTTAACAATACTATCCTAGTAGAAATCAAAACTGTTCGAGTTTTTTACCGAAATTATACCGGTGACAAAAATGTATACTTACTGATGAAATGTATATTTGCTAGGATTATTCCTACGGGTTGTAGTGCACTCGACAACCGCACAAGACACCATGTTGGTATTTCCTAATTTTATTGTGTAAGTTAAAAGATTATTTAACTTTTCAAATTCAGCGGGCCTTGTTGTGCCCAGGTAATGTCAAATGTCATTAAAAATGGGCCTGCTGTCAGCAGTCTTATCTCTCTTTCTAAAGCACAGTGAAGCCGTATAATGACGTACTACTCATTTTCATTTTGAAAGTCTAAGGTATGTCTATGTTCTCACCCGTACTTACTATATTTTTGTTATTGTATCAAATTTCCGACGAGTGCTTATTCTGAACGGACCTTTGCTTACGGCTGCTTCGACGATTGACTACGCTTGCACCTTGGATTTGAGATCGATTGCCTCTATAACTACGTACGGAACGCTAACTGGACTGGGATTTTATTGCCAAAACCCAGGACTCGCTATCATGGATCCTCTTAATGACGACACTCGATATTGGAGACCGCCTAATAGAACATGTTTTATACCCACATGTTCTAATACTAATATGAAAAATCCTGATAAAATATTCATTGGGATCCCAAAAGAACTGAAGGAAAACTGGTGTAAACTAGTAGACAGAAATTGTCTAAAACGGTCACTTTTCTTTGCCAAGACCATATCAACGTAAGTTTACTTAGTTTCTTATAATTGTGCCTCTGATTGAAGATAAGACTCTTACAATAATTGTACTTCATAGTGTGATGTGTTTCTGTAATAATATGTTTGTGCTTATTACTCTTGCAGTTTGAAGAAGATTTAGAAAATTACGTTGAGTTTATGGGTGGTGCTAAACCAAAACTTAGTTGAATTCCACACCCAAAAATGTATTTAAGGATATTATAAAATCAAGCATCAAAACAAAACCTGTAAGTATATTATTATAAAAAAATCTTTTTTAAATTAATGAACTAAAGTAAACTTATGCCTTCATAAACATGCCTCGAGAAATACATGTGTGAAATAATTAAAATTGTAGCCCTTCACAAGTTTTAACCCCCTGTACACCAGAATACCAGACACAATAGTTTAACATGCAGTTTTGCGCAATACTGTGCATCAGCATACGAAAAGTTAAATGGCATTATCCACATCCACACTTAATAAAGCTCTTAGTTGTCAATAAATAGTATATTTGATTGTTCGTCAAGTATTTACATTGTACCCTTGTTTTTAGGGTTCCGTACCCAAAGGGTCTGTCCGTCTGTCACCAGGCTGTATCTCATGAACCGTGATAGACAGTTGAAATTTTCACAGATGATGTATTGCTGTTGCCGCTATAACAACAAATAGAAAAAAAATTAATAAAATAAATATTTAAGGGGGCTCCCATACAACAAACGTGATTTTTTTTGCTTGATTTTGCTCGTTATTGATAACGGCAACAGGTAGACACTTGAAATATTCACAGAATTTTTACTTATATATTCATTTAAAAAAAAAAAAAAATTAAATTAATATTAAAGGGGGGAAATTCCACCTCAATATCATATCGCTATGAAGAGGAAAATGATGACCCTTCTTTAAATTGCCTTGAATCGAGAGATAACATTGAAAATTTAACAATACTACATAAAATGGACACAACATAAAGGACATTGATTCTAGGTTCATCATGTAATCGACGTAATAATAATAATCAGGTAGAATTATAATGTCATTTCATTTATTTATTTTTGACTAAAAAGACACCACAAATTACTCCGTACCTCCGACCCAACATAACCCGATGATAAGAAAGAAGACATAAATAAATAGTACGACATCGGAGGGATTGAAATTGAGATATATTTACATATTGACAGCCACCTTTCAATGTCAATATATGTAAGATTTGAAAATAAGACCCTTATTTCGCATCCTCGGTGACGGAGATCGCTGGCGGCGGCGGTGTCCGAACATTATGGTGACCTTTGTGGCCAAAGAGAATACAAAAACTGAAGGTACCTCGCCCCGGACTGCGCTTTTAGCCAGTGCAGGACACCTGACAGGCATCAATCAACGAACAATTGATATTTTTATTTTTGTTGTGTTTCTTTGTGTCAGTTTTATTAATTTTATATTTTAGTTACCCAGTGTGTTTTATAAGTTTTAATGTCGCTCATCGGTGGTGTTTCATCTGGGAATGTTGGCCCAAGTGAATCTATATCGTCCAAGAACTTAATTTTGTACTCTCAGTCTTCCCAGCCACGGTTCTTCAAGGGGCAAAGGGGTTTAAAAAAGCATGTGGCTAGAGTACACAAGGCCCATCCCTTTGCCCCACCGACATACATTCCAATCATACTTCATTATACATAGTCTTGTTTCTCATCCCTATCATACTCTCCATGAACACCTGGCAGCTCTAAAACATTCTACTCCTGTAATAAAACGTATACCCAAATGTGCTCGTCGGACTGTACCTCTCGCGCTTGCTAGTGATATAAGAAGGACAGTCCGCGAGAACTCAAATGAGGCTTGGAAACATTTACTCACCTTCGCTTTTAGGATTCTACATGTATCAAACAAACACCGATCTGGTATTAAAAATTTTTCCTCAGAAATAAAACAAATTCCTTACCATTTCAGCATTCCGATTTCCAAATTAAAACAAAAAAGTTAGTCTCAGTATGTGGATTCAAAAATAAGCGAAGGTGACTTCTTTTCTCGGAATGCAATTGCCCCAAACACTCTGGACACTCTCTCTGCTTTACAGGAGAAGCATCCATCGTCAGCAGAAGAGCCCAATCTGCCGAACCCTCCCAATAACATCGATAAAGCCCTGCAAGCTACACAGAAGCAGGTATACGCGGCTGTGATGTTCTTCAGAAGTGGCTCAGCCGGCAGTTTAGATGGTTTGTCACCTCAACATTTAAAAGATCTTTTTAGCGGTGACAGCATTGATGCCGGCGGTTCGCTCTTGAGGGATCTTACAGCTCTTGCCAATCTTATGTTATTTATTGGGTAGAGTCAATGATAGCGTTACCAGCATACTATACGGTGCTAACTTATGTGCCCAGAAAAAGAAGGACGGTGGCATTCGGCCTATCGCTGTAGGCTCAATTCGGCCTACCGCCGACTTACAGCCAAGCTATGCTGTAGAGCTGTCGCTGCCACCCTTGGACTACTTTCAACCGAGTCAGTTAGGCTTCGGTTCCAAGAGTGGCTGTGAGGCCGCTGTCCATTCGTTGCGCGTCTATTTAAATATTCAAAAGGATGGGGTTTTACTGAAGGTCGATATAAAAAACACGTTCAATTAGGTCGATACGCGTTATGCTGGCACAAGCAAAGATCAAAATTTCTTCGGTTTATAACTTCCTCTAGCAGTGTTATAGTCAAAATTGGTGTACCAAAACAATCTCCTTTTCGGCAGTAGGGTGCCAGCAGAGTGACCTCTTGGGTCTGGTTATATGAATTCCAGGTTTAACACATGGTACCTTGATGATGGGAAACGACCATCCTGACACAGTTTTAAAGGACCTAGAAGACCTTAAACGTGGCTTGACTTCTATTGGTGTTAGTTTAAATCATTCCAAATGCGAACTATTTTGTGACCATGAAATGCCTCTTCTAACCAAAAATTAAAACTGTTACCCAAATTAACGCCCTGGCCCCTAACATCAAAATTATTGACAAGTCTTCCCTTCGTCTCCTAGGCTCCCCAATTTTTGATTTCTTTTCTCAGTTTTGTTAAGTATAAAGTACAAAGTTTTCAGTTAGCTTCATTCCGACTTTTTAATATTCACTAAGGTTTATTTCCGACTAATATTTTTTATTTATAGACAGATTTTTATTTATTAGCAAGTTTTATTTTAGATAGATTTAAATAATTGTTAATTTTTAGTTTTAGTTAATTTATAAAGCGTAAAATATCAAAATTGTTGGAATTACGAGTATTTTTGAGGCAAAATACACTTCCATAGACTATCAAGGCTATGAAGTGGCGGAGCTTTATTTTTAAATGGCTCAATGAATTCATAAAGTTAATAAGCATGCATTGCATATGGGCAATAACGCCGACAGAAAATGAAAAGTTATATTATCTAGTTAGCTATATATCTTTTTTAATAATAGCGTAGCGGATGCTTTAATGACCTGTGAAAAAGAGTTTTTATTCGTCTGATAAACAAAGTTTTTGGTATCTTCAATTCAAAAAACATGAAAGAGTAGAAATTAAAAATAAAACTTTATTTGAAAAAATATATATCTTATCACCAAAACCGGTGTTAACTTATCTAAAAATGAGAATAATTCTAATTTCAATACAATCGTAAAACTGGACTTCAGGGTTTAATATTTTTTTATAGAAAAAGTAAATTATTTTTGTACAAACGTTTGATACAATTAGAAAAAACTGCAATATCTAATAACCCACAAATTTTCACACCATCATCGAATTATTTTTTGGCGTTCTAAAGACACATGGTCGGACTAATAATAACCCAACGACATGTCAATTTAAAGCAGCGTACAAAAAGCTCCTCGCGAGGACAAAAATCAAAAGTACTTCTAGCGAAAACTGCATCCCTTTAGAAGATTTATTTATTCGTAGTATGCCTTCTATAAAGAAAATGAACGCATCTGCGGACAGATGTAGTTAAATTGAAGATCAAAAAGAAATGTACTGTTTGCATTTAACGACGAGTTAACTGATATTTTGACTAGCAATTTACGACACCAATTAATCACATACGAGTATGAATCTGGATATGTTGTAAGAAATATTGTTAAAGAACTTTATTGTGAATACTATATAAGGGTAGGTCAAGTTCTGCATTGTATGCAGAAAACGACTTATAAGATCACTTTTTAAATAAAAGTGAAGGACGGAGGTCTTATTCTGCTTTTAAAAGCCGTCATAAACATATGCATAAGAACGGAGTCGGCGACTAAATGTTTATAATAGAGTTTGAGTTTGATTAGGCTTTCGATGGTTTTATCGTGGTGTTTTTCCATGTCCAGAATAACTTGCCAGAACCCAGAATACTCAAGGGACAGCTCCAGTTTGACTTTATCCTACCTATAAATAACTACTATATCTCAAAGATGTTCTTGAGACCGTTTTAAATATTAGATAAGGGATACATTTAAATAAGGGATGCGAGACCGTATTTAGAATGACAAACCTAAGCATCAGTGGGCCCATCAATTGCGTGAAAGGTTCATCCGACTGTGAGGCATAATTGAATATTCAAACAATACTCTCTTTCTATGAATAACAATATTACTTGCAATGGATCCTGTAAACAATGTGATAGCTGGCCCTTGGATAAAATTGCAAATGCATAATTTCAAATTACGATGAAATTATGTTCATTCTACCAAAAAAATAAAAGTATCTCCTGCCAAGCAACCTGAAATAGCAGAGGAACTCGAACATACTTCCGCAATTACATATCGCTGGCCAATACTGTTATAAATTCTGGCGATCCTGAACTTTCGCATTTATCGACAGTAGGATGTTTACGGCAAATTAAACACGAACAAAATAGAAGCACTCTTTTTCACCAAAAAATTTTTGTTAGAGCCGATGTTTCAGGAATCGTGTACGATTTTTTAATCTATGGAGGAGATGATACTTTTCGATTTCACTCTTTAAGTGATATAGAGAACAGTATGGGATTGGGATCAAAAGTAGTTTTACCTTTAGCTAAGTACATCCGCCAACCGGCTTGCAAAGTACTGTATTTTGATAACTTATTTACTTCCGTTGAGTTGCTGCAATACTTACGTAATCAATACGGGATATTTGCGCTTGGTACAATAAGGCAATATCGACTCCGTGATGCTGAAAAAAAACTACCTACCGATTCAGTTAGGCTTCGGTTCCAAGAGTGGCTGTGAGGCCGCTGTCCATTCGTTGCGCGTCTATTTAAATATTCATATAAAAAACACGTTCAATTAGGTCGATACGCGTTATGCTGGCACAAGCAAAGATCAAAATTTCTTCGGTTTATAACTTCCTCTAGCAGTGTTATAGTCAAAATGGTGTACCAAAACAATCTCCTTTTCGGCAGTAGGGTGCCAGCAGAGTGACCTCTTGGGTCTGGTTATATGAATTCCAGGTTTAACACATGGTACCTTGATGATGGGAAACGACCATCCTGACACAGTTTTAAAGGACCTAGAAGACCTTAAACGTGGCTTGACTTCTATTGGTGTTAGTTTAAATCATTCCAAATGCGAACTATTTTGTGACCATGAAATGCCTCTTCTAACCAAAAATTAAAACTGTTACCCAAATTAACGGCCTGGCCCCTAACATCAAAATTATTGACAAGTCTTCCCTTTGTCTCCTAGGCTCCCCAATTTTTGATTTCTTTTCTCAGTTTTGTTGAGTATAAAGTACAAAGTTTTCAGTTAGCTTCATTCCGACTTTTTAATATTCACTAAGGTTTATTTCCGACTAATATTTTTTATTTATAGACAGATTTTTATTTATTAGCAAGTTTTATTTCAGATAGATTTAAATAATTGTTAATTTTTAGTTTTAGTTAATTTATAAAGCGCAAAATATCAAAATTGTTGGAATTACGAGTATTTTTGAGGCAAAATACACTTCCATAGACTATCAAGGCTATGAAGTGGCGGAGCTTTATTTTTAAATGGCTCAATGAATTCATAAAGTTAATAAGCATGCATTGCATATGGGCAATAACGCCGACAGAAAATGAAAAGTTATATTATCTAGTTAGCTATATGTTTACGGCAAATTAAACACGAACAAAATAGAAGCACTCTTTTTCACCAAAAAATTTTTGTTAGAGCCGATGTTTCAGGAATCGTGTACGATTTTTTAATCTATGGAGGAGATGATACTTTTCGATTTCACTCTTTAAGTGATATAGAGAACAGTATGGGATTGGGATCAAAAGTAGTTTTACCTTTAGCTAAGTACATCCGCCAACCGGCTTGCAAAGTACTGTATTTTGATAACTTATTTACTTCCGTTGAGTTGCTGCAATACTTACGTAATCAATACGGGATATTTGCGCTTGGTACAATAAGGCAATATCGACTCCGTGATGCTGAAAAAAAACTACCTACTGATAAAAACTTGAAGAAAAGGGGCAGAGGATCTCACGCCCAGGTCGTCCGCAATAAAAATAAGATTGCTGTTGTGAAATGGTACGATAATAAATGCGTTACTGCCGCAAGCACTTACGTAGACGCATATCCGCTGCAATCCGTTATAAGAAACAAGAAAGAAGAAAGGAAAAAAGTACCAGTAAACTGTCCAAATATTATAAAAGAATATAATACCAATATGAGTGGTGTCGATCTGGCAGACATGCTGATTGCTTTGTACCGCACACCGCTCCGTGGCCATCGCTGGTATTTACCGATATGTTCTCAAGTATTTGATATTTGTATCAACAATGGCTGGCTTCTATATCGGCGAGATTTGAAGGATAAAAAATGAATGACACTCATTAAGGTGGAAATTTTTACGGCTTCCTCTAGTACATCCAAAGGCATAAAACATATCATAAAGCCAGTGGCTGAACGACCTCCAGAAGCTATACGATATGATCAATTTGGTCTGTAACCTACCAAAGTTAAATTTTTATTTTTTTTATTTTTCGTTAGCCTACCCTTACTATGAATTCCTAACTGCACCAAATACTAGCTGTATTACTCTTAATCTACTTTTATCAACCTTCATACCCTAATAATGTTTTGTTTCTTTGTTCAATTCTATCAGGCGTGATCGTATATCTAGCGATAGTAACCCTTGTTTTATCATAGTAACCCCTGGACCTTCTTAAATGAAGTGATTTTAAACCTAACCTATGGTGATGAAGCCTAGCCCTATCTTACGCTATGCCTAAAGTTGCTATCGGCCTTGTGTATGACTATTTTTACTTATAAATAAGATTAACTTTATCCTAAGATGCGCTTATGCTTTTCATAATAAATATTGTTTATACAGATGGCGCCTCCTTAACGTAAACATTGACCTCCGTGATAATAAATTAAATAAAATAGAAAAAGTGCATAAACCAGTGAAAAAAATATCATCAAGTGTAGGCTAATTTACAATTGATGTGGAACAGTGTTATCTTCAAGAACAGTACAGAGGAAACAACAATACACAATAAACAAAGTGCTATAGTGAAAACAGTGTTGAAACTGACAAATACATAACTTTCACACAAAAACATACATTACAACAATATCTAGTGTACCACAGTGCATAAATTATATAACAAACTTTCGTAAAGATAACATTAAACCAAAATATGGAATTGCTACTAACGGTTTACTATTTAAAATACAAATTGGACTTTGGACTTCAATCAAGTAGTTAAACAATTACGAAGAGTGTGGCAGTTAAATACAAAACCAGTACTGCCATCTAGTGAAGAGTGGCGGAATAATCTATAATACACCACAGCGTACTTTACTTCAGCATAAAGCAATCACACAGCTACTAGCTGCTTAGGTACTATCATTGGCAATAGTTCGCCAAAATAACTGCAGAGGGCCTTATACACAGAAATGGATAAGTATTGTATTAAATGTAAAAAAATAATTAAAGGCAAGCAGTTTCTTACATGTATTAGTTGCAATAAATATTATGATTTGGTTTGTTCTAATACTGAGAAAAGATATCTAATAATGACTTCAGTGCAGAAAGCGAACTGGAAATGCAGCGAATAGCTATCGAATAGACGAAAGGTACTATAATAAACAATAGTGCGTAATAAACTTACGATTTGTCAAATTAAAAAAAAAAACTGTCGATTATGCCAAAAACCTACCTATCCGAAGCGTATATGAAATATTTTAAAAGTTATCTGACGGTGCAGAGTATAATACGGTAAAATTAAGAAGCTTTCGCTACTATGTATTTTGTAACAAGTTCTTTGCATTCACTATTTTGCAGTATGTTCAACGGCCAACAATTTGTTTTTATTTTTTATTGTTACGAATTGAAATTTTATTGGCGGCGTTCGTTCACTATACATCTTCAAAATAAAACTTTACTTAATATACTTTAACTAAATTTCCGTCATGAAGACCAGCGCCTCTCAATTTGAAATTATGGTATCTTTCATGGAAAGGTAAGTACAAAATACATTATTACAATATTACTCGCTACAGAAACATAAATTCGACCTAGGCGACCAAAAATGGTTTTCTATCTCTCACGAATTTACTTTTAAAGCATGCATACATGCGTGATTCGAAGATGGGGTATTACTAGCAAAGTAATTTCAATGAATGAATATACTACTATTTATTCATTAAAGGGTCTTCCTTCACACTCAAACACGGCCATACATGAACGTGAAAACCTTTTGTACGTACTAAAATATTTTACTCATATAATTTCAGGCATGGCGATTTGAGTAAGCCTTCCTCGCAACCCCATGGACGACTTACTCACATAAATTTGTGGGCGGAGTTGACCGGCACTCTAAATGCTGACGCCGCAGGCGATTCTAAGTCTGAAGAAAAGTGGAAAAAGGTATTTGCCTATATACTTCTAACTCAATAATAAAGGTTTCGTGGCATCCAACTAACTTTTGTGATAAATTTTTCTTTTGCTTTTGCTGTATATTAATTTTTGTTTGCATCTTCTATGATTTTGACATGGAGCGCCTTAAAAAATAATACTAAGCGCAAGGCAGCTAAACTGCATAGAGCTGCGACAGGGACTGGTGGTGGTCCAGCTATCAAATGTATATTAACAGAGCTGGAGGAGAGGGTGCTCCAAATTATTAACCCACAGTCTGCTACGGGTTTGTTGGGTGTGCCTGTAGTTGGCTTTGAGCAGGTTATATTAATTTTAATACACTTATAACTTTTTGCCACTTGTTTGTATGCATGCATATATCTTTTATCTTAAACATATCACTGGGCACAAGGCACGTGTTCAGGGAAAAAATATTTAAATGCATGTGTATGTTTTTCCCCTTAATCCTGATTGTTCACCCTTTCTTCTGTGAGTCCCAGTGTTGCATGCTCTTATTTTTTCAGGATTCAGTGCCAGACTTGGGAGTTCTAGATGTGGTGATAGAGCGAATTGACAGTAAGTTTAGAAATAAGTTATGCATACTAACTAGAAGTATAGATTCAACATGGGCAACATAGAAGTATATGGCATGACTAATTATACACGTTGGAAACAATTCATTTACTACCTGAGCCTATTTATAGGTAATCACTATTACTGGAGATTACCTAGACAACATTTTTCTCTTGCTATAATTTCCAATGGTCAGCAGGTCCTTTTAGTCTCCACTGCAGAAGCATGACCCTCTGTACTACCCGAACCATACTTGGCCAGAGCAGACAGAGGATTTGGCCTACGCTCTCCTCGCTGGCCAGATGGGTTGGAGAGGTCTCATTGATGTTTATGAGCTTTGTTTAGCTTGTATTTCCTAAGTCGTCTCTTACGAAAGACCATGGGAAGACATGGAGTGGCCTATTCTACTCTGCCGGAAACCACATGGCGATCATTTCCAATCCATCAGTCTAATTGGCCCAGGCCAGGACCGTGTTAAGTTTTGTCCAGTTATTATTTGTTTTTAATGAATAAATTTATTTATTCCACAGCACTGGAAAATTGGGATGAGCCAGGTCCAAGCCAACCCATAGAACTGTAGTGAAACACACGCAAGTTGGTTAAACACTGATTTATTGAAAGTAAAATCTTACCTACCCACATATGGTTTGATAATACCGATAAGCATACCGCACCAATATACTACATCTCTTTCCTTATAAAAACAAACAAAACAAAACAAAAAAAAATAACTAAATATAACAATATAACTAAGTATGTACGCTTATCGTAGAAGTTTAATTAATATTAAACTTATAATATGAACACAAAAGTAAGTGCTACATGAATACGGTGTACAGTTTATACAAGATATTTCAGAACCTGTTTATTGTGATATAATATTTTAAATCTAAAAGTTAACTTTTCCCTTGTTTTACATTAATGGGCCTAAGTTATTTACAATAATGACAAAATTACAAGATATAACCAAGCTGTTAATTTGACATAAGTTATTCCTTACTGGATGAACCGAAAATTAAATTCGTCAACATTCGTGCCGTTCGCTCCCGAGACATTTCAATCGGAACATTTGGCGGCGATGGAGATGGTGATACTGACAGCTCACCACGAGCAGACTGCGGAGAATCACTTATATTATAGCCAACCTGTTCTCCTTGTGATGTGTCAACTGAAGACAAGGTTTCTGACACCTTCTCGACCTCTGATGAGCATTCCCGCTGCGATTCATCACTATACCCCGAATCTACGAATTTTTTTCGCCTACGTCTAACTGTCATTGCGCTAGGTATCATAATCGCACGGCGTGATCCCAACACAGGCAGTGATGAGGACGGTTGATGCACGCCACTACCAGATACAGAGCGTTTCACGAGCTGACCGCGCGTTCGCCGAAATTCATTTCCATGTGTATCCTTAACTATAAATGAACGCGGTTCGGGCGCGCGTTCTACGATCGTAACCGGTTTCCTACTTCCTTTGCATACTAACGTTGCCCTATCGCCTACTAATACCTCTCCTAAAGGCCTCGCTGTCTTATCGTAGTGCTGTTTGATGGAACGTCTTTTTGCCATCAATGCCATGTAATTACGATTATTATCCACTGGCTCACACAACAACTCAGGAGTAATCGGCAGTTTTGTTTTAAGACGTCTACCCATAAGCATTTGCGCAGGCGAGTCCAAACCATCTCGCGATGTAGCTCTAAAATTTAGTAAACTCAAATAAAAATCCTGACCAGAATCTAAACATTTTTTTAATAAGTTTTTTACCGTTTGGACTGATTTTTCACTTTTTCCGTTTGATTGCGCGTACAATGGCAATGATGTAATGTGGTGAAATTCCCAGACCCGTGCAAAATTTTTAAACTCCTTGGAACTATAAGCGGGACCATTGTCTGTCACTAGTTCCGCCGGTATCCCATGCCGTGCAAATTGAGCTTTCATGAAATTAATGACTTGTTTACTACCTATACCTGATAACTCACCTACCTCAACAAAGTTGGAAAAATAATCAACTAATATTATATACCTCTTTTTACGGTATTCAAATAAATCAGAAGCTAATTTATGCCAGGGCAGGGGGGGCACATCGTGCTGCTGGAGCGGCTGCCGACGCGGGCGCGGCGCGTGCAGGGCGCACGCCTCGCATCTACGTACCTCACGTTCCACATCCTCTCCGAGTCCCGGCCAAAACATAACCTCTCGCGCGCGACGCTTACACCTCTCTATGCCCAAATGACCTTCGTGCACTCGTTTCAACATTTCACCACGTAGCGCGCGTGGAATAAATACACACTCACCTTTAAAAATCATGCTATCAATAAATTGAAGTAGCTCCCGATACGGCCAAAACACTCTAATCTTTTCATATACATCTCGTCTATACTTTGGCCAGCCATTCTGTATATACTCAATTAATAGTTTACAATCACTATCAGCCGCTGTCTCTTTTTTAATTAACTCTCTCTTAATTTCACTAAACCTTACATTTTCAAGCACAAAACAAGTCTGCACTTCAACCTCCTCAGACACGCGATCATGCATAGATTCATTCAGCGGGGCTCGCGACAGCGTGTCCGCAATATACATGTATTTTCCTGGAACATACATCACCTTAATATCGAACCCTTGCACTCTCATCATCATGCGCTGCAGCCGCGCCGGCACAGACACTAACGGCTTATTAAAAAGAGCCTCAAGCGGCTTGTGATCTGTATGTACTATGACATCTGACCTGCCATAAATGTATTGCCTAAACCGCTCTACCGCAAACACAATAGCCAGCATCTCTTTCTCTATCTGAGCGTACCTGGTCTGCGTGTCTGTGAGCGTCAGCGACGCGAACTCCACCGGTCGCTCGTCCTGCAGCAGCACGGCCCCGAGCGCCACGCCGCTGGCGTCCACCGACAGCACGACGGGCGCCTCTGCCGAGTACAACGCCAGCACCGGCGCACTCGACACCTTCTGCTTCAGCCGCTCGACCGCTGCAGAATGATGTGCCTCCCACACCCATTCTACATTCTTTTTCATGAGACTTCTCAGTACATTAACACATTCCGAGTAATTTTGACAAATAATTGACCATCCCTAAAAATCTTTCCAAGGCCTTCCTGTCCGTAGGTTGAGGCATATCCACTATGGCCTTTATTTTGCTGTCGTCAGCCCGCATACCACTAGCATCAAATTTGTGACCGAGATAAGTTATCTCCGAGACCCCAAACTTGCATTTATCACGATTAAATTTAATACCTATAATTTGAGCACGCTGTAATAAAGCCTGTAATCTATTGTCGTGTTCTATCTGTGATCTTCCCCATACGATGACATCATCGATAAATGATTCTACCCCATCTAGGTCTTCTAAGTGCTGACGAAGCTTTCCGTGAAAAACTTCCGGCGCACAACTAATACCATACGGAAGACGAAGGTACTGCAGCACGACCTACCGAACGGCGTGGAGAAGGTACAAAGGTCGGCGCTAGCGTCATCAATTTCCACCATCCAAAATCCACAGCGAGCATCAAGCACGCTAAACACGCAAGCGTCACGCAGCTTTACGGCTAGCTCGGGCACCGTCGGCAGCGAGTACTGCGCGCGCCGCACTGCTCGGTTCAAAGGTCTCGGATCCAAGCATACACGAATGCTGCCGTCTTTTTTAGCTACTAACACAATTGCATTAACCCAGTCAGTCGGATGGGTCACTTTCCTAACAACACCGAGCCCTTCCATTCTCTGTAATTCCTTATGTAACTTATCTTTAAGCCCTAACGGTATTTTTCTAGTAGGGCACATCACCGGCTGCACGCTTTTATCTACAACAATAGAATATTTACCTGGTAACTTACCTAAACCCTTAAATAAATTAGAATAATTATCAATGTTGATCGTGTCTATACGATTTATTAACTCTAATGTAAAACAGGCTTTTAATCCTAAAACATTTTGACAGTTCATGTCAACCACCACGAACGGTAACCAATATTTTTTATTTTTGTAAATAAAACATAAGTTATCTAATCCAATAATAGGCAAACAGTTTCCCGTAAAAGAAAGAACCCGTTTCATAAATGGTTTAAGTTGTTGAACTGAAAATCCTAATTTTAAATATTCAGTTTTAGAGATAACATTAATCATAGAACCTGTATCTATTTTAATGGTTATTTGTTTACCGTTACATATAATATGTTCAATCCATTCATTCGATGACTTACTCAGTTTTTTGTCCTCTCCTACCGTGTTCACGTACAACATTTCTTCACTTTCACTTCCCGATTCTATACTTAAATTTAGCACTTTCCGTATCACTTCTTTACGCTCGCACACGCGCGAAAAATGACCTTTCCTATCACACACGAAACACAACGCATCTCGTGCCGGGCACCGGTCGCCGCCCGCGCAGCGCGCTCCGCCACAGCTGCTGCAGGCGCCGGCCGCCGCGCCCCGGCCGCCCCGGCCGCGCCGCGCGCGCTGCCACGCCCACGGGCCACCGGCCGCCCCGCGCGGCCTGCCCGTTCCTCCTCGCGAGGACATCGCGTTCACCTGCACTTCTTCTGAACCACCCTCGATGCAGAGGCCTTCCTCTTTAGATATTTCTGCTGCTTGACATATCTGTATAGCCTTTGCTAACGATAGCTCGTCTGTACGAAGCAGTCGATCCCTGACTTTATTATTGACGATGCCACAAACTATCTTATCTCGGAGGAGACTTTCTTGTAACTCCCCGAACTCGCACTGTTGACTCAACAGTCGTAAGGCCGTTACGTATTCGTCTATAGTCTCCCGTTCGTCTTGATTGCGAGTGAAAAATTTAAAACGTCGCACCGTGAGATTGGACTTAGTACCGAAATGTTTTTCGAATTTCCTTAACAAACATTTGATGTCGTCCTCACTATCGCCAGCTTCTAGGAACGCGAATGTCGAATAGACCTCGTACCCTGCGGGTCCTATGAGGTTCACCAACAGACTAGCCTGAACATCTGCAGGCTCTTTGCTCACTCCAGACGCCTTCAAAAACACCTCGAACTGCCGCCGCCATTTATGCCACGCCTCGGCGCGCGCCGCGGGGCCACCTTCGAGTTCTAATTCCGCCGGAGGACGCGCGTGTTCCATGTTTTAATAATACACACACAGTATTCTACACAACACGGAATAATATTCACGTGAATTGCGCCAAATCAATATTAATTTGGACCACCGCTGCCACCATGTAGTGAAACACACGCAAGTTGGTTAAACACTGATTTATTGAAAGTAAAATCTTACCTACCCACATATGGTTTGATAATACCAATAAGCATACCGCACCAATATACTACAAGAACCAGCAAACTCGCCGCCACCACCAGAACCAACTCCTGGCAGGAAGAGGACTGCAGGAGAAACGCCTCCCACAAATTCGAAAAGAAGGCTACCCATGTCCCATGCGGAGGTGGCTAGAGAGAGCTTTCTACAAAATGATAGGGACTGGCGGGCCTTCTCTGAAGACCGCGAAATAAAGGCGTTCGAGCTAGAAAAAGAGCGACTAAGACTGAGAGAAATTGATTTAGGCTTACAAGCCAAATGGCAAGAAATTTGCACTCAACTTCTCTCAGTCTTAGAAGCTTTAGCTCCTAATTTTTCAACAAAGCAAACTAAGTAAACACCAAAAAATACCACTTTTAACCTAAGGTGGTACATGTTTTTGTTTTTTGTTATGGTTTTTATTACTTTACATTACTTTATTTTCTTAAGTTACTGAAAATTGTTCCTGTTATACTTACATATTTACGATCTAAGTTGAATAAACTTTTATTACTTTGCTCCAGGTGGGGGAGAGGCTGGTGTACTGAGATACAAGCTCTGCTTAGTTCAGACACCAAGTCTCTCACAATCCTGCATTATGTAAATAGTTATTGCGACAAATAAAGAATTTTTACTTTTTTACTTTTAAGTTTGTTGTTTCTTATGTATGTACGTTTCTTTATTCCACCATATCTTTTATATGCCTTGTGTATACATACAATAATTTGATAGAAGCGTGTTTTTTTTTATTTATTTCAGTTATGTTTGTTATTATTATTCATCTAATAAAAATATATATGAAATCAAGCTTTTTATTAAGTAAACAACTCTGGGCAATTGTAAAATTATTTGGACAAAGGTTGTAGCTGCCTGCCTGTTTTTGTATGATCCTAACATTCTTGACTTGTACAATACAAGTGTTTAAGTTTTTTTTTTTACTTTATCCACTAAACAAACATACATATTGTATCATCCAGCGGCTGTAGGGGTAAATAAGGTACATATAAACGCGAGAAAGTTTGTTAGTATGTATGGACGTTTGTGACTTAATCACGCCAAAACAGCTGAACAGATTTTGATCAAATTTTGCATACAGATAGTATCACAGGATTTATACGTAGGGCTACCTATCATCCCGGAAACAAGTACTGTTCCCGCGGGATCGACACTAACGTGAGCGCGGCCGCGGGCGACAGATAGTAATGTACCTTACCTTACTAATTATAGAAATCTTAACTGTGATATATGATGACTCAATGATATTGATAAAGGAAAGGTAGGTATGAATATAAAATAACCAATTTCTGAGTGTATTATGCACACATTTATTATTGGAAAGATGTGATCCGCCTAGCCAGTTGATCACGAAGGGCTCTTCCCACCAGCAACTGTTTATTAGGCTGATCCTCCTCTGCCACTTCATTTCGAATAAATACATCTGGGAAATAATAATTTTATTAGAGGTAATATATATACATATGTGAGAAAGGCAAGTATGAGAAAAGTAATTAAAATCTGATTCGGTATGTTACCTCCTTCTGCAATATCTTCAGGATCTGGAATATTATATTGTAAACAGATGTTGTGCAACACAGAACAAGCCGTTATTATTTTGGCACATTTAGGTGGCTTGTAATGCAATGCCCTGTCTTTAATACAGCATCGCCATCGGTTTTTTAAACGGCCAAATGTATTTTCAATAATAACCCTTGCCTTGCTGTGGCGGTCATTATATGCCTCCTGAGTTGGGGTTATTGGATCTCTATATGGCGTCATAAGCCAAGGCCTTTGGGGATAACCAGAGTCACCTGCAAAGTAAATTAGGTATATGCTTCAACAAAAATCTATATGATATCTACATACTAAAATAATCTTATAAATGAAATACACAGGGAATATTCCATAGGTGTGTTCACATTTTTCTTAATAATTATCAGATCATAATAAAAAAATACATGCACAAAACATACCTAAAAGCCAAGTCTGCTCATTACTCGTGTGTAAAGCCTGCATGTGGGTGTTTATGTGGCTGTTCTCCCAAATAAATGCATCGTGTGATGCTCCTCCAAATTTTGGATTGACAGTTAAAATTTTGCCATCCGCATCACAAACCTAAAAAATTATAATTTATTTTAAAACAATATCCTTCATACTTAGGTAAAAATATACTTGTAAGTAGGTACTTACCATTTGGACATTGAGGGAGTGGTAATGCTTCCTGCAGTAGTGCATTCCTTCAATGTCATATTTGGGTTTGAACATTTTAAAATGGCACCCTCAATGCATCCCAGTACTCCGGGAAAGCCATGTAAAGCGAAGAATCTGGAAACAATAATAATAAGAAATATTTATAGAGCAATCAAGTTAATATTTTAATAAGTTAATGACTGATAAGGGATTAAATCTTACCCTTGGCTGACTGAAGCCCTTTCATCCTGGGTTGCGGGAATCTCAGGTATCTTTTTAAAATAGCTGGATGTGTCAAGGCCGAGCTAACTTCCTCCACATACACGCTAATTGTCTCCTGGGAGAAATTATTAGCTTCCCCAATAACACATTGGTAGTCTCCTTTTGCAAAAAATAGCAGAGCACACAGAACCTAGAATTAATTAAACAAGATATAAAAGGTACCTACAAAATGGTTATTGTTGCTTTATACATTGATAACTTAGGTTTGAGAAAAATATGCTTTAAAAAACAAGATAATAGTAAGTACATAAGTACCCAACTCACCTTTTCCTCCAAAGACACCCGCTGAGTTGATTTTAGATCTGTGATCTTCTAAAAGATTGCACAGATCTATAAAGGCCCTTTTTGTTAATCGGTATAATTTAACAAATCTGTTTTCAATATAATATTGAAGAGGGTTTTGCAGTGCCCTCATTGTTGCTGCATAACTTCTTTGTTTTAGATTTTCGTCGGCTGCTTCAGCCTCCGCCACCATTCTCCACGCCAAATAGGAACGACCAGTCGTAAACATATTGAAAAAACTACGAATTAGTATTTTTTGTCAAAAGAAATATCTTCTTTCACGTTCTAATTGAAAGGTGACGTCCGTAACTATTATAGTTAAAGTAAATTACTATAGCAACTGTCAAAAATGTAACTCATGGTACCGAAATTATAGTTAACTGACAGTTATCTATAGTGTGTGTCGTGAAGTTGCGTAAACGTCACTCTAGTAGTTAAGTTTACGTATACTATATGACTCATGGTACGTATTTTAGTGCTTTGACTATCCGCAAGGGGCGCTGTACAAAATTCCATATAAATTATTTACTACAGTCGGTAGCGAGAATAGTTTGACAAAACTCATGGTAGAGGTACAGATACCAACACAGATAAAGACTGTTCTCCAATAACACCAAAAAATATAGAGAATATAAAAAAAATGGTATCTTTAGAGAAAAATGGACCTGAGGGAAATATACAGGAATCTATTCAGAGAGAGAGTGTTCAGATGTGTAGTAGTGAAACAATAGAGCAACCGTTTATAGTCTCAGAAATATTAAACACCTCCGAGTCTAAGAATATCACCAATCGCACTAAGTACACAGTCAATATATCAACGGAAAATTCGTTCGAATCACTATCTATTGAGGAGGACGACGAAAAAAATTTGACGCTCTCTTCACCAGAAGGACAAAATTTTATAGCTAAAACAAGAAGCATACCGGACCTCAGAGCATACGATACTCAAAAAATACAAGACATGGAATGTACTATAAGAGAATTGCAAAAACGACTTGCGTCAGCTACTAATGAAATAGACAACATCAGTTCAGAAAACACTAAGTTAAAGAGAATAATATCAAATAAAGACCAGAAAATATCCCAACTACTTGAAATATGGGGATCTGCGAAAAAGACTCCGAAACAGAAAAATCGTAAAGGCATAACTTTAAGAAATTATTTAATCAAAGTAACTCACAACTTTCTTCGCCGCGCACAGATGGCGGTAGTTGTATTGTATCAAGAAACGGGGAAGGCATAATTTGTGATTGTGACAGTGACAATGACAGAAGGCAAAGCCAATCTAGGAGTAAACAAATAGACTTAGTTAGCCAAAATAATATTGAAAATCTAACTCCGATATCTATAAATTCTAGGCAAATAAGGAAGAGGCATAAAGTTATGATATTCGCAGATGAAAGAGGCAGAGGTATGAGAAATATATTACAAAACCTACTGGGTGCAAATTATTTTAGGTAATACGTGATATTAAAACATATACTACAACTGATCAAATTTTATGCTCGTGTAGATTATTTTGTGAAAATTTTACAAAGGACGATTTTATAATTATATTAACTGGTTCGCACGACAAAAATCTCTTACAATTTCAGTCTTATTTGTATTACAGCCTTCATAACTTAATAAACACGAATATATTGCTTGGTGACGTTGTCAGGAATAGGTATCTCAATGTATTGACTATATTTAATTGATACAGTCGAAATATATGAGGGCAACCTATATTTTAATAAATTGTATGCATGCAGGGTTATATTGAGACAGATATTACAAATAAATTACAGAAATAAATATTTGAATTATATGAATAATATGTACCTTGACTCCTTTAAAGGAAAACTAAATAGTAACAGCAATGTTAGCACACAGACAGAAAATTCATTTCTTAGTTTTGACAGATCAACACAAACCGATGACAATAAAGGAAATAAGCTTTTTCTTGACAAATCAGTGTAATGATGAATCTAGTGTCAGTTTAAATATATTTCACCAGAATCTCAATGGAATAAATGGCAAGAAATATTAGTTGGAAATATATTTGAATTCTTTGAACACAGAACAGGATTATTTATGTATTAGTGAACATTGTCTAAATAAAATTTCAGCCCCACTTTTTCACATGGATTATTACCAAATTACATCATATAATTAAAGAACTAATTTTTATTAGTTCTTACATAATCCTAAAATAAGCGCGCCTCCTTTCCTTTTGGAAAGGAGGTGAGCTTATATTAGGATTACAAAATAGGCAATGTAGCTATATAGATATACCCATTTGCAAAAGTATGTATAAAGTCGAGGTATTTGAAATATGTGGTGTAACGGATATCGAAACAAATCTTAATATATGAAATGAAATAGAATTTTATTCAAATTTGGATATCATGTATCTCTTTCTGAACGTCATATTATTATTTTTAATATTTGCAAAATCGATAAGCTACTAGCGTTCCGAAACGACCACTGCTGAGAAGAATACGCCGAAAGAAACTCAGTCCAGTATTAGTCCTGTATTAGTATAAGAAAAAGTAGCAATATATTCTGTCTGTATCGAAACCCTCTTAAAGAAAATTTTGACGACTTCATGCTTTGTTTAGAAAAATTATTAGATTAAAATTTCAATATAAATTGTATCATTTGTGGTGATTTTAATGTAAACTTGCTTAAAGACGATAAACAGAAACATGATTTTGTAAATGTATTAAAAAGTTATAATTTTAGACCGCTCATATACGAATATACCTTTTCCCGGGGCTTTTCTTGCTTGGACAATTTTTTGACTAACTTACCAGAAGAACAGATTATTAGTCAAAAGGTGGACCATAATCATTTAGCAGATGGGCATGCCGGCATTTTTTTGTAGTTTATTACTTCGCAAAAATATTGCTCACAGAAATAGGGGACCATGTTATTATGTAAAAAAGAGGATATTTAACGAAAAAAGTAACAAGTTATTCCGAGAAAAATTAAAACAATGTAACTGGACTAATTTGGGGATAAATGGTTTCATAAAGACATTCAATAAAGTTTTTAATCAATGTTTTATTAAAAAAAGGCTTAAAGTATATTACGAATATGAAAAGAAGGTATCTTTTGTTACAAAAGGTATAAAAGTAGCGAGTAAAAAGAAACGATTTTTATGTAATATTAGCAAGAGAGAATGCCACGAATCAGTACAAAAATATAAATCAGCTTATATAAAAAATTACAGGAAAGTAATAAGAAATGCGAAATAAAATGCTATCAACTTAGAAATAGATAAGGAAACTAATCTGTCGAAAGGGATATGAAAGGTAATAAATAAACATAGGCAGAAAAATTGTAAAAATGTACATGATAATTTAACTCTCCAAATAGAAAACAAAAAAATCAATAATCAGCAGGAAGTGGCCAATATTTTATGTAGACACTTCACTGTGCAACCAACTGTACCAGACATACCTCTTAATCCCATGGATATTTTAAAGACTTACATCGATAGGGTGGAAAATGACATGCAGTGGGAAATTATTACACCTAGTAGTGAAATTGAAAAAATACTTAAATCTATGGACAGTGAAAAATCGTGTGGATATGATGAAATACCAATTAAATTAATTAAAGACTATATGGATATTTTAGCATTACCTTTAACTCATTTTTTTAACTTATGTGTAGATAAGCATTGTTTCCCAGACCAACTAAAAATCGCGAGAGTAGTTCCAATTCATAAAAAAGGATCAAAAATGGATCCTAAAAATTTTAGACCAATTTCAATACTAACAGTTTTTTCTAAAATATTTGGAATGCTGATAAAATATAGGTTACTGCAACATCTAAGTCTAAACGCTATTTTAGTAAAAGATCAGTATGGTTACCGTTTAAATATTGGAACTAGAGATGCTATAGATGCTCTTGTAGATGACGTTGTAAAAAAAATAAACGATAAAAAAAAGTAGGAAGCCTCTTTCTTGATTTAACATCTGCATTTGATTTAGTTGTCCAAGATGTACTGTTTAAAAAAATGGAACATTTTGGAATTCGTGGTAAAATACTATTATTGTTTAGATCTTATTTCGAAAATAGAAAACAGTTTGTAGAACTCAAATCAATTGAAAGAAACAGTGAATGCGTGACTAAGTCCAAATTGCTTGCAGTGAAAAGAGGAGTACCTCAAGGCTCCATTTTAGGACCTATACTGTTCCTTATATTCACAAATTACTTGGTGCATTATATCTACAAACAATATCCTGATATAAAAATAGTCTTATTTGCAGATGACACTAACGCCGTTATATCAGATAATAATATCACAAATCTTAATCTTAAAGTTAATGACATCCTCTTAAAGTTTAATGTCTGGTTTATTGCCAATAGTTTAAGTTTAAATTATAGTTATAACTAAAGTTATTCTTTTTAAGTCGACATCACGAAACACTGAAACACTTGACATCGAATTAAATGAAAACAAAGTTGACATAGTAAAGGATACAAAATTTTTAGGTATATACATTGACGAATTTTTAAACTGGAGAAAAGAATTAGGTGCCTTTGAAGACTCTATCTCATCGGCTTGTTATGCAATAAGGTATCTAAGAAATGAAATATCACAGACACATCTGAAAAAAGTATACCATGCATTAGTAGAGTCCAAGTTAAGATATAGCATTAAACTTTGGGGTTATAGTTATCAGTAGAATCAAAACAGAGCCTTTGTAATACAAAAGAGAGCTATTCGCGCAATATAGTAGGTATTCCGCCATGGGAGTCATGTGAACAGTTTTTTGTCAAATTGGGAATTTTGACTGTTCCATGTCTTTACATTTTTAATTTATTATCCGACCTTAAAAAAAGATTGCCTACTTTAGAATCCGATGACGAAAAACGAACACGCGAAACTACTCGAAGAAGAGCTCTCATACACAGTATTGTACCCAACTTAAAAATAATGGAGCACAGTACTCAGTAACAGGCATTCAAAGCATATAATAAGTTACCAAACGATGTTAAGGATACGCAGAGCTTAGGCAGTTTAAGGCAAAATTAAAAACATATCTTTTGAACCATAATTACTATTCGATTGATAAATATTTTAAATGAAATTCCGTAGTTATTAATATTTTATTTATTTAAAAACTTCATTACAAACAAGTAATTGGCGAAGCCGTAGGCTTTATCTACCAGTCAACCAACAGGTGATGCCGAGAACAAAATGTAGAAGTAAGTGCAAAACAAAAGCTATATATAGTTGAATAAAATCATAATAAACTTACATACCAAAATACATAAATACCAAATATTGATACATATATATATATAAATACTATTTACATAAATACTTTTCAAATACTCTTCGTTATGTCATTAAGATAATAAGCGCGTACTGCGTTTTTAAAAGTCAGACGACTGCGTGCCTTGCGAATACTGACTGGGAGGGAGTTCCAAAGCTGCACGGCCTGTACTGTAAAAGAATGTTCGAAAAACCCACTCCGATGACGAGGCGTATGTAGAAGGAGATTGCTTGAAGAGCGAAGTTCTCTGACATGGGTGTCACCCAGAAAAGTAAAGTTGGACTTCAAGTACGATGGAGTTTTCGGGTCGAAAAGGATGGAGAATAAAGTTGTGAGAATATGCAACTTGCGACGTTGGCGAATGGGTAACCATTTGAGTTGATTGCGACAAGCCGACACATGGTCGTACTTGCGTAGCCCAAAAATGAAGCGTAAACAGTTATTTTGAAGCCGATCAAGTTTATTGAGGAAATTACAATTCAGGTCTGAGTAACATACATCAGCATAGTCCAAGATCGGAAAAATTAGGGTGTACACTAACATGGTTTTAATATGCACGGGTAGAAAGTTTTTCAACTTATACAAGGCACGGAGAGCACCGGTAACCTTACCAGAAACCTCAGACACATGCGCATGCCAACAAAGGTTTGAGTCGATGTGTAGTCCAAGATCTTTGACACTCTGACAATACGGAACAGTTTTGCTGTCAAAACAAACCAACGGCAATGAGCTAGTGTCGATACGACTTAAAAGATGGGGGCTACCGACTATAATAGCCTGGCATTTATTTGGGTTGATGGTGACACCAAAGCGTCGTGACCAGTCAGATATAGCCAGCAGATCTGAATTAATTAGGTCAATGGTCTGATCTATATTCCCTACTTCCGTTTGCTTATAAAGTTGCAAATCATCAGCGTAAAGGTGATACGGACACTGAAGTTCTTTGGTTATAAAATCGATAAAGATGGAAAATAATAAGGGGGAGAGGATTCCGCCCTGTGGAACGCCGGTGTCTTAAGTTGCACCAATTCGATGAGAAATCACCGGAGCGTACTGACTGCTGACGTCCACAAAGATAAGATGAAAACCATTCCACAGCCGAGGAAGAAACCGAGTGATGGGAGAGGATAGCAAGAAGGAGGTCGTGATCGACGGTATTAAAAGCATTAGAAAAGTCCACTAAAACCAAAACAGTGACTTTAGTGTCCTCCATTCCTGCTCTAATATCGTCTGTCACTTTAAGGAGTGCGGTAACCGTACTATGTCCAGGTCGGAAACCGGATTGTAATGGGTTTAATAACCCATTAGTAGTAAAGTACGAAGTGAGTTGCTTATGAGCGCAAGCTTCGAGTACCTTGGACAATAGCGGGAGAATAGAGATGGGGCGAAAATGATGTGGGGAAGAGAAGGATTAGGAACTTTAGGTAATGGGCAAACAAAGGCTTTCCGCCAGAGAGAAGGGAACTGAGAAGAAGAAAGAGAAGAGTTGATGATGTAAGTGATAACAGCTAAGATAATGTCGAGTATACATTCGATCATATGACGACTTATTTGGTCATACCCCACAGCCCTTGTTTTAATGGCTAAAAAAGTCTTCTTGACTTCTTCCTGGCCAACAGGGGAAAAAATAAATTTTGATTGAGTATTGGGAGGAAAAGAAGCTATTCTAGAGATAGTATCAAGTTTTGTTAGACGATCCAATCTAGAGGTAGTGGAGAAATGTTGATTTATATCGTCCAACGAAATTGTCGAAGGGATAACAGAATTGATCGATTTGCCAATACCTAGCGTCTTAAGAAACTTCCAGATATCGGCAGAAGATGAATTAGATACCGTGTTAAGAATTAAGCGTTTAGCGTCTCGTATCATCCTGTTACACCGATTTCTCGCTACCTTAAAAGACTCCCACTTTTCCTCGGAACGATCCCTCCTAAATTGTCGAAACGCCCGGTCCCTACGTCTCATAGCCATTCGAACCCCAGAAGTTATCCACGGCGCGGGAGGGCGCTTTACTCTAACCTTTCGTACCGGCGCATGTTTGTCATACAATTCAGTGAGGGCGTCGTTGAAAATTACTATTTTTTTATCTACGTCGTTTGCTGCCCAAACTTTCTTCCAAATTATGTTTGCAGCGTCAGAAGCCAGCTTTTCATAATTGACTTTAGCAAAGCTACTAAAAAAACTAAAGTTATATATTGAATTAGTTTATGAATTTTAATATTTATGATTGTATCTACATTTATTTTGACATTTATATTGTACTATTTGACATTAGCCATTTTCTTAATTGTGTATCTGTATTTCTTATGTATTTCCGACACAATGTATATTGTTTTATGGAATAAATGAATTGAATTGAATTTAAGTTGCACTTTGTGTTATTTTATGTTGCCTGCTATTTCACATTAATAGATTTGCCTTATTTTATGAAGGGTTGGTTAATTATTTATCATAAAGGAGCATGTTGATTATCTAGCATGGTTCATTCTACAGCAATATGTTTCTCTACCAGCGGTTTATTGTTATAGTATTGAATTCTGGATATGTTAAGTATTAGAATGTAAGTAGCTATATTGACCTATAATAAGTCATAGATGACTACGACTGTAGGTAATAAATAGAAGTTTAAGTTAATAGTTTAATATTGTCATTGTATGTGTTAGTCAGTGGTGGTAGATATACATTATAGCGAATATACCCAGCGTTTGGTTTTACGGTATACTGGTACGAGCCCCATCCATCCGCCCGCCAGAGTACCACTCGTCTCCAGACTTGGACATGGTTCCTCCGTATGCTAATTTCTTTTTTGGAAAGCAAAAGGGATACTCTTAAAAGAGTAAATAGTACCTGTTCCCACCTCATAGTAGGATAGGCAATTTGTCAGCAAAATTATGTCTGTCTATTAAATTCAGGGTCAAGAGGGTAGACTAAATGTCTTCAAGCGTATTACCTGCTACACAAGCATTATGCTCTCATTGTGTTCGTTGGGATGAGTTCAGATTTATTTACTTTGAAATAACACCACGGAAGTGTAAAAGCAAAGAACTCAATTTATAAATTCACAACAAGCAGGTAGTACTAGGTACTCAGATGGAGTTTTATAGCAAAGGTTTATTTGTCCGTCAAACCATGCCTCAACTTTCACTGTAGAAAGGCATTCTTACAAGATAATACTTCCTGTATTAATTGTTACTTATTATCCTATTATTTTCAGAAATTATGTAGATATGTATGTAAGCATGTAAATGTTGTTACCATGCTGTTATGTATAAGCACTTTTATGCACTAACTCTAGATCTTAGAGATAGATTGAGATGAAATGTCTATTAGTATTTAAGTACATTTACATCAGACTTATTTGTCTCAGTGGTTCAACAAATATAAGTGTGAGGATTGTAATATTCCTAGATTTCAATATGTAGGGATTTGACTCAATCTTACACTCGCCCTTTGTAGTATATAAGGAACATTACTCTCCCAGAATTTATTATTTATTCCGGAATTAGATGAATCATATGGTATATAAGTGAATTGTCAATATCTCAACCTTACAGAATTTACATGACTTCCATTGAACCAACAGACCATCTCCTTAAGAGAATGATTATCATGATAATATATTGTCAGAGAATTATTAAATCTCACTGGACTAAACAAATCTGAATTTTCCAACAAAATAAGTAGATTAAGAAGATATTTATTTAGTAATTAAATAGACAACTCAGACTCAATCCATTGTCAAATAACTATGAGATTATGCCACAAGTTATGATATTATTTGTTCATGGCCAATCTATGTGATTTTACAATATGAAAATCCCCAAATCATTCAGGTAGATTCTCTAAACACTACTATGCTCTCAGGGCCTTGTACATCAAAATTAAGGTTAGGAATATCATACCTTTGTTAGAAACAGATTCCCTGAATCTTTCACAATTAAAATGCGCACATTTCTTCAACACTATCACAATCACAGAACCAGTTTATGTCATTTGTATAATATAATTAATATTTCCATATTTAACTTCACTTTTATATTAGATATGACTATCTATCTTAAAATGAATTCGATGATCAATTGTTTGGATTATTAACGTCCTACCCACCAGCAGCTCGGATGGTTATTTTGCTACCTCCGGATTTACTGTGAAATCGAATGGAATTTTATCTCCTATACCCTTTTTTAAACTGACGCAAAACGTTAATGGGCCTAATCTAGTCCCTATCAGTCCCTAATTTCTAGTCTAAAGGTGTTAAGTTACTGTCCCCCCCATCCCCAAAAGGTGTGTGTGTGTAGAACGAACTCCGGTGTAAAGAGACCGTTCCCTAATCTAGCTAAAAAGATTTGAGGAAGCTTCCCTCGCCCTATTTTAATGATTCTACCTGCCTGACTGCTCCTAAAATCAGATTTCCTACTCTGGTAAATAGATTAGATTCCTAGCAAGGAACCGTCATCTCTAAGCTGTAAAAGGGAGCCAGAGTTGGGCCTATTTTTCCTATCACTCTTGGGGTGTGGTCATCTCTTGTGGACAGGATCGAGACTTCCACGCCCTAGCAAGGTTTTGAGGTTTCCAGGCGTATCCCCAGGCAAATAGTGTTAAAAATTAACTGCGGCGTTCGGACCGTTGCCACTACATCCCCTGGGGCCATCTAGACACCTCAAGTAACATAACTAGGCTGGGAATTTCAGCCCATTCGACCAGCTACAATGTCGAATTAATTTGACTCCTACTTGGTCGCTACCCTCATAAAGAACAATCGCTCTCATAAGGAATAGAGGTCCAGCGCTGATCTTAGCCATGTATTCCCCAAAGCGACACAAAACTCTAATAAACTTTCATCAAAGCCAAACAAATAGGAACTAGATATCTCAGATTTGACACGGGAAAGATTTCGAAGGTATCAAAGATCTCCTCCAACATCATTTCTTCAATATCTTTCAAAACTTCACAGTATATGAAACTATTATAGAGAATTTACTCTGGGCAAGCTAATATTCATATATTTCAAAAGAATCTACAATATTTTAACTTCAGAACACGATACCAATGTGCTTCTTAGCTAAAATATTTTTGCAAAGGACTTCGCGGGAACTTTTCTATCCTAATTTGCCAAAATAGCGCGATAACCCACACTTTAAACTACTTCTTTCTTGATTTAAAATAAAACTTGCAGCGGCTAGTAGTGGCGTTCCGGCAGCAACTCCTCTTGATTCTTCAAATTCCCGATGCGTAATGACCCAGACTAATGGCGCCGTAGTCTTTTATACTGGGTACCGTGGGGTTCTCAGAATCAGTCCACGTTGACTGAGAAATCGTTAGCCAATATTTTTTTCTAAAATGCTCATGCAAATATCTAACTAATATCCCTAAACTTAACAACTAATCTTCCTTGCTCATTCCTGTCGATAATACCTTTTTCATTAAATTCTTAATTGAATAAAGTTTTACCATTGGTTAGTTCAAAACTTTCTAGAACATTCTAGGACTACCTGTCTCTTTCTTCTTTTCATCCTCACTGAACGCTTACCCTTAAGCGTAACGAAATTAAGGTCAGCGTGCCTTGTAACAAATTCAATTCCATAGACAATTTCATAGTTTTTTTAATTATTAGTCTTCCCTGCGCTTCCTATAGGATCCCTTGAATCGACCTTCTAGGGTAATCTGATATCACGAGATATTATAATAAATGAGATTATAATTTTACCATTTAAATTACTTTTACGCTGAGTATGATTTTATTTTAATATTTGTTTAATTTTGATTGAATCGATTCTCTCGATTATTCGTAAAATGCTTACTTTTTTTCAACTAGACAAAAGAATAAACTAATTATCAATTATTTGATCAAATTTTGTTACCATCATGATTATTTATTTCCTTGTTCTTACTTAAAGATATAAATTCAGTCAAACTATACTTTTAATTTCATATTTTTAATTTACATTTCCCTGTCCTTGTTCTGAGTTTTATTTTTCATAGATCATAGATCAATTTTCTTCTTCGCGTCAATTATTGACAAAACAAACTGTCAATGTCATTCTGCTTCATAACAAACAAAGTAAGATGGATACAGTGAATTATTGTGAAACAATTTACAAAAGACTGTTTTATGATTTAATTTCATCTTTTCAGTTAATATTTGAGAATTGTGAACGAGCACATATTAATGTTCCGTTACAGGTCATTACGCTATTGTAATTTCTAATAGAGGCAGGCAATTATTTTGTAACAAATGCAATATACGATTGTGCTTATCACAAGAACGTAATTGTTTCTTAGATTATCATACAAATAAATAATCTTTTCGACCAAAAGTTAGTGTTAAATAAGTACAAACTAAGTCTGGTTGATATAAGTATACTCTTTAAAGAAATTCTCATCTCAATAAATATTATTTTAAATTTGTGTTCAGGTATAGTTTAAGATATTTTAGAGACTGTTCTAGCATGTTGTAATTGTGATTGTTGCCTAAAATAGAACAAATTGTTAAAAAGGGTAAATTATTATAATCAAGGTTCTATGTGTATTGATTCTTTAACATTAACCAGTGTCAAATTAAAAAGTAAAAAGTTTTTAGTTTTCGCCACTAGAGGCGTTTTTTTTCTCTTCCCGCCTACTGCTATGTCAAGTGTATTCTTGTTGTACATTTTTCACATAATAAATTCCACCAAGAAGTCTTACTCGTTTTTGTATATTGCCTGGCATCTAATAGGTTATTGGTCCAGTGCACGCAGTGAAGAATCTGAGTAAAGAGCAGTAATTATATAGAAAAACTCGAGTGTGAAAAAGTGACGCGCGGCGTCGTATGCCGGTAACCTCAATGTTCAAAGATGGAAGTAACCAATTCTATGCGTATTGAAAAATTCGACGGACGTAATTTCCGACAGTGGAAATTCCAAGTTAAATGTGCCTTAAAAGCAAAAGGACTGGACATCAACATGCCGCGACCAAGTGACGGTGCTAGCCAAGTGAAATGGACAAAGGACGATGGCCACCTGTCCAAAAGTTTTCACCAGATATATAACGATAATCTTCAGGCAATTGATTGAAAAGGGAATTATTATTGTTTTCATCGATGATATTCTTGTTCCAGCTCAAGATGAGCTAGAAGCGGCCGCACGCCTGCAGGCTGTATTAAAAATAGCAGCAGAATATGGACTCAAGATCAATTGGAGTAAATCTCAGCTATTAACAAGAAGAGTAGAGTATTTGGGACATATCATTGAAGACGGTGCGGTGATGCCATCGCCAGGGAAGACAGACGCTGTCATGAAGTTCCCTGAGCCCCGAGACGTGAAGCAGCTACATAGTTTTTTGGGGTTATGTTCATATTTCAGAAAGTTTATACCAGATTATGCTTTGATAGCTCAACCCCTCACTGACATGTTGAGGAAAGATACAAAATTTGAATTTAAAGATGAACACAGGGCGGTTTTCGAATGTTTAAAGGTGAAATTAGCGACTAAGCCAGTTTTAAAGATATTTGATCAAAGAGCAGAAACAGAACTTCATACGGATGCCTCCAGTGTGGCTTATTCAGCTATATTGATGCAGAAAAGTGATGACTGTGAGTTACACCCTGTTTACTACATGAGTCGGCGTACCTCTGATGCAGAGAGCAAGTATACGAGTTATGAACTCGAAGCATTGGCAATAATCGAAAGAGTGAAGAAGTTCAGACATTATCTCTTTGGAAAACCCTTTAAGATTGTTACAGACTGTAAGGCTTTTGAGATGACTCTTCGGAAAAGGGATTTGGCCATGTCTACGAGGGTAGCAAGGTGGATTTTATTATTGCAAGATTATGAATTTACAGTGGAGCATAGGAGTGGCATGAAAATGAGGCATGCAGATGCGTTAAGCCGAGCTCCATATGTTGCAGTGATGACGAGGAGTTTACATGATGATATAAGAAGAGCTCAGGAAACTGATGAAGGTTTGCGAGCAATTGCAGAGATATTACGACGAGGAGAAACATTTAATGATTATTATCTACAACAAGATTTACTCTATAAAGGATTGGAGCAGCAGTTAGTGATACCTGAGAAGATGGATATAGATATTATCAAAAGAGCACATGACAATGGTCATTTTGCTAAAAAGAAAACATTAGAAATTATCAGTAAAGATTACTACATTCACAATATTGGAAGAAAGGTTGAAGACTACATCAAGACGTGTATACCATGCTTGCTGGCAAATCGAAAGGAAGGTAAGCAGGAAGGATTCCTGAAATCAATTGATAAAGGAGATACACCTCTGCATACACTTCATATCGACCACATTGGGCCTCTGACAGAAACACATAAGCAGTATAATCACATATTAACTGTGATGGATGCATTTACGAAGTTTACATGGCTGTTTCCCACAAAGTCAACATCAACAAAAGAAGTTTTGAGCAAGCTGGAGATTCACAGGCAGATTTTTGGAAATCCAGACCGGATTATCACTGACCGAGGTACAGCTTTTACAAGTAATGATTTCAAGCAGCATTGTGAAGCAGAGGGAATAAAACATGTCACCATCACAACGGGAGTGCCCAGGGGAAACGGGCAAGTTGAGCGAACACATCGAATCATAATATCTGTGCTTACCAAGATGTGTATAGAAAAACCTGATTTGTGGTATCGACATGTAGGAAGAGTACAGATGGCTTTGAATAGCACATTTCAGAGAAGCGTGAATACCACACCCTTTGAGCTCTTAATAGGGAAGAAGATGAAACAAAGGGAAGATGTTGAAATACTGGACTTGTTGCAAGCTGAAGCCCAGATTGCATACACAGAGGACAGAGAGGAGTTAAGGAGGTCAGCAAAACAGCAAATATTGGACGTTCAAGAAGAAAATAAGAAGAATTTTGACAAGAATAGGAAGAAAAGTAGAAAATATCAAGAAGGTGATATAGTAGCGATCAAGCGCACACAGTTTGGTACCGGTATGAAGCTAAAACCGAAGTATTTAGGGCCCTACAGGGTCACTAGAGTGAAATATCAAGACAGGTATGATGTGGAGAAGGTAGACCCGTCAACGGAAGGTCCAAGCAAGACTTCCTCGTCTGCAGACCATATGAAGCCGTGGCCAACATAGACAGGTATTGTTTTACGAGTATTTCTAATATTATTTTACTTTGTTTTTTTATTTATCTTATGTGAGTCAGTGTATGTTTGTTTGTATGAGGTACATTGCCCAAAGTTGTTATATTTTAAGTATGTTGTATTGGCGTAACCCATCTTGTAGTGAATTTAAGTAAAACATCATCTTATGTAACTATAATGTCGTCACGTCGTCTCAGAATTATATTGGTACATGTTGTCACTTATAGTAATTTACTTTTAATACTATAATGTACTGTTTTGCTCTGATGTTAATTGTACATTAAGTTCATGTGTGTTCACTCTGTTTACGATTAATAAAAATGGTTTTTGTAGTATTTGTTGTACAGCAGATTTCCCGTGAATGATGATGAAAGTCTATGACGTATGTGTATGAGGTTGACTTAAGATGACGTAAGCATGTAGTACCTAGGTCGATGACGTATGGAAGTTGACAGTATGGTAGCATGGTTGAGATCGATGACGAATGCAGATGACGTATGACTGATGACGTATCATGCAGATGACGTATGACCGATGATTGTCTGAGGGCAGACAAAGAGCAGGATGGCCGAGTGTGGGATTGAATTTTGAATGCATCCTAAGATTTAAGATTGGTTGAACGCGGTTATGGAATGAACGTCCGAACGAATGAGAGAATGAAAAGCCAACGAATGAAGATTTTTGAATGAGCGGGGAACGCTCTCTCTCTCGATGGCAAGCACGCACGACGGACGACGAAAATTCGATTAAACTGCAAGTACATATTTATTGTAACGAAGAAATACAGTTTTCTACGGTCCTACCATCTTTTATTTACCTCGAGTCCCACAGGTGTATATTAAAAGATGTCTTGTATATACCTGAATTAAGAAGAAATTTATTCTCTGAAGGCATGGCAACTAGAAAAGGCTACACAATTGTAAAGAAGCATAATACTGCCTTGATTATGAAGCATGAAGAAGTTGTTATGATTGCAAAGCTTACAGAAAACAACCTTTATGAACTGGACATCAGAACTGTAGCGCAGGCCAGCTGTAACTTAGTCCAAGCAAAGAACAATGCCGATTCGACTATGGGAAGTGGCGTCTTTTTTTTTTCGCGCGGCCACTGACCAAACCTTGTTTTTATTATGGATAATAGCATAATAAACAAAACGTAATATGAAACATATACCTCTAAACTCAGTCCGAGCTGAGTTATTTGAGTTTGAAATCAGTAAATAATCATATACTTAAGAAGGCAATTTTCGTCAAAAAAGTGGCGGGTTAATTGAAATATGCAATGAAACATTATCTTTGGACTTTTTTATTATCACTTTACCCATTTGCGGCCTTCCCCACCAACAGCAAACGTTGTTCGGCGAGTTTAGTGGTACTGGTGAGTCATCGGTCATTATGCGAACAAAGCAGATCTATCCGTGGGTACACATGTAGCTAGTGTCCTTGCGCTAATCCCTTCCCCCACCTCCTTTCCGCCATCTCCACGCGCCACTCAGCGGGTATCTATTACCTTCCTGCTTTCACAGGTGCAATCTCAGATTTGATTGTCTCTTTCTTCGTGAAAGCAAGCGTTTGGAAAGATTCAATTTCACTCACAACTCTGTCTTCGTGTCGTACGCGTATGTAATTCCAGTTTTTATATAGGAGTGATCAAACGACGACTTGGCCTGTTTAATTGACTCCGACATTGATATCTTACCTTTGTGGAATGGCTTGTTATATGGACCTTACTGATATTCCCCCTGTGTAGTGAATCGACTTGTGTATTACGGACTCTGATTGCTAATATTGTATGTGCGTGTGTACAAAGATGGATCGAAGACAGTGTATTGCTTGTCTTCGAAGTATAAGTAGAAGTAATAACAGTACAAGAAGATCCTACTCTTTGACTGCGCAGTGCTTCCAACAACATCGATTCCTGATAGATTTTTAGGAAGAAGTTATAAATATTACAGTATTATATGCCTTCGGGCGTCCTCTGACTGATCATAGATTGGTTGAAGCAATATTATTAGCAATAGAAGCGACCGCAGAAACTGAGAACTATCTAGGCGATTATATCATTAATAAAAATATAAACGCAAGAAGAGCAGTGTTCCTGACGAATACAGCAGAGGATCTTAATCACATAGTCCATGACTTTCCTGTTATTAGTATGGACGAGTTAATTATTTATGCCTTGGGAACTTATCAAATCAAACAAGCTCGTAGTTTTTACGGAGAATAGAAGTATGTAGAGATATGGATTTAGAAAGTCTCGAAGAACATAATATAACAGTCACAAATCCATGGTTGCTAAGGGCGCGAATACAATCAAGTTATAGACAATCTCGAATTTATTATACGTATATTTTAATAGAAGGTAGTATGGGAGGTAGGCAAGCTACATGCGCCCATTACTGCAGTTGCATTATCGGCAAACGAAAGCTTGGCTGCTGTTCCCACGTAATGTCAGTATTATAGTACTTAGCATGGGGGAGATACTTATTTCCCTGTTCACATCTTCTTTTGTGCTGTATATCACCACACCTATATTATTGTTGCAATAACCTTATTATGTAGGTAAACCTGATGTTTTACAAATACAAGTACCTACTCGATCAATGTATGTATATGTTTTTTACCTGTAGTTTTTGTGTCATAACTAGAATCAAACAAATATTATTATAGGTAAAACGAATCTATTGTTAACATCTTTTACGCTATTCATACTATAACAACCAAATAATATAAAATCTTAATTGGTTGCGAGTTATACCATATACTGTAATAGTTATAAGAGTTGGGAATTATTAAATAAACACACTTAAAAATTAACTGGCAATTTATTTTTGGATGTATTGTGAAAAGAGAGAGAGGGCAGTACATACCTGCACTGTGGTGCGCAGGGTTGGCAGAGAGGAGGCGGGGGAAGGGTAGGGATACTATATATCTATGTATACTAGGCTTTTATCTGCTTTGTTCGCAAAATGAAAGATGACTCACCAATACAACTAAACTCAAACAAGGTGTGCAGATGGTGGGGGCCGGCCTCAAAGGGGTTAAGTAATAATAAAAATGTTCAAAGATAATTGTTTTATTGCATATTTTCATTTAAACTCGCGATTATGATAAAAAATCCAAATAAAATACATGATTATTTATGAATTTTAAACCCAAATAACTCAGTTTGGACTGAGTTTAGAGGTATATATGTCATAATAAGTTTTGTTTAGTATACTATTGTCTACAAGAAAAACAAGGTTTGGTCAGTGGCCGCGCGAAAAAAAAAAGACGCCAATAACCGGCATTGCCCTTTGAAGACTTGGCATGAACGTTTGGGACACTTGAATGTGAAAGAAGTTCAGAATATGTGTAAAAATGGTGCCATTCCTGGAAACGTGACAGATGACACTGATTTTATGTGCGAGGCATGTCAATATGGTAAACAAAGTCGCTTGCCTTTCCAAAAATCACATAGAGGGCAATGTAATCCTGGAGATATCACTTATAGTGATGTGTGTGGTCCATTGGAGCAGCCATCGGTGTCAGGTGCCAGATATTTCCTATTATTTAAGGATGGAGCAACCTCATACAGACAAGTTTACCTATTAAAACACAAAAGTGATGTCTTGGAGTGCTTCAAGAAATATAATGCCATAATGAAAAATAGATTTGGCCATGGTGTTCGTACTCTTCATACAGACAATGGGCGTGAGTACGTTAATAATGACTTTAAAGCCTATTTGCAGAAGGAAGGTATTGTACATGAGAGGAGTGCGCCATACACACCGGCTGTATTCTCGTGATATACCGTTAAAATTGTGGGCTCGTAGGGAATTAAAGAGAATTTTTGGAAATACATTCCTTTATTTGTTGAAATTCAACACGAGTTGTACGAAAAAAATAACAAATCCTTCAACGTTTTCCCCATACACAAACACGGTTTGAAACACATCACATACGACTCTAGATGCTTGCATGAACTCTTGCGTAGAATCGATGCGAAAAATACACCATCCGCTTGGGTTCAATTTTCCCAAAATGATCCGAAGCAATATTGGAGACGTTACTTTTCTATACCAAAATCTTTCGGTTGGAGTTTTAGCACGGACGGGGTTTGTGTTTCGTTATCGATGAATAGATTGGTTTCGAAAAAAGATAAATATAAACACAAACGTTTAAAAAGAGAACAAGTTTCGAATGAAAATGAAAAACAATTGTACAAAAATTACAACAAAATAATTGCAGTCGATCCGGGTGCAAAGACACCGATTGTTACATGTAGCAGAAACGGCAGTGATGGTTCTTTTGAATATAAAATTTTAAAGAAGCGATTAAAGTTTGTGAAAAATATCGATTTAAAAATTCAAAAAGATCGAGAAAGTGTAGAAGAAGAGACGTGAACTGCTCTGTATATTTATTAAATCGGAGTTCTTCAAGTCAAACAAAGAATATTACTCCATATGAGTTATGGAATGGAGAAAAACCTTCTCTTCAGCACATTAAAATTTTTGGATCAGAGGGTTATGTTCACATACCTGATGAAAAGAGAAAGAAATTAGACAAAAATAGTGAAAAACTGATGCTGGTAGGCTATGAGAATGAGAATTACAGAATGTATAATATAGAGACTGGAAAAATCATAGTGAGCAGAAATGTCAGATTTAATGAAAATAATGTGCCTATCATGAGGAAGAATATTGCCAAAATTTCAATGGGAGAAGATGATGATCGTAGCTGTGAAACATTGAATGTACCGGGTACATCTTTAGAGTCACCTCGACAGGCCCAATCTGAAGAAGAGAAATACGGAAGCTTTGAAAGTTATAATGATGAAAATGATGAGACTTATGAGCCTTCTAGAGAAATTACCATTGATGAAGAAAGAAACATAACTTTAAGGCCTCGGAAAAATAGAGTAGAAGAAGCTAATATAATGGAGTGTGATATACCAAGTACATATCGAAGCTATGTGTTCCAGAAATAGTGACAGATGGAAAGAAGCCATAGAAGAGGAATTAAAATCACATGATGAAAATGAGACATGGAAATTCATAGAAAGGAAGAACCAGAAAACTATAACGTCAAAGTGGGTTTTTACAGTGAAGAAAAACAGTGATGGTAGTGTAGAACGGTATAAAGCTCGGTTATGTGCAAGAGGATTTACACAGGTGAAAGATATAGACTATAATGAGACATTTTCTCCTACAGCAAGGTATGATTCTATTAGGGTTTTATTGTCAATTGCAGCTAGAGAAAATTATGAAATTCAACAGTTTGATGTGAAAACTGCATTTTTGTATGGAGAACTGCAGGAGAATATTTACATGGAGGTTCCCGAGGGGGTCCATGCTGAACCAGGAAATATATGTAAGTTATTTAAATCTTTGTATGGTGTAAAGCAGTCCTCTCGTTGCTGGAATAAGAAATTTTCCTCTTTCTTAACTGCATATGGTTTTCAAATGTGTCCTTCGGACAACTGTATTTTTATTGGTCATTTTAATGGTTTTAAAGTCATTCTAATGTTATATGTAGACGATGCATTATTATTTTCTAAAAGCAGTGAGACTTTAACACATATTTTATATGATTTAAAGAGTAGTTTCAAGATAAAGATTTTAAATTTAAATTCCTTTGTGGGAATGGAAATAATTAAGACTGAAAATTCTATTGTTATTAGTCAGGCTCAATATATAGAACAAATAATTAAGAGATTTAACATGTCACAAGCTATTCCGTGTAGTACCCCTGCTGATAAAGATGTGTTACTGACTAAATGTACTGAATCTGAACATTTACCAAATTTTCCTTATAGGCAAGCAGTGGGAGCTTTGATGTTTTTAGCAACTGTGTCTAGGCCAGATATTGCTTACTCGGTAAATTTAGTAAGTAGATTTTTAAATAATCCAAATAAGGAGCATGTTAATGCAGTAAAAAAATAATTCGTTATTTGTTGAGTTCCAAAGATGTTAATATTTCTTATAATTGTAGTAGTGAATGAATTGGGTATTCGGATGCTGATTTTGCTTCAGATTTGAATAGTAGAAAGTCTAATACTGGGTATGTGTTTATGATGAATGGAGGGCCAGTTACATGGGCAAGTAGGAAACAAAACACTGTAGCTCTATCAACAACAGAATCCGAATACATGGCTGCTAGCGAAGCTGCCAAAGAAATATTGTGGTTAAGACAGTTATTTATTGATATAGAGGAACTGATAAGAACTGTTACTTTATGTAATCAGAGTGCTATTGGGCTCATTCATAACCCTGTATATCATAAGAGAACAAAACATATAGATGTGAGATACAATTTTATTAAAGAAAAGGTAGAGCAAAATATAATTTGTATAAAATATGTTGAAAGTTGTAATCAGTTTGCTGATTTCTTAACAAAGGCTTTACCTCCTGGTAAATTTATTTTAAATAGAGAACATGTTATGGGTTGAACATTGTAATGGCTCTGATTTCTAAAATAATAGCTTATTAAGTGTCAAAAGATTTAAGTGTAGATTTAAAATATTAAAGGTTAATGTTAAAATGTGACTATATTTAAGTGGGAGTGTTAAAAAGGGTAAATTATTATAATAAAGGTTCTATGTGTATTGATTCTTTAACATTAACCAGTGTCACATTAAAAAGTAAAAAGTTTTTAGTTTTCGCCACTAGAGGCGCTTTTTTTCTCTTCCCGCCTACTGCTATGTCAAGTGTATTTTTGTTGTACATTTTTCACATAGTAAATTCCACCAAGAAGTCTTACTCGTTTTTGTATATTGCCTGGCATCTAATACAAATTACTAGTTAGTTGTTACTGATTTTTTTTTATTTTTTTATGCTGATTCGAAAGACTTTAAAATATTTAGATATGTTTTCCTTCTCAAATTTTATTTAAAATTAAAAGGTCTAGAATCTGGCAGTGTAGCAAATGTGATACATAGATTTTGTTAAGTTAATTGTTAAGCATTTGGCAGTATGTTAAGCATTTGTGATACATTAAATAAATAAAAAATAATAATATCTGGATTTTTTAAATTATTTTTTCCCCTTTATTTATCACCTTCAAATACGGTTTGTGTTGAAAAACTGCAAAATTTAAGAATCAAAAATCTTGCCAAGTAAATTGGGGCCTTCCGAAGCACGAAATCATCTTTATTAAGGTGATTCAAGCAAAAGAACAAAAGGCTGATATTAATGATAATAAAATAAAAAGTAATGCGTTTGTAGTGTCGGACTCATCGCAGAAACTGCATTAATCGAAGTGGTTGGTGGATCTGGCGCCAGTGAACTTATGTGTCGCGATCGCGCATTGTTTGCATCATTCTCAAGTGTTTCGCAAAAATCAGTAATCGTTGGTAATGGCGCCGCTATTGTGTTCTTGGTTGCGGACAGGTGACAGTACAAGTGTCTTTTCTTTCTTTCTTTAAGTTTATGGCTCCACCGTTTAGCCAAAAACGATGATTCTGCCAATGTCAAAGTTGAGAATAACACGTAAAACAGTGATAACACTTAAAGTAAACATGAAGCAGTTGACCGGTATCTGAGGAGCAACGGATTGATACGATCATAAAACTTGTTCTCGGTTAATCGTGCCATTGATAAAGGTACCGTCATGACGACAGATGACAATTCGTGTAAATTCTACAAAAATAAACAAGTTTGTGCTGTTACTGAACGAATTGGAATCTTCCAATTCGTTCTGCTTTGCTGCCTGTTCTATTTGCAATTGCAAACAGTGCAGTAATTGTTCAATGGCATAAAAGGTTGGCGCACCAAAACTTTACGTATGTTAAAGAAATTTTGGAGAGAAATAACATACATATCAAGCAGAGTACTACACCACAGTGTGAAAGTTGTTTGGATGGAAAAATACACATATTACCCTTCGCAAAGAGTGAAAATAAGAAAAATTTTTGCCACAGATAGGATTTGAACCCACAAACCTTCGACATCTAGCCCGTCGTTGCTCTCAACCACTGAGCTGACATAGCTTCAAATCGCCGCGGCGAATTTGTTTATCACATATTATAGGTTCATGCATTCGAAGCATGCGTAATCTTCATTACTACCCAAAGTATATGTACCACATGTGATGAAAAAAAAAATTTTCACCCCATAGTTTCGCTATATCTATGACGGGTTTGTTTATATTAAGTAATTGATTTTTATTTTGCTTCTATTCTATACTTTGTATACAGTGTGTGGTGTGAGTAAAAATGAGCATAACATTGATTATATTAAAGACAACAACAAAACTTATCACAATAAATAAAGTTGATATAAAATTAGCCGGTCCACCAAGGCCCTTTTTAAATTTAAAACACTTAGTGAGCAAGTATAGAATATAAGTAAGGCATACATCTATAATAAAACATGTGGAAAGTGAATATCGAAAAAAACTCTCGAATCGTGGTTGTGTGGGAATTATTATATAGTGTTCGGCGAGCCGATCATCACCAGCAACCATTCCTCGCATCCCAGTTCTGGCTAGGAGAAGAACGATCACGCCACTCGGAATACAGGTAAGCCCACTAATATAGTAATTTCTGAGGATTTCGACGTTTCGAGAGTCAAATCATCACATCACACAGTGAGAACAGACGACCCATATGTACAATTCGATTATATCGTTAACCATCATAAACGCAGCTAACTTTACTAGTGTATAGAAGAGAAGTAAGGCATACATCTAAAACAAAACACGTGGAAAGTGAATACCATCGAAGATTCATTCGTGGTAAAGAACATTACCACGAATGAATCTTCGTACTCAGAACGTCTAGAGGAAGAAGTGGAAACCGAATCAACAGTTTAAATGGACACAATGGACACCGAAGAACTACCAGATATAGAGGAGAAGCCTTTCAGCAAATAGCCCCTCTATCGCCCGGAAAAACACCTGGCCTTCACCATCCTTCCGTTAAAAATTAACTGCGGCGTTCGGACCGTTGCCTCTACATCCCCTGGGGCCATCTAGACACCTCAAGTAGCATAACTAGGCTGGGAATTTCAGCCCATTCGACCAGCTACAATGTCGAATTAATTTGACTCCTACTTGGTCGCTACCCTCATAAAGAACAATCGCTCTCATAAGGAATAGAGGTCCAGCGCTGATCTTAGCCATGTATTCCCCAAATCGACACAAAACTCTAATAAACTTTCATTAAAGCCAAACAAATAGGAACTAGATATGTCAGATTTGACACGGGAAAGATTTCGAAGGTATCAAAGATCTCCTCCAACATCATTTCTTCAATATCTTTCAAAACTTCACAGTATATGAAACTATTATAGAGAATTTACTCTGGGCAAGCTAATATTCATATATTTCAAAAGAATCTACAATATTTTAACTTCAGAACACGATACCAATGTGCTTCTTAGCTAAAATATTTTTGCAAAGGACTTCGCGGGAACTTTTCTATCCTAATTTGCCAAAATAGCGCGATAACCCACACTTTAAACTACTTCTTTCTTGATTTAATATAAAACTTGCAGCGGCTAGTAGTGGCGTTCCGGCAGCAACTCCTCTTGATTCTTCAAATTCCCGATGCGTAATGACCCAGACTAATGGCGCCGTAGTCTTTTATACTGGGTACCGTGGGGTTCTCAGAATCAGTCCACGTTGACTGAGAAATCGTTGGCCAATATTTTTTTCTAAAATGCTCATGCAAATATCTAACTAATATCCCTAAACTTAACAACTAATCTTCCTTGCTCATTCCTGTCGATAAGACCTTTTTCATTAAATTCTTAATTGAATAAAGTTTTACCATTGGTTAGTTCAAAACGCTTACCCTTAAACGTAACGATATTAAGATCAGCGTGCCTTGTAACAAATTCAATTCCATAGACAATTTCATAGTTTTTTTAATTATTAGTCTTCCCCGCGCTTCCTATAGGATCCCTTGAATCGACCTTCTAGGGTAATCTGATATCACGAGATATTATAATAAATGAGATTATAATTTTACCATTTAAATTACTTTTACGCTGAGTATGATTTTATTTTTATATTTGTTTAATTTTGATTGAATCGATTCTCTCGATTATTCGTAAAATGCTTACTTTTTTTCAACTAGTTACTACAACTAACTCAATGCTTTGAGCCACGATATTTTAGTTTTTTTTTATAATTTTAGTATAGTTAGGTTTATTGATAAGTAGTTTAATTTAAGATTATTGTATATTTGTTTGGAGATAATAAATACAGTTAAAATAGGTACAAATCAATAGGCGAAGTCAATGAGGAGAAATTAAATCAAGAAAACCCAAATGAACCACCAAGCACGGCCATTTTGCAAAAGAAATCTAGTGATAATCGTGCTAGGTATAATTTAAGTAGAGATAGAACATGAATTCATCGTAAAATCTATACATATAATAAAACAGTAGAAATATTTTGTCTGTACATTTAGAATTTTTGACTGAAATGGATAGAGAGACACTTAAAAAGAAAAATAGAAAGCAAAAAAATTTTTTTAGAATTTTTTATCTGTCTGTCTGTCTGTCTGTCTGTCTGTATGTATGATCACGATTATCTCCGAAAATACTGAACCGATTTACTTCAAACTTTCACTAATTGCTTTGTTTTAACTCAGCAAAACATCTAAAGTTTGTTTCATCAAAATCGGTTCATTAAAAAAAAAGTTATCGTCATTTGAATGAACTCAAAGCATTAGTTTGCCTGCAAATATACACGGTGAATTTTTTATCGTTTTGGACCCTTAAAGGGGTGACTTAGACCATTAAAATGAACAACTTTTCCTACGGGAACAATGCTGGGAACTCAAAAAAAAATTCGACATTCCCATACAAACTGGCCGGGCGGCGGGACTCTTTTTTTATGAAAATGACGAATTTTTTTTTGAGTTCCCAGCATTGGTCCCATAGAAAAAGTTGTTCATATTGATGACCTGAGTCACCTCTTTAAGGGTCCAAACTGTTCCTAAGGGATGGACACTAACGGCGGCGGCGTAGCCGCGGGCAAACGGCAAACCAACCGAAACTGCTGCGCCTAGAAACTTGAAATTTGATACAGGGGTTCTTTTAATGATGAGTGAGCGCTAAGAAAGGATTTTTAAGAAATTTAACTTCTAATGGGGTAAAATTTATATATAGGCTAGCCGTGTGGTTTCCGGCAGAGTAGAATAGGACCACTCCAAGTCTTCCCGTGGATGTCGTAGAAGGCGACTTAGGAAATACAAGCTAAACAAAGCTTATAAACATCTAAGAGACCTCTCCAACCCGTCTGGCCAGCGTGGAGAGTGTAGGCCAAGTCTTCTGGCTGCTCTGGCCAAGTATGGCCCTAGTAGTACAGAGAGGGTCATGCTCCTGCAGTGGAGACTAAAAAGACCTGATGATGGGGTAAAATTTATATGGAATTTTCTCATTTTTGGACTTAGAAGTATAAATTTAAGTATATAAGTTCTAGGTTACTATTAAAAATATCTGTGTAGGTAAAATAGACGATATTTTCCCCTGAAGGGGTAAAATAGCGGGGTAAAGATTGTATAGGAATTTACTTATTTCTAGACTTAGAAGTATGAAAATAGGTAAATAAATTCACGATTACAATTGAAAAAGATCTGTGTAGGTCAACTGGAAAAAAATCCCCCAGAAGGTGGGTAAAGTTTGTTTGGAATTTGGAAATTTTCTCATTTCTGGACTATGAAGTATGAAAATAAATACATAGGTATGTTCTCGATTACAATTAAAAAAGATATATGTGGGTGAAATGGACAAAATTCGCCCCTAAAGGGGTAAAATGGGAGGGTAAAGGTTTTATGGAAATTTTCTCATTTCTGGACTTAGAAGTATAAATAATATCCATACTTCCATACTAATACTAATATCATAAATGCAAAAGTAACTCTGTTTGACGTTTTTTTACGCTTCAACCATTGAACTGATTTGGATGAAATTTGGTATGGAGGTGTGAGGCCCGAGGAAGGACATAGGGTATGTTTGATTTCGGGAAATTCTACTGCTCCCGAGTGATCGACACTAACGCGGGCGGAGCCGCGGGCAACAGGTAGTTAAAAAATAATTTTCTAAAACAACAACATGCATGATTATCACCTATATTTTTAAAATAATATTGTTCTCAGAAGAACAACTTTTTATGCTTTAACTACTGTTGATCGATATAAACGCTGCGGGTAATATCACTACGAGTAAGTCTTCTAGTGGATTATATTGCTATTTACTTGTCTTACCCGGGGATGACTGTGGAAAACAATAATTTCCGATTTGGGAATTTATAAGATCCGTCCTAAGCTGTACCGTACATTTCTGCTACAGGTAGGAAAGAAACAGCCATCGTCTCGCTCACCTAAAATTGATAAAATAGAAACTGATTTTAGTTTAGTCCTCACTGCAGTCTGTTTCATTAGCCTTCAACAAAATTTCATTGATAGATTATATTTATCTCTGTTACCATGATTCGGAAAGATTATCCCAAATCACAACCATTTATATTTGTTCGTCCCACATGCTGTAGAATACCCTCCGGCGCATGAATGATCGGGTTTATAGGGAATTGTATCAAAGGTAGTAATCAGAGTGATTGTCAATATATTCATAGGAGAGATTTGCAGATGGGTTCAAGTATTTTTGATTGCCTTAAAAAAACTTGGGTAGCTCCGTGGCGGAGCGGTCAACACGCCAGCCTGCGACACGAGAGTGCCCGGATGCGATCCCCGGCCAGGTCAAGGTGGAAAATGATCTTTTTCAGATTGGCCTGGGTCTTGGATGTGTATCTATATATGTATTTGTTATAAAATATAGTATCGTTGAGTTAGTATCCCATAACACAACTCTCGAACTTACGTTAAGGCTAGCTGAATCTGTGTGATTTGTCCTAATATTTAAAAAATATATTTTACGAAGAAAGCTATGTAAACTACGCTTAAACGCAACGTTTAAGCGCTAAGGTTGACAGTTGACACCACGGAACAAGAAAAAAGAAAGTAGGATCGATGACTTAATATTTTCTATGTACGACCTACGGTCCAGCATTTAAGCTGAATCTAAAAAAAGCGGCCAAGTGCGAGTCGGACTCGCGCACGAAGGGTTCCGTACTATTATCTATAAAAACGGCAAAAAAATCATGTCAGTTGTATGGGAGCCCACCTTAAATATTTAAACAAAAGTACATCATCTGTGAAAATTTCAACTGTCTAACTATCACGGTTCATGATATACAGCCTGGTGACAGACGGACGGACGGACAGACAGACAGACAAACGGACAGCGGAGCCATATGGATAAGGTGGGTACGGAACCGTAAAACAGTATAAATAGTAGTAGTAACTAATACTTCTGAATTCTTTAGCAATTTATGTTACGCGCCGAACATCTCCGATAAGGTGCTAGTAACTAGTTGAAAATCATGATGAAATCTTTCATTAAACGACGAGACTACGAGATAATCTGTTAATTTGATGAATGATGAAAGTGATAATATGAGTACATATAATTATACCTACTTTGAAGTAGGCAGCATATCATGTAAAACGACAAATTGATTTAGGTGTTTACTACGTGTAAAACGGACGGTACGGCACCTACCCCGTACCTACTACTAGGTAATAGAAAATAAATATTAACTAGCTATTTACTTTTCAGGTTCGCTAGGCAATGAGAAGAAGCTTTTATCATTATTCTGTTTTCTATTATTGCCACGGCCATATACACAACAATAAGTCCCACCAGCGGGCATGATTATTGTTTAAAACGCGTAGTACTCAAATCACTCTTTCTTTACTCACTTTCGTGCTGTAAAACGTGCGCGAGACGCAAACACAACAAACGCTTCTAGCCCTCGAGTAATCCACGCCGTGCTGACTCGTTCACCGTCCCGCGCGCCCCTCGATGCCCCCGCGCACATCCAGACACCCAAACATAACCGCAAGCGCTTTTACGTGCACACATGCTTAAGGGTGCTTGTACGCGGTGCAAGTAGCTTGCGCATGTTGAGGCACTTGCGCGGGTTATATGCATCTTGCAAACATATCGTAAAAACATGAACGGGTCTAGTGACTCGAGCATGTACCAAAGCGAGCTACCCGCGCATCTAATCCGCGTGCTCTGCGACACGCGCGGGTCTCTCGCGCATGTTACTTGAGCAGGTTCAGACGCGCGCAAGCGCGACGCTACAGACCGGTAGAAAGCGGTTTAATTTAATTGTTTTTCTATTACGTGAATTGTTTCTTCTATAATTGTTTAGTTTTTGTTTTAATGTTACCAATAATGAGTAAATTAGATGGCTTAGGCCATTTTTTTTTAATTGATTTTTTGTAATCTATGGCCACAAATAAATTTAGTTCATCATATGGCTATCACAAACAAGGGTAAAACTCGCTGTGTCTCAAATTTTTATTTTAAAGCATTCTTACTTAACAGGTTAATAACTGGCTAAGTCGACTTGACCATTTCTTCCCTACAACGGAACGCACCCGGACGAGAAATGTCAGAGCCGCCATAGCGACGTTGACAAGTGACGTTTGTTTTTCGCGGATTTCGCGGTTTGTTGGTTTGTTATGCTTTATTTTTCTGTAATTTGTTATTTGAAGGTGCTCGTTTGCTATTAAAGGTAACAGGATGAGTGAAGACAGTGAAGAAAATTACTTAGTACCAGATCATAAAACTAGAAAAAGAAAAAGCTTTGGCAGAATGCGAGAAGTGAAGAAGAAGCTAATCCTACAAAGCCACGTAACTGGTGATGACTGTAAATGCAGAAATAATTGTTTTAGTAGTGTTTCTGAGAAGAAAGAAAACAAATTATAAAACACTTCAATCTGTTGCCCTCTACAAACGCTCAAAATGAATATTTGTGGGGTCTGATAACAGTAATGCCTGTGTGTCGGCGAAGACCCAGGCAACCAGAAACTGAAGCAAAATTAAGAGATGCTAATTATAAATTTAGAGTAAGTGTTTAATAAATGAGAACCTATAATATTTAGGGAATTAGTTTTCATAATCACAAATATTTTTGTATTTTTTTACAGCTACGAGTCCCAAAAATTGATGATATAATGGAAGAGATAACAGTTTGCAGACGTGCTTTTCTGGCGATTCATGGAATCAATAAAGGTAAAATAGAGTACCTCATCAAGAGCTTAAAGTACAGTGCTGTAGCACCAACTGATAAAAGAGGACATCATGAAAATAGACCTCATAAAATTAACGATGAAGTTTTGGACAAAGTAAGAGAGCATATTAGCTCTTTTCCATCTCGTAATTGCCATTATGGATTAATAGATTCAGGGAAACAGTACTTGGATGAAGAATTAAATATCAAGAAGATGTTTACCTTTTTTCAACAAAAATATCTTGAGATGAAATTATCCTGTGAAAAATATCGAGAAATATTTAATAAAGAGTATAATATCTCCTTTGGTTACCCCCGAACAGACACATGCAGTACTTGCGATGAGTTAACAGCAAAAATTAAATCACTCAAAGCAACCCAAAAAAATTTACCACCTGATAGTATTCAACACCGAAAACTGTAAAATGGACATAAAAACCATTGAGAGGGATCGTTTGGTGCATAAAACCAGAGCTGCAGTTTTTTATTCCAGGAAAAATAAGGCAAAAAAAAAGGGTAAAGCCTCAAGTCACTACCACGCTGTTGCATTGGATTATATGAAAAACTTACCAGTTCCGAACATCACTACCAATGATGTGTATTATAAACGACAACTTTCAATTTATGGGCTTAACATACATAATATATCAACAGGTGAAAGTGTATTCTATATGTATCCAGAAACTGTTGGGAAAAAGGGGAGCAATGAAGTTTGCTCACTCTTGTACCATTATGTATATCATCTTCTAGATCAAAATGTAAGAATCCTTGAAATATTTTGTGACTCATGTGCAGGCCAAAATAAAAAACTATACAGTTTTTCGCTTTCTGCATCAATTGGTCCATGTTCATCACAGATTTGACAAGATTAAAATGACTTTAAAATAAGAGGTCACTCTTACCTTGAATGTGACAAAAATATGGGGGTCATTAATCAAAAGTTACCAGCTGAAACCCCAGAAGACTGGACACAGATATTTAGAGACGCAAGGAGTCGCCCATGTCCTTTTACTGTAATAGAAGTTGAGCAAAATACTTTCCGAGATTGGACAAATTTTTTGGACCCTTTTTACAATAAAACTCTTGGAATTCAGTCACGACCCATTCGTGAACTACAATTTAGACAAGACCATCCTGCACTCATATTTTACCGTGAAACATTTAATGGTTCTTGGTATACTGTAGCGATCACCAAACCTGGTAAAATACCATCAAATGCACCACCAGGAGAATTTGAAATACCTCCCTGTGCATATAATGATTATATACCTATCTCTGCACAAAAATACAAAGACTTGCAAGATTTGAAAAAGTTTTGTCAACCTGCAGCACAAGATTATTTCAATAATTTGAAATATGTGAATACTCCTGCAGCTCCTGTAGATAGTACAAATGATAGTAGCGGTCAAGCCACAGCAAGAGGTCGAAGCAGAGGAAGAGGTCGAGGTAGAGGAAGAGGTCGAGGAAGAGGACAAGCATATGAAGGAATTCAGCATTAAAAAATTGAAACTTTTGATTAAACCAAGCTTCAATTATTAAATATTGCAATAAATATAAAAAATAAATGTTCCCCAAGCTTATATTTGAGTTTTATTTACCTGCAACATAGACCAGAATAATGAAAATTCATGGGAAAAACAGGCTAAGTCTTGGACTTACCTACTTGTTCCCCAGACTGTTAGGGACTATACATGAAATATCAGTTATTTTTGTTATTGGGCAATTTTTATACAAAAAACTGTTACACATATCTGTAGTATACTAAATTAGCTTCTAAATTCAACTGTTTGTGTATGAGCAAATTTTCTAAGTCAGTCACAAAATGCTGTCAAAACTTTAATTGCATGTACTGTAAAATTTTATGAATGTGACTAAGCCAGTTCTTCCCCTTAGCCCTTCTGGAACGATGAAACAACTTGTCGTTTCGTACATTTGTACAAATCCTACGATTGTCTGTGGAATATGGAATCGTCAAACTACAAAAATAAACAATCAAGAGAGAACGCTTTAGAAGCAATCGAGAAAGAGATGGGCATTGACGGCTTCGGAAAAACTGAAAAAAAAAAAAAAAATACGAAGTCTTCGATCTACCTACAATTTAGAAAAGTTAAAAATCGAGAAATCTCAAAAATCAGGCGCTTGAGTTATAGAAATATATAAACCTTCATTGAAATGGTTTTACATGCTACAAGAAGTAATGGTCAAAGCTGCGGATGTGAAAAAAAACCACAGGAATTAGTAAGTAACGTGTTATATTATTATATATTTATACTTACTAATATTTTTTCACAATACACAGGTACAGCTGGTAGTGTTTATTCAGAAAGTAATATGTAGAAATTTCTTTTTAAATTTAAAAATGTAAATGGCAATATGTTAATATTTATTTATTTAGTATTCAAGGGAGAATTTATTTAAAAATAATAAAACTTCTGTCGTGTAACGTAATTTGTTTGTGCAGTGATATTGTGTTTAAATAATTTACCTGTACCTATATCACCGTATGTCTCAGTTTAGTAAGGTGAAGGAACAGGACAGTATATATTTTAAGTAATCATAATATCTTGCCATGCTACCCTCCCTTGTGTGACAAAATATTCCTTATAAGTATTTCTTACGTCTTCCCCGGTTTGCGAAATAACCGAATACTGTAAATTCCCACGTGCCCCTGCTGTGTCCCCTTCATCATATGTACCTGGAGGCATATATGTTGGTTCAACATTTCTTAGCCAGTTATGTAGTGCACACGTAGTTCGAATCAGCCGTTCCGCCACTTCAACAGAACATGCTATCAAGTTTTCATAAATGCGAAATTTACTTCTTAAAATTCCGAACGTACTTTCAACTATTCGCCGTGCTCTGGAGAGACGATAATTAAAATTTTTTTCAGTATAAGTTCCTTGGCAAACGTGAATAGGGCTTTAGTAAATATGATTTTAAAGGAAAAGCATCATCTCCTATTATGAATCCATTGTCAGGTAATAAATTTTCTTCTACAGCATCATAGAGCGCACTGCTTCGAAATATGCCTCCATCTGATGCTGAACCGTTGCTACCAATATTTATGTACGTAAAATTGTAGTCATGATCAACTAGTGCAAAAAGCACGATGCTATTTTTCTTTTTAAAATTAAACTACAGTGAGCCGCAATGTTGAGGCCCCATAATATCTACGTGCTTTCCATCTATAGCACCACAGCAATTCGGAAAATTTCATCTCTTCTCAAATCCGTTCTGAATTACCAATATTGTAGGAGTCTGAAACATGAAAAAGAACGTGCATAATATTTATTTTACATTATTTTTTCAACAAATAGATGAAGAAATACAAAATACTGAACAAACTGTTACTTCCAATAACACAGGTATGGGACCTGTTTCACAAAGAACACAAACGAAAAGAAATATATCAACAACACAGAGCTCTGCTTCTTGGGAAAAGAAACGTCGAACAATTCAATTTGATGTTATCAATAAAACAATTTCAAATATTAGAGATATTTTGGCCAGCGATCAAACAGATGAAACTGATAGTGATGAATGTGTTGCTTTTGGAAAATATGTAGGGTTGCAACTGAAAAAAATATCTTCTGAAAACCGTATATATACTCAAAATCAAGTATTAAAAATATCTTATCTGACGCATTACTAAGTGAAATACGAAATACGGAAAACTCGTCTAAGTGCTGAGACATCAATAACGATTACAGACAGCGATTATTCTGTGAGTGACATATAATTAGCACAATCTTCTATGGTTGGTGAAAATGATCCAATATTTACTGAAAGTGTTAATAGTGGTGATGCAATTGTAATCACTATTCCTGAACAAACCAATGATGATCAATCCGATGTGTCACAAAGTGACATTTTAACGCAAGCTATTAATCAAACTATACCTGAATGCGCTTCAAATGAATATGAAGAATAATGAAGCATTCACGAGCTGTTATTTAGTCCATTTATCACAACTTATGTTTAGTATTTTTGAAATAAAAGCATTATCTATATTAAATATTGTTTATTTTATGACTTACCTTTATAGAGGCCTTTGGTTTTTCATAAATGGCATCACATACTTCCGTAATGAGTTTAGATATTGCGGATTTTGATACACGGAAAAACTTCTCCAGAAAAGTATAACTGCAGCCAGTTGTTAAATACGTATGTTATAGTAATTTGCAATTTCAATGAAGGAGGAAGAGCCTGTCTCATATTAGTATCTATAATAAATAATAATAATAAATATTGTCAAGTCGTGATTTTTTCCTAGAGGATTCGATTTTGGTGGAAACCAATTATTCTTTTTGTCTACGGCAATTCATCCAAATTGAATGATTTTGTTTCATCTGTGACATACGCAGAAAACGTCACGTCCTGGTGTGGCGGCTATTTGACGTTTGCCCAAGATGTTGGGAGATTTTGACAGATGGAGGAACAAGGTGTGTTGTTTTGGTTTGTTAAATAATTTAAATAGAGGAGCCAGATCCTTGTTATTTACTGGGAATGAGTTTTTACGATATTTCCATGTTTAAATCAATCGGTGTCTTCACGGAGTGGACCCGATTTCGTTTTTTATCATGGCTGAGATGGGAGAATTTCCTTAACCACTGGGGTGATGAGATCATCCATGCATGGGAACACCGGAAAGGAGATTGACTGACAGGGAAGTCTTTTCTTGGGTATGGTCTGAAGTGACTGACCTCCGGAATGCATTTCGATTGTGAACTTAACTTAAGAACAGGACCGCATGGCGCTCGGGCCTGATTGGAAAGTTTTGTAGAAGGGACCTGTCTCCGTGCTTTTGGTAAGTTGGTTGGAGGAATTATGATTTAGGAGAATGTGCGCCAACATGGTTGGTTGAGATTCCTTTGTCATGACTTTGTCGCTTGTTTCAGCAATTCCAGACGATCGGGCCGTATTGGCGTCACATTTAATGGTGGAGGGATTTGGGTATCCAGCGCCTTGCGCCGGTAAGTGAAATTCCAAGTGATAGAGTACGTCGAATCTGTTCTCGGTAACTAGTACTAATGAAAGCAATTTGTTTTGTTACAGGATTGGAATTTAATATTTGATTTAATTGGATTTTTATAATTGTATTTGCAACTTCATAAGGAAGATATTGGTGAGACGCTGTTATGCTCCGTCTGCTGCACAGAAAGAAGTAGTTATTGGGTTCCAATAACTACTTCTTTCTGTGAACGTTCACGTGGAGTTTCGACGGAGTGCCTCGTGGCACTCCGTCGAAACTCCACGTGGCGACACGTGCTCAGTCAGAGGCTGCGCAGAGTAGTCCAGGTATCATTGTGGAAACGAGGTCGGTCTATATTTATTAAATATATGTCAGCATTAAGCCTTAGCGCTGAGTGAACAATCTTTAACGATATGTCTTGGAGAAAATTATTCTCCAAGACATATCGTTAAAGATTGTTCACATAAATAATCAGTGGTGACATATAGGACTTGCTAACTAATCGGTAGGTGCATACAAAGAGCAGGAAGGAACCTACTCCCTGAGAGTATTCGTGAGTCAAGTGTATGGGCAGTCCTGTTTGCTGTGTGTAATTACACGGTGATGGCCAGACGCTCAAACGGCCACATTCCCATGAGGTTCTTTAAGCCGCTGGGAATCACCGTAGCGTAAAGCTGTTTAAAGCTGTAGATTAGCAGCCCTAGATTAAGGTTACCTTTAAATAAATGAGCGGTCAATCAAGTCCTTATGGTATTTGATTTATCACCGATATTAAATGTTCCCACTGGCCAAAGTTAGTTAATTTATTTTCTTATAGAGTGTTACACTTCCATACACTTTATTTTTGTCAAGGGTGGAATTCAGCTAGCCAGCAATACACCAGTATAAGAACCACCTATGACAATATATACGGACAAATCACACAGATTGAGCTAGCCCCAAAGTAAGTTCGAAACTTGTGTTATGGGATACTAAACTAACTCAACGATACTATATTTTATAACAAATACATATATAGATATACATCCAAGACCCAGGTCAATCTGAAAAAGATCATTTCCCATCTTGACCTGGCCGGGGATCGAACCCTGTCACTCTCGTGTCGCAGGCTGGCGTGTTGACCGCTGCGCCACGGAGCTAGTGGCGCAGCGGTTCTTTTTTAGTAATTAATACACTGACTTTACTCAAAAGTAATTCGAAAGTCTCGGTTGACATCCGAAAGCTAGTTTTAAATTCCTTCTGATCTTCAGCTCTAATTTCTTCAAATACATTTAAACTTTTATTTCTTCGCGCTATCCAGTTACGCATCCATAACTTTTAGCTTCGTAATTGTATTAAGTCGTCTTCTAGCATATTTAATAATTGACCATTTGACAAATTTTAATGACCTTTTTTATTTGTTTTTCAAATAGTCAGCGAAAAAAGGGAGGACCCGTATATTTCGGATTTTTTAAATATTGCGTAGTTATTTAAATAAAAATGTTAAAAAAGAATAATTCATTTGCCGGAAGTGAAGTATCTATAAGGCTGATGTACAGTGATGCTTGAACTTCACATATCCGGTTTTCATTTAAAAAAATGTTAATGTCAATGTCAATGCCATCGCCAAAATGTGCCAAACAAAAAAATACGACTTTACGACTATTTACATTCAATAATAATTATCAGATAGTCCGTGCTTACCTTCAAATTCAAGCAAGTATGATCCTAACCAATGATCCAACCAAACAAACAACAAAACAAAATAATACCAGTAACGACCAAACCGACAGGACCGAGTACCTGCCACTGTCATCTAGCTGTCAGTTCAGCTGTGTTAGTTTTTTTTGTAAGAGCTGTCGCGAGCAAAGGCATACGCTTAAGTGAGGTTAATCTGTGACGTCACGAAAGGTTTTGTATATTTTTTTTTCTCCCTAAATATAGATATAAAAAAGTTTAAACTATTTTTCTCGAACTATATAAGGGCAAATCTAGAAACGGTTTTTTTCTTTCACATACTTTTTTGTCACATGGTCAATTCTGGTAATATTACATTTTTAACAAATGATTTTAAAAGAATTTTGGTTCGTCGAGACATTTTCACGCGATTCAACTCATAAAGCTGCCGTGCGAATAGCATGCACATGTAGCTCTTGACCACGACTACCTTTGCAAGTAGCCTGTGCCTTTACTTGCTCCAGTTATATCCACCACGACTACCTTTGCAAGTAGCCTGTGCCTTTACTTGCTCCAGTTATATCCACCAAGTATAAGTACAAGCGAGTAACTCGAACATATAGCTTGCGCATATTACTCACGCGTGTAACCCGAATCTTTACTTACTCCAGCTATATGCACCGTGTACAAGGACCCTGAGTGTCGTTTCTTTTCGCGTAGTGTATATATTCTTTGACACGGGGTTAATAGAAATCACGGGGGGAATAGAAAAAGAATGTGGTGATTTCATCATTTCAAACTTGTTTCAGTCAGATTTACTATATACATGCTTTCACACAAAACACAGAAAATTTCGACTATATGCTGTGTGGTCACTCATTTCAATCATGGGTCACTTATTATGCCCAACCGCTAAAAATTCGTACGCGTACAGGATTATGGAGCAACGGTACAGGAATTTACTTTACAACATGTATATTCGATTCGAGACCATCAACATCTTGTAAGAGTACAATAAAAACGTTGCTTTACAGCAGTTTTAAAGGAAGCGATGCTACTCGATATAGTGTTCATAATGAACCAATTGCTGTTAAAGACTACAAAAATTTATTAGGTTTGACAATAATACCTTGTGGTTTATTTATAGACCAAAAATACCCGTATTTAGGTGCCAGTCTTATTTGAGACGACTCCATTTTAGAATTCTAGCATTAGCCGCAAATAGTGCCGTGCTTGAAATTTTCGAGAACAGTGAGAACGGGTCGGAAAATTTTCCCGAGAATTTCTTCTTCTTTCTCTCAAGTGCGGGAATTATTGGAAATTTCCCGCAAATTTCCGTGGGAAGGAATTCATGAGAAGAGAGAATTTCTCTCCGGTATCCGGTACAAAGAATATATATATTAAATATGACGCCGGTAGAAGCAACAGGAACGAAAAAAGTTAATTTCTGCGTCATGGATAACAATGACTCAAATAAGATACTACTAAAACGTAATCATAATTACTATTACCAAGTGCAAGGGCAATTAAATATAAGAAAAAGAATATACTGTTATTTTGTTGTTTGGAGTCCCGGAGGAATTTATATGAAAAAATCGAAAGAGATGTAACATTCTGGGAATCTGATATTATAAATAAATTAAAATATGATTATTTTCAATGTCTATTACCCGAAATTATAAACCAACCTTTGCCTCGAAAACTAACTATCAGGAATAACTGAAAGGTAAACCTATTTAATTTCTGTTGTATTATTGTATAAATGTGATTTTCATGACAAATTATTTTCAATTGTAAGCCTATATAAGTATGATTATGTGTCTTTTTCTCATTTGAAATAAAAATATGAAAGTTGTTATCAACATATTTTCCTTTCTTACAGCCGGCGCATTGAGAACTGAGGGGATGGTACAGAATTTTTTAATCAAAAAAAGTTAAGGTTGTAAAAATAATAGCCATACATATCGATAAAGCATGTCTTTTATCCAATCAGGAACTAGTAGATAATGAAGGGCAAAGGAACCTATAGACACTTGTGCACAGGAAGCTGAATTTCGATAAGGTACGTGGCATATTTTCAGGCTACATTTCTATTGTTATTTATGGTCCTAGTACTCAGTTGGTACGAGTAATACTAAAATGATAAATACGGACGTAGGGTTGTTTATTTATTAATCACGTTGGTATGCAAATTTTTCAAGTACAAAATATTCATTATGACGCACACACACGGAAATTGGTACATTTAATCTATAAAAAAAAATATTGTTGCCAAGTGATCTCCTATCTTATACCTTATGTATGTATGTATATAAATTTATTTCTAAGATCTCGGAAACGGCTCTAACGATTTCGCTGAAATTTGGAATTTGGGGGTTTTCGGGGGTAAACAATCGATTAGTCGTTATGTTTAGGAAAACGCGTGTTTTCGAGTTTTCATGCGGTTTTGTTTCCATGCAGAATATGGTCGCTAATTTTAACCTGCCGGCCACTGTCCGTCTGGTCCAGCGGATTAAGACGCAGACGGCAAGAAAGTGATACGGGTTTGAATCCCGCTCAGATTCTTACTTTTTTTTTATATAATCAAGTTTAAATATTGTTTTATTTTTTTTTTGTTTTTGACAAGTTTTAAAAAAATAGTTGATGTTTGAGATAACAATATATATTTCTCATAAATATAGATTACTCACTTTCGCATTTATAATATTAGTTAGGATCACCTATACACCACCATATTACAATAAATAGTATTAAACGAGCGAAGCTCGGTCGCCCAGGTACTATACATATAATGTATAGTAGTGAAAACTTAAAAGAAATCCACACAGGCTTCATGGAGTGAGATGGCTATGGCGCGAACTATGGAAGATGTTAAGAATGGTACGTCACAGAAATCCACAGCAAAAAATACAGCATCCCGTTGACAACCCTGCGCAGGCATCTAAAATCTGGGTTATCGATCAAAAGGCTAAGTAGATTCAAAACTGTATTCACTTCTCAGCAAGAACAGGAACTACTTGAATATGTATTCCACATGGATAATCTCTTTCTTGGCCTTACAAAGACAGAATTTTTTCAATTAAATTTGATTAGCAATATATACGGCCGAAATCTGGCATAAAGACTTGTAGTTGTGCCAAAGTGTCACAGAATATATGTGGAGCTTTATCGTCTACACAGGGAAAGAGTGCGCAGATTTGGAACATACACCAGGTGTGCTGAAAAGTACGGCTGTATTAAAAAAGCTCATAGCTCCTTTGTTGCATAAAGGATATCGATTATTCATGATTAATTGGTATACAATGGTACAGATTGTGCAGCACTATTCAATTCAATTAACTTATTAAAAAGTGCCAATACATTAATATATAAGGTCAATTTAAATTAAGCGCAAATATTTTAAAGGCTGACTCCCATAAGCTAGAAAAATGCTTTAAAAGCAAAATAAAAAAAAATCGACACGTTACTTTTTGAGATATCCGAACCTGAACATTTAAAATGAAAAAAACACCCTGTGCGCAAATAAACACTTTCTTGGCCAAAAACTTTTTATTATTATCTACTATGGATACTAGGTCACTGTCCTCGACGATCAAAACAGCTGATTTATCGATTTTAATAAATAAACGAATTATGTATGAAAAAATAAAAAAAATCTAGTGTCAATTTCTTAAAATTTGCTACTAAAGCATTTCTTTGACCTATGGGACCCAGCCCTTAAAATATTTGCGCTTAATTTAAATGGACTTGTATATATCTATATGACCATCACGCCGAGATATTCCCTTTCAACTCGATAAGGCACCGCTGAATGGTGAGGGGATTATATCAGACATTTTGGCGATGTCAGAGTATTGTCATGGCAAGACAAAAAACGTTTAACTGCGGTCTTCGGAATTCATAACTATTGAAAGCTAAAAATTCTGCGGAGCTCTTAAAAATGCGACTGTAAAAATCCTAATTGCCCGGAAATAGAAAACATGTAAAGCTTGAGCAGGAAAAGTATCTGAATACATGGAATTTTCTAAAGCTATTCCTGTAACCTGTAACGAATGGAAAAACTCAATTAAAAACATCACTAAAAACAAAGGTTTTGAAAAGAAAAAACATAATCAAAGAGAAAGAAAAGGAAAAACCCTTTATGCTGATTCAAAGGTTGAAAACAACATTGCCAAATTTATATGTAACTTTTAACTGTCAGATACATCCACGAGCTACCGCAAAACACAAATCACTTATTAAAGACAACATAAACCTGAGAAAGAAAGTTCGATACCCAGTTTTCTTGAGGATATCGAAACTCCAGTACAGTTTTTTGAATTGTTTTTTGATGACGTGGTTTTTGAGCTGTTGCGGTCAGAAACGGAAAAAATGCAATTCAGAAAGGAAAACACGGTTTTAGAGTTTCTTTGACTGAAATGAAGCATTTTATAGGAATACTATTATCGTCAGGATATAATAGTGTATCGAGGTATCGAATGTATTGGGAACAGCAAGTTGATTGCAATTTTCAAGGAGTTGCATCTCTTATGTCTGGAAACAGTTTTGAAGATTTACTTCGTTACTTTCATGTCGCTGACAATGATAGTTTACCACTAAATGATAAATTTGGAAAAGTTCGTCCGCTTTGGAGCCTTGTCAACCACAGATGGCTAAAATATTAACCTGGGGACAAAAATTTGAGCATCGATGAATCGATGATTCCATATTATGGAAAACATGGAGCAAAACAGCACATACATGGGAAACCGATCCGTTTTGGATACAAAAATTGGTCTATACGCAATCGTCTGGGCTATCTTATCTATGGTGAGTTATATCAAGGAGCTAGCACTGGTAATACTCATCCAGAGCTTGGTGTCGGCGCGTCTGTTGTATTGGACCTCGTAGATAAATTACCGCCTGGCAGTTATAGTTTCTACATGGATAACTTTTCACCTCCTTGCCACTGCTGGATAAACTAAAAAAAATGGGACATGATGCTACGGGTACTATAAGAGCAAACAGAGTTGAACATGCGCCATTGAAAGACACCATGGAAATGAAAAAAACCCGTAGGGGTGCATATGACCAATATATGGATGTCTCGTCTGATATTACTCTCGTTCGCTATAACGACAATAACATTGTCACGGTTGCATCTACTCAATGCGGGGTCCAACCTATTGGGAAGGTGAAGCGTTACTGTGAGAAACAACATAAAGATGTCGACCAACCCAGGTGTTTCATAAATTATAATAAATATATGGGGGGCGTGGATCGTCTGGATCAAAATGTAGGTTGTTACCGAGTTTCGATTAGGCTGAAGAGGTGGTACTGGCAGTTACTCATGTTTCCAATAAATGTTTGTGTCAACAATGCTTTTCAACTATACAAGGTGTATCTTTGCATCCTTGCCATATTTACTGAGGTAACTCTATTACTGATTCTGAACACAAATCGTTAAAAAAAAATCTTGACCTAAAATTTTGCTTCATAATTTTTTGTAATTTATTTTATCGACAATCTGTAATGCACACCACTAATTATCGTAACACTTGCTCATCACTATTCCGTCGGCGTCGGCAAGAACAAAGTATAAAAACCGCTGACCGTAAAGGACGTGCGTGTCGCTTCTTGTCGTCTCGTGAAATGTAGTGAGTGTCGCGTAAAAATGACTGACGCGTATTCCAATAACGAATTATCGGAAATGGTTCGCTTGTACGCAATAAGTGGTGACAGCTTGCGAGGAGCAGTAGAAATGTTTGTAGAAATGTTTCCCAATCGACCGAGGCCGTCCTGTCAGGTGATGCTTAGTGCCACGCAAAGACTACGGGACATGCTCAAGCTCGAGGCAGCGTAGGACTCTCAGTCGAATTGCAAGAGTCAATTCTCGAGTAATTCTAAAGAGAGCCCCGCGCCAGCACCCGCGAAGCAGGCCGATATTTTGGTGTGGGTCACATGACAGTGTGGAGACTTTTGCACAGGAAACAACTGCATCCTTTTCACTTTCGAAAGGTCTAAGATTTGCTTCGTTACTTTCATGTCGCTGACAATGATAGTTTACCACTAAATGATAAATTTGGAAAAGTTCGTCCGCTTTGGAGCCTTGTCAACCACAGATGGCTAAAATATTAACCTGGGGACAAAAATTTGAGCATCGATGAATCGATGATTCCATATTATGGAAAACATGGAGCAAAACAGCACATACATGGGAAACCAATCCGTTTTGGATACAAAAATTGGTCTATACGCAATCGTCTGGGCTATCTTATTTATGGTGAGTTATATCAAGGAGCTAGCACTGGTAATACTCATCCAGAGCTTGGTGTCGGCGCGTCTGTTGTATTGGACCTCGTAGATAAATTACCGCCTGGCAGTTATAGTTTCTACATGGATAACTTTTTCACCTCCTTGCCACTGTTGGATAAACTAAAAAAAATGGGACATGATGCTACGGGTACTATAAGAGCAAACAGAGTTGAACATGCGCCATTGAAAGACACCAAGGAAATGAAAAAAACCCGTAGGGGTGCATATGACCAATATATGGATGTCTCGTCCGATATTACTCTCGTTCGCTATAACGACAATAACATTGTCACGGTTGCATCTACTCAATGCGGGGTCCAACCTATTGGGAAGGTGAAGCGTTACTGTGAGAAACAACATAAAGATGTCGACCAACCCAGGTGTTTCATAAATTATAATAAATATATGGGGGGCGTGGATCGTCTGGATCAAAATGTAGGTTGTTACCGAGTTTCGATTAGGCTGAAGAGGTGGTACTGGCAGTTACTCATGTTTCCAATAAATGTATGTGTCAACAATGCTTTTCAACTATACAAGGTGTATCTTTGCATCCTTGCCATATTTACTGAGGTAACTCTATTACTGATTCTGAACACAAATCGTTAAAAAAAAATCATGACCTAAAATTTTGCTTCATAATTTTTTGTAATTTATTTTATCGACAATCTGTAATGCACACCACTAATTATCGTAACACTTGCTCATCACTATTCCGTCGGCGTCGGCAAGAACAAAGTATAAAAACCGCTGACCGTAAAGGACGTGCGTGTCGCTTCTTGTCGTCTCGTGAAATGTAGTGAGTGTCGCGTAAAAATGACTGACGCGTATTCCAATAACGAATTATCGGAAATGGTTCGCTTGTACGCAATAAGTGGTGACAGCTTGCGAGGAGCAGTAGAAATGTTTGTGGAAATGTTTCCCAATCGACCGAGGCCGTCCTGTCAGGTGATGCTTAGTGCCACGCAAAGACTACGGGACATGCTCAAGCTCGAGGCAGCGTAGGACTCTCAGTCGAATTGCAAGAGTCAATTCTCGAGTAATTCTAAAGAGAGCCCCGCGCCAGCACCCGCGAAGCAGGCCGATATTTTGGTGTGGGTCACATGACAGTGTGGCGACTTTTGCACAGGAAACAACTGCATCCTTTTCACTTTCGAAAGGTCTAAGATTTGCTCCCTCAGGATAACGCTGCACGGATTGAATTTTGTCGCTGGCTGCTGAGGCACCAACATGTCAACATCTTGTGGACTGACGAATCGTTATTTACGAGTTGGAGTTTTTAATATCCATAACGAGCACTGGTGGACTCATCGTGATCAGAACCCCAGAAAAACTAAACGACACTCGTTTCAACATCGTTTTAGTCTGAACGTGTGGGCTGGCATAATTGACGGGTATTTGCTCGGCCCTTACTTCATCGACGGCTATCTCACCAGTTTAACGTATTTGGAGTTGCTGCAACACGTCATAGACGAAATGCTTGATGACATACCCCTCAACTTACACCAAAATCTGTATTACCAACATGATGGTGCTCCTCTGCATTATGGACGCCAAGTTCGTGACTACTTAAACGTTACATTTGGTGAACAGTGGATTGGGCGTGGGGGGCCCAGTAGCATGGCCAGCTCGGTCCCCGGACCTAACCCCGTTGGACTTTTATTTATGGGGTGATGTGAAACGTTTGGTGTACGAAGAGGAGATAGACAGTGTACAAGTGTTACGTGAGAGGATTATTTTGCATTCGAATCGGTGAAACAAGACGCTTATGTGTTGCGAAAACTCAAGCGAAATTCGCTGCGCCGTGCTAGACTGTGCCGTCATGAGATTGGAGGACATTTTGAACACTTGCTACGCAAAACGTAAATTTGTAAGTAGATTTTGTAAATAAACTTTAAAAATATCTAAATCAGTTGTAAATAAAATGATTTCAGCTTTTTAACTACGCCAAAAATAACTAATTTATTCATAATAAAAATATCAACAGTTTCTTTAACTTTTCAAATCTTCAAAGCAATGAAAAATGAATCGAAATAATAATAATAATTAGGTATTTTTGTCGGTCCTAAGCCCGTAAAGTAGGAAGGATTAATTGGCACGCCCGGCCAGGCCCACTCGGTTTATTCCTATTGCGCCTGTTGAATGCGCTCTAAAAAACTGGTTTACTTACTCCCATGTGTACTGTAAATCAAATTTTACTGATAACTTGGTGTGCTTTATTTAGGGGAGTCACTTATTTATCGAAAATAATAGGTAATGCTTCGTACTATTAGTTCTGTGAATATGGCAAGAGTGCAAAGATACACGGTGTATAGAATATCCCCAGAGGCTAAGAATACTAATAGTTCTCACGATCTCCTATCTTTTACTAGATACATTGTGCAAACATACTTTCTACTAAGAGAAGACCCCAAACCCTCCGTTAGTAAGCTCTCTGTGCCTAGGTCCTCATTGGCTTTCATAAAGCGGGTTCCAGACTCTATCAGCATAGATGGAAAGGCCCATCACATTGTAAGGCAAGATAAATCCACTCGATGTGGATTATGCCACAAAAATACTTTCATGAAATGCTCTAAATGTAATGTCGCTGTACAGTCGGCCAAGCAGATACCTGACCCCCTGACTTTTAAAACGTAAATTCACACTTTGCTGTGAAGCGCCACCTACCGTGATTTTTGGCAAGTAGACAGACAACTGCTGGTATAAACTTGTTTCTGATAACCTGCTCAGTTGCAAATTTTGTATTTCTAATAATCTCAGCTAATAATTCAAGTAATCATCAATGGTAAGAACAAGAAAGAATCAAAAACAATCCTACGTAAAGTTCGATTCGAACCATGGACCCACGACTTGAGAAGCTAGCGCTCATCTCAATACGCCAACCGACGATATGACGTCTCGGGCGAAATTGGCTATCTATTTCTACTGCTATGACATCATTGTCACCAACTGCAACGCATTGCTTTAACAAATAAATTGAGGGTAATCTATCAGATTTATTTATACCTGATACCAACTAATCAAAAATATTGTTCACTCGCGTCACAATTAAGATACTGCGATTACTGTGTAGTGATCCAAAACCCCACCAGTTATTAGGCATCCCGTTTCATCTTATATAGCAGATTTTGTGAAAGCTAATATTGTATTGTGAAGACAACCACTGTATTTAAAGTATCTATATCTAGAGAGTTAGGTATCGCGGTAAGTAGAAATTATAAGTATTTAATATACTTACTTAATTGTCACACTATTTTTTGTTCCGTAAAACATAGGGTTTGTGATAAATGTCTAAGATAAATATATCTCTTACAGAGAAACACCGTCCGTTTGTGGATACGGAGTCAACTGGCGTAACATATACACTACAATATTTCAATTGAAACAGTGAGGAAACATTCAACAAGAACGAGATCGTATTTTATTCTGATGAAAAAAGTTTTAAGTCTGATGATGATGGCAGAAAAATATTGCGGAGAAGACATGGCCAGCGTATAGCCATCAAAATAATTTGCCTTTGAGAACAGTGGCAGGATAACATTAGGTAAAAATATTCATTAAATAGTGAAGTAAAATAATAATAATATTTAATATCTAGTGTATTACGCAGTGTAGAATAATAGGTAACTGATCGTATTATTGTTTTGCAGGTTATTGGGGACAGATGTCTTCAATGGGCCCAGGGGAGCTGGTAGAATTCGGCGGTCGGATGAATAAAGAAAAATACTTGGAAAATTTATGAGATGTGGTGATTCCAACAGTTTGTAATGTAGAATTATTTTATTTAAGACAATTGTTCTGTGATCTAACTGTTATTGAGTGACCAATTAAAATCCCAGATTGTAGGGTCAAATAGTGCTTAACTGGGACACGAGACACGAGTAAAGTTTGATTTAAATCAATTTAGACAAAAAGGTTATACTAAATTAATAAATATGCGCATAAGTGATATGTGATCTGATCTAACATGGTAAGTGAAATGACAAATAGACTTGAACAAAAGCTTCAAAATGGGGGTCACCCTCTCCCATATTAAAATTCATTTAATGCCATAGGGTTATATTCATTCTTATACTATTATCGAAGCAAAGTTATTCACATAGCACTATTTGACCCTACACATTTAAAAAAAATATAATACTATGATTAAAAAGAAGTTGAGAGATGTAAATTGTTACTTATTAAGTAACATGTTGGTTCTCTCTACAGAAGATTAATCATAGTTTGAATTAAGTAGGCAGGTATTTATTTCACTGTTACATTTTTTTGATGTAATAAAGTAATTAAAAATTTAAAATGCTTTTTATTCACAGTAATTAGCTCGGTAACATAATGTTAAAACAACCAAAATTACACCAACATCACAATACGAAGTTGGTGATATTTGTAAAAAATAAAAAGCTTTGGAGGATTTGAACCTGTTCATTCATAATCACACTAACTATTAAACCGTAGTGCCTGCCACTTGCGCCACATCTAACTATTGAAGTATCTTTGAAATAAGCGTATCGTATGCTAGGGCCTGTTTTATTTATCAAAAATCGAATAGATGGCATTAGTCGTCAAGGGTATCAGATTTCTGCTTATTAACCTTATTTGTTCATTCACAATTCAATAGATGGCACTAGTCGCAAAGGATATTACACTTGTATATTTTTATCTTTGGGTTTAAACCACGGATGTTTCTTTAGTTTGCGAAAAATGGCGCTGTTGTAGGGGGTCAGATATCTCATTGGCTGACTGTACATCAGAAATGTACTATAGATTTTCATTCGAAATAGTTTTTAAACATTTTTCATATTGCATATTTCAGTAAGTCCCGAATTGATTCAATTTATGTAATATAAGTAATTTTCAGCAAAATCGGTCGAATATTAATATGGTTGGGATAATAATATTAATATGGGGGGAAAAAAGGAAAGCAATCAGAAGGTTAGTCAATATATTCATAGTAGAGATTTGCAGATGTCTACAAAGAAAACGATCGATGTAAACTAAGAAAAATTGATTAATGAAATAATGGAATTAAATCCAGATTCCTTTTTACTAGTGAGACACAGAGAAAAAAAGGAGCCCAATCTCATGTTTTGAAAGACACGCCTTTTAAAAGGAAAAGAAACACTAAGGACAACGAAATTGTGGTGGTGGTCATCCATAGTGTTCTCCAATGAGAAGCAAGAAGCGAGAAAATATGTAATTTAAATTCGATGTACATTCTGACAACAACAAAAGCTTTGATAAAGTGAAGAATAATTATCAGAAATAACCTTAATAATAGGGGCATAAAAATTTAATGTCTTTGACTCCTCGATTTTTTATAAATATTTTAAAGAAAAAGGCAGAGTAGAATAGGACCACTCCAAGTCTTCCCAGGAGATCGTAAGAGGTGACTTAGGAAATACAAGCGAAACAAAGCTCATAAACATCAATGAGACCTCTTCAACCCGTCTGGCCAGCGAGGAGAGTGTAGGGCAAGTCCTCTGTCTACTCTAGCTAAATATGGTATATCCAATAGTTCATGCTCCTGCAGTGGAACCGAAAACGACAAAAGAGAGTTGGCTTGTTCAACATTCACAATGCACATTACTGGTGCAATGAAAATACTCGGGCTGTGCGCCCCGATCATTTTCAGCACCGGCTCAGTATGAATGTGTGGGCAGGCCTCTTGAATGAAAAGTTTTTCGGACCAGTGTTCCTGAACCGACTAAACGCGGAAACTTATCTGGATTTTTTGTAAAATCAGCTGCCTGTCTCGTTTGCAGAAATCCCAGTCCGGGCCCGGAGGTGGATATACTTTCAGCACGATGGTGCGCCGGCGCATTGCAGCCTGCGTGTTAGGGAGTACCTCAACGAGGAGTATCCGGGCCGTTGGATTGGGCGCGGTGGTCCGATAGCCTAGCCACCACGCTCTTCTGATCTGACCCCGCTGGATTTTTACGTGTGGGGTAGGGCCAAGGAATCTATGGACATGACGGCCACACCATACGATCGGCTGATGAACTCCGTTCACGAATAGTGAGGGCATTTGACGCTATGCGTAGTGAAAGAGAAGTGTTGGCTAAGGTGCGAAGACACTGTGTGGCCCGTGCAAGAAGATGGTGGCTACGTGCAATATCTTATGAAGCTAAAGTATTGCCAGTAAGTACTACTCGTATGTTATGTGTACCTAGTATTAAGATTGTCGTGTAATATGGATAGCACTGCAGTCGCTAATACAAGTTAAAACCATACGGTTGTGTTTCATTGAACGATCACCTCTGGCCATAATTCATGGCGACCCGAGCCAGTTCTTAGAATATGATAGCGCGTCGCCGGGCACCGGGCGATAAGGCCGCATTCCTGTGTGCCTTGTGGCACTAGTTTGAATAAAATGAGTTCAATTACGTTTGACGGACTGCTAAGTTGTGTTACGTGAATAAAAATACTGTTTGGAGCGATAAATCAAAACGGGGAAGAGTTACTCGAAGACTGAAGATAAGGAGATCGTGATTGCGCAGACCTCGTCTGGTGGTACCAACTCCGCGGGTCTCTCTGATAGTGAAAGTCACGTCCAAGTAAACAACATCCTGATTTCTGTGCTATTGGTGAATATCGCTCTAGTTATTTTCACCCTGATGTGTTTCAAAATAAAACAGAGCCATAAGAAGTGGATTGCAGACAGGGTGAAGTCCGAGTTTGTGCGAAGAATGCGACTATGGATGTCAGACAGGCGCGATCCTGGACGTGAGGAAGCTGCAGTTTAAGATGTCCCCCCTAAATACAACGAGCTGCTGTTTAAGATTTTCCCCAAAAATAAAATAAAAATATTATGCGGTAAAACATGGTGCGGTTTGCGTTGTGTTACAGTGCGGTCTATAAAGTGTGAAAAATAGTGCGGTCAAAAGTTAAAAATATATACCTAAAACAAATTTAAAAAAAAATGAACTGGGCCTTTAATAATATGTATTTAAAATAAATTGTGTCTAAAATAGAATAAGCAGTTCGTGGAATTCCGGTCGACATGCGGTATACGGTTGCGTAAGCATTAACTTTAAAATCCAAATAAAATTACCTATCTGTATCCCGTTTCCGTTTCCCCTCCCATACATACTTTTTTTTTGCCGTCGGCGGCCTGTGATTGGTCGCCCGGAGAGTCTAAAAAATATGGCGTGCGAGTCAAGTTGAACAGCGCCTTGCGCTAATATAATTTCCAAAAATAACGACTTCTAAGGACTTTCGCTGGCCGAAAACAACTCTAAAGTTTCATCGCGCGTGTGTGTTGGTGTACCATTAGCGTAAGCAGCAAGAAAAGGAATAAAGTTCAAACCAGGGAGGTTCCCAGCCAGCCGCCACGAGGCCTGCCGCGGGCGATCCTTCCCAACGTCCTGTTCACAAATGAATCCAGGTCAGTGTTTACTGTTTTCCTTGCTGTGATTCTGGGGTTGATCGGAGAATGCAGTGACCCTTCTAGAAAGTCGCAACATTAATTTATGGTGCCTCCTGTGAGGACATTCCTCACGTACTTATTTCAAATTTACCCACTTAAGTTTAATATTTCCAATTAAAGTTATTTCCAAATATGGATAACTAATTTATTTATAAATAGACTTATTATAGATTCAAATTAACTAGGTACTTATCCACCTAGCATTTGTCTATTTGTCTAACAATCTCGGCTCAAACAGGAAATTCCATACCTGTGCCATATCATAGTAAATACCTATTGCTTACGAGTACATACTTCTTATCTCGTTAATTCCCTTGTAATAATCCCTTAATCGTTCGATTTGTATGCCATAAGGTACTATCTTGTTACTCAGGCTTTCGAACTATTTTAGATAGCCTAGATACCTACCTAAGGTTAATTAATAGCAGCGAGGTGTGTATTTATGATTATAAGTAATAGTCCGTAGTTTTAAAACCTACGTGTTTTGTGAATATCTGTTCCATTACTCAGTTTCCATTTAAACTTTTGCTACTTACCTACATTACTCGTACTTTTACAATTAGTGCTTAGCGAAAACATGGCAGAAGGAGAATTAATGTCAACCATTAAAAAACGTGAATATGAGTTTAAAAATATGCAAATACTTTATGACTTAGCAAAAATTACGAAAGAAAATAAAACTAAATTAGCATCCTTTCGAGCTAGGTATAAAAGAATTGATAAAATTCGTGATAATTTCTTGGAATGCAAAGATCGTGTAAACCAGTTGCAACTTAAACTAAATCCTCAATTTGTTATCGATAATAATGCTTTGTTGTCATTTGACGAGTTATACTATTATGTCATTGAGTTTGCTGACTCTCTCGACGTAAGTTCGCGCTCGGAACTATGTCAAGGTCATGCGCATTCCAACTCTCAAGTGAAATTACCTAAATTGCAAATAGCTAAGTTTGATGGTAATATAGAGAACTGGCAGATGTTTAAAGACAGTTATACGTCGCTTGTGCATAATAATGTTTCGTTGTCGGACACAGATAAATTTTACTATTTGTTGTCATGTCTGTCTGGGTATGCCCTGACACTAGCTAAGGGTGTTCCTATAACATCAGCTAATTATTCTGTTGTTTATGCAGCGTTGCTAGACAGGTATGATAATAAACGTATTTTAGCCACCGCTTATTTAGAAAAAATAATAAAATTAAATCCGATCCAACGGCCATCATTATCAAACTTATCACAATTAACCAACACACTTTATGAATGTGTTAGTGCCTTGCGCGGGTTAAATATTGATGATTTAAGTGAATTTCTTTTATTTTACATAGCATCTCGGCCGCTTGATACAGAAACTAGGAAAAGGTTTGAATTACAAAATACCGAAGAAATTCCTAAATTTAATAATTTGATTGTTTATTTACAGAATTATATAAAGGTATTAGAGGTTAGTCAACCTAGTAATTTACCGTCATTCAATTCTACAAATAAACAAAACCACAATAATACAAAGAAAGATAATTTTTCTCGGCAATCAAATTCTTCCTTAATTACTTCTTCGAACTCAAATAATAATAAACCTAATCAGGCTGTCTGTGCGTATTGTCATGAAAATCATTCAATATATCGCTGTGGTAAAGTACATTCTATGAATATAGGACAGCGACTACAATTAGTTAAAGAGTTACAATTATGTCAAAACTGCTTAAGGCCCGGTCACACTAGTGCAGACTGCAAGTCTAAGTCCATGTGTTTCATTTGTAACTCAAAACATAACACATTATTACATGAAGAACATAAAAGTTTATTAGCTAATACCATTGACCTAAAGGTTTCTGAGAATTCCAATATGAGCACTTCCCTAACTTGTACAACTCAGCCAAAAATGTCAAAGTCACTTATGAGTACCAAAATTATTGGTTCAGCAGTGGTTCGGTTGAGAAGAGTGGATGGTTCATGGCAGTATGCTCGTGTAATCATAGATAGTGGCTCGATGGACTCTTTCATTACAAGTAGCTGTGCGCGACAGTTAGGTTTACATATAAAAAAGTGTAATTTAAATGTAACTGGTCTCGGTCAAAATTATGTTTGTAATATTAAAGGTTATACTTTTGGCTCTATTGTGCCTAGGTCAAATGACTCGCCCCAATTCGATATACCATTAGTGGTTTTGCCTAAAATCACTTCAATGGTTCCTTCAACTTCGTTACCGTCGGTTGTCAAGGAAGAGTTTAAACATCTGGATCTCGCCGACCAAGATTTTGATAAATCGGGTCCGATCGATCTGTTGTTAGGAGTAGACTGTTTTGACCAGATATATACTGGTTCACGTTATTGCCCAGGTCCTGGTTTTCCATGTGCACTGTTTAGTGTATTCGGCTGGGTGATAAGTGGTCAGTTTCTTCAAAACGTGGTGGCTCAAACTCCAGCCACACCCGTTACGTCACTCATCGCGTCTTCTTGTGCGCTCGATGAGATCGTTCAACGGTTTTGGGAATCCGAAGAACCACCGAAATGTAAAATTTCCGGTCCTAAGGATGAAATATGTGAAGTGGCTCAAACTCCAGCCACACCCGTTACGTCACTCATCGCGTCTTCTTGTGCGCTCGATGAGATCGTTCAACGGTTTTGGGAATCCGAAAAACCGTCGAAATGTAAAATTTCCGGTCCTGAGGATGAAATATGTAAACAAAAATATAAAAATGGCACATATCGTACCTCCGAAGGTCGTTATGTTGTACCAATTATGCTTAAATATGATACTCCAGCCTTAGGAGAATCATATCATCAGGCTCTTAACCGTTTTCTCAACTTGGAAAAGCGTCTTGCCAGCCAGACTGAGTTGAAAACGGAATATAAGGAATTTATGCAGCAGTACGAAGAGCTGGGACATATGCAGCCTGCTGAATCTTTGTCTACTGACCGTTATATTATTCCTCACCATTGTGTAATACGACCCGATAGTACAACGACACGTTTACGAGTAGTCTTCGATGCCAGTAGTCGGACCTCGAATAATCTGTCACTTAATAATATTTTTCATGTGGGTCCTAAGCTGCAAGTGGATATTGTCGATTTAGTGACAAAATTTAGACGTCACAAAATAGTTTTTACTGCCGACATCCGTCGTATGTATCGGCAAATATTGATAAGACCCGAGAAATGGACTACTAACGCTCCTCGTCTTCTTAAGGATGTTCCTCCTGAATTTTGTCAAAGTTCCAAATCCTTCGATGAATCGGGAAATGAGTTTGTCAAAATATTAGGGATACGATGGAATCCCATTAATGATTCTTTTTCATATGCCTTTTCAGACTCGTTCGAAGTCAAATTTACTAAAAGATCCATAATCTCTTTAGTAGCCCGCATTTTCGATCCACTCGGTTGGATATGCCCAGTGGTCTTTGCAGCAAAATCGTTGTTGCAAGAAATATGGCGGTTAAATTTATTGTGGGATGAGACTATTCCAAAACATTTAACCAAACAATGGCATTTAATAGCGGCCAATTTGTCTGATTTACAAAAAAAATCTCTTCCGCGGCTAGTTATACCTTCCAATCCGATGGAAGTACACTTGGTAGGTTTCTGTGATGGTTCTCTGAAAGGCTATGGTTGTTGTGTGTATATTTGTGTGGTTACTAATGAGCCCAGAATTTCTACTGCGACTAGTTTACTGATTGGAAAATCTAGAGTAGCTCCTTTAAAACCTACCACGGTAAATAGACTCGAGCTAAGCGCAGCGGTACTTCTGGCAAAAGTTCTATCGCACATGTATAATTTGCTTAAAGACCATATAACTATTAATTCTATTCGAGCTTATTCAGACAGCAGCACTACCTTGTCATGGCTTAATACAGCCCCTCATTTGTTAAAAATGTATATAGCCAATCGTGTCATTCAAGCAACTGACTTGATTAGTACCGATCACTGGTATTATGTTTCGTCTAAGGATAACCCGGCGGACTGTTTTAGTCGCGGAGTGTCCTGTCCAGAGCTTATAGACCATCCTCTGTGGTGGAAAGGTCCTTCTTGGCTACAGGATTTGCCTAGTCAATGGCCTAACAAACGGGTTCTACTTTCAAAAGAAGACTTACCCGAGCTCAAACCACTAGAAACTAAAAGTCCTCACGTGATTGAGGTAAGGCAAAATCGAATTCTTTCATTTCTCAGTAGTCCTGAACTCGAGAAGTTAACCAAAGTATTATTTAAATTAAGTCAGGATCATTATATGACTTCCGAAGTCAGTCGAGTGCGAGATAATGAACCATGTGTAAAATCTATTCAAAAACTTTCACCTTTCCTGGACGATGATGGGATCGTGCGGGTGGGGGAACGCATCGATGAGGCTAATCTGTCACCATCTGCGTTACACCCTTTTTTGTTACCTAAACAATGTCCAATATCTAAAATTATAATAAAACATTTTCATAAAAAATATTTGCATTGTGGACCTCGAACCTTACAATCTCTTATTCAACGCCAGTTTTGGATAATTGGATTGAGACTTCTGATACGTACCGTGCTGTCAAAGTGTGTTAGATGTTTTATTTCGTGTCCGCGCTCTCGTTGGGTCATGCTTAAGAAAATTACCCAGAGATTTTGGCGCGTATGGCAGCGTGATTATCTTCATACATTACAACGAAAGAACAAAAGGTTCGTACATGAACCAAATATTAAAATAGATAACTTAGTCATAGTTAACGAACCTAATCTTCCGCCGATGTTTTGGAAGTTGGCACGTATTGTGCAAGTGCATGCTGGTTCGGATCAAGTAATCAGAGTACTTACTTTCCGAACTGCTAACGGAAAGACCTTTCGTAGGCCGGTAGTAAAGGTTTGTCCCTTACCAATTAATTAAGATATTTTTTCATAAATTACTAAAACATAAATACACACTATCCTTAGGCTAGTTAAAACTTATTCATTACTTTATCTTTCACCTCTGGCTCGTTTCTGGTGCAAAGGATGGCCTTAGCAATCCAACGCGGTAACGCGGCTAGTATTTTAGGCACCTTTGCACCGGAGACGCTAAGGAGTGGGCTTTTTTCTTAATTCTAGTTTATTTTGTAATATTTAAGTTTATGTAAATTATTAAATTTTTATGTATTGTGTGTGACTCCAAAAAAAAAAAAATTTATAACTAACTTTAATATATATTTTTCTAACTTTATCTTTCGAAAATAATATTTCTAGATATTCTTGCAATAGTGCGTAGCTATTGCTTTTGTTTTTTTTTTTCTTTCAATTTGCATTCTCTGTGAAACCCTTGTGGATTTCAGGTGGGGGAAAATGTGTAAGCATTAACTTTAAAATCCAAATAAAATTACCTATCTGTGTCCCGTTTCCGTTTTCCCTCCCATACATACTTTTTTTTTGCCGTCGGCGGCCTGTGATTGGTCGCCCGGAGAGTCTAAAAAATATGGCGTGCGAGTCAAGTTGAACAGCGCCTTGCGCTAATATAATTTCCAAAAATAACGACTTCTAAGGACTTTCGCTGGCCGAAAACAACTCTAAAGTTTCATTGCGCGTGTGTGTTGGTGTACCATTAGCGTAAGCAGCAAGAAAAGGAATACAGTTCAAACCAGGGAGGTTCCCAGCCAGCCGCCACGAGGCCTGCCGCGGGCGATCCTTCCCAACGTCCTGTTCACAAATGAATCCAGGTCAGTGTTTACTGTTTTCCTTGCTGTGATTCTGGGGTTGATCGGAGAATGCAGTGACCCTTCTAGAAAGTAGCAACAACGGTAAAGAGTCAACAAAACGTTATCGTAGCGTATTTAACTGTGCTTCGAATAAGGCAGAATTAATTTTAAGTGAATGAAATATGATGCCACTTGGTTTGTATTGAGGCTATTTGGTTCGGATCTTTAATTTTTAAGGTAAGGTTTTAGTTTGTTATGGCTGATGTAATAATTAAAAACTACGATAGATTAAAAGAAATTAGGCGATATTTTATACAGAAAGGGCAAAGTAGATATACATGTTCAGTTACGCCACAAAAGTTGCGTGAGGATGAAAAATTATTTAAAGATAGTGAGTTAATATTTTCTAATATAAGTTTTACCGAGGATGAATCCGAAATATCTGAAATTGTTACAGAAACTTACAGTAAGTTAAGATTAGTTTTCTGAAGTGTCTGAATTGTGTAAGCCTCCTAAACAGAAATCGTGCAAAATGGAATTTGATTTAAAAACTGCATTTAGTTTAATACCAGTTTTAGATGATAAGGAAAATACAACGAAGCGATTGATTGATGCTGTGGAAATGTATGCTGACATGCTCAATACTGCGGGTCAGTCAATATTGATAAAATTTATTTTAAAAGGTAGACTATTTGAAAATGCTAAGCTACAGGTGAATACTGATTATGCGACGGTCAAGGATATGCTACATGATTTCCGCAGGAAATTACTGACCACTAAATCTTTTACTGCTATACAGGAACAGATACAATCCTTGAACCAGGGTTTTAGGTCTATTGACGAATACGGGGAACAACTTGAAAAATTTTAACAGAATTAAATATTTTACAGACGGATGGTGACGTAATCAAAATAATTGATGTGTTAAAGCCGATTAATGAAAGAATGGTTATTAAAAAAAAATTAATGGCCTGAAAAATGAGTAGGTGAGCACTATCATTACAGCGCGAAATTACTCTTCGCTCAAATATGCAATCATGGCTGCGAAGGACGAATGTAGATCCTCTACTTCCAGGCCAGCCGAGGTAATGAAGATAACTTTCGTACTTATTTTAGGGGCCAGGGTCAGCCTCGTGGCTAGCCTCCTGCACAAGGGCATTACAGCTATAACAGCAATAGGGGTAGATATCAAAATAACTTCAACAATTATCGCAACTTTGCGACTAGACATCAAACTTATTCCAGGCCTTTCCAATATACTTCACGCGGTAGAGGTCAATATACCCGCCGTGGATACAGACGTGGAGGACAAAATGGTTATCTGTTCACCATCTCCCAAAACGCCAATGCCCAGATTTCTGACAATTCGGACCAACGTTATTGTAATGAAAGGGCCGACCAGTTTTTTCGTGATGAATAATTTTATATTTGCATGTAAAAGCTCATCGAAATTTGTAATTTTTTATAGAAATGAACAAAAATATGTTATGTTATTAGATACTGGTGCGTCTATATCTGTTATCAAAGAGGAGGTGTTACCAAATAAGTGTCGAATTTTTTACGACCAATTGGAAGTAAATGGAATTGGTGGAAAAATAAAATCTTCTAGCTATGCACACTTAGATGTACATACGCTTAAAGGAAATAAATTTCAAATTATTTTTAACATTTTTAAAAACTTGCCTTTTGTAGTCGATGGCATACTGGGGATTGATTTTATGACTAAATATAATGCAAATATTGATTTAGGTAAAAATTTGTTGACATTGCAAATAAAAGGAAAATATTGTACATTACCTATTCACAACAAACTCGAAAACAGTGATTCTTTGGTCACCTCGAAGTGAAACTATTCATTACGTTTATTTAAACAAGGATATGGAAGGTGACTGTTTTGTGAGTGCGAAAGAGATCGAAAAGGATGTGTTCTTGGCCATAAGTATTGCTCACCCTAAAAATAAAAGAATACCTATTAATATTTTAAATACTGGAGAGGAAGAAGTTAGATTGAGTAATTTATAAATCGAAGTTGAATCGCTAAATGACTATAACATCTTAAAATTCAGTGCTTGTGAAAGTAATCATAAAAGGGCCGACACTTTGTTGTCTTTAATTAATTTAAAGAATTTGAATAAAGAAGAGAGAGAGTCTGTTAAAAAAATATGTACTAAATATTCTGACAATTTTCCTGCCAGGCGATAAATTAGAAACTTCAAATATTTGTGAACACTCAATAAAATTAAGAAATAACATTACAAACTTATATTCGGTGCAAAGCAAAACTGGACAATGTATAAATATATCCGAAGAAAACTTTCGTGATTTCTCGGCAATAACGATAATGATGGGTTTGGTTCAAATGTCTGCTTATAGAGACTATTGGAGTAAGGAGTACAGATATGCCCAAGTTGCCGATGTAATGAGTTTAAAGAAGTATGTACAGATAAGAAAATACTTACACTTTGTAGATAACACAAATGTGAACGATGATCGTTACTTCAAGGTTCGCCCATTGCTTGAAAAAATAAGACAAAACTGTTTGATGCTGGAAGAAGAGGGTAGATATAGCATCGACGAGATGATGATTCCATATAAAGGAACACGTGCAGGTAGCCGCCGACAATATTTGCCCAAAAAGCCGAAGAAATGGGGCTTCAAGATGTTTGTTCGGGCGGGTGTTTCCGGATTAGTTTATGACTTCCTCCCATACGCCGGTGATGACACATTTAGGTATAACTCTTTTTCTGACTATGAAAACAGCTTAGGTTTGGGGGTCAAAGTAGTTATTGCACTTTGTCAGTCAATAAAAACAAAACCATCGGTAGTTTATTTTGACAACTTTTTTACCTCTTTAGAAATAATTCATTTGTTGCGTGACTTTTACGGTATTTTTAGCTTGGGTAAAATTAGATCTAACCGTTTAAGAAGTTGCCAGAATCAACTACCAACTGACAAAGCATTGGTTAAGAAAGGTAGAGGATCTAGCAAACAGATTGCTGTCGTGAAGTGGTTGGACAATAAGATTGTAACTTTAGCTAGCTCTTTTGTTGATTCATTCCCTCTCGAAAAAAATAAAATATACTCAAAAGAGACTAAAACTTAAGTAGATATTGACTGCCCCCAGATTGTACGTCAGTACAACATGCATATGGGAGGAGTGGACCTAGCCGATATGCTGATAGCTTTATATAGAACGCAGTTTAAAACAAAGCGTTGGTTTATGGCTATTTTCTCTCAAGCTATTGATATACGTGCGAATGGTTGCTGTATAGGAGATACTCAATACTCAATACTCAATACTTTATTGCTCCTTAAATACATGCAGACTGTTTACAGTATCATATGATCCCACAATCATTTAAGGACCCTGTAGGGCACTGCAAAGCAGAGAGGAGGAATCTTGCCATAGTTATTTATAATTACAAATTCAATTTATTTATTATTATTATTTCATATGTCATTAGTTTAATATTATTATGTCATTGCTTAATTAATTTATATCTTACTAATTTAATTTATCGTCAAGGTACTCTGACACAGAATAATAACATTTAGAAAGTAGAAGCTGCTTTATTTGTTTAATAAATGTTTTATTATTGGTTGCATTTTTTATATGTTCTGGAAGTTTATTGTATATTTTGACTGACTTAGCTAGAGGGCTATCCGAGTGTAATGTTAATTTAGAGTTTGGTAGTTGTAATTTGTTTTTGTGTCTTAATTCATACCTATTAGTTAATTCTATTCTTTTTTTGAAGAAAGTTAAATTGGTTTGAGCGAATTTGCATGTTTCTAATATATATATACATGGTAGAGGCAAGATTTCCAATTTTTGGAAATGAGGCTTGCAACTTTCTCTTTGCTTTATATTTGTTAATATTCTTATAAGCTTCTTTTGCACTTTGAGTAGACTTTCTGAATCAGTACTATCTCCCCATAGCAGCACGCCATAGCTCAGCCAAGCGTAGGCGTATGCATAGTATGCAGAAACAGCTGTTTGTAAGTCAGTTGTCTTTTTTGTTTCCCTTAGTGCATATGCAAAGCTAGATAATTTACGTTTTATACTATTTATATGTGTTTTCCAGTTTAAATGTGTATCAATTATTAGGCCAAGCAATTTGAATTCGGTAACTACTTCCAAATCTGTGTTATTAAAATTTATTTTTATGTCAATTGGTTTTCTTTGGTGAGGACGAAAGGATATTAGTTTAGTTTTTCGCAGGTTAACTTCAAGGTTGTGGTTTATCATCCATTCGTTTATTATTTTTAAAGCGGATATTGACTTTTTCTCTAATTCATTCACGTTACCGGCCGATATAAGCACCGAAACATCATCCGCGAACAAAACACAAAACTCAGTCATCATACCTGGGAGGTCATTGATGTATATCAGAAACAGCAGGCAACCCAGGACAGTACCTTGTGGTATTGACGAATTAATGATTTTGCCTGATGATCTTACATTTTTAATTAGTTTTTTATTAAAATCGTGAAATTCTACTTCTACATATTGTTCCCTATCTTTAAGATATGAAGTAAACCATTTATATGCTTGTCCGCGGATTCCTACTTTATATAGTTTTGATAATAAGATTTTATGCTGAACTCTATCATAAGCTTTTGTCATGTCTAACATGATACCTAATGAGTGTTTTTTGTCATTTAAGTTATTAAGAGCCTCTTGAATAAATTTATATACTGCTAATATTGTTGACCTTTTTTTACGAAATCCATTTTGACTATCATGGAAAATTGCGTATTTTTCACAGAAACTGTAGATTCTATTATACATTGCTTTTTCGAAGATTTTTGTAGCTGTAGGTAATAGAGATATTGGTCGGTAGTTATCAGGGTCCGTTTTTTCATTTTGTTTATATATAGGTTTTATTATAGCTTTTTTTAAGAGACGTGGAAAGGTACCTTCTTGAAAAGACTGGTTTATTAATCTTGTAAATGGCATGGTTAATTCATCCGCACATTTCTTAAATAATATAGGTGGTAGCTCGTCAATACCACAAGAATTTTTGCTTTTTAATTCTTTTATTATTTTAAATATTTCCTTGCCATCAACGGGGCTGAGAAATATTGAATTTTCGATAAAGTTCGAGACGGTTGATTTCTGGGAAGTTGTTTTATTATGTTGGTTACAGTCTCCAATGGTGGCAAAATAATTGTTAAAGACATTTGCTATTACTGCTGGTTCAGATATTGTAGCGTTATTTATTTTTAAATGTATATTCATTCTATTTTTATTAATCTTTTTGTTGGTTCGTTCGTTGATTATGTTCCACATTGTTTTTATTTTATTTGAAGAGCATTTGATTCTATTTTTGTATTGAATTTTTTTAGCAGTGTTAATGGTTTGTTTTAATAGTTTTTCGTATTTTTTATAGTATGAATTGAATATTTCATTATTTGACTGTATTTTTAATAATTTTAAGAATCTTTTATTTCTGCATGATTTTTTAATACCCGTAGTTAGCCAATACTTTTTGGTTTTGTTTTTTATTTTTATTTTCTTTTTTGGTATAATAATATTTAAAATTTGTGTTAGTGTGTTGTGAAAAGCCGTGTAGTTGTCATTTATATTGTTAGTATTCTTTATTATGTCATCCCAATGTATTTCCTTAAGCTTTAACTTAAATAATTCTATGTTTCTATTATTAAATATTCGTTTTGTCATATACCAAGTTTGCGATGATGGTTTATTTATTGCTAGGTTTATAACCGTAGCAGAATGATACGAAAATCCAAATTCTTTCACAGAGGTACTAAAACATTTATTATTAAAGTTGGTAAATATTAGGTCTATACATGTGGCTGAAGTTTTTGTAAAGTGAGTAGGTTGTTTTATGTGCTGCGTTAAGTTATATTGTAACATTAATTCTAAAAATTGATTTACTTTTAAATTCGACTTTAAGACATTTATGTTAAAATCGCCTCCAATAATAATATTTTTCTTACCGTATTTGTTATTTAGGTATTTAAGAACATATTTTAATCGGTCATAGAACAATTCTTCCTCTCTACCATTCCAATACAAACTAATTAATAAAATATTTTCTTTAACCAACTCTGTCGCGCATAGTTCTAATACATATTCAACAGATAAGTTTGATATATCATTTCTTTCTATATGTTCTATATCTTCTCTTAATAAGATGCACACTCCACCACCTTCTCTATATTTCCTACAGAAGTTTGCTGCTACTTTAAATCCACTAAATTGTATCAATTTTAATTTATCTTCAGTTAGCCATGACTCTGACATGCATATTCCTTGGTATGTTGGGTATTCGTCAATAAAAGATTCTAGTAGGTGTTTTTTGTTACATATGCTTTGGAAATTTTGGAACATAATTTTAAATTGTTGTTCAGGTTTCACGAAAGGAATGGTTGTTTTTGTCGTTGATACTGTTGTTCGGTTGACTTGGCTGGTTTACTCTATGTGTATTTATTTCTCGTTTATTTGTTTTTTTGAATGAGTTTGTAGAAATATTTTCTTGTGTATGTATTTGTTTTCCTTCTATGTAGAGCTTGTTGTTATGTATGACAGAATGTAATCCATTTTTTCTTGCTTCCAGCATTTTTTCCCGCATTGTTTTCCTTTCTATTAGTTCATTTCTTTCTAAGAATTCCGATACATATAATCCACTTCCGTGCAATTTATAACGGCTATTTATTATGTATTTAGTCATCCTTTTGCTGATTAATTCTATAACTAGTGGTCGATTTCTTTTATTGTATCTTCCTACTCTGTACATGTCCTCTATATATCCTTCTAGGTTAATATTTAATATTTCTCCAAATGCTTCTATTACTCTGGTATGTAGCTCTGATTCAGTTTCTTTGTATTGTTCAATTAGTCCATATACAACTATTTTTCTTTTGTTTATTTCTGGCGTTTTTTGATATTCCGAATTTGTTAATTTTTGCTCTATATTTCTAATTTCATACATTAATTTTTCATATTCCGAATTTAGAGTTTCTATCTTTGTGCTTAAATCTATTATTTCTTTTTTCCTGTGATTATTTTGGCTATATAAAGCCGTAGTCTCTTCTTTTATTTCGTCTTTTAGTTTCAAAACAGCCTTGTTTACTTCTATTTCTATCGTGCTTTTTAATTCCTTTATGATTGTTTTGTTATTTTCTTTGAGTTGTGCCTGTAATATAGTACTTAGGTTCTCTATTGTTAACTTAGTTTGGGAGTAGGCGTTTTCATCATATGTTGTATCGCTTGCGACACTCAAATTCTCCGAGCTAATTGAATCCATGAAGTTAGTATCCCTTTTCCTAATTGTCACGTTTTCTCTTTGAGATGGGGTGTTAGATGCATCTGTGGCATCCCTTTGAAGTATTGGCATGTCTGTGTTGTCCTTTTTTGGTGTCTTACTTCGGCAGGCATGGCATTTCCAATTTTTTTTGTTCTCTGATGACATTGTGTTATTAAATCGTACAATTGGAACATTTGCACATTCCAAGTCGTATTTGCCTTTACATGTCGTACAAACGAGATATTCTCTCTTTGGTAGTGCTTGGAGGCAGCCTGAGCATACATTCGTAGTAGAAGACATTTTTCCTATATTAGTGCCACCTTGCGAAAATTGGCAGTACTATTTATTGTTTTTCATCTAGCGCCACCTTGTGTAAGTTGATAGAACTATTAATTACTTTGCATCTAGCGCCACCTTGCGTAAATTAGCAGTACTATTTAGTGCGTCGAATTAAATTGATCGATGTAGAAGTGGTTCGTATTGATATTTTTTGTGGTTACGCAAATTTCCGGTAGATGTCACTTATTATAATGAGTTCGTGTCCGATAGTGATTTGTAAAATATTTTTAGGTTATATTTTGTTTGCTGATTTTTTATTTGGTATTTCAATGTTTAACAGAGAGTTCACCATAGTTCCACTGATCACATTTACAAAATAAATCAACAAAATATTGGTCATACAGTCAATTTAAGTCGATAAAAACATATATATAATTTGTCCGAATATTCACTATTTGTCTATTTAGCACTTAATATATACACCGTACTTCAATGTTATATCCAGTTTCACTGTTAATTACACATTATTTTAATAGTTTCACTTGAAATATAGCTTGAATAGTATTTTTACTGATTTATTGCACACTGTGACGATGTTGGCAGCGCGACGCTAGCGCCCTCCTCCAGATATAATTAAGATAATATTAAGAAGTGCGTTCCACTAAAGATATTCCGTTACCTTATATATAACGAATTACTTATTAAAAATAGGACCCGTGACGTGTTAAAAGAGAATGATGCTACATTGCAAATTAAAACTCCCATAGCTCCCAGACCTCCAGATGCTATCATACGACAACACTGGCCATTTCCCAGTATTTGTGTCATACGGTCCCTGCAAATATTGTAAGAACGGCTACACCAACGTCAATTGTGTGAAGTGTAACTTAAGACTGTGTTTAGTTTCTAAGAGAAACTGTTTTTATAATTACCATATTCAAGAATAAATATTTTTTCCAAAATTTTACTGGTATTATTCTTTGCTATTTTATCTTTTATATTATGAGCAATGTTAAAAATACTCAACTACATTTAATTTCCATTGCTACTTAGATGTTTCGTAATGTTGAGTATTCTCAACATATGTTTTCCAAGAATATATATATGCTAGATTTTATTTACTATTTTTAGGGTCACATTCACACCTAGTGACTAAAGAATACAAAGAAGTTACTTAGTTGTTTTCATTTCATTCCCGCGTAGATATATCAAACGTCATTTACGTGGTGAATGTTGAAAGCACAGAGTAGATAAAATGATATATAATAACGCTCTACAAAACCGTATTTTTATTTTTGCAAAGGCCAATTTACTCTTAGCAGAGTGGATGTGGGCGCGCGTACCCGATGCTATACCTGCAACCTGCAACCACCGGACAGGGAGATAAGGATGACACTTTATGTAACTTCGTACCAAATTTCAAGATTTTAGTTTTGATTCCCTTGCGAATTCAAAATTAGCGGCATAAATGACTGTATCTGTTGATTGCATTGGCATAGAAGTTTAATTTTATCTCAGTTCTAATGGACAATACACCTGAGTATTTGATATGAAATTCAGCTTAAAACCTTCACGCGTTCCTGATAAAAAGGATCTTGACCGACAGACAGACGGAGAACAAAGTAATCTATGTGAACAGAACTCTTATACAACGTGATTTTGAACTCCCTAGCTATATTGAAATCTGGGAATCAGAATCCCTAATGAAACACAGAATTGCAAGAAAAAAAGGTGAAAAACGATAAAGAAAATTAGGTTTCCCATACAAAGTCGCCGATCAGCTGGACGAATTTCTATAAAAGGTTTTTTATTAACCTCTCTGTCCCACTGCTGGGCAAAGGTCTCCCCCATTTCCTTCCAAACATCCCTACTTTGTGCCACTTCAGACCATTTCTTTTCATGGCTCCATTTCTTTTCTTTTCATAAAAGGTTAAATTTTTTTTTTTTTTTTTTTTTCCTTTTTTTCTTACAATTCTGTATTCCATAAGGGATTCTGATTCCCAGACTTCAATATAGCTAGGGGGTTCAAAATCACATTGTAGAGTATATAAAATTATCCGATGCTATAATAAAAAAATAAATCAAAAGACTGTAATGGAAACGGAGTAAACTTGCTAAAGATAAAGAAATTTAAGTATGTTAAGGTGAAACAAGAATATTTTTTTAACTACGATATGTCTGAAGATTATTTAAACTTTGATGTAAGGGATATGCACATATCCGGTAAGGTAAACCCCGAAGTTAGAGCAAACAGTAAATAAAAGCAATAAAGATGAGACACCTAATACAAAACTAACTAAAATGTATGACACCCCATCAACTCGCAAGGAAGTTGTTAAAAGGGCACTTTTTGAAGAAGTATTAAATAAACAGTTGAAAGAGAACTATGCGGGCTTAAAAACACAAAAAGAGAAACAGGTTTTCGGAAAGGTTATATCGGGTGACATGATAGAAAAGTATAAACTATGGCGGAATAGAGATAGTGTTGTGTCATATAAAAGACTTCAGAACTCTAAAAATCGCCCATTGTTAACAATAACACGGACTCGCCAAGCATTCATTTCTTCAGAACATATGAAAAAAGTGCAGAATTTTTATGAAAATGATGATAATAGTCGAGTTGGTGCTGGCAAACGGGAATGTGTGACCAGAAACGGAGTTAAGAAGCAGAATAGATATTTATTAGATACAATGATCAATCTTTATTATTATAGACCCCACCCAGCTTATTGAAGAATCAAATTTAATTAAACGAGAAAACGAGATTAGTGGATACTTGGCCTTTTCCCCACATATGGATAGTATCCACCTCTGGGAGAAAGCCATCATAGTAAAAGCCTACAGCGATAAGGAAACACTTACCTTTATACTCGATGTACCACTCGTGGCGGAACAATCCTATAACCTCCTACAATTATAACTGTTAAGGGATGGTCAAGCTTAATTATCCAGGTAGGCGGATTTTCTATTTAATGAGCTAAACAAAAGCTACCAATCTGTAGTTGATGTTTACAGTAATGAAACGTTACACGCTTCACGCAACATTTAGTTAAAAACTGTGTAAAAGTTGTGAAAACTGTCCAGTTCAAGATAAATCGAGTTTTAATAAAACTGAAACAGTGTCAAATCCAACGATTTCTGCAAGCAACAGTTCTATGCTCACGGAACAACCTGAAGATTAAAATTCAACATTTGATGAAGTTAGTGTGTGTATTTTATATTAGGTTTTTTTCTTCGGATGTATCTAAAATGTCCAAAACTTTGTTAAAATATTTAAAAGCTTCTATTTTTGTTGCAAACCACAGTACATAAAGCTATTGCAAGAGTAATTTACGTGACGGGTGCGCTTTTAAGCATATTTGAGCATCCTTTATGGATATCAGTATTCCAAGTGCTGAAACCTGGATATAAGCCACCGTCACGAAAATTATACCTACAACACTTTTAGAAGACGAGTATGTTGATATGAAAAGAGTGATTACAAGAAAGATAAATCAAGCTAGTGTTTTGCATTTGACAGTGAACAGTTGGACAAAAATACGAAATGATTCTATAATCAAATTAATGGTTACAAATTAATTCTTACTATGAGTTCTTACAGGACTGTGGAACATCGTGAAGGCACTAAAATGAGACATGTTGATGCCTTGAGCCGTAATCCTATCGTAGCGTTGGTAACTACAAATCTGCACAGTGATCTGCGCCGTGCCCAAGGAATTGATGACGGACTAAGAGCTATTTTGCAGATTCTCAATGAGGGAAAACCCTATAAAGATTTCAGCTTGAGGAATGGACTATTCTGAAAAGGTATTGAACAAAGTTTTGTGGTTCTCCATGCTATGGAGATCGAAATCATAAAAAGAGCTCATGGGAATGGACACTTTTCAAAGAAGAAAACAATGGAGTTAATAAGTAAAGATTACTAAGTTGGAGAAGAAAATTGAGGATTTTATTTCTACTTGTATTCCTTGTTTGTTGGCAACCCGTAAAGAGGGAAAACAAGAAGGTTGGTTGAACCCTATTGAAAAAATAGATGTTCCTCTGCATACATTACATTTGGACTATGTGGGCCCATTGATAGAAACTAAGAAACAGTATAATTGTTACGGTAAATTTGATTAATCGAAAATTATTAATAATTTTATAACATTATTAATAATAACCTCGTGTTTTGGTAAATGTGAATAAAAAACTGAAATTAATTACTTTTGGTAGTTATTATTAATAATTCACTACACACATTGGTAAAAGTTATAAAAAACCCAAAGTTATTAGTCCAGCAGGTATTTATTTAGAATATGATATGACGACGATACTACTTATTCGTAAGATATGACACATATAACAGTGGTTGTCTCAGATCACACAAACAAGGGTAGGTAGGTACTTGTTCTAAAGAAACTGACAACAATAATCACCTCTTAATCTGTACTCTTAATTAACAAAGTTAAAAGAGTGAGAGAACAGCCTCTCGGCAGCGAAAGGGACTCGCTATTGCTGCCCTATCTCGAGCTACTGGAACAGAGTCCACGTTGGCTCGAGACTTGCTCGTGTCAATGTAAAATAACTTTAGTTTTTAATATTTTTATTTGGCTCACTTTACTAACCCTAGTTTATAAGCTTATTTTTGGTACTAACCTATGTTATAGAAATGTATTTCTAAAATAAAACGTTATTAGTATTATTATTTGTATCTCCTTTGGTTTCACGGGTGTTACCGGTCAAGGTAAGGACCGGTCCTTTAGAGGCTTGCGTGGAGATATATATCCAACATGTAGAGGCCCTTTGGAGAAGTTGATGTAAAGTTGGTCTCCAGCCAGAACTTGTTTCTGGAAATACCTTGAACAGGTCTAGGCTGGAGCAGAAACTATTGCATTATGAAAGGCAAATTTATGAGATTGAAATGTGGCTGGACTTGTGCTAGGTTATTGCCAAGGATTGGACACCTGCTATTAATATAAAATGGCAAAATTATAGACTCGTCATCACCATCAAGAAGGCCTCTTGTGATCAAAGTAGTAAAAAGGCCTCGAGATTACAACCATGGGAACAGGCATGAAAATATGTAAGTGTCTATTTTAGGGTCTTGAAAATGATGTAATTTTTGGAATCCAAGATGGCGGACGCGACTTTTCATGAAAAACCTGCAAAGGGGTCGTTTTTGGTTTTTGGAATCCAAGATGGCGGGCGCGACTTTTCATGGTAAACCAACATGAGTGTCGTTTCTAGGTTCTTGGGGTTTAGAGGCGCATATCTCGAAAATGACGTCAGTTATATAATCTAAGATGTCGGACGTGACTTTTCATAATAATTGTTATATAAGAAGTTAGTAATGTTATGTTGAAAGAAGTTTGTAAAACTGTATTTTTCTAAATAAATAAAATTGACTTTTCATTATATATCGACGTGAGTGTCAATTTCTAGGTTTTTTTCGGTGTAGTTTTGGAAAATTACATCAGTTTTAGTATCTAAGAAGGCAAATCTTCGAAAATCGCCAGTGTACATTTATTTTTATCGGTAGTTATTACATTTATCGGTACTAAGGTTACATTATTAATAATCACCGACAAATGTGATTAATTTCTCACTTTTACCTGTACTTTCGGTAATTATTAATAATGATAGACAATTATTAATAATTTTTAATTAATCACTCTAACCGTAACATAATCATATCCTTACTATGGTAGATGGTTTTACAAAGTTTGTGTGGTTGTTACCAACAAGAAGTACATCTACACAGGAAGTGTAGAATAAGATCAGCATAAATCAAGAGACGTTCGGTAACCCTAGAAGGATTATCACAGATAGGGGTACTGCATTCACAAGTACTGATTTCAGACAGTATTGTGAACAAGAAAATATTGAACATATGCGGATAATAACGGGGGTTCCGAGAGGAAACGGTCAAGTCGAGCGAATATATAGAATAATTCTACCAGTATTAACTACACTTACTATAGAACAGCCTGCACTATGGTACAGACATATTGACAAAGTTCAGAAAGCATTGAATAGCACCTATCAACGAAGTATAAAAACAACACCTTTTGAAATGATAATTGGAACAAAGATGAATACAAAAGAAGATATAAATTTACTGGAGTTATTGGCAGAAGAAAAAAGAAAAGAGTCAAATTTTAGAATTGCAAGAAGAAAATAAACGAGCATTTAATAAAAATAGGAAAGAATGTTTCAAGTATAAGGATAATGATCTTGTAGCTATCAAGAGAACACAATTTGGCCCAGGGCTTAAACTTAAACCTAAATACCTAGGCCCATACCGGGTGACAAAGGTGAAGCGTAAAGATCGGTATGACGTGGAGAAAGTGGATGGTACTACAGAAAGGCCCAACAAAACTTCGAGTTCTGCGGATCAGATGAAACCATGGCCAGGGTCAGACGAGGATTAGAAGGTATCTGAGTTTAAGGTAATGGTAATATTCATAAAGCGAAGAATGAAAGACGATGAGTGAGTTTATGAAGATGCCCCAATGTTTTTGCCTGAAGTTAGATTCTTTCTGTCTTCTTGTTTAAACGACATAATTCGTAGAACTTTAGCCACTGTCAATTTTCCGTCAGTTTTGGAACCAAATGGAATCTTCCGCACCGATGGCAAGCGACCAGATGATCTTTCTTTAATCCCGTGGCGACACGGCAAATGTCTAGTTTGGGATGCCACTTGTGTAGATACTTTAGCTCCATCCCACATACCAGCTACTTCCAGCCAAGGCGGAGCAGCTGCCTGTGCTGCTGAAGCTAGCAAAAAGCGAAAATACGCGGGAGTCCGTCAATCCCGCGTATTTTTAGCTTTATATTCTTGCCCTTTGCTATAGAAACTTTGGACCCTGAGGCACTGAAGCCAAAAAATTCTATAAAGAATTGACAACGCGTCTCATCGAGGTAACTGGTGATCCAAGAGCTGGAAGTTTTTTTGCACAACGTATCGGACTCGCTGTGCAACGGGGAAATGCTGCCAGCATTTTGGGTACTTTGCCTCGATGCGGTGCGTTGAAAGAAGTTTTTTATTATTAAGTTATTTATAATATTTTATTTTTATGTTGTTATTAATTATGTTTAATATTAAGTTGAATTGTTTTTTAGTACTTAGGTAATTTTGTAAAATAAGTTATAAAAATATATATTAATGTTGTAAATAATTAATGGTATATGGGGTATATACCATTAATTTGATTATAGAATCATAAAACCATTTTTCCACACGTCAATCGACGCCCAGACGAACACATATATTGAAGAATACCTTGCCGACAAAATTTCAGAAGTTATGGAGGAAATTGGCTCTGAGAAGATCCTTGGAATCGTTTATCGACAATTCTACAAACGTGAAAAAGTGTGGCAGATTATTAAATACTAAATATGAAAGACTACGTAGATTGGATGTCTAGTACACTGAATTTGTCGAATGGTGATGTGATGCAAATGCCCAAATTCCATGAAATTGCGACTATGAATGCGAGATGCTGTTGTGTGTTTTGAAATTAATGATATTGATTGCGGAATTTAATAAACTCGCGAGTGATAAATCCCTTAACGTGACCTTAGTATTGCCCGTTAAAACAAGGAGGGGCAGTTATTTATTTGCCACTCTTACTTTGCGCGGGACAAACGCCTTATCTCTGTTTAGAATTTCGCATTTGTAGAAGCGAATATAATGAGCTACGTCCGATTTTAAGGCGTGCTCGGCAATAGCAGATCTATTTTTTACATACGTACGGATTACACACGAAGGGACTTCTAAGTCGCACTTGACCGGCTTTTATTTTTAAATCCTTTTATAGCTTTGAAAATACCAAGAGTTTTTTACTGAACATGGGGCCATCGGGAATACACGGAGCAAAAGTAGGTACCTTACTAACTTAAAAATAATAAGTAGGTACACTGTACATACCTGCGACAGATCGATCAGATTCCTGAATTTTTTTGAGATTTTCTGAATGTTATCATTGGTATTTCTTTCTTGGCTTTTAGCTCCTTTACGGGTTTCCCCATTAATTCCGCCAGACGTACCCAAGCAACAGCCATCTTTTTTTTTATCTTTATGATCAAGACCTTTGGGGTACCAGATCGATGGCTTTATGCAAGGTAAAATTCTAAAAATGTTAAACTTTCATCATTCGACCAGCCAGAGCCACTCATTTTTATTACGAATCCACTCGTCACAAGATCGCAGTGACAACTAAGCGCGCGAGTTAAAGATGGTAAACCATGCCAAATAAGATTAATAGACAGAAAAGGGGAAAAAGATCAGGAATTACGCAACTTTCGTGAACGTCATTGCTGATCGACATAAAATTATAAGTTAGTTTTAAGGTTTTATTTGTCGAGTTTTCCATTACTTACTATTTTTCAATAAACCAGAGCCGAATCTCTGCCGATTTTACCTCTGAAAAGTTTGTATTTTTTAACAAAACTATCGACCACTACTTGATAGGCGCAGCCGGCTTCTACCCTGTCGTTGGGTTACTGTGCTTTCGCCAATAGACTTTTTCGTGACTACGGGACTCAACTATGGTGTTGGTGGTTCAACGGGGTAACTTACAAATTTCGTTAAGTTTTGCAAGAAAAGTGCGGAGACGCGCTGAGTGAATATTCCACATTGTCACAGAAGGATCGCGGAGTACTACAGGAATGCGAGTAGATCTTTTTCACTATCCTTGTCATTTTCCTTTATGACCTGGTGATATTTATGTGTGTGTCGTTTCTTAGTAAGGATTAAACAACGCCTTATATATTATGACAACTTCAATGTAATGAGTTACAAAACGAATACTTCTTTCACGCCATTACCAGTAGATTAAAAGGAGAAGCGGCGTCCCTTTTTGGAGAAAGGGAGCATATACTCCTTGGGATGCACTAAAGGCTTTGCTCCAGGAACATTTTGGAGACCCTAGGACAGAAGACTGTCTGGTTCTCGAATTAGAATCTATGAAAATACAAAGGTGCTAAAGACATATATAAGCCAATTTGGTTTGCTTACGAAACCATGGAGTCATTTTTACTGCCAGTATATTCATGCACTGATGGAATAAATACAAACTATAAGTGACATAGTTAAATGGAACATTTATTTTAAATGAATAAAACCACCGGTGCTTATCATTATTTTATTTACATGTTACATTATATTATTACTTAACCATTTCTATAATAAATATGATAAATATGAAGTAAATTCTATATTGACTTGATCCTTTAGAACTAATTGATATCATAGGGACGGATACTTTAAATAAGTAGTAAAAGCTTCTGTAAGAATCATCAGATGCTAAAAGTCGTAGCGCTATGGCAAGACGAAATTTAGCTAGTCTGGCTTCTCTGAAGTATGTATCATGCTTGGATATAATTGGTGAAATTTTCTGCAGCAAGAACTCAAAATCAGTATAGCTCATGCGGCAGAAGTTTTCGAACTCTCTAAATGGTTCATATCAGTGTTGCCAGGGCCCTTGAGTTGTAAGTTACGTTTCGATTCCTGAAATGTTACATTTTTGCAGCAAAAGTTACATTATTGTATTTTTTTAAATTTACGTCTTATTGGGGTCAAAGTATAGCCAAGGGCGGATCCAGCTTTGGTGCTAGGGGGTCACAGAGTCGTGATCAAGTCACAAGAACTTATAATTTAATTTTTATAATCCCAGATACAAGTAAAAAGTAGGTATTTTATTAATGTACCTATGTAAGTACTTACTGTACTTAAAAATACATATATTTAAATGACAAAATTATTTTTTTGTCATCTTCCGAAACGCGTTATCACTTCATCTATATCAATGGGTACGTTTTTATGGATGAATATCAAAAAAACATTATGTTTAACAATTTTAATTAGTGGTCCACATAGGTCCTTGACCCAGCCCAGGGGGTTGAGTCATGACCCCATGACCCCCCCCCCCCCATACAGCATAACGCTTTGCGGCATCTAATCGGTTAAGTAAACAGGGCGATGACTTTTGTTTTTAATAAAGAAGAGACCATCTACCTTGTCCCATTATTATAGTCTGCGTCATATTTAAGTCTGTCTTTAGCAAAACACAAAAAAATATTCTAAGATCTAGATCGTCACGACTGGATAATCTGGCTGGAGTGCCGAAATTACGTATTAACAAGACTATTCAGATGATATGATAATATGGCGCTTTCTATTCAGAGCCATCTCTGAGTGTAATATGGCGTGAAATATTTTTTAGTCGCACCAGTTTTAGGTGCGTTCAAATTGAATACGTTTAATTTCAATAAAAATCTAGTATTACAAATCTTGTTATTCTCAAAAGTTACGAAAACTGCCTTAAATCTAAAAATTACTTACATGTTACGCAAGGAGGTCAAAAGTTACGAAAAATGTAAGAAATGTAACCTTCTGGCAACGCTGGTTCATATAGTAGTTGATTATATTCTAAAAATTTTCTGTAACAAATTAAAACATAATAGGTATAATCTATATCCATACTTTCATACTATACTATAATATACTTACTATTATACTATTACTATCTTTCGCTCCAATGTAAAAACCGTTCTGCTATATGGGTGCGAAACGTGGAAGGTGACCAAAGTCATCACGCAGCAGATCTAAGTCTGCATCAACCGCTGCCTTCGTCAGATATTGGGTATCTTTTGGCCTGAAAAGATATCCAATGAACGTCTGTGGCAGCTTTGCGGCGAGACATATCGGTCACCAGATAGCGCGTTGTAAATGGATATGGATTGGCCACACGCTCAGGATGGAAGCCTTTTCACATTCCGAGACAAGCATTGGAATGGACTCCTCAAGGAAAGAGGAAGCGTGGTCAACCAAAGCAGACCTGGCAGCAATCGGTAGCGGCGGAGGTGAAGACAATCGGGCTGTCTTGGCCCGAAGTAAAGCGCGTTGCTGAGGACAGAACGAGATGGAGAAGCACTGTAGCGGCCCTCTGCCCCTCCCAGGGGACATAGGAAAATAAGTGTATACTATTACTATATATTACTATTCTATTTTACTATATATTATTCATATTACAAATGTGAAAGTAAGTCTGTCTGTCTGTCTTCTTTTCATGCTTCAATTATTGAACCATTTTGGATGAAATTTGGTACCTATAGAGGTAGTTTGAGGCCCAAGGAAGGACATTGGGTACACTTCATTCCTAGAAATTCTACTGTTTACAAGGTATCGACATTAACGCGGGCGGAGCCGCGGGCAACAGCTGGTTACATATATATTTCGGGATAACATAATTTATTTATTTATATTAGGGAAACATACAGTTATTATAGTTTAACAAAGTAAAAAATATATAAATAATACTTAAACCAATTAAGTTTCCTCACTTCTATACATATAATAAAACAGTAAAATTATTTTGTCTGTACATTTCGAATTTTTGACTGAAATGGATAAAGGGACACTTAAAAAGAATAATAGAAAGCAAATAAAATTTTTTGGAATTTCTTGTCTGTCTGTCTGTCTGTCTGTCTGTCTGTCTGTCTGTCTGTCTGTATGTATGATCACGATTATCTCCGAAAATACTGAAACGATTTAATTCAAAATTTCAGCAATTGCTTTGTTTTAACTCAGTTTAACATTTAAAGTTTGATTCATCAAAATCGGTTCATTAAAAAAAAAGTTATCGTCATTTGAATGAACTCAAGGCATGAGTTTGCCTGCAAACATATAGCAAAAAAAAATAAAACAGTAAGTGATATAAGAAAATTAAAATCCAAAGTCAATTCATCATCATTATACGACAGCATTATACCTATCCATAGTAATCCATACTAAAAAAAAAGGAGAAGCTGACTGACTGACTGACATATCAACGCAGGGCCTAAACTATAACAGTCTTATTATAAAACGAGGACTAACTTTAGTACCTGACTTAAACCATTATCCCTCCCAAACAAATTGACAATGACAGTTGACCAAACGTCAGAGTGAAAACTGTCGACTTATTTTGGTCGGATAATGGTTTAAACCAGGTACTAAAGTTAGTCCTTGTTTTATAATAAGACGGTAAGGGTTAGGAACTTGAAATTTTGCACAGGGGTTCCTTTTATAACGTAGGGGAGCACTAAGAAAGGATTTTTGGAAATTCATCTCCTTAGGGGGGAAAACGGGTTGCAAAGTGAGTATGAAACTTTGTTGTTTTTGAAGTTATTCGAATGAAATTCAGCATGAAGGTTCTTTACTGAAAGGTATGAAACACGAGTAGAATATTTTACTCAAAAATCATCCCTTAAGGGGGTAAAATAGGATTGCAAATTAAGCATGAATGTTTGCCATTTTTGAAGTTAGTCGAATGAAATTCAGCATGAAGGTTTTTTACTAAAAGGCATGAAACACGAGTAAAATATTTTTCACAAAAATCATCCCTTAAGGGGATATAACGGGGATGCAACGTTAGTATGAAACTTTCGTTTTTGAAGTTATTCAATTGAAATTCAATATTAAGGTGTTTCATTGAAAGTCGTCATAAACTAATGTATTCCGGGTAATTCTACTGTTCTTGAGAAATCGACACTTACGCGCGAGCGGAGCCGCGGGCCAAAGGCAAACTTGACTTATATATTAACGCACAGCCGAAACTACTGTGCGCAGAAACTTGAAATTAGGCACAGGGATTCTTTTTATGATGTAAATAAGCACTAAGAAAGGATTTTTAGAAAATCAAAGGGGTTGAAGTTTTATGGAATTTTCTCATTTCTGGACTTGGAAGTTTGAAAGTAGGTACGGAAGTTCTCAATTAAAATTAAAAAAGATCTGTTTAGGTGAACCAGACAACATTCTCCCTTGAAGGGGTAAATAGGGGGTAAAGTTTGTATAGATTTTTTCCATTTCTAGACTTAGAGGTATGAAAATAAGTATATACGTTCTAGGTTACAATTAAAAAAGATCTGTGTAGGTGAAATGTACAAAATTCCCCCCTTAAGGGATAAAGGGGGGGGGGGGGGGATTGTATGGAAATTTTCTCATTTCTGGACATAGAAGTATAAAAATAAGTATATATGTTTACATTACAATTAAAAAGATCTGTGTAGGTGAAATGGGCAAAATCCCCTCCTTAAGGGCTAAAGATCTATGCAGGTGAAATGTATTAAATTCCCCCTTAAGGAGAAAAAGCAAAGGGACAGGGGTTTGTATGGAATTTTTATCATTTCTACTGTTCCCAAGGGAACGACATTAACGCGGGCGGAGCCGCGGGCAACAGCTAGTATACAATATAATAATAATTATTAATATAATCCAGATATTACTTACCCGTAATACCAATTAAATAACTTCTTCTAGGTTTCATACAATGAGTTATTTTTAACTGATTTTTTCCACCTGCATATTTGCACAAGAAGTATTTCTTTATTTAATTCTAATATTTATAGTTATTGGTAAACTAGTTCTTAATTTAAGATGAGCCATTTCTCACGGCTGATGCCCACACTGTATTTGAGACTCTTATAGAGGACAGTCTTGGAAGTGATGCGAGAGAAAGAGGGAGGCCAAGAACAAGGACTGGACGAATGGGTGGACGAAGAGGAAATCGGGGTGGACGACGAAGAAATGCACATGGGCGTGGGCAGTATAGGTGTCGTAGGGGAAGTCATCAGTGGGTGGGTCAACCACTGAACGAAATCTGGACAACGGAAGATGATCTCCCACCAGAACTGGTAAGTTTGGTGAGGGATGTTATTAGAAATCGGGAGATGAGAATGCAAGAGGCAAATGAAGGTGAAAGGAACAGGCCTGAGAGAAGGAATAACAGCGAGAATGAAGATGATATTGATAATGATGAATTCCTTGATGCTAGTGGGGAATTTGAATGGCATCCTATGGGGTCTTTTGCGGGGAAAGAAGAAGTGTTTATACTTGAGTGTACTGGTGGAGAGATACATCAATTGACCTATGATGTTTTCCATTCCTATTGGGACATGACATCTTGATGTGATGTGATTGTATCTGACACGAACCAGTACGCCAGAAAAATAGTGTTAGCAACATTCCAATCGGAGTGGTTCGACACCAACATACATGAAATTTTGTGCTTGTTTTGTTGATACTAAGAATTGTAAGGATGCCCACTGTAACTAGCTGCTTTTCGACGGATCCTCTTTTGAAGACGGAAGCTTTTGGGCGTATTTTTACCAGAAAGCGCTATAAACATTTAACGAGAGCTCTCCATTTTATAGACCCAGCAGATGTATATCCGTCTAACACTGATTCTGCCAGAACCTTAGATCGTTTGTACCGCTTGAGACCTATTATTTTTACATCTGAATGAAAAATTTCAATCTAATTATGCATTAGACAAAGACATTTGTATCGACGAGAGCTTGACGCTTTGGAAGTTCGATATTAAGACGTTCGAATTATGTGAGAGTGCCACTGGCTACCTGTGGTCTTATCTTGTCTACAAAGGCAAACAATCCTCTTCAGATTTAAGACAGGCACCTCGTGTGGTTAAAAGCACAGCCGTGGTGAACGCTCTTATGGGGCCTAAAGTCTCACAATCTCTGACGGTATCGGAGATAAAGAGAAAACATGCAAGTTTTATTAAAACGACTAAAATTTAAATACTCGAAAGTGCCTTAATCGACAAAAGTGAAAACGTGTTATCGAAAATCAATTATTTATCAGATATACAGAGATATCGCCAAGCAAACAGAAGAATATAATATTCATCTAACGCAGGTAATAATGCCAATTTTATTATTTATTTAATATTTTGAAAAAGTCTTTTTCCGCGGTTTCGCCCGTGTTTATTTAATTTTATGAATACTTATTAGTATAAGTATAGTACAAGTATTCTTGTACTATTTTCATTTATATACAGAACCGTTCGATCGTGCGCATCATGAACCATTCGAAAGCAAGTGTTTAGATTACGATAGCTGGATCGGCAGATGGGCAGTCGTAACCACCATACGTGGTATATAAAGCACAAAAATAATACAACACGTGATTTCCAATGGTTTGAAAGGTGCAAGATATAGTTCAGAGTAAAACGGTCTGATGAAGTCGATCTTAAAGATTAGGTACATTCCATCATTATTATTTTTTTGCTGACAAAGCAGGATTTGGCCTACACTCTCTTCGCTGGCCAGAGGGATTGGAGAGGTCTCATTGATGTTTATGAGCTTAGCTTAGCTTGTATTTCCTAAGACGCCTCTTATGTCCGCCATGGGAAGACTAGGAGTGGTCCTATTCTACTTTGCCGGAAACCACACTGCTATAGGGCATATATCATCATCAGAATGATGACATGAGGGACAGGCTGGCAACACTGGAGCTCACTTGTCAAATTCATAGCTCCGTATTTAATATTGTAAAATTATAATGATAAAAAGGCCAATCGTTGTAAAAATACATTTATTATATAATATTGACATACTTTAAGTGTTGTTAGGTACTTGTGTGTTAAAATAAAGTGTATTTTTTGTGAAAATAGTGTTTTAAGTTTGACGTTTGGTGGGTTACCGGGACCGAAGTTTACATCGGTTTTAAAGGTAAGAAAGGTGCTATTTACACATCTTTCCTCTATATAGCTCCTCACAACGTCATTAAAGTGCTATTTTTGTACTCTTTTACACCTAACAAACACAAAATTCGCTCCGAAATTTTGAATTATTGAACAAGTAAGTAGTATAAGGTTAGGCTACTTAGTTGGTTTTCTAGCTTGATTATATTTAAATAACTTCGTTTTCATCCCCAATTAATCTAAATATTTTAAATAATGTCGACTACAACCCGCGCCGTCACAGTTCGTCAGTTGGAGATGCAGCTGAAGGAAGCCCTACTACAACTTAAAGCAGAGAAGGCAGATGTTCAGAAATTATTATTGGAAAGGGATGAAAATTATCGGAAATATGAATCAATGCGTATAAAATCATTACTCTTGAACAAAAACTGTCAGAGAGTCTTATAACTTGTGACGTTTAAAATGAAAAGCTTAACCAACTAACGTTAGAAGTAAATTCTTTCCGCCAATGTGGTGATACGTTTGAGCAAATGCTTAGACGTAACACCGAACTAGAAAAAGAGCTGGGAGAGGCATATAGGCAAATTAGTGGATACGAGCAAGATGCCCAATCGCGTCAGTCAGCGGAGGTGTCTAGCCTCTTTGACGAGCTCATTGATATTGCCCCTGTGCCTCTCTTAACTAACACAACCAATTCTTCTGTAAATTCTTCAGTGATTGATCTCACCAGTGACATTCTTCATGTAAAATTAGTGTAGCATTAAAAAAACCCAGTACAAGTCATAATAAGATTAAAAAACATAGAAAATTAAATTAAATTATCAAGAAGACTAATATTAAGTTACAAAATCATTTGCGTAAATCATGTTTAATAAAAACACATACTTTGAGTTATGATAAATTGCAATCAGAATTAGAATTATGTAATAAAAAATTGGTAGAAAGTCAGGATATTATATTGTTGACAAAAACAGACTCCAGTCTCACATCGAGAAATTACAAGATGATTATACTAAATTATTTACTAATTATGACCTAGCTCGAAAGTAAAATACTGAACACATGTTGGCAGTGGACACGTTGATTCAAGACGGCAAAGCTAATCAAGCGGTTCTTGATTCTTTACTTAAGCAATGTATCTGTGGGTAGTCGAACAGTTCCACCATCAACAAGTCCTTGCCAGTGGTCTCTCCTTGTGACAGTATTTTGCATGAAACAGTGTCTGGTTGTGTCGACATAGATGGCCCCCCATGTAACACAATAGTTTTTTCTGACAATGTAGGGCTCGGTATGGGTTCTTTGTTTATTAAATTATGTGTGAATTACTGTTTACCCGATGCAACCTTTACCCAAATAATTGATAGAATCAAAACTACTCCCTTGAATAGTAATTCAACTGTTGTATAACTTTTAGGAAATAGTTATAAGTTAACTAAAAAAGATATTATAAGTGGTATAGACGGCCTAAAAAATATAGATGTTTACAAAATAATAATTTGTGCATTCCCATATATAAGTTGCCAGCCTCCATCTCGAAATAATAACATTCATTATCACAATAAATTAATGCATACATTGACATGTCGTCATATTTTGTTTTTTTTTTTGACACTAATAATTTTATTAGTGAATGTTATTCGACAAAAGATAATATTTATCTTTCAAAGTATTTTAGACATAAGATTGCTACATTAGTAGCTTATACTATTAATTTTTGGACGAGTTTACATTGTAAACAAGACATTAGTACTAAGATGCCTACAGATTTGCCAATACCTTGTAATGGTAATTCTGTAGACTTAATAGATTTAAAATAAATAAAAAGACAATGGGAAAACCTAATGAAATTAGAATTATGCACCAAAATTTGCAAGGTCTTCCCGGCAAAGAATTAATTTTAGAATTGTTTTTGGAAGAATTAAATGTGGATGTTCTATGTTTGACTGAACATTGAAGAGAGTGAGATGATGTTCAGCCTAAACAATTATGAAATTGTAAGCTGCTTTAACACGAAGAAAAATCATCGAACCACCTCTATCTGCATAGAGGTGGTTCGATGATTTTTACAAAAAATGGTCTCCGTGGCAAAGAACGGAATGACATTGTCAGGCTATCTGTTGAGCGGTGTGCTGAGGTAGCCTGTGCTGAGCTGGAAAATCATATTATAATTTCCGTAAACAGTCCGCCCAAAAGTGATTTTAGAGGTTTTGTCAAAATAATGGATCAGGTTCTAAAATTAGCATCAAATAGTAGAAAAAGTTTAATTGTTTGCGGTGACTTTAAAGTGAAATATTAGTACCAACTACTAAAAGTACTTAATTCTTAAATCTATTTAAGAGTTACAATTTAGTCAATGTTTTTTGCGAACCAACTCGGATCACTGCCTCAACTGCAACTTGTCTTGATAATTTATTTTGTGAAAATAATCTTAATAAATTTATTATTACCAAATTGCCTTCGGACCATACTGGTCAACACATCATTTGCAAAAGAAATTAAGGAACCAATTAATCAAGAAAAAATTTTTTGTAGGCCTATCACTTCTAAAAGCATATGTAAACTTAAAACCAGTTTAGAAAATAAATTAAGTTCAGTTGTGTACAAAGGGAATAACCCGGATGACCACTACAGTACATTATTCAAAACAGTTTTTACGGAATATACAAAATCTCTGAAACAAAAACAAGTTAATGTCCGTAATAAGTTAGAATTTAGTTAATGGGCTACTACGGGCATTTACATAAGCAGAGAAAAGCTTTTTGATCTTTTTTAAGAATAATTTTAATGAATATTTTAGAATTTATTCTAAAACGTTTAAAAAAGTTTGTAAACTGGCTAAATCCTTTTATATTAGTAGGAAAGTAAATGAGGCTTCCAATAAAATAAAAGAAACTTGGAATGTAATAAATAAAGAAACTGGTAAAATTAAATATAAAAACCACATTAGTCAAATTAAATGCGGCGATAAAATTAATAGGAGGGATTCGCTCGGAGATTTGTTCAAGGACATAAATATTTTAACGGTAGCCTCACAGTATATACTTGAAAACGTAATGCACGTAAGGAAAAATATATCGTCATTCAAAAAATATTGTGATGTTAGAGATAGACCCTTGCGTAACGATCATAAACTATTTCTACCTTGTATTCGGCTTAGTAGAGTTAGTGATTCGTTCATGGGGAACTGTATACGTTTTTATAACAAGTTATCAAAACCAATCCTAGATACGCCTGATAGAAAATTCAAAGGTTATGTAAAACAGTTACTTTGTTAAAAGGCCTATTATAGTACTAAAGATTTCCTTAATGACAATAATATTGGACTTGAGCTTGGCGCAGACACCTCGTAGTTTTGTATATATGAGTATATATTTGGTACATTCGATATAAAATATTTTTAAAGATGACATTTATGTTTCAATATTTTGTCAATTTTTTTTAAATTAATATATTATTTACATAAACATCATTTTTTAAAATTTAATTTGCAATGACTATAATAAGGACAATGTATACTCAGTCCACATACCTAGTTTTTAAGATAAACTAAAATTGTAAGTTGACGTCGATTGGAGAAAATGCGCTGTGCAGTTTGTTGCCGCTTCTTCTGCACTCCGCTTTGGAAGCGGCATTAAACTTAGCCATAAGTAAATTACTGACGTCAACAATTCTCAGTTGAAAATATATGACAATTAATAAGTGACCTATATTAAATAAACGTTTTTGAATTTGAATTTGAATTCAGTGCGGGGGGTGGTAGAAAAGTGTTGGAATCGAATGGTTATACTTGGAAACAGAGCTTACTGGTCAGTGAAAGAAAAAACCGAACGCGTCACGTCTGTTGAGAGGGCCCTAGTATGTCTTGCTTTTGTTAAGGGGGTCACGGATAAAATCGGGCATTTACTTCTACCCTACGACGTAAGTACTGCAACAATCCATTTTCCGACCCCTGTCAAAGGTTAGAGACTAAATACGCTCGCCTAAGGATCATGACCCGCTGAATGTGCCAGGCGTATACCAGGTTCCCTGTAAGTGTGGCAAGAGCTACATAGGAGAAACGGGACGTAACGTTTCAATTAGGCTGACTGAGCATGTAAGAAGTATGAAAATACTGGACAAGGATGGTTCCACAATCACCGAGCATGTATTGGATTCGGACGTCAAACATTTCACACGTTTTGATAAGGCTAGAGTTCTAGTAAGAGAGAAAGCTTTTGGCCCGGGTAAAATACGCGACGCTATTGAGATTACGAGACATCCGAATTTTAAGCGAGACGGAGGATGGACATTACCAGCCACTTGGAAACCAGTACTTCAAGGTTTAGGAGACTCTGTAGCAATACTGTAAGAGGTATCGACACAGCTCGGTGCATACAAATGCGCTAGCTATAGCAATCCTTTTAGAAAGATTTTACGGGACAAACAGAAAACTTTATATAGATAACTGGTATTCTAGACCCAAATTATATATATTTTTGTAAAGTTACGCTATATTCATTCTTGTGGTACAGTAGCAAACACAGGTCAGGCATGCCTAAATTCAAAAAGTTGAAAAGGGTTTAGAGAGAATCTAAGTACTCCGTTCAAATGATGACATTAAAATGGTTTCAAATAAAATCTGGTCGAAACTGTTATAAAAAGGTGTTTTATACTTAGTATAATTATTGTTAATCACCTCAAATTTGAAAAAAGAACTTGATCATAATAGACATGACCGCATCACTAGCGAAAATGTATATTTTACTGGGCTTTGCGTCGGGCGTGAAGTAACGATAAAAGGCGCTGGCGTCTAAAAGGTAAAGAGTAGAAGCTAATAAACCGACCACGATTGCCCAGCTAAAAATAACATCAAAATGGAAATGTCCTCTATCCCAAGAGCAATGTGCCAAAGCGTTTTCACAAATTTAAGGTACAGGTTTGAAGAGTGTGTTGGTTCGCATCTCAATAACGTTATTTTCAAGAAATAAATTTCCGTCCAATTCATTTTTTATAAATAAAAAATTGTTTCCCTAATACCTGTAGATATTTAACTTTATTTAAAATCTAGCTAACTTAATGGCCCACCTGTATAAACAAAGGAATAAATAACTATCTGTCAAAAGTATTTTAATAACAATATGCTTTTGTATGATTGTTATAAGTAACATAAAAACGCAATTGTCAACCCATGTCCGCGTCGCTCTCCCCTCTCTCTTCTTATCGTCGTCAGCAGCCACGCTCTTAAATCTTAATTACATTTATTCCATTTTAAAATTGTGTGTACAAAATACTGTGAATTTTCTATATAAAGAACGGAAACTGAATTAGTGTTTTCTTTAAATATATAACATTAAATTTGTGCCTTCTCTGCTATACAAACAGTAACCAGTGCCTAAATGTGTGCTTCGAAAGTGCGGTTCGTCGCAGACGCCGCGGCATCCATTTTGAAGCGCTTGAATGACGGACTGAGTGACAGACAGTATCAAGTATCAAAAATGGGTGAATTAGAAAAGTTAATCTGTAGAAGAAGCGATTTCAAATGGAAATTGACAATAATAACAAAATATCTCAACCAAATTGAATCGACTTCGATAGATAGATAAAAAAAGAAACCATTATTAATCCCGCCCTGTTTTTTCTCTGAAATGCATGAAAATTACATTTCACAAATTTGAACGTAGCTAGGGAAACCATTTAAAATTGTTTATATTTTTAAACGTATTTTTATAAAAACTATAACAGTCAACACATACATTGCACAAAAAAAATCATCAAAATACGTCCGAATTTCTTTCATACATATAGAAGTGTTTTATTCGATCGTGTTATACTTTGTGAAATGGGAAACAAGAGTTAGCGTTATTTTGTACAGTTAATTTTAAAAAGTATATTTTAAATTGTCATAGGAACATGAAAATATATAATAGGCTAGTTTCCTAAAAAAATATAATCAGTCCGTCAGTTAGATATTCAAAAAATATTGGCCACGTATTTTTTCTTTTGTCGATATAACAAAAAATTATAAAGATATACCCCTTTGAAGTTCCGTGTGACGTCATAGTTTGCTACAATTTTTAGCAAGCTTTGACGTCACGAGCCCCCACTCCTGAACTTTGACGCGCTTTATCTTTATTATTTATTGTTTATTTGACAAAAGAAAAAATACGTGTCCAATATTTTTTGATTATCTAACTGACGGACTAATTGTTATGTTATTATTACGACCCAGGAAACTAGCCTATTACTTTAGTCAAAACTAATATAAATATTTTTGGCACCCTCTGTATCATTCATGTTTTTTTTATTCAGGTTTGTTTAGAAGAAAAATGGTAGAAAACGTCTTTTTACTGCTGGCAACATTAGCACCATAGACAACGGCAGTAGGTGCCACATTGTGTTGACGACAGTTTAGTAGTTCAATCGTTTAACTGAATCGTGCAAAGAAAAATACACAAAAGTTGTTTCATCTTGATGATCATAGCTTTATATATTCTGGTAAGAGGTAGTTTTTTTAAATCTATGTATTGAAAGGTTTCATAACCAATTATATTATAGAAAAAGCGACTGTTCTGTTTAAAGGCATTATCATTTTGTTTTGAAGATTTTTCACCTCGACACGTCGTGTTTTGTTTCATATTTGTATGGAATTTGTTACATTGAAATAAATATGAACTATAGTCTTATTAACATTTTGAAAAGTGCGAAATATAACCCCGCAGCATTGCCTGTTACAAAATCTCAATTATTGTGAAGTATAAAATTACATATTAATTAGATTCCTCCGTGTGGTTTAATCACAGCTTACCTTAAATTAAGTCTTAATCTTTTTATTTTCATTTTATCATGTTTTAAATGGAAAATGTGTGCTGCAAGCTGAAGTGCTGCAAAGCATTTTGACTAAAAATATGATCTGTCAAATAGATAATAAAAAAATATCGATTACGTATATTTTCTTTTGTCAATCAATTAAACAAATTACCTAGATAAAGTGTGTTAAAGTTCATTAGTTAAACTAGTTTGCTAAAAAGTATAGGAACATGTGACGTCACTCGGAACTTTGGCGTGCTGTACTGTATCTTCATAATTTCTTGTTTAATTGAGAAAACAAAAAATCCTAAACCGTCAGATACGTAATAAAAAAACTAGTTTTTTTTTAAACCAACACCTAAAAATAAAAATAGTTTTTTTTTATTATCTAACTGACGGCTTCATAATATTTTTACATACGCGAATAATTCAAGTTTACAGCGTGAACTTGACCACCGGCACAGCTCACACTCAACAGGGTTGGGTCAGGGTCATCTCTGGGGTGCTACGGGCGGGAAACCTCCTCGAGTGCCTGGTCCTTTGCGGGCTCGTGTTAAACTCTGTCACTTGATCTTTGATCCGGTGAGAGGGACGCGGGCTGGCACAGGATTCGGGACGGTGCACCCTGGGTCACAGCCAATAACTCTCTTCGGGGTCTTATTGGTTGTGGGCTAATATCCTGCAGACGCGCGGCGTGTTTGGATTTTCCAAACACGTCGGGCAACTCGTTACCCCAAATTGATGGGGCCGGGGTGCTGTCCGTCATAGGTCAGTGCTGCGAGGAAGTAACCTCAATAAAAAATAACCCTAATCCCATACGGTCTGGCGTGCCGTAAAAAGGAATGAATGACGGGAGGGGAATCCCGTTCCGAGCGCCTGGGGGGAATTTCGGGGATAGGGACCTTACCCTGGCAGTGGCAGTTATAGTGATAACCGTCGGGTCGATCATTAATGCCCGGTTCGATGGTATTAAGGATAGGCTGCTGCCTGAACCTAGACTTCGGCCTCCGTTGGCAGCAGATAGACCTCAGTCCACTATGGAGAAGTGTGCCCACGCCCTGAACCCGGAAAAGACACCGCCTGCTCAGACCCCAGCACCTACCTCTAAAGGGAAGGGCAAAGGCCATGGCCAGGAGAGGTTCACTGTGCAAACCCAAGCACCTGCCCCTCAAGGGAATGGCAAGGAGAAAGGGAAAAGCACTGGCCAGGGATTAAACGCTGTGGTTGAGACGATTCCGTCAACTTCTGCAGCACCGACGCCACCGGCTCCTGAGGCTACTGATGAGGCATGGACGACTGTAACCAAGCGGGGCCGTAAAAAGAAGAAGATGGTGGCTGCCCCACAATACACACAGGGTGCTCCAACTGTTGGCCAACCAACTGTGAAGCTACAGACGCAACGGCGAGGGCTACAACCCAAGCTGAGTTTGCCGCGCTCAGCAGCTGTGGTTATTAAGCTGCTGCCGGAGGCTGAAAAGCGTGGAGTCACATACAGCCAAATCCTTACACTGGCACGTGAAAAAGTGAACATCGATGACCTAGGTATCTCCGGGGTCCGAATAAAGCAAGCGGCAACCGGCGCCCGTATTATAGCGGGTAGCGACAAGGACGAAAAAGCTGACTCACTGGCTGAGAAGCTGAAGGAAGTCCTGGACCCTCAAGTAGTGGCTATATCACGGCCCCAGAAGTGCACTGACCTGAAAGTACTGGGATTGTGTGACTCTGCGACACCTAACGACATCCGAGACGCAATAGTCTGGTTTCAGTGTGCCGCAAATGATGTGAAAGTGGGAGACATCAAGGTGGACCACTCAGGTACCAGGATGGCTTGGGCAATGTGTCCCGTGGCCGCGGCCAAAAGGCTCACTGCGGAAGGCATGCGACTACTGATCGGGTGGGCAGTGCAGATAAAGCTGCTGCCGGCAAAGCCGCAGTACTGTTACCGCTGTCTGGAAGCAGGTCATGTCAGTCAGACATGCACAGCGGCGACCGACAGGAGCATGCTATGCTACCGATGCGGAAATCCCGACCATAAGGCCGCCGCGTGCGATGCCACCCCGAACTGCGTACTCTGCGCTGGAAGTGGCAAACCTGCGGGACATAGAGTGGGGAGCAGGACTTGCCCAGCCTCCCAAACAGGGAAGCGAAGAAGGCGTGTTGCGGCCATGGCTACGGCCCAGTCGAAACCTGCCCAGCCGGCGTCAGACGCCGCAGAGATGGAGACTGGGCCCATCGATTAATATATGGCCCTGAAGATTCTCGAGGCGAACATCAACCACTGTGCTCGTGCTCAGGATCTCTTATGCCAGAGCATGGCACAGTGGTTGATCGATATAACGGTAGTAACGGAGCCATATTTCGTCCCATCCAGGGACAATTGGGTGTCAGACCTGGAGGGCCACGTTGCCATTGTGTCGTCGGCGAGCATTTCGCCTTCTTCAAATGTCGTGCGCGGTCGTGGATTTGTCTCTGCTCTGCTGGGTGGTATGGTTGTGGTAGGGGTGTATTTTTCGCCCAACAGACCGCTCAGCGAGTTTGAGGCATTCATGGCCGATCTCGAAGCGGTAGTTCTTGGTGTCCACCCTCGCCCCGTGCTGGTTGCTGGGGATCTTAACGCCGAGTCTACGGCGTGGGGAGCCCCTGCAACTGACGACCAGGGACGTGGAGGGGTAGTGGAGGAGTGGCTCATCACAGTTGGACTGGCGGTGTAGAACCGGGGCTCAGTCCCAACATGTGTGCGCTGGAACGGCAGTTCCATCGTGGACATAGCGTTCGCGAGCCCTGTCTTGGCGCGACGCGTCCCAAGCTGGAATGTCATGGTGGACGTGGAAACGCTGTCCGATCACCGATATATCCGGTTTGACTTCTCTGCGTCCGCTGCTCCTCCGAGTGGTCCCAGCTCACCCCCTAACGAAGTTGGTCCGAGATGGCAACTAAAGCGCCTGGACAAGGAGCTATTGCGCGAGGCGGCCATTATTCAGGAATGGTTCCATGCGCCAGTAGAAGTGGTGGTAGAGGACGAGAGCGAGTGGTTCCGTGGTGCAATGACTGCTATTTGTGATGCGTCAATGCCCCGGGCCAGGACTCGTCCCCCTAGAAGATGGGTGTATTAGTGGACACCTGAGCTTTCGCAGCTACGTGAAGCTTGCATTGTAGCGAGACGCCAATACGCCCGCCACCGCAGAAGGCGGCGCCGGAACCAATTTGAAGAGGCCGCGTTGCTCACGGTTTTGAGGGAGGCCAAAAGTGCACTGCAAGCTGCCATTGCTGCGTCTAAACAGGCGGCTAGAGAAGAGCTGCTGGCGACTTTTGATCGCGATCCCAGGGGACGGCTTATACGCCGCCCCGCTGACGCAGAGTCTCCAGCCGCAATCCTTAGAGGAAGTGGTCTCAGCTCTGTTTCCACAGAGAGCTGAGTTCCAGCCTCCGAGTATGGTTCCCCCATCGGAACCAATAAGCGAGGTCCCGGAGGACATACCCGTTGTAACCCAGAGTGAGTTAGGCGCAGCCGTACTCAAGATGCGTGCCAAGAATACCGCTCCAGGGCCAGACGGAGTGCCGGGCCGAGCATTGGCGCTTGCTCTAGAAGTGTTGGAGGAGCGGCTAAGAAGCCTCTTCAATGCCTGTTTTGTGCAGGGAAAGTTTCCACAGGCGTGGAAAACAGGTTGTTTGGTCCTTCTGAGGAAGGAAGGATGACCGGCGGATTCCCCGTCTGGTTTCCGTCCCTTAGTGATGCTTGATGAGGCAGGCAAACTGCTGGAAAGAATTGTCGCAAATCGTCTCGTCAGGCATCTGGAGTTGTCTGGGCCAGACCTGGCAGATTGGCAATATGGATTCCGCCGGAGAAGGTCCACAATCCACGCCATCTTGCGAGTGAAGGCTGTGGCGCAGGAGGCAGTTGCCAAAGGTGAGGTCGTCTTGGTGGTGTCTCTGGACATCAACAATGCCTTCAATACCCTCCCTTGGGAATGCATCATGGAGGCCCTTAATTACCACAGAGTGCCAACATACCTGCGCCGCGTCATAGCGGACTACTTTGCTGACAGGAGGGTGATTTTCCCTGCACAGACTGGGTGGAAGGAGAGGAACATGACGTCGGTGTTCCACAGGGGTCTGTCTTAGGACCGCTTCTGTGGAACATCGGTTATGATTGGGTGTTACGAGGGGCCTATCTTCAGGCCAACAAAAAAAGGGGGAGTCGAGGTAATTTGCTACGCCGACGACACACTCGTGGCCGCTCGTGGCACCACATATCGTGAAGCGGCAATGTTGGTGACGGCGGGCGTTGCGCAGGTGGTGCGCCGAATCCGCCAGCTGGGCCTGGAGGTGGCGCTGCATAAGTGTGAGGCGTTGTGTTTTCACGGCCCTCGGAGGGCGCCGCCCCCAGGCTCCAGCTTGACTGTAGGTGGAGTCCAGATTGCTGTCAAGCCGACGATGCGGTACCTGGGCCTTGTACTTGACAGCAAATGGAATATCGGCGCACACTTCGCGCATATGGTACCCCGCGTTATGACGTCAGAAGGCGCGCTGACGCAGCTACTAACAAATTTGGGAGGACCAGAAGCGTCTTGCAGGAACCTTTATATGGGGGTCGTGCGATCCATGGCCCTCTACGGTGCTCCTATGTGGGCGGTGGATCTTAATCGCACCACTACCACCCTGTTGCCAAAACCGCAATGGGTGATGGCGATCCGGGCTGCCAGAGCTTATCGCACGATCTCCTATGAGGCGGCGTGCGTGCTGGCCGGTTCTGTGCCCTGGGATCTAGATGCACGAGTCCTCGCGTCCTTATATGTCTGGCGCGAGGAAGCACTGGCTCGGGAACACAGGCCGGCCCCAGTGGAGATAGTGGGACGCCGGGATGAGCTGCGTCAGCTCGCAATTGATGAATAAGCTCAAAGGTTGGAGCAGCCTACTGCTGGGCGTAGGACCGTCGAGGCGGTCCGCCCAATTTTGACCCAGTGGTTGACAAGGCAGCACAGTCGACTGACATTCCGCCTGACGCAGATACTCACCGGGCATGGCTGTTTCGGTGGCTATCTGTGTCGGATAGCGGGTCGGGAACCGTCTGCTGTCTGTCACCATTGTGACGGCTGTCTGGACGAGGACGCCCAGCACACCCTGAAGAGCTGCCCAGCCTGGGCGGACGCACGTGCAGAGTTGTGCGCAGCAGTGGGTGATGACCTCTCGCTGCCGACCGTGGTTAGCAATATGGTTGACAGCGAGACGTCATGGACGGCGGTGCAGGTCTTTGCCGAGAGCGTAATGCTCTGCAAAGAGGCGGCTGAAAGAGACCGGGAACGACGACCACCCTGGCCATCCGTCGTCGGCGCAGATGGTATAGGAGGTGGGTATACGGCCTGCACCTGCAGCCCGAATAATGTGGGCCAGTCGGGTGACGGAAACGGGATCCGGTCACTCGACAAGTATGGCCCTTGGGTGGAAGGCGTGTCGGTGACGAGACACGCCTACCCTAGCGGGTAGAATTGAAGACCGAAAGATCGCCCCGCAGGCCACTCCAAACCTTCTCGTCGGAGAAGGTACCATGAGTGAGCCGAGCTGAGCCACCAAAGTGGCCACCGCGCCGGGCTGTGGAGCGAGAGCAGCACATAGCCCGGCAAATGCGCTAGAGGCGTCGACACCGGGGGGTTTTTTAGTGGGTTCAAGCCCCACATACCCACTCTGCTCTCCCGTGGCAGAGTGGATGATGCGAAGGCACTTTTCCTCCCGAACCAAAAAAAAAAGTTCTCTGGAGTACGGAGAAGGTACGGAGCAGGACATAGGCTACCTTTTATCCCGGGAAAAAGTACTATTCCTGAGTAATCGACATTGACGCGGGCGGAGCTGCGGGCGAAAGCTGGTATGTAATAAATAGTATTGGTGGCCTACGCATGGCCCGTTAATTTGGCTTCTTCTTATACGGCATCTTTCTTTTTGAACCAAGACATTCAACAACATACGGGCGTTTTTAAAAAAAAAATGGCGCGCCTAAAATGTGTTGGCCACCAACTTTGAATATAAATATTTCAGCAACCTTATCATTTTTAAACTAGTTAATCAAAATATGTATTACAAAAAACAATAATTTTATGTTTTAATATGATAAGTTCGTAAAAACAATTGAAAATTTTCAAATATAGATAAAAGACTGTTACAAAAAATCACACATGTCTGTGTCCAACCTACACTTTGTTAACTTTACAATTGCCTAAAATTTTCCCAAATTACACTAAATGAAATTTTATTATTTAAAATCGGAGTTAACTACTAGTATTCAAATCACAAATAGACTCAATGCTGTAAAGAAGAATCTGAATAAATAAAATGAATTTAAAAATTGTCCTCCAAAAACGGAAGTGGTGGAATTTCCGCCTAAGTAACGACAAAAACTAGTATTGCAAAAACAAAAAAGTATTACTATTTTGTTCCATTTTTTAGTGTTGGCAACATTAAGTAGTTCCAATAAACCCCGCCCGCTGCTTCCCGCTTATTTTTTGACACGAGGTGCAAATAATTTTTCCATTAAGAGCCCGCCATATGCCAGGCGGCGTGGCGATACAAACGCGGATGGTCTAAACGCGTTGGCTACTTTGGATATTTTCGTTTTTTAGGAATATTCAAGGGTTATTCGAAAAAGAAAAACATATGATGGCTGCCTTATCTGTAATGCAATAATAATCAAAAGTTTCAAGGTTAATTTTAATGTATTTGGTGAATAATGCTATATACCGAGTAAATTAGACGTGATTTGGAGGCAACTTTGCAATTTTTTTCTATCGAGAAAATTTAACGCAATCGTGTTTTTGAGTCAGATAGTTACCAGAGTTAGTCCTGAACATTGCTGCATTTTTATTTCAACTTGAGTATTTAATTATTATTGATATAACAGTCAATAATGCAAAGCAATGTGAGGTAGTACGGGCCCTTAAGGGCCCGTACTACCTCACATTGCTTTGCTTACATACTTAACTACTTACTACTTACACACCTAAATACTTAAATTTTCTATATATAATATTTTTTTTTTTTTAATTTTCTTTGTATATATATGTGAGAATCTGCACATGCACCAATCATTTTAACTAATGATTTTTAGTATATTCTCGGTTGCTAGGTAGCCCAGTGCTTTCAGTTTAGATTTCAATATTGATTTTAGGCCATTTCTGTTCATGTTAAGAATTTTATCTGAGTCATTGAAGCGTCTGTATAAGAAGGGACCAGTATACGATATTTGACGTCGCGCGAACGCGGAATTGAAAGTGGGAAAATTGGTACGTATTTTTCTTTTCTGTTGAGGTACTTGGGATGGGACTATTGTTTTATGGTAGCGGAGAACTGACTGGAAAACAAATAATTGTCTAACCGTTAAAAATTGGGATTCTTCGTACAGAAGATCAGTAGGGTATTTTCTAGGCTTACGAAACATAACTTTTATAACGGCCCTTTGTGCTCTTTCTAACTCCAAAAGGTGTGTTGTAGCAGTTCCACCCCACACAGGGATACAATATGCTAAGAGGGATTGACCAAGGGCGAGGTAGATGGTTTTAATAAGACTTTTGTCGGCAGTTTCCCTAAGATTTCTCAAGATGTGTAGAAGTTTTCGAATCCGTTTACTGAGCGCTGCAATATGAGGTTTCCAGGTCAAATTTTGTCCATTATAATTCCCAAGTATTTGTGGGTATCTGTTTGGATAAGATTCGGGCAATCGCAAGTAGCGTCCAAGTTAGGATCCACGATGCAGCAAAGGCCGTGAGCTTTAATATTGAAATTAGGCGGTGGTTTTGAGGCTTCGGAAATTCGGAAGCAAATATATTTTGTTTTTGGAACATTTATTGTCAATAGATTGTGATCCAACCAATTCATAACTGTAATTAGACCAGCTTCAGCCGATTTTTTTACTTCTGACCACGAGTCGCCCCAGAAAATTAGGGCAGTGTCATCAGCAAAAGCTAGAATACTACCGCTATTTAGTTTAAGTTTACACAGGCTATTGACATAAGCCAGGAAAAGAGTGGGATCAAGTGTGCTTCCCTGCGGAATACCATATATAACTGGAAAAGAAGAACTTTGTACATTAGACACTTTGACAACCTGACTTCTATTTGACAGGTAATCACGGAGCCACTCAAGTGCCCTACCCCTTATCCCTAAACTCTCCAGCTTTAGCAAGAGTAGTGGAATGGATACGGTGTCAAACGCCTTTTTGAGATCAATAAAAATGCCAATGCATTTTTCTCCATTATTTAATACTTCAGTGACTGTTTGAGAGAGGTTAGCAACAGCGTCTTCAGTATTCCTACAAGACCGGAATCCATATTGGTTATCTGCTAACAGTAGCTTTTTCTCCAAGAAGCTGGTTAGCCGGATGTTAATAACCTTTTCGATGATTTTACTAATTGTATTAAGTAATAAAATCGGTCGGTAGTTTGACACCGCCTCCACACCCCCACCCTTGTAAACCGGAATTACAGTGGCTTTTTTAAAAATACTTGGAAAGACACCAGCGGAAATGCTGAGGTTACAAAGGTAGGCTATCATCGTACATAAAATGGCATGTGAATTTTTAAGAATTATATTAGGAATACAATCTGGTCCCGGGGCACTATGTGTTTTGAGGTTAACAATTATTTTATCTATTTCAATATAGTCAGTGGGATATAGGCACATTGAATCTCCATTACCGGTAGAATGTGGATCTTTTGATATCTGCGTCTCCTTCAAATCAAGTTTTTTCAGAATGTCTGTTGCAAGGTCTTTACCTACGGATGTAAAAAATGCGTTGACACGATCGAGTGAATGTTCTGGACTTGGTAAGAGATTTAGTAGGGCAGTTGCTTGTGAATTATTACTTTTGATATTGCACAATTCCTTGACCGTGTCCCACGTACCTTTGTTGTTTTGGCTGATTTTTTTTTTGGTAATAGTTGATTTTCAGTAATTTTGCAGTTTTATTACAGATATTGCGATAATTAATATACGTTTCTTTAATAGTAGCATCATCAGGGTTCCTTTTCATAAGTTGATGTAGTCGATTCCGCTTTTGGAAGCATTTTACCATGCCTATTGTAATCCAAGGCTTTATTGGTCTTTTCCTTTTGGTAAAGGTAACGGTAGACGTGTGATTGGCTATCAGCTGGAGGAGTGTTTCGGTTAGCAATTTTGCGGCATGATCTGGATCGTCTGTTTTAAGGTAAGGATCCCAGTCATGTGTTTCAATAGCAGTTTCTAGGGCAACATATTTGATTTTGGTTCTGGTGAACGAAGATACTACAGAAGCTTTAAGCCCAAGATTTGTGGAAATCGATAGGAAGGTTGGTAAATGGTCTGTCATATCTGATAAGAGGACGTAACTTTTAAACTGCCCTACAAGTTTGCACATAAAGTGGTCATAACATGTACGCCCGTGAGTAGGCTTATCAATAGTGTTTTGTAAACCATGGGAACCAACGATCTCAAGATAATCTCTCACATGGATGTTGTTAGTATTCAAGGTATCGATATTAATATCGCCTGTGAGAACAATATTTCGAGATTTGTTTGTTAGTAGTACTGTGTCTAGTGAATCAAGGAAATTACTTGGATTTTTAAATTCGTACGGACGATAAATACCGAAGACAGTTAGATTACCTATTTTAGCTGCAAGGCAGTTGGCTTCTTGTAATTCGATTTCCAGGACCGAGGCAGAGATAGCCTCGCCAATATACATTATTACACCATCATTTCGGTTGAAGCTTCTTTTGCTATAATGAAGAGTGTAGCCATCAAGTATGGGAGGCGTGGAGTTTTCGTCGCACCAACATTCAGACAAGACTATAATGTGAACGCTCGTTTTTAACCCAGTGAGATAAACCAGAAAATTGTCAAGGTTTTTATTGACGCTTCTTATGTTAAAGGAAAGAATATTCAGTGTATTATTACTATTCGATTCGAAATTGTCTAAATCAGCTACTAGTTTATTGGGATCGTCGATAATCGTACAAGCGGGGGAGCAGGCTAAATCTATTTCTTCAAGGAGGTTTGTATTAATCATTGAGTGGAAATTGTGTGAGAATTGTCAGTAAAAAACGTACACCTCTTCTAAGGGAATTTAAAAGATTGCTTGAATAGAGTTTTGTGTAATTGGGTTAGACGGGTATATGCGCGCTTAGATTGACTATTGTGTTATAATTAGTGTATATGTGTGATATTTGCTTTGTTGTTGTGAGAATGGTGAGTAAGATATATTTATATTGATAAATAATAATAATATTAGTGTATGTGTGTGATGTTTGCTTTGTTGATATGTGGGTAGTGTGTAAGATATATTTAAATTGATATAAATTACTAGGAATCAAAATTATTAGACCATGCTTAGAACTAACATTTTTATAATCATGCATCATAGTTATAGACAAACCCTGAAATAGTCATTTAGTTTTCAAAAGATGAAGTTGATCTTCAGATTTAATCAAAATGTATGGCTCGCCTTGTTTTTTCCGCAAATAGACTAAGCCATTAGATGTCCAACAGAATTCATACCCCATAGTTTTCCGAAATTCCCGGGCGAGGAAATACAGTCGTGCTGCACGTGGCGTGAGATGTTCTGAGAGGTATATCTCTGTCTTCGGCCCGGCTAGACCCATGTTCGACGTATTTAGTTGCTCCGTCTTGAATCGGATTGAGTTGAGCTTGTGGTTTTTTGCTGCCGTAAGAATATTAGCTCTTATGAGGGTCGAGGAGAACTCGGCTACAACTACTGCGGTACTCTGATCTGGCTTGGATGGCATACGGTAGACGTCTCGTAAAGCGCATTCCTCTATCTTCACACCAATGGTGGTAGAAAGCTTTTTTACCATGCCAAAGAGTTGCTCTTTTGTTTCAGCTTTCTGTTTTGGAATATTCCTGATTTGGATGCTTGTTTTTCGATTTAGTCTTTCCATCATTTCACATTTCTCTTCAATAAGTGTCACTTGAGTTTCAATTTCCTTACGCTGATCCTCCAAACTTATTATAGTGTTTTGAACTTCTTCTAGTTTTACAGTAACAGACTCAATGGACTTTTCAATGTCCAGGTGATTCTTGTGGGTTGTGTCATTTTGAATTTTGATGTCTGATATATGTTTTTCTATCGCATCCAATCTTAAGTTTTGTTGAGATTGTAGAACACCTAGCATTTCACTGAGTTCTTCTCTCGTATTAGTGTTCTTAAATCTTGTGTATCGGAAGACATGTCTATCTCTTCATCTGTCATCCTCCGACGCTTGTGATCTCTTTGGGTAATGTGCACATTTTCTTCTGTTAATACGGGTTGAGTTACTACTACTCTATCCAATTCCGACGTACTATGTATTTATTTAAAGGCGGCGAGTATTGTAGCTTGGGCATTGTTCATGCAATTGCATGCAATTGCGTGTTGGTGCGATTATATTAAGGACTTATATCATGAATGTATATTGGGCCTGAGTACTTTAGTCTATATTGCTAAAATCACAACCGCCTATGTATTGGACCAAACACCAAAGTATGACGTACTCACGCGCGGCTACTCGAACAGCGTCGCGGCGTAGCTCACAGTGTTGTTGCTATCTCTTTCTGGCATAAAGCGGACACTTGCTTGCGTTATCTGGTCGCCTGGTACTTTCAACGCCGATGTAAAATTTAATTGTAAATAAATATTTAACAAGATTTACACACTGTACACGACTGATTGCTTTCGCGGTCCGGGGAGGAGAGAAGTAACGTTACATATAAGCTGACTCTGAACGTTACTTAATGGAATTATAAAGTTTTCTCATAAATTTACTCCACTGCTAAAGCGGAGTTATGTTTCTTTGATTTTTTAGGTGCAACAATACAATAAAGGTATACATTTCTAATCAACGTACATATAAATAATACTTAAAATTATATATTTTGTTTGTTTAATTTTTTTATTTAAAGTCTGATATATTATTTTGCAATATTTGCTCATTTTGCCTTTGTATAATTGGTAAAGCATGGGTTATTTGGGAACATATTAATTATAAATTGCTTCGGCAGCCGATATAAATCCGCGACGCGTATATTTTATTTTATTATTAAAATTAATACCAGTAATGTTATTTGTTCCAGCTTATAATCTTATTTATTGATTATAAAATGACTCCGCTGACGGGCGCACAACATGCTAAACGGTTTAGAGATAAATTAAAACAAGATCCTGAAAAATATGAGGCTTATAAAAAAAAAACAAGTCGAAAGAGTAAAAAAATGTCAGAAAAAGATTAATGATCTAAATGACGAAGAAAAGGAGAAGAAAAGGAAACAATGGAGAAAACAAAAAGCAGCCCAGAAAGCTCAAAAGAAATATTGTCATAACGAGCCAACGACTAAAAAAGAAGAAACCAAAAAAAAAAAATAAGTAATAATTTAAAGAAGAAACTAAAAAGTGCTAGACTGTCACTAGTTAAGTCTGAAAAAAGAGAACAGAGACTGAAGTTAATAGTAGGACGTTTAAGGAAAAGATTACAAAGCATTGAAAAATAAGAAAAAAGATCTCAATATATTAGAAGATACAGTTAGAAACATAAAAGAAGATAGAGAACAATTAGAAATGTCGTTTCAAGAAACATATAAAAACAATTGTAAAACGCATGAAAGCAAAAGACTATTAAAAAAGATTCTTTAAAATTATACTTAGAGAAGTGGAATACAATACCCTACCAATAAATTATTAAGACTCCAAAAAAAGGATTCGATTTGCTTATAAAGAGCGTAAGGTCAACATAAAAGTAAGAGAAGAAATTGAATCCTTTTATCTTCGGGATGATGTGACAAGATGCACAGCCGGAAAAAGAGAGTGCAGAACGAAAAATAAACAAAAAATGCAAATAAGGTATATGGTCGACACGTTGCATAATCTTTACCATATTTACAGACGAGACGGCGGCACACACAGCTTCTCTACATTCTATAGATGCAAACCATTTTACGTTTCAGCTCCAACCGTAGGTGCCAGAGATACTTGTATGTGTGTTAAACACAGTAACATAGACTTTATTCTACAAGCTTTGAAATCAAATAATTTTTTTTTGTATAAAAGTATTGAGGAGATGGTGAATGTATTTTCTTGTGATACAAAATCATTTGAGTGCATGTATGGAAAGTGCATAAGCTGTAAAACTCCACACATTGAATACAACGAAGAAAGTTCAAGTAAAGAAATTAAATGGTGGAAATGGGTACGAGTAGATCACAAATATGAGAAAGCAGGCCGAGAAATATCTACAAAGAAGACTATAAAAGAAGAGCAGAGTAGAACCATACGGGATTTAGTTACTGAATTGGAGATCGCATTAATTAAATTTAAAATACACTATTTTAATTGGAAAGAGCAACAGTATCAAAAGTGCATCAATAAATTAAAAGACGACGAGATTACGATTCTGTGTGACTTTTCAGAAAATTTTGATTGCAAATATTCAAAGGAGATACAATCGATGCACTTCGGTGCTTCAAAGGCCTCTATAACGATACACACTGGAATTATTATTTTTAAAGACAAATGTCAAACGTTTGCCACAGTTTCTGATAGTAACATACACGAACCTGATGCTATTTGGGCACATTTATTACCCATTATTATACTTAATAATGGGTAATAAATGCGCCAAAGAAAACTATCCTATTAATGTAATCCATTTTTTTTCTGACGGCCCCACCAGCCAGACCGGCAAAAGAAAAATTTTTATCTATTAAATTTATTTACAGACAAACTTAAATTGAAATTCTCTACGTGGTCCTTTTCAGAAAGTGGCCACGGTAAAAGTATAGCTGACGGTGTGGGCGGGTCAGTAAAAAGGCAACTCGATTCAAGAGTGCGTTATGGGGCAGACGTAACTGACGCGATGGATGCCTTCAATATTCTAAACCAATTTATGAAATCTGTGAAATGTTTTTATGTAACGGTAATGAAACGGACATAAAAAACATTCGGAAGCTTATACAACCTAATATTAAAGCTGTTCCGGGCACAATGAAATTACACCAAATAACATCAAATCAAAAAAATGTCATTAATTACAGATTGCTCAGTTGCTTTTGTGAAAATAACGGAGGATTGTGTAATTGTTATTGCCCAGAAACACATCTGCTAGTGCCATCTGAAGCAAACCCTAATGATAACTCTACACTGCTATTTACAAATACAACCAAACCCGATGATTACTCTTCACTGCTAGTTCCATTTGAAGTAAACCCTAATGATGATTCTACACAGCTACTTTCAAGGGAAGCAAATCCTGATGACGACCCTACTCTGCTAATTCCCACGGAAGCAAAACCTGACAATGACTCTATACTGCTACTTTCATCTAAAGCAAACCCTGATAATGACTCAACACTAATTACGGAAAAAATCAAGGAAAAGAGGAACGAAGGAAAGTAAGTTATTACTATAAGTAATACTAAGGAAACAATGAAAAGAGTCAGAATTTTGATGCCTGGTGATGGTCCACCTAATAAGAAAAAAATAGAAATAATAGGAAACAAAGAAAATAAGCGCCAAACGAAAGTCTTACTACCAACTACAAAAAGGAACATTAATTGCATGATCTGCCACCTTTGTAAAAAAGGTTCTTTAAATTTGAAACAAATGGTTAAATGTATGGTATGTAAAGACTGGATATGTTTGATGTGTAGTGGCACTGGAGATTTTGACTATATTTGCTCAATATGTCTTGATTACCGAGTAAGGTCAATATGTTTTTTTAGGAATACTTTACCTATATAATATTTTCTTAATAACATGTACGTTTTCGTAAAGTGTATTAGGATAGAGGATTTCATAAAGTTTATATAATTAAAAATATCAGACGAAACACGAAGACTGATTCTAAGCACTAAGAATAATATAATAATAAGAAAATATTATTGAATTGCTCAAAAATAATATTTTTATAATATGTAAACATACCTAATATATCATTTCTATAATACACAACATGAATACAAAACCCATAAAATACATAGACAAATATTATATAACAATATATTACATACTTATAATGTCATGTCATCATAAGGATTAAGGTAGGAGTCAGAGGTGATTGAATTTCATGTACATTGTAAAAGCAGCTTTATAATTCCTATTAGTAACATGCGCGTTCCACTAAGTAACTGTCCTATTAAAATGTGATTTAAAAATAAGGATTTCTTTTAATTTTATAGTTATGGAGCTTTTTTAGAATTGCAAATTTGTTTTATTTTTCTTAATTTAAATATTTTATTACCGTCAAATTGTATTAACTTTACCAGTTCAATAAATATAAGATATTTTTAAGATGATACGGACACAAAAGTGCCGTAATGGATGATTATCCGAAGAATACTCGCCAGTTTATGATTAAATTTAAGTTCATTGTTGATTTTAAGATTATAGTATTATATTACTTTAATAAATAAATAAGTAAGTATTAACAAAAAAAAAATATTTTCATTAAAAAATGCCAATTTAAAAACGTTACTAAACGGAATGGATTGTGGATTACTGTTGGAAACATATTGATATTTTTGGTGTTTATTAACATAAATATACAAAAATTTAATAGAATATAGTTAGTTCATTTCATAATCTTTAAGTTTCCAACTAATAATATTCAGATTTAATTAATGAGAAATAAGGATTCCACATAAGTAACGGGCCATTTTATTTGAAAAACGCCCATACATACTTGTTGAATAAGCAATTTGTTTGTTGCAGAAAAATGCGCTTATGGCCTGCGGATAGACGACTGTACATAGAATGACGGAAAGAGGATCACCCAGAAAAATATAAAGACATGCAAAAACGAAATCGTGAAAGAATTAAAAGTAAATACGTAAAAATACGAAAAGATTTAGACGATGCCGATGCAGAATTTGTCCATTCGTTGAATGATCATGAAGGTAATAGATCCGATCATGATTTCGTTGATGATGACGTTCCAGAGCACTCACTGCCACGTGAAGTAGGTGAAAAAAGGAGTGCTGACTACCTTCAAGATAACGAGGAGGCAGGTCCATCATAAAAACGCAAAAGACAGGTACAGGTTTAATCCTAGTTCAATGGCGAGTTGCTGAGTTAAACGATACCCGAGAAACTGCCAACACATATAAATGCTCCAAAAGTTTCCTGGGGTCATTGGCCGGAAAAACTACGACCACACGTAGAAAGAGGCGGGTAAGGACTAGGGTAGTGTAAAAAAATCCTGGGATAAAATGTACTCTATGTCCTTCTCCGTACCCCAGATAGCGTGTATGAAAAATTTCATAATGATCGGTTCAGTAATAAACGGCGTGAAAGCGTTACAATCAAATACATAAACAAACTCACTTTCAAACCAGTATTTATAATATTAGTCAAGATAGGATTATTAAAAATAATAGATATACATAAAATAAAAATTAATAAATGAAACGAAGAATAGTATTTCTAGAAAAAGGATGTATAGAAGGAATTTGCTTCTATATGGCAACAATTATCCATATTGATAATCAGCAGGACGTTATAGAGAATATAGAGTTGATCATTGATGAAAATGAATCGCAACACATCGATTCGTTTTCGTCAATTGTCGATAAAGAGACATAAAATCCTTCAAGATGGACGGCAAACCTTTCGATGCCGCTACTTCCGCACTTCAAGACGTACACGTCCGACAAACCCAATTGGAAAAAAAATATTCCAGTTATTTGAAGACATCCAACTCAAGCTTGAGCTTTTCGACATCGTTACGCCAGAGCGCTAAAGTCGTAGACGACACTGAAAGAGAACAATTCGGGGAGAAATATTTCCAGTGCAAATCGAAGATGGCAACGCTCCTAAGTGTCCACTCTGCAGCAAATAGTGCATCCAACGATTGAACAGCGTTTCACCATAGAAAAATCCGGCCAAGTGCGAGTCGGACTCGCGCACTAAGGGTTCCGCACATTATGTATAAAAAGTTTGAAATTATTAAAAAAAAAATTATGATTACTCAAAAATTTATAGACGTTACTTCGTACTAAATTTCAAGATTCTGAGATCACGGGAAGTACCCTGTAGGTTTTGATTCCCTTGCAAGTGTCGAAAAATTATTAAACATATTTTTATTATATGATGTTATTAAAAATGTTAGGTTACCGACACGCTTTACAATGAAATACTGTGTCTATCTGCCTCTTGTTTTTATCCTTTTTTTTTATCGATTTTTATCACATTTGCCGTAAAGTTTAGCGCCAAACGAGCAATTTATTATATTACAGGGCATTATCTAGTGTTTTTAATTGTAAATGAATCAATAGATAACTAATAAACCAGTGGTGAAGAGAAGATAAAATACATAACCTCTTATTTGTGAAGTGCTAGTTACTTGTTGATGTGTACGTACAGTCAGCCAAGGAGATATCTGACCCCCTACAACAGCGCCATTTTTCGCAAATTAAAGAACCATCCGTGATTTAAACCCAAAGATAAAAATATACAAGTGTAATATCCTTTGCGACTAGTGCCATCTATTGAATTGTGAATGAACAAATAAGGTTAATAAGCAGAAATCTGATACCCTTGATGACTAATGCCATCTATTCGATTTTTGATAAATAAAACAAGCCCTAGCATACGATACGCTTATTTCAAAGATACCTCAATAGTTAGATGTGGCGCCAGTGGCAGGCACTACGGTTTAATAATTAGTGTGTTTATGAGGCAACAGGTTCAAATCCTCCAAAGCCTTTTATTTTTTACAAATATCACCAACTTCGTATTGTGATGTTGGTGTAATTTTGGTTGTTTTAATGTTACCAAGCTAATTACTGTTAATAAAAAGCATTTTAAATGTTTAGTTACTTTATTAAATCAAAAAAATTTAACAGTGAAATAAATACCTGCCTACTTAATTCAAACTATGATTAATCTTCTGTAGAGAGAACCAACATGTTACTTAATAAGTAACAATTTACATCTCTCAACTTTTTTTTAATCATAGTTTTATATTTTTTTAATAACTGTAATGTGTAGGGTCAAATAGTGCTATGTGAATAACTTTGCTTCGATAATAGTATAAGAATCAATATGTAAACCTATGGCATTAAATGGATTTTAATATGGGAGAGGGTGACCCCCATTTTGAAGCTCTTGTTCAAGTCTATTTGTCATTTCACTTACCATTACGTTAGATCAGATCAATATCACTAATGCGCATATTTATTAATTTAGTATAACCTCTTTGTCTAAATTGATTTAAGTTCAAACTTCACTCGTGTCTCGTGTCCCAGTTAAGCACTATTTGACCCTACAATCTGGGATTTTATTTGGTCACTCAATAACAGTTAGATCACAGAACAATTGTCTTAAATAAAATATATTCTACATTGCACACTGTTGGAATCACCACATCTCATAAAATTTCAAAGTATTTTTCTTTATTCATCCGACCGCCGAATTCTACCAGCTCCCCTGGGTCCATTGAAGACATCTGTCCCCAATAACCTGCAAAACAATAATACGATCAGTTACCTAATAACCTACACTGCGTAATACACTAGGTATAAAATATTATTATTATTTTACTTAACTATTTAATGAATATTTTTACCTAATGTAATCCTGCCACTCAAAGGCAAATTATTTTGATGGCTATACGCTGGCCATGTCTTCTCCGCAATATTTTTCTGCCATCATCATCAGACTTAAAACTTTTTTCATCAGAATAAAATACGATCTCGTTCTTGTTGAATGTTTCCTCACTGTGTTATGTTACGCCAGTTGATCGAGTCTTCTTAAATCTCCAAATCCACAAACGGACGGTGTTTCTCTGTAAGAGATATATTTATCTTAGACATTTATCACAAACCCTATATTTTACGGAACAAAAAATAGTGTGACAATTAAGTAAGTATATTAAATACTTATAATTTCTACTTACCGATACCTAATTCTCTAGATATAGATACTTTAAATACTGTGGTTGTCTTCACAATACAATATTAGCTTTCACAAAATCTGCTATATGAGATGAAACGGGATGCCTAATAACTAGTGGGGTTTTGGATCACTACACAGTAATCGCAGTATCTTGAATGTAATTGTGACGCGAGTGAACAATATTTTTGATTAGTTGGTATCAGGTATAAATAAATCTGATAGATTACCCTCAATTTATTTGTTAAAGCAATGCGTTGCAGTTGGTGACAATGATGTCATAGCATTAGAAATAGATAGCCAATTTCGCCCGAGATGTCATATCGTCGGTTGGCGTATTGAGATGAGCGCTAGCTTCTCAAGTCGTAGGTCCATGGTTCGAATCGAACTTCACGTAGGATTGTTTTTGATTCTTTCTTGTTCTTACCATTGATGATTACTTGAATTATTAGCTAAGATTATAAGAAATACAAAATTTGCAACTGAGCAGGTTAACAGAAACAAGTTTATACTAGCAGTTGTCTGTCTACTTGCCAAAAATCACGGTAGGTGGCGCTTCACAGCAAAGTGTGAATTTACGTTTTAAAAGTCAGGGGGTCAGGTATCTGCTTGGCCGATTGTACACCTAAAATATAATAGGTATCGTCGATAAAAGTCAGATTCTTGAAATGTCAGATGAGTTTAAAACGCCAGATTCTAAGAATGTCGGATTCTACAAATGTCAGATTCTACTAATGTCGGATTCAATAAACGCCAAGTTCTACAAATGCCAGATTCGACAAATGTCAAGATTTTTCAAAATTGTGGAAAAATCTTTCATTTTTAAACGGGTATAATTAGTTGATATGTATTAAAATACTTTGAAAATAAAGGAGGCAATGAAATTGTAAGTGCAGTATATCATTACCTACAACAGGCGACATTCAATGAGCAAATCAAAACTCTGCGTGTGATTTGCGATAGCTGCTCGGGACAAAATAAAAATACTGGAATGGTTGTTATGTTGGGTAGATGGCTGTATATGGAAGCACGCAGACAATTAAAAAAAGTTGAAATAATCTATCCAGTAGTGGGACATTCTTTCATTCCTCCGGATCGCGTTTTCGCGAAAATCGAAAAAGCATTCAGAACTAATGAGGTTGTAGTTTCGCCAGCAGAATATGTGTCTGTGCTTGAAGACAACGGAACAGTCACAGATCTTTCAACAATTCCAGTCTACAACTGGAAGAATAGCTACGAAGCTATCATAAAGCCTACTACTTCCTGGCACTTTCCATTTATGAAATCAAAGCGGTTTTTTTTTGACCAGATCCAAAACAGACAATATATTGGTTCAAGGTGAGATGAACTACAAAAGTGAACTTAATGACAAAAAAGTAATCACAAAAAAGAATAAAAAAATTACAATGATATGCCCCGAAATAATACCCCCAAATATCATTTTACCAAAGAAAGCCAAGCTTGACGATGTCACCAGACTTCTCGTAAAGCATTTTGGGGCTGAGTTTCGAAATTTGCCTGCTTTGGTTTACTACAAAAGTATTGAAGAAAGACAACATTTTGAGGATTTTCAAGGATTGGATAATGTCAACTCTGAGACTGAAGAACATGTTTGTGAACCTGGTTTTGAGGTTGTTAACTCCCACGTATAAACTTACTGTTAAAAAATGTCATTGCATTTTATTTTAAATAAATAAGCATTATAAATAGCTTTAAGATGCATTTTTATTTTTTACCTTCATTATAGTATAATGGTGATTTAATAAAACCATCCACTTCCAAAAAGCGACTGTTGCAAATCCCGCTTAAACAATTGATTTATTTTGCAAATCCCGCTATAATCAAATGTTTACTTCAAAAACCGCTAAAATAAAAATATTTTTCCGTTATATTTGCAATTTTGTCAATAAAGACCAGTTTTTTAGTATTGCTATACTCAAAAAATGGATGCTACATAGAATGTTTTATATTGTAACTAGTACAAAATAAGTAGCAGTGTTTTTTTTACTTTACCGTCATTTAGCTAAAAGTGCTTTAGCGGGTTTTGAAAGTAGACTCCTCACTTATGACGCATTTATACCTTATAGGGTAAAGAAAGAAAAACTTTATTCGGCCAATTTACAAAAATATAACATATGACATATTTCATACGTAAAATTATATCTACGTTGAGAAAAACAAATAGCCTAAAAGGCGACCAGTTCAGCTGTATTTGCTAGGGTAGGACCTAACCTAGGACCGTAAGACCGTATCTAATGTTTGAAATATTTGTAGGCATATGTAGGTAAAAATCAGAATCAATATAGTAATGCGTTGCTAGCCACATTGCTATATGTAATAGCATATAGCCAATATAATCCTTGGAAGAGAAAATAAGCAGCTGGTACATTCTACGTCTTTTCTCTCATACTATCATGGAAGACTTTACTTAGTATTTTATGCATATTTCTAATTTAAACTATTATTGAATTTTTAGGTACAGTCGAAGTCATAATGCAGGACCAATGTTTAACTAAGCTATTTCAAAAAATAATATTGGTATTACATCGTTAAATATTCCGTAAAATAATAGAATCCTGTATTGTCTTTAAAATATTTGCTTTTTATGTAAATCAATCAGTTTGGTAAAAATATAAATTTAAGTAGCGCTACCCTGTATACTTAATTATGACTTTGACAGAGTATGTGCAGTGTTTATTTAATTTATTACTGGAGCTATAATACTAAAATGTTTTTAATTACATTATTATTTATTTTCAGGAGATATTGTTCCACTATCAACAGATGAAGTTCCAGTCAATGTTACAGCTGAACACAACTATAGTGTTATTAGCAGAGGCAAACCTTAAAAGGTAATTAAATAAGGTGTGGTCTACACTAAAATTGTAAAGAGGGATGATTTGTTTTTTCATTGCATTGAAAAGGTTTTGAAACTATTGGACCGATAGATGATAATTGGTACCAAGCTAGTAATTTATAAGATAGTCCATAAATCCATACTAGTTTTAAAAATGCGAGAGTAACTCCGTCTGTCTGTTAGCCGTTGTTACGTAAAGAATAAAGACTTGAGATAGTGAATTATTTCTTACTCTCATCTGAACTTCTTCCTGGTTACATACTCGGTCGAAAATAGCGTAATTATTACTCTAAATCGAGTTGGGGCCGAAAACACATTGTATATATGTTTGTACCGCGATAACTGCCGAACCGATGGTCTGATTTTGATGAAATTTGGTAGGCTTAAAGGAAATATCAATAGAATTTTCAAGTTCGTTGGGCAACAAAATCGGTTCAGTAGTTTTGAAATATTAATAAAAATGTAAAATAATCGCGAGGTCCAAGTTCGCAGCGAACTAGCAGTTATATGTAGGTATTAAAAAACTAAAATATGATGTGAAGATATGCCTAATTCAATTGTTTATGATTTGTTCCAGGTTTTAAAAGGGAAAAGGTTATATTTTCCTCTAAAATTCGCAATATGCGTTCTGAGATTTCCTGTTTGCGTAAGAAAGCAAAAACATTTAAAGAGCGACTGAAGAATGCAGAAAAAGTATTGAATAGTACATCGCTTCAACATCTTGTACAAAACATGACTACACCAGCTCAGTTGTTTGTCCAGATGCAACTTCAAAATAGCAACAAACCGAAAGGGAGAAGATTCAGCCTAGATGAAAAAATTTTATCGCTCACTTTATATAAAAAAACTCCAAAGAACTCCAAAGTGTTACACTCTGTTACATAAATATTTTACATTACCTTCTGTCAAAACTATGAAAAGGTTACTAAGCTATGTAAAATTATCCCCTGGTATAAATCCAGTGATTTAACAAAAATAAAAGCTACTGTTATGCAATTACCAATAAGTGATCGTTTGTGTAGTTTGATATTTGACGAAATGTCGTTAACACCTCAAATGAGTTACGACTTACAAAAAGATATGTTTGAAGGGTTTTCTTTTAATAACAGTAAAGAATTCACAGACCACGCCATGGTTTTTATGATTAAGAGCATAAAAAACAAATTTAAGCAGCCAGTGGCCTACTATTTCACAACGAGACTTAACAAAGTTAATTTAAAAAAAATATTAAAGGAAGTGGTAACCGAGTGTCAAAATGCAGGCCTTGTAATTGTAAATACTGTCTGTGACCAAAGCACAGTAAATGTAGGTGCCATATCTGAATTGGTAGAAGACACAAAAAAGTTAGAGAGTGGCGGCATGATATAATAAGAATAAATAAAAAAAATATTATACCCTTATATGACACTCCACATTTGATCAAAGGAATAAGGAATAATTTATTAAATAAGGATATGTCCTACCAAATGGACAAAGAGAATTATCTCGTGAAATGGGAGTACTATCAAAAGTTGTACGCCGCTGATCTTCAGTATGAAGAACAGGAATTAAGAACGGCCCCAAAAATTACAGAGGAACACGTCAATCCTAAAAAAATTAATAAAATGAGAGTAAAGACAGCGACGCAGATATTCAGCCACAGCGTCGCCGTGGCTGCAGAACATTTGACAGCTAGGGGTGACTTACCAATGGAATGTCGGCAAATAATTAAAATTACTTTGTTGTTCGACAACCTTTTTGACAGCCTCAATGTTAGTAGTTTTTTGCCTTCACAAGGCAAAAAGTATACAGGCGCCGTCAAACAGGGCTCTTGTCATCACAGTTTTTGGTTGGAAACAAAAAAAGTGTTAAAGACATTTGATTTAGAGAAACTAAAAGATGTGGGGACAAAGTTCGTATAATTGAAAAAAATGTACCATCTGTGACAAATTTTATAAAAACTATAGAAGGCATGGAAGCAATTTGGCAGCTCCTATCTAAAAAATATGGTTTTGATTCATTGCGAAATTTTAATCAGGACCCTGCTGAAAACTTTTTTGGGAGCATCAGGAGCTATGGGGCTAGAAATAACGCTCCTAGTTCTGTAGATTTCCAGGGAGCGTTTAAAGCATTACTATTAAATAATTTTAATTCAGCCCATTCAATAAAAGCTAATTGCGAGGAAGACTCAACTAACTGCCTCCAGTCATTAAAATTATTTTTAACAGAAAATATAGAGACTCCTGATGTTCCCAAAGATGATGAGGAAATTGTTTGTCATAGAGAAAATTTTAAAATAGATAATATTAATGAAACAGATGCTGGACAACGAAATTATGTATGTGGTTGGGTTCTGACGAAATGTCTAAAAAATATTGTAAAAGGCTGTAAGCAATGTAAGCGAGACCTAATCGATGATGGTAGTAATAAACACAATGTATTTATAAAAGCCAAGGAGTATACTAATAAAAAATGGCTATGTTAAAATATATAAATGGCCTAATAAACAAACTGAAAATTGCTTCCATGAAATTCAAAATATTATAGTATCTTTTTTGAAAAAGGATGTACCTCAAAAGAATGTTAATTATATTGAATTAACAATTCCGCAAATGTTTTAATATTTTTATTAAAACATTTGCGGAATTGTTAATTCAATATCCTTTTCAGTGTCCAAAACACAGTGACATTTTAAGTCAGTATTTCTTTGATACGACATTTAATGTAATTGTACACAGTTGGTGTAGATCTATAAATAGAATATTGAGTGGTAAATTACAGTATGATGGAGATGATGAAACTAAAATATCTGCACAAAAATATTATAATAAACATAAACATTATAAAAATAAAAAATAATTTTGTCTACATAACTTGTTTAATTTTACTAAGGTGACTTATTCCTATCCTACCTACCTGATATGTTGTTGCTCTATGTTATGTTTATTGTATTCTGTTAAATCATAACTTCATGGGTTTATATTACTGTATATTGCGTCCATTTCTTGTTTACAATTGTTATTTTTTTAAATTTCAATTTGGAAACAAGTAATACAAAAATAAAATACAATAAAAAACAAATGAAGTTATTTAAATGGAATTCAATAAATATAACATAGTAGCTACCTACAAAACAGATTAAACCTATATATACAGCTGGCTAGGTAGCTATAGTATAGATTTAGTTACAAGGGACAAAATACAGAGGCGCCACATCAAACAAGTTGGCGTGAAAAAGACGCAAGAGGGCACTCTTTTCCCCCTAATATTACTTTACTCTTTGGTACGGAGTCTTGTCAGTAAAGTGCCGTGAGTGCTCGATAACTTATGCAATTGCTTTGAAAATTATTGGATATCATGCCCAGGTAAGTCAGCTTTAATTTGCAACTATAATTTATTTAATTTTTACGTGTTAGTTTCGATTAGGTCCATTTTTATCAAAATATTTGTTACCAAATGGCGGGATGTGATCGAAAGTACTAAAATTATATTACATAGTTCATCATTTTCTGTGATATTTTTGTTTATTTACGTGACTAATTTAATGTTTTACAATATACAATAACAAGTAGCCGCGGTAGCTAAATAATGTTGTATTATTTCACTAGCTGTTGCCCACGGCTCCGCCCGCGTTAGTGTCGATCCCTCGGGAACAGGAGAATTTCCCGGAATCAAACATACCCTATGTCCTTTCCTGGGCCTCAAACTACCTCCGTACCAAATTTCATCCAAATCAGTTCAATGGTTGAAGCGTAAAAAGACAACAGACGCTCCTTTCTTAGCGCTCACTCACATCATTATAAAAACCCCTGTACCAAATTTCAAGTTTCTAGGCGCAGCAGTTTCGGTTGCGTTGATATATAAGTCAGATTTGCCCGCGGCTACGTCGCTGCCATTAGTGTCCATCCCTCAGGAACTGTAGAATTTCCCGGAATAAAAGATACCCTATGTCCTTCCCCGGGTCTCAAACTACCCCCATACCAAATTTCATCCAAATTGGTTCAATGGTTGAAGCGTGAAAAGAAGACTATACATACATACATAGTATCACGTCTTTTTTCCTTACGGGGTAGACAGAGCCTAGGTCTATAACACCTGAAGGCCACGTTTAGCATGTAATTTTCCTATGTCACTTATAATATATAAGTAAGTGCTATATATTTGCAGGCAAGGCAAACTCATGGCTTAAATTCATTCAAATGACGATAACTTTTTTTTTAACTAACCGATTTTTATGAAACAAACTTTAAATGTTAATCTGAGTTAAAATAAAGCAATTGGTGAAAGTTTGAAGTAAATCGGTTCAGTATTTTCGGAGATAATCGTGATCATACATACAGACAGAAAGACAGACAGACAGACAGACAGACAGCCAGACAGACAGACAGAAAGACAGACAAAAAATTCAAAAAAAAATTTTTTGCTTTCTATTATTCTTTTTAAGTGTCCCTCTATCCATTTCAGTCAAAAGTTCTAAATGTACAGACAAAATATTTTTACTGTTTTATTATATGTATAGATAAACAACACGATTTTTTTCACAAAAGTGAAAAAATTCCGGCTAAGAAAACAATATGGCGTCTAATGTCAAGGTTATTTCTATGATGGGTACGGCAGTAGGTCATTTTTGAATCAATATTTTTTAGATGTGATATTTTTAACACCCGATAAAAAACGAGGTTTTACAAGTTTCACGTACCTGGAAGTCCGAAACGGATGCACCGATTTTGATGCAATTCTTTTTGTTTGTTAGGTAAATCGAATGTGTGTAATATTTTTTAACCCCCGACGAAAAAGAGGGGTTTTATAAGTTTGACGTATCTGTATTTGACCCATTTTTTTTAGAGTTCGTAAAACGGTTGCTGGCGCCGAAAGTGCGGGAGCTGGCGAGTTTGGAGGCAGCAGGGCTGCTGCAGCATGTGGCAGGAGGGGGAGAAGACATTGCCCCAGCCCCCTATTGATCCCTTGAGCCGTCGTGAGACTTTCACAGGGTCCTCGGGCCCTGTAAGATCCTATGTAGACGCGTACGACATCTTCACGTTCTACTGGGACGTGTCGATGATGTCCACGATTTCTCAAGAGACCAATAGGTATGCGGAGCAATGTCTCCTAAAGAAAATGAATTTAGGAATACTAGACGGGCAGAGCAGATTATTGGCATGGAAGGACACCGACGTGGATGTCACGATCTACTGGGACGTGTCGATGATGTACACGATTGCTCAAGAGACCAATAGGTATGCGGAGCAATGTCTCCTAAAGAAAATGAATTTAGGAATACTAGACGGGCAGAGCAGATTATTGGCATGGAAGGACACCGACGTGGATGAACTGTACGTATTCTTCGCCGTCATCCTCGCGACCGGTGTTGTAATAAAATCTGACTTGACGGAATATTGGTCGATCAATCACGACATTTTCGATACCCCGAATTTAGATTTATCGCCCTGAATAGTATCCTTCATTTTGTTAACAATGAAGAGGTTGATATCAGCCAACTATCCAAAGCTGAGTCAACAAAGCTGAGTCAAGGATCTTCAAAATTGCCCCAATTGTGAAACACTTGAATGAAAAATTTCAAGCTGTTTACCAATTGGTGCAGTGCGTCGCACTTGATGAGTCCTTGACTCAGTGGAAAGGTTGGCTGACTATCAACCAATTCATTAAAAATAAGGCTGCTACAAAGGGCGTAAAAACTTAAGAGGTGTGCGACTCAAATTCGGGGTATCTTTGGCGCTTCAAGATACACGCCGGTCTTGAGGATGGCGTCAAAGAATACGGCTACATTACGTCCCTTGTTCTTCAACTCCTTCAGGGGTTGGAGAACAAGGGACACACCATTTTTATGGACAATTTTTACAATTCGCCTGCATTAGCTCGTCTGTTAAAAAGCCAAGGATTTGATTGCGTGGGAACTATTCGCCTAAATAGGCAATATGTCCCCACGCAACTCAAATCCTTGGTTAAATCCGCACTAGGGGTAGGGAGTGTCCATGGGTGCACGAGTGGATACGTTGATGTTTTGGTGTGGAAGGACCGCAACCTTGTATCTCTATTAACTACCTACCACGGTGCGTCCTCTTTCGCAAGGAGTGGAAGGTCGAAACCATCTGTGGTCCATGACTACAACGTCCGTATGGGCGGGGTAGACAAAAAGGACCAGATGCTTTCGACCTACCCTCTGGAGCGCAAGAGGACGTCAAGAGGACTAAGAAATATATTTTTTAATGCATTTGTGCGAAAAGTTATACAATTGGGCGACTTAGTCCTAATATCAAGAAATATTTTTTTTAATTCATTTGTGCGAAAAGTACAAACGGGCGCCTCCCGACGTCGACCCTCCTTGGGTATGCAATTGTAGCACGAGATGTTTGTACTTAGTCCTAATATCAAGAAATATTATTGAATGCCTTTGTTTGAAAATGTATACAACCGGGCGCCTCCCGACGACCACCCTCCTTGGGAATGCAATTGTAGCACAAAATGTTTATTGTACTTAGTCTTAATATCCTAATCCTAATCCTCCTAACTAATATTATAAATGCGAAAGTGAGTTAGTTTGTTTGTTTGTTTATTTGTTTGTTTGTTTGTTACGCTTTCACGCCGTAACTACTGAACCGATCATCATGAAATTTTGCATACAAGTTCTCTGGAGTGCGAAGAAGCACAAAGGCTACCTTTTATCCCGGGAAAAAGTACAGGGTGGGCCAGAATAAAGTTTACTTTTTCTTGGCAAATAGATCGATGACCGCGGCGGGTAGCGGGGTGCGCGGGGTGTCAACGGGTCACGCGTCTCTCACAATTTTAGTCGTCATGAGTCATTTCACGGGAGAGCATCGCGCGTTCGCTATTCGGGCGTTTTACGAAAATGGTAATTCTTACGTTATTGTGCGGCGTATGTTTAGAGTTCAATTCAAATTACGGAGTATCAAGCAATGTCCTAGTACTCAATTACTCAAACAATGGCTAAAGAGGTTCCAAGAAACTGGTTCGACGCTACCAATGAGACGTCAAGGTCGCTCTCGTACGTCACGTACGGAGCAAGTAATTCAGGAAGTTAATCAATCAGTTGAAGAAAATGCAGAACTCTCTACGCGGCGACGTTCGTCGACTTTGGGGATTTCACGAAGCACTTTAAGGCGAATTTTGAAATTTGATTTAAAGCTTCACCCTTACAAGATCCAGTTGGTCCAAGAACTTACCCATGATGACCTTACAAAAAGGGCGGCATTTTCCATCTCGATGTTAGAGCGATTTTCCAACTTCGGAAACATTCTTTTCTCGGATGAAGCCCACTTTCACCTAAACGGATTCGTCAATAAACAAAATTGCCGTTTCTGGAGTGCTGAACAACCTTCGCTCAAGCATCAAAAGCCACTCCACTGTCAGAAAGTGACTGTTTGGGCTGCCATTTCTGCCAAAGGGCTGATAGGACCTTATTTTTTTGAAAATTCTCGTGGTCACGCAGTAACAGTTAATACAGACCGTTATGTGGAAATGCTTCAAGAGTTTTTAAGGCCTACCCTTGCTGGGCTACAAGAGTACAACTCCCAGACCTGGTTCCAGCAGGATGGGGCCACCTGCCATACTTCTAATGCCAGCATGGAGGTCGTACGTGAGATGTTCCCCGGTAAAGTCATCTCAAAGAGAGGTAACATCGAGTGGCCACCACGAAGCCCAGACTTGTCTCCACTAGATTTCTTTTTGTGGGGATTCCTCAAAAATAAAGTCTACTCCAATAAACCGAGGACAATTACTGCCTTAAAAGAGAACATCCGAGCGGAAATGGCGGCTATATCCACAGCAACGTGTCGGCGCGTATTTGATAATCTTAAGATCCGCTTAGAAGAGTGCTCGCGGCGAGATGGGGCACACCTAGATGACGTAATTTTTAAGACTTAAATTAAATTAATGTTAGATTAAATAACTTTTTAAATAAACTCTTTAAGTCTTACCAGTCTTTTTTTATATATGTTTCAAAAGTAAATTTTATTCTGGCCCACCCTGTACTATTCCCGAGGGATCGACATTGACGCGGGCGGAGCCGCGGGCGAAAGCTAGTCAAGAAATATTTTTGAATGCCTTTGTTTGAAAATGTATATACAACCGGGCGCCTTCCGACGTCGACCCTCCTTGGGAATGCAATTGTAGCACGAGATGTTTGTACTTAGTCTTAATATGGTAGAAATTAAACGACTTGAAAAGGAGTCTCCCCGTGTTAAAAAGAGTCCTTGGCGGGGCTAGACGGTGTGTGGCGATTTCTTTGTCTTCTTGCGTCAGGGCAGTCATCGACAAGAATGATAAACATAGCTTGGAGAATTTTCTGACATTTGCCTATAAAACGCTTCATGTTAGTCAAGACAAACATGTCAGTTCCCTTGTTCAAAAAATAAAAAACAACTGTTTCCCCAATTTTAAGGCCTACTTTAGACAATATTCAGGAAACACATATCGTACAAAATTGCAAAAAAAATTGAATCAAAATTCGATGAGGGAGACATCAAAGGAGCCGACCTTTTATTTTCTAGTGACTTCGTTGCTCCCAACTCACCAGAGACCTACGCTGCCTTGTTGTCTAAACATTCGCAAATAGATATGTACTCTAATAATAATTTATTCTAAACACTAAAGTTCTGCAAAAATAACTAAACTAGGTAATCACTTATAAATAATAAATAAATATACGAACAAATCACATAAATTGTGCTTTATTTGTTTCTCGTGTGTGTGAGTAGCCAACACTGGTGCCAGATTTTCCAAGCTGTCTAAAGGAATATGACATAGCTTAACGTCTTTGTTTTACTTAAATTGTGCTGACTCATAAGTAAGTTTGAGACTTATGTATTGGATAATAACTCAACTATACTGCGGTACTGAGGTCGTCAAACACTACCTATAATTAACATTTGCTTAACATTTTTCAGATCCAAACGAAACAAAAAAAAATCTGCGGCGCCGAGGAAGACCGGGTTGACAGTGACACCAAAGACGAGGTGAACAAGAAGCAGAAAGTGCACAGTATTTTCTGTTTTTTTTTGGCATTCTACGGTTACTTACGGAAGTATTCCCTAGTTTTTGCTGCGCTTTCGGTGAGCTCGACACCAGTAACTCCGAGCCAATTCTTGTCTGACCACTGAAAACATATATCATTATTACTGGATAGACTACATACGGATTTGAGATGGACTCTGTGTCTTTGGAGTCCCAACCACTCACGGGATGTAGACGTTGTGCCCGTCGTAAGTATTTTCCTCATGTGGCAATACTGTTGATGCTGGTGGTCATCACTATAAGCATAGCGCACATAGTTTACACTCTACGCATGACCCCTGTTGCAGCAGACGTACAAAAAGTTTGTAAGGCTTTGATAGAAGGAGGCTGCTAGCAGGATGGAGTCAGGAGTATACGCGGAGCCTCGCTCCCATCACGACGTGAAATGTGCTGACAGTTCTACTGAGGCACTTCTAATAAATACATTTTCAGCACCCCTCCCATACGTAGGTTCAACGTTGTCAGGGCTTAAAGAATACCCAGTCGGTGGCGATCAAATAGCTGTTCGAGACACTTCATTTCCACACCACTATACTTCTTGGAATTTCCAGAATAGAGTGCTAGTAACATCTTTCTTCACCAGAGAGCTACCCGCAGCGATACAACTGACACCTCCAGTGTCACCGGCCAGAGTAAACTTGACCTTGTTGACAAACGGGGCCCTAAACCAGGTTATGCGTATGAACCTATGCATGAGTGCTAGAGACCGCGCACGTATTGAGTCGAACCAAGCCTGGTTAAGCACTGAAGGGCAGATTATACACAAACTGCCACGTAACGCTCGCTTCCGTTCAGCTATGCTAATTGTACCTGAGGCTATTGCCATTGCTAACAGGGTCGGTGCTCCACCCCAACAAGATGATGACTTTGTTATCATTCCCCAAAACGTATCACTACCGTCTAATTCTTCGTCATCTGGTAGCGACAGTGACGCACTCAACATGGCCGCAGCTCCTGTAGAGCCAGCGAGTGTCAAGAAACCGCTTCTCCTGCTGTCAGCTCTCACGCGCCGGGTGGCAGATGGTGTGGTGCGACGTACGGCGAGCTTGGATGGAGACGTCTTCATCGACCTCAAAGTATACAATTCGTTGGAAATCATACCTATAGATCCAAAGGATAGGTCGACAGCAATCCTTCAGCGCTGAAAGACTTCGTAAAAAGTACAAAGAATACTTAACTGAGGAAGGAAAATTCTTTTCTAAAAAAAAAAAAAAATAATTTTTAATAAAAGGTTAAGTTTCATTTTGTTATATTTTCTCCTAATATTGAACTGTTATATAGATTTACTATATCTTCTGCACTGGGTCAGGATCAGTGTATTATTTTATTATTCTCTTTATTAAAAAGTTGGTTGTTATAAGTTTGACCGCTATGTGTGTCTGTCTGTGTGTTTATCTGTGTCACCGTAGCTTCTAAACGGGAGAACTGATTATTTTTTAGGATTCAAAGGATATTATAGAAGGCACGCCATCTCCTCCTCCATCGATGAAAACCCGTAAGCACATAATATCTCCTGACAGCGACGATAAGCTAGGTGAACATAAACAAGTTACTTTTGGCATAAAGGTTTGTGATTACCATTTGTAACTTAGATTTAAATCGCCTTCAAATAAAAGGTGGTTCTCAGTTCGACCCGTATGTATGTATATATGTGCGCGATTATCTTCCGTTTGGCTGAACCAATTTTAATGCGGTTTTCAAAACAATATTTGTTACGTTTATGAGAAGGTTTAAGCACTTATTATAACCGGATTTCAAAAAAGAAGGTTCTCAGTTTGACTCGTTATGTATTTTGGGTTTTTGTACTTTTCAGTGTGTCGGTCTATTGAAGGCGTTTATTTAAAAAAAGTTATTAAGGAACTTGTGATATATGTAGTATTTTTTAATTTTATTTCAGATGATACCTGAAGACACTGAAAATGTCAGTCCATCGTTACTGCACTGAAAAAAATCAGATCTTATAAAGTGTGTTTTTAACTTGTTTAAAAAATTGTGATGACATTAATAAAAACTATGAACAAAGTAATAAATTCAAAATGTTTCCATTTACTAGGTAGATTGATAAACACCGGTGCTTAGTTAAAATTATCAAAATATTTGATAAAACCAACAAAATTTATGATTGAATATTTCGTAATCATTGTAGGTAAACCAGAGAGTAATTGCCCACTGGCAGTAATTGCCCGCTTTAAGAAAACCATTGACGAACGTCAACTGTGTGTCGTTCGAGTTCGATTATAATTCCCCAGATGGTGCTGTGATTGCTCTATGGTAGATTTTTAATTTTATAATGGCAACATTAAAAAAAAAATAACAGTAATGGCGGATTTTGTCAACACGGCCGGGCGTGTTACACAACCAGGTAAGCGTTAAATCAATTTTCTTAAGGACTTACATGTTTAAAGGTTATTATTAATTGATTTCCATTTCATATTTAAACAAAGTACGTATGGATATGATAAAATTAAGAGTATATCCTTAGGTTTTAATAGAAATATGTGTTTAATTTTGATTGTTAACGGTTATTTTGGGGGTGGGCAATCACTGAACGAAAGTTTGAATATTTTTAGTTATTGCCCGCTATAATTCCAGTGATTACCATGTGTTAATATCTATAGTTATTGCCCGGGCAATAACTGTCACGTATATTTTATTTGTCAATGTGTGATACCAAACTTCATGAAGTTTTATTAAAATGCAAATACTTTTATGGAATCCTTATGCTAGGAAATCTACATTGTTTTTGTTATATTTTCAGTATGCCGAAGACACCGAAAGTGCGTTATAGTAAAGAAAATGTACAGAAAGCGATCGGAGAAGTACAAAGTGCCGATAAAAAACTATCAACTAGGCAAATAGCAGAAAAATATGGAGTTCCGAGGCCTAGTCTTCGGTTCTATATCAAAAATCCGGGACATAAAACTTCCTTAGGGCCATCACCTGTTCTAAATGTTTCGGAAGAAAATCTTCTAGAAGATTGGATAATAATCTCGGCGCGAAAAGGGTTTCCGCGAAATAAAGATGACATTTTGGACGCTGTGCAAAAATTCCTACTTGAGAACCCACGCAAAAATTCATTTTCCAATAATAGGCCAGGTGACGGCTGGTGGAAAGCTTTTTTAAAAAGACACCCCAGGTTATCAATTAGGACATCAGAAGGAGTGACGAAAGCGAGTTCGTGTGTTTCAGAAAAGGACATCAGAGGGTGGTTCACTGAAATTACAAATTATGTTGCTGAAAAAGACTTGATATCTATTATAAGTAATCCACGTCGCATTTTTAATGCCGATGAAACTAATTTCCAAATTTGCGGCAAAACAGGTCAAGTTTTAGCAGAAAAAGGTGCAAAAAATGTCTACAATATTGAACAATCACAAGCCAAAGAGTCAATTACTGTTTTGTTCACCTTTTCAGCGGCAGGTGAGGTGTGCTGTCCTTTCATTGTTTATCCATACCAACGATTACCAGAAAAAATTTCAGAATCTTTACCTGACGGATGGGGGATCGGAAAGTCCGACACAGGCTGGATGACTACAGAAGTGTTTTACGAATACATAGCTAATGTATTTCATCTCTATCTCCTCAGCCATAATATCGAACTCCCTGTGATACTCTTTGTAGACGGTCACAAAACGCATTTGAATTTTCATTTGAGCCAGCTGTGCACTCATCTTCAAATTGAGTTAATTGCTCTATATCCAAACGCAACCAGAATTCTTCAGCCAGCCGACGTTGCTGCCTTTCAGCCTTTAAAAGTAGGATGGAGAAAAACTTTGCGAAAATGGCAAAATGAACATAATCATCAAGGCGTCACAAAACTGAACTTTGCTCCAGTGCTTAATGAAGCTGTTATAACGAGTCTACGGCCTGAAATATTAATTAACGGTTTTAAGGCCTGCGGCTTGTATCCTTTTAATCCAGATGCCATTGATTACACTAAATGCCTTGGTGTTACGAGCAATAAGGTAGTCATGCAAAATAGAACAGCCATTTCTGACTCAGCAACCATAAGCTACTCTGATTTTACAAAGATTATTGGGCCATCTATTATCAGTGACTTTGAAAATCGTCGTCAAAACTTGCCCCATCAACAGGTTACTGAGAACTTGGATATGTTATATCGAGTATGGGAAGCATTTTATAATGCTGATATTGTGAAGAATATTAACCAAGTAGTGGACAGTTCAGACACAAGACCACAAAATAGAGATCAATATTTAGAAGCAATAGATTGTCCAGTCGTAACGCTGCAAGAAAAAAACATTGAAGATAGTGAAATCACTACTGACCTATATACTCAGGCACCATACATTTCCTCCATGACTGAATGTTCTCTATCTCAACCTATGACATCCACATCTTCAGTTGATCCACTTACTTATAGGGAATTTACAGTTACCACGGCTCTGTGTCCCCCATTACCAAGTCCAAAAATTGTGAAAAAAAAAATGTTCTCTAGGAGAGTATTTAGCCTACCCGGAAACCCCCGTAAGGAAGGGAAAAAAACAAACCGAACGCCAACCTTATGCCATAAGCTCTCAAAGCTTTAAAGAAGCGGTACGCATAAAACAAATAGAAAAAGAAAATCTCTTAAAAGTTAAAGAAGAAAAGAAATTAACTAGAGATAAGAAAAAAATCGAAAATACAAAGAAAAAGACTGAAAATACAAAGAAAAAGATTGAAGATACCAAGAAAAAGACTGAAGATACAAAGAAAATAACAAGTAAAATAAACTTAAATATTATAGATAGTGACACTGAAATGGTAAATATTAAGAATACAGATACAACTAATGAGAATAATGAAAATTTAACGCAAAAAGTTGAACAGATAGCAAAACAGTTAAAAAAGGATGATAGAGTACCAATACCAGAATCTAAAAAGATTACAGTTTTAAATGACACTGTAGTAAAACCTAGTCTTTGTGGAGTTTGTCGTAAAAATATCACAAAAAAACAACTGACATGCAGTGCTTGTTTCAAAGTCTTTCATGTGCGTTGCATTCCACGAACACATAAGCAGCACATACCCGACAGCTCTGACTCAATTTTATTTTTATGCCATAACTGCTACATAGTAGATGAAGAATCTGATAATTCAGATTCATCACGAGATGCTGAAGAAATATTGGATGCAGTTTTAAAAGCTAAACGCAATCTTTTTTAATATGTTAAGGACTGTACTCTATTAACTTTAATTTAATGTTTTATTTCACATGTTTATTATATTTAAGATTAGAAGAGTTTGTAAATTAAATGACATTTATAAAAAATAAAAGTAGTGGGCAATCACTGTGCCATGATGTTGGCAATAGCAATAAGCTATGGGCAATAACTGTACTTTTTATATTATTTTTATTTGGTTTAAATATTTTCTGTTTAATGTAAGTTTTAACTAAAACCTTTTGATATTTTATGAGAGAGTTTATTAGGTTATAAGAAAATTATAATAAAAGCTTGATAACTTTAATAAATTTAATTATTTTAGATGTCAATATGTTTCAATGCCTTAAGTGGGCAATAGCTATATGGTTTACTGTTTAAAACTATCAAGTAATAGATTAATGTAATAATAAAATTGTTAAAGATATCAAGTTACAAATTAAAAACAATCAAAGCAGTGTGATCCATACAAATATTTTACTTGATTGGTCTAGTCACGAAAGTTTATCAATAAGATAAAACTATTTGATTAATAACTTCGGTTAACAGTGTTGCCAACTGTGTATTTACAACTCTGAATAAGGAAATTTAGAATCGCCGAAATTATTAAATTGGGTTACTATTATATAGTACTTTAAACTAAACCTTTTTTGTATAATTGGTTATGTAAACGTAAAAAAAAACTGGCCAATGCGATTTGGAATCGCGCATGAGGGATCCGTACCATTATGTCAAAAAAATTGCCATTTACGATTTATGACGTATTATAAAAAAAACTACTTACTAGATCACGTTCAAACCAATTTTTCATCGAAGTTGGCATGGTAATATACCTCATATATATTATTTTAGTTTTATTATTTTCTTATTTTAGAAGTTATAGGAGGAAACGACACACATTTTACCACTATGGTAAGTAGTGTCTTTCGCGCAAACTATTCAGTTTAGAAAAAAAAGTAATTGAAACATCAATATCAATTTTGAAGACCTATCCATAGATACCTTATACGTATGGATTTGATGTTTTTTTTTTTACTTTCTATTCTAAGTATGGGGAACACCCAAACAACTTTTTATATATATTTGTGTGGAAGTCTTATTGCAATTCACAGAATACAACTACTCATCAAATTTCAATAGCTCTTATAGTTACGGAAAAGAGATGTCTTTGATATAAAGACGTACATACAAACAGACATGACGAATCTATAAGGGTTCCGTTTTTGACATTTGGCTACAGAACTCTAAAAATTAAATGACAATTATTAGTAATTATAAAGATTATTTTTTTCTAAATACATCCTAACTATTATTCAATTCAGTATTAAATTTACATAAAAAGAGTAACAAAGATCGTATAAATGCGACAATGAGCTTATAAATATATCTGCTTGTCTATATCGGTTTCACGCCCTATTACTTAAAAATCTTTATAGCATTTTTAAAACATAATTCTCCTTATGACGTAGTCGAGTAATCATGCTCATGCATTACCTACCTACATAATATCTCTTTTCACTGTTATAAGCAAACAAAGCTGCGGAATCGAGTAATTTTATAATTTGGTTTTTAAAAATCCGAGTTGGCAACACTATGCTGTGGCGGTTGAATCGTACATGTTTTGACACGCACAATTTTTCATTTTTTCGCTCGGTTGTATTCGAGGTTCTATGCTCTGCTTTTTATTGATATTTCAAGATATTTTGTGAGTTGTGCGAATCAGGAAAGTAATTAGTGTGCCAGTTCCTGAACTATGGACGAAGTTGGTGATCTGCTTGCGGCTTGGGGAATACCAGATCTAATTCCAGTCTTTGCAAATAAGTATAAAATCAACTTCTATACCAATACCTTAAATATATAATATGTACCAGTTTGCAGTTCTCACTCAAGTCGTTAAATAAAGCTAAGCATTACGACAGCAATGGTGCCTACTGGTGGTGTTGACCGGTTACAATACAACTTACAGTTGCTTAAAAGTACCTATACTTATCTATTCCATTTTCAAACCCACCTTTTCATTATTATTACAGTTAAAGTTGTGTCAGAAGGAACTCGAGATTTGCAGGAGTAGGGACCATGCTCGAGGATGCTTAACATGTACAAGCGCTTATAACGCGTGCGCCAACCGAGCCATCGACCATCATGTTTAGTTTAGATCACCACAGTATGCAAAATATCAGTCGGTGGGTCATTTACGGGGTGCTTTGTGGGAGTTTATCAATTCTTTGAGTATTCATTGTCATTAAATTAGTTACCTGTTTATTTTTAAGGATTTACTAAATGATTAATTTTTTGCTGTAAGACTCCTGAACAATAAATAAATAAATAAACATCCTGGGGGTTAGACCAAGTCAAAGGCAGTGACTAGTTCTATTTTAAATACCTACATGAACTATGATGAATTAAACAAGTTTTGTTTCAAGGAATGGAATTACTATTCAGTCATTAACTGCTTTAAGTATTGAAGAAATAAAAGAGTTAATACCCCTCATAGGGCCACGAACACTTTTTATTAGAAGCTGGAAAGTATGGTTAAGAGCGTTCACAGATGAAAATACTGTTTTTCAGAATATACAAGATATTGATGTCTCAAGCTGCAATATTTCCTTCAGTGTATCTGTTTTTTTTAATAATATAGCTATTTTATGTACTGTCAGTATAGTCATCATCTTCTGAGCATTTTCCGGGTTGTATCCTCGGCATCTAGTAAAATGTTTAAATTGTTTCAGGATCTTGGGAACATAAATATATCATTACAAGAACAAGAAATACAACCCATAACCATACCACAAAAAAAACAACTACCTCCACCTACCCCAGAAAGAGTATCTCCAAATAAAGCAGAAAGAATATCTCCAAACAAAACTGTCACAGACAATGTAAGTATACTACTTAATAGTTTTGCAGTATCTGCCTATAATTTCTTTAACGCGTGACTAATTAATACCTTTTTTTTACTATTTATAACGACTACAATTACTTTTGAACTGACTTTTAAAAAAATTAGCTGATCAATTCGACTTATATGCATAATAAGTGTGCCAAATTTTAATTGCATGTATGTAAGTATGTAGGTATGTATGTTTGTCCTCGCATATATCCAGAACCACAAGTCTGATTGAAGTGATTCTTTTTTTGTTGAACTAGGTATTGCTTAGCTAAGGGAATAGTGCAAGTTTCATCAAAATTGGTTTAGTAGTTTCTAGAATTATGGAAAGTTATGATTTTGAAGTAGATTTAATTTTTCTAAAATTAGCTTGTTATTAGGGTTCAATACCCAAAGGGTAAAAACAGGCCGACATATAGCAAATGCTATTTTTTGCCCTTTTGTGCTGGATATCAATAATGGCAACAGATATGCACTTGAAATATTCACAAAATACTTAATTGTATATTACTTTAATAACAGATAATAATAAAATACAATAAATATTTAAGGAGGCTCCTATACAACAAACACACTTGCCCAGTTTTTATACTACTGCTTTTAATTTTAGGTTGAGTTAATGCAACTGTTGAAAGAAAACTTTGAAGCAACATGCTTGATCCAATATAATGGAGCATGTTTACCAAATGAAAATGCAAGAAATCTATTAGCCACAGTAATAGCCAAACATATATTAAAACTGAACAAAAATTTGGCGGTAACAGGGGCAGTATACAATAAGTGGTGCAGAGACATCAAGGCTCTATTTCCTGACGAAAGAACAACCACCTACTATATACCTGCATGTGTTACTGTTCAAGGAGTATCTATTCAGGCTCGAGGAAAATTAGTGAGTCAAGTATCGAATACAAGGCGCAAATATCAAAAACTTGGAGTACTCGAGAAAAGATCCACTACTGCTAGTTCTTCTAAATCAGACCTTAATTCAACTTCTTCATCTGATATACCTGGAAACGATACATCACTTGAAGAAAGCCTTACATGACTAGAACAAAGCTCATCACCCTGGTCTCTGGTACAACTAAAATGGAATGAAACATCAGAGACTAGAAAAGTATATTTAAAAGGGCCACATGTATACGTAGAAGAATACATAAAAAAATATCCAGCTTTACAAAAGCCTGAAGGCTACACTTTGGTAAGTAAGATATTATGTATCTGGTTCTGTTAGGTATAATTTATTTTAATATTAATTATTTCCATTTCATTTTCTTTTAGCTTTTGGATGATTTCGAAAGAATGTACCCTGCTCATAACCTCAAGGATAATTTATATTTAAATTTACAAGTGGAAAATTTAAATATAAATTATCCTTGAGGGGTTATGAGCAGGGTACATTCTTTCGAAATCATCCAAAAGCTAAAAGAAAATGAAAGTTTAATGAAATTACTGGATAGTAAAAAATCCAAGGACACGTACCATTCTGAGATAGTGCAGCTGTCAAAAGGTGAGTTTATAGCTTAAAGTACTTAATTGATTTTAGCTATTTAAAAAAATAATTAAGTACTTTAAAAAAATTATATACAGGCTTAGTCAGCGTATGTAGCACGCAAAAAAAATGTAATGTCGTCAAACTCCATGCAAACTTTCATCAAAATGGTTCAGTAGTTTATGTAGTTCAATTTCATAAATTTGATTGAAAATTATTATTAAGCATTAAAATTCGTCAAAATTTTGTTTATTATTCTTTAATGAATATTTTGAATTGTTATTCAAAATGTGCGTTTATTTTTCTATAATCGTCCTTATAAGTCTGAATGTATTTGTAATATAGGATTAAGAAAAAACCGCAATCAAGTAAAAAAATAAGTGGAAGCAAAATATACCGAGAGTATGATGGCTTTTAAATTGCATGACAGAAGATACGTAAATTTTTTGACTACATTTCATAAAAATAAACCTACGAATATCCTTTTTTCCACTATCCTAATGGAAAGAAGGATATTCGTAGGGTAAACTTTCCTTAATCGTACTTGTTCCTAAAACGTACCCCATCGAGTTCTCGTTTCGTGAAACTGCAGTGGCGACGCGAGTGCTAGAAAATGGAACTACTAGTTTGCATTGTTGCGTGCGTGACCCTCCTCCATGAGGACGACTTCATGCTGCGGTCCTTTAAAAAATGTTAAATAAGTAATTTTGCTTTGCTGTTTTCGGATAACTTTTCTGGTTGATTCATAAGTTTTTAAATTTTGTTCAAGCAGAGTTATGTAACTTAGAAGTTTCTGCTTTGATTCTATACATAATTGCGTTTAAAATTACTAGACGACTTCATGCTGCGGTCCTTTAAAAAATGTTAAATAAGTAATTTTGCTTTGCTGTTTTCGGATAACTTTTCTGGTTGATTCATAAGTTTTTAAATTTTGTTCAAGCAGAGTTATGTAACTTAAAAGTTTCTGCTTTGATTCTATACATAATTGCGTTTAAAATTACTATATTACGTTTATACTTAACCCTGACAGCCATTTTGTTACGCGGCAAATTTGAAATCGTTAGTTTACTTGTGCCTAATTCGTACCGTACTCATCACTTTGTTCAATTTGTACCGGTACGAATTACGAATAATTGATTCTTTTTTTTGTTCAAGATCGACATGGCCAACCGACAATACAAAACTTGGTCAAGTGACGATATTGAAAAAGCCCTCAGTGCTTATAAAGATAGAAGTTTAAAATTAAATGAAACTTGTCGTGTATTTAATATTCCAAAACCGACATTTCGGTGTCATTTAAATGGATTGAATATGCACGAAAAATTGGACGTCCGAAATATTTGACAAAAGCAATGGAAGACGAGCTTGTTATCCATACTTTTCTCTTTTTTTGAATTAGAATCCAGATTTTTTTGTCGATACCATACGTGATTTACGTCACTTAGCATACCAAGTAGCGTAAAAATATGGTTTGCCTCTCAAATTTAATCCGGAAACTAAATTGGCTGGATGGAAATGGTACGATTTTTTTTTAAAGAGCCATCCTTAATCTATCTTTAAGGACTCCAGAACCGACATGCATGGCTCGCTGCAAGGGCTCTAACAAAAAAATACGAAGCTCTTACGAGCTCTTAAAATTTCAAAGGCTTCTAAATAAATTTAAAACGCCCCAAATAGAATAATAAAACTTCATAATGAAACATTTGATTGTGACGATGGTGTTAGTTTTACAGTATAATCCATTTAGTGACAAAGACTTCTGAATAAAATTTAAACACTCCAAATAGAATAATAATACTTCATAATGAAACATTTGATTGTGACGATGATGTCAGTTTTACAGTATAATCCATTTAGTGACAAAGACTTCTGAATAAAATTTAAACACTCCAAATAGAATAATAATACTTCATAATGAAACATTTGATTGTGACGATGATGTCAGTTTTACAGTATAATCCATTTAGTGACAAAGACTTCTGAATAAAATTTAAACGCCCCAAATAGAATAATAAAACTTCATAATGAAACATTTGATTGTGACGATGATATCAGTTTTACAGTATAATCCATTTAGTGACAAAGACTTCTGAATAAAATTTAAACACTCCAAATAGAATAATAAAACTTCATAATGAAACATTTGATTGTGACGATGATGTCAGTTTTACAGTATAATCCTTTTAGTGACAAAGACTTCTGAATAAAATTTCAAAGGCTTCTAAATAAAATTTAAAACAACCCAAATAGAATAATAAAACTTCATAATGAAACATTTGATTGTGACAATGATGTCAGTTTTACAGTATAATCCATTTAGTGACAAAGACTTCTAAATAAAATTTAAACACCCCAAATAGAATAATAAAACTTCATAATGAAACATTTGATTGCGACGATGATGTCAGTTTTACAGTATAATCCTTTTAGTGACAAAGACTTCTGAATAAAATTTCAAAGGCTTCTAAATAAAATTTAAAACGCCCCAAATAGAATAATAAAACTTCATAATGAAACATTTGATTGTGACGATGATGTCAGTTTTACAGTATAATCCATTTAGAGACAAAGACTTCTGAATAAAATTTAAACGCCCCAAATAGAATAATAAAACTTCATAATGAAACATTTGATTGTGACGATGATGTCAGTTTTACAGTATAATCCATTTAGTGACAAAGACTTCTGAATAAAATTTAAACGCCCCAAATAGAATAATAAAACTTCATAATGAAACATTTGATTGTGACGATGATGTTAGTTTTACAGTATAATCTATTTAGTGACAAAGACTTCTGAATAAATTTTAAACACTCCAAATAGAATAATAATACTTCATAATGAAACATTTGATTGTGACGATGATGTCAGTTTTACAGTATAATCCATTTAGAGACAAAGACTTCTGAATAAAATCTAAACGCCCCAAATAGAATAATAAAACTTCATAATGAAACATTTGATTGTGACGATGATGTTAGTTTTACAGTATAATCCATTTAGTGACAAAGACTTCTGAATAAATTTTAAACACTCCAAATAGAATAATAATACTTCATAATGAAACATTTGATTGTGACGATGATGTCAGTTTTACAGTATAATCCATTTAGTGACAAAGACTTCTGAATAAAATTTAAACACTCCAAATAGAATAATAATACTTCATAATGAAACATTTGATTGTGACGATGATGTCAGTTTTACAGTACAATCCATTTAGTGACAAAGACTTCTGAATACAATTTAAAACGCCCTAAATAGAATAATGAAACTTCATAATGAAAAATTTGATTGTGACGATGATATCAGTTTTACAGTATAATCCTTTTAGTGGCAAAAACTTCTGAATAAACGCCTTCTGATTATTCGGACGTAACCACAGAAATATGTTTATCGAAATAGAAGAAATGAATTCAGCATATTTGTAGGGAGACCGAGCGTGTAAAATTAGTATTTTTTAAGGAAGCAAGCATATTATAATACCTACGCAAAATGTTACACGCTTAGTCTCTGTGCTTGATTAGTGATGGAAAAATAAATCGCGCGAAAAAAATGTCCACTCAGCCCAAAAACTCCTGCCAAATGATAAATGATCTCAATATTTGCGATGTCAAACCATCATTCCCCATCGCTCCAATGGTCAGATGACGCAAAATTACATCAAAGAAGTGTTATATGTAATATCAAAGAAGTATATAGATCATTTATCAGATCAATCGCGGCTATAGTACTATTTACATCATCCAAATCTTTATCAACCGACGTCACACTTATTCTGAACGTCCTTAATTAAGGGAATCTTATTTTCGAGAGCTACAATCATATTGAGAGGATAAAGAAGAGCAGTTATACTCATATGCGCGCTTTAAATGTAAAAGGTCTTCTTTAACGCTTCGAATGTTGCAGTACTAGGAGACTTGAGAGCTGTTTCCTCACTTCGCATACATCTTCTCAATGCTCTCTTGTCTTCTACATAAAGACAGCCAGCTGCGCAGCAGGCTTACACTTCACACACAACTTCTTGATGCTATCCTGTCTTATTTATGAAGACAACTAGATGCGAAGCAAGTTTACACTTCATACTAGGGCATGCATACCGGAATTGAAGGTTCCAATACCGTAATACTGGTATTCATTAAAAAAATTATAAATACATATATAACTACGTAACCATCTATAGCGAGAGTGTACGTATGCAGGTCAGTGTGGAGCGTCACTTGCACGACTGTTAATATATAATGAAAATACTTTTACATCTTGTTGTATAACTGGAAAGCGAATATTTTATGTTATAAATCATTTTTAATTCTGTATAAGTATTTTTTGAGAGTTTCTGTAAAGTAAATAAACAGTTCGCCTATGGGCGGGCACCGCACCGCCTTCCGCGCTTCCATTCACTTGTTTCTTTCGCGTCTTTTATCGATAAAATGGCGGCCCGATTTTTTATTTATTGTTAAAACTAGCGGCCCGCCCCAGCTTCGCACGAGTGGTTATAAGTTTTTAACAACAAAATTTTTATATTTATAATGTATAAAAATTTTAACTTTAGCACTCTCTTTATAGACTTTCTATGCTTAGAACAGTCGATGTAGTCTGCTTTTGACAAAACAAACAATCAAAATTATTTGCAACAATCCACAAACATATACACCTGCAGACACTTAGATCTACACTTAAAACTTATACCAAGCTCTTTGTGTTGGAGCTTAATTAAAAATAGTATATTATACAGTATTTAAAAATAGTATATATATAGTAATATTATAAAGATAATTTAGATATTAGTATTACTATGATTTTTTGTTTTATTTTTTTATATATTTTTCTATCAAATGTATTGTATCTAAACCAACCACACATACACCCAAACCCACACTCATACAAACCATACACAAAATGAGTTTCTACGATCTTTAACGGTTTCGTCCCCGGCCTCTATTTGTGATCTATGGCTCATGGTGCATTCATCCTACATAATGTCACGTAAAGCCCGCGTGGCCCCGACGAATCACGGCGATACGAAATTAATTTCGTTGCTCATTATTTTGATATTAAAAATTACATTTGCAAATTAAATGAATACGTTACTATATCTCCTAAAGTATTCATTTAATTTGCATGGTGTAAAGGGGAAAAATAATTTTAGCCTACTAATCTATTTCAAATGATAAGGATTAATACCGTATTCGTGTAAATAGGTTTCCCATTACTGCTTAATAATTGCCCATTTTTTAAAGCTTTGAAATGGATAAAGTACTTTATCTTTAAGATATAAACATATGATTGCGGACCTTTTTTGTAGGCCTTTTTAAATTTTAAAATACTTTAGTACATTATTTTGATCTATCCTGTAGGGTTCAGTCAGCGTTTGCAATGTAAGCGCATAAAAATGTGTATATTTACTACATTACATTAGAAACCTCTAAAATTAGCAGTGTTTCTCTACTATATTATGCATGTAAACCTTCCCCTTGAATCACTCATCTATCAAAAGAAAAACCGCATCAAAATCCGTTGCGTAGTTCTAAAGATCTAAGCATATATTTACATAGGAACAGACAGACTACACAGCGGGAAGCGAAGCGGACTTTGTTTTATAATGTGTAGTGATAATAGCTTATTATTAAAGTTTTATTTACGTATATTACGGTTAACTTAAAATAAAATAGATATAAAGCCAATTCCGGAACTAGTACCGGAATTCCGGTATTAGGTCTCTAGTACCGAAAATCTGTTCCGGTATTGCATGCCCTACTTCATACACAGTGTCTCAATGCTATCTTATGTTCTTCACGAAGACAGCTAAATGCGCAGCAAGCTTACACTTTACAAAGGCTTCTTAATGCTCTCCTGTTTTCTACATGAAGGAAGACAGCCAGATGCGCATATAAATGAAAAATCACATCATTTTTATTGTTTAAAGACTTAAATAAATTTCATATTACGAAACCAATATTCGTTTCCATAAACTATGTTGTTAAGTACTGTTGTTTAAAAAGTAAATCTGACGCATGTTTAAGACATCCACCATACTAACATAAATCACACAACAAACTTATAGTTTTCACTAAACGTTTAAAACGCATCACTTACTTGTACTTACTTCTCATATTTGTTATTCAAATAAAATGTAGATGTACATATAATGCTTTGCTGAATTTTTTAAAATACCAAATTTAATCATGTTTTCTGATATATATGTAATTATTTTAATCATTAACACATTTTGTTTGAATAAAAAATATAAGAAGTAAGTATAAGTTTTAGGCGTAAGGGGGAGTCTCTTACGCCCATTAAAATAATTACATATATACCAGATAAAATGATTAAATTTGGTAATTGATAAATGATTAAAACCAAATATTAAATTAATCACGATATCATCGCCTGGAAGAAACAACTCAGCCGGTAAATATGAACACTTTTCCTATGAAGCTAATGCTTATAAACTAAAAAAAAAAACTTACACACAAACACTACAATTTGTATAACGAAACCATTTAGATAAAATAATTCAGCGAAACGGACAATTTTGATGGAAAATACAAATTATTTTTCGAATTTCCAGCTTTGGTTCGGAGGTAAAGTTTTTTTAATATCCCATCAATTTAGTTTGAATACCGCTTGGAGTCCAAGCCAACCTCACCTGGCATCTGGAATTGAGAACATGGCCAGAGCTAAAAACATGCTTTTGCATAATGTATACACCCAAAGGCTAACTGCGATAAAACTATCCAAATTCACATACGCACTCCGGGAACTGAAAAAAACGACTAACGAAAAAACCTCCGTAACTGCTTACTACGCGTACGCATTCTCGTGGCTAGCCTACGGAATCATACTGTGGGGCAATAGCATCGATGCAAGTAGGTTATTGACGCTTCAAAAGAAATGCATCCGGATAATTAAAAATATTGAAGGAACAGCTAGTTGTAAGCCACATTTTAAAAACATACAAATACTGACCGTACCATCCATATATATTTTAGAGGCATGTAAATTTGTCCGAAAAAATCCCCAATTTTATACAAAAAAAGACGATTTACCGCGACGCTATCCAACAAGGAAGAAGAATAAAGTAGTGACACCAATATCAAAACTAGAAATTTTCAGATCTGGCCCGTTAGCAATGACAACTAAAATATATAATACCTTACCTGATAACTTAAGAACGGAAGAAAAAGATTCAACTTTCATAAGAAAATTAAAAGATTTACTGATAAATAAAACTTATTATAAAATTGACGATTTTTTAAATGATAAATGAATTAAAGTGACGAAAACTAGACATAGGTAGGTATAGTTAATCTTCTTCATTGACATACAAACACGACTTAGACGAATGATAAATAAATAATAAAATTAAAAACAAACAATAATAACATGTAATTATCAATAAAAAAAATAAATGACATAAATCAAATTTTACTTTAAAATATAATAATAACTAGGACTAGTAAGTACAGTATTATCTCACTAATCCGGCACTTCGATAGATCGGCACGTCCAATAATCCGGCACCCTCCGCCCACGCCTCCCTTACCCCTCTATACGTGTGCGCTTTGGTCGCTGCGTCATCGACTAGCAGTCTAACCTCAAAACTTATCACGTGCTAACGTATTGTTTCTTTCAAGTGAGACTAGTTTACAGTTAAAAATGTCAAATAAACGCAAATACAAAACACTAGATTTGAATAATAAAATGGAAATTTTAAAAAAGTTAGATAGCGGACAAAACATGTGTAAATTGGCAAAAGAATATGGTGTTGGGCGTGCTACTATACACGATCTTAAGAAGAAAAGGCAGCAGATAATAGACCACGTCAAGACAATGGAGTCAGGGCCAGGGAAGCGTAAAACACTAAAAGTTGGCGATTGTCCAAAGATGGAAAACGCTCTTTACTTGTGGTTCATACAGCGGCGTTCTAAACACACTCCTATATCTGGAGAAATTTTGAAAGCCAAAGCAATTGAATTTTATAAAAAAATTACCATTAAAGATGATTTTCGTGCCAGCGATGGATGGCTAGATAAATTTAAAAAACGATTTGGTATCCGTCTATTAACCATATCGGGTGAGAAATTATCAAGCAACGAATCTGCAGTGAAGCCATTTATCGAGCTTTTTAAAAACAAAGTAGAAGAACTGGGTCTTCTTCCTGACCAAATCTATAACGCAGACGAGAGTGGTCTGTTCTGGAGACTGTTGCCCAATAAAACATTTGTCTCTTCTGAAGAAGCAAGTGCACCAGGTCGTAAAGTGAGTAAAGATAGGATCACATTCATGCCGTGTTCAAATGCTACTGGAACCCACAAATTGGATTTGTTAGTGATTGGCAAAGCGAAAAACCCCAGAGCATTCAAGAACATTTGTCTCCCAGTCTGCTACAAGAATCAAATGAAAAGTTGGGTCACGAGAGAGGTATTTAGTGAATGGTTTCATAAAGACTTTGTCCCAGAAGTCAAAAAGTTTATGAAAAGATCAAACCAAAGAAAAACCAAATACCAAAGAGTCGAACTAAACGCTTTGACAGTTCCTTTTTGGTTCGAGTAGCTAAGGTGTGGAATGAACTGCCTGCGTCTATATTCCCAAACAAGTACAGTCCCGGGACATTCAAAAGTAGAATAAATGGGTATCTCTTGGATAGGCATGTAACATCCTCGTCTTCATCGTCACTTACCATCAGGTGAGATGGGAGACAAATGCCTAATTCAAATTTTGTAAAAAAAAAAAAAAAAAAAAAAAACTTGCCCATAAAAGCTTTACTCGTACTTGACAATGCTCCAGGCCACCCAAATGAACAAGACCTTAAATCAAGTGATGGGAATATCCAAACCATCTTCCTACCACCAAACTGCACACCTTTACTGCAGCCAATGGATCAAAATGTTATTCAAAAAATAAAGTCTTTGTATAAAAATAAATTACTGATCCATATTATATCTCAGGATGGTGATATAACGCAGAGCCTTAAAGGATTGAATTTGAAGGATGTTGTGTTCTCTCTCGCTTATGCTTGGAGATCTGTTTCTCCTAACCTAATCCAATCTTCATGGAAAAAGTTGTGGCCTACAATGAATGATGTTTCAGAAACAGAAGAAACAGATGAATGGGATCCTGAAGATAATGTGCCTATTGCTGATTGGTTACAAAATCTATCAGAAAAAGGGTTGGAGACGAGTGAAGAAAATTTGAATTCTTGGTTTGAAGGAATCGAAGAAACAGAGGAAATCATGACTGATGAAGAAATTGTATGTGAAGCAGTACAAGAAGAAAGCTCTGTAGAAATATTGGAACCACCAACTACTACAACTGCTGTAAGGGTTAAACCAGATGATGCATTGATTTGTTTCAATACCTGCATAACATGGGCAGAAGAAAACGGCATGTCTGCCAAAGATATTATAATTCTTCGCAATATGCGAGAAAAGGTTTTTAAGCAAGGACTACAAGTTGCACAAAAGCAGACCTCAATTAAGGATTATTTCAAAACTAGCTAATTACATATGTACCTACATGTTAATTCAATTGTTCCATAATACATTACATACATTTATTCTCTCTATGAAATGCTTTATTTTATTTATTACCTATGACTTTTTCAGTATAACCCAGTAATCCGAACATTCCAATAATCCGGCACCCTCCGGTTTCTAATAGTGCCGGATTAGTGAGATTACACATACTTGCGCAATACTATATTAATTTAGCTAGGTAGTCTATTATTATTATTTTCTGAAACTCGCTTGCCGTTCCAACTTTATTTCTGCGATACCCGACAGGGTTCATATTGTACCTATTTTAAGTACAGTGCAGTGACAATATTGTTATAGCCGATGTATTGTACAATATGAAATGCAAGTTAATAAATTGAAATGTAATTTATTTTTTGAATCGCCAATAAAGGCAGAAAAACTGCCAAATTGTAGGCATAGAAATGTTAATATAATTTGCATAAAATTATATGCCCATGGACGAAAATGACATACCAATCCATTATAATGATATTATAAAAAAACTTATAATTATGTATATAAACGGGACTTAGCCGAACCTTTTTTTATTATTTGTTTCTATTCTACGACGTAAGTACTGCAACAATCCATTTTCCGACCCCTGACAAAGGTTAGAGACTAAATACGATCGCCTAAGGATCATGACCCGCTGAATGTGCCAGGCGTATACCAGGTTCCCTGTGAGTGTGGCAAGAGCTACATAGGAGAAACGGGACGTAACGTTTCAATTAGGCTGAGCATGTAAGAAGTATAAAAAAACTGGACAAGGATGGTTCCGCAATCACCGAGCATGTATTAGATTCGGACGTCAAACATTTCATCCGTTTTGATAAGGCTAGAGTTCTAGTAAGAGATAAAGCTTTTGGCCCGGGTAAAATATGCGACGCTATTGAGATTACGAGACAACCGAATTTTAAGCGAAGCGGAGGATGGACATTACCAGCCACTTGGAAACCAGTACTTCAAGGTTTAGGAGACTCTTAAGCCATACTGTAAGAGGTATCGACACAGCTCGGTGCATACAAATGCGCTAGCTATAGCAATCCTTATAGAAAGATTTTACGGGACAAACAGAAAACTTTATATAGATAACTGGTATTCTAGACCCAAATTACATATATTTTTTAAAGTAACACTATATTCATTCTTGTGGTACAGTTAGCAAAAACAGGTCGGGCATGCCTAAATTCAAAAAGTTGAAAAGGGTTTAGAGAGAAGCTAAGTACTCCGTTCAAATGATGACATTAAAATGGTTTCAAATAAAATCTGGTCGAAACTGTTATAAAAAGGTGTTTTATTGTAGTTCACTTAGTATAATTATTGTTAATCACCTCAAATTTGAAAAAAGAACTTTATCATAATAGACATGACCCCATCACTAGCTAAAATGTATATTTTACTGGGCTTTGCGTCGGGCGTGAAGTAAAGATAAAAGGCGCTGGCGTCTAAAACTTAAAGAGTAGACGCTAATTAACCGACCACGATTGCCCAGCTCAAAATAACATCAAAATGGAAATGTCCTCTATCCCACGAGCAATGTGCCAAAGCGTTTTCACAAATTTAAGGTCCAGGTTTGAAGAGTGTGTACGTTTAGATGGTTCGCATCTCAATAACGTTATTTTCAAGAAATAAATTTCCGTCCAATTCATTTTTTATAAATAAAAAATTGTTTCCCTAATACTTGTAGATTTTTTTTTAAACTTTATTTAAAATCTAGCTAACTTAATGGCCCACCTGTATAAAAAAAATAAAGAAATAAATAACTATCTGAGTTATGTAGGCTATAAAGGCCTTCCGGATAGAAATACGAGCGCCACCTCATCGCTCCGGGTAGTTGAGATGGAGTTAAGATTAGACCTAAGAAACCACTGTATGTTAGTTCTAATAAAGACTTCGTACGTAGCAGTCGCTTTTTAAAAACAGCTACCCGCATCGCCCCAACGTATCTTCTGTCAAAAGTATTTTAATAACAATATTATGCTTTTGTATGATTGTTATATGTAGCATAAAAACGCATTTGTCAACCCGCGTCCGCGTCGCTCTACATATCTCTCTTCTTGTCGTCGTCAGCAGCCAGGCTCCTAAATCTAAATTACATTTATTTCATTTTAAAATAGTGTGTACAAAATACTGTGAATTTTTTATATAAAGAACGGAAACTGAATTATAGTGTTTTCTTTAAATATATTACATTAAATTTGTGCCTTTTCTGCTATACAAACAGTAACCAGTGCCTAAACGTGTGCTTCGAAAGTGCAGTTCGTCGCAGACGCCGCGGCATCCATTTTGAAGCGATTGAATGACGGACTGAGTGACAAACAGTATAAAGTATCAAAAATGTTAATCTGTAGAAGAGGCGATTTCAAATGGAAATTGACAATAATAACAAAATATCTCAACCAAATTGAATCGACTTCGATAGATAGATATAAAAAGAAACCATTATTAATCCCGCCCCTTTTTTTCTCTGAAATGCATGAAAATTACATTTCATTAATTTGAACGTCCTAAGCTAGGGAAACCATTTAAAATTCTTTATTATTGGTAATTAGACCAGATCCTTTTAGGGGGTGATAGGGGAGGCCATTTGGACCTAATTGAACCCCATATTGCATTATGCAAAAGTGAACCATTTTTGAGATATTTTCATTTTTGTTATTTTTTGACAAAACACCTGTTTACAAATTCAAAAATTAATTTAAAATAAGAATATCGATCAATTCAAATTCTAATGACAGATTTCGATAGCCTAAACCCTAGTTCTGAATAATAATAACTAAAATAGTATTATTCTGTATCCATTTGGCAACTAAATAACATGTTTTTAAAAATTTTGCGTTATATTTTTGGAAATTTCAAATTAAATCTCCATTAAAATAAAACCCCCCAGTGAATATTGTCTGTATCTTAAGCTATCCAACAATGTATAAATCAGCGTATTTTGTCACAGAATTCCGGAAAAAATTCGGTTAACCCTTATCCAGGTAGTAATTTCCGAGAAATTCAGGTGAACTGTAAGAGAGGGAAAAAACATGTTTCATCGTTCTCTATTGTTTTCTTATCAATTTGCATTCCATGATAAGGTATGTACTTCAGTCAACTTGTGCACTTTGTACTGTTTAGACGTTTTCTCACCTTTTGCATCCATTGATTGACCGCTCTACGTTTGGACCCGGCTTGTGTTATTGGACTCTGTGAACTCTTTGAATCTCTTTGACTCGGCTAGTGAATAAGTTTGAACTGATTGCTTTCTCAACGACTTGGCGTGTATCAAAGGATTCTGTTAACCCACAGTTATGAACCGTAACCAACCACCTCGAAATTTCTCCAACGAAGAATATGCGGATATACGATTTTGTTACGGATACGCAAACAGTGTCTCTACGCGCGCACGAGCAGAGTATCAGTCTCGATTTCCTCAGCGTCGATTGCCTCATGAAAGTGTATTTGATAATACCTATCGAAGACTTCGAGAGACTGGCAGTGTTCGGAGACGACACAGTGACTCTGGTCGGTCGGCTATTTATCGAACGGACGAAGAAGAAGAAATAATTCGTCATTTTGAAGAGGACCCCAGTACTTCCACCAATATTGTTGCTCACCGTCTTGGAATCACCCAATGGAAAGTGTGGCATACCATCCACGGAGCAGGTCTCTATCCATACCATTTAACACATGTGCAGGTACTTGAAGATGGAGATCCGGCAAGGAGGATATCATTACAAACCCAAAAGAGATAGCTGATACTTTCAATGAATATCTTATAAATTTGACCCATAAGAAAAATAGGACCGGCTCTACATGTACTGCTAGAAACTGTAACAGTGTTTTTCTTAAGCCCCTTAATGAGGATGACATTTACAAAATTATAATGTCCTTAAGAAATACAAACGCGGTAGGCTTTGACGACATAGCGACAAGAGTCCTAAAAGCTTGCTATTTGGAAGTTTCTCCTGTGTTAACTTTCTTGATCAACCTATCGTTCTCAGAAGGGTGTTTTCCCAAGCTGCTAAAATCATCCATAGTAAAGCCAATTTTTAAAAAAGGAGACATGTCAAATATTACAAATTTTAGACCTATAACATTAAACTCTATTCTTTCTAAAGTATTTGAAACAGCATTTCAGAAACAGATGATAGACTTTCTGAATAAATATAAAATATTATGTGATCAACAATATGGCTTCACAAAAGGCAAGTCAACTTCATTAGCTGCTTTTCACCTTGTTTCACAAATTATTGACAATATGGATGATGGGAATGCCACCACTGTAATATTCTTCGACATGTCTCGGGCATTTGACCTAGTATCACATAGAGTTCTTCTTGACAAACTTGATAAATGTGGCATTCGGGGACCAACATTAATGTGGGTTGAGTCTTATTTAAAAGACAGATCACAATGCGTGGAGATAACCAGTTTAAATGAGAAACGAGAGGTAAAATCTTATAAATCTACCTCAAAAATAAATGAATATGGTGTGCCGCAAGGTAGTGTCTTAGGCCCATTATTATTTAATATTTATATAAATGATGTACCAGAAATAACATCCCATCCCTGTATCTTATTTGCTGATGACATTTCTATTATTTTAAAATCACCAGAGAATGTGAATATAGTTGACATTAAAGATACAATTGACAAAGTTATAAAATGGCTCAATGATAATAATTTACAAATTAATTTGACAAAGACTAATATAGTACAATTCCATTTCAGTCAATCACAGGTTGATACAATAAATGTCAATTATAATGATTTAATTCTTTCAGACGTAAATCGTACTACTTTTTTAGGTTTCGTACTGGACAGCCACTGCGACTGGAAAGCACATGTAGAACATGTATGTATAAAATTAAATCGCTTTGTATATGTTTTATATAAACTATACAAAACCTCAAATCAAAGCACTCTGTTATCTGCATATCATGGGTATGTGTGCTCAGTTCTCAAGTACGGGCTAATACTATGGGGTAATTCTGTAGAGGTAAATAGAGCATTCATTGTACAAAAAAAATGCATTAGAGCTATGTGTGGAGTTGTTCCATGGCATTCTTGTAGACCTCTATTTCGGAAACTTGGTCTACTTACTCTACCCTGTTTGTATATTTTAGAGTGCAGCAAATTTGTTAAACAAAATGCAGAATTATTTGTAAAAGCTAAAGATATATATCCTAGGAACACAAGAAATCCAGAAAGAATTGTTTTACCAAAAGTACCACGGACAGCCATGTACCTTAAAAGTTGCTACTCTATGTGTGGAAGACTATTTAACGCTCTTCCTGCGGACTTAAAGTCACTTCCAATGAATACATTTTCAAAGAAATTGAAAACCTGGCTGGTCGACAGATGTTTTTATTCAGTGACAGAATTTATGGAGAGGCGCTCTAACTAAACAAAGGACATGTTAATTTTACTTTGATTTTACTTATTATTTTTAAATTTCGGTTGACATTGTAATAATTTGACTAGAATTGTATACCATATTGTAATGTAATGACATTCAGTAATTATAAAAATTTACATTAATATTTGCTCGCCACACTTGGGAAAATATGTGATTCGTCTACTTACTGTACTAACTATGTTACCATATTTTACGCAAATAAATTCTGATTCTGATTCTGATTTTGCCGATTTATGCTGAATGCCGACATCGATAACCCAAATTTCCTCAAGAAAATTTTGTGGACGGACGAATCAAAGTTTGATCAAGACGGGAAAACCAATTATCACAACATACATATTTGGTCCAAAAAATCTGAGCTCTTAGCCAAATAAAAAAAAGGAGCAAGGCTCGCAACGAAGATTTTCATTAAATGTGTGGATGGGAATCGGCCTGCATTTTTTGCCTAACAATTTGAACGGAGAGACATACGAAGAGTTCCTAAGAAACGAGCTGTTTGATCTTATTAGCGAGGTGCCACTAGCAACACGCCGAGGTATGTTTTACCAACACGATGGTTGCCCAGCACACTACATAACTAATGTACGTGAGTGGTTATCCTAACCGATGGATTGGTAGAGGAGGACCTATTTCGTGGCCAGCGAGGAGTCCCCATCTTACGCCTGTGGATTTCTACATTTGGGGTCACATGAAGAGCCTAGTGTATGACGATTTAAGGTCACCGGTAACAACTGTAGACGAATTAACTGACAGAATAATGAGAGCAGTTGACACCATGAAAGTGAACTTAACTTCAAAGATTGTCAAAACAGAGTTGCGCAAACGAATGCGAATTTGTATAAGGAATAGAGGCGGACATTTTGAAAACGAGTTATAAATGTTTTATTATAATTTAAATAAAAGTTTGAGTATACAAAATCTTGCATTTTGTTATTTCTTTTTATATAATTCTTAGTTTGGCATATTGGAATTTAATACTTCCTTATTGTTTATTCAACTTTTTTCTGCAATTTTGTGACAAAATACCCTAATTATACCTTGTTGGATAGCTTAAGATGTGTAGATGTTTTTTTAATAACATGCAGACAATATTCACAGGGGTATTTTTCTTTTAATGGAGATTTAATTTGAAATATACAAAAAATAATACTTAATTTTTAAAAACATGTTATTTAGTTGCCAAATAGATACAGAATAATACTATTTTAGTTATTATTATTCAGAACTAGGGTTTAGGCTATCGAAATCTGTCATTAGAATTTGAATTGATCGATTATTATTTTTTTAATTATTTTTGAATTTGTGATCAGGTGTTTTGTCAAAAAATAACAAAAATGAAATTATCTCAAAAATGGTTCACTTTTGCATAATGCAATGTGGGGTTAAATTAGGTCCAAATGGCCTCCCCTATCACCTCCTAAAAGGATATGGTCTAATTACCAATAATCCTGTATTTTTAAACGTATTTTTAAAAACTATAACAGTCGACACATACATTGCACAAAAAAAATCATCAAAATTCGTCCGAATTTCTTTTATAATGTCAATCAAATAAACAAATTACCTAGATAAAGTGTGTACTTTTTAGCAAACTAGTTTAACTAATGAACTTTAGTTCATTAGTTAAACTAGTTTGCTAAAAAGTATAGGAACATGTGACGTCACTCGGAACTTTGGCGTGCTGTACTGTATCTTCATAATTTCTTGTTTAATCGAGAAAACAAAAAAAAATCAGCCGTCAGATACATAATAAAAAAACTAGTTTTTTTAAAACTATCACTGTAAAAAAAAACTAGTGTTTTTATTATCTGACGGCTTCATAATATTTTTTCATGCGCGAATAATTCAAGTTTAACTTGCAGCGTGTAACTTGACCACCGGCACAGCTCACACTCAACAGGGTTGGGTCAGGGTCATCTCTAAGCCCCCCCGAGGTGGTTCCCGGTTTGTCGTACCGGGGGGGCTCAGTACCCGTGGTTAGTCCTCAAGCCACGGGGAAGCGAAGAGGAACCCGCTCCTGCTGCCTGACACACCAGCAGCGAGCGCCCATATTGGGGCGACGGGGGAGTGGGAAGTTCTCCCCCCACCCGAGGAGGGGCGCTCCCGCGGGCTCGGCTTCGGCCTTGAGCCTGCTGGGATGCGCCCAATGGGGCGGCGGGGCAGTGGGAAGATCTGCCCCCACCCGGGGAGGGGCGCATCCGCAAGGATGCGCCCATTGGGGCGGCGGGGGAGTGGGAAGTTCTCCCCCCACCCGAGGTGGAGCCGCCGGGAGGGGAATATTTTATTGCTCTCCCGGCGCTTCAGGCGGGGCCACACCGCCGTGGCTGTGGTCGGAGATCGGTCGCGGAGGAGAGGGAGTTTCGGTGCTGCGTTGCCGATCTCCCTTTCTTCTGCGGCCGAGCGGTGCCGCAACGTGTTTGCGGCGAGAGGCAAGCGGCGGAGCCTACCATCTTCTCCGCCGCTGGGAGCCAGTTTATCTGGCTCCCATGTGGCCACAGGCGGTGGACTGCGTGGGAGTCTGCCGCCTCTCAATTGGCCCAAGGAGGTACGGCGCGTCCGTGAGTTCCGGACGCGCCTACTTGGTGAGTCGGGGGGACGCTCAGACGTCCCCGAGGAGGGGCCGCGTTGGCGGCCAGCCGCGCCGGGGTTCGCGGTTGTATTTCCGTTCCCGTGTCCCCGGCAAAAGCGGTTGAGATGGAACTCCGAAGGTTTTTTAGTGGGTAGGCACGTCACTCTGGCGTGGAGTCCCACATAACCCGACAGCTTCCCCTGCAAGCTGTCGGGTATCCGTAACATGGATCTTTCCTTCGTTAAAAAAAAAAAGGGTCATCTCTAAGGCTGCGTCTGTGGTCCAGTTAAATGATCGTAATTATTAACAACTTCTCCTATGGGACCAATTCTAGGAACTCGTCTTTTTATTAAAGCCTTGATAGATTACATTTTCAAAACCAAATATACGCTAATCAAGTCACGGGACACTGCTAATCCTTACTATAATATTATAAATGTAAAAGTGAGTTTGTTTGTTACGCTTTCACGCCTTAACTACTGTACCATCATGAAATTTTGCATACAAGTTATCTGTACGCGTAGCTGCGGGCGAAAGCTAGTATGTAATAAATAGTATTGGTGGCCTACGCATGGCCCGTTAATTTGGCTTCTTCTTACACGGCATCTTTCTTTTTGAACCAAGACATTCAACAATATACATACTTGTTGAATAAGCAATTTGTTTGTTGCAGTAAAATGCGCTTATGGCCTGCGGATAGACGACTGTACATAGAATGACTGAAAGAGGATTACCCAGAAAAATATAAAGACATGCAAAAACGAAATCGTGAAAGAATTAAAAGTAAATTCGTAAAAATACGAAAAGATTAAGACGATGCCGATGCAGAATTTGTCCATTCGTTGAATGATCATGAAGGCAATGGATCCGATCATGATTTGTACGTTCTAGAGCCCTCACTGCCACGTGAAGTAGGTAAAAAAGGAGTGCTGACTACCTTCAAGATAACGAGGAGGCAGTTCCATCAAAAAAACGCAAAAGACAGGTACAGGTTTAATCCATATTCCATGGCGAGTTGCTGAGTTAAACGATACCCGAGAAACTGCCAACACATATAAATGCTACAAGTTTCATGGGGTCATTGGCCGGAAAAGCTACGACCACACTTAGAAGGAGGCGGGTAAGGACTAGGGTAGTGTAAAAAAATCCTGGGATAAAATGTACTCTATGTCCTTCTCCGTACCCCAGATAGCATGTATGAAAAATTTCATAATGATCGGTTCAGTAATAAACGGCGTGAAAGCGTTACAATCAAATACATAAACAAACTCACTTTCATACCAGTATTTATAATATTAGTCAAGATAGGATTAATAAAAATAATAGATGTACATAAAATAAAAATTAATAAATAAAACGAAGAATAGTATTTCTAGAAAAAAGATGTATCGAAGGAATTTCCTTCTATATGGCAACAATTATCCATATTGATAATCAGCAGGACGTTATAGAGAATATAGAATTGATCATTGACGAAAATGAATCGCAACACATCGATTCGTTTTTGTCAATTGTCGATAAGAGACATAAAATCCTTTTAGATGGACGGCAAAGCTTTCGATGCCGCTACTTCCGCACTTCAAGACGTACACGTCCGACAAACCCAATTGGAAAAAAAAATATTCCAGTTATATGAAGACATCCAACTCAAGCTTGAGCTTTTCGAAATCGTTACGTCAGAACGCTAAGTCGTACACGACACTGAAAGAGAACAATTCGGGGAGAAATATTTCCAGTGCAAATCGAAGATGGCAACGCTCCTAGGTGTCCACTCTGCAGCAAATAGTGCATCCAACGAGTGAACAGCGTTTCACCATAGAAAAAACCGGCCAAGTGCGAGTCGGACTCGCGCACTAAGGGTTCCGCACATTATGTATAAAAAGTTTGAAATTATTAAAAAAAAAATTATGATTACTCAAAAATTTATAGACGTTACTTCGTACTAAATTTCAAGATTCTGAGTTCACGGGAAGTACCCTGTAGGTTTTGATTCCCTTGCAAGTGTCGAAAAATTATTAAACATATTTTATAATAGGGTAAACTTCTAGTCATTGGACACTACCACTCATTGGACAGGAAACAATAAAACCTCAAAAAATAAGGATGCTTTAAAAACGGGAACACCGGAACTAGCTCTTTTAAAACTCTACTTCACGACAATACTAAATAGTTCAAAACATTTGTGATAGATGGCAGAAGTGGTTTAAAATATTCATTTACCTCGGCGTACTCACTGTCAGCGATATTTCTGGTGAAAAATAAAGAATTTGGTAAGTTTACTAACAAAGTTTTTAACATTTTATTTCCTTATCATCAATCCCATATGCTTACTCGTTTACACAGTGAAGTAATATCGTATTTTGCATAGAATGGAGTAGTATTTGGTGCGACAAATATAATTCTTAGGTTATAAAGTGCTGTCCAATCACTGAAAGCTTTTTTACTCGAAATCTAATTAATGGACAGCTGTCCATTAACTGTTTATTCTAAATTCAAATAAATTTTAATAATTAAAGGTTTCCTTGCTTTTTTCTTTAAACTCAAACAACTACATTTAATATTATTGTTTTAAGTAATTTTCTACTAGTCTTTGGACAGGTGTCCAACGACTCGTATTAATATGTCCAATAACTCGTTAATTGCAGGTAAGATTACATAGCGGTCATTAAGACGGGAAACAAGAATGCCTAAAGGGAAGAAGAAAGATTATGATCCTAATAATTTGAATGTAGCACTTAATGAAATAAAGGAAGGTGGAAAAATACGTGAAATAGCGAGAAAATACAATATCCCCAAATCTACCTTACATTTCAAACTAAAATACCCAACCCATAGAACATCTTTTGGCCCACCACCTGTTCTAACTGAAGAAGAGGAGCATACTTTAGAGGATTAAGGAAAACATGAAATAAGGATTTCCTTTAAAAACCGAGGATCTGAAGCAAAGTGTTTATAAGTTTTTGACGGTAAATCCACGGCCTAATAAGTTCATTAATAATTACCCTGGAGATGGATGGGTAAGAGGGTTTTTAAAACGACACCCAGCCATTGTTTTCCGTACTAGCGAAGGTGTAACACAATCAAGTGCATGTGTTTCGGAATCCGATATTAGGAAATGGTTCTCTGAAATCCATGAGTACTTATCTCAAAACAACCAACTAAATATTTTCGAAGAACCATCCAGGATCTATAATGGCGACGAAAGTGGATTTCAATTATGTCCCAAATCGGGTAAAGTTTTAGCTGAGAAAGGAACCCAAAATGTATATAAAGTTGACGAAGGTAATGCCAAGGGTCGGTAACAGTAATGTTCACTTTTTCAGTACTGCGTGTCCACCTATGATTGTTTACAACTATCAAAGAGTACCTCAAAAAATTGTTGACGGAGTTCCCAAAGAATGGGGAATCGGCAGAAGTGACAGTGGATGACATCCGAACAATTTTTTGAATACATAGGAAATATATTTCATCCTCACTCAATTGCCAAAGGCGTACAATTCCCCGGCATATATTTTTTAGACGGACATAAAACTCACCTTACTAATGAGGTAAGTAAGCTATGCAAAGAGTTAGGCATGGAAGTCATTGCATTATATCCTAATGCAAGTAGAATTTTACAACCAGCTGACGTAGCTGTGTTCCGCCCAGTAAAGTTTCATTGCCGCTAGAGGGCGCTAATCGATTGTTTACTTTCTGTGTCGGTCCTATTTAATAAATTGATTAAAATTAGTTTTCATCATATTATCAGTTTGAAAAGTGACTTTACTTATTAAAGTTTGAGTGAAGATTGAGTTCTTAGATGAAGAAGAACGTTCCTGCACACTTACTGACGTCTGCGACATCATAAAATATAGCAAGCCCTTTGTCCCATTTCTGAGTGAATAAACTGGAATCCGCTACCAATATCTCCTGGAAGTGTCTATAAAGGTGACAACAGTGTTTAAGAAGTGCATTTATTTTGATTCCAAGTGATATTTGATTATATTCGTGAAGTCTTAATTACACTCAAATCTGCTTATCACTGCGAACACTACGTTCTTTAATTTCCACGCCATCTATACGTTTTCGTTGGCACTTCTAATCTATATAAATCTGTGCTTGTGGGCTTGCTTTTCAACTGCAGCCTCATCGTGCGTCACCGGCTTGTTTTGATTTCACGGATATCCGCAAGATGTCGCTTACCGAAGTTATGCAGAAAAATGTAGTATTTTCATGTAATGCTTGCCGCGAGATATTAAAGCCTCAGACATGCAATTACCTCAAATGTCGTGCCTGTAAGGTATTATACCACAGCGAATGCCTCAATATAAGCGAGGACCAATTCTCCACGCTTACAGCTGAGTTTCTTTCCTCATGGAGTTGTCCAGCGTGCAACAATGTTACTAGGAGGGCGGGTTCCAACTTAAATACTCCAGTCAGAAGCTTGCAAATACCTGTGCATGACACTTCATCTGACATTATGGACGTCTCATTCCTCAACAGGGATCCCTCACCTCCATCGTCTAAAAATAAAGATGATTTTGAGTCATTTTCTAGATCGTTGTTTATTAAACTGCAGGACTGGAAAAATGAAATAAACGAGAATGTATCCAGCATGAGAACTGAAATTAAAACAACTCTTTCTGAATTCCGAAATGAAATGATGTCCTTGAGAGCTGAACAAAACAAAATTAATAGCAAAGTGTCTCAACTTACCCAGAATTTCTCTCATTTGAAGACTGCTGTTGAGTTCTGCAGTGAGGAGCATGAGGAATTAAAGAAACGTCTCGGAGAATTGTCTAATTCCAGCGTGGATGTGAGCCCGTCCATTATGTGTTTGGAGCAAAAAATGGACGCGTTGGAGCAGCAGGCACGTCAGTGCAATCTTGAAATTTGTAATGTCCCTGAAAGACGAAATGAAATTTTACCAGCTATCGTCGAGTCTATGAGTGCTGCCCTTAACATCCCTATACCTCCGAGTAACGTAGTCTCCATACATAGAGTCCCACACGCCCATATTGACAACAAAAAGCCCAAAAATATAATAGTAAAATTTACTACTCGTATGCTACGAAATAACATCCTCAGTGCATATAGAAGGGCTAAGGGACTCAAATCTGACCAAATCGGTGTACCTGGCACTCCCGTTAAAATATAGGTAAACGAACATCTTACCTTAAAAAAAAAACAGTTATTTCGTCAGTGCCGTGTTGCCGCCAACAAGAGTAATTTCAAATATGTCTGGATCCAAAATTCATCCATCCTTGTCCGTGAACGCGATGATGCACCGGCCATTGTTATCAGAAATGAAGCCGACCTGGAAAAGATTGTGGCAGGCAATAAATGATACTGATAACTTTTTTGAATATGTTTTTCTTATGCTAAATATTTTCTCATATACTATGTATTTTTTGATGTTACTTGTTTTGTTCAGTCTCAGTTTTTTAGCTTATATCCACAATGTTTTATATTTTTCAATGCTAGATATTTACAATTGGTATTTGCTTTCAATTAATTACATTCCGTTATGTTATGATACTCACCACATTTACGTATTTATTACTACTTTCACTGAACGCACAGCTTGTTCTTGTTCACAAGTGGCTTGTTTCATACATTGTACACATATTTTTATACACTCACAATTATTTTTTTATACACAACTCATTACTAAATACTTCCGTACACAATGTTGTTGCCAATACAAACATGTAGCACCTTACTTGTTTTATGGATAATAAGTTGTCAATTTATTATCAAAACTGTGGCGGTGTTAGAACAAAATTGCAGACAGTTTATATGAACATTCTTGCATCTACCTATGATATTATCGTTCTTACGGAGACTTGGTTGATACCTGAAATAAATAATAATGAGTTTATAGACCAACGTTACGTTGTTTTTAGGCGGGATCGCGATCGCCGGGCGTCGGAGCGAGAGGATGGGGGAGGCGTTTTAATTGCGGTTCTTAAGGGTTTAAACCCGACTGAGTTGGATTTGTCTAAAATAACTTCTAACATCGCAGCACCGCCCTGCATTCACCACGTACTTGTTGAATTCCCAGGCAGGAACAGTAACACTAGGCATGTTATTAGCGGGGCTTATATCCCGCCTTGGGCTAAAGTAGGCGACTATGTTAATCACTTTGATTTTATTCAAGACGCATTAGTCAGCATTAATATCGAAAATGTTCATTTATTTGGAGATTATAATCTTCCTCATATAACGTGGTTTTACTCTAATGGTATTAATCCAGATGACGGTATGTCACATGCTGACACGTCCACCTGCGGCTACCATTTGAGTAGCTGCATGTCTATTCTCAACTGTATGCAATACAATTATCTAAATAACTATAGAAGTCGTATACTGGACCTAGTTATGAGTAATGTGCCGTGCGTAATCCAAGCTGCACCCAATGCCCTGGTTTTTCCAAATAAAGATCACCCCCCCTTTGTGTCATATGTGTCTGTTTCGTTACCTGGACATTCCATGGTAAAAAAACCTCGTATTAAATATAATTTTTATAAAGCAGAATACGACGCCATAAACAAGGAATTATCTAGTACTAACTGGAGTGCATTGCTTGACAGCCTTAGTGCTGAGGACGCCCTTGAATCTTTTTATAATATAATTAATAGCTTAATAAGAAAATACGTACCATTATCGCGTCCTAAATCTAATAAGTTTCCAGTGTGGTTTACGCACTCACTTATTAATATATTTAGAAAAAAAGAAAAGGCTTGGGTTAAATGGAAAAAAACTTTGAACATCTCAGACTATGAAAATTTTTCGTATTATAGAAAAATGTTCAAAGACAAATGTGATAAATGCTACCGAGTTTATATTGAGACTGTTGAGAATAACATATCTACAGACATAAAATATTTTTGGGCTTATTTAGCCAATCGTAAAAATAAATCAAATACTCCATCCACAATTAAGTATAAAGACAATAAGTCGAACAAACCTGAAGTTATATGTAACATGTTTTCTGATTATTTTAAATCTGTTTTTGAGCCCTCATCTGCTTATTTGGTAAATTGGCAGCCTCCCACTGTTACTTTTAATAATAATGTAAACTTACCACACCTGTTTCTATCTGAAGACAAAATTCTAAATGAACTAAAACAGCTTAATACAGCTAAGGGTGCTGGTCCTGACGGAATACCGCCATATTTTTTGAAATTCACAGCTAATTGTATTTGTAAGCCTCTATTTATTATCTATACATATAATAAAACAGTAAAAATATTTTGTCTGTACATTTAGAATTTTTGACTGAAATGGATAGAGGGATACTTAAAAAGAATAATAGAAAGCAAAAAAATTTTTTTGGAATTTCTTGTCTGTCTGTCTGTCTGTCTGTCTGTGTGTCTGTCTGTCTGTATGTATGATCACGATTATCTCCGAAAATACTGAACCGATTTACTTCTTTAAAGTTTGTTTCATCAAAATCGGTTCATTAAAAAAAAAGTTATCGTCATTTGAATGAACTCAAGGCACGAGTTTGCCTGCGAACATATAGCAAAAAAAAAATAATAAGTGACATAAGAAAATTAAAATCCAAAGTCAATTCATCATCATTATACGACAGCATTATAGCTATCAATACTATCCATAGTAATCCATACTAAAAAAAAAAGGAGAAGCTGACTGACTGACTGACATATCAACGCAGGGCCTAAACTATAAGGGTTAGGAACTTGAAATTTTGCACAGGGGTTCCTTTTATAACGTAGGGGAGCACTAAGAAAGGATTTTTGGAAATTCATCTCCTTAGGGGGAAAAACGGGTTGCAAAGTTAGTATGAAACTTTGTTGTTTTTGAAGTTATTCGAATGAAATTCAGCATGAAGGTTCTTTACTAAAAAGCATGAAACACGAGTAAAATATTTTTCTCAAAAATCATCACTTAAGGGGATATAACGGGGATGCAAAGTTAGTAGGTATGAAACTTTCGGTTTTTGAAGTTATTCAATTGAAATTCAATATTAAGGTGTTTCATTGAAAGTCATAAACTAATGTATTCCGGGTAATTCTACCGTTCCTGAGAAATCGACACTTACGCGGGCGGAGCCGCGGGCCAAAGGCAAACCTGACTTATATATCAACGCACAGCCGAAACTACTGTGCGCAGAAACTTGAAATTTGGCACAGGGATTCTTTTTATGATGTAAATGTGCACTAAGAAAGGATTTTTAGAAAATCAAAGGGGTTACAGTTTTATGGAAATTTTCTCATTTCTGGACATAGAAGTATAAAAATAAGTATATATGTTTACATTACAATTGAAAAGATCTGTGTAGTTAAAATGGTCGAAATTTCCCCTTGAAGGGGTAGAATAGGTGGGGTAAAGTTTGTATGGATTTTTTTTATTTACTTAGAAATACGACAATAAGAAGTTCTCCATTACAATAAAAAAATATCTGTGTAGGTGAAATGGGAAAAATCCCCTCCTTAAGGGCTAAAGATCTATGCAGGTGAAATGTATTAAATTCACCCTTAAGGGGACAAAGCAAAGGGGTTTGTATGGAATTTTTATCATTTTTACTGTTCCCAAGGGAATGACATTAACGCGGGCGGAGCCGCGGGCAACAGCTATTAATCATAATAACAGAAATTGCCGCGGACGAAGTCGCGGGCAACAGCTAGTTTACAATAAATGTATTTCTCAGGGTTTCTTTCCAGACATTTGGAAATGTGCTTATATCACTCCTGTATATAAAAAAGGAGCCTTACATGATGTTGAGAATTACCGCCCTATCTCCATTCTCTCTGCTCTGGCTAAACTCTTTGAACGACTCGTACATAATGAAATATATCCTGTCTTGCACAACATAATTATAGAAGAACAACATGGCTTCGTTAAGTCTCGATCCACCACCTCCAATTTAGTTGCGTTTACTAGTTATTTATTTGAAAACCTTGATGATGGCATTCAAGTGGATGTAACTTACACAGACTATGAGAAAGCCTTTGATAAGGTGGACCATGAGTTACTTCTCAATAAGCTCGCATATAATGGTATACGTGGTAATCTACTTCGCTGGTTCGAGTCATATATAAGTAACAGGACTCAGATCGTGGTTGTAAATGGTTATAAATCTAATATGGTACATGTTACTTCTGGTGTACCACAGGGCTCAATACTGGGGCCTCTTCTCTGTGTGCTTTTCATTAACGACATTAAATCTTGTTTTCAAAATTCAAAATTTATTTTATACGCAGATGACTTGGAAGCCTATAAAACTATTAATTCTATTAATGATTGTCTTGCCTTCCAACGGGATCTCGATAGGCTTTCAGATTATTGTACTGCTAACAAACTATACCTTAGCTTGCCTAAGTGCCATCTCATTCGTTTCACCAAGAACATTAATATATTCAGATTTCAATACAATCTCTGTTATTTTCCACTCACTACTGTTTCGTCTACAACCGATCTTGGTATAATTTTAGATGATAAACTCTGTCTCGACACTCACGTGCAAACCATTACCAATAAAGCCTTTAAAATGTTTGGTCTGGTTATTAGGTCATCCAGAGACTTTAAAAAGACGTCTACATATCTCTGTCTGTATAAGGCTCTAGTCAGATCTCAACTTGAATATGCCACGTCAGTATGGAGTCCGTTCTATAAAAAATATATTTATGAGATTGAGAAAGTCCAACGTAAGTTTTTGCGAACGTTGCATTACAAATGTCATAAGCAATATCTTACATATTCTCAGTTATTAACTAAATACAACCTTCTTTCATTGGAATCTAGGCGTCATTTCCTTGAAGCTGTCTTGTTATATAAAATTGTTCACAATAAAATTGATTGTACTGAACTTACTAACAAACTGTATTACGCTGTCCCAAGAACAAGCCATCTACGTGCTGCTCGCCCTCGTTCACTTTTTGCATTAAAGACTTGTCGTACAAACTCCGGGCTTCGTTCTCCTTTATATCACATGGTTGAGTGTCATAACAAACTATTTAATAATATTGATATATTCTCTTGTACATTGTATCAATTTAAAAAACTTCTTTATTCTACTTTATCTGAGCTAGACCCTAATTTGTAATATTTCCTTCTTTATTTAATTTTTTTGTACCAACTTCCCTCTCACATTCTTTATTGTTATTAAATTATGTACTTATATTTACGACCTACATTAGCTTTTTCGTATGTATAATTGTATACTCTCTAGTTGCATCTTTTTGTTTCATTATGTATATATATAAACTGTGAAAAACGTGGTTGGTTACAGATTTAATAATTCGTGCCTTGTAAACCTTTCTGTTTCTATAACCTATATTTGTAACTGTTTGTTTTTCCTGAATAAAATAAAATAAAAAAAAAGGCAGCTTGGAAGGACGCTGTAAAGTTATGGCATTTAGAAAACGGAGAACCAATTACAAAAGTGAATTTTGCAAATGTACTCCAAATTGCATTACTGAAGTCTATTAAACCAAATACATTGATTAATGAGTTCCGTTGTTGTGGTTTAGTACCATTCAACCCTAACGCAGTAGACTATTCTAAATGCCTTGGTGGAATAAAAAATAATAATTCCGGTAAAAATGTTCTGTCTGTTCAACAACAACCTGAAACAAGTTCTCCAAATGTTATTACTTTGGAGAAATTTAGGGAACTGGTTGGACCATCTATAATGTCAAAATTACATGCTTATGGCATGTAATTTTGGCATGATGGTGGAGATGATGAAAATTTAAGTATTCTGTACCGCCTCTACTCAGTGTTTGACATCAACTCCTCTCAGTATACACAAAATAATTCAACCAGCCTTGAAGAAATATGCCTATAGAACCGCCTTTGCCTATTTAGTCCTATGAAGAAAATAGTAATGAAAGTCGATTTGATGAGGATATGACACAAGAGAAGATATTTGCTACTCATGAAATGGACGACACAAATGACTTCCAGTCTATATTTGCCAACAATGATAATTTGAATCATAGTTCCAATGTAATTCCTGAAAGTTCACAATATATGACTCCAGCCAAACAAGTTGTAAATTCTAATGTTTCTGTAAACTCCGCAACAGTTTATGTTCAGCAACCCACATGTGAAACTAGCCCAGCTTTTAAAGTTGTTTCAAACAGTCTTTTAGGAACTTACTTGACTTTACCACAAACACCCGAAAGGAAAGGTAAAAGAAATACCGTGAGAATGCCTTTTGCAATAATATCTGACAAATACAGAGCAATGTTTAAAGAACAGCTGACGAAAAAAGAATTAGAAATCAAATAGGCTGGTATGCGATATGTGTTCGTCGATATTCCATGTAAAATGTATACCAGCCAAGCATCAAGAGCATGTTCCCGAAGATATAAGAATCGATCTTTTTGTTTGTCATGGTTGCTACAAAGAAGATAATAATGACAATACTCTTGTTCTCAGTTCTGACAAGAATAGCGAAGATAGTGATGATGATGCACAAACCTTATATGATATGATTATAGAACAAAAGGAAAAAAATAATTAATACTATTATTTGAAAAGACATAAGCAGTTTGTTTTGAAGTTAAGTTAATAATTATATTTTATGTTACAAGTAGTTAAAATACATACAAAGATGTTCCTAAGATTTCGTGAGACTGAATATTATAAGTTTTATTACAAAATGTGATTAAAAGTACTTTCTAAGATATGAAAATATATGCCAATTATGTCCACAGTTCGAAGCCTATCTGTTAAATAAGATTGAAGGAATTTTATTGTTTTATTATCAAACCACTATTGTTGTAGTATGAGCAAAAGTGTTTGGTGATCAACGCTATCAAACGCTTTGGAGAAATCAAAAAGTGTTCCAAAGGCATCCTGCGAATTTTCCCATGTGTTATAAATATAAGTATCAAGCGCTACTCCCGCATCGGTGGTAGATTTTTCGCCAATAAAGCCGAATTTTTGGCTGTGAAAAATATTACATGTTTTGAAGTAATGTTGCATTTGATTGAGCATGATCTTTCCAATACCTTGCTCAAACAGGTAACATAGAATGGAAATATGTATGGAAATGACGAGCCTTTTTTTGAGTTCCCAGCATTGGTCCCATAGAATTGTTCGGTTTCCCGCGCTTTTTCAAATTCATATTGTGCGGCGACGGCAGGCGCCGTACTTTGTCTATGGTTTAAAAGTGATTCCTGTGCCTGCACGGTAGAAAAATTAAAAAATAACAAACGTCTAAGTCGCCGTACGGCCGGAAGAATAATTTAGTACGGAGGCTTGTCAGTAAAGTGCCGTGAGTGCTCTATAACTTGTGCAATTGCTTTGAAAAATTATTGGATATCATGCCCAGGTAGGTCAGCTTTAATTTGCAACTGTAATTTATTTAATTTTTACGTGTTAGTTTCGATTAGGTCCATTTTTATCAAAATATTTGTTACCAAATGGCGGGCAATGTGATCGAAAGTACTAAAATTATCCTTATCCTTACTAATATTATAAATGCGAAAGTGAGTTTGTTTGTTACGCTTTCACGCCGTAACTACTGAACCGATCATCATGAAATTTTGCATACAAATTCTCTGGAGTACGGAGAAGGACATAGGCTACCTTTTATCCCGGGAAAAAGTACCAATCCCGAGGGATCGACATTGACGCGGGCGGAGCCGCGGGTGAAAGCTAAAGTCCCCGTCACGAGAAGCTATAAATTAAGTACATCAATCAACTTCTACTGAGTTGGAGAGTTACCTAGCGACAATATTATAAGGTAACCAAATACAATAACATAAATTACTATATGGGTAATACGACACTAACGACCAATCCCAATAAGTCGGGTTATATTTTAACGATATAAAGCTCTGTCGCTCAACGATTTATGGTACAGGAACGAGTCCGACTCCGTGAATGTAAACATTTGGTCCGCCATTTTGAAGTAGACGCACGCCGCGCACGCGTTCATTCGTGTTTCGAATGCGCTTGAGGTTGTTTGTTGTTTGCTCTTTTTTTATGTCAGTTCGTAATTGTTTTTGTTAATTATTGTGTTATTAAGTATATTCGTTATTAACTTATTTGTATAATGGAACCAGGGCCGTCTAAGGAAATTAATTCGCCACGCAAAAAACGTCAAAAGGTATGTACTTACTTAGTTTTGTTATTAATATTCTGTTTTGTGTATTTCTTCAGTTCCTATGCAATTTAGTAGTTATTTGTATTGACCATTGGTCTAGTGGCTAGTGAACTTATCTACAACGCCGGGTATCGCGGGTTCGATTCTCGCACAAGACAAACATTTATATATATGATGAGCATTTGTGTTTGTCTTGAGTATAGGTAGGTATTTAGTATGTTTAATATGTATGTATTTACAAAAAAGTAGTTAATTGCTTAGTTTGGGAATAGATGGCGCTGTGTGAAATGTCAAAAAATATTTATTTATTTGCTAAATATTACATGTTTTCAGGTGACAAGCTTTACGGCTAATGAGAAAAATATGGTGATCAACGTATCGTGAAACAAAATTGGCCGTCTGATCAATATCCATATAAAACAGAAATAAATAAAAAAACAGCAGATATCCTTGGAATTGGAATAGCCTCTGTGTATAATATATTAAAACAATACAAATCCGACGAGGGAATAACGTCACCAGTCAAAACTAAAGAGAGACCTAAAATCCATCAAAAGGTAGATAGATGACTTTGACAAAAGTGCAATCAGAAAAACAAAATCATAGTTTCTTCGTGAATTACCTACAATTAAAAAAGTTCTGCAGGCAGTCAATGATGATGATGAATTACCTAATTTTAGTGAATAGACTCTTAGGCGGCTAATAAAGCATTTGCACTTTAAATATATAAATATAACAAACTACCTTTCTGTGGGTAGGTGTAAAACTGTCAACACCAATAAAACTTAGCTCCGAATTTTATTTTAAATTTAATTTAATAATAGTATAAATTTTAGTATAATTGTACAAAATTAAAGTATAAACGTTTTGTGGTACCTTCAGTAGTCAAAATCTCCTCTCTAAATATCCTTAGCTATGGAAACACTACAACACACACTGGATGAGTTGGCAAAATCCTTCAAAAGCAAAATGATTGAGTTCCAAGAAGACTTGCAGAGGGCACAAAAGGATGGTTCCAGTCCAGAAACGGTTGCCTCACTCAGCACACAGTTTACAGGCTTCAAAAAGTTTGTGATGTCGTCTCTTCATGCTCTCCAACAAGAGGTACTTTTGCTCAGACAGCAGCTGGATAACCTGGAGATGCATAGTCGCAGGAAAATGTTGTTAATCCATGGTGTTCCAGAGGACAAACATGAAGATATAACAGCTGTGCTAGCCAACATCATTGCGGATAAATTACAAGTGGCCGACTTTAGCTCTCAGCATATTATGCGTTGTCATCGGTTGGGCAAGTTCCTTAAGGGTAAAGCTCGCCCTATTATACTCAAGCTTCATTCGCAGTCACTAAGAGATAAGATTTGGTTCGCCAAAACGACACTAAAGGGGACTGGTATGACACTCTCGGAATTTCTGACCAAGCCCAGGCATACGGCATTTGTAGCTGCCAGAGAGTATTTTGGTGTCTCTAAATGTTGGACTCGGGACGGGACTATCCACATAATTTCCACTGATGGCAAGAAGCATAGGTTGAGCACACAAGTTGAGGTGGCTCATCTTATCAGCTCGTGTGAAGCAGCGGCGGTGGAGATACCCAAGGCGTCAACTGTAGCGGCGGCTCCAAAGTCTTCGGCTGGTATGGTGGGTGAATCAACTAAGACAGCGCCAGTGTCCTCAGCAGTGGGGCAACCTCAGGCTTCGCGTCGTGTAGCAGCCAACAAGAAATGAGGAATGTAGGATTTGAGCTCGATGTATCGTATTTGCGGTAGATATCATATCTTGTTAAGATTTTTTTTTAACGTAATCCGGCTATGGTCATTTTACCTACACCTTAATCCAGGTACCTTCAATATTACTAGTAAAACTACTTTTATTTTTTGGTACAATATTTGTTTGTCGTATGTCGCACGGTTTTGATTGATGTCACTTCAAATTGACATTGACAAGTAACGTTTTTTGTTTTTTACGTCATACGTACTGTTAACTTTCGGTTAACAAGAGGCCGCTGTTTCTTGAGATACTCGAGGGTGGACTGTAGATTCCCATGAATTGAAAGATCCGAGCACTTTTCTTGATTTCTTTATTTGATCACTTTCACTGTACAAAAACAACTGTGTCGGCTCAGCCGACAGTGCCTACTTTTATTCTATAATTAGACGTTCATAATAGTCTATGGCGAACGAGTCAGGCGACCAATCACAAAGCGAGAATCCTTGCGGGGTGAGGTGAGGTACGGGGACTGGAAATGGTTACTTTCTTTTAATTGGTCAAAATGTAAGCCTTGTAATTGGTCGTTACAATTTCAAAAATTTCTTATTTCAGCTTTATTTTTCACTATGCGATATCTACATAATTGTTTATTTCTATTCATCTATCAATATTTTTCTATACAAATCAAGGTGTTTAAGTTCTATTCGTGTCCGGCTTGACGCTGCTGCCGTTAGTGTGGCTGTCGTCAACAGTCTCCCCCCGGCGGAGGAGTTCCGACGCCTCTTCCGTAAGACAGCCTCACGCAGGGTCGCTCGAAGTGCAGCGCGTCCTCTCCCTCTGGTCCGGGGAGAGTGCGGTTGAAGATAATACGATGAGTTTCGAAGTGGGGCGGCGGAAGGTGCCACCCTTAGTCGCAACTTCAACATTGCGTATCACACCGTCGGGCCCGGGGAAGGTGTGGGTGATAATTCCCCGGGGCCAGACGTTCCTAGGCAGCGTGGAGTCTGCGATTATGACGGTATCGCCGACTTGTATAGTGCTCCGGTGTTTGTGGTCACCAGAACGGGGTACGAGTGTAGGTAGATATTCTTGCAGCCAACGATGCCAGAAGTTGTCGGCCAATGCTTGCGCGGCTCGCCACATTTTTCTATCTGCCTCACTGCAAGGCCCAACATAAGGCAGGCCCGTCGATGATCCCAGCAGGAAATGGTTCGGTGTTAATGCTTCTGGATCCTCCGGATCAACGGAAACATGAGTCAACGGCCGAGAATTAACCGTGTGTTCGGCTTCGGTTATTAATGTGGCCAATACCTCCTCCTTGGGTGCCTTTTGATGTAGGGTCGCCGATAGTGCAGTTTTCACGGATCGAACCATGCGCTCCCACGATCCCCCCTGATTTGGGGCGCCGGGTGCAATAAATTTCCAGGACATCCCATATGTAAGGCCTGCTCGCGTCAATTCCGGCAGCCATTCTTTGTAGGCTTTTTTTAACTCAACGTCAGCGCCTCTGAAGTTTGTTCCATTGTCTGAATACATGACGGTTGGCCATCCCCTTCTCGCCGCCATTCGTCGCACAGCCATTATCGCAGAGTCCGTGGATAGCGTTGACACTAATTCTAAATGCACTGCCCTTGTTGTTAGGCATACAATTTTTTTTTTTTTTTTTTGACTTCCTTAAACGACACATTTGGCAGGCTGCAGCCACTGACTTCACTGTTGGTCGAAGGCGTATGATGAAATATTGTTGTCTTAAGTCATTTACTATTCGTTCGGGGTTCGCATGTCCAGCTCTCCTGTGAGCTCGGGCTATCAGCAATCTTGTGAACTGATGTCGTCCACTCAGTATGATGGGTTTCTTCGTCGCGTTTGATATGTTCGCTTTATTTACTCGTCCGTTGATTTTTAGTAACCCGTCTTCAATGACTAAATCATAACGCCGTAAAGGGCTCGATCTCGGTACGGCCAGTCCTTTTTTCACATTGTGTAATTCTTGCGTGAATGATTCGGCCTGTGCCCTTCGAGTCCATAAGAGGGTTGCTCTTTAAATGTGTTCTTGCGATAGCGTGATTGCTTTGTTTCTACAACGTTGTATGAATAGTAAGACTTGAGCTGTTGCGCCAATTAAACGGTCGTAAGACGAAAACCGTCCGATGTCCGGTAATGCAGAGTCCTGTTAGTCTTTTGTGATGACGTGTCCTTTTTCCATTTGAACGTCGTCATGGAACGCTTCCCAACGCGGCCAGTCGGACTTCGGCTGCGTCAAGAATTCCGGTCCGTGTAGCCATACGTCGTCTTCTGAGGGGACGTGACCACTTCTCGTTGCTAGGTCTGCGACGTTTAAGTGGGTGGGCACCCATCGCCAATCTGTTGGTTTTGAAGCTTCCGTGATCTCTCCAAGACGATGTGCGACAAAAGGGGTGTATGTTCTACTCCCATTCCTTAGCCAGTGTAGTACCGTCTGGGAATCGCTCCAATAGCAAGTTTCATCTATTTGAATACGATGTTCCTCCTTGATAGTCCTTGCTAATCTTGTTCCAAACAGCGCAGCTTGGAGCTCCAGCCGGGGTATTGTCTGCGTTTTCAAAGGTGCCACTTTGGCTCGTGCCGCCACTAACGTGGTTTTTACTGTGCCATCTCGGAGGCGTAATCTCCAATAAGCCGTTGTCGCATACGCTTCTTCGCTGGCGTCGCAAAAGATATGCAGCTCCCTGCGGCTTACTTCACTCCCCCCGTTGTAGCTCCGGGGGATCTGTAGTCGTCGTATTTCTTGCAGACCGGCGAGCCATGTATCGAAGTCAGATGCTAAGTCTTCAGGTATTGGTTCATCCCACGCAGACTTAAGACGCCAAAGTTTCTGGAGTGTTATTTTTGCTGTTATTGTGTAGCAGCTAAGTAGTCCAAGTGGATCGTAAATGCTCATGACGGTCAATAAGGCTTCACGCTTCGTTGGTGGTCCTTCTCTTTTCTTAACTGCTTCTGGAACTTTGTGTAGCTCTGTATTGAAGCTCAGATTATCCGTTTCTGAGTTCCAGAGTAAGCCCAACATTTTTTCCGTTCCTCCAAGTTGTGTAGTTGTGGCTTCGGCGTGACTATCTTCGTTGGTAACTGCAAGTAGTTCTCGACAATTACTATTCCAGCCGCGTAGATGAAAATCAGCTTTCCTATGAACTTCATTTACTTGTCTTATGATTTCTTTCGCCTGTTTCATATCATTAAAACTTTCTACGAAGTCATCCATGTAATGAGATTCCGTTATTGGTTGTAGGGCTGCTGGATATTCATCCTTATAATTGTGTGCGTTCTTGTTTCGCACACTATGTGCTAAGAATGGTGAGCTGGATGCACCGAATATCATTGAAGTCATCTTATATTCTTGAGGAGCGTCAGTTGGATGTTCACGCCATAAAAACATCTGTGCAGGTTGATCTTCTTTTCTTATTTTCACTCTTAGAAACATTTCTTCAATGTCTGCCGTTATAGCGTAGACTCCTTCTCGAAAGTGAAACATTATTGAGATGATCGAGCGTAGCATATCAGGCCCTTGTAGCAGATGATCATTAAGACACGTTCCATGTGTCTTTGCGGCTGCGTCCAATACTACTCTCACTTTGCCAGGTTTATTTGGATTTCGGACTGCGAAGTGAGGTAAGTACCAAGCTTTCAGACTGTTCTTCTCTGTCCCGTCGCAGCGTTCAGCGTAGCCTTTGTCAATCATGTTCTTGATTTTCGCGTGATATTGTTTCTTCTCGTCTGGATACTTTTCCAATCTCGTTTCCAGATTCTTCAGTCTCTTCAATGCAGCGTTGTAACTTGGTGGTAGCTTGATTTCATCTTCGCGCCACGGTAGACCCACTTCGTAGTGACTATTGATGCGGCGTACAGTGTTTTCAAAAATCTCGACGGCTCGCTTGTCTTCAGTCTTCATGTGTTTCGAAGTCAATGATACACCTAGGGCGTCTATCTTGAAGTGGTTTGTCACCAAGTCTTCTAAGGCTTCATCCTCTGTAGAGTTTGTAGTGATGTGACAGACGTGGTGTTTCTGTCTTAATGCGGCACTCTTCGCTGTCCCATGAATTACCCAGCCAAGTTCAATTCTTGAGGCGGCTGGTTCTTTAGGCCCTTTGCAGAGTAGCTCCCTGGTTATGATTAACGGCCAATTGTCGATACCAATCAGTAGTTTAGGCTTTGCGTCAGTGTAGACTACGTCCTCAGTTTTCAGGCTGCTGAGATGTCGTAGCCGTAGTACTTCTGCTGGTATTGATTGTGGCATGAGATTCAACCCTGTTATCGTCCTCGCTGCTATATTGAAGCTATTTCTGCTATTGGTGCCTTTAACGGAGATACGGACGTGACGACTCTTCATATCACGTCGTTCTGCGTTGATTCCTCTTACTTCAAGTTGTGTTGCGGGTCCACTTGCACCAATTTGTTGTGCTATTTCTTCGTCCAACAATGTGATCGTCGATCCTTCGTCAAACAATGCATAGGTATCAACACTGCCATGCCTTCCTGCAATCGTCACTGGACAGATCTTCAGCTTCACATCGCTTCGTGTAGCTGTCGCTGTCACCGTTGCTGTATCTGTAGCAGCTTCTTTGCTTTCATTCTCATTGTTGGCAATGGTTTCTGTTTTCCTTGTTGTGTGTAGGAGTCGATGATGTGGTCGCTTGCAGCCTTCTGTTCCACACATCTTCTTCTTACAATTGCTGCGGCGATGACGGCTAGCTATGCACTTGAAGCATAATCCTTCTTTTTTCACGACTTCCCAACGTTCATCTGGTTGCATATTCTTGAACTTGGTACAGTCCGGTAGCGTATGTGTCTCTTCGCATACTAGACACTTCCCACTATCTTCATTGTTGTTTGTTGCAGTATAAGTCAGCTTCCTTTTTGCCTCCGTTCGGGTGGCAGTCGATTGCGGTTCTCGCTTCTGCTGACTTGATGTGCAAAATCCATGTTTCAGGGCGCGGTCGGCTTCCCTCATCAAAAATGCTGCCAGCTTAACGATGTCAGCTTCATTCCTTGTATCTTCTTCAGCGTAGTCACACCACCTTGACTTCAAATGCGGACTAATCTTCTCTAATATTTCTCGAACAAGCAGTGGGTTGTAGAGATAGCTTCGCCCAACGTTGTTCAGGACAGCAACTATATTCTGTACTTTCACAGCGAAGGTATTCAAATCCATTGCGGTATTGCCCAATCGTGGTAGTCGACGTATATCCTGCAATGCTAAGTCCAGTAGTATCTCTGGCCTTCCATAACACTGTTCTAGTGTTTTCATGATAACGTCTGGATGTGTAGCAGCGCTCAATAGTGGTGCTACTGTAGTGCGGGCTTCACCTCGTAGACAGTTGCGAAGTCTTGCAAGGTTCTCCGTAGCTGTGAACTTGTAAATCTTCGTGGTTTCTTTCATCGCTGCAGTGAATTGAATCCATTCGGATGGCGATCCTGAGAAAATAGGCAGGTCCGTTGCTTGTCGCGGCGGCGGGCGCGATGACATCATTTTTTCCAAAGTGCTGGCCAATTGTTCTATGCCACGGCTTCTTGGCGTCGGCGATCGTTTTCTTGTATCGCGTGTGTGTACTTGAGGCGTCGGCTTCCAATCGAATCTTGCTCTTCTTTCAGGCGTAAAAGCAACAGTAGGTTGGGCTTGATTCGTTGTTCCGACTGGCTCTGGTACTCGATGAGCGTTCGGCTCTCCTTGTTCAGTGACAGCTGCATCTTCAGTTTCATTTAGCCAGGCGTGTACGCGTTCAATGTTCTCAATAGGTTCGTTTCCCTCCTCAGGCACGCTGTCGTCATCCTCCAGTCCGGCAAGATCCGCTGCTAGTTTCTTTTTAATCAGTTCCGCTTCTATCTCCAATTCCTTTCGGCGAATAACAGCTAGGCATTCTTCAGCTTCAAACTGTAGGCGAGCAGCGGCACTGGCAGTAGAACGCACGGACCGAGCCGCGGCGCGTGACCGGGCCTTACTAGTAGATGGCTCTACATTCAGGCGTGTACGATACGGATCGAGCGCGGTCGCGGTGGAGGGGCGGGCGCCTTCCTGCTCTACACGATATGGACCGGGCGCGAATGCAGGAGCAATCCGGAGAAAAGCACAGCTGTGTTTTTCTCAAAGGATAGCCGCGCTGTGACACGTCAGAAAATCACCATGTCCGGGGCAGAACTTCCCCCGTTAGGGTCAGTATCGCTGTACGGAAAGCCCATTCAGTGGGCACCCAAGGCTAAATACCTTGGAGTCGTACTCGATAGAGCAATGACCTTCGGTCCCCACATCACCAAAGTTCGCAACCATGCCGCCTTCGTATTAGGCCGCCTCAACCCCATGATAGGCAATGCTAAGATGTCACTTAGAAATAAGTTGACACTCTATAAGCTTTGCGTCCGCCCTATCATGACCTACGCCGGCGTAGTCTTTTCCCATATCGCGCCCTCCCACATCCTACGGCTGCAACGTTTGCAGAATCGGTTCGTTCGACGTGCCACTGGCAATCACCGGTACTTGCGCATGACAGACTTACACCGTGACTTAGATCTCCCGTCCATCCGCGGCTTTCTCAAAAACGCCTCCAAGCGTTTCTTTGAGAATGCTGCACGCCATCCCAATCCGTTAGTGGTGCAAGCCGCTAACTACTCCCCCAACCTACACGATACGACCTTACGTCGTAGACGTCCTAGGAACGTACTTGACGATCCCGATGATCCTATTGACATCGCACAAGCCCGCCCCGACCCCTCTCCGGCTCCGAATAGCCGGAGGAATCCCACTATCCGACCCCGTCGCACTCGACACCGGAACAGAGTGCGTAGAGTAGGATTAGCTCCGATTACTGGTGACCGCCCGGCGGTCCCGGGTGACTTGCACCCAGGATAGGCCCTTCTGGCAACGTAGCTTTCGACCCATAAGGCAAAAGATGAGAGTTGCTGCTCTCCAAAGGCTTTTGCCATTGATTCTCAGATTGGCCCTTCAGGCTTGCATGCACGCATACGCGGCCCATCAGGCACTATGAGAGTTTGCTGTCTCTCCAAGCCTTGCGCACACAGGCAACGCCCAAAGCCGAGGTCCGTCCCTCCTGGGGGCCCTTTGGTGATGTTGCCTATAAAGGTTGAGGGCACTCTGCCCTCGCCTCAAACGCCCGGTGAAGTAGCGAAAGCTCACTTGGAGCTAGCTACATAGTCCTTTCAAAAAAAAAAAAAAAAAAATGCAGGAGCGGGGTGCGCGAGCGGGCGCACATCGCGATACCGATCGGGCGCGGTGGAGGGGAGTGTTTCATCCTGTTCTGCGCGATACGACTCGAGCGCAAACGCTGGAGAGTGATGCGCGGCGGGGTACACGTCGCGATACCGCTTGGTAGCGGTGGAAGGGCGCGTTTCGTCCTGCTCTGCGCGATACGACTCAAGCGCAAACGCAGGAGAGGGGTGCGCGGGTGGGCGCACTTCGCGGTACCGGTCGGGCGCGGTGGAGGGGTGTGCGTCGCCCTGGTCTGCTTGATACGACTCGAGAGCAGACGCAGGGGTGGGGTGCGCGGGCGGGCGCACTTCGCGATACCGGTCGGGCGCGGTGGAGGGGCGTAATTCGGGCCGCTCCATACTGTGTTGATCCAACGCGGACGCGGTAGAGGGGCGCACATCGACCTGTTCGGTAACAGGGTGCACCATTCCCGGCGGTACAGTCGACGGAGAACGCGGCGGGTCGTTGAATACACGTGATCGAGTGTCTTCGACACCGCTTTGGCTACGAGTGATCACCATACTTGATGCTTGTTTTCTTCAATCCGGCTCCAATGGACCACACTGTTAACTTTCGGTTAACAAGAGGCCGCTGTTTCTTGAGATACTCGAGGGTGGACTGTAGATTCCCATGAATTGAAAGATCCGAGCACTTTTCTTGATTTCTTTATTTGATCACTTTCACTGTACAAAAACAACTGTGTCGGCTCAGCCGACAGTGCCTACTTTTATTCTATAATTAGACGTTCATAATTGTCTATGGCGAACGAGTCAGGCGACCAATCACAAAGCGAGAATCCTTGCGGGGTGAGGTGAGGTACGGGGACTGGAAAGGGTTACTTTCTTTTAATTGGTCAAAATGTAAGCCTTGTAATTGGTCGTTACAATTTCAAAGATTTCTTATTTCAGCTTTATTTTTCACTATGCGATATCTACATAATTGTTTATTTCTATTCATCTATCAATATTTTTCTATACAAATCAAGGTGTTTAAGTTCTATTCGTGTCCGGCTTGACGCTGCTGCCGTTAGTGTGGCTGTCGTCAACACGTACATACCTAGCCAAAAGGGATTTAAGGAATGCATTTATACAGCCATATGCCATAGTCAGTTACTTGATGATATTATTTTCTTTTGCTGGCCTTCCATTTGTTTAGTAGTAGACAATTATTATTATTTTTTTTTGGTTTGTATTGTTTTCTGTTATAGTATTCAGATTTCAGGCTATTGGAGGGTAAAAAAATTACTTTATTTTGTATACGTACATATATATAGATATATTTATTTATATTATTTTAACTATATTTATTAGTATTTTTTTTTCTTTTACATATTCGTATTTATTGATAGTATTTATTATTGATGAACAACGAACAAGATGAAACTTTTCAATCACTCACTTCTTCTAATTCTAGCTTCCAAAGCATTTCAACCCTGGATGAAATACTTCATTCCGAATTTTCAACTCTGCAGAAAAACTTTAATGTGCTACATATAAACGCGCAAAGTATTCCTGCTCATTTTACTGATATGCTAGCGACATTCGACAATAAAAATATTCATGCCATTCTGGTCTCTGAATCCTGGCTCAAGCCCTGTCTTCCTTCTACTTCTTACTCTCTTCCCGGTTTTCAGTTACTTCGTCACGATCGCATCGGAATGGGTGGTGGTGGTGTCGCCATTTATCTACGTTCACATATCAAGTACAACATAGTGTGTAGTTCAAATATTACCGATCCTTCACGTGAACCAGAATATCTCTTTCTTGAAGTTTGCCTCTCTCACACCAAAATCCTTCTTGGTATTTTTTATAGTCCCCACGACAATATAAACTACTTTACCAACTTTGAGACACTATTAGAAGATATTATGCCTGCCTATAGTCACACAATTATTTTAGGCGATTTTAACACATGCCTCTTAAAAAATGACTATAGAGCCAGTAATCTTAGAACTTTAATTGACAGCTGTAACTTAAATATATTAAATCAACTACAAGCAACTCACTTTCTTCCAAATCGTAGGCCTTCTCTCCTTGATCACGTAGCTAAATATGGGCAGTACCCTGCTGAAGCGTTCTCTCATCATGATCTTATCTTCCTTTCTTATAAAGTCCGACCCCCCAAGTTTAAACCCAAAATCCTTATGCAGCGTAATTTTGGTGCTATTGATATAGATTGCTTGCGTAATGATGCTTTGAGCTGCGATTGGGACTCTATTATCAATGCTAGTTCTGTTAGCAGTCAGGTTGAAAAATTTAACACTGTCGTATTAGGACTTTTTGACCGTCATGCTCCGTTGCGCCCCGTGCGTGTTAAACACTTGCCGGCACCGTGGCTAACTGATGAGATTAGGGCAGTTTAGGCTAAGAAGAACAAGGCTAAAGCTAAACTCAAAACAGATCCAGACAGATATCGTAATGAGTACATTAAGGCCAGAAATCACAGCAATAAGATGTGTAGAGAAGCTCAACGTCGCCACATTTTCAAATCTGTCCAAAATGGTAATCCGGCCAAAGTCTGGAAATTCCTACGATCAATAGGAGTTGGCAAAGCTCAAGATAGTAGTAATTCTAATTTGGATATTGATAGTCTAAACAATCATTTTTCATCGTCTGCTACACTTGATGCTGACACCAAACAAAATACTCTCAATTTACTTCACTCTCATCCAACTCCGGTCACATCACTATTTGCTTTCTCTCAAGTTGCCGGTTGTGATGTTGAGAGAATTGTACGATCCATTTCTTCGAACGCTGTTGGTTGCGATGGCATTGGTCGTGCTATGATCATCCCTATCCTTGATATAATTCTCCCTATCCTGACTATCATTATTAATAATTCTTTATCTTCCAGTATCTTCCCCGATGCTTGGAAGGATGCACATATTACCCCGTTGCCAAAAAATAACAATCCTTGCTCTTTCTCTGATTTCCGCCCTATTTCCATACTTCCGTTCCTCTCCAAAGTCCTTGAACGAGTAGTACAGATGCAACTGAACCATTTTTTAAACGTTAACAACCTACATAATCCTTTCCAATCTGGCTTCCGTCCTGGTCATAGTACGACCACTGCTCTAATTAAAGTCACAGATGATATTCGTCTCGGTATGGATAATAAAGAAGTCACGGTTTTGACTCTTCTTGATTTCACCAATGCATTCAACACCGTTGACTTTGATATTCTGCTTGCTACCTTAAATTCTCTCAACATATCTCCAACGGCAATTGAGTGGTTTCGATCTTACCTGTTTGGGCGTCGACAGCGTATACGCGTCGAGGAGAATTTCTCTTCATGGTGCGATACAGTTGCCGGCGTACCACAGGGTGGCGTGTTATCTCCTCTACTTTTTTCACTTTTTATTAGTTCCATTACCACACGACTTCAGTCTTCCTACCACTTATATGCTGATGATCTACAAATTTACACAAAGGCAAATGTAGATAACTTCACAAGTGCAGTTGTGAAAATCAACCAAGACCTCGAGAATATATCTGTCTGGAGCAAATCTCATGGCCTCCTTGTGAATCCTTCAAAATCTAAGGCAATTATTATCGGCAACCCCCAACTTACTTCTAGAATAGATATGGCACGTATACCACAAATTGTGTTTAATGGGGTTACGATATGTTTTAGTGATAAAGTTAAGAACTTAGGTATTTGGATGGATACTAAACTTTCTTGGACACCTCATATTGCAGAGCTCAGTAAGAAGATTTTTTGTGCTTTTAGCTCTTTTAAACGTCTCAGCAAATTTCTACCAATAGACACTAAAACTATGCTTGCTCAGTCCCTTCTTCTTCCTATCCTTGACTATGCAGACACTTGTTTCCTTAACCTTACTGAGCAGCAACTTAATAAACTTGAGCGTCTCCAAAATCTCTGTATTCGATTTATCTTTGGCCTTCGTAAATATGACCATGTTTCTCAGTTTCGCGCGCAGCTCAAGTGGCTGCCAATCAGACTTCGCCGCAATCGGCATATCCTCTCTCTCTTATTTTCAATTTTATTCAATCCCGCATCCCCAAGATACTTGAGGGAACGCTTCGTATTTTTCAGTGACATCCCAGAGACTTATAAATTGCGTAGTTCCCAGAATTTGTGACTTCAGACCCCTGCACACTGTACCCAATTCTATTCTCAGTCGTTTACTGTAGAAGCAGTTCGACTATGGAACTCACTGCCACTGGATATCCGATGTGCTCAAACGCTAGCCAGTTTTAAATTTCAAGTCAAATCACATTTTCTTTCCTCTTTGTAGGTTCATTCTTTATCGCTATTTCCTCCCGCATCTTGTTATTTTGCACATCTATATTCTGTATGCTATATTATCGTATGTATATTATATATATATATTATATTATATTTTTGCTACATATATTGTCTCTCTTTTTAATTGCACTGTACCTATTATCTTTCTTTAAATTTTCCAATTGCCCAAAGGTAGCCTGGAAGAGATTGCTGTGCGATAAGGCCGCCTTTTGTACATTTTCTTCTTTATATTTTTTGTAACATACTTACTGTACGAATGTGCAATAAAGTGTAATAAAAAAAAAAAAAAAAAACGACAGAGAAATAATGCGCTCATAGATAGAGATGATATAGTAATATGGCGGCGAACATATTTGAAGAAAATCAAAGAATATAGACGGCAAAACCGCCAAATATTCTACATGGATGAGACATGGGTAAATGCAGGTTAGAATTTAACAATAATTGCCTACTTTTAAAAATGTTGATAAGTTTGAGTTGATGATTTTTTTTATTGCGTTCACAGGGGTATGCCCTGTTTGTTAGCAAAACATGGGTAGACAAAGAAGTCGAAAGCAAGAAGCAGGCTTTCCTAGAAGGACTTAGTACCGGTGCCTCTAACCAAAAATCTAAAGGTAGACGATTAATTATCACGCACATAGGCAATGAAAATGGCTTTGTAGAGGGAGGAGAAAGTATATTTGAATGCAAGAAGACAGGAGATTACTACGAGTCAATGGACGCTACACATTTTGAACAATGGTTTGAAAATGTACTGCCTAAACTTGGAGAAAATTCGGTGGTGGTAATGGACAATGCACCATATCATTCGAGGCGTCTCGAGAAAACCCCCATTAATGCCTGGAGAAAAGCGGATATAAAAAACTGGCTTCAATCCAAAAATATATATTTCGATGAAAAAGAAATTAAAACTGAATTGCTGCAAAAAGTAAAAAACATTAAAGATAATTTTAAAAGGTAAGGTCACCCGAGGCGAAAGCAACTGTGCGGTAAAAGCAACTAATTGATTTATGTCATAATCTATTAATTTTGGTAAGACGTGCCACCTGTTGAAGACTAGGGAAATTATTGCTTTTTCATATGAAGTGTAGATGGCGCCTCTGAGTAGATTACTGTTGTACTGACAGAGCATTTTTTGCCAGCCGCCATTTTAGAGCAACGCGTTGAAACCTCGTTTGTAAAAAAATTTTTCAATTGGTTTCCAGCAAATTTGCAAGTTCATTCTAGTTAAGAGACAAAACGTAAGTACTTTCGGTATATATGTTTAAGCGCTATGTCTTAGAATTCTCATTGTATTGATACAGTTACATTAACCTCAATGTTTTGTGTAAATGGGTGATTGCAACTATTTCTGCTGTCACAATAGCCCCACAGTATTTGTATGAAAAATACAAATCACTAGTGATGCTTCGCATCGATATCGCTGTGTCGATATTTCGATACGTGTATTTCAATAGGGAATATGCCGCAAAGCTCTGCGTAGGTGGCGACACCACCGTAAAGGGTAACAATGTCAGATGACATGTGTCATGATGCCGCAATGTCAATGTCATTTTAATATAAAACTCATATATATTCCTTATTTACATGTTATGTATGAGTAACAAATAAAGTAAATGAATAATAATTAGACCTTATTCAATACTTGTTTTGTTTGTAATTATTGATGTAGTAAAGCCTGACGTGAACTTAATTCATTTGGCTTTAACATACATGGTATCGGAACGTACACCGGCTTTGACAGTTTTATGTAAAGGTGTTGTCATTGTCAAAAACTCTTTTCTTTTGTGCTAGTGCTGCACTCTGGTGTGATAAAATGGCAGTAATATCCCCTATTACTTGATTGTATAAAATGTTTACCTGTCTGTGCATAATTGTTACTTAATCAAAAGAAACAATAAGACGAGTGCTGCTTATTTATAAAAAAAAACTTATCCAGGAGACCAGTGCACAAATACGTACCTATCCTAATTATAATAAAATATATAACTACATGAACTAAATTTAAATACTTACTTACATATATTATGTACATACACTTACGTAATATACTTGTATAATCTATACATATTTAGATAAATTAATTGTAAATGATATTTCGTAACTTATTTTAAAGACAAATTTATATTATTAATGCAAATTAATTATTTTATTTCTTGTTCTAGATGGTTCGAAACTATAAAAGAAAAAGGGAGAAAGGTTATAATCGAGAAACGCTTCTTGAAGCTGTACGACTAGTAAAGCAAAAAAAGTTAAACAGTTATGCTGCTGCGGAACGGTTTAATATTCCTCGGTCAACAATTATATCACATGTATACGCTACGCGCGGACAAAAACAGATAAACCCTGGAAAAGATACTATGTTTTCCAGATCATTTGAGCAAGAGATATCTTCATATTTGAAAATAATGGATTCCCTTTTACGACAAAAGAACTCAAGGCGTTGGTGTCAGAATATCTGAAAAGAAATGGCATAATTAATCCATTTAAAGACGATATACCAGGTGACGAATGGCTCCGTGGATTTCGCAAGAGAATCGGGTTATCACTAAAAAAAACCGCAACCTGTAGAAATTTCCCGTAAAAGGGCATGCAATCCATACACAGTGTATGAATATTTCGATTTATTAGAAAAGGTTTTGCGTGATCTCGATCTTACTGAAAAACCTGAAAAAATGTACAATCTCGATGAAACTAGTTTCTGTAATGATCCGTCCAAAACCCGCGTCATTGGTGAAAAAGGGGTTCGCAGCACCAGAACTACTAGTTCCCCAGGCAGAGATAACACGACTGTATTATTGGCGACAAATGCAGTCGGTGATAAAGTTCCACCACTTATTATATTTCAGGGCAAACATTTGTGGAATGAGTGGTGTTACAAAGATCAATCAGTCAAAACAGCTTACACTGTTAGTCGAAAGCGTTGGATGGAGACTTCCATTTTTGAAAAATATTTTAGCACCGTGTTTTTGCCTGCGATTGGAAATGACAGGCCTGTTTTGTTAATCTACGATGGACACTCCACTCACGTGGACTTAAATGTAATCAAGCTGGCTCAATCTGTAAACATAACTATTATAAAATTACCACCACACTCATCCGACACTCTTCAACCATTAGATTGTAGTGGTATGAAACCAATGAAAGACCGATGGGATGAGGCCCTTGTTAAATGGCAAAGACTGCATATTGGTGCCAAACTACCAAAAATACTGACTGAAATATGGGCCAATATGAACCCCGTCATTCTGCAAAACGGATTTAAAAAAACTGGGATATACCCATTCAACCGGTATGCAATATCCAAAAACATATTTGATCCTTTGAAATTAGCCCAATGGGAAAAGGATCAAGCACTCAATCATCACGAAGATAAAGAGGTTGAATATGTAACCCAATTTTCCATGCCTGACTTTGAGAATAACGCGGAAACACTTGATAAAACTTCATGTTATTATACGCATAAGACTGACGGAAAACAAGTTCATGTTGCGGTACCGACACTATTAAGCTTGACACTCCAAATTATCAATAAGACTGCAAATAGTTTGGAAAACATTAGGTCTAACAAGAACTGTAAAAACGCCTAAGTAACAGAAAGTCAAAAAGAAGTACGGAATGAAGAAGATCAGATGGAAGAAGGAATATTCGGATCAAAGTTTAAACAAGACATTAGTACGACAGTAAAGAAAGAAGGAATAAATACAAGAAAAGAAGACAAAAAAGTGCAGTGGATAATCTACGGGAAACAAAAACTGGAAAAGCAAGCATTAAAACAAGATTTTGAACAAGCCAAGAATACCATTCCTAATGGTTCTAAAAGCAACTTATCATCAGAAATAACAATACTTCAAAACATACTAATTAAACCTGCAACATCAAATAATGAAACTACAAAAATAAATATTAATCAAAATCTTCAACACTCACAAAAGCCCGCAGAAAAATTTAATCGACATAATATAGAGAACGTGAACACACAAAATATTATAAATGTATCATTCCAGGAACTGTTGTTACAAAAAATAGCTCGCAATGATCCACCCAAAACAAAAAAGAAGCGTGTGTCTAAAGGCGCCGAAATCTTGACTTATAAGGAAGTCACTGATCGAATGAAAAGAGAGCAAGAAGAGAAAAAAAGGGAAGCAGAAATGAAAGAAATCAGAAGAAACATAAAAAAGGAAAATTCTACGAAAACAAAGAAAGGAATAAAAGGGAAAGCAAAAAAGACACAACTCATACCAAAGAGAAACATTAAGAAAAAGGCGATGAAAAAGAAAACGCCATACGAAACGGATAGTGATACCAGTGGTTCGTACCAAAGTGGTGTTTCTTCAGAGAGCGACGAACTAGAAAGTTTTAACCAAAGATTGCTGGAAGAGAACTCGGGTGATTCTTTAAACATTGAAGAAGATTTATCTAATTTATACAAGGAAAACGACTAAACACCTGAAGAAAATACTAAAATGACAAAACGAAACCGAAAAAAACCACGTCTAACCAAAAATAAGAAGATAAGTAACAAAAAACAAATTTTAATTAAAAAAGAGAACACTAGAGAGAGAAAATTCGATGTACCATCTACTTCAAAAGATGAATTTGTATTCACGCCAAATGAAGGTGACTTTATATTAGCAAAATTTTGCTCTGCTTTGGGAAAGAAAACCTACAAGTACGTTTGCTTGAATGAAGACATTTCTGAAAAAAAAGCTGTTGTGAAAGGTATGAAGTCCTACAAACAAAAAAATACGTTTAAATTTATTAAGAATGACGTATCAATAATAGACTTGACGGATATTATCACCGTGCTTCCTCAGCCCGATTGCGTAGGAGAACTTCACAGGTTTTCTGAAAACATTGATGTTATGGAAAAGTAATTCATAGCTGATCATTTAATTTGATCAATGCAAGCCTGAAATGTTCAATTGAATTAAGAATAAGTATTTTGACTGTGATTAGAACTTGCCTCACTAGTTAATTATTTACTTACTAATGTGCCATTATTTCATGCCAAATAAAAATGTAGTTATAAGATAAATACTCTCAGATCTCAGATGTTATTGCGGAGAAAGCGAACTTTAGTGAGGCTGATTTATGTACCTACAATAAGAGGTTTTTATTTAGATTTTTGCAATTATTTCTAAGAATGGATAAAGATATTATTCTATGAAGATTATTTTTTGAGTCCTATTGTACCATCCTTAGACACCTATTTGTTATTTGTTTGTTAGAAAGATTATTAGCCTTTTTCTATAGTTTTTTTTGGCGCTTGTTGAAGTTTCCTTTGATTTTTGTTATTTGCTTGTAAGAGAGGTTGCAAAAGCCTGTTTTTATAATGATTTTTTTTATTCTCATTGAAATGCCATTTTCTGTCAAAAAATATGATTTAAATAAATACGAACGATAAATAGATAAATCTCTTTTTCTTCTTTCCTAAATATCAGACTAATCATTTTTCGATACTGTCTCCTAAAATTTGTTTTTAGAAGATTTATCGATAATTAACACCCACGACACTAGTCAGCATGGCACACAGTTGCATTCGCCCCATAAAATTTTTAAACTGAATTTTCTGGATACTAATAACAGGGACTAGATTTCAATTTCGTATAGCTGATGTATAGAACTATATGTACTCTTATTCTTAACATCTAGTTATAGATTACAACAATGTTTTTTAAATGATAGTCGCATTAACCCCAAGGCGGGGTGAATGTAACAAATAGTACTCATATTCCACAAAAATGCAAATAATTTCAAAAATTAAGCCTTTTTGTAATGTAATTTAAGTCGAAACTGTACAGTGAAAGGTGTGGAATTAAATAAGTTTATATATATAACCCTCCTAATTAGGTTGGTAATGGTGGACGGAGCCAAAGTAAAAGAAAAAAATCTCTAGTTGCTTTCGCCTCGGGTGACCTTATGCAGTTGATGAGCTCACAAAAAAATATAAAGTAGAAGTCTTAAGGCTTCCACCTTATCATTGCGAGCTCAATCCAATTGAACTTGTTTGGGCCGATGTTAAAGGATATGTTGCTCGCAAAAATACAAATTTTAAATTTGGAGAAGTAAGTCGTTACTCCAACAAGGACTGCAGCAAATTACAGTCGATAAATGGAAGCGTTGTGTGGAGCATGTAATCAAGGGTGAAGATAACTTTTATGGCAACATTGATGAAATGATAGACAGCACGGTAGACAGTTTTGTAATACACGTAAGTGATTCTGAAACGGAGTACTCTGAATCATCTGACGACTATGAATAGATGTGCATTTTGAGATTTATAATAAAGTTTCTAATCCCAAAAGTTTTTGCTATTTTTTTTATTAGCTAATAAGTCTCACTGTAGGGCAAAAGCTTCTTCACGTTACCAACTAATTCTGTCGCCTGCCAACTCCCTCCATTCGTTTCGGAAACAGAATTCTAACCATCCCTTCTTTGGTTTACCTTTTCACTTTTGAAACTGATAAATGAGAGAAAATAATACTTATAGCTAATCAATCAACCATGAAAGAAATACACGCGGGTGAAGTGGCGGGCAACAGAATCTTCTTAAATATAAAAAAATATATCACAAAAATAATATTTTTTTCTTTCATCCAAACGTTGCGTACCCCTTAACATTTGTTTACATAATTTATAGCTTCTAAGGACGGGGACTTTAGTATTACATAATTCATCATTTTCTGTGATATTTTTGTTTATTTACGTGACTAATTTAATGTTTTACAATATAAAATAACAAGTTGCCGAGGGAGTTAAATAATTTTGTATTATTTCATAAAAATTGTTATATTTATGAAATAATACAAAATTATTTTTTCACTTTTTTAACTATTGATGTTTCAAAAGTGTTAAAATTCCCAGTAGAACGTGAAGATGTCGTACGCGTCTACATAGGATCTTACAGGGCCCGAAGGCCCTGTGAAAGTCTCACGACGGCTCAAGGGATCAAAAGAGGCCGGGGCAATGTCTCCCAAGATGGGGACCATACATGGGCCCCGCAGAAGATCCGGGCGCCTCCGTTGCCTCCGATGCAGTTTCCGATGCCGATGACTGCGCCGCACCCTGCGCCTCCTGAGCGAAATCCTCGGCCACATCCAGCATGTCGAGGAATTCGCGGGCATCAAAAATATGCTCATCCACGTGCTTGTCTTCAGAGTCGTTGTCACTGCCTAAAAATTAAATACGACAGTGAATGCTAATTCTGTTAGTTCATTGCGTTCTTACGTAACTAGTCACTGACTTACCATAATTGACTAGGTCCACCAGCTTAGGGTCCAAGACGTTATACGCTAAACTCCTCCTGGACCCTGGATTGACTCCTGAACTAAAAAAATGGAATGTTACTGAATAGTTAAAACGAAAGCAATATAAAACATGTCTTTGGGCATTAAACTTACGTAGAAGACGTTGATGCCACGTTTGCCCCCCGCGCACGCTGGATGGGGTGGAGAATTCAACTTGTAGGAACCTGCAACAAAATTTGATACGTTGTAAACCTTAGTAAATGCTACAGGTAGACTAATAACTACTAAACTATATTACTTATTGCGAGGGCGACGGCGTTGGCACCGGAGAACCCGGAACGGAAAATCTAAAACAAATTTGACACATTATCAAAAAGTTTATTACTGACAAGTGAATAAAAATGCGACTGTTTTTAACGAACCTCGATGCGGTAGATGGCCGTCTTGGCGACAGCAGCGCCGGGCCTTCGACTTGGACATCACTGAAACAAATTTGACATAAATGCTTTGATGAAACTGGTGAAAGCAACAAATAAATTTTATATATATCTATATTATTTACCCTGCAGGTGAAGGCGCCGCGGCAGGCGGCGACGGCAAATTTCGCCAGTGGCTTGATCTAAAACAAAACACGGGATTAAAACACCAATTGTTTACCTAAAAAAGTAAAACACGTGGCCTTCAACGGCCATATGAATAAATGGGTATCTCTTGGATAGGCATGTAACATCCTCGTCTTCATCGTCACTTACCATCAGGTGAGATGGGAGACAAATGCCTTATCCAATTATTAGTAAAAAAAAAAATACCATACCATATGTTGAATATACGTTAATACACTTACCCCGCAAGTGGTTCTTCCCGGCCGGTGGGCACCCACACCCTCCTCCTCTTTACATGGAGGGGATGCTCAAGGGCCTCGCCGGGAGCGACAGTTACGTCCACTTCGGATATAACTCCGATAAAACTGAAATAGATAAATTGAATGGAGAATTACTTTTTGCGGAGATCATGAGAAAACATAATATTACAGTTTGAAAAAAAAACTGCTAAAAACGCCAAAATTATGATAGAATTAGATAACCTGAAACCTCATTTTAGTTGAATTAATTGATAAAAATATAGATACCTCCCGGGTTGCCCACCTTCGCCCCCAGCAGCCCCTCTTCCCCTGACACTCCCCCTTCCTCTGCCAGGCCTTCTTCCCCTGACCACCCCCCGGCTTCTCCCCCTCCTGCCAGCTGCTGCAGCAACCCTGCTGCCTTCAAACTCGCCAGCTCCCGCACTTTCGGCGCCAGCAGCCGTTCTACGAACTCTAAAAAAAATGGGTCAAATACAGATTCCCAAAACCCCTCTTTTTCGTCGGGGGTTAAAAAATATTATACACATTCGATTTACCTAACAAACAAAAAAAATTTCATCAAAATCGGTACATCCGTTTCGACCCTACAGATATGATTTACCTAACAAACAAAAAAATTGCCTCAAAATCGGCACATCCGTTTCGGTACGTGAAACTTGTAAAACCTCGTTTTACATCGGGTGTTAAAAATATCACATCTAAAAATATTGATTTTGTAGTTATTAGTCTACCTGTAGCATTTACTAAGTAATATAGAATAGTAGTTATTAGTCTACCTGTAGCATTTACTAAGGTTTACAACGTATCAAATTTTGTTGTAGGTTCCTACAAGTGGAATTCTCCACCCCATCCAGCGTGCGCGGGGGGCAAACGTGGCATCCACGTCTTCTATACCACGTAGTGCCCGTATATGTTCTCACCATTTAGATGCCAATATGTTCCATGAACTGTATTTATCTATTACCTAACAGTTATGACAAGTTCACTACTGGACAAATAGAAGATCTAATTTTTATTTTGACAGAACATCTATATAGAAATATCTTCGATTTTGAAGATGTAAATACCATACCAGAACATTTATTGAATTACTGGATTGGTCTAACAAAAGAACGGCATAATCAAATATTATGTGAATCTAGACTAAATAATATTCGGAGAGGGGGTCTTGCATTAACTGCATTATTGTGTGAACTTAGAACTGGAGACACTGGAGACGGGTTATCTGTGATGCGGCGGCCTACGATTGGCTTTTCGAAAGGGGTGAGATTTGAAAGATAAGCGACTCGTACAGGAATGCACTTTTATTTTTGTGAAATTACAACTGTTTACAATGTTGACAATTTAAGTGTCCAAGCGCGAGTGGGGTGGATCGGCCGGTGACCGCTACTCCGCAGGATGCCTATGTGTGTGTGGTATGCGTGTGTGCGTGTGCGCGTCAACATGCCGCCCCTCATTGAAGCGTCGCTGCTTCAATCTTCTTGATTTGGTAGAGGACAAATTTTGGGAAATGATCGCCTCAGTGTGCCTGATGACGTCCTGTTGTCTGCTACTCTCGCTATTCCATCGGTACCTGGGTACAGCTTCACAATGCGACCCAAGAGCCATTTTAATGGCGGCAGATGATCATCCTTAATCAACACAAGGTCTCCAATGTTGAGGTTCCCTCGAGATGTCCTCCATTTCCTTCTGACCTGGAGTTCAGTAATGTACTCTTTATGCCATTTGGACCAAAACAACTGTCGCAACTGCTCAATTCGCTGGTAATGATCAAGGCGGTGAGGCGATACTGTAGCGTAGTCTGGCTCTGGTGTTGACGTGAGTTCCTTGCCGGTGAGGAAATGACCAGGAGTTAGCGGAGATAGATCATGTGGATCGGAGGATAGGGGACACAGGGGTCTGGAATTTAGTATCGCTTCTATTTGCGTAAGTGTTGAGTATAACTGCTCAAAAGTTAAATTCGAATTTCCTATAACGCGCTTCAAGTGATGCTTCGTGGATTTGACGCCGGATTCATGCAAACCTCCAAAGTGAGGGGAATGGGGAGGACAAAATGAAAATTTTATTGATAGTTTTGCAAGCTCGCTTACAATATCGTTGCCGTAGTCTTTAACCATTTTTTTTATTTCATTGTTGGCGCCAACAAAGTTGGAACCGTTATCGCTATAGATATAAGACGGTTTGCCTCTTCGAGCGATGAACCGCTTTAACGCTAATAGAAAATTTGCCGTAGTTAAATTACCCACCAATTCTATGTGTATGACCTTTGTTGTGAAGCACACGAAGACGCAAATGTAAGACTTTATAAGTCTACAGCCTCGCCCTTCCCTATTAGCAACCTTAACAGGTCCAGCGTAATCCAAAGCCGAAAATTCAAACGCGAAGCTAGCGCTAAATCTCTCTTTCGGCAAATTTCCCATTATGGGTGCCACAGTTTGACCACGATAACGATTGCATGTAGTGCAGTTTCGGGACACATATCGTGCCAAATCACGACCTCCTACAGTCCAAAACCTTTGACGAGTCGAATACAGTATATGCTGTGGACCAGCGTGCATCAAAATGTTGTGCTCATTTTTGAATAATAGTTTCGTAAATATATGTTTTTTATGCAATAAAATAGGATGTTTTTTACTATACTCGTAATCTGAATTGAAAAGCCGACCACCTACTCGAATTAATTGTAAGTTTTCATCATAGAATGGATTAAGCGAGAGTAATGAATGGCCAGTTTTTAATAATTTATTTGATTTCAATGTTTCATATTCGTTTGAAAAACTTTCTTGTTGTGAAAGACTAGCTAATTTATGTGTTGCTGCTTGCAATTCAGTACATTGTAATGGTCCTAAACATTTGTTTTCTTTATAACGTGAGTTATGTATAAAACGTAGCATATATGACATGACTCGTTGCATACGTAAAAAGGCAGAAAACCTTTGAAATGGAAATTGTGACTCCCAAGTTTGAATAGTCATACACGATATTTCTTGTTTTAGTTCTGGTAAATCAGAATTGGTTGTAAATTTTGCCTGAGGCCATAATGAAGTATTGCCTTTAAGGAACTGGGGGCCCAACCACCATTCCTGACAGTCTATCAGCACTCCGACTGGCATATTACGCGTCAAATGGTCTGACGGATTTAGATTTGTTGGAACGTACCTCCAAGAACTAGCTTTTGTAGTGGACTGTATCTCTGCTACTCTGTTCCTAACAAACGTTTGTAACTTATGAGTCGGAGTGCCAATCCAACCTAGAACAATGGACGAGTCTGTCCAATAAAAACAATCATCGAACTTTAGTCGTAACGCCCTTGTGATTGTTTCGCTGAGCCTAACTCCTAACAACGCCCCAGAAAGTTCTAAACGCGGAATCGTCTGGGATTTGAGTGGCGCTACCTTGTTCCTGGAGCATAGCAGATGAACATGAACTTCCACTTTCAGTTTCAGATCGAATGTAAGCACAAGCTCCATAAGCTTCTTCAGACGCGTCAGTAAAAATGTGTAGTTGCAATGAAATGTATTTATTTGCTACTAGCTGTTGCCCGCGGCTCCGCCCGCGTTAATGTCGTTCCCTTGGGAACAGTAGAAATGATAAAAATTCCATACAAACCCCCCCCCCCCCCCCCTCTCTGCTTTTTCCCTTAAGGGGGAATTTAATACATTTCACCTGCATAGATCTTTAGCCCTTAAGGAGGGGATTTTACCCATTTCACCTACACAGATATTTTTTTATTTTAATGGAGAACTTCTTATTGTCATATTTCTAAGTAAATAAAAAAAATCCATACAAACTTTACCCCGCCTATTTTACCCCATCAAGGGGTAATTTCGTCCATTTTAACTACACAGATCTTTTTTATTGTAATGTAAACATTATTATATTTTTATACTTCTATGTCCAGAAATGAGAAAATTTCCATACCATTCCCTTTATCCCTTAAGGGGGGAATTTTATACATTTCACCTGCACAGATCTTTTTTAATTGTAATCTAGAACGTATATACTTATTTTCATACATCTATGTCTAGAAATGAAAAAAAAATCCATATTAACTTTACTCCCCTATTTTATCCCTTCAGGCTAAAATTTCGTCGGTTTTACCTACATACATCTTTTTATTTGTAATCCAGAAAGTCCAGAAATGAGAAAATGTCTATACAAACTTATCTTAAGGGAAAAAGCAGAGGGGGGGAGGGGTTTGTATGGAATTCTTATCATTTCTACTGTTCCCAAGGGAACGACATTAACGCGGGCGGAGCCGCGAGCAACAGCTAGTTTCATCTAAACCCATCTTTTTTAATTTTAATCGATAACTTATATACCTACTTTCATACTTCTAAGTCCAGAATGAGAAAATTCCATATTAATTTTACATCTTTAGAAGTTAAATTTCTAAAAATCCTTTCTTAGCGCTCACTCACATCATTAAAAGAACCCCTGTACTAAATTTCAAGTTTCTAGGCGCAGCAGTTTCAGTTGCCTTGATATAATAAGTCAGGTTTGCCGTTTGCGCGTGGCTACGCCGCCACCGATAGTGTCCAATCCCTCAGGAACAGTAGAATTTCCCGGAATAAAAGGTGCCCTATGTCCTTGTCCAATGTACCCGGGTCTCAAACTACCTCCATACCAAATTTTATTATTATTTATTTTTTTGCTATATATTTGCAGGCAATCTCATGCCTTGACTTCATTCAAATGACGATAACTTTTTTTTTAATGAACCGATTTTGATGAAACAAACTTTAAATGTTTTTATTTTTAAACTTTTAATTTTTCTGGGTTAAAACAAAGGAATTGGTCAAAGTTTGAAGTAAATCGGTTCAGTATTTTCGGAGATAATCGTGATCATACATACAGACAGACAGACAGACAGACAGACAGACAGACAGACAGACAAAAAAATCAAAAATTTTTTTTTTGCTTTCTGTTATTCTTTTTAAGTGTCCCTCTATCCATTTCCGTCAAAAATTTTAAATGTACAGACAAAATATTTTTACTGTTTTATTATATGTATAGATGACTAATCTAGGAATTCTAAGGTTATTTAATTGTGACAATGAATTAATAAAATTACTCCATGAATTTCGTGTGTCCTCTGGCACCGGTTCATCCCACGAAAGTTTACACAACCATAATTTTTGTAGAGTTAATTTTGCGTGCAAAATGGCCGGGGTGATTAATCCCAAAGGGTCAAATAATTGTGATATTGTGGACAGCATATTTATTTTTGTTATTTTGCCATATGATTTGAATTTGATATCAAAAGAGATGGTATCGGTTTTATGATCCCAATTTACTCCTAGAGTTTTTGAACTAGTATTGGGACACAAATCAAAACGCTCGTGAGAAATACTACTATCTTGGCTAATCTGATTGAGAACTTCTGCACTATTTGAACACCACTTTCTAAGTGGAAAACAACCAGAGTTTAATTGCTTGGTGGTTGCCCTAAATATGTGCATTACTTGATTGATATCTCTACCGCCGGTGATGAGATCATCAACGTAGAAATCTCTGGCTATAATTTCTTTAATAACTGGATCAGCACATTCATTTGCTAGTTGCTTCAAGCATCGTGTCGCGAGGAACGGTGCTGAAGCAGTGCCATAGGTGACAGTACAGAGTTCATAAGCTTTGAACGGTTGATTTGGATCGTCACGCCAGAGTATTTGTTGTAAGGCGCGCTGAGATTCATGAATTTCAATTTGGCGATATATCTGAGCGACATCAGCAGTCACGACTACGTTATGCTGACGGAAACGCAACAGAATCGACAATAAATCATCCTGTATTGTTGCGCCTACCATTTGTAACTCGTTGAAAGAATAACCTGAAGAAGATTTTGCCGAACAATCAAAGACAACTCTTAATTTTGTCGTTAAACTGCTTTGCCGTTCTATACCATGATGAGGTGCGAAATAACATATGTCATCACTATTAGATTTCCTTGCCTGCCTCATATGACCTAATTGTATGTATTCATCGATGAATTTCTTGTAATTATTTTTGAATTCTAAATTTTTATTAAATTTTTTCTCTAACTGAAGAAAACGAGCTTTGGCTAACGATTGTGAGTCTCCCAAAATATTTGGAGAAGATTTCAAAGGGATTGTGACACAAAATCTGCCACTTGGTAGACGAGTAGTTGTTTTTATGAAATTTTGTTCACACTGAGCCTCCTCCGGAGACCAATCTAAGTGTTTATTGGTCGTAGTTACTATGTTGTCAAGTTCCCAGAACTTCTCTAATTTTTCATTAAGTTGCTGTGTATTTGACAAATTACAAGAAGTCAGATTACCACTGTGTATTGATCCAGCAATAATCCAACCCAATTTAGATTTTTGGAGTGTTATATTGTGGGACTTAAGTTTTAATTTCTCATTTTCCATTAAATCCCAAAAAACTCCGTTTCCTAATAATAACTCTATGTCCGATGTCTTGTGAAAGTCAGGATCAGAAAGTTTAATATGGCCAGGAATTTTTAATTCATGTTTATTTATAGGGGAACTCGGCCATGGATTGGTTATTTGAGAAATAATAACACAAGTTATCGTGATACTAAATTTAGAGTGTAACGAGTAAATGTTAACATCGCAACATTTTTTTGCTACCGATACACTTTTTTCTAAACTGTTAATTATAGTAATCATGTCACGTGTAGGTAAGTTGAGTTGTTTACAAAGTCGCTCCGTTATGAAATTAGCCGTACTCCCAGAATCTAACATAATGCGTACGCGTTGATGTCTATCACAGCGAGCGGCGGCGGCGGAGTCCGGCCGCGCAGGCGTTACCGTAACTAGCGCGGTCGAGAGTATACCTTGCGACGACACCGCAGCGCATGATAACGTGACCTCATCGCGCGTGTCGTTCACACGGGAGCTGGACGGACGTTGCAATTCCGGACATATTAAGCTGTTATGTTTTTTGTTGCAGCGTTTGCACGACCCCAGCTTACATTTTTTTGTCGCGTGTCCGAATTTTAAGCAATTCAAGCATAAGTTTAATGTTTGCGCCTTAGCTTCTCTTTCCTTGGTTGATAAATTCAAAAATGTGTTACAATAATATATTAAATGATCCGACTGACAAACGGGACATGAGGGAAATTTTGACGTATTTGTTGTGACCAAACTATGCTGTGAAGGTTTCGAATATTTATTTTTACCTTGCTCTAAAATTTCTAACAACTCGGATCTGTTTCTTGTGAACTGAATTAAGTCATCAAAACTTAATTTTTCTTTATCATTGGATGATTTGAATTTTTCCCACTCGAATAAAGTGTTTGAGTCAAACTTACTCGAAATTAAATAAATTAATAATGTGTCCCATTTGTCCGTCGGCTCCCCCAATGTGTGTAAAGATCGAATGTCCTTAACAACACTGTCAATTAATCGCTTAAGATTATAGGAAGTCTCCTTTTGTATTGAGTGTACATTAAATAATGATTTGACATGATTTGATATAAGCATCTTTTTATTGTCATATCTATCACAAAGTAATTTCCAGGCAATTTCATAATTTATTGCTGAACACTCTATCGATTGAATAACTAGCAAGGCACTGCCCTCTAATGAGGAACGAAGGTAATGAAATTTGTTTGTTGCACTTAGGTCTGGATTGTCGTGAATTAGTGATAAATATGTATCCTTGAACTGAAGCCAAAATTGAAAATTTCCATTGAATTTTCCGGAAGAAATTTCAAGAAATTTCACGAAATGACCGGAAGTCGTACACTGGCTCTCGTGTGCTGCACAACGCTTCCCGTGTCCGAGTCTGAATCCCGAACCGGTGGTTGTTTACTATACACTGCACCTAGCTTTGACTGGCCAATGGCTACCGTCTTATAGTACATATTCTCAAATGCATCCCGTTCATTTAACTGTTCCGTAGGATTCGAGGTGATGCATTCGATCTCGCTTTGAATATCGTTGTAATTATCCAACAACGATTCCAACTTCGATATGCGTAACTCAAGTTCCAACTTTAATTCATTAGTCAAAATGTCTGGTAAACTGTGAACATAGTTTTTAAATAGCGTTAATCGACCCTTAACAGTACCTCGTTTTTTGATTAATTGAGATTCGGCGTTTTCCTCAGACATTCTAACTATATTTCTTGGTAAACAAACGAATACGCTAAGTTGTAATTATCCGAACGAATAACAAACGCTTTCTATGCGGCGACACTGTTACTCAAGGTCAAAAAGTCACCGGGCGGACTCGTTGACTCGAGCGAGTATAATATTTACCCACACTCTTAACTATGAGCGAATAATATTCGTAATGATTTTAAGGAATCATAACTAATGCAATGAATAAAACTTATGATAGGTCCCAAATGTGACTCGGTACCTATGTTTGTTATATATGTATGATAATTAAGCGATAGTAAGCACTACCTACCTATATTGGGTTTTAAGAATTATTGTAGTAATATCTTTTAATAATGTGGATATTACCAGTGTATGTTAAGTGAACTAGTAAATGAACTTGCAGTCACGATTACGATAAATGGGCGTCTCATCCACAAGCACAATCTAATATAAATCAACTTTAAATCGGTTATTCTTGTAGCAATAGCAATAGGCGCCAAACAAGGATAATTTAAAGATGACTCGATTTGAAATTGAAATTATTATTTACTGGAAAATAACTAAACGTAATTTTATGTCTTGTTATGTAAGTATAATGATTAAATGTAGATCAACACTGGTGCAAATGACGCGGTTATGTAAAAGATGTTAATTTCGAAAGGGAATGATAGGAAATCGGCTTTCTATCTTTAGACAGTCTAACCAGTTCGCCACTCGCTTACTTGCAATGCTATCCACGGGTGATGATGATGAATGAAATTCCAAATTGCGTAGACCTCCACGTCGTCGCTTGTTCGTTCGTCGCAAAGAATCTTCAATAACCAAGCTTGTTTGGATCTTCGGATGGCCGGTAAAAATGCAGTACCGAGCGTCTGGTCCATTTTTTTATAACCTGGGGATTAGGTACTGTCCGATTCTTCACAACCCGGTGAGGAGGACCACTTTATGATGCGGCGGCCTACGATTGGCTTTTCGAAAGGGGTGAGATTTGAAAGATAAGCGACTCGTACAGGAATGCACTTTTATTTTTGTGAAATTACAACTGTTTACAATGTTGACAATTTAAGTGTCCAAGCGCGAGTGGGGTGGATCGGCCGGTGACCGCAGGATGCCTATGTGTGTGTGGTATGCGTGTGTGCGTGTGCGCGTCAACAATCTGCTTTGTTCCAAGTGCCCAGAAGAACATTAGAAATCTTAATGGACATAGCCAGAGAACATTTGACATTGTACTTTGTGCCTAGACATCTAGGACTTCAGCACATTTCTAGGGAAGATGTACTTGCGAGAAATTCTTATATTGCGAATAGTTTATTTAACCCAGAGTCTCCATTAGAAGAGCGATATCCCATAGAAATATGTGATGGCACATACATCTATACACAAAAAAGTTCAAATTATTTATTTCAAAAATCTACTTACTCAATACACAAATATAGGAACCTTGTGAAACCATTCATGATTGTCTGCTGTGATGGGTATATATTAGATGTTCTGGGACCATTTGCAGCGACTACAAATGATGCCACAATAATGTCATCCTGGATTGAGGAAGATGCTGTTAGGGATTTTTTTCAAGAGGACAGCATTTTTATTCATAATAGAGGTTTTAAAGACTGTATTGAAAAAGTTCAAGATTTAGGATATGAGGCTCATATGCCAGAAACTATGTCACCAGGACAGTCACAGCTCACAACCCTAGAAGGCAACAGAAGCCGATGTGTAACTATAATTAGGTGGGTTGTAGAAGGTGTAAATGGCAGAATAAAAAGAGATTATAAAATATTTCGTCAGATATATTTTAACCTGGTGCTCATTTAATGAAAGATTTTAAAATAGCAGCAGCTCTGTTAAATGCATTCGCAATGCAATATACTGATTCAATCCATGCTGACGAAATTGTGCGCATAGTTAATGATAGGCTGTTTCTTAGCAATATATTAGCTGATATTGTTGTTGCCCAGAATTTACACAGGCGTAATACATATTTTGAGGAGATTTTGACAACAGATATACCTTTTCCACAATTATCAATGGAAGAATTGGTATTGTTCGCATGTGGTCCATATCAAATACGACAAGCAAGGTCATACATTGGTGAACAATTACGGTTTCATGGGGTTTATGAAACTCAGCTATGCCGGGAAGATGCCGTTGATCTTTCTGCTTTAGATGGAGAAGCTCGTATTTTAATAAGAGCTAAAATAAAATCCCGACATATTTCTAAAAAATCGTATTTTGTATTTATAGCACTTGACAGAACTCAAAAAGGTAGATGTGCCATCATAGGTTACTGTTATAATAAAAAAAAAAACATGTAGAAAATGGTGATTAGCGCTTAGATCGCTGTTAATGCTAGAGATATCCATTCCGGTGATGAGAGATGAATCTAAGCATCGCTAACGGGCTTTAAAGCGTCGTGCGTACGAAGTAGAAAATGTTGATCAGCGCTTAAAACGCTGTGAATACATTTTGACTTTTAATTTGAATTGTGTGTTCTATGCACAACCGTTTATTACGTTTCGTTTTCATGTTCCGTTCGAGTTGTTATTGCATAAAAGTCTAATTTTATAATTGTAAAGTTACAGAAAAGGTTACGTTAATTTCGTGCATGGACTACATAAGATCATCAGTGTTTTTCTTTGTTTTGTGATTGTTGCCTGCTAAATTTATACTAATATTATAAAGCTGAAGAGTTTGTTTGTTTGTTTGTTTGTTTGAATGCGCTAATCTCAGCAACTACTGGTTCAAATTGGAAAATTATTTTTGTGTTGGATAGTCCATTTATTGACGATGGCTTTAGGCTATAAAACATCACGCTGCGACCAATAGGAGCGAAGCACCAGTAAAAAATGTTTTGAAATCGGGGAAAAATTATTCATCGTTGAGGACATCCGACGCGTGCAATGCGTAAACGGTACAAGTTAATTAAAAAAATGTGTATTAAAGAATTATTTCTATTTAAACGAACTAAAAAAACCGGCCAAGTGCGAGTCGGACTCGCGCCGAAGGGTTCCGTACCGTTATCTAAAACGCTGTTCAAACGGCAAAACAATCATGTCTGTTGTATGGGAGCCCTCCTTTAATATTAATTTTATTTTTATTTAATTATTTATTTTTTAAGTGAATATATAACGAAATATTCTGTGAATATTTAAAACGTCTATCTGTTGCCGTTATCAATATCGAGCAAAAACAAGCAAGAAAATCACGTTTATTGTGTGGGAGCTACCTTAAATATTTATTTAATCATATTTTCGTAATTTCGTGATAAGTATTGTAATTGATGCAATTATTTACAAAATAATAACTGAGATAAATAATACATAATTACAAATAAGTTGAAATTTATCATTAATTACCTACAACCAAACTAATTTAATGTCAAGAAATTAAGTCTCATTTTATTTTTTATTTTTTTTTGTATTTTTGTTATAGCGGCAACAGAAATACATCATTTGTGAAAATTTAGATTAGAAAGACAGACAGACAGACAGACGAACTGCGGAACGATATTTATAGGGTCCCCTTTTTTATCCTTTGGGTACGGACCCCTAAAAAGACGAATGTACCATGATTCATAGAGCTCAAGTAGAAGCTCTAGATAGGGCTCTCAGAGATATGAGAAGCTGTGATAAAATCACGGGGACACTGTTATGTTTGCTGGGGATTTTCAGCAAACTTTACTTACCTATAGTAAGAGGAAATAGAACACTCATTGTAAAGTCATGCCTTAAAGTTCCCCATTGTGGAAGTTTGTTCATACCTTAAAACTATCTACGAATATGAGAGCACTGGGGGAGTTTTTATTTATTTATTTACAATTTTTTCTTCACAGTTACTTTTAATAGGAGACGGGAAAGTACCTCATATAGAAAAAAAAATTGAATGCGATCGCGATTAAGATGAAAGAGTGACTAGCATTGAGGTTCTAATATCGAAAGTTTACCCATAGATGTAGTTAAAATAGAAAATAAAGATCATCAATGGATGTGTCAAAGGGCAATATTGGCGGCAAGAAACAGTAGTGTTGACGAAATTAACGACCTAATTTTAACTAAATTTCCAGGAAATATAATTACCTACACATCTATTGATAATGTAATGGATCAGGAAGACGCGCTCCATTACGCACAGGAATTTCTTAATACCTTAAACCCGAGTGGCCTTCTCCCATATTCCCTCAAGTTAAAAATAGGTGCCCCAATAATTTTACATAGAAATCTAAAACCACCAAATTTATGTAACGGGAACCGACTTCAAGTCAAGTTTCTCCGTTATAACGTGATCGTTGCATAGTTTTGACTGGTCCAGCAGTTGGTCAAACACTGCTTATACATCATTTTGAATCATTGGGATGCGAGATCCCAATGATTAAAAATGATGTACCTTTCATTTTAAAAGAATTCAATTTCCAGTTAAGTTATCTTTTGTTGTAACAATTAATAAATCACAGGGGCAAACATTTAAACACGTAGGAATCAATTTACGTCAAGACTGCTTTTCACACGGCCAACTATATGTCGCGTTGTGAAGATCGGGTTGCGTAGAAAATCAATATGTTCTTCTGCCACAAGAAAAGCACTTTAAAATATATTCCTTTAAAAACTAATTAATCATAATAACAGAAATTGTGCTTGTTTAGGAAAGGAATTTACTTACGTATACGTTGAAATCACGTAATACTTTAGGAAAAAGCGCTTTACTTTTTAGTTTTGTTTAAATCTTATTTATAAAAAACAAATATATTATATTACACAAACTATGGCGCCAATTAGAGCAAAACGGAGTATTTTGTGGTCACATTATAAAGAGGGTACAAATGAAGCTACATGCAATTACTGCTCGACTAAACTAAGCGCGAAAAATGGTTCTCTTGGGACGTTGAATAGACACTTATCGAATAAACATCCAACTATTTCGCTCAATATTCAGAGACAAACACCTTCAGATTCTTCGGAAACGGTCACTCATTCTTCAAACCCAGATTTAGTACCTCAACCTCAAACATCCGCTTCGGTAGTACCTGGACCTACAAGCATACGTCAACTACCTGCAATGCCATCTTCAAGTAGTTTAATAACTGATTTCATTCTCAAACCGCCACCTGCTCGTAAAGTAGATCAAATTGACAAACAAGTTGTCGCAATGGTGACCAAGGGACACCACTCGTTTAGGATTGTTGAAGAACCAGAATTCCGAAAATTATTAGACATGGTGTCTGCCCAGGATATAAACTTCCAACCAGGAAAACATTAACAAATACTCTTATACCTAAGACATACACTGAAGTTTTCCAAAAAGCCGTAGAAACCATTAAAGAGTCTTTTGCGGTCTGTTTGTGCACAGATGCTTGGACGTCAAGTGCTAATCAAAATTACATCGCAGTGACAGCTCATTTTTAGAACTCAAATACGGAGATACAGTCTTTTTTAATGGGCTGCGTCAACTACAATGAAAGACATACGGCGGAACAGCTTTTTTACAGCAGATGATGACAGATTGGCAGATTATTAATAAAGTAATATGCGTTGAAAGCGACAATGCTTCGAACATCCAAGCTGCTATCAGATTGGGCGGTTGGCGATCTGTAGGGTGTTTTGCGCATACACTGAATTTAATAGTTCAACAGGCTATAAAAACAATACCAGACACCTTAGTTAAAGTGAAAGCTATCGTGGAATATTTTAAAAGGAGCTACACCGCCCAATCAAAGCTTAAAGCAACATTAAAGCAAATGGGCTTGCCATTACTGAAATTAAAACAGGAGTGTCCAACGAGATGGAACTCTGTTTCAAAATGTTAGAAAGAGTACTAAAAATTAAAGATGCTGTAATTAGCACAGTGGCTTTAATTCGCAGCGATCTCAGCCTCTCAAACGAAGACTGGGAGATCATTCAAAAGATCGTTCCAATTTTACAGAAATTACAAAAGAAATAAGCGCTGAGAAGCATGTGAGTCTATCCAAAGTACTCATATTCACAAAGATCTTGAGCAAACATGTCGCTAATGAGTTATTAATTCAAAAAGACGCTAACGTGATCGCTTTGTTAGAAAAATTAAAAAGCCAAATGCATCAGAGATTCCACGATTTAGAATCAAATACCCTTTACTCGGATTCCTGTATCCTTGACCCAAGGTTTAAAAAAAAGGGTTCAGAACACCGGAAGCCTATAACAGGGCTTTGGAAGGTTTGAGGCGCAGGGTAGGCCAAATTAGGCTACCGATGAATGATGAGCCAGTACCAACAGAACAAACCGCACCCCCTGCGAATGATGGCGCAGTGGCTGCTAGAAAAGCCTGCATCTGGGATGAATTTGATGAGGAAATTGCACAGATGTCACCATCCAATTCGATAGCCGCAGGGATCCGTGAGTTGGATAAATATATTGATGAAGAGTATTTAAACCGGAAAGAAGATCCACTGCAATGGTGGCAAAGTAGAAAATCTGTTTATCCACATTTATTTCAGATGGTTATTAAAAGACTTTGTGTCCAGGCTACGTCCGTTGCCTGTGAACGCGTATTTTCAGGAGCGGGCTTAGTCATAAATACAAGAAGAAAACTATTAAAACCCTCTAAAGTTTTCGAAGTTCTATTTTTACATGGAAATATGTAAGTATATTTCCAGAACAAATGTACATAAAAAATAATACAAAAACAATATTTAAAAAAAAAAAACAAAATATGTAGAAAATATTAAATAAACACAAAAAAAAAAAGAAAAAAATTAAAAAAAAAAATATTTTAAAAAGTAAAAAAAAAGCGTAAATTGATGAAAAAATTTATATAAAATTAATTGATTTTTAAATACGCCATTCTTGAAAAAGAATGACAGTCCTAAGCCTGTTATAAGTATGAAGGGAAATCAATTAATTACTTTTATTTTTGAAACGATTCTCAGACTGAGAAGTGACCCAGTTGTGGCCACCGACCCCTTTGTGACCATTTAGAACTTCAAATCGTTATAACTAAGGCAAACACAAATATATTACTCTATGGTTTAGGGGAATAAAAATATCTAATATTGGCAACACTGATAGCGTTGACAGCTCTGATGTGTCAAACTTCACTTCAATCCAACAAGTCATTAGTTTTTGAAGAGCGTCAATTGTTCTAAGTCTTAGCAAAACGGCTAAGGCGAGCGGGTGAGTAATCATTCATTATTTTTTAAATCCTTCTTATTTTTTTAATGTTTATGTTAATCCTTCATAAAGAATACACTGTCTAAGTAGTACTAATGATATTTTATCGCTATTTGTTTATTAAGTGAGGTTATGAGAGGTGGCCAATAATGGAGCCAAAATGAATGAATTTTCCCATCTTTGGCCACATGACTGGCCAAAAGTGGTGCACGTAGAACCCCACTTTGGGCCATTTAGTTTTTATCGTGATTTTTCAACTTAACTACTAAGCTATTTTGATATAAGTAATCTATTCATTTTCAGAGTTACAATTATAATGCCTCCATCGAAACCAAATACTAAAAAAATCGGTGTCGTGAAAAGAAAATTGTTCCAGTACTCACCGCATAAAATATCATTAGCGTTGAACGCAATAAAAAATGGGATGCCCGTTGACACTGCTAGTAGAAATTTTAACGTACCTCGAACGACTTTGCGTCACAAAATTTCTGGAAAAGCGCCTGAAACTTCTGGACATGTAGGGCCCCAGTCAGTTCTTGGAAGACAAATGAGGAGTGTCATTTCAAAACGGCTTATTTCCAGTTTTGGACAAAAATTAAATAATGATAGGATTCCATTTCTAGTATTCGTTTGTGTCTCTATACAAAATTATTCAATACAAAAGTACTTATTTCCCGTGTAAATTTGACTTCCACATTACTAGTTTAAAACAAATAAGCTTATTTCCAAGTAATTTATTGACAAAATTTTATGACATGTAAACTCTTTACAAAATGACTTAATTCCAATACAAATTGAGACTGGTCACTTTTTCTATAACAAACTGACTTATTTCCGTTGCATACATAATAAGGCCTAGAAAAATCCCAAAATACCATCATTTCTTGTTGTTTTATAATAATGCATCTGGCAACTCAGGTGGCCGAAAAAGCCTAGAAGTCAGGGCCGTGAAACGGAAACCCGTACAAGTTATTGAAAAAAAAATATTAATTCTTGTCTGTGGCTGTACTGACGTGAGTGACAGGTTTCATTTTGTATTGACATTTTTTCGGTTATGATTATGAGAACTTCGAGAATTATAATAAAGTATTGATTATTGATATGGTAAACCTGTTCATGTGATACAATAATGGCAGAAGTTTGTGTGGAGAATATCAATTCGGGTAGTCGTAAAGGCAGAACCAGAAAAAACCCACGGAAGAAAAAAGAGTAAGTTGAGCATAGTTTGAGTTTGATACAAAATGAGGTAACAAAATTTAAAGTATCCATAAACTAACTTATGTCACTGTCTGTTACAGTTACTCGGATTCAAATCCACTTTGCTTGGATTTCAACAAACCGTGCCGACACAGTGCAGATTCTACGAGTAAGTTTAAATGTGGCGATGTTACGATGGAAATGATTAAGAACAATCGAAAACTTCTCTACAAGCATACTTCAAAGTTGGATCAAGACAGATATTTAAGTAGATTTATGGCGCCTTTTGAACCTCAACGAAGAAATAAAATTCCAAGTCGGGGTATTGGAAAAAATCGTAAGTTGAGTTGCAGTTACTTCATACTATGCAATAAGAAAAACCATAAATTAGTAAGCAAAAAAATATTTATGGCTGTGTTTGGAGTAAAGGACAAAAGATTAACTTCAATTAACAATACCTGCTTTAAAGGAGAAATTCCAAATGAAAAAAGGGGCGGCGATCACAGATCTCATAAAACTACTGATAAGAAGGAATCATTGAGAATGTTTTTAAATAAATTACCAGCACGCGAGAGCCATTATAACCGTGAAAAGTCCAAAAGAATATATTTGCCCTCGGAATTAAATGTGAAATAATGCATCAGTCCCTGAGCACCTACTTGTAAAAAAGGGAATGTTTTATAAAGTTTGGAATAATGAATATAACATAGGTTTTTCTACACCATCATCAGATGTGTGCAATGTATGTACTTTATGGGGTAATCGAATCAAAATAGAACAGGATCAACAGAAGAAACAAGAACTAATGGTACAGAAGAGAGTCCACAAACTGCGTGCAAAAGCATTTTATGATTTTATTAGAGATAACCCCCAAAACACTGTGTCACTATGCTTTGATATGCAACAAGTTCAAGCTCTGCCAAAAACTCCTATACAGGACTCATTTTATGCTCGTCAAGTGAGCCTCTATAATTTATGCATAGTGTCGCTAGATTCCAGAAATCCTAAGTTTTACATGTGGGATGAAACTCAGTCAGGCAGAGGATCAACAGAGATAGGCTCAGCTCTCTATGATTATTTAATTAAAATGGATATTGCTAGTGATGTCCACACCATAAGACTGTTCTGTGACGGGTGTGGAGGACAAAATAAGAACAGTAATGTCCTCCACACTTTGATGCAATGGCTTTATGCAAAGTCACCAGAAAATATTAAGGAAATAAAAATGTATTTCCCTGTCCGTGGGCATAGCTTTCTGCCCGCAGACAGAGTTTTTGGGAGACTTGAAAAAGATTTACGAAAAGTTCCTATTATAACAACCCATGAAGGTTATTATGAAATATATAAAAAAGATGGTGATCTAAAAATTCTTGGGACAGATTGGAAAGTAATGAATGTTAAGGAGCTGGACAGGTATTTAAAAAAAAATTTAACATATACAAAGCTTGAAAAGAATTTACATAAAAAAAAATTGTAGAAGTAACAGAACTGCCAAAGGCTGTATTGTTACAGGTTTTCAAAACTATAGATTTGAAGGAGGATAACAAAGTGAAACTCTTTTGGAAAAAGGGAAAAGAATTCCTTTAGAGCTCTCTGTGATGGAAGCAACTACAAAGCCTTTAAATGCTAACAAAAAAAAGGATGTTCTCTCTTTATTAGTAAAGCAATTTGGAGAAAAATGGGAGGAAATAGGTGAATTAAAGTGGTTTAAAACTGTATTACATGATGACAGGGTAGCTTCCCCTGATAGTGTGACACCGCATTCTGAGGAGGAAGAACAATGTTATTGCTTGGATACAGATGTAGGTGAAATACGTGTATAACATTATTTTTTCAATTAAAATATCTTGTCCATTACAATGTGTCTTATTTCCATTGATTTACAAAACAAAACGACTTATTTCCTTAGCGTACATATCAAAGTGGCTTATTTCTTGTATTTCTGAACAAATTGACTTATTTCCATATTATTATTCAATTGTTTCTTAATATAAATAAACTCTAAAATTAATGTTATACTTTCAGAATTAGCTCAATATTCATAATTAAAGTAGGGAATAGCATTGAAGAGCCAAGAGAAGGGACAATCGATGATCACATCAAATCCACAGCCACAACACTGACAAATAATTAATTGAATAATTTGAATCATATGAAAAAAAAAAAAAATATGATTCCCATTTAGGTAAAGTAAAAAAAAAAAAATTTAAGTAAATTAATAATTCAGATAATGGTAATTTGTATTTACTGAAAAAAGGGATAAGGTGGAAATAAGTCATTTTGAAATGACACCTCAAATAGAAAACGAAATTGTCAAAGATTGCGCTCGTGCTGGATTTCCTATCAACAAGGAAGGTTTACTGGATTCTGTTAAGAAAATTGTTGTGAAGGGCCAAATTGCTATACCTTTTATAAATGATAGACCTTCAAGATCCTGGTTCGATGGATTTATGGCGAGACATCCTGATTTGAGCCAAAAACATGCCGTGTTTATTAATAAAGCTCGTGCCTTAATAACTGAAGAGAAAATTCGGAACTGGTTCCAAGAAATTTCTTTATTGCTCGGTGATGAAAATTTAAAGATTCTAAAAAACCCTGCGAGAGTTTGGAACTGTGATGAAACAGCTTTTTTTCTAGCTCCAAAAGGATCTCTTGTGTTAGCTGAAAAGGGACAACATGTTTACGATACATAAAAAAACAACGATAAAGAAAATATAACTACCCTATTTACTGTCAATGCCGCTGGTGAATATGCACCTCCTTTAACTATTTACAAATACAAAAGAATGAGTTCTGAAGTTCTTGACAATGCACCAAATGGATGGGGAGTTGATAAAACCGATAAAGGATGGATGACGGGCGAATCTTTCTATAAATATGTGGCAAACGTCTTCATTCCTTACCTGAAAGAAAAAGAAATTGAATTACCAATAATTTTGTTTCTTGACGGCCACAAGTCCCATCTGACTATGCATCTTAGCGAATTGTGTAGGGAAAATGGCATTATAGTTATTGCTCTTGTCCTAAATACAACTCATATGTTGCAACCTTTGGACGTTGCTGTATTTTACCCATTGAAACAGAATTGGCGTCAGATGGTCAAAAAGAGGCGCATTGAAAACGATGGACAAGAAATCACAAAATTAACTTTGCCATCTGCTCTGCAAAGTTTACTCCTTGATAACAAAGATAAGTTTGCAAAAAATGTGCAAGCAGGATTTTAGACATGTGGTTTATTTCCATTTGGCGCTGACTTTGTTAATTACAAGAGGACGCGCGGTACGAATAGGTACTAATAGCACTAATAACCTGTACTAGTACATTATTCGGACTGTACTATTTAGGTGCGAATCCAGAAATGTCCGATTTACGGGACATTTACGGGATTTTTGTATGAGTTGGAGCCTATTCTGCCATAGGCACAGAATAAGTAATAGTACTAGCGTATCATAGGCTTTTTACGCGTGTGAAGCCGTGGGCATTAGCTAAGTATGATGAGGAAATACCTAAGCAGGGTTGGGGTCAGCCAGGCCGTCAACTGTAAAAAGATTTTACAGCAGTAATAGTGTCATAATATTGGCTAACCGGAAAAAACAGTCAGATGATGATGGAAGTAATAGAATTATTAATATTTAGGGATTCCGAAGACTGACTACATAGTAAAATAATATTGCAAGGGAAAGAAGAAATAGTATTTTAATCTATTCAACATATTTATTCATAATCTTCATATAAAATGTAGCCGGACTCAATGCCTCTGAAGTAGCCATTATGTGGGCACAGCAACCAGTGTTGCCAATTTAGCTACTTTATAGCTAGATCTAGCAATTTTTGGTTGTCAGGCAGCTCTCTTCTCAGTCGTACACTCCTGACGGAGTGGTCGTGGTCATGGATCGTCTGTTAAGTTGGTTGCGGCTTTTGCAATATTTCTCTATTTTTCTCTATTAATGGCATTGCGTGTACACTCCGTAAGGGAACACTTCGTAGCTGTTTTAATGAGATCCGTCCATCTTGTGGGTGATCGGCCGCGAGAGCGTTGACCTTCGACTCTTCCTTGCACCATCAATCGTTCCAAAGAGCTTTCGTTGCGGGTGATATGGCCAAACATCTTCAAGATTCGTACTTGTACAATCGACGAAAGTCTTTGTTTGATGCGAAGCTCTTGTAGAATGGAAACATTTGTGCGGTGAGCAGTCCATATTATTCTTAGAAGCCTCCTCCAACACCACATTTCAAGGGCGTCAATCTTTTTACGATCTTTTTGACGGATAATCCATGTTTCAGCTCCGTATAAGAAAATAGGGAATATTAAGCATCTCATTAGTCGAACCTTGGTGTTTTTGGTTATGCGTCGATCTTTCCATATTTTTGTGAGCTTTTCCACGGCTGATCGTGTCACAGCACACCTTCTTTTGATTTCCTCTTCACAGCTTCCGGTATTTGTGATTGTGGATCCCAGGTAGACGTAGGACTGGACAACTTCGCAATTGGCTATTACCCTCAAGTCCGGCAGGTTGTTCGTCTTACGATCCACCACCATCATTTTGGTTTTATCCCGGTTTATTGCCAAGCTAAAATCGGCACTGGTTGTCTCCAGAAGTAAAAGAAACCGTTCTATGTCTGCATGTGACGTCGCAAGGAGAATAGTATCGTCTGCATATCTCAGGTTGGACATTGAGCGACCTCCAATTGATACACCTTTGTCCCAATTCTCTAGAACTATCCGCATTATGTATTCGGTATAGATATTAAACAACAGGGGGGAGAGAATGCATCCCTGCCTAACACCAGCCTGAGTTTTAAAATTTAAAGAGTCAATTCTGTCCACACGAACCGCAGCTGTACCATCTTCGTAAAGTCTCTTAATAAGAAAAACTAGATGCTGAGGTACACCCATTGTCAATAGTACTTCCCATAGTTTCCCCCAATTGACGGTGTCAAAAGCCTTACGAAAATCCACAAAGCATACAAATAGTGGGACATTGAACTCCCGCGCTTTTTCTATGAAATGTCTTAGGTTAAGGATCTGCTCGCGGGTTCCCTTCCCCTTGACGAAACCGGCTTGTTCTTGAGCAATTTCCCGATTTATGTATGCCTGTAACCTCGCATTAAGTACATGAAGAAGTACCTTGCTAGCGTGGGATATCAGAGATATTAGGCGGAAATTGTTACACTTTTTAGTTGAGCCTTTTTTGTGGAGTGGGATGAATAAGGAATGCGACCAATCTTTAGGCCACTCTCCCGTATTCCATATTTGTACACAGATAAAATGCAACATATCGACACCAACATCTCCCATGATCTTGAATATTTCTATGGGAATTTCATCTCCACCCGTAGATTTACCGCATTTTAGATGTTTTATAGCGGTCTCTACTTCTGATCTTAATATAGACGGTTCCTTTTCTACGGGTGTGGCGCACTCAATCTTAGGGGTGTGTAATCGTTGGTTATCCAGGAACAAAGATTTGCAGTAATCTTCCCAAACTTTAACAATCTGACTAATCTCTGTAACAGTGTTACCTTCATGGTTTTCTATTGCCCAGGTTTTTGGCTTAAATTGTCTCGTGATTGTTTTTATTTTCATGTGAAGATCCCTAGACTCAAATTTTTGTGCGTGCTGTTCTAGTTCTGCACAGATGGTTTTGAGTTCAGTATTGCGATCTTTGCGACAAGCGGATTGTATCTCAGCATTAAGCTTATTTAAACTCTTAATGTCAGCTCCAGATGCTTTTTCATTGCGCCGTTTCTCTACCAGATCCCAGGTGTCATTTGACATCCAATGCTGTCGTTTTGCAATTTTTAACTTCGGCTGAGACATTTCAATTGCTGTCTTTATGGTCATTTTAGTATATTGCCAAAGTAACTCTGGATTGCCGTCGCAGCCGGCAGTTTCATTTGCCCAGATATGTTTATCACCCTGCAGTGCCTTGTGGAAAGCATCTTCGTCTACAACTTCAATACGCTTTGATATTTTCTTGGGATTTGAGTTACGCAATTTTAGCTTGAGACTGCATATTAAAAACTCATGATCAGAGAGACAGTCAGCACCGGGTAGAGTATGGGCATTACATATCGAGCTCCTCCACCTAGACCTGATCATAATATAATCGATTTGGTTTCGATGTTTCCCATCAGGACTGGTCCATGTGTAGAGTCTCCTTGGATGGTGTTTGAATACGGTATTCATTATGGTAAGATTGTTATCGGCGGCAAATTGAATGAGGCGCTCACCCCTGTCATTGCGTGTACACAAACCATATAGCCCTACTATGTGTCGTAGTCCCGATTCGTGTTCTGTACTTCCCACCTTTGCATTAAAATCCCCCAGAACAATTAGAGGTTCTCTATTTGGGACTTGCTCCATACAGGTTTCTAGTTCGTTGTAAAAGGCTTCGATGATATCATCGCCAGCTGTCGATGTAGGTGCACAGACTTGTATTATATTAATTGGAGTAGGTGAAGCATCCAATTTAATAGACATTATTCTCTCGTTAATAGGATTGTAGCCAAGAACGGAATTGTTCCATAGTTTTGGTATGGCAATAGCTACTCCAGCAAAGCTGTTGTTCTCACTTCCGGAGCGATATATGGTATATTTCCCTGTGTCAAAATGCCCGCTATCCTTCCAGTGCGTTTCACTAATACCAGTTATTGTGGAGTTACATCTTTCTAACTCGCTTTCCAGTATCTTCATTTTGCCGTCTTTGAGGAGACCACGTACATTCCATGTACCGATTCGGTACATGTACAGTCAGGCAGCTACATTTTGTTAAAACTTGTAGCTAAACTTTTTAGCTACTTTTTCTAGCAACTTTCGGTTGGCCAGCGCGGCGAAAAAAAAAACAAATTTCCGGCCGGGAATCCCCGTAAACACCTACAAGAGTGAGCTCTCGCTCACTCTTGTAGGTGTTTATCTCTAACGTATCATGCGATTTGCTTACTCTTTGGGGATTCCCTCGATAATCCGTCGATGGCCTGTTGGGATTCCCCTTTTACTACTTTCATTCATAGATATTGACTACTCTCTTCTATCTATTTCACTTTATTATTTTCATTCCGAATCTATTGATATCGTCATCGGTAGACTCAGTTGGTTAGTTGAAATAAAATAATATTTTGTAACTTTTGAGTTCAAATGAAGAAAAAACAATGGATTTACCGTTTAAAAAAAAGACTTACGCCCAGAAATATAGATCGGAGTGAGAAAATATGGAGGAGTTCAAAGGTTGGTTAAAACCAGCAAGTGGAGATGGAGACACAACCAAAGCATTTTGTACATATTGTTGTATGGAAATACTGGCCAAGCTATTTGATATTAAAAAACACGCCCAGACGAAAAAACATAAACAAAAGTTGGAACTCAAAACAGGTAAGTGATACTTCAGAGTTTTATTCTACCTATCCTCAGCAATAACGGCTATAATCTCTTCACATGAAGTTTTTACCTTCATTGTCATGCAAAATTTTACTCGGCAGACCACTAGTTATATATAAATTGTAAACAATATTTGTATTATTCTCATCAATTTATAAACAGTTTATAGTTAGGTATATAAAAAATAATTATTGTTAATATCTTTATTTTCAGGTAATAAAGACATTCCCTTCAAAGTTATTTCCAAGGAAAGTAGCAGGCCTTGTGATGCAGCTGAAGGTGCTTTGACGTTATTTATCGCAGAGCATTGTTCTACTATGAGTGTGGACCACTTGGGCATGCTATGCAGTAAGTGCTTCAAAGATTCTAAAGCCGCTAGTGGATTTAAGTTACATCGAACGAAATGCACAGAAATAATGAAAAACGTGTTAGCCTCCCACTTTCGCCAGGAACTTCTGGCCGACATTGGAAATCAGAAGTTCAGTGTTATACTAGACGAGGCAACAGACGTAAGCGTCAGCAAACATCTTGGTCTCGTAATAAGATACTATAGCAATAAACAAGAAAAAATAGTAAGCTCTTTTTTGGAGCTGGTTTCTATCGAAAGAGCAGATGCAAAAGGCATTGTGGATGGTTTAGTGGCTTGTTTGGAGAATTATAAGTTAAATATTAATCAAATGATTGGTATAGGTACAGATAACGCATCAGTTATGACAGGGATCAACAACGGCGTTCATGCTATATTAAAACGTGACTATGGTCTTCGACATTTAATACTGATACGCTGTGTCTGTCACTCATTACAGCTTGCAGTGACTCATGCATCTGAACATTCTTTGCCAAGAAATATTGAGTTCTTAGTAAGGGAAATTTATAAGTGGTTTTCTGTTTCCCCAAAAAGAAGAGATGAATTTAAAAAAATATATGAGCTTATTAACTGTGGAGAAGCACCTTTAAAAAATACAAAAGTGTGCGATACTCGTTGGCTGTCGATAGAGCCAGCAGTTACAAAGATTTTATCGCAATGGGAAGAGTTGAAATTGCATTTTAACTTGGCTAGAGGAAAAGAAAATTGTTACGCTGCTGACCTTATATACAGTATGCTGGAGGATAACAAAATCTGCTTCTTAAAAATATTAAATATAAATAGTTATATTTAATATTTTTAAGAAGCATTTTGAATGATGTTCAAATTGTAATTAAGGCATTTGAAAGCGAAGACTCTAACCCATTAAAACTGCTAAATACTCTTAAAACACTAATACAGTCAGTTAGCCAGCGAATTTTAATGCCAACAAGATTACAGAGGAACATTTTGGATCCCATAACTGATAGAGATTTAAACCCTAGGCCGTTTCTTGGTTATATATTTGAAACAGAAATTACTAAACACTCATTTGATTCCGAGACTTCAAATATAATAAGACAACGCTGCGTCACATTTATAATTCGTCTGGTTACCGAATTACAACAAAGACTTCCAGATAACTATAAACAATTAGAATCTATGCAGTTACTAAGTCCTGAAGAAGCAGTGAAACCCGTGAAAACAAACGATATTATGAATTTGGCTGAAATTTTGGGATTCTCACCAGAAAAAATAGATAAGATTATGCAACAGTGGCATATTCTTCATTCGTTCAAATGGGTATCACAAGAAATTATACCATTTTGGGTGGAAGTTAAAAAGTATAAAAATGCTTCTGGAGATAATATACTCGAAGATATAAGCGAACTCGCAATAGCATGTCTTTCACTTCCACATTCAAATGCGGAGGTAGAAAGATTATTCTCTCTAATGAATTTAATAAAAAATAAACAAAGAAATAGAATGAGTTTAGTAACTCTTAATTCTATTCTCTGTATAAGAGATTCGCTCAGGAAAAGCGGCCAATGCTGTCATAACTACATCCTTCCTAAGTCCGTACTTGAAAAAATGGGTACTGTCGAAAAATATTCAAAATCGAGTGGAGCTGATTCAGCTGCCCAAGATTTATCATTATTTGCACTGAGTTCACAACCCTCTACATCTTCTTCTAGCATTTAATTGACTATTTTTTTTAACTGTCTCATGTTTAATTGAAATAAATTTTATAACCGATTAATGTGTGTGTGTTGTTAAATTACATTTTAAATCATCTATATATTGACGCTTTTAATAAAACATTGATGTGTGATTTCTAGTAATCATGTCAAACTGTATTAATTTTCACTGGGAAATTTAGCTACTTCTAGCTACTTTTAAGGACGAAAAAAATACCAAATCTAGCAACTTTTCGTAAAATTCTTAGCTACAAGCCGTCGGTAGCAGTTGGCAACAATGAGTCTATTTCTTGAAGCACGCAATTCAGATAATTCTGCTCTATTGGAACCCAGCACATTTAAAAACATAATGACAAGTCTGATGACATCGCATAGTTGGAAGATTCAAGGTCGGCTGCGCACGTGCTTAACTGACTCTTTGAATGATAAACTGAAGTCGCCAGATTTTTGTGAGTATCTGAACATAATACGATAACAAAATATTTATAAGCTAGTTTTCGCCCACGGCTCCGCCCGCGTCAATGTCGATCCCTCGGGAATAGTAGCCTATGTCCTTCTCCGTACTCCAGAGAACTTATATGCAGAATTTTATGATGTTCGGTTCATGTTCAGTTATGATGTCGCTTCTAGTCGCGTCCAGTAGGAACAGAGATCTTTGCGTTCCGATGGCGTCTACGCGCATCGAGCGAGGAGTACACGGTGTACTCCTCGCTCGATGCACTGTACACCGATGATTTTTAAAAACCCGTGAGGGTAGTTTGGTAAGTGCGTGGTTGAGATGCGAGGTTTTATTGGTATCGTTTTTGTTAACTCTTGTACTTTGTGATTTAACTCGTCGATTTTGTACGCGCATGTGTTTTATACTAAGAAATAACTCATTTTCTCATGTAAGTGAATTTGTAAAATTCTTTATGAGAAATAAACACCTTAAACCTAGTCACGGCGTGAAAGCGTAACAAACAAAACAAACTCACTTTCGCATTTATAATATTAGTAACGATAAGAATTATTGATGAATGAAATTTCTGCGAATATTTAAGGTAGATTTATTCTTACAATTTTTAATGGCCGTCTTACAGAATATTCCTTTACGGTTTGTTTGTTTTTCCTGTGTGTAAGTGTTTTATTATCTAAATACACATTTATTTGAGTCAACTTTATTAAAGAACTAGCTTTCGCCCGCGGCTCCGCCCGCGTCAATGTCGATCCCTCGGGAATAGTTATTTTTCCCGGGATAAAAGGTAGCCTATGTCCTTCTCCGTACTCCAGAGAACTTGTATGCAAAATTTCATGATGTTCAGTTCAGTAGTTACGGCGTGAAAGCGTAACAAACAAACAAACAAACAAACTCACTTTCGCATTTATAATATTACTAGCTTTCGCCCGCGGCTCCGCCCGCATCAATGTCGATCCCTCGGGAATAGTACTTTTTCCCGGGATAAAAGGTAGCCTATGTCCTTCTCCGTACTCCAGAGAACTTGTATGCAAAATTTCATGATGTTCAGTTCAGTAGTTACGGCGTGAAAGCGTAACAAACAAACAAACAAACAAACTCACTTTCGCATTTATAATATTACTAGCTTTCGCCCGCGGCTCCGCCCGCATCAATGTCGATCCCTCGGGAATAGTACTTTTTCCCGGGATAAAAGGTAGCCTATGTCCTTCTCCGCACTCCAGAGAACTCGTATGCAAAATTTCATGATGATCGGTTCAGTAGTTACGGCGTGAAAGCGTAACAAACAAACAAACAAACAAACAAACAAACAAACTCACTTTCGCATTTATAATATTAGTAAGGATAAGGATTACTGAGTACAATTAAATTATACAAGGCCTTGAAAAGTAAAATTCTGTGTAGCGTAATTTGCATGCTACAAATGTATGTAAGTAATGAATTGATAAAATGAAATATATTCCAGCTGGAAGTTTTAAACGTATGTAAAATCACTTGGCGTTTATTTAGAACAATTATCCGCATACAATAAAAATAAATAATATAATACATAAAAATACAAGAAGAAAAAAATGCAATAAGTGACTTTATAATTATTATAAAGTCACTTATTGCATTGTCCTATAAATACGAGTAGAATCAATCTCAACAAAACGAGTATTTTTTGCAAAAAAAAAAAAAAAAAATATGTCAAGCTTTTATTATAAAGAATCCACTGTAAAGTGCTTTTTAAGATAAATCAAATGAGTCCAAACACGATTAATGTACCTTGCACAAAGAGTTCCTATGGCCACCTTCCATCATCAGACCAGCGCAACGATTTCATAATATTGTATTGTTATCCAATTTACACATGCATGCAATATTTCAGCTCAATTGGCAACCGGGAAGTGAATCAAATTTAACTTGTAAGATTAGATTACAGACCAACATCGGGACAGGTGTAACTACATAAAAGCTTGTAACATATGTTGTCCGTTTGCTTTGGACTTGCTTGGCCTCAGGGGTAAAGAAGAGATAGTGTACACGGGTAAAGAACAGACAGCTATGCTTAGTGCACTGAAAAAACTAATTAACAAAAACAGTTTAGCTATTGTGAATATAGCATAACTGAGTTTACTCGTAAGCAAAGTCAGTTTAAATGCAAGCAATACGCTTGAGTTACATCGAATAAAACGAGTTAGGCTATTTAATTTAGGCTATCGTTGTCAAAACTGTTAAGTTAATTGTTACCAATTACTAATCAGGTAGTTCTCAACACAAATATATAGATTACAAGTAAACATACTGTTCATAATTATTTACACGGCCGTTTTGTCGCTAGCAGCACAATTGTTTTTCTATATTTTATGTTAGTTGCAGCATATAGCATTTGTTATTAAACAGCAATTTAGAAGTTATTATTTACACAAACAAATGTTGCGTATGACGAAACGTTTTGCTACCGCGCGCCCCGCGCCCCGCCCATTCCAGCTTTCATTTTCATTCCTGTTTTTCACCCGCCGTTTTTCCCAGTGTTGCCAATTTAGCTACTTTATAGCTAGATCTAGCAATTTTTGGTTGTCAGGCAGCTACATTTTGTTAAAACTTGTAGCTAAACTTTTTAGCTACTTTTTCTAGCAACATTCGGTTGGCCAACGCGGCGAAAAAAAAAACAAATTTCCGGCCGGGAATCCCCGTAAACACCTACAAGAGTGAGCGAGATTGGGGATTCCCTTGATAATCCGTCGATGGCCTGTTGGGATTCCCCTTTTACTACTTTCATTCATAGATATTGACTACTCTCTTCTATCTATTTCACTTTATTATTTTCATTCCGAATCTATTGATATCGTCATCGGTAGACTCAGTTGGTTAGTTGAAATAAAATAATATTTTGTAACTTTTGAGTTCAAATGAAGAAAAAACAATGGATTTACCGTTTAAAAAAAAGACTTACGCCCAGAAATATAGATCGGAGTGAGAAAATATGGAGGAGTTCAAAGGTTGGTTAAAACCAGCAAGTGGAGATGGAGACACAACCAAAGCATTTTGTACATATTGTTGTATGGAAATACTGGCCAAGCTATTTGATATTAAAAAACACGCCCAGACGAAAAAACATAAACAAAAGTTGGAACTCAAAACAGGTAAGTGATACTTCAGAGTTTTATTCTACCTATCCTCAGCAATAACGGCTATAATCTCTTCACATGAAGTTTTTACCTTCATTGTCATGCAAAATTTTACTCGGCAGACCACTAGTTATATATAAATTGTAAACAATATTTGTATTATTCTCATCAATTTATAAACAGTTTATAGTTAGGTATATAAAAAATAATTATTGTTAATATCTTTATTTACAGGTAATAAAGACATTCCCTTCAAAGTTATTTCCAAGGAAAGTAGCAGGCCTTGTGATGCAGCTGAAGGTGCTTTGACGTTATTTATCGCAGAGCATTGTTCTACTATAAGTGTGGACCACTTAGGCATGCTATGCAGTAAGTGCTTCAAAGATTCTAAAGCCGCTAGTGGATTTAAGTTACATCGAACGAAATGCACAGAAATAATGAAAAACGTGTTAGCCTCCCACTTTCGCCAGGAACTTCTGGCCGACATTGGAAATCAGAAGTTCAGTGTTATACTAGACGAGGCAACAGACGTAAGCGTCAGCAAACATCTTGGTCTCGTAATAAGATACTATAGCAATAAACAAGAAAAAATAGTAAGCTCTTTTTTGGAGCTGGTTTCTATCGAAAGAGCAGATGCAAAAGGCATTGTGGATGGTTTAGTGGCTTGTTTGGAGAATTATAAGTTAAATATTAATCAAATGATTGGTATAGGTACAGATAACGCATCAGTTATGACAGGGATCAACAACGGCGTTCATGCTATATTAAAACGTGACTATGGTCTTCGACATTTAATACTGATACGCTGTGTCTGTCACTCATTACAGCTTGCAGTGACTCATGCATCTGAACATTCTTTGCCAAGAAATATTGAGTTCTTAGTAAGGGAAATTTATAAGTGGTTTTCTGTTTCCCCAAAAAGGAGAGATGAATATAAAAAAATATATGAGCTTATTAACTGTGGAGAAGCACCTTTAAAAATTACAAAAGTGTGCGATACTCGTTGGCTGTCGATAGAGCCAGCAGTTACAAAGATTTTATCGCAATGGGAAGAGTTGAAATTGCATTTTAACCTGGCTAGAGGAAAAGAAAATTGTTACGCTGCTGACCTTATATACAGTATGCTGGAGGATAACAAAATCTATTTATATTTAATATTTTTAAGAAGCATTTTGAATGATGTTCAAATTGCAATTAAGGCATTTGAAAGCGAAGACTCTAACCCATTAAAACTGCTAAATACTCTTAAAACACTAATACAGTCAGTTAGCCAGCGAATTTTAATGCCAACAAGATTACAGAGGAACATTTTGGATCCCATAACTGATAGAGATTTAAACCCTAGGCCGTTTCTTGGTTATATATTTGAAACAGAAATTACTAAACATTCATTTGATTCCGAGACTTCAAATATAATAAGACAACGCTGCGTCACATTTATAATTCGTCTGGTTACCGAATTACAACAAAGACTTCCAGATAACTATAAACAATTAGAATCTATGCAGTTACTAAGTCCTGAAGAAGCAGTGAAACCCGTGAAAACAAACGATATTATGAATCTGGCTGAAATTTTGGGATTCTCACCAGAAAAAATAGATAAGATTATGCAACAGTGGCATATTCTTCATTCGTTCAAATGGGTATCACAAGAAATTATACCATTTTGGGTGGAAGTTAAAAAGTATAAAAATGCTTCTGGAGATAATATACTCGAAGATATAAGCGAACTCGCAATAGCATGTCTTTCACTTCCACATTCAAATGCGGAGGTAGAAAGATTATTCTCTCTAATGAATTTAATAAAAAATAAACAAAGAAATAGAATGAGTTTAGTAACTCTTAATTCTATTCTCTGTATAAGAGATTCGCTCAGGAAAAGCGGCCAATGCTGTCATAACTACATCCTTCCTAAGTCCGTACTTGAAAAAATGGGTATTGTCGAAAAATATTCAAAATCGAGTGGAGCTGATTCAGCTGCCCAAGATTTATCATTATTTGCACTGAGTTCACAACCCTCTACATCTTCTTCTAGCATTTAATTGACTATTTTTTTTTAACTGTCTCATGTTTAATTGAAATAAAGTTTATAACCGATTAATGTGTGTGTTTTGTTAAATTACATTTTAAATCATCTATATATTGACGCTTTTAATAAAACATTGATGTGTGATTTCTAGTAATCATGTCAAACTGTATTAATTTTCACTGGGAAATTTAGCTACTTTTAAGGACGAAAAAAATACCAAATCTAGCAACTTTTCGTAAAATTCTTAGCTACAAGCCGTCGGTAGCAGTTGGCAACACTGACAGCAACCCACTGTTCTTGTACCCACTAGCCAGTACTTGTTGCCAGCAGTTTGGTAATTGATTTGGCACCAGAATTGATGACTCCCTGGAGCTTCTTGCAGAAGACATAGTAACATCGGCACTTTCATGAGGTTGGCTATATTGATCAACCTGAGCATGACATCTCACACTTCTGTATGCGTTAGTCCAACACTGTAGACAGGCTTCTCTAGTTGATGTACCTGGAAATCGTAATAAGTTTTAATATAATTCAAGCAGTACATCTTGAAATTCACATCATAATTTTCATGTTTGAAATCGCTAAAACTAATAGACCATGAAAAAATATTTGAACATGTAACTAGTCTAATTATTGGGAAGGTTATTATTTTAAAACTCATATCTTTATTTGTTTTCATTCATTTATTAAATCTTAATATATAGAACAATGGGGTTTGTTCTATATATTATACCGGGTTTGTTTGAACACCCATAACTTATGAACGGGTGAACCGATTTTTATAATCTTTCATTTGTTGATTTTTATTTCATAATCTGATTTCCAGGTGCATAGACTAGAGAAGGTCTGTCTTCAGTGTTGGACAAACGCATATAGACGTGTGAGACGTAATGCACAGATCGACCAATATAGGCAGCAAAATGTGCAGGAAGCAGTTAGCACTCCTCATGAAGATCCTGATATTATTGTCTTCTCCAAGTAGCTCCATGCAGTCATCAATTCCAGTGCCACCGCCGTTACCAAACTCTCAACCTTACATTGCTATTCCTCATATTGCCCCTAAAATAAGTTCACGTATACACAAACGTGCAACTGCCTCATCCAGATATTGTATCTTTGCTGAGTGCCACAACAGACAGCGTTTGCTGGTACCATCGGTTATTAAAGATATGCTACTCGTAGAGCATCAATTGTATATACCTGCTAGTGCCCGTGTTTGTACTTATCATTTAAATGTTGGGCACTGGAATGAAGTAAACTTCAGTCAAAATGACTTCACTGGTCATCAGATGGATGATATGATGTCAATCATGGATAGAGCATGTCGTAGACAGATGGATTTTTCAAATATTAGAGAAATTAATCCAGATCTCTGTCATTACTGGTTAGGGATTACAGCTGAACAGTTCTATCAATTGATGTCTTATGTGCCTCAGTTATCAAATGAAGTGCCATGTCCAAGTGTAGCATTGAGTATATTGTTAGTTAAACTCAGATCTGGAGAGAGTAATGAACGATTATCAACAATATTTAATCTCCCAAGGAGTACATTAGAGAGATACATGAATAAAGCTAGAAATTGTTTAACCGATTCATTCGTACCATTATATTTAGGATTAGGATGCATGTCAATCCAGGATGTTGCTTCCAAAAATAAAATTATTCCAGAAGGTCTATTTGGAAACCCTGATATGGATTCAAATAAAAAGCCAGCAATTGTTATTTGTGATGGCACTTACATATATGTTCAAAGCAGTAGTAATTATTCATATCAAAAAAAGACTTACAGTTTGCATAAATATACCAACCTAGTAAAACCTTTTCTTTTTCTATGTTGTGATGGTACCATTTTACAAGCACTTGGCCCGTTTCCGGCAATGGAATCTGATGCAGACATAATGTCAAAAGAGTTTTGTAGTGAAAGCAGTACATTTAGAAGTTATTTTAGACACGGTGATGTTTTTATACTCGATAGAGGGTTTAGAGATGTGATTGGTCAGTTAGTAGATATGGGCTATAAAGCCCACATGCCTGAATCACTTCTAGAAGGTGAGCACCAGTTGACAACTGAGCAGGCAAATAGATCACGTCATGTTACAATGTGTAGATGGGTGGTTGAAGTAGTGAATGGAAGAATAAAACGTGATTTCAAAATATTTCGACAAGAATATTTTAACCGTGCATCAACACATCTTTGGGCAGATTTTATCATTGCTTGTGCAATATTAAACCTATTTCATAAACCAATAGAGGATAGACCTGATGCAAGGCTATTCCTACAAATCGCCCAAAATAGGTTAAACACGAGAAATTATTTAGGAGAATATATTGTCAATGAAAATATTAATAGAAGACGGGCTATGTTTTTTAAAATAGATGCTGCTTCTTCACATTTGGAAACATTTCCGAAATTATCTTTACATGACTTAATTACATTGGCCTTGGGTTCTTACCAAATTAAACAGGCTCGCTTTTGATTTTTAATTGAATTGGTATTTTCACCAATATTTTCCGTTCAACTAAGTTTACAAAGACACTGAAGCGTATGTGCGATAATGAAAGATAACAAAATAATATGCGGTGTTATGAAATACTGGGTAAGTATGTAGGTTTTTAACTTAAACTGTAGATTTTATTATTCTATACAATTATTCTACATAATAAATATCTGTAATCAAAAGCAGTATTGCTTTCATTGACAAAACTGCTTGCACAGGTAGTATTTTAAACATTCTTCGTAAACGGAAAGTAATCGGCAAAAACGCTAAAAGCCATTACCTACATCGAGTTTAAAAAAAAAACTGCCTACCTATGTCTGTCAATAATCAAATGGATTTGCGATTTCAAGGCGGTTTAGTTTTTTCAATCTTTACATTATTAGTAAACTAAATGCAAGTAATCTTAGTATGTAACGTAGTGCTGATGAGAAAGTTCTAAGAACTCTTATAATATTCCTTGGTCCATGGTTATAATACTTCTTTTGTGAATTTGGAGAACGTTTTCCACTATGTTTCTCTGCTTCTGCTAAAACATCCTCCAGCACCAAGTTGAAGATGTTACTGATGTTATGCTCAGTATATTAAACTCTTGTATTAACCCAGCAATTGTAAGTATCTACCTACATAAGAAAAAAAAGATAACCTGTATTTACACAGATGCTAGAAGAAAATATGTACCTAGAAGGTATTATTTAAATTACTCCCTTGTTGACCTACATGATTGGCATATTTACACGCAGCGAGCATACAACGCCCTGAGAGTTCAATATACCAATTCCTTCAGGGCGCTGATGGTTCTGTCTCGACGCTGTAGTGCATCTGGCATGTTTGCGGAGGCACATACAGATGGCTTTCACGCTATTATTCGCAAGCGTTGTGCCTCCATGCTCAGGCGGCTGCGTGACAGCTCAATAGCATCCTGAAGATGATTGTGGATAGATGGTGCAGTCCACTGCTGATGCACTGGAATAGTTTGAATTGCGGTTAGATGGGCAGCTCCACTACCATATCTTAATTTTATAGCCTACATAAATATCATTTAGTACTAACCTTAGACGTAAGCCAGTTGTTACTAACACAATGGACAAATGTCTGAAAAAACATTTATTATTATTAAGCTTTGCGTCCGCCCTATCATGACCTATGCCGGCGTAGACTTTTCCCATATCCGTCCCTCCCACATCCTACGACTGCAACGTTTGCAGAATCGTTTCGTCCAACGTGACACGGGCAATTATCGGTACTTGCGCATGACAGACTTACACCGTGACTTAGATCTCCCGTCCATCCGCGGCTATCTCAAAAACGCCTCCAAGCGTTTCTTTGAGAATGCCGCACGCCACCCCAACCAGTGGTGCAAGCCGCTAACTACTCCCCCAACTTATACGATACGTCCTTACCTTATGTCGTAGACGTCCTAGGAACGTACTTGACGATCCCGATGATCCTCTTTGGCTCCGAATAGCCAGAGGAATCCCACTATCCGACCCCCTCACACTAGCCACCGGAACAGAGTGCGTAGAGTAGGATTAGCTCCGATCAAATAGTCGATAGATGGATCAAATAGTCGATAGATGGATACCAAAGTCGATAGATTATATTTGAGAATCAATTATTGAGGTAATCTCTACTTTGAACGTGCAGTGAAATAGAGCGACATCTACCCAAAGTCCAACAAACTAAAATATCATTGTGTTTTTATATTTAATCTTAGAAGAAGATTAAAAGATGGCGTAATTAATAATAAAAAAATCACGTTCTATGCGACTTTCACCCCCATGCGATCAACTGCCGATTGATGACTCATCCTTCCCCGAGCGCCGACCGACGTCGCATCATAGGCAAGGACCCCCGTACCACGAAACTAACGACGAGTAAACGACACAGATAAGTTGTATACAAAACTTACTATTGAAGAATGAATCAATCAAGATAACTGATTGCATAGTACGGGGCATGGTCGTATGGGCAAGATTAAATGTTATATTTTTAAGGTGAAATATTTATATACTAGAGAGAGTGTCAATAGCTACTGTGGTTTAAACTATACGAAATGGCATCAATACAAACTAACAACGTATGCGCCGGGTGTCTAAACACTATCTCCGGAAAAAATTACCTACAATGTTCTCAGTGTAACAAACTATATGACCTGATGTGTGCCAACATAAGCGAAAGGCAATTTCAAGCTATGTCCAAGGAACAAAAAAACAATGGAGTATGCCAAGCCTGTAAGAGCAAACGTCCCAAGGGTGACAACACAAATACACCAATTCGGTCGCAAAAAATAGATTCACTCCCGGATACACCATCGAGTGAGGAGCAATCGCACGTCACACAGAGGGTGAAGAAACCAGCGTCTTTATTCAATCAACTCGACGATAGTACTGCGAAGACGAGCCACGGCGGAATTGATTTACAGAGCGAGGTCATGGCTGCTATAAAAACTGCGTTACCTTCAATCTTGCAACAAATAATAAGAACCGAGCTGGCAGACGTTAAAAATGACATACAGGATATGCGAAATTCTGTGGTGTTTTTGAGCGAAAGGCATGATGAAATGCTAAAGACAATAAATTTATTAACTAATGACAACAAACAGTTAAAATCGGCCAACACGGCACTGCAGAGCTCGGTTTCTGAACTTACAGATCGGGTTAACAAGATGGAACAAAGCTTGCGCGACAGTAATTTGGAAATCAGCGGCATTCCTGAAAACAAAACCGAGAACACCGTAGAATTGATCAAAAAATGTGCTAGCATTGTGGGAAAGGAAATATCCGAAGGAGACATTGTAAAATGTACCAGAGTAGCAAAGCAAAACAAAGAAAGCAAATTTCCCCGCGCTATAGTCGTGAAGTTTAAGAGTGAGATGTGCAGAGACGAGTTTTACTCCGCCGTATACAGGTATAATAAGGCGAATCCGACGGATAAGCTTAACACAAAATTATTAGAAATTGACGGCGATAAAAAACCGGTTTTCGTAGCTGAACATCTCTCACCCTTTAACAAATCTCTTCATGCTGCTGCGAGAAAAAGGCCTAAGGAACATTCCTACAAGTTTGTGTGGGTTCGTAACGGCCGTGTCTATGTACGTAAAGAACCAAATTCTCATTACATTCTCATTAAAAATATTCATAGCTTAGATTTAATCTGATAGTGTTCTTTTTTTTTCTGTTTAAATATTTAAAGTACTTATTTATTACTTTTTAATTTCCAATTCAGTAAATGGCAATCTCAATTTTTTATCAGAATACTCGTGGAACCAAAACAAAAACATTAGATATATATAATTCTGTATTATGTAACAATTATGATATAATTTGCTTGTGCGAAACATGGCTGGACGATTCTGTACTATCGGCTGAATTGTTCGACGATAGATATCAGGTGGTGAGGAGAGATAGATCAAGTGTATTTTTAAAAAAATAAAAAAAGACCACGGTGGTGGCATATTAGTAGCTCTATCAAAGAAGTTTAATGTCACCGTGAGACAAAGCAGGCATTCAGAGTTTGTGGAGGATTTATGGCTAGAAATTAAAATAGCAAACCGAAAAGTTTTCAATTTGTGTTTAGTATATCTCACTGAATACTTACCATCTGAGTTAGTAATGGAATTTATGGAAAAATGCAAAGTGGAAATACTCAACAGCGATCACAACATGCTTATATTAGGTGATTTTAACTTAAAAGATATGGCATGGTCCAGTAATGGTTGCCCTATAAGCCACAACTGCCCTAAATCTCAATCATTGTATGAATTAATTCACTCAACACCGTTAAGACAAATGAATAGCATTACTAATATCAATAATAGACTTTTGGACCTGGTAATTACAAACAATCCTGACTCATATGAATTATCACTAGCTTCACCTCTTAGCCGACTTGACGAACATCACCCTCCACTAGAACTTCATTACAACTTTAAAATGCCAATCCTTAAAGAAAATACAGGCGAAAGACTATGCTTCTATAAAACTGATTTTTCAAGCTGTAATAAATATATTAATGATGTGGATTGGAACGACAATGCTCAGAGAATGGACATCGATGAACTTGTACAATTTTTTTATAATAAAATTCATGATTCTATAGAAAAATTTACACCTAAAGTAAAACGAAATTATAGATATAACTACCCGGTATGGTTCTCAAAAGATCTCATCAGACTTTTGAAAAATAAAAATAAATATCACTCACGGTTTAAAAGACATAAAAATCCCCGTGATTACGACACATATTCATTATTAAGGTCAAGAACTAAGGAATTGATGAGCAAATGTTTTAAAACCTATATATGTAACATTGAATCGGATTTAACTACGAACTTAAAGTCCTTTTGGAGATATACAAAAAGTAAAAGACTCACCAACAACATACCGAATTCAATGTACTATAATAATCAAAAAGCTGAAACTGGACAGGAAATAGTGGAACTCTTCGCGGATTACTTTTCCTCAGTGTGTAGTTTAAACGGTAACATCGATAAAGCATACAAGCCGACATTTCCACCTTTTAATGTTTCTTTAAGTTCAATACACATATCAACAGAAGTTGTTTTACAAAAGTTGAAAACCGTTGACGTTAATAAAACCGCAGGCCCAGACGGTATTCCACCAATATTCCTAAAATTTTGTGCAACATCTCTGGCTATACCGTTGACATTAATATATAATAAGTCTTTGCAAAAGGGTGTATTTCCGTCTCTTTGGAAAATGGCAAAGATTACCCCAATTTTCAAAGCGGGAGATAAGAAAGATATCACAAACTACCGGTCAATTAGTATATTGAACTATTTTTCAAAAATTTTCGAGGTCGTTACATATGATCATGTATATAACCATATAAAACACAGAGTTAACACCAATCAGCACGGGTTTATCTCTGGACGCTCGACAAATTCTAATTTGCTTGTCTATACAAACTATTTGTCAGAATCTTTTGATAAGAGTGGTCAAGTGGACGCAGTGTATACAGATTTTACAAAAGCGTTTGACCGCGTCAGTCATCAAATTCTATTAAAAAAAATAGATCATTTTGGAATTCACGGGAGCTTGCTGAGGTGGGTGGAGTCATATTTAATCAATCGTACTCAATTAGTCGCATTATATGGATACGATTCTAAGCCGTACTTATCGTGCTCTGGGGTACTTCAAGGATCTAACTTAGGCCCGCTGATGTTTCTGATATTTGTGAACGACCTTTTAGATACAATCGATTGTGAATGTTTAGCTTACGCAGATGACATAAAAATTTATGCTAAAATACGGGAAACTAAAGACTGTTGCACTTTACAAAATAATCTCGACAAAATCTACAATTGGTGTGTGTATAACAACATGGAACTCAATGTTAAAAAATGTTTATCAATAAGCTTCACCAAAAACAAAACTCCTATATCACACCAATACACTATTGATAACAAACCTTTAAAACGAGTGACTACAGTGCGTGATTTGGGAATCATTTTTGACACTGAACTATCTTTTAGATCGCACTACGATTATATCATCAGTAAAGCCAAAAGAACTTTAGGATTTGTGACCCGTATCGCAAAACCGTTCAGAAATATCAGGTCCTTAATAATATTGCATACCTCACTTGTGCGTAGTACGTTGGAATCTTGTTCACCAATTTGGTCACCCATTTACGAAAGTCATGCAAATCGTATTGAACAAGTGCAACGTCACTTTGTAAGAATGCTTTGTAGTAGATTAGGTATAAGACATGAAATCCCCGAGTACGAGGATCGCCTCATAAGATTTAATTTAAAAAGTCTATTATTCCGGCGTTCCACGGCAGACTTTTGTGCTTTGCACCGGATTGTAAATGGGTCAATGGATTCCCAGTTACTCGGTAAATTAAGATTTAAGATTCCATATCGTTCAGCCAGGGTTCCTCAACTATTTAGTATACCACCTTCTAGAAATAACGTAGGACAGAATAATTCAATAATACGAATGTGTGAACTGTTTAACAAACATTGTAATACTATTCAATGTGACTTGTTTGCTGATAGTTACTTAAGGTTCAAAAAGTCTATTTCTCTAAGGGATTAGTAATTGTTTAAAACCATATATTTTTGAATGCTACTATTAATTTTTATTTATATATTTGTTTTTTACTTCTTCTGTTTTTCTTTGATATAACTGTTTGCATGTATATTATTTACCATAAGTGCCGTGTGGTATCCGGCAGAGTAGAATAGGACCACTCCAAGTCTTCCCGTGGATGTCGTAGAAGGCGACTTAGGAAATACAAGCTAAACAAAGCTTATAAACATCTAAGACACCTCTCCAACCCGTCTGGCCAGCGTGGAGAGTGTAGGCCAAGTCCTCTGGCTGCTCGGGCCAAGTATGGCCCTAGTAGTACAGAGAGGGTCGTGCTCCTGTAGTGGAGACTAAAAAGGACCTGATGATGATGATGATGATGATGATGAAGTGCTGTGTACAATCTTCATTAGGATTTCAGAATTAATCATCATCATCATCATTTCGAGTAGGTGTCACAGTCAATCGACCATGCACACCCTGGTGTCAGAATTATTCGGAACCGCCTCTCGGCCTCTGACGTGGTTCCTTTAACGACTACCAGATGGCAGCCGGGACCACCGGCTTAACGTGCCTTCCGAAGCACGGAATCATCTTTATTATCAGACAATCAGGTGATTCAAGCCTGCAATGTCCTAACCAAACTGGAAACAACTAAACAAAGTATGCTTCCGGTGGGAATCGAACCCACGACCCCCGGGTCGACAGGCAAACGTCTTAACCACTGGACCACGGAGGCTGTCGAGAATTAATAAGATGTTTAGATATAAGTAAATTGTAACTCATATTCTGTTATCTGTGATTGCGCCTTATCAAATAAAATAAAAAAATAAAATTATTGGTGACCGCCCGGCGGTCCCGGGGGACTTGCACCCAAGATAGCTTCTGGCAACGTAGCTTTCGGCCCTTCAGGCATCGCATGCATGTAAACGCGGCCCATCAGGCAATATGAGAATTTGCTGTTTCTCCAAACCTTGCGCACACAGGCAACGCCCAAAGCCGAGGTCCATCCTTCCTGGGGACCCTTTGGTGATATTGTCTATATAGGCTGAGAGTAGGTACTCTGCTCTCGCCGCCATTAAAGTAGCGAAAGCTCACTTGGAGCCAGCTACATAGTCATTTAAAAAAAAAAGCGGCCGCGTTACAGTCGCTTACGGCATACTTCTACTGCGCTTGAAAATGTTTGCTTGGAATTAGGAGGGATTATTTGCATTTCGTCCATTTCGCTTATTATTTCGTAAGGTACATTAGCAGGTTGTTATTAAAACATTTCGAAGATTTGAATAGGTTAGGAAATTTATTATTAGTGACGGATTACTGATTATTACTTAATTATTAGATTTAAAAGAAGTTTTGATTGAATACTTTATTTAATTGTTAGTTATTTAGTACTCTATAATGTAAATACAGTAAAACGGTTGCTATTGTACAAGAATTAGAACCGGAAAAAGAAAAGAAAGATTTGTAATGATAAAAGAAACTACTCCTAAAAAGAAAAAACTGTGTCAAATAAGAAAATCTAATAAAATAAATCAATAGAAACGTGGGCTTCTACAAAAAGAAGTGAAATCCCATCAAAAACATTCTGTAAAAGACTAGCCAAGTCTCGTGGAGCTGCTTGTTTATCTCTAAAAAGTAATGAAATCTAGACAATGTCGTGCCAAGCTTAAGGTTCCTTACTGCGATTTCTATATTATTATAGTTAATGTTTTGTGACTTGGCCGTTGACTCGTGTACTCTACACAAGGGTACAAACCAGGTGCTCCATGACACCATTGCACCAATCTGTCGCCGGAACCGCTACCCATTGACGATGGAAAACTGCCACTTGGAAAACGTTGATCGATGCTGAATGAATGTGTTGCACAATCAACAACAGCCTAAAATGAGACACTAGCGTCTCGTAACAAACATAGGTAACTAGTTACGACAGATATAACATTACGTGTAACCAAAATTGAATTGTACCCACTAACGTATAAAGAATGTTCAACGGCCAAGTTACACAACATTAGCTATAATAATAAAGAAATCGCAGTAAGGAACCTTAGGCTTGGCACGACATTGTCTAGATTTCATTACTTTTTAGAGATAAACAGGCAGCTCCACGAGACTTGGCTAGTCTTTTACAGAATGTTTTTGATGGGATTCAATATTACTAAAACTAATTAATTGATTACTGTACTTGTTGCATTGGTCACTTAATGAGTTCTTGCACTTAGCCGACGATATGGTCTTCGGAGCAAGTCCAGTATAGTTGGTCCTCTTTACAAAAAAGAGCGTAAAATACAATATCATAATAATTTGTTACTATTAGAAAATGGAGAATTTAAAACGTTTGTATGATAAAATGCTTGAGTAAATTACTTAGACAAAACACCATGGTAAAATATACTTTTGTGATAAATGCCGTAGAATGGGGTGATTAGAATTCACGGGGTTAATAGAAATAAAACCAAAAAAGTTTTTCCACACACGATCGTCAAATTTTTTGAAAGAAAAATCTACCAAAAAATCTGCATTTTTTAAACTTGTAACATTGTTGTTACAAGTTTAAAAAATGTGCAAGGGTGGAGTCTATTGGGCAGAGCCGATTGACTAAGCTGAAGAAGGAGGACGGCGGCGTAGTATCGTCAAAAGCCGAGGTGCTGGGCGAGATCGAGAGGTTTTATGGACAGCTGTTTACCTCAGTAGCCAAACCCATTATAAGTTTGGCCAAAGATCCTAGAGCCAAACTTACCTGACACTATACCGAAGATATCCCGGACATCAGCCTGTACGAGATTAGGATTGTTCTCAAACAGCTCAAGAATAATAAGGCGCCGGGCGAGGACGGAATCACAGCAGAGCTTCTGAAAGCGGGCGGAACGCCGGTACTGAAAGTCCTTCAGAGGCTCTTCATTTTTCCCTTCGTTCTGCTCGAGGGCGTGACGCCAGAGACCGTACTTCGATCTCTCCAGCGATGCCGCATCGATCATCGGTATATCGAAGTGTTGAAGTGCTTATACAGCAACGCCACAATGTCAGTCCGAGTACAGGAGCAGAGTACGAGGGCTATCCGACTAAAGAGAGGTGTGAGACAGGGAGATGTGATATCTCCAAAACTGTTCACCGCTGCTCTGCAGGATGCCTTCAAGCTGCTGGAATGGAAAGGACTTGGCATTAATATTAACGGCGAGTATATCACTCACCTTCGATTTGCCGATGACATTGTCATAATGGCGGAGTCGCTGGAGGATCTGAGTGCCATGCTCAATGACCTCAATGAAGTTTCCCAACAAGTGGGCCTTAAAATGAACATGGACAAGACGAAAATAATGTCGAATGTCCATGTTGCGCCTTCTCCAGTGCTTGTTGGGAGCTCCATACTTGAAGCTATTGACCAATATATCTATCTGGGTCAATTGATCCAGGTTGGAGGTTCCAGCTTCGAGGATGGGGTCTTTCGACGAATCCGACTCGGCTGGGCAGCGTTCGTGAAGCTCCGAAGTGTCTTCTCGTCCTTAATACCTCAGTGCCTCAAGTCGAAAGAATTCGACCAATGTGTGTTGCCAGTGATGACTTACGGGTCCGAAACGTGGTCGTTTACTATGGGCCTCATAAGAAAGCTCAAGGTCGCTCAAAGAGCTATGGAGACGGCTATGCTTGGTGTTTCTCTGCGAGATCGAATCAGAAACGAGGAGATCCGTAGAAGAACAAAGGTCACCGTATGTCGGTGACCTTTGTTCTTCTAGCTCAACGGATTAGCTCTTTGAAGTGGCAGTGGGCGGGGCACATAGCTCGAAGAACCGATGGCCGATGGGGCAGAAAGGTGCTCGAATGGCGACCACGTACCGGCAAGCGCAGCGTTGGACACCCACCGACAAGGTGATCGGACGACCTAACAAAGGTCGCAGGAAGACGCTGGATGCAGGCCGCTTCCAACCGGTCGTATTGGAAATCCTTGGGGGAGGCCTATGTCCAGCAGTGGACTTCTTGCGGCTAAGATGATGATGATGATGAGCTCCTAAAAACTTCCTAAATATCTATTTGAAAAACTCAGTTTTCGTAGCATTCTTTATGTTAATTACATTTATCAGTTATTAGTGGTTCCGTTTCATACGAAGGTAAGCCCTTTGATTGTATTTTTAATAAAATTGTAAATTTAAAAATAAGTCAATTTTCTTTTTATTTTGAGGTTAAAAGAAACGGGAAAGAGGTGAATAGATACGTAGAATGGGGTTGATAGATACGTAGTATGGGGTCAATAGATACGGGAAATGGTTGAATAGAAACGAGAAACGGGTGAATAGAAATACGACTGTTAGGGCTGCCACCAAAACTTTATCAACCTATTAGTTTTATAAAAAATTGTGTTATAGGTACATAATATTAGGTTTAGTTACAAAGGTACCTATTATTACGCAGATGTGTAAAGAAATTACTTTCTTGTTGTAGGTTTCAACGAGCATGCCACGTATTTATAAACCTAACCCTAGGGGCAAAAGATATAAAAAATACGATGAGGACATAATAAATGAAGCTGTTGAAGTGTATGCACGTGGAGGCATTTCTTTAAAGGCTGTAGCTGAGAAATATAAAATTGATAAATCGGTACTTTACAGACACAGCAGAAGAACGATGAAGAAGCAAGCGGGGCAAACTGTTTTGGATGAGGATACTGAATTTTATATAATAAAGTACATTAATATTTGTGCCGAATGGGGTTGCCCTATAGACACGCTGGATTTGCGATTTATTATCAAAAATTACCAGGAGAAATTGGGTAAGACGGTGCCAAGATTCAAGAATAATCTACCAGGTCCTGATTTTGTGTTCAGTTTTCTTAAAAGACATAAAAACCTGATTTCACAACGTATTAGCCAAAACATAAAAAAAATAGAGCGGAAGTATCGCCAGAAATTATTAAAGACTATTTTAAAGAACTAAAAACGTCGCTGATGGGAATTGACCCTGGGAATATTATTAATTACGATGAAACCAATTTAGTAGATGACCCAGGACGCAAAAAAATTATTACCAAAAAAGGAACAAAGTACCCAGAAAGGGTAATGAACAGTTCTAAGGCATCTGTGACGGTAATGATAGCTGCTACTGCTAGTGGGGATTTGCTGCCACCATACATCGTGTATAAGGCACAAAATTTATATGAATCTTGGACAGAAAATGGACCAATCGGAGCCCGTTATAATCGCACTCAATCCGGATGGTTTGACGCGGTTGTATTTGAAGATTGGGTAAAAATGATCGTATTACCCTATTTCAAAGAAAAAGAGGGGAAAAAATACCTTATAAACGATAATCTATCGTCGGATTTATCGTTGGATACTATAAAACTGTGCCATGAACAGAACATTTCCTGTGTGTTTTTGCCCGCGAATAGTACGCGTCTGACACAGCCTCTAGATGTGGCCCTTTTCCGGCCGATGAAGATTGCGTGGCGCAATATTGTCTTAAAATGGAAAAAGACTGATGGAAAAACACAAACTACCATTCCAAAAGGCTGTTTTCCTAAGCTTTTGCGTAAATTAATGGAAAACCTCAGCAACAGCTGCAAGGCTAATATATTGGCAGGATTTAGGAAAACCGGAATAAATCCTATTGACGAGACACAAGTTTTAAATAGACTACCCGATTCAAAGACTGAAGAAGAAAATAGAAGTGCGGTGGAAAAATCAGTACTAGATTTACTTAAGGAAATGAGGTATGGAACTATGGACATTATCGAGCCTAAGCGGAAAAGAAAATTAGAAGTGATTCCTGGAAGAAGCGTTGGAACTGATTCTGAAGATTACGTAGAAACCGAGGAAGAACCAAAAATAATAAGACCTACATGTTCGAAAAATATAAAGAAAAGCAAAGAAAACATCACAGGTAGTGAAAATAACAAAAGCAAAAGAAAAGGTATGGGAAAAAACACTAAAATACCAAACCAGGCAATAGATAATGAAGAAATAACTGAAAACCAATTTGTATTTAAAGACGTATTACTATCTGGCGAAGAAGTTGCTATCGATAAAGAAAACGTCACAAATAATGAAAATAAGCATAACAAAGGAAAAGGTATAGGAAAAAAAACTAAAATACCAAACCAGGCAATAAATGATATAATGACTTAGACCTTATACCCGATTCCATAGAATCATTGCCTATTGTATTTGAAGATTTTTTAGCATGTGGCGAAGAAGTTATTATAGACAATAGTGAAACAGTTGAGATGAATGTTCACTTTGAAGAAGTGCCTCTTGAAGAAACTTGTGATAAGAGAAGAGATGAGAAAAAAATGGGAATTATTAGTAATGAAAAGTTAAGTGATATAAATATACCAAAAAAGGTAATCCTTACTAATATTATAAATGCGAAAGTGAGTTTGTTTGTTTGTTTGTTTGCTTGTTTGTTTGTTACGCTTTCACGCCGAAACTACTGAACCGATCATCATGAAATTTTGCATACAAGTTCTCTGGAGTACGGAGAAGGACATAGGCTACCTTTTATCCCGGGAAAAAGTACTATTCCCGAGGGATCGACATTGACGCGGGCGGAGCCGCGAGCGAAAGCTAGTTTTAAATAAATGCAAAAGGATATCTTTGATTGAACGTGTAAAGGAAGAGAAGAATACTGAGAATACTGAGTATAAAGGTCAACAAGGTAGAATCAGCAAACAGCCTAGTAGGGCACGGCGTCATTACTACAAAAACGATGAAGCCATTTTGAAAGATTTAATGGATGATACGTTATAGTTAATGTTTTTGCATTTCATAAGAATATTAGCTGATATTTTCATCATTAACCAAAGTATTTTTTGTTATACCAAAATGTTTATCATACTAAACTACCTACCTATGTGATTGAAGTGTTCCTTAAAAAATAAGATACTATGTCTCCTTTCTGTGCAATTACTTAACAAAGATATATATCTTCTTTTTTTTTATTAAGATAAAACTAGGTATGTCTTTTTCTGTGCATTACCAAACTTTTTTTTTCATTATGAAACCAATTAGGTTAATAATACTTACCTACCTATGTGATTCAAGTGTTCCTAAATTAAGAAAAAACTAAGTAGATAGGTACCTGTTTTATTCTGTGCAATTGCTTAACAAAATTAAGATCTCATTGTTGTTTAAAAATAAAAATACCTGTATAAATTTTGCAAATGTTTCATTTACCTACGTTGATATTTATTATTTACTAGCTTTAGCCCGCGGCTCCGCCCGCGTCAATGTCGATCCCTCGGGAAAAGTTCTTTTTCCCGGGATAAAAGGTAGCCTATGTCCTTCTCCGTACTCCAGAGAACTTGTATGCAAAATTTCATGATGATTGGTTCAGTAGTTACGGCGTGAAAGCGTAACAAACAAACAAACTCACTTTCGCATTTATAATATTAGTAAGGATGTACATAATACATGTGAATAACATTATCCTCTTACTGGTTGGTTCAGTCGGGTAAAAAGTGACAACCCTAAGCGATTTTTCTATTAACCCCATATGTCGTTTTTATTGACACCATTTCATGGGAGAATAGAAACGACACACATTTCTGCAGTTTGTGCTATTTATAGAGCAAATAACACTTTTCTGATGATTTGTGAGTGAAATATAGGAAACGAGACTCTACATAGTTTCATTTATTTAACATTTTACAGTTGGGAAGAAATTAAAATTTCAAGGAAAAATTTGAAACTGTTTCTATTCACCCCGTTTTACAGTGTATGATTTTTTAAATAAGTAAAATTAAATGATCATATTTGTAGTGGTGTGCGTAGTGTATTACCTAATCGAGGAATTTAATTTAAATTCAATAATAAAATAATAAAATTCAATTTAAACATTTCGCCATTTGATATATATGCCGATTTTGAATCTCTATTAGAATCTGATTCGAAAACCAGTGAGTTTCAATTGAAATGTACAACTTATCTACAAAAACACGTACCAGCTGCAATTGCATTACTATATTGTGTGTTCATATAATAGCACTCGCAATAAATACTACTACTAATAGTATCTTAACGCGGACAACATTGCGTTGAAAAGTTTCTTGAGCTTCTTGGTAAAGACGTAAATCAAATACATACAATTTTAAAACATACAATTCTCATGGCGTTATTACCATCGGAGGAGCAAGAAAATTTTACAAAGTTTAAGTACTGTTTAATTTGTGAACAGCTGTTACTTGATGACAAAGTCAAAGACCATTGTCACCTCACTGGGAGATACAGGGGTGCGGCCCATTTCTACCTGAAATATCGCTTACCAAAATTTGTACAGTATTTTTTCATAATTAATTTGTATATGATAGCCATTTATTTATTTGACAATAAGGAGAAATGCCTGGCAAAATAAAAGTTATTGCAAAGAATAAAGAGAACATTTCATTTACAATTTTTTTAATGTAGGTTATCAGGAATATTTACCAATGCGGTTTGTAGACTCATTTAAGTTTTTAGGTACTTACTAGTTTCTAAAAACTTGCAGCGAATTTAAATGAAACTGATTTTGTATATTTGTCCAATATTTTTCCACAAAAAGAAAACTGATCTTTTGAGACGAAAAGGCGTGTATCCTTACGTATACATGACAATTTGGAATTCTTATGAAGAAACTCGTTTGCCACCGCGTAGCTGCTTCTATAGTCATTTAACAGATGACGTTATTTCTGAATCATGTTATTATCACGCTCTAATTTTGTGGAAAATATTTCGTTTACAAAATCTTGGGGAATATACCGATTTGTATCTTAAAACCGATGTTATTATGCTGGCTGATATATTTGAAAATTTTCGTAAAACTTGTAAAACCAATTTATTTGTTTATTTAATACGGCACATAAAACAGATCGCAACCAAAACAAGAAAACAATAATGCGGCGGCCCCTGGACTAAGTTTTGAAGCAATGTTACTTAATACGAAAGTCAAACTTGAACTTTTATAAAACTTAGAAATTATACGAATGATATGAATGATGGAATTTGTTTATGTTCAACTAGATATGCCAAGGCGAATCACAAATATTTGGCTGAGTAATGCAAACGAGCCTAATAAGTATTTACTTTACAATGATTGTAATAATTTGTATGGTTACGCCATGTGTTCTCATTACCCTATTCTAACTTTGAGTTTATCAACAAAACAGATTTAATAAACGCGACATTCCTGTTATTTAATTTATATTATAGTTCTTTATATTGGACTTTTTGGTGTGTTTATTATAAAAAGAAAGAAAATTTAGTTAGCTGTTATCCTATGTAGGGTAACCGATACAGTGATTGCCCAGTATACAGTTATTGCCCAAAATAAGAAAGTGATTGAATAAAACCTACTAATATAGGAGCTTTTTCTAATTGTAACCTCTAGATATCACCAGTGAAACACAGAGTAGCATGTAAAATTACGAAGTTGGCAACATTATTAAAAAAATACACTGTCATGGCGGATTTTTCGGCAACAGGTGTGCGTCTCGTCAAAAAAGTAAGTTACTTAATTTTTTTTAACGTCAATCTTTTCAATTTCGATTTTTACATTTGATATTTTAATTTTAAACTTGCAGAGACTAGAATATCTATTACAGTATACATTTAAATGTGATTTTATGTCTTTATTTTGTTGTGAGGTTATCTTGTTTAAGATTTACGGAGGATGGGCAATCACTGATCACAATTTAAGAGAATTTTAGTGATTGCAATATCAAAATATAGTTATTGCCAGTGTCAATAAGCACAGCTATTGCCCGTGCAATGACTGTATTCCAATAGACAGTGCATTGTTTATAAAATTGCATTTGTTATTATTGAGTTTTAATTATCTATAGGTATCTTACCTACTTATATTAATTCTGTGCTTACATCATTAATTTAAAGAATGCCGAAGGTTGCCAAAGTAAAATACGAGCGAGAAGACCTAGAAAAGGCAATCGCCGAAATACAAAACAGTGAACAACGCTTGTCAGTTCGCGAAATAGCCAAGAAATATGGAGTACCAAGGACAACTCTCAGGTTGTATAAAGATAATCCAGGTCACAAGATTAGTCTGGGTCCAGCTCCTGTTCTCACTTAGAGGAAGAAGCTATACTTGAAGATTGGATTATTATTTCTGCGCGGAAAGGTTTTCCCAGGAATAAAAAAAACATTTTGGACAGTGTTCAAAAATATCTTGTAGATAACCCAAGACCTAATCCATTTTTAAATAATAGGCCTGGAATTGGATGGTGGAGGGCTTTTTTAAAGCGACATCCTAGATTGAGCATTAGAACATCTGAAGGTGTTACCAAGGCAAGCTCATGTGTTTCTGAGAAAGATATTAGAGGCTGGTTCGAAGAAATACGTCAATATGCTGAAGAAAAAGATTTAAGCCATATTTTAAGTGAACCTCACAGAGTTTTTAATGCCGACGAAACTAACTTTCAGATTTGCCAAAGTACAGGATTAGTTGCAGCAGAAAAAGGTTCTAAGAATGTTTATAGCATTGAGCAATCACAGGCAAAAGAATCAATAACGGCTTTATTTACTTTCTCAGCTGCAGGTGACATATGTTGTCCATTTATTATATATCCTTACCAGAGGTTGCCCGAAAAAATATGTGAATCTATGCCAGAGGGATGGGGTATAGGAAAATCTGAAAATGGATGGATGACTAAAGAGATATTTTATGAATTTATTGCAAATGTTTTCCACCCTTACCTTGTAAGCAAAGCAGTTGAATTTCCAGTAATTTTATATGTTGATGGCCACAAAACCCATTTAAACTACCACTTAAGTCAGTTATGCACACACTTGAAAAAAGAACTGATTGCATTATACCCTAATACAACAAGACTTATTCAACCTGCTGATGTTGAGGCGTTTGGACCCTTAAAAGTAGGGTGGAGAAAACACTTAAAGAAATGGCAATTGGCTAATCAAACTAAGGGTATTACCAAGCAAACATTCGCGCCAATCCTTAAGGAAGTTCTTGACAAAAGTTTGAGACCGGAAATTTTAGAGCTTGTGGACTTTGCCCTTTTGATCCTAATGCTATAGATTATTCAAAATGCTTAGGAAAAGGCACTGTTACCAAAAAGCAAGGTCCACGTCTTATTATTCCTGATACAGCAACAATCACATTTGAAACGTTCAAAAACGCAGTTGGATTGTCACTCTGTGAGACATTTGAAGATTGAGACCGACGACGTACATCTGGGAACTATCTACAAAATCTGGAAAGAATTTTTTGTAAAAATCAATGACAAAAGAGTAGAAACTTTAAATGTTAGCCATATTATGGACACTGAAACTACACATGAATCTCAAACAACAAGTAAATTGAATTCTGCTCTAGTTGAATTTGAACCAAAACCAGACAGAACAAGAAATCTCGAAAAAACTATGTCTAATCTTTCTGAAACATTACCAAGCCAGCCCAATTTTGATCTCATACCTAGTCTCCCTGGAACACCTAAACGTCATCTAGAAGACCTACGCGAAGATTTTATCCCGAACAAACCCAATAATCAAGATATACTTAATATACCTAAAACGTCTATATGCGAGACTCTGAGAGTAGCTAATGCTATTACTTCAACCAGTAACAGTCAGCCCATGGTTTAGCATCAGCTAAGTCTTCCTGGAACATCTAAATGCCAATCCCTAAACCTACCTGAAGCTATTACGCCTATAAAAAGTCAACCTATGATGGAACGAAGCCGTAGTCTCCCTGGAACATCCAAGAATATGTCAAATACTCAGTCCGAAAATATAAATATGGTGCGGGACTATGTTATCTAAAACCCACTTATTCTAAAAATAAAATCATCTTTTGGGGAATACCTAGCATACCCTGTAACTCCTGTAAGAAAAGGCAAAAAACAGACAGAGAGACAACCATTTGCTATTACATCGGACAGCTTTAAGTTAGCTTTACAACAAAAGCAGTTAGAAAAAGAAAACCAGTTGATAGAAAAAGAGATAAAAAAAGTAGAGAGAGAGTTGAAGAAGACTGAAAAAGCTAAGAAAAATTCTGAAAAAGTTAAAAAAAAGGAAAAAGCTAACGTAAGCCAGACAAAAAATGTAAAAGAAGCTAAGAAAATTACTGTTTTGAAGGAAGTTGTTGTAGCTGTTTGTGTCATGTGCAAACAGCCTTTTTTGAAAAATAGAATAGAATGCAGTTGCAACAAATCTTTCCATTTAAAATGTGTCCCCAAGAGCCACAGAACCCATATGCCAGACGAAACTGACATTTTATTGTTTTTATGTCATTTTTGTTACAAAATTGATAATTCTTACGATGATTCAAGTGACGATGATACGGATTGTTTGCAAATATTGGCAAACATCCAAAAAGCGAAAAGAGATCTCAATTTAAAAAAAAATTGAGGTCTATTTTCCCTTGGGCAATTACTGTACTAGGCTGAGGGCAATTGCTGTAACACCTGGGCAATCACTATGGTTTACGAGAAGATTTTTTTGTTTTATGTTTTAACAATAATTTTCTTAACATTTTACAAATTAGGTTAATTGTTCCTATAAACAAGACTTTTGAGTTACCAAAGTGACAAAACTCATTTATTTTTTTCGTCAATATATGATTCTATTGATACAAAAAGATTATCATTCCACTAACCGGGCAATCACTATATCGTTTACCCTATTGTTTTTTACTTTTGTCAAGGAATTCAATAAATACAGGTCTTATTCGGGTGTTTTAATAGTTTCCTAAAGACACATATTTACTGCGCCCTAATACTTTACAGATGATGTCGGACTCGCAAGAGACTTGCAGGTTGTGCTCACAACACGCTCAAGCTCCCGGTGACGGTGTTACAGAGTACTCGTACCTTCAAGAATTGAGAAATTGAGCTGCAGAGCTAAGGAAAATAAAAGAAAGAAGCTGCAAAAAAGAGAAGTGGAATATCATCCTCCTCTTTTGTTATCAGAAAAGCGAGAAAAGGCATAAGTATAATAAAAAATCAGGCTTGGAAAACGATGGTGGTACTTATTCTTCATCGCAGTGCAGTGATAGTAGTAAAAACGTTATGCTTAGTGCGCAAAATGTGTTGACATTTTTGATGAAATTATGGACCTTTAACAAAACAGATATTAATGAACGCAACATCGTGAATTTGCCTGACGACTCAGAATATGGTTTCATTTTGGAAGTGGATTTAGAATATCCTGAGCATTTCTACGACTTGCATAATGACCTACCATTTTGTTCTGTTATATATATGTAATGCACCCTTTATTGCGCACCTAACGCATCCCTTAGTGCACCATCATCATATTTCGGCCACAGTCCTGAGTGCACAGCCCTCCAGCACCAGTCTCATTCCATCATCCAACCTCGCTAGACAGCTGCCTTAAATTTAATTAATTGTTTTCTTTTTTAAAAACCCTAAGACTTCGAGACTCGTAACAGTTCGCAAAAATTTGCGCCACCAGGTTCTAAAATACCGAAGTTAATTCCTAATTAATACGATAAATTCAGTTACGTTAATCACAATGTAAATTCAAAAACACGTATTGGTCATGGATACCTCTTTAAGAAAATTCACCGAATAATCAAATTTAAGCAACGTCCGTTTCTAAAGCAATATATCGATTTAAGTACAAAATTACGGCAACAAGCCAAGTCAGTATTTGAACAGGATGTTTTCAAATTATTAAAAAAAAACAGTATCTTCGGAAAAACACTAGAAGATTCTGAAAAAAGGGTAAATGTTTATTTAGTAAACCAATGGAATGACTAGAAATAAAACAAAAAAAAAATATATGCGTCTGAACAATTAATATCAAGACCTAATTTTCATAGCTGTACTAATTTTGCAGAAAATTTTATAGCTGTCCAAATGAAACCAGAGTCAGTAATTCTGGAAAAAAGTTTACATAGGATTCACAGTCTTAGAAAAGTCTATCATATGTATGATTTTCACTATTCTGCCATGAAACCATTCTATGGCAGTGGTCTAAGGCTTTGTTATACTGACACAGACAACTTTTTATATTTACCTAATAGTGACTAAAGACATTTATAAAGATATAAAAATGTATTTTCAATCGTACTTTGATACAAGTAATTATGAATATAATAATCAATACAACATAGTAGGCCAAAATGAAAAAGGTTTCTGGTCTGTTTAAGGACTAATACGCAGGTAAAATAATCGTTGAATTTGTGGGCTTGCGCTCTAAACGTTACGCAAGATCAAGAAATAAAAAAGGCTAAGGGTATTAAAAAAATCTCGAAAAGCAATGGCGACCTTTAAAACAAGAAGTGTTAGTTGGTTTTATTTGTTAACAGTCCAGCCAAAATAGCAGAAACAATCACTAGAAGACGTGATAAGCTAATGAGTAGGAGTCTTCAGCTGCTACCATTTATAATGACTGTTTGTGGAACATCCAAAACATTCATCATGGCGAGGTTATTGTTATTTTTACTAATATACATAATGAAAGCTGTGAAGGTTTGTTTAAAGGTGATATTTTGTACTTAATGCTGATCCCAAAGACTTGCCATGTGTGGCAATTTATTCAGAGAGGAATTTTTAGATAACTCAAATAATGATAACGAATAAATATTTTGATTTAAAGTTATTTTAATAATATCAGTAACTTTGTGAATTGTATCTAATTGATTTAAAAATAATTTCTGTTAAACAAAATTATTGTAAAAGCAAAGTTTTTCAGAATTAATTCGTGTCATTCTTTAGTCAAAGAAGTACTTAAAATCTTTAAAAAATTCTGGTTCTTTCTGTTGTAGATACTTAATATCTTTCTCCAGGAACATTAATTTCATGATGCTCAAATATTGTTTATTTTGGAAGAATTTTGTTGTTTTGTTGAGATTTAGATCTTTATTTATGGGTGATAGTTGTTCAGGATCAACAGCTGGAGTGCATCAACAGAATGACCACCGAGTCGCGGTTTATAATAATTTTGGTTAAAATCGGTGATAAAACAACATACGTCCTAGTAATATCCATAGAGTTACGACGATTTGAAAAGGAGGAAGGATTATTAAGTGAAAAATGTTGTTTTTTAAATAAAATTTGCGCGCCTCCGTCATAGTCAATTGTCAGTCGTGAAGATAAATATATTTCTTTACTGATTTGTAATTAAATCTAAATAATTGTTGTTTTTAAAAAGTACATATCTCTCAATCATCATCATCAACCTACAATCGTCCACTGTTGGACGAGTGTAGGTCTCTCAATGCACATGGTCTCTCAATACTTATTTTTTTTTGTTTTCCTCCAGGGCCTCTCAAGGCTTTAGGATAGAATTTGTAATATATATAGAAGAATATGAACCATCATTATAAAGTATACAAGAAGACCAAGAGAGCCTAGTACTTAGTAAGTGCCATATAACTATTCTAATAATTACGGAATCGAGACCCATTGAAAAGAGTGAAAAGTAAAAATTAAGGCCTCAAAACGATTTCTGAGCTCACCCTCAAATACTCAAAATAATGACATTCTTAAGTCTGTCTGACAAATAGACAAGACAATTAGCTTTTAATATGAAATACTAACACATCTTTATACAGCTCGAAAAAACCGCAATCAAGTAAAAAAATAAGTGGAAGCAAAATATACCGATATTATGATGGCTTTTAAATGGCATGACAGAAGATACGTATATTTTTTTGACTACATTCCATATAAATAAACTTTCCTAAATCGTACTTGTTCCTAAAACGTACCCCATCGAGTTCTCGTTTCGTGAAACTGCAGTGGCGACGCGAATGCTAGAAAACTGAACTACTAGTTTTGCATTGATGTGTGCGTGACCCTCCTCCATGAGAACGACTTCATGCTGCCGCTCCTTTAAAAATTGTTCAATAAGTAATTTTGCTTTGCTGTTTTCGGATAACTTTTCTGGTTGATTCATAAGGATTTAAATTTTGTTCACGCAGAGTTATGTAACTTAGAACTTGCTTGCTTTGATTATACTTAACCCTGACAGCCATTTTGTTACGCGGCAAATTCGAAATCGTTAGTTTACTTGTGTTTTATCACTTTGTTCTATTTCGTACCGGTACGAATTAGGAATAATTGATTCTTTTTTTTTTAATAAGATCGACATGGCCAACCGACAATACAATACAAAAAAATAATGAAACTTGTCGTGTATTTAATATTCCAAAACCGACATTTCGGTGTTATTTAAAAGGTTTGAATATGCACGAAAAATTGGACGTCCGAAATATTTGACAAAAGCAATGGAAGACGAGCTTGTTATCCATACTATTCTCTTTTTTTAAATTAGAATCCAGATTTTTTGTCGATACCATACGTGATTTACGTCACTTAGCATACCAAGTAGCGTAAAAATATGGTTTGCCTCTAAAATTTAATCCGGAAACTAAATTGGCTGGATGGGAATGGTACAATAATTTTTTTAAAAGCCATCCTTAAAATATCTTTAAGGACTCCAGAACCGACATGCATGGCTCGCTGCAAGGGCTTTAATAAAAAAACCGTTATGGAGTTTTTTGATAAATACGAAGCTCTTACGAGCTCTTAAAATTTCAAATCAATCAATCAATCAATGGCTTCTAAATTAAATTTAAAATGCCCCAAATAGAATAATAAAACTTCATAATGAAACATTTGATTGTGACGATTATGTCAGTTTTACAGTATAATCCATTTAGTGTCAAAGACTTCTGAATAAAATTTCAAAGGCTTCTAAATAAAATTTAAAATGCCCCAAATAGAATAATAAAACTTCATAATGAAACATTTGATTGTGACGATAATGTCAGTTTTACAGTATAATCCATTTAGTGACAAAGACTTCTAAATAAAATTTCAAAGGCTTCTAAATAAAATTTTAAACGCCCCAATAGAATAATAAAACTTCATAATGAAACATTTGATTGTGACGATGATGTCAGTTTTACAGTATAATCCATTTAGTAACAAAGACTTTTGAATAAAATTTTAAAAGCTGCTAAATAAAATTTTAACGCCCCAAATAGAATAATAAAACTTCATAATGAAACATTTGATTGTGACGATGACGTCAGTTTTACAGTATAATCCATTGAGTGACTAAGACTTCTGAATGAAATTTCAAAGGCTTCTAAATAAAATTTTTAACGCCCCAAATAGAATTATAAAACTTCATAATGAAACATTTGATTGTGACGATGATGTCAGTTTTACAGTATAATCCATTTAGTGACAAAGACTTCTGAATAAATTTTAAACACTCCAAATAGAATAATAATACTTCATAATGAAACATTTGATTGTGACGATGATGTCAGTTTTACAGTACAATCCTTTTAGTGAAAAAGACTTCTGAATAAAATTTCAAAGGCTTCTAAAAAAATTTAAAACGCCCCAAATAGAATAATAAAACTTCATAATGAAACATTTGATTGTGACGATGATGTCAGTTTTACAGTATAATCCTTTTAGTGACAAAGACTTCTGAATAAAATTTCAAAGGCTTCTAAATAAAATTTAAAACGCCCCAAATAGAATAATAAAACTTCATAATGAAACATTTGATTGTGACGATGATGTCAGTTGTACAGTATAATCCATTTAGTGACAAAGACTTCTGAATAAAATTTAAACACTCCAAATAGAATAATAATACTTCATAATGAAACATTTGATTGTGACGATGATGTCAGTTTTACAGTATAATCCTTTTAGTGACAAAGACTTCTGAATAAAATTTCAAAGGCTTCTAAATAAAATTTTACATGCCCCAAATAGAATAATAAAGCTTCATAATGAAACATTTGATTGTGACGTTGATGTCAGTTTTACAGTATAATCCATTTAGTGACAAAGACTTCTGAATAAAATTTCAAAGGCTTCTAAATAAAATTTAAAACGCCCCAAATAGAATAATAAAACTTCATAATGAAACATTTGATTGTGACGATGATGTCAGTTTTACAGTATAATCCATTTAGAGACAAAGACTTCTGAATAAAATTTAAACGCCCCAAATAGAATAATAAAACTTCATAATGAAACATTTGATTGTGACGATGATGTCAGTTTTACAGTATAATCCATTTAGTGACAAAGACTTCTGAATAAATTTTAAACACTCCAAATAGAATAATAATACTTCATAATGAAACATTTGATTGTGACGATGATGTCAGTTTTACAGTACAATCCTTTTAGTGAAAAAGACTTCTGAATAAAATTTCAAAGACTTCTAAAAAAATTTAAAACGCCCCAAATAGAATAATAAAACTTCATAATGAAACATTTGATTGTGACGATGATGTCAGTTTTACAGTATAATCCTTTTAGTGACAAAGACTTCTGAATAAAATTTCAAAGGCTTCTAAATAAAATTTAAAACGCCCCAAATAGAATAATAAAACTTCATAATGAAACATTTGATTGTGACGATGATGTCAGTTGTACAGTATAATCCATTTAGTGACAAAGACTTCTGAATAAAATTTAAACACTCCAAATAGAATAATAATACTTCATAATGACACATTTGATTGTGACGATGATGTCAGTTTTACAGTATAATCCTTTTAGTGACAAAGACTTCTGAATAAAATTTTAAAGGCTTCTAAATAAAATTTTACATGCCCCAAATAGAATAATAAAGCTTCATAATGAAACATTTGATTGTGACGTTGATGTCAGTTTTACAGTATAATCCATTTAGTGACAAAGACTTCTGAATAAAATTTCAAAGGCTTCTAAATAAAATTTAAAACGCCCCAAATAGAATAATAAAACTTCATAATGAAACATTTGATTGTGACGATGATGTCAGTTTTACAGTATAATCCATTTAGAGACAAAGACTTCTGAATAAAATTTAAACGCCCCAAATAGAATAATAAAACTTCATAATGAAACATTTGATTGTGACGATGATGTCAGTTTTACAGTATAATCCATTTAGTGACAAAGACTTCTGAATAAATTTTTCCATCCAACGCCGGGCAATTCGTATTATCGACGATCCCACACTCACAGACGATTTAGACACCCTTGGTCTACGGAGAGACGTTGGCTCTCTGTGTGTATTTTACCGTCTATACTATGGGGAGTGTTCTGAAGAACTTTTTGAATTGGTGCCACCGTCACCTTTCTACCACCGCACCGCTCGCCACAGGAGTAAAGTCCATCCCCACATCCTTGACACTTGGGTCTCCAAAAATGTCAGAGCGTCACGTGGTTTTTTTCCTCGTACAGCAAGATTGTGGAATGGACTCCCTCCCGAGGTTTTCCCTGTGTGCTATGACTTGAGGTCCTTCAAAAGGCGTGTTTACAGGTATCTTAAGAGTCGGCAACGCATCAGCAGCTCCTCTGGTGTTGCAGATGTCCATGGGCGACGGTGACCACTTTCCATCAGGTGGCTCGTCTGCTCGTTTGCCGTCGGATATACATAAAAAAAAAAAAAAAAAAAAAATTGTGACGATGATGTCAGTTTTACAGTATAATCCATTTAGTGACAAAGACTTCTGAATAAAATTTAAACACTCCAAATAGAATAATAATACTTCATAATGAAACATTTGATTGTGACGATGATGTTAGTTTTACAGTATAATCCATTTAGTGACAAAGACTTCTGTATACAATTTAAAACACCCTAAATAGAATAATGAAACTTCATAATGAAAAATTTAAATGTGACGATGATATCAGTTTTACAGTATAATCCTTTTAGTGGCAAAAACTTCTGAATAAACGCCTTCTGATTATTCGGACGTAACCACAGAAATATGTTTATCGAAATAGAAGAAATGAATTCAGCATATTTGTAGGGAGACCGAGCGTGTAAAATTAGTATTTTTTAAGGAAGCAAGCATATTATAATACCTACGCAAAATGTTACACGCTTAGTCTTCGTGCGTGATTAGTGATGGAAAAATAAATCGCGCAAAAAAAATTTCCACTCAGCCCAAAAACTCCTGCCAAATGATAAATGATCTCAATATTTGCGATGTCAAACCATCATTCCCCATCGCTCCAATGGTCAGATGACGCAAAATTACATCAAAGAAGTGTTATATGTAATATCAAAGAAGTATATAGATCATTTATCAGATCAATCGCGGCTATAGTTCTATTTACATCATCCAAATCATTATCAACCGACGTCACACTTATTCTGAACGTCTTTAATTAAGGGAATCTTATTTTCGAGAGCTACAATCATATTGAGAGGATAAAGAAGAGAGAAGTTATACTCATATGCGCGCTTTAAATGTAAAAGGTCTTCTTTAACGCTTCGAATGTTGCAATACTAGGAGACTTGAGAGCTGTTTCCTCACTTCGCATACATCTTCTCAATGCTCTCTTGTCTTCTACATGAAGACAGCCAGCTGCGCAGCAGGCTTACACTTCACACACAACTTCTTGATGCTATCCTGTCTTATTTATGAAGACAACTAGATGCGAAGCAAGTTTACACTTCATACTAGGGCATGCATACCGGAATTGAAGGTCCCAATACCGTAATACCGGTATTCATTAAAAAAATTATAAATACATATCATCATCATCATCATCATCATCATCAGGTCCTTTTTAGTCTCCACTACAAGAGCACGACCCTCTCTGTACTACTAGGGCCATACTTGGCCAGAGCAGCCAGAGGACTTGGCCTACACTCTCCACGCTGGCCAGACGGGTTGGAGAGGTCTCTTAGATGTTTATAAGCAAATATATAACTTATTGTTTATATGTTTATAAATACATATATAACTAAAAGCAGGTCAGTGTGGAGCGTCACTTGCACGACTGTTAATATATAATGAAAATACTTTTACATCTTGTTGTATAACTGGAAAGCGAATATTTTATGTTATAAATCATTTTTAATTCTGTATAAGTATTTTTTGAGAGTTTCTGTAAAGTAAATAAACAGTTCGCCTATGGGCGGGCACCGCACCGCCTTCCGCGCTTCCATTCACTTGTTTCTCAAAATGGCGGCCCGATTTTTTATTTATTGTTAAAACTAGCGGCCCGCCCCAGCTTCGCACGAGTGGTTATAAGTTTTTAACAACAAAATTTTTATATTTATAATGTATATAATAAAAATTTATAATGTATATAATAAAAATTTTAACTTTAGCACTCTCTTTATAGACTTTCTATGCTTAGAACAGTCGATGTAGTCTGCTTTTGACAAAACAAACAATCAAAATTATTTGCAACAATCCACAAACATATACACCTGCAGACACTTAGATCTACACTTAAAACTTATACCAAGCTCTTTGTGTTGGAGCTTAATTAAAAATAGTATATTATACAGTATTTAAAAATAGTATATATATAGTAATATTATAAAGATAATTTAGATATTAGTATTACTATGATTTTTTGTTTTATTTTTTTATATATTTTTCACATACACCCAAACCCACACTCATACAAACCATACACAAAATGAGTTTCTACGATCTTTAACGGTTCCGTCCCCGGCCTCTATTTGTGATCTATGGCTCATGGTGCATTCATCCTACATAATGTCACGTAAAGCCCGCGTGGCCCCGACGAATCACGGCGATACGAAATTAATTTCGTTGCTCATTATTTTGATATTAAAAATTACATTTGCAAATTAAATGAATACGTTACTATATCTCCTAAAGTATTCATTTAATTTGCATGGTGTAAAGGGGAAAAATAATTTTAGCCTACTAATCTATTTCAAATGATAAGGATTAATACCGTATTCGTGTAAATAGGTTTCCCATTACCGCTTAATAATTGCCCATTTTTTAAAGCTTTGAAATGGATAAAGTACTTTATCTTTAAGATATAAACATATGACCGCGGACCTTTTTTGTAGGCCTTTTTAAATTTTACAATACTTTAGTACATTATTTTGATCTATCTTGTAGGGTTCAGTCAGCGTTTGCAATGTAAGCGCAAAAAAATGTGTATATTTACTACATTACATTAGAAACCTCTAAAATTAGCAGTGTTTCTCTACTATATTATGCATGTAAACCTTCCCCTTGAATCACTCATCTATCAAAAGAAAAACCGCATCAAAATCCGTTGCGTAGTTCTAAAGATCTAAGCATATATTTACATAGGAACAGACAGACTACACAGCGGGAAGCGAAGCGGACTTTGTTTTATAATGTGTAGTGATAATAGCTTATTATTAAAGTTTTATTTACGTATATTACGGTTAACTTAAAATAAAATAGATATAAAGCCAATTCCGGAACTAGTACCGGAATTCCGGTATTAGGTCTCTAGTACCGAAAATCTGTTCCGGTATTGCATGCCCTACTTCATACACAGTGTCTCAATGCTATCTTATGTTCTTCACGAAGACAGCTAAATGCGCAGCAAGCTTACACTTTACAAAGGCTTCTTAATGCTCTCCTGTTTTCTACATGAAGGAAGACAGCCAGATGCGCATATAAATGAAAAATCACATCATTTTTATTGTTTAAAGACTTAAATAAATTTCATATTACGAAACCAATATTCGTTTCCATAAACTATGTTGTTAAGTAGTGTTGTTTAAAAAGTAAATCTGACGCATGTTTAAGGTTAACCAACATCCACCATAATAACATAAATCACACAACAAACTTATAGTTTTCACTAAACGTTTAAAACGCATCACTTACTTGTACTTACTTCTCATATTTGTTATTCAAATAAAATGTAGATGTACATATAATGCTTTGCTGAATTTTTTAAAATACCAAATTTAATCATGTTTTCTGATATATATGTAATTATTTTAATCATTAACACATTTTATTTGAATAAAAAATATAAGAAGTAAGTATAAGTATTAGGCGTAAGGGGGAGTCTCTTACGCCCATTAAAATAATTACATATATACCAGATAAAATGATTAAATTTGGTAATTGATAAATGATTAAAACCAAATATTAAATTAATCACGATATCATCGCCTGGAAGAAACAACTCAGCCGGTAAATATGAACACTTTTCCTATGAAGCTAATGCTTTTAAACTAAAAAAAAACTTACACACAAACACTACAATTTGTATAACGAAACCATTTAGATAAAATAATTCAGCGAAACGGACAATTTTGATGGAAAATACAAATTATTTTTCGAATTTCCAGCTTTGGTTCGGAGGTAAAGTTTTTTTAATATCCCATCAATTTAGTTTGAATACCGTTTGGAGTCCAAGCCAACCTCACCTGGCACCTGGAATTGAGAACATGGCCAGAGCTAAAAACATGCTTTTGCATAATGTATACACCCAAAGGCTAACTGCGATAAAACTATCCAAATTCACATACGCACTCCGGGAACTGAAAAAAACGACTAACGAAAAAACCTCCGTAACTGCTTACTACGCGTACGCATTCTCGTGGCTAGCCTACGGAATCATACTGTGGGGCAATAGCATCGATGCAAGTAGGTTATTGACGCTTCAAAAGAAATGCATCCGGATAATTAAAAATATTGAAGGAACAGCTAGTTGTAAGCCACATTTTAAAAACTTACAAATACTGACCGTACCATCCATATATATTTTAGAGGCATGTAAATTTGTCCGAAAAAATCCCCAATTTTATACAAAAAAAGACGATTTACCGCGACGCTATCCAACAAGGAAGAAGAATAAATTAGTGACACCAATATCAAAACTAGAAATTTTCAGATCTGGCCCGTTAGCAATGACAACTAAAATATATAATACCTTACCTGATAACTTAAGAACGGAAGAAAAAGATTCAACTTTCATAAGAAAATTAAAAGATTTACTGATAAATAAAACTTATTATAAAATTGACGATTTTTTTAATGATAAATGAATTAAAGTGACGAAAACTAGACATAGGTAGGTATAGTTAATCTTCTTCATTGACATACAAACACGACTTAGACGAATGATAAATAAATAATAAAATTAAAAACAAACAATAATAACATGTAATTATCAATAAAAAAAATAAATGACATAAATCAAATTTTACTTTAAAATATAATAATAACTAGGACTAGTAAGTAATACTTGCGCAATACTATATTAATTTAGCTAGGTAGTCTATTATTATTATTTTCTGAAACTCGCTTGCCGTTCCAACTTTATTTCTGCGATACCCGACAGGGTTCATATTGTACCTATTTTAAGTACAGTGCAGTGACAATATTGTTATAGCCGATGTATTGTACAATATGAAATGCAAGTTAATAAATTGAAATTGAAATGTAATTTATTTTTTGAATCGCCAATAAAGGCAGAAAAACTGCCAAATTGTAGGCATAGAAATGTTAATATAATTTGCATAAAATTATATGCCCATGGACGAAAATGACATACCAATCCATTATAATGATATTATAAAAAAGCTTATAATTATGTATATAAACGGGACTTAGCACCACCCTTTTTTATTATTTGTTTCCGTTGACGTTTCAATGGAGTTACATCCATCGTGGTCGCAACGAGACTGGAGTACTGCGGTGTCATCTTGTCATAAAAAAACTTGGCAATATCGTATGGAAATCGTATCGTATCTAGTTGCCAATTCTACAAATTATCAAGCCAGCTAATCCATGGTATTGAAAATGACCATAAATGTGACAAAATGCAAGGGATAAAATCCTTGACAACCTTTTTTTAAAGAACCTTAACAGAGAACAATAAAAGAAAATGAAAAAAAAACCGGGTGCAAAAATAAGCGTAAAGAGTGGCATCAATATCGAGCATGCCGCATAACTGCCAGCAATTTCCTTACAGTTCTACATAGCAAAGAAATCAAAAAAACAACGTGTCTGCAAAAATTTTAACCCAAAAAAAATTGCAAGTACCACGAATCTGTGGCAATAACACATTTGATTCGTCAACATTGGATTCGTCTCTTGTTCGCCCATACGAGCTGAAATGTCAACTAATTTGAGTGATATAATTTAAACAAACAATTTATTGCAAAACTGTAACAGTGTGTGACCTACTCTAGTTAACGTGCTCCGTAACGGTGTCATTTGTTTTTAATAGAACCAACTATATTTGTTCTGTTCGAATTCATAACATGAGTGAATGAAGTGAATACGTAAGAGTGAAAATGGACGGGAGTCCTTTCAACCGAAGTGGACTGACGCGCAGAAGTCCTCCGCCCACACCCTCGAGTCATCACTCCGAACCCAGATCCGGCCACCGAGAAGATGATCCTCCTGATATAATAAGTACACCTGAAATCCAAGGATGGATGAACTCCATTGAGCAGTGCCTGCAGGAAGTGTGTGCAATTTCCTCAGAGGGAAAAATGAACACTGACCAAAAGTTACGCATAAGTAACCTCTGCCGCAAAATCGGTAATGGTACAGCGCAAATGGCTGTGCAATACCAGTCTTTGAAACACAAAGCTATCCACGCCCACAACTCCATTCAAGTCCTTAAAGAAAAAACTGACCTAAAACAGCAGCTTCAAGATCTCCACCAGAGTATCAAAGATAACTCAAAGCCACAGGCCGAGCCAGTCTCCTTCGCGGATATGGTCAAAATAGCTCACAAAAATTTATTCAGCCCATCAAATCGAGCTCAATAGCCATTTATCCGGTGGACAAAATGAAATCGAGTGAGGATACTAAATCCCTAGTCCAACAAATTATTAAACCAGAAGCAATGAAGCTACATGTGAGTGGACTACGCAAAACAAGAAATGGAGGAGTTATTATTAGCACCGAGACCAAGGCTGATATTGATAAGTTAAAAACATCGGCGCAATTAACGACCTCCGGACTCACCATGGATGAGCCTCATAAACGCAAGCCCAGAATAGTAATTATAGGAGTGCCCTCAACTATGCAGGAAAATGAGGTCTTTAATTGCCTTTACCACCAGAACTTATCGGATAAACTTGAGGATATGTCACTTGAGACATTCTTAACATCTATTAGAATAGCCGTGTGGTATCCGGCAGAGTAGAATAGGACCACTCCAAGTCTTCCCATGGATGTCGTAGAAGGCGACTTAGGAAATACAAGCTAAACAAAGCTTATAAACATCTAAGAGACCTCTCCAACCCGTCTGGCCAGCGTGGAGAGTGTAGGCCAAGTCCTCTGGCTGCTCTGGCCAAGTATGGCCCTAGTAGTACAGAGAGGGTCGTGCTCCTGTAGTGGAGACTAAAAAGGACCTGATGATGAAGATTAAGCCACAAATCAGGTAAGAAAGACGCCGAGACGTGTAATTACGTCATCGAAGTGACCGCGCATATACGTAAGGCCATAATAACGCAAGATAGGATTTTCGTAAATTGGTCGTCTTGCCCAGTAAGGGGTTTTACAATCGTTACTAGGTGCTTCAAATGCCAACAATATGGCCATGCAGCTAAGACGTGCAAAGTCCAAACCAGCACGTGCGGCCATTGCGGTGAACTAGGCCATACAGTAAACGACTCCACCAAGAAGGCCGAATCGCCGAAATGCGCGACATGCATGCATTTCAAAAAGCCATGTAATCATAAAACTGGTGACGCTGAGTGTCCGGCAAAAATCATGGCAGAAAAAAGGTACATAAATTCTATAGATTATGAAGGCGCCTAAGAGCGTCGCCTTTTTAAATAGTTAAGTTACCTACTCTCTTCTCGATAATTTATAAAGTAGTATCTAACTTTTATTTGTAAGTATGTCAGATAGATTGATTGGTGAATTAGACAATTACTCGGTATATGAGTCACAGGTTTGCGATGTCGAAAACTGTAAACGACTGATATCATCCTATAAGCCGAATAATTCCTTAATGGTACTCAATCAAAATATCTGTAGTATTACAAAAAATATTTCACAACTCCTTGTACTTATGACCAGATTGAACACAAAGCTGTCACAGCTCTCGATTCAAATACGAACTGTCTCGTTATAAATATAGACCTCAGCAAAGCCTTTGACACAGTTTATATCCCCCTTCTCATTTCAAAATTAACGAATATTGGCATCAGAGGAATACCGCTACAGCTGTTTCGTGACTATTTACTTGGCCGCTCTCAACGTGTAAAAATAGGTATTTACTCGAGCTCAGACCAAAAGGTGGAATTCGGGGTCCCACAGGGAAGTATTTTGGGTCCCAGTTTGTTTCTGGTATACGTAAATGACCTGTGCAACCTTCGTCTACAAAACTGTAAAAAAGTGTCCTTCGCTGATGACACAGCCTTAATATTGACCGGCAAAAATTGGGCAGACACTTTTAATTCAGCTCAATTAGGGTTAAATCGTGTCAAAGAATGGCTAGACGATAATTTTCTGACACTGAATGTCAGTAAGACTAAATACATGGCTTTCAGTATTTTAGTTGAATCGTGGCAGAAACAGATATTATTTATAATTAAAGAATTGAGATGCAAAACAAATTTGAGTTGCTACTAAATGAACCACAGCTTTATCCTCCAGAATTTGTAATTAAGTATGGGTACAATTCACCTCATTGGGAACTTGAATCATGGCAGAGAAGAGAGAGATCACTACTTCATGATATGATATGCATATTATTGTCAAATTTGGAACCCTCAGAAAATTCAGATGACATAATTATAAAAGGTTTGAAAAGAGCCGCTGAAACCTCTATTTGTGGAAAAGTGAAAAGAAGAAGACACCACTCAGAAGATCAACTTGTTGAAACTGAATCTAATTCTTCAAGCAACAATAGTGAAGATGAGTTTGATGAAGATAATTTTTCTGATGGTGAACCTTATTACGAAGATTACGACCCTTTGAAAGAGTTTGAAGATATGAATGAAGGAATACTCAAGTATAGGTATATTGTCTTAGAGGGGAGTAGTAATGCTTCAGAGTTACAAAATCATTTTGTGAACAAATGGGGAATGCCACACCCTTCAAAAATGTTTGATATCATTGACAGTAAGGAAAAACTATTAATAGAAGTTAAAACAACTACCAATTTACCCAGAATATTAAACGATTAGTCAAAAAACAAAGATACAAGCGTTAATACTGCATTAATAACTGTGGATTTAAATGAAAATGAGATCACTTGTCACAATAAAGTTGATGATATGCCTGGATTAAGCAAAGCTTATAACTTTTTAATTAAAAGAAAAGCAATAATGAAAACCCTAAATATTGAGGATAGGGAAACAGATGAATTTAATTTAGAAGAACCAGTTTTTTAAGTAAGAATACATAAATTCATCTGTCCTCCAAATGTTCAAATTATATGAACCCAATATAAACCTTAATGTTAACCTGAATGATATAGATATAAGTGAATTCAAAATAGAAGATATTAGTACTGAAAAAATGTTTACATTTTTACGAAAGCCTTTGTTAGAAGATCATCCCGAACAATGTAATTTTAGAGTAAAAATAAATCCATTTTTTATGACATCTCCAATGGAATTAAGTGACGACAAAAATTTGTTCGCAGTGGATGCATTCTTATTGGAACTTTATGGAGAAACAAATTTTATAAAAGGAGACTTCAAATTATTTAATGCTTTTGTTTACTTAATGGAGAAATGGTTTAATAATCAAAATGAAAGCAAGCATTTTGGATTCATAGATATATCAAAAAAAGTTGAAAAAGATAATTTGCCTGTTGATGTAAAGGGATCATTGATGATAGGGAAAAAAGGTAAAATCTTTAATGCAGAAATAGAAAATCCTAAGCAACCAGAAAGAGAACCAATAATAAATAAAAAATACCCAAGTTGGGTTTGAACCATTATATGAACATCTTTCTGAGATAAGTAATATAGGACAATCTCAATTAATTAACATTGAAGCTGAGAGTCAAGTTCCATTGTATAATTTCTTAAGTGAATGGATAGCTAAGTTCACAAATAATGTTAGTATAAGAAATATAGGAGTGTATATAGATCAAATTACCAATTTCTACAGTAGAATATCAGGATCTTATAACACTACAGTTGGTAATAAAACTACCCATGGAAAAATAGCAGCAATACCTTTAAAAATATTGACTAAGGTTGAAGGGGAAATTAAAAGATGGGTTACAGGAGTTGCATTTAGAGGTCCCCATCACATGAGATCAGCCACTGATAAGTCAAACATGTTGATCATTGAAAAATTAAAAGATTTAAACAGTGTTTTACAAGGCGCAGACAGAAATTTCACCCTTTTATCGTTGGAATACCAAAGAGTCGAACTAAACGCTTTGACAGTTCCTTTTTGGTTCGAGTAGCTAAGGTGTGGAATGAACTGCCTGCGTCTATATTCCCAAACAAGTACAGTCCCGGGACATTCAAAAGTAGAATAAATGGGTATTTCTTGGATAGGCATGTAACATCCTCGTCTTCATCGTCACTTACCATCAGGTGAGATGGGAGACAAATGCCTAATTCAATATTTAGTAAAAAAAAAAAAAAAAAAAAGTGTCCCCGAACATTTTTATTCGAAAGTTACACTAATAAAAGCTGGGCAATCATACTACATGCTTAGGAAGGTTATTAGAAATACAAATCGACCTGATCCTAATACACTTAGACTGTATGCTCATGCCTTTCCATATTGCAGAAATACCACTTGTAATTGTCCTCCACTAGAAATGACTGACACAACTAAATATCTAGGAGTCTTAATTGGCTCTAACCTTAATTTCTCTCCTCATATTATTCAACTTTCAACACGAATCAGAAAGCTTCTGTACATTTTTAGAAAATTACGATACATAGCTGACAATAACATTCTTCGAATGACATATATTGCCCTATGTCAATCTATCATTGTTTATTGCATAACGTCTTGGGGAGGTGCATCAAAGTCACATCTACTTGTAGCTGAAAGAGCACAAAGAGCCGTCCTAAAAGTCTGTACATTTAAACCATATAGGTACCCTACAACAGACCTATATAGATATTGTCAAGTACTGACAGTACGACAACTCTTTGTCCTTTCGACAATTATGCAGCAGCATTCACGACTCCCTTTTAACCCTCAACTACTAACAAGAAATAACAGACTAACCTATCCTCTCCCTGTGTTCAATACTGAGTTCATAAAAAGATTCTTTTGTTTTTTAGGGCCGTATTTATATAAAAAAATGAATTCTAATATATGCATTTATACACTCAATAGTTATAATTGCAAAAAAGTTGTCACAGATTTTTTACAAAACATGACATATGAGCAGACCGAAAGCTTTTTGGAAGTTATAACTTAAGTTTAGTTTCTTTTTTATTTTATTTTCTTTTATGTAATAACAATAATTAAGTGATATACCTATTTTAAGATTGTTTTGCCTGTCTATTATTAATATATTTTTTACAATATTTTAAACCTGTTTATTCGTTTTTACATTTTTACACAACAAGTTTTATTGCTTATTTCTATATTTATGTTTTTGCTTTAATTGTTAAGTATTTTAATTAGTCATTAAAACAAAGACGAGTCCTGGTGACCCGTAATACAGGTTTTTTTAGAAACCTAGAATGGGCACCAGTTCTCCACACTTGACTCTTACGTTTGTAATAAATAAGTTATGCATTGATTGTGTCTTAGTTATATGAATTTTGGAGAAAATAAATATATTTTTATTATTATTATAACAAAATATTGCGAATTAAATGACCCGGTGGTTATTATATATAGTATATTTATATCTTTAACTCACCCTTTTTGGCTACTTTACCTGATGGACTATTTAGTGAAGACACCATAATAGAAGTAAAGTGTACTTATTTCCAAGTATCTTGAAGTGGAAATAAATCCTGGGACAGTAACCTACTTGAAATTAAAAGATGGGTTATATGATCAAATAGAGGCCCACCCATACTATACAAATACAAGGACAGCTTTACTGTAAACTGTGACAGCAAATATATTTTCCTGTGGCAAAAATGGAATTTGGAGCCAGGAGCTAATCGAAGTTGCCAGTACCTACATTTATTTCTTTACTAGAAGAAGAAATATTACGAAGCTAAGTAATATTTATAAAAACCCTAAACCTGGGAAATCGCGGTTTAAACGCCGCCATTCTTCAATTAGCGGTTTAGATTCATTTAGTTTATACAGTGATTCAGATATAGTTGACACATAATCAAATACAACTTTCTTAGAGGAAGATGAAGAGACGAATAAACACTACAAAATACCTTTAAGTGGCAAAGAAACAAACAACAGTAAGAAAAATAAAATTGCTGCATATTCCCCCGGAGATAATGTTATAGTGTATAGATACTACATGCGCCTGAAATGAACTCACTACGTAGGGATAATACAACATTAAAATAATTGATGAAGAACTCTGTTATTCCATAAAATTTTATAAAACATTTAATACTAATAATAATAATAACTCCGTGTGCGGAAACGAGTAGCATACCAGTAAGCAATCATGGTTTGCATCTTAGTCGCGTAGAATTTGAATAGCTTCGTGAGAGAAGGGCCATAGAATGAACGAGTCGCGGGCGCGGTTCCTCGCAGTGTTGGATTTCGTAGTATAATTATACTATTTGTACCATAATTTAATGATGAGTAGTATGTAGTATTGTTATGTCAGTATACTACGCGAAAGTACCATAGTTTTCCATTCGGTCTATCTGGGGTATTTTGTTTTTTGATATTTACCCCAAAATATAGGGAACTTTTGTATGTATGGCAACATTAAAACAGGAAACGACAAGCAAGAAGCAAAATGACTAGAATCCAGGCCAATAAATTAATAAAAATCAACCAACTACATGATGGGGAGGGATTCCCTGCTGGCGGCCGAAATATTTGCCTCTCGCTCACTTTGTTTGTTTGTTGGTGTTTCCGTCCTACTCACACTAACATTTTTAGGATTCTTCTTTAATTAATCGAGTTATATTACTACTACGGTGATCCAGAGTAAGATAGATCTATTGTAACCATTAATGAGTGTGAGTGGGATTGTGATAGTTTAATATCATAGCAATATTTTCGATTACACTTCAATCAATACTAACCGCTGTACGACAGTGATAATTTAAAGTAATCTAACCTTCACTTGTTAAATAATTTTACTTTCGTGTTAATTTGTGATAATGAGTGAAAGCGATGATGGAAGAAACTCGGGTGCTTCAACACCAAAGAAGAAACGCATTGAAAGAGGAGATTTAAAAGTAAAAGAAAAACACAGGCATCAAAAATACAGGGACGAATGGGATAGTGAACCAATATTTAGTAAGTGGCTTACACGTGATCCTCAAGATATTTACAAAGCACGATGTAAAGTATGTAATGTTTCTATGATCGCTGCAAAGCATGTTTTGTCGACTCATTCTGAGGGGAAAAAACATCAGAAAAATTTATCATCGATCCGTGCGCTACACCCAGTCACATCATTTTTTTCATCTCCAAGTACATCTAAGGAGAATAACACTGTCAAGTCGGCGCGAGTTGCTGAAGCTAAGCTTGCAGCCTATTTTGCTGAACATAATATAGCTTTTAATGCTGCAGACCATTTGGGCAAAGTCTTAAAAGAATGTTTTCCAGATTCAAAAATTTTGAAAGAAACTAATATTACACATAAAAAGACTGCAAAAATATTATATAAAGGTATTGGTCCAGGGCATAAACAAGAGTTGGCAAATAAATTAAAAACATCTAAATTCAGCGTTATGACAGACGAATCAACAGATATTTCGACGACAAAAGCGTCTTGTGTAGTTATACGGTTCTTCAATGAGACTTCTGGCCGTATTGAGAGCAAATTCTGGAACCTTCATGAAATTTTTAGCGCTGACGACCCCATTGCAGTAAACGAAGGAGCAACAGCAGAAAATATATATAACAAATTAAAAAGATGTTTTACAGAATACGGCATTCCTATGAAAAACATTGTTGGTTTCGGATCAGATGGGTGTAATGTTATGATGGGAAGCGAAAATTCTGTTGCAAGCAGGTTTAGAGAAGATTGTCCTGGTATCATCATACTAAAGTGCATTTGTCATTCCGCACATCTCTGCGCTAGTGCAGCATGTCAAAAACTACCAAACAGGTGCGAACAGTTGGCACGAAATATATTTAGTTATATTCACAACAGCTCAAAACGATCAGCAGCGCTGAAACAATTTCAAGATTTCTTGGAACTGAGGCCACAAAAAATGTTACACCCATCCCAAACAAGATGGTTATCACTTCAACAAGTAGTGGCACGTATTTTGAGCAATTGGGATGCGTTGAAATTATTTTTCACTGACATGGCACTATCGGAACGATCTCTGTCTGGCCAAGCGATACTGGATTTGCTTGTGGATCCTTACATGAAGCTATATTTTGACTTTCTGGCATGGGTGCTACCAAAGTTTACAACTTTCAATAAATACTTTCAGTCCATGGAAGTTGTGATAACAGAACTGGACGCAAAAGTGAAGGATATGTACAAAGAATTTGTGCTGTGTTTCATGGAACGTAGGCACGTTAGTCAAACAAACATAGCTGATATCAATCCAGGAGATAAAACTAAACACTTCCCTAATGAGCTTATTTATCTTGGGATTGGAGTTGCAACAAAAATCAACACTCCTGAAATAAAAGCAGACATGAATAGGCGAAGAGAATTTATGGACAGGTGCAAAGATTTCCTCGTTGAATCTGCTTTGCAAATTAAAAAAAGATGGGATTTTAACAATGAGGCGCTAATCAAAATTGCCCTATTAAGCCCTAAAAATGCTTTAAGTCAATCCGTGCGCGAACAAAATCCATCGATTTTGTCTATCGCCTCGAACTTTCCTAGAGTACTTGATCTACATGACATCAACCTACTGCAAATACTAGACGATCAATGGCGTGCACTGCCACTTGCAGAATTTGATGAAAATATAAGAAAAGAGAAAAGCGCAGATGTGTTTTGGGCCAAACTGAGTGTTTGGAGTGATATTTCTGAAAGTCATCCATTCAAAGAAATTGCCCATTTTGCCCTGGATTGCCTTATCTTACCTCACGCCAATGCCGACTGTGAGAGAGTCTTTAGCCAGGTTAATTTGGCCAAAACAAAAATCAGGAATAAACTTGCAACTCGCTCAATTGACGCCCTGATACTTTCCTGCGATGCAGTTAAAGAAAGCAAGTCCAAAAATTGTGTAGAATTTATGCCGTCTGACGAGATGCTGCGTCGTGTCAACGCCAAGGATGAATCTTCGATTGACGAATTGGCTGAAATAGACGTCCACCTACCTGAATATGATTAATTTACTTACGTATTTGCTTTTAGTACTTGTTCTTAGAATTTACGTATCAAATAAAAAAGCTAAATTTTACATTAAAATGCAATTTTATTTCAAAACAAAGCAATAATTGTGTAGAACGAAACGTAGTATAATTTTAAGCCAAGTAGTACACTTTTAGAATCCATAGACAATAATTTTCGGAGGCTCTGAATCCAACCCTGGTTCCTCGCTTCACGACGGCACGCCAGTCAGTGGGCCACGTAAGTTTGGAGCAGACGCACGCCGCTTTGTGCTCCGCGCTGTACCTAACCGTTTACGTGCTCGTACATTTTTCGTTCTGCTTGTAACTGTTTTATTTTGGATTTGTACTCCGCGTTGTACCTAAACCGCTTACGCGCTCGTACATTTTTCGTTCTGCTTATTACTTACTGTGCTTTTTGGACTGGAATACACACTGTGAAGACCGTAAGTGTTTTTACTCATTCATCCACCAAAACACCACAGGTCAAAGCGATCTTTCAACACTAACTTTTCAGCTTTATCTGGAGCTGCCGCTATAGTTGGGAAAAAGTTTGGCGAGGTTTTATTCATCGGAGTAAAGAACAAGTATTGTTGCGTATGTACACGAGCTCAGAACAAGGGTATCAGTCCTGTGGACCATGTATGCTATACTGCCGTCCAATGGCTAAAAAGTCGCTAAGCCTCAAGGGGTCAATTTTGACTTTTTGATACCATCTTACTCAGAAAAAAAATCTCTATCGATCTGTCTAAGAGTCCATTTTTATATCTTTTGTAGTTTTGAAAATAGCCAAACCAAATACATCGTTAATTCTGAAGACACTTTGACAGCGTCTGAACAAGATTACGATTCCGATAGTTCAGAAATAAATCCAATACCCATTTTAAATGAGGCAATTGACACTAAAAATTATCAAATAATAATCAATCAATGGTTTAAAGAAAGTACAAGATGATTCACGTCCTAAACAAAAAATTATTAAAGCCTTTTTGCCTTTAGACAATCAAGAAACAATAAGAGCATTCATAAAAAAATATTTAATTCCAGGAAAACGTATTTATATTTATTTTACTAATAAAGAATTTAGGAAACCATTTTCGAAATTAATTTCACAATTTTACGCAAATAACCCAGTGCAAATATTTGAATGTACAGAAAGAGTAACATATGTGGAAAACGAAGATGAGCAAATATCTTTAGTGAAAAAATATCATGAAGGTAAAACATGCCACCGTGGAATAAGAGAAACAGTATCGCGAATTAAAAGAAACTATTATTGGGATAGTTTGGAACAGACAGTCGCTACGGTAATAAATGGTTGTGATCTGTGCAAAAGAATGAAATATGATAGACATCCATTAAAACCAAAACTTCAAATAACTCAACTCCAATCTAAACCATTCCAAGAATTATTTATAGATCTTTTCTCAATTGATGGGAAAACATATTTAACAATAGTCGATGCATTCTCAAAATTAGGTCAAGCAATTGAAGTTCAAAATAAGTCAACACCTGAAACAGTAAGAGCATTAATTAAATATTTTTCATTTTATGGGACACCAATCAAGATAAGTTGTGACCCAGGTTCCGAATTCAATAATAATTTAATGAAAGAAACATTATCATTCTTCAAAATTGAATTACATATTGGAACACCTAATAATCCAAATTCTATGGGTATAGTCGAAAGATTTCACTCGACAATAATTGAAATTTATAGAATAGCCAAATATGAGCAAAAATCAACAGATGCAGCATCGGTAATGCAATATGCAATTATGGCATATAATAATACAATTCATTCGGTAACGAAATTAACGCCATTCGAAATAATCTTTGGGCATACTGATTCAAACTCAGTTTTCAATGTCGATTTCGAAAAGAATTATATGCAACAATTAATAAAAGAACATGCGAAAAGAACTAAATACTTGTATGAGCATATATCAAAAAAAATAATGGACGATAAAATTAAACGAAACAGAAAGGGAGAAGATATCGATTTAACCATCGGTGATCAAATTTATACTAAATTAGTGAATAAACGAAAGGGTAAAGATAAACCGCGCTACGAAAAAGCGGAAGTGATTGGCCCCGTTGAAAGAAACGTTGTACCAGTCAGGATTGGACAACGGGAAACTAAAGTGCCGGTAAAAAATATTAAAAGGCCTACAAAGGCAAATAAAAGTAACAGTCCCGAAAATAATAATGATGACGAGCACGCGTCATTTGAAGCTTATGATAAGTCTAAAGAGACTAATGATTATTATAAAAGGTCTGAACCTTATAATGAGTCTGAGCCTAATAATTGGCCAGCTCAAATTATTTCAAAAGAGGTTAGCTCATTACCCTCTAATATTATTAATGAACCTGAGACAAATGCAACGCAGTCCAGCAGTTCAAATATTATATCAGAGTCAAATATACCTGATAAAAATACCTTAAACAATGTGCAAGAGCCAAATGAGCCTCGCAATCGTAGGCCTAGTAAAAAATCTACCCCCGATAGTCCACTAAAAAGGATAAGCCAAGTATTAGGTTTACCATGGTGAATTATTAATAATAATCACTAAAGATGTGATCAAAAGGCACTATGAATATTATTGAATTTAAAAATTCAATTTATAATTAAACATTTCATATAAAAAAGTACTGTAATAAGATATATAATTATATATTTGTATTTTACAATATATGTTATTTTAATCGAATATGATTTAATATGTAATTAAAATCGAAAACTTTTCATGTAACTGAGACAGCCAATAGCCAAATAATGTATTATCCAAGAAGCAGTAATGTAATAATTGTAGTTAAGAATTTAGTAAAAGTACACGATAAAACAGAATATTATTATATAAAGTAAGAAAATTAAAATAACCCACCACTTTCATATTAGAATGATGAGGCAACCCCACTCGGATGGTGTTCAATTCTTTATTATGTAAATTAGATAAGGTCAAAGATGTAATATTTTTAGTAGCGGTTATACTCGCTTTAAATTGAGCCATAGAAAGTAAGAGTGAAACGGTGAAAAGATTATACGTAATATTATGACATAATTTAACCTTATAAATTTAAGTGGGATTACGGGTACAATATACGATGTAAAATTAATTCTTCTGATAATGCAATGTAACATAATAATTAATAGACAATCAGTAAGAAGAATGTGTTTATTAAGATTTTCTTATACATTATTATTGTATTCTTAACTATATAATTGTACTGTTAACTTTGTAATGAAACTTTTGTGACAAGGAACGATACTAAAGTTTAAAAATTGTTATTTTTGTATTTCAATATAAAATTACATTAAATGCCTTTTGTGAAGAGCATTTAGATGTAATTTCATTCTTAAAGGGGAGGAGTCATATGGTGGCCCTATGACATAATATTGATGACGATTTCACCTAATAAATTAGGCATGGTTGGATAACTGTTAGTTAATAAGGAAACATGTATGATTTCAAAGCCGTGCCTTAGAAACCGTCACGCCTATTAGGTAATCAGTTTTCTAATCGCTTTTCCACCGAAAAGCCATAAAAAGATCGTAAAACATTTACGACTGCTACCATTGTTCCACCACCAGGTCTCCGTCTTATCTATGAGTAGAAGAGATGAGGCCGCAGCCTCCAACATTCATTCTATCCTTTGTACTCGGACCTAGGAGCACAAGTTCGCTCGCGTCTCCTTGTCACAAGTTCATCATTTGTAATAATTCTGTAGAAGTATTTTAACAAGTTTAAAAATTAAATTGATTAACCGCAAGCAGTCTTCTCACTCAAGAAAATCCTATCCCGCGTTACTACACTTGATTACCTTTTTTATTATTATGATATAGGACGGCAAACGAGCAACCGGGTCACCTGATGGTAAGTGATCACCGCTGCCCATGGACAACTGCAACACCAGGGTGTGACAGGTGCGTTGTCGGTCTTTCAAGGAGTTAGGGAAAGAAAATGGGGAGGGGAGGGGGAAGGATGGGCCTACAGCTCTCTCACTCACCGAACGAAGCATAGAAGCGGTATAGCTTCTACTCAAACGTCGATTTTCTGTGAGAGTGTGGTACTTTCCCGGACGAGCCGGCCCATTTATGGTACTAGCAATTCATTTTGACATCTACAATCATCATCGCGGCAAATGTATTTTTTTTATTGACTTTGATATAAATTGCCATTTTTCTATACACAATTAAAGCCTACGTAGTTATTCTAATGTGCTTGATTAGTTTGTATGTAGGTACAGTTGAACAGAACAGCGTCACAAGTGTAATTAATAATCTAATAATAATATTTTTATTTCGACGAATGTTGATTGGTTTCTAAGATAATAAGAATATTACATACATTTTAGGAAACGATCGTTGGAACAAAAAACTGAAGAGCCGCCTTCAGATTTAGAAAACATTTTTGAGAGGTGCGTAGGTATACCTTTATTACTACGTGGAAAAATTGGTATTAGCTACCATTGTTTATTTGGGTATTATTATTTTATTTCTAGATATCTCTACAGAAGGAGAAGCTGACTGACTGACTGACATATCAACGTAGGGCTTAAACTATAAGGCTTAGAAACTTGAAATTTTGCATAAGGGTTCCTTTTATAACGTACGGGAGCACTTAAAAAGTATTTTTAGAAATTCATCCCCTAAGGGGGTAAAACGGGGGAGCAAGTTAGTATGAAACTTTGCTGTTTTTTAAGATATTCGAATGAAATTCAGCAAGAAGGTTTTTTATTCAAAGGCATGAAACACGAGTAAAATATTTTTCTCAAAAATCATCCCTTAAGCGGGTAAAACGGGGATGCAAAGTTAGTATGAAACTTTCCGTTTTTGAAATGTTTTGATTGAAATTCATGACCCAAATGGGTGTACCAGTAGTACACCATGTACCAGTAGTGGACCAGTTGACCCTTTGACCGCGAACGCCGGATAAATCCGACAAACATTTTCATAGAAAATGTATGTCAGACTTTATCCGACGTTCGCGGTCAAAGGGGTAATAGGCAAATCAATGTGTCTGTTCTGTCTTTGTCATACCAATCCTGGTTCTAACTGGTGAGTGAAGTCGCGGGTAACAGCTAGCATATTATATACCTACGTGCTAAGTTTTTATTTATATTTTCGTAGAAACCCAGACATGGACCACGACTATGAGCAATTACAAAATGTGTCAACTGCGTAAGTTTTTTTTTTAATCTAATCAATAAATCTCGATAATCTCATATAGAGGTGTTGAAAACTGCGATTAATATTTTAAGGGGTGTTTCTACTTAAGTACGTACCTACTTAAGTATGTTTTACTACTTTTAGTACTGGTCCAACTAAGAAATCGCAAGAAAAATATTTGCTGTTCCATACAATTTTTTACCTACCATGTTACCTACCAAGGTACACCAACATATTTAAAATAAATGCTTTTTTTCGCGATATCATACTAGTTCCTATCATATTCCATAGTTAATCAAATACGTGTCTAATAAGTAATAACATCACTTATTTGGAATACAGATAGATTGCGACCCCGATTTTCATTCTGCTAACTGAATGTTGTTGACCTAGTGAGGTGAATTTGCCCTTATAACCACTTCGAGCTATAACTATTTCTTTTTTCAGAATACCGGATAACTGTAAAAAATCGCTTTCATGTGATAATGAGAACCTTTTTGAAGTCACAGCGAATAATAATGTTTTTTCAAATAACAATGAGCGTTCCAATGATATGACAGTTAGTATTTTATGTATTATTAATTTTATTTTATTACGCTTCGGACTGACTTCTTAAGGTTATTTAGTACACTACCTTTGTTACCTTAGTTTACGGACTTTATAATTATGTTTGTTGGTACTATTTTATGTAAATTAATAAAGAAAATATATGTTTCAGTACAATAAACAGCGTGATGTGAATGATCCATATCCATTTATGGTTGAAAGCACATTTGAACCTGCAGTAAGTTTGTTTATAGAAATCAAATTTAAATCAGTCGGTAACAATTTTGTTAGTTAGTCAGTATTAATTTCGTTATGTGAGAGGATAGCCAATATAATTAAAAATAATAATTGTGTTCCAGATTCAATCGGAAATGCAGCATATGGGTCATCGTATAATAGACATCAATCATTTTACTACGGAACTTATAAAAATTTCACAACATAAATCCCTATTTGAATGCGGACTAGCTACGATGAAATTAGATTCTGAACGTCGATTAGGTTTTCAATCTGTATTTACATTTGTGTGCTCAATGTGTAATTATAGAAATAATATAAAATCGTCACTAGCTGAAGTAAACAAAGATGCTGTTGCTGGAATAATGGCAGCGGGATGTGGTCATGCGCAATTAAAACAATTTGCAGCAGCAATAGATTTGCCCATCATGTCGGACTATACTTATAACAAAATACAAAATGATATTTGTAATGAATGGGAAGAAACAGCGTGGGAGGAAATGAAAAAAGCTGGTGAAAGGGAAAGAGAAGAAGCAGTCAAGGAAGGAAATGTCACGAAAGATGGTATTCCGGTTATTGATGTGATAGTAGATGGGTGTTGGAGTAAACGCTCTTACCGAACAAATTACTCGGCATTGTCTGGGGCTGCGGCTATTATTGGTAGACGTTTTGGTCAAGTGTTGTACATGTCCGTAAAAAACAAGTATTGTTGTATTTGCGCCAGAGCTCAAAAGAAAAAAGAAACTCCCAAAGAACACATATGCTATAAGAACTTTGATGGCGCATTCACTGCTATGGAGTCCACTATAATTACAGAAGGATTCAAACAATCTATAGAAATGCATGGATTAATTTACGGACGATTTTTTGCCGATGGCGATAGCAGTACATATTCAAAAATAATAGAGGCTCGGCCATATCCAGGCATTACAGTGGCAAAAATATACTGTCGTAATCATTTATTACGAAATCATTGCAATAAGTTACAACAACTTACAACTAATACTCGTTATACCGTCGCAGACAGAAAAAATATCACACAGAAAAAGATATTATCAGCTAGAAAATATATTTGCGACGCAATAAATCTGCATAAAGATAGCAAGAATGTGGATGCTTTGTATATTGACATCAATGCATCTGTTCTCCATGCCTTTGACCGACATGATAACTGTAACCGCCAATTATGCGACAAAATGCTTCCAGACGCCCCTAATCCATTTTATGGCAGTTCACTTTAGCAGAGAATAAAAACACTGCATAGCCAATTAGCTGATAAAGCTCATAGTTTAATTGAAGATGTAGATAGCAATGTTGTTGAAAGGTTCAATGGGGTAATAGCAAAACTTGTTGGTGGAAAACGAATTAATTATTCTCAAAAACGTTCTTACCAATCAAGATGCTCAGGCGCCGTAATCTCATTCAATACTGGCAACCTATTATCAACGGTTCATAGAAACATAATCGGAAGAAGTCCAAAAAAGTCTATAAAAAAATATGAACAAATAATAAATTGTAAACGAGTTAGAACCGCGGCCAGGAATAGTAAAAGGAAAAAGAATCGAAATTTAGTACCCAGAACCCTGAATTTAGATTATGGTGAAACAGTAGATAAACCGGATTTAGATGATGATACTTTTAAAAAGGCCAAAATTACTTTTATAAAAAATTTAACGAAAACTTATGAAGAAAGACAGGAAATTGAAAAAAGAACTATATTACAAAGCGAATCTGGAGAATGGCTTGAACTAAGACGAAATATGTTAACTGCTTCAAATTTTGGCACAATAATAAAAAGAAAACAGACCAATACATGTAAGAACATAGTAAAAAATCTTCTTTACAAACCGAAAATTGACCATGTTTCATCAATTAACCATGGCAAAAAATATGAAACAATTGCACTAGAACAATTATCGGCCATGAACAATATCAAAATTCAGAAATGCGGGTTGTTCATCGATGATGAACATCCATTTTTAGGTGCTTCGCCTGATGGTATTGCGGGTGATATGCTTGTTGAAATTAAATGTCCCATAAAGCCATTTAAAATTGGCATTGATAAAGCCATACAAGAAAAAAAAATGCAATTTTATAAAATAAATAAAAAGGGCGATATAATAATAAATAAAAATTCTAGTTGGTATATGCAAATACAAGGACAATTGCACATCTGCAAAATGCCAAAATGTCTGCTAGGTATATGGTATGGAGATAACAAAATTAAAACAGAAATGATTGACAAAGATGACAAGTTTTGGGCAGATGTAATGGAACCAAAATTATTAAAATTCTATTATGATTGTCTCCTGCCAGAATTAGTCGACCCTAGATATATAAGAAATAAGCCAATACGTGATCCTGACTATGTGCTTGAACAACGCAAGGATAATACTACTACCCCGAAATTAAATACTCTGGGCGCATCGGAAACCCAAAACCCAAGTACAAGTACTTTTGATATTGATAGTATCGCAGAAGAAGTTTTTGAATATGACGAAATAGGCAATGTTGAGGACTCTGACCAAGTTAATGAAAACTTGAATTATTTGTCATTTTCTGAATATTAAGTCTCATCTACGTTATCGGTATCATCTGCCCGAACGATTTGTAATGGCCGAGTCATCGGCGAATGAATATGAGCCTTTAATTTAATTTAATGTAACAAGTGCTGTTATTTTGTTTTCACTTTTATACATAAATAATATTTCTGCTATACGTATGTCATTTAAATTTCCTATTATCCTATTGAACCCTAAAAAAATAGAAAACCTACACAAAATAATTTTCATCAATAAAGTAATTATAGTCTCTATGACATTCTATGTTCTTGTCGCGCGCTCTCCGGGAGCAATGCAGACAGTTACCGCCAAGCGCCGCGCTCTGTCCGAGAACGCGCCGACCGGCAGCGCTCTCGTAAAAAACGTGCGGGGTGTAGGGTGCGGGGCGCAGTACGCTGATTTTCAGATTTTAGTATAACGCGGCGTCACCTTAAAAATAAAATACTAGAATAACGCTAAGCAACAATACCACGCTAAAACCCCACTAATCATTCTGGCACCCCGACCCCGCGCGTCCTGTAGTTTTAGTGTCGCCTGCGCTATCAACGAGGGAGGACGCGCGTGCGTCCCGCCGAATTTCCCGCCATGGCTGACGGAATACAAAGGTAAACCGCTTTATTTATTAATAAATTGAGTGTTTAGTTAAATGGAACTTAAAAAAGATGTTTAGCTTGCATGGAATTTATTAAGTTGGCGTGGCGAAGTAATTGTTCCTTTAAATATTTTGATTTTGCTACGTTTTTGCACGATAAAGGCGCGGTATATGTTAAGCTATTTAGTCAAGATTTGGTTGTATCGTTGCGTTTTGCATATAAGTATTATGTAAAGATCTATGGAAATAATTAATCATACTAATATTATGAAGAGCAAAGATTTGATTGTTTGTTAGTTTGTAATGAATAGGCGTCGAAACTACACTTGACTGATTAGAAAAAATATTTCATTGTTAGGAAGCTACACTATTTCTGATGAACATAGGCTATGTATGTACCACGGGCATAGCCATGGCGGACTGCTAGTTTATTACAAAGTCGGTAACTTATGTTATCTATGGTTCTACGTTCATTATATTTGTTTTTCATTTATTACACATTTAGACGCACTATGGTCTCTCAGCGTGCCAAAGCAATACTCGATATGGTAGGTGCTAAAAGTAATCATAATTAAGACCAGTCTCAAAAAACAGAAAAAGAGTACAAAAAGACAGAAAATATAATTGATGACCTTTACTCACGACCATATTCGATGGAGTCCGAGATTTTTAAAAACTTTTGTGAAACACAGACAACGTTAACCTCATATCACAATAATGAGTTACAAAATAATATAACAGTTTTGAAGGAAAACCTAACGACGAGTTCAAAAAATAATAAAATTGATGAAATGAGGTATTGTTTTATTGATTTAAAATGTCACGAAGAAATGCCTTCAGAAAAGCCGGAAGCACAAAGTAAAAATTATCAGAATAACCACTTACAATCTGAAAGGCTATTCACTCCTTTAGATTTTGATTCTGACGATTCGGTGCGGGATAAGGATTGTATTCCGTCTGACTCAAGTGATGATTCTGACGACAATGAAGCATTACGTTCAAGCCAAAAAGGTTTGGCCTCATCAACAACATCTAGCCTACATCCACGAAGCCTGCTGCACCACTCCGATTGCTTCAACCGCTTAATCTTACAGAGAAAGTAGATACTCGTAAGAGACGTAACACTGTTGAATTAGGACACAATGTGCCAAGAAAACTGTCCCAGAAGAGAAAAAATACGTAATCCATGCTGTAGACGATACTTCAATGATAAACCAAAAAAAATACAAAGTTACTGCTCGTAAAAGGAAGGAAAAAAAGGAAACTAAAATAACCCAATATTCTGTAAAGCCAGGATGCAATAATAAATGCTTGAAAAAATGCACTGCAAATATAAGCGAAGATCAACGTAATAACGCTCATTCACAAGAAGAACGTCACATCTCAAAAAATAGCAATTTTGAGTTATGTATATACAAGAAACGCATTTTTTTTACTTTATTTGCTGCAAAAACGGCATAACTCCTAATCGTTAAACGAGGGAATGAGACAAGTTGTGTCGTTCTATTTCGCTCTCGCACGACCCCGACCCTTTTTTCGACATCGGCTCATTTCAGTTGCCACGACTTTACTGGAGCGAGTGCACGTACTAGTTTAGAGAAAAGGCGACATAATTCGTTTTAAGACTATCTTCTAGAAAAGGTAAGCAATGATTAATCCATATTTTTTTCTGTAATAATGACACATAAGTGTTTAGGACATTGTGAAAATAAAAAAATGTATTTATACTGTAGGTCACATTTTGTCTTAGGTCATTATTGAAATTATAAAATAACTATGTCGTGTAAATTATGTCCACCTAATACTTTATAAACAATAAGAAAAATAATTATTGTAAATTCGTAAGTGCCACATTTAGTTTTAAATCATTGTTGATACTAATAGCCGGCTTCGTCTGTTTGAAATATTTTATGTTATGACGTTAAAATTAACAAATAATTATTTGTTTTGTAGGTGTTGATTGAATATACTACTATGTCTTCTAGCAGAGGGAAGAAAATATTGGCTTTAGTCAGCCCCAGTGATGATAATAGTCAATCGCCTATTATTTCAATGGATACTACAGGTAAAAATATTTCATATTTTACACGTTTGACCGAGTTATGCAAAGCAGTGAGGTCTACAATTTATAAACTTTATATCACTAGATGAACGTAATTACTTATTCCTTTTTAGCGAACAAGGAGGGTTGCAAAACAAATGTAAATTGTAACATGGACACTGATAAAATTCAACCTAATTTGAGGGCGCGATCAAGTTCAAGCTCCTCTTAGTTCTTCAAGCAGTTCCACGTCTACGAATAGCTCGTCTTCTAGTTCATACAAAGATGGTATTTAGTACAATTCATTGTTTATTCATTATATATTATTCATTAATTAAATATAAAATTAAAGCTTTATGTACATTTTATTATAAATTTACAGACAGTGATGACTCCGTTAAAGATCCACTATACCAACCAGAAAACTTTGTTCAACCACCGAAGTCTCCTGATTCTTTGAACAATGATACAACAGAGGCCAGCGCTAATAGGTTAACGGATCTTGGAATTAACGAAGGAGTGACACAGGTGGAGCCATCAACCAGCGCCGGCGAAAGAAACACTCCAGCAGTTACTGATGTCGAAATGATCGCTGGGAATAGTTTGATTATAAAAGGTAGAAAACGCAAACGCAACGAAAATGGTTGGAAGAAAAATATTGTAAAAAAACTTAAAAACACCGGAAAATCATATGAGAGTACAGCGACGAAGAAAACTGTACCTGAACTTAAAATAAAGGAGCCCTGCAATGAAAAATGTAAGCTACATTGCAGCACGAAATTCACAGAAATGGACAGGAAGAAGATATTTGAAGAATATTGGAAGATAGGAGATGTAGAGAAACATTGGCAGTACCTATCAAATTGTATGACTGTCATTAAGCCTAAATATCGCTATGTTAGAGAAGGTGGCACTAGAAATAAATGAGAGTATAATAATGCCTTCTATTTAACTTTGCGTGACGAAAAAGTAAGAGTATGCAAACTTTTTTTTAAAAACGCCCTTGGGATCACCGATCGTCCTATTCGTACTGTCATGTTCAAACGCAAAAAAGTTGCAGGGACTATCTTAGCAGGTGACAACAGAGGGAAACACACTAATTATCCAAAAATTGATGAATCAATTCGGTCTGCTATAAAGGCACATATAGAATCTATACCAAAGATTGAATCCCATTTATGTCGTGCAAATACATCAAAAGAATACATAGACGGTAGCAGATCAATCGCAGAGATACATAAAGATTATGTTGATATTTGCAAAAGCCAGAATGTACCGTACGGAAATTATATGTTGTTTTATAAAATATTTACAGAAGAATATAATATATCTTTCTTTAAACCAAAAAAAGATCGTTGCGATACATGTGCTATTTATGAAAACTATGAAAATGAGGATAAAGAAAATAGAAAGGAAGAATATGATATGCACCTGATAGAAAAAGATTTATGCAGAGAAGAAAAAGCGAAAGACAAGGAAAATGATAATGTTATTACTGCTGTGTATGACCTTCAGGCAGTATTCCAATGCCCTAAAGGAGATACATCTCTATTTTACAACGTGAGCAAGCTAAACGTTTTTAATTTCACAATAGTTGAACTAAAATCTAAAAAAGTTGAGTGTTATATTTGGGATGAGTCTACTGCAAATAGAGGGGATTTGGGGACATGTGTTTTTAAATATATACAACAGCTAGCTTCAACTGGCAATGACATAGAAGTAGTATTTTACTCCGACAATGCCGTCGGTCAAAATAAGAACAAAATGATGATATCGATGTACATGTATGCCATACAAAGTCACCCAAACATTAAGGCTATAACTCATAAATTTCTAATCAAAGGACACACTCAGAACGAGGGTGACTCAGCTCACTCTTTGATAGAGAAGCAAGTTAAAAAACTAGTTCGAGGTGGCCCGATGTATACTCCTGAGGCCTTTATAAGTGCTGTTAGGACTGCAAGATCCAAACCAGAGCCTTTTAAAATTAATTTAATGTCCTATCAAGATTTCCTGGATTGGAAAGATGTTTGTTTACAAATGGGAATGAATATAACAAAAGATGAAAATGGAGTCTATCAAAATCACTGACATCAAGGTTGTAAAAATAGACAGGGATCATCCTCATGATATATTTTTTAAAACGTCGTATGCAGAGAAAGATTTCAAGAAAGCACAAGTAATAAGAAGAAAAAAGTCTGTAAACATAGCTGTTAAAAATGCATATAGTCAACGTCCTGGATTAAATAAGAAGAAAAAAGATGACTTGTTAGGCTTATTGAATAAAAAAGCAATACCAAGCTTTTATGCTCCTTTTTATAATTCTTTATAATTATGATTGTTTTGTTTTATATAAAAGTTTTTCTATAGTAATACTTAAAATATTTGTGTGATTCTAATAATGAGGCTTTTTATAAAAGATTAAGACTGATCATGCCATTAAAAATTATTCATTGTTGATTCTACATGTATAATTTATGGATATATAAAACTATAATTTTGATTCTTTTGATTTTTATAAAAGTTTTTCTTTTCTTTAACAATAATACTAAAAACACTTAAGTGATTTTAAATATGAGACTAATAATTAAGTGATTACAAGTATAAGACTGATTATGCCATTAAAAACAACTCGATGTTGATTTTATAAGTTTAATTTATTACATAAAACTTTACATAGTTTTTAAGCAAAGTTTTGTTTCAAGTGTTTTCATAACAACATATAAATGAATAAATATATATTCTAAAGTGTCGTATTTCATTTTAATATAAAATTTTGCTAAATATTTATTGTCAACAATGACATAAGACAGATAATTCATAAAAATTATGTCTTTGTTCTAGGAGAAGAACGGCACATGTTGTACCCAGTAACATTTGAGGAAAAAAAATATAAAACAATTAAATATTTTTTAGTTAAAAATTAAATTGTTTCAACTTAACAAATATATGACGGATAAAAAAATAGTGTTACGGTCTCCCAAAGTTTATATTTATTTTTTATTAAAATTACAAAGTCAAAAACCTCAATTCCCAAAATTTACTAATTTCCACTTGTGACGTTCTTCTTGTGAATGAGCGATATTTTGAATAAAGAATACTGGAGCCTAAGTTTTGAACAAAGAAGACAATACGTAAGGTCGCAAGTGGAAGTAGCAATCCCAAAACGAAAATATACTAAAGAAGCTCAAAGAAACCCTCGGAGGACATTCAAACTCAGAAAAAGTGATTGCTCAAAATGTAAGGTATGTAAAATATTCTTTTTGACCACCTTAGGGTTTAAGAAAAACAATGATCAAGCAGTGACGTGCACAGACATTTATCATAGGGTAGACATAATTATAAGGCCGGGACTCCACCAAAGCGGAGACGAGACGAGCGGAGAGGAGATGTTTTTTAAACAACCAATAGAATTGAGTTATTGACACGTCTCCTCTCCGCTCAGCTTCAGTGGAGATCGCTGTGCGGAGATGTGTAATATTTGTATGTCGCGATGGAAGCGGAGATGTGAGCTGTGCGCGGACGACGCGCAGTGGAGACGAGAGATATGAGCGGCGTGCAGTGAGCGATGTCACCCTCCACCCTCTCGCCCGCTAGCAACCCGCAGAACCCCGCGCGCGCGCCGGCCGGCCGGCCATCTTGCTAGTACCGTGCACGCGAGCACACGCTTTTATCGTGAATAATTCGTGCAGTTTGTATTTTTCAACGTAAACAATTAGTTAATTTAAATAAAACGTAATGGATGAACAATTTATTGAATCAGTAAAAAAATATCCATGTCTATGGAACACATCAATAGATACCTATAAACTTACTGACGTCAAAGATGCAGCTTGGGAGAACGTTTTGAAAGAAACTCAATTATCTGACGGTAAGTGCAATTTATTATACTAAGTATTTCGTTCAAGTAATATTGTAATACGAGTGTCTTGCCATGGAACGGCGCCCTCGTTGTTGAAATAACTACAGAATTTTTCTCGAACTTGATAGGCATCCATATTGTCATTCGATAATAGATTTTCCACGTTTGTGTCGTTAAACATAGTCGTGGCCAAACCCGTTTCATTATTATCTAGATAGCCAGGCATCTTGTCAATTAAAAAGTTGTGTAGAACACACGTTGCTTTTATCACTTTTTCCACTGTTTCTATTTTACATTCAAATTCTTTACGGTATACGTACCATTTCCGTGATAATACACCAAATGTAGCTTCCACAATACGACGAGCTCTTGAAAGTCTATAATTGTATGTTCGTTTTTCGTTATTTAAATTATCGCGTGGATATGGTCTCATTAAGTTAGGCATCAAAGGGAATGCTTCGTCTCCAATAAAAACAAACGGTACAGGTTCTCCATTTTGGTACAAGGGTTGTGGCTGTGGTAGATTTAGTCTGTTTTCTCTCAAACGAATTCCGAATATACTATCAGCAAAAATACCACCATCGCTGAACCTTCCCATTGAACCTATATCTACCATAATTATTCTTCGGGTAGCGTCGGCTACGCACATCATTACAGTTGAAAACCTGTGTTTATAACAGTAATATGAGGACCCAGATTTTGGGGGTGCAAACATGTACACATGCTTGCCATCAATGGCCCCGACGCAGTTTTTGAATTGCCAGATTTCTTCAAATTGCTTTGAAATTTTTTTCCAATCATTTTCATTAAGTTCTGGCATAACCAAAGGTTGTAATACTGTCCACAAGGCATCGCAGACATCTTCTATAATTCTTGGAACAGTCGATTTTCCAATCCTAAAATTTTCAGCTATTTGTGAAAATTTTGAACCAGTCGCCAAATACCTGTGATAATTATAATATAGATTTATATTTGTGTCGTGGTTTCAGTTAGAATAGAAGGGTCATTTCAAAATAATATCTTAATCAGTGTCGTGTTGTTTCCGGAACTATAAAAGATTAGGCATTACTGAAATTATGTATTTACAGAATTTTCACTCGTTCAAAAGTTATAGCCATTTTTAAATAATAGAAAATAAACAATTAAAAGTCTAAGATTCACACGAGCACAACACATTGAAATCAAACAAATAAAATGGATTTATCACTCGTTATTTATTAACATTTCAAATTTCGACGCCGCCGTCTGCGGCGACCACGTACGAGAGATACAATCCGTTTTGTATGTTTGATTTCAGATATTTTTATTTATAAATTGGTTTCCCTTGAAACTCTGGTATTTTTTAAATATTTATAATGGTTATAAATTCTGCATGAGTGATAATGCGGTAAGTATATTTTGACTATGGCAATGTCAACATTTAATATTTATAATGATTTCAATTATTTTTATTTCAGTAAAAACGGCTAAATCTAAGTGGAAAAAGTTGAGAGACAGCCACCGGGACGCATTAAAAAGGAAGAATGCCACTAGAAGTGGACAGAGTGGTAAACAAATTCGTGAATGGAAATATGAGAAGGTAATGGAATTTTTGATACCATATATGACGAATAGAAACAGGACTACAAATTATACCTCACAAACAAATATAAATGAACAGGAAACAAATTCATTGGAAAGTAATGTAACCGATGAGTTTTTTGAAACATCAAGCAATCATACAAGAAGCACTCCAGAAGATCGTCCATCTGTACAACATTCGCCGTCACCGACATCAAGCGTCTCAGCCTCGACATGCAGAAATGCAACAAGAAAATCAGATGAAATAAGTAATTTACTTATACAGCACCATGCAAACCGTGAAAGAATACGCCAAGAAAAACTAGAAATACAATCATTGATAGAGAAAAATAATACCCTTGACGAAATGGACACTTTTTTTCTGTCGATATCAAAAAGTGTAAAAAAACTTTCTCAATATATGCAGCTTCAGGCTAAACGTAAAATTTTCAATGTTCTTTTAGAATTGGAAGAACTTGAGCTACAAAACACATGGTATAACACAAATGAAAATAATTGGTATTCCCCCGGTTACACTTCAGCACCGGGTCCAAGTTCGACACCGGGTCCTAGCTCAACACAGGCACCGGTTCTTACATCAACACAGGCCGGTGGTCCTAACTCAACACAGGCACCGGTTCTTACATCAACACAGGCCGGTGGTCCTAACTCAACACAGGCACCGGTTCCTAGCTCAACACAAACACCGGGTCCAAGTTCGACACAGGCACCTGTTCCAAGCTTGGAAGATACGCACATGTCCGATGAACAGATAGAAGAAGCATTCAGAAACGAAGAAGACACATATGATAATTTGTAACTATATGGAAAAGAAAGCAATATGGCTCATGTGATTTACTGTTATAATTTTTTTGTACGTTATGTTTCTAATATAACCTTACGTTTTTTTTGCTACTCCCAGAACGGCAGTTGATTTTTTTGTTTTCTTTATGAATAAATAAGATAATATAAAAATATATTTGGTTTTTACATAATATGCATCACTCCAGTCTCCCGGAGGGGTAGAAAGAGACAACGGATCTCGATTTCTCGTAATCCTTACATACCTCAGTTTACATAATATTTTTGAATTATTCCCGCTGTGTCGATTTCACTATATGTCGAGTCCCACCACGTCGATTCTCGTAACGCCGCGTGCCCGCTTTTTATGCTAATTAGTTTCTTTACGTCGACTTTGTGACTTAGGCGTACAGTTTGCAAAAAACGAAATACGTCTGGTTGAAATAAATTTCGGTTGATTATTTTATTTTATTTTAAGAAGAGTTATAATCCTCCACGAAAGTTTACTGAATTTATTTTTGGGTCATATACTCATATCATAACTACGATGAGCTAACTGCGAGATCAAATAGGTACTTATACATAATTGCCGTGGAGCTACCCAAGGACGGTTAGCGTCAGGCAGGCGGTCGGCCGTAAAAAGATGACCGCCTTTATGTTTCACGTTGTATACCAGTTTATATATAGTGGCCAGGCGAAGCAGAAGATCAAGGCAAGTTGACAAAGGAAACTTTTTTGTTTTTCAATGGCGAACTCCGTGGCGGGCGCAGTTAACACGCCAGCCTGCGACACGAAGGAACCCGGGTTCGATCCCCGGTCAATCATGATGGAAAATGATCTTTTCCAGATTGACACGGGTCTTGGATGTTTATCTATATAAGTATCTATTATCTATCTATACATATTATTATATTATATTGTAATAATAAAACAGTAAAAATATTTTGTCTGTACATTTAGAATTTTTGACTGAAATGGATAGAGGGGCACTTAAAAAGAATAATAGAAAGCAAAGCAATTTTTTTCGAATTTTTTGTCTGTCTGTCTTTATGTATGATTACGATTATCTCCGAAAATACTGAACCGATTTACTTCAAACTTTCACCAATTGCTTTGTTTTAAATCAGCAAAACATCTAGATGTTGTTTCATCAAAATCGGTTCATTAAAAAAAGTTATCGTCATTTGAATGAACTCAAGGCATTAGTTTGCCTGCGAATATACACGGTCAATTTTTTATCGTTTTGGACCCTTAAAGGGGTGACTCAGACCATCAAAATGAACAACTTTTCCGATGGGAACAATGCTGGGAACTCAAAAAAAAATTCGACATCCCCACCCATACAAACTGGCCGGGCGGCGGGACTCTTTTGTATGGAAATGACGAATTCTTTTTTAGTTCCCAGCATTGGTCCCATATAAAAAGTTGTTCATATTGATGACCTGAGTCACCCCTTTAAGGGTCCAAAACGATCAAAATTACACCGTGTATAGCACTTAAATAGTAAGTGATTAAATATTAAGTGACATAAGAAAATTTAAATACAAAGTCAATTCATCATCAGCATGCATTATACCTATCCATACTAATATTATAAATGCGAAAGTAACTCGGTCTGTCTGTCTGTCTTCTTTTCACGCTTCAACCATTGAACCAATTTGGATGAAGTTTGAGACCCGGGAAAGGACATAGGGTACCTTTTGTTCCGGGAAATTCTACTGTTCCTGAGGGACGGACACTAACGGCGGCGGCGTAGCCGCGGCCAAACGGCAAACTAACCGAAACTGCTGCGCCTAGAAACTTGAAATTTGGTACAGGGGTTTTTAATGATGAGAGTGAGCGCTAAGAATGTATTTTTAAGAAATTTTACTTCTAAAGGGGTAAAATTTATATGGAATTTTCTCATTTCTGGACTTAGACGTGTGAAAATAAGTATATAAGTTCTAGGTTACAATTAAAAATATCTGTGTAGGTAAAATGGACGATATTTTCCCCTGAAGGAGTAAAATAGCGGGGTAAAGATAGTATAGGAATTTACTCATTTCTAGACTTAGAAGTATGAAAATAGGTAAATAAATTCACGATATCAATTGAAAAAGAAATATGTAGGTCAACTGGAAAAAATCTCCCAGAAGGGGGTAAAGTTTGTTTGGAAATTTTCTCATTCCTGGACTATGAAGTATGAAAATAAAAAGGGATGTAAGTTCTCGATTACAATTAAAGATATATGTGGGTGAAATGGACAAAATTCACTCCTCAAGGGTAAAGGTTTTATGTAAATATTCTCATTTCCGGACTTAGAAGTATAAATAATATCCATACTTCCATACTAATACTAATATTATAAATGCGAAAGTAGTTTTTTTACGCTTCAACCATTGAACTGATTTGGATGAAATTTGGTATAAAGAATATTTAGTTATATATTCACTTTAAAAATAAATAGTTAAATAAAACTTACATTAATATTAAAGGGGGGCTCCCATACAACAGATTTTTTTATATTAAGACTGATTTTTTATATTAAAGAGTATATTTAATTGTTGTCCATTTAAATGTTAAGAAGATACTTTGTTTGTTATTTTGAATTCATCTTTGATACTGTTGGATGCAACCGGTAACACGCTCTGATGAGGGATAGAGATTTTTCATTATTGTTATTTCTTTTCATAGATATAAGAATGCGACCAAAAATTATACAAATTTACCAAGACTGATTTTTATTTTATGTCAATAAGATAAATGTTTTATAAATACGTGTGTTTAAAGTGATTGCTTGTTACCCTTAACAAAAGTTATGAGAAAAATGTTAGTGTTAAATTGAGAATTTTCAATTTTTTTTTGTGGAATATGTTTTGATTGTTATTATTTGTGATTAAAATAAATCATTTTTTATATTATTCATTTGATGTTTTTAATTCTTTGCATTTAGCCAGAAAATATGAAATAACAATTTGTGCTTGCCTTGTGATGCTGGCTGTACTCGACATAACGAAACTCGGCGTAAAGTGCGGTCGACGTAGAGATATTCACTATAAGGAGATTCACCGTATAGTGAAATCGACATCGCGGGTATGATTCATATTTTTCATGTATTCTCGTACTTCTTGATTCTCGTTTTGAGTACTTCTCACTTAGCCCTTTTACAAAAAAAAAAAAAACAAACATTTAAAAAAAGACTGATCACATTCAAACGCAGATAACACACATAAACACAAACACACATTAACAAAAAAATAATTAGGTAGGTACTTACTTCAAACATACTGCTAGCCGCTCTTGGGTGCAGATAGATCTCCTGTAGTTAGTATCTTGCTTAAATATATGCGGTTTAATTAAGTTATGTAGTTCATAGAATATATTCCTCGGTAGTCTGTAGGACTTGGTAAAACTTTCATCATCTAACTCATTAAACAGAGTAAAAAATTCTCCATGACTGGTATGGTAATACAAGTGACTTCTTTTCCAAAACCGATGTTTTCTTTTGTTTAGGTAGTATAAAGCTATCAATTCTGCCTCTTCAGACTGTAGTTCTTCTTCAAGTAAAAGAAGATACTTTTTTTGTAATAATAGCGACATCGTCTACCTTTCGTGTCAGAATGCGTACTGAGCACTCAACGCCTCGCACCCGAGCTGAAAAACATCTCTTCTCGCACAGCACACAGCACACCGCACACATCTCCGCTTTGGTGGAGTCCCGCGAGCTGAAAAACATCTCTTCTCGCACAGCACACAGCACACCGCACACATCTCCGCTTTGGTGGAGTCCCGGCCTAAAACTTACCTTACAAATATACCACCTATATACCTTACCTTACTATACGGCTAGTTATACAACTCGTTTAATATTATGATAGTCTTTCGAACTTCGACCGCAAAAGTATTCAAAACAAGCGAAAGTGAGATATGATTACAACCTGCGAACCACGTACACGTACTCGTATCATACGGTTTAAGATGAAACTTTAGAATAACTAACCCTAACTAACCAGTTACTTGATTTGTTTAAAAGCGTGTTCACAAACACTTTCTATTTCGGTTTCGGCATGCAAACACTAAGCGACACAACTTTCACATGAAAATATTTTTGTCACAAATGAAATTTAACTGATAAAGCAATTAATTCTAAAATAAAACTTTCCTCTTGGATTGTTTGTAAACACGTAACGTGAATCAATGGCATCGTTTATGACATTGACATAAGTATGAATAATATCTATAATGACTTTGACAAGTGACGATGACATTTACATCGCGCGCGGCAGCCAATAGGAACCTCGGAGACACTGTCTCAAATTCACACACACAGCGCAAATTTGCTTTGCATGTGCGAGCCGATGAAAGATGTTTACTTGTACTACTACAAAAGCGATTTCCTGTCGGTGTATAATAATTTTCTATGTGTGCGTGAAAAGTCAGACCTTTGAAATTTTGTCTTTAGAGATACTGCTTAGCGCGGGCACGCGCGCGGGCCGCGGCCGCAGCGCCGTACTTGAACAAAATCGACTATAAAGTATTTGCTAGCAGAATTTTGCAGGCGCACCGAATATAATTATTTTTTTGTAAGAAAAATAATTGTATTTATTTAGCGACTGCAGGGTAGACAGCGTCTAACAGTTTATATGGACTGCACGTCACTGTCATCAAGTGTTACGGTTGGATACAAAAACCGAAAATTTTGACAAAAGGGGAAAACACAATAAGACGCCCGCTTTTAACCGACAGCTGCTTTGCTGCACATTGAATCCTTCCATCCGTATTCACCACATTACAGGAGAGAACATGCGCCATTTTTTGCGTTACTTACCGAGTGACATAACCATCAGGTACATGCATAATGAGTACTGCGAGAAAAACCCAAACAATATAGTATCGTACGAATTATATCAGAAATATGTTAAAACTATGAACATTTCATTTACGCGACTTGGTAATGAGGAATGTGAGACGTGTGAGTCGTACAACTTGCACAGTAAACAAACCTCACACGATGCACTCACTCAGCTTGAAGTAGGATGTAACAAATGTGTTGAATACAAAGACCATCATTCTAATACCAGAGCTAGACAACTTTATAAGGAGCATAAAGAACTTCCACAGGACAATAGTCAAATTTTTTATTCAACTGATCTTGAAAAAGTAATAATGTTACCACGAATGGAGACTTTTAAGTCGGTAATATTTTGTCAGAGACTTATTGCGTTCAACAAAACCTTTGCGCCTGTTGGTAAAATAACAAAAGAAAATAAACCCATCACTGTACTTTGGCACGATGCGATAGCTGGCAGAAAGCAGGAGGATATAATGAGTGCCTTCTACGCATTTTTGCTCCGTAATCGTGATGTTCAAAATTGTTAATATATGGCTAGACACCAGTTCAGCACAAAATAAAAATTGGTTATTGTTTTCATTTTTAATACACATGGTCAACAGTGATTTGATTTCGACAAACAAGATATCATTATTTTATTTCGAGCCAGGACACACTTTCATGAGTGCAGATCAGGTCCATCACCAGGTGGAAATGGCCATGAAAAAGAAAAGCAAATTGTATGATTATCATGACTTTGTTGATTCAGTATCATCTATTAACAATAGTAAAGTAATCAACAATATTTCAGATCGACGAATTCAGAAATCAGCTCCAAGAGCATATTTGAAAAATGTGGTGCAAGTTAATTTTAAAAGAAATGAATTCGATTTATTATATACGAGGGGTGATCCAAAAGTAATGATAATCGGTTATTTCTAGCCAGCATAAAAATCTGAAATATTTTTTCCTGGTTGCTTATGTAGTTACTAGTTGAGCATAAAAAAATCATATAAATAGGTTACGATTTCTGGGAGATACATTTATTTGAAAACCAACCGTCGCAGTGAACACATCAAAATGGAGAAAAATGAAATCAGGGCTGTCATCAAGTACCTCTGTCTGAAAAAAATGTCTACCAAAGACATACACAGCGACTTGGTGGAAACATTGGGGGAGTCTGCTCCTCCATATTCTACAGTTGCACGCTGGGCCAAGGAGTTTAAGCTGGGCAGAACATCGACTGAAGATGAACATCGAGAAGGACGGCCATCCACGTCCCTAACCGAAGATAACGTGAAAAAAGTCGAAAATATTGTATTGGCGGATAGAAGAGTGACCATCAGGCATGTAGCTGAGATCACAGGGATCTCATATGGCAGCATTCAAAGAACCTTTGCAAACGAATTGCATATGAAGAAGGTCTCTGCGCGTTGGGTACCAAGAATGTTAACCGACGAGCAAAAGAAAAAACGTGTTGACATTTCGAGGGCCAATCTCGAAAAGTTCCAAGCAGATCAAGAATGCTTTTTATCTCGTTTTGTGACTATGGACGAAACTTGGATCCATCATTTTGATCCTGAGACCAAACAACAGTCGAAGACTTGGAAGCGAGCCTCCTCTCCGACACCGAAGAAATTCAAAGTGTCAAGCTCTGCGGGCAAGGTTATGGCGTCGGTTTTCTGGGATGCCAAAGAAATCATTATGATTGAATACTTGGAGAAGGGAGCCACTATTACTGGGTCCTACTACGCTGACCAAATAAGAAGACTGCGGGAGGCGATTAAGGAAAAAAGACGCGGCAAACTGCGAGCTGGAGTGCTGTTTCACCAGGACAACGCGCCGGCTCACAAAGCCACAGTTGCGATGGCTGCCATTCAAGAAACGGGATTCGAACTGCTAGAACACCCACCCTATTCGCCAGATCTAGCTCCCAGTGACTTCTACCTCTTTCCTCGGCTCAAAGAACACCTCAGAGGCGAAAAATTTGAAGACGATAGCGCAGTGATGGCTGCTGTTGAGGCGTTTTTGGAAGGTCAAGACAAAGAATTTTTTTTAAAAGGAATCGTGGGTTTAGAAAAAAGATGGACTAAATGTATTAACTTATTAGGAGACTACATTGAAAAATAAAATGTTTTTTTCGCTTTCATCACCGTGTTTTATTTTCATTATCATTACTTTTGGATCACCCCTCGTAAAAATAATTTTGACGAAGACGAAATAGCATTGAGATTCCTGAATGATAAATATCTCAAAAATCCCAAAGCTATGTCAGTATCTTTCAGATCATTTCCTAAAGGTATCGAGCAAGAGCGAAAAGATAATATTATTGAAAAATTTAAGAATATTATTCCTGTTCATAAACTAGTATTCTGGACACAATTACCAGTCAATCATGGTGCATCAAATGATGTAAAAAATAGGAAAACCACTTAATCTCATAACTATGTGTTTCTTTTTACTTTTTACATTAGTTACTTATGTATTTCTTTTAAAAATTATCGTTTTCTTATAATTATTTTATTATAAACTAGCCTTAATCCGCGTGCTATTCAAATGTGCTAGGCTAAGATATTGTAAAGTTTCCTCAAAATTCATTTAATAGTTTACGTGAAAGAGTCATAAACATACCTATAATCTTACCAACATACGAACTTATAGAATATCTTATCAATAATATATAATAAGTATAAATTTGTAAACAAAAGACTGAAAAGTGCCTTTTTAGATTAAGGTTTAAAAAAAAAACCTTTTTTACTTTATAATTTAATATAATTGTAATTGTTTTTAACACAACCATGTGAACAGTTAGAAGTTTAGAACTTCTCTATATATATCGTGTCTTACGTGAGAAAATTGTTTAGTTGTAAGCTTGTCCCAGTTATTATTTAAAAGTATATTTATGTTACATATTTTATAAGAAACTTTAATTGTGATCTCATTTTACTTAGTTTAAATGGTACGCTGTTTACTAACAACATGCCTGTTTAAATTTATTGAGAAGCTTACCTCCAAATGCATATTTTAATGCAATTTGTAATGTTCCTAATTTTTTATTGTTACAATTTGTGAAACATTGTGAGTTAATTATGACGGTTTAAAAATAGGTTTTAAGTCTATTTTTTTAATTTGTTTTGTTTCAATTGTGACTTATGAGATAGAACTATGGCGAGGTGGGTCACCTATCTCTTTTTTTTTTAAATAAACCTTTAAAACATATTATTTTGTTTCAATTTGGTAGATAACGTTCCTATTTTTCTTTCATTGCATAAACTTTTTCAACCTTAAGTCACAGCTAAAACAGATTAATTTTATTAAAATTTATCGGTATCTAATAGCATTTTTGATTGCCTATCTTTAAGTATTTAAAAAATGTTGTACGACATTTGGTTTTGAAATGGCGTCAATTCTAAATATTTCGCGCGTTTTTTGCTCGTATCTCAAAACTTGATTTTGTGGCTTAGCGTGATTTTAGTAATCGGACGGCAGTATAAAAATTATAGCGGTTCCTCAACGGGCACGGAGTCTGACATATTGTTAGAAGGATTTAAGCAGTCGATTCCGATGTATAAATTATTTATGAGCGTATGATAGCGGATGGAGACTCGAGCACATTTTATATAGTTTAAAATTACACCATGTGGAAAGTACACTTTCACCTAAGTTCAATGATGTTCCTCTCATTGGAGATTAAACAATTTACAAAGGTTGACAACTCACTCGTAGTACTTTAACCAAACCTCGGAGAAACGTGCTGGGAGACACAACATCCCTTTTTTTTTTTATGTATATCCGACGGCAAACGAGCAGACGAGCCACCTGATGGAAAGTGGTCACCGTCGCCCATGGACATCCCCTGGTAGATATGCTGTAACATGAGCGACGGGCTAGGCCGGCGAGATGAGATTTTGCACGATGTTCCCGCTGATACTCCACATTTTTAATTAAATTATAGCAGGGCCACGGTTATTAATTTATATGGATTTCATATTAAACTAGAGGAGCCCTAAAACAAAGAGATAGACTACGGATTAATTTGGATTTCCAAAACGCGGATCTGTGCACATTTTCTCCATTTTGATAAAATATGTTTTACTTACGGTCATGGCGGCTGTATACAAAATTTACTTTTCTTCCTTTATGCCTTCATTTTCTCCTTTTAAATATTGAGTTATATACAGAGTACAACTAGGATTTACTAATTATTTGGAAATCTTTCAATCCGACGCTTATCCAAAATCCTTTATGGCATAATCTCTCTAGTGTTGCCATTTCCAACCTTGCCATCATAATAAATTATTATTTATCTAAGTTTTATGTTGAGAATGGAGTTATTTTATTTTGATTTAATTTTAGGTTAATACTTATTTATAGAAATACAAGACATTATTAACTTTAATTATTTAGTTAAACGGAACTAGCGACATCTGTCAGCATTATGCTAAAGCTCAGGTGAACGATTCAATGACATTGTAGGTCACTATGTCGGATCACTGATTGTCTGATAAATGTCTACGCACTCCACTAGCTTGACCTAACGTTAAGACATTCAGAAGGTCCTTGTCAATTAAAAACAAGTTCTAGGACGATGAGTATATTTTTATGTCTACAGTAACACGCAGTCAAAATCACATGCAGAATTACGAAAGTCACTATAACAAATTTGTATATGCGGAGGTACACAAGTTACGCGAGAGACGGGCGGGCGACTGGCGGCCAAATGCACACTAGCCCGCCGCTATACAAAACGCTGACATAACAATGTGTCCCTACAACATTGTCAGTTGTAGTTTAACATTACGTAGTCAATTCTGAAGGTTGCTTCAGCTTCTCGATGTCCGATTTTGTCTCCTCACTTTGTGAGTTAATTGAACTGTACTTACAATTGTGCCATGCGCGGACACAATTTCTTTAAAATCCGTTGTTGAACCCATTGGTAGAACTAGTTTGTCACAGATTTTCTAGTGAAAACTCATGTATGCTCTAATACAATTTTCGGAGAATGATGGGGGTATACAGTTCGGTTATCAATAAAGACTGGCTTACCCCAAGATAATGTGAGGTATTCCGAAGGCTCAAAAGAATTTGAAAAATGTTTACAAAGACCATCACCAGACCAACATTGGAAACTTTACATCATCATCATCATTTCTTTAAACTTTACAGAGTGCAGTGAGTTTTTAGTGAGACCGGTAAGTACTATTCAGGCATATTTACATAGTGCCTGTTTCACCACCTTCCAATAAAGATCGAGATCGAAGTGAATCCTCTGAAGTCGTTTTTAATGACGTGTTTTTTGTAGACAAGATGTCAATTACCCGTGCAAACGGAAGACCCAATGAACCAGTTCAGCGTGGCAGTTTGACTAGAGCGAGCCTCGAGTTTGAGGAACGCATACCCAAGTCAAAAGGCCCAAACTCCAGAACTAAAAACTGGAATGCAAAGAAGCAGGAAAAGAAAGAAAATCGACGCCTGCTATACTACAGTTTAGCCCCCAAAATTATTTATTGAAGGATTTGAAAAACTTCTATGAATAAGTTGTATAGGTATAATAATAACAGAATGCATTTTAAGGGCTTAATGGGAAACACATAACCCAAATATAACAAGTCTTAATGTCTGGAGTTTCTTATTTGCATTTACAGCTTGGTTTTGTATTTATTTTTTTAAAGAGATAACTTAGAAAGGGCTCGTTGAAGAATAAAAAGGTACATTTCCTCTAGTGAAGATAAGGAGCAGATAGATAAAAATGATTGCCCACCTCCATTAAAAAACAGTATACGAGTATGTCGACCATAGTGCTGGATCTCCTAAGTGGGTTTGAAGGCAAGGGATATACAGTGTGGATGGATAATTACTACAATTCCCCGGCTTTGGCTCGCAAGCTCAAAATTCTCGGTTTACACGTCCGGGCGCTCGAGCGCCTCGTATTAGGTAAATTTGTTGCTCTTTAAATAAAATTATTGTATAGAGACGGGAACTTTTTACAAAATAAATCACATTCTTGGAAATTGTATTTATTTTTTTAGAATTGATGATTTAAATAATAAGCTCCGAGAAAATTCAAAGCTATAAGTTTAACTAGAGATTGTCAACGTTGCAAAGTCTTAAATGTTTAGATACGGAATACTTAATAAATTTATTTAATATATATAATTTAAATGTTTAAACAACTAAATTTAATATATACAATACAACCAATGATTAATAAAAGTATTAACCATTATTAAAATTAAGATTATGCAACACTGAGTTAGCTCGTTTCAAGACAAACTCGGCGTAACTCTTTCAACACAAAAAACTTGCGCCTACAGCCATCACGAACATATTTCTTGGACCGATAAGTCGTTTGTATAAAAAACGTAGAGAACGGAAAGAAAATAACATAAACATTGAAAAAGACATTATTTATGCAATCGTCAATCAAAATGTAATGACAATAGGTTGCAGTCCACAGTAAGTAAAAATTTTGATAATTTTTCGATGATAACATACAGCTGCCTTAAGTAATCTTTGATGATAACAAATATGAAAATCGAGGCTCAAAAATTTCAATTATATCCGACACAATTGTCACAAGTATTTTTAGGTAGAGCACAGAAATTAGAGAAGAGTTTCTTTGATTGATCGTTAAAGAGCAACTGCGCGTTTAGAAATAAAACAAAAAGAAGTATTTTAAAATGCTCGAAGCTCCCTTTAGGGATCCTCGTTCGGAGTCCTCTTCTAAGAAAACATTCCACTGTCACATTTTTCCAGTGAATCAAGGCGAACTGGCGTCCAGATTAGTAATCAAAGTGAAAGAAACTATTATGGCAAAAGACGCTACATAAAATGGTCTGCAGGACTATCAAGAACCACACGCACACCTGCCCACAGCATCGTAACTACAATAGCCACTGATTATCTACCTAATAGCTCACTTCCACTATTGATTAAATCACTAAATATATAATTTAGGCAAAAAATTAGTGAAGATACAGGAGTAATGGGTAAGAGAATAAGGCCATGGATTTATTCAATTACATACAGGAATTTTAAATGGACAAGTTATTGGTCCTTTCGAGTTGTCAGAAATATTGACTGGCGAAGTCAACTTGGGCTTTCTACAAAATCATTTGCCAAACCTATTAGAAGACGTTCCTTTGAACATTTAAAGGGATATGTGGTTCCCACGGAGGAGATTGAGCTAGCAGCACCACGCACCATGTCAGGTGAATAAGGCCAAGCTGCCTTCTGTTCAATTACCTGTTTTCAATGGTAATATTTACAAGAGTGGCACTTAGCCACTCACGATATTAGATTATCACGACCTATTCATGTCACTAGTAGATTCGGGAGGCATTTCTTACGCAGAAAAGCATTATTATCTCCGATCATCATTTTAAGGGGAAGCTTTGTCCATCATTTAGTACCTACCTAGGACGGTCCTAGCTACTCGGTAGCCATAGGCTTGTTGCAGGTTCGCTACCAAAACAGTAGCCTGTTGCTGGATACATTTATAGGCAAGATACTCAACTTGCGTACAATGTCGAGCTAGAATGCAAATATGCGTTCAACTTTCTATGACCCTCCAGGCTGTAGAAAAGCTCAACAGCCGGTGACAGAATGGTCGTAGTTGCTTGTGTATATCATTTTACAGAAGCTGCCAGTCCGGATCAAGATACTATTCGAGGAGCGATATGGCAATGTCACCTGTGTCATAGGCGGAGCAGCCATCTGCACAGCGGGTGTTCACTTTCAAACGAGGACGTGGTAGTACAGCTCTACGGAGCCATGTACCAGTCCTAGTAGGAGATCAGGATTCAGAACAGGTGAAGTCACAAACTCAAGTGGCCACTTGAGTTTGTGACTTCACCTCGCGCACATGTTCGCGAGGCTCTTTTTGAGGCTCGCCATGATAACTGTTGCGTGAACTTCCTGCCACAGGTTGTTGGTCTTCTTTCTTATACGCCATCTGCAAAACATTTGTTATTTTCACCTACACCATCACTTATCAAAGGTCAGTTCCTTAGCGAACCTGTGGCATGAGATAAAATGTCGATAACAGTGATAAACTACATCTTTACCGAGCAACAATCTGCTCATCTCCTGGAAGTCAGACCCATAGAAGAGGGGGAAATCACCAATCGGCCACCGACGTGGTCGTGGACGTGGAGACAAAAATGTCAACAAAGTTAGACAAGATTATAATAAAAAAGCGTATGGAGGATCATAAGACTCAAGTATGGAGGATCATAAGACTCAAGACCGGGTTTCAAACATTAGCTGCTCGTCAAAAGTAAATTAAAGCTAAAATCTTCGCCTTCGTAAGTAAAGAGCAACTTAATAAATTAACCGAAAATGTAAACAAGAAGCCTAAAATGTTACCAGTAACTTCAAGAACGATAGGCCTATCAATAGCATCTTTAGCACATAATATAGCGCAATGAAACGGGAGTCGTTTGGTGCCCTGGTGATTCCCAGGTTCCGGTTTCCCAGGGTCCGCCTGCCGATATTTGAGTCACCGTTGGAAGATTTTGCGTTTTGGGAAACGTATTTTGCCATACGTATAACGCCCGTCGTTTGGTTGCCACTGTAAGGCACGCGGTATACGTCGGATAAACCTCACGGTTGCAGCGCCATGCTTGGCGAATAATTGAATTGGAAATATATCATGTCAATCAACAGTAGTTTGGATAAAACTTACCTAATAACTGGTTAGGTTAGGAGTTGGGGTGCTACGGGCGGGGAACCTCCGAGTGCCTGTGCCTTTGTGGGCTCATGTTAAACTCTGTCACTTGATCTTTGATCCGGTGAGAGGGACGCGGGCTGGCAAAGGATTCGGGACGGTGCTATTTGTTTACACCGAATAGCACCGTCCCGAATGTTATTCGAAGAAAACCTCAATAAAAAATAACCCTAATCCCATACGGTCTGGCTTGCCGTAAAAAGAGACGAATGACGGGAAGGAAGTCCCGTTGTTGTCCCGTGGAAGAACTGCCACTAGGAAGAATTCCCACACCCGGGCCAAGAAGGCTGGAGAGTGATTGAGGGGGCTGATGTCTCAGATGCGAGCTCTTAAATTAGCTTCGAGTCTGTGACATCAAGCTCCCGCGACCCCATTTTGGAGGGTCGCTGCAAGAGGTGGCTCGTGGGAGTGGAAGACGACGGAGCGCCTTCTAAGGGTACGGCTGCGTTCAGGGGCCGTAGTCGCTAGAATAGCGACCACAGGTCCAGTGCCGATATAGCGGCAGCCCGCCGAGATGAGGCTGAGCGGCTGGTGATGAAAATGGCCAAAAAAGCGATAGCCCAAAGGGTGGCTAGGCCTTATGACGCCACGGAGGCCTCGGAGGAAGCGCCGGTAGAGGCGCTTAAAAAACATGCGGAGGCCAGTGTCTCTGTTATACGAGAGGTTGTGACGAAGTCCGGCAACCTAAAAGGAACATTCGTAAAGAGCCTGAAAGAAGTCGCAACCTCCATAGAGGCGGCAGTGTCGGCCCTGCACAGGCAACGAGACACAAAGGCTGTATGCCTTAAATGAGCGTTTAGAGGCCAGGATTTCCGCTCTAGAACGTCGCGAGACGGTGGAGCTGCGCGAGATGATGAGGATCCCTAGGCTTCGACGGTGGTCAAAAGCAGGGTGGCAGAATTTATAAAGTCCCCTGCACCCCCTCAGGTCCCTGCTGGGAAAAAGGGGAAGAAAAGGGGCAAGAGGCAGCACCGCGCAGCCACTCCAGGCCCAAGTGGACGATCGCTCACAGATCCCGCGGCAGAGCCCCCAGTCGGGGCAACGGCGAGGAGATCGGAACCAAAGCCCCAAAAAAGCCAAGGTGCGCCTGCGGCGGCACCTCGTGCTGCACCCCCGGCATCGCGCCCTCTTCCACCGGCCCCTCAGTCGATGGAAGTGCCTTGGGTGCAGGTGGTCAGGAGAGGTGCAAAACGGCGAGGCAAGCGGCACAAGCTACCCCGGACTCCAGCAAAGCCCCAGCTCAGGCTCCGCCCACCTCGCTCGGCAGCGGTTCAGATTAAGCTAAAGCCGGGTGTGGAGGTGAGCGGCGTCACCTGCAGGCACTTGCGCATGAGAAGGTAGGCATCCAGGGCTTGGGAATCGTTGGAGGCAAGATAAGGCGAGCAGCAACTGGGGCTCGGATCCTCGAGGTGTCTGGTGACGATAGCGATGGCAAAGCTGATGTTCTAGCCGCCAAAATTAGAGAGGCTCTGGATCCACAACAATTGGAGACATCCAGACCACAAAAGGTGAGAATCCGGAAGCTTGACGACTCAGTTAATGCTGAGGACCACGTTTCGGTAAAAGGATAATGTTTAAAGGCAATGCGGCTAGCAAACCATCACTATTTAAATTCCGTTTTTTGCGCCTTTTTTACCTGTACGCCTAACAACTCGATAAACGTTGGCTTTTTGCTGTAGGGGCGTCTTCACCATCACGGAAAATAATGATAGTTGTTTGTATCTAGCCAACGAGATACTAGGAATTCGCGAGTATGGAAGAGGTTTATTTGTCCTAGTACCGAATAAATTAAAATGAACCCTAATTGTTAAAGCAGGAAGGCACCACTATTCAATTCGCCATCCTTATTCAAAATAGGTAGGAGAAAGAAATTTTTTTCGACTTCAGTCGTTCGCTTTACGTTGTCGTGATAAGATCTTGTCAAGTGTTTTCGACTTTTTGTATTAATACCTTCTTTCTGCCGGACAGACCGGTACTTCTTGCTCTTCAAGAAACACCGGCCAGGGTCTCGCTGACAAGAAGACGCACTGGACGGACAAGACGGACTGGGCCGCATTCCAGGCCTTCGTCAACGACTCTTGCCCACGAATGCCATTCTCCACCACTGCTGAGGTTGAAGAGGCAGCGGGCGCGCTCACCCACTGCATCCGCAGCGCCCTGGACTCTTCGACGAGCGACGTGCCGATTCAGGGGAAACAGCCCTCACTTCCGGCCGCCCTGAAACAACTGATCGAGGAGAAGAGGAGGCTGCGGAGACGGTGGCAGCAAACTCGCTGCCCTGTCATGCGCCAGGACCTCAACAGACTGGTGGAGAGCCCCACGATTTAAAGCCCAGGACCGCGCCGACATCCTGGTAGAGCATCTGGAGCGTCAGTTTACGCCGAATGCCGTCACCGACCTGGAACATAACGCCATGGTCGAGAACAACGTGCAAGAGTACCTCGCAGCGCCGCTAGCAGCCGATGAGGATCCCATCGTCGTCTCGCCGGGCCAGGTGCAGCGGGTGATCTGTCGCTTGAAGCCCAGGAAAGCCCCGGGCGAGGACCGTATCACGAACGAGGCGCTCCGCCATCTGCCGCCGTGAGCCATCGCAGCGGCGACGCGCCTCTTCAACGGGATACTTCGCTCGGGACACTTTTCTTCAATCTGGAAGGACGCCCGGGTCATCTGCCAAGCTGCCCAAGCCGGGCAAGGATGCGAGACGACCCGAAAATCATCGGCCCATCGCGCTGCTGAGCAAGCTCTCGCAGTTGTTCGAACGACTAGTGCTCCGGCACATTGCTCCGCACATCACACCCGGTGCGGAGCAATTTGGCTTCAGGCCGGAGCACTCGACGACGCTCCAGGTGGCAAGGATGTTGCACAGGATGTCGGAGAGCGCCAACAAGAAGGAGTGCGTGGCTGCCGTACTCCTTGACTTCGCCATGGCGTTCGACAGAGTGTGGCACGAGGGGCTAGTGCACAAGCTGTCGACGTCAACAATGCCCAGAAGACTGGTTAGGATCGTGGCCTACTTTCTGCAAGATCGAAGAGTCCACATGGCGGTTGAAGAAGCCGTGTCGGAGGCGCGACCCGTCAGAGCGGGAGTGCCGCAAGGAAGCTGCCTCTCGCCGGCCTGTTATGCCTGGTTCACTGACGACATCCCAGTCGTCGGTCGGGTAGAGCTGGCGCTGTATGCGGACGACGCGGCATATTACGTGTCGTCCCTAAATCCGCTGCATGCCTGCCAGAAACTGCAGCCAACCCTGGACGCTCTACCTGACTGGCTCTCCAAATGGAGACTGTCAGTGAACGTCAGCAAGACACAGGCCATTCTGACGGGTGGCCGTCATCAACCGCTTCCTCTGCAGTTACTCAGCGAGCCAGTGCCGTGGCAGCCGCACGTCAAGTACTTGGGGGTCATAATCGACAAAAGATTGACGCTGAAGCCACACGTCGATGATGTCGTGGCGAAGGTGAAACTGGCCAGGGCGAAGCTGCGTGGAGTCCTGTCCTTGCGCTTGCCCCTGAAGACGAAGCTCGGGATCTATAAGACCTATATTAGATCCCGCCTCACGTACGCGGCCCCGGCATGGTACGCGTACTGCTCGGAGTCTAACAAGAAGAGGCTCCGTGCGCAAGAAAACCTCAGTCTCCGAGCAGTCGCCGGGGCCCCACGCTACGTGAGGAACGCGACGTTATTCAGGGACTTGAAGATGGAAGGACTCGACGCCTTCATCGCCCGCCTGGCCAGACAGCTGTATGCAAGTGCGGACGCGTCGGCGCATGCCCATCTGCGTGGCATTGCGCCTCTACACGCCCGCCCGCCCGACCGCCGCACAAAGCCTTCGCCTCGAAACGCCATCACCGACGTTGCCGCTGCCGCGGACGCGTCGGTCGACCCTCCGTGACCCCCAAGGACACATCAGGGAAAACCGCAGGCCGCCACGGCCACCCCAACGACCTGCCCATAGTTATGGGCAGCGACGAAGTCATTGCAGAGGACAAAGTCCTGACCAGACACCTCACCGCCTCTCAACAGAGGAGGTAGAGACGGCCATTGCTGCTGATTGTGTCAATAACTTTTGACCTGTCGTCGATCAAACAAGTGAATCCGGAAGAAAAACTTGAACATGGAAAAAATCGAGTTTCGTGGCGTCATAAAGTTCCTCACTAAGCAAGGAAAACCACCTCAGAAAATTTTGGAAGGAATGTCATCAGTATACGGGGACTCTTGCCCTGGGAAAACCATGGTGTACAAGTGGAATAGCCTTTTCAAGCAAGGCAGAGAGTCTCTTGAAGACGACTCTCGCTCAGGACGGCCGATTGAGGCCACCACCTCAAACATCGTTGAAAAAGTGGAGAATCTTATACTGGAGGATACTCGTTTGAAGAAGAAACAACTTGCAGAAATGGTTGGAGTATCACCTACAACCATTTTAAATATTCTACACGACAATGTTGGGATGTCAAAAGTCAGCGCAAGATGGGTGCCAAGAATGCTCACACCACCACAGAAACAGCTGCGCGTCGAGAATTCACAGGAGCTTGTAGACCTCTGTAGCGCCGACAAGGAAGGAATTTTTGCAAGAGGGTTCCTCATTATGAGCCTGAGTCGAAGCAAGAGTCTATGCAGTGGCATAAAAAGGGTCAGCCCCCCCCCCCCCTAAGAAATACAGGGTGTCACAATCGGCTGGAAAAATCATGGCAACTGTTTTTTGGGATACAGAGGGTATTTTACTAATAGATTATAAAGATAAGGGTGTTTCTATAACGGGAGAATACTACGCTAATCTATTGAGACAATTAAAAGAAGCAATCAAGGAGAAAAGGCGAGGAAAGTTGACAAAAGGTGTGCTGCTTTTGCATGACAACGCACCGGTACACAAGAGCCGCGTTGCGAAGGCTGCCCTTCATCACTGTGGCTTTGAAATGTTAAACCATCCTCCCTATAGTCCAGACTTAGCACCCTGTGATTATTTTTTATTTCCCAAATTAAAAAAAGAGCTTCGTGGGAAGAAATTTTCCGACGATGAAGAAGTCAAGTCGGCGATTTCGGCCTATTTTGAGGACAATGACAAATCATTTTTTTTTTCGACGGTATTAATAAGTTAATAGAGAGATCTGAAAAATGTATTCGACTTAAGGGGGAATATATTGAAAAAGAAAAATAGTACAGTATTTTATTTCACATCCCTTCCTCTCCGTTCCGCGAACTTTTTGACCCCCCCTCGTATAATATTCGCCATTGATTGTTTTCCCCATTTCAAATAACAATCAATGGCGAATATTATACTAACTTACTGGGTCCATTCAATGAGGAATTTATTTTCCTCCAGGACACACAGGTGCACCTTCCATTGCAAAAATACATGAATTGGGCTACGAATTACTCTCTCATTTACCTCATTCTCATTTAACCCCGAGTGACTATTCTTGTTCCCAAACTTGAAGAAATGGCTCGGCGGCAGATCTCACAAACAAATGCCTAGGAGTCATTCTCGGGAACGAACGAACGTTGCTCACAACGAAAATGCCATGCCCCACGACTTTGCACATTTATAAAAAAAAATAACACACGATTTACCAATAAACTTTGTTTTTCTAATAAATATACAATAATATTATGTGGTGAACTAACTCGCTTATTTCTGATCGTGCAAGTGAAGGAATATAGGTCTTTACAATTTCGGGACGTAATAGAAGTATAACTTTACAAGGATGAAGCCTGCGAATGTGTATGTTGGTAACTTCAGATTACAAGGAGGTGCAATGGAACACCGGCCCACTCAAAGCTACGCTCTTGCATCTAACGTTCCTCGGGATGTAATGTCTCAGCGCCTACTAGATATGAGAATGAAACGGGTTGAGGCGCACTTGGCTCCTCTTACATCGTCGCAATGGAATGGTCATGTTGAACTCACCGATGAATGTGGGCTAGGCTTGGCTGCATTTGAACTATCTTCCGCTCCAAACGCCCTGATGCGGATTCAAATTCCGTTCAAGGGTGGTATGACACCGAGACGTCTAAGGATATTTCCGATAGGAAATACATGGGCTGAAACTAGGGTAACCATATTCAGAGAATTTTCTGATGTATCTATTGCTGATCTGATGATGGAGCGAATGGACGACGTATCAGTCGAGAAATTCGTGTCTGAATTTTGCCTGTTGACTCGATTATTCAAGAAAATTCAGACTGACAAAGCGGTCGAGAATAGATGGATTCCAACGTTTTCTCTACCAATACATAGAATTACCTTTAGCAACTGTCAATGTTCCGTCAGTTTTGGAACCAAACGGAATCTTCCGCACCGATGGCAAGCGACCAGATGGTCTTTCTTTAATCCCGTGGCGGCAAGGCAAATGTCTAGTTTGGGATGCCACTTGTGTAGATACTTTAGCTCCATCCCACATACCAGCTACTTCCAGCCAAGGCGGAGCAGCTGCCTGTGCTGCTGAAGCTAGCAAAAAGCGAAAATACGCGGGATTGACCGACAGCTTTATATTCTTGCCTTTTGCTGTAGAAACTTTGGGTCCCTGGGGCACTGAAGCCAAAAAATTCTATAAGGAATTGACAACACGTCTCATCGAGGCAACTGGTGATCCAAGAGCTGGCAGTTTTTTTGCACAACGTATCGGACTCGCTGTGCAACGGGGAAATGCTGCCAGCATTTTAGGTACTTTGCCTCGATGTGGTGCGTTGGAAGAAGTTTTTTATTTGTAAGTTATTTATAATTTTTTATTTTTATGTTGTTATTAATTATGTTTAATATTAAGTTAAAAATATAATCCCATTAATATATTAAAAAAAAAAATATTATTCGGTTAGCAAGAAAATCTTGTTAATTGATTGGAACTAAAAATATTGCATTTTATTATTAGTGAGTACTGCATAATTATGGTTGTCCCAAGTATGCCTAGGCAGATTCAAAGCAGAAATTTCTGATAATTCTATTTTTATTAAAACTGTTTTTGTATATTTTAGTTAAAATGTAAGTTGTGAAAGCCTTATTATTTTATGATTATAATAATGCATTTTCCGTCAATAAATAAATTAAACTCTATCTATCTATAATTTAAGAACTGTGTTCTTGTCGGTGGAGTACTCTCCATGTCTCTCGGATCTCAGCAATTCTTTTCACCTCTCCATATGACACAACTCCAGCCTTTTTCTTTATCTCATCCAAATATGCTCTTCTTGGTCTTCCTTTCCCTCTCCTTGTCTCAAAAAACTACTAAAAGTTAAATTTTCCAATTATTGTGGCAACACTCACGAGTCAACTTCAAACCGCCACATTTATCCTGTTACGTCAGATTGCGAGAAATCACGCTTACCTAGTGCTCGCGTCACGGTGATATTTTACGTACTTCCACTAGCGTTTCGGATTTGGCAAGGTAAAAACTGATAATTTATTTATAGGTATATGTAATTATGATCCTTAGTTAATAAAGATACAAAATTTTAACTGATATTGTAAAAATATTATATATTAGCGGCCCGTCCCGGCTTCGCACGGGAAGATTTAGGTATTTAAATAGCCTATGTTCATCAGGGATAGTGTAGGATTCTAATGGAGAAAGAATTCTTCAAATCGGTCCAGTAGTTTCAGAGCCTATTCAATGCAAACAAACAAACAATTAAATCTTTCCTCTTTATAATATTAGTATAGAAGTATAGATACAGAAATATAGATTAAAGCAGAAATCTCTATTAACAAAATTCAAAACGTAAAGCGTCACGTCTAAAGCGTCAGTTTTTTACTAAAGTGACGCTAGAGAGCGTAATAGTGACGCTTTGAAACTCTAAGGGTCGATTTACATAGTGGAATGTTTTTTTTCTAAGTTTAATCATATTCATTTATTTATAAGCATTGTTTTTTTTATATGCACATAATAAACGCCTAAACGTTATTTCGGAATCCTTCATCTTTTTCGGTGCTTTTAACTACCTATTTATTAAGGCAAATGAATGCAAGCAGCTATATATAGATTTTGATTGTTTGCGAATGCATGTTCAGGCTAGTGGGGGCTACCTATACTGTTGAATTCCTTAGTGTTTCTTTTCAGCAGTGGTGAGACGCTTGTTGCTTTTTTAATATCTTGTATTTATTTTATGTACTACCATGGTTTATTCTGCAGCTAAAAGAGCTAAACGCTACAGAGATAAACTTAAACAAAATCCAGAAAAACTAAAAGAACATCAAGAAAAAAGTCACACGAGTCTAATCAGAAAGTAAAGATCCTTAAACCTATCCGTATACAAGATTAGCTATTGCCAATGGCCAAACGACCTAAACTATTAAAAGAGGAGCCGAAACATATCCTAGCAAATAAAGAAAACAAGTTACGAAAAATGGCTTCAAGGTCATTTCTTTGCTACGCCTGCAAAAAATGCAATGATTTTAATTTAGATGAAATGGTAAAATGCATGGTGTGCCGCAATTGAATTTGTTTGTCATGCAGTGGCACGACATTTTTTGATTATGTTTGTACTGCGTATCTGTCCAAATAATAAACCTATCTATTTCTTTCGCATATTTTCATATATCTTATGACCAAATATCAAAGACTGTAAACTGTTAAAAGAGGAGCCGAAACATATCCTTAAAATAAAGAAAACAAGTTACGAAAAATTGCTTCAAAGTCATTTCTTTGCTACGCCTGCAAAAAACGCAATGATTTTAATTTATAAGAAATGGTAAAATGCGTGGTATGCCGCAATTGAATTTGTTTGTCATGCAGTGGCACGACATTTTTTGATTATGTTTGTACTGCGTGTCTGACCAAATAATAAACCTATTTATTTCTTTCGCATATTTTCATATATCTTATGACCAAATATCAAAGACTGTACTAAGTCTGTTAAAATTTTATACTTATATCCCTTAAGTAAAAATAGATTTTTAAGACTGTTAAGACTAAGAGCTGTTGTGAACCGATTAGGTATCTGTGATTTTAATAGCTAACTAATTAATGTTAAGGTAATTATATTAGCATGTAAAACAGTTTCGTTTAATTTATTAGAAAAGAAGAATTATTGTTATGTAAACTATATATAATACTACTACTTTTTTTACAGATTAAATTTCAATGTAAAATTTCTCGTGAAACAAATAAGAAGAAAAAGTCCGAATTATTTTTGTGTATTGACTTGTGTAATAATTATCGTGGGATTCAACTTTAGTCTTAAATTATGTGGATCGAAGAGTCTCTTTCCTCTTATTTGTTTCAAGAGAATTTTATACTGAAAATTGACTTATATGAACCTAGCTTTACTTTTCTTTAGCGTCACTTCTAATTCAAAAAGCAACACGGTCCCATTTTTATCAAAGGATAAATATATAATTAAAATAAAAGAAAAATAACTATAAAATGCAAGTTAAGGCATAATTAATGTGGGTTGAATTTTGATTATTTTTTCATAATAAGTTCAATCAAGTCATTGGATAGATACAAGAAAAAAATAGAAAATTTAGAAAATTTGGTTCAAAGAGTTGTGAAGAAAAATACCTTGATTGCTACTTTAGAAATACGAACGTGACGGAAGTAAATAATATTGTTAATTATTGCACGTACACCGGAACAAGTATTTTTAAATCAGCAAACTACCCCACTACTGTATGTACATTTACCTTAGTATATAAGCTAGAATTATGATTAATAAAGATGCCATTCCATTCCATCCTTTAACCGGTAACCGTACTTTAATTTCGCCATACATTTACACAGACTTTGTATTTTGTAAGATAAATTAAATAACTGTCCTAAAAATGGCAGAAAACGTATATGTCGATATCGGACATAGCTTACAAGCAATTCCAATTTATAACGGAGATTCGGATAGATTATATCCATTTTAATGCTGCAAAGCCCTTTATATATGGCAGGAAAACGATCGACGGTGTGAAGGTTTGGCCGGCTTTTGCGAAGTGTTCTTGGGAGGTTGAGATTGTTGCTTCTTAACACCGATTTTACTCGTTGAAGCTCCTCCTTGAGATGGTGGGTAAGTATCGCAGATACCGTGTGCTCTCTGTAACAAAGATTTACCAACGGTAGCCATCTGACATGGATGATGGTGGGATTTTCCATTGAGATATTTGTCCGTATGTGTAGTCTTTCTGACACGTGACAAGAATAAGTCACATTAGATAAAACAAGGAAAACCATTCTAAGAGAAACATCCCATAGTTGTGAAGTTAATGTAGTATGTTTAAATATTAAAAATGCAATACCAGATTTGAAGGTAGCTGTATGTGAAAATTTGGAACCAATTTAGAAAATTTGCGAATAATATTTAGAGAAACTAAGAACTGACTACCCAAAAGATCAAGATACAATACCGACTTTTCACTCCCTCAAAAATTCTCTATACAGAGCGCGTAAAAATTATTTAAAATATAGATCTATTAACTCACAATAGTACTGAGACCATTCAAATACCACAAGCATTGGCAGAAAAAAAATGTAATGGTGATGATGGAAGTACGGACAAGATAATAGTTCTTGCCACTTATTTGGCAAAGAAAATAATTAAAAAAACCTGGCTCATACATACAGATGGTACGTTTAAATCGGCTCCGAAGCCATTTTATCAGATGTTTGTTTTACATTTGGAAATGGAGTCTGATGAAAATGTAACAAATATAATACCTGTTATATACAGTCTTTTACCAAATAAAAGAGAAGAAACATACGTACGCCTATTTACCTTAGTAAAATAAAAGTTGAAAATCGAAATTAAAATATTAAATTGGGTTATGAGCTCGCTATTATGAATGCCGTCACAACCGTTTTTCCTCAGGCTGAAATTACAGGGTGTTATCTTCATTTTAATGATGCCGTACGCAACAAGAACAGGACGGAACATGACAAGAATAAGTGCAATGATTTCTTTAGTGCCGGCTGATCTTATACAAGACGCATGGCGCTATATTGTAGAATCGGCAGACAAATCGCCTGAAATGAGACGTTTCTGCAGATACTTTAAGTCGACTTGGTATCCAAGACATTCTTCAGAATTATTAAGCTGTGCCGGTCAACGCAACAGAAGAACGAATGCTCTAGAGGGATGGCATCGACGAATTAATGCTCGTATGGCAAAGAAGCCCAATTTGTACTATTTCATATACAAATTAAAGAAAGAAGCCAAATATTTGGACGGTCGTATAAAAGATTCTGTAATTAAGAAGATGACTCGAAAAAGAAGGCTCAGAGATATTCAATTTGACAGAAAGTATAACGGACTTTTGAGAAAAATGCAAGAAAAAAAAATATAACAGTGGCTCAATTAAAATAAATATATATATATATATATATATAATTGAGACTGAGCATATTGAAATAATTTTATGGAATATTTCAAATAAATAATAAGAGTGTGTTCTAATAATCTGGCATACCTTTTAATTCACGAAAAGAGAAAGTAGATAATTCTTTTTGAATAAAGTCCAAAGGAAAAATTCCTAATTTTATTAAATGAACCGTAAATCAAACTAACGCAGGTACGTAGGTAATTATAAAAAGTCAGTACATAATCTTTGTATTTTTTGCACAAAAAAATTATTTTTTTGTGCAAAAAATACAAAGATTAGGTACAAGAATTTTTGAGGAAAGGACATTTTGAAGAGGGGACATTTTGAAGAAGGGACATTTTGGAAAAGGAACTTTTCGAGGAAGGGACATTTTGGGAAAGAGAATATGGACCTCAACGTCCATCTGCATTTAATGCACAATGTATATGTGTATATAATTAGATAAATTAGATTTTTTGCCTTTGTGTTTAAATGAGACAGTTTAATACTATGTAGGTGTAGTTTATTAACCCTTGAATGCGCAATGTTGTTTTAAAACCTCATTAACTTTTAACGTCCAGGACAGGCATATCTGACATTTGCTTTTTAAAATTGCAAAGTCAGGTTAATCTTTAATTAGTATTCATTCAAATCTAATACTGGCAACCCGGCTATTTGAAAAAAAATACTTTTTTGGCCATCTGTCACTTCGCGCGGCAAAATAGTTACAGCCCGCCAAATGTAAATTTGTGTCGTCGTAAAATAATTTTATATATGCAAGTAAGTGTTAAAAATTATATTTATTCTATTGATTAATACCTTGTTTTTGATACTATTTAGTGATATTTTCTTTTACTATTTCCAAAGGTAATTAATTAGGTATTTTATTTCTGTTGTTTATTCACAACATCGCGCACTGTATCGTAAATAAAATGGATTTTTTATGGACTTATTTCAGTATGCCTCGCTTGAATGAAGAGGAGTTTGGTAACTATTTAGAAAATTTAGCCGATTCTGAAGATGATTTCGACGGCTCTGAATCTGAAAGTGACGCAGAAGAATTCTATTATCTATTCTATTGCCCATATTGACAGAAGACGTTGTTAAAATCATTAAAACACTAAAAAACACAAACAGTACAGGATATGATGATGTTTCTACAAAAGTTTAAAGTTTGTATGTGAAGACATTGCGAAACATTTGTGTTATTTAATGAATATGTGCATTTCTAATGGCATATATCCAGATAAACTAAAAATAACGGTAATAAAACCATTACACAAAAAAGATAATAAAAAAGATATGTCCAACTATAGACAAATTGCTATCGGATCGGTTTTTACAAAAATATTTGAAAAATATCTACATGACTCTATTTAAAATTACTTGACAAAATATAACATATTATGTGACGAACAAAAGGGATTTAGGAAAAATACTACAATTAATATGGCTATTTATGACTTATTTGACGTTGTTATGAGAAATGTAGATAGTAAGAAACCTGTGTGTGCTTTGTATACCGATATGACGCAAGCTTTCGATTTTGTCAATCACAAAAGTTATTAAATAAATTAAGTGTTTGTGGTATACGAGGAAATGTTTTAAATTTGTTAGAATCGTACCTACTAAACAGAATGCAATATGTTGAAATAACTAGTGTACATTCTAAAACAAGACAAGAAATAAAATATCAATCTGAACGAAAAATTTACAGGTTTGGTGTACCTCAAGGAAGTGTTTTGGGGCCACTATTATTTTTAATTTACATAAATGACTTGCCAAAACATATCAAACATAAAATGGTATTATTTGCTGATGATATCACGGCTATAATTAATTGTGACGATACGAATGAATACGAATGTGACATAAATAATGTTTTAAATGATATAATACAATGGTTGGACACTAATAATTTAAAAATTAACTTATACAAAACTAAAATAATGCAATTTTATCAAAGAAAATTACCTCCTAACCTTAATATAATTTCTAATGGTCATAAAGTAGAAGAAGTACAGACAACTAAGTTTTTGGGACTATTACTTGACATTAACTTAAAATGGATACCTCACACTGAGCATGTATGTAAAAAACTTAGTAAAGCCGCCTATGCCTTGTTCAAAATATCAAAAAAAGTAAAATTAGAAGTGGTTTTAACTGCATACTACGGCTTAGTTACACCACATCTACGTTACGGTGTTATATTTTGGGGTAACTCGCAAGACAGTGACAGAGTTTTTAAGGCTCTAAAAAGGTGTCTAAGGTCAATGTGCAAATTGAAAAGTACTAATAGTTGTGTTCCGGTGTTCAAGTCCCTAAAATTATTGACATTAGTATGTATTTATATTCTTGAAATATGCATATATGTAAAATTAATCCAAATTTATTTGTAAAATTGATTGACGCAAGGAAAAGGGTAGATCATATAAGACAGCTATATAAACATAAATTGGTAACTGGTGGTTTTAAAACAGCAATGATGGACAAAAATGTAATTGGTATGGCTCCAATAATTTTTAATAAATTGCCAGATAGTATAAAATTTTTAGATTTTGTGACATTTAAAAAAAATTAAAATCAATGTTGACAAAGAAATGCTACTATAATATTAATGATTACTTAAATGACAATTTTATTGATTAGAATTATATAGATTTGGACAAATATTTTATTAGGATAGTAGAGTATTTTTTCATTTTATTAATTTTAACATTGTTTTGAAGTTTTAGTTTGTTAGGGTATTTCCTTTTTATTATTGTACGTCTTATGTAGACAGGTCACAGTGACACACACATTATCTGTAACTATAATCTTTTTTTAACCTGTGTACCACAATAAAGATATTATTATTTATTATTATTACCAATCGGCTCGCGAAATTCTTTGCCACCTGGAAGATTCGGATTGCGAAGAACCTGATATAGACGAGAACATTATGGAATCAGAGCAACCCTCACAAGAACCAGCTTCATCTTCACATCATCCTAGAAGACCCCTAGTTTGGCGAAAACGAAACCTCATTACTAGAGAAGAGGATTTAGTATTTCTTGGCAAAGAGTCCATTCGATTTTTTTACTTATTTCTACACGTCTGATTTGATAAAACATATAGTTGAGCAAAGTAACTTGTACGCCACACAAAAGCAAATTTCTAACCCAGTCAATATAGACGAGAATGACTTGAATAAATTTTTAGGAATTTTGATTGTTTCTTTTGTACTTCGTTTTCCAAATACTAGACTTTACTGGCATGATAAGTATGGATATGAGCTTATAAAATCGACAATGTCTCAAAAGCAATTTGAGAAGATAAGGTCCATAATCCATTTCAACGATAAAGAGAAGATTTTGCCTATAGAACACCCTGACCACGACCGCATCTTTCTAATAAGACCACTTGTTGATGCACTAAATATTAGGTTTGGCACTGTACCTATTGAGCAACGATTATCCATTGATGAACTACCGGCCTATTTGCTAACTCAGTGACCAACGTTTTGATAGTAACTTCAAAATACATTGCGGGTTTCCTAGGATTGACTATTTTTATTAAAGATATACAAAACGTAATGAACTTTGAAATGACTATCAAAAAGTTGTACACTGAGTTAGCAAATAGGCCGGCAGATGTGCGCGACAAAAATGAGCCACCATATAAAGCAGTATTTGCCCAATAAGCCCCATAAATGGGGCTTCAATTTCTTTACTTACTTTGCAGCCTCTATGGCTACGCACACAAGTTTGAAATTTATACAGGGAGTGGCAGTCAAAGTACGGTGACACCTAATGAGCCTAATTTAGGAGAGTCAGGAAATACAGTTGTTTACTTTGACAATTTCTATACATCTCTACCTCTTGTGACTTTTCTGACTAAGGAAGGTATTTATTCATTGGGAACAGTGCGTGCCAACCGGCTACGGAATTGCAAGTTACCAGATAAAAAGGCTATAATGAAAAAAACATCACAAGATGCACCAAACTCAGGGAAGTACGCCGCAACAGGCACAGCCTCATAATCAACAACGGTATACGCAACCGCAACGTCATGCATACCCGCCGAGTCCACGGTCTTTGATGCGCTTACAATGGCAGCGAAATGAACAACATGGACGTTATCAAAACTATCATAATAATAACCACGTTAATAACAACAACACTTATAACAATAACCGCCCATAAATCCAACTAACAGATCGCGATATAACAATGCGATGCGTACAGCCAATCGATCATCTCATAGTCGTGGCCCTATGATAAATTTAGGAAGAGGTTTGGTGGCTCAGGAATTATTTAACCAGGACAATCCTCGACCAATAGGAAACGAAAATAAGGATTTTCACGCGGAGAGCCTACTGTATACACCAACGTGATATTGTTAAATAATGTAACATTCTCCGATCTACCATATGTAGTAGAATCGCACTATGGTCTTAAAAACTTGATATGACAGGATCGAACCGATCCTTTATAACCAACAAGGGCTATAAAGAATATTTTCCAGCCCACAATACGTACCCGAGACTTTTACAGTAAGAACGGCACACCAAACAACTACACTGACTAGCTCCGTGGCGCAGCGGTCAACACGCGACATGGAGTGACCGGGTTCGATCCCCGGCCAGGTCAAGATGGAAAATGATCTTTTTCAGATTGGCCTGGGTCTTGGATGTTTATCTATATATGTATTTGTTATAAAATATAATATCGTTGAGTTAGTATCCCATAGCACAAGTCTTGAACTTACTTTGGGGCTAGCTCATTATGTGTGATTTGTCCGTATATATTTATTTTATTTTATTTTTTATTTTAACACATAAAGGGTTAGTTAAAAACGCCGTTCTAGCAAAAAGTATTTGGCCCAGGTACGGAAACAATGTCTTTTTATATATTTGATTTCAGTGATAAATATGACGTTCTTATTTTCTTATTGGTATAGACCTATTAAAACTAATCAAAGGCGAAATAAGAGTAGGTGAAATAATCTTAAAATACCTCATAAAGTGATTGATTTAAACTATACGGACAAACCAAGAATCAGTAACTTAGAAGAGTTATTAGACGAATATCAAGACATATTTTCGAGTGATGTATCGGCTAGTTGCTCACCCGATATCACTCACGAGATAAAGCTTATAACTAATGAACCCATCTATCGACGCGCCTATCGATTACCACAGATCCAAAGAGTCAGGTCAAACGACAAGTAGATGAAATGTTTGCTAAAGGAATAATTAGGCATAACGATTCCCCCTGGTCAAGTCCTGTCCACGTCGTACCAAAAAAAAATGGACAAAGATGGATTTCAAAAGTATAGACTAGTGGTCGATTACCGCAAACTGAACGAACAAACTAGAATCGACATATTTCCATTGCCACTAATCGAGGATATATTCTCTCAATTAAATGGCAATAAATATTTTCCAAGTTAAGATGCACCCTAATAACATAAGAGTGCACCGGCTTTACAACGCCGGACGGTCATTACGAATTTTCGCGCATGCCGTTTGGATTAAAAAACGCGCCAAGTACGTTCCAAAGATTAATGAATTCTGTCTTAAAAGACCACATAGGAAAGATTTGCCTAGTGTACCTTGATTTTATCCCCTGTCGTGGCGCTTCAATGGAATCCACTGACGGCCATATTGTTATAAGTGGCAACCGAGTGACTTCTACTAATCGCCACCGCATTTTATTTTCGACCCTATATCTTTGTCACAGTAAGGTCTTTTTCTTTTCTTACGCATACATTAGATAGAGGAGTAGACAAGGATAAAGATATAATCGCAACACTGGTGCCATTGCCAACAAAAAGTTCGACAGTTTGATTCACGGGTGTTTCGTGTGTTCCCGCGCGCAGTGAACGGTGCGAGCACAATATAAACTTGTGTAGCTTTTGTGTGTTTTGTGGGATTAATTCGACAAACCATCATGCTTGGGTAAGTACTTTACGTGTGTTACATATTTTTATGCTAAAAAACGAATGTTTACCATCAAGTAATCCAAATTACTACCGGTATCCCACTAGACACGGGCATTATCCGTGTAGTATTTCGTAAAATTTTATATAAATATCTCCGTTATTTCCGTGATGTATAAATGTTATCGCTAAATAGTATATTCAACTTTAGGTTAAAAGTGTAAAACATTAATATTTTGGCATTATTTGTTTCAAAAGTTTCTTGGTCTATCAAGGAGGCATAGTGAGGAACCGTATGTTTGTTTTTTAAATTATTTCCCCTATTAGTTTTCAATCATTAGTTTTTCTATTTTTTTTTTTTTTACGCTTGTAATTTTATTATTTATATGTCCCAAGTGGTTCGCCTCTAGAGGTGCCCCTCCACCCCTATAAAATAAGGCGTTTGCGTAGCCCGTGAGTATGAAATTAATATTTATGTCAACTATTATAGAGGAGAATGACAATTTGGTACTTAATTATTATTTTATTCAGCTATCTTGAATCAGCTGCTACCAACCCTGCTGCTGCCGACCCAGCTGGTAGTAACCCTGTTCCTGCAGTATGCAGCTAGCCGGCTGTGTAAGTATTTTTTTTATTTCTAAATTCTTCTGAACTACGTTTTTATATCTTCCTTCCATCCAGCCAATTTAAGACCACTGCTGATCATAGCCCTCTACCCATAAGGGAGGTGTTTGTGTTTTTATATTTTGTAACTAGCTGTTACCCGCGGCTTCGCCCGCGTTTATGTCGATCCCTCGGGCACAGTAGAATTTCCCCGAATAAGAAGTAACCTATGTCCTTCCCAGGTCCTAAAACTACCTCCATACCAAATATCTGTTCAATGTTTTTTATAAGTGTTTACTAATATGTAGGAAGCCATGTTTCATTAGTTGATTTTCAAATTCATTGTAAAATGAGTTGAATCAAATAACTCACTTGTAAAAGTCGTGTAGTTGTGTAGGTGACGTGAGCCTTAATAAGTATAAGGTGCCGAGACTGAATTGTGTGGTTGCTCAGATGGCAGACCATAGATCGTACATAGACCTAGGTCGCCGGCTCAAGTCCCGTCCGCATGATTTTTTTTCCATATTTTATTTCTTAATTTATTAAGAGTATATCAAAATAGCATTGTGAATGCAAAATAAAACACTTATAAATATATTCATAGCTTCCTACATATTAGTTGATTTTCAAATTCATTGTAGAATGAGTTGAATCAAAAACCTCACTTGTAAAAGTCAGTGACGTAGGCCTTAATACGTATAAGGGGAAATGGGATATGGTGGAGAATTTCGGCGCCTAGATTGAATTGTGCGGGTAGCTCAGATGGCAGAGCATAGGTCGTACCTATGTACAACCTATGCACTGCCATCTGAGTTAGGTCTATACCTAGGTCACCGGTTCAAGTCCCGCCCGCATGAAATTTTTTCACCATATTTTATTTCTTAATATATTAAGAGTATATCTGTTTAATGGTAGAAGCGTGAAAAGAAGACAGAAAGACAGACAGAGTTCACATACACAGATCTTTTTTAATTGTAGTCGTCGATTTACATACCTTTTTTTATACATCTAAGTCTAGAAATGAGAAAATTTCCATACAAATTTTACCCCCCTATTTTACCCCTTAAGGGCGGAATTTTGTTCATTTTACCAATACAGATCTTTTTGATTGTAATCAAAAACTTATATACCTATTTTTATACTTCTAAGTCTAGAAATGACAAAAATTCCATACTAACTTTACCCTACTTTACTTTAACATTATTTTACCCCTTCAGGGCGGAACTGCCTCCGTGGTCCAGTAGTTAAGGCGTTTGCATAGACCCGGGGGTCGTGGGTTCGATTTCCACGGGAAGCATACTTTGTTAGCAGTTTGTAGCTTTCAGTTTGGTTAGGATATTGCAGGCTTGAATCACCTAAATGTTTGATAATAAAGATGTTTCCGTGCTTCGGAAGGCACGTTAAGCCGGTGGTCCCGGCTGCCCTCTGGTAGTCGTTAAAGGAACCACGTCAGAGGCCGAGAGGTGGTTCCGAAGAACTCTGACACCAGAGTGAATATCAAAAAAAATGTACATATCAAAAATTTTTGGTGTCCTCATTTTTAACACGGGTGTAAAAAATGTTGTGACAAATAAAAAGCCCCATTCTTTTACAAGATATTAAAATATTATATCTTTTGTATATAAACACCTCATCAACTGAATTAGGTCTTAGGAATAAAATTAAAAAAAAAACATTTCCAGTGATGTGGAATTTTTTTGTCATACAAAAAACAATTGTCTCCACGCGCCAATTTTAAAAGAAAAAAAATCTTATTTGCATTTTATGAAACTCACACAGATTTCTTTGTCACAGTATACTTGGAAAACGATTACCGTACATGAGAAACCTTTTTAATCCTTTAGAAACATTCAGGTAAATAAAATAAATGTAGTAATAATCATGTCTCCAAATTTGGTTACTTTGTGTGACGAGCCTTGTGTGACGAAATAATGTGTCCTAATAATACAGTTTCTGAACGTATCTCTATTTTTTAACATCTGGCAACATTCGATTTACTACCAACCTTAAAAAATAAACCGTCAGCCATCTTGCTCTAAATGTTTTGATGTCGAGAAATGTGTCTAGCCGTTTTGTCGCTGTAAAAAAATATTCTTGTGTGACGCAATATTTCTGGTAAGTTAATTGGTTTTACTATAGACATGTTATTATTAAAACTCATTTGTATTAAGAAAATCGTGCAATAGACAAGAATTGTAAAAATCTTTGTAAGTTGCTAGTAGGACGTAAATTCTTGTTTTGATAGGTTATATTTTGCTTCCATTGTGTGACATTCGGTGACGTCACACAAAAGAATAGGGCGCATACTGACTGGTTGTTTTTTAAGTACAAATTATATTTTATGGGAATAACAATTGGAGCATTTTTGTATTACCTAATAATCGAAAACAATATCCAGTCGTTCAATGGTTGAGCCTAGTTTTACGTCCTTTCGCATAGCGCTTTTTACCCGACTGTCGAAGAAAGGAGGGTAAGGTTTTTCGAGCGTATTTATGTATGTATGTCCATTTCTTTGTCACACCCTACAGCCTAAACGGCTTAACGGATTTTGACAAGCTAGGTGTTATTGGATTTGTCGTAGTTGCATGAGTGACACTGAGTATATTAAAATTTCTAAGAAATCAAAATGGCTGAATTTTGGCATCAAATTGTTATACCGAAGAATTTTTTTGTACTTTACATACCGAGCGAGGTGTCAAAATGAAGAATTTTCAAAGGATATCACAAAAATATATATCACATACTTGTTAACTAAAAAGTTTGAAATAAAATAAATAATTTAAATAATTAAAAAATCCCGGCTATGATGCAACAAGATTAAAAACAAAATAAAGACAAACTACAAGCCTTGTTTGGTTTGACAAACTACTTTGTAAGCTAAAATTATGTTAAATATACGCATTAAGTTTGTTAGCAGGGGCGACCCGTGATTTTTCCGGTACTTACGAGTATACTGAAAGCCGAATACAATGGGTCCCGCCTGCTTGCAAACTTTATGCGTGTATTTAACAGAATATTAGTTAATTAAGTAGTTTGTCAAACCGAATAAGGCTTGTAGTTTATCTTAATCTTGTTTCGATCTTTTTAGTGCATCGAAGTCGGCTTTTTTTTATTTTTTAAATTATTTATTTTATTCAAGTCTGTTAATAAGTTATTTAAGTTTCTGCGTATATTAAGATGTTACACTTATATTTAAAATTAATGTTCCCAGATAATGGTACGTAAAACGCCTTTGTCTGGAGCAGAAAGGCAACGACGATATCGTCAAAAGTTGAGGGAAGAAAATCCCGAGAAATTGCTGCAACAAGAAAGGCAGAATTTAGAAAGAACCAAGAAAAAATATAAGAAAATAAGTATACTAACTGAAACCGAACAAAAGTTACAGCGAGAAAAGTGGAGGAAAGAAAAACAAAAAAATAAAGATGAAAAAAAATGTGATAAAAGGACAGAAGATAAGACAGAAAAAGCCAGGCAGCGCATGTATTCTCGTAAACTACAAAAAGAAAATATTAGTTTAAAATCTACAGTGACTCTATTAGTTAAGAAAGTGAAGACGCTAAACAGGAAAAATAACAGATATAAACATAAAATAAATCAGTTGACACAAAAAATAAGAATGATGAACAACACTGGAAAAAATGAACAAGTAATAGAAACCAATGAGAACAAAGACACTCCATATTCTAAAGCTGAAAAAATTATGAATGAAACAATTCCCGTACTTTCGACCCCGGAAAAGAACAAAGTTGTAAAAAAGATATTATTTGAAAATATTATATTAAAACAATCATTACAAACACAATATTCCCAAGCAACAAATAATTCCGAAAGACATATACTCAAAAAAGTAGTGAATAATGATATGACATCAAAATATAAAATGAAAACCAAGTTAAGTACATGTGTGGGACTAAAGGGAAGGTTAAGGTCTCGACAAAGATTAAACAACTATAAAATGAAATGTTTGGAAGAACTCACTTCATTTTATATAAGAGACGATAATAGCCGCGCTACAGCCGGAAAAAGCGAGTACAGAACATTACATAAAATAAGAAAACAAGTAAGGTATTTGTTGGATACCTTAAAAAATTTACATAAAAAATATAAAAATGAAGGGGGCAAGCTATCGTATGCCACATTTACTCGCTACAAGCCGTTTTATGTATTAAGCCCAAAAATTGTAGACCGAAATACTTGTGCGTGCGTAAAACATGCGAATCTTAGTTTCATGGTAAATAAATTGAAGCAGTTACATTTATTAAAAACGGATAACTTTACCGAGTTATTATCTACAATAGCGTGTAATATAAATGACAAAAAATGCATGTACAATGAATGTCAATTATGCTCTTCTAAAATTTTTGAGTTTGAATTATCACAATTGAATCCAACAAATACAGTATCATGGAAGAGGTGGGTTACAAAACAGATAAAATATTCAAAAAATCTATCCGTGAATCAACAAAGTGAAGAAAAAATTACTAAACGGACAGTCAAGGAAGAAACTACGGGATCATTACAAACACTTCAACAGACATTTTGTACTCATTTACGGGTTTTCAAGAAACATCATTTTAACTTGTTGCACCAATTTAAAATGTACACAATGTGTAAGAATAAACTCACTGAAAGAGAAATTGTTGTGCATTGTGACTTCTCTGAGAATTATATCTGTAAGTTCACAGAAGAAGTACAGGCAATGCATTTTGGTGCTTCCAAGAGACAAATATCCTTACATACTGGAGTTATTTACGCCAATAACAAATATGGCCCAAAAACAATATCTTTTTGCACGATATCGCAAAATACAAACCATACACCTGGCGCTATTTGGGCCCACCTTACCCCTGTATTGAAACTAGTAAAAGAAACATTTCCATCTGTTAAGATAATACACTTCTTTACAGATGGGCCCACAAGTCAATATCGGCAAAAGAAAAATTTTTATATGATAAATACAGCTATCCCTCAGTTAGGTTTTGACAAAGCGACTTGGTCTTATTTCGAAGCTTCCCATGGAAAAGGAGCCGCAGACGGTATTGGAGGAGCAACAAAACGAAATTTAGACGGATTGGTAGTACATGGCCATGATATTCCAGATGCTGAGGCAGCTTTTAAAGCGCTAGTGACAAATACAACATCTAAGATTAAATATTTTCTAGTGCCTGATAAAGACATCGATACTTCAATAAAAATGTTGGATGCGATTTCAAAAACCCTGGTAGCTGTTCCAGACACAATGTCTCTTCATCAAATTGCTTCGACACCAAATACTGGAATTATAAAATTTAGAAAATTAAGCTGCTTTTGTGGTGAGGATTTCGATTTTTGTGATTGCTTTGATTTGATGGAACATAATTTAATTCAGAAAAGAAAAATTATAAATGAAGAAATAAAAGTGAATAAAAGAAGACGTTTGACATCTAAAAAGCAAGAAGAATCTGATGATACCACCGACACGGATAGTAACATCACGTATGCTGAATCAGACGAAAGTATGGACGAAATTGGCAAGCTAGATAGTGACAATATTGAAGACAATGAAGAATCTATAATGATCTTGAAAGACAACACAGTTGATGGAAAATGTAGAGGTGATAGCGCTATAGACATTACTCAAGAAGGCAACATATTTACGGGTAGAACAAACATAAAAGAAACCAATAAAGTAACGCTACTATCGGACATAAAATTTTCACCGGAAAATAAAGCTTTTCTAAATTTACAAGCGTACGGTCCATTCAAGAAAATTGACATAAACACAAACTTATTTTCTACCAACAGTCTGAAAGAAAATGTAAAAAATATTTACGACAACCCAGTTCCGTCTACATCGGCAATGAAAGAAAATGAAAGCAAAGATTTTAAAATAGAAGAAGAGCAAACAGGAATAGACAAATATTACACAGATTTAAGACATAGCAACCTGGAAATATTAAAGAGGCAAGAAGCCAACAATAATGATATAGCTAAAACTTTTGAAGAGAAGAAAGAAACGAATGCTGTTAAACTGAATAAAAAGACAAGAAATGAAAAAAGAGAGACAAAAGAGAAAAAGATTGACATAAAAGAAATCGGAAATAACAGTGAAAAAATAATAAAGAAGAAAATGGAAGACGAAATAATAAGCAATGATATGGCTTTGACAAACACCGGACCAGAAAATAATAAAAAAAATAGAGATACAGAGACTGAGGAAAATGATGGGGCTGAAATACAGAAAAGTAAAAATGAAAATGAAGGGTTACAGGAGAAGATAAAAGAAAAATCAAGATTATATGGCTGTGATGATTTCATGAGCTTACTCAATGTTATAAATGAAAGTGTTCTTGTAAGATATTTTGAAAAAAATAAGTGGATCTATTATATTGGATTTATAGAGAGCGTGCAAAATGATTGTTATTATAATATAAAATTTTTAAAGACTGTTAGGAAGCCAAAACTTAGATTTATTTTTCCTAAGAAAGATGACAAAGACACAGTTCCTAAAATTAATGTGGTTAAAAAAGTAGAATTAAAGTTTCAGTCAAACGAATACAGTCTTTGCGATGAAAGTGATTCAGTATACTTTACGTAATTTTCCTACTTGATATCTTTTTAAAAACGATTTTTTATTTTATTTTTATAAAAACCCATTTATTTACGCATAAGCATTTATAACGCCAAAACCATTTTTGCGTTAAACAAAAGTTCTCGTACTAAACAGAAGTTTAAAGTAATGAAAAGCAATACTAAAAATACTACAGGTTATTAACTAGCAAAGTACTACCTTCGTTTTTTGAATTTTATCTCATTTTCGAGAAAATGAATTTAAACGCTGGTGGAACTAGTTTCAGGGCTATAGTCGCCTAAAAGGTTAAATACGACGCAAAAGAGATGCCACCAATTGAAATAAATTGTTTAAAAAAAATGGGAATGTTTTTTACAATTCTGGTCTGAGCGCTCTTAAGATAAACCATTTTATAATTTTAAAGACTGCAAATAAATATTTTAGAGCTAGTCACCTAGTTTTACTGGGCACTTACACCATAAGTGGCCGTTTTAGGCCGAAGCGCCGAGTAAAACTATGCGACTAGCTCTAAAACATTTATTTGCATTCTATAAAATTTAAAAAGGGTTTATCTAAAGAGCGCTCATACCATAATTATAAATTACATATCCGTTTTACTTAAAACAATTTATTTCAAATGGGAGCAGCAATTTTGCGTCGTATATTTTACTTATAACCGTTTATGATGACCTTTTTTATTACATCTATGCACAAAGTTTGTTTATCTGTAGATTCATTTTGAAAAGTAATCGGCGATTAATGTGATTAGTTTTGTTAATTTTTCATGTAGACTTTTCGAGTGGAATGATTGTATTTTATTACTTGAAATAAATATTGTGTTTAATAATTGTATTTTTTTTCTAATATTGATACCCTAAATATAATAATTTAATATAATTAAATTATACCCAAACCCTACATTATAAATAATATAAATTAAATTAACCTTATGCGTCTAATATTGTTAAGATTTCTAAAAGTCATGCATAAAAATGCTAACAAGAAGGGATAAGTTCACATTTACATCACTAGATGGCGGTGTCACTTTTACAAAATGCTGCAAAGCGCTATCGTTCGTATGGTACGGCCCTGGCCGGAACTTTCTTTGCATCTATCATCCACCTACAGTATCTACCTACATACTTACTATTACTAGCCTAGTGAGACAATAAAATATTTTGATCCTGCTGCTCTTCGTTTTATTTGTAACGAGTTGAACAAATATTAATCAGTATGAATGCATCTTTATATTCTTTTGTGTGACTCAAATTCCTTTGTGTGACAGAAATTGTAATATTCCATTGTGTTTATTTTGTGTGATGTACATTTTTTTTGATATTCACTCACCAGGGTGTGCATGGTCGCATACTCGAAAAAAAAAAGGGAGGAATTTGGTACATTTCATCTACACATCTTTTTAATTGTAATCATACCAAATTTCATCTAAATTGGTTCAATGGTTAAAGCGTGATAAGAAGATAGACAAACAGACAGAGGTACTTTCGCATTTATAATATTAGCAAGGATTTGGTTTATGACTTTCAGTGAAACACCTTAATATTAAATTTCAATCGAATAACTTCATAAACGGAAAGTTTCATATTAACTTTGCATACCTGTTTAACAAACAAATTAAATAAGGGATGAATTTTGAAAAAATATTTTGCTCATGTTTCATGCCTTTCAGCAAAGAACCTTCGTGCTGAATTTCATTTGAATAATTTCAAAAACAGCAAAGTTTCATACTAACTTTGAACCCCCGTTTTACCCCTTTAGGGGATGAATTTCCAAAAATCCTTTCTTAGTGCTCCCCTACGTTACAAAAGGAACCCCTATGCCAAATTTCAAGTTTCTAACCCTTACAGTTTAGGCCCTGCGTTGATATGTCAGTCAATCAGTCAGTCAGTCAGTCAGCTTCTCCTTTTATATATATAGATTTATCATCCTTTTGTAATTTATTTTTGTTTTTGGATTGTACCTGACCATGTATTAGAATATGTGAGCGTTATTAATTTTTCAACAGACACGTCGCGTCGGCGATATTAGTATTTGTGACGATGCTGGCATGAGCGAAGTTGGATGTATCCCGTAAGTATAGAATGCAATGTATATTGTAATCGTGAATTTTGACTAGCAGTCAGGTGTACAAGTGTTTTATTCTTTTCAGATGTAGGCCTGAGGACTCCTCATTATCGCAACGAAACCCTACCTTCGCCGGCGATGTAAATATTTTTTACAACTTCATTTTTAACTACTTCGGTTTTAAATGAATATCCAGAAATTTACATTTTGTGTATTTTCTAGGTATGTGGAGGTGCCAGCGTGCTCCACACCGCGAAGCAGGTTCCAGAAACCAGGTCGCTCTCTAGACGATAATGAAATCGAGACAATTGTCAACTGTGGTAAGTGGATACAAATAATAGGTACCTACATCAGAACTGCGTGTAGTAGTTTTTTTTTTATTCGATACGATATATTTTCAGATTAGTCCTACAAAAAAAAACAAAATTGGTTCAGTTGTAACTATTGGTGAAGTAATTTTTTTCCTTAAGAAAGCATGTCTAACTTAAAAACAGGAAGCGATCTGACGATGATGAGGACGAGGTGGTGACCGTCCCGTTGAGGATTCCTCGGACGGCAGCCATTTACATTGACACCCGTCGGGGTGAGGAATCCAGAGCCGCCAGTGTCGTCACAGGATCTGACGCAGTCCCCATCGACCGCTGATTTAAGGCCTGCTGGATGGATGTCGGACCCTTTGTATGATTTTCGGTGGCAACCGTACCCGAAACCTCCAGTACCGCCCGAAAGTCGGCGGGAACCTTTTACGGCGACTGATGTTGGTCCGACCGTCCCAAATATGACTCCACTGGAGTTATTTCAGCATATTTGGGACGCCGATATTATGAGTGCGGTGGTCACTATAACAAACAAATATGCGGAACAGTCGGACGACCTAACCAAGGTCGCAGGAAGACGCTGGATGCAGGCCGCTTCCAACCGGTCATATTGGAAATCCTTGGGGGAGGCCTATGTCCAGCAGTGGACTTCTTGCGGCTGAGATGATGATGATGATGATGCGGAACAGGTGGCATCTAACATGATGGAGTCGAACAGTCTGGGTCCTTCCAGTCGGATATGCGACTGGGAGGACACAACAGTTGCTGAACTTTGTTTTTTTTTTTTTTGGCATAATTTTGGCAATGGGAGTTGTCATTAAAAGCAGAATATTAGAGTACTGGAACAAGAGCTATGACATATTTGCTACATTTGGGTTTAGTGCGAATATGTCATTGCGAAGGTTCCAGTGGCTCTGCACATGCCTTCATTTTACTGACAACTCCTAGTTGCCACAAAATATCGATGCAGCAGACGCTCGAATTTTAAAAATAATTCCAATTGTTAATCATGTAAAAAAAAAAATTCAATCCATGTACAACATGGGTCAGATAATTGCTTTGGATGAGTCCCTTCTACAGTGGCGGGGTTGGTTGTAGATCAATCAACTGATCCCAAACAAAACCGCCACTAAAGGAATTAGGACTTATGAGGTCTGCGAATCTCAAACGGGGTACTTATGGAGATTCATCATACACTCGCACGGCCCAGGATCCAGATCCCAAGCGCCACAGCAGGATCCTCTTTGTGCATTCACACCGTCCCTTGTGTTAAAATTCCTACAGAGTCTTGAACAACACGGTGTGGATGGACAATTTTTACAACTCCTGGCCAGAAAACTCAAACAGCTAGGGTTTGACTGCGTGGGAACCTTACGCACTAACAGGCAGTTCGTACCAGTTGAAATTAGCCAACTGCAAAAATCCCATATGAGGCCCGGGCAGGTTACCGGAGTTACTAGTGGAGATGTCGATCTCATGGTATGGCGGGATCAAAACCGAGTGGCGACGATCTCGACATACCATGGGAACATGGTCTCAACTGATAACGAAGGTACTACCAAACCGGTCCTCAGAAGTTGATAAGAAAGATCAACTCCTCTCATCGTACCCCATAGAACGTAAGAGATGCAGGGTATGGTACAAAAAAATATTTAGAAGGATGTTAAATGTGTTTTGAATTGCTATATAATTCATAAACACCAAAATAACGGGATACTTGACCATCGACAGTTTAGGAAAAATTTGATTATTAGCCTACTAAATTCCACTAAAACCGCGAATGTGCCAAATATGGTACCTCAAAACTTTGATTTGAGGTACCATTACTTGGATAACTTGCCCTTCTCGGCGACAAAAAGCAAGGGACGTCTGAGGCGGGCATGCGTATGTCAAAAAACAACTGTGACATTCTGTGTCGGCTGCAGCAAATCGGTGTGCCTTACTTGTTTTCGCCAACTTCATTTTTAATTGGTTATAATTAAAAGTAAAGTCTCGCTTATGAGAGAGGCCTATGTTCAGCAGTGGACGTTTATTGGCGCTGAAGAAGAGTTTCTTTCGGCGTTTTCTTCTCTGCAGTGGTCTGTTCCGAAACGCTAGTAGTGTGTGGGTTTATTCTATCTTTGGTGCGTAGGGTTAGGGGGAGCGGAAATCGAGTGCTGGAAATGATAGTGGATAGAATGGATGGGGCGGTCTTCAGGAGGTTCACGGCATTGCATTGTTTAAAGGTAATTTCGTGACCCTTCTGGTGACTGATTTTGATAAATATTTTTTTTAATCTTACCCTTGCTGTATGGATTTTAATAGTCTGAAAATAAACGATTTTTATTTATTTTATTTTATTTATATTTTTTGTCAAGTACTCAAGTACCTCATGCGACGCACGAGTGTTTCGTCGTGATAGCAAAAAAACATTGTATATAATGGTATAAAGTTCAAGTATTCAACTAAAGGTTGGTTTATTTCAGAGTAAAAAAAAAAAAAACATAACAATAATGGAATATCATGTATAATTTCTCAGATATTTGGTAATAAATTCACAAAACCGGAAAAAAAAAAATGCTAATTTCAACTTCACATTTAACCTCTCAGACCCCAACCAGCACCCCAGGAAGCAGACCCCGGAAGCGAAATGTTATGACAGCTCAAGGCTATTGCGAAAATGACGTCATTGTTATTGCCTTTCACAAAAAAATGTATTACTCTGCAATCAAATCATACTTTGCCATGTTATAAACGACAATTTACTAATTGATATATTTCCTTTCTTATAAGTTATGAAATAGTAGTTATTTCCTAAAACATTATCGATGTTTTACATGTTCAAAGTTTACAAACTATATAACTGTCTGGTTTCAAAGAAATTAAATGCATTATCAGCTCCAATTCAAACAAAGAGGACCTATACTAAACAATTGTGTCAACACTTGGGCCATAAACCCCGTGATGTATAACCCTTACCGACCCGGTCAACACAATTGTGACGGCCATTCAAAAATTATTTTTTCATAGTAATTTAAACGCTACGACGACTGGCCCAGGGTCGCACGATTGTGACTGCTATAAACTTCCCCCGTGCGAAAACGAGACAGCGTGTGATATGCGCGGAATCAAGTTCTGTCTCGTTCATTTGCCGGCAGTGTTGCCGACTTAGTGGATTTTGCACTAAATCTGGTGGTTTGAACCCCCTTTTAGTGGGGGAAATATTGCGTTTAGTGGCTGGTGATTTTTCTGGTGGTTTAGTGGAATAGAATTTTTCCTATTTTTTTTTTTTATTTAGTACATAATCACGCCAGTATAAAGTTTGGACGTTGCAGTTCATAATATTTCTAATTTATTTTAGGGGTATTTACTTTACTATGTGAGCAACACTAAATCTCTGTTGTCAAGTAACACGGGGATTTCCCTTAAAATATGTTGTTTATAGCAGTTTTCTGTCAGGTGAAGCGGGGATTTCCAGAAAAACATTTTTTATTTTCTAAACTTTCTTCTTTCTTTCTCAAATTTTTCTTATTCACTGTCTGAAGTTTGTTCGCGAGGGATAGGTCACTTAATGAAAAATATGCCGAAACCTCAGTATTCTCAAAAGTTTCGGGATTCTTGGCTGCAAGACCCTGCTTTAAAAGATTGGCTTCAGACGATTGAAAGTACTACTGGCCAAGTAGCGAAGTGCAAATTTTGTGGTACCACTTTAAGGAGCCATTATGGAGACTTAAAATCACATTTCAGGATTCGGAGACTGGCAACACTGGAGCTCAAATGTCATTTTAATAGCTCCGTATTTGATATTGTCAATTAAATATTTATTTCATTTATTTTGTTGTGTAAACAGATTAATATTGTAAAATAAACACAGTGAATGCATTTTTAGTTATTGGTGTGTATAAATATATCGTACTTTGTGAGAAAATAGTGCTGTAAGTTGACGTCCGGAGGTCACCGACCGGTACCTTGTTTACATCAATTCAAAAGGTAAGAAGGGTGATACTTTTACGCCTTTCATACATTTTTATGCTCCACCACGTCCTTTAAGCTAATAATAATTGCTTTTTGAATGCATTTTATTATACTATGTATTGTTATTGATATTAAATAAATTAAAAAAAAAAAAAAAAAAAAAAGTACTATTTTTAACATTGTTATACGCCACAGATACTTGCACACACAAATTTTGATTAAAATTTTGATATTTCTAAAAACAAGTAGGTAGGTTAGGTTAGTTGGTTTTGCTGCCTTTACTTTCACATACCTATCTGCTATTCGTTTTCTTTCCTATATTTATTTCTATCCGTATTGTATACCATGTTCTCCACAACCACCCGCGCCGTGACTGCCCGTCAACTGGAGGTTCAGCTGAAGGAAGCACTACTGGAACTACAGTTGGAGAAGAAGGAAGTAGATAAATTATTATTGGAAAGGGAAGAAAACGACAGAGAATATGAATATATGCGTGTTAAAAACCTTGCACTTGAACAAAAACTTGCTGAGAGCCTAAGAACTTGTGATGACTTGAGTGAGCAGCTAAACCAACTTAAGTTAGAAGTAGATTCTTTCCGTCAATGTAGTGATACATATGAGGAAACACTTAGACGTACCACCGATCTAGAAAAAGAGCTGGGAGAGGCATATAGGCAAATAAGTAGTTTTGAACAGGATGCCCAGTCGCGTCAGTCAGCGGAGGTGTCCAGCCTCTATGCTGAACTCATAGATAGTGCCCCTATGCCCCTCTCATCTAATTCCTTGGTGATTGATCTCACTAGCGATACATCCTCTTGTGACATAAATTCAAATACCTCAAAAAATGAGATCAGTCATATTAAAATAAAAAAACATTTAAAATTGAACAAAAAAATTAAGAAAACCAAGTTAAAGTTAAAATCGAATCTAAGAAAATTATGTTTAATAAACTCCATTTGTTTAAATTGTGAAAAATTACACTCCGAGTTAGACTTAAGTAATAAGCAATTAGCGGAAAGTCAGGAATCATATAATGTTGATAGAATCAGACTTTAATCTCATGTAATGAAACTACAATGAGATTATTCTAGATTGTTTAGTAAATCGGTATTTTGCTTCCTCTGTAGATCATACAGAGGAAGCAAAATACCGAACACTTGCTGGCTGTGGAGAAATTGATTAACGACAGCAAGTGCAATCAGCAAAGGCTTGACATATTATCTAAGAGTTGCATTTGTGGCCAGTTTAATCAGCCCATTATCAATGACTCCACACCAGTACTCTCTCCATGTGACGGTAATTTGTCCACGAATCTGTCTGATTGTGTCGACCCCCCTTGTGATACAATAGTGTTTTCCGATAGTGTTGGTCGCAATATGGGTCTTATGTTCAACGAACATCTTTAAAACTCTTGTATTAATTACTGTCAACCTAATGCGACCTACACTCAAATTGTAGATAAAATTAAATCTTGTAAATATAGCTGTAATTCTACTATTGTATTATTAATAGGTAATAGTAGTAAACTGACAGCCTCCGTGGTCCAGTGGTTAAGGCGTTTGCCTGTCGACCCGGGGGTCGTGGGTTCGATTCCCACCGGAAGCATACTTTGTTTAGTTGTTTCCAGTTTGGTTAGGACATTGCAGGCGTGAATCACCTGATTGTCTGATAATAAAGATGATTCCGTGCTTCGGAAGGCACGTTAAGCCGGTGGTCCCGGCTGCCATCTGGTAGTAGTTAAAGGAACCACGTCAGAGGCCGAGAGGCGGTTTCGAAGAACTCTGACACCAGGGTGTGCATGGTCGATTGACCGTGACACCTACTCGAAATGATGATGAGTAGTAAACTAGGAAAAAAAGATATCATGTACTGTATAGAGTCTTTGAAGGATCTAAAAGTATTAAAAATAATGTTGTGTGCATTCCCATATTTAAGTTGCCAGTCTCCATCACGTAATAAAAGCATTCACTATCTTAATAATTTTGTACATACATTGACATGTCGTCATAGTGACAAATTTATATTTTTTGACACTAATAATTTTATTAGTAAATGTTTTATAACAGAAGATAGTATCTATCTTCCAAAGTATTACAGACATAGAATAGCTACATTGGTACCATATAATATTAATTCTTGGACGAGTTTATATTGTAAACAAAGTATTAGATTTAAGATGTCTAACGAGTCACCGGAAGCTTGTAACGGTAATTCTGTAGAATTGACTACAACTAGCTCTCTAGATTTGACGGCAGATTTAAACTGCACATTAGGACAACGGGAAAGCCTCAAGAAATAAGAATATTACATCAAAACTTACAAGGTCTTCCCGGCAAAGAATTGTTAGTAGAATTAGTTCTTGAAGAATTAAATGTGGATATTTTATGTTTGACTGAGCATTGGCTAAAAGAGAGTGAGATGATGTTCAGCCTAAACAATTATGAAATTGTAAGCTGCTTGAACAGAGAGTCTGCTGAAAGAGGCGGTTCCATGATCTTTACCAAAAATAACATCCGTAGTAAAGAACGTACAGACATTGTCAGACTTTCTGTTGAGCGGTGTGCTGAGATAGACTGTGCTGAGCTAGAAGGACATATAATTGTTTGCGTATATAGTCCACCTGATAAGCACTTCAAAAGTTTTATTAAAATAATAGATGAGGTCCTTAAGACAGCAACAAAAAGTAAAAAGAAATTAATTTTTTGTGGAGACTTTAATGTCGATATTTTAGTACCCTCCCGAACCCTTTAGTACCCACCGGCCCATTTCTTTCAAAAATATTTCAAATCTTAAACATAAATTAGAAAACAAGTTATGCACTATTGTGTACACAGGTAGTAATCCTGATGATCACTACAATACATTATTTAATACAGTATCTACCGAATATTTACAAACACTCAAACAGAAACAAGTCAAAGCACATAGTAGATTACAGTTTTGTGAGTGGGCTACTACAGGCATTTATATAAGCAGAAGAAAGTTATTTGACTTGTATGCTCAGAAACAATACAATTTTGATAGTAATTTTATTGAATATGTTAGGAACTACTCTAAATTATTTAAAAAAGTTTGCAAACACGCAAACTCTTTTTATATTGGTAGGAAGATAAATGACGCGCCCAATAAAATCAAAGAAACTTGGAATGTCATAAATAAAGAGACCGGGAAAGTTAAAGCCAGACAAAATATTAGCCAAATTAAATGTGGTGGTACAATCAAAACCTCCACTAAAGATATAGTTAACGTATTTGATGCTTATTTTACATACATTCCATTAATACTTACTTCGGATATAAATTCTAGCCCTCAACATGCTGAACATCTACTTAAAAGTTATGTTCCTTATTGTAACTCAAATTTTAAATTTAGCCACATCTGCCCTAGTGATATAGTCGACGCATTTAAACAGTTAAACTTCAAAAAGTCTGAAGATCACTGGGGCATGTCTGTTAGTGTTGTCAGACATATTATACATATTATCGCTACCGACTTAGCTTTTATTTTTAATGAATGCATCGATGAAGGGATTTTTCCCAATTTAATGAAATGCAGCAAACTAATTCCATTATTTAAAAAAAGAGAAAGAACGGATCCAGGGAACTATAGACCCATTTCTATCTTGCCAGTTCTGAGTAAGGTGTTTGAAAAGATCATGCTTAATCAAATGCAATACTACTTCAAGACCTGTAACCTTTTCCATAGCCAACAATTTGCTTTACTGGCAGGAAATCGACCACCGATGCGGCAGTAGCACTTGTTACACATATTTACGATGCATGGGAATATTCCCAGGATGCATACGGAGTATTTTGCGATCTCTCTAAAGCATTTGATTGCGTAGGTCATCGAACACTTCTGCTCAAGCTTCGTCAATACGGTTTTGATAATAAATCATTAGAACTAATCCAGTCTTATTTAACAGATAGGCTTCAATCTGTTGATATAAATGGCATAAAATCAGAGGGTTCTAATCTCAAAATCGGCGTACCGCAAGGGTCAATTTTAGGTCCTTTTCTCCTCTAGTATATGTCAATGATTTGCCTTACATGGTTGAGAAACAAGCTGGTATGGTGCTGTTTGCCGATGACACATCTCTGATATTCAAAATGGACCGCCATAGTGATGACACTAGTACGGCGAATAGTACCTTGTCTGCAATTTCAAACTGGTTTTCAACCAATAATCTTATATTAAATGCCAAAAAGACCCAATGCATTAGGTTTACTCTTCTAAATGTGAGGCAAGCATCTGTTGACATACTGATAGATACGCAAAAATTAGATTTTGTGGACAATACTACATTTTTAGGAATTACAATATATTCAAAATTACAATGGGGCGCCCATATATCTAAACTATCTAATAGACTTAGCTCTGCAGCTTACGCTATTAGAAGGATCAGACAGTTGACAGACGTGGCAACTGCTAGGCTTGTATACTTTGCATATTTTCATAGTTTAATGGCTTATGGCATACTTCTGTGGGGAAAAGCAGCCGATATAAATACTATATTTATATTACAAAAGAGAGCGATCCGTGCTATTTACGGCTTGGGTCCGAGAGAATCTCTCAGAGAATTGTTCAAAGAAATAAATATCATGACAGTAGCTTCCCAGTATATATTTGATAATATAATGCACGTAAGGAAAAATATTTCGCTTTTCACAAAAAAAAGGTACTTTACAGATAGGCCATTACGTAATAAAAACAAATTATTTCTCTCGCGGTATAGGCTTAGCAGGGTTAGTGATTCGTTTTTAGGTAACTGTATACGCTATTATAATAAGTTGCCAGAATCAGTCCTTGATATGCCTGATAGACAATTCAAACCGTATGTTAAACAGGTACTATGTAAAAAGGCTTATTACAGGACTGATGATTTTTCAAACGATAAAAATATCTGGCCAAAGCTCGGTGCCGGACTCTCGTCATGTTACTAATATAAAAATGACATGAATTGGTACAATTTGTACGTATTGTGTTTTGACTTTTGACATTTAATCAAAAATTTAATTTCTTGTTTCGTTACTATTCTTTCATACTACAAATTAAAATTTATTTTACGACATAACAATGTAAGCTCAAGTCCACACATTTAGTTCTAAGTATGTCGTAGATTGTAAGTTGATGTCATTTGGAGAAAATGCGCTGTGCAGTTTGTTGCCGCTTCTTCTGCACTCCGCCTTGGAAGCGGCGTAAACTTAGCTTTAAGTAACTTATTGACGTCTGCAAAAGTAAGCTAACATGCAAAGGTAAGCTAACACGACTATTTTATTACGGTAAAGCATGGTCAATAATGTGTCCATGTGGTACCGCATTTAGCATTACCTCATATTATCTTCGTGGGGTTGGGTAAATCGTGTCTGAGTGATGTGAAAATGGCAGCAGTGCTTCCCGTGAATGCAACATTTTGCATTGTAGTGTTCATAAATCCGCCTCGCCTACCAAGTTTGATGAGTATTAGCATAGTAGACAGAGTGCATTTATTTTTTACACGACTGCCCAAAAAAAGGAGTGTAGTTTGTTTAGAGTTTAAAAAAAATTAGGGTATCGTTGGAATCCTTACATTCTTATCCCGAGTGACATAGGCTATATTTTTTTTTTGGAGATAGCTGTCGTGTTTTTTTTTTAAATTTATTTTTTAAACTTATTACATTATTGTAAATTGTTGCAGATTATCACTGAGCAACCCAAATTATCATTTAAACCAGAACCCATTGGAAGTCAAAAAAAGGAAGAGGCCAGGCTTGCTTTGTTTACATCCATGCATACGAGTATACGAGTAGTTGACCATTTAGGTGAGGTAATCAATCATAGCCATCAAAGGGAAATAGATAAAGTATAACTACACCGAACGAAGTGCACCGCGGTCATAAAAAATGTATTAGCATCACATTTTTTTTTTTTTTTATGTATATCCGACGGCAAACGAGCAGACGACATTTCATTGAGGTTTTAAAACAAGATATTAACGATCAACCAAACAGTTTATTGATTGATGAATCAACAGATATTGCTGTTCAGAAATATTTGGGTTTGGTTATAATTTATTATAGTAAAGCACACCAAAAAATAGTATCTACATATTTAGACCTTGCAGAGCTGCATGAATGCAACGCTGAGGGTATTGTCTCCGCTATAAAAAAGACACTTAAACGATTCGATTTGAAACTAGAGAACTTTATGGGCATTGGTACAGACAACGCTTCCGTAATGGTTGGAGTAAATAATGGAGTTTTTGCGCAGTTGAAAGCAGAGGTACCACATTTGATTCTAGTGCGTTGTTTATGTCATTCCTTGCAACTGGCTGTTTCTGCTGCTGCGAAGCAATTTTTGCCGAGGAATTTAGAATTTTTAATTAGGGAACCCTATGATTGGTTTGCTCGCTCCGACAGAGACAAAGTGATTATAAGGAGCTATACAAAGCAATGAATGATGGCCATAAACCACTTAAAATCGTTCAAGCATGTCAGACACGATGGTTGTCAATAGAATCAGCAGTCTCGAGAATATATACGCAATGGCTAGAGCTAAAAACTCATTTTTCTATAGCCAAGATCCAAGAAAGGTGTCACACAGCAGAATTTTTGCACTCTATGTATGCGAACGAGATGAATTACGCATATATTTCATTTTTATATCCAATATTAATTGAGATAAACAGAGTCAACAAAATGTTTGAGTCAAAAGATACAGACCATACCAAATTGTGCGATGAGTTGATCAACCTGATAGATATGCTTGTCAGCAAAGTCACGTTACCTATAAATAAAGTTAATATTTTCACTCAAAATATTCGTGATTTTTTGGATCAAAGTTGTTATTTGGGATTCCGATTTGAAAAACAAATACAAGAGATGAGAGAAAAAGGATTACCAGCAGCAGAGGAAGTATCAATACGGAATCGGTGTATACAGTTTATAGTTAGTCTGATTGAAGAAATTAAAAACAGGCTGCCGGAAAATGTGACTTTGATGAAAAAGATTTCTCGAGTAAGTGTTCAACAAGCACTAAATCACAAAAAGAAGATCTAATCGACGTAAGTAAGTAAAGTAAGTAAACATTCTTTATTGCACTATAACTATACATACAAATATAAACAAATTCTAAAAAATAATACAGTACAATAGGCGGCCTTATCGCCAAGGCAATCTCTTCTAGGCTACCTTTGGGTGACAGGAATAAGTCAAAAACTTGCGTTATGGGTGATGTGATTGAAAATAAGAGAGAGAAAAAAAAAAATTATAATTTAAATATAATTACAAATAGATTTATTAATATAGATAATTGATACTATTAATTCAGTAAAATATATACAACAGAACATTATCAAATATATATATACACAAAAAATATAAATAAATACCTACAAATACGACATAAATAAATATCCAAATACACACATCATATACAATAATAAGGATATACTTTCGTTAAGAAGGAGAAAAATGTTAGGGAAATGACATAAAATGACTTTTTACTTGATTTTTGAAGGATGCCAGCGTTTGAGCACTACGTATAGAAATTGGAAGGGCGTTCCAAAGCCGAACAGCCTGGACAGTAAAGGACTTATTATACATCACGGTAACATGTGGTGGAGTTCTAAGTCGAAGATTACCTGCACTGCGTAAATTACGGTCGTGAGTCATGAAGGAATACGAAGCGTTCTTTAAGATAGTTGGGATAAGTAGGGTTGAAGAGGATAGAGTAAAGAAGAGAGAGAATATGCCAGTCACGACGAAGTCGAATGGGGAGCCACTTGAGTTGCGTGCGAAACTGACATACATGATCGTACTTTCGTAGACCGAAAATTATGCGAATACAGAGATTTTGAAGACGCTCAAGTTTATTTATTTGCTCGTGAGAAATATCTAAGTAACAGGTATCGGCGTAATCTAAAATAGGAAGCAATACAGAGTGTGAAAGCGCAATTTTGGTATCCAATGGCAAAAACTTATGCAATCTTCTAAGTGAGGCTGAAGCTCCGAACAATTTTTTGCTAACTTCAGATATTTGGGGTGACCATGAAAGCGTTTTGTCTAAATAAATGCCAAGGTTTTTTACGCGGTCGCTAAATTCAATAACCGAACCATTAAAGATTATTTTAGGTAGATCAGAGAAGGGAATTTTAGAAATAAGACTTGAACTACCTATAACAATAGCTTGCGTTTTTTTAGGATTTACTATTAGACCATGGGACATACTCCAGGCAGATATCCGTTGCAAATCATCGTTAATATTTATTATAGCCTGTGACAGATCATCAATTTTCGATTGCGTGTAAATTTGAAGATCGTCTGCATAAAGGTGGTAGGAGGAGCGAAGCGATAAAGTGATAGAATTAATGAAAAGTGCAAATAAAATGGGAGATAATACGCCACCCTGCGGCACACCAGCAGAAGAATAACTCCAAGAGGAATATGAGTCCTCAATTCGTACACACTGTCGGCGCCCGTACAGGTAATTATGAAACCAGTCGATTACAGTTGGAGATATGTTAAGAGACGTAATGTCTCAATTAAATAAAAAAACAGACTTCATTGCAAAAGTTGATGATCAGTGGCGACAAATACATTTAATGAAATGGAGTGAAACCAAAGACACAAAAAAGTTTTGGATCGAAATGTTGCATTTTAAAGACGCTTAAGGAGAAGCTAGATTTCAAGATTTAGCGAATTTTGCAATTTCTCTTTTAATATTACCACACTCCAATGCCGACGTCGAAAGATTGTTTAGCAGCATGAACATAATAAAAAATAAACAGAGGAATCGTATGAAGTTGAATCTTTTATGTGCCATATTAAGAGTACGCTGCGGTATGAGGGTGATAGGTAAATGCTGCAATGACTATGAAATTCCAATAGACGTTATAAAAAAAATTGGCACCAATGAATCATATCGTTCCTTGGAAATTGATGATGATGGTGGCGGTGAAATAGACACATCTGATGACGATTTGTAATAATTTAAATATGTTTCATTTTCGTAATAAACGTTTTTCATATATCCCTGCTTATTTTTCTTTCATATTAACAATAAAAAAGATTTAGTGACAAATTTAGTGGCTCTTTAACTTTGGTTAGTGGTTTTCTGGTGGTTTTAGAAGTCGAATCTGGTGGACAGCTCGTTCACCTGTTGGCAACACTGTTTGCCGGCTGACGCGCGACGACGAAGCGCACGCGCCCGCGCTCTGGGTGAGTAACTTTTTACCGCATTACTTAATATTTCTAATCAAATCAGGGTTTCAAATGATTGCCAAATAAACATTTTATGTGTTTACGATGTCCATTTGTTGTTTTCGATACGTTAAGCTACTAAAAAATCAGGTTGAACTTGGTCGTCACAATTGTGTTGACCGGTCCCGAACATAGTCTTATCAATATTTTTTTTTCCAGGATTTATTAATTTCGCCATTCAAGATGCCCCGAAATCAAGCTTCTATTGACGATGATGAAATTGCTCGCTTATTAGAAGAATCGGAAGCCGAAGACAGAAGCGATGACGAGGATTACGTATTCAGAGCTGATGCAATAAGCGACTCATCCAGTAGTTCTGAGGATGACGAATCACCAGAAGCCGTAAGTATAAATGTTAGAACTCAATCCGTAAAATGGATCAAAAAGAAATTTAAAGGCAAAGACGTACCAAGCCGGGAACGATCTGAAAGCGTGGACATAAAAAGTCCAGCAGAATATTTTGAGAATTATTTCACCGAACAACTGTACGAAAAACTGTCAACAGCCACTTCTCAGTATTACATAGCTCAAAAGGGTGTACCTATGAGATCTAATTGCACACCTAGTGAATTAAAAAAATTCTTCGGTATTCATGGCATCATGGGATGTATGAAATGTCCACGCATTAAAATGTATTGGAGTCAGAGATTCAAATACGATCCAATAGCGAATGCCATGACCCGCGAACGCTTTTTTGCTTTACGAGTAAACCTTCATGCTGTAGACCCTAACGAGATAAGTGATGATGAGAAGAAAAGGAATCGGCTTTGGAAAATACAACCAGTGATTGATGCTGTGCGTAACCGATGCTTGACACTGCCAAGAGAGTATGACTCATACTCCATTGACGAACAAATGATCCCTTTTTCGGGCCGTTGTGCAGAAAGACAGTATGTTCCGAACAAACCACGACCTACTGGTCTTAAAAATTTTGTGGTTACGAGCACACAGGGTCTAGTTCTTGATTTTGAGATATATCAAGGTATGGCCACTGACTTGCCTGACAGGTCATTTGGGTTGGGTCCAGCTGTTGTATTACGATTGGCAAGAACTTTACCAGGAGGCAGTTTGTAGTTTGACCGGTATTTTACAACTGTTCCATTAATGAAAGAGCTAATTGATAGAAATTTAGAAGGTACAGGAACGTTAATGGCCAACAGATTTAAAAAAGATTTTTATGAATTTAAGAAGGACCGAGAAATGGCGAGAGGAGAATGGGAAGAAGTTTGCAGTCCGGATAGAAAGGTTTGCGCTGTCAAATGGATGGATAATAAAAGTGTTTTAATGGTTTCCACGATTCATGGAGCAGAACCAAGCACAGTCGTGACTCGATGGGATAAAAAAAAAAATTTACAAAGATGTGACTTGTCCATCAATTGTTTCCAACTATAATCGCAATATGGGTGGGGTTGATCTTTGCGATCAAATGATGGAATGCTATAGGACGTGGTTTAAACCAAAAAATGGACGTTAAAAGTAATAATTCATCTATTTGACCTTGCCATTGTAAATTCTTGGTTTGAATACCGAAATTAATAATATAAAAAAAAGCACATTAATGGATCTTCTAGCTTTTAGATTATCTATAGCTGACTATATGATTGGTGCGCCGACGCGTAAAAGAAATAGAGATGATCTAGAAATGGCAGAAATGCCTACTGCATCTGATTATCGGCCGGCCATACTACCATCTGCAGATAAGAGGTTGGATGTTTATAATCATTGGGTTGTCTTTGACACGTTAAAGGCACCACGAAAATGTCGATTTGAAAATTGCGTAAGTCGGTCCCGGGCTCGATGCACTAAGTGCAACGTTTATCTTTGTTTGACAAAGGATAAAAATTGTTTTTTTACATTTCATAATAATTAATTTGTTTTATAGGTATAACATAAGTTCAGACTGATTTAATATATTAAGACTGATTACTTGATCTCATTTTCTAAATAAGGACTTAGAATGGATGTTTTTAGTTCGTTTTATTTTATTTTTGACCTTGAAAAGGCTCATTGTCAATTAACAAAGTTAATAAATGATTCTCACTACTATTTCTTTTTTTTTCAATACAAACCTAAGTACAGATTAATTTTCTTTTTTTACCATTATTCTTATGATCTAAAGTTAGGCCCACGGTGAAACAATTGTGACGGTCACAATTGTGATGTTTCTAATGCTTGGCCCAGCTTATCACAATTGTGAGCGTCACAATTGTGACACAGCAGAGCTACGGCTCACGTAAATACAATTGTACGCCCCCTGAAAAACCAAGATGGCGGCGTGAAAATTCTGAAAATGGATAGGAAAGGACATGTTGTCCTTTTACATAGGAAACAAGAATCAAATTTTCATTAAATTCAGTATTTTTGGCTCGGGTCTGTAAGGGTTATAAAAACTCCACTTGAAATACGACCCTCGTCGGGTCGAGCAAGCAAAAAAAACGAATAGTGATGTGTACCTGCTAATTTTGTAGTTTACCGATATTTTTGTAAAGTATCGATCTTTTTACAGAGTAAATGTATAAAATTGTACTAGGGTCGTGCTCCTGTAGTGGAGACTAAAAAGGACCTGATGATGATGATGATGATGATGTACTAGAATATTGCTGGAAAATGATATATCTAACAACGTTATTTTACTAGGAGTCTTTAACATCCTTACTATACAATGGAAGAGACTGTTCACTTAATTATTTGGTACCTTCTGACCCCACTGACAGGAAGTCGGTATTGCTTGGTGATATTTTGGCGATAGGCAATTTAAAACAATTCAATCATATCCCTAATGAAAATAATCGAATTTTGGACTTGATTTTAACTAATCTTACTAATGTCACGGTTTCAGAGGCTAAGGAATTGACTCGACTTGATCGCCATCACCCGGAAATCGCTGTGACTGTGTTTTTTAATACTATAAAATACTTGCCTGATAAAGCTAAATACGTATATAATTATAGAAAATGTGATATTCAAAAGTGTGTGCTCAAGCTTAATTCAATTTCATGGGAAACTCTTTTGGATGATCCTGACGTCAATAATTGTGTTGTACGTTTTTATAATACTTTAGATAATATTATTTCTGAGTTTACACCTTTAAAATTAATTCGCAAAAACGATTACCCGATATGGTTTTCGGACTCACTGAAAGCATGTTTAAAGGAGAAAACACATTATCATAACAGATACAAGAAATTCAAAAATCCGCGAGATTATGATGCATTCTCCATGTTACGCAGACGTTCTAAGCTTTTATATCTTCTGTTGAGGAATCTCTACAGACTAGTACAAAATTATTTTTTTCATTCGTCGAAAGTAAAAAAGCTAGCAATAATTTTCCATCAACAATGAACTTGGGCTCTAGGTCAGCATCGGCGGGTCCAGACGTTTGTAATTTATTTTCAGAGTACTTCGCGTCTGTGTTTCAGGCTGATGATGGTAAACCTTTAAAATATAAAGACGATTTTAATTGCACATCGACCCTTTCTAGCATTGTCATATGCATAGATGAAATTTTGAAAAAGTTGCTATCACTTGATATAAATAAAGGCGCTGGTCCAGACGGCATACCACTATATTTCATTAGGGCTTGTGCGAATGCTTTAGCTGTTCCTTAACAATTATATTTAATAGATCACTGTCAAGTGGTATATTCCCTGATAAATGGAAGGTAGCCCACATAGTACCGATTCATAAGTCAGGTGACCAAAGTCAATGCAACAACTTTCGGCTTATTAGTATTTTATCTTGGTTTGCCAAAGTCTTCGAATCTGTTACGTATGAATGCATCTACTCCCAAGTGCAACCATTTCTTGTAGAGTAACAACACGATTTTATTAAAAAAAATCTACTGTGACGAATCTATTGGAGTACACAAACTTTCTTTGCAAATCGTTCGATAAGCAGGGCCAGGTTGACACAATATACACAGATTTCCAAAAAGCTTTTGATCGAGTTAATCACCGTCTTCTTATTTATAAACTTTCTGCTTTCGGAATACATGGCAGTCTTCTGCGTTGGATAGAATCTTATGTTTCCAACCAAAGCCAACTTGTAGCAGTGAACGGGTTCTTGTCAGCACCGGCATCTGTGTTGTCTGGCGTTCCTCAAGGCTCCCACCTTGGTCCCCTTTTGTTTGCCATGTATGTAAACGATTTGGTGCCGAAGCTTCAGTGTAGGTGTTTGTTGTACGCTGACGACTTAAAAATATTTAACAAGATCAGTGATTTACGGGATTGTATGAGGCTGCAACATGATCTGCACTCTTTGTATTATTGGTGCTTCAATAACTACATGAGCCTAATTATCGAGAAATGCTTCGTTATAACATTCACGCGCAAAATCAATTCTGTTGAATTCGATTATAGACTTCATAATCAGTCTTTGTGTAAAAAATCTGCTGCCCGCGATTTGGGTGTTACCCTTGACTCAAAATTGTCATTTTCTCAACATCTCGACAACGTGACATCCAAATGTAAACAGCTCCTTGGATTCATTTGTAGAATATCGAAAGATTTTAAGAATTTTCAAACCTTAGTGACCCTTTATAAAACATATGTGCTTCCAAAGCTAGAGTATGCCTCGATTATTTGGTCCCCTCATTACATAGCTTATGTTGAGCAAATACTACATACTACATAGACCATTCAGAAAAAGTTATTGAGACTATTGACAACCCGTTTTAATTTTACATCCCTTGATTGCAGACGTTCCCAAACTGACCTTACATATTTGTATAAAATTATTAATTCACTGCTGTCAACTGCTATCTTAACGGAAATTAACTTTAAAGCGACATCGCGACGTCAAAGAATTCCTCAGTTGTTTCACTTACCGACTTGTTCAAATAACATTAGTCATTATAGTCCTGTTCACCGAATGTGTAGATTACATAACTCTTTAAGTTCATCTACTGAATTTTCTGACATATTCCTCTACTCACTTGCGGCATTTAAAAGAAAATGCCAAATTGTGTTCAATGATTCAGGTCAAAAGTAAAGTAAATATATTCTTTGTTATCTGTATTTCTGCATTGTTGTCCAAGTTCTCTAGTTTTTAATTTTATTAAACTTTTTTAAACTAACTAATTTTGAGCTGTTATGTTACGTACATATTTAATTGGTGAGTTAGGTTAGCTTTTATTAAGTATTTGAACGTGTTTTGTAAAAAAATTAACTACCTAACAAACATTTTTAATATATGACAAAACTCACGTATTTTTAGTCGGAAAAATGCCGACAGTTTCAGCCTAGTCAGTAGGCCATCCTCAGGGCGAGTGTCAAGGACCGAAATCTAATATGTCTAAACCAGAGGTTACTGCGGTTAAGGATTTACGAAATAATCCGGAAATTTTGGTTTTACCTGCGGAGAAGGGTAATGCTACTGTCGTAGTCGACACGGCGGCGTATGAGGAGAAGCTCACACAACTAGTAAGCGATGGTAGCGTGTACAAAAAAGTGAACTACAACGCCACTTCATGTGTGACTTCTGGACTAGACAGACTTCTACGCTCCTGTTCTGATGACAGTCTAAGAAAGCGCCTGCGTCCGCAAAACCCTACCACTCCGAAGATCTATGGATTGCCCAAAATTCACAAAAACAACTGGCCATTAAGACCTATTGTTAGCCAAATAGACTCGCCGACATATAAAGCTTCCCGTTTTATGTCAGACGTCTTACAACCGCTAACGGGAAAAACTACGAGCTACGTAAGAGACTCGACACATTTTATTGAGCTGTTCAAGGATGTTAAGCTAGCCGACGAAGAATTAATGGTCAGTTTCGACGTCACTTCTTTGTTTACTAATGTACCGGCACACTCAAAATTATTAAAAACATGGTTAATAACACAGATTTACCTACCGAGTACATAGGTATCATAGAGTACTGTCTAAACAACGGTTTCTTTGTTTGGCGTGGTGAACACTACCTGCAGATTGATGGTGTGGCGATGGGTTCTCCAATTGCACCAGTGGTAGCAAACATCTTCATGGAGTGGTTTGAAGACAAAGCACTAAGCACAACTACGGAAAAACCAAGATATTGGTGGCGGTATGTAGATGATGTGTTCGCAATTTTGCACAAAAACAGTGTTGTACCTCTTTTGGCTCATCTAAATAACATACATCCTAAGATTACTTTTACCACAGAGCAGGAAAAGGACGGCGCTCTAGCGTTCCTTGGTGTATTAGTCATGCGACAATCCAACAGAAATCTCACGCATACGGTTTACCGAAAACCAACACACACCGATCGATACTTAAGATCTAACTCACACCACCATCCGGCACACTTAGCTTCCATTCCGCGCACGCTGATAAACAGAGCTTTGCGCTTATGTGACCCTCAACACATACATGCCGAACTAACTCATGTGAGGCAAGTGCTGGAATCAAACGGCTACAGCTGGAAACAGAGCCTCCGAGTCAGCGAAAACGCAAGAGAGCGCCCGTCTACCGTGGATATTACAGATAAGATTGGTCATTTACTACGCCGGCGATATTGTATCAAAACCATTTTCCGGCCCTTGACAAAACTAAGGAATTTAATGCGCTCTCCGAAGAATAGTGATCCACTGAGTGTACCAGGCATACACATGGTTCCATGCGAATGCGGCAAAAGCTACATTGGTGTCACAGGGCGCAACGTGGCTACGTGACTGACTAAACATACGCAGCTTGAAGAAACTGGACAAGAATAGATCTGCTATTGCCGAGCACGCCTAAACATACGCAGCTTGAAGAAACTGGACAAGAATAGATCTGCTATTGCCGAGCACGCCTTAGAGTCGGACGTAGCGCATTATATCCCAGATAGCAAGTTAGCTTGCAGCAAACTTGATTTTTGTTTGATTTAATATTGTCACGTCAAATGTGAAGAGATAAATTTGAGACAAAGCTGCTGCAAACTTGTTACCTTGCCACATTTCAAAGATGAAACATCAAGTTTGTTTCTTTGTTGTTGCAAAGTTGCTGTTCATAATGTTCTTTTGATAAATCGAGACGTACGCCATCAGTGTTGCCAGATTTATCACCAATTGGGCTACTTCAGGGCTCCTACCTTCTAGTGGCGACAAGAAATCTGGATTGATGATACGTCGCCGATTGGTTTATCTCAATATTATAATTAGATATAATATCGCGCATATAGTTTTTGATACATATTTTCGAAACATTTGTTTCGAAAAATGTATCAAAAACTATATTTTTTATTTTAAAATGTGAAAAATCGTTAAAATCTATACGAAACTTAGGAATACAAGAGTTTATTTAAACTGCTAATTTAGGTTTTTCCATCAGACATGCTCATGTCATTGACTCAACCTGGTGGTTCCCGGTTTGTCGTACCGGGGGGGCTCAGTACCCGTGGTGTCCCGGCCACGGGGAAGCGAAGAGGAACCCGCGCGGGTCGCTCCTGCTGTAGGTACCAGCAGCGAGCGCCCACATTGGGGCGGCGGGGGAGTGGGAAGTTCTCCCCCCACCCGAGGAGGGGCGCTCCCGCGGGCTCGGTTTCGGCCTTGAGCCTGCTGGGATGCGCCCAATGGGGCGGCGGGGGAGTGGGAAGATCTCCCCCCACCCGAGGTGGAGCCGCCGGGAGAGTAATATTTTATTGCTCTCCCGGCGCTTCAGGCGGGCCACACCGCCGTGGTTGTGGTCGGAGATCGGTCGCGGAGGAGAGGGAGTTTCGGTGCTGCGTTGCCGATCTCCCTTTCTTCCGCGGCCGAGCGGTGCCGCACCGTGTTTGCGGCGAGAGGCAAGCGGCGGAGCCTATCATCTTCTCCGCCGCTGGGAGCCAGTTTATCTGGCTCCCATGGGGCCACAGGCGGTGGACTGCGTGGGAGTCTGCCGCCTCTCAATTGGCCCAAGGAGGTACGGCGCGTCCGTGAGTTCCGGACGCGCCTACTTGGTGAGTGGATGGGGGGCGCTCGGACGTCCCCAAGGAGGGGCCGCGTTGGCGGCCAGCCGCGCCGGGGTTCGCGGTTGTATTTCCTTTCCCGTGTCCCCGGCAAAAGCGGTAGAGATGGAACTCCGAAGGTTTTTTAGTGGGTAGGCACGTCACTCTGGCGTGGAGTCCCACATAACCCGACAGCTTCCCCTGCAAGCTGTCGGGTATCCGTAACATGGATCTTTCCTTCGTTAAAAAAAAAAAAAAAAGTAAGGTTATTGCTCCCCCACGAGGTGGTTCCCGGTTTGTCGTACCGGGGGGGCTCAGTACCCGTGGTAGTCCTGGCCACGGGGAAGCGATGAGGAACCCGCGCGGGGGCGCTCCTGCTGTTCACAGCAGCGAGCGCCCACATTGGGGCGGCGGGGGAGTGGGAAGTTCTCCCCCCACCCGAGGAGGGGCGCTCCCGCGGGCTCGGCTTCGGCCTTGAGCCTGCTGGGATGCGCCCAATGGGGCGGCGGGGGAGTGGGAAGATCTCCCCCCACCCGGGGAGGGGCGCTTCCACAAGGATGCGCCCATTGGGGCGGCAGGGGAGTGGGAAGTTCTCCCCCCACCTGAGGTGGAGCCGCCGGGAGGGGAATATTTTATTGCTCTCCCGGCGCTTCAGGCGGGACCACACCGCCGTGGCTGTGGATGGTGATCGGTCGCGGAGGGGAGGGAGTTTCGGTGCTGCGTTGCCGGTCTCCCTGTCCTCCGCGGCCGAGCGGTGCCGCACCGCGTTTGCGGCGAGAGGCAAGCGGCGGAGCCTAACATCTTCTCCGCCGCTGGGAGCCAGTTCATCTGGCTCCCATGGGGCCACAGGCGGTGGACTGCGTGGACTCTCAATTGGCCCAAGGAGGTACGGCGCGTCCGTGATTTCCGGACGCGCATACTTGGTGAGTGGGGGGGCGGCGTTCAGTCGTCCCCGAGGTGGGGCTGCTTTAGCGGCCAGCCGCGCCGGGGTTCGCGGTCGTATTTTTTTCCCGTGTCCCCGGCAAAAGCGGTTGTGATGAAACTCCGAAGGTTTTTTAGTGGGTAGGCACGTCACTCTGGCGTGGAGTCCCACATAACCCGACAGCTTCCCCTGCAAGCTGTCGGGTATCCTTAACATGGATCTTTCCTTCGTTAAAAAAAAAAAAAAAAAAAAATGTTAGGTTATTGCTGGCGACTGCGGGAGTAGCGCAAGTGGTGCGCCGAATCCGCCGGCTGGGTCTGGAGGTGGCCCTTCAAAAATCCGAGGCGTTGTGTTTTCACGGCCCTCGGAGGGGGCCTCCGCCAGATTCTAGCCTTGTGGTTGGCGGTGTCCAAATCGCCATCAAGCCGACGATGCGTTACCTAGGTATCGTCCTTGATGGCCGATGGAATTTCGGCGCCCACTTTGCGCCGTTGGTGCCGCGTGTTATGGCGGCGGCTGGTGCGTTGACGCGGCTCTTGCCCAATTTGGGAGGGCCAGAGGCGTCCTGCAGGCGGTTGTATTTGGGGGTCGTGCGATCCTTGGCCCTCTATGGAGCCCCAGTATGGGCAGAGGCCCTGAGTAACCAAAATATCACCCTCTTGCGGAGACCGCAGAGAGTGATGGCGATCAGGGCCGCAAGGGGATATCGCACGATCTCCGCGGAGGCAGCGTGCGTGCTGGCCGGTAGTAAACCCTGGGACCTGGAAGCTGAGATCCTCGCCACCTTTTTCAGGTGGCGAGAGGAGGCACTGGCCCGGGGTCATCGGCCGGCACCGAGAGAGATCGCAGGACGCCGCAACGAGCTGTGTCAGCGCGCCATCGAGACAAGGAGCCAGAGGCTGGAGCAGCCCACTGCTGGGCGTAGGGCCGTCTATGCAGTCCGTCCAGTCTTAGGTCAATGGTTGGCGAGGCAGCACGGCTCCCTAACCTTCCGCTTGACGCAGTTGCTCTCCGGGCATGGATGCTTTGGAGGGTACCTGTGTCGCATAGCGGGACGGGAGCCGTCGGCCGTTTGCCACCACTGTGACGGATGCCAGGACGAGGATGCCCAGCACACTTTGGAAGTCTGCCCAGCCTGGGCAGTTGACCGCGCCGAATTATGCGCGGTCGTGGGGGACGACCTCTCGCTGCCGACCGTGGTCAAATGCATGGTCGACAGTGAGACGTCGTGGACAGCGGTGCAGGCCTTTGCGAAGTGCGTCATGCTCCGCAAAGAGGCGGCGGAGATAGAGCGTGAGGACACCACCGACCTCGCCATCCGCCGCCGGCGCACAGGGCGCAGAAGGCGGGCTTATGGCCTGCACCATCTGCCCCCGTAACAAAGACCGGTCGGGTGCGGATACGGGAATCCGTCACCTGGCTTCACGGTCCGGGTTGAAAGGCGCATGTGTGTCACGTGCGCCTTTACCCAGGCGGGTAAATTGAAGGCCGACGGGCCAACCCGCTGGCCGCTCCGACACTCTCGCTGGAGAGGGGTTCTGAGAGCGTGCCGAATCGAGGCCGCCGAGCTAGCGGCCGCCGTGCCGGGCTGTGGAGCGAGAATAGCCCACGGCCCGGCTCTCACAACGGCTGAGAAGTGACACCGCGGAGTTTTTAGTGGCTACACCACATAACCGCACCGGCTTCCCGTAGCTGGTGCGGTATCCGAAGGGATTTTCTTCGCGTTACAAAAAAAAAAGGTTAGGTTACCACTCCCCCCCCCGAGGTGGTTCCCGGTTTGTCGTACCGGGGGGGCTCAGTACCCGTGGTTAGTCCTCAAGCCACGGGGAAGCGAAGAGGAACCCGAGCGGGGGCGCTCCTGCTGCCTGACGCACCAGCAGCGAGCGCCCACATTGGGGCGGCGGGGGAGTGGGAAGTTCTCCCCCGACCCGAGGAGGGGCGCTCCCGCGGGCTCGGCTTCGGCCTTGAGCCTGCTGGGATGCGCCCAATGGGGCGGCGGGGGAGTGGGAAGATCTCCCCCCACCCGGGGAGGGGCGCATCCGCAAGGATGCGCCCATTGGGGCGGCGGGGGAGTGGGAAGTTCTCCCCCCACCCGAGGTGGAGCCGCCGGGAGGGTAATATTTTATTGCTCTCCCGGCGCTTCAGGTGGGGCCACACCGCCGTGGCGGTGGTCGGAGATCGGTCGCGGAGGAGAGGGAGTTTCAGTGCTGCGTTGCCGATCTCCCTTTCTTCCGCGGCCGAGCGGTGCCGCAACGTGTTTGCGGCGAGAGGAAAGCGGCGGAGCCTACCATCTTCTCCGCCGCTGGGAGCCAGTTTATCTGGCTCCCATGGGGCCACAGGCGGTGGACTGCATGGGAGTCTGCCGCCTCTCAAGTGGCCCAAGGAGGTACGGCGCGTCCGTAAGTTCCGGACGCGCCTACCTGGTGAGTGGGGGGGCGCTCAGTCGTCCCCGAGGAGGGGCTGCTTTAGCAGCTAGCCGCGCCGGGGTTCGCGGTCGTATTTCCTTCCCGTGTCCCCGGCAAAAGCGGTTGTGATGGAACTCCGAAGGTTTTTTAGTGGGTAGGCACGTCACTCTGGCGTGGAGTCCCACATAACCCGACAGCTTCCCCTGCAAGCTGTCGGGTATCCGTAACATGGATCTTTCCTTCGTTAAAAAAAAAAAAAAAAGGTTAGGTTTCCACTACTAATACTACGATACGCCGTACATGTAAACAAGTCCTGACATGTTACGGGGCATCCACATAACTAACTACCTAGCTACCTACCTAACCTATTGACGGGGAGTGTGTTCAAACAAGACATGTGGCGGAGAACGCCCAGCAGATGACTGCAAAAAGTTTGCCCTGGGAACAAAACACACATGATAATGTTTTTAAAAAAAGATGCAAAGCAGTACTCCGTCAGTTAGGTCAAGTTAGTTAGGTAGGTAGGTAGGTAGGTAGCAGAATTATCGAGTTAAGCCCCTGGGGCGCTCCCGAAGGACGGCCGGCGGCCGTCATATTTCCAGTCTGATATAGATGTCATCGCATAGAGAAAAAAAACCGCGAAAACACGCAACCACGTGTAAATATTGCGAAATAGACAAGGAGATAGACGAAATGGATTCCTAGGGCGTGTTTAGGACAAAAAAAAACATGATTGCGGAATCGAATAGAGGACAATGGGTAGTTACAAGAGCCATAGATTTTTTTTTTTTTCAATACATTTAATAAAAAAAAATTCGGGGGGTGAGGTTGGGGGCGGATTAGGTCGACAAAGGGTTGGTAGGTTGGTTGGTTGGTTAGGTTGGGTTAGGTTAGGTTAAACCCCCCCCCCCCCCCCGAGGTGGTTCCCGGTTTGTCGTACCGGGGGGGCTCAGTACCCGTGGTTAGTCCTCAAGCCACGAGGAAGCAAAGAGGAACCCGCGCGGGGGCGCTCCTGCTGCCTGACACACCAGGAGCGAGCGCCCACATTGGGGCGGCGGGGGAGTGGGAAGTTCTCCCCCCACCCGAGGAGGGACGCTCCCGCGGGCTCGGCTTCGGCCTTGAGCCTGCTGGGATGCGCCCAATCGGGCGGCGGGGAAGTGGGAAGATCTCTCCCCACCCGGGGAGGGGCGCATCCGCAAGGATGCGCCCATTGGGGCGGCGGGGGAGTGGGAAGTTCTCCCCCCACCCGAGGTGGAGCCGCCGGGAAAAAATATTTTATTGCTCTCCCGGCGCTTCAGGCGGGGGCCACACCGCCGTGGCTGTGGTCGGAGATCGGTCGCGGAGGAGAGGGAGTTTCGGTGCTGCGTTGCCGATCTCCCTTTCTTCCGCGGCCGAGCGGTGCCGCAACGTGTTTGCGGCGAGAGGCAAGCGGCGGAGCCTACCATCTTCTCCGCCGCTGGGAGCCAGTTTATCTGGCTCCCATGGGGCCACAGGCGGTGGACTGCGTGGGAGTCTGCCGCCTCTTAATTGGCCCAAGGAGGTATGGCGCGTCCGTGAGTTCCGGACGCGCCTACTTGGTGAGTGGATGGGGGGTGCTAGGACGTCCCCGAGGAGGGGCCGCATGGCGGCCAGCCGCGCCGGGGTTCGCGGTCGTTTTTCCCTTCCCGTGTCCCCGGCAAAAGCGGTTGAGATGGAACTCCGAAGGTTTTTTAGTGGGTAGGCACGTCACTCTGGCGTGGAGTCCCACGTAACCCGACAGCCTCCCCTGCAGGCTGTCGGGTATCCGTAACATTGATCTTTCCTTCGTTAAAAAAAAAAAAAGGTTAGGTTAGGTTACCACTACTACTACTACGATACGCCGTACATGTAAACAAGTCCTGACATGTCACGGCATCCACATAACTAACTACCTAGCTACCTACCTAACCTATTGACGGGGAGTGTGTTCAAACAAGTAATATTTATATATATTATAATTATTTGATTAAAACTAACGCGAGATAATAACATTATTTATATGTGAATTACGGGTTACTCACGTACGAAGTCAGCTACAGGCCGACATGTTTCAACCTCATCCGGAGGTCTTCCTCAGGGCGAATGTGAACCGAGACGCGCGCACGGAGTCGTCCCGATTCGCACTGACACTAGTGACGAGCGACGCGGCATGCGTGGGCGGCGCGGGCAGCGCGGTCCGCGGCTCGCTGAGCTCTCTGTGACAGTGCTGGGGTTGATGGGGGTTGCTGATGTTCTGCATTGATGATTCCCGTAGCTTTTCTGGGATCTTTTCTCCCCCCACCCGAGGAGGGACGCTCCCGCGGGCTCGGCTTCGGCCTTGAGCCTGCTGGGATGCGCCCAATCGGGCGGCGGGGAAGTGGGAAGATCTCTCCCCACCCGGGGAGGGGCGCGATTTGGTTATGAGGCAACCCGATGGAACACTGTCACAGACAGTGTATCGGAAACCGACGCATACAGACCGCTATCTGAGAGCTGATTCACACCATCACCCAGCCCATCTAGCGTCGGTTCCGCGATCACTCATAAACAGAGCTCTACGACTGTGCGACCCGCAATACATTGAGTCAGAGCTAGCACACGTAAAGACAGTGTTGGAAAGCAACGGGTATAAGTGGAGACAGAGTCTCAGAATTAGTACCAATGGGAGCGTACATTCGACATCAGCTGAGAGAGCGCTATTGTACTTACCGTTTGTTAAGGGAGTGACGGACAAAATTGGTCAATTCTTACGTCGGAAATTTGACATCAAGACCATATTCAGACCCCTTACAAAAATCAGGCAGCTTGTACGTTCCCCAAAGGACAGAGATCCACTTAATGTGCCTGGTGTGTATGAAGTCCCTTGCGACTGTGGAAAGAGCTATGTGGGAGAGACAGGACGAAATGTGTCAACAAGGCTGCATGAGCATATACGGAGTGCGAGTCCCTGGCTCCAGCCACCGCATTTTTGCTATGGAAGGCTAAAAACGAGCTTAAAAATACAAATTTATGTAGCTTTGTGTGGTGCAAAAGAGGGGTAATAATGGCACGCAAAGATTCCAAAGATAAGCCACATATCATTAGGTCTTGTAAAGATGTTGAAAGACTAGTGGAAGAGCTAAAAAAATGAAAGATTTAATGTCATTTAACATGTCAACTAACTTCACATATATATATGGATTACAACAATTCGTCTATAATAGAAAATAATTACAAAAACTGGAACGAATTCATGAATTTAATACCAGGATGCAGTGAAAATGTTATATATTTACATGTAAATATTCGTTCCATGATAAAACATTTCTCACAACTGGAATATATCGTTAATAACAGTTCCCGTTTAATACATTTGATTGTTATAACGGAAGCGAATTTATCTTCTGATTGTAAAAGTTTATTTAAGTTACCTGACTATGATATGCATACGGAACTACGTAAATACTCTAAAGGAGGCGGCATCATCATCTATTCGCATAAAAGTGTTCAATTTAATAGGTTATCAGTGATTACGTGTTCATTTGAGTGTATAATCGGTGAAGTGCAAACAAATTACGGTTATAAAACAGGTATTTGTGCAATTTACAGGCCACCTAATATGAGTAAGGCACACTTCATACTGGAGTTATCGCGAACTATCACTCAACATGTAAGTAAAAATAATTTTCTTATATTAGGAGATATAAATATAAATATCAAAAAGTCCAATAATATCGTTTCACAGTATTTAAACCTCATGTATGAAGCGGGCTTTGAATGTGCCATAAATCAGTTTACGCGGATTGAGATTATATCAGATAGGATAACCAAAACAAAAATTATAACAAAAAGTTGTATAGATCATGTGTTTGTTCGCGACGTAGGGTCGCGCAGCTCCTCGCGAACGTTACGATCTGCCGTGATTGATGTCGCACCCGCCGACCATTTAATAACCGGTTTCGCTGCAGTCTCTGACGCGCAAACAAATACAAATGCACAATGTAAATATGCCACTAAATTAGATTATGAAAAACTAAGAAAAGAACTTTGTAATATTAAGTGGAACCCTGTTTACGACCTTGTAAATCCTAACGATATACTTAACTTTATAACAAATAAATTTGAAAATGTTTATGAAAAATGTAAAAAAACTGTAAAAATTAAACAAGGTAGCAGACAAAATTGTGAATGGATAAGTAATAAAATCATTTCGATGAGTAAAAAGAAGGAAGAATTATATGCCATATGGAAGAAAGATGAAAGTAATTTGTCAAATCGATTATTATACAATACTTACAGAAATAAAACTAATAAACATATAAACACAGTTAAAAATAATTTTATAAAAAAACAAATAATGAAAAATTTCAAAGACCCCAAACTAGTATGGAAAATCATAAATAGTCTTTGTGGTAAAATAATTAATTCTATTGATGATATTATACTAAAATATTTTAGATATGATACACAATCTATTGCTAACAAATTCGCAAATGAGTTCCGTCATAATGTTAAAAGTATATTAAGTGACTGTGATAAGTCACTCATTTGTAAAGAAATGTACAGTAACCATTCCAACATTAGCATGAGATTGAATACTGCGACAAACGAGGTCATTCATACTATAATTAAAAAATTAAATTCAAACAAAAGTCCCGGTTATGATGGTATCCGTGTATCTGACATACAATATATAAATCATGATATCACACCGGTCATAACACATTTAATAAATGCATGTATTAATAAACAACTGTATCCTGATAACCTAAAAATTGGAATAATAAGACCCATTTTTAAGAAAGGTAGTCACACTGATATAAATAACTATAGACCAATTACAATTCTGTCTGCTATTGATAAAATTATTGAAAGGTATTTTAGTAGTGAAATTAACAAATATTTATTATCAAACAATATTATAAATTCCAAGCAGTTTGGTTTTCAAAAAAATAGGAATACCTCTCAATTACTGTCACAGTTTACAAATGAGGTTAACAGTCATCTGAATCAAAAAAAACACGTACTTGTTGTTTTTATTGATTTCAGCAAAGCGTTCGAAACTTTAAAATATAATATATTATATAACAAGCTTGAGCAGGCAGGTATTCGTGGGCCATTATTAGAGTGGTTCAAGAACTATCATGCTAATAGAAAAACAGCTGTCAAAATTGATGGCAAATTTAGCGACATGATACCGACTGATGAAGGCACGGCACAAGGCTCGATAATTGGACCTACTGAGTACTTATTATATGCCAATGATATGTGTAATATTATTAAAGAGGGTTCTGTGTACCAGTTTGCTGATGATACTTGCTTAGTAGTAGCGCACAAGCATATACAGAAAGCGCAAGAGCTTATGCAAAACAGTTTCGATCTCTTGTGCCAATGGGCACATGATGCTGGCTTACATATTAATGCACAGAAAACAAAATTACTACACATACACACACCTTACCTAAAAACACCTACTGAACCTAATATAGTTGCCCACGAACATCAATGCCTACATACTAAAGTGAAACCATGTAAATGTAAAAAAATAGAACTAGTTAAGGAACACACCTATCTAGGACTTATAATTGATACGAGTTTCAGTTGGAAACCCCACATCAATTATATTTGTACTAAACTTAGATCAGTTATGTCTAAATTGTCTATTTTGAAATATAAACTCCCATATCATATTTTGCGCATGCTGTATATGTCACTGGCGGATAGCATTATTAACTATGGTATAAGTAGTTATGGCAGAACATACAACACACATATTGAAAATATTTATAAACTACAATTAAGGTTACTCAAGATTATTACCCCGACTAAGATAAAAAATAAATATAAACTTAATTATAAAGAATTATTCAATTATTGTAAAGTTATAAACGTATATGACAAAGTAAAAATGGAAATAGTGTGTGAAAACCTACAACAAATTAAACATTTAAAAGTAAGTACTAGGAGTGCGGGCTTGCGTAATTTATCATACTTATCTAAATATACCCTACCGTCATATAATAACGTTCACGGTAAAAGGATGTGGGAGTATTTTCTGCCATGTACACTAAATGAATATCCTAACAATATTATTGATCAAATAAGTCATATAGATAAGGCTACCAAATGCAAATATGTGCTTAAAAATTACATATTAACAACCAAAAATTGTAACGAGTAGTGACTCCTTACCACATATAAACCTATATAGGTTTTTGATGGTAAATATATGTACAAACAATGTAAACTTCTTGTAAAACATAAATAAAGAACTATAAAAAAAAAAAAAGAAATTGGACAGCACCGGGTCAGCCATCGCCGAGCACGCGATAGAGTCGGATGTTACGCATTACATCCGCTTTGACAAAGCTAAAGTCTTAGCGAGAGAGAAAAGCTTTGTCCCTCGTAAAATACGAGAAGCTATAGAGATTAGTAAACGCCCGAATTTCAATCGCGATGGAGGTTGGAGCTTACCCGTCACCTGGAAACCATTGCTTCAGAAAACGGACAGTAGAAGCCATGTTCAGCCAGCAGAACTTGACACAGTGAGCTCTTTTCACGTACGCGCAATGTCAGCCACTGATGATGATGATGAAGACGCAAATGGGGATCCCAGAAAAGCTACGGGAATCATCAATGCAGAACATCAGCAACCCCCATCAACCCCAGCACTGTCACAGAGAGCTCAGCGAGCCGCGGACCGCGCTGCCCGCGCCGCCCACGCATGCCGCGTCGCTCGTCACTAGTGTCAGTGCGAATCGGGACGACTCCGTGCGCGCGTCTCGGTTCACATTCGCCCTGAGGAAGACCTCCGGATGAGGTTGAAACATGTCGGCCTGTAGCTGACTTCGTACGTGAGTAACCCGTAATTCACATATAAATTATATTATAATTAATAATTTTTTTTTTGTTCTCGACATTTTTTAAAAATAATTTTGACTTATTTTATAAATAGGTTTATAAATATATTCTAAAAGTGTGATGACGTGTAATATTATTATGAATAAATGAGTATTGAGTATTGAGTATTCAAGACAAAAAGGCACATGCTGGGAATAATTAACGGTCAAAGCCACATGCTGAGAAAAGGTAACGGTTAGGGGGGTCAAAGCCGTGAGAAGAAATAACGGTCAAACCACATGTGAAATCTGTATAAATACCGAAGCAAGACAACAAGAGGCCACAGTTGCTCATGGAGCAGTACGCGTTACACATCATAACTTCGGTTGACATCGAACCATACGTGCGAGTGTTAAACAATGGAAGGCAACAAAACTCCAGCAATGACGTCATCACCTATCACGTCGGAGGAAGAAGACGTAGAAGAGATTCCACCACCGACACAGAATCAGACGACGAACAAGGAGGAGAAGGAAACGGAGTTTTCCACGCCAGCGACACACCATCAGGAAGATCCGAACATTCTAGAAGAACTTCGGAAGAAGATAATGAAAATAGAGAGAGAAATAACCGCCAGGACGCTGAAAATGGAGGAGCCAGAGAAAGAGACGTCTGTGGCATCTATTCTAATACCGACTATATTGCCCATCAAGACCCCATGGCTTGCTCAGTGGGAGAAAGGAAATATATCATCGCAAGAAATAGGTCATCTCCTTGGAAAGTTATCTGTAAACATGAAGGTACAAGAAGGACACATTATCATATCATCTACATTAGTACCGCAAAAAACTGGGGGTTTAACAGCAAACTTGGAAAAGCTATACGACGAGAAGAACACAAGTGTTCCCAAATTACATGTATTATGTGCCTGCTTGAGTACATTACTGCCGGCCCTAATCGTACTACACTACGCAAAGATCTCAAAGACGCTGACACAAAGGTGGCCCAGTGTGTCTCTTGTGCAATGGGACTTCCACCTCGGCAACACAAAGATAACCACAACGATACCCAAAGGGGAATTAATGTTCCTCCCGTACAAGGCGCAGCACGAAGTACACATGTCGGAGGAGTGGCTCAAGACGCTGCTATTCCCGGTGAAGACATACATGGCGCACTCTTCAATGCCGCAAACGCTGATCAGTGTGAATACACCGACGATGAATTTGGAGATCAACAGATTAATCTACACATGCAAGGGGGATCAAACGCTGCAGCACGACGTCGTTTCTTTAACGAACAAAATAAAAAACTTGTGCTACTCCTTTGTGAAAGCCAAGCTTTTAACGAGGGGACAGCTCAGAGAATTCTGTGCCAACACCCTGAAGGGATTGCCATGCAGTTCCAACGAAACTTTAGCGAAAGACTTCGCACAGCAATATCAGTGTCAAAAACATTGGTATTTTGTGAAACGATTTACAAATGACTCGAACGAGCAAAATTACTAGATTTGAAAGAAGACCCGGAAGCATCATTACTAAAAACAACAATGGACGGAGTCATGGAACTAGAAATAATACTATCAAAGAACAATATTAATTACTACGTATTTGCAATAGTAACAAAAGATCACTTCTACAGAAGAATGAAAAAAAAGAATAACTTATTCTTCGTTGGACCTCCGAGTACCGGCAAAACAACGATAATGGAGAGCCTCGTGAAAATGCACTACAACTACGAAAGATTAACGGGATTGTCACCACAGAGTCCATTCAATTTCGCCAGTCTCATACACACAAATGCGTGTTTTATGGATGAATGCAAACTAACTGACAACCAGTTCGAGCAATGGAAACTACTCGCAGCGGGCCAACCAATGTCGACGGACATCAAATATAAAAACCGACACGACATAACAGATTGCGTGTTATACACTGCAAGCAATTATCCCATATCGGCATATCTAACAGTGGGAGAAACACAAGAACATTTCAATAACCAATTAAAGATAAACCAGAATAAACAGGCAATTGTAAGTAGAAACTAAAATAATATGCATGTAACTTTTTGTTATCATATACAGGGTGTTTATGTAAACAGTGTTTTCCTTCAAGGAAGTAACTCAGTATCGTTTATACAGGGTGTAAGGGATGGTCTACCTAAAACTGGAAGGGGTTCGTCAGTCAACGTCAAACTAAACAAGTTTTACAAAGAAATTCTTTTGGGAAATGATAAAAATTCTTGGCTTCTCCACACAGATTGTCTGACCGAAGTGCTCATTTTGTATAAGAAGCTCATTTTGTATAATGTTTAACATTCCCCAGAAGAATTTCTTTGTGAAAGTTGTTCAGTCTCGTTGTCTGAGCAACCCCTTTCAGTTTACGTGTTCAAATGTCACATTTCTTTTACTTTCCAGTTTCCATACGTTAACCAACCCAATCAGCTGATTATTTTGTATGGAATGTTGTATTTTTTTTTGTATGATTTGGACATGGCTCCCATTGGGAGAGTTTATTGTATGAAAGATTGTTGAATAAATGTAAACACATTGTTTATATATAACTCTGTATTCTTTATCCTATAAAAGGGAATGAAATTATTCATTGTAGAATGCAAATTTCAGATGTCGTTTTTGGCTGGAATTGGTGGAAAAAATCTCCGAAGCCTCACCACTAATATTTTGAGACGCATAATATTGGACGATGTGGCAGAATTATATTCCTTAACCTTTGGAATGCTTAAACGCAGATCTGTGTTACATTTCGTGTCCTTATTCAGTGCTTGAACGCAGTTCTGTGTTGTTCCGAAAAATTTCAGTTTTACTCGATTTTAAGTGTTAAAGCAATGTTTTTAATGTTCAAATTAGTTATTATTGCATTTTTGAATAAATGTTCTACCCATAGACAAAGCTCATTCATTTACTCTTGTGTCAAAATTTTCCGTTACGCGTCATTCAAATTTGATCTCGTCAACCGCGCGCTGAGTGTTTACGGCTGTGAGAAAAAGTTGAAAATAAATAATATATTCCTTGAAAGGTAAGTTATTTTATATTAATTCTTACAGGAAACTTATTAGGCTACCTATATTTTGTAAAATATTATCTAGCTCTATAAAAATATTGAAGAAAATCAGAAAAACAAACTTCATTCAGTGTTTTTTGTACATTCCCTTATCATAATCCTTGATTGATTTATATCAATTTGTAGAAAATTTTATTGTAAATATGAATTTCAAAGTGTTATTTGATATAAATAGGAGATTTACAAGAAATTCAAGATATATTATGCCGCGCTCCATTAGCACGCACACATAGACATAAAGCAATGGCTTACGTAACATGTAGGTACACAACGTTCCCGGCCTGCCTTACAGGATGTTCATTTTTTATGCATACATTTATTGAATAATTCTTCTGTTAAATTCAATTTTCAATCGTCTTTGCAAATACATAGTATGAAACGTTTACAATAATCAGTGTACAGCATATTTAGAAAATAAGAGTTTTTAACCGACTTCAAAAAAGGAGGTTCTCAGTTTGACTCGTATGCATGTTTGTATGTATGTTTGCCCGCTATTATCTCGGAATCGGCTGAACCGATTTTGATGCGGTTTTCAGAAGATTATTTGTTAAAAATAGTCTTTTAAAATCTTTTTTGAAGGTTCATTAAAAAAAATACACTTTAATCATAAGACTTTTTTCATGTTGTAGCTGGTAACTTGGAATTATTATCTATTACCCTATTACGGCGAAGCCAAAATGAAGGGTAATAATTTTGGCAGTCTATGTATGTATGTTTGTTTATTTGTTCTACCGTAGCTCCTAAACTAATGAATTGATTTTATTGAATGAGGTGTCAATTCCGCGGGTGACATATGCTATATAAATTTCGTCAAAATTCAAAATAAATTAAAATGTGATAATAATCACTTCTTTGGTTTACAATATATATAAATATCATATATAGTCGACAAACATGTTCAAAATGCAGTCTTACAGTTTTATGTAGTCGGGTCATAGATATTTAAACGTGATTTTTGTTATTATATATAGAATGGACGCAAATAAGTATATTGTGGCTATGGAGGTCGAAAGGACGCCCCAAGGCAGTATTCGAGTCAAGGATGCAGGCGCCGTTCTCGAGAGAAGCGAGTCAGGAAGACTTCGGGTACCTTGCATTTATTTGTATTAGATTGCATTATCTATGATTATATACATTAATTATTTTATTTTAGTAATAACACAATATATTTCATTTTTAGCGGTGGCGTCCTGATAACTTGAATGTGGGGGATGAGATCGAGGTGATAAATATACCAATACCATCCAGTGATCATCAGCTTGAACCTCGCAGGCTGATATTCCCGGACGAAGCAGATAATGTAAATTTATTTTTAATTAAATATGTAATTTGTATTATTATTTTCATTTATCTTCATACTTAAAAAATATTTTTCTTGCAGGGATTACGGATGGATATCTCTCAAGGGGGTCCCAATGTTCCAGAGGAGATGGAATCAACCTCGCTCCCGGAATCTGGCGGGATTTTTCCAGAAAGCGAGGCGGTCGTAAGTATATATTTTTATGACATGGTCTTTTTTCTTTTTTCGGGAATTAATGCTTTTGAATTTTTTATACGGTACTACTGTGTATTACTGCTGTAAAATGATATATAATACATACAGTTATTGATGCATACATATTATCACGTCTTATCCCATACGAGGTTGATAGAGCCTAGGGTCATAAGACGCCGCATATTAGCATGTTGGTGAGCGGTTGGTGAGCATGTTGGTGAGCGGAGACAAAATAGTGATGGGTCGCTACTTCGCTAGCCGCACTGCCTATTGATACGATTCCTTGTATTTTTACGAATTCCCTTGACTGGCTTTTACAGCCTGCGCGAGAAGTGAAGTAGCTGGTATATTCTAAGTTTCTTTTCTTCCAGACCAGCGTGAAAATTGGCACGATAAAATAAACTGCATGAAAATGGAATAGTTTTGGATAGAGTTCGGTTAAACTAAGACACTAATAAATTTAACATTTTGGTTATGCTCTTTTTAATTATGCTCACTTACTGCACTAATAAGTAAGGTTTGGCTTCGCATGATTGGTTGAGGGTTTTTGTCTTTGCTTTTAATAGGAAGAGGAAGAAATTTTAAGTCGACCACTTGCTGAGGCATTAGCTGTGGATTCTGGTAGCGAGGCCGATGAAGATGAAGAAATGACCCTCGAGGAGTTGCAACAACTCCTCGAGGAGGATGAAAATGATGATCATGATGAAGATTTGCGATTCGAGGAGTTTAACTGGTCATCAGATTTTGCTAATTTTAACGGCTCTCTCGGTGATTTTAGGGAAGTACCTGGCCCTAAAGTCACCGGGACGAGACCTATTGATTTTTTTTCGTATGTTTTTGATGAAAATTTAATTAATAATATTGTTATTGAAACAAATAATTATGCGTGGGAAACAATTGCTGCTGCTGCCGAACAAGGCATTTCGGATAATTCCAGGTTAAACTCATGGACGGAGACGACTGTATCGGAAATTTATGTACTTCTAGGAGTCATGATGTTGATGGGACTGTGTGTTAGGGGCCGCATTGACGAGTACTGGCGGACCGACGTTATGGGAATGCCTGGATTCCGGCGCCTAATGACGAAGGACCGTTTCTTACTTTTAATGAGGTTCCTACACTTTACTGATAATTCTCAGTATACGGGTGGCAGTGGAGCCGAAAAAAAAATATCCAAAATAAAACCCGTTTTAGATTATTTGATTAATAAGTTTAAAGCCGCTTACACGCCTCGCAGAGAACTGTCAATAGACGAATCGTTGCTGCTTTGGAAGGGACGATTGAGTTGGGTCCAATGCATCCGTTCCAAGGCAGCACGATTCGGAATTAAAAGTTATGAGCTTTGCGAGGCAGTAAGCGGCTACGTATTGGATATTATTATATATGCCGGCAAGGGCACTACATTAGCGCAGTCCGTTCATGGATTTACTTCTTCTACCGCCAAGATAGTCCTAACATTAATAAATGACTATCTTGGGAAAAATTTTATCTTATTTATGGATAATTTTTATAATTCGATACCATTGTGTAGATTTTTAAAGTCAAAATTAACCGATGTTGTAGGTACTCTTAACAGACGTAGAGTAGATACGCCAGCAGACATAAAATCGTTAAATGAAAAGAGGATGGCAAGAGGAGATATGGTAAGTCGCCATTGTGGTGATGTTTCTGTAATTGCTTGGAAAGATACGAAGTTGGTCACCACGGTGTCAACTTATCATAAGGATAACATGGTTGAGGGTCAACGAGCAGGACAGCACGTAAACAAACCTCAGTTAATTGCAGATTATAATAAATTTATGGGCGGGGTCGATTTAAAAGACCAAAAACTTAGCATGTATTTGTTAGAACGAAAAAGAGGGCTGAAATGGTATATCAAAGTATTTAGACGACTGCTAAATATAACTGTGCTGAATTCCTATATTATCTACACCCAGACTCCACTGAAAAAGCTGACCCACAGGCAATTTCGTTACCAACTTGCTACAGAAATCTTTGAACGATTTGGAACAATGGGTAAAAGAATTGCTCAGCGCAATAATATATCTTGTGCGAGGCTAGACATGGCACTTGGTCATTTTCCGGAGCAAGTCCACGTACAGGAAAGGGCATCATCGAAATGCCAACGCTATCAAAGAGGAGCATGTGTGCTATGCACAAAACGGAAGGTCCGGAAAATGACGAACCTGCGATGCCGCCCATGCAAAATGTATCTCTGCGTTGATTGCTGGTCTGATTTTCACACACTAGAAAACTTTTAGCTATTAATATAATAGCTAAAAGTTTTCTAGTGTGTGAAATTCAAATTCTTATAAACATTTTTCGCATCAAAATTAGCTTATGTCCTTTCTCAGACTGTTCTCTGTGTGCCTTTCATTTAAATCGCCCGAATGAAACGTCTGGTTAAAAATTGTAATTTGTATTTTATATACTAAATTCATACTTTATAAATACTATTACCATGTTTTTGTTGAATAAATAATTTGTAAAATATAGTGTTTAGTTTCATTTATTTATACTAGTCGTTTGCGCGGCGAACCTAGACCTCGCTTAGACTGTTTTTAATAAAATCTAAATATCTCAAAAACGGCTGAACCGACTTTGATGTTCAATTAACTGAAAAGTTATATTTACCATATCTATGTATATTCCAAGTTTCATTAAAAGCCGATCAATATAAATTTTATTTTCTCAAAAAATCGAATATCTCTAAAACGGCTGGACCGATTTTGATGCCCAACGAATTCGAAAATTCTATTAACTATATCTCTGTATATTCTAAGTTTCATCAAAGTCTGACCAACTTAATTTGCAGACTTTGCTCGCTTCGCTCGCTCGTTCTAAAATATTGACCAATGTTGCAGATCATATTTTATTCGAAAATTGTTCGTATTGGTTGGTCATTTATTTATATTGCAATCATTGATTGCAATACTAAAAAAGCGGTGTTGCAGATAACCAAAAAATAACAACCTGTATACATCCGCAGATCTGTGTTGAAGCAGATGGGGAGAATTTAGTATACCACAGATCTGCGTTCAAGCAAATAGAGTGAATTTAGTATAGCACAGATTTGCGTTCCCGCAGGCGAACGTATGATGTTACACACGCACACATGCATACAACAACGGTTCACGACAGATTTTTTCCGCAACTTCAGTGTCTTATTTTCATATTTTTTTATACAGTAACCCTAAATAGACTAAAGACAAAACAAAAGAGAATTTCTTTTGCCTCATCGCACATATATTTGTAGTAACCATTTCGTGTTGGAACTGGCAACAAAACGGTACCAAAAATATGTCTATCAGCTGAGCGTCTCTAGTAACTGTTGTCAAGTTTTTCATGTTTTAACTATTATCACTGTAAAAAATACTTAAATTTTACATTTGTCATATAATTGAATACACTATATGCATAAACAAACGGTTTACAGTGACTAGAATGACGTCTTATATATGTTATTCATGACTGGAAGTTAGGCTACGAAAGTTGTGATAATGGTGACTGTCGGATTGTTTCATGAAGGTCAAATTATTTATGTGATCTTTTATAAAACTATAAGAAATACTTTGAAATTAAATAGCTTAGTTATCCATATACACGGTAAATAAATAAAAATAAGAAATTATGCAGAAATAATATTTATTAACAACACAATTCTCAAATGGTGTAAATTTTGGCTACAGTTACGACTTTACTGGATGTGTATACAAAAATAATATAAAATTATCCTTGAAAAAGGGTCTCAGAATATAAATTAACTATCTGAGTAATGAAATCACTCGTTTTTTTATATAAATTATTATAGATAAGCATATTATTCATATTTATTGCGAAACGCGCAGAGCGCTCATTTTCGCGCAAAATACTCCCGCAGACGGCGTGCATAAAAGTTGGCAGCGCTCTCGCAACCGAAAGGTTAACTGGAAAACAAATGAAAAACTCCAGTAAAAAATAATTTCTAGATACAGAAGTATTTAAATTAATCTTTCGTAAGTATATATATTATTTACCATCCATTCACTTGGCATTTTTTTCTTAATATTTACTAATTGTATGATATCTTTCAGAAATCTGCAAAAAAATATATGAAGATGCGACTGAAAACAAAGTCAAAGAAATAATAAGCGACTGGCTGAATCAAGCGAAGGTTAGAATAACAAGAAGGTAAGATTTAGGTTACATAAGTGCTCCTTTGCAGGAGTGTACGTGTTTCTCTATTAATGACTTATCAATACACAGCCAATACCACTGATTTTGCTGAAGTTTGGCACACATTATCACGTAGGCATCCGCTAAGAACTTTTTTATTAAATCCTAAAGTGGTGCAGCGGCGGCGGCTCAAAGTTTCCTCACGGACTAAGTCATTTCTGAATGCATATTTTATACAACGTAGATACATAGATAATATCTATGTATCTACGTTAATATATTATATTACATGCTAGCTGGTACGTATTACTGCGGCTGCAACACGCGGTTTTTTCTTTTATTATAAAAAGTCCACCAATTTATAACCAAATCGGTTCAGCTCTTCTTGAGTCATAAATAGTGTAACTTACATGATTATAAATAATATAAAAGAAAGTCGAGTACAATAATTATGTTATGTATGTAATGGGTCTTATAATAATAATGGCGATGGTGTCTACGCGCATCGAGCCGTACACCGATGATTTTTAAAAACCCGTGAGGGTAGTTTGGTGAATGCGCAAGGTTTTTGTTGGTATCGTTTCTGTTAACTTTTTACTTTGTGATTTAACTCGTCGATTTTGTACGCGCGTGTGTTTTATACTAAGATTATCTTATTTTCTCATCTAAGTGAATTTGTAATATTCTTTATGAGAAATAAACACCTTATAATTGGAAACATACATTATACTATACATACATAACATAATTGTACTTATTTACTCTCTGGTATAATTCATTAGTCTTGTGTTAAAAATTTAAAGTATATACCTACCTAGTCACTTCTGGAAGCAGCAAACCGAACGATGCGCAATCACAAGTAAGAAAATAAATAACAGATATCTCTCAACCTTAAAGTAAAATGTGTAAGTTTTAATTATATCCTATTTACTTATTACAGGACCTGACTGGTGACCCTGATTTAGTGGACATATTGTCAGAGAAACATCGTGCTCCACTAATGGAAATTGAAAACTTTGGCAATTCTGAAGATAAAATTTCGGACTTCACATCTTCACCAAATATATATATTAACCCTGACAAGACACATACCTCGAAAAAGGTAAGTTTTAAGAAGGCCATCAGAATTCTACTGATTGTTTACAGCTTCTCCCAAGTATAACTACACATCTATTTGAGAGAAATTGAAATATTTTACTCATGTGAAGGAAGAAAAAATTCAATTTCTCTTAAATAAATAGTTATGCTTGTTACTGTTGACTAGCTGGTTTATGACCCAACGAACTCTGGTATTAGAATTTTTAACCTGATTTTTTATTCCGTAGAATTCTGACATTTCATAAGTGTTGCTACTAAAAAAGCTCTCCAACTGAAAAGGGAACCTATTTAAGGGCAATAAAAAATAAAATGCTTGATATTTTTTTATGTTTTACCTAGAAAAAGATAAATTATAAACTTTCTGGTATATCTTAAATGTTATAACATTTTTTCACATCGAATTATCAAAGTTACATTCTTAAGTTAGCAGTTTATTTTTCTTTAGCTGGCATCACTCCCCACTGTCATGTTTAATAAACCTTTTTAGTCAAAGCGTTTCCAAATTATTGTTTTTTATAATTCACAAGGAAGTTTTATATGCTATTTTAATGTCTTTGTTAGTTCAAAAAAAAGTATGCCGCTGTCAGCTGTCATGTCGCCACCTGTCACCTTCATGGATTTTCATTCGACTTCTCTGAATGCTCGAATGCGCTCATGTGTTCTCGGTATTTGCTGCTATTTGTTGTTATCTTGTTATATTTGTTAAGTTTCTGTTATTCCGTTAAGTTTTTCTTGTTGACTTTTTGTGTTGTGATCATTTGTTGATTTTTATAATCATTATGGAGCCACAACCTGGCCCTTCCCAGGAAGCAGACTCATCTGACAGAGCTCAAGGGTCAGACTTTCTTTCTCCTAGAAAGAAGCGTCCTCGTGGTGGTTTTACGCCCAATGAAAAGACCATAATTCTAAATATTTACAAATATAATATAGAAAATTGGCCGGAAACAACTGAGTGGAGTGCAACGGAATGTGCTAAAAAGACTTCTGAGGTGACTGGCGTGGGTCTGTCAAGTGTCTACAAAATCACTAAAGAATATAAAGACACAAAAGAGTTTCAAAAGCCGAAAAAGAGCGGTCCTCAACTATCTTTCATACAAAAATTTGACGAATTTACTTTCGCCGCAAATCGACGAAAGGTTCACGCGTTTTTCTACAGGAACGACGTTCCGACTATTGTAAAGGTAAAGTTATTGCTAATTCTTTAACCCCTAGATACTGACATCCCCTACGATTTTAAAACAATACTTTAACCTATGTTACTTGTCTACATTTAAACTGTAACGAAAATGCTTATTTCAGATTCTTCAAGAAATAACTGGTGATCCAGATATGCCTGTTATGTCGAAATCAACAGTAAGAAAAGTCTTGAAGCATTTGAATTTTAAATACGTAAGTCGCAAACGTCGAAGTGCGCTAACAGATCGCAAGGAGATAGTACTATGGCGTCAAAAATACTTACCCCAAATTAAACAATATAGAAGAGAAGGCAGGTTTATATATTACCAGGATGAAACATGGTTAAATGAAGGCAAGTATTGAATAATGTGGTAATTTTATTTTTATATCCTATTTTTTTTCTTCAAAGTATTTGTCGGATCTCAAATTCTGTAGTTAAGTAACACTTAAATTTAGGGTAAAACGAGGAGTGGTGGAGAGAACTGGCCACTTAAGCGATTTTTTCCACTTCAAATATTTTTTTGTTCTAATAGTATTGAAGAATATTTTTTTTTATAACGTCATTCGATTAATTGTTTATTTCTATGTAATTTCTGGTGAAAAGAAAATTAATTCGAACAGCCTACGTTTTTTTATAATTTTTTAAGAAAAATAGGTGCCATTTTATTAGTAACTGGCCACAAAAATTCAATAACTGGCTAGTACCTAATTAGTAACTGGCCTCATGAAAAAACATTATCTTTGGATATGAAAAAGATATTAAAAACTCAATTTTAAGGCATAATAATAATTAATATTAATTATCATACTATCATATTTTCATATTATTAATTATTTGTAATATATTTATACAGAAAAAAATATTTTGTAGATCAGTAATCATTAGAAGATAGTTTATGTAGATATTTCTATGATAAGCTCTAAAAACTACCTACCTAATGAATTTATAAAGAACGTAAAGTTTCTTAAAATTAGTTTTCGGTCTTACTCCAGATAGGGGTTTAAAAAAGCCGTTTTGAGCTGATTTGACTATACGGTTAACGATCTTAATATTGTTTTAAAACATATTTATTTTTATTACATAATTTTTCTTTTGCTTTTCTTTCTTTGCGAAGTCGAGTTACTGGCCACCCCCTCTATCTCAGCTTTTAATGTGTCTAAATTAGATTAAACATAAAATAACTGTCGCTTACTGCTTGAACTTCTATATTCTTACAACTCACACACTTAATTTGCCTTAATTAATCAGAAATTACATTTTTTTTACCACAACCCTCCTTAACGTTTTAACAAGAATACACCTTACACGTCGAAAGACAAACGACAAGCGACAAAAAATTACCGCCAACTTTGGCGCCAGTGTTCATAATGGAAATTATATGTACTAAAATGCCAGCTAGATAACTACAGAGTTCGAAATTAAATAAATAGATGGCGTATTGTTAACAAATCTCTTATTTTAACTGAAATAAGTATAGAGTGGCCAGTTATTGCAGGCGGCCAGTTACACCTCGTTTTACCCTACTTTGTTAATAACTTTCTGTTGCCAAAATGAATAAATAAATAAAGAAATCCATATTAATAGGTCGTATTTTTCAATTTATATGCATATATAAATGTCCTCTTGTATAAGTGAAATATTAAATATATTTTATTTTCAGGACATACCGTCAATAAAGTGTGGCATGATACAAACATTCAATCAACACGACAAGCTTTCCTCGATGGCTTGACAACAGGGCTTAAGGCACCAACAGGAAAAGGGAGGCGACTTATAGTTAGCCATATAGGGAGGAGGGATTTTTGGAAGATGGCTTATTGGTTTTTGAGGCAAAAAAAGGCTTGGAAGATTACCACAAGGAGATGACTGGGGAAGTATTTGAGGAGTGGTTTACAAAAATACTGCCAAAATTGAAACCAAACTCGGTAGTAGTGTTGGATAATGCTCCCTATCATTCGAAGAAGGTTGAAAAAGTACCAACAAGTGCATAGAGAAAAGGCGATATCAAAGCTTGGTTGACTTCAAAAAATTTAAATTTTGAAGAAAAAATGACCAAAGTTAATTTATAAGAAATTGTGGGTCAGGAAAAATACAAATACCAACAGTGTATTGTGGACGAGATGGCCGCAGCACAAGGCATTACTGTGCTTAGACTGCCCCCATATCATTGTGAGCTCAACCCTATTGAATTGGTGTGGGCTCAAGCGAAGGGGCATGTCGCAAGACACAATAGAAGTTTTAAAATGGCAGAAGTTAAAAAACTGTTACTGGAAGGTATTAATAATGTTACTCCTGACAAATGGCAAGAATGTATCAGTCATACAATTAAAGAAGAAGATAAGATGTGCACTCTCGATCATTTGATTGATACAGTTGCAGACTCCTTAATAATTCATGTCAGCGATGATGATGATGATGAAGATAGTGATATTAGTATTAATGATGATTAGAATTTTAATAAAATATGTTCCCTTTACTTGTACTGTTTACTTTTTTTCCCTTCAATATACATCTATACATATACATAACATACATATACATATGTATAACAAAAAACTGTAACTGATCAATGTCTGTACATCCATCTAGACATTTAAACCGCTGAACTGATTTAAATTTGATATGGAGATAGATTAAGACCCTGGAAATGACATTCCTACTAAAGAATGTCTTATTCCCATGGGGAAACAAATAGGCCGCGGCTGAAAGCTAGAAGGATTTATAAAAGAACTAATGTGATGGGTCTTTATAAAAATAGAATCAAAACTATTTTTTGTTCCTTTGTCTGTTCATCTGTATGTTTGTTTAATCAGATACAGTTTTCGCAGTTTTTTTTTATATTTTATATCGATTATTTAAGGCCGTTGGTACCGGTAAAGTGCAAAAAAGGTTATGCAACTTCTCCTAAACCACAAGTTCGAAAAATTTGAAAAAAATATATATTTTGTATTAACTCACTTACAATATTTTCAACGTATATCTTATTTATATGTGTATTACTTTTGTTGTAAACAAATAAAGAAAACGTTATATTTTTTAGGTATCAATGCTATCTCCTGCTAAACTGCTGAGAGCTTTTAAAATATTTTTACACTAAAAAAAAAATTGAGTTAGAAGGCGTGGCAAGGGATACTATTCAGTATCACATGAGTTTATTAAATTCTTCAAATTGTGATGTAATCCAAAATAACGTACAAGGTTCTAAGTGGCAAAAAAAAGTCAATAGACATCATGACCAAATTGTGTTACCCCTAGCATTATATTTTGATGATTATGAAGTAGGTAATCCATTGGGAAGTCATGCAGGCATACATAAATTAGGAGCAGCATATGTGTCAATTCTTAGTCTTCCACCTCATTAGGCTAAGTAACTATAGGCCGGCAGCAATTCTGAGTACACCAGCCAAGGTATTTGAATCCGCAATAAACAATTCGATTTACACACAGGTGAGCTCTCAACTATCGGAAGCGCAACATGGCTTTCGTCCCAAAAGAAGCACAGCGAGCAATCTACTTCAATTAATGACACAGGTAGTACCAGTGGTAGACGCGGGGGCGCAGGTGGACGTCGCGTACTTTGATTTTGAGAAGGCATTTGATAGTGTGGACAACGACATTCTTATAATGAAACTGGCCGAGGCAGGATTCACGCCGAAAACCCTAACTTTCATCGCCAGTTATCTTAAGGACAGACAACAATATGTCGACTGTGCTGGGCATCAATCAGACCCATATTTTACATGGTCGGGAGTAAATCAAGGAAGCAATTTAGGTCCCCTCGAATTCAACCTAATGATAAATGATTTGCCCGAAGCAACATGTCTTCTTTTTGCGGATGATCTGAAGTTGGCGTTAGAAATTAGAAGCCAGTCAGACTGTGATAAACTGCAGAAAGACATAAACAGGGTAGTGCAATGGGGCCACAGAAATCGTCTACAGTTTAATGTATCTAAGTGCTCGGTAATGTCGTTCACGAGATCACGACGGCCTATAATTTGGCAATACTGTGTAGATAATGTCCAGATGCAGAGAGTCCAGGAGACAAAAGATTTGGGGGTTCACTTCACCGAGAACCTTAATTTTCGGGAGCATATTATAAAAACGTGCAAAAAGGCGTTTCGAAATTTGGGGTTTGTATTGCGGCACACCAGAGGGTTTACAAACATAAGCGCAATTCGAGCGTTATACGAAGCGTTAGTGCGGAGCCATCTCGAGAGCAATGCTATCATTTGGTCACCTCAGGAGACAAAATATAAGCAAATGGTGGAACGGATACAGAATAAATTCACGAGATTTCTATATCTTAAAATGTATGGTGTTTACCCGTTCCATCCACTAATGTACCCTACATTGTTTGTGCTTGGGATGGTTGGGTACAACACGCTGGAGGTTAGACGAAATGTGAGCCTAGCGACATACTTGTTCCAGCTGCTGCGGGGTTGGAACAGCAACCAGGCAGTATTGCAGTGGATAGCGCTTAGCGTGCCGGACCGATACGTGTGGCGGAGGCGGCAACCCCCTCTGTTCGCGATACCGCAAACGCGAACGAATTTATTAGGACAAGCGACAATTACCAGGGCTATAAGAGCTCTGAATGGGGTCGCTAATAATATAGACCTGTTCAACTGTAGCTTGACTGAATTCACAAAGGCGATCACATATGAATTATGTTATAACGTAAGAAATACGGATGTCTAGGTGGTAGCACACTGTAAACTAGTGTATACAGGTCAATGAAATAATAAACTACCTACTCTATTGCATTGGGTAATACTGTAAAAATAGAGTAAGTGAATGAATGAATAAATAAATAAAAATTATACATCAAAGTTATATTTTTTTAGCCTTACTTTTTCATTCGTCTGATCGGTCGACATTTGGCAATAAAGTATCATTTGAACCACTTATTTCAGAATTAAATTATTTAAAACGTCGTGGTATTCAGATAAATGTTCCTGGATATTCTGGTAAAATTTTATTTGAGATCGCCGTTATTCTCGGTGATAATTTGGGCATCCATACGATAACAGGTTTCAGTGAATCTTTTTCCTGTAATTTTTCATGTACAGTTTGGAAAAAACATAAAAGTAACCTTAAACATACCGTTACGGATGACTATAGATTGTATCGCAATATGGAGAACTATTTAGAGGATGTAAATATTAACGACGTCTCAGTAACTGGCATTAAAGAACCTTGCATATGGCACGAAGTTGAAGGATTCTCAGTTATTGATAATGTTGGAGTTGACGTTATGCACGATTTATTAGAAGGGGTATGTAAATACGATATATGTCTAATGCTGACTACGTATATTTTTGAGTTAAAGTTATTTACAATACAAACATTAAATGACAGAAATGACGAAGAAATAAGCCCCCCTCTGTTTCAGCCGATCATCTTCATAAAAACACAATCAAAATGTCAGCATCAGAAATGTTATGTTTTGTACGCTATTTTGGTTTACTCTTAGATGATTTAATTCCAGAAAATTATTATCTTTGGGAATTATATACAGTTTTAAGAAAGATAATTGATATTGTTACATCGACGGCTTTGCATATAATCTCATGCGAATTACTTAAAAGTTTAGTATCACAGCACAATACAATTTATTTACACTTCAGTAAAAACACATCACACCTAAATTCCATTTTTTACTGCACTATCATGATATGTTACGTAAGTTCGGCCCACTGGTCTCTATATGGTCTATGAGATATGAAGCAAAGCATCGTATTTCAAAACTGAGTGCCAATGTATCTAGCAGTCGACGGAACATAACCAAAACTTTAGCTTTTAAGCATCAATTGCAAATAAACAGCACATTTCTGAATGATAATTTTAAATTATTTGAAACTGGCATTAAAAAGACTATCAGTGAAAATAATAAACATATTGTAAAAAAATTGGACATTGTTGCTCAATTTATTCATAAGTGCAATTGGCTCTTAATGAAAGGCACTAAATACACATCTAATATGCTATTGACCATTGATGTAGTAAATGACTACATACCTATATTTGGTTTAATTGAAAATATTTATGTTACTGATAAAAATCTGATTATTTTTGAATTAAGTTCTTTCGAAACATTATATTTTGATGAAAAATTGCATTGTTATGTATATGTTGTAGCAGACAAAATAGAGGCAACTTTTTTTGTTACTTATGAAAATCTTTATAGTTACATCCCTAATACATTGTCAATAAGTCGTGATGGTAAAACCAATTATGTAACTGTAAAATCTCCTTTGTGATTGTTAAATACTTGGTTTCATTGAAAATATTTATGTTACTGCTAAAACTATGATTATTTTTTAATTAAGTTCTTTCGAAACTATATTTTGCGGATCATATTTAGATGAAAAATTGTATTGTTATATGTAGACAAAATAGAGGCAACCTTTTTTTGTTACTTATGAATCTTTATAGATAGTTTCCTAATACATTATAAATAAGTTGAGATGGTAAAACCAAATATGTAACTGTAAAATTAATCTCCTTTGTGATTGTTAATTTTAGCCAGATTTTTTATATCAGACTGAGTAATCCTTATCCTTATCCTTACTATATCCTTACTATAATATTATAAATGCGAAAGTGAGTTTATTTGTTTGTTTGTTTATTTGTTTGTTTGTTTATTTGTTTGTTTGTTACGCTTTCACGCCGTAACTACTGAACCGATCATCATGAAATTTTGCATGCAATTTTTCTGGAGTACGGAGAAGGACATAGGCTACCTTTTATCCCGGGAAAAAGTACTATTCCCGAGGGATCGACATTGACGCGGGCGGAGCCGCGGGCGAAAGCTAGTATACTATAAGAAAAATTGATACTGATAAAAAATTTAAGATATTGTTAATTACTTATAAGTACTAAATAGTTGCTATTAGCGGATGTGAATGAAAAGGTCGAAAGCAGATATTTTTACAGTGTTTGGACTAATTAGGAGACAAAAATGTTAAGTCCCAATCACCTTGGATGTGAAAAAGCAGGAACTTCCTCTTTCTTCCTCTTGCTCCTAAAATTCACCTCTGAGGGGTTAGGGTTTAAGACGAGGACTCAAATGTTTGGTACCTTCGCTCGGCAAAGGACTGATCAAGTGCGCGCAAGGGATAGCGCTTGGCGGTTTAGCCCGTGAATTATGAGATAGGAGATAGTCTCGAGTCGCTCAAAGAAAAAAACGTAAGCGCCAAATTCGTTATTTCTATTTTATATAAAATCAGACCGGTTAATTGTATTTTCATATTTAAATTTTGATGAATTACTAATAACCTATCTTTTAGTCTAAAAATCATTATTTCATTCGTCGCATTTGAGCTACAATAACAAAAACTCTGCGAACGAAGAACATTTTTCAAAAAATATTTCTATCGAGAAAATTTTATCAAAACGTGTTTCCATCTTCAATTTTTGGAGATGAAATAGTCAAAAATCATATTACTTAGATTTGAAACTCCTAATTTAAGAATTTTGCGAGATAAATAAGGTTCAAAACGACCTTATTTACAGTGGTATCGCCTTAACATTTTTGCCTCCTACCTAGTCCATACAAAGACTTGTACTCTTATTTTGTGCTTTATACCTTTCCTTAATTAGTCCATTACAAAATTGTTCATTATGGTTAATTGTTCCTATAATTCTTTAAGTATACACCCCTATTTTTTTATTAGTACAATCCTTTTAAGTGTTGCTTTAGCCCATGATATTAAACAGCTCTCCCCATACAAACTGTGATCGAAATATAAAAATAAAAATAGACATTCGATACTAAACCGTTCAGATTATTTTTCTATTTTTATGGAAGGCCCAAAATTGTTTTCCATATTTCGATATCAGTTTGTATGGGAAAGTTGTTTAATATCATGGACTAAAGCCACCCTTAAAAGGATTGTACTAATAATAAAAAATAGGGGTGTATAACTGTTTTGTTACAAATTAATGATACCTAAAATTAGGAAGACTTTTTGTTTTTAAAATTAATAAATATACATATTGATTCTTATCTGTGTTTTCTTTTTTTGGAATATTTCACGGGAACTGTCAGGTAGTGACATGATTGCTTAAAATAAACTTTCTTTACTCTTGATAATTAACGCATCCTAAGACATTAAAGCCATTTTGAAACAATCACGTCTCTACCTGACAATTCCCGTGGAATATGCCAATTAATTTTCTTCGTCTATTTTACAAAATAATAAATAAGTCACCTACACAATACACTATGGTTATGATTACAAACCAACATATCATCATGTTCTATTTACAATGTAGAACTTGTCAGGGTTGCACAACAAACCGTTTTAATCACCTTGTTGTATAGTAAATGAAACGATAATAATAATTCAATTTTACAAATCATTTATTAGTATTTCGATTTAGAAGACAAGATTTTTTGTTGTTAGGACAAAGCAGTATAGTAGCCCTTAAAAAAGTAAATATTAAAATTAACAAATTGTAATGTTACTACACGATACATATTTAACCAGAATCATTATGTTACGTTTACAATGCGAGTGGTGGTCACATATAGAGCAATAAATATTGTAATGATAACCAGAATATCGTTGGACAAACAAGAATAATTTTTCCGTGTACTAATGTATATGACGGTATAGCATTTTTCAAGTAATGAACCAATACATTCAGTAAATGAGTAAATTAAAATTCAGTCAATGTATTTTTCAATGTATTTAATGTGATAAATAACAGCACTGTGAATAAAACTCCACAAACGTATGGTGGAAGTAAAAATAGTATCGAGTAGAGGCTACTTGGACATGTTTGAAATAATCAGCAGATGGAAGAAGCCCCATTATCACCCCTACCTCATAACATCAATCGGCCAGAAGCTGATCCTGCTATTGAAAACCAACAATTGTTTGTGGAGTACCTTCCACTCGATAATTTGGCTCTCGGGGAACAATGGGTGACCTCCCATATGTGCTGCAGTGGTCATTTTGTGTGCGGGCAACTTGAGAGGCACCTTTCCCTTCAAAGCTTAGGAGACAGCACGTGGAGGAGACAACACTTGCCTATTTTTGTGTGTTCCAAACAGGTGCCGCCAACAAGGCTGCAGTAAGAGAACTACTGCAAAATGTAGTTCTTGTGACATAGCTTTATTCCTTACTGCTAATCGCAATTGTTACAATAACTTCATGAGTAATCTTTTTAAATTTTGTTATGTTTCTTAAGAGTTTTTATGCAGTAATTGTATATTTAAACTACAATATTAGTGATTTTTGTTTAAAAGTTTTGTTGTAGACTAATTATTTGTATTTATTTAACATATGGCAACACTATGTTGACAAAGTGACACATGAACGTAAACAAGTACAAACCTGTATCACTTGCGATCGGAGTCGTCGGGTACGGACGTGTTTCTGTGGCCTTATGGACTGTGATCGTTTGTTTAACAGTTTTATACTACTCAGTTATATATGATTAGAATTGATTCGAATCAGCTCTCTGATTCGAATCTTCATTGCTAGGAAACTTACCTCATAGGTGAAACAATTAGAATAATTTAAAGTTTTTTTGTGTGATTGTGTTATTATAGTTGGTGTGTAAAAACTGTAGTCTGCGATATCCTTTCGGTAAAGACAAGATATTGTTACTTGTCGGCGGGAATACGAAGGCAACCGTGGGTCTAATGAAGTCGCAACATGTTTGTATCTCTACATATTGAATCTAAATGAAGTGGATCATCTAATTTTATATTCGGATTGTTGTCCAGGACAGAACAGGAATTCTGTAATAGCAACTATGCTTAATTGTGTTATAAGGTCAACTGAAAGTAATATCAAAACAATTGATTATAATTTTTTTGAGTCCGGACTTACGTACATTAAATGTGACAGTATGCATGCAACCATCGAAAGAGCATCGGAGTTTGCAAAAATTTACATTCCGGAAGACTGGCTCAATGTGATACGTCTAGCTCGTAAGGAAAATCTATATTTAGTACAAGAAATGGATCACAGTGATTTTTTGAACTTTAAAGAAATACGAGATGCAATTCTCCCCAAAACAATTAAAGCTGTTGATGGGATTGCCATGGAGTGGAATAATGTAAATTTTTGTTTTGATAAAACGTTTATGTCATCGTATTCTAATATTTCAAGAAGTGTTATAACTACTTGTAATGTTTTATTATGATAAAACGTTTTCTTATTATAATTTATGCTACATTTGTTATTACCAAGTTTGTTTAAATGTTGTTTTATTTATTATGAGAAGTTTACATCTTACTCGTAATGCTAAAATAGATATTATTGAAGTGCATTTTGATTACTACTCTAATAATTTTCAAAATAAAAACCTAATCTCATACTTTTGTATTTTTAATATAACAGCTTATAGGCACCTCCTCAGCCCCTTACGAGCAGCCAAGCAGCCTTCCCTCCTCTGGAGCAGAGACAGCCGGTGTCTCACTCAGAAGCCCCAAAAGTGCCAACGTCTAACCGCGCTCCCCCAGCCGACCCCTACCTCTCATGCGCCACAGCGCTCCTCCGGCTAGCCGGGACCAGAACGCTCTGGCCTTCGAGATCGTTCTCGATATAGCCCGAGAAACGCGTGAGGACCGCGCCCAAATCCTAGAAATGGGTCATGGCATTCTAGCGACAAACGGCGATGCATATGCAATCCTCGACATAATCTTCCAATACCGTCACGTAACCGAAAGGTTGGAAAACGCGCCCTTCCTCGCGCGCTACTTCCCTTCGCGTTAATATGGGTAGTCTCAATAAAATAATTAAAACCCGCTCCCTCACTATCACATCAGGTGGACATTTTTCTTGCACAAGAGACCTTTTTGAAGCCCCACCATCGCAATCCTCGGATTGCGAATTACCATATCATCCGTAATGATAGATTACGCATCCAAAAGGGTGGCACCGTAATCTACTACAAAAGGTCGCTTCACTGCACCCAGCTGGATCCCCCAGCTCTTACCAATACCAAGTGCTCCCTCCTCCGGATAGCCATGACCGGTCATGCGCCTATCAACATCGCCTCGATTTATCTCCCCTGCAAAAAGACGTTGCTCCGTAGCGACCTCGAATCCCTCTTCTCGCTGTCTAACTCCACCATTTTGGCTGGAGATTTTAACAGCAAGTCAGTTCGTTGGAACTCTGTCACGGACTCGGCCAACGGTCTTATCCTAGAGAATCTCCATGACGAACTAGATTTCGACGTTGTTGCTACGTTAGCTCCCTCGCGTTACCCCACCCAAGAGGGACAAAACGGCACCCACGCGCGCGCGCCATTATGTTTCCAATGGTGAGTAAAGTCTTTTACTTAAAATATTTTGCTAATTTTGACGATCGATCTTTAGCAAACTATTACAATGTGTGTAATGAGTTTTATTTCCACCGAACACAGTATTTTGTCTAGTTAAACATAAGGCTTTACTTGGGTGGATGCGCTCACGCAATGATTTGCAAATTTTATTTCTTTCAAAATTGGTACTTCGGGTAAAGTGTGCGCGTAAGCTTGTTGTGTAAATGTGCGCATGCTTACACTTACCCCATATAATTTTTATGAATATGTTTATTAGTAGGTGGTTGTTTCTTTTAATTTATTATTGAACTATAAATATAAGTAGGCACCAATCTTATGTCTATGATGTTTTCAATGAGGATAATTTAATGTTTTTGCAGGTTATTTGAAAATGCCGCGAAAATATATAAGAAAAGCTCCAGATCGAAGTGTTGCATCGAAAAATCAGCTTGAAGCGGCTAAAAAGCTCCTGGAACAAGGTCTATCAAAACGAAAAGCTGCAGCTCAAGTCGGCCTTGGAAAGTCTGCAGAGAGTTTAGGAAGGTTCACGGTAACGTTTACTGCTGCTCAAGAAAATGATATTTTTGAGTATGTAAAAAGATACAATGACATATTATGGCTTGAATATCATGAACCTCAGAAAATTTATTTATGACTACGCCGAAGTAAATAATGTCCCACATCGATTTAAACGTCTTCAAAGATGGCAGGTCGGGACTGGGTATATAATTTTTTAGATAGACACCCCGAACTAAAATTAAGTCAACCAACACAAACCAGCATTGCGAGGGATTTAATCAGACTCAAGTAAATTTTTTTTTACGACAACTTAGACAATATTTACAAGAAGTGCAATTTTTCCCTTAGCCTAATATTCAATATGGACGAGAGTGGGATCAAAATTACCAAAAAAGATGCCAAAGGTTATTTCCATGAAATGGAAAAAGCTAGTAGGCAAAATTGTTTCTGAGGAAAGCGGGCAAACTATTACTTTAACTTGTACAATGAGTGCCACAGGAAATTATATTCCACCAGCTTTTATAGTTCCTAGAAAAAGCATGTAGGGTTTTCTACTCAATGCCCCTGCAGGTAGTATTGGTATAGTGTTAGATTCTGGCTTCATAAAAGCAAGTTTATTTTTGGAATATCTCCCGTCATTTTAAAGACAACGTCCAACTAACAAAAGGTATTTGACTAGCTCCGTGGCGCAGCGGTCAACACGCCTGACCGCGACACGGAGTGACCGGGTTCGATCCCCGGCCAGGTCAAGATGGAAAATGATCTTTTTCAGGTTGGCCTGGGTCTTGGATGTTTATCTATATATGTATTTGTTATAAAATATAGTATCGTTGAGTTAGTATCCCATAACACAACTCTTGAACTTACTTTGGGGCTAGCTCAATCTGTGTGATTTGTCCGTATATATTTATTATTATTATTATATCCAGTGTTGCTAATATTGGACAATCACAGCAGTCATCTGTCTTTAGGTCATAGCCCACTTACACGACTCGCCTCCCACCCGGCAAAAAGAATATAATTCAAATATGGGCTTTAAATATTGCTCTTTAGATATATTTTTTATTGGCATCATAAATTAGCAGAAGGCTCGCTGTCGGCGAGCTTACCGCCGTCAGACTGCTCGATAGTTGAGGCCTCGCTGGCCACACGTTGTAAACGAGCGGTCAGCGCGGTGTCCGCGCGCTTACTGCTAGCAGTCGCCGCCCGGCGCCCGCGCTGCCCGGTGCCCGCCGTCACCGCTCAGTCGGTCAGTATTTACCAAGCAAACCGCACGCTCGATCTCTTTTCAATTGTTTTCGCAGGTACTGAACGTATCCATTATGAACAAAGAAAAACTTATAGAAGAAGTGCGAAGATACCCCTATCTGTATGATGCCAGTGACGCAAAATACGCAGATTCCGTCAAAAGGGATCAAACATGGAAATCTATTGCTAGAACGTTGTCTGCAACAGGTATGTACCTATCTACGTACAATCTATACTATATTAAAAACGTGGTAATTGTATTTGTTTATGGTTGGTTGGTTTATTTTCACTCCATAACCTTAAAATTATGATACCGAAATCTTTGATTTCGAAATACTTATCTGTCTGTCTCTCTCTGTCCGTCTGTCCGCTTATAACTCGAGAAGAATTGATAAAACTAAAGTAAATGTTGAAATAATAACTTTTGTTGTAGTCTGTAAGATATTTATTTTCATAAAACAAAATATATTTTTAAAATGAAGGTTAATATTGCTCTTGGTTTTTTCCTCGTTATTAAATATTTTGATGCAGCCATGAAACTTGACCTTCAGGAGATTGAAAGTAAGCTGAAAACAAGTCTCGAATATTAAAAGCATTTTCTGCACTGTTCATTCCGTTTTCTAGTATAGGTTGCAGGAAACCATTCTCGTTGTGATGTATTGGTTGCTGTATCTCATGTTGATTTAGATACTCTATTTCATAACTTCGCATAATATTATGTAAAATACATGTCGCTAGTATCAATGTGTCAACGTGTATCGGGTTCACATTAATACTTTTGTTATAAATGCCAAATTTCTGGTACAATATTCCAAATGCATCTTCCACAACTTTGCGTGCTCGTGATAAACGTTCATTGAAAATAGTTTGTGCTTCAGATAAGCCACGACAACGAGGGTATGGTCTCATTAAATTTTTCATTAGAGGAAACGCCTCATCTCCTATGAAAACATGTGGTATATCTCTGTTACTTCCAGGTAGTGGTTTATCGTTTGGAATATGTAATGAATTACTTTCTAGACGTCTCGCTAATTTCGAAGATGCAAATATTCCACCGTCACTGTTTCTACCAAAAGCACCTATATCAACTATTATAAATCTATATTTATCATCAACCACAGCCATTAGGACAACAGAAAAGTGCTTTTTATAATTAAAATACAGCGAACCACTATTAGCAGGTGCTATGATGTTGACATGCTTCCCATCTATAGCGCCGATGCAATTTGGAAAATTCCATCTGTCTTGAAATCCTTGAGCTATACTTTTCCACCGCTCTTCACTTGGTGTTGGAATGAAAATTCCCATTAATTTGTTTATGATTGCGTTACATACTTCTTGTATAATTGATCGGATTGTTGATTCGCCTAATCTAAAGCTTGAACTCAACGTCCTTGCTGAACATCCCGTGATCATGTATCTGAAACAAAACTTTCTCTATTAATATTTCTAAGCAAAAATAAACACACCTTAGCACACAGACCTCTTCACTTCGAATTTTTTCTTTTTCAGAATCAGATTGCAAGAAAACCTGGGCAAACTTAAGAGAAAGCTATAGAAGGGCAGTTGTTAAGAAACGCACAAAAAGTGGTCAGGCTGCTACCTCGGCAAAAAAATGGCAATTTGAAGAAGAGATGTCTTTTTTGTTGCCGCATATGAAACAAAGAAAAACAATTTCATCATTAACGGAAGATAACAGTGAAGTTGACGAAAATTTTGATTTTGACGAACTGTTGTCAAATCACGATGATTCTTCCACATTGAATGACCCAGAACTTAATATCACCAACCGACCAGAATCTTCTTCAACAAATACGTCAGCAAATTCTCCTTTGTTTCCGAAGATACCTAAAAGAAAGCGATTCAAAGGGACCCAAGAATGTACCACAGCATCAGCTCAACTTTTACAATATTTACTTAAAGAAAATGAGACAAATAAGGAAGACGAGATTGACAAATTTTTTTCGAGCATTGCAACAACAGTAAAAAAATTAAATCGTTACAGCCAATCTGTTCTGAAGTCTAGAATATTCAACATGGTGTCTGAATTTGAATTACAAGAAATCCAAGAACAAACAAATTTCTATGCTGGTTCTTCACGACACAATACTGATATTGATAGTCCTTCGGCTTATAACACCCACAATTCAGGACCTTCGGGTTATAACACCCACAATATAAGATCTTCGGATTATAACCTACATAATGCAGGCCCTTCCGGCTATAATACCCGCAATGCAGGACTTTCGGGTTATAACACCCACAATATAAGATCTTCGGATTATAACCTACATAATGCAGGCCCTTCCGACTTTAATACCCCCAATGCAGAGCTTTCAGGCAATAATCCTCCAGTTTTAGAAGAACCGATATTGAACAGTGAATTGCCTAATGCCACACAGAATAATGATTCGGATTAATATGTGCTAGAATACTGTTTCTTTATTAATTTTGAGTTAAATTGTAAGCAATAAATGGAAATTAGAGACCGATTGTAACTATTATTTTTTTTAAAATAAATATGTACTAATTTACAAGAACAGTTTCTTTTTCACTTACCTTAACGTGACGGCAATTTTTTCTATTGGTGTTATTGCTTGTCTGAATTTCGTATTCTTCTTTGTTATGTCTTTTTCAATAAATGATAATATGTAGTCAAATAAGTACCGATCCATATGAAAGTAAATGTAGAATTTTTCTTCGTCATCTAATAGGTGTCTCTGGATCTGCCAAAATTCTCCTTCTGCATGTCTTGCTTTCAGCATTTTATGCACCCAAAATCTTCGTCTGTTATTTCTTGCGCTTCTCTCTTCATCGTCAAGTGCAATAGCAATAATTGCTAGCTCGCGCGTTGTGAATCGGAACATAGTAAAAAATACGAGTTGCTTCAATGGAAACCGATCGCGAACTGTGTTTATCGCGAAAAGCGAGAACGGTCGGCGGGTGGACAGCTGGCCGTCTGCTTGCTGTCACCGCGTGGACTGCTGGGTGCCTGCTAGCTGTCACCGCGTGGACTGCAAGCAGTCGTCTTAGTTTAGGGCGGTGTTGGGTGGGAGCGGTGATGGAGCAGAGTCGTGTAAGTGGGCTATGACCTTTTAGCTGCAATAAATTACTGTCGAGGCAACGGCATACACATGCCAACTCTTCCTCCCCATAGCAGCTATAAAATGCAGCCGTTGGACTGTGGTTTCTTCGGACACTTAAAAATTTAGTTTGCCTACGCTGTGATAAGTGGCACAGTCAACATCCAGGACGAGTCATCGGGCAAACTGAAATATTTTTTCTAGTTAATGAGGCTTTCCAAAAGGCTGCAACGCTCAGTAACGTAACTCCTGAAGGGGAATCGTCACAAATTTTCCAGACCACCGACAAAACATCAAACTCAAATTTACATCAGAATTCAGCGCAAGAGACTATTGAATACTTCCTCTGTCACTGATGTTATGCCTTTTTGATGTTTTGTCGGTGGTCTGCAAAATTTGTGACGATTCCTCTTCAGGAGTTATACTTGACACCTGCCTGCCTGTCAAGTATAACTCCTGAAGAGGAATCGTCACAAATTTTGCAGACCACCGACAAAACATCAAACCTAAATTCACATCAGAATTCAGCACAAGAGGCTTTATTGAATACTTCTCGAGAGGTAAGCGCCTCTCGAAAAGTATTCAATAAAGCCTCTCTCATCCACCAAATATTGAATTGGCTAAGCCCATTACACCAGAACCTGTACAGTGTGAGGAGCGTGAATCCACGTCACCTTCGTTACTAGATCATCAATATTCCCCAAGCCATGTAAAATGTGTTACACTTTTACTAACGCCAATAGATCAAGTAGACATTTTGATGTAGTGGACGTTTTGTAGAGTAGACATACTGATATTGTGGACATTTAAATATAGTGGTCATTTTGTGACTAAAGGCAAAATGTAGCATTTTGCCTTTAGTCACAAAATGACCACTGGCACCAACTTCAAAATCTCTTAACGGTTCTATCGCATCACCTGTAGGATTCATTCCTCTGTCATCTATTCAACCATTTCCGAAAGCAACAACTCGGAACAGGCGCAGAACAGGCAAAATCGGTCATTGCTACAGAAAGTCTTTACAAAAACGAATTAGAGAAAAAGAAGAATAGATAGCGAAAAAGAAACCCCGTTTAGATTTAAATAAAGGAAAAAAGAAGACTGATAAAAGTAAGATTGACAATAATAATGTTAAGAATAAGAAGACTTAAAATTAAGAAGACAACGTCATGTAAGAAGTCTAAGACTGAAGAAGATGTGTATTTTTGTCCACTGTGTAACGAAAAATATGAATATCCACCTGGAGACGATGTGACCTTAATCCTATTGAAATGGTCTGGGCATCCATGAAACGCAAAGTAGCTGAGGTAAACATTGGCAAACCAGCCAATCAGATGCCTGACATGATACAGAATGCTTTTAAATCAATTCCCATTGAAGAATGGTGCAATCATTGTGCCCATGTTAAGAAACTTGAAGAAGAATACAGAAGTAAAGATAGATATTTGGATGAACCTTTTATAGTAGAATTATGCTTCGAAAGTGAAGAAAGCAGTGATGATGAAATGAGTGATAATTCTCAAGACGAAAGTGATGAAGAATTTAATAACATACGACCCCTCGACGTAGTTCATGCAGAACATAATTATTGTAAAAAAAATTGAAAATTGAAAGGATTAAAATCGTTTATTTAAACGATTTTAATTACAAAACTGTTAACCTAATGTTAATAAAAAACGGTAACTTAAATTTGCTTTTTATTTGTTTCCATTATTGTAATTATTAAATTTTCATATTACAAATTCGGATGATAAACCTGACCCTGCAAAAACCATTTCTCAATATAAATCTATGTCACAGGATTAATAATAGTACTAAACTAACGTATCTGTGTCCATGATAATCAACACTACCAAACCCCACAATTAAGACGAATTTCCTGTAACAAAGAAGATTTTTTTTGTTGGTAACCCTTATTGCACACCCGCGCCCTCATGTCAATGTCATCCAAGTGCCAAATGATCCTAGTGGCACTGTACGATCTGAAAACTTTAGTGTTTTTTAATAAGTTTAAGTGAGACTGCAGAAACGACTTTGATTTGAATGCAAGCCTTATTGAGTGCCCATTACTTTTCACAAATAACGGTAAGTAAAACTTAATTAAATTTGTTGAAATCTAATAAAATGTGAAATTTGCCATTTTTTCAACTGTTGTTAGGTTAGACACGTGAAAGGGTAGAATAGACACGAAGTATGGGGCGAATAGATACGACATACGGGGCTATTAGACACGGGTAAGTTTGAATAGACACGCGAAGGGGGATATTAGATATAATGAGGTTAGGGTTGTCACGTCATCGTTGATGACATCTTATTTAGGTACCTATTATTTCTGATATACCAACATGTCCTCAAAATTATGTGTCAATGATTTTTTCCATACATGATAAACTCAAACGTTAAATAACATTTGGACACTAGGTTTAATTTGATTGACCTTAAAGGGGGCGTCCATTAATCGCGTCATATTGTATAGGGGGGGGGGGGGGGGGGTTCAACAAAAAATCACTAATGATCACCACAGTCGGGGGGGGGGTATGGACACGTGTAATTTTTTTGTTCCTCTGTGCTATACTGTATTATAGTCAATAAAATAAAAATATTAGTTCGCTATTATTTTTTAAATCTCTCTTCTGCTCCGAAAAAAAAATGCAAAATCACCGTCAAATGCATCGGAAGACAACAGAAATGAGGGATACACGTTTTGAAAATGCTCTTGCCTGTCCATCACGGGTGCTCGCAACGCGCCGTAGTGCTCGATTAGCTCAGCGTGAGCGGAGAGAAGTCCTGTGCGTTATGAGAGAGAACGATGACGCGGAGTGGCAATACGAGCAAGACATCGAATATACCGACGGGATCCCAGAATCTGCGGACGATTCATCCATACCAAACCTTGTCACTATTGAACAAAATCTCACAAATTTGTAGGGAGAAAATTAAAATACGAAGATATGTATACATGTAGTTTGATTTTTTTACCCTTCACGTGTACGTAAGTTTATGTGTTAGAAATATGTTCTTTAGTTAGCGAAAAAAACACACGTCATATTAGACGGGGGAGGGGGGGGGGTTCTTAAAAATATCACCAAAGATCACCATGGGGGAGGGGGGGGTCTAAAACAAGCCAAAAACGTATGACGCAATTAATGGACGCTCCCAAAGATAGGGTTGTTTTATATCAGTTACTTTTTTCTCAGGTACTCGTAACATGCCACGAAAATATAAACCTGACCCTAGAGGCAGACGGTATAAAAAATATGATGAGGAGATCAACACAGCAGTTCTCGAATACCAAAGAACAAAAAAAGAACCTTCAGTATCACTTCAAACGGTGGCAGATAAATATGGTATTAATAAATCGGTATTATACAGGCACTCAACAAGAACTATGAAAAAACAAGGGGGTCAAACAGTATTTTCATTGGAGGTAGAAGAACACATGATCAAATATATAAATATCTGTGCTGATTGGGGGTACCCTCTAGATTCTTTGGATTTTAGATATTTTATTAAAAATTATCTGGACAAAACAGGAAGAACTGTTTTAAAATTTAAAGATAACTTACCTGGCCTAGCAAATTTTCTTAAACGCCATAAAATAAAATCTCTCAGAGAAATTGCCAAAATATTAAAAGAAACAGGGCAGCAGTATCCCCCCAAACAATCATAGATTTTTTTGAGGAATTGAAAACCTCTCTTATAGATATTAAACCCGAAAATTTAATCAATTATGACGAAACGAACTTATGCGAAGACCCAGGGAGAAAAAAAAATTGACTAAACGAGGTACAAAATATCCGGAAAGGGTCATGAACCATTCAAAAGCTTCGGTATCTGTCATGATCTCGGCGACAGCGGCTGGAGAAGTACTACCACCCTATGTGGTCTATAAGGCAAATAACCTATACGACACGTGGACTGAAGACGGACCACCTGGCACTCGTTACAATCGTTCTCCAAGTGGATGGTTCGATGCGAATATATTTGAAGATTGGATCAAAACTATTATTTTGCCATATTTCAGAGATAATGAAGGCAAAAAATGTTTAATTGGGGATAATTTATCCTCTCATCTCTCTATAGATGTAATACGGATGTGTCAGGAGGAAAACATATGTTTCGTATTTTTACCATCTAATAGCACTCATCTGACACAGCCCCTAGATGTCGCGTACTTCCGACCAATGAAAATAGCATGGCGGAATATTCTTCTACAATGGAAGAAAAAAAAAGGGAAAGGAGAAACCTGTGTCCCAAAGGGATGTTTCCCGAAACTTTTAAAAAGGCTCAAGAAGAATTGCATAATAATTCAAAGAACAACATAATGACCGGTTTTAGAAAATCAGGAATATATCCTATAGATCAAATCAAGTGTTAAACAGATTGCCTGCTGAAGATTGTGAAGAAGAAGTGGAAAAAACAATTTTAGACTTGCTTAAAGAGTTACGGTATGGAACCACAAACGTTAAGCAATCTTCGAGGAAAAGTAAATTGAATGTAGTTCCTGGAAGAAATGTTGGAGATGAAACTGAAGGTGAACATTCAAAGGTTTATAATGAAACTGAAGATTATATTGAATCTGAAGAAGAGGATGCAAAAACAATAAAGCAAAAGAAGGCTAAAAAAGGAACTGAGATCTTGAAAAAAGGAAAGGGAAAAGGAAAAGGAAAAAAATCTAAGAAACAAAATGGTGAAGACGATAATAATATTGACCTAAATGGAAATAATACTAAAAATAATATAAATATAAATGAAAATAACAATGAGAGCAGAGAAAATATTGAACTTTATGAAAACAATAACTAGAATGATGTATTACAATGTACAACATTAGATATAGAACACATGACTGAGATCTCGAAAAAAGGAAAGGAAAAAGGAAAAAGTCTAAGAAACAAAATGAAGAAGACGATAATAATATTGGAAATAATAATAAAAATATAAATAAAAATAACAATGAGAACAGAGTAAATATTGAACTATATGAAAAAAATAAGGAGAATGATTTATTACAATGTACAACATTAGATATAGAATCAATGCCATTAGTTTATGATGATGAGTTCGTAGTAGATAATGAATATTCTGTGGTAGTGCCACAGAATATGCATTATTTACCACCAATAAGTGAAGAAACTGATACATTTAGAGATTTGAATACAAATGCACAAGTTCTAGCAGATATTACTATTGCAAATTTTGAAAAAGAAAAAAGAAAATAAATATTATTTCTATTGACACTTTTTCCACGGATAATACTTCTAAGAAAATACATTACAATAAATACAGAAATATTTCAAAAAACTTACATTTCAAAAACTAAAGATGTAGTGAATTTTGAACCGAAACCTAGTACTAGTGGTTTAGAATATATACCCTCACGAAGACAAAAAATGATAATGATATCCTTAAAGATTTGATGGATGACAACATATAATTACTTAAAATTAAACCTTTTTTGATCAAAACCTGTATCTTACGTTAATATTATAATAACTAACATAAATTTTCTTCATTTTGTTACTAATTTTTATTCAATTTCTTGAATCATTTTGATGAATCTGACGATGAAACTGTCTCATGTTATGAGATATCTCTCAGAGACTTTCTCATAACTTAATTAATAATAATTAGGCCTAGTTAGGTATTAAAATAAGTATCTTGACTGGTACCTAGTTATAGTTATGTTCAGAAAGTTAAGTATTTAATGTGCCATAATAATGAACCTGACTGATTTAATATTGTTCATAATCTCGGTACTTATTTAATTTAATAAAAAACTGATTGGATACCAAACAATGTTTTATTTTATACCTACCTATTTTGGAATAATAATAGAGGTGTACCTAATGCACTTACCTATATAGAAAATAGTTTCAAATTATTTTCATTGGTGGAGTACAATAAAGTAAATAATTTTCAAACCTTCAGATAAAAAAAATCTACTTCAACTAAGTACTGAACCGATCTTGAAAACTTTTATTGGATTAGCTAGGGAGAATAACATTAAAAACAAAAAAAGAATTTTCCCAATCGGTTTAGACATCGAGTAATTGGTAAGGTTCCGACGAATTGATAACCTCCTCCTTATTTGAAGTCGGTTAATAATACCTTGTTTGTAACAACCCTAGCATATTTTTCTATTCACCTCCTATGGCGTACCGATTAACCCCATATGCCAGGTAAATAGAAATCTTCACATTTTTTACATTATGTACCTACTTAACACTAAAGTCCCCGTCACGAGAAGCTATAAATTAAGTACATCAATCAACTTCTACTGAGTTGGAGAGTTACCTAGCGACAATATTATAAGGTAACCAAATACAATAACATAAATTACTATACGGGTAATACGACACTAACGACCAATTCCAATAAGTCGGGTTATATTTTAACGATATAAAGCTCTGTCGCTCAACGATTTATGGTACAGGAACGAGTCCGACTCCGTGAATGTAAACATTTGGTCCGCCATTTTGAAGTAGACGCACGCCGCGCACGCGTTCATTCGTGTTTCGAATGCGCTTGAGGTTGTTTGTTGTTTGCTCTTTGTTTATGTCAGTTCGTAATTGTTTTTGTTAATTATTGTGTTATTAAGTATATTCGTTATTAACTTATTAGTATAATGGAACCAGGGCCGTCTAAGGAAATTAATTCGCCACGCAAAAAACGTCAAAAGGTATGTACTTACTTAGTTTTGTTATAAATATTCTGTTTTGTGTATTTCTTCAGTTCCTATGCAATTTAGTAGTTATTTGTATTGACCATTGGTCTAGTGGCTAGTGAACTTATCTACAACGCCGGGTATCGCGGGTTCGATTCTCGCACAAGACAAACATTTATATATATGATGAGCATTTGTGTTTGTCTTGAGAATAGGTAGGTATTTAGTATGTTTAATATGTATGTATTTACAAAAAAGTAGTTAATTGCTTAGTTTGGGAATAGATGGCGCTGTGTGAAATGTCAAAAAATATTTATTTATTTGCTAAATATTACATGTTTTCAGGTGACAAGCTTTACGGCTAATGAGAAAAATATGGTTAACAACGTATATAAGTACGTGAAACAAAATTGGCCGTCTGATCAATATCCATATAAAACAGAAATAAATAAAAAAACAGCAGATATCCTTGGAATTGGAATAGCCTCTGTGTATAATATATTAAAACAATACAAATCCGACGAGGGAATAACGTCACCAGTCAAAACTAAAGAGAGACCTAAAATCCATCAAAAGGTAGATAGTAGAGACTTTGACAAAAGTGCAATCAGAAAAAAATTCATAGTTTCTTTTTAAAAGGTGAATTACCTACAATTAAAAAAGTTCTGCAGGCAGTCAATGATGATGATGATAAATTACCTAATTTTAGTGAATCGACTCTTAGGCGGCTAATAAAGCATTTGCACTTTAAATATATAAAACGACAGAGAAATAATGCGCTCATAGATAGAGATGATATAGTAATATGGCGGCGAACATATTTGAAGAAAATCAAAGAATATAGACGGCAAAACCGCCAAATATTCTACATGGATGAGACATGGGTAAATGCAGGTTAGAATTAAACAATAGTTGCCTACTTTTAAAAATGTTGATAAGTTTGAGTTGATGATATTTTTTATTGTGTTCACAGGGCATACTGTTAGCAAAACATGGGTAGACAAAGAAGTCAAAAGCAAGAAGCAGGCTTTCCTAGAAGGACTTAGTACCGGTGCCTCTAACCCAACATCAAAAGGTAGACGATTAATTATCACGCACATAGGCAATGAAAATGGCTTTGTAGAGGGAGTAGAAAGTATATTTCAATGCAAGAAGACAGAAGATTACCACGAGTCAATGGACGCTACACATTTTGAACAATGGTTTGAAAATGTACTGCCTAAACTTGGAGAAAATTCGGTGGTGGTATTGGACAATGCACCATATCATTCGAGGCGTCTCGAGAAAACCCCCATTAATGCCTGGGGAAAAGCGGATATACAAAACTGGCTTAAATTCAAAAATATATCTTTCGATAAAAAAGAAATTAAAACTGAATTGCTGCAAAAAGTAAAAAACATTAAAGATAATTTTAAAAGGTATGCAGTTGATGAGCTCGCAAAAAAATATAAAGTAGAAGTCTTAAGGCTTCCACATTATCATTGCGAGCTCAATCCAATTGAACTTGTTTGGGCCGATGTTAAAGGATATGTTGCTCGCAAAAATACAAATTTTAAATTTGAAGAAGTAAAGTCGTTACTCCAACAAGGACTGCAGCAAATTACAGTCGATAAATGGAAGCGTTGTGTGGAGCATGTAATCAAGGAAGAAGATAACTTTTATGGCAACATTGATGAAATGATAGACAGCACAGTAGACAGTTTTGTAATACACGTAAGTGATTCTGAAACGGAGTACTCTGAATCATCTGACGACTATGAATAGATGTGCATTTTGAGATTTATAATAAAGTTTCTAATCCCAATAGATTTTGCTATTTTTTTTATTAGCTAATAAGTCTCACTGTAGGGCAAAAGCTTCTTCACGTTACCAACTAATTCTGTCGCCTGCCAACTCCCTCCATTCGTGACGGAAACAGAATTCTAACCAACCCTTCTTTGGTTTACCTTTTCACTTTTGAAACTGATAAATGAGAGAAAATAATACTTATAGCTAATCAATCAACCATGAAAGAAATACACGCGGGTGAAGTGGCGGGCAACAGAATCATCTAAAAGTATTCTTAAATATAAAAAAATATATCACAAAAATAATATTTTTTTCTTTCATCCAAATGTTGCGTACCCCTGAACATTTGTTTACATAATTTATAGCTTCTTAGGACGGGGACTTTTTTTTTTTTTTTAGAAAGACCACAGCGTTCAAATGACCGCAATTTCATTTTTGATCTGGCCTATACCAAGAACCAAAACATCGTCATCGTTTTTGTTTCATGACTTTTAATAATTCGACTTTGTTTACTGTTCTCTGAACTGTTTATAACAAAAGCTTAATTTATGTTTATACAAATCGACTTCCTAACTAAAAAGTCCACAATGGTCATTTGACCGCAATGTATACAAATGCTAGTGTGGGTACTTGGAACAACCTATTGTACTGTTATTTAGTTTAGTTCTTCCCAGAGTGACGACGTATAATTGTTCCCTTTTATTTTACTCTAATAATCATGTCGAGGAACCGTTCTCTTCGCGATCCAGAAATACTTGAACTGCTGCAAAATATACCGGAAGACCAATCAGATTGTGAGCAGACTGAAGAAGAAAGACGTATTTTGCAATTAGATTCTGATAGTGAAGAAAGTGATTACAATCCTGTTAGACGAGAAAGTGATTTATCTAGTGATGATGATGAGTGCACTCACAGCGATTCTGATGGTAAGTTAACATATACCTGACTAATCAAATTATGTTTAAAAGGTTTCAATAAATTATTTTGTTCAATATTTTTAGAAAAATATGTCATTGTTTTAGATTCACTACCCCTTTTTGCCTTACGGAGTACAAATGCAAATGTAAGAAGAGGTCAAGGTCGTCGTCGAATCCGTGGTCGGGGTCGAAGTCAAAGATATCGTGGTCGAATATCAAGAGCACAATCTGAAGTTATTTATCAGGACACCGATGGCGTGGTATCTTCTAATGGAGTACTTTGGAGCCCTGGAAACTTATCAGCATCTGAACAACCTGGTCGCCGTCCACGGCAAAATATTCTAACAGAAGGAGCCGGACCGACTTCTTTTGCAAAACGGTGTTTCAAAGGTAGTATTTTATCAGCATGGAAACTAATTATTGATGATTCAATTTTGCGCCATATTCAGAAGTGCACCGAAATTGAAGCCCGACGTCAGCTTGGAGACACTTTTGCAGTTTATGGCGAACAAACCAGACAAGTTTGGCATAAAATTTTGGCTTTGTGTTGATGTTGACACTAAGTACTTATGTAATGGTATCCCATATTTAGGAAAAGATGAAACTCGGCCACAAAATCAAAGTCTAGGCGAGTGTGTTGTATTAAGGCTAATGGAGCCATGCTTCAATACCGGTCGAAATATTACAACTGATAACTTTTTCACAAGTGTAAATTTGGCTCGAAAGCTAATTGAAAAACGTATGTCAATAGTAGGTACGGTGAATAAAACACAACGAGATGTACCTGCTACTATAAAGACTGTTTATCTTAGTTTATATGAAACACGTGTATACAATTCTGAAAACTGCACACTTACACAGTACCAAGGTAAACCTTCAAAATCAGTTATGATTCTAAATTCACTTCATCCGAACGTATTTGTCAATGATAGTAAACAAAAGAAAAAACCAAATACAGTCAAGTTTTACAATTCTACAAAATTTGGTGTCGACGTAATTGATCAGATGGCAAAAAAATATAGTGTCAAAGCACCTTCTCGCCGATGGCCTGTTCAAGTTTTTTACAACATTTTGGATTTGGCAGCAATAAATTCTTGGATTTTATATAAAAAACTAACCGATAAGAAAATCACAAGGAAAAAGTTTATTCTTTATTTGGCAAGAGAGTTAGTAGGCCAAGAAACTCATGACTCACAGATACCATCGACATCACAGCCGAGCACTGAGTCACTTCAAGAGCTGGAAGTGGAACAAAGTAAGAAGAGGAGACAGTATTCTACGCAAAAATGCAGAAATAAAACTAACAAACATTGTGACACCTGTAATAAACCATTATGCGGTTCTTGTAATGTGAACAAAATATTTAAGTGTCAACATTGTGCATAAAAAAATGATTTTTTTTTATATATTTCTTACTTACTAATAAATAGATATATGTCATTTGATGGTTTTCTTAATAACACAATGTATAAAATACAAAATAACAAGACATAACAATAAATAAAACATGAAAATACGTAATACGTCATTTGACCGCTCGTGGCCGTTCTAGGAAGTTCAAAATTTCGGTTTTTCTAGCGTTAATGTCTTAGCAAAATAAATAATATTATTATAAAATCATACAATATACACTACGACTCATTAGAAAATAACATTAATGATATTGGAGATAAAACAAAACATACTAATAATCAAGTTTAAACTTTAGAATCGTGCCTATCCACCCCGTTTTACGGTATAGAATTAACATGTGAAAATTTGTCACCATTTTCAATAATGTTTCTATTAAATTTACAGATCAATCAGTCAAAAAATGGAAACATTCATAATAACTATCTAACCAAGAAACAGCACTCGCTATTAAATAATGAGTATCATCAAATTACTTGGTTATATTTGTAAACTTTAAACACTACAATTCCACCCAAAATAATGATATAATCATTGATTGAGATTGAGCAAAATTGTAGCATTTTAAAAGAATGACAAATATTTTAATAATTTTATATCACCAACCCAGACCACAGCTAAGGAAAGACACCATGAAAGCGTAGACGACACTTTTCTGTAGACACCGGTACAAATCAACAATAGAGAGGAAGGGAGAGAACTTACTAAAAGAGCTAAAAATAACACACAGCTTGAATGGACAAGCTATAAGAGAAAATGATTTTTGCACGACATGAAATATCGTTAAAATTCATCTGAGAGATTTTGTACCACAGGAAAACGAGACAGTCAATATTTTCAAATAAACCACAGTGAACTGAACATTGTTATGGACTATTTACGGCAATGTAAAACGAAATAAATTCTACAACACCCGTCACAATATTAAGTAAATTCAAACCACATCGCTCAACTGCGCAGACATAACGCAAGCCATCCAAAGATTTTTTTTACTTACGCGATGCACAACTTATTCTTACTTTATCTTTATGCGCACAACGTAACAATCTTCTTTAGTTGTGTAGATTTGAGAAAGATTAATGGCATCAAAATGATGAATAAATAACAAACAAATTGCAAATAGACTAGAAGAAAAGATGGATGTAAAACGTAGTGATTATATACTCTTTGATGGATGTTTGAACGCTTTCAATCAGTGTCACCACTAGTATCTCTTAGTAGTTTGTGGTCACCACTAACTAAATAGTGTCACAAACTAAATACGGATCAGTGTTGCCTGCCACTATCCCACAAACTACTACTAAGAGAAAGAGTCACTAGCCATTCATTGCCGTGTTGGCAGGCGACAGAATTAGTTGGTAACGTGAATAAGCTTTTGCCCTACAGTGAGACTTATTAGCTAATAAAAAAAATAGCAAAATCTATTGGGATTAGAAACTTTATTATAAATCTCAAAATGCACATATAATTAATAACAACATAAAAATAAAAAAATATAAATAACTTACTAATAATAAATATCTTCCAACGCGGCATCGAGGTAAAGTACCCAAATTGCTGGCAGCATTTCTCCGTTGCACAGCGAGTCCGATACGTTGTGCAAAAAAACTGCCAGCTCTTGGATCACCAGTAACCTCGATGAGACGCGTTGTTAATTATTTATAGAATTTTTTGGCTTCAGTGCCCCAGGGACCCAGTTTCTACAGCAAATATAATCCAAGACTATTTAGATGATAAGATAACATTGCGCTTTCTATTCAGAGTCAGAGCCATCTCTGAGTGTGTGGAGTGAAATACTTTTTAGACGCGCCAGTTTTAGGTACGTTCAAATTGAATACGTTGAATTGCAATTAAAATCTAGTATTACAAATCCCGTTGCTCTTAAAAGTTACGAAAATGGCCTTAAATATAAAAATTACTTATATGTTACGCGAGGAGGTCAAAAGTTACGAAAAATGTAAGAAATGTAACCTTCTGGCAACACTGATGAATGAAGACAGCTGACTGAATAACTTGCTTCAACTGGGATTTGACTTGACTTCAGTGTTGCGATGGTTTGTTATTAATTATATATTAAGTTGAATTGTTTTTATAAATAAAAGATTTTTAATAGTCTTGTTAATACGTAATTTCGGCACTACAGCCAGAGTAATGACATAAGTAATAAAAAAAAAATTACCTAGTAAAGTAGACATCGAGACGATCTAGATCTTAGAATTTTTTTTTTTTGTATTTTGGTAAAGACATACTTACATATGGCGCAGACTTTAATAATGGGGCAGGGCAGGTTGGTACAGGGTAGGTGGTCTCTTCTCTATATCTATTATTATAAACAAAAGTCACTGCCGGTATATGCGCGATATACTCGACCGATTAGATGCCGCAAAGCGTTATGCTATACTTTAGTGGCCACTTTATAGGATAGCGTTGTGTGGTGGGTTATACTCCGACCCCAAAAACACGTTAATTAAAAAAATTACAATAATGTAACTTTTGCTGCAAAAATGTAACATTTCAGGAAACGAAACGTAACTTACGACTCAAGGGCCTTGGCAACACTGTCATTCATAGTAAAAAAACATAGTTTGCATTGCATGCTTTTGGAATTTAGAAAAATAACATTCATTCTTTTTAAATCCTGCAACAGTAACATACAAAGACTTGCACCCCTTTACTTTAAATTCCGTAGTTTTTCAGTTTACGTTATTTGTCACAAAATGTCTCAAGCCCGTTTGGCATCTTGTGTTCCCCTGCCTCTTGAAAACAAAGTTTTAGTTAATGTTGTGGAAAAAGCAAAAGACTGGGCTCTTATGCATGGAGTCGGCATGAGGGACAAGAAACATTTTAGTAAAGACGTTATACAGGTATGTACAAAAATACAAACAAAAATTGTGGTAAAATACCGTGCTGTAAAACAGCTCTCTCTCTCTCTCATCCGAGCGTGTTCCCGGTTGCATCCATAGCTGGAGTGCTTAGGAGCCCAGGGTCCGTTTTCCGGCTCTTTCTTCTCCAATTCGCACGATCTTCGGCATCCTTGATGCCGTGAGACCATTGGCTCGCATGTCCTCCCCAACGACATCCAGCCAGCACTTCTTGCATTTCCCTTTTCTGCCGGGGCCCGGCGGAGGCGGCATAGCCAGACATTTTTCCCTATATAATTTGCCTGTATTCAAACCATACAAATGTGACCGTACCAGCGTAGGCAGCTCTCATGTAGCTTATCCGCTAAGTCTCGGACATGGAGACTGCTGCGAATACGGCAGTTTCTCACGCGGTCTTGCCGCGATATTCCACACATCCACCGCAGCATTTATATACCATACTGTAAAACAGCACTGTCTATATTATCCCCTTCCTCTTTTGCCATCTCTGGGGTACAGGTGTGTTATAATTTTGCTCCACTACATAACACCTAATAATTTAAGAAAAACTGGACTTTACGGGTCATCATCATCATTTCGAGTAGGTGTCACGGTCAATCGACCATGCACACCCTGGTGTCAGAGTTCTTCGGAACCGCCTCTCGGCCTCTGACGTGGTTCCTTTAACGACTGCCAGATGGCAGCCGGGACCACCGGCTTAACGTGCCTTCCGAAGCACGGAATCATCTTTATTATCAGACAATCAGGTGATTCAAGCCTGCAATGTCCTAACCAAACTGGAAACAACTAAACAAAGTATGCTTCCGGTGAGAATCGAACCCACGACCCCCGGGTCAACAGGCAAACGCCTTAACCACTGGACCACGGAGGCTGTAAATTCGGAATTAAGCACGAAGGGTTTCATATGTTATCTATAAAAACAGCAAAAAAAATCATGTCTGTTGTATGGGATATTAATTTTATGGGACTTTCCGTTTCCATCCCAGTTTTTCACCCCACCACCTTAAAATAATAATAATTATTCCGTGTTCTACCCACCTTGATATTAAATTCCGCTTTCAACCCATTCAAAATGTTCAGTACTACTGGTAGCAAAAAAGTGAAACTAATTTTTTAAATCAAATATTTATTTCTGTTACTCATAAATAAATATAGTTCTTGATAAATAACTGTAGTAAATGACTGTAATATCTATATTGAATTAAAACTAAAAAAAAGGGTTTATGATACAATAAATATATATATGGAATTATAAATCTGTATATTTATAACTAAATAAAACATTATGAAAACTTAGATTTGCAGCCAAGTTACCTGAAATAAAATTGAAAAATAAGGTCACCTGGGATATATAAATATATTCTTAAAATATTGTATATTCTTTTTTTTATATTTTCCATATCTCGTTTATTACGATTATAGATTCATGGTTAATATAAAAACTATTACGACTTAAATGTTCCTTTTTAGACACAATTAAAAAATAAAATACAATACTTAATCTAGAATCACAGATAAAATTTTAATCACATTAAAAATCAACACTTATACACAAAACTACAAATAGGTATATTTTTTCCATCCTTTTTATCAGTTTGATGGCTTAAACTATATATAAAAAAAATCCTTCTAAGTTACATTTTAAAAGAAAAACATAGCACAATCTAGAATCACAGAAAATTTTCAATCACATTAACAATCAACACTTAAGAGCCCGCCATATGCCAGGCGGCGTGGCGATACAAACGCGGATGGTCTAAACGCGTTGGCTACTTTGGATATTTTCGTTTTTTAGGAATAATCAAGGGTTATTCGAAAAAGAAAAACATATGATGGCTGCCTTATCTGTAATGCAATAATAATCAAAAGTTTCAAGGTTAATTTTAATGTATTTGGTGAATAATGCTCTATACCGAGTAAATTAGACGTGATTTGGAGGCAACTTTGCAATTTTTTTCGAGAAAATTTAACGCAATCGTGTTTTTGAGTCAGATAGTTACCAGAGTTAGTCCTAAACTTTGCTGCATTTTTATTTCAACTTGAGTATTTAATTATTATTGATATAACAGTCAATCATGCAAAGCAGTGTGAGGTAGTACGGGCCCTTAAGTAAACTACAATAGGTATACTTTATCCATCCTTTTTATCTGTTTGAAAAATCTCTGTCTATTACTTTGTTTTTACCTGCGTTAACCTTGACTACATTTTGTCAGCCCCTTATCTCACTTAACCCAATATACGAGTTATAATAATAGCTGCCTAAAATACCAGCCCTGTTTTTATCTATATTTCCCTTGAGATGACTCTCAAGGGAAATATAGATAATAATAATGTGGCAAAGTAAATTAAAAATCTATATTTTAAGTCTAATCCTTTTCAAGTACGCTTTTGCTATCTGTACAAATTTAATAGAAAAAACTGTGTGGGGCGAAAGCGGAATGAATTTTGGGGTGAATACGGAATTAAAAAATATTTTTTTAAACTTGGGGTGAAAGCGGAAAAGATTGTGGTATGAAACCGGAATTTTACAAAACTGGATGAAAAAGTGGGATGTAACCGGAAAGTCTCAATTTTATTTTTATTTAATTATTTATTTATTTTTAAAGTGAATATATAACTAAATATTCTGTGAATATTTGAAGCGTCTACCTGTTGCGTTATCAATATTGAGAAAAAACAAGCAAAAAATCATGTCTGTTGTATGGGAGCCCCCTTAAATATATATTTTATTCTATTTTTTGTTATAGCGGCAACAGAAATACATCATATCTGTAAAAATATCAATGGTCTAACTATCACCGTTCATGAGATACAGTCTTTCACCAAGACACAGCATAGTGATATTAATAGGGTCCCGTTTTTTACCCTTTGGGTCATCATCATCATCAGGTCTTTTTAATCTCCACTGCAGGAGCATGACCCTCTCTGTACTACCAGAGCCATACTTGGCCAGAGCAGACAGAGAATTTGGCCTACACTCTCCATGCTGGCCAGACGGTTTGGAGAGGTCTCATTGAAATTTATGAGCTTTGTTTCAGATTGCACCGTTTGTGCTCTTCCCGTCACCTTTTCCTCGCACGGAGTTCACCAAGGCTGTTGAACTGCAGCCCGTTTTGAATGAACTTATGCACAAGGTAAACATCGCCTACTTGAAGTTAAGGTCACAATATTTAAAGGCTATTAGATACATACAATCTGTGGAGAAATAATACAAAAAAAATTGGTTGTCTGTGGTTTATGGATGTTAATCTTACGTGATAACGATGAGATGCTGCTACTACTTCTGCTACTGCTGCTGCTGCTGCTGCTATTGCTCCGGAACGTGACATTTTCGTGCATGCAGCTGGTGTTCATCGATTTATAAGACGTTATCAAGTCAAAAGCCTGCAAGTATAGTACAACAACAGCTTCAGGACTTTGTTTAGGTAAGGTGCAGCACCAACACACTGAAGGTGACATCAGAAAGAGGGGACAGTCCAATTCTGAGGCATTAGTTATCCTCACATATCCAAGATAATAACACAATGTTAAATTTTATTCACATAGTTGTATATTGTTTCCTACTAACATCACTTCTTTGTAAACTGTGCAGTCTAAAATTATTTAATTTCAATATTGTTACGTGGTTAGGGTTCGGGATTTGGAGTAAAACACGAAACTCTTCAGTGGAAATTTATTCACTATGGAATTCCAACACTGTCACCTGACTGGTTTGTTCAGCACTTGTAGTCCTGCCGGCCTATTTGCTAACTCAGTGTACAACGTTTTGATAGTCATTTCAAAATACATTACGTTTTACATATCTTAACACTCCATTACTCGCGCGTTCTACGATGGTAGAACAGGTGTACATTTTTTTGATTTTTATTGTCAATTGTGGGTAGAAGTCAAAAACTCGCCTTGTAATCTTCCACCGGCAAGTGACGAACACAATCAGTGCTCATGCGTTGACAGACGCATGCGTAGTCGTAAACTATATGGCTTGGAATAAAAAATTCTACGATCGTAGAACGCGCGAGCAATTACGTGACAATTTTGTTGAGAGTAGTTTTTTTGGTGAGTGTTTAATTTTCGTATTTTTTTCTATTATATAATATTTTAAACTATTTCATAATATTGTATACATAAAGTATATGCTAAAAACCCTTGCTTTATTGCTTTCCTTTCAGAAATATGTCCTCTCAGAGAGAATTAGCAATTTCGAGATGGTTGGAAGAAGTTCATGGTTTGATGAAATATCAAGTGAGGGGGGAAATGAGCTGAGGGAAGAGGACTTTGTAATGGAATCAACACATCAAAACTGATCTCCACTATCCGACCCCGTCGCACTCGACACCGGAACAGAGTGCGTAGAGTAGGATTAGCTCCGATTACTGGTGACCGCCCGGCGGTCCCGGGTGACTTGCACCCAGGATAGGCCCTTCTGGCAACGTAGCTTTCGGCCCATAAGGCAAAAGATGAGAGTTGCTGCTCTCCAAAGGCTTTTGCCATTGATTCTCAGATTGGCCCTTCAGGCTTGCATGCACGCATACGCGGCCCATCAGGCACTATGAGAGTTTGCTGTCTCTCCAAGCCTTGCGCACACAGGCAACGCCCAAAGCCGAGGTCCGTCCCTCCTGGGGGCCCTTTGGTGATGTTGCCTATAAAGGTTGAGGGCACTCTGCCCTCACCTCAAACGCCCGGTGAAGTAGCGAAAGCTCACTTGGAGCTAGCTACATAGTCATTTCATAAAAAACATCAAAACTGATAGGAAACAGGAGACAAGTGATTTTGAACCAGTTACAAAAGAGAATACATCCGGTTTGGTCCAACCTTCACAATTGAATTCTGATTCAGCAGATGATGTAATTTGTATTGAACATATTCCAAAATCATTAAAAGTGAAGAGAAACATACGATTAGGCATAAATAAACCACCTCAAGTACATGCAGGTCCATCAACTCAATCAAGTAGTGGTCGCGTAGGAAAATGTTACGATTGTGGCAGACAGCGTAATAAGTCGACCGGAAAATAATGTTACACGTGCAAGACGTGGATTTGTCTTGAACATCGAATATAAGTGTATATCGAATATTCCAGAAACAATTAGAATCAGGAGTAGGAGATTAGTGAATAAAAAAAAAGTGGATATAAAAGTTGAGAGTGATATTTCTTTTGATTTTTGACATGTTTTTCTAATATTGATATTATTGATTAATCATAAGTAAAATCCTATGTATTTTTGTTGTTTTTGATTCAAAATAAAGTAGTTTAGAATGAACAGTGACAATTTTCATTAACTTCCGTTACTAAGCTATTTAAAAAAATATCGAAAATGTTCTACGTGTGTAGAACACGCGAGTAACTACGTTACAAACAGGGGCGCGAGTAATGGAGTGTTAAATGAAAATAGTCAATCATACGAAACCCGCAATGTGTTTTAAAGTGACCATCAAAACGTTGGACACTGAGTTAGCAAATAGGCCGGCTGGTTCGTTGATGTGGTCATAGAAATTATCACTGTTATCAATCGCAAAGAAAACATTAATCTTTGACCAACCTTTTATTGTTTATGTATGTTTTAGGTGGCTCATGATGAACAATTCCTGGAGCAGACGTTGCAAAATGCTCTACAAGTTGACGAGTTCACGTCCAACCTGTATGATATTTGGGTTAAGGTCCGCAATGAGGGCATAACACAGGTAAATTCTATGCTATTACTTTTTTTATGTCTTTTGAATCACTTTTTGGAAAATACTGTTGAAATATTGTTAAAAAATATTTAAATACTTTTGTTTTAATTACTTATTAATTATACACATTGTATGCCCATAAATTTAAAAAGCAGTGTTATAACAACATTCTAAATATTTGGTAACTACACGACTTTTATAACATGTTGGCCATTTCTTAAAAATAAAAACCAACACTGCAATTTTCAAAATTATTGTTATTAGAAGTAACTTCAAGAATCAAAACAACATTTCAACAGTATTGTCAATTGAAACCACATCTTTAATCACCATTTTTCATATTCCACATTAATAGTCTTAGTAAATTGTAATAAGTCGTATAAGAAGGAAAATGTTGGAATATGCATGGTCAGATAAAAAATAATTGGGTTTGTAATAGATTTGTAAATGCTATAGGAAAACTTAAAACCAATATCGATAATTTTCAATTGATATATTTATTCGGATCACATCAACATGCTTCATAATTTGTAAACATAGTTTGTAGTGAAAATGATAAGGAAGATAGTTGTAAACTATAAAGGTTAGTTGGTTCTATTGGATCAGCTGATTCGGATTATCATAGCACTTACATATTTCTATACATAGCTTAAGGGCAGCCCAGGAGACGATTTTGAGATTTATTCGAGCGCGGGAGATTAAGGTACGGACAGTATAAGTTCCTCCATCACATATCAGATTTTAATAAAGGGTGTTTTGTGTATTTTTTTTCTGCTACAAATTTGCATATTGTCAGATAATATGTTCCCAGTTATTCTTCAATTACTTCCTCCCAAATAAAAAAATCAACGCACGCAGATACACTGGCAATTTATTTTATCGACTTTTTTATTTACACTTCTGTTACCCTCCCACCGCCTGATGTAATTTCAGATTATATCGTCAGTTTATTGCTATACACTTGTTATTAAGCCTCCTTACATTGACGCGTTCGAGTATTTTCATGGAACTATTATATTTTATTTAAAATTTTTGATGTGTAACGTAACCTTGTTTATTGTTACCACAAAATCATTTAATTCTCCACGACGCACGAGTAAATCATATAAAAAATCATATAAATACTCATTTAGCATCCAGGGCTCCCTTACTATTATGTCAGCTGCTAAGTTTTGAGACTAATTAAATTACTGAGTACTCATAAACAGGCAATGTCCACTTCAAGTTGGACTGCCTGGATCTAGACACCAATTGGTTAGGAATCATTTGAATACTTAATAAGGTATATATATCAGTCTGTCTTTGAGGAAAAAGAAGTTACATTGAGATATCTCTCTCCTTTTTGGTCTACAAGACGCAAGGTATAGATTGTTTGCAAACCCAATAACAAAAAAATTACGTCAAAGACTAATTCGATATCTTCCAATTGTATCAATGTCAAATAATATGTACTTTTAAAACACTTGTTGTTGCTTTACATATTTTGGCAACAATATAAACAAAAAATGTGTGCATTGGAATTACATTTTAAAAAGTGTCGATTGAAAATTGTCGATATTACATTATCGACAAACTCTCCCGGCTTAGCCGATATCGCTAGGCATGCTGCGCTCAGACATCATGCTGGAATCTCGGTGCCCGCACACGGAAAACCAGTGTGCGAAACACACCCCGTACTGCTCGTGGAAGCAAGTTGAAATCAACAGCATTGCTTCAGGATTCGGCCATCTTGGGCCCGTGTCGAGGGAAATTCAGAGGTAGTCAGGGGAAATATGATTGAGATCTGTTACCGAACACGACATCACTGCTCCAGCGGCCTTCTCTTTACCTAAAAGGAGATTAAACTGTTACTACTGTTTCTATGACCATTCCAAGCAAAGCTAAGTACAACATATGTCGTACTATATTTTGCATTTTCTGTTTTGATTTTTACTATTCAAATAAACTCATATTTGTACAATATTTGTATACTCTGATGTGTCAATAAAAAATCTATGCGCTAAAAGTTTGCGCGGTGATGTTGTGGAATCGAAATTACTATGTTATCAATATTGTATTACGTAGCATAACACTAACATTTCTAAGCAGTATTTTAACCTTTAATGATAATAACGCATTATTTAATACTCTCTACTATCATTAAAGTTGTGAAAATGTCGAGTTGCGAGAATGACGAGTAGCGAAAATGACCGGATGCGAAAATGACGACTTGCGCCAGCATGACGAGTTGCGTTTATGACGACTTGCTATTAATCCCTGTATATGTATACTTATAATAAAATAAATCTTTCATGTAAAAAGACCGATTTCAATCAAACTACTGAACTGATTGTGATGAAATGTAAATGGGATCAACTTTAAAGCATACCCTTTCAAACAAAAAGGCTATTTCTAATCGGTTTATAAATCCGGAATTCGGAGGTAGCAAACGTTAAAAAAAATATACAAGAGAATTGATAACTTCCTTCTTTTTTGAAGTCGGTTAAATAAAAAAGAATAGAAGCAAAAAGAAAAAATGTAATAAAATCAAAAAGCCCTAAAGGCGAGTAGGCGACCAATAATGTTGAAAAGAGTTTCTTTCGGCGTTTTTCTCTGTAGTGGTCGGTTCCAAAACGCTAGTAGTCTGTAGTTTTTTAATAGTAATTACTAATATGAATATTACTAAATTTTTATTCAGAAAAAAAAAACACATTTTGATTGTTTTTCTTTTCTGAATAAACGATTTGATTTTGTTTTATTATCATTAAAGATTTTTACGTATGTATTTCTTGTCTTCTAAATTTATATAATTATTTTGTACTTAATGCAATAAAGATAACATTGTTGAAATATTACAATCATCTGTTACAGATCTTTATCCACTTTAATTATTACTAACAATATTAATAGCTAACGCTTATAGTTGAGTAAAAGTAGATAGTACTTAAATAAAGTAATTACAACAGAATACTTAATTACATTAACGGGATACAAAATGAATAATTAAATCTTATAATTTAGATGGCCGATGTTCCATCTGTACATATTCATTGAAATAACTTTAAGTATTAAACAATGTAGAACTACTAAATATTTACTAATTGTGTCTAAATTTAATTATTCTATATAGATTAGGGCTAATGCTCTCTTTAATTTGATAAAGACTTTTTAACGTTGTGTTATTCATTCGTTATTTACGCCCATTTAAAATCAGTGTATGATTATACACAGATAGCAGTGAGTCAATACCCACTTCAATTTAATAAAGACTTTCATATTATGTCTTCATTCGCTAACAAAAGAAAGTCGTTAAGTTCGATGTCTAATTGATAATTACGTAATAGCATCATAATTTCGGCTAACTACTCTTTAACATGCCTATTACACAAGGCCAATAGCCGATTCAAGCCAGTGAGCCAGTACTAGTATACCAATCGATTGGCTTCGTATAAATAAATATATATGTATGAACAAATCACACAGATCAAGCTAGCCCCAAAGTAAGTTCGAGACTTGTGTTATGGGATACTAACTCTACTATATGTTAAAAATAAATACATATATTAGACCCAGGTCAATCTAAAAACATAATTTTCCATAATAACCTGACCGGGGATCGAACCCAGGACCTACGCTGTGACAGCCTGGCATGATGACCACAAGGCCACAGAGGTCGTCGTACAAATGGAGACATTAAGCCAGCAATAGGATTCACTGGGTTATGGGCTTGGACGAATTAACCACTGGACGCGAAATTATGACATTTGACTCCTTACCCCTCTATCACGGTACTATGAAATATTTCTATGTTAAACAACAGGCTACGTCAGTGTGACTTCAGAGACTCAAGGCAAAACATTGCGTAAAAAATGGTGAAGTGTGCGGTATTGCAGTGTAAAAATTACAGTAGTCGCACAAACAACATTTCTTTTCACCAGTAAGCACATTTTGTCCAATATTTCTTAGTATTTTCTAGTGAATTTAATTAAATGCGTAATCATCAGACCGAATAATACGTCCACTTAAAAAATCCTTGGTTTAAACTGGAAGTCAACCAGAATGTTGTCATACTCTAACGAGTCGGATTAATTCTGTCATTGTTACATTCGTTCACTAATTCTTCAGTTCATTCCATTCATTTAGAGCTTGCACCTATCGATGAACGTGTCGATGAATAATATCGATAGGAATGCAATCTTATTACGGGCGGCGGATAAATAGCCAATTTAAGTAAATACTCAAAATGTATAAATATCCATAATTAACCAGTTTCACTTTTCTCATTATTTGTAATTATATTTGTTGAAGAGGTGATTATGTCTCTTTACTTACTGAAACTAACAACCTTAGTTTCAGTAAGTAAAGAGACAGAATCACCTCTTTATTATTTACGGAGTAGACAAGACCTAGCTTTACGATATTAAAAAGCCACGTTTTGTATGTTTTTCTCATAAAGTATATAAATTTATTTCTATGATGGTTTCTGATTATTTCTATGATCTCGGAATCGGCTCTAACGATTTCGCTGAAATTGGGTATATGAGGGTTTTCGGGGGTAAACAATCGATCTTGATTAGTCTTATGTTTGGGAAAATGCGTGATTTCGATTTTTCATGCGTTTTCCATTTTACGCAGAATATGGTCGCTAATTTCGTCTTGCCTGTCACTGTCCATCTGGTCCAGCGGCTTAAGGCGTGGATGGCAAGAAACGAGTTACGGGTTCGAATCCCGCTCCGCGACTTACTTATTTTTTGTATTTTAAATTTTATTTATAATTTTTAATTTTTATTGTTTTTGGACAAGTATAAAAAAAATGTAGTTAATGTTTCAGATAACAATATATATTTATCATAAATATAAATTCACCTTAACACCACCATATTACAACAAATAGTAATAACCGAGCAAAGTTCGGTCGCCCAGGTACTAGTTCTCTAAGGGCAAATAAATACACATGAAGGTTCATGTATTTATCCATAACAGTGGAGATAGAGCCTGCAAATTCATATCTGATCAAAAGGCCCTATTTATTAACTTTCCATGTTCAAATACATTTAAACTAAAACTTTTTGTTCGTTTTTATGAAAAAGGATCAATTATACATCTGAGTCATGGGGTTTATCAACAATAGTGATTGGTAAGAAAAGAGCCTATCCGTAGTCCGTAAATATTTTAATTTCGATGTTTTAAGGACCATATCAATAGCAAATCTATGAGAAATACAATTTAATTATATTTTTATTATTTTTTTCAATTACATTTAAGGGCTGCTGAAGTCTGATCCAATTTTAAATAAAAACTTCTAAATAATCCGAAATTTTTGTTTGAAAATATATTCTGAAAAATAGGTTCACCGTTTAATGAACGAATTTTTGTTTTCCAAATAAAGCTTTTATGTACACATTCTCTCTAATATTTAAGAGCTAGGCTCTTGACGGTGTCATTGTATGTAAAGAAATTGACACAGTGACTATTTTGACCAGAAAATAATGGAGTGGTTTGCCTTCTCCATTTTACATGGGTACTAGCAAAAAATCCACTAGTGTTCATGGTGCCTCACGATGTTTTCCTTCATCAAAAGCAAGTATTGGTCCATGAAAATGGCCGTACTTGACTCAGATTTTACTAAAAACTCAGAGATACAGTTCGGGCCAGGCGGGGTTTGAACCCGGGACCTTTCGGTTTTATTTGTTATGGTTCGAATTTTAAGACAACTGAACCATTAGCGCTTCTACTAGTCCTTAATATGTAATATAATTTTTAACTTGAAACCTAGTGTTCTGTAGATTGTGTGTGTGATTTAAAAGAAGATACATTCTGAAGGCCGGAATCCTAAAAACAGTAGGTGGTTGAAATACGAAAATGACAGTGACTATTGTCATTAAATGTGTCATTGTCAAATTCGTTTTATTTTTCAAATAAAATTTTGATTTGAAACAATCGCCGTATTACGTAAAATGCCCGTTGTAGGGCAAGATATCTTAAAAATCATAATTGTTGTTTTGAGTACCTAAAAAACATTATTTCTTTTAATAAACAGCATAGGTAACTGAGCTGACCATGTTTATAAAAATTGAGCAAGGCTCGTTACATATTTTTGCGATATTTTAAACCGATCATTCATTCAATTTGTCGACTATCGACTTTGTAACAACACTGTCTATGACATCTGACATAACACGAATAAATTTAAAATTTTAAATATAGACGCATGTCGCAGGAGGCAAGTATGTTTCATATTTGTTCGGTTCTATGTTGTCATTACCTCCCGTCCCCCCAGTATTGGTTGAACAAGTTTTCATACATTTTTCTTTAATTTCGCGTCCAGTGGTTAATTCGTCCAAGGTTATGGGGTTAGCTTACTGGCCTTCCTCAGCTACTTGCCTTTTGTAACCTATAATACACGAAGCTTATATCAAGTTATGCCAATAAGCAAGTCGATTGACTTCGTGTAAATTGAGGCATTAAGCCAGGGCACTAACTAACCAACCAGTAGGAATCACTGGCTTACCGGCCTGGCTTCGCTACTGGCCTCGTTTAAAAGGCCTATAATGTATGTTTGCATGATGACATCCGAGATAAACCAATAATATTGTGTGATGTAATGCAAACAAGGCCTTTGTTCTCTAATCGTGTAGACATGACTTGAGCATGAATACTGTCAGTTTAACAACGCTGTGTAGGATTCCATTTGTTCGGAACAAAAAAATTACGCCGCAATGTTTACGGACTAAATACATTAGATGGATAGGGCCGGCCCGCATTGACAATGCAACAAAGAAAATTGGGCTTTCCTTACAGCATTTAAGTTCCATATTTGTATGAAATAAACAGAACAGACTCGACATAAAGCGGATATGGGTGACTGTAGCCACGGACTTCAAATATGATATTGATCTATTATGTATAAGGTCGAATTTCTTTTGTTCCATTGTATATTCTATCAGCCCGGGCTCCGATACTAAGAATCATACTTTCAAGTCAGAGTGATTCTACACTGGATTTCATCTACTAAACGTAGTGCTATTTGTAACATATGACGTTATAATAGTTTGCCTTGTGCTCGAAAATGGATGTAGTTACGATGCGCGGATACTTTTTCCTGTTACAACAAAACAAACAAACATTTGTTTCACATAATTATGTATATAATCTGTTTGATTTTGGATGGAGTGCAGAATCATTCTCAAGGTCCAGTTGAATTGCTTATGACTTGGTTTCCAAACCTGCTGTGCCGCACTTGACGTCTGTCCTACTCAGACAGACTTACAATTGCGGCACCATAATCGTGGAAACCAAGGTATTAGAGTTTTCAAGTAATCTAAATCATCGAAACAATAAAGTATTTATTATGATAATAATAGTATTGACATATGTGCCCATTATGTAAGGTTACAAAATTAGCAGTATTTCGCGGAATTTTACTTTACAAAAATACAAATCTCAGTCGCATCAAAATAATTTTCAAGTTGACCTGAGCTAATCGAGGTATTTTTCAGCGAATTGGTATTAAACTGATCATAATATGATTAAGCAATAAACAAATTCCAATAGACGTTAAATCTACTTATAACTTTATTAGACAAAAACGACCGAAATATATTCTTGAAATTCTAAACATCCGCAGGGAGTTGTGAGTGCGGTATTACATGCCCATTTCACTAAGTAATTTTTTTTCTTAAGCTGGACCATAGACAATGACTGGACGGAATTTAATTTTACAGTCACTGACCCTCGGCCTCTTCCGCTCCGACTACCTGATGCAGCGAGGCGATAACAACATAAAACAAGTGGAATTTAACACAATCGCTTCCAGTTTCGGCGCCATCACGTCGAATCTGCCCGCCATGTTTCGGTACCGACATGTTTGTTGCGCATTGTGAGGCGTAACCTGGATATTTTTTTATATTTGGCCACACAAAGAATGAAAAGTCTATGCAGTCAAATAAAATATATCCAGGAGAGGCCCCAATGTGTCAATCAGTCGACATCTCTCATGTGACTGCTCTCTTGCACGCTCATTCATTCTTTCGAATCACTTTTCAAAATTGCCTGCCTTTTGTTACCTTTATTTATCTTTTCTTTTATTGTTGTTGTTTGCACTCGCTTTGCTTGGTATCTGGCACGTAGAATTCAAATTGACATTTGAATTTGGAATCGGTCATGCGTTTGAGCAAAGATTTTATTTTGCTTTTTGTTTTTTTTTTTAGATATAAGTAGTTGTATTTTTAGTATTTAATCTGAGTACAAGTATTTTGAGCAATGTCGCTTGTAGTTCTGAGATCACTTGAGAGATGTTCCCTGTCTACTCCTGCATTGTCGGTTCCAAAAATTTTAATGTTTTCTATTTTATTTTTTCAAATTTTTGTTCTGTGTCCGTCATGTGTTTCCGTTTCTGTCCAATCATTGCTGGGTTTGGCTTAGGGTAGACATCTTTCAAAACTGTGTTGCGCTTCTGATCATGCACATCACATTTTGATCCATATCTTTTCGTATTTGAAGTATATTTTCCGGTACAACATTACGTCTGTTATAGTAGGACTTAACGGTTCAAATCTTTAATTATGATCGAATCGTCAACGTGCGTTAAAATTTGTTTATAGCCTTTTTTATTTGTAAGTGGCAAATAATTTTGCCGCATTATGAAGAGAATTTAATCTCTTAAAAATACCTACGTGTTAGGAAGAATTCAAAACTGAAAAGTAAAACTTGATTTTGCAAGCACTGAATGCCAAATTGCCATACCAAACAGCGGTCACAATAAATATATTTATGATTTTTTTGCCTGTCACCAACAGATGGCGCTAACAGTAAGTTTAATGTTGCTATAACTTCTTTCTGACATAGGGACATGTGGGTGACACGAACTAAAGAGTTTATTTCGGCGTTTCTTCTCTGCAGTGATCGGCTCCGAAGCTACAGACTGCTAGCAGCTAGCTAGCAGTCTGTAGTCTCTTGCACAATAAAATGTAATTAAAAGATTTATTTTAAATGTGTAGAGACCTATTATTCGAATAAATTTTAAAAGTTCATAATTAAAACTCTCAATGCGTCTTAGAAATTTTTACTTCCCACGGGATAAAGAATTGGTCTATTGTGTAAAATCCCGTGTCTCTGTGGTTTTCCTCCACAGTATATTTTATAAGTCATAAAGCGTGAATGTATTAAAACTACGTCACTACACTAAAACCTATGAGTAATGTCACAAGAACAATATTTCAATAAATCACTTCACAGTTAAATAATAAATTTACAACAATATTTTTATTATCGTCGCGAGTCGCTACGGATGCTAATACTCAGTCATCCGGTAAAAAAATAGCAGTCATTAGTCGTGCAAAAGAAAACTTTATTTGTAAGCCCCACACTGACCTCCACGGTCACGCTACACATGTAGAGATATATTTAGTTTATATAAAATGTAAGAAAACATGTACACAGTAGGGCACAGCTACGTTGGCTAATATGGCTGGCTTCCGTGGGCGTAGCGTGCGTGCGCATTCTACGCCGCAGTCGAAAGCATACGCGTATGCACATGAATGTATGCGCTTCTTATGTTTCGTTTTTTTTTGCTGAACCAATACGTCATATGTAGCGTAAGGCGACCTCGAGAGACTTTCTTTAATTTTTACTGTAAATGTCTTCGAAATTTATCGAAATAACGTAACTAAAATCTAAAAAACTAGCCATCCGTCGCCTGACAGACCGGCCCCCCACCACCCTCTTGTCAGGCGGTATACGTCACAATGATTTTAAGGCTTGCTGAACCGACAGGACTTGCGTTACATAATATTTATTAAAATGAAAATAAATAAATGCGTTTTCAACATTGATCGTTAAAACACAATGTATCGGAAAGGGACAAGCAATTGTACTACAAGATTGACTTTGGATTTTTAAGGCTAGACCTGAAATTTGCATAAGTGCTGCTAAAATAAATAATTTGAAAAAATACTGGTATGTTATATAAAATTTTGTCATTTGCCTTGGATTGTTTAATTTATTTATTTAAATTAGAAAATAATTTAATAATTTGATAAATAAATATAAAATATAATTAAAAGTTTTAGGGGTAACAAGTAAAGTGTTTTCTTTCGAAAGTAGCGCTAAGAACGTGCTAAATAATGCTTCAGGATTTTACTTTGAACTGCAAAGTTCATAAAATGATTTCATAAAAGTGCTATCTAGTATATCACAAATTTTAAATAAAATTCCGGAGTTTCGTGCAACAATTTATTGATTTATATCAAATGGGTGCCCCCGTGTATACTGAATTTCGAACTGTTCAATAGAGCAGGTGGCAATAAAGGGAGAATTCCCTTTATTGCCACCTGCTCTATTGAACAGTTCGAAATTCAGTATATTCCATTTCCTTCCACTTGTCTCTGTCCAATGCAGTTTCAGACCTTCCACATTTAAAAACGTCGAGGTCTTAAAAAATAAAAGAGCTGTTTGATTAATTTATTTAACTATACAACTTAAATACTAATTTTCAACGATGATGTTCAAAATAGATACTGAAGGCTATAAAATTAGTTATCATCATGAGGAATCATTTCTTTTTGCTTTTGTATTGTTGTTTAAGTAATATTTGTAGTGATGGTTTCTCTGCATGTGAGGTGACCACACACTTTGTAAGGAATTCATAAATGTAATACGATAGAATTAATATCAAAGATGTTTTTATATTGAGTAATAAGCATGACATACAATGTGTTGCTTTCGATAGATGCTAAATTCACGTAGATTTTTCTATTAATTGCACCGAATTACTTTTCCTTTGTACTTTATAGCGAAATGCAATACATTATTTTTCATAGATGTTCGAATCGATATTTGCATTTATAGTGGTGGTAAATTTTTATTGTTTTAATTTAAATTCCTGTCCCAACGTAAAAGTTAAACACTTCTATCAATAGAGCCATCTCTGAAATTTGCAAATATTGAAAAGACAATGTCCTAATATCTCTCTATTAATTAGTTTGTGGTCACCCTAAAATTTGTGTGTGTACTGTACATAGCATGGTTGTATTGTTTTCTAAATAGTACATGGGATGAAAATATATAAAGTCAATGTTATGTAGGGTCTCGCGCGATGACGCCATCACGATTATTAATTAAACTAATAAAGTGTCGACAGAACTGATAACGTGAACATTCGATTACTTATATAAGTCAATTTAAATTAAGCGCAAATATTTTAAAGGCTGACTCCTATAAGCTAGAAAAATACTTTTGAAGCAAAATAAAAAAAAACGACACGCTAGTTTTTGAGATATTTCGACCTGAACATTTAAAATTAAAAATGAAATAACACCCTGTGTACAAATAAACACTTTCTTGGCCAACAACTTTTTACTATTATCTACTATGGATACTAGGTCACTAACATTGACAGTCAAAACAGCTTATAGATTTTAATAAAAATAATTATTTTGTATGAAAAAATAAAAAAAAATCTATCGTGTCGATTTCTTAAAATTTGTTACTAAAGCATTTCTTTGACCTATGGGACCCAGCCCTTAAAATATTTGCGCTTAATTTAAATGGATCTTGTATACAGGAGTGAAAGTTACGGTAACAGTAACAGTGTCGCGGGTTCAATGGTATTTTTCCATCTCAAAAAATGCCCAACGCGCCCAAAAAGATTTTCGCTTTAAAAAACCCGAGCCATTAAGGCCAAATTGAAACTGAAAACGCGCTTATTACCTACTTTTTCACACATATCTTATTGATCAAGCGTAGGCTTGTGTCTTTATACATCTTTGTGTATTAATTTTCCATTTACCTCTTAAGATGGCTCTCAGAAGGAGTGAAAACTGAATATTGTTTACTTTTCGCAACTTCCATGTTGAATTTTTAGCCTTTTCTGAATTCCTTTAAATTATTACTTGTATTGTTTTGAATAAGTTTGAGTCTTTTCATCCCATTTACTGTAGACTGTAGCTTTTGGATTTCTTAGTAGAGGGGACATATTTAGTTCTACGTGTACGATTAACAAATATTTTGATAAATTTTCAGCTACGTCTTGAGATCTTTAGGATACGGAGATATGATTAAAAATGTAAGTATTGTACATCTTCCATTTCATACTACTAGTTCTGCTTATCCTTACCAGGTATTTTATCTAATGTGCCGATTTTATCAACGTTTCGTTTGCATTCACATTGCTATTTTTTATATACTATTATTATCATTTGACTAGCTCCGTGGCACAGCGGTCAACACGCCAGCCTGCGACACGGAGTGACCGGGTTCGATCCCCGGCCAGGTCAAGATGGAAAATGATGTTATATATATATTTGTTGTAAAATATAGTATCGTTGAGTTAGTATCCCATAACACAAGTCTCGAACTTACTTTGGGGCTAGATCAATCTGTGTGATTCGTCCGTATATATTTATTTATTTATCATCATCATCTAAAAACATATTGTGAAAATATTCCACGCCATTATTATTTACTTAATTTTGCATGGCTTCTACATATTAGTTGATTTCTAATTCATTGTAAAATGAGATTAAGCAGATACCTCACTTGTAAAAATGGGGTAGTTGTGTAAGGTGACGCAAGCAAAGTGTGAGGGGAATGGGATATGGTGGAGATATTCGACGCCGAGGTTAGAACATGCGGTAGCTCAACTGGCAGAGATTAGATCGTAACATAGACCTAGTCGCTGGTTCAACCCCGTTCGCGTGGAATTTTTTACCGTATTTTATTTCTTAATTTGATAAGAGTTTATTTTCGTCTTTTTCTGAACGGATGTGTAGTATTTCTAGGATTAATTTAAGTAGGTATGTCAGTTTCTTTAATCCACCCATTTTCATCTTTTGTTCATTTGAGTATGAACATGAATGAACTTATTATGAACATAAGGAACTCAACAACGTAAGGACACATTCCTTGCCTTTTATGACCAGTGCCAACTTCGACATCGTGAAAAAAATATCTGCTCTTTCATACTAAAGTGGAATATCTACTTGGCCAAAATCTATGGACCAGCTGATTTTTTTTTTGCAATTTCGATGTTGGTCCCATAATGAAAGTTGTTCAGATTCGTGGTCTGAGTCACTCCTTAAACGTATGCTAATGAATTTAATTTCACCCGGTATAATAAATGTATTCTAGATGCCAGAAAACCGTGCCTTGTCGGGTCTCTGCGCCGGCATTATAGAAGCGTACGACCTATTCGGTGTGCCGAACTCGATCGTACTGTTCGTGGTGGAAGAGGTGTCCTATAACATCTGTGATCAACGGTTCCATGAGTTTCAGATCTCGGAAACTCGGCCAGACATACAGGTATGTCTGAATTTATATTGGAGATGAAACGGATATCCGGTAACTATCCGGTTTCCGGTCTACTTGACGCTGTTTTTACTATGCGGCCGGATACCGGATAATTCAGTATCCGGCCGGATTTTCGAATATTTATTTTAAAAAATCTCATTACCAAAAATAATTCACATTTGTTGGTAAGAGGCGACTCCGCTAGGCTTCGTATACCAGAGCAGCTTCTGAAATAAAGGGCTGAATAAGCGGTAGCCGGATATCCGGCCAAACCACTATCCGTTTCATGTTTTTCACTATCCGTTATTTGTATATATTTTTGACATTCCGTTATTAATGGTTTTTCATTAGCATCATCATCATGTCAAACGTAAAAAGTCTTTTCGAAAAAGATTTTGCGTTCCATGGGAGGATATTGTCATACTCACCACGGGTGGCAGTGGCAGGCGGGTTGGCGGGCGCAGTTTCTTTGGCATGTACTTCCGACGCTGCTGCCCATCGGAAGTATTTTTAAGCTGGTGAAGCATAGGAATTTGTTGGATTTGGGAAGGGAATAGAGGAAAAGCAATTAGTAGTTCAGGAGGCCGGGTGCGTGTATTCGCCGTCATACCTGCAACCGACGGCCAAGCACTTGAGGATGACACCCCGACCATATTGTTTTTGCATTATTTTTGTAATAACTCTAAAATCTTTTGATTTTACAACTTTTACATGTTTTCTAGCCATTTGTTAAGTAAAAATGTTTATGCTTATCGTCCATTCCTTTCGTATTCTTAATATCTGCCCTTAAGGCGCTGTGCATCAGGAGAATACCGTAAAACGTGTATTTTATCGTCGCGCAGTTAGCCTTATTTTTCTTGGAATACTAGCATGAAAAAAATATGACGTACAGTTCAAAGATCAAAATAAATGGTTACACTAAAATATTTTCAAAAATATATTTAAAACTTAGCTAAATAAAATAGCAAAAAAGCTATATCCAGAAAAAGTTTCGTCGCGAATTACTTGATATTTTCAGCGACAACTACCAACTTTTTTATATCTATAAAAAGTATAACTGGATGAGCCAGATGGATACCTAAAAAAAATACAATATTTGGTTATAATTATTGAATTATTAAATTAAAAGTGAAAATTAACACGAAAATGGCAGACACGGGTTTGAACTGAGACTGACGACAAGTATGACACGGGTAAAAAATATATCGCGCGATGTCCGCTACAAACGGTTAAGGGATACAGCGCCTTAACATATTTTTTTTGGTTTGTCTAATGGTTTTTCATTTACTTTACATCACAATAATATTCCTCTCCTCACGTATTGCCGTAAATCATAACCATTATTAGATTTTTTACGGTTAAACAGGTTTTTTTTCGACATTCATATATTATGTAAATTAGTGCAATAAAAGTATTTATTCCTATTCCAGGTTGTTAGAAAGACGTTGAGTGAAATATATGAAGAGACTGAATTAAATGATAAGAAACAATTGATATTGTAAGTATATATACTATACCATATACTTATACAAAATCTCTGATACATAGTGACGGTGACAACTACTTGAATCCCTAGGCCTGTATGAAGATTTTATACATTCATACAAATGAACTGTAATTTGATATATAAATTCAAAGTCAAAAATGCATAAATCGACTTTATTTCGTGTATGGGCTTTCTGTTCACACAGTGTGACTAATACTTTTGTCAGGATGCCTTTTAATTAAAACATCATAAATGACTTATGAATTGTTAGTCTCAGGTTCCATTGTAAATTTAATTTTGTTATTAATTATTGAGATCATCATTATTTCCAGTAGGTGTCACGGCTCACGGCCAATCGACCATGCACACCCTGGCGTCAGAGTTGTTCGGAACCGCCTCTCGACCTCCGACGTGGTTCCTTTTAACTACTACCAGATCTACAATTTTGTAATTAAATAGTATTGAGATAGTTTAGTAACACAGAGACTTGAGTTTTAGGGAGTATAACAAAAGTATTATCTATGTACCGTTTGAACATCAGATTCACACACCGTGAGCCAATACTGCGTGCATCCGGATCGTTATCAATAAATGTCGTAGGCGGTAGTTTTGCTTATAACACAATAGAAAATAGACAAATGTCAACTTAGTCTGCGTGCGACCATGAAAACTGTAAAGTTTTCGAAACGTTTGGTATAAAAATTATGTAATAAACTCGATAAAACCGTATTAAGTGATTTACATTAAATAAAAACATAAATGGAAAAAAGGCAGGAATATAATTTATATCGTTTTATATTCTGCTTTATGCTTTATGTCTTCTTTCTAATGGTATCAAAACCACTCCGATATATACAGCATATTTTACTACAAATGTATGAATAAAAATACGAAAATACTTGCGACAAAAGAGATGTTATACTGATGAGAGATTTGAATGGTATATGCACTGACTCAAAAAAAAAAACTTAGTCTGTATTTATTTTCAGAGAAGGCAAGCCGGTAGCAGTAGTATATTATAGATCTGGTTATGAGCCAGCACAGTACCCCAGCACCAAGGAATGGGATGCCAGGCTTCGAGTAGAGAGGTCCAGGTAAGATGAGAATGATTTACCTATACCGTTCACCTTGAGCCGCGCTGGGATTCTAACCCAGAACATCTTGTGTGTGCAGATTGCATCACCAAGTCTCCAAATTATCTAGCTTTGTCCATATATCTTGTACCTTTAAACGAGCAATTGTTGTATATATATATATATATATATATATATATATATATATATATATATATATATATATATATATATAAATTTATTTCTATGATATCGGAAACGGCTCTAACGATTTCGCTGAAATCTGGTACATGGGGGTTTTTAGGGGTAAACAATCGATCTAGATTAGTCTTATGTTTGGGAAAACGCGTGTTTTCGAGATTTCACGCGCTTTTCTTTCCACGCAGAATATGGTCGCTAATTCCGTCCTGCTGGTCACTGTCTGTCTGGTCCAGCGGGTTAAGACGGGGACGGCGAGAAACGAGTGTTAGGTACGGGTTCGAATCCCGCTCAGTGACTTACTTTTGTTTATTTTTATATGTTCAAGTTTATATATTTTTTTTATATTTTATTGTTTTTAGACAAGTTTAAAAAAAATTTGCTAATGTTTTAGATAACAATATATATTTATCATAAATATAGATTATCACCTAAACACCACCATATTACAATAAATAGTAATAAACGAGCGAAGCTCGGTCGCTCAGGTACTATTTATTTATTTAGGTATTTTCAAATGTGCATTTAACATTTAAACTTTCAATAACAATCCTCCACAGTGCAATCAAATGCCCATCAATTCACTACCAGCTAGCGGGGACGAAGAAAGTTCAGCAAGCTTTAGCTCTCCCTGGCGCTTTGGAGAAGTTCATGGGCCCTGGCGCCATCAGCGGCCGAGTGAGGGATATCTTTACTGGATTGTATTCCTTAGACTTTGATGAAGCTGGAGAAAGGGCACTTGAGATGGCTATTGCTGATGCTGAAAGGTTAGTGTTATCATCCTCAAATTGTAAAATACGGTCGTATCGTATGCGTCATTTATTGTCCGACCGACTGCGCCACTTAATTTCTTCTGAAGCTGATAGTATAAATGTAAACTTTAAAGTTCGCTGACCGGTCGCTGGTTTGAATGAAAATCGAGAGTTTACCTTTAATTACTTTTGTTCTCGCGTTGTTTGTTTGTAAACTCTTTATTGCATATAAAAAAAAAAGGCAATTCTTAGAGACTAATGACGTACAAAGGCGGACTTCTCCCAATAAGAGATTTCTTCCAGTCAACCGGCATTCGAAAGATAGAACGTATTCGTATGTTAAATCCTCAGATGTGATGTTTACAAATCCAGGTTCCCCTTTCTAGCTTTTTTTTTCCATTCGCACGATCTTCAACATCATTTTGATTTTTTTTCAAGATTTGTGCTCAAACCTCAGCGAGAAGGTGGTGGAAACAACCTGTACGGCGAAGATGTCCGTGATGCTCTACTGAAGATGCGGCATAGCAGGGAGCGAGCGGCCTACATATTGATGGAGAGAATTCTACCGCCACTAGTAAGCATTTATAAAACTACTAAAATATGTAACATCGGGTTACTCACGTATGAAGTGAGATACTGGCCGACATGTTTCGACCTCATCCGGAGGTCAGGGCGAATGTGGATCGAGACGCGCGTCCGATGTCCCGATCTGCACTGATACTCATCAGTATCAGTGCGGATCGGGACACATGTCTATATATCACGTTAGTTTTAATCAAAAAAAATATTAAACTTGTATATTTCTGTCATTCGAGTTCATTACCGGTAGTATTTAGTCTGCTATTAAGGTAGTGTTTGTACTAAACCTAAGAAAATATAATACCAACGTATAGACTGTCAACATCATACAAACCCGGCCCGACTTAGGCTTGTACATACAAGATAACGCTCTGCTGCGTATTTTGTATGAGTATTCCAAATTTCTGGTGCTGATGTTTATTGTATTTTAAAGTCAAATAGCCAAAGTACTTATGTTAAATCCATATTTAGATTTAACATAAGTACTTTGGCTATTTTCTCTAGTTTGAAAACTAGAGTTGCTCTACAACTATACACAGAGTGCGATACGTGCTACATTTTACAGATATACTAAAAGTTACAATAAAAATTAAAAGCAAAAAACTTTTTTAAAAAAGCTTTTATTTAAACGCTCTAAAAATAATAAAATATTTTTTTCTTAAAAATTTTAACTGTCAACTTATAGCCTCATCAGCTTATCTCCTTTAAAAGTAATCATGTAAGGATATTCTTACATTAGCTAACACCTGACTGTGTTCTCCATTATAAATAAAATACTGTTCTATTTTTAATATTTTAAATAAATAAATAAATATATACGGACAAATAACACAGATTGAGCTAGCCCCAAAGTAAGTTCGAGACTTGTGTTATGGGATACTAACTCAACGATACTATATTTTATAACAAATACATATATAGATACACATCCAAGACCCAGGCCAATCTGAAAAAGATCATTTTCCATCTTGACCTGGCCGGGGATCGAACCCGGTCACTCCGTGTCGCAGGCTGGCGTGTTGACCGCTGCGCCACGGAGCTAGTCATAAATACAAAAGCCAACGTTGACGTTAGACTTTAAGACTTGAGTAAATTGTTTTTTGTTCATGGTATAGCATGATATTGAACCTTTGAGCTATATTGAAATCTTGAAATCGTTATTCCTAATGGAATACGGACTTGCAAAAAGAAAAGTAAAGAAATTATTAAAAAAATTATTTTTTTCAGACAAATGTCAACTTAGTCTGCTGGTGAATATGGAAACTGTAGTGTTTGAAACATTGAGCGAAAAATCTTACGTTTTTTTTTATTTCAAGTTTATATTACTTTTTATATTTTATTGATGATATTATAATAAGAATAAATTAAATATAAAATAAAATTACCTATACTTAAATAAGTAAAAACAAAAATTAAATCATATAAAAAATGGTATTTAAATCGTTTCGGTTGGCGGGCAGGGTGCTCAAAAGGCTGGCAGCATTTCCTCGCCGGATGGTCAAAATGCGAGCCAGCGAGGTCATCGGAAATGTCGATTAAATCTTAGGTTAAATTTAATAAAAATGACTTTTTACTTTATAAAAACACGGTTTCAATCACGTTTATTGAGTTGGAATCGCCAACTAGTTTCGGTCTAATACGAAGACCATCATCAGGACGAGTGTTAGGGGTGCCGTCACGGGGGTTTCGCTTCCCTCAGAGCACTCTGATTGTAATGAATTCATCTCGCGTAAATTTTAATGAATTTTTACATTTCGTTTTGCAATTCTGTATTCAATTAGGGAATCTGATTCCAAGAATTCAATATGGGTGAAGGTTGAAATCGCGCTGTGTAACACGCATTGTCCGAGCAGGTGTCGGGCTACGTGGTGCGTCCGGGCGCCACTGTGCCGCCGACGCTCATGGACCTGGTCTCCGAGCTTGGCATCTTCGGCGTCATTATTGGGTAAATATTTGCTAAAATTAATTAATACTTACTACAAGCCTAATTCATTCATTTCGTGTAGGTGTCACGGTCAATCGACCATGCACACCCTGGTGTTAGAGTTCTTCGGAACCGCCTCTCGGCCTCTGACGTGGTTCCTTTAACGACTACCAGATGGCAGCCGGAACTAACGGCTTAACGTGCATTCCGAATCATCTTTATTATCAGACAATCATGTGATTCAAGCCTGCAATTTCCTAACCAAACTGGAAATAACTAAACAAAGTATGCTTCCCGTGGGAATCGAACCCACGATCCTCTGGTCTACAGGCAAACGTCTTAACCACTAAACCACAGAGGCAGTTAATGATGAATGAATGACAAGCCGAAAGGGGTTCAACTTTCTTATTTTTATAAACAACTAGCACTAGCATTCGCCCGCGGCTCCGCCCGCGTCAATGTCGATCCCTCGGGAATAGTACTTTTTCCCGGGATAAAAGGTAGCCTATGTCCTTCTCCGTACTCCAGAGAACTTGTGTGCAAAATTTCATGATGATCGGTTCAGTACCTACGGCGTGAAAGCGTAACAAACAAACAAACTCACTTTCGCATTTATAATATTAGTTAGGACTAGCTTTCACCCGCGTCAATGTCGATCCCTCGGGAACAGTACTTTTTCTCGGGGTAAAATGTACACCATGTCCTTATCGGTACCCCAGACAGCGGGTATGCAACATTTCATGACGATCGGGTCAGTAGATGGGGCGTGAAGGCGTCACAAACAATTTCACTTTTATTAACCCCTTGTTAGTAAAACTCCAGTAGTCAAATAGAGCGAGGAGTACTGCACGGAGGTGTTTAGGAAACGTACGCATACTTCGTGACCCCTTTCATCATTAATCTATCGGGGCCGCGCGACTTAAAGTTTAAAATCGTATGACACAAAAACTGCTCGCCGCTGCCAACTCGGTAGGTTCTGAGACTAAGTTTTTTTGTATGGAAAAATGGCTCGTTTACGATCGGCATCATTTCGAAAATGGCACACCTGGAGACGAAGGATCCAACATGGTGACTTATCTATTATTTATACTTATTTCCGTGACGTCAACAAAGGGCCCAATGGAAGACCAGCGCTGGCCGTTGTGCACGGCCAGCATATGCTGAATTTAACCCTTTTTAGGAGCACCAAATTGGAGTTATGTTTTTTATTTGTTATTTTTTTATGATTTGGTTTTCCTTTTTTTGTTATATTTTTCTCTTATTTGTTAATTGTATTTTTTTATATGTGTGTTCTTAAATAAATATTTACTTACTTACTAAGTATCAAATCCCCAGGACCAAAGACAAAATCTACTGCAACCGCCAAGTGGGGCACATGTTACGCACGAAGTTGGCCGACGCCAACGAGGGCGGCGTGGCGGCCGGGCTCGGGGCCCTGGACTCGCCCTATCTGCTGGACATGTAGCCCACGCTGGTACGTATATTTTACTTTTAAATTCATCATCATTTCGTGTAGGTGACACGGTCGATCGACCATGCATAACCTGGTGTCGGAGTTGTTCGGAACCGCCTCTCGGCCTCTGACGTGGTTCCTTTAACGACTACCAGATGGCAGCCGGGACCAACGTTAACAACGTGTAGCTAGCTAGATTGACTACGTAGCTAGCTCCAAATAAGATGCTACTTCTCCTTTTCGTGTGGATGGCTGAAGGGAAGATTTTGTCTCTCTAGTATGTGGACTCTGACACCACTCTGGGATGCAATTTATCATCCTTGGTGCAAGTGCATCCTGGTGAGGCACAAAGGGCACGAAAAAAGGTGCGACATGGTCTGGTCATAGTGACCACACTGCAATTACGAAACGCTAGTAGTCTGTAGCTTTTGCACATTAATTAATAATATAAATATAACTAAATTAGATCCTTTAAAATGTGATTTGACGTGAAAAAGTACCTGCAAAGGCCTATTTTCTGAATAAACGTGTTGATTTTGATTTTGAATTCCGCCTGTTGAATAAAGCTTCATTCCGGGCGTTAGTGGCGAGAGCAGAGTACCGTCAAATTTATCCCTTACACCTAGTCGGGAATAAAGTATCACCGCTCATCAACCTGTCTATCAAGCTTGGTGATACGGCATATAAATCCCCCCCCCCCCCCCCTGATGGAAATCCTTGGGGGAGACCTAAGTCCAGCGGTGGACTTCTTGCGGCTTAGATGATGATGATGATAAATTATCTCAAGTTTAACAGTGAGTTCAGTACAAAATGCTCCGTGGTTCAAAAGTGTAAAACCAGTGAGAACAAATATGTGTTTTTTTTTGTATTAGTAATTATTATTTGTTTTTTTTTTCAGCAATAACCTTCCCGTCCCCCAAATTCAATGGCAAGATTTCAACAAGGGAAGTTTGCAGTTAACTCTTCACTTTAGAGGCAAAATGAGGGTTTTCTGATGCGGTTATTACCAGTTCACAGTTTGGTATCAACTATCGTTATATACCGCCAAGTCTTTCGTAAAACCCTCGGTACATCAATTGCTTAATGTACCATCGAAAAGAAATTAAACGCTATCTTCCTAAAAGTCTAAGGGGACAGGGAAATTTGGCTTTTCTGAAAAACTTGACTCAAAAATTTATTGTTAATTTAATTTTACATATTTATATTTATTACAATTCTTAACGTTTTCAGTACACTCCACGAGGCTCAATATTTTATGGCACAGCTTTTAAAGTTATTACACTGATATTCTCACGATGCCCATCTGAGTTGTTTAATCAATATATATATATTAGAATAGGCTAGTTTCCTGGGTCGTAATAATAACATAACAATTAGTCCGTCAGTTAGATAAAAAAATATTGGACACTTATTTTTTCTTTTGTCAAATAAACAATAAATAATGAAAGTTATAGCGCGTCAAAGTTCAGGAGTGGGGGCTCGTGACGTCAAAGTTTACTAAAAATTGTAGCAAACTATGACGTCACACGGAACTTCAAAGGGCTATATCTTTATAATTTTTTGTTTAACCGACTAAAGAAAAAATACATGCCCAATATTTTTTGAATATCTAACTGACGGACTAATTATATTTTTTAGGAAACTAGCCTATTATTCTCGAATTATGCTGGGCAATATATCGAATTATATAAAGCATGTCGCGCCGCTGAGCGCGTATCACCGTCGGTCGCGCCTACAGATGTGTGAATGATGTGCCGTTCTCGAAGGTTTCATGAAGGGAGAGAACGAAGATTATTCATGAGAATTTTTTCTTTCTCTCTCATGAGACAATTATTAATCCTCGACAACCGGGAATTTCTCTTCGGCACATCTCTAACGCGCCTACACAGTCAATAAGCGTAGCGTGAGAAGAAGTCGCTATTACTTGGGTTAAGTGTACTGAAATGCGTTAATAATCTAATATTATTATTTTGTGATTATCACCTACCGAATTTTATTGTAGTTATTACACTTATTATTTTTACACAAATTTTGCCAAATATATTTGCAGTATTTTTATTTATTTTTGCCGATTCGTATATACAAAAATGTCAACCAAATGAACTAAAAGTATTTAAGGACTAGGTTCAGTCCACAATAGATATAATACATCAACGAGCGCGCGTTGAAGCACATGTTACATGCAAAAGAAATTAGTCTCTCAATAGAGCATTTAAGTTTCAAATTTGAATGGAATTAACAATACATAGTCGGCTGCCGGCAGCTTCGCCACGTCATTCAAATATGAAATGTATCTGTACTATGTTTACGGTCTAATTTCCTTTGTATCATGTAACTAGCTAAAGTTGTAGAACGAACGTGGCCATAATTTTCCCGAGAGACTACAACAAGAGGTTCTAGATTTCCCGTGGCACCCGTTCATAGTCCCGTGTTGCAAGCGTCCATAAGCTATGGAACCACTTTCCATCAGGTGGGCCGTATGCCTGGTTACCTACTTAGTTGTATTAAAAATAACGTGCACTCCGGCGCGCGCAGATCGGTATAAAATATCTATAAGACGATACATTACGTGACGTGAAAAATAACATGGACTCCGTATATACTTTTTCAATAGAGGAATCGTTTTCAAAAGCACTTCTTGTCCTCCTTCCTTTACCTTGCTTTCAAAAGCACTCCATATCGAATATCCATGGGGAGTTTCATTTGTTTCAAGAAGTTGATCAGAGGCTGCACTGTTTCAAATAACTTCATTGATTTTGGGTTGACATTACAATACATTATGAAGTAAAGATTTCTTTGCAAGAATTAAATTTTACTAAATATGACATTCCATTACACGTATTATATAATCTCAAATAGTTTTTAATTTTGATCTGCTGACTAAAAAAACAAATACGTATGTATAAATTTGAAACTGTAGAATATTTTTAAATACCAAATATAAATGTCTAGAAACTTAATGTATCTAATAATCATGCAATTGTAATAAAATACTTTGAAATTACATACGTGTAGGATAATTATGGTGCTGTGTACAAATTGTTTTATACATTTTTAAAATATGAAAATATAGCAAGAACTAGAAAGGTGGTCTTTTATTTTATCCTATTTCTTACATAATAACAAACCTCTTGTAAATCATTACAACAGGAAAATAACCTGTAGATGTAGCTATTTGGGTTTATTCATACAGCGCAGAGTCTAAGCTAAACGAAGTGATCTTAATGTGAAAAACCTACCTTTAGGTTAACATCGTAATGGCCATTTTACTCCGAGATCCATAAGTGCGAATAAAGGTGTGTTTGCCATAACATCGCTTCGACTATGCTCTACTATGAATGGACAGTCAGGGCCCCCCTACAATGGATTGGCATGGGATGGCATCGGAAGCGACGCGTCATTTCAAAACAAACTCTTTTAACCTGTAAGCCCGAACTAACAGCCGCGCGAGCTAGCTCGAGCCGTCGCGCGCTCGCGGTCATCTAGTCATCTTAGACATAAAAGTTATAGGGCACGTTAAGCCGTTGGCTGTCATCATTGATGGCAGTCGTTAAAACTATGTCAGATGCCATTAGGTAATTGGAAAAATCTGACGCCAGAGTTGGCCACTTACAAGAAAAAAATTCAAGTAAACGTACTCTGGCCGATTTTTATACTGCCATTGCGGTACCTATGTACTTATATGCGAGTACTATTCTGTGATATATGCGTCGAACAACACACAGAAGGAACACACATAACGTACGTCATCAAAAGATACAGTCTGCTGACAGATTTGTAGAAACCCAAGAAAAATCAGCCAGGTGCGAATCGGACTCGCGCACGAAGGGCTCCGTACCATTATCTATACAAAATTAGACACTAACTGTATTATAAGAATCAAGGTTGTTGTATGGGAGCCCTCTTAAATAATATTTTTTTAAGTGAGTAATCTAAATTTTTTGTGAATATTTCAAACGTCTACTCTTCTCTTGCCATTATTAATATTGAGCAAATAACGGCAAAAAATCACGTTCGTTGTATGAGATCCAACCTAATAACAGCTTGGTAGACAGACGGACAATGGAGTGAAAGGAATAGGGACCCGTTTTTACCCTTTGGGACGGAACCACGGAATAATAAACCTCATGGAAGGGACGTGTAGGCGTGGCCCGCGTGCCGCAGTTAAGCACAGCGAGTCTTAACCAGGCTCAATTACTCTGTTGTTGCTGGTGTGACGCGACGTGTGGCTGCCGGTGTATTACTTTGCGTGTTTCTTAAAAAAACTCTTATAAATGACTCGATGCTCTATCCTCGAGTGCAAAAACAATAGTAGTACTAAGAACTTACTACGATCAGGTGTTTCTTATCATCAATAAGTCGCTATTTACTCTGTATTTCATAAATTTGTTTTAGCATTAACCTCTGTATATTTAATTGAAAATAAATATTAGAGTAAATAAAAAATTACACGTATGCCTATTGAGATAAAGTCTAAAATTGTATGATCCCTCGATCATGTACGCCATCTAGTGGCGAGTGGTAGAATCAGAAATTACGACACAAGGCGAAGTAAGCCATTCTATTTAATAGGGTTGTGATATCATCGAATATCGATTTGTAAAAGTATTAATTTTTGAATTATATATGCACACGCTTTTTATTGTCACTGTGTACTGGATAATTTAACTTTAATATAGTTGACGTTATTAACGTACTAGCTTTCGCCCGCGGCTCCACCTGCGTCAATGTCGATCCCTCGGGTATAGTACGTTTTTCCCGGGATAAAAGGTAGCATATGTCCTTCTCCGACTCCAGAGAACTTGTATGCAAAGTTTCATGATGATCGGTTCAGTAGTTACGGTGTGAAAGCGTAACTAACAAACAAATAAGCAAACAAACAAACTCACTTTCGCATTTATAATATTAGTAAGGATAATACTTAAAATTTAAGACTAAACCTACACAACATTTACAAGCAAAAAGGCCCGGCAGTTCGTTGCCCTACAATGCTCAGAAGGCTGGCAGCATTGCCACGATAGATGGTAATGCTGATTTTTGTGCAAGGCCAGTCCTGGTCAAAGGAAACATCTACTGAATTTCAGGCGAAAGTCAGTTGATGTTTCCTGTTATATATTATTTTAATAAATAAAACTAAAAATTAATTAAATCTTAAATAAAAACCTACCTATAAATATAATCTACCTATAAATATTCGTTCATTTATAATATAAAATACAGATAAAAAATTATGATATAATTATGTTCCCGAGAAACCGCTATTGAAACTAGTTTGTCTTGAATTCTATAGAATAAACTAATTTGGCCTAGGATGAACAGATTTTAAATATTCATCATCATTTCGAGTAGGTGTCACGATCAATCGACCATGCACACCCTAGTGTCAGAGTTCTTCGGAACCGCCTCTCGGCCTCTGACGTGGTTCCTTTAACGACTACCAGATGGCAGCCGGGACCACCGGCTTAACGTGCCTTCCGAAGCACGGAATCATCTTTATTATCAGACAATCAGGTGATTCAAGCATGCAATGTCCTAACCAAACTGGAAACAACTAAACAAAGTATGCTTCCGGTGGGAATTGAACCCACGACCCCCGGGTCAACAGGCAAAGCCTCAACCACTAGACCACGGGGGCTGTTAATTATTTTTATATTTTATTTTTTATATTATTTTAAATATTGTTTAATTATGTATGGTAGTTTAAGTGGTAAAATAATAAAATATAAGAAATAATGAACAAATCAAACAGATTGAGCCAAAGTAAGTTCAAGACTTGTGTAATGGGATACTAACTCAACGATCCTATATTTTATAATAAACTAGCTTTCGCCCGCGTCAATATCTGGAATAGTACTTTTTACGTAACAAATAAACTCACTTTCGCATTTATAATATCAGTTTATAATATTAGTAAGGATAGATAATATAGATAAACATCCAAGTCCCACGTCAAATCTGAAAAATATCATTTTCCATCTTGACCTGACCGGGGTTCGAACCCGGGACCACTCGTGTCGCAGGCTGGCATGTTAACTACTCCCCACAGAGTTCGACTGAAGTCGGTCAGTATAGATCACAACAGTGAGGTCATTTTTAGAAACCAAGATGGCGAATGCTACTTTTCAACAATAATTATTGAATTACAATGAATTAACACCAATTTTAGAATCGATCGATTTCCTAGCGTCATTAGCAAAAAGATATGAACCCAATCCCTATTTGAGTAGCAATGACATTATTGATAAAACATTCTAGAAGAATAAATAATGGAGTTCAAATTGAAACCTTAAATCTTAGTAAATAGGGTGTAAAATTGTGTACAACTTTTAAGTACGACATCTTTTGGCGAATAGCTGAACTAAGTAGTCTGAGATCGTTAAAAGCACATTGAAAGAAGCCGACGTAGCATATGCACGCTGTCATAAAAACCACAAAGTGTTATTGCTTAATTCTACTTTATGGCACAAGAAATAAGGTTTTTCTTTTTGTAATGCAAACTGATTGTTATTTCTTTTTGGTTCCAAGAAATTATAAGCTTTCTAATTCGTTAAATTTCAGTGTGCGTAAAATGTTATTGTGTGAGTTTGGCGACAGTGGTTTTCAAGAAAAATATATGCTATGCCACTTCCTCTTGTTTTTTAAATTCCGTGGACGGAACTGTTACGGGGTAGGACTGGATAGGCTTTTTAAAACACAAAATTTTAAATTAATACAACATTTATTTTACGAAAAGTATTGAAAATAACAAACGTGTTATCGCGCCGAAGTTCAAATCTGCTCTTCATTTGATTAAAATTGAACAAACAAATTCAAATGAGCTGATTATGGGAATTATGTAAGCGTGTAAGAACGCTTGCGCAACAATTTTATTTTATACTAGTTGTTGCCCGAGGTTCCGCCCGCGTTAGTGTCGATCCTTCGGGAACAGTAGATTTCTCGGAATTAAACATACCATAACCTATGTCCTTCCCCGGGCCTCAAACTACCTCCATACCAAATTTCATCCAAATCAGTTCAATAGTTGAAGCTTAAAAAAACGACAGACAAGAGTTATTTTCGCATTTATAATATTAGTATTAGTATGAAAGTATGGATATTATTATACTTCTAAGTCCAGAAATACAAAAAAAATCCATAAAAACTTTAAGCTCCAATTTTGCCATATAAGGGGGGAATTTTGAACATTTCACAGGTATTTTTTAACTGTAATCAAGAACTTATATACCTATTTTTATACTTCGTATAAGTGTAGAAATGAGAAAATTTCCGTACAAACTTTACTCCCCTATTTCACTCGTTCAAGGGAGAATTTTGTTTAGTTCACCTACACAGATGTTTTTTAATTTTAATCTAGATCTTATACCTATACCTAATTAAAAGTCCAGAAATGAGAAAATTTCCACACGAAGTTTATACCACCCACTCTACCCCATTTTATTACCCCTTAAGGGGGGGATTTTGCACATTTCATCTAAACCCATCTTTTTAATTTTAATCGATAACTAATACTATATTCGTCCAAGTAATAAGTCCAGAAATGAACAAATTCCATATAAATTTTACCCCTTCAGAAGTTAAATTTCTAAAAATCCTTTCTTAGCGCTCACTCACATGGTTAAAAGAACCCCTGTACCAAAATTCAAGTTTCTAGGCGCAGCAGTTTCGGTTGCGTTGATATATAAGTCAGGTTTGCCGTTTGCCCGCGGCTACGCCGCCGCCGATTGTGTCCATCCCTCGGGAACAGTAGAATTTCCCGGAATAAAAGGTACCCTATGTCATTGTCCTATGTACCCGGATCTCAAACTACCTCCATACCACATTTCATTATTATTTTTTAATGTATTGCTATATATTTACAGGCAAACTCATCCCTTGAGTTCATTCAAATGACGATAACTTTTTTTTTCATGAACCGATTTTGATGAAATAAACTTATGCTGGGTTAAAACAAAGCAATTGGTGAAAGTTTGAAGTAAAATAATCGTGATCATAGATACAGACAGACAAAAAATTCGAAAAAAAATATTTGCTTTCTATTACGTATTGTTTTTAAGTGTCCCTCTATCCATTTCAGTCAAAAATTCTAAATGTACAGACAAAATATTTTTACTGTTTTATTATATGTATAGATGTGTTTCTGTGTTTCCAAGGGGATGCCAGCATAACATAATCCTTAAAAGAACAGGCAAAAGAAAAATAAGATTAATTATAAATACATATTTTTATTAAATAACCATCTACATTCATAAACATTTATATAGTCTCCGAGTACTTCGGCATCTTGGACTTCAGGAAAGTGTTGCCATCCTTCGCGTTGTAGCCAACCTCGTATTGGAAGTCGGGGTGTTCCCTGATTACCTGTGGACAATTACAATTGGTTAGAACAGTGTTTTTCAATCTGTGGGTCGCGACCCCTAGGGGGGCGCGAAACCTTATTCGGGGGGCGCCAGCAAAATATTGGGGCTGCCTCACTTCTGTAGTGCATCAGGGATGTTTGTGCACTACCAACCACACTGATGGCTTCGACGCGATAATTCGCAAAAAAAACCGCATGCCTGATCAACAGAGTAAGGGGTAGTCGGAACAGCATTCTGAAAACAGTGGATGAAAATTGGACCTGTCCATTATTGTAGTAGATACTTAGTGAGCAGAGTAATTTAGACATTGTTAAATGGAAGAAAATTAAATATGTAAATCAATTAATTATATATTTAAATTAGTATTAATTATGTTTTGTATGGATTTTTTACTATCTGAAATAAACATTATTTTATTTATAAAAATAATAAATTTAAATAAATCACAATTTGGCCTCAGAGTCAAAGTCGCGGATAGCGTTACCAACTTACCTCGTAACTTTCAAAAACCTTGTACCGAAACAGAAAGAAATCATTAACGTAGGTATGTAAATTAGTCTTTTCCTATTTAATTATTTCTTTGCCTATTTATGGCACAAGGTCGAAGAATTAGCAAAAGGTCGCTAGATTTTTTCAACTTGTACAGGGGTCGCGAAATCAAAAATATTGAAAAACACTGTGTTAGAAATACACAAATACGGCAAAGCTATTGGGAATAAGCGAATTTGTCCTAACACCACTAGCTGGAGTCTTGTGGACCTATGTTTTGGACAACCTCTGTGGCTCACGGGGTTCTATCCACAGTCAGGTCAAAATGGAAAATGATCTTTTACACGTTGGCCTGGGTCTTGAGTGGTTATCTATATATGTAATTATTATATATTATAGTATCAATAAGACAATATCCCCCGGCTCAAGTTCAGCAAGTTTAGATCTTACTGTGGGACTAACTTAATCTGCCTCGTTATGTTAGTATCCCACGGCACAACTTCAGCAAGTTCAGAACTTACTGTGGGACTAACTTAATCTGCCTGATTTGTTCCTATACATATACATATTTATTTTACTGTGCAGTGTACACCGGGTTAGAAATTGTAAAAAACAGCTCAATTTCCTCTGCTTTGCTCGCGTAAATAATTTCGACAAATAATATTTTCCTCATGATTTAGAATATAACCAAAAGTTCACAGAAGTAAAATTTTTATTAAATTCAAACTTAAACAACCCTAACGCATTAGCTCGATGAAGCGCTTGCACGTGAGTCCACGGCGGGCAAAACAATCTCAACTCTATGTGTGCGTACTTATGCTACATTTTCTCGATGTATAGAGGTGCGCTATTAAGAGTTTGATAGCTTAAATAGCTTTCAAACTCAAAAGGATAGGTATTTTCGCTTTTATATTGGAGTGATGTATCTGTTAGGTACGTAGTAGTTAACTATTTAGTAATCTGTGGCTAGGCGTCCGCTGTAGTCGGCCCATAAGGCAAAAGATGAGAGTTACTGCTCTCCAAAGGCTTTTGCCATTGTTTCTCAGATTGGCCCTTCAGGCTTGTATGCACGTATACGCGGCCCATCAGGCAATATGAGAGTTTGCTGTCTCTTCAAGCCTTGCGCCCACAGGCAACGCCCAAAGATGAGGTCCGTCCCTCCTCGGGGCCCTTTGGTGATGTTGTCTATAAAGGTTGAGGGCACTCTGACCTCGCCTCAAACGCCCGGTGAAGTAGCGAAAGCTCACTTGGAGCTAGCTACATAGTCAGTTCAAAAAAAAAAAGCGTCCGCTGTATTGTATATGTGGTGTTGTGGACACCAACGCATAACATGCATTGGCGTGTACCTTACGCTATCGAAGCGGTAGAGCAAAGCCCGAGGGGCAGGTCTGTCATTCAACCACATCAAAACCAGCAACTAACCTGGAGCCTCTCGTAGGCGTCCTCGGCACTGGTGACGAGCTCGGGCACGTCCAGTCGCGGCACGCCGAACAGGTTCATGAGGAAGAACTTGTGGTTGGTGTACAACTTGCGCTGGTCGGCCCATTCCATTTCGCGCGGCAGCCGCCAGTCCTTCATCTTGGGTTCTTCGCGTTCGGTGTACTTGTCGAAGTCGAGGCGCTCGATGTCTTCTACAACCTATGTAAATAAATAAATATAAACGGACAAATCACACAGATTGAGCTAGCCCCAAAGTAAGTTCGAGACTTGTGTTAGGGGATACTAACTCAACGATACTATATTTTATTACAAATACATATATAGATAAACATCCAAAACCCAGGCCAATCTGAAAAAGATCATTTTCCATTTTGATCTGACCGGGGATCGAACCCGGGCACCCTCGTGTCGCAGGCGTGTTAATCACTGCGCCACGGAACTGTCAAATGTTAGAATTTGATGTTTACTTTGTTGCGACTTCAAAGTTTTATATACAGTGAAACCCGAAATTAATTACTCTATTCTATTCCTGTTTAACTGGGCCCTGTCGGCCTATTTGCTAGTGTACCTACAATCTACATCATTAACTAAATCAACATTAATATATCAAAATAGCATTGTGAGTGCAAACACTTATAGCGCCTATTAAACCATACTGAATTTAAGATCCTATGAGAGGGACGCCGCTATACGATAGACACGATACGAGATATCTCCAATCGTATCGCACGTATAGCGGCGTCCCTCTCATCGGATCCGATTCAGGATGGTATATCCTGAATCGGATCTTTTACACGTTGGCCTGTGTTGCCCCTTGAACATTGTACACTAAGTTAGCAAATAGGCCGGCTGGATATGTGAGAAACCTCTATTATAATTACAATAAGTTCCTGACACTTGGATTGAAATACCTCTGTTACTGGGAATTTCGAAACAATGTAAACTGAGATTAGATTTCATTGATTTTTTCGATGTTTACCTTCAAAATTGGGGCTTCATAGCTCAATAAACAGTATAAGCAGATCAATTTTTCTGGTTTAGATATGTTATCAAGTTGGTTTTTTTTTTACTAAATGTTGGATTAGGCATTTGTCTCCCATCTCACTGTTTGTAAACATCTCACCTGATATTTACAAACAGTGTAATTTATCCCATTATAGCTTTGTTTTCTTTTAAATAAAAACTGTCACTTACATGCTTTTCTTTTACATGTGTACATATATATGTATATCTATTTTTTATTCAAATATATATACAATTTAAATATAAAATAATTAAACTAATGCTACAACTAAAAACAAATAAAAATTAATATACATTTGTAACACGACGATAGCTTCTGCCACTCGATCATAGATGGCGCTACGGGTATCAAAACTGATAAATTGAATCAAACAAGCTAAGTTGAACACGCCCACCACTAGATGGCGCTAATCTGTTTTCTCAAATCCTGCAACGCGCTATCATAGTTTTTTCGAATATTATGACCTCGGGTTTGTAAAATTGTATTGGCATTCTTCCTTCGGTTACGTACTTGGTAGATGTGAACATATCTCTTGGGCCTTCTACTAAGCGTTAAATCGAAACTGAAGAAATCGGACAGCTGGTTGATTGAACGTATACACGGTCGCAACCATCTGGCCCCTTTCCGAAATCCCACTTGTACGCTGTAAATACAAGAATATAATACACTGCTGCTGCCATCTGTACCACCCTGTGTGTCATTTCATACCACACTCTGCGATCCGCTTACATTTGGCGCCCAACGTGGGGCTCGAAAATTGAAAATTTCTCGAAAATAAGCGAGTCCTTGACGCGCCTCACCAAGAAAGAAGTAGTCTGGACGTGGGGTGACGAACAAATAACGCTTTCGAAACGCTTAAAGGATGTCTTACCTCTGCACCAATATTAAGGCAAGCTGATGCAAGCAAACCTTACATTATAAAAACAGATGCGAGTGGCTACGCACTCGGGGCAGTTTTAGTGCAGGGGGAGGGTGCAGAAGAACACCCTGTTGAATATGCGAGTCGGTTGCTAATTCCGGCAGAGCGAAAACTACACAACAACTGAGCGGGAGGCACTTGCAGTTGTCGACATGCCAACCAAGAGTCCTGCTAGCGTCCGCGTCGAACAGCTGAAAGACGAACATATTTCTAAAGTCCTTCAAGCTCTCGAGTCAGAAGGCAGTGAAAACGCAATCTATTGGAGTAATAAGGGATATATAATGAACAATGGGCTCCTATATCGTTACACTTCTGACGAAACGAGAGAAGAAGCTCAGCTAGTTGTACCAGAACATGAATATGGCCTAAGTCACCGTATTTTACTGATCCTCTCGTCGGGACGTCTTCGAGATCAGAGGGGGAGATTGTAACACGACGATAGCTTCTGCCACTCGATCATAGATGGCGCTACGGGTATCAAAACTGATAAATTGAATCAAACAAGCTAAGTTGAACACGCCCACCACTAGATGGCGCTAATCTGTTTTCTCAAATCCTGCAACGCGCTATCATAGTTTTTTCGAATATTATGACCTCGGGTTTGTAAAATTGTATTGGCATTCTTCCTTCGGTTACGTACTTGGTAGATGTGAACATATCTCTTGGGCCTTCTACTAAGCGTTAAATCGAAACTGAAGAAATCGGACAGCTGGTTGATTGAACGTATACACGGTCGCAACCATCTGGCCCCTTTCCGAAATCCCACTTGTACGCTGTAAATACAAGAATATAATACACTGCTGCTGCCATCTGTACCACCCTGTGTGTCATTTCATACCACACTCTGCGATCCGCTTACACATTTACAAATAAAATATGTATTAAAATTTCAACCTCTTCATATGATATTTATACATTTTTATTTTGATAAAAAAATATTCTTGAAATAATTTTATAAATCACGGAGTTATGAGGTAACAAACATTTATAACAATAAAACACACTTGCGAAGTGACTCCTGATATTGAAGTCAGTTAAAAATGAGGTAACATCGGAAAATTAAAGTAGATTGACGTGAAAAAGTAAAGGCCTATTTTTTTCATAAATCTTGTAATCTTTATTTCGACTTTAATGTTGTATTTGAAAATATAAATATTAAATTTTTATAATAATATTTTTTTTACATATAAGTTTTGAATTTCATTCAAATATTTTTGATTAGTTTTTCGTGTGGGTAAGTGGTCAATACTACTGTCAGATTTTATCAAGTTTCCTAAAGGCATCTGATATAGCTTGGTGTCAATTTAAATAGTTTTAAAAAAAATTTTTAAACAAAAATATGTAAAAAAAAATTGTTGTATAAAAAATTTAAATAATTGGCTTCCAAAAAATTATACTCACAACTTCAATCTCACCACCGCCAGTCCAGTCATACACCAGCAGCTCAGCATGAGTAGAGATGTCCCGCAGGTACTTGTTCTTGTACTGCCTTTCCATCTCGACCAGGAACGGAGCTGTCAGAGCCTTGCCACTGACTTCATAGCTGTTTTTACGGGCCTTGATCTTTTCTAGAACCTGTAAAAAGATTTTAAAAATTAAAAAATCTACAAAATAGAAAATGGAATGATGCTATGTAAGACATAGGCATGAAATAGAATATAAAAATAATGGCTTTTTTCTGCCCTCATAAATATTAACACCCTTCTTTCCCATGGTGCCACGCAGAGACAATGTATCAAACCTCACTTCTTCAACATCCATCACTCTTTTCAAGCATGTTTTGGTTTTGGGACTAGTACTGGTTTTGGGATACTGGACTGAGTTTTTTCGGCTTATTCTTCTCAGCAGTGGTAATTTCGAAACGCTAGTAGCTTATCGATTTTGCAAATACTAAAAATAATAATAATAATAATATGACGTTCAGAATACATGATATCCAAATTAGAATAAAATTCTATTTAATTTCATTTCATATTTCATTTCATTTGGGTACTCCTTACCGTCATGCTTACCAAAAGTCCTTGAAATGACCGAATTCACAGTTTCGTCAAAATAGCAAGCAGTTTTTATATAATGAAGCAGGTCCACATAGGTATTTCTTGAATGAATGAACAATTTTAAAACTGAGAATTGTTTATGTCAGTACTACTAATCAGTCAGTAACACTTATGGCTAAGTGAAGTGCCCCATCTAAAGCAGAGTGCAGAAAAAGTGTCAACAAACTGCACACCGCATTTAAATGTCTGGATGTTTTGAATCAACAGATATTTGCCTAAATTGTTTGTACATATATTTTGAAGCAGTAAAGTCTTTTAGAAAGTTCATTATTAATATTGATCTTGAGCTGAAATACTTTTTATTTATAATAGGATCAGGAAGTTGATATTCTTTTACTCTTCAACAGTCATTCATTCATTTTGAGTAGGTGGCCCTGGTGTCAGAGTTATTCGAAACCGCCTCTCGGCCTCTGACGTGGTTCCTTTAACGACTACCAGATGGCAGCTGGGAAAGACATCATAATGTGCCTTCCAAAGCACAAAACCATCTTTATTATCAGACAATCCGGTGATTTAAGCCTGCAATGTCCTAACCAAACTAGAAACAAATAAACAAGAACGCTTCCCATGGAAATCAAACCCACGAGCCCTGGGTCTACAGGCAAACGCCTTAACCAGTGGACCACGGAGGTAGTCTTCAACAGTGAAGTAAACATTAACATACCTTATCAGCAGGCAGATCCAGGTAGATGACCAGATGGGGCCTCATCAGCTCTTCAATGGTAGTATTTCTAAGTTCGTAGTAGACTCCCCTCGCCTCTTTTCTGATGTACTTCTGGGACATCATAGCCTCCATGAAAACGAAATCAGAGTATGGAGACCTCTCAAGGACTACTCCCTGGCCAGTGTTGAATAAGTGAGCGAGAGCATCAATATATTGACTATATCTCGCAACGTACATCATTATTTGGAAGTTGGCTGCATGGCGATGAGTAGGACATTTGTTAAAGTCCTTATGATCAAACGTCCTTGCATCCTCAGGAATATCCTTGTCAAAGATCCTCATATCAACGCCATTTGAACGAATATAATGGATGTCCATGTTCGCTTCCGGGAAATGTTTCATTCCAAGATCCGCGGCCAGCTCACACGCGAATTTCGTTTTTCCAGCGGCTACAGGACCCTCGACGACGACCACTTTAGAGTTTTCATCGAGTCTGTGAGTAGTTCTATCGAATAAACTACGAAACCAGGTGTAGTCCTTGTTTACGTAGTCGAAAGGCGCAGGCTTCGGCGGTGGCTTGGGAAGAGAGTCACGGAGCGCCTTGCCAGCGATATTGCGGTTCTGTACGAAGGCGCAGGCTGCTATTTTGCACCCATGGTTGGTGCTGGTCACTTTGAGAACCGCTGCTGTTCTCATGAGAGTGGCCATTCTTATTGAGATATCTTTCTTTGATCTGTGGAGTAGTAACAGTACTATTCAGGAAACTTTTCAAACTGTGTTTAAATGTTCTATTCCTGTAAAACTTACCTCAAATCAATTCATAATAACAAAATCGGATCAGAGAAAATGTGACATAACAGCTGTAAAGGATGCGATCATGCCACATCTAAACCACAAACTACTAAGGGATCGATCTAAACATTTTATTTTTGAATGTCAAATCTTTCACCAACTTATTGTTTGATTATATTTTGTTTATAAAACTTACATGACTAGATGTACAAATATAACAATTATTAAAAGGTATAAATTAAGTAAGCAATAAGATTATGAGATAAGCGAGGTTCAATTCAAATATTTTTACTTTGAATGCATTACATAGAAATGAAGTGAGGCTATTTGGGAGTTCATGTTGTTAGTAAAAAAGGCAGTTTTGTTTAATTATAAGGTACTTAAATAAATAATTGCCTGAAAACGCCAAATAAATGTCTTATAGCTGGGTAAAAAACTATAAATGACTTGTAGAACCTATAGAATATGGTGTACGTTATTTACGTAACATTTTTTAAGTTACCCAGCTTTTTTCTAATTTATGGCAACACAAAAAAAAGTGATTGTTTGTCAGTACGAACTGTCAATTTTTCCTTATTTTTATCTGTGCTTTAGTAGAGAACATGTGTTTCTAAAATCTCTAAATAATAGCCCGATAATAGCTTATTATAGTAAATAAAGTGTTTTTTTCATTAATAACTTCAAAATGGAGACGGATAATATAAGTGTCGATGACTTTCTACCGGCCAAAAATACCGTAAAGCTAAAAAATTTGAAACGTCGTGCGATCTCTGAATCTGGCGATGTTATGGAAGTAGAAGAACATAATGGTATTCAGGGTAAGCCCAAAGTACGGCGTTCAAGGCCTAAGAAAAAGAAGAAGGATTCTGAGCCAAATGAAACAAAGGTTAACATGAGAAAAATCCCAGTGCCTGCTCACAGGTATAACCTCAAAATTATTTATAAAACATGGTTAGATGGTTAGATATTGGTTATATTTAGCTTTGCAGTACTATTAATGGCTGTATTCTCTTGACAATGCAAGCTGTTGTACACTTCAGATTGGTACCGTCTAAAAAATGAGTTAGTTTAAAAAAAAAAAAAAGTATTTCTTGTTAATTCTTGATGCCAAAGTCCTTTTATTAGGTGCTGTTGATGTTTGTGAATGATTTTTTTACTGACAATAATCTGTCTTGTTTTTTTTTTAAATAAACGGAAGTAATATATATTAAATAAAATAAATTAACAGTTTATCAAAATGTTATTTCATTGGATGATTTTGTAATACTTGAAGGTCATCTTAAAAATGTTTTTCAGGTATACACCTCTAAAAGAAAACTGGCTCAAGATCTTCACACCAATTGTAGAACACCTTCTCCTTCAAGTTCGTTTTAACACAAAATCTCGTAATGTTGAGATCAAAGTTGGGCCGGAAACTAAGGACATTGCTAACTTGCAGAAAGCTGCTGATTTCGTGAAGGTAAGGCCGGTTAATATTGCCATTAAAAACTAAACATTTCAAATGTATGTAAATACCTACATCTTCAGTTCTCCAAATGGTAGTTTTTAAGTTTTTTAACTCATCAATCGCGAGAAACGCAGACACAAACACAATTGATTATCTATTATGTTTCTCGGTTGGGGCGCATAGTAGTTGACCGGTTAATTTGTACATGATAACAACCATGGGGCTCTTAAAATCTCTTATTTTTATAGTAACAAAGTTCTTACACAACTTTGCTGGGACACTTGCATTCTAGCTAAACTGTGAGAATTTCAATCAATTTGGTAGGATTGAACTGACTACATGGACAAAAAAACAATAGTTCAATTTTTTTTAGCTGTTTATGTCCCACTGCTGGGCAAAAGCCTCCCTTTTATTTCTCCAGGCATTCCTATTCCTAGCTTTCTTCTTCCAGTTTTTCTCATAATAATTTAATTCATTGGACCACCTTGTTCTGGGTCTTCCTCCAGTTACTTTATTTGTATAATATTTTATTTGCTTTTATTTAATCTAAAGGTCTCTAATCTCTAATTGCCTTCTCCTCTTTTTGACATGGGACGATAAACAATTAAGGGAATGACCTCTGATGGTAAGACCTCTAAAGGTAAGGCAGTGGTGATCACTGTCCATGGGCAGTGATCACCACTGCCCATGGACAACTGCAACACCTGGGGAGTGACAAGAGCTTTGCCGACCTTTCAAGATAATATCAGATTCGTTTTTTTAAAGTGCCAATGTCGTCTCGATAGAGAATACCATTTAATAATATTTTTAAAAATAATTACAAACATTTCTCTTTCCAGGCTTTTGTATATGGATTTGATGTTGAAGATGCTCTGGCTTTACTCAGACTAGATGATTTATTTGTTGAATCTTTTGAAATAAAGGATGTAAAGACCCTGAATGGTGACCATTTGGGCCGCGCTATTGGACGATTGGCAGGCAAAGCCGGAAGAACAAAGTTCACAATAGAAAACGTTACAAAAACAAGAATAGTGCTTGCAGACTCAAAAATTCACATATTGGGCAGTTACCAGAATATTGCATTGGCTAGAAGAGCTATATGTAACCTTATTATGGGTTCGCCACCTTCAAAAGTCTATGGAAACCTTAGGAATGTTGCAAACAGAGTTGCTGAGAGATTTTAGTTATAATAAAATGATATTTATATTACAGATTATATCTTTTATTTCATAACTTAACTACATTATATTATAAACACATTAAATATGTATAGTGAAATACATTTAGTTTTAAATACATTGGGAATGATTTATCACATAATTCATTTTTACAAAAAATCAAGATAAAGCTCAAAATGTCTTGTCAGTTTAAATTAATATGGAAATATAAAAAAAAATTGTTTTAAAAGTCACTTGCATGCTATTTTGTTGGGATTGCGGCTATAATTTCGGATTCGTCGGGAGTTACAATACTTTCGGCTAGTGATATAATAATAAATGTGGTGGTCAGGGGTGTCACCCTCAACTGCCTGTCCGGTGGTTGCAGATATAGCATCGGGTACTCGCGCCCGGCCTCCCTACTTGTTACGTGTGTTTCCCCCTATTCGTCCGAGTGAGTAGTTCCAGATACCTTCATTCTCTTCCAGATTCAATAAATTCCAATCTCTAGCTTTAAAATGCCTTCCGATAGGCAGCAGCGTCGGAAGCGCAAGAAGCCGAAGAAACTGCGCTCACCAACCTGTCTGTTAAGCATGGTGAGTATGACAATATCCTACCATGGAACGAAGAACCTATGGGACAGGTTTTATTCCAGCAATGGACTAATTATGGCTGGAATGATGATCCTGACTATAATAATATTATAAATGCGAAAGTGAGTTTGTTTGTTAGGCTTTCACGCCGTAACTACTGACCGGTCAGCATAAAATTTTGCATAATCTCACAAACATCAATGAGACCTCTCCAACCCCGTCTGGCCAGCGAGGAGAGTGTAGGCCAAATCTTCTGTCTGCTCTGGACAAGTATGTACAGTACAGAGTACAAAACAAGTTCTCAGCCCCCGTAGCATGGCTACTATCTATAGCTCACGCCAAAGATAGATAAAAAAGCAGCCTACTTAAAATTTATCGAAGCCCACCAATGAAAACGTAGTATTTATCTCATACGATTCGTAGCACGCATGCAGCCTAGAAACATTATTCATATTTCAAACGCGAAACTACACATAAAAAATTAAAACCTCGTATGATTAAAGAAAACGAACGTATTAGACATAATTTATAAAATACCTAGTATTTACTTAAAAACTAAATATATTTGGGTTTATTTTTATTCAATATGAAAATAACGGAATGTAAATCGTGTACCAATCAAACGCAAACAACCACTTTACACTGACAGTACACATCTGTCATTAATCTGTCGGTAAAATGGTTCTTTCCGTTTGAGTTTTCGTTTCTCACGCAAGATGGCGTACTAGTATCGGGCTTTAATTTTCGTAAAAATCATTCGTTTTTGTACTGTACATTAAAATATTATACTCATTATAGGTGTCTGACAGCTTGTAACTACGCAAAACAAAATATTTTTAATGGTTTTATCACTTTAATGTTCGAAATGCGTATGAAACATATTTTATCTAGGCTTTGCTAAACCCCGATAAATTTATGCGATTTCAAGGTACCAACCTCGATTTTGCCTGCATTTGTCTATCGCGAGCTGTCAAACCCATGCTCTCAAGACGCGCACCCCGCGTCTTGTAACGTATTTATGAATGAAATTTGACATTATTTAACGCGTGTGCCATGCTCGCGGGGTTAAAAGACGCAAAACGCGATATTTTGTCTTTTTATCAACGGAGACAGTGAGCCATGCTACGGGGGCTGGAGTATGGAGATGGACATAGGCTACCCTTTATCCCGGGAAAAAGTACTATTACCGAGGGATCGACATTGCCGCGGGCGGAGCTGCGGGCGAAAGCTAGTATGATATATAAATTGTCCTTTATCCTTTATTCATAATAAAAAATAGTGCGGGTCCTTTGTATAAATCTTAAGATTTCAAAACACGAACTAATCAATTTCATTTAGTCCTACAAAAGAATCTTATATTTAAAATGTCGTGGGACCCTAGACAGCACCAGCCTAGCATCGTAACTGAGCGAGGCGAAGGTCCAAGGCTCAGAAGCGCTCCACTCTGCGCAGTACACCGAATCTTCATGTTGCTCGTAAGATTGCAGCACACCGTCTTCGAGACTGGAACGAAAATTACAAGTTATGTCATATACAATGGGGTAATGTTTTAGTCTATACTATTATTATAAAGCTGAAGAGTTTGCTTGTTTGTTTGAACGCGCTAATCTCAGGAACTACTGGTTCAAATTGGAAAATTCTTTTTGTGTTGGATAGTCCATTTATTGAGGAGGGCTATAAAATATCACGCTGCGAAGCATCAATGAAAAATGTTTTGAAATTGGGGGAAAATTATTCATGTATACTAATAAAAAAAAACTAATTGATCATAATAACCGAAAATGCCGCGGACGAATAAGTACGAAGTAAGAAGCTTATTTATTGTTGGTGAGAGACCTACGTCCAGCAGTGGACTGCCGCAGGCTGCTAGTGATGATGAAGAAGCAGTTTTCTTTTCTATGAAATTAAATTATCAGGTCAGGATAGGTTCATATACTATGTCAGCTTGATCATTTAGACGTAGGTACAGTCGGGGGCCGATAAATGTGACCCCACCTACAATTTAAAATCTGTCATTTGAGGGATCAGTTTTATCTGCCCCGACTGTACCTACATGGCAGTTTTTCTTTGCCTGATATTTTAATGAAACATAAAAAAAAGAAAGCAGTGTGCAAGAGGCACACTGAACTCAGAGACATCCTATAAAAATAACCAATCCTATATATATACAATACAATATTAAACAGTATTATATACCGAGTGTAGGCCAAATCCACTGGCTGCTCTGGTTAAGTATGGCTCCGGTAGTACAGAGAGGGTCATTCTCCTGCAGTGGAGACTAAAAAGACCTGATGATGATGATGATGTTATACCGAAACGTTAGCGATTGAAGCAGGTAAAATAAAATTGTCTTACACTCTACTCTGGTCATCATCCTGGTCGCGACAAATGCTCGCAGCGGCCGTCAGCAGGGCGCGAGCATCAGAGCTCCCCGTCAGCAGCAATTGTTCATGGTAGGTGTTGTAACGGACTGTCCATACCCTGAAATTATGTTGGCTTGTTAATTTTGGAATTAGCTGATAAAAATTATGCATAAAAAATCCAGCCAGTTGCGATACAGACAGATAAAAAGTGTAGAGGTAAATAAATAAATATATAGGGACATATCACATACGACATGACATTATGACAATAGGCGATGCGGCTAGCAACCCATCACTATTTTGATTCCGTTTTTTTGCATCTTTACGCCCACCAACACGCTAAACGTGGCCTTTCGGTCTTATAATCTTAGGCTCTGTCTACTCCGTAAGGAATAAAGACGTGATAATATGTACATACATATGAAGTCTTTATCCCTTACGGGGTAGACATGAATACATACATATGTATTCACATATATTCAGCTAGCCCCACAGTAAGTTGTGAACTTGTGTCGTAGGATACTAACTCAACGATACTATATTTTGTTATAGATAAACATCCAAGACCCAGGTCAATCTGAAAAAGATAATTTTCCATCATCATCAGAGGTATAACGGCATGTGCCTTTAAATGTATGTCTACAGAGCGGGCGTTATAATTACCGGCGTCCTGCCCGCCTTTTGGCTAACTCAGTGAACAACTTTTTGACAATCACTTCAAAATACATTGCTTTTTATATATCTTAAATAAAAATAGCCAATCATACGAAAGCCGCGCAATGTATTTTGAAGTGACTATCAAAACGTTGTATACTGAGTTAGCAAAATTCCTACGAGCGCCTCTCATTGTGCAAATTAAATCACAATAATTGAACGACATTTATTCATCACAAAACTGGCTCTGTGGTCCAGTGGTGTTTGCCTGTAGACCCGGGGGTCATGGTTCGATTACCATTGGAAGCATACTTTGTTTAGTTGTTTCCAGTTTGGTTAGGACATTGCAGGCTTGAATCACCTGATGGTCTGATAATAAAGATGATTCCGTGCTTCGGAAGGCACGTTAAGTCATTGGTCCCGGCTGCCATCTGGTAGTCGTTAAAGGAATCACGTCAGGGGCCGAGAGGTGGTTCCGAAGAACTCTGACACCAGGGTGTGCATGGTCGATTGACCGTGTCACCTACACGAAGTGTAGATGAGAACTGATAAGAAAAGAAATAAAAAGAAATAGTTTTTACCAATGCGAATGATCAGTCCTGCTGAAAATTGGCTCCTTCCCGTTTCTGTAGTCCCATATATTTAGGGCTGCGTCGTCACCAGCACTAGCTAGGTGGAACTGTCTGAAAATTATAAAACAGTTTCAATAAATAGCTCTGTAATACATCTACATCCTCTCACGTCTATTTCCTTTGCGAGGTAGACAGAGCCTTGACCTTTAAGAAGAGCATCGTTTAGCATGTTGGTGGGCATTAGGTAGAAAACGGAAACAAAACACAGTCGCCGGACGAAATTATAGGGAATGTCAATTTATTTTTTAATACATAAATATACATGGTGAAATTTTTATCGTTTTGGACCCTTAAAGGGGTGAACCAGACCATCAAAATAAACAACTTATCCTATGGGAACAGCGCTGGGGACTCAAAAAAAAAAATCGAAATTCCCATACAAACTGGCGGCGGAACTCTTTTGTATGAAAATGACGAAATGTTTTTTGAGTTCCCAGCATTGGTCCCATAGAAACAGTTATTCATATTGATGGTCTGATGGTTAAGGGTCCAAAACGATCAAAATTTCACCATGTATATACATTAGCCGTGTGGTTTCCGGCACAGTAGAATAGGACCACTCCTAGATTTTGCCATGGAGGTTGTAAAAGGCGACTTAGAAAATACAAGCTAAACAAAGTTCATAAGCATCAATGAGACCTTTCCAACCCGTCTGGCCAGCGAGCAGAGTGTAGGTCAAATCCTCTGTCTGCTCTGGCCAAGTATGGTATATCCGGTAGGGTACCCATTTTTTACGCATAATTTGTTTTGTCCTAATATGCTTTGGCATACCGGTTTTAGCAAAAATATTTTGGGCATAATAGTTCTTACGCATAATTGTTTTTGGCATACGGGTAATTTGGCATAGTCATTATTTCGTCTAATTTGTTTTGGCATAATGATGATTCGCATAATCTCCATAGACATAATAACTATGAGACTAATAGTGATTAGGTTTAATATTTATAAAATACGTCGAAATAGGTTAGAAATCGCTTAGGTTAGGTTATGCTTTTATCATCATCACCATCATCAGGTCTTATATGCTCCACTGCAGGAGCATGACCCTATGCTTTTATGTTTAAATATAATTATGCTTTAGTAATGTTATGCCTAACATATTAGTAATATGATTATGCTTAGGTACATTTTGCTTAAAGTAATTATGCCATAATGATTTTTAAGCATAACATTCTTAACGTTATGCTTAAAAATCATTATTGCAAAAAACAGTATGCCATGTTACATTATGGCTTAAATGTTTATGCTTATAGATAGGGAACCATCCGGTAGTACAGAGAGGGTCATGCTCCTCCAGTTGAGACAAAAAAAGGCCTAATGATATTGATAGATAGATGATGATGATATATATAATGCGGATAGAACCCGGGATTTAAAAAGGAACATCGCTATTGTGCCATTATGATTTTACCTACCCTACTAAAGTAGGAAAAAGCCTTTGAATTTTCTTTTCCATTAACGCCATATATCTCTATAAGGGCAGCATTTAATCTTTGAATATGTCAATAACTTTATACCTGTTAGGATTGAAGTCTAGGTCCCTCGCCAGTTGTCTATGCGCATTATCTATACTCCACGATGGCTTGTTGCAGTCTGTTCTAGTGTCGTAGCATTTGATGTGCATATCTTGCAGTACTGCAAACTGTTACAAAATAATATTAGACGCAAGTTGAATTAAAATATCTATTGTATGATCAATTGATCATACTTGTACAGTATTACCATATCTTTAAAAAAAAAGGGAACTTATTCCTACTATTTCGATATTCGATTTTAAATCCTAAAACAACATGATTCTTGCTATCTCGCTCATAATACTCGCACGGCGCGGCGCTACAGCGAACTTCAGAAATGTCGGATGGACATTTTGGCGCCATGCAAAAATGTGGTAGTACTGTATTAAGTTGATACCTCTCAAGTCAACAATTAGTCAAGTTGATAAACTAGACTAACTGTTAACGTTTCCACTTACATATTTTTGACCGTTTTGCAAATCGAGAGATCAAGGGACGGCCGTGCCGCGACATTCTTGACACTCGTCGTAGTTGTAGACGGCCTCCTGAATAAGCTAGAAATACGCGACTGAAACGATTGGTTTTAATAGTAATTGTGTCTCGAGTAACTTTTAAATATTATTTCAACAGATACTTCCTATGCACAAGAATAAAAGCTATCTAAGTCCACTTGGTCCACCTGTTCAACACCTTTTTCCTCAGACCGCAATAACAAAGTTACGTCGTTGTAAAGATGGCATCCTTTTATAACGCCAAAAGCTCTGCCCCTGTAAAGTAAACGAAGCAGTTTCCTCATGAAAAGTCACCTGTGTGTGTCCCTGGTGCGGACTCCACTTGCCCTGCGTGAGTTTGAGTCGTGAGCGGGGCTCGGGCGCCGCGGCCGTGACCGCAGTCCCCGTGCTCACGTCGTGCACCACCACGCCGCCCGAATATACCACCCCAACTCGGTTAGGCTCCGTTGGGTGCCACTCGGCACAGCGGATTTCTTCCTCTGGTTTCTAAAACAAGACATTTATTAATATGTATCATTAAACTCCCGCCGAGACGCGATTTGAACACTAAGCTTTCCACATCATTATTTCTATTAGTCTGCAGGGACAGCAGCTGTTATTCTGGGTAAGTTGGCCGCTAAGTTAAATGCTTAATAATAATAAGCCATTTATTCTGAATTTTCTAGTTGCATTATACATTAGAGTTTAGGGTTTTCTAAATTATGTCGAGCACTTCAGTGTGCCTCTTGGCATAGGCCTCCTCTAGCATTCTCCATTGGGTTCTGTCGTGTGCTACCCTTCTCCAGTGATGGGCCGCTGTGTGTTTCAGGTCGTCTGCCCATCTCACCTGTTGACATCCTCTATTTCGTTTTCCCTTCCTGGGGTACCAATCAGAGTGTTTCAGGTCGTCTGCCCATCTCCCCTGTTGACATCCTCTATTTCGTTTTCCCTTCCTGGGGTACCAATCAGAGACAGTTGTGCTTCATTTGTTTTGCTTGTCCCTGATCATGTGGCTGGTCCATCTCCATTTCAATTGGTTGATACGCCTAAGAATATCAGCTACTTTGGTTTTTTCTCTTATTATGCTGCTTCTTACTTTGTCTTGTTTCCTTATTCATGTCATGCTTCTCTCTATGGCTCTCTGGCATTGTTCCAGCTTTTCTCTTTGAAGAGTAGTGAGTAGTGTGTGTGTACTACTCTTCAAGTTAAATGCTTATATAGCTTATTTTTTTCACCCTAACTAATACTATAAATGCGAAAGTGAGTTTGTTTGTATGTTACGCCTTCACGCCCTATCTACTGAATCGATCGTCGTGAATTTTTGCATACCCATTGTCTGGGGTACAGACAAGGACATATGGATGGGACAATACATTTTATCCCAGGAAAAAGTACTGTTCACGATGGATCAACATTGACGCAAGTGGAACCTTGTTTTTCTAATAATTTGCTTACACCACAAATGTTTTTGTCAGACAGTACAGCTAAAGCCTAATATTGTCTTAAATTAATAAGCTAAAATCCAGGAATAAGACAGACTACTCCGTACCTCAGGAGTGATAGTTTTTAGAGTTTCCATTTCTTCAGCAGTTCTTCCTTGAATAGCACTCAAGTCATCCAGATCTTTAGGTATTACCTGAAAGACAAACAAACAATAAAATATAATGAAACTAAACACTATAAAAGCCAGCTTATTAATATCATAATATTTATAAATGATAAAGAGCATCAATGTTCATGAGTGGGGGCTTGTGATGTAGGGTGTAGGGCACAACAAGAAAAAGTGTATCAAACTGTGACATCACACAGAATTTAACAGGCTATAATATAATGGTTTCTGATGTTTTCGCGATTGTTACACATTTAAATAAAATTACCTTAATATGGTATTATCGTGTATATTTCATGTTTACATATGTACAGTTTTCATGGTCGCAGGTAGTCTACCTGGCTAAAAGCTATATCCTTATAATTTTTTGTTTAATTGACTAGCTAGCGTTAGCATACCTCTACGGTTGGCAGTTTATACATGGTAACCCCCATAGCACACTGTGAGGTGTTTGGGTCGTATGCATTGTGTACAGTGAGTAGAGTTGCCGCGTCATGTGGGGAGCAGCGGAGATGCCAGATTTCACCAATGTCATGCTTGAATACCTGCAAAGCAAATAATTGTTATTTTTCTGATTATCCATTTTTTACAGGTTTTGGATCAATGGAGTCATGTTTATAATGAAAGTCATATTCTAAAATTCTTTAACATTAGATTTGATGGTAGCAAAAAATGTATTCTTTGCATACTATATCATATTACAATTTCTAGGCTAGCTATGACTGTCTTGATTTTCAGTCATGAGTTTAATTTTAAAGTAAGCATGTTGCACATTACGCTTAATTTACTTATCTGTCCCTTAGTGATTGTTATTACTGTTGGCATTAATCTAAACATTTCTCTGTGGCAATGTGGACAAGTATATTAAAAATAAAAATGCAATCTAACCCACTTTATTTTATTTTCTATTAGTTTTTAATAAAATTGCCCCTATAATCATACGGGGACCATGAGCGAGGTCTGCAGCACGCCCTCTGCAGTTCTACGCTTTCTCGACGAGCTGGGATGGCTCGAGTAAAACAACAAGAAAAAAAATGAGGGAGAGTGCAGTCTCTCCAAAGCAGAAGACCGGAAGACAGAATGTCTTCTGCTCACACACAATGGGCCCAAATGAGAGGCCTAGGTGTGGAAAATTGCCCACGGTGACCAACCAGGTGAGTCCTTTTATTGGTTTGGACTATACTAAGCTGTCATGGTCCAGGTCATAATGGGGTTAAAATAAATAAGAAATTACCTTTGTGTGTAAAGCACCAGTGTCCTCTTCCAGTTCCACTACATGCACCTGATTAGACTGTGGCTTGAGACTCTGTGTGCCGATCAGGAATCTTATAGCCTCGCTCTCGCCATACTGAGGTGAAAGGGCTCGAGTCTAGAAGAAATGTTGGAAAATAAGTACTATTTATCTAAGGATGCCTTAAATGGGATGCTCTCCAAAGGATCCTATTTATCCGGAGCTCAGGCCCGACGGTCCACTAAAGATAGTTATTAGCAATACAACTCATGCTGACAAAAATGTTTTGGCAAAGTAATTGATTCGTTGTTTGCCTGACGATATTTGAGTACCTATGTTTTCAATCAGGCGATGTTACGGCTTTTAATCGCCTCATATGATGGCAGAGAGGAAGGCGTAGGAGTTCCATAAGTAGGCTGGAAAGCACTGCAGAGGATAAAATAATGAATCTGATTTTTCGCGTGACACATTACCTGATGTTCTAGTCCATAAATAATTGAATTCCCTTCTTCCATTGCGAACTACTTACAACAGTATACGCATTAAAATTGTTTTATTTTTAATTATTTATTTATGAAAAACTGCATATATGACAATAATTATTTAACCGTGCTGACATTTAATGTCAAATACGTCAGCTGGCTCAGCTGGCTGTCATAACAAAAAGGTCATGGAAATCTATGATTATACAGCCACAACTTTATATAAGTACAAAATAAATATGTCCTCGTTTCTGAGCTTAGTTACATAAATTACGGATATACCATAACATAGTTATGCCAAGTCATGTAACATAACAACTGGCTAGCACAATCGTCTCAGTTCAAGTTATAATCATAGATATTCGTTTGCATCTTTTTTAAAAACGGCAAAATATTTTTTTTTATGAACTGACCCTCACCCCACAATAAGTTTTGAATTTTATGTCGTTATCAACGACAATATGATTTATAATTAGTTTATAATAGATATTAAACATCTAAGACTCAGGCCAATCTAAAAAATATCGTTTTCTATCATGACCTGGCCAGGGATCAAACCCAGAACCCAGGCACTTGCGGCACCATTGACGCACAGAGGTCGTGAATGAATGAATTTAGAAAAGCAGCTTCTTCTTGATTTTGAAATATTTGCTTGCAGGCAGTGACGGATTTACAAAGCCTCCAGTAGCCTATTATTGCCGCATCCCATCAACGCCTGTCGCCAAGATGTCGCCCACCACCACCTTTGTCGCTCCTTTCTTGTACATATTTTCCTTGACACAATCCAGTTAGGTAGGTGCTTAGGTATAATATATACTTAACCACCCACCACCGATATTACAGCAGCACATACCTACATATAAGGAACAGTACCTAAGTAATCTATGCTGTAAATTACGCGGACGAAGTCGCGGTAAAAACCTTGTGTATAGACTTTAATACAGACCTTGATATCGTGCTACAGATCTAGTTTATCCAGTTAACTATTAAAATCGTCACGGAACCTTGGATTGTGGGAGATTAGTGATAATAGGTACCTATAAACGGAGGAAGTACCAGGCAACGCAAATCGTTGGAGTGGGCGAGAATCTATCGATAATCATCGTAATTATGCTATTGAGAACAATAAATGGCACCTATCTGAGACATCTAGACATTCTTATCATGAAAACTGGTGTTTAAAACTACATCTCCGTGGCGCAGTGGTTAACACGCCAGCCTGCGACACGGAGTGCCCGGGTTCGATCCCCGGCCAGGTCAAGATGGAAATTGATCATTTTCAGATTGGTCTGGGTCTTGGATGTTTATCTATATATGTATTTGTTATAAAATATAGGTATATCGTTGAGTTAGTATCCCATAACACAAGTCTCGAACTTAGGGGCTAGCTCAATCTGGGTCATATGTCCGTATATATTTATTTATATACATCACACCAACGTTAACCTACTACAGTACAGTCGCAAAAGGATCGACATTTGATTGCTCAAATAGTATCACACCACGTCCACTACACACAGTTCTCAGAACATAACAGCAAAAAAAACACGTTTGATAGTTAATTTTAGTTTATAACTCAATAGGAAAGGAATAGATCTCACCAGGCAGCAAGCGCTGGTAGAGGCTTTGGCAAGCTGAGTGCCAAAAGTCTTCGTTAGATGGTAGTAGGTCCACTGCTAGTTATCTAGATTAATTTGAATATATTGAAGTGTAAAGCGCCAATTAGACCATCCAGAAATTAGGATCCGGAATTCAGTCAACGGATAGTCAACGGACAGTTTAATCGCAGGACGGTCGATCCGTTGTCAGGACAGAATGGCTTCCGACGTCCTTATCGGAAGCATAAAGTGAAACCATCCGGAATTCAGGATCGCCGCATGAGAGGGAATAGAATAGAATAGAATAACATTTATTATAACACTTAGACACACACACAAAACGATATAAAATAAAATTATTAAAAAGTACAAAACATAAAAGTTCGGTGCCATCAGTGTTACAAAAGGTGACGGCTCAGCGTTACGCTGGACTAGGGATACCCTAATCCAGCACTGATTTTCAGCCGTCACCTTCTGAGGCATCGCGAACTGAAACACGCACTATACGACACGCACATAAACAATATATAAAACTAAATTAAACAAAACAAGTGTACACAAAAATAAAGACATCGATTAAACGCATACAATAATAAATAAAATAGACAGAACAAGTATAATAAATAAACATTTGAAATGAACATTTTGACCCAAATACCTGCACTAACTACTATAACCCCCCTTGAGATCGCCGCAATCGGTTAATAAATTTGCCGGTCAATACGTCAAAGTAGAGGTTATAGTGCCACGCAAGTGCTGTAACGGAACACTTATGTTCTCGTTCATGATTCTCAAATATTAACTGGAAAACTGAAATTCAATCATAAATACAGTCCTTTGTAAATTGTTCCACAATAATTCATTATATCCATCTTATTTTGTTTGTTGTGAAGCAGAATGACATTGACAGTTTGTCTTATCTATAATTGACGCGAGGAAGAAAATTGATCTATGATCTATGAAAAGTAGAACTTAAATTAAAAATATGAAATTAAAAGTATAGTTTGACTGACTTTATATCTTTAAGTAAGAACAAGGAAATAAATAATCATGATGATAACAAAAATTTGATCAAATAATTGATAATTAGTTTATTCTTTTGTCTAGTTGAAAAAAAGTAAGCATTTTACGGATAATCGAGAGAATCGATTCAATCAAAATTAAATAAATATTAAAATAAATTAATACTCAGCGTAAAAGAAATTTAAATGGTAAAATTTATTATAATATCTCGTGATACCAGATTATGCTAATAGGTCGATTCAAGGGATTCTATAGATAGCACAGGGAACACTAATAATTAAAAGAAAGCTATGAGATTGTCTATGGAATTAAATTTGTTACAAGGCACGCTGACCTTTATTTCGTTACTATTAGGGGTGAAGAAAGAGACAGGTAGTCTTGGAATGTTTTAGAAAGTTTTGGAACTAACCAATGGAAAAACTTTATTCAATTGAGAATTTAATGAAAAAGGTCTTATCGACAGGAATGAGCAAGGCAGATTAGTTATTAAATGTAGAGATATTAGTTAGATATTTGCATGAGGTTTTTAAAAAAAATATTGGCCAACGGTTTTTCAGTCGAAGTGGTGTGATTTCTGAGAACCGCACGGTAGCGAGTATAAAAGGCTACGGCGCCATTAGTCTGGGTGATTACGCATCGGGGAATTTGAAGAGTCAAGAGGAATTGCTGCCAGAACGCCACTGCAAGTTTTATTTTAAATCAAGAAAGAAGTAGTTTAAAGTGTGGGTTATCGCGTTATCTTGGCAAATTAGGATCGAAAAGTCCCGCGAAGTCCCTTGCAAAAATATTTTAGCTAAGAAGCACATTGGTATCGTGTTCTGAAGTTAAAATATTGTAGATTCTTTTGAAATATATGAATATTAGCTTGTCCAGAGTAAATTCACCATAATAGTTTCATATACTGTAAAGTTTTGAATGATATTGAGGAAATGATGTTGGGGAGATCTTTGATTCTTCGAAATCTTCTCCGTGTCAAATCTGAGATATCTAGTTTCTATTTGTTTGATTTTAATGTAAGTTTAATAGAGTTTTGTGTCGAATTGGGGAATACATGGCCAAGATCAACGCTGGACCTCTATTCCTTATGAGAGCGATTGTTCTTTATGAGGGTAGCGGCCAAGTAGGAGTAAAAATAATTCGACATTGTAGCTGGTCGAATGGGCTGAAATTCCCAGCCTAGCTATGCTACTTGGGGCGTCCAGACGGCCTCTGTGCCTACGGAAACCTACGGTCCGAACGGTGCGCTAGTTTTCAGCTCCCTAGCCACTTGGGGACACGTCTGGGACCTCAAACCTTTGTTAGGGCGTGGAAGTCTCGATCCTGACCACAAGAGATGACCACAACCCAAGAGTGATAGGAATAATAGGTTCGTGGGCCCAAACTCTGGCTCCCTTTTACAGCTTAGAGATGACGGATCCTTGCTAGGAACCTAATCTATTTACCAGAGTAGGAAATCTGATTTTAGGAGCAGTCAGGCAGGTAGAATCATTAAAATAGGGCGAGGGAAGCTTCCTCAAATCTTTTTAGCTAGATTAGGGAGCGATCTCTTACACCGGAGTTCGTTCTACACACACACACACTTTGGGGATGGGGGGACAGTAACTTAACACCTTTAGACTAGAAATTAGGGACTGATAGGGACTAGATTAGGCCCATTAACGGTTGCGTCAGGATAAGGAAAAGAGGGGTATAGGAGATAAAATTCCATTCGTTTTCACGGTAAATCCGGTGGTAGCAATATAACCATCCAAGCTGCTGGTGGGTAGGACGTTAATAATTCAAACAATTAATCTTCGACAGTAATTTTAAGTTAGATAGTCGTATCTAATATGAAAGTGAAGTTGAATGTGAAAATATGATAACAAAATGGCATAAGTTGGTTCTGTGATAGTGACAAGTGATAATGCTGACGAAATGTGTGTATTCTGATTGTGAAAGATTCAGAGAATCTGTTTCTAACAAAGGTATGAAATTCCTAACCTTAATTTTTATGTACAAGGCCCTGAGACTATAATAGTGTATAGAGTATCTACCTGAATGATTTGGGGATTTTCATATTGTAAAATCACATAGATTGGCCATGAACAACTAATATCATAACTTGTGGCATAATCTCATAGCTACTTGACAATGGATTGAGTCGGAGTTGTCTATTTAATTACTAAATAAATACCTTCTTGATCTACCTATTTTGTTGAAAAATTCAGATTTGTTTAGTCCAGTGAGATCTCATAACTCTCTGACAATATATTATCATGATAATCATTCTCTGAAGGGGATGGTCTGTTGGTTCCATGGAAGTCATGTAAATTCTGTAAGGTTGAGATATTGACAATCCACATATATACCATATGATTCATCTAATTCTGGAATGAATAGTGAATTCTGGGAGAGTAATGTTCCTTATATACTACCAAGGGCGAGTGTAAGGTTGACTCCAATCCCTATTTATTGAAATACAGGAATATTACAATCCTCACACGTAAATTTGATTGAATCACTGAGACAAATAAGTCTGATGTAAATGTGCTTAAATACTAATAGACATTTCATCTCAATCTATCTCTAAGATCTAGAGTTAGTGCATAATAGTGCTTATACATAACAGCATGGCATAACATTTACATGCTTACATACATAGCTACATAATTCCTGAAAATAATAGGATAATGAGTAACAATTGATACAGGAAGTATTATCATGTAAGGATGCCTTTTCTACAGTGAAGGTTGAGGTATAGTTTGACTGACAAACAAACACTTGCTATAAAACTCCATCTGAGTACCTAATACTACCTGCTTGTTGTAAATTCATAATTTGAGTTCTTTGCTTTTACACCTCCGTGGTGTTATTTCAAAGTAAATAAGTCTGAACTCATCCCAGCGAACACAATGAGAGCATAATGCTTGTGTAGCAGGTAATACGCTTGAAGACATTTAGTCTACCCACTTGTCCCTGAATTTAATAGTCAGACATAATTTTACTGACAAATTGCCTATCCTACTATTAGGTGGGAACAGGTACTATTTACTCTTTAATGGGTATCCCTTTTGCTTTCCAAAAGAAATTAGCATACGGAGGAATCACGTCCAAGTCTGGATGACGAGTGGTACTCTGGCGGGCGGAAGGCGGGGCTCGACAGTAAACCGTAACACCAAAATGCTGGGTACATTCACTATAATGTATATCTACCACCACTGACTAATACATACAATGACAATATTAAACTATTACCTTAGACTTCTATCCAATATCTACAGTTGTGGACATCTATAACTCATTATAGATCAATATGGTTACTTACATTCTAATACTTACTATACATATCCGAAATTCAATACTATATCTATAAGCCGCTGGTAGAGGAACAATTTCTGTAGAATGAACCATGCTAGATAAGCAATATGCTCCTTAATGAAAATAATTAACCAACTCTTCATAAAATAAGGCAATTATATTAATGTGAAATAGCAGGCAACAGAAAATAACACAAAGTGCAATTTGAACAATATTTATTAGGAAAAACATAAGCGTACCTTACGATAAGGTTATTCTTATTTATAAGTAAAAATTAGTCATACACAAGGCCGATAGCAACCTTAGGCATAGCATAAGATAGGATTAGGCTTCCTCACCATAGGTTAAGATCAAAATCACTTCATTTAAGAAGGTCCAGGGGTTACTATGATAAAACAAGGGTTACTTCCGCTAGATATGATCATGCCATATAGATTTGAACAAAGAAACAAAACATTAATAGGGTATGTATGTTGATAAAGTAGATTAAGAGTAATACAGCTAGTATTTGGTGCAGTTAGGAATTCATAGTAAGGGTAGGCTAGAGAAAAAAAAATATACACATAGGTAGGGTACAAATTTTGGTGCCGTGACCAGGATATCTGGTGTGATAGCTGTATTACTAGTAATAGTATTTTGATTGATTACGGCCCCAATAATCCAAAGTGTTAGCATAGCAGTGTATACATACATAGGTTAATTTGATAGTAGAAATGTTCGATTTATTGTTTTGTTTCACTGTTCAAACCCGCTTAGTGACTAGACAGGCTGATTCTCCATAAGGATGGCTTCGTTTGGTCACATTTTGATGCCGAGACATGGAAAAGATGTTGTGATTTTGTTGAAATGGTTTCATGTTTTTCAATCGTGTTGGATTAAGCCACATTTCACATCACTCGAAACCGTAAGCAAAGTAGTAGGGTCGTATTTTCTGTGAGTTGTATTATATGTCAATTTAGATACCTGAAACAAATAAAATAGCTTAATAAAAAGGAAATAAATGCTTAATTCTGCTACTACGCATTTTGATATTGTGAATCTGTCATTATTTTCACGTTTGACAGTAGTCGTTGTCGTTGGTATATTAAGCAAAGATAAGTAGTGTTATGCAGCCATACGAGTGAGGCTCTACACTATGCGAGAATATTTTAAGCAGATTCTTATCTCTATAGAATTAATGTTGATTTGTTTTCTGTTTGCTGGATTATGTTAACATAATTTAACAATAACAATTAGAATTTACTTAGAAATAAAAACGATTTCGTAATTATGGTAACTTTGCATAGCTACTAAACAAAATAATAGTATGAAATTATTAAGACATTATCTACGGCTATGAAAATGTTTTATATCACCGGCGTCATCTAGTGATCACTAGTTGAACTATTGATAGTACGGTTTGATATTAGTTCTAAGCATCGCGTTATTTAAATTACCTTAATATTTAAATAGATATTCCTAAATATTTATTTTTCAAAAAAAATTTTGCATATTGAGCTAGGTAGAAAACTACATAAAACTAAAGAAAAAATATCTACATACTAAAACATTTTATTACAAAATAATTATACCTATTATCGTTTTAATATATTGCTACGGATTTAATGCGTATATATTCGGACACTGGGATTTATTATTGAAGGAAGGGATATTGATATGTGGTTTGTTTTGGTTGTCAGATCTGACCTTACGATACGAGTAACAATTATCTGATCCTAAATCGTGCTGAAAACCTATAAGATGGTTAGACCTCAGCGTAAACGTAAAATCCCGAGAAGGTATGGACCTCAGGATTCTAATAGGGAAAATGAAGAAGAACCAGTGATAGAACAAATACCACTTGAGGGTGAAGCTAATTTAGCTCAATCTCTAGAAAAACCAGTGATAGAACAAATACCACTTGAGGGTGAAACTAATTTATCTCAACCTCTAGAAGAACCAGTGATAGAACAAATACCACTTGTGGATGAAACTAATTTAGATCAACCTCTAACGAAAAGAAGATGTCGGCGTATAGTAAAACCCATGCGTAGAGAACAAGGTTCAAAAGAAATAGCTGTAATGCAATCTATGTTAAGGAGAACCGTAGGGTTATTGACAAGAAAGATAAACGAATTAGGAGAAGATGTGAAACGTACACGAGCAGCCTTACCGGATAATACAGAAACTAACACGAGTAAAAATATAGTGACTAATGATAATCCGGAATTAACGGAAATAAACGAGGATATGGAATCTTTACAAAAGGAAGAACAAATGCCCTCAAGTGAGAAAAAATACGTAATATGTAATGTTAAAAACATTAACTTAGAAAAACCTAAATTCGGAGAGGTGGCAACCCATCCAGTTACTTTTATAGAAGACTTGGAAACTTATTTAAAAAAGGCAGGGAAATCTGAGAATCAGTTAGATTTAATCCAAGAGTGTCTTGTAGGTCATGCCAGAGACTGGGCAAGAATCTATAAGGGACGATGGAATACATTAGAAGATTTTAAGAGGGATTTCCTCAAGGCTTATTGGGGGGAAAACGAGCAAAATGAGTTGCGTAGAAAGATTGTCCAGGGAACGTGGGATAGGACTAGTACTCCTAGCATGACTCAACACTTCCTTCATCTAACCGGTAGAGCGCGGATGCTTAGTTTCAATATGCCTGAAAAACAATTAGTTGGGGATATAATGCGGCATTATCCTAGATATGTACAGCAAGGTTGGATTACGTCCAATATTGAAACCATTATAGGAACTGCAGAATTTTTGAGGAAGATGGATGATGTACAGAAACAGGAGTTTCAGGGAAATAATGCAGTACCTAAACACACTAAAACTTGGGAATCTAAGAGAAAAACGCAACAACAAGCATATCGTCATTGGCAGAAACCTCAACAGGAGTCGCAGTCGAAACAAAATCAAACTGTAAATTCAGTCGAAAATGTAAACAGTGCGGATGCTGTAGTGTTAAACTAGAGAGGGTTGATAAAGTCTCCGGATCAACTCCGACATCAGGGGACAAGGGATATCATATGATGGTTCGAATGAATTGGAGGCCGGGTCAAGCGTTAGGGAAATTTAGTACTGGGTCAAAATATCCCATATGTCTTAAATTAAGAGCTAACTATGACGGACAAGGATTAGGATATGGGAAATTAGACTTTGAAACGCAAGATATAGCTGGTCAAATAGTAGAGGTTTTAAAATTAAATAGTCAACACTCATTATTTGATATACATGAGGGCAGTTTAGTGTCAGCGGTTTTCGATGAAAGGGTCGAAAAATCACAGGGCAGTCGTAAATTTAAATCTGAGTTACTAGTGAACATCTTTGACGAAAAGATAGTTGCTCTCTTAGATACAGGTAGCGATATAACGTGTGTGTCAGAAGAATTTTGGAATCTTTTACTTTCTAAAAATCCTAATATACCTTCCTTACCTATTAAACCTTTCTTTATTAAAATAGCAGTAGGACAAAAAAATATAGAAATTCGTAAAATAGCTTTAGTTAAATTAGGGATAGGCCCATTTGAAAGTGACCTTTCTGTATTAATAATTCCAGGGCTTACCTCCAGCCTTATTCTTGGTTTCGACTGGATGAAGGAAAATAAAGTTTCTATTAAGTTAGACGAACATGAAAAAGGGATCGAAATATTAATAGGTCAGGAAAAGCGTCTGTTTAAGTTCCATGAGAGTCGGCAAATTAACAGTGTAGTATGTCCGGAACAGGCGTTGGAAGTGAACGAAGTAGTCGAGAGTTCGTATAAGAACATACAAAATTTAATAACTCAGTTAAAATTAAGTAATTATCAGAAAGTAGAGCTTAAAAGGGTATTATTAAAACATGCCAAGTTATTTTCATCAAAATTGGGACGTAGTAATTGTTATGAACATGTTATAACCATGGAACCTCATGCACCAATAGTGAGGAAAACTTATCCAATCCCATATGCTTATAGGGAAAAGATAGAAAATAAATTAAAAGAAATGCTAGAGCAGGGAATTATTAGTCGTGAATCCACTCCTTATTGTAGCCCATTAACATTTACTTTGAAAAAGGATGGTACAATTCGTGTTCTATTAGACGCTCGAGAAATAAATAAACATATGGTACCGGAAACCGAGAAACCTCCTTTACAGTTAGATGTAATAAATTCATTTCAGGGAGCCAGATTTATTAGTATTTTAGATTTAAATAACGCATATTTTCAGATCCCTATTTCGAGAGATAGTAAGAAGTACACAGGGTTTTCATTTAACGGAAAGTCATATGTATACAATGTTCTACCTCAAGGATTAAAAACGTCAGTCGGAAGTTTTAGTAGGGCTATGGATTTTATATTGGGACACGAAGTTAGTGATTTTTGTGTTAATTATTTAGATGACTTAGCTATAATAACTACTGGAAGTTTAGAAGACCATCTAGAGCATTTAGATATAGTATTGGGAAAGTTAGCAAAAGCTGGGCTAACTTGTAACCTAGAAAAGTGTAAGTTTTTGTGTAGTGAAGTGAAAATGTTAGGATACATAATTTCCACTTCTGGACTTAAAACAGATCCAGACAAAATAGAATCAATTCAAAAATTCCCAGTTCCAAAAAGGTTAAAACAAGTTAGAGCCTTTTTAGGCTTGTGTAATTTCTATCGAAGGTTTATACCAAATTATAGTTTCCATATTCAACCATTGTGTGATTTACTGAAGAAAGCGAGGGCCTGGAAGTGGGGAGAAAACCAACAGGCTGCATTTGAAAAGGTAAAATCATTATTTATTAAAACTGTAGAACTAAACCACCCAGACTTCAGTAAACCATATTATTTGCAAACAGATAGCTCAGGAATAGGCTTAGCTGGGTTTTTGTATCAATTAGATAACTTAGGGCAAATAAAGATATTAGGATTTCATAGTAAACTTTTGAAAGGAGCGCAGTTAAATTGGACTATTACAGAACAGGAATTCTATTCAATTATTTGTTGCTTAGAAAAATTTGAAACTTACCTAAGAGGATCTAAAGTAATAATTAAAACTGATCATAAAGCCTTAACCTTCGTGAAAAACTGTAAATAATATAATGCAAGGTTAGCTAGATGGATTAACTATTTGGAACAGTTTCAGTATGAGGTACAGCATGTTAAGGGGTGAGATAATATAGTAGCGGATATTTTATCCAGGTATCCACCTGTAAATGATATTTTGCAGGAAGATAAACATGATTTGCCCAAAATATCTTAAACTGAGGTTAGGCCAAATAGGGAATTACTAAGTAAATTGAAAGAAATGTCTAAATTGCAACAGGATGACTTAGAGATCAGTAAAATAATTTCAGAATTAAGAAAACAGGGGGTAAATAGTCAGTCTAATTCAACGCTTAAAAGATATATGTTGAAAGATGGGTTGTTATGTTTTTTACCAGATGGAATAGTAAATCAAGTCCTTTATTTACCTCAAATGCTAAGGGAGGAGATTATCTGGCAAGTTCATATAGAAATGGGACATCAAGGGGCATATAAAATTATTAAATATATTAGAGATAGATTTTATTGGAGGGGACTTACTAGGCAGGTCAAAAGTGTGTTGAAGGGTTGTCATGATTGTCAGATTTCAAAGAGCGATACGGTTAAGCTTGTAGGGCCCTGTCAATCAATAATATCTAAAAATATAGGAGATTTAGTGATGATAGATTTATATGGCCCTTTACCCAGTGGGAAATTTGGAATGAACTATATCTTAGTGATTCAGGATTCATTTAGTAAATTTGTAAAATTATTTGACCTTAAGAAAGCAACAGCGGTTTCAGTTATTAATAAGACTAAACAATTCTTTAAAATAATTAAGCCTAAGGCTATTATGTCAGACAATGGGTCTCAGTTTGCTAGCAGGTTGTGGAAGGAAACTATGAGTCAGTATGGTGTTAGGGTTATTTATACAACAGTTAGAAACCCACGTCCAAACACAACGGAGCGAGTGAATAAGGAGTTAGGCAGACTGTTCAGAACCTATTGTAGTGCAAGACATCAAAGTTGGGTGACTGTGTTGCCAAAAATAGAAATATTATATAATAACACACTTCATGAGAGTACTGGGTTTACACCTTGTGAGATTTTGTATGGTGAATCTACAAAACTAACTTTTGATGAGGAAATTGGTGTTGACTTAAGAACTCAGACTGTGGATTCTATTAGGGAAAAGGTTAGAGAGAACTTGCAGAAGGCAAGTCGGGTACGGATTGACAAGTTTAATAGAAGATACAGAATTATACAATACCAGATAGGAGATTTAGTTAAATTAAGAAGGTTAAATAGATCAGATGCTAAGATGAAAATAACAAAGAAGTTTGAGCCGTTATATGAAGGACCATATGTGATTGCAGCCAACCCTTATAAAAATGTCTATCTGTTGGTTGATCCGGTGACAAATAAAGAAAGAGGAAAGTTTAACACTATACATCTGTCGAGGTATTATAAGTGATCATAGATGAAAATTAAAATTGTAGACAAAAGTTTAGGAGAATGTGAGGAACATACAGTTATAATTTAATTAGTTGAAATGTCTAAAAGTTATCAAATATAAGTTTTCCCTCACATTAGTATACATGTACATGAGAAATTTATTATAAAAAAGTTATGTTTTGGTTTAATTTTGATCTTTATATTTTTGTATTAGCTAATTAAGGTTGAATATTGTAATTTGAATAAGAATCATTTAATAAGAATTAATAAATAAAGTTCAGGGGTAGATTTGTGTAGAATCTGGTGGACTTAGGGAAAAGCCTATCTGACATTATGGGAATTAGCTCGCTTGAGTAAAAAGAAAAATTGCCATGCGCAAGAGGAAATTCAAAACGCTCTTGGCTAGCTGAAAAGATACTCTCATACATGCATATTTTCTATAGGAAAACCTGGAATATACTATTGTTTAAATTAAATTTAAATTAACGAACATAACATAAAGTAAATAAACTCTGTTAAGTTGAATTTTTAAGGTCAGGGTAAAGTAAAAATACTCAGAGTTAATCGTAAGGTCAGATAGAGGGGAGTTGTGGCGGCTTTTCTGGGGGGGAATTTTAATATAAAATAGTTATATACATAAAATAATTAGATTGAATAAGGAATATGTAGTGAAAGTGTGAAAGTTAAAGTGATAGTGTTCAAAGTAAAGTGATAGTGTTCAAATTAAAGTGAAGTGTTCGGTTTAGGTGCTGTACACTGACGGTTATGTAATAGTACCACTCATTACAAGAAGGGTTAGGATGTGATAACTAAAGCGAACCATTTACTTGTATCATGTGCTGATGTTTGTTTTCTTTAATATAAATTTAGTACTATGAGTCCAACTACAGTAATTTAATCCAAGTATTCGAATTTGTCTCAAAACAACTAAGATATCTTTAGGCAATACATTATGTAGTAAAAGGTCATACATAATGGTCCTCATACTTACATGATAGGTACCTTAAATGTTTACAAGGTATGGCATAGTAAATCTTTTAGACAGAGTAAAACATATTTTTATTCAAATAGATTCACTAATTATAAATAAGGCTATAACATTTATGTCACAGTTCACACTTAGGTCACATTCCGACAATGACTTCTTATAGGCTCTTCAGATTTTTCAATATATGTAGGACTTGATTAGATTTCTCGTAGCATTACATAGATCTGCACAGATAGATGCTTATTCAGGTTATCTGAAACAATAGAAGTAGGGTTATGTTTATATATTTTTACAACAATTTGATCAAGAAGTTAATGTAAATCATTAAAGGAGTCGCATTATTGAAGGATGTACCTTTATGACGAGTCATTGGGTAGTTTTATGTACTTTTATATAGAGGTTAGGTTGAATAGATAGTAGGAATAAGTTATTTCTAGGTTAGTATCACAATAGTATTGTAAACTGTTACTTTCATGAGTTTATAGATAGGAAGGCATTTATATGCTCAACATAGCTCTCTTACTACTATTCCTACTGTGTTATTGAAAAGATTTAACGATAAAAGGGTCCATAAATACTTACGATTGTTAAAGCGTATTGTCCTGAATACATTGATATTGGTTATCCATTTGTACCGTTTGATGCGGCGAGGTATATTATACTAACACATTATAGGTTGGTTAGAGATCGTACATGCGTTAATTCCTTGAATAATCAGGTATTTACTATGATTTGTTGATTAGTTTCATTTGACCACAAACTAAATAGGGATCCAAGTTTCATTTGACGACGGCCATGTTGAAAATGACATAGGATGTTTAGATAGTCTGTTCAGAAATCAGAAATCAATCGATGCGATGCTTTTAGGGGGACTATTTTTGTGACACTTGTCTTCGGGTACATTTGATATAGATGAATCGCTCGTTTGCGGACAGCATCATTTCGAGAATAGCACTTCTGTATACTTCGCGAGCATAACTATTCTAAAAGGCGGGATATTTAAATTTTCGGAAACACGGTAATAGACGTAGGTACTCTGTAGTAATATTATAGCAGATAGTAGGTAGTCCAGCGTATATGAATTAGAGGTATCCAACCACAGAGATAATTTTCAACCGACTTTAAAGAAAAAAAAGGAGGAGGTTCTATGTTTGACTGAATGTTTTATTATAAATGATAGCTCGAAACGGCTGTACAAATTTTGATGGTATTTGGTGTAATGGTGGTTGGCGCTCTAAAATTGGCCTAATATTTTACCCGGCTACTTAAGGGGGCGGTGGTATGAGATTCGCCAGGTTTATTATTAGTTATAAAAAAAAATCAAATAAATTAAAATAAATTAAAATAATTTAAAATTAATTCAAATAAATTCTAATAAATTCAAATAAATTCAAAAAAAATTAAAATGAATTCAAATAAATTAAAATAAATTCAAATTAATTCAAATAAATTCAAATAAATTCTAATAAATTCAAATAAATTCAAAAAAATTAAAATCAATTCAAATAAATTAAAATAAATTCAAATTAATTCAAATAAATTCAAATAAATTCGAATAAGTCCAAAAAAAAAAAAATTAAAATAAATTCAAATAAATTAAAATAAATTCAAATTAATTCAAATAAATTCTAATAAATTAAAATAAATTCAAATAAATTTAAAATAAATTAAAATAAATTCAAAAAAAAAGTTCAAATAAATTCAAATAAATTCAAATAAATTAAAATAAATTAAAATTAATTCAAATAAATTTAAATAAAAAAAAAAAAAAAATATATACAGATTAGTCCAAAAATATTTAGTTAAAATGTTATAAATTCAAATAATTATTTTTTCATTTAAGTAGATTTGATTTAAATTCATTCAATTCATGTCTAGTCACGTAGATCTTGCAGTCTACGCGGCTCACGCAGTTCCTAAGGTTTACGCGCTCATGCAGTTCGTGCGGATTATGCGGGTCATGCAAATTATGCGGATTACGCGGATCACGCGGTTCATGCGGATGACGAGGAACTTGTGGTTCATGCGGAGCATGCGGGTCATGCGGGTCAACATGAGTGAAATGATATACTTATTTATTGATTATTTTACATATTTAATGGAAATATATTATATTGTTGCAAGTGATCTGGTGAAGCGCTGATGTATTCTTGGCAAGAATGATTGAGTATGAAGGAATGAACTTGGTGGTTAGAACAGGGATGGGGAAAAGGGAAGGGGGAATAACGTCTAGGAAGGGCCTTGGTATACCAGATGTGAAGCCAGATTACCAATGTTATTTGCCCAAGACCTTGAATATACACATCACAAACGAGTTTTATACGGGGGGAATATTGGTGTTAGGGTAAATTTTAAATTTTCAGAGACATTTCTCTTGGAAATAATCCCAAGTGTTATAACACCCGTATGAAACTCCACACTCTACAAGAAGCTGAGAGCTACTACAAATTCACACTACACACTCTCCAAGGCGATGTTAAGATTTGCTTGAGCGAAAGTTTTGAATATGACTTTTCGGTATGGCTTACAAAGGTCATTCTCCTTAAAGGCAGATCAGATTCTTGGAAGGATACTTATGGCGGATATAGTTTTGATTGTAAGGTAGAATCAATTCATATGCCCATAATAGGACCACTAGGGTCAGTAGCCTCACAACCTACTCCATCCTGGACGTTGATCTATAACTTGAGAAGGGTAATTGTCGGTTATAAATAAAGGTATTAGCTCAAATCCGTAGCTTTGGTGATGAAAAACATGTCCTTAGTTTAAATACACTATACACTAGCTTAGGGACACACATACACAGATGAGGGCTACACCATTTGAAGGTTTTGGGAGAATAATATTTTGGAAAAGGGGGGGAATTGAAAAAAAAGGGGTTGTTTTGCTTATATTTAAATAATTAACATATATAGTAATATTTGAGAATTTAATTTAAAATTTAAATTTGGTAAAATTTAAACTCCAGGTCCTTTGAGATAGTCGCTTTCGTCTAAATTTGAAGGGTCGGCTGTAACGGAACACTTATGTTCTCGTTCATGATTCTCAAATATTAACTGGAAAACTGAAATTCAATCATAAATACAGTCCTTTGTAAATTGTTCCACAATAATTCATTATATCCATCTTATTTTGTTTGTTGTGAAGCAGAATGACATTGACAGTTTGTCTTATCTATAATTGACGCGAGGAAGAAAATTGATCTATGATCTATGAAAAGTAGAACTTAAATTAAAAATATGAAATTAAAAGTATAGTTTGACTGACTTTATATCTTTAAGTAAGAACAAGGAAATAAATAATCATGATGATAACAAAAATTTGATCAAATAATTGATAATTAGTTTATTCTTTTGTCTAGTTGAAAAAAAGTAAGCATTTTACGGATAATCGAGAGAATCGATTCAATCAAAATTAAATAAATATTAAAATAAATTAATACTCAGCGTAAAAGAAATTTAAATGGTAAAATTTATTATAATATCTCGTGATACCAGATTATGCTAATAGGTCGATTCAAGGGATTCTATAGATAGCACAGGGAACACTAATAATTAAAAGAAAGCTATGAGATTGTCTATGGAATTAAATTTGTTACAAGGCACGCTGACCTTTATTTCGTTACTATTAGGGGTGAAGAAAGAGACAGGTAGTCTTGGAATGTTTTAGAAAGTTTTGGAACTAACCAATGGAAAAACTTTATTCAATTGAGAATTTAATGAAAAAGGTCTTATCGACAGGAATGAGCAAGGCAGATTAGTTATTAAATGTAGAGATATTAGTTAGATATTTGCATGAGGTTTTTAAAAAAAATATTGGCCAACGGTTTTTCAGTCGAAGTGGTGTGATTTCTGAGAACCGCACGGTAGCGAGTATAAAAGGCTACGGCGCCATTAGTCTGGGTGATTACGCATCGGGGAATTTGAAGAGTCAAGAGGAATTGCTGCCAGAACGCCACTGCAAGTTTTATTTTAAATCAAGAAAGAAGTAGTTTAAAGTGTGGGTTATCGCGTTATCTTGGCAAATTAGGATCGAAAAGTCCCGCGAAGTCCCTTGCAAAAATATTTTAGCTAAGAAGCACATTGGTATCGTGTTCTGAAGTTAAAATATTGTAGATTCTTTTGAAATATATGAATATTAGCTTGTCCAGAGTAAATTCACCATAATAGTTTCATATACTGTAAAGTTTTGAATGATATTGAGGAAATGATGTTGGGGAGATCTTTGATTCTTCGAAATCTTCTCCGTGTCAAATCTGAGATATCTAGTTTCTATTTGTTTGATTTTAATGTAAGTTTAATAGAGTTTTGTGTCGAATTGGGGAATACATGGCCAAGATCAACGCTGGACCTCTATTCCTTATGAGAGCGATTGTTCTTTATGAGGGTAGCGGCCAAGTAGGAGTAAAAATAATTCGACATTGTAGCTGGTCGAATGGGCTGAAATTCCCAGCCTAGCTATGCTACTTGGGGCGTCCAGACGGCCTCTGTGCCTACGGAAACCTACGGTCCGAACGGTGCGCTAGTTTTCAGCTCCCTAGCCACTTGGGGACACGTCTGGGACCTCAAACCTTTGTTAGGGCGTGGAAGTCTCGATCCTGACCACAAGAGATGACCACAACCCAAGAGTGATAGGAATAATAGGTTCGTGGGCCCAAACTCTGGCTCCCTTTTACAGCTTAGAGATGACGGATCCTTGCTAGGAACCTAATCTATTTACCAGAGTAGGAAATCTGATTTTAGGAGCAGTCAGGCAGGTAGAATCATTAAAATAGGGCGAGGGAAGCTTCCTCAAATCTTTTTAGCTAGATTAGGGAGCGATCTCTTACACCGGAGTTCGTTCTACACACACACACACTTTGGGGATGGGGGGACAGTAACTTAACACCTTTAGACTAGAAATTAGGGACTGATAGGGACTAGATTAGGCCCATTAACGGTTGCGTCAGGATAAGGAAAAGAGGGGTATAGGAGATAAAATTCCATTCGTTTTCACGGTAAATCCGGTGGTAGCAATATAACCATCCAAGCTGCTGGTGGGTAGGACGTTAATAATTCAAACAATTAATCTTCGACAGTAATTTTAAGTTAGATAGTCGTATCTAATATGAAAGTGAAGTTGAATGTGAAAATATGATAACAAAATGGCATAAGTTGGTTCTGTGATAGTGACAAGTGATAATGCTGACGAAATGTGTGTATTCTGATTGTGAAAGATTCAGAGAATCTGTTTCTAACAAAGGTATGAAATTCCTAACCTTAATTTTTATGTACAAGGCCCTGAGACTATAATAGTGTATAGAGTATCTACCTGAATGATTTGGGGATTTTCATATTGTAAAATCACATAGATTGGCCATGAACAACTAATATCATAACTTGTGGCATAATCTCATAGCTACTTGACAATGGATTGAGTCGGAGTTGTCTATTTAATTACTAAATAAATACCTTCTTGATCTACCTATTTTGTTGAAAAATTCAGATTTGTTTAGTCCAGTGAGATCTCATAACTCTCTGACAATATATTATCATGATAATCATTCTCTGAAGGGGATGGTCTGTTGGTTCCATGGAAGTCATGTAAATTCTGTAAGGTTGAGATATTGACAATCCACATATATACCATATGATTCATCTAATTCTGGAATGAATAGTGAATTCTGGGAGAGTAATGTTCCTTATATACTACCAAGGGCGAGTGTAAGGTTGACTCCAATCCCTATTTATTGAAATACAGGAATATTACAATCCTCACACGTAAATTTGATTGAATCACTGAGACAAATAAGTCTGATGTAAATGTGCTTAAATACTAATAGACATTTCATCTCAATCTATCTCTAAGATCTAGAGTTAGTGCATAATAGTGCTTATACATAACAGCATGGCATAACATTTACATGCTTACATACATAGCTACATAATTCCTGAAAATAATAGGATAATGAGTAACAATTGATACAGGAAGTATTATCATGTAAGGATGCCTTTTCTACAGTGAAGGTTGAGGTATAGTTTGACTGACAAACAAACACTTGCTATAAAACTCCATCTGAGTACCTAATACTACCTGCTTGTTGTAAATTCATAATTTGAGTTCTTTGCTTTTACACCTCCGTGGTGTTATTTCAAAGTAAATAAGTCTGAACTCATCCCAGCGAACACAATGAGAGCATAATGCTTGTGTAGCAGGTAATACGCTTGAAGACATTTAGTCTACCCACTTGTCCCTGAATTTAATAGTCAGACATAATTTTACTGACAAATTGCCTATCCTACTATTAGGTGGGAACAGGTACTATTTACTCTTTAATGGGTATCCCTTTTGCTTTCCAAAAGAAATTAGCATACGGAGGAATCACGTCCAAGTCTGGATGACGAGTGGTACTCTGGCGGGCGGAAGGCGGGGCTCGACAGTAAACCGTAACACCAAAATGCTGGGTACATTCACTATAATGTATATCTACCACCACTGACTAATACATACAATGACAATATTAAACTATTACCTTAGACTTCTATCCAATATCTACAGTTGTGGACATCTATAACTCATTATAGATCAATATGGTTACTTACATTCTAATACTTACTATACATATCCGAAATTCAATACTATATCTATAAGCCGCTGGTAGAGGAACAATTTCTGTAGAATGAACCATGCTAGATAAGCAATATGCTCCTTAATGAAAATAATTAACCAACTCTTCATAAAATAAGGCAATTATATTAATGTGAAATAGCAGGCAACAGAAAATAACACAAAGTGCAATTTGAACAATATTTATTAGGAAAAACATAAGCGTACCTTACGATAAGGTTATTCTTATTTATAAGTAAAAATTAGTCATACACAAGGCCGATAGCAACCTTAGGCATAGCATAAGATAGGATTAGGCTTCCTCACCATAGGTTAAGATCAAAATCACTTCATTTAAGAAGGTCCAGGGGTTACTATGATAAAACAAGGGTTACTTCCGCTAGATATGATCATGCCATATAGATTTGAACAAAGAAACAAAACATTAATAGGGTATGTATGTTGATAAAGTAGATTAAGAGTAATACAGCTAGTATTTGGTGCAGTTAGGAATTCATAGTAAGGGTAGGCTAGAGAAAAAAAAATATACACATAGGTAGGGTACAGTGCCATGCTTTTGCCACGTCAGTCAAACTTCAATAACAAAAACAATAAAAAGTAAAGAAAATTAAGAAACAAAACGTCAAATTACCAAAATGGCGTCGCAGACACATTACAAGGGACGCCGCTATACGTTAGAAACGATACGATAATATCTCCAATCGCATCGCACGTATAGCGGCGTCCCTCTCACGCATTCAGGATGGCCAACGGATGGCTCTCTCAGGACGCGCAGTCTCCGTTCAGGACACGTTCCGGACGGTGTAATCAGGAGCTGTGACGACTGAATTTCTTGTCCTTATCGGATGCTGAATTCCGGATCCTAAATTCAGGATGGTATAATAGGCGCTTAAAAATAGCTAATCCATATCTATTTAATTAAACTATTAAAATGTAATCACACGTAACGCCTTCTATGTAAGTATGTTGCGTCGTAACTGTAACTATTAAGTTATTATTCTGATTTCTAACTTACAAGTTGTGGAAACGTCAAAGATGATGGCACCATGGTATAAAAATTTAGAAAAACGAACTAGAAATATTGATTGCCGTGTTCTTAGAAACATGTTGTATCAAATATAATTAATTAGTAAGTGAATTTCACGTCAAAACAATTGTTAACTGGAATTACCCCGTAATGAAAAACTTCTGCCCAGGTGTGTCATCCTTAAGAGCCCGCCATATGCCAGGCGGCGTGGCGATACAAACGCGGATGGTCTAACTAAACGCGTTGGCTACTTTGGATATTTTCGTTTTTTAGGAATATTCAAGGGTTATTCGAAAAAGAAAAACATATGATGGCCGCCTTATCTGTAATACAATAATAATCAAAAGTTTCAAGGTTAATTTTAATGTATTTGGTGAATAATGCTATATACCGAGTAAATTAGACGTGATTTGGAGGCAACTTTGCAATTTTTTTCTATCTAGAAAATTTAAAGCAATCGTGTTTTTGAGTCATATAGTTACCAGAGTTAGTCCTGAACTTTGCTGCATTTTTATTTCAACTTGAGTATTTAATTATTATTGATATATAACAGTCAATCATGCAAAGCAGTGTGAGGTAGTACGGGCCCGGAACTGCTTGTCTGGTGGTTTTAGATATGGCTCCTTAGGACACTCTTAAATCTGTGGGTACGGCATCGGGTAAGCGCGCCCGGCCTCTTGAGCTGCTACTTGCTTTTCCCCTAATCATCCGATTGACTGTCACCCTGCAGTTACTGTACACCACTGGTGGGGTGTGCAGTGCAGATCGCATACTGCCTATGCACCCTGCCAAATTTTACACTATATTTTCTAGTATACGTCGATATGAACAACTTTTTCTATGAGGGTCCCATAGAAAAAGTTGTTCAGATTTGCTGGGAACATAAATATTTTTTGACGTTCCCATACAAATTTTCCAGGCGGCCTTACATTTTTGCTTGGAAATGTCCGTTTTTTTGAGTTCCTATCTTTGATCCAATTGGAAAAAAAATATTATAATCGACGGGCTGAATCACCCCTTCAAGATCGGACAGGGTTTTCTTTGTAATGTCCAATCATAAAAATTATACAATCCTTCTGCGATAGTATACTCGTTGCCATAATTGATTTTTACATTTTTAGGGATGATAAATAAATTTGGTTAGTTGATCCTCCCATAAACCAAACTCTTCTGGTTTGGGATAGGAGGATAAATTAACTATACTTTCCTGACACACACAATTATTTTAAAACCCTACGTGATTGTAGGAAATTCCAAACTGCGCGGCGATTTACTTGGTATTTTAGATAAGGGACCAATTTTCTTAAATTTTTACTAAATGCGTGCAGGAATATAGGTATGTTAGAATATACATACCTATACAAAATCATTAAATATGGCAACAAATAAATCACATTTTTTTTATTTTATTTTTTTATTTTACTATAGAATAGAATAGAATCATTTATTTGCATGATTTACATAGACAGTCAAATGTAACCAACCCGCATGCAGGCGTGCAAATATTATAAGAACAATGTAATGTACCTACTTACAGTCTTAACATCATTAATTCAAATTAAACAATAACAAAAAAATTACATATAAATTCAATGTTTACCGTCCATATACTCCTTAATGCTATAAAAACTTTTAACATTCAACCATTCCGTCAATGTTCTTTTGAATTTATTTTTATCTAATACTTTAATAGTGTTTGGTAGTTTATTAAATATTTGAATGCACATATGATACGCATTTTTTCTATAATATTAGATACAGCACGTACGCACTTTTTTTGAAGTTTGAAAACCCTGTCAGCTACTACCGAATTATCCCATAACATTAATCCGTAGTTTAAAACCGAGGAAACATATCCGTGGTACGCATGTAGAGCTGCCTCTATAGATACTGTTTGCCTTAACCTTCTCAATGCATATACAAACCTATCCAATTTTTTACACACTTGTTTCACTTGCTCTTTCCAATTTAAATGTTCATCTATATAAAATCCTAAAAATTTTGTATGTGTTACTTTTTCTATTTTATTGTTTTCAAATTGAATGTCAAGATTTAGAGAAATTGAATTATAAGATTGAAATGTCATGTATTTAGTTTTATCTAAGTTTATTTTTAGTTCATTTAAGCGTAGCCAGTCAACAATTTCTTTTAAAGCGTCATTTAATTGTTTTCAATATTATGTTTGTCATTACATTTGACTATCAATGTTGTGTCATCCGCAAATTGTATAGTCGATAAGCTATTAGGAATGTTATTGATATACAACAGAAACAAGATCGGAGCGAGGATTCCGCCTTGGGGGACACCAACATTATTTATTTTAAACTCAGACCGATATGTTTTTTTAGTATATTTTAAATCCTTTGTCTCAAATTTTGTTATTTGAGTGCATTGTTTCCGATTTTTGAGGTAACTTTCAAACCAATCATACGCTTTACGTCTTATTCCAAAAGTTTCGAGAAATAAAATTTAAATATATTTAATTGTTATCGGGAGCGCTACTAAAAGGTGCGCTCCAAGGAATAAGAAAGGAGTGCCTCATTAGGTGCGCATCAAAACGGTGGCGCTTCGAGGAATACCTCAAAACGTGGATATTCGGTTGCGGTTCGCGTGTCTCTTACGGGAATGGTAACAGTGTCGAGAGTACAATGTTTTTATCCCATCTGAAAAAATACCCAACGCACCTAGAGGTGTCGGTTACGGTAACTAAGGAAGTTTTCAAATAAAAAAAATCTCCCCAATTCTATTCATACACGATGAATGGATAATCACAAAGTACTAAAACCCACGCACTAAATTTCGTCACCCCACGTGTCAGGATGTTCCCACGATCAAGTTCCGTTTTGTATCGTATCCTTGATGAATCATTATAAAATGCGACAATTATGACACAGTTTAAAAATATTTATACTTAGGAAAGCGTACTACAAACTTTTCAACTCTTCTATTCGAAAAGGGGTGATAGGTGCTCAAAAATATGTAGATGATTTTTTTGATTTGTGCAACAGAAAAAGAAAATGTGTTACTGTAATTAATTCTGTCGTTATAATAGCACTGTGTTTAGATGGTTATAAAATGTACAATATATTTTATTTTTTATGTAGGTACAGTTCCTATAATACCCTTATTTCAGGAATGATACATAGACATCAAAATCGCATTTTCGGTACCATGTAGAAAAAACGAATTAGTATTCAATGATCTAAGCGCTCGTCCTTATTGAATGTTTTGGGTGGTTCTGGTGGCCTAACACTAGGTCTTAGGTTATTCAAGCTGCCTTAAGCAGGCTCCACAATATGGACACCCATCTACGGGTGATCCACGTAAACGCCTATAATGCGTATGCTGACGTCTGTGTTAAAATAACTTTATAGTTTCTCAGTAATCTATTTATAGCGTAGGGTCGTAACAAAGCTGTCTATTTTGGTCGCAGGCTGCAGGCTTGCGTCAGCGTCGGCCGCGAAATAAAAACAAAAGTTGAGTTAGCAACAACCTGGCTGCACTGGCCGCTGAAAAATTTAAAAAGTGGGAGTTTAAAAATGGAACCGTAGGTTCAGTAGGAGAAATAACGTTTTGATGGCTTCTTCAACATCCATTACGATTATGTACCTTAAATAAAAGATGTCAGTGATACGAAAACCGCAATGTATTTTGAAGTGACGATCAAAACGATGTACACCGTACTTGTCAAATTCAGCCCTGCTGGGCTCCTATGCTCACTAGCATAGATTTGAAAAAAAAATGCGTCTCAGTCTATAATAGTTTGTGCGATATATATTTTTTAGTAAATATTTCTTTGTGAATTAGAAATTATAAAAATCGTTCCACCCGTTCTTAAGTTATAGGTAAGTGTTCTAACAAACCCGACTTTCTTTTATACATTAAGAGTTTTTTGCAGGCATCGGGTCAGCCCCTATTGGAAATGGAATAAAAGATGATCTTTGTGTTGTACGTTTATATATATATTGTATGTATATGTTTCTGGGTTCTGCGCCACGACTTACTACTTTTTGGTAGGTTCTGAAACTTTACGTTGAAACGTACGTTGGCTTCGACCTGAAAAAGTTATATCTTCACGCATATTTGCTCAAAAACAAAGTTGGGTTAGTTACCATTTATAACTCAAGAACGGCTGCACAGATTTTGATGAAATTTGGTATGCAGGTAGCTGACTCCGTGGATTAACATATAGGCTGCTTTTTTCGCCGGTTCAGCTAGTTACTCATAACTATAATCCTACGAATAAGTATTTGGTAATTACTAATAACGGTTCAATATAAAAAAGTCCAACCCGTCTGGCCAGCGAGGAGAGTGTAGGCCAAATCCTCTGTCCGCTCTGGCCAAGTATGGCTCCGGTAGTACAGAGAGGGTAATGCTTCTGCAGTGGAGAATAAAAAGACCTGATGATGATGATGATGATGATAAAAAAGTTTAAACATGTGTGACGAGTGGAGATTCTGGATGGCACAATTCAAACACTTAATTGGGATTTCCACGACTTGATTTTATTATAACACACAGTGAGACGGTTACCAGCCTCCAAACAAGAATGAATCATACAATGGATCGAACGAAGCTACTTAGTGAATGAATGAACTTGATTGAACAGAATGAATGTAATGGCTGTCAAAGATGTTTGTTTTGAACTTAGGTTTTGAATTATTCAACACAATTACTCATTATTGTTATGATAATTATTAATTTTATAAAGTAGAATTATTAATAATATTTTATGCAAAAATAAATCAGATAATTATTACAATATAAATCAAAGGTTCATTTCTTAAATGTAGTATATCCGGTCGATGTCGAGCTGGAGTTGCCAGTAGGGGTAGGTAACACTCGGCCATCCTGCATAAGCCGTGTCCCACGGCTCTCATCCTTTCCGTCAGAAGTTGCACCGGAAACCTGTAAGATAAACAGTGCCAGCAGTATTTTGGTTTGCAAAATATCTTATTTATATAGTTAGACATAGATAATAAAACAAATTCTTCTTTTCATTGTTTTTTTTTCTTTTTTTTTTTTTTGCCACACAGTTTTTTTTTATTATTTTTTTTTTCAGGAACTTGTTCACACAGCTATTCCAAACGTCGATATATATTCACACAGCTACTTTTATAATGAGAGACTTGATCACACAGCCGTCTAGTCAATTCCACACAGTCACACAGTTTCTTTTTAATAACTTAGAGCACAAATATACAAACAGAATGTTATATTATTTATTTTATTTCTTGTAACTTATGATATTACACAAATAAACCTGTTTAGATCAACATTCTCGTTCATTATTAACAACCATCAATCATATTATTGTTTATTTAAACACACATAAAAAAAGGACTATGTCTTGAAATAGGCACACTAACATTATTTTAGTATAATTATTGTGACGTACGCGAAGAGCTGTACATACTTGACCGCGTATTCTGTTTTAGCTTTCTAGAAGGTCAATTAAATCATCTCTGTCTATTTCGCGATCACTACCTGAACTGTCACTCTCAGAAATAGTAGGTTTGTATGGACGTAGAGTCTCTCCGCGTACTACTGCACTAAATTTTTTGTACCCTTTCATACCCTTAATACTAGTGATAGTATAACGATCTAGTGTTCGTTCTGACTTAGTAACTTTGTATGGACCTGTGTAAAGACCATTGAGCTTTTTTGTGACACCAGTGGTCGCGTCCCTCGAAATACCTCCTTTCCATAAAACTAACTGACCGACGTTATATTTTGTACATCTTTTCCGCTTTTTATCAAACTTAGCTTTCATTACCGTCATGTTCCTATCTATGCGGAGTTTAGCTCTATCCCTATTATCTTGCAGATCTTGCATCTGCATTCCAGAAGTAGAAGGTGCATCACTTGGAAAAGCTGGGTAGCGTGAATTTTTGTGCCCAAACATGAGATTAAAGGGGGCAAAACCTGTAGTCACGTTCGGAGTATTATTAATTCCCCAAACAACATCGTCTAACTTATTATCCCAAGTACACTCACTTTCAGACATTGTGTTTAGGCCATTAAGCAATGTGCGATTTATTCGTTCACATTGGCCATTTGAACGGGGGCTTGCTATTGCGTTCAAAATATGTTTAAATTGCATTTCCTGGGAAAACTCCTTAAAGTATCTGCTAGTGAAAGCTTTACCCCTGTCGGTAATGACCCTGACTGGGAAACCAAACTGCATGATAATTTCTCTAAAATGCTTAATTGTTTCGATCGAGGAGCAGTTTTTAGCAGGTCGAGCGAACACAAACTTCGTAAAGGCGTCGATAACTACCAGAATATACGAGTTTCCTTTACGTGTTTTAGCAAAAGGTCCCAAGTGATCAGTATGCAAAGTATGCATGGGAATTGCTGGTTTTTCAATGGGATAAAGTTCTCCTTCTAACCTACCGTAAGTACCTTTATTGTAAGCACATTGCAAACATGAATTTATGTATTTACGTATGAACCTTGTCATCCCTTTAAACCAAAACTGAGCCTTAATTGTTTTTTCACATTTTTCATGACCTGGATGACCAATTTGATCGTGAAGTTTTTGCAACAACCCGTACTTAGCTAATTTAGGAATCACGAAACGCTCTCCAGCAACTGTTTTTCTATATAAAATACTGTCCTTAACGACATAATCGTTAGATAAATTTGTACTACAGTTTTCACGTAGTTGAGTGATTATATTTTGAATGTTATCGTCCTGAATTTGGAGCGAAAGCAACCAATTAGAATTTTCGATCATGAGGATAGAACTGGTAGCTGGGTTCCTACTTAGGGCATCTACGTGCCTCATACGTTGGCCTGGCCTATATTCTATCTCTAAGTCGAAATCCTGGATTGTGAGCCACCATCGAGCTATCCGTGGTATCAAGTCTTTCTTTACTAATGTAGCCCTAAGCGCAGCACAGTCAGTTACAACTTTAACCTTGATACCAATCAGATATATTCGAAACCGTTTGAGAGATTCCACAACTGCAAGCGTTTCTAGTTCATAACTATGGTAGTGTTTTTCTTCGTTGCTAGTAACTCTGCTGAAATAAGCTATTGGTTTCAATGTACCGTCTAACTGGTATTGCAAGAGAATTCCACCCAAACCTAATTTACTCGCGTCGGTATGTAGTTCAGTGACGGCGTCGTTATTGTATATACCTAGTACAGGCCTAGCAATTAACCTTTGTTTTAAATTTTGAAAGGCTTCCTCTTGTTCAGAACCCCAACACCATACAGTGTTCTTTTTGGTGAGTTCAGTCAGAGGTCGAGCAATTTGGGCAAAGTTTCGAATGAATTTTCTGAAATATGATGTTAGGCCAATGAACTGCCGGACCTCGTGAACATTCCGTGGACGCTTATAATCTGAGACGCATTTTATTTTAGCCAAGCCAGGTTGTATAGTCCCTGCAGATATCTCGTGACCCAGATAAGTAGTTGTATCCTTTAAGAATGAACATTTATTTAAATTTAATTTTAAATTAGCTGCGGTTAGTAATTTTAGGACCTTTTCCAACAATGCTAGTCCCTGAGGAACAGTAACGGTAGGAATCATAATATCATCTAAATAAAGTGCTATATCCTGATTAAGTTCACCTAGGGTCATCTGTATCAATCTAGAAAACACGGCGGGGGCATTGGCCAAACCAAACGGCATTTTAAGAAAAACGTATTGAGATGAGGTCGTTACAAAAGATGTCTTAGGAATAGACTCATCATCTAATGGAACTTGGTAATAACCTTGTGCAAGATCAAGTGTCGTAAAGTAATGCTTTCCAGACAGTCGAGTGACCTGGTCCTCTATGTGAGGCAAAGGATAACGGTCCTTAATTGTATTAGCATTTAATGCCCTATAATCAACGCATAATCTGTAATCTCCATTTTTTTTTCTAACCAGTACCACAGGACTAGCATATTCAGACATAGATTCTTTTATTACACCCGCTTCTAAAAGGTCTTTTATTTTACTGTTGACAATCTCATTTTCCTTATGTGATAGCCTGTATGGCTTGCAATAAATAGGTCGTTCATCTTTAGTATGAATGTGCATTTTTATTAAATCTGTACATCCTAGATCTGTGGTGGTCCTAGCAAATGCATGTGGATATTTATTTAATAAATTAATCAAATCCCTGTTTTCACTATCATTGAGTTGCCCTTTATCAATATCTGTGAGTTTAATTTCTAAATCACATGTTCGTGATTCTATAGAAAGCACATTTGAGTCATTATTACTATTTGCGGAGACCACCATTGATTCTGCTCTAGCTATTAATTTATCGGCGTTCCACGAAATATCTTGGTTTCCTAGGTTAATGACCTTCAAGAAAGAATTATTATTATTTATAATTACTGAAGGTATAAAATAAATCAAATTGCCCAATTGTAACCACACAGTGTTAGTCAAGAATGCATGCTCCTCTTCCATATCATGTTCATAATCTACATATACTTCAATAAAATGATGGCTTTGTTTAGGTATAATACAATCATACTTCAAATGAACTGAATATTTTGAATTGAAATCAGTCCGTTTTAGGTTTAAATTAAAAAGCATATTTTCTACCATTAAACTGGGTATAAACTGCACAGAATCACATGTAGTGACTAAGCTAACGCCTTCAGTGTTAATCATTGACTGTCCAATAATCATATCTATATCTGAAGTCAAAATGTCGGTTAATTCGGCTATGCCCTGCAAGGACACACAGTCTATCGATATTGCGACATGACAGGTGCCAAGAGATTGGGTACAGGCTCCTCCAAAACCTTTCATGATAGTCGTACTCGGATGAATGTTCAAGCTTAACCTTTTGGCCATAGTTAAAGTTAAGATATTTAATCTGCTACCGGTGTCAATGTAACCTTGTAACTGGCATCCATTTATAGTAATTTTTTTCTTATAAATATCCAAATAGATCTCGTATGTAATATGCAAAACACGACTAACCTTTTGTTCCTGTTGTCGCGAAGTGCTGGCCGCAAAATAACACGTCGCGCTCGTGTGTCCCTGGCGCTTACACACGTCGCAGCGTTGTTGCAGTCTGCAGTCTCGTGCCTCGTGGCCAGCGCGACGACACACGTAGCAGATCTTCGGTACCAGCACTCGCGCGGTTGGCGTAGAAGCGTCTCCTCTTCTCCACGTGGACTTTTGCGTCATATGGGCTGCTCCTACATGTTTATAATTTTCTAGTGATGATAGATATCCATAATACAGTTGTTCTGGGCTATCACAAGTATATGCTTTTGCATTGGCTCGTAATTCTGCAGGTAAGCCACGAATAATACACGAGATGGCTTCTTCACCGTCAATATTGCATTTCTTCAAGAGCGAAAGCTTGTCGTGGTAATATTTAGTCATTCTTTCGGTATCCTGTTTCGTTCTAGCCAGCATCGTCTCTAATCTATCAACATAGTCCGTCGACCGTGGAAAGGCAATATGAAGGGCTCGCTTCCACTCATCCCAGGAAAGGGCGTAATCGTCAAGGTCGTCATACCACTCTCTTGCTGCACCTCGCAGACGAAGCTGCATTATGAACTGGCGATCTGTACTGCTCCAACCGTATATATCACCAAGCTGATCGATTTTATGAAGCCATCCTGTGACGTTACTGCTGCTTTCCTCCGGCCGGAATTTAGGTATAACTTCCGCGTCGGTTGGTGATACACGTCGCCTTTTACTACAGTTGTGCTTGAACTTCTTCGAAGAAGAAAAAAAATCTTCGTTATCCTCGTCGGAATTTGAATTCGAGGAATCACTACTGCTTCTCTTTCTTTGTCCCAAACCGTCGGCATATGGTCCCGACATTATCCCACTTCTGAAATGTGACGAGTGGAGATTCTGGATGGCACAATTCAAACACTTAATTGGGATTTCCACGACTTGATTTTATTATAACACACAGTGAGACGGTTACCAGCCTCCAAACAAGAATGAATCATACAATGGATCGAACGAAGCTACTTAGTGAATGAATGAACTTGATTGAACAGAATGAATGTAATGGCTGTCAAAGATGTTTGTTTTGAACTTAGGTTTTGAATTATTCAACACAATTACTCATTATTGTTATGATAATTATTAATTTTATAAAGTAGAATTATTAATAATATTTTATGCAAAAATAAATCAGATAATTATTACAATATAAATCAAAGGTTCATTTCTTAAATGTAGTATATCCGGTCGATGTCGAGCTGGAGTTGCCAGTAGGGGTAGGTAACACATGGAAATGCTTTGTTTACTATGAATCGTACCTACACGTATGAAGAGTTTTCTATTCAGCAATAATTGCAGGATCGCCTTTATCCTTCGCACGGAGATGGATGGCTTAATTTGTGTCTGCTAGGTAAGTGGCGTTACGACACCCATTGTCTGCGTCGAGTTTACATCCGGTTTATCCGCAACATAACCCAACACTATACAATAGGCTAGTTGCCTGGGTCAAAATAATAACATTACAATTAGTCTGTCAGTTAGATATGTAATCAAAAAATATTGGACACGTATTTTTTCTTTTGTCAATTAAACAATAAATGGAAAAGATAAAGCGCGTTAAAGTTCATGAGTGGGGGCTTGTGACCTCAAAGTTTGCTAAAAAGTGTAGCAAACTATGACGTCACACGGAATTTCAAAGGGCTATATCTTTATATTTTTTTATTCAATCGACAAAAGAAAAAATACGTATTCAATATTTTTTTGAATAACTATCTGACCGACTAATTATATTTTTTTAGGAAACTAGCCTATAGTAACGTAGGAATAGAAAGACTGCCAACCTCATACAAAATATTGGGGCCAACTTAAGGCCTGCTAAAAGCATGTATTTGTTGTTATTTATTCACCATAGAAACGAGGTATCGCAGGTGATGTTCGATAGATGGCACGTGGTTCGCCCCGAAACGCCCGAAACGAGAAAGTTCATGCGTTTCGTATTCGGCCTTAAAAATGTGCGGAGTGCACGCATCAGCGGCGCCTGGGCAAGAAGGTTGGTGCGCCCGTGCGGCACACACAGCAACGGCGGTTGTCGCCGTTGCCACACATACCTATTAGGGACAAATAAACCCACAAATCCTAGCATATCCGCATTATACATTTTTCCTCTTAGAAGTACCCGGCAACAATGCCTGCACGCCTAGGTAGTTAGTTCCACTAACTGCCACTATGGGCGGCGGAGAGGGCGCTGCAGTGCAATAGTTACAGATTTTTCCACCCGTCACTAGATGCCGTTAGCATAAACTTGATAAAATAATATTGTTTCATTATATTATAAGCCAACATATATTTCAATTTATTAAATCTTTTATCTTATTTATATAATGATAAGAAATTTTACGTAAATACCGAGTTTTATTTTCTCATAATATGGTGGATACATGGGAGACTGTGAATAAACATGGCGTCATCTAACCAAAAAGAGGGTTGTGACTTTAGCCGCTATGATTGTATGTTCGTTTGCGAGGTTATTCGTTCAAGTAACCCCGAATAATACTCTCAATTACCACCGATATTTAAAATAAATCTCTCCGTTTCAATTTCTTGTAAGTATAAATTTAGCCGAGGTCAAGGGATGGGTCATGTATGCCATAAAACCATCTTGGAGAAATACAGGAAGAAGAAAACGCCTCTTTATTGTGTTTTCTTGTACATATAAAGATGTGCTCGACCATCCTAGTGTGGGAGGAAAGAAAATACATAGAATGGGCCAGCTGCTTCTCCTCCTGTACAGATCGTAAAAGACAATCGCAGGACATGGTGAATACCTTAGGATTCAAGTTATGGGTGACGCAGGTAGCAACCATGGGTGCTAACTATATCGCCTTCGCCTATGACCTGCTGGCCTATTTGCTAACTCAGTGTACGTTTTGATAGTCATTTCAAAATACATTGCGGCTTTCGTACTTTCATTTAAGATATATAAAACATAATGTATTTTGAAGTAACTATCAAAACTGACTTGTACACTAAGTTAGCAAATAGACCGGCTGAATGGAAGTAGATAGTTACTTACAGTTCGAGAAACATGAACAGACGGCTGCAGATTAATCTGACCCCTCTTAGTAGTGACACTATACTGACTGAGAGTCTACTCACACAAAAAAGCTTATTCAACGTGTCCAAAACTCCTGTGCAAGATTTTGCTTCCATATTCCCCGTAGAGCTCATATAACACCTTATTTAAACCGACATGACTTACTTGGTGCATGGTCGATTGACCGTGACACCTACACGAAATGATGATGATAATTATGATGACAAGTTAGTTAACATGGAATAATAAATAATAATAAATAAATATATACGGACAAATCACACAGATTGAGCTAGCCCCATAGTAAGTTCAAGACTTGTGTTATGGGATACTAACTCAACGATACTATATTTTATACCAAATACATATATAGATAAACATCCAAGACCCAGGCCAATCTGAATAAGATCATTTTTCATCTGGCCGGGGATCGAACCCGGTCACTCCGCGTCGCAGGCTGGCGTGTTGACCGCTGCGCCACGGAGCTAGTAATCCCGACGCTCACTACAAGTTGCAGTGTTATTATTTGGTATGTTAAAAACAAATGTCCCTATTTACTAAAATCAATTTAACAAATTAATTTTCACCACGCGTACGTATTGATCGCCTTATATTTCCTACACAGAAACTGCTAAATTCCGTGGCAGTTTCAAATATGCTTCGAAAATGTTGGAACGAAATCCTATCTATCAAAAACCCATTGCCTGGTAAAAATTTAATAAATAAATTAAAAATACACATCTTGAATAACCAAACCTCATAAGGTCACACACACACACAGCATTATATTTCAATCGCTTTATTAGTAGAAAAAGCTCTATATTTTTTTTAGATGTTTATGATTGTATTTCATTTGTAACTCACGCAAAAGATTTTTGTTTTAAATTTTAGTCTCTGTACATTCTTTAATGTAATTGCCTATACTTTCCACCAATGATATAACTACCTACGTACATGGCATCCACGGAAGACCAGCGTTGTGGTCGTCATCATCATCAACTGCCTCCTTGGTCCAGTGGTTAAGGCGTTTGCCTGCAGACCCGGGGGTTGTGGGTTCGATTCCCACAGGAAGCATACTTTGTTCCAGTTTACTTGTTTCCAGTTTGGTTAGGACATTGCAGGCTTGAATCACACGATTGTCTGATAATAAAGATGATTCCGTGCTTCGGATGGCACGTTAAGCCGTTGGTCCCGGCTGCCATCTGGTAGTCGTTAAACGAACCAAGTCAGAGGCCGAGAGGTGGTTCCGAACAACTCTGACACCAGGGTGTGCATGATCGATTGACCGTGTCACCTACTCGAAATGATGATGATGATGACCCGATACTATTTTTTTGATTTCCTTTTAGCCTTCATGCTCACCATCCCTCTAAACGTGGTATTTAGGTAGACACAATAAACTTTGCGTTTCTGAAACTTTTCACGGTATCCTAAAATACAGAACAAAAGTGGGAATTGCGAATTCTAAATTTAAACACTAACGTTCCAAAGAGAACAAAGTTTGTACTCGTAAAAAGCGCACAAAGCTAAGCGGAACCTTTGACTCCGCCATCGGAATCCAGGGCTGTCATGCCCGACAAATACTCCCTAACTGCAGGCCTGCTCGCTAAGTTTTGACAACTACGTTTTAATGGTCATTTTATGCATTACGGTTTTCATATATAAGTTTTTTACTGTTTAATAATTTTTATAGCCGGTTCTTAATTATTTCCTTTACTGTTAAACGACAATGGCTACTACAGGACCGGCATGCTGCCTAGTGTGGGCTACTGACATATCAGAAGCTACCTATGTACCTATACCTACATGTATATAAGATCCATCATAATCCTTACTAATATTATAAATGCGAAAGTGAGTTTGTTTGTTTGTTTGTTACGCTTTCACGCCGTAACTACCGAAGTGATCATCATGAAATTTTGCATACAAGTTCTCTGGAGTGCGGAGAAGGACATAGGCTACCTTTTATCCCGGGAAAAAGTACTATTCCCGAGGGATCGACATTGACGCGGGCGGAGCCGCGGGCGGAGCCGCGGGCGAAAGCTAGTGTTAAATAAGTATTGTAGCATAGTTTTCAGTTCCTGTTTAAATAAATATATTTTCATTTTAATTTTTTTTATATCTTAAATTTATAATAGTCAATCATATGAAAGACGCAATGTATTTTGTCGTGATTGCGTGACAGTCAAAACGTTGTACGCCGTAATTATCAAAAGTTAGTAATTAGGCCTGCTGAATGCTGCAGTTCGATCACATATTATGCACTAATCCTCACAATATAATTGAATTTTTTTCTAATAAAAACTGACTTTAAACAAACTACTGACTGTGGTAAAATTCAAATGGGATTAATTGGGATTTTTTTTTCGTATTTAGATAGGTTCTTAAATGACATCATTATAAGGAAATATAAAATAAAAAAAAAACAAAATTGACATCTAATGCACTTGATCTAGTCTGTTTCTTTTTAAAAGTTAGCACAGCGACGACCTAATTACTATACACCCATCATGTTTCATGTATGTTCCTGTATATAAATGTATTTAAGTTTCTTTTATTCCATCATAACCTACAAATAACATAACTTTTAAATAGCAGCGCGGTTGTGGGGGCTTCACACTCTCAGTCAGTAAGTAGCGGGAGTCCAAAATCGTATACAGTATGCCCACTGTCGCAGTCGCAGTGCCCATGTCACTGGTCTCTGGAGCTTCAAAGTGGAAAAGAAACATAGTTATAACTAAGCTAGCGCCATATAAAGATGTTCTAAACGCTTAAACAGATTAAGATTTATTGCAAGTCACAATTTCGATTTGGATGTGTAAGGTACTTATTGTTAAAACTCTTAGATCATCCTGAGATATACTGGTAATTCACATAGGCAGGACAGTCGTGTTTTAAATTTTTTATTATAAATTACTATTTTGGTCTATTCAATTAAATATAAAAAAAAAAATATTTTAACGACATACAAGGAAAAGATAGTGCCAACCCTACGTCAAAGGCATTCAGTCACTCACTATGCGAAAAATGATTCGTTTAAAGATTGTAAGCCCCAAACAGCATAAAATAAAGGAATTCCTTTGCCTACGTTCAATACATCGTTAAAAAGTATCGGGAATTCTTTTTTCTGGATTTTTTTCGGTCCTGTATACGAGTTCTTTTGAGCCACTCTTTTTTTTTCTAGTTGGAATATTCTTGTATATCAATGAAATATATGGTGTAGGTGTACATCATTTCGTTGATTCGACGGAGCCCTTCTATCATGAATCCAGTACTTAGATCCATGATCCAGTAGTGGTTTGGTTGTAGACGAAGCAGTAAGGCGGCCGCCAACTTTCTCAAATCTCACTACAACCGCCACTGACAGTCTATTTTAGTTATTCCACACATTGATAATGGACATGGGCATTCATAACACCAAATGACACTGATTACGCATTATAAAGTCCGCTGGAATCAATTTGCAAAACAATCTAAAACAAAAACCGCGTAGACCACATTCGGGAACGCGCGCTTTTATTTTTAAGACGTTTTTTTTCTTTTCTTCTATTTGGCCCTCAAACTTCATTCAGAAGCTTATTTTAGCTAACTAGTGTCTAGTTAATCTTCGTGTTAATCATGTGTATCAACGAAATGATGGTGTAATTCATTCGCTGATTTGACGGAGCGCCTGGCGACAATTCCCACGAATCCACTGGTTTTATCATATACGACGCAGAAAGGCTAGTAAACAGTAGTAAACACCAGCCCACTAAGACAAACTCATTACAGCTGCACCATGACACTTTATTTTAGTTATTCACACACATTGTTCATAAACATGGGTACTTATAACACCAAATTACGCCGACTTCACAATATAAACTCCACTAGAAACAATTTGCAAATCAATCCAAAACAAAAACCTTGCAGTCCGCCGAAATTCCCGCAGACATTTTCTGCGTTACATACTTCTTTTTTTAAAACGTATGTTTTTAACTAGATATTGTTTGCTAGCTTTTACTGCTGTTTTCTTTTAAACTTCAGCGAATGTATTACGAACATCATTTTGTATAGCAATTTTACTTGCTTTTTCTTCTGCCAACTGCATCAAAAACGTCTTTCAAGTGTACCCTGCGTTCCAGCTTGGGACCGCGCCTTTGTTCTGTTGTATATACATGGTGAAATTTTGATCGTTCTGGACCCTTAAAGGGCTGATTCAGCCCGTCGATATCAACAACTTTTCCTATAGGCTAATACCGACCTTCCTGTATACATTGAATAAAGGACTGCGCCGCCTCTTTAAGGCTAATATTATGGGTACATGCGGTATGTTGGTGACGCCGCGTCTCTCGTACGCATATAATTTACGCTTAGCGTTAAAACTATCAATCGGGACTTAGATAATTACGACAAACTTACTAATTATGCCAACGAATAGGTGACACCGTAATCTGGATCTTACGTCATTGAGTTAAGTGCGTGGGGTTAAAACTGTTGACTTTAATAACGGCACAATTAAGTTTGTCCTTTTATATCGATACTTGTGGGCCGCATTCACACAGATGTGTTTCATATTTCTAAAACTTGAGTGGTTTCCGGATTAAATCTTGTGCAATGGACTGAACCCAAAACTACTATAGTCATCATATAGGAGATTAACAAGAGTAAGGCTTTTGTCGGTGTTGATGCGTAGAAAGATATGCACATTACATTAGGCTAGACATAATGAAATATACTTTATTGTACCAAAAGGATACTTATAAAATACAAATGAAGTACAAGAGGCGGCCTTATCGCTTAAAGCAATCTCTTCCAGACACATGATGGAAATCTTGGCTGAGGTTTAGAATAGCTTAGCATGAATGTGTTACTTCTGATGATTGAATTTAATAGAATTCGTTTTGTTCTTCTTCATAATACGATTTTTTATATATTTACATTTCGAAATTTTTACCTCCTCCATGCTGGTCTGGGAGAAAAGAAAAAACGTAGAATATGATGCTGATTCTCATCCCGCGTAGTCAATAAAAGCCGGCTGAGGGAATGGGTGAACCTGGAAAGCATGTGAATCGTAAGGGATAAAGACGGGATATGTATGAATATAAAAATATACTAAAATGAATACAATTTTCGGTTGGTATCACCCTAAGCTCGCTTCGTTCGCTCGTTCTGTTTTTGACACAAAGAAACTTAACGAACTTAACCTACTCTCGGTCAACTTGATGGTGGGTGCACCTCCTACGTCCCACCCCTCCGTTCATGTTTTTAAAGAAAAAGAAAAGAAAATACAGTAAATGTACTACGGCAGCTCAGTGGTTTAGAGCATCGACGGGCTAGATGTCGAAGGTTGTAGGTTCAAGTCCTACCTGTGGCAAAATTTTTTCATCACATATTTTCGATTTTAATATTAAACCGAGCATTGTAATGCTATTAATATAATTAACAGTAAATGTAGTTTTATATAGCCCAAGCTTGAAAAATAAAATGACTTTAATTTTAAAATAACACATTTCCCCGCGATTAAGAAATGGTGTCGTAATTTAAAAAAGTGAGTTCTATCGATTCCGATACGCAGAATATCTAAATTCCTGCTAAGATTGTAAAGCCCATCGAAATCTTTTACACACGTAAAGATCTCATGGTTTTCTTTCACTACTATCCACATTCTGAGATCCACATGAAACGCGTCAGCGGAATACGGTCTAAGCTTGCCTTTTACAACTTTCGTATGTATCAGGATATTCAAAAGAACTCACAGAAAGATACATACAACGGTTTGATGGTCACTTCAACGTCCATTACGGTTTACATATCTGAAATAAATATAATGAACCATACGAATGCCCTAATGTAATTTGAAGTGACGATTGTCACGTTGTACACCGTGCTTGTGAAAAGTTAGAGAGTAGGCCGGCTTTTCAATCCCGCCTTACGCATCGGTGTAAACGGCGTCATAAGTTTAGAAACAACAGTCGTGACTCCATCGCGGCCCGGGACTGACGCGAGTGTGTGTGACATGAAGTGGTACGTGGTAATCTGTCTGGTGACCGCCAGGTTTACGGGAGGGAACGGTGAGAACAAACAAACAACTTATTCTGGTGATTTTTTTCGTTGATAATTTTTATGAGGGTAGTTAGTGATAAAGAATTTCCGGGTTTTGCGGATGCGATAAAGGATATCCACAGGATGTATGGAGGAGTAAGGGATTTTAAGAAATGAAATACAACATAAATTACATAACGATAGTGCATGATACAATTTCTTATGAGTTTGGGGGGTTCCCTTTTGTTGTCATAATTTTAATTGTCCGCGTGCAGTCATATTCCTTAATGAATCATTAAAAGAAAAATTCTGATTTTTGCAATTTAAAAATCCTTTTAGCACGTAAACGTCCGTCATCGTTGTAATTTAGGTATAATGTTTAATAAATTTACCTACGTTGAAAAAATATCAGCTTTGCTGTTTAGCCCAAACTAGCTGTTGCCTGCGACTTCGTCCGCGGCAATTTCTGTTATTATGATTTATTCGTTTTTTTGTTCGTATAGATGAATAATTTTCCCCCGTTTTCAAAACAATTTTTATTGATGCTTCGCTCCTATTGGTTGCAGTGTGATGTTTTATAGCCTAAAGCCTTTCTCAATAAATGGACTATCGAACACAAAAATAATTTTTCAATTCGAACCAATAGTTTCTGAGATTCGCTCGTTCAAACAAACAAAATCTTCAGCTTAATAATATTAGTATAGATATAGATTGCAAGTTGAGAATTATTTTTCTTAATTATCTTCAGCCAAAGTTAGAGAATCAAAGAGACAAAGTTCAAATACGTTTTCGTTCATTATTTTAGTTTTAAATAAAAACCGGCTAAGTGCGTGTCGGGCCACGCGCAGTGTAGGGTTCCGTAGTTGCATGTCATTTTATAAGTTGATCGACTATAACACTGACTTCAACTTAGTTGAGACAGTTTTCCCTATGTTCGTTTTGTTGTTTTTCGGTAAGTGGCCAACACCGGTGTAAAATTTTTCAAGCTGCCTAAAGGCATTTCTGTCGTAGCTTAGCAACACGAGTTTTTCCTATCACTTCGCTACTGCCCTGATTTTTAGCAAAAAAACTTTTCCGAAATGGCTTGACCGATTCTTATTAAATTTTGTGTGTATTACAATACGTCTGAAAATAGGACGCAAACAATTTTTCAACACCCCATTTATTTTAAATTTATACTAAAATACAATGTTTGCTGGGTCAGCTAGTATATTTGTGTGGGTATGTATTATAAATAATTATGACATTCCTTAATATTTATGACAATATTCGCGTACTACATTTTATTTCCATTTACAAATAAATATATACGGACAAATCACACAAATTGAGCTAGCCCCAAAGTAAGTTCGAGACTTGTGTTATGGGATACTAACTCAACGATACTATATTTTATAACAAATACATATATAGATACTCATCCAATACCCACCCAGGCCAATCTGAAAAAGATCATTTTCCATCTTGACCTGGCCGGGGATAGAACCCGGGCACTCTCGTGTCGCAGGCTGGCGTGTTGACCGCTGCGCCACGGAGCTAGCCAATTATCCCAAAGGTTGACTGGAAGAGAATGCCATTAGCAATAAGTTTACGTTTTGTACAATTTTTTTTTGTTAATAAAGTTTGTTAATAAAATTGATGTTATCTGATGTTATCTGATTGATGTTATCTGATGAAATAAATTTTGAATAAATAAAAAAAATTGTTAATAAAATTGATCGATCGGGTTCCCCAATTTTCTTTCATATTAGGCTATTGCAAGTAACATAGTCTGTAAACCTCGTCCTCATCCTAACGTTCCGGTTACATCCTATACGTCGCAGCCCGGGGTCCGCTATTATGACAGCATTCATCATCATCATTACGGCCGTAACAAAGCCCACTACTGGACATCGGTCTCTCCCAAAGTTACTTTGTAACATTGGAGGATATTGCCATACTCACCACGCTTGGGGTTGGTGAGCGCAGTTCCTTTGGCTTCTTGTGCTTCCGACGCTGTTGTCGGAAGTATTGTAAAGCTGGGAAAGGATAGGAATTTGTTGGATTTGGAAAGGGAATTAATGTATCGGGATACTACTTACTCGCATGAATGGGGGTAAAACAAGTAGCAGATCGGGAGGCCGGACGCGAGTTCTGGTGCTAGGTGTACCTGCACCCACCGGACAGGCAGATGAGTATGTGACAATAACAGCCTTGATGCTGTTATTTTCTTCCTCTCCTTCTACTCTCTTTGGTGGAATACAGACTTTTATGATTAGAAGATTTTTTAGTAACTTATCTTTTTGCTCGGTTCTTAAAATTCAGTTTGACCACCACAGTCAGTTATCCCAACGGTGTCAATGACCTTTAATTTCTTATCTATTATCACTAAACAATGCCATTGTGAGTTAGGTTTTAGGTACTTATCTACACGTTAGGAACAGAACTGTCGACTCTTATTTCTAATTTATTTGTAAACTGGGTTTTATATAGTTATCTTCCATGCTGGTCTGCGAATAAAGAAAAAAACCGTCAAGTGCGAGTCGGACACGCACACGTAGGTTTCCGTATCGTTATCTATAAAAACAGCAAAAAATCATGTTGTATAGGAGCCCTTTAATATTTATTTTATTTTATTTAATTATTTATTTTTAAGTGAATATATAACTAAATATTCTGTGAATATCTCTAACCTCTACCTGTTGCCGTTATCAATATCGAGCAAAAACAAGCAAAAAAATCACGTTTGTTGTATGGGAGCCCCCTTAAATATTTAATTTATTCAAGTTTTTAGTATTTGTTGTAGCGTCAACAGAAATACATCATCTGTGAAAATTTCAACTGTTTCAACTATCACAGCCTGGTGGCAGACGGACAGACAGACAGACGGACAGCGGAGCGATATTAATAGGGTCCCGTTTTTACCCGTTGGATACGGGACCCTAAAAACGTAGAATGTGTCAGCTGGTTTTCTTCTCGTGCAGAGCGTAAAAGCCAATCGAGAGTCTGTGCAAAAATCTAGCCAATTATGTTAGGCCACAGAAAATAAATTTAAATAACGGAATGCTACTAAAGAAGTACCATAAAGTAATACAAATACGAGTATATATGGACAAATCGTATAGATTGAGCTAGCCCCAAAGTAAGTCGGCTGCTCATTTTTACTCTCTCATTTTTACCAAATTTTACAAGAGCCAAATAAACGTAATTTTGATTTTTTATCATTAAGATTATAGCCACAAAAACATTGGTAGTTCATTCATATTTATGGTCAAAATAAATATATGTAAAAAATATATACATAATTACTTTCATTTGAGTATTCAGTATAGAATTATTTATCAAAATAATAATACCATTGTAAGCTAAAAACAAGTATCAAATTTCTTCATATTTTTTGTATTTATCTAGCTTAAAAATCCTAAATTTTAAATATCATACTATATCTGTAATTAAATTATCTAATTACTATCACAAATAATGTTTTCACACCGAATAAACTCTGAAAATTAAACCATAACTTTAATTTAAAATCTGCCTTTAACTTTAACAAAAACATGAGTTCTAAATTAAAGCAACTATTTCAAAAAGATACTTGGTTTTAGCTTTTAACTATATCAGTCATAGATGTAAAATATCTGGTGTTCTATATGAATTACAAGTATCTTAATAGACTTACTTGTTTTTAACGTACAAACTGTAAAAACATACTTTGTTTTAGCGTAGATTATCCAAGTAGAAGAATATATTGGAATCAAATAATTTTCTTTTATTTCCAAAATAAACTTAATAAAAATATTGGCAGCAACATTGTTTTGCTGAAGCTGAAAAAGAAAAAAAATATTTTTTTCAAAAAATTCTGTTTCTTCTCTTCTGCGTAGGGCAGCCGAGTTCGAAACTTGTGTTATGGGATAATAACTCAACGATACTATATTTTACATATCCTAGTTTGGCCATTAATACTGAGTAGCACATAAAAGCCTATTTTATTTTTCAACTTTTTAACTATTTTAAATTTAGGACACGTTTATTAATCTAAAAAGTTCTTTCGATTTAGCGCCAATTCACATATATTTTTCGTATTCATTATCACATTATCATATGGAATGGGATGTTAAATTCCAGACAGTCGGTTATATTCCAGACACTTCAAGAGCTTAGTATCAGCCGTATGGCTTAAAACCAACGTTCCGGACTTTGTAAGAGCTGAAGACTGGCCCTCATCTAGCCCAGATCTCAACCATTTTATGGTCAGTTTTAGACGATATGGCTTGCTCTAAACGACACAGCGACATTGAGTCTCTTAAAAAATCTCTGAAGCAAGCTGTGGCGAAATTTCCCATGAAACAGTGCGTATATCCATAGATTCCTGGACAGACAGATTAAAGGCCTGTATAAAAGCCAAAGGTGGCCACTTTGAATAGAATATTGTTTTTAATTTTTGCTGAGGCTTTAATCAATATGTACCTATATATGTATAAGTTTTAGTAACATTACATTACTTCATAAAACATGCATTTTTATTTGTAACGGAACTTATGGCCGGACTAGGTATAAACATCCAAGACCCACCCACAGGCCAATCTGAAAAAGATCATTTTCCATCTTGACCTGACAGGGGATTGAACCCGGGACCTCCAGCGTGGCAGCCTGTCGCGATGACCACTTCGAGACGAGAGCACGTCGTCATAGGCTTGCGACACCCTTGGTTAGCATCCTTACACTTTCTGGACGTAGGATAAGCTATAATATTTTGGACAGTGCAGTCGTTTACATTACAATATTTAAATGGTTTGATCAAAGTCCAAATCAATTGTCGATAAAAAGCTTCCAATAATAAATCCATTAAAAAACCAAGGACAAAACAAGAAAGTGTCAATCGAAACCAATCTGCTTCTATTACAATTCTTAGTCTATGACGTCAAAATCTAGACTACCTATCTATTATATTAAATCTATCTATTTTTTCTATCTGCAATTTTTTTTTACTAATCTTATCTATGCCAAAGAAATGATACATATAAGACCAAAGCTTTAAAAAAAATCATCCCCCGTCCTTGCATGGTTTCCCACTTGAGCCAAGACTAGATGCCTTCAATCTTGGCTGCACAAGGTGCTTTTTTCGCCAAACATAGCCAAGAACTTAGCTCGCCGGATAAAGTTAAAAACTAGGTACATTCAAATTCTTCTAATTAGAAAAAATAATAAGTTCTCTTGTATTTGCTAGAAATAAATATTGTTGTGATAGTAATAGATTACCTACATAATAATTGGACCAACCAAACCCATATCATAATAACATCTGAAAAATCGATGTTTGTCAAAAATTACGGCATATGTCGAATTTTCGCGACTGATACAGTTTCATTCACTCCAACATCGGCGAATAGCTTGTTTTCAATGAGTATTTTGTCGTTCCTCAAATAAACAACATTTTAATTTTAATTGGCGCCTATATATTTAAAAAAATCGTATTGGATTCCACAATAACAGGCAATTCTTTTTTTTTTTTTTTTAAGTTGTCTGTCCGTTGAAGTTTTTTTTGCTATACTTTTTAGGAAACTTTGAAGCGCGTTATCTACATCATTTTTTTTTATTTTTGTGTTCATTTATATTTTTAAGATTAATATTATATTAATTAATACTTATCTAAAGGCTTTTTATCGCTTGCACCCTGCACTATTGGCGCCGGGCGACATACTTTTTAATTTTATTACATTAATACCAAAATTAACAAAATCTTGTCAATTGTAAACTGAATTTGAATTCATTGGCAAAATATTTATGTCGGAATCAGAATCACTAAAAGAACATATAGGTACCCACAAGGAAACAGGCTCTTGTCCGCCCCTTAATTGAAAAAAGTAGTTAAAAGGTAGGTACATAATTTCAAATAGAAGATATTATAAAATTAATACATTCGAAGTGTCAGAACAGATGTAAATAAAGATCATAATTTTGCTATGACAAAAACTACAATGGTGTCGACGCGATGTGCATGCAACGTGCAATAATTAGTTTATATACAATACCGCTATTAAAGTGTGGGAAGAGGCTCCTTTTCCTTATTGACAGGGCTGGCATCGGCAAACAAATACACTAGGACCAAGTATCAATCGCAGCAGTTTGAAATTAATTAACTATACATAGTGTGTATTCAAATTTGTCACAAATACACGGTGAAATTTTGATCGTTCTGGACCCTGAAAGGGGTGATTCAATCCATCCATATGAACAACTTTCCCTATGGAACCAAAACTGGGAACTCAAAAAAAATGGGCATACAAAAAATTTCGCCGCCCAGTCAATTTGTATGGGAAAGACAAAAAAAATTGTGTTACCAGCATTGGTCCTATAGGAAAAGTTGTTTATATCAACGGGCTGAATCATCCCTTTAAGGGTCCAGAACGATCAAAATTTCATCGTGTATAATTAGACAAGAAAATAAGAAAATGACTTATCAAGGAACATAGCTTTGTACAAACGGATGCGACACGTGGATGCGAAACTCATAAAAAACATAGTGACAGGCTTGCTGCCTTTGAAATGTGGTGCAGTGGTGCTAGAGGATGGAAAAAATCAGATTAACAGAGCGAATAACCAATAAAATTGTAGGAAAGAAAAGAATACTTTGAATGAAATTGAGAATAGGAGGGATAAAATGACTGATCAAATGATACGACATGATAAATTCTTAAAAAATCTGCGAAGTGCGAGTAGGTCTCGCGCAAGGAGGCTTCCATACTATAATGTATACAACTTTATAATAATAATAATAATTTCTTTATTAAAGGTAAAAACCCATTACAAATATTACTGATAGGTTACAAGATTGTAATATGTAAAGTATAAAGTGTATATATGTATATTAATAATTAATCTAAAACATTTTACATTTTAGTACGTTAGTGTACTGTTTGTTTGAACCATACATATTTTTGTATTTATTGAAACTATAGAGGGTCAAGCTCCTGCAGTGGAGACTAAAATGACCTGATGATGATGATGACTTTTTTTAACAGCTAAGTTCTTAAACTAATGTAAGTATACCTAAGTAATTTTGAGTCGGCGCCAATCAATCAATGTAAAGATTACTAAATAAATTACGTTAAATTTAAAGATACTAAATTTAAGAATACGTTATTAATTTACTTGTTTGGCGCTGAATCAAAATTACTTAGGTATACTTACATTAGTTTAAGAATTAGTTGTTAAGGTTAAATAACAAAGGTTTATTATTTTTTGCTTTACAGTTTTTTCGGCGGTTTAATTTTTAGTGAATTTTTTTTTTACTTTGTGCGACCTATGTGTTCTGTAAGTGAATAAGACATGATTTTGTGTGTCCGAATTTTGTGTCTGCCAGCTTACACTGTTAATTAGTGATTATTATTAGTCTGGTCACCAGGGGTTCCAAACTATTTGCTTTGTTTTTCTTCGTCTTTAGAGCCCAGGGTCCCAATGTGTGCACCCACTAAAATCACTTTACTATCAGATGCACGTACGGCTGTGTGACGTCACGCGCTATCAGGGCCAAAAGGTCGCGTTCATTCATACGGTGCGTTATCATCCGTGATGTCATAATAAGTCACAACACGCGTTTTGGACAGACCACAGAGCTAGAAGTGTTTCGTAGAGATAACATTATTATAATTGACATCGGAAATCGTATTTTGTATGGGTGTTTAAGCATTTAACACAAGTGAAAACGTTCCGGGCCTATTGCACCTCTTTTATATTTGCAGCCTGTGGGTTAGGCGCCCCCAACGTACGCTAAACTCCCTTTGCTACGCGTACAATATAACAGTGCGTTCAGGCTGTTGCGGCTGCCGCGTTTCTTGCTGAAGTGCATGTCAATGGTTTTCATGCCACTATTCGGGCCTATTGCACCTATTTTTATATCTGCAGCTTAAAGATTAGATAATCCTGACGGATTTGCGGCCTGTGCGTTAGGCGGTCCCAACTTACGCTAACTAAAGTCCCTTCGCATGTGATTTGTCCGTATATATTTATTTATTTTTTCGCATTTGATATATCAGCGCTTTCAGGACGTCGTTGCGGCTGCCGCGTTTTTAGCATGTAAATAGTTTTCATCCCACTATTCGCAAGCAAGCCGCATCTATGATGCGTTGTTGGGGACCGCATGGATGGTCCTTTTATGGCCAGTTAGGTCGGTGTACATGTCCCAATTTGTCCCGCACAGCGTCAATAATATATGTATCTATTCATCATCATCAGGTTTTTTTAGTCTCCACTGCAGGAGAATGACCTTCTCTGTACTGCCGGGGCCATACTTGGCCAGAGCAGACAGAGGATTTGGCCTACTCTCCTCGCTGGCCAAACGGGTTGGAGATATATAATCTTTTCACCATATGTCATTTCTTAATTTATATTATAAGAGTACTTCTTTACTTTTATATACATTTACATAAAAAGTATCACGACTTTTTCCCTCACAGCCACGTTAAACATGTCGAAAATCAAACAAGTCTCAAATAATAGATAAAAAGAAGAACAAAATTAGGCACAAACAGTTTCTTTTTTCTAAAATATTATATTTGTAATTGTACTAAACCTTATTATAACAATTGTTTAAATTTAAAGGCAAAATAATTTTCATTCAATTTTAGTAAAACCGAAACCCGGAAGAACTTTAAATGAACTGGCCGTCGATCAAAAAGCAAAAGATTCTCTTACAATGTTTCCGTCATGGCGGCAACATTGAATTTCTAACAGATTCTAAATTTATCCCGACTTGCAAATGTGCCTAACGGTAGCTGCGAAATTACCAAGTCTGTAACAACCTTTGCATACTTTAGGCCAGTGCTTCTCAAAGTGGTCTGCATTGTTAGTTACGCTTTACAGTCTTACTAAACTACTGGACCGATCATCATGAAATTTTGCAAACGCAATGTCTGGGGTACAGAGAGGGACAAAGCTACCTACAGCATTTTTCCAAGATAAAAGGTAATTTCAGTTTAAAAAAATTGGTTGTCTGTAAAGTCACTTTATATAATGATACGTAATTTTACGTAATAACGGTGGAAGATAGTTCCTTATTTGATACAATAGGCTTCTTCTACGGGTCAGTTTTAAGATTATAAAAATTGTTAGACATGGATTTTTTTCCTTTTATCAATTAAACAAAAAGTGATAAGGATATTATTCAACTCATTAAAATTCTGTGCGACGCTACGAATAAAAAATATCATTCGTAGCTGCGACGTCATAGTTTGCTACACTTTTAACAAACTGTGATGTCACGAACCACTCATAAAGTTCGACGTGCTTTATCTGTATTATTTATTGTTTGATTATCATAAGAAAAAATACGTGTCCAATATTTTTTGATTATCTAACTAATTTTAATATTATTATTTTCAATCAGGAAACTAGCATATTAAAGTTAAATAACAGGCTTCAACGCACAAGAAGAGCTGAAATTGCAATCGATTGGATAAAATATTATATTAGTTGGGTATGTTTGAGTACCTCTGCATTACTTGATTTCCATAATGTCGCATATTTATGTTTGGCTGTTTCACCGTTACTAGGCGCTTACTATATTCCGAGCGCGAGCTGAGTTGAGAGTGTTGAGACCTCTTCGCATAATGCAGGACGCGTACACTTCACGGCAAAAACATGGCTCACATTTTTATGTCATTCAAAATAATACATCACTTTGGATTCTTTAGATCTAGTTCGGAGGGAAAATCTGACGGAAAACGCTTTTTCTCCGAGATAGTTTTTATGTTATTCTTCTGAGAGGTTTTCTTCCAAAAACCATTATAGAGTGACAGTGGCGTAACTATACCTACGGCCCGTGGCAAACTTAAAAAATGGGGCCCATACGTTTTTTTTTAATTCTGCTTGCTGGCTTGGCATTGTCCCCCGCTCTTTTACTCCTGCCCGGGGTCTCCTAGGACCGGGGGCCCGTAGTATTTGGCTAGCACTGCCACCATGTAGTTACGCCACTTGGGATGGCAAATTTTATCGAGATCACCGACATAAAAAGTACGAAAACATATTGCAATTACGATAATACTTAATAAAAAGATAAACCTTGTCTCATCTTATTCATATTATTTTTATAATAGAAATACCAATCGTCTCCAACCCGTCTGGCCAGCGTGGAGAGTGTAGGCCAAGTCCTCTAGCTGCTCTGGCCAAGTATGGCCCTAGTAGTACAGAGAGGGTCGTGCTCCTGTAGTGGAGACTAAAAAGGAGCTGATGATGATGATGATGACATAGAAATAGAAATACCGAATTAAGAGTAGCAGCAAACGTTAGAGAATAGCAAAATAATTATCAACCAAAATGTTTAAATAGTTTAAGGAAAGTTGAAATAGTAATTTTGCTTTTTTGTATTTATTTTGTGTTTTGCACGCCAACAATGGTAATACATGTTAAAGTTACTTACATATGCAGTTAATATTTATATCATCAAATGTTTTTGTAAATGAATATTTCCAAAAACATATGTTGACATGATAATTATCTTAAAAATGAGAGTAAAATAATTTGATTTTGGCTATTTTCGTTAAAAGCGGTTGGAACGTAAATATAATCATTATATTAATCAAGAAATATAAATGTGATTATAGAAAATTGCATGAATTGCGGTGCGATTATTCGAGAATGTCCGCTAAAGTTTATCGTCAAGTGTAGCAGGCTGTACCAGATCTACCTGTTACGGCAGACCGGGGGCAATAGCCTGGCCTGTCCACTCAATATCACCATAACATCGCTTAATGTAGTCTTCTTTTTATTTGTTTTACGGTATCAGGCCTTTCTACGCCTTTTAGCCTTTTATATTTTTCAAAAGGAATAATAATAACGAAATGATTGACTACCTATTACGGTTGAATAGATACAGCCCTGTTACAGACGGACGGACATCGGAGGTTTAGTAATGGGGTTCCTTTTGGAACCTTTTGGGTACGGAACCCTAAAAACGGACTTCAATTAAACTACTAAACTGATTGTAATTAAATTGAAATGGCAATGGGAAGTATACCTTTCCAAATAAAAGATATAACTTCAAATCGGATTATAAATGACGGAGTTATGATATAACAAACATTTAAAAAAAAACATACAACTGAATAAATAAATATAATAAATATATACGGGCAAATCACACCGATTGAGCTAGCCCCAAAGTAAGTTCGAGACTTGTGTTATGGGATAATAACTCAACGATACTATATTCTTGACCTGACCGGGGATCGAACCCAGGGCTCTCGTGTCACAGGCTGGCGTGTTAACTGCGCCACGGAGCTCGCCAGAATTGAGAACCGCTTCCTTATTTGAAGACGGTAGAAAATCCTTAACTGACTGAGCTGGCACATTATATACTCCATATTTAGGAGTAACAAGGATGGAATATCCGTACTGATAGTCGCACCGATAGTGGACAAAATAAAGAGCCAACGTTTAACCTGGTATAGCCATATCGAGAGAAGGGATGTCTCCCTCTCTACATCTGGCTAAAAAGATGCTCCGCTTCAATGCAATGTGACAGGATATAGAGGAAGGGAAAACCGAAAAAGCCGTGGAGGGACTGTGTGAGCAATGATATTCAAGAACGGGGATCTAGTGCTGATATGGTACAAAATGGGAAAATTTGGAGAAAGTTGACATACAGAGCCGACTCCAAGAGGGAAAAGGCGAGGAAGATGAAGAAGATGACGAATTGTGGTAAATAGTTGTTTCGTACAGAAATAAGGTTTTTTAACATGGTTGGTCCGAACTGATGGCTAATGGCTAGCTCCGTAGCGCAGCGGTCAAAACGCCAGCCTGCGACACGAGAGTGCCCGGGTTCGATCTCCGGCCAGGTCAAGATGGAAAATGATCTTTTTCAGATTGGCCTGGGTCTCGGATGTGTATCTATATATGTATTTGTTATAAAATATAGTATCGTTGAGGTAGTATCCCATAACACAAGTCTCGAACTTACTTTGGGGCTAGCTCAATCTGTGGGATTTGTCCGTATATATTTATTTATACTGAATAGGGACAATTGGAGAGAATTAGCCGTGTGGTATCCGGCAGAGTAGAATAGGATCACTCCAAGTCTTCCCGTGGATGTCGTAGAAGGCGACTTAGCAAATACAAGCTAAACAAAGCTTATAAACATATAAGAGACCTCTCCAACCCGTCTGGCTAGCGTGGAGAGTGTAGGCCAAGTCCTCTGGCTGCTCTGGCCAAGTATGGCCCTAGTAGTACAGAGAGGGTCATGCTCCTGTAGTGGAGACTAAAAAGGACCTGATGATGATGATGATGATGAGAGAAATGGGATGGGTGTGACTTTTATCCAGCAATGACAGTAGTTATAGTCTGGGGTAGAAAAAAGAATCACAGATTACATACATTTGACATAATTATAACAATCAGCAGTTGACTGAATGAAATCATCGATTCCCGGAAACGGCGACAGCGGTGCACTCAGCTCCTATCGTTTCGTAGTAAACTGCTTGACCTCAGATAATCACTACTAATAAACAAATGTTTGTCCCTCGAAGATAAAGGATGTCTTTGTGTCTCAAAACATTAGTTTATTCAGTTTGTGGTTTAGATCAAACATTATGGATGGTGAGATGATTTTGAAAAATTCCGTGGAAATTAAGCACGTAATTCATACAGTAACTTTGTTACAGTTTGGGAGAATATCGTTATTGAAATACAGAAATAGACTAGGTAGTATGGTATGGGAATGGGACTGTGCAGTGGAGAGCAATATTCCTAAAGGAGATGGGTATTTGTGAAGTTATCAAAATTAAATATTTAGAATATAAAAAATATTTTACATTTAGTATCAACAGAAAACAAGACAAGTTTCACTGGTTTATTAAACTAAATAATCAGTATAAAGTGAACTCGATTTATACTCAGTACTGAGTATTTAAAAGTAAATAGCTTTTAAAATTAAACAGTTTTATTTTAAATAAAGAAAATAATAATGTTGATAATATACTAAAAGGCAAAAAAAATAATTCGGTAGGCCCTAGGTACCATCACTCATCACACCACTCTCCTCATCCGGGGCAATAATCAGACCAAAAAATAAAACCGTTGGACGCGTGCAATTTCTATCAAGTCAATCGCTGTTTGCTAAGTACTCATTTGTAAACAAATGCTTACCTACATATTTATTCAGTTTACGTTACACCCAACGATAAAATAAAATATCACAACGTTACAGTACGAGTCACAATAAAATCAAATATCTGAATTCCTGTATTGCCCAAATTTACATTTATTTTGTGATGAATTCTTAATATGAAATCTACGGTTGGGTTGGGATTCTTATAGTTCAAGAGCTGATAAAATTTCTTTAGTTGGTCCTTCAGGCAGCGTAAAAAATTGTATAGTTTATCGAAGGACAGAAGTCAATAGTCAAATATTTTGTTCGTCGTAACATATTTTAGAACATCATCTTCATGTAGTGAACGTTAACTTTAATTTACATATCATTATTTACATATATTATTATTATTGACATCATCACACACCTAAATGTAATAAATATGCCACAGCCAAGTCTAAGCTGTAAAGTTTAGACTTGACTGTGGGATTATTTATTTTTATATAAACAAACTTTACAAAAAACATTACGAAAACCTATCTACTACATTGTAACAAAAACCTTATATTAGATTTAAACGTACACTGGCATTCAGCATCTAGCTTCCAGTTGCACGAGTATGTTAGTAATAATAATAATAACTTAAATTAAATGTGATATGATTCATTGTTATTATAAGAACCTCGGCAATTTTTACTTATTTTCAACCAATTTCTGGTATTTCTTTACTGAAGTCATAAATGTAATGTTTATAAATGTTAACGCGACTAAAGAAATGTTTTTTACCTCGATATTGTTTATTGCATGCCTTAGATGGACATACCTTCTCGTTAGGTATTTTGGTTATGTATGCAATCTCACAAAATGCACTTCACCTTCGAATTCCGCGCAATACATTTTTGCAATTGTTCGTAAGGGAATGAGAGTGGCATGTAGTCCCAACTTTAATAGCGTACTTACTAATTGTTATACTTAGGTACTAATTGTTACCTTGTAGGTACTTATAGCTGGCCTTTAGTTAGGTAAATATTTTTGTATAAGGTTGGCAGTCTTCTACGTTAGTATTATATTGTCTTCGAGAGCGGCTAGTATCCTTCCATTAAAGAAAAACTATTTACTTTGTGAGCCTTTAGGATTATAGACATATTTGCAAATAAAATATTTCCAATGTGCGACCATCAGGGTGATTGAGTCCAAAATATTTGCGATAAATTGCTACTAATAAAAATATCTCCCTTCAATACCGTTGCTATGGCTGGTTGAATTATAACATTGATCACTTGCTATTTTGAATGTCATAATCCTTGCTTTGCCGGTGGTTGCAGTTTCATCCCAGTGATTCCCTTCCCAAATCCAATAAATTCCAGTTTAAAATACTTCCGATGAGGAATAGCGTCGGAAGCACAAGAAGTCAAAAAACTGCGCTCGCTAATCTGCCTGCAAAGTGATAACGCTTACGAGCAGTGGACGTTACGGCTGGAATGATGATGATGATTTTTAAAACATTGCCTATTACTAAAACTATTTGTATAATTAAAACCTTGTAAAATATTTCCAGTTGAGTCATTTCTTACAGTTTCTACGAATTACTAATTGTAACCATGTCGTAACTACAATGCGTCAGATGAAATGTTTTTGTTTACGCAGCGGAGTTCCCCTCTCCACTTTACAAGCAATTAAAGATCAAATATTGTGGAATAATTTGATTGATTGGATGTTTTGTTTACTCTGATAATGTAAACTACGCAGTGACAGCTTCGATTGAAGGATAAGCTCGGGAGTTTGGTACGATGAGATCATAATATTGACAAGTAGAATAAAGTGGGTTAAATAGATTTACCGGATTGGATACAATATGATTCTTTTGATCATTGCCTTAAATTTTGAAGAAATTGTTCGAAAAATTAATGTAGAACAGAATTGTTCCCTTAGTTATCAAACATGATGCTCTGCAAATTAAACAACATGGATTTTGTAAGGGAATTCGACATCACTGGCGGCATTCAAATAAATTAGTCACAGCACGGGTTGGATAGATAACAAGATAAATATTAAAAACTAAAACCCAGCTGCTAATAGTTCATGGGCTGGCATATTTTAAAGTTAACGGTAACATAGTATTATATCTAAAATAATATAAATATTTTTGTAATCTACATAAAACCTTTCATTTGTTAACAAATACAATTTTATTTATATGTGAATTACGGGTTACTCACGTACGAAGTCAGCTACAGGCCGACATGTTTCAACCTCATTCGGAGGTCTTCCTCAGGGCGAATGTGAACCGAGACGCGCGCACGGAGTCGTCCCGATTCGCACTGACACTAGTGACGAGCGACGCGGCATGCATAATGTAATTATCTCGCGTTAGTTTTAATCAAAAAAAAAATACAATTTTTCAAAAACAAAAATTAAAAAATACCGATTTCGTATCCTAGACGGCGTTATTTTAAATGTATAGTCTAATTATTTATTATTTTTTACGCCGTCTGTGGTCTAGTGGTCATCAAGCCAGGTTGCCACACTGAAGATCGGGTTCCCGGGTTCGATCCACAGTAACCTTACTGACCAAGATAGAAAACATCTTTTTCAGAATGGCCTGGGTCTTGGATGTTAATCAATATATGAATATGTTAAAAAATATAGTATCGTATGGGATACTAACTCAAGTATCCCATAACACAAGTCTCGAATTTACTTTGAGGCTAGGTCAATCTCTGTGATTTGTCCGTATATATATATAAATTTATCAAGTACCTAACAAATTATTAAAAAAAACATTGTCACCAAATTGCCGCATATTTAGACGATCTTAGCCAGCTTTCGACGGCCGTTTGCTATCTCGCCGGCATCGGTAATTATCGGGCCAATTGTTTCTCGCTAATAATAGAACTGCAATAATTGTGAAGGTTAAAGGGCAAATTGAGGATCGGCGGCGCTGCGTTGTGGTCACGTGACTTTCGGTTCTTGGGCTAGTGCCCAGCTTCCCCCAAATTTCAAAGGTCGTTAATAGTAACACTATTAACGACTTTTGGTTGCATATAAATATGATAAGACTCCCGTAAAATTTTTAATGATAGATAGAAAACAGGCGTTTTCGGGACGGAATTCTATGTATAAGGTCTTAGTCCTAAAACGAAGGAATTCATGATTTAAATCCTTACTTTTTTATTGGTGATTTGACCCTATCTTGTCTGATGGGAAGCAATAATGAGGTAGTACCTGCAAATTTAAACGCTTGTTTTTCGTGTTTATAAGTGGCCAAAACTAGCGCCAGATTTTTTAAGCTACCTAAAGACATCAATCATGACAGCTGGGACTAACGGCTTAACATGTCTTCCACAGCACGGTGGAGCCCGAGTTTTGTGCTACTTGTGGTTATCCATCCCAAAAAAAATCATAGGGCATTTTTCAACCAGCAACATTTTCTGTTATCGAATTCGTGAGTTTTGACTCAGTCTTTTTATGTGCATCGACCAGAACTCTGACATAACTGTGCCGACTACACATGAAAAAGTGTATCTTACTTTTTCATGTGTGGTCGGCACAGTTAAAGGAAGAAGAAAAAGACCAGAACTCTGCCACTGACACAGCGTTATCATTGGCGTTGTGAAGGTACGTATGCAAGTTGTATCTAGTAGAACACGCAGAGCAAGCAAGATAGGGTTTACACTAACGCAACCAGACCTGTGAGCGAAAGCTAGGTATAAAATAGGATTTATCGAAAAGGCTCAGAAAATTTAGATTTTAGGTAGAAATAATATATCCACTTACAAAATTTCACGGGTATCGGTTGAGAAATGCGACCTGTAGAGAGAACAACCGAACAACCGACATATATACGATTTTGACGTGATAAATCGATGAACACCGGCTGCACTCACGAAAAAGTGTCATATTCCGTGTGCAAGCGAGAGCGCAGAACAAGCCATAGAGAGGCAGGATTGGCCTAAGCGTTCGGTTTGTGAGGCATCTATCTCTCTTCCACTGTTATCACGGAACATTATCGTCCGTAAACTTACTTTATAGAAAACCATTTTTTAGCCCAAGCTGAAACAGACACACTTTGCGCTCGCTCGGTCAAAATATAGTGTCACCGGACTGAGGTGATATAAAATCAAGCGATGCTGAGTTTTAATAATGGTAACATTATCCAAAACAAAAGATTTCTTTTTATACTCTTACTAGCTTTCGAGTCGCTGGAGGACTTAAGTACCATGCTCAATGACCTTAATGGAGTTTCCCAACAGGTGGGCCTTACAATGAACATGGACAAGACGAAAATAATGTCGAATGTCCATGTTGTGCCTTCACCGGTATTTGTTGGGAACTCCGTCCTTGAAGCTGTGGACCAATATGTCTACTTGGGTCAATTGATCCAGGTTGGCAGTTCCAGCTTCGAGGATGAGGTGTTTCGACGAATCCGACTCGGTTGGGCAGCGTTCGGGAAGCTCCGCCATGTCTTCTCGTCAAAAATACCTCAGTGCCTAAAGACGAAAGTCTATAATCAATGTGTGTTACCAGTGATGACTTACGGGTCCGAAACGTGCTCCCTTACTATGGGCCTCATAAGAAAGCTCAAGGTCGCTCAAAGAGCTATGGAGAGGGCTATGCTCGGTGTTTCTCTGCGAGATCGAATCAGAAATGACGAGATCCGTAGAAGAACAAAGGTCACCGACATAGCTCAGCGGATTAGCTCTTTGAAGTGGCAGTGGGCGGGGCACATAGCGCGCAGAACCGATGGCCGATGGGGCAGAAAGGTTCTCGAATGGCGACCACGTACCGGCAAGCGCAGCGTCGGACACCCACCGACCAGATGGTCGGACGACCTGACTAAGGTCGCAGGAAGACGCTGGATGCAGGCCGCTTCCAACCGGTCGTATTGGAAATCCTTGGGGGAGGCCTATGTCCAGCAGTGGACTTCTTGCGGCTGATATGATGATGATGATGACTAGCTTTCGCCCACGGCTCCGCCCGCGTCAATGTCGATCCCTCGGGAATAGTACTTTTTTCCGGGATAAAAGGTAGCCTATGTCCTTCTCCGTACTCCAGAGAACTTGTATGCAAATTTCATGATGATCGGTTCAGTAGTTACGGCGTATGAAAGCGTTACAAACAAACAAACAAACAAATAAACAAACAAACAAACTCACTTTCGCATTTATAATATTAGTAAGGATAAGGATTATATTCAGAAATAAGATTAAAATAAGGAATATTGTGAAGGAAATTCCACGCAGGCAGGGTTTAAATCAGCTACCTTAAGACTATGTACAACCTAGATCGCACCTTGCTGCCCGGGTAATTTTTTTCACTATATCTTATTTCTTGATTTAATTAAAAGTATGGATATCAAAATGGCATTGTGAATGCAAAGTTATCCATAAAAAATATTTGTTTTTATTCATGTGGATATATCGGCTAGTCATCTTTTTTTTTTATTTCAGTGTTAAGATGTTCCTCGGACAGCAAGGACCCTTCGTGTATTACAGAAAACCAAGATAGAGGTAAATATTGAATTTCGATCTTAATTAACCCATCTATACTAATCTTTACTTCTATACTATATCTAATATTTTAAAGAGGATTTGATTGTGTTAATTAGTTATTTGTCTTTTAACTATGTTTAAAATTTCGAACAAATAATTTCTCTGATATGTGGGTGCTAGTCGGTAGAAGAAGCAGCTGGTACATTACGTTTTTTTTCTTTTCTCCCAGACCATCATAGAAGAGACCTATAAGTGATATGCTAGCGCCGGTATCCATCAATAGTGGGGTATACTCCTGTAATAAATGACACAGTATTTGCTTTGATAAATTACTCACTCACAATGTTGTCGTTTACCTTCGATGATCAGAAATTCTTAGATTTTTATTAGACCTGGTGTGGTCAAAAAGCATAATTATATCTAGAGCAGCATTGAGTTTGTCATATGCAGATCGTAAGATCTAGTCTAGGTCATATGCGAGAAGCTCTGAAATAGGCCATGAGCTGAAAACCCATATTCTTTCACCACCTAAAGAGTTTATTACTAATGGTTACTTTCATATAACTTTCCAGAGTCATTACGCGCTGCGAGATGCACACCAGGCTCGATGTGGAAGAATGAATGCAACACGTGCCAATGCAGCCCCGATGGACGGCCGGTGTGCACCAAGATGGCCTGCATCCAGTCGCTGGACAGCCTAGACCCGGTCAATTTCGAGCCGGAAGCGCCAGAACACATACCTGATAAGAACGAAACGGCGGAATTGGTGAGCCACATCTTAGACTTGATATTTTCTGTCATGATTAAAACAATATTTTTTAATTATTTAAGTTTATATCACATTCAACTTTTTAACAAGATAAAATTCAATATTAAGACAAAAGAAAATAATATTTATGTACTTACAACACTTCTGATCAAAAATATCGAAAAAATCTGACGGGCCATATTCTTCTCAAACTTACCCAAAATCCATACATTTTGTGATAATCATATAACTAAAACAGTGACTTGATTTTAGTAATAATAACAAATTAAAACTGTACGTTTTGTTATCAACATACTAACTATGGAAGAAATAAAAAATATATTTCATCCCAGTAAATAACATATTGAGGTGTCGGTACATAACATCCCAAAGAAATTAAACTTATTTTACCTGCTCTTTCATTGATTTAAAATATGCGCACTTAGGTAGAAAGGTGGCATCAGGAAAGCACGCACCTATTATTTGCAAATTATACTATTAAGGGATATGGGAGCACAAATAGTCGACCAGTCATAAGGTAAGTAAGCACTTATTTTATTTTTATGCCCGTAGTACATTTTTTTTTTCTTTCGCCGTTTGTGTCCCACTGCTGGGCAAAGGCCTCCCCTCGTTGTTTCCACAAATTCCTTTCCCTCGATAAACTCTTCCAATCCTTCTCAAACTTGTCAATGTCATCTATCAATCTCTTCCTCGGTCTTCCTCGTCTTCTACGTCCACCAGGGATTATTAAACAAATTGTAAACTTTAGAAATAAACAACTTACTGTTTTGCTGTAATGTTTCATGACTACCTGTAAACTGCAGCAATTATAAAAAAAATTGTATGTTTTGTATTGATATCTAAAATGTAACTAAAGCTTCGTTTACGGTTTTGAGCGGTGCGTGCTGTCGATATCTCAAACGTATGGCGAGGTATGGGGCGGTTTACGGAGAGGCGTTTTTCGTGCGTTTGCTTGAGAAATGATATTTGACGCGGAAGACGTAGCGTTGAAAGCGGCAGTGCAGACGGTTTCAGTGTCTGGGCGAGAGAGAAGAAAATAATACAACATGACATTACTTAATCAAATTTATCTAATGAATCAAAAAATCGATCTTAGATCAATAATGAATGAATTGTATTTTTATTTTTTATTTACGCTTTGTACTATATAAGCGGAACATGGCGCTTTCCACGGCGACTAAAGCCATACCTAATAATGCCGTCAGATGTGTCGCGTCTCCTTAAACAAACGTATGGAGTCGTTGCGTGGTAGACGAACACACCTCTTTGTAAATGGAAAACGCTCTAAACAACGCGGTTCCGTAAGCGAGGCCTGAATAAAGTTACTCTCAAACTTGTTTATATTTTTTCCTATCATTTACAATATCATCTAAGTAAACGTAACCGTAACTTTTTCCAGCAGCGAAACCGCATAGATACGGACCATAAAATCCACAAAAGGACGGTCTGCAAGCCAAACCAAGAGTTTCAGTCCGAATGCAACTCTTGTAAATGTGCAGCAGACGGCCAGAGCTACTCCTGTACGCATAACGAATGCCTGGATAGAGATATGACGAAGGAGGTGGAGGTTTTCATGGAAAGTGAGGTAATTTTAGTTTTTATAAAACGACTTGATGTTTTTAAGTGAAAAGTAACAATCCAGTTTATATTCCAGTCTACGGAATCTAAAATGCAGTAGATTTTTTTCTTTACACATAATAGTTTAAAATTGGCGCCTAGATGACTAGATCTTAGTGACATTTCAATGTGGGCTCCTTCGCCTTACAGTAGTTTATTGGCTGAAACTGAAATCATTTATATACATTAAACGTATATAAATGATTTCAGTTTTAAAGCTATATCCGTAGGTATCTAATACTTGAATGCAATATGTTTTGATGTAATTGCAACTGCCTGGGCGAATGCCTCGACCGCAACCGAGTAGCAATTTAATCAATTTCAAATTCAACTCGATTATAACAAAGTCTGTTTGAGAGCAAGACGATGGTATTTTGGAATATACTGTAAAAGCCTATAATTAAAAGACTTCAAATCGGTGGTAGGTTTTCCGCTGGAGGAATCTGAACGATATTCGATTAGCGACTAATTTTACTAATATTTATATAAACTAAAGGTTCTCTAAACTCAATGTTTTCCAGGGTGTGGACCACATAGAACGCCATTCCGTATGCAAGCCGCGAGAAACCTTCCCCATAGGATGTAATACCTGCCACTGTAACTTGGACGGCACGAACTACTCGTGTACTAACAAGCTTTGTCCGCTGCCCGAAGATGTTGAATTCTTCCATGAGCCTAAAGTAAGATAGCTTAGAAATAACGTTACATATAAATTTATCTCATGATAGGTATATATGCGTTTAAGTAAAAATCAGACGACTAAACTGTAATGCAGAAAGATATCCAAAATATTAATTTTAAACATCCCAAAATATCAGTTCAACAGACAATTAGATAAAATAGAAAAACTCTAAACGAATCAAAGCTATACTGTTTCCATTTGACTTCAAAATCCTTATCCTTACTAATATTATAAATGCGAAAGTGAGTTTGTTTATTTGTTTTTCGCTTTCACGCCGTAACTACTGAACCGATCATCATGAAATTTTGCATACAAGTTCTCTGTAGTACGGAGAAGGACATAGGCTACCTTTTATCCCGGGTAAAAGTACTTTTCCCGAGGGATCGACATTGACGCGGGCCCAGCCGCAGGCGAAAGCTAGTATTGATATAAATAAACCAAAATATGTAGGTAGATACTGCAATGAATACTTTGGAAAAGTTAGTACTGTTCTCAATTTGCATAATATAAATAAAACCGGCCAAGTGTGAGTCGCACACACTGAGGGTTCGAAAGAATATTTAACTACAGAAACCCCGCTTCTTGTTCGTGGACTGATTTTCGAAGACTCATGAAAACTCTACCATGTGACCTCTCTTGCGGGTTCTATCAAAAGCTCTCTTGCATAGACATTATTTTTCTTAATTATTTGTGGTTTTACTTCTCAGCTCAGAACTTCTCAGCTATTAATGACAGCAAATTTGTCAAAATCGAGAAATAACTCCAAAAAAAGTTTGGTTTTCCCTTTAGCTTTTAAGTTTATTTTGTTTGTATTATTTGTTGTTATAGCGGCAAAAGGTTTATACATTCTGTGAAAATTTATAGTCTCTACCTATTACGGTTCAATAGATACAGCCCTGTGCCTGTGACAGACTGACGGACAGACGACCATCGAAAAAGTTAGTAATAGCATCCCGTTTTTATCGATGGGTGCAGTAACCCTAAAAATGTGATCTATGCTCTTTTGGCTTGTACATTTATGGTTGAGTTCTGTTTTGATTAGGATTAATTTTTCAGGAAATGAGGCGCATAGTGCCATTAAAGGAAGAGAAAACATCTATCATGTGATTTCGATTGGGTCAGAATAATATTAAGATTTAATTGTCAAGAGAAAATGTCAAAACTATACCAAATATCTAATCGTATTGTTATAAATTTGTAATAAAATAAATTATATATTTCTGTGTTTTATTTAAATACCTAATATCGGCATCAGAGCTTTTTAGTCTCCACTGCAGGAGCTTACCCTCTCTGGCTCCGGTAGTACCGGAGCCATACTTGGCCAGAGCAGAGAATTTGGCCTACCTCTTCTCATTGACGTTTATTAGCTTTGTTTAGCTTGTATTTCTTAAGTCGCCTCTAACGACCTCCATGGAAAAATGTAACCTAACATAAGACATTTATTATAAATACTTTAAGAGAGACAATTTTAGAAAATCAAGCCTGAAAAATCTTTAAAAGTTAGGTAACAAAAGTGTATTCTGTAATCTTACTCAAGTTCTAGTGAAATGAGGCCTTCGTATATGTCATAGATTAAAAACAAAATTGCGGAATACTTCTATGGTATATATAATTTTTTAGAACTCATTCTGCTTTTGTTTTCTGTAGAAAACATAATCGAAAGATGGTTCTATTTAAAGTTTACTACACAGAATAGATGACGCAAGTTTCAAAATTTGTATGGAAACCAAGCGTGCCTAAGTCAAAGACTTTTATTCAAAATTGGATACATGTATCTATTTTTGAACGTCATGTTTTTATTTCATATATTTTTTAATATATGCAGTATCATAATACTACTTTTTAACACCTACTGTTAAAAAGTCTGATAGGAAATATATCCATGCCTTTGGGTGCTTGCAATTTTTGGGATATTGCAAATAATTAATTATCACGCAAGGCAATTTTTAGTTTACTGAGCCTTTCGGCTGCAACAACAGACGTGCGTGGACGGTTAGTAGTCGGGGTTCAGACAAGCGAAGTAGATGCATTTACGTCATGTATGTACATCTATATCTGTGGTTTACTGTCTACCATTCTCAATACTTTATTTTTTCTTTTTAATGAAAAATAACAAAAAAATATAAAAATTCGATTTACACTAAGTTGCTACATTGTTCCTGTATTCCTTATGAGATATATATCTCTTATTAATATCTTGTGTATTCATATATTTCTTACCTACCTTTACGTTTTATTTGTAGTTTGTACTCGTAGCAAGTTCGGTTTTATATTTCATATATGCCATCTCATCGAACTCTCATTTAATTCCATAGAGCACATCATCTAAAAACAAAACCGTGGTATGCGAGGCGAACCGCTCCTTCAAGAAGGACTGCAACACCTGCTGGTGCAACGAAGATGGGACCAGCTTCTTCTGCACCAGGCGCGCCTGTGTGCCGGAGTTGCCTGATGAGGGTGACGACGAGAAACCTGAGGTTTTTTGATAGAATCTGGTTATGTCTATGGTCGATGGTCGCTTAAAAATCGATAGCATTTTTTGCAGTATATTTTTATTGGGTTGCTGTTTTGGGTATATTGTATTTGTGCGAAGTTTTACATAACTATTTATGTGCTTTTGAGCAGGTTCAGCGAAAGTAAGTATTAGATGTGTTATTGGCTAGTATTTTTCTATTCTTTTGTTATTGTTTTCTTATATCTCACATTAATTTTAGTATTCATAATTTTTCTTTACTTGTCTTATTCTTATTTATGTATAATGCCACACTTCCGCCTGTAGTCGTAAATCTATTGTTACTCGTATTTCTATCGCACCTGGTTTAAGTGTCCGTGAATGAGTTCATAATATATTTACAGTTGGCTTTCGATTATGACTTTCTTTCCTAAAAAAATAAAAATATTTCTAGAGTTATTTATTATCCCTTTTTATCTAAGCCTATCTAAGTCCAGGCTTTTTCCTTCATTTGTCGCTTTTTATATCTTGACTAGCTTATTTTATTTGGATTTAATATTCAGTGATGGTATAAGTTATCTTCAAGTGATTGTGGTCATGATAATATTAATAGAGAAAATGAATTAAATTGGTGCCGCATTTTTAAGCAGGACCTCCGAATAATCAAAAAAGAATGTCGCCCCAACGAGGTCTTCGAACTGGACTGCAACATGTGCCGCTGTAACCCTGACGGCAAATCATTTTCTTGCACCAGAAGAGCTTGTCTTGAACCAGTCGAAGATTTTAAGGTTTGAAATCTCTACAATGTTTTGTGGTGGTGGAATTACTGTTTTCGATAAATTGTTTGGATTTTGGTGATGGATGTCTTGTAAGTCCTTGTTTCTCATGGTTTAGCAATATAAGACTGACAGCAATTAAAGGTTTGACGTATTTTGGTGGTGGAGTATTTTGAACCCAAAAAATTATTTGCTTATTGGTGGTGGATGCCTTGTAAGTTTTTTAGTATTGTTATCACGATTTGTCAATGCAATTCTTGCTCTTGTGCCACAAGGGCGTGTCTTGGAATAGTCGAGCATTTGTCTTATACGGTTCTCCTGGTTATGTTTTGCAATAGTGACGGTAAATACTTATTTTGCGACAGTTTTGGTTCTCGCCTTGAACAAGTTGAGGATTTTAAGGTTTAAGACTGAACAATCATTGGTGGGATTAAGTTTTCTGCTGATGTTGTGTTGCTCTTTAATTTTGAATATGCAATTTTTTTCTCATTTATTTATATCATACAAATATACATTTACCTTCTGTTTTATTGGTGGTGGATCTTTCTAATCACATCCGTTGTTATTTATTTACCGTGCTTGTCCCGTACAGGACTTTGATATTGAGGATTTTGAGGTTTGGAGGCCACCATGTCTTTAATCTAATATTTTTTACTTTTCATCATTTAAATTTTCTTTGCCTCAAGGGACTTGTTGGGAATAGCTAAATTAAAAAAAAAATGGGTTACTTTGTGGTGATAGTCATTCCATTTCGGAAAGAATTCTCATCGCACAAGAACTTCCAGAAATTTAATAAGAAAAATAATGGATATAAAAAACCAGAAACCAAGAGAAGATAAAGATAGACAACCTTTGATATGTAGTTTGTCTATCTTTATCTTCTCTTGGTTTCTGGTTTTTAATATCCATTATTTTTCTTATTAAATTTCTGGAAATTCTTGTGCGATGAGAATTCTTTCCGGCTGGGCACACAATTGGATACATGATCAATAACGTTCATATTTAACTTGTTAATTTGCTTTTAAATTAATTAAATATTAATCGTAACATTTTTTGTAATATTTCCTAGAAGCAAAAAATTAAAGCACAATATTTGTTTAATTTCAGATAAACATGTCAACAACTCTCAGTAGAAAAGCTCGAGCATCGCAGGTAATGTGTTAATATTCAATTAAAAAACAATATTCGTTAAAGCAGTAGATGAGAAAATCTGGCATGATTTGGCCACTGTTTGTTTCTCGTGTGTGTAAGTGGCCACTGACCTAATTAAATCGTAATGATAGTCTTAAATGTTATTGTTTTAAGAAAAAATAAACCTAGGTATTAGAAAATATAAATTAAAGCACGAGCCTATAATTATTTATTTCATCAAATACAACAAACTTATCTATAAAACAAAAACCGGCTAAGGGCGTGTCGGGCCACGTACAATGTAGGGTTCCGTAGTTGCGAATGGCAGCTTTGAGTTCACGCCAAAAACGTCTAAAATGTTATAAAATCCTACTCACAAGGGAAATTAGATAATATGATATATTTGATTGAGTTCCACTTCGAGTAGAGGCAATAGGCAGGCCAAGCGACCTAATTTTTTTATTTATTTATTTATTACACTTTATTGCACATTCGTACAGTAAGTATGTTACAAAAAATATAAAGAAGAAAATGTACAAAAGGCGGCCTTATCGCACAGCAATCTCTTCCAGGCTACCTTTGGGCAATTGGAAAATTTAAAGAAAGATAATAGGTACAGTGCAATTAAAAAGAGAGACAATATATGTAGCAAAAATATAATATAATATATATATAATATACATACGATAATATAGCATACAGAATATAGATGTGCAAAATAACAAGATGCGGGAGGAAATAGCGATAAAGAATGAACCTACAAAGAGGAAAGAAAATGTGATTTGACTTTAAATTTAAAACTGGCTAGCGTTTGAGCACATCGGATATCCAGTGGCAGTGAGTTCCATAGTCGAACTGCTTCTACAGTAAACGACTGAGAATAGAATTGGGTACAGTGTGCAGGGGTCTGAAGTCGCAAATTCTGGGAACTACGCAATTTATAAGTCTCTGGGATGTCACTGAAAAATACGAAGCGTTCCCTCAAGTATCTTGGGGATGCGGGATTGAATAAAATTGAAAATAAGAGAGAGAGGATATGCCAATTTCGGCGAAGTCTGATTGGCAGCCACTTGAGCTGCGCGCGAAACTGAGAGACATGGTCATATTTACGAAGGCCAAAGATAAAAATCGAATACAGAGATTTTGGAGACGCTCAAGTTTATTAAGTTGCTGCTCAGTAAGGTTAAGGAAACAAGTGTCTGCATAGTCAAGGATAGGAAGAAGAAGGGACTGAGCAAGCATAGTTTTAGTGTCTATTGGTAGAAATTTGCTGAGACGTTTAAAAGAGCTAAAAGCACAAAAAATCTTCTTACTGAGCTCTGCAATATGAGGTGTCCAAGAAAGTTTAGTATCCATCCAAATACCTAAGTTCTTAACTTTATCACTAAAACATATCGTAACCCCATTAAACACAATTTGTGGTATACGTGCCATATCTATTCTAGAAGTAAGTTGGGGGTTGCCGATAATAATTGCCTTAGATTTTGAAGGATTCACAAGGAGGCCATGAGATTTGCTCCAGACAGATATATTCTCGAGGTCTTGGTTGATTTTCACAACTGCACTTGTGAAGTTATCTACATTTGCCTTTGTGTAAATTTGTAGATCATCAGCATATAAGTGGTAGGAAGACTGAAGTCGTGTGGTAATGGAACTAATAAAAAGTGAAAAAAGTAGAGGAGATAACACGCCACCCTGTGGTACGCTGGCAACTGTATCGCACCATGAAGAGAAATTCTCCTCGACGCGTATACGCTGTCGACGCCCAAACAGGTAAGATCGAAACCACTCAATTGCCGTTGGAGATATGTTGAGAGAATTTAAGGTAGCAAGCAGAATATCAAAGTCAACGGTGTTGAATGCATTGGTGAAATCAAGAAGAGTCAAAACCGTGACTTCTTTATTATCCATACCGAGACGAATATCATCTGTGACTTTAATTAGAGCAGTGGTCGTACTATGACCAGGACGGAAGCCAGATTGGAAAGGATTATGTAGGTTGTTAACGTTTAAAATATGGTTCAGTTGCATCTGTACTACTCGTTCAAGGACTTTGGAGAGGAACGGAAGTATGGAAATAGGGCGGAAATCAGAGAAAGAGCAAGGATTGTTATTTTTTGGCAACGGGGTAATATGTGCATCCTTCCAAGCATCGGGGAAGATACTGGAAGATAAAGAATTATTAATAATGATAGTCAGGATAGGGAGAATTATATCAAGGATAGGGATGATCATAGCACGACCAATGCCATCGCAACCAAAAGCGTTCGAAGAAATGGATCGTACAATTCTCTCAACATCACAACCGGCAACTTGAGAGAAAGCAAATAGTGATGTGACCGGAGTTGGATGAGAGTGAAGTAAATTGAGAGTATTTTGTTTGGTGTCAGCATCAAGTGTAGCAGACGATGAAAAATGATTGTTTAGACTATCAATATCCAAATTAGAATTACTACTATCTTGAGATTTGCCAACTCCTATTGATCGTAGGAATTTCCAGACTTTGGCCGGATTACCATTTTGGACAGATTTGAAAATGTGGCGACGTTGAGCTTCTCTACACATCTTATTGCTGTGATTTCTGGCTTGCTAATATCGTTCCGCCAAGCGCCGCGCACGTTCGATCGTAAACACATTACTATTAGTTTAGGTATTATAATATATAAAGCTATTATTATTATCAAAGCTGTCATGGTTTTATATTTTCTTAACTTAACGTGGTTTGTTAATTTATATTCAGTAGTTGTTTTACGTAACCAACAACTGTCTAAACTAATTTTCAATTCCTTTTTTACGAAATTTTAACTTTTCCAAGAGAACTCGTTAATTTGTAAACTCTACTTAGCTCTGATAGTTTTCCTTTAAACTTCGTTATATATACTACAGCTGTGATTTTTTCACGTATTTTGCCGTGATTAATATACCATACTATATCCATACTAAATTATAGCTTTCTAGTACTTATAGTCTCTCAGTAAAACCGCGGACGGTCGAGCGTACAGACATGGCGAAACTATAAGGGTTCCTTGTTTACTACGGAACCTTAAAACGGAAGACAGATTACATTAGTAATAAAACTCTTAAAATAAAAAAAAAACTTAAAATCAATAACTAAAATACTTAATTTAGATTTTTGCCGTATGGCATAGTGCCAAGAACGCTGACTGCATTTGCGCGCTGAATGGTAATTCCAATTCCCTGTGCGGGGAATGAGCCAGCCCTCACTCGTGACGTAAGCAAGTCTCGGAAATAAACCCTTGAAGATTTTTTGATGCTAGGACCCGATGGACCTAATGATTTAACACTAAGCGGAACAATAATGTACTCGCAATTGAGAAAAGTATATTTGCGTCGCTTCGCGTTTTTTGTAGCCTCCGCCGAAGCTCCAGCCCTCAGAACGGTCTCCCGCCCCGCCGCGGGAAGGGGTCAAGTGTGTAAAAAATAATTTTAGAAATAAATAGGGAGAAATCGCGAAACAGATTTTGATACGGTTTTTCCTAGAAATTTGTATGGTATTTTATTTGGACCGTTTCCTTATTTCAATCAATATTTATTTGCAAGAATACAGTAAATAACAGATCTTTAGATTATACCTACAAGGTACATTATTCGACCTTCCGAAAATGGTTTAGGTCACTAAGTATTTTCAAGATGTAACGCAAATATTGTATCCAGTAGGAGCCGGTGAGGACCTGCCAGCCCGACTCCGAGTTCCGGATGGACTGCAACAAGTGTCTTTGCGACCACGAAGGCCTCGACTTCTCTTGCACTAGGATCGACTGCAACGCGCTCAATAACAATAACAACGGGGGGATCAGGACCAAAAGAGGTTAGTTGTTTTATTATAGACTAGCTGTTGCCCGCGGCTCCGCCCGCGTTAATGTCGTTCCCTTGTGAACAGTAGAAATGATAAAAATTCCATACAAACCCCTGCCCCTTTGCTTTTTCCCCTTATGGGGGAATTTAATACATTTCACCTGCATAGATCTTTAGCCCTTAAGGAGGGGATTTTGACCATTTCACCTACACAGATATTTTATTATTGTAATGGAGAACTTCTTATTGTCATATTTCTAAGTAAATAAAAAAAATCCATACAAACTTTACCCCACCTATTCTACCCCTTCAAGGGGAAATTTCGACCATTTTAACTACACAGATTTTTTTAATTGTAATGTAAACATATATACTTATTTTTATACTTCTATGTCCAGAAATGAGAAAATTTCCATACAATCCCCCCCCCCTCCCTTTATCCCTTAAGGGGGAAATTTTGTACATTTCACCTACACAGATTTTTTTTAATTGTAACCTGGAACGTATATACTTATTTTCATACCTCTAAGTCTAGAAATGGAAAAATTCCATACAAACTTTACCCCCTATTTACCCCTTCAAGGGAGAATGTTGTCTGGTTCACGTAAACAGATCTTTTTGAATTTTAATTGAGAACTTGCGTACCTACTTTCAAACTTCTAAGTCCAGAAATGAGAAAATTCCATAAAACTTCAACCCCTTTGATTTTCTAAAAATCCTTTCTTAGTGCTCATTTGCACCATAAAAAGAATCCCTGTGCCAAATTTCAAGTTTCTGCGCACAGTAGTTTCGGCTGTGCGTTGATATATAAGTCAGGTTTGCCTTTGGCCCGCGGCTCCGCCCGCGTAAGTGTCGATTTCTCAGGAACTGTAGAATTACCCGGAATACATTAGTTTATGACTTTCAATGAAACACCTTAATATTGAATTTCAATTGAATAACTTCAAAAACGGAAAGTTTCATACTAACTTTGCATCCCCGTTTTATCCCCTTAAGGGATGATTTTTGAGAAAAATATTTTACTCGTGTTTCATGCCTTTTAGTAAAGAACCTTCATGCTGAATTTCATTCGACTAACTTCAAAAATGGCAAAGTTTCATGCTTACTTTGCACGCCTATTTTACCCCCTTAAGGGATGATTTTTGAGTAAAATATTTTACTCGTGTTTTGTACCTTTCAGTAAAGAACCTTCATGCTGAATTTCATTCGAATAACTTCAAAAACAACAAAGTTTCATACTAACTTTGCAACCCGTTTTTCCCCCTAAGAAGATGAATTTCCAAAAATCCTTTCTTAGTGCTCCCCTACGTTATAAAAGGAACCCCTGTGCAAAGTTTCAAGTTCCTAACCCTTATAGTTTAGGCCCTGCGTTGATATGTCAGTCAGTCAGTCAGCTTCTCCTTTTTTTTTTAGTATGGATTACTATGTATAGTATGGATAGGTATAATGCTGTCGTATAATGATGATGAATTGACTTTGGATTTTAATTTTCTTATGTCACATATTATTTTATTTTATTTTTGCTATATGTTTGCAGGCAAACTCATGCCTTGAGTTCATTCAAATGACGATAACTTTTTTTTTAATGAACCGATTTTAATGAAACAAACTTTAAATGTTAAACTGAGTTAAAACAAAGCAATTGGTGAAAGTTTGAAGTAAATCGGTTCAGTATTTTCGGAGATAATCGTGATCATACATACATACATACAGACAGACAGACAGACAGACAGACAGACAAGAAATTCCAAAAATTTTTTTTTGCTTTCTATTATTCTTTTTAAGTGTTCCTCTATCCATTTCAGTCAAAAATTCGAAATGTACAGACAAAATAATTTTACTGTTTTATTATATGTATATTATGTGCCGTGTGGTATCCGGCAGAGTAGAATAGGACCACTCCAAGTCTTCCCGTGGATGTCGTAGAAGGCGACTTAGGAAATACAAGCTAAACAAAGCTTATAAAAAAAAAAAAAAAAAAACATCTAAGAGGCCTCTCCAACCCGTCTGGCCAGCGTGGAGAGTGTAGGCCAAGTCCTCTGGCTGCTCTGGCCAAGTATGGCCCTAGTAGTACAGAGAGGGTCGTGCTCCTGTAGTGGAGACTAAAAAAGACCTGATGATGATGATGATGATGATGATGATGATGATTATATGTATAGATTATATGTATAGATAAGCTTTATTTAAGGTCCTCAATTTCCTGATGTCCCTCAACTCTTTGAAGGCCGGCAACGCTGCTTTCACCCTGATGTTGCAGTTGTGGCATGACTGGCATGGCGGTGAGATCCTCTGTGACAACAAGGTCCAAGACTTATTTTGCACCAGGATCGCCACGGATTAACAATAATAACCGTGGGATTACGATCAAAAAACGACCTTTCTTAAAAGCCTCGCCTCTGTTTGTTACTTTATTTTGGCTGAAACTAGTGTCTGTTAGAAAACAAGGGCCAAGCCTTCTCCTGCAGCAGGATCGACGGTACCTCATTCCATAACAACAATAATAGCGAAATCAGCACCCAGAGTGATGAGTTCTTTATAAGCTTTTAGTCAGGGATCTTACAACTGAATTTTGTGCCAATCCTCTCAATGGACTGAAATATTTTTTTTATATGTAGTTATGGAAGTTACCTATTGTGTTTTCTAATTGTTACATACCTATTGTTAGGGCTTGCCGTGATAACTTAGTATTATGGTAAAAAAATTATCATGATATTGCGATCGTAAAATAAAGAAAGCTTGCAGAACGATGATGGATCCACCATTGTATCCGATATAAAATCCTTGAATTGTGGTGTTCCTCAAGGCTCTATACTCGGGCCTTTATTATTTATCTTATATAGTGCAGATATTATAAAATCCATTAAACATTGTAACTACCATCTATATGCAGATGATGTGCAGCTGTATATTTCCGGAAAGCCTAAAGAGTTTCGTTTGATGATGATGAAGTTAAATGAGGACCTTAACGGTATTGCGAGCTGGGCTGATGATAATGGTCTACTGCTTAATCCTAATAAATCAAAATATTTGGTCCTTGGTTCAAGGCAGCAGGTGTCTAAAGTTCTGAGTCGTAATCTCATAGTAAGCATACGGGGTCAATATATAGAACGTGTACATGAAGCTAAAAGCTTGGGCTTAGTTTTTGATGACACGCTACGTTTTGAGAGTCATGTGGCGGGCTTGGTAAAGTCTTGTTTTTACCGCTTGAAGGTGTTATACAGTATTAGAAGTCTATTAAGTGAGCCAGTTCGTATAACATTATGTGAGTCCTTAATCTTATCTAGACTCAACTACGGTGACGTAATATATGGTCCAAGGCTACAGTCCAGGACTCGCCGCATGATACAAAGAATTCAAAATGCTTGTTGTCGTTTTTCTTTCAATATTCCACACAGAGCTCACATCACACCATACCTGCAAAAGACATGCACATTAAATATGTCCTCACGTAGACATTTGCACCTGGCCAGCTTGTTGTTCGATGTGATTAATTTTAGGAAGCCTGAGTACCTATCAGACAAAATAAAGACTTCACCTTTTCACAAAAGATACGGCACTAGATCAACTCGATGTACTCTAATGACTCAACGTCACCGCACGGCTGCTTTTGCCGGTAGTTTTCGATATCTAGCCACTAAGTGCTGGAACAATCTCCCACCACGCATTACACATATAAAGTCGAAATTAAATTTTAAAAAACAACTTAAGAAGTATCTGTTAGAAAAACAAAATTTAGGAATTCCATCCGGCTACTTGGTGGCTGATTTTATCATATAGGTAGGTGATATGATATAGGTACTCACGGTTCTCATTTTCAGCCTTTCTTTTTTATTTTCTTCTTCTTATATCTATAAATTTCTCCGAACTGTAATGGCACAATCCACTCTTCTTCATTTTTTTTAACTATTCTTTTATACTTTATATGTGTACAAATTTCAACGGACCCACCTTTTGGAGTGGCAGAATATCAGCGTTTTACTCATATTATGTATGAGTAATATACACGCTGAGCCACATCCTTTTTGATTACTGCAACGCACACATGTTTAATTAATGTGTATGCCTAATGAGTATATTAACTGTGTTTTATATGCTTAAGCTTGTATATTTTCTTACTTATTGTTTTTTTGTAATATATGTGTGTTGCTGTGTCAAATAAACGTATGTCTATGTCTATGTCTATGTCTATGAACCATCACGTGAGATGGGAGACAAATGCATTCAGTAAAAGAAAAGAGAAAGAAAGAAGAAAGAAGAAGAATATTTGTAATAGCGCTGCACTTACCTAGCTTAGAGCGTATCTACGAAGTAAATCAATTGCTCCAATAACTTGATTTGATGCCTCTAAAACTACTTATGCGATTGCTAACGTCATTTTATCGAATTTCCAGACGCAGCAGAAAGGGTTCCCGCCGAAGGGTGCACTCCGGGAAGCGTGTTCGAACGCGGCTGCAACGTGTGCCGTTGCACTGAAGTGGGGTACGCGCTGTGCACTACCAACAAGTGCCAGGAGAAAGACGCTACTGACAAACCCACCACAGAGGTGCCTGGGCCAGGTACGTTTATTTATACATCAACCGATGGATATACAAAAGTTACTAGGAGTTTCATCTTCAACTGTTTGGCCAGTAGTTGCAAGTATGGCATCGGCTATGCGCGCCCGGTCTCCCGATCTGCTACTAGCTTTTCCCCTATTCATGTGAGTGAGTAGTATCCCAATACCTTCATTCCCTTTGTAAATCCAACAAATTCATATCCTTCCCCAGCTTAAAAATGCTTCCGATAGGCAGCAGCATCGGAAGCACAAAAGTCAAAGAAACTGCGTTCGCCAACCCGCCTGCCAAGCGTGGTGAGTATGGCATTATCCACCCGTGGAACAAAGAATCCTTGGGAGAGGCCTTGGCCCAGCAGTGGACTTGTTGCGGATGAAATGATACATCTACACAAGCTCATAAGAGCGAGCAATAGCAAATATGACCTCTTTGGCGCTTTGAATTGCCTCTGAATCGCAAAACTCTTTGAAGACCTAGGTCAATCTAACAAAGATCATTTTACATCTTGACCTAACCGGGGATCGAACCCAGCCCAGTTAAAGGCACTTAGCCACAGAGGTCGTCAAAGCTTCCTTATAGCTGCGGCGTATCGGCGCCCGAGACGCGTAAGCTTTTGTAAATTTTAGTCACGCAGAACGCCCTGCCCCAAAGTAATTTCAAGATATGTATTATGGGATACTAATTCAACGATACTAAATTTTATAATAAATACATATAAAGTACATAGCCTAGACCCAGGCCTATCTGAAAAGATTATTTTCCATATTGACCTGACCGTGGATCCTTGACGTAAACTATCTTCGGGTAGCTTAGAAACGAAGTACCTGTGAAATTGAAGTATAAGTATTTGCACACGCAGGCAATCGAACCCAGAGCTCCTCGTGTAGACTACCATGTTAATCATTGCGCCATGGAGACTTTCCCTTTGGAGATTAATAATGTCTAGCTAGTATTCATAGAAACGGACCATAATAGTTATCAATTATTACCCACAGCCGTGGACGCAAACTTCAGATGCAACCCTGGCGAGCAATACAACTTCGATTGCAACGACTGTACGTGCTCGGCGGACGGCAAGAGCATCTTCTGCACGTTGCGCTTCTGTGACAAGAGCCTCACACCGGACTAGATCAAAATCGCAAGTGTTGGCGATTACTTTTCACTGTAGCAAAGAAGATTATATAGCTAATAAGATGCAGCCTCATTCTACATTTTTAAGGCCGTCAACTCGCCTTGCTTTAAAAGTCTTTTCTAATTATTAGTTTTCTACCTGACGACCATTCAGTATAACAATTTGCAAAATTCTTGCAATGGAAAACAATTACAAAAGTTTTTAAAGTATTGTAAGTAGTTTCCCCAAGATTTTCTCAACTCGAGTAAACCGAGTCGAAATTGTTTCGTGTTTGAAGTCAAGTTTCCTCAGCTTAGGCTGAGGAAACTTGACTTCAAACACTCTATTTGATTCAAACACTCTATTTGACATTGGATTGCTCACTTAGGTGAGCAATCCAATGTCAATGTTAAATAGAGATAAAATTTGTCAACCTGTGTGTTCTCTGATGTGTTTGTGTTGAGGAAACGACTAATATGACTGGTGTCAGCCAGCAGTTGCTAGAAAAGCCTGGAGTCTCCGGCACCCAAGGCTAATTTAATTCTCATCTCCCGATGGATTCTCTTAATGTAGATGGGATGTTCTTACATACTGAATCCAATTTATGTTGTTTATTCAAACACATTGTGTCTTCGCGCCAGTGAAAATAATTGGATTTTTTCGTTTCAAAACTTATTTTTATCGAAATGGATCCCTTTTTGTAAATATTCTATGCGCTTTTTTATGAAATTCCAGATGGTTGTTTGCACATTTATGTCACCTACGTTTTTTTTTTTAATTTAAACCATTTTTACTTTCTTAAAACCAGAAATTGGATTATACCGTTTCCGAAATATTCAATTATAGAATTGTTTTCATTCCTCACAATTTTAATTAATAATTGTTTACTAAATTGCATTTTCATGTATTAATATTGTTTTTTTTTTATAGTTATCATTGACCGGCTAGTGTACTTTTAAAATAACTATATATTATACCGGTTATTTATTACGACCAATATTCGTAAATTTTAAACATTATACTTGCGGCAACATTTTTAATCAATTTAAATTTTCAATATTGTAACTGTAAAATATAAAACATGAAGGATTTTGTGCATATCTACGTCATTTTTTTATTTTGTCTATTAAGTATTTGTGACTATTTTTACTTAGTTTTTAGCAATCGATATTATGAAAAAATAACAACTAGAAAAAATATCATGTTTTGATATCTAATTAGTGTAATATTTTACATTTTGTCTTTTTCATAAGTATAAATTCAAGTAAATCATAGAAATGCTTTTTTATTGTAAATGGTCGATTAATTTCACAAAACTGTAACATGATATGTGTTATTATTTTTTATAGTATCGAATCTAGATTTTTTAGTGGTAGTGAGTAAGATAATTGTGCCTAGGTCTTGTGTGCGTGATTTTACTTTTGTTTTTATATAAATATTTATTGTGATCCATATTATAATAGCTATCCAAGAGTACCTATTGATAATAGCAAATTTTCGAAATAACTTATTGATGCGGATTTTTTGCTAACTATTTATTTTTGAAATATGAATTATTTATAAATAATTTTGAAATTCAAAATATAATATTTTGAACCGAAAGCGGGTCAATGTACTTATCAACTCTGATAACAATACGAAATATATTAAACCATCGATGCCATGTAATGTTTATAATTCAGAAACAGTTATAATTTTTAGGATTTTTACGATCGTAGTTAATTGTACTTTTGGTAGTACTAATGAGCACATGGGCCCCTTTTTGGATTTATCTTTGAATTCTATCTTTCATATATAAATCATTTATGTTATGACTCAAATATATATATTTAGTTTTATATCACATAGCCAGTACGAGTTCTTTACATCAAGTATTTTAGTTTTCATTCCTTTAGTTTAGTCGTGTAAAGGTGTGGGTTTACGTGATTCGTTTAGTTAGTGAATTTTTATTTGATAAGTGGCTTATTCTTTTTTGTACCTTTGAGTACCATCATGTATTAGATTATACGTAACAATACTTAAGACAGAATTATCATGAAACGAATAAATAAGTTTAAATTTATGGTCACATATTTTATTTTTCCCCCGTAAGTATATGCTTTCCGCTTTAATGATTTTTTAATCTCAAATCGAGGCTTTTAATCATTTTATGACCATAATGAGATTGAAACTAGTCGGTCAAACTGACGACATTAATTACATAGTACCAATTGAGAATTTTTCCCATATTATGTAGAAATATGGCAAATGGTCCAAGGCCTTTTTTATTTTTCGCATTAACATGACCTTATCACCGTTTAATTAAAATTTCATCTTTGTGTTACATCCTATAAATCAAAATTTTATGATTAATTAATACTAAAACCACATAAAAGCTAATCAAATTCTTGTTTAATTAAAAAAATATGTGCTCATAATACGACTTACGGGCCTATTAAAACTAGGGATCGTAAACCAACTAACAGTTGATTTTTTAATAATGTTAGCTATAATATATTTCAGTTTCTTGATATTTTATTTTGCCGGCAGTTACGCAGATATAAGTAAGATTTTAATAAGTTTTGTTGTTGTTTATTTCATAAATACATAAGAAAAAAAAAACGCCTGTAATCCTGACGCTAATATTATCTACCTATACATGCAAGGAACTCAAATTTTTGATGACTTAAACATTGAGTCATTTTACATCCTAATTTTCACATAATCATCCTCTGTTGTCTTGTTTTATCCACCGCTGAGGGCTTAATTTCGTTTACTATACTATGTTTTTTATTAAACTAAATTCTTACACAAAAAGAATCAAAAATTACGCATGTAAAACCGAATCAATGAATTCGCATGTTTTTTTTGTTTATGACAAACTTTTACATTTTCGCTTTAAATTACCTACTAAACTACACCTACCTACTGCACTTCAATTTTGCACTCGAAATTTCGATAAATGACTCGAAACGTACGGGCCTTTTATGGTTTCCGAAATTTCGACGAGACTTACCTAGTTGCATTTCATTGCAACTTCGGAAAATTTAGGTTCATGCTAATCCCCTTTATTACAACGTCTATAATTTTGACGGTGCAGTACCGTGTGTGCCGACCGAGAAAACGGAAGGTCCCTGCCATCTGTGTGTCTGCGGTGTGGACGGGTCTTACCATTGCCGTCGAAGAGCGCACTGCATTGAAGATAGGTCAGGTAAGCAATAATATGTTTGTTTTATTATTGCACTTTGTTTTATTTATTAAACGTGATATCCATGACAAGTTTTATTAATAGTAGTTTACCCCGGAGGACTTTGTGAATGATTATATAAATATCTCAAAAGAACTGATCCAATTTTGAAGCCCAACAAAATTCACGTTTGTACTAATATTACGTATTTATAGATATCGCGCATAGATGGAACAATGATTCGAGAGTTACCGCGAAAATAGACATAGCTACATATAAAAAAATGGTTTCGCTCCAACTTCATTTGTAGACTTGAATCGCTCAATAGTTTTTTTCAATTGACTTACTTGTCAACATTATTTCATCCCAATCAGTCGAAGATGTAAAAGTTGTGAACATGTTTCACAAATAATATGTCTTAAATCTTGATGCTTTTAAATTCTGTTTTAAAATTTGGGTTGAATTTGTAAGTAACAAATTGCAAGCAAGCAAGGAATTCCATCGTTGGCTAGAAACGAAATCATTTTAAAAGAACCAGAAGTTTTTGAAAGAATAATAGATACCCTACTGCAATGTCAAAGAAATATAGCCCTTGTCACACGGGAGGGTATAGCGATTCCACACAGTTCCAAAACCGTTGAAGCATTTATAAGTTCTGGTGAAATAAAGAAACCCACATCCATTTATTCTTATCCGAGAGCTCGTACCAATTTTTGGGTAGGTATTTGAGGCAAGCTGAAAACTTATCACATACCTCTCCTATTATACCACAACACGGAACTGCAGACCTGGCTGATGAGGAGCGGGGCTAAATGAATCCCTAATTATTTTTAATAGGTACCTAAATCGCTGACATAACGCATCGCTGAAATGTGTTCCACAAAATTATGTAAATTGAAATTGTATATAACATGAGATAAGAAAAAAAAGAAAATATAATATCATACAAAGCCCTTCAGGCAAGTAGGCGACCAATACTGTTGAAACGCTTGTAGCTTTTGAACAAAAATTAATAATTTGAACATAATTTAATAAGTATTATTTAAAATGTGAATTGACGTGAAAAAGTTTTTTTTCACGCTAATTATTGGGTAGGTACCTATTTATATTTTCTACCGTGTTAAAATAGGTACCTACACAAAAATTGGTACCAACTCTCCCACTATTACGTACATTAACTGTAAAATCATCATTTCAGTTGCAAGAAGTCCACTGCTGGACATTAGGCCTCCCCCAAGGATTTCCAATACGACCAGTCAGTAAAAACAAGTATTGCCAGTTGCCATTCTTGTAAAAACAAGTATTTAACATTTATCATATTTTTACAGAAATTAACTTCATCCTCCGACAAAGAAAGTGCGAACCACTAGCCTCTTATATCGAAGATAACGTCATCTGCACGTGCGACAGTGACGGATTCTGGCGATCCAACTCCTGCTACAAAATTTTTCAACATATCAGACCTGATAATTTACCTTCTCACTCCTTACTACAGTCTCAAAAGTCTTGCACTCCCAATAGTTTTTATCTCATTGACTGCAACATCTGTACCTGTGGAGATGATGGCCAACTGGATGGTTGCACGACCAGAAAATGCACAGAGAGTCTCAAAATCTCTAAATGTGAACACGGAGACTTCATAAGAACTACAGATGGGCTGTGTGCATGCAGTGATATTAACTACTACATCGATAGACTCTGTATTAGCATTCAAGCGAAGAAAATCCAGGAAATTTCCGAAATACAGTTGGAAATACTTCTAGAAGACAAAGCTAGTAAGAGAAATACACCTTACAAATCTGAAAGTTGTGAACCCAAAGAAAGCGCTATAATTGATTGCAACAGATGCCGTTGTATAAATGGTGTATGGGCTTGTCAGTATAAAAATTGTTCGGCGACTATGGGAAAAGAAACGTTGAGGAGTCGTAAGAAAGAGTTCTTAAAATTAGCAGAAGTGTTAAGTGAGACTGACCATTGCACACCGCATATAAAGTATCGATATAGATGCAATACATGCATCTGCACGGAGAAAGAAGTTTTGTCCTGCACTAGCATGATCTGCCTTGAAGATGTAATAGTAGGCAGAAACCGTGGTAGAAACTGAGCCAAACTGACAATTTCAAGATTGACGCCGATGATAAACCATTTCCACCAGTGACGAGATTACATGCCAGCTTATCAGTCGTCGAATCATAGAAAAATTTTACTTGTCGAATACAGTTTTGTCTTTAAATTTTTGTTTTTTTATTTTTTCAGTATAGTCCTCTTATTTATCATCTTCTCTTATTAAAAGGGACCACGCACCTCCGAATAGTCGATAAGAATGGATTTCTATTTCACTTCGTTTCTGGTGCATTGATGTTCCGGACATCAATGCACCAGAAACGAAGTTTATGACAGTATTTTACTTCATACTATGAGTGTATCATACTTACCAGCCAGCTTATCTCATGCTACTAACGCGCCTCGGGTAGATCCAGAACCGCCAGGTGTCCATGAGATGACGGTGTTGAGAGATTGTTTAAGACGCTTTGGGCAGCAAACGCAAAAATTGCAAAATACCAGTAAAAATCAAGTACACGATGCCTGCCCTGAGAATCGAACACTGGTTTAGCGGTCTAGTATGGTTACCAATGGGCGGCGGAGGCACTTAGCTCGTTTCGCGTTTTACTTACCACCGCCTTTTGGTGAAACGCAGCCTTGGTGATGTGCACAGAAAAGCCATGTATTCATAACGTAGTGACTCTGTGTTTTAGGGTTCCGTACATCAAAAGGTAAAAAGGGACACTTATAGGATCACTAGGTTGTCCGTCTGTCTGTCGGCCTGTCGGTCTGTCAAGACCATTTTTCTCAGGAACGCGTTGAGGTATCAAACTGAAATTAATATAAAATACTCAGGTCTACTGTCCCTTGGGGCTGTTAAAAAATCAAACTTCTAAACCAACGCAATCAAAAGATACAGCCGTTTATGCCGCAAATTTTCGTATTTTATATATTTGCAAGGGAATCAAAAACTTCCCATGAACTCAGAATTTTGAAATTTCGTATGAAGCAACGTCTTATATCACAGATAAATGAAAAATTGCGAAAAGTATAAACTTTTAGTTACATCATATAATAAAAATATTTTTAATAATTTTCGACATTCGCAAGGGAATCAAAACCTACAGGGTACTTCCCGTGAACTCAGTCTTGAAATTTGGTATAAAGCAACGTTTTATGGCACAGATAAAGGAAATATTGCAAAAAGCAAACAATTTTTGTTACATCATGTAATAAAAATATTTTTAATAATTTTTAACTTATTATAGATAATGGTACGGAACCCTTCGTGCGCGGGTCCAACTCGCACTGGATGACCGGTTTTTGTTTTATTTCACTTTATAGCAAATGTGACAACCACGGATCAACTCCCGGAGATCCGCGAGGGCCAGACTTGCGAGGAGGGCAAGATGTACCGCAAGGAATGCAATATATGTCGCTGCACGTTGCACAGGACTCTCAAGTGCACTGAGAAGGTCTGCCAACAAGAGCCGGATTTAAAAGAACCGGACAAGGTGCGTTCTTTTCTTCATATAACTGCTGAATGGTGATATCGTAGCCATCGTTTGGTTAAAAAATCGACAATAATATTTAAGGCGCTGTGCATCAGAAGAATATCGTAAAACGCCTTTTTATTCGTCGCGCAGTTAGCCTTATTTTTCATGGAATTTATTTTGCATGAAAAAAATTTGGAGTACAGTTCGAAGATCAACATAAAGTAAATAAATATATGATTTTATCAAAACATTTTCAAAAAAATATTTAATACCTAGCAAATTAAAATAGCAAAAAAGCTATATCCAGAAATAGTTTCGTCGTTAATTACTCGATATTTTCAGTGACAACTACCAACTTTTTTACGTCTATAAAAAGTGTAACTAAATGAGCCAGATGGATACCTACAAAAATACAATATTTGGTAATAATTATAGAATTATTAAAATAAAAGTGAAAATTAACACGGAAATTACAGACACGCGTTTGAAATGAGACTAGTGACAGGCCAACCGGTATCGCCACTTTCATTTTTAATGGACACATTTAAAAACTAACTGACCGATTATAGAAATTCTTTCAACAAAAGAAAACATTATCACAGAGTTATACAATATATTTTATTTTCAAAATATATGGTTCACTGGAATTTCCGTTTAGATCCAGATTTAACATCCTCTTCAGTGGCTTTTTAAGTTTCAAATTTTTTTTTGGTTACTACCTAATGATTTGATGTCTACTAACTTTTCCATTGAAGACCAAGCTCGATCTACCAGACTTGCCAAACGGCCCATGCGTCGAAGGCAAGTTCTATAAGAAGGGCTGTCGGAAGTGCTATTGCGAGCACAACCAGAAAGCAGTCTGTGCTGCGACGCCGGTGGGGCCTAAATGTAAATTGGAAATTAAATGTAAGTATTACCAAATACGTAATAGTTTTTCAAAAGCTTTATTTGGAAACTTATCATTATCAATACTAATAATAAATCTGTAAGGGGTGGTCGTGGAGTAAGTTACTTTGTTTTCAGAGATATTGTGTTTATAAGCTCTATACATGATACTAAAACTAATTTGACGTTCTTTAGATTTTTTCTGTAGGTATGTATATTTGTATTTATGTAAGAGTTATGGAGACTCTTAAACGAAATTAACTGAATTTTATTAAACTTGGTGGATATACATTTAGGCGTACAGGACACAGTATAGGCTACATATTTTCTCTTCTGTCATGATAAGACGTGGTCCCCATGCAACATAACATAAAATGTGCGCAAACGAAGTTGCGGGTACTGCTAGTACTAGTATAATTAATATAATTATGAAACTATGGTTGGCTTCAAGAATGAGTCAACTAACGCCACCCATTGTTTTAATTTATCAAATGCGCAATAAATCAATTCAAAACGTTCATTCAGAAAATAGGCCTTGGCAGGCAGACAGTTTAAGAGAGAGAGACATTTTAAATCAAATAATATTTCAAAATCAGAGACATTCTAATTTTGTAATATTTATATTATTAATTAATGTGCAAAAGCACATAAGACTACTAGCGTTTCGGAACCGATCACTGCAGAGAAGAAACACCAAAAGAAACTCTTTACAACAGTTATGGTCGCCTACTCGCCTGAAAGCTCTTTAGTTTTATGACTATTTTTCATTTCTTTTTTTTTTCATTTCTTGTAATTATTAAAATGTTTACTTTATACAAACGGAGCCGCGGGCGAAAGCTAGTTATTAATATTTAAAACATATAATGTTAGCGAACGCGATATGCAATGATAATAAATATTAATAACTAGCTTTCGCCCGCGGCTCCGCTCGCGTCAATGTCGATCCCTCGGGAATAGTAATTTTTCCCGGAATAAAACGTAGCCTATGTCCTTCTCCGCACTCCAGAGAACTTGTATGCAAAATTTCATGATGATCGGTTCAGTAGTTACGGCGTGAAAGCGTAACAAACAAACAAACAAACTCACTTTCGCATTTATAATATTAGTAATAAATTTGTCGCAAAGAGGCCAAGCAGACCTGTCTCCCCTCTAGAAATACCCGTTTACGAGTTGACACATTGATAGTTAAAATAAATACCAAAAATAGTACAAACATTGAAATGATAAGTGGCACTAGTTAAATCATGTAAGCTCGTTAAACCAAAAACTAGCCTTCTAGTCGATATTTCCTTCACACACGAATATAATTAAAGTCACTCTCTTGTCTTTAATAATTAAAAATATTAGGAAGCCAGTTCTATGTTCCTAATTGTAATGCAAATATTATTATTAATGTTGATCAACTTGATCATGTAGATGAAACTCTTTATCTGGGCCTCATGTTGTCTAATCATTTTGAGAAATATGTCCATGGCACTGCTCCTCTGTCTGCTCTGGCCAAGTATGGCTCCGATAGTACAGAGAGGGTCTTACTCCTGCATTGGAGAATAAAAAGACCTGATGATGATGATGACTGTTCAAAATAGATTTCAAAGATTAAAAGATGTGAAGGAATAGTACGTTAATTTATCTATCGAACATATGATTATGATAGTCTCGTATAAACTTTATGATTATGATAGTCTCGTTCTGTTAAACTCGGACGTACTTTCTTATAATTCAAAGAGCCCAGAATGCTTGTGTTCGATTCTGTTTCTGTGCTATGAAAATAATCCTGTACTATGCGTGATAGAAATATCAATAGCAGAGGTGACGTTATTAATATAAGGTAAAAGTTACTTTCTTATTTTTTTTTAAAGAAAGAAATATAATTTATTTCCTTGAGGTATTTCATAATAAATAAGCCAAGGCAATTTGATTACTAACTTGTTAATAAAGTGGTTATCGCTGATAAAAACAAGAAGTAAGTATAGGAAGTATTATTAGTTCGGGTAACGATTACTCACATAAATTATGTAAAGGCACTGTGTTACACTAAACAGTCTTTTAAGCCTTCAGATGACTATATTAATTTCTTTAGATTGACTGTGTGTATAATTTCTGACCGATTTACGAAAGTAAAAGCATATTTCAGCCTACCGAGAGGCAACTCCGGAAGACTACGGCGTAAAGACCAAGAACCTCGATCTGACGACTCTGCCGTCGCTCCCCAACATCTCCACGAAGTGCGACCCAGGCCTTACCTACAAAGTGGACTGCAACGTGTGCATCTGCCTGTTCAATAAGAACCTTCTTTGCACTGCTAAACTTTGTTTAAGTATTGATGACATGAACAGACTGGAAGCCAAGAGACGCACAGGTACACTTTACAACTTTTTCAATTTAAGTATATCAGGACTCGATGGTCCAAAAACATCAATACTAATAATAAATCTGTAAGGGTTGGTCATGGAGCAAGTTACTTTGTTTTCAGAGATATCGTGTTTATATGCTCTATACATGATACTGAAACTATATTGTCGATTTTTTGATTTTTTTTTCTGTATGTATGTATGAAGACAAAACATTTAGATGTACAGGACCATAGAGATAAGATAATCCTGACAGGACACAGGATAGCTAACTTACATTTTTGATAAGACGTGACGCCCCCATACAAACATAATGTTATATGTACGCGAACGCAACTATCTCTTGTTTTAATCTTTGTTATTAGGTTTACCATGTGGCCAGAAAGACGAAATGGAAGACCCGTGTTTGTCATGCTACTGCATCGATAGCAAAATGTCGTGCCAAGCTGTGAAGAACTGCAACGTGCCGGCGCGACGTAGACTCCATGGCGCGGTGTCACCCGACAGTCCACGGTACCCGCTGACTCTCAACCCCATTCAAGAGTGCGTGCCGCAATCGGTTTATAAGTGAGTTTTTCACCCTTTGACATGAACTAGGTTGATATGAACGTTCTTGAAGAGGCTCCCAATTAAAATTGACCGAAACAGAGAGCATATGTATATGTATGGTTGTAACATCTCCAGTCTTGTCAGCTAAGCCTTTACTTTATCATTGACAGGGCTCTGGCACAAAAATATGTCACTTAACTTTTAAGCTTGCATCATACAACACCAGTCACAATCCACATTACATACTCCAAGCGGTATGTTGGGCTTTTTTGCAGAACTAGGTGCACCCTGCATTTTGCCCATCAGAACCGCCTTTTCTATAGCATTTAGAACATTAATCGTATTATGTGATCTTGATTCAAGATTGAAGCATAAAAAGTAAAAACCCTGTCTAAGGAACAACAACATCATCAATATATTTTTTTCAAGTTTAAGCCTTTACCAAATTGCAAAATTCCTTCAAAGAACCTTCTAGCTTTTTTTATAATATAGGACGGTAAACGAGCAAGCGAGCCACTTTATGGTAAGCGATCAGCGCTGCCCATGGACAACTGCAACACCAAGATGTAACAAAAGCGTTGCCGGCCTTTTAAGGAGTTGGGGGGAGGAAATGGGAGGAAAGGATGGGCCTTCGGCTCTCTGACTCACCGATTTTCTGTGGAAGTGTGGTACCTGGTACCTGGACGAGCCGGCCCATTCATGCTACTAGCAAAAATGAATTTTGACGGTAGCGTGGCTCTACCACGACTAAAAGCTTTTGTAATATGACGCATGTGAAGTTGTTTATTTCGCGCGATAAGATACCGTCATGTTGTTCTTTATCATTGGGTTCATAAAATAAGACGGCGATAGTCAATAGACGTTATTGCGCATGCTATTCTGCAACGGATTTCCAAACTTGTTCTAGGATCAATTGCAATAGATGCTATTGCCAAGAAGACGGCGCCCTCCGTTGCACATCTATGACCTGCCTCAACTACGTCCAGGCTCGCAGTCTCCAGAAATTGGCAAACTAATTTATTTAATACTTAGATAACTTCGGATTCGACTACACAGGCGCGCTTTTAGTGCATGGGCTTCGGAAGGGGTGTTCACTTACACTTGCTAAATGGAATAATTGACAGCTTCATACTGAAAATATATAGTATTCTTAAATTTGGCTTATAGTAGGATATTTAATAAATTTGTTTATAATAATAAACTAGAAAATAGGCATTGTGAGCTATAGACTTTGCGACAGCTTTCGGCCAGTTTGAGAAATTTCTAAGAACTGAATCGACAAAAAAGTAGATCGTGACGCAAGGTACTACCATAACACTTTTTGGTGAGGGCAATATATTGAATACAGAATGCAACAGAGGAGTCCAAAGTAGGCTTCTGTGTGAAGCGAGGGATTCAGAGTATGTTGGCCGAAGTAAAAGTAGTGTGTAGTCCCGAGAAGACACATTCTGCTTTTCATCTCCCTGCATATGAGAAAATCAATTTTTGTGTTTTAATTCCCAATGGACTAAAAAATGTTAAATTGTGTTTTAAAAACATTGTCTCTTGGGAATAAAACGTATTTTAGACCCTGCATACGGGCCAACCGTGCCAATGAGATAAAAAAACATAACATTTTACGAGAAATGTGACCTGTAGAGACGATCAGCCGGACAGAGGGCCTGACGGCCATACAAAATAGCCCAAGCGCAATCAGAGACACTTCGCTCGTTTCGAAATACTTCTACCATTGCACAATCAGATAAAATTTACCTACCACAAGAAGCGTAACTGGCAAAGTGCCAGGGGCCTTCGTTCTTAGGAGGTTCCGATCACAAATAAGAAAATAGGTCAAGCCAGACTCTCCTGGGTCCTACCCAGAAGAGTCTTGAGAGGAGTTGTATGAGTTTGTCACGGGCCGCAGATTATACATAGTTACTACTGATACTCGTACTCAAACCACTTCCGGCGTTTCTGTGACGTCGAATCCTAAGACTCGATAAGTTATCTATCTCTAGTTCCAAGGAGAATATATAAGGATCAATTAAAATAAGCGCAAATATATTTAGGGATAGCACTCTTTGGTCAAACAAATTTTGAGACGTTTCGCTTGTTTTTATTTTTGCTTTTTCAAACAAAATAATTATTTATTTTACAAAAATCGTTAAATGCGCTGTTTTGATTGTCGACGTCTGTGACTTAGTATCTATAGTAGATAAAAGTATATATTTGTACGCCTAGAAAGTGTTTTTTGTAGACAGCGCTTTGCGTCTATTTTATTTTATAACTTAAAGTCAAGATATTTCGACAAAGGGTGTCGATTTTGAAATTTAATTTTAATGCGTTTTTCTTGCTAATCGGTGCTCCAGCACCGATAATATACCTGACTAAGAAAAGATAAGAAAGTATTTGAAGGTCTGACTTAAAATAACTGCGCTTAATTTAAATGGACCTTATATTTACTGTACTTACAAAAACTCTACAGGATGTCGCAGGAATTGGGTCAAAATATAAGAGAGAGAGAAAAGCGGTCATATGAGGATTGACACCGATTTTAGACAAATTAAAAATTTAAAAACGCTGTAACTAGCTTGGGTATCAAACCCATTTGGAATAAATGAAAAAATGTTAATTTAGTACTTATTTTACTAAGAAAAAAATATATAGAAGACAGGTTGTAAGGATTGGGAGGAGTTTTTGACGGGGAATTTCGGCGGACGGCACGGATTTTGTTTTGAAATGATTTGCAAATTGCTTCTACCTTACCTTATAATGAAAAACGGTGTAATTTGGTGTTATAATGCCCATGTTTATGAACAATGTGTGGAATCACTAAAATAAACATGGTGCGGATGTAGTGAGATTCACAGCGGGATGAGGTTGCTGCGTCTTGCTTGCTGCATCGTCTATAATTCAACCAGTGGATTCGTGGGAATTGTCGCCAGGGGCTCCGTCGGATCAAAGTCATATTGTTGATAACACACGTACATTAATAAAATATGAAGGCATAGAAAGCGAAATGCCGTAAAACGAATAGAAAAAAAATGTAAGGATTAAATGAATCCTTGACTCTTTATATCTGACATTTCAGATTTAAGAAGTGAAGAAGAAAATTGAAAATTACGATATTCAAACTATGGCTCAGAACTATGGTAACAAATAAATGACTATAACCTACAAAATATTATGAATAAATGAGTATTGAGTATTTTAAACACAAAATGTTGGTTAAGTACAAAGATAATTAGAGCGTCTAACGTTTTTTGCTTGAACACAATTTCTTCAAGGTTACCGTTCATTATGTCAAACATCATTTAATTTAATGCTATCGAATCTTTTTATTCTGGAATTAAAACTTAATACATATTTTTATCTTTATAACTTTCTAGAAATTTATAAATGAAATAAACTATTTATAAATAGAAACCTACCAATAAACAAGAAATGTCACGCAAAATACTTTTACTAAATTTAAATTCAAGAACTACAATTTTTAATATACTACAAACAACAATTATTTTAAAGCGGAAACTTCTTTAGGCGTTTTTAACTTTTTGGGATGGGTAAAAATGTTAAACTTGCGTCAGGACACTCCTCCCGCTAACCTCCCGTTAGTAACCCCATAGCAATCGCCCTCGTGGAGCTGGTCAGGCTACCGAGGGCTAGGTACGACGGCAGCCGTAGCCAAGCCACCCTGGCGGTTTGATCCCGCGGCACGGCTACGCTGCTCTAACCTAAAAACTCCACCTCGCGTCGCCCCTTAGGTAGCCGGGGTGGTTAATGTCTATGTAGCTGCTCCCAGTGGTTCGATCCCACGGAAAAGCTATTTACATTTGGCTGAGACCGCCGGCGCGGCGTAGGAGAGCCAGTAATATGGCCTCTTTCTACCGCGCGGAGTTTTCATTCTGCCGGCACTCCCGGAGTGCAACCCGATGTTTTCTTTTTCTCAAACAGGGTATGCCGTTTCTCTATTTGATATCGTTTAAGAAATATCCTCACAGACCCAATTCGATGAGACACCTGTATATTACTGTTGTACTAAGGCTATGAATAATGGACATTGATAGTGTGTTTTTATTGAATATAAATCGTCGCATCACAGTCATTTTTATATTTATTTTCTAAATTAGTACGTAAACTCGTCATCATCATCATTTCGGGTAGGTGTCACGGTCAATCGACCATGCACACCCTGGTGTCAGAGTTGTTCGGAACCGCCTCTCGGCCTCTGACGTGGTTCCTTTAACGACTACCAGATGGCAGCCGGGAACAAGGGCTTAACGTGCCTTCCGAAGCACGGAATCATCTTAATTATCAGACAATGCGGTGATTCAAGTCTCCAATGCAACCCTTACCAAACTGGAAACAACTAAACAAAGTATGCTTCCCGTGGGAATCGAACCAACGTCCCTCGGATCTACAGGCAAACGCCTTAACCACTGGACCACGGCAAAGTATGCTTCCCGTGGGAATCGAATCCACGACCCTCGGATCTACAGGCAAACGCCTTAACCATTGGACCACGGAGGCACTTAAATAGATGGAAAATGATCTTTTTCACATTGGCCTGGGTCTTGGTATTGTATATGTATCATCATATACTCAATATACTAATAATAAATCTGTAAGGGTTTTTCAGAGATATCGTGTTTATTAGCTCTATACATGTTACTGAACGTCTAAAACCAAATCAAGGTTTTTTAGTTTTTTTTTCTGTATGTATGTATGTTGAATTTTATGCAACTACTACACTACTACTTACACAAGTGTCAAGCATCACAGATTAAGCTAGCATCCTAAGTGCTAGCTTTATTAAAATGAGTTGATGTGCCCATATATATTTATTCTTATTATTATAAGTAAGAGGCGTGCCTTGTTTTTAAATAAGTATAAACTTATGGTCACATATTTAATTTTTCACCCGTAAGTATACGCTTTCCGCTTTAATGATTTTTTAATCTCAAATCGAGGCTTTTAATCATTTTATGAACATAATGAGATTGAAACTAGTCAGTCAAACTGACGACATTAATTACATAGTATTTATTGAGCAATTTCCCCATAATAAGTGGAAATATGGCAAAACGTCCAAGGACTTTTTTTATTTTTCGCATTAACATGACCTTATCACCGCTTAATTAAAATTTCATCTTTGTGTTACATCCTATAAACCAAAATTTATGATTAATTAAAATTAAAAAAATATGTGCTCATAATACGACTTACGGGCCTATTAAAACTAGGGATCGTAAACCTAATAATGTTAGCTATAATACCTTTTAGTTTATTGATATTTTATTTTGCCGGCAGTTACGCAGATATAAGTAAGATTTTAATATGTGTTGTTGTTGTTTATTTCATAAATACATAAGAAAAAAAAAATACGCCTCTTATCCTGACGCTAATATTGTCTACCTATACAAGCAAGGAACTCAAATTTTTGATAACTTAAACATTGAGTCATTTTATACCCTAATTTTCACATTACATTAAAACTTACCTGTTGACGTGTAAAATTATTACTCATCATCCTCCGTTGTCTTGTTTTATCCACCGCTGAGGGCATGGAAAACCGAATCAATGACTTGGCATGATTTTTTTGTTTATGACAAAATTTTACATTTTTGCTTTAAATTACCTACTAAAACTGCACTTCAATTTTGCACTCGGAATGCCGATAATTGACTCGAAACGTACGGGCCTTTTATGGTTTCCGAAATTTCGACGAGACTTACCTAGTTGCATTTCATTGCAACTTCGGAAAATTTAGGTTCATGCTAATCCCCTTTATTACAACGTCTATAATTTTGACGGTGCAGTACCGTGTGTGCCGACCGAGAAAACGGAAGGTCCCTGCCATCTGTGTGTCTGCGGTGTGGACGGGTCTTACCATTGCCGCCGAAGAGCGCACTGCATTGAAGATAGGTCAGGTAAGCAATAATGTGTTTGTTTTATTATTGCACTTTGTTTTAGTTATTAAACGTGATATCCATGACAAGTTTGATTAATAGTAGTTCACCCCGGAGGACTTTGTAAATGATTATATAAATATCTCAAACTACTGATCCAATTTCGATGCCCAACAAAATTCACGTTTGTACTAATATTACGTATTTATAGATATCGCGCGCATAGATGGAGCACTGATTCGAGTGTTGCCGCGAAAATAGACATAGCTACATATAAAAAAATGTTTTCGCTCCAACTACATTTGTAGACTTTAATCGCCCAATAGTTTATTTTTCCAATTGACTTACTTGTCAACATTATTTCTACCCAATCAAAAGATGAAAAGATGTATAATAGTGAACATGTTTCACAAACAAAATGTCTTGATGCTTTTAAATTCTGTTCTAAAATTTGGGTTGAATTTGTAAGTAACAAATTGCAAGCAAGCAAGGAATTCCATCGTGAAAAAGTGCCTGCAAAGGCCTGTTTTCTTTCTTTGAATCCTTAAATAGGTACCTACCCAAAAATTGGTACCAACTCTCCCACTATTACATACATACATACATTAACTGTAAAATCATCATTTCAGCCGCAAAAAGTCCACTGCTGGACATAGGCATCCCCCAAGGATTTCCAATACGACCAGTCAGTAAAAGCAAGTTGCTATTCTTGTAAAAACAAGTATTTAAATATATTAGTATTATTTATTTAAGTATTTATATTTTTACAGAAATTAACTTCTTCCTCCGACAAAGAAAGTGCGAACCACTAACCTCTTATATCGAAGATAACGTCATCTGCACGTGCGACAGTGACGGCTTCTGGCGATCCAACTCCTGCTACAAAATTTTTCAACATATCCGACCTGATAATTTACCTTCTCACTCCTTACTACAGTCTCATAGGTCTTGCACTCCCAATAGTTTTTATCTCATTGACTGCAACATCTGTACCTGTGGAGATGATGGCAAACTGGATGGTTGCACGACCAGAAAATGCACAGAAAGTCTCAAAATCTCTAAATGTGAACACGGAGACTTCATAAGAACTACAAATGGGTTGTGTGCATGTAGTGATATTAACTACTACATCGATAGACTCTGTATTAGCATTAAAACGCAGAAAATCCAGGAAATTTCCGAAAAACAGTTGGAAATACTTCTAGAAGACAAAGCTAGTAAGAGAAATACACCTTACAAATCTGAAAGTTGTGAACCCAAAGAAAGCGCTAAAATTGATTGCAACAGATGCCGTTGTATAAATGGTGTATGGGCTTGTCAGTATAAAAATTGTTCGGCGACTATGGGAAAAGAAACGTTGAGGGGTCGTAAGAAAGAGTTCTTAAAATTACCAGAAGTGTTAAGTGAGACTGACCATTGCACACCGCATATAAAGTATCGATATAGATGCAATACATGCATCTGCACGGAGAAAGAAGTTTTGTCCTGCACTAGCATGATCTGCCTTGAAGATGTAATAGTAGGCAGAAACCGTGGTAGAAACTGAGCCAAACTGACAATTTCAAGATTGACGCCGATGATAAACCATTTCCACCAGTGACGAGATTACATGCCAGCTTATCAGTCGTCGAATCATAGAAAAATTTTACTTGTCGAATACAGTTTTGTCTTAAAATTTTCGTTTTATTATTTTTTCTGTAATGTCCTCTTATTTATCATCTTCTCTTATTAAAAGGGACCACGCACCTCCGAATAGTCGATAAAGAATGGATTTCTATTTCACTTCGTTTCTGGTGCATTGATGTCCGGAATCAACTTTTATGACAGTATTTTACTTCATACTATGAGTGTATCATACGTATTCTATACGAATCAAAACCGTGACCGTGATCTCAGAGTCTTTAAATTTGGTATAAAGCAACGTCTAATAGCACAGATAAAGGAAATATTGCGAAAAGCAAACAATTTTTGTTACATCACGTAATAAAAATATTTTTAATAATTATTAACTTATTATAGATAATGGTACGGAACCCTTTGTGCGCGAGTCCAACTCGCACTTGACCATTTTTTTATTTCACTTTATAGCAAATGTGACAACCACGGATCAACTCCCGAAGATCCGCGAGGGCCAGACTTGCGAGGAGGGCAAGATGTACCGCAAGGAATGCAATATATGTCGCTGCACGTTGCACAGGACTCTCAAGTGCACTGAGAAGGTCTGCCAACAAAAGCCGGATTTAAAAGAACCGGACAAGGTGTGTTCTTATCTTCATATAACTGCTACAGAATGGTGATATCGTAGCCATCGATTGGTTAAAAAATCGACAATAATATTTAAGGCGCTGTGCATCAGAAGAATATCGTTAAACGCCTTTTTATTCGTCGCGCAGTTACTTTATTTTTCATGGAATTTATTTTGCATGAAAAAAATTTGGAGTACAGTTCGTAGATTAACATAAAGTAAATAAATAAATGATTACATCAAAACATTTTCAAAAAAATATTTAATACCTAGCAAATTAAAATAGCAAAAAAGCTATATCCAGAAATAGTTTCGTCGTTGATTACTCGATATTTTCAGCGACAACTACCAACTTTTTTACGTCTATAAAAAGTATAACTAAATGAGCTAGATGGATACCTAAAAAAATACAATATTTGGTAATAATTATACAATTATTAAAATAAAAGTGAATATTAACACGGAAATGACAGACACGCGTTTGAAATGAGACTAGTGACAGGCCAACCGGTATCGCCACTTTCAACCGCTACAAACGGTTAAGGGATACAGCGCCAGATTTGTGTGTTTGTTTTAATGGACACATTTAAAAACAAACTGACCGAAAATTCTTTCAATAAAAGAAATCGAGTTATAAGCTATATTTGATTTTCAAAATATATGGTTCACTGGAATTTCCGTTTAGATCCAGATTTAACATCCTCTTCAGTGGCTTTTTAAGTTTCAAATTTTTTTTTGGTTACTACCTAATGATTTGATGTCTACTAACTTTTCCATTGAAGACTAAGCTCGATCTACCAGACTTGCCAAACGGCCCATGCGTCGAAGGCAAGTTCTATAAGAAGGGCTGTCGGAAGTGCTATTGCGAGCACAACCAGAAAGCAGTCTGTGCTGCGACGCCGGTGGGGCCTAAATGTAAATTGGAAATTAATTGTAAGTATTACCAAATACGTAATAGTTTTTCAAAAGCTTTATTTGGAAACTTATCATTATGAATACTAATAATAAATCTGTAATGGGTGGTCGTGGAGTAAGTTACTTTGTTTTCAGAGATATCGTGTTTATAAGCTCTATACATGATACTGCAACTAAATTGACGTTCTTTAGATTTTTTTTCTGTAGGTATGTATATTTGTATCTATGTATATTTGTATCTATGTATGTTGCTCCATAACACTTAAACGAAATTAACTGAATTTAATGAAACTTGGTGGATATACATTTAGGCGTACAGGACACAGGATAGACTACATATTTTCTCTCCTGTCATGATAAGACGTGGTCCCCATGCAAACATGACATAAAATGTGCGCGAACGAAGTTGCGGGTACTGCTAGTGCTAGTATAATTAATATAATTATGAAACTATGGTTGGCTTCAAGAATGAGTCAACTAACGCCACCCATTGTTTTAATTTATCAAATGCGCAATAAATCAAATCGAAACGTTCATTCAGGAAATAGGCCTTGGCAGGCAGACATTATAAGAGAGAGAGACATTTTAAATCAAATAATATTACAAAATCAGAGACATTCTAATTTTGTCATATTTATATTATTAATTAATGTGCAAAAGCACCTAACACTACTAGCGTTTCGGAACCGATCACTGCAGAGAAGAAACGCCAAAAGAAACTCTTTACAACAGTTATGGTCGCCTACTCGCCTGAAAGCTTTTTAGTTTTATGAATATTTTTCATTTCTAGTAATTATTAAAAATTTTACTATATACATGATTATTTTTAGAACATATAATGTTAGCGAACGCAATGTGCAATAGGGTGGCACGTCAAATATTTTTTTTAATTTTCGAAATTGAATAGCTCTAGAATGTTGCACAGCACTCCCAATTACACATAAAAAAATAATGAAAAAAATATTGGAACCCAATTTTAGCCCTCTACTGCAACTTGAAGATTATAAAAAAACATTAAATCGAGCCATATATCGAACATCATAAACAAAGAAATAAACAATTATTTTATTACTATTATGGCTCATAATACCCTTTATAATAGATAGAGAATTTTGAGATAAGGAACAGATTGTTCCATTTTAGGATCACCTTCTTTGATTAGTAAATTAGTGCTTCCTACTACAGCCGACACATTGAAGCATATTATGTTTGGGAGAAATGTTTTGTTTGTTTTTCGTGTGTGTAATTGGCCAACACTGGTGTCAGATTTTTTAAGCTGCCTTAAGGCATCTGACATTTTCTGGTAAGAAATAAAGAAAAGGAAAAAATCTAATTTTTTTTTTAAATCATTGAAAAAAATTAATGGCAAACAGCCTTCTTTCTCCGAAGTTTCTGATATAGTAACAATTGATATTATTGACGTGTGGACTACGGCATCATTACGAACTGTTACCACACAACGCGTAAAACAAATGTTTAGAAATAATTATGGTAAATACTTACATTTTTACGCTATCCAAAATCCAAGCAAACTGAAAACTATGCAATGAAGTTACTAAAATGGAAACAAAACTGTGCCACAGAATTGTTTGATATCTGTAGCTGCAAATGCACTGATCTGTATTTGTCCTCACGAAAAGAAGAAACCTGTTAATTAAATGGGTTTTCTATATGATCAGAGACATGAGAGAAAGTTGGCAATTGGTAGCCTGGATCTCACAGAGACGAAAAAACTTGAAAAGAAATTTGCAAGGTCGCTGAATTCTCATCTAGCAATGACAGGGCAAGAGAAAAAGTTTTAAACTACTTCAACTTCTACGCGTTCTGGAAGATGCTGTACTCCTGATCTCGTCAAACCTCAGCCAAATACATCAAAGACTCTTGATTCTAAAGCGTCGATATTACCTCTTTCAAATCAGACAAACAGGCTATCTCTGCCTACCTTAGCCACAGTTTGTGACCGTTATGGCACCTCTGATCGATCGGCAGCAGCCGTTGCTAGTGCAGTATTGCAAGACGTCGGTTTGATTACTTCGGAAGATGCAGAGAAAGTAGATCGAAGCAAAGTTCGAAGATTTAGAAAACGATAACGTATGAGATTCGAAGTCAAGAGTGTTATTCTGAAATTAGTGGCATCTACTTCGTTGAAAGAAAGGAAAACACGTGTGGTTCAAAAGCGAGATAAACGATTACATAAAACAATTTCTATAAAAGAACACATTTCTTTAATAACGGAGCCAGGATTACTCTATGTAGGCCATCTAACTACGTTGTGTGGTACAGGAAAAGCTATAGCGGAATATCAGTGACAATGAATTGGAAGACCTGCTTGCATCAGATTCCCATATTACGAGTATGATGGAGTTGCCGGATTATCATTGCCACACACAAGCGGTAGAGCGATGTGTAAAATTGGTCACTGAATCATCGATTACAGTAGCTGGCGAAAAAATTTTTTATAGCATACAAAAAAAATTAGTGATTCACGGAATTGCTCACGATTTTGCCACATTTTGTCTTTAAATTTCATGTTTAAAATTTCATGTTTTTCCTAAATAACGTTATAGTTTAAAAGTTGGGGTTTTATTGTAACCTTGATGCTATAACATAATAGAAATTTGGTTTTTGTAACATTTTGTACATGTTTAAATATATACCTAATTTGATATTTTTTCCTAACTTTGAGCTAAGGTAGAGGGCTAAAAGATGTGTAAACAAAAATATATTTACATATAACTAAGCCAAATGCAACATTCTGCAGTTATTCAAAATCGATACGATGACTTTTTTTTTTCTCCATACATTGACGCTCCACCCTAATGTGCAATGATAATAAATATTAATAATAAATTAGTCGCAAAGAGGCCAAGCAGAACTGTCTCCCCTCTAGAAGTACCCGTTCACGAGTTGACACATTGATAATTAAAATAAATACCAAAAATAGTACAAACATTGAAATGATAAGTGGCACTAGTTAACTCATGTAAGCTCGTTAAACCAAAAACTAGCCTTCTATCTAAGTCGATATTTCCTTCATACACGAATATAATTAAAGTCACTCTCTTGTCTTCAATAATTAAAAATATTAGGATGCCAGTTCTATGTTCCTAATTGTAATGCAAATATTATTATTAATGTTGATCAACTTGATCATGTAGATGAAACTCTTTATCTGGGCCTCATGTTGTCTAATCATTTTGAGAAATATGTCCATGGCACTGTTCCTCTGTCTGCTCTGGCCAAGTATGGCTCCGATAGTACAGAGAGGGTCTTGCCTTTGCATTTGTAGAATAAAAAGACCTGATGATGATGATGACTGTTCGAAATAGATTTCAAAGATTAAAAGATGTGAAGGAAGAGTACGTTAATTTATCTATCGAACTAATAAACTTTATGATTAGGATAGTCTCGTTCTGTTAAACTCGGACGTACTTTCTTATGGGAACTATATTTTTTGTCACCAAAGTTAATTTTAATTAACATCAACTTGTATCACCTAATAAATAGATCTATCGCTTCGAAATATCTTCGTTCTCAGATAAACAAAAAGTGTTCCTAGGTATGAATCATCAAATTAATATCAATATATTTGTAAAATAAGAGATGGATTACCAGTAAAATTGTAGTTTATCTAATGATAATTGTGTAAGCATTAACTTTAAAATCCAAATAAAATTACCTATCTGTGTTCTGCTTCCGTTTCCACCTACATACTTCCTATTCGCCAGGACGGCCTGTGATTGGTCGCCCGAAGACCAGTCAAAAAAAATGGCGATCGAGTCTAGTTGAGCGCGCTTGTGCGCTGATATAATTTCCAAAAATAACGACTCCTAAGAGCTTTGCTGGCCAAAAACAACCCTAAATCTTCATCGCGTGTGTGTGATGGTGTACCACTAGTGTAGGCAGTGAGAAATAACGCAGTTCAAACAGAAAGATCGTCAGCCGGTCGGCACCAGCCCGGTCGCAGGCGAATCCTTTTCCAGACTCCTGTTCAACGTGAATCCAGGTGAGTGTTTACTGTTTTTCCTTGCTGTAATTCTGGGGTTGATCGGAGAATGCAGTAACTCTTCCAGGAAGTCGCAACATATAAACAATAATGTTTTCTAATGATAAATATTAACTTTGTTCTTTTAATAATAGTTTTATAACTTGATTAATAGATTTGTGCTCAGAATGGTAGATCTGTCACTAAATAAATCGATTATAGGTCCTTGACTGCGACTCCTTTTTATTTGTTATTATGTCACCAATACAGTACAGTACTTAGCTAAATTTTATTTCGTTTAGTTATTAAAATAATAATATTAGTTAGCAATTTTATACATCAAATTTATAAATTTAATGAAAATCAAAAAATGAAAAGCGGAAATGGCCTTATCAGCCAGAAAAGAAAAAGGGGCACACTTCAAAGTCAAAACCAGCGCTGATAATTCAGTGATTGTTATTTATAACATTATATATTGATTTTTAATTATGATGTGATTATGAAATTATTCATCATCATCATCATCAGGTCTTTTTAGTCTCCACTGCAGGAGCACGACCCTCTCTGTACTACCGGAGCCATACTTGGCCAGAGCGGATAGAGGATTTGGCCTACACTCTCCTCGCTGGCCAGACGGGTTGGAAGAAATTATTACTGAAATATATTTACACTACCTGTGGAAATTAAGGTCCTTGGGGGAGGCCAATGTCCACCAGTAGACTCTTTTAGCTAAAACGATGACGACGACAACCCAAAATGTTTTTGGTTCTTTATGAATTTTTCAAGTGACATATGATTTATTGATGATCTCTTTAAATTAGTTTGGTTAAATACTTATTAGGATAAACGTATTATAAAACATACAAAAACATTTATTTTTTACTAGATCCTAAATCTCGATGATTTTAAGTGATTTATTGTGGAATTGATTTTATATTGTTAGGTGACCACATTTTGGTGACAAATCTACTAATTTGCGGGCAAACCCTATTATTTAAGAAACACAAAACTATTAAATTGGTGATAGCTTAAATCATACCCCTTTCTTATAATTCAAAGAGCCCAGAATGTTTGTGTTCGATTCTGTTTCATAGCATGAAAAAAATCCTGTACTATGCGTGATAGAAATATCTATAGCAGAGGTGACGTTATTAATATAAGGTAAAAGTTACTTTCTTATTTCTTTTTAAAGAAAGAAATATTATTTATTTCCTTGAGGTATTTCATAAGATAAATAAGCCAAGGTAATTTAATTACTTACTTGTTAATAAAGTTGTTATCGCCGATAAAAAATAAGAAGTAAGTATAAGAAGTATTATTAGTTTCCGGGTAACGATTACTCACATAAATTATGTAAAGGCACTGTGTTACAATAAACAGTCTTTTAAGCTTTCAGATACTATATTTACTTTCTTTAGATTGACTGTGTATATAATTTCTGACCGATTTACTAAAGTAAAAGCATATTTCAGCCTACCAAGAGGCAACCCCGGAAGACTACGGCGTAGAGACCAAGAACCTCGACCTGACGACTCTGCCGTCGCTCCCCAACATCTCCACGAAGTGCGACCCCGGCCTGACCTACAAAGTAGACTGCAACGTGTGCATCTGCCTGTTCAATAAGATCCTTCTTTGTACTGCAAATCTTTGCTTTAGCAGACTGAAAGCCAAGAGACGCACAGGTATACTTTACAACTTTTTCAATTTAAGTATATCAGGACTCGATGGTCCAAAAACATTAAACACAAAAACAACAAATACTTATAATAATTCTGTAAGGGTTGGTCATGGAGTACTTTACTTTGTTTTCAGAGGTATCGTGTTTATATGCTCTATACATGATACTGAAACTATATCATCGATGTTTTGATTTTTCTGTATGTATGTATGTATGCACAAATTAACTGAATTTTACGAAACTGGGTAGAATTTGGAAGACAAAACATTTAGATGTACAGGACCATAGAGATAAGATAATCCTGATACAGGACACAGGATAGCTAACTTACATTTTTTCTCCAGTTATGATAAGACGTGACGCCCCCATACAAACATAATGTTATATGTACGCGAACGGAGACGCGAGCACAGCTAGTAGTTTTATAATAATAAATAAATAAATAAAATTGTATGTATGAACCAAGAATGTAGGCAAAAAGGAGAATACAAGACCTCGTTGGTTGGCAACCACTTAGCAACAGTCGTGTCATTTGTGTTCTGGTTTCACGATTACCATTTAAGAGTCCGTCATATGCCAGGCGGCGTGGCGATACAAACGCGGATGGTCTAAACGCGTTGGCTACTTTGGATATTTTCGTTTTTTAGGAATATTCAAGGGTTATTCGAAAAAGAAAAACATATGATGGCTGCCTTATCTGTAATGCAATAATAATCAAAAGTTTCATGGTTAATTTTAATGAATTTGGTGAATAATGCTATATACCGAGTAAATTAGACGTGATTTGGAGGCAACTTTGCAATTTTTTTCTATCGAGAAAATTTAACGCAATCGTGTTTTTAAGTCATATAGTTACCAGAGTTAGTCCTGAACTTTGCTGCATTTTTATTTCAACTTGAGTATTTAATTATTATTGATATAACAGTCAATCATGCAAATCAGTGTGAGGTAGTACGGGCCCTTAACGAAAAAGACGAGAAAAACAATCCGTGTATGATATGCCGGTGTAATAATGCGGCTTTCCATTGTTTGTATAATTGTTTTTCATATTTAAGTTCCCAGGTAACGAGCAAAATGAGATGACAGATCCGTCTTGTCAAGTTGCTATATCGACGACAACCTGCCAATCACGCGAGGCGCTGAAGAACGCGACTATCTCTTGTTTTAATCATTTGTTCTTGACAGCTCCGTGGCGCAGTGGTTAATACGCCAGCCTGCGACACGGAGTACTCGGGTTCGATACCCGGCCAAATCAAGATGGAAAATGATCTTTTTCAGATTGGCCTGGGTCTTGGATGTTTATCGATATATGTATTTGTTATAAAATATAGTATCGTTGAGTTAGTATCCCATAACACAAGTCTCGAACTTACCTTGGGGCTACCTCAATCTGTGTGATTTGTCCGTATAAATTTATTTATTATTTATATGTTCTTAGGTTTACCATGTGGCCAGAAAGACGAGATGGAAGACCCGTGTTTGTCATGCTACTGCATCGATAGCAAAATGACGTGCCAAGCTGTAAAGAACTGCAACGTGCCGGCGCGAGAGGCCACGGTACCCGCTGACTCTCAACCCTATTCAGGAGAGCGTGCGGCAATCGGTTTATAAGTGAGTTTTTCTCCCTTTGACATGAACTAGGTTGATATGAACGTTCTTGAAGATGCTCCCAATTAAAATTAACCGAAACAGAGAGCATATGTATTTGTATGTTTGTAACCTCTCCAGTCTTGTCAGCTAAGCCTTTACTTTGTCATTGACAGGGCTCTGGCACAAAAATAAGTCACTTTACTTTTAAGCTTGCATCATACAACACCAGTCACAATCCACATTACATACGCAGAAGAAGATGATCTTCCAAGCGGTATGTTGGGCTTTTTTGCAGAACTAGGTGCACCCTGCATTTTGCCCATCAGAACCGCCTTTTCCATAGCATTTAGAACATTAATCGCATTATGTGATCTTGATTCAAGATTGAAGCATAAAAAGTAAAAACCCTGTCTAAGGAACAAAAACATCATCAATATATTTTTTTCAAGTTTAAGCCTTTACCAAATTGCAAAATTCCATCAATGAACCTTCTAGTTTTTTTTATAATATAGGACGGTAAACGAGCAAGCGAGTCACTTGATGGTAAGTGATCAGCGCTGCCCATGGACAACTGCAACCCCAAGATGTAACAAAAGCGTTGCCGGCCTTTTAAGGAGTTGGGGGGAGGAAATGGGAGGAAAGGATGGGCCTCCGGCTCTCTGACTCACCGATTTTTTGTGGAAGTGTGGTACCTGGTACCTGGACGAGCCGGCCCATTCATGCTACTAGCAAAAATGAATTTTGACGGTAGCGTGGCTCTACCACGACTAAAAGCTTTTGTAATATGACGCATGTGAAGTTGTTTATTTCGCGCGATAAGATATCGTCATGTTGTTCTTTATCATTGGGTTCATAAAATAAGACGGCGATAGTCAATAGACGTTATTGCGCATGCTATTCTGCAACGGATTTCCAAACTTGTTCTAGGATCAATTGCAATAGATGCTATTGCCAAGAAGACGGCGCCCTCCGTTGCACATCTATGACCTGCCTCAACTACGTCCAGGCTCGCAGTCTCCAGAAATTGGCAAACTAATTTATTTAATACTTAGATAACTTCGGATTCGACTACACAGGCGCGCTTTTAGTGCATGGGCTTCGGAAGGGGTGTTCACTTACACTTGCTAAATGGAATAATTGACAGCTTCATACTGAAAATATATAGTATTCTTAAATTTGGCTTATAGTAGGATATTTAATAAATTTGTTTATAATAATAAACTAGAAAATAGGCATTGTGAGCTATAGACTTTGCGACAGCTTTCGGCCAGTTTGAGAAATTTCTAAGAACTGAATCGACAAAAAAGTAGATCGTGACGCAAGGTACTACCATAACACTTTTTGGTGAGGGCAATATATTGAATACAGAATGCAACAGAGGAGTCCAAAGTAGGCTTCTGTGTGAAGCGAGGGATTCAGAGTATGTTGGCCGAAGTAAAAATAGTGTGTAGTCCCGAGAAGACACATTCTGCTTTTCATCTCCCTGCATATGAGAAAATCAATTTTTGTGTTTTAATTCCCAATGGACTAAAAAATGTTAAATTGTGTTTTAAAAACATTGTCTCTTGGGAATAAAACGTATTTTAGACCCTGCATACGGGCCAACCGTGCCAATGAGATAAAAAAACATAACATTTTACGAGAAATGTGACCTGTAGAGACGATCAGCCGGACAGAGGGCCTGACGGCCATACAAAATAGCCCAAGCGCAATCAGAGACACTTCGCTCGTTTCGAAATACTTCTACCATTGCACAATCAGATAAAATTTACCTACCACAAGAAGCGTAACTGGCAAAGTGCCAGGGGCCTTCGTTCTTAGGAGGTTCCGATCACAAGTAAGAAAATAGGTCAAGCCAGACTCTCCTGGGTCCTACCCAGAAGAGTCTTGAGAGGAGTTGTATGAGTTTGTCACGGGCCGCAGATTATACATAGTTACTACTGATACTCGTACTCAAACCACTTCCGGCGTTTCTGTGACGTCGAATCCTAAGACTCGATAAGTTATCTATCTCTAGTTCCAAGGAGAATATATAAGGATCAATTAAAATAAGCGCAAATATATTTAGGGATAGCACTCTTTGGTCAAACAAATTTTGAGACGTTTCGCTTGTTTTTATTTTTGCTTTTTCAAACAAAATAATTATTTATTTTACAAAAATCGTTAAATGCGCTGTTTTGATTGTCGACGTCTGTGACTTAGTATCTATAGTAGATAAAAGTATATATTTGTACGCCTAGAAAGTGTTTTTTGTAGACAGCGCTTTGCGTCTATTTTATTTTATAACTTAAAGTCAAGATATTTCGACAAAGGGTGTCGATTTTGAAATTTAATTTTAATGCGTTTTTCTTGCTAATCGGTGCTCCAGCACCGATAATATACCTGACTAAGAAAAGATAAGAAAGTATTTGAAGGTCTGACTTAAAATAACTGCGCTTAATTTAAATGGACCTTATATTTACTGTACTTACAAAAACTCTACAGGATGTCGCAGGAATTGGGTCAAAATATAAGAGAGAGAGAAAAGCGGTCATAGGAGGATTGACACCGATTTTAGACAAATTAAAAATTTAAAAACGCTGTAACTAGCTTGGGTATCAAACCCATTTGGAATAAATGAAAAAATGTTAATTTAGTACTTATTTTACTAAGAAAAAAATATATAGAAGACAGGTTGTAAGGATTGGGAGGAGTTTTTGACGGGGAATTTCGGCGGACGGCACGGATTTTGTTTTGAAATGATTTGCAAATTGCTTCTACCTTACCTTATAATGAAAAACGGTGTAATTTGGTGTTATAATGCCCATGTTTATGAACAATGTGTGGAATCACTAAAATAAACATGGTGCGGATGTAGTGAGATTCACAGCGGGATGAGGTTGCTGCGTCTTGCTTGCTGCATCGTCTATAATTCAACCAGTGGATTCGTGGGAATTGTCGCCAGGGGCTCCGTCGGATCAAAGTCATATTGTTGATAACACACGTACATTAATAAAATATGAAGGCATAGAAAGCGAAATGCCGTAAAACGAATAGAAAAAAAATGTAAGGATAAAATGAATCCTTGACTCTTTATATCTGACATTTCAGATTTAAGAAGTGAAGAAGAAAATTGAAAATTACGATATTCAAACTATGGCTCAGAACTATGGTAACAAATAAATGACTATAACCTACAAAATATTATGAATAAATGAGTATTGAGTATTTTAAACACAAAATGTTGGTTAAGTACAAAGATAATTAGAGCGTCTAACGTTTTTTGCTTGAACACAATTTCTTCAAGGTTACCGTTCATTATGTCAAACATCATTTAATTTAATGCTATCGAATCTTTTTATTCTGGAATTAAAACTTAATACATATTTTTATCTTTATAACTTTCTAGAAATTTATAAATGAAATAAACTATTTATAAATAGAAACCTACCAATAAACAAGAAATGTCACGCAAAATACTTTTACTAAATTTAAATTCAAGAACTACAATTTTTAATATACTACAAACAACAATTATTTTAAAGCGGAAACTTCTTTAGGCGTTTTTAACTTTTTGGGATGGGTAAAAATGTTAAACTTGCGTCAGGACACTCCTCCCGCTAACCTCCCGTTAGTAACCCCATAGCAATCGCTACGGTCAGGCTACCGAGGGCTAGGTACGACGGCAGCCGTAGCCAAGCCACCCTGGCGGTTTGATCCCGCGGCACGGCTACGCTGCTCTAACCTAAAAACTCCACCTCGCGTCGCCCCTTAGGTAGCCGGGGTGGTTAATGTCTATGTAGCTGCTCCCAGTGGTTCGATCCCACGGAAAAGCTATTTACATTTGGCTGAGACCGCCGGCGCGGCGTAGGAGAGCCAGTAATATGGCCTCTTTCTACCGCGCGGAGTTTTCATTCTGCCGGCACTCCCGGAGTGCAACCCGATGTTTTCTTTTTCTCAAACAGGGTATGCCGTTTCTCTATTTGATATCGTTTAAGAAATATCCTCACAGACCCAATTCGATGAGACACCTGTATATTACTGTTGTACTAAGGCTATGAATAATGGACATTGATAGTGTGTTTTTATTGAATATAAATCGTCGCATCACAGTCATTTTTATATTTATTTTCTAAATTAGTACGTAAACTCGTCATCATCATCATTTCGGGTAGGTGTCACGGTCAATCGACCATGCACACCCTGGTGTCAGAGTTGTTCGGAACCGCCTCTCGGCCTCTGACGTGGTTCCTTTAACGACTACCAGATGGCAGCCGGGAACAAGGGCTTAACCTCAGAAGAATAATATACATAGAAGCCGCATAAAAATAGAAACTGAAAACAGATAGTTGACACTGTATTTTTCTTATGAGCTTTCGCTTATGACAGAATGAGACAAAAACTTCAGTCAGTTTCTATTATTTTCATGGTTGTCCCGACTTGAAATGTCAATGGACTCCATTGGACTCCAATTAAATCCGACTAAATTCAAAATAACTTATTACAGTTCAACGTCTGTAATATTAGCATCTTGCCGATTTGATCGGGTTATATATCGACAAAAACATTGCGGCGGAATTGTGATGTCTGCAAATTAAATATAGGATTGTGCTAAAATTCTCACGGAAAAAAGTATTAACCGGTGTTGGGTTGGTGCATTATCAAATGACCATTATACTAAACAATGTCTTGTGCAATGGTGCGATGTAAATCCCATTCAGGACGAACAGAAATAAATTCTGTAAAACATAATTTATTTCGGTAAGTTTTTCAGTTAAAAGTGCATAATTAAAACCCAAAATACCTCAAAATACAACAATATTATTGTCAATTATATAACGTATTGTATAAATGACAACTTTTATAGGTATTTTGCTTAAAATTATCGTTTTTTCCTTATTTCAAATTAGGTTAGTTTTTTTGCTAGTGATGTGGTAAAATCACGTATCTACGAGTATATCGATATTTTTTATGACGGTCTTGCTATCAGGGATATTTTTGTTATTGTTGAGCCATGCAATAGTAATGTAACAAATTGAACCATCATGGTAATTAAACAACCAGCAAAGTGTGAGTCGGACTCGCGCACGAAGGGTTCCGTACCATCCTTACATATAATATTATAAATGTGAAAGTGAGTTTGTTTGTTACGCTTCCACGCCGTAACTTCTGAACCGATCATCATGAAATTTTGCATCATCATCATCACCATTGCACGATCTCTGGAGTACGGAAAAGAACATAGACATAAATTACATCTCAGAATAAGGTACTGTTATCGGGGATAGACATTAACGCGAGCGGAGCCGTGGGCGTAAGCTATAAAAACGCCCGAAATTTTTGTTTGTAATATTTCAACTGTCTCACTATCACGGTTCATGAGATACAGCCTGGTGACAGACAGATGGATATCGGAGTCATATTAGTAGGGTCCTGTTTTTATCCTTTGGGTACGGAACCCTAAAAAGAATCGATTTTTACTAATATGAAGAAAATTATTGTTGAAATTTTATTGCAGCTCCCTGAAGTAAAAGGATAAAAAGGTGTGGATCCGAGGAACTTTCAAGCGACATATTGGACATAAAATGTCATACATACTTGAATTTGTTCAAAATATTTTACTGCCGTGCCGATACATTAATTTCGAATATAAAATTAAATGGAAGCGATTGAAACACGATGCTTTACCTACATTTATATTTGCCGAATTATAAATCAATGGTAATAAGAAAGTTTACGGAAACGGTTTTATTATTTATATTTAAAATTATGAAAAACATATTTTATTTTGGACAGTAATGAAAGTGGGTAAAGTAATCTCTTGTTTTTCTTCACCTCTTGTTTTTCTATTACCAACACTGTGAATTTTTCACAAATAACACACTGGCACTTTTTTACCCTAGTGTAAAAGTTTTATAAAATAAAAAATATCACTTGGAATTATGTGTTTCTCTTTACCTACCTGATTATGTTTCCTTTACTGACTGTTCCTCAAAGCTAGCTGGGAAAAGCTTTAGATGGTTTTGGAATATGCTGAATGGCCCATTGATCAAGTGAAAAATATATCTGACCTTATATTACCTTTTGATACATGAGCGCCCCATTGCAATTTAGAGTCTATTGTGATTCCTAAGAAGGTGGTATCATTTACAAAGTCTATTTTACCTTCAACTAGTATGTCAACGTTGGACTGCCTCACATTGGGGACTGTAAATCGAATGCATTGGGTTTTTTGCGCATTCATAGGTAAGGTAGGTAAGTAGGCACTGTTTGAATTTCGAAATAATCGAAAATATGATTGACATCATATTAGGTATTCTGCCGTTCGACCAATACTGGGTAAGGCCTAATGACCAGCAGTAGACAGTAGACGCGCGGTGGGTAATGTATGGATTTTTTTTTTACCTATTTATCAGATGAAGCCAAGCGGCGCCATGCGATTAGGAGTTATTTAGGTGTATCTTGACGTAACTTTTAAAGTAAAAGCCTCTTTAGCGGCTTTGTGCACTTTTTGGGATGGGTAAAATAGAAAACTCGCGTCAGGACACGTGAATTGATCGAAAATTCGTAAGAAGGACACGGACCTGAGTATGCCGCAAAGGCGAGTTTTCACTTCTGCCGGCACTCCTGGAGTGCAACTAGTTGTTTTTTTTTTTTATGAATCGTACTCATTTAACGAATCGATACAATCAGAGTAGAGTACATTTATGACTTTCTTAGGACGAAACATTTAGTCGATAAATATATTTCATCGATATAGTACAACCCTGATCACATCAGTACCCCAGGACAACCTGCACATTTACGCAAATGGCATTGTATATGCATCTCTTTCTGATGCTTTAACAATGCCATAAGTAAAAACAGTGTAGAATATTGTATTTTGTTGTTATTTTAACACGGTTTCTATGCTTTAGTTATTGTTCTGAGGGCTTAACGTGCCTTCCGAAGCACGGAATCATCTTAATTATCAGACAATGCGGTGATTCAAGTCTCCAATGCAACCCTTACCAAACTGGAAACAACTAAACAAAGTATGCTTCCCGTGGGAATCGAACCAACGTCCCTCGGATCTACAGGCAAACGCCTTAACCACTGGACCACGGCAAAGTATGCTTCCCGTGGGAATCGAATCCACGACCCTCGGATCTACAGGCAAACGCCTTAACCATTGGACCACGGAGGCACTTAAATAGATGGAAAATGATCTTTTTCACATTGGCCTGGGTCTTGGTATTGTATATGTATCATCATATACTCAATATACTAATAATAAATCTGTAAGGGTTTTTCAGAGATATCGTGTTTATTAGCTCTATACATGTTACTGAACGTCTAAAACCAAATCAAGGTTTTTTAGTTTTATTTTTCTGTATGTATGTATGTTGAATTTTATGCAACTACTACACTACTACTTACACAAGTGTCAAGCATCACAGATCAAGCTAGCATCCTAAGTGCTAGCTTTATTAAAATGAGTTGATGTGCCCATATATATTTATTCTTATTATTATAAGTAAGAGGCGTGCCTTGTTTTTAAATAAGTATAAACTTATGGTCACATATTTAATTTTTCACCCGTAAGTATACGCTTTCCGCTTTAATGATTTTTTAATCTCAAATCGAGGCTTTTAATCATTTTATGAACATAATGAGATTGAAACTAGTCAGTCAAACTGACGACATTAATTACATAGTATTTATTGAGCAATTTCCCCATAATAAGTGGAAATATGGCAAAACGTCCAAGGACTTTTTTTATTTTTCGCATTAACATGACCTTATCACCGCTTAATTAAAATTTCATCTTTGTGTTACATCCTATAAACCAAAATTTATGATTAATTAAAATTAAAAAAATATGTGCTCATAATACGACTTACGGGCCTATTAAAACTAGGGATCGTAAACCTAATAATGTTAGCTATAATACCTTTTAGTTTATTGATATTTTATTTTGCCGGCAGTTACGCAGATATAAGTAAGATTTTAATATGTGTTGTTGTTGTTTATTTCATAAATACATAAGAAAAAAAAAATACGCCTCTTATCCTGACGCTAATATTGTCTACCTATACAAGCAAGGAACTCAAATTTTTGATAACTTAAACATTGAGTCATTTTATACCCTAATTTTCACATTACATTAAAACTTACCTGTTGACGTGTAAAATTATTACTCATCATCCTCCGTTGTCTTGTTTTATCCACCGCTGAGGGCATGGAAAACCGAATCAATGACTTGGCATGATTTTTTGTTTATGACAAAATTTTACATTTTTGCTTTAAATTACCTACTAAAACTGCACTTCAATTTTGCACTCGGAATGCCGATAATTGACTCGAAACGTACGGGCCTTTTATGGTTTCCGAAATTTCGACGAGACTTACCTAGTTGCATTTCATTGCAACTTCGGAAAATTTAGGTTCATGCTAATCCCCTTTATTACAACGTCTATAATTTTGACGGTGCAGTACCGTGTGTGCCGACCGAGAAAACGGAAGGTCCCTGCCATCTGTGTGTCTGCGGTGTGGACGGGTCTTACCATTGCCGCCGAAGAGCGCACTGCATTGAAGATAGGTCAGGTAAGCAATAATGTGTTTGTTTTATTATTGCACTTTGTTTTAGTTATTAAACGTGATATCCATGACAAGTTTGATTAATAGTAGTTCACCCCGGAGGACTTTGTAAATGATTATATAAATATCTCAAACTACTGATCCAATTTCGATGCCCAACAAAATTCACGTTTGTACTAATATTACGTATTTATAGATATCGCGCGCATAGATGGAGCACTGATTCGAGTGTTGCCGCGAAAATAGACATAGCTACATATAAAAAAATGTTTTCGCTCCAACTACATTTGTAGACTTTAATCGCCCAATAGTTTATTTTTCCAATTGACTTACTTGTCAACATTATTTCTACCCAATCAAAAGATGAAAAGATGTATAATAGTGAACATGTTTCACAAACAAAATGTCTTGATGCTTTTAAATTCTGTTCTAAAATTTGGGTTGAATTTGTAAGTAACAAATTGCAAGCAAGCAAGGAATTCCATCGTGAAAAAGTGCCTGCAAAGGCCTGTTTTCTTTCTTTGAATCCTTAAATAGGTACCTACCCAAAAATTGGTACCAACTCTCCCACTATTACATACATACATACATTAACTGTAAAATCATCATTTCAGCCGCAAAAAGTCCACTGCTGGACATAGGCATCCCCCAAGGATTTCCAATACGACCAGTCAGTAAAAGCAAGTTGCTATTCTTGTAAAAACAAGTATTTAAATATATTAGTATTATTTATTTAAGTATTTATATTTTTACAGAAATTAACTTCTTCCTCCGACAAAGAAAGTGCGAACCACTAACCTCTTATATCGAAGATAACGTCATCTGCACGTGCGACAGTGACGGCTTCTGGCGATCCAACTCCTGCTACAAAATTTTTCAACATATCCGACCTGATAATTTACCTTCTCACTCCTTACTACAGTCTCAAAGGTCTTGCACTCCCAATAGTTTTTATCTCATTGACTGCAACATCTGTACCTGTGGAGATGATGGCAAACTGGATGGTTGCACGACCAGAAAATGCACAGAAAGTCTCAAAATCTCTAAATGTGAACACGGAGACTTCATAAGAACTACAGATGGGTTGTGTGCATGTAGTGATATTAACTACTACATCGATAGACTCTGTATTAGCATTCAAACGCAGAAAATCCAGGAAATTTCCGAAAAACAGTTGGAAATACTTCTAGAAGACAAAGCTAGTAAGAGAAATACACCTTACAAATCTGAAAGTTGTGAACCCAAAGAAAGCGCTAAAATTGATTGCAACAGATGCCGTTGTATAAATGGTGTATGGGCTTGTCAGTATAAAAATTGTTCGGCGACTATAGGAAAAGAAACGTTGAGGGGTCGTAAGAAAGAGTTCTTAAAATTACCAGAAGTGTTAAGTGAGACTGACCATTGCACACCGCATATAAAGTATCGATATAGATGCAATACATGCATCTGCACGGAGAAAGAAGTTTTGTCCTGCACTAGCATGATCTGCCTTGAAGATGTAATAGTAGGCAGAAACCGTGGTAGAAACTGAGCCAAACTGACAATTTCAAGATTGACGCCGATGATAAACCATTTCCACCAGTGACGAGATTACATGCCAGCTTATCAGTCGTCGAATCATAGAAAAATTTTACTTGTCGAATACAGTTTTGTCTTAAAATTTTCGTTTTATTATTTTTTCTGTAATGTCCTCTTATTTATCATCTTCTCTTATTAAAAGGGACCACGCACCTCCGAATAGTCGATAAAGAATGGATTTCTATTTCACTTCGTTTCTGGTGCATTGATGTCCGGAATCAACTTTTATGACAGTATTTTACTTCATACTATGAGTGTATCATACGTATTCTATATTATGATTTGTTTTACCAGCCAGCTTATCTCATGCTACTAACGCGCCTCGGGTAGCTCCAGAATCGTCAGGTGTCCATGAGATGACGGTGTTGAGAGATTGTTCAAGACGCTTTGGGCAGCAAACGCAAAAATTGCAAAATACCAGTAAAAATCAAGTTGCCTGCCCTGAGAATCGAACACTGGTTTAGCGGTCTTGTATGGTTACCAATGCCCTGCGGAGGCACTTAGCCTGTTTCACAGCTCCGTAAGATGTATCTTACCACCGCCTTTTGGTGGAAACGCAGCCTTGGTGATGTGCACAGAAATGCCACTCTGTGTTTTAGGGTTCCGTACCTCAAAAGGTAAAAAGGAACCCATAAAGGATCACTCGGTCTGTCCGTCTCTCTGTCGGTCTGTCGGTCTGTCAACACCTGTTTTCTCAGGAACGCGCTGAAGTATCAAGCTGAAATTGATATAAAATACTTAGGTCTAATGTCCCTTGGCGCTATGAAATAATCAAACTTCTAAGCCAACGCAATCAAAAGATACAGCCATTTATTCTATATTTTATTTTAAAATTTTCGTATTTTATACCTTTGCAAGGGAATCAAAACCGTGACCGTGATCTCAGAGTCTTTAAATTTGGTATAAAGCAACGTCTAATAGCACAGATAAAGGAAATATTGCGAAAAGCAAACAATTTTTGTTACATCACGTAATAAAAATATTTTTAATAATTATTAACTTATTATAGATAATGGTACGGAACCCTTTGTGCGCGAGTCCAACTCGCACTTGACCATTTTTTTATTTCACTTTATAGCAAATGTGACAACCACGGATCAACTCCCGAAGATCCGCGAGGGCCAGACTTGCGAGGAGGGCAAGATGTACCGCAAGGAATGCAATATATGTCGCTGCACGTTGCACAGGACTCTCAAGTGCACTGAGAAGGTCTGCCAACAAAAGCCGGATTTAAAAGAACCGGACAAGGTGCGTTCTTATCTTCATATAACTGCTACAGAATGGTGATATCGTAGCCATCGATTGGTTAAAAAATCGACAATAATATTTAAGGCGCTGTGCATCAGAAGAATATCGTTAAACGCCTTTTTATTCGTCGCGCAGTTAGCCTTATTTTTCATGGAATTTATTTTGCATGAAAAAAATTTGGAGTACAGTTCGAAGATCAACATAAAGTAAATAAATAAATGATTACATCAAAACATTTTCAAAAAAATATTTAATACCTAGCAAATTAAAATAGCAAAAAAGCTATATCCAGAAATAGTTTCGTCGTTGATTACTCGATATTTTCAGCGACAACTACCAACTTTTTTACGTCTATAAAAAGTATAACTAAATGAGCTAGATGGATACCTAAAAAAATACAATATTTGGTAATAATTATACAATTATTAAAATAAAAGTGAATATTAACACGGAAATGACAGACACGCGTTTGAAATGAGACTAGTGACAGGCCAACCGGTATCGCCACTTTCAACCGCTACAAACGGTTAAGGGATACAGCGCCAGATTTGTGTGTTTGTTTTAATGGACACATTTAAAAACAAACTGACCGAAAATTCTTTCAATAAAAGAAATCGAGTTATAAGCTATATTTGATTTTCAAAATATATGGTTCACTGGAATTTCCGTTTAGATCCAGATTTAACATCCTCTTCAGTGGCTTTTTAAGTTTCAAATTTTTTTTTGGTTACTACCTAATGATTTGATGTCTACTAACTTTTCCATTGAAGACCAAGCTCGATCTACCAGACTTGCCAAACGGCCCATGCGTCGAAGGCAAGTTCTATAAGAAGGGCTGTCGGAAGTGCTATTGCGAGCACAACCAGAAAGCAGTCTGTGCTGCGACGCCGGTGGGGCCTAAATGTAAATTGGAAATTAATTGTAAGTATTACCAAATACGTAATAGTTTTTCAAAAGCTTTATTTGGAAACTTATCATTATGAATACTAATAATAAATCTGTAATGGGTGGTCGTGGAGTAAGTTACTTTGTTTTCAGAGATATCGTGTTTATAAGCTCTATACATGATACTGCAACTAAATTGACGTTCTTTAGATTTTTTTTCTGTAGGTATGTATATTTGTATCTATGTATATTTGTATCTATGTATGTTGCTCCATAACACTTAAACGAAATTAACTGAATTTAATGAAACTTGGTGGATATACATTTAGGCGTACAGGACACAGGATAGGCTACATATTTTCTCTCCTGTTATGATAAGACGTGGTCCCCATGCAAACATAACATAAAATGTGCGCGAACGAAGTTGCGGGTACTGCTAGTACTAGTATAATTAATATAATTATGAAACTATGGTTGGCTTCAAGAATGAGTCAACTAACGCCACCCATTGTTTTAATTTATCAAATGCGCAATAAATCAAATCGAAACGTTCATTCAGGAAATAGGCCTTGGCAGGCAGACATTATAAGAGAGAGAGAGACATTTTAAATCAAATAATGTTACAAAATCAGAGACATTCTTATTTTGTCATATTTATATTATTATTTAATGTGCAAAAGCACCTAACACTACTAGCGTTTCGGAACCGATCACTGCAGAGAAGAAACGCCAAAAGAAACTCTTTACAACAGTTATGGTCGCCTACTCGCCTGAAAGCTTTTTAGTTTTATGACTATTTTTCATTTCTAGTAATTATTAAAAATTTTACTATATACATGATTATTTTTAGAACATATAATGTTAGCGAACGCAATGTGCAATTGGGTGGAGCGTCAAATATTTTTTTAATTTTCGAAATTGAATAGCTCTAGAATGTTGCACAGCACTCCCAATTACACATAAAAAATAATGAAAAAAATATTGGAACCCAATTTTAGCCCTCTACTGCAACTTGAAGATTATAAAAAAACATTAAATCGAGCCATATATCGAACATCATAAACAAAGAAATAAACAATTATTTTATTACTATTATGGCTCATAATACCCTTTATAATAGATATTTTACAAAAAATGGTCCATATACTGACTAACGGAACACCAAGTAATGTTAATAATTTACGCCAAAATGAAGAAAATAAAAAAAAATAGCGTATCTTTGTAAGTTGAGTTGTTTACTTTCGATGTATTATTTTTCGTAATCTGTTTCTATTATATTAGTCGATTATTGTTTCTTGTAAGAACCAGTTCGTTTTGAGTTGTGACATTAAATTTATATTGACAAAATTTTGAAAAGAATTTTGAGATAAGGAACAGATTGTTCCATTTTAGGATCACCTTCTTTGATTAGTAAATTAGTGCTTCCCACTACAGCCGACACATTGAAGCATATTATGTTTGGGAGAAATGTTTTGTTTGTTTTTCGTGTGTGTAATTGGCCAACACTGGTGTCAGATTTTTTAAGCTGCCTTAAGGCATCTGACATTTTCTGGTAAGAAATAAAGAAAAGGAAAAAATCTATTTTTTTTTTAAATCATTGAAAAAAATTAATGGCAAACAGCCTTCTTTCTCCGAAGTTTCTGATATAGTAACAATTGATATTATTGACGTGTGGACTACGGCATCATTACGAACTGTTACCACACAACGCGTAAAACAAATGTTTAGAAATAATTATGGTAAATACTTACATTTTTACGCTATCCAAAATCCAAGCAAACTGAAAACTATGCAATGAAGTTACTAAAATGGAAACAAAACTGTGCCACAGAATTGTTTGATATCTGTAGCTGCAAATGCACTGATCTGTATTTGTCCTCACGAAAAGAAGAAACCTGTTAATTAAATGGGTTTTCTATATGATCAGAGACATGAGAGAAAGTTGGCAATTGGTAGCCTGGATCTCACAGAGACGAAAAAACTTGAAAAGAAATTTGCAAGGTCGCTGAATTCTCATCTAGCAATGACAGGGCAAGAGAAAAAGTTTTAAACTACTTCAACTTCTACGCGTTCTGGAAGATGCTGTACTCCTGATCTCGTCAAACCTCAGCCAAATACATCAAAGACTCTTGATTCTAAAGCGTCGATATTACCTCTTTCAAATCAGACAAACAGGCTATCTCTGCCTACCTTAGCCACAGTTTGTGACCGTTATGGCACCTCTGATCGATCGGCAGCAGCCGTTGCTAGTGCAGTATTGCAAGACGTCGGTTTGATTACTTCGGAAGATGCAGAGAAAGTAGATCGAAGCAAAGTTCGAAGATTTAGAAAACGATAACGTATGAGATTCGAAGTCAAGAGTGTTATTCTGAAATTAGTGGCATCTACTTCGTTAAAAGAAAGGAAAACACGTGTGGTTCAAAAGCGAGATAAACGATTACATAAAACAATTTCTATAAAAGAACACATTTCTTTAATAACGGAGCCAGGATTACTCTATGTAGGCCATCTAACTACGTTGTGTGGTACAGGAAAAGCTATAGCGGAATATCAGTGACAATGAATTGGAAGACCTGCTTGCATCAGATTCCCATATTACGAGTATGATGGAGTTGCCGGATTATCATTGCCACACACAAGCGGTAGAGCGATGTGTAAAATTGGTCACTGAATCATCGATTACAGTAGCTGGCGAAAAAATTTTTTATAGCATACAAAAAAAATTAGTGATTCACGGAATTGCTCACGATTTTGCCACTTTTTGTCTTTAAATTTCATGTTTTTCCTAAATAACGTTATAGTTTAAAAGTTGAGGGTTTTATTGTAACCTTGATGCTATAACATAATAGAAATTTGGTTTTTGTAACATTTTGTACATGTTTAAATATATACCTAATTTGATATTTTTTCCTAACTTTGAGCTAAGGTAGAGGGCTAAAAGATGTGTAAACAAAAATATATTTACATATAACTAAGCCAAATGCAACATTCTGCAGTTATTCAAAATCGATACGATGACTTTTTTTTTTCTCCATACATTGACGCTCCACCCTAATGTGCAATGATAATAAATATTAATAATAAATTAGTCGCAAAGAGGCCAAGCAGAACTGTCTCCCCTCTAGAAGTACCCGTTCACGAGTTGACACATTGATAATTAAAATAAATACCAAAAATAGTACAAACATTGAAATGATAAGTGGCACTAGTTAACTCATGTAAGCTCGTTAAACCAAAAACTAGCCTAAAATCTAATTTAATCTAAGTCGATATTTCCTTCATACACGAATATAATTAAAGTCACTCTCTTGTCTTCAATAATTAAAAATATTAGGATGCCAGTTTTATGTTCCTAATTGTAATGCAAATATTATTATTAATGTTGATCAACTTGATCATGTAGATGAAACTCTTTATCTGGGCCTCATGTTGTCTAATCATTTTGAGAAATATGTCCATGGCACTGCTCCTCTGTCTGCTCTGGCCAAGTATGGCTCCGATAGTACAGAGAGGGTCTTGCCTTTGCATTTGTAGAATAAAAAGACCTGATGATGATGATGACTGTTCGAAATAGATTTCAAAGATTAAAAGACGTGAAGGAAGAGTACGTTAATTTATCTATCGAACTAATAAACTTTATGATTAGGATAGTCTCGTTCTGTTAAACTCGGACGTACTTTCTTATGGGAACTATATTTTTTGTCACCAAAGTTAATTTTAATTAACATCAACTTGTATCACCTAATAAATAGATCTATCGCTTCGAAATATCTTCGTTCTCAGATAAACAAAAAGTGTTCCCAGGTATGAATCATCAAATTAATATCAATATATTTGTAAAATAAGAGATGGATTACCAGTAAAATTGTAGTTTATCTAATGATAATTGTGTAAGCATTAACTTTAAAATCCAAATAAAATTACCTATCTGTGTTCTGCTTCCGTTTCCACCTACATACTTCCTATTCGCCAGGACGGCCTGTGATTGGTCGCCCGAAGACCAGTCAAAAAAAATGGCGATCGAGTCTAGTTGAGCGCGCTTGTGCGCTGATATAATTTCCAAAAATAACGACTCCTAAGAGCTTTGCTGGCCAAAAACAACCCTAAATCTTCATCGCGTGTGTGTGATGGTGTACCACTAGTGTAGGCAGTGAGAAATAACGCAGTTCAAACAGAAAGATCGTCAGCCGGTCGGCACCAGCCCCGTCGCAGGCGAATCCTTTTCCAGACTCCTGTTCAACGTGAATCCAGGTGAGTGTTTACTGTTTTTCCTTGCTGTAATTCTGGGGTTGATCGGAGAATGCAGTAACTCTTCCAGGAAGTCGCAACATATAAACAATAATGTTTTCTAATGATAAATATTAACTTTGTTCTTTTAATAATAGTTTTATAACTTGATTAATAGATTTGTGCTCAGAATGGTAGATCTGTCACCAAATAAATCGATTATAGGTCCTTGACTGCGACTCCTTTTTATTTGTTATTATGTCACCAATACAGTACAGTACTTAGCTAAATTTTATTTCGTTTAGTTATTAAAATAATAATATTAGTTAGCAATTTTATACATCAAATTTATAAATTTAATGAAAATCAAAAAATGAAAAGCGGAAATGGCCTTATCAGCCAGAAAAGAAAAAGGGGCACACTTCAAAGTCAAAACCAGCGCTGATAATTCAGTGATTGTTATTTATAACATTATATATTGATTTTTAATTATGATGTGATTATGAAATTATTCATCATCATCATCATCAGGTCTTTTTAGTCTCCACTGCAGGAGCACGACTCTCTGTACTACCGGAGCCATACTTGGCCAGAGCGGATAGAGGATTTGGCCTACACTCTCCTCGCTGGCCAGACGGGTTGGAAGAAATTATTACTGAAATATATTTACACTACCTGTGGAAATTAAGGTCCTTGGGGGAGGCCAATGTCCACCAGTAGACTCTTTTAGCTAAAACGATGACGACGACAACCCAAAATGTTTTTGGTTCTTTATGAATCAGTCTCGTTCCGAACGCGGTTCGTGCGAACGTGTTGCTTATGTGACAGACGACTCATCGCTGAGGACAATGACCTCGACCACTGTTAAGTGCGCGAACTGTAACGTTGTGATCAATGAACTTTTAACGTTTTTACGTAATGTCGTGGATTTCACGGATGAAGAAAGTATCCACCAGTTGTGTACCTCAACATACTCATCGGAAGAAATAATTAAAGCAAAATCGTTGTTATATGATGCTGTACCGAATGCGAAGAAGATGCCACTCCGCAGAAGACAAGGGAAAAAGAGAATGTCTAGAGATCTCGATGATATTATCTGTTTGATGAAGTCCGGGAATAGGGAACTGTTCCCGATATTTGCAGCGGTTGATTTGCACCGAGTCCCTCCGGTCTCTTTTGATCATGTAGACGCTACTAGGATACTTAAAGATATATTAAAAATACAAAGTCAGCTGAGTCACCTGCAAGAAAGTGCTGTTACAAAAGACCAATTCGATGTGCTCAAACAAGATGTCGACCGCATGAAACATGCATTCCTAATAGAAAATACAGCCTCTTCCATTAGCAAGGTTAACAATAAAAGGGGCGCTTGTATGAGGGATAGTTTTTCTTTTGATAGTGGCCCGATAGGATTGCAATATGTACCCATAAAAATATCGCATGAATCAGCTGATCTCGAGACAAACAACATAGCTCGGGTCGATGACCGGCCGCCAGACAGCAGCCGTCCTTCAGATGACACGGCAACTAAATCGATCCTCTTCAGTTGCAAACAAATAGATGAGATAGAAAACGTACAGGTCGTGGAGGCGACTACGGCGGCATCCAAGGAGAGCGAGAACACTCGTGGAGATGTAGATGCTAGCATTGACTGCGCGAGTGGAAGAGAGACGGAGCGAACCCCAACGAAGTGCATGGACGATCGGCAGAAACCTGTCCGAGCGCAAGTGCCTAGCGCCCGCGCTGAGAAACCGGTCCCCAGTCGGCGCTCGGCAGTTGTTGAGGCGACCTCTCAGTCATCGAGTGAAATGCTTCCTTACAAGGACGGTATGCGTTATGAAGAGGTAAATGCGGAGGAAAAGTCAGGTAACAAGGAGGATAGTGAATGGAAAGTGGTGCATAGGTCGAAAGCTAAGAGGTATAAATTAATTGGGCAAAGAGGATGTGCGGCAACTGATCCAGATGGGAAGTTTAGAGCAGCCGACATTAAAGTGCCATTGTTTATTTCAAATGTTAGTAAGGACACCAATGTAAGTGATATCATTAGTTACATTAAGGAAAAAACAAACGAATCTGTAGTGTTAAAACTGATTAATATGAAATCTACAAAGCAATACAACGCATATAAATTGTTTGTATCGAAACATAAACTGCATTTGTTTTTAGATAGCCAGATGTGGCCTGATGGTGTTACTTTTAGACGTTTCATGCAATTTATGTACCGGACTAATACGGTAGGCAGAGTTAAAGTCAATTAGTATTTTTATGGATATTAACAAAAACAAAGTCACTTTCGCAAGCTTTAATTGCCAGTGTTTAAAGCGATCGTTAGATTGTGTGAGAAAAGTATGTTCAAAGTCAGACATTATCGGTCTCCAGGAGACGTGGCTCCTACCTCACGATATACATTTATTAGGTACGGTTTGCAGTGACTTTGAATATACGGGCAAGTCTGCAGTAGATACATCCGCCGACTTGCTAGTCGGCAGACCGTATGGGGGGGTGGCCATTCTTTGGAGAAAGGGTATGTTTGAATCGGTAAATGTCTTGGCCTGTAACAGCGACAGACTCGCAGCCATTAAAGCTACTATAGACGGGCGTTCTGTTATTGTGTTAACCGTTTACATGCCAACAGATTCGAAGGACAATTTGCCTCTGTTTACCGAGGTGCTGGGGGAAATTAGTGCAATAGAGGACGCAAATAACGTGGAATGTATATATGTACTGGGAGATTTTAATGCGCATATTAATGAACCATTCTATAAGGAGCTATGTAATTTTTCTCAGGATAGGATGTGGGTATGCGCGGATATAAAAAAATTAGGTGCAGACTCAAATAGTTTTACCTATGTAAGTCAAATACATGGGTGTAGCAGATGGCTAGACCATTTTGTCGTATCACAATCTGCATGGCAAACTGTATTAGATGTATGGATACATCAGGGGGTTTATGTGTCGGACCATCTTCCTATCTTTATGACATACAACCTTGAGGTGGTAAGACAGAAACTGGTGACCCATGGCGTCCTATGTAATAATGTTATTTGGGGTGAAAGAGACGAATCGCAGGTCAACAAATTCCATAACATATGTAATGAATCGCTACGTGAGATACACTTCCCTAAGGAATGCGTGGAATGCAGTCATGGGTTATGTAGTGGGTCTGACCACCACAAGATCTTAGATAATTTATACGCAAAGATTGTTAATACTCTTAGTGACGGAGCGTCCAGAACCAAGATAGTTAAGCGTCGTACAAGCAACAAAAGGAAGATACTGTGTGGCTGGAACCAACATGTTCTTGAGGCTCACCGGGAGGCTAGACTTAGGTTTGAGGTTTGGGTGCAGCATAATCGCCCGACATCTGGCGTTGTGTATGAGCAAATGTGCGAATCACGTAAAATTTTTAAAAGTCGTCTTAGCTGGTGTCAGAAAAACCAAGAACAGATCCGAATGGATATAATAGCGAAGCAGAGAGCGTCAAAGAACTTTAAAGAATTTTGGAAAGCCACCTCTAAGCTGGAATCTGGGCCTGGCCGCCCGGTGAGTGTTGAGGGGAAAAGTGACTCAACGGAGATAGCGAACATGTTTGGGAAACACTTTCGAGTCCAATCTCCGTTGGGTCCTACCAATGAAGAGACTGATGGTGGGTCCGTTGTGTGCGGGGATTTTCTTGTGCTGCGTTTTTCCGCGGCTAAAGTTAAAAAGGTAATAGAGGGGATGTGCCGGGGTAAGTCGCCCGGGCACGACGGACTCAGTATCGAGCACCTGAGGTATGCGGGGGTTCATTTGCCGAGGGTCCTGTCCATGTTCTTCTCGCTGTGTATAAGTCACTCATATTTGCCTCCAGACTTAATGAAAACCATCATTGTGCCCATCATGAAGAACAGGACAGGGGATGTCTCGGATAAAAGCAATTACCGACCAATTTCCCTTGCAACGATAATTGCGAAGGTACTGGATAGTATGCTTGATGCACGGTTGCAACAATATTTGAATCTCCATGATGCCCAGTTTGGATTTAGACCTCAATTGTCGACCGAGAGTGCGATTGTTGCACTCAAGCATACTGTCCAATACTATACAAATCGTAAAACACCGGTATACGGTTGTTTCTTGGACTTCTCCAGGGCCTTTGACTTAGTGTCATATAAAGTGCTGTGGAGAAAGCTAGAGGACAGGCGAGTGCCGGTGGACCTACTCCAGATCTTTAAGTACTGGTATAAGCACCAGACAAATTTTGTAAGATGGTCCGACGGCATCTCAGATGCATACAGGTTGGAGTGTGGGGTGAGACAGGGGGGGCTTTCGTCTCCCAAGCTTTTCAACCTGTATGTTAATGATCTCATAGTCGAGCTCAGCAGTATGCGAGTGGGGTGCAGCGTAGATGGTACAACCATTAATAATATAAGCTATGCTGACGATATGGTGCTGCTGGGCCCGACTGTGTGGTCAATCAACGAAATGCTTAAAGTTTGTCAGGATTATGCAACTACACATGGGCTCATATATAATGTGACAAAATGTGAATATATTGTCTTTAAGGCGGCTGGCAAATGTCCCGAAAACACCTCACCTATAACCCTAAACGGCATGAACTTGTCCAGAGTGACCACTTTTAAATATTTGGGACATATTGTTAATGACGACCTTAAAGACAATGCCGATGTTGAACGGGAGCGGAGGGCATTAGCATTCAGGGGCAACATGTTGACCCGTAGATTCGCTCGTTGTAGTGACCAAGTCAAAATAACGCTTTTCAAAGCGTACTGTCAGGGTTTCTACACGGGTGGTCTGTGGGTCTGTTGTACCAAAAGATCGCTGGATGTCATCCGTATCCAGTATAATAATATATTTAGAATGCTGTTGAGACTCCCTAGATTTTGCAGTGCCTCTGAAATGTTTTCACAAGCAAGGACGGACGGTTTTCATGCCGTGCTCCGTAAAAAAATGGCGTCATTGCTGAGGAGAATCAGGGCGAGTCACAACAGCATCCTAAAAACTGTTGCGGATAGACCGCATTCACAAATGATGCGGCATTTTGTGCGTGGGACCATGTCTGTAGCCTTGCATGGTGAAATATAGGTGCTCAGGTCCCGTGCTAATTACCTACTAACATTAGACGTAAGTTTCTTTGTTATTATTTACTAACAAAATGGATCTCTGTTATCTGCAATAAACAATTTATTATTATTATTATTATATGAATTTTTCAAGTGACATATGATTTATTGATGATCTCTTTAAATTAGTTTGGTTAAATACTTATTAGGATAAACGTATTATAAAACATACAAAAACATTTATTTTTTACTAGATCCTAAATCTCGATGATTTTAAGTGATTTATTGTGGAATTGATTTTATATTGTTAGGTGACCACATTTTGGTGACAAATCTACTAATTTGCGGGCAAACCCTATTATTTAAGAAACACAAAACTATTAAATTGGTGATAGCTTAAATCATACCCCTTTCTTATAATTCAAAGAGCCCAGAATGTTTGTGTTCGATTCTGTTTCATAGCATGAAAAAAATCCTGTACTATGCGTGATAGAAATATCTATAGCAGAGGTGACGTTATTAATATAAGGTAAAAGTTACTTTCTTATTTCTTTTTAAAGAAAGAAATATTATTTATTTCCTTGAGGTATTTCATAAGATAAATAAGCCAAGGTAATTTAATTACTTACTTGTTAATAAAGTTGTTATCGCCGATAAAAAATAAGAAGTAAGTATAAGAAGTATTATTAGTTTCCGGGTAACGATTACTCACATGAATTATGTAAAGGCACTGTGTTACAATAAACAGTCTTTTAAGCTTTCAGATACTATATTTACTTTCTTTAGATTGACTGTGTATATAATTTCTGACCGATTTACTAAAGTAAAAGCATATTTCAGCCTACCAAGAGGCAACCCCGGAAGACTACGGCGTAGAGACCAAGAACCTCGACCTGACGACTCTGCCGTCGCTCCCCAACATCTCCACGAAGTGCGACCCCGGCCTGACCTACAAAGTAGACTGCAACGTGTGCATCTGCCTGTTCAATAAGATCCTTCTTTGTACTGCAAATCTTTGCTTTAGCAGACTGAAAGCCAAGAGACGCACAGGTATACTTTACAACTTTTTCAATTTAAGTATATCAGGACTCGATGGTCCAAAAACATTAAACACAAAAACAACAAATACTTATAATAATTCTGTAAGGGTTGGTCATGGAGTACTTTACTTTGTTTTCAGAGGTATCGTGTTTATATGCTCTATACATGATACTGAAACTATATCATCGATGTTTTGATTTTTTCTGTATGTATGTATGTATGCACAAATTAACTGAATTTTACGAAACTGGGTAGAATTTGGAAGACAAAACATTTAGATGTACAGGACCATAGAGATAAGATAATCCTGATACAGGACACAGGATAGCTAACTTACATTTTTTCTCCAGTTATGATAAGACGTGACGCCCCCATACAAACATAATGTTATATGTACGCGAACGGAGACGCGAGCACAGCTAGTAGTTTTATAATAATAAATAAATAAATAAAATTGTATGTATGAACCAAGAATGTAGGCAACAAGGAGAATACAAGACCTCGTTGGTTGGCAACCACTTAGCAACAGTCGTGTCATTTGTGTTCTGGTTTCACGATTACCATTTAAGAGTCCGTCATATGCCAGGCGGCGTGGCGATACAAACGCGGATGGTCTAAACGCGTTGGCTACTTTGGATATTTTCGTTTTTTAGGAATATTCAAGGGTTATTCGAAAAAGAAAAACATATGATGGCTGCCTTATCTGTAATGCAATAATAATCAAAAGTTTCATGGTTAATTTTAATGAATTTGGTGAATAATGCTATATACCGAGTAAATTAGACGTGATTTGGAGGGAACTTTGCAATTTTTTTCTATCGAGAAAATTTAACGCAATCGTGTTTTTAAGTCATATAGTTACCAGAGTTAGTCCTGAACTTTGCTGCATTTTTATTTCAACTTGAGTATTTAATTATTATTGATATAACAGTCAATCATGCAAATCAGTGTGAGGTAGTACGGGCCCTTAACGAAAAAGACGAGAAAAACAATCCGTGTATGATATGCCGGTGTAATAATGCGGCTTTCCATTGTTTGTATAATTGTTTTTCATATTTAAGTTCCCAGGTAACGAGCAAAATGAGATGACAGATCCGTCTTGTCAAGTTGCTATATCGACGACAACCTGCCAATCACGCGAGGCGCTGAAGAACGCGACTATCTCTTGTTTTAATCATTTGTTCTTGACAGCTCCGTGGCGCAGTGGTTAACACGCCAGCCTGCGACACGGAGTACCCGGGTTCGATACCCGGCCAAATCAAGATGGAAAATGATCTTTTTCAGATTGGCCTGGGTCTTGGATGTTTATCGATATATGTATTTGTTATAAAATATAGTATCGTTGAGTTAGTATCCCATAACACAAGTCTCGAACTTACCTTGGGGCTACCTCAATCTGTGTGATTTGTCCGTATAAATTTATTTATTATTTATATGTTCTTAGGTTTACCATGTGGCCAGAAAGACGAGATGGAAGACCCGTGTTTGTCATGCTACTGCATCGATAGCAAAATGACGTGCCAAGCTGTAAAGAACTGCAACGTGCCGGCGCGAGAGGCCACGGTACCCGCTGACTCTCAACCCTATTCAGGAGAGCGTGCGGCAATCGGTTTATAAGTGAGTTTTTCTCCCTTTGACATGAACTAGGTTGATATGAACGTTCTTGAAGAGGCTCCCAATTAAAATTGACCGAAACAGAGAGCATATGTATATGTATGTTTGTAACCTCTCCAGTCTTGTCAGCTAAGCCTTTACTTTGTTATTGACAGGGCTCTGGCACAAAAATAAGTCACTTTACTTTTAAGCTTGCATCATACAACACCAGTCACAATCCACATTACATTACATACGCAGAAGAAGATGATCTTCCAAGCGGTATGTTGGGCTTTTTTGCAGAACTAGGTGCACCCTGCATTTTGCCCATCAGAACCGCCTTTTCCATAGCATTTAGAACATTAATCGCATTATGTGATCTTGATTCAAGATTGAAGCATAAAAAGTAAAAACCCTGTCTAAGGAACAACAACATCATCAATATATTTTTTTCAAGTTTAAGCCTTTACCAAATTGCAAAATTCCATCAATGAACCTTCTAGTTTTTTTTATAATATAGGACGGTAAACGAGCAAGCGAGTCACTTGATGGTAAGTGATCAGCGCTGCCCATGGACAACTGCAACCCCAAGATGTAACAAAAGCGTTGCCGGCCTTTTAAGGAGTTGGGGGGAAGAAATGGGAGGAAAGGATGGGCCTCCGGCTCTCTGACTCACCGATTTTTTGTGGAAGTGTGGTACCTGGTACCTGGACGAGCCGGCCCATTTATGCTACTAGCAAAAATGAATTTTGACGGTAGCGTGGCTCTACCACGACTAAAAGCTTTTGTAATATGACATATGTGAAGTTGTTTATTTCGCGCGATAAGATATCGTCATGTTGTTCTTTATCATTGGGTTCATAAAATAAGACGGCGATAGTCAATAGACGTTATTGCGCATGCTATTCTGCAACGGATTTCCAAACTTGTTCTAGGATCAATTGCAATAGATGCTATTGCCAAGAAGACGGCGCCCTCCGCTGCACATCTATGACCTGCCTCAACTACGTCCAGGCTCGCAGTCTCCAGAAATTGGCAAACTGATTTATTTAATACTTAGATAACTTCGGATTCGACTTCACAGGCGCGCTTATAGTCATGGGCTTCGGAAGGGGTGTTCACTTACACTTGCTAAATGGAATAATTGACAGCTTCATATTGAAAATATATAGTATTCTTAAATTTGGCCTATAGTAGAATTTTTGATAAATTTGTATAAATTATTTTGTATTTGATAAACTAGAAAATAGGCATTGTGAGCTCTAGACTTTGCAACAGCTTTCGGCCAGTTTGAAAAATTTCTAAGAACTGAATCGACAAAAAGTAGATTGTGACGCAAGGATCTACCATAATACTTTTTGGTGAGGGCAATATTTTGAATACAGAATCGAAAAGAGGAGTCCAAAGTAGACTTCTGAGTGAAGCGAGGGATTCAGAGTATGTTGGCCGAAGTAAAAGTGTGTGTAGTCCCGAGAAGACACATTCTGCTTTTCATCTCCCTGTATATGATAAAAACAATTTTTGTGTTTTAATTCCCAAGGGACTAAAAAATGTTAAATTGCATATAAAAAACATTATGTCCCTCGGGAATAAAACTTATTTTAGACCCTGCATACGGGCCAACAGTTCTTGGTTTTTTGAATATATGAGATAAAAAACATAACATTTTACGAGAAATGTGACCTGTAGAGACGATCAGCCGGACAGAGGGACTGACGGCTATACGAAATAGCCCAAGCGCAATCAGATACACTTCGCTCGTTTCGAAATACTTCTACCATTGCACAATCAAATAAAATTTACCTACCACCAGAAGCGTAACTGGCAAAGTGCCAGGGGCCTTCGTTCTTAGGAGGTTCCGATCACAAGTAAGAAAAGGATAGGTCAAGCCAGCTAGGAGCCAGACTCCTGGGTCCCACCTAGAAGAGTCTTGAGAGGAGTTGTATGAGTTTGTCACGGGCCGCAGATTATACATAGTTACTACTGATACTCGTACTAAAACCACTTCCGGCGTTTCTGTGACGTCGAATCCGAAGGAATGACGTCGAAGGAGAATATATAAGGATCAATTAAAATAAGCGCAAATATATTTAGGGATGGCACCCTTTGGTCAAACAAATTTTGAGACGTTTCGCTTGTTTTTATTTTCGCTTTTTCAAACAAAATAATTATTTATTTTACAAAAATCGTTAAATCCGCTGTTTTGATTGTCGACGTCTGTGACTTAGTTAGTATCTATAGTAGATAATAGTATATAGTTGTATGTCTAGAAAGTGTTTTTTGTAGACAGCGCTTTGCGTCTTTTCGACAAAGGGTGTCGATTTTTTAAATTTAATTTTAATGCGTTTTTCTTGCTAATCGGTGCTCCGGCACCAGAAGATAAGAAATTATGTTATGGTCTGCCTTAAACTGCGCTTAATTTAAATGGACCTTATATTTACTGTACTTACAAAAACTCTACAGAATGTCTCATGAATTGGGTCAAAATATTAGAGACAGAGAAAAGCGGTCAAACAGGGTTGCCGTTTCTCTATTTGATATCGTTTAAGAAATATCCGCACAGATCCAATTCGATGAGACACCTGTATATTACTGTTGTACTAAGGCTATGAATAATGGACATTGATAATGTGTTTTTCATTGAATATAAAGCGTCGCATCACAGTCTTTTTTATATTTATTTTCTAAATTAGTACGTAAACTCGTCATCATCATCATTTCGTGTAGGTGTCACGGTCAATCGACCATGCACACGCTGGTGTCAGAGTTGTTCGGAACCGCCTCTCGGTCTGTGACGTGGTTCCTTTAACGACTACCAGATGGCAGCCGGGACCAACGGCTTAACGTGCCTTCCGAAGCACGGAATCATCTTAATTATCAGACAATGAGGTGATTCAAACCTGCAATGTCCTCACCAAACTGGAAACAACTAAACAAAGTATGCTTCCCGTGGGAATCGAACCCACGACCCTCGGATCTACAGGCAAACGCCTTAACCACTGGACCACGGCAAAGTATGCTTCCCGTGGGAATCGAATATCGAATACATTCACAACAAATGCGACGCGCCTACAGCCGCGGTGGTCAAGCGAAGTAGAATATTTCGTGTAGATGGCGGGGTCCGCGGCCGGAGCTTCCTCGACCCCCGCTCCCCGCAGCTGATCCTCGGCAGGTGGGGCGAAACATCACGACAGTTGGTCATGGAGTAATTTACTTTCTTTTCAGAGATATCGTGTTTATTAGCTCTATACATGATACTGAACGTCTGAAACGAAATCGAGGTTTTTTTAGATTTTTGTCTGTATTTATGTATGTTGAATTTTATGAAACTTGGTAGATAAACATTTAGACGTACGGGACACAGGATAGGCTACTTATTTTTTTTCTCCAGTTATCGTAAGACGTGACCCCCATACAAATGTACGCGAACGGAGTTGCGGGCACAGGTAGTTTGTTAAGGGTATCTTTTGATACGCATGTAACATCCTCGTCTTCATCGTCACTTACCATCAGATGAGATGGGAGATAAATGCCTAATTCCAGATTTAGTAAAATAAAAGTGTAGTTGCGTCAGTATACATAATATAAGTACACTAGTGTCAAGCATCACAGATTAAGCTAGCATCCTAAGTGGTAGCTTTATTAAAGTGATTTGTTTGCCCATATATAAAGCAGGGATGTTGCGAATATTCGCATCCGCATCCGCAAATGCGGAGCTTCCGCATAAATTTGGACATCTGCATCCGCGTCCGCATCCGCAATAATCAAAAGCGAATTTTCATGCGGATGCGGATGTAATACAAGTTGTGACAAGAAAGAAAAAGTCGAAAAAAAAAGAATTGCGCGTGTCGTTCGCACGAGACAATGACCAACGGGAGCGAAAAATTTGGTGACAAGAACTCATCGTATATATATAGTTTTGAATGTTTTTGTGATACAGTGAACATTGTGTGTAAATAATTATTTATTGGGAAATCTATATAATAGTCTTAGCTCAGCTTAGGTATTAAATTAAAATCGACAGGTAAATGCCATTATGTTATACCGGTTTTACTGTAGGTAAAGTTTATCGTTTTATCACAATATTCTTTATTTTTCCAGCGAGGTTCCAGTTATTGATAGATTATCTAACAAGTTAATTAACAATGTCACCACCTACACAAAGTAATATATGAAATTATTTTTACATTTTTACTTATGAAAATTAGTATTTAGTATAATACTTCTATTTTTAACTTCGGTTACTAATATGAAATTAGTAGGTAAGTAAACACATAAAAAATGTACGCATTATTACTTATTACTCATTTTCCTTACCCTTATCTTTACTTCTTTATTACTATTACTAGGTATCCGGCAGAGTAGAATAGGACCACTCCAAGTCTTCCCGTGGATGTCGTAGAAGGCGACTTAGGAAATACAAGCTAAACAAAGCTTAAACATCTAAGAGACCTCTACAACCCGTCTGGCCAGCGTGGAGTGTAAGCCAAGTCCTCTGGCTGCTCTGGCCAAGTATGGCCCTAGTAGTACAGAGAGGGTCGTGCTCCTGTAGTGGAGACTAAAAAGGACCTGATGCTGCTGCTGATGCTGATATTATTATAAATGCGAAAGTGATTTTCGTTTGTTATTGTTTGTTACGCCTTCACGCCGTAACTACTGAACCGATCATCATTAAATTTTTCATACAAGTTCTCTGGAGTACGGAGAAGGACATAGGTTACCTTTCCTCCCGGAAAAAATAACTGTTCCTGAGGGAACTGCGGACGAAGGCTAGTCATTAATAAAAATGTTAAAAATGATTATCATTGTTTTCTTCATTCATATACTATTATATCTATAAAAGATCTTAAACATCAGCATCCGCATCCGTATCCGCGGATGTCAGCCTTCAAAAATCCGCATCCGCATTCACATCCGCGGATGTGAAAAAATCGGCATCCGCAACATCCCTGATATAAAGTAAGAGGCGTGCCTCGCTTTTTTTTATTTTTGAGAAGAACAAAAGCTTGCATAAATTTGTTAAATTGTTACAAATAAAAAAAATGATTCTGGCGAATTGAGAACCTCCTTCTTTTTTTGAAGTCGGTTAAAAATACAACAGCCTAATTAGGTACCCAACTAGGTAATCATCTTTTTTTAATCCCCGACGTCAAAAACGGGTTTTTATAAGTTTAACCGCTGTACACACACGTGTGTGTCTTTCTTTCTGTGCACCGTAGCTCTTAAACAGTTTGGATGCGGTTTTATTTTTATTTTATAGCAGGTTTTCTAGCGATGGTTCTAAGACATATTTTATCAAAATAGGTCCCTAGATTTTCACCTATTCCCTCGGTCGACTTTTATGATCTACGAAGGAAGAGAGACAGATGGTTTCGGCGGACATTCGACGTTTTTCATTTCTCCTAGACCAGCATGGAAGAGAAACTTCTTCGTAACCATACAAACATAGTATACATGGTGAAATTTTCATCGTTTTGGACCCTTAAGGGGGCGACTCAGACCATCAATATGAACAACTTTTAATATGGGACCAACGCTGGGAAATAAAAAATCGTAATTTCCATACAAAAGAGTCCCGCTGCCCGCCCGGCCAGTTTATATGGGAATGTCGAATTTTGTTTTGAGTTCCCAGCATTGTTCCCATAAGAAAAGTTGTTCATTTTGATGGTCTGAGTCACCCCCTTAAGGGCCCAAAACGATAAAAAATTTCACCGTGTATACATTACAGTAAATATACATATACATTACAGTATATAATACTGATCATCATCATTTCGTGTAAGTGACATGGTCAATCGACGATGCACACCATGATGTCAGAGTTCTTCGGAACCGCTTCCCAGCCTCTGACGTGGTTCCTTTAACGACTACGTGGCAGGGACCAACAGCTTAACGTGCCTTCCAAAGCACAGAATCCTCTTTATTATATCAGACAATCAGGTGATTCAAGCTTGCAATGTCCTAACCAAACTAGAATATAAAATACATATAAATATATACGGGCAAATCACACAGATTGAGCTAGCCCCAAAGTAAGTTCGAGACTTGTGTTATGGGATACTAACTCAACGATACTATATTTTATAACAAATACATATATAGATACACATCCAAGACCCAGGCCAATCTGAAAAAAATCATTTTCTATCTTGACCTGGCCGGGGATTGAACCCGGTCACTCCGTGTCGCAGGCTGGCGTGTTGACCGTTGCGCCACGTAGCTAGTCAGTTTTTGTTTAAAAACAATTAAACAAAAACTGGTTCCCGCGGGAATTGAGCCCACGACCCCGGGTCTACAGGCAAACGCCTTAACCACTGTACCATGGATGCAGTTAATAGAATAATGATACTAATAATAATGTTAATAATGCTTTTAGAATTATGAGAATAAGGCTATAATCTAGGTATAACAGTAGGTACCTATGTAGATATTTTTTGTAGGTAGGTACATATGGCATAGCTTACCTAACCTACCTAATTAGGTAGGTACAAATTTGTAAACAAACCTGGCATCAGGCACGTGTATTTACGGTTATTTCCTCCCTTTATCATTTTGTACATTTTGATTGAAATTTTAATCGATTTCTTTACGAGGTTTCCCCTTATATAACCAAAGAAATGAAAAACAAAATATGAAATGAAGGGATTTATTGACTCGCACGCATATCACGCGTGAAATTACTTTTTGACAACGAACAAAGTATTTTTTAATCACAGTTAGAAAATGTCGGCGAAAATGGCATTTTTAACTTTAATCTCACAATTTCTTCTAAAGTCACTTGGCAACCGTAAGTACTCCATGTTTCTTCTTTAGAATTCCAATTTTTGCCGAATTTTAATTTTATATTCACCGCAGGTGCGTGCGTTCCGTACTCACATTATCTCGAGAATGGAAGAATTTGCGTCTGCGATAACAGCGGTCTACTTAACGAGACGAACTGCCATTTCATTGGCCAGCGCCGGCAGATGTGTCCGTCAGGCCAGATTATCTGGCAGGGCTGTAACCAGTGCATATGCCAAGAAAACGGACAGCTCACTTGCTCTAGCTCAGTTTGCCCCGAAGAGGTGACCTCCACCAACCACGGGTCCTCCTCTGACTTAAGGCTCGAAAGACCTCCAGCGCCCGAGAAAGCGAGGAGCTGGTGCACCCCGTACAAATCTTACTATACAAACTGTAGCATCTGTGTTTGCCCTCCTTCAGCCCAGCTCTCGGAAGCAAAATGCGCTAGAGACAAATACTGCAATTTAGAAGAATCATCATCTCTAAACCTACTAGTTTCAGAAAAAAATGCTTGTATACCAAACGTTATGTACCTCTTCCCCTGTCTCCAATGCATGTGTTCTGAAGGAGGCTATTTCTCGTTGGATAAATGCGTAGCTACCTGTCACAGCGTACACAAAACACAAGAGTCTTGTGCGTCGAGAAGCTTCTTTAAAAAAGATTGTAACGTCTGCTGGTGCCCCGACGATGGCATTGTTGATGACAAATTCTGTACTCAGGTCGTCTGCAACAAAACTTCAAATTTCCGTATACTTCAAATCGCAAGAAGAAATACAAACAAGTGTATACCTCATACTTTTACGAAGCCAAAATGCTTCTACTGCATATGCAGCTCAGATGGAAAAATTAACGAAAAGGCCTGCCTCGAGCTGGAATGCTTGAAAAAGTATGACAGCTATAAAGAGTACTGTCAACCCGGGGAGATGGTGCCAGTTTGTGTCCAATGCATATGCTTGAAGAATGGTCAAACCAACTTCGATTACTGCTCTAAAGCTTGTACCGATAGCAGCAGACTCCAAATGCTCGGTAGGGTTTTAAATGAGAGTCTTCAAAATGATTACATCATAGATCGGAAGAACATCAAAACGAACATAGTCAATGATTATTGTCAACCACATTTTATATATAAAAAAGACAATTTGTACTGCATTTGTCCAGGAGATGGAAATATCGACACAAAATTATGTATACATGAACACCAGGAAGAGTTAAGGACCACACCGAAAACGGGAGATGGTCATGCTTTGAAAAAATGTGAACCACATACATTTGTGCAAGTCGATTGTAATACGTGCTACTGCTCAAAGAACGGCACAATAGACCCTCGATGGTGTACGTATGACGACTGTGAAGCCAAAAGGACAGTAATGAAAACGCAGAAGTTTTCGGTAATGACCATGTCCAACCCCGAACTGAGCAATACTTGTACGCCAGGGTCGATTCTGAAGGAAGAATGCAACTTTTGCATATGTCCGAACAACGGCAGTTCCTTCGGAAGAGTATGCACGCAGAATGTGTGTAGCGACATCGATGCCAAGTCTCTGCAGGATGACCTAATAACTTGTGAGCCTTTGATGTACTATGTCGTGGACTGCAATACTTGTTTATGTCCAGCTGACGGGATTAAAAATGTTGAGAAATGCTCTAAAAACGTATGCGATAAGACTTATTTGAGATCAAAGACGTGTGACCCAGGGCAGTTGTTCACCGAAGACTGTAACGTCTGTATCTGTCCTCCGAACGCAGACAGGAGTGAAAGCGTATGCACGAACCATACTTGTTCGGAAGCTGATGCACCTTGGAAGAGGATATTCAAGATTTCGCAGAACCTGCTATCCAATCATCTCGCCGACGGAGGCCGGCAGCTGGATGTGTGCTTCCCGGGCGAGGAGTTCGCTATCGGCTGCAATCATTGCGTGTGCCCAGATATAGGTCTCAAGGCCTATGCCACGTGCTCTCCTAATCAATGCGAAGACGAGCCCCAAAGTAGGGCAAAAGCAAAGGTAAATCGAGAAACAACAGAATAAACAATTTAGCTTACAATTCTCTTTGAGTTTCTGCATTGTCCTCTAATTACCTTTACATTTTTTCTGCGATAATTGTTTTTTTTTTTTATAATTGTATTGTATGTCACTATATATGTACCTATGTTACTTAAATTTCTTCAAAATACGTACCTACGTTTAATTTACAGCTAGACAAATGGCACGATAACAATGTAAGTTATTTGAGGCTTTTTTTGTGACTTTATTGCCGTTTTTTGCTCGGAACCTTTCGAGCGCAAGTACGACTCGCACTTGTCCGACTTTTTCTTAATATTTAAGAGGCTCTTGTTGTTGTGTTAATATCATTATGTTGAAAGAGAAGCACACAATGACTTGACTATCTGTGGCAGAAAATAATGGAGTGGTTTTTCTATGCCTTATCCATTATTATAAATAAATATAAATATAATAATATAAATATAAATATATACGGACAAATCACACAGATTGAGCTAGCCCCAAGATAAGTTCGAGACTTTTGGGATACTAACTCAACGATACTATATTTTAATAACAAATACATATATAGATAAACATCCAAGACCCAGGCCAATCTGAAAAAGATCATTTTCCATTTTGACCTGGCCGGGGATCGAACCCGGGCACTCCGTGTCGCAGGCTGGCGTGTTAACCACTGCTTCACGGAGCTGTCATATTATATACCTAGAAGACCTCAGTGGCTTAGTGGACATCATGCCGACAGACCAAAAAGTCCCGGGTTCAATCCCCGGTCAGATCGAGATGGAAAAATTATCTTTTTCAGATTGACCTGGGTCTTGGATGATTATCTAAGTATATATTTGTTTTATAATGTAGTATCGTTGAGTTAGTATCCCGTAACACAAGTCTCGAACTTATGTTGGGGTAGCACAGTCGACGTGATTTGTCCATATTTATTTATTTATTATATTTTTATCTATTTATAAAACCAAAGAAGTCGGTCCAAAGAAGGGTTGTTTTTAGAGTTCAATGTATGTATGTTTGAGAATTCTTTATATTTTGTGGAGCTAAGCATCGGCGAAAAGACTGGCGACCCCCGCTCTGGGTCGTTTCTGGTGCAAAGAATGGCCATAGCTATTCAGCACGGCAACGCAGCTAGTGGGCAGCTTTGCACCAGAAGGGACGGGTTTTAAGATTAAAAAATATATTTTCGGAATAAATAAAAATAAATAATTATACTTATATTCTTTATTCCACCAGAACATCTAAATGCCTCAAATGTATCTTTAGCATCCTTACGGGTATAAGTATAGTCTTCGTCACTCGGAATGGTTTCCAAGTGTCGTAGGTTATATTTATTAGCCGGGCATGTCTGATCAATTGTTTTTGACCTCCGTGGCAGCGCTTACTCGCCAGCCGGTTGCGCGTGGAGTTCCGGGTCAAATTCCACGTGTGATCAAATATGTACTTTTACTTCATCATCACTGGTTTTTTTTTACTTTCTAAATTATATTACAGTATGAATTAGCCGTGTGGTTTCCGGCAGAGTAGAATAGGACCACTCCAAGTCTTCCCATGGATATCGTAAGAGGCGACATAGGAAATACACGTTAAACAAAGGTCATAAACATCAATGAGACCTCTCCAACCAGTCTGATCAGCGAGGAGAGTGTAGGCCAAAACCTCTGTCTGCTCTGGCCAAGTATGGCTCCGGTAGTACAGAGAGGGTCATGCATGCTCCTGCAGTGGAGACTAAAGAGACCTGATGATGATTATGATTACAGTATGTATGTTGTCATTCTAGCGGACCCGGGCACCGACCCATCATGCTACCAGGACCGCGCTAAAATGAGGAGATAAATCAAATAAAGCTTTATTAATAAAAATATTTTCCCCTGAAGCAGCCGGTGGTTCCAGGCCCGATAAAGGCGAGGCGCCAAGAGTTACAGGAGCAGAAAGACTCCAAAGAGCAGTGCATCACGTACAACATGACGCTGTCCAGCGGTGAGCGCAGAGAGTGCACCCCGGGGTCCATGTACATCCTCAGGTACGATCACTTATTATTATCAAGATATCGTTGTCATGACATCATCATCATCATTTCGAGTAGGTGTCACGGTCAATCGACCATGCACACCGTGGTGTCAGAGTTCTCTCGGCCTCTGACGTGGTTCCTTTAACGACTACCAGATGGCAGCCGTGACCATCGGCTTAACGTGCCTTCCGAAGCACGGAATCATCTTTATTATCAGACAATCAGGTGATTCAAACCTGCATTGTCCTAACCAAACTGGACACAACTGAACAAAGTATGCTTCCGGTGGGAATCGAACTCACGACCCCCGGGTCAACAGGCAAACGCCTTAACCACTGGACCACATAGAGAGTTAAACAGGACTGCCCAAGTATTAGTTGGCGTCAGTCAGACGTCAGACAGTAAAAACTTGCCAAATTTATTAAATCCAGTGGGTTTTTTACTAAAACAGAAAGGTAACTGAAATAGAAACCAAAGTACTGTCCTAACAACATTTATATATTTAATAATGGCGTAAGGAGTTCCCACGATTAAAATATTGTTGTTTTTAGATGTAAAGAATGTATCTGTCCATACATGGGCGACCTCAGCTTGTTCTGTCGACCGATGAGGAAGGGGGTGTACTGTGAACAAGCGTTCCCCGGCTTCAACTTTGTTCCTATGAGGCGGCAAAGCGAGGAAAGTAAGTTCAATGTTTTTTTTTTATTCAATAATTACTTAACATTTCCAAACATTAAAGAATTTTTTATTGCTTTAAAAATGCAGATTTTTTAGATTTTTACTTATATGTATGTGTTTAACATTCACACTAGTGTCAGCTTTATTAATTAGGAATGTGAGGTGTCGACCTCGGGGATCTCACCACGTCGAACTCACATTGGTTTCATTCGACGACCTCTGTTGCCTATAGAGGCCAGGGTTCCATTCCTTGCCAATGATATTTTCAGATTGACCTTGAATGTTTTTATTATTATTATTTATTTAGCTTGCCCTGTTTGTTTTTTGTTTGGGTCAAATCAACTAATTAAAATTTCTCCACTTCCTGTGGACAGATTGATCTGATATTTGGTACACACATTTAGTTCTGATGACAATACAATAATTCTGTATAATTGTAAATGCAAAATGGCCGCCGCTACGTAATGGCGGATAACATTTTTTTTTCACAACTACCTCAATATGCCCCCATTTTGAGGTAGTTGTGAAAAAAGATGAAAGAGCTTGAATACAGGAACAGGAATAAAGTTCACTACAATTAATTGCCAACAAAATAATTGGGTTGGTCTTCATAGTTGGGCGCGTGAAACTTCTATCAAGTCAATCGCTATACATTATAAATCCTACTTACGAGTACCTTCATATTTACTGAGGTTAAGTTACGCGCCCAACGATTTTTTTTTCTGATTCCCTTGATTGGTGAAGTGAGTGGTGTGATGAGTGCAAGGTACTACACACACCACTCTCATAAAAACCTAAACAATATTTTTTTAGCTTGTAGTATAGTACTTAGTAACATAATTAATTTGCTTTTTAGGGTTCCATAGTACACAAGGAACCCTTATAGTTTCGCCATGTCCGTCCGTTACTAATTAACTGGGACCAGTAAACTCCTTGACTTTTATTGAGTAGTGAACTCGTCTATAACCAACTTGGACTGGTCCCAATTTACCCTTATCAAAATTAGAAAGAGGCAACTGGTCCTTGGGCCAAGTTTTCAGTGGGGCATTAGCCACCTAACCCTCCGCCGCTACTGCACTGATTGTCACAAAAATTGATGGAGAGATATATATTGAAGTTACAAAAGTTGGTTTTTAAAATTATGAAAACATGTTTTTTTTTTCAGACCCATACAACGAAAAGTGAATTTAAAAAATTAAATTGGACTATCCACAACGTGTGGGGTATCGTAATGAATAATAATGAAATTTGTAAATACAACATTCGACTAACCCAATCGTAAAAGGAACGGAACCCTTCGTGTCCGACTCGCACTTGGCCGGTTTTTAAAATAAAACCGTTTAAATTAAAAATATTTTTACATACAGCGTGATTTTGAACCTCCTGACTGATGATTTTGAACCTGAAATCTGGGAATCAGAATCCCTTTTTTCTTGTAATTATCAACGTACTACAAACCGGAAGTGATGGTTTTTACTTATGCAATCGAAAGTACCTTAAATGTAAATACTTCTAGAATTTTTTCAATTTTCTTTATCCAAAACTCAATTTTTTACGAATTTTTGAAAAAAATCCCAAATGTTGTGTCCCACATGAAAATGTCAGTGTCATTGTCAAGCTGCTAAATAATGATGACGTTGACAGCCAAATCGTATGAGTTGCCAGGTTGGGGAATATTTTTCCCGAAATTGGAAAATAGATTGTTTTTTTTCGTAATACTGCTTTGCTACTATTGCTGTAAAATTATTTTTTATTTTACTCTTGAATACCTACCTCTACTGTTTGGCATATTGAGGGTTTTCTGAAATGTCGCTAACCAGGTGGCAGCACTGAGAGCTTCAGTTCAGACAACTGTTAAAAGTGTCACATACAGCTTCCACACACACGACACATAACGGCCTATAGCTCCAGCAGCTGCTGATGCTGATGCTGCTGCTGCTTTAACCGTGTGGTATCCGGCAGAGTAGAATAGGACCACTTCAAGTCGTCCCGTGGATGTCGTAGAAGGCCACTTAGGAAATACAAGCTTAACAAAGCTTTTAAACATCTGTGAGACCTCACCAACCCGTCTGGCCAGCGTGGAGAGTGTAGGCCAAGTCCTCTGGCTGTTCTGGCCAAGTATTGCTCTAGTAGTACAGAGAGAGTCGTGCTCCTGTAGTGGAGACTAAAAAGTACCTGATGATGATTCATTCGGTGGGCATCCACCAGCCCGCTAAGTAAGTCTCACTTCAACAAACACACCAAGTGAAGTTTATTATAAACTATAATTTATAGTGCAGTATCAAAAAAAACGGTCCTTGTACGCTATACGAATTTCGGGAAAAATATTCCCCAACCTGGCAACTCATAAGACTTGGCTGTCAACGTCATCATTATTTGACAGATTGACATTGTCACGTGGTTAAGCATGGGAATATTTCTATATCTTAGTTTTAAAAAAAATCCTAAATAAAGATTTTTTTTCAAAAACTCATAAAAAATTTAATTCTGGATAAATAAATTTGAAAAAATTCTGGAAGTATTAACATTTTAGGTACTTTCGATAGCATTAATAAAAATCATCACTTCCTGTTTGTAGTAAGTCGTCAATTCTGTATTCCATATAAGTATAGAATTGCAAGAAAAGAGGTAAAAAACGAAAATAATCGGCTGATCGGCGACTTTGTATCGGAAACCTAACTTTTTTACAAGCTATATTGGTGCTTTGCCATGGCGAAGGCAAGGCCTTCTACATTTCTTCTTCTTCTTCCTTCTACAGCAGTGTTTAAAAAACTAACGTTGTTAGTTCCAGACGGCGCGTTCGAAGAACTCGACATCAAACCTCCGAACCACAACCACACAGCCCACAAATGCTACAAGCCCGGGAAGATCCTAGACGAGTGCTTCATCTGCGAGTGCGACCACCGGGAGATGGTGGTCATCGAGGAGCACTGCTTTAAGAGTAGTGCGGACAAATGTCAAGATTCTAAGCCGGACTTTCTGAATATAGACTTTAAAGATGAAAATTCTCCTTAAACTTATAGTTTCATTTGTTTAAATAGTATATCCAATATACAAACTGCCTCCGTGGTCCAGTGGTTAAGGCGTTAAGGCGTTTGCCTGTAGAGCCGGGGGTCGTGGGTTCGATTCCCACGGGAAGCATAATGTGTTTAGTTGTTTTCAGTTTCGTTAGAACATTGCAGGCTTGAATCACCTGATTGTTTGATAATTAAGATGATTACGTGCTTCGGAATACACGTTAAGCCGTTGTTCCCGGCTGCCATCTGGTAGTCGTTAAAGGAACCACGTCAGAGACCAAGAAGTCAGGGGCCAATCTAGAAGCAAATCGTTTTAAATATTCATAAATGATGGAGCTGTGAGGTAGATCATAGCTTTGTGGGTTGTATAAAACCCGTAAATAACTGAACATATCCGTAAAAAAATTGAAAAAATAGTTAAAAATATCTACCTTCGGATGAAGCAGCCATAGCAGCGAAAACTAGTGACATGTCCCGGTGGCCACAAATACTTGTCCTACAAACCGATGCTACAATCATCGGACATCTTGAGATTAAACGTTAAACTTTAAAGATGCAATTTCAACTGGTTTTTTTTTTGGAATGTGAATTTTATTACTCTTTTCGTATACTCTTGAATTTATAAAATGTCCATTTAAATTAAGCGCAAATATCTTCTCGTAGTTTAAGGGCTTGTACCTATAAGCTAGAAAAATCAACACGCTAGTTTTAGAAATATTTAGACATTTACATTCTGAAAATTAGACGCAAAAAACACCCTGTGCACAAGAAAACAGTTTGTTGGCGTACAGCTTTTTACTGTTAGGTACCTAGTATGGATACTATTTCATTGTCGATTAATTTCGAATTTCGTTAAAAATATTGTGACGTATTGCAGTAAATGTATAGACGTGGGTGGGCGCACCCTCGAGGGAGTGGGGGTGACAGTTGGTGACTATCAGACCTAGCGATCAGACGTGCGACCACGACTATAACCGAATTCTTATTGATTGTTTTACTAAAACACCTATTGCTTACCCATACGTGACAAGTGGACGTCACAAATATATATATTAGTTTGGTTGAAAACGCGAAAAAAACACTAGTGTGTCGATTTTCAAACATGTGCTACTAAAGTATTTCTTTGGCCTATGGGTGCCAACCCTGAAAAATATTTGCGTTTATTATAAATGGACCTTATACCGCCCGTAAAAGAGAAATACGCGAAAATGTAATGGAATTCCTAATAAAGAATATAATGGTGATTTAAACCTTATGAAAACCTACACACTAGTCTGTTCCCTATAGTCCGGATGTGAAAAACCCGGAAAAATCCTGGAAGAGTACCTACTACGTCTGCGGGTGACCACAGCGATATTGGTTGTCATTGAGGAGTTCTGGTGTGAGAACAGCGCTGACAACAGCGCTTAGCTGACCCTGGACTTCTTCAGAATAAACTTCAAAGATGAAAATTCACCTTACTTGTGTAATTTTATTTTTAAACAACTTTAATCAAAGGAGGCCATATTATGTGTCATACTTCCTGGCGGTGACATGACATGATATGAAGTTCAACTTAATGTCTAAAGGATGTACGGAAAATGTTTCGCACAAATTGAGCTCATCATCATCATTTCGAGTAGGTCTCACGGTCAATCGACCATGCACACCCTGGTGTCAGAGTTCTTCGGAACCGCCTCTCGGCCTTTAACGTGGTTCCTTAAACGACTACCAGATGGCAGCCGGGACCACCGGCTTAACGTGCCTTTTGAAACACGGAATCATCTTTATTATCAGACAATCAGGTGATTCAAGCCTGCAATGTCCTAACCAAACTGGAAACAACTAAACAAAGTATGCTTCCGGTGGGAATCGAACCCACGACCGGGTTAACAGGCAAACGCCTTAACCACTGGACCACGGTTGTCGTTGTTATAATATTAATGACGTATGTATGATAATGAATGATGTATGTACGATAAGGATTGAATGTAAGTTTAACAAACCGTGTAACATAACCTCCGTGAAACTATGATAATAGGAGCATATATCTTTAATAAAAAAATCATGGCCCAGTTAAAAATCAAATTAATTAAACGCTGATTAGCAAAATTAATCAGGGCATGATTAAAGCCATTAAATTTATTAATAAATCAACCACATTAAAGCTGATGACGAACCTTTTTAAGTCGGGTACTAACGTTGAAACACTTCTGCTCAAGATGACTTGGTATTTTGTTTTACTGATCAGTTTCAATATTTTAACCTTTGTAGCGTGCAAAGCGTATATAGGTAAGAATATTGTTTGTTTTTTGTGTGTGTAAGTGGCCAACATTAGTGTCAAGCTGCCTGAAGGCCTCTGACATAGCTTAACGATTGTCATCAATGATGACAGCCGGGACCAACGGCTTAACGTGTCTTTCGAAGCACGCAGGAGCATGAGATATTTTTATACCACTTGCGGTCACCCATCCCAGTGGGGTCTACACCCGGGGTTGCTTAACATGCCTAAGCGCTAATAGGCTCACACCCAATAGGCCATCGGGCTTCTCATTTTATATAGGTACGAACCTATTTAAAATTAAATACTTGCATACCTACTTCTTTGTAACTTTGACTTATTCCTACGTGCTTCGGAAGGCACGTTAAGCCAGCCTGTGATTATTGGTCCAGCCTGTTGTCATTGTTGACAGTTGTTCAAGAATGTCAAATGCTTGTAGCTTAAAAAATCTGACGTTAGCCACTAACACTTGAAAAATAACAGACAACTTTAAATTCAGAATTTTCACATGGTCGTATTTATATTAGGGAGAGTCGATTAACTAAAACTGATAAAATATATGTGTTCGTTCATCTGAAAGTATTTTAAATTCAAATGTCTGGCAAAGACAGCCATTTTCGCCGGATTTCAAAATACTCATAAAATAATAATAAATAATGACTAGCTCCGTGGCGCAGCGGTCAACACGCCTGCCTGCGACACGGAGTGACCGGGTTCGATCCCCGGCCAGGTCAAGATGGAAAATGATCTTTTCAGATTGGCCTGGGTCTTGGATGTGTATCTATATATGTATTTGTTATAAAATATAGTATCGTTGAATTAGTATCCCATAACACAAGTCTTGAACTTACTTTGGGGCTAGCTCAATCTGTGTGATTTGTCCGTATATATTTATTTATTTATAATAATAAATAATAAAAATAAAAAGTAATTTATTGCCATAACAAACTACTTTTACAAAAACGTGTTTAAACAATATAATTGGTATGTTTTCTTCGCTCCTAGCCTACCCTTTTCACACTTTATTTCTTAGATAGTATATTATTAAACAGAATATTAATAAATAGTAAAATACTTATATAATTAAACTAGGCTCTGTTTAGAAGGAGGATGTGGCGTAAAATGAAACGAATGCTATAATAGTGATTAGCGTTTTTTCCGATTAAAATGAGTTTCAGGTTGACTCTCTTGCAGTATCCTGTTGTTTCGTTTGTGGATTTTGTCAAAAATCATGGCGAAAAGCGGTAAAATCCTACTGCAGTCCTACGAGAAAGTAGCACCCCCAAATCCTTCGCATTTTCTCTTTTCCCACAAAGTCTAGTAGTGCTGTGCGCTGCAGACAAAGAGATTTAGAGCCAACACTGCGTCACGCGGACGCCCACGCGGTTCCATACAAAAGTGTTCCGCGCGCGCGCGGTGTTCCGTCATGTGGAGGCGGACCCCGCGTCCACGCGTCGGGGCTCGCTTACGAGCTACGAATCCCCCGATTATTTCTTGGCAAAAAAATCGTTTTTCATAAATCCAATTTTATGGGAATGATAATAATTCTCGACTTTTTTCACTCAATGTCACATTCCTGAGTCTGTGATCCGATCTCCACAGCGGGTACACGTGACGGAGACCACCACGTGTTTACGGACGCTACCGGCGTGTCACTGCGCGTGGACACGAGATGGTTGCCCGTCGCGGGCGTCTACGTAACGCAGTTTAGGCCCGAATATTCATTTAATCTTAATTGTCCAATTTCGAAATTTCCAAATCTGAATCTACAAAAAACATCCATATCGGTTGAATTTTTTTTGCCCAAGCTGAAGCAGAGACCCTTCGCGCTCGCTCGGTCAATTAAACTTTATTAATTTTAAACTAACAAAGAAAATACGGGCCCGATGCATTATAATCATAATTCCCAAACAAATGTTGACTGGTTGTGTTTTTTTCTCAGAATACCCACACGATTCGTGTAACGTCGGTAACGTTGCCGAGAACGACTGCAACCTCTGCGTCTGCAACAACAAGACGGTCTATGAATGCTACGACAAGCCCTGTGACGGTAATTTACCCATTTTGACAGCACTGCACTCGCTGTCCACACACAACATTAAGTTTATCCAAATTTCTTCATCTCCTTGAGAAGACAACCGTACTGCAAGAAAATTGCTCATACGGCCGGTTACGTCTTGCTTGAACAGGCTAATTACCGGGAACAAATGTCTGGCTATGCTATACCGCCTTTGCTGAGGGTAGAAGGGAAAACCCAACAAATGATGGCTTATTGTCGTCAAGAAAGATATTCGGTAAAACGGATGCCGAAGACCGTGCGAATGAGGAGAAGAAAAGTCCCGTAAACGGCTCCGAAGTTTTACGGCTAGTGATACATACCGGGAAAATACTCAGATGAGAGAGGGGTCACAATCACAAATATATCACCAAGAACCGAAGACTTTCGATATTCTTTTAAAAGTAGATAGATGAGTTGCAATAAGTGCTTTGACTTCCTTTCCGCTTAATGCATCATGTACGTGTTGGAATAGTTACCGTAGATTCTGGTGCAGTTTCGTTAATACTCCCTTCTGATAACGTTTTATAACAATAAAAAAATTTAATAAACCAATATTAGTTTCAGCGCAAAATGCAATCGACGAACAACATCTCAAATGTCAACCGAAAATGGTATACGTGCGAAAGGATATAATTTGCATATGCAACAAGCACGGCAACTGGCCCCACACGAAATGTGAGAAAGCCTTACAAACTCTTACCACCACCGAGGACTCTGTTATAACCCAGGTCTGCGAACCAAACTCCTATGTCATGGTTGAATGCAACGTATGCCGATGCAACTCCAAAGGAGTAGTAGATACTAACTACTGTACAAGAAACAACTGCACGAAAATGTATATAAAAGGCGCAAGAAAAGCTCTTCCATTACCTAAAAACGTTCACGGCCATTGCGAACCGAGAAACTGGTATTCCCTCGCTCCATGCCAATTTTGTTTTTGCGTGAACACCAACAAATTAGTTTGCAATACAGCAGATTTTGACGTTAATAAACTACAACTTGGAAAATATAACTTAAACGTTTGCGGAAAAGAACTCATTAAAGAGGCAATTGAACTTATACCTGAAGATTCTTATGTAAATCTGAGACAAGGTCCTGTCCCATCTCAAACAACAACAACTACAACGACTACCACATCCACTACGACACCTGTTCCAAGTACGCTGATACCTTTGGATACCCCCCCTCCCATACAAGTTCGAGAAATAATCACCCATAAGCACCGTGAAGACCAAGACGTTTCTACAGAATATTATGAAGATGAAGAGGAACAAAAAGAACCACAAAAGCCAGTGAATTACAAATTGAATATAGCTATATCCGCGGCAAGCACTGTGAGTCCATATCGTCAAGAAGCCAATAAGGTAAAGGCTTCAGTCAACGTAAAAAGAAACGAGGAATATGAGGACGCTGAGGAAGCGGTTGAAGAAACTCCACTTAGAATTTCAAATGTTAATACAAATTATGTGAACACAAAGGTTTTCAATAGCAAGCCTGCTCTTAAACTTGATAAAAATGCTAATAGGGGTGCTCCTCCGCAATCTCATAAGGCATTGAGAGACAGAAATACCAAAGAGAACTATGTTTTGGATGTATTTGTTCCTAATGTGCTAGAATCACTTTTTAACTTGGAAATGAGAAAATCTATGGTGAAAGTGGCCCCTAGCGATAACTGCGTGGCTGGGACTATAGAAACCGTAGAGTGTAATACTTGTTTCTGTATGAAGAGTGGTAAAAAGCTTTGTACTGACAAAAAATGTGAGTAAGTCAATAAAGCGTTAACGTTGATATTATCTTGTTTTTTCTCATAGATTAAAAAAAATTGCGTACACTTTATACTTCTATGTTTTTTCTCAATAATCACTTCAGGAACAAGTCAAAAATATGGAAAACGGTACTTTTGAGCACACTATTAATTTGATCTCGATACAATTTTGGGTTAAATTTGGGTGGGCAAGTCTTTCTTTTCGTATTTTAAAAGTACGAAAAAAAATATTGCTATAAAATAACCAAACTAAAGTCTTAAATATATTTTGTATTAACCAGAAATTCTTACACTAATGTTCTTATTTATTGCCCCCGGCGCAAAGATGGCTATTATAAGATACCGCTATGTCTGTGTGTGTATGTCTGTGGCCCCAACGCTCTGAAACAGACGAAGCGATTAGGATACGGCGTTTTTTTTGTATTTGAAAGCATATTTTCTAGCGCTGCCGTTTAAAAGATAGATTTCATTCATGACACAACAAAAAAAAAATATTCTTGTCCTAATAAAAAGTGCTGACAATGCTCTCGAAAAAAAAAACATTCCATAGAAGTCACATCTGAACCTTTATATGAGCAAGACCATTTATTTTCAAGCTCCCGGCGTAGGTCCCATGCCTATAAGCTCTAACGAGTTGATTTGGGTCAAGCGTAAATTTACCTATACGCTGTATTATACACCGAAATTATGTAGCCGACGGAGACGGGGCGTCCGTCGCTAGTTTTGGCACTATCCATTTAATTTTTAGGGTAACATACCTGGTGCTCAACTCGACTGCCTGTCCGGTGGTTGTAGTATGGTATCGGGTACCCGCGCCCGACCTCCCGAGCTGCTACTTGCTTTTCCCACATTCATCCGAGTAAGTAGTATACTAATAATTAATACCTTTCATTTCTTTCCCTAACAAATTCCCATCCTTCCCCGGCGTGCGTTCCCAGCGTCGGAGGCACAAAAGTGAGTATGACAATATCCTCCCATGGAACGAAAAATCTTTGAAAGAGGCCCTTGTCCAGCAGTGGACATTTTGCGGCTGTAATGATAATGATGATGATCTCAAAAGGTAAAAAGAAACCCTCATAGGATCACTTTAATGCCCGTCTGTACGTCTGTGCCCCTGTCTGCCGGCCGATTTGTTAACTCAGTGACCAACGTTTTGATAGTCACTTCAAAATACATTGCGGGTTTCCTATGATTGACTATTTTTATTAAAGATATATAAAACGCAATGCACTGTGAAATGACTATTAAAACGTACACTGAGTTAGCAAATAGGCCGGCTGGTCCCTATTAAGACCCATTTTTAGGGGTCCGTACCCAAAAGGTAAGAACGGAAACCTATTAATATGACTCCGCTGTCCGTCTGTCTCTGTGTCTACCTGTCCGTCCGTCCGTCTGTCACAAGGCTGTATCTCACGAACCGTGATATTTAGACAGTTTAAATTTTTACAGATGATGTATTTCTGTTGCCGCTATAACAACAACATAACAAATACTAAAAAACAGAATAGAAAAAACAAATATTTTAGGGGGCTCCCATACAATAAACGTGAATTTTTTGCTCGATATTGATAACGGCAACAGGTAGACGCTTGAAATATTCACAGAATATTGAATATCATATTATTCACTTTAAAAATAAATGATTAAATTAAAATAGTATTTATTTGTATGAGTATGTATTTTGTATGGGAGACTTAAATAATAGTATTTTATTATTTAAGTGTCCCATACAACAGACATGATTTTTTTGCCATTTTATAGATAATGGGACGGAACCCTTCGAACGCGAATCCGACTCATACTTGGCTGGTTTTTGTCGATATAAATATAATAAGTACTTAAGTCTCTAGAAGCTGCGAAAAAAATAAAAAATAAACTTGTAAAACTATAATGGTTTCTGATGTTTTCGTCACAGACAAAATTCGTAATATTCTGAAGCTGAAGCTTCAATTAAGACCTATTACAAGCCGCACAAGAAAATAAACCAACTTTTAAGACCTGTAAAATCTAATAACCCATTACAAGATGCAGGAGTATATAAAATTGACTGTGAGTGCGGTTTATCATACATTGGGCAAACAAAGAAAAGCATCGGTACCAGAATTAAAGAACATATTGCTGACATGAAGAATAGACAACATACCTTAGACATACTTAGACGAATAACATGCCTTAGACAAACCCAACCACAACATTCGTTTTGATAATCTTCAAGTCCTTGCAAAAAAAAAACAGATACATTCCAAGAATGCTTCTTGAGTCTATTGAAATTAAAAACATCCTAATTTCAATAGAGAGGATGGCTGGCAGTTACCACTAGCTTGGGATCCTGAAGACAGGATTTTATTAAATTGATGACAATTTAATAAAATCTCAAGCTCATCACAAGACTGCAAGACCTTCAGACACCGTGAGCCAAAACTGCGTTCATCCGGAACGTTATCAATAAATATTGTAGGCGGTAGTTTTGTATAGTTCTTATAACACAAAGACAAGTGTCAACTTAGTCTACCTGCGACCATGAAAACTGTAAAGTTTTCGAAACGTTAGGTGTAAAAATAATGTAATATACGCGATAATACCGTATTAGAGTGATTTTATTTAAATTTGTAAAACTATACTATTCAAATATCGGGCTGTCTATATCACAAAATGTGTATTTTTGCGATATAGACAATTAGACAGCCTATAAAGTACTTCGCCATGACTGTATGAAATATGGCACGAAGTAATGTCATATAGAACAAGTAAAGAAAATATCCGAGAACTGTAAATATGTATATGTAATAAAATCTAAAATAATAACGAATTTATTTTTCTGGGCTCTCGGTGGACGAGACCGTTTCGCGCTTGGCCGGTTTTTCAATTAAATTTGATTTTATACAGCAAATAAATTCCTTCCTTGTATAATTTCCATTAAAATTCTAATAAAACTTTATTAGAATTTGATTTTAAATTGCGCAATGCAGTGATGGTGCTCAGGTGGTTATTTTTGTTCAGTCAGTTGGTTTTCGCATTCTGTTACGAACATTCTCAAGGTAAGTAATATTATTCATACTCGTCTCTAGCAATAGGTACCTATCTATTTATTAATAGGTGAAGCAAAAACTTTGTCTCCCTTTTTACATAAATTGCGCGGATGGAGGAATATGAAATTTCGCACACTTTATCCATATTTATATTATCATTATCATCATCATCAGGTCTTTTTAGTCTCCACTGCAGGAGCATGACCCTCTCTGTACTACCTGAGCCATACTTGGTCACAGCAGACAGAGTATTTGGCCTACACTCTGCTCGTTGGGTTGGATTATTGCTTATTGATGTTTATGAGTTTTGTTTAGCTTCTATTTCCTAAGTAGCCTCTTACGACATCCACGGTTAGACTTGGAGTGGTCCTATTCTACTCTGCCGGAAAATTTTAGTCGTGGTAGAGCCACGCTACCGGCAAAATAAATTGCTAGTAGCGTGAATAGGCCGGCTCGTCCGGGGAGTATCACACTCTCACAGAAAATCGACGTCTGAGTAGATGCTTTAAGAGCCGGAGGCCCATCCTTCTCCCTCCCCTCCCCATTTCCTTCCACCAACTCTTTGAAAGGCCGAAAACGCACCTGTCATACCCTGGTGTTACAGATGTCCGTAGGCAGCGGCGATCACTTACCATCAGGTGACCCGCTTGCTCGTATGCCGTCATATAATTATCATAAAAAAGTAACTCTTTTTTTCAGTCTATTGCCTTTTCACGCTTCAACCTTTGAACCTTTACTTTTTGATCGACATTAATGCGGGCGAATCCGCGGTCAATAGCTAGTAGTTTAGAAGGAGTGAATACTGCTAGTTGCAAGTTGATATTTCTTTGATTATCTTTGAAGAGTAAGACTTCTGTAAGTGTACTAGTACACTTATTCTGTTGTCATGTATCGATCATAGTAGGTCTCTCGACATTTACACAGGACAGCCGACTTATCGACGATCATTCGGTCGGCCTGAGTATGCTCTCTTTACGGCTCGATCCTCTGTCATCCTTTCTACGTCAAAGAATTCGAAAATAACTTCTATTCGGACGACACCGAACTTCTTATCAGAGTCGTCTTAATAATTGATTTTTTAAGTTTTTCTGAAGACTAAATAAATAAATAATAAATAATTTAAAAACATAAAAGAATATTACTCTATTTATTATTATTTATTATAGTGGTGACGCTAGTAGAATGGCAAGAGAAGTGCTCCCGGGGATCGCTGGCTCTAAACGACTGCAACTGGTGCCGCTGCAACAGCAGAAACAAGTACAGCTGTTCGGCGCGTGTCTGCAACGAAGTAGACCCTTTCGGGCATTTTAACGGTATCTATTCCTGTTTTCATCTTTGTACGGAGTTGCTTAAACATGCGCAGGCGCTGATAATAGCTACGTCCAATAGGACATAGAATTCCTAAATAAAATGAATCAAAAGATGCGGCCATCTATGTCAAATTACATGGTTTACAAATTTGCAAGAGAAGAAATACAGCTGACTTCCGAAGCAAGGAGTATGAAGTTCCCATCTATCATCTTCGGATCTGTCTCATTCTCATTCTGATCTCATTTGCGGAGTACATAATGGTGAGGGTCTTCCTGAGAGGTAAAAATACACCAATAGTGGACTTGGGGTACGGCCGCACGGAGTAGCACTGCACTGCAATGAAAATGCACAATACGTCAAAGTAACCAAACTTCCTTTCCGCGTGCATCCCCGCTACATCTCGGTGTGTTATAGCTTACCTATACAATCCCTAAATTCCTTAAAAAGACAATTAAATTCCTATTTTAAACGTCGGCAGCACTCTGTTAACGTTTCTGAAGTTGCAGATGATCATGGGCCACGATGACATTTATATGATTACCATCAGGTTTTCCGTATGCTGGTCTGCCATAAGAGTAAAAAAAGTACAAAGAATAATTTGCAGCGCAGTTTATTGCTCCAGAGAGTAGTGCTACTCCGTGCGAGGCTACCTTTATGATTGAAAGCAAAAATAAAAGCACCGCCTCAATGGTATTAAAACTGAATTCTAATATTTTTAAAATCGTTGTTAATGGCAAGCAGTGTGACCTTTTTTTTATTTTTCAGATGCTATTGCCCAAATTAATGTAGGAATGGAAGGAAAAGGCTCTTGGAGATCCGATAAAAGAGTCTGCGAACCAGGAGTAGAATACCGAAGAACTGACCTCATCTGCATTTGCAGCGAGGATGGCACTTGGCCTAACCCGGTCTGCAGAGACATTTTCAGGGTCCTCCACCAGGTAGAAATGACGGACGAACGAGAGCCGAACCAACAGAAATGCACTTCCAATAAGCTTTATCTCATTGGCTGCAACGTCTGCTTTTGCCCCTCAAGCGGACAGCTAGACCCAGAATTCTGCACGAAGAAAACCTGCACTGGGCAAGATGACATCCTAGAAATAAAGGAAGACCTCAACGATGACGAAGAAAATACAGGTGAGGAACTAGCTATCTATGCAACCTGCACGCCAGAGAAAAAATACAGTCTAGGTTGCAAAGAATGCGTCTGCCTGAAAAATAACAGACTCCACTGCAGCAATTGTACCATCCCACAACCTCAGCAACAAAATCAGAAATCTCAATGTGCTAGTTTAGCTCCGGGACAAGTTTATACCGCCGACTGTAATTTATGTTTCTGCGACGAAAATGGTTACGCTTATTGCACAGTGAAGAAATGTCTCACACAAGCCGGTGTGTTTCCTAAAAACCCGTCTTATAATAGACTGACTCTTGACAAGCTTACAACTGATAAATCTCTGAATCTTGGTTTTGAGTGTACACCAGGTCAGTCATTCAAGCGGGATTGTAACAGATGCACGTGTATGATGTTCGACGACGGCAAATCCGGGTACTTTTGTACTTTCCTTAAGTGTAACAAACCCTCCAGATCGGGATCGTCTTTCGAGAACAATTTGAAGGCTCTGAGTCAAGATTGCGTCGTCAATACTGCGTATGAACACAATTGTCTGATCTGTAAATGTGGTATAAATGATAAAGGTGAGAAATATGAGTCTTGTCAGGCTAACCCTAAATGTAAGAAAGATACATTGGAAGAATTGGATGATCTGCACGGATATTGCGAGCCGTTGCACGTTTATAAGAAAGATTGTAACATATGCACGTGTTTGACTGATGGTAAAACGGTGCGGTGTACGTCTAATGTGTGCGACGGCTCGAATCGTAATCAGGAACCGATCACGATAGACGTGGTGCCTGTGAGCCAGCCGGGAGACCCGTGCCCGAACGGAAGCTCCTACAAGATAGACTGCAACGTCTGTTTCTGTTTAAACAACGGGAACGCTATTTGTACGACTATTGATTGTAAGAATTCGCAATTAACTAAGCAATAAATGTACTGTATTCTTCTTGTTTCTTTGAATCAATTATTATTTACAGAGAGTCTATGAGTGCTGTACAGGTACAATGCCTTCGGATAAAAAGTTAAACATCTAGAATGCTATACTGACTAATTAAATAAAGAAGATTAAAAAAGCCACTCACTTTGAATATATCTAAGTCTTATTGGTCTATATATGAGGAATGGGTTATGGTGGAGATATTCGATGTGCAGAATTAAGCGTGGTAGCTCAGTGAGCAGAGCGTAGGTCGTACATGGACCTAACGTCACCGATTCAATCTTGCCCGCTTGAATTTTTTCACTATATATTTCTCTAATCTAATAATAAGATTAATATAAATAATTATATATGGACAAATCACACAGATTGAGCTAGCCCCAAAGTAAGTTTGAAACTTGTGCTATGGGATACTAAATTAAAGACAATATTTATTTGCCAATTGAAAAAAATCATTTTCCGTCTTGACCTGATTGCGGTTTGATCCCAGGACTCTGGTGTAGCAGCCTGGCGTGATGACCAATGTCAAACGTTGTAAGATAGTTCAGCATTGTGATTGCTAAAAAACCGTTATAATCTATCTTACAGCATGAACAGCATTGTACACATTGGTACCTACATTATTGACATGTCTAAGTTATGAAGTAATCGGTGGTCTGATCTTAGCTACAATTAATGAAAACTACATACTTAGTCCAATTTAACTTCATATTACACGATTGTAAAACATTTAAATTAAATCACTTAATACGGTTTTATCGCGTTCATTGCATTATTTTTATTTACTTAACGTTTCGATACAACCGTATTAAGTGATTTAATTTAAATGTATAATAATATTTATTAATATCGCATAAGTTAAGTGGGACTGTAATATGAAGAAATTGCATATTCTTTGAAAAATATGGAATACGAAAGGTAAATATAAAACGATCATATTGGTTTATAACTATATTTAATAATGTATCTAAAACAAAGTACACGTCTTTTAAAATACTTAAAAGCAAACTAGATTCAAACATTTTAACAATATACAGACGTACATGATAATTCAAACCACAAGTTACAACTATAGGTAGTAGAAAGAAATTACAGTCTAAAGCAGAAAGCGGCATTTAGATACAAAAGTGTGCGGCCACGCGGGCTTTTAGTCTTCTTTTGGGGACTGTAATTTCTTTTTGCTTTAGACTGTTTTTTTAATTTTATTAAAATATAGTGATCTAGTACTGCCCGTGGTTTGATTTATTAGGCATATGTCTTTTATACTGTATTTTTATTAGCTATATGTATAAGTTCCAATGCTGGGCATAAGCCTCGCCTTTCTTTTTCCACGTTATATTTTAATGAAAAAATTAAAAGATAAATATTAGAGATTATAGCTATTGTGCTGTGAATAAATTACTTTAATATTTTGGGCATAACATTCTGAGGAAATAAATTAATAAAGTAAGGTCTGAAATATGCACCAGTCAACAGTATAAGATATGACTACAGTCACCAACAGATCACGGCTCTGTTATTCTACGCTGTACAATGTTATAATATATACCTCCCTATCACCCCCATCAAGGCATATTGTGAGAGTCGCGTACTTGATCTGTAGGTGACTGTCGAACCACCTGATAAATTCATGCGTAACAAAAAAGATTTTATTTTGTGCGTTTAAATTATTTGTATATATACTTTCACAGGTAATCCCACACATCTTAGGAATTGCTTAGAACTGATATAAGTACATTTTATTAATACAAACACCTAGTAAAACAACCAGGGTTAGGGTCACATCTTAAGATCTTACATTTAGAGATTTTGATCGTCGCAGAAATAAATAGGAATATAAAGAAAGTGGCTATAATACGCCAAATCTTTGGCTAATAACAAGATGCCATAAATATTGTATGAAATACGTTATTGTATAAATAAAAAAATGTCCAATCACTTAGTAACCTACCCGTAAGTGCTACGGCGACCATTTTGTACATTCACGACAAAGAAATCAAACACATGAGATATAAGAAGATTTGTACACTTTACCAAACCCACACATTGATACATTTCTATAGAAAAAGGCATTCTTATCCTGGTTGTGTATGATTAACTTATATTACTAATTGACTTTCTAATAAAAGCCAAAATATGGTGTTTATCCATAGCCGTAGATAACGATTTTTCATCGAATTCAAATTATATTTATTTGCGCATACTAAAATTAAAACTTTACAAACTCACCAAGCCTTATAACTGGTTATTTAAAGTAAGTGTTAAAACTATGTTCTTGTCGGTGGAAATTTTCCACTTTTCCATATCCTCCGCCATCTGTTTGGTATCTCTATCCGACACGATATTTGCCATCTTTATTTAGTCTATGAATTCTAGGCCGTCCTTTTCTCTCCCAACTTCGATCTTCATTTCCAAGATAGTCGTAGTGCCTTTTACAACATCCGAACATTTTCCCACGTCTTATTCTTATTGAATTGAATAGCGTATTCTTTATATTCACTTGTTTAAGAACACTGTTTGTCTATTTCCCTGTATAACCTATATTTTCCAAGCACATCATATCTTAAACTGATAAGTAGCTCAAAAACCATTGATTTGTGACTTGTAATGAAAAATGCCCAAACTCTACCTGATAAGTTATATTAACATGAACATCAAAACTCTAACGGGCTAGTAAAACCCGAACTCTTCCAAAATTAGCACCATTGCATTGATCTCTGTAAGCCTATGTTATCAAAACTATAGCCTATATTGTAAGAAGCTACTTTTGGCGTCTCTAATGTGCGAATTAATTACGCGGTAATGGTGGATTTCTTTGACGTTAGATTTGTGTGTTAGACATGTGTGACATGAATAAACTTTTTTACATCAACCACGCGTCCATAAATATTTTTAAACACAGAGTACCACTTCAGTACTTCACAACAATTGACAAAAGTAGCTACTTGTAGTTGTCTAGAATCAAAGACATTATAAGACCCCAACTCCATAAGCGGCATTCTTAATATTCGAAAACTCTATGGTCTTTTGAAACCCACCTAAAGAGTCTCTTAAGACGTTGATGATGAAGTTTATCGAATCTACATTCCAAATTATGGATCTCTCGTTGCTAGCCAATGGCCCAGCGGGACGGAGTAAATTTAAGTTACTGTAACTTAATAAATAGTGAAGTAAACTTAACCGGATGCCGCTCGTGTAGTTGATTCCAACTATGAATCACAAATTTCTAGATTTCCATTGACAGGTTCGGGTCGGAACAGATTTACTGTAAAATAAGGAAAAACATAATTATACATATATAGTAGATACTATATATTTGAATGGCGCAGCGGTAGCCGGCAACGTTCGCCTTGAGCCGACTCGTTCTTTGTTAAATCCATTCAAATTCGGAATCTATTCACTAAATATTATATCAATTTCCTTTGATGCATAACAAATTCGTTCCAACCCGAATCCATCAGTGAATATCTTACATCATAACATTATTTTATTAGTGAGGAAATGCGTTTTACAAAATATCGGCTATCTACTTAGACAAGGTACATATCTAGCTGTGCTACGAGCAGATTCAAAAGTACCTAAACTAAAGTTGAGTATAAAGTTGCTAGTGATAGATAAGGCTGTCGATATTAAGTACGAGAACATTTAACTTTAAATATAACAAGAGTTTTGGACTATCTAAAATAAGCTAGCACAGTAGTGATTGGAGATATAACTATTTATTAAAATAGCAACTTGATAACTTATAAATTAACAAAAAAATAGTTAAGAGTGTGACTAAAACTATACAATTTTAATATGAAGATAATATTTAACTCATCGTAATAGTGCAGTAGTTGTCTTCTTTTTCTTATTTGAGAGTCAGGCTCTTGCCTTCGAAGGGATTTCCAATCTTCTCTATCCTCGGCTGTTATTTCTTTGATCTCTTGATTGATTTTGGATTCAGTTTTTTTTTCGATTTGGTCAAAAGCCTTCTCAAATTTTTGGTTAACAGATCTAAGGTTCAACTGGTGGTCCAAGGAAGTAAGTTAGACCGACCCCATTCACCTACCAAGTTCACATAACAAGTACACCACCACGTTCTCTCACTATCGCTCTAACACGTTGGTAATGACGTACACAAGACGTAAATGAGCTTGTCAATTTAAAACAAAACTTACAGAACACAGCTGTATACAAAAGTCAGGCAGGGGGCCATCAGGGGGACGTGACAGTCCGTTTTAGAAATAGGAATAAGTTTGAGAAGGGTTTAAAAAGTTGAACATTTGTGTAAAGTAATATAGATGGTCCGGTCATTTTGGAAATCTTTGGGAGGGGCATATGTCCAATGGACTTCCTGCGGCTGATATGGTAATGATGAATATAGATGGTTGATGTGCACCCTCCATCATGGTGATACACCACAGAGTTAGAGTACAATTACATTATACTCTACCAATTTTACTACAACTTTACCAAAATGGTTACACAAATTAATACGAGTATTTTGTTAGCAGAATAGGTATAAACGCCACAAATGACATTCGTATTCCTCCATGACAGTTTTTAGAGTATACATAGGTAAGAATACTAACCTAAAATTGGTAGAGTACATAGATTGTATTAGTCGTAAATTGGTAGAGTAAGTAGGGTGGAAGCGGTGTTGGGACAAGGGAAGCGGTAGAGAAGCTTGTCCATGATTCGTGTCATTCTAATGTACCAATACTGTTTACAATAGTATAGTTATGAGTACCTCTACTTCCCATACATGTGTACCAGATGTTTGAATAATAATACCAGATGTCGAGAAACATGAGTAATATGGGGTTTATCGACCAACAATTTGTGTGACTGCGGTGCCTATCAGTCTTGTCTCACCTTCTATCGTGCCCTTACTGAATAAAGCTAATGAAAAGGCGATCAGCGTAGGCAAATTCTGGTCAAAAGAAATCTAGTCACATGGAATCATTTCGACTTGAAAAGAAGAAGTTTGAGTAATGAAAAATGAATAGTTCTAGCAACACTCCTTGCAACATTCAGTACTAAGAAAAAGTACTAGGAAGTTATAAATTAAGAGAAGGTATCGTTGACCTGCCGGCAGCATCTGATGAAGGTGGCTCGTCGCGGCAGCTCCCGGAGGCGCGAGGCTCCAACGTAGGTGCAAGCAGACCGCAGTCCGCCGAGGATGTCCTTCACTGTGACCCCCACGTCACCTCGGTACTCAACTTCCACCGTTTTACCTGAAATAGTACATCCGATATCACCTAGTGGAACCACGTTAATTATAAGGTCGCCGACCAAACGAAAAATCTTTTCTGATGTATCTCAGTAGTTTCATAGAAAAGTCTATCAAATCATTTAAATAAAACGGAGTGAAGTGAAGGAGTGATCATCTGACGGCTGCGCCGGGATGTCCTTGACACTCGCCCTGAGGATGGCCTACTGACTAGGCTGAAACTGTCGTCATTTTCCCGACAAAAAATACGAGAGTTAAACCGTTTTGTTTAATATTAAAATGATATCTCGCGTAAGTTTTAATAATATTAAAAGGCAACATCTTACCTTCAGAAGACCTATACTCCGCTACTCCTCCGGAATGCTTCAGCATGGCGGTTGAGGACGACATGCCATAAAACAGTTTGACCTTCTTGCCATCCTCTTTCGTGACAACTTCCCCCCCGCACTGGTCGTGGCCGGCAAACATACCACCCGCCATGACAAAGTCGGCTCCAGCGCCAAAGGCTTTGGCTACGTCACCGGGACAAGTGCAGCCTCCGTCCTGCAGGAACAATCACATTATTATTTAACAAATATAGATAGTAAGATTCCTGAAGATCATTCAAGGTAGATAAACCGCCAACATAGCGAAACTATACTGGTTCCGTTTTCGCCATTCATTTCTTGAGTCCTAGAAGGATACTTTTCATTCCCACGGGCTTTGAAATCACTTTTATTACCATAATTTTTTTGATCTTGCCGTAATTCCAGGAAATGGATGGTTACACTATCTCACGATAATGATCCATTCCTCCTGTATCTACGTGAAAAAATTCATAGCAATCTAAAAATACTCCAAGAAATCTGAGATGGACGAATAAACAATAATGTCATACATTTCTAAAATTATTAACATGAAATCCTTGTTGGGGTTGACTTTAGTAGTTTCACGAATATTTCAATATCATGAAAGGGAAGAAGAACGAAAAAGTGAATCTTTTCATTAAAGGGATGAACAAAGATGCCACTTACCGAAATAATATGTCCTTTGAGCCCATGCGCTGCGTCTGCGCATTCTATGACAGCTGAAAGCTGGGGGTAGCCCACTCCAGTCTTGATACGAGTTGTGCACACAGAGCCTGGGCCAATTCCTACCTACGGAGAAAAAGTAAGTTTTGTATAGTACACAAAACTGTTCAATGAGGGTTTTCAGAAATGGTTACCACCAGATGGCAGCACTGTACCGAGAGTAAGATAAGCTGCTGTCATTGGATAATATTTGACGAACAGAGACTTTTAGCTCACTTCTTCAGTTGACAACTGTCCATGTGTAAGCCCGCATGCTGGCAACGTTAGGTACCATTAAATTTTAAGGTTAAAATTCCTAATTTTTGCTAATGGATGAACTATAAATAGTCGTAGTCTTTTGTTTTTTACCTTAATGATATCAGCACCTGATAAAATTAGTTCTTCTACCATTTCTCCCGTGACCACGTTACCAGCCTGAAAGTAGAGAATATAGATCATCAACGTCATCCTGGCCATAATTCGTCTTGGTTGGGTTTGGACGTTTATCAATAGGCTGAGGACCCAGGTTGGTCGCTGCAAAAGCAATATAGTAAGATGGGGTTTCGCCAATGATACCCAGTGCACGTGTGGCTACGATTCGCAGACAATGTCGCACCTACTTGAATGCCCATCCTGCCCCACATCCTGTACAATGAATAACCTCATGGCGGTTACTCCCAATGCGATGGTTGTGGCAGATGTAATTTGACATACAAGGCATATTCTGTTCAGTACTTAGAAACGAAGCAAGAATATCACTGAAGTCGAGTTTGAGTCGGGAAGTCTTATTGGTTTATTACAGAGTTATGTTATTTTCATAGAGTAAATTAATAAAAATAAATGTATACAGAGGTATCATCATCAGGTCCTTTTTAGTCTCCACTACAGGAGCACGACCCTCTCTGTACTACTAGGGCCATACTTGGCCAGAGCAGCCAGAGGACTTGGCCTACACTCTCCACGCTGGCCAGACGGGTTGGAGAGGTCTCTTAGATGTTTATAAGCTTTGTTTAGCTTGTATTTCCTAAGTCGCCTTCTACGACATCCACGGGAAGACTTGGAGTGGTCCTATTCTACTCTGCCGGATACCACACGGCTAATACAGAGCTAATACAGAGGATACAGAGGTATATTGTTCCGTAATTTGCAAAAACAATCTCTCTTTCAAAGGTACCTTACCGACTGAGCCAATTGCTTTCTGATATTAGTTTTCGGCGCAGCCAGTAGGCAGTAATATAATAGGTAAAATCGGCACAGTCGGCCGATGATTACTCACAATAATGGTGTGTTTCGGGAAAGCAGCGCGCACTCGTCTTACATACTCCACGAAATGCTGCGAGTACCCGTTAGCGACGTCCAGACATACAAACTTCAGTTCCTTAATCGTGTTCAGGATTTCCATCAATCGCTCGAAGTCTGCCTCGGCTGTGCCGGAGCTGGCAGCTAGAAAACAACAAAAATACTTAAAGAAGTTGAAAAAAGAAACACTTAAAAGTTATTTTAAATTAGGAAGGTTAGGTATTACAAGCTTTTTTACTTTACAGCTATCCTGTGTATTATCTTTTCTTGTATGTGTCTGTTACTCAGGTCTGTTATCAAAATTTGCAAGAATATAAAGTTAAATTCGACTTCTCGATGTGCAATATACAAGATGCATTAAATTTTTATACGGACAGGGGTGTTATTTTTAACGTCGGAAGCATAAGAAGGCAAAGAAACTGCACTCGCTAACCCGCCTGCAAATCGTGGTAAGTATGGCAATATCCCCCCATAAAAAAAGAATTCTTGGCAGAAGCCTTTGTCCAGCAGTGGACTTCTTACGGTTGCAATGATGATGATGATTTTTATCGTTATGTTATGGAAAGACCTTCTAAAAAGGCACATTAGTGGAAGAAGTACCCTTAACCCTTTTAACATATAAGAGTGTCAAAATCACATTTTTCGGGCGAGTCTATTACATCGCCTTCATAAGACCACAAAACCAGACAGATGTGACGTCACACATGTCGATTTTACACGGGAGTTATAAGAAGTTTGTTCGGCAGCTATGCTATGAACATAACAATATTTTAAAACGCTTATATTTTTAATTTTAGAATTTACCGTCTCTAGCGGATTGAATTTAGTGTGACGTCATATACCAGCATACAACCAGGCAGCAGTCAAGATGCATCTAATTATATATTATTTAGCAAATTATGCTGTGCAGTTTCGGAGATATAACGCACAAACAAACATACATCATAAAAAACTGCTCAATCCTTCTAGCCATTTCATATAACCCATATTTGCTATGCTAAGGTGAATACACGTAATAAGGAAGTAATATCCTGTTTACGGTCAATGCAAGTGTAGGTACCTTGTATGTTATGTGGTAATAAGGCTGCACAAAGACCCAATTTACTTTTTTATGGAGCGTAATGAAGGCCTTGTTTCTATTAAGACCGTTGTCCCAACGCGACTTTCTAATTTACACAAAAGTAGCTTGACAAAGATACAATAAAATCACTTACCTATCTGTTCCAAGCAGTCCGGATGATCCGCCGCAAATTTCTTCCATTCGTCAATCGTGTAATACTTGTGGATGCATGTGAATAGGCCGTGCTGGAATAAAGATAATGTTCATTTTAATGATATGTCCACGAGTACAAAAATGTCTTATTTCTCTCTTTGTCGCGTGCATCCAGTCAACGTCAAGTTGTCAAGTTTTCGTATGCGAATCTTAATTAGCCGTATTGTGAATGGGGTTTCCGAATATTCGCACGCACGTCACCACTCCGATTCAAACATGCATACATAATAACTTTAACATAAGTAGACTTCATTCAATTTAATATAAGATTTGGACCACTCGTTGATTTTATTCACATGAATGCTGACGTCATAGCGAGTGGTAGGTGTTTCTATCTAACAATTTTAAAATTGAGCTCCTGGTATCAAATAAAAACTTAGCCCAACAACATGTGCCTGCTGTGTGACTAAATAAAAGGTGAAAACCCCATCTCGATTATCAGACAAAATTATAGATATAATGTGGAATAAAATTTCACTTTTTATTTAGTCACAATGTTCTTCAGCAACTCCTGTATTTATATTAGAAAAGTTGAATAAATTTCAGTCAATTTTTATTACTAACACCAATATACACTAGTCTTTTTGTCAGGATGTATTGAAATAGTTCCTAGAAATAAACAAGCTTCATTCAGTGCTTACAATGTAAACTATTTATTGTTTCCTCCTAGCAAGATTAAATTTCAGTTACATACTTGCATAGCAATAAGTCTAATGAATTTCAGGAATTTTACTCACGTTCCAGCCGGCCTATTTGCTACCTTAGTGTACAAGGTTTTGATAGTCACTTCTAAATACATTGCGACTTTCGAATGATTTGACTAGTTTTATTTAAGATATATAAAACGAAATGTATTTTGAAGTGACTATCAAAACGTTGTACACTAAATTAGCAAATAGGCCAACAGATCTTTTAACCGTCATTTATTTTAGTAAAAAACGGTGTCTAGTTTCGGTTTGAACGGAGAAAACAACATTCACTTCAAAAGGGTGACTTAGCCTATCCATATGAACAACTTTTCCTATGGGCCCAATGCTAGGCACCCAAAAAAGGCAATTTCTTAAAAATTGCCGGTCTAACCCAACAGTTTTGTATGAAATCGTAATTTTTTTTCCTTCCATAGGAAAAGTTGTTTATTTGACGGGCTGAGTCGCCCCTTTATGGGAATGTCTAGGTATATTCTAAAATTGTGAGGTGACTTATTTGGAGAAAATGTTGCAGTGCAGTTTGTTGCCGCGTCTTCTGCACTTTCGCTTTGGAAGCGGCACAAAGCTTAGCTTTAAGTAAGGGTTAATTCAGGCTAGGCGGAAAAATGCTCGAGTACTTTCTAAGTGGTAATTAAATACCTATCAAACTGCGTACTATTTTCAGTTTTGTTTAAATGGAATATCAAACAAAACTGAAAATAGTACGCAACATTAAAATAAATAAGATTTCAATGTTGCGTACTATACATGTGAAATTTTTATAGTTTTGGACCCTTAAAGGGTTGACTCAGACCATCAATATGAACAACTTTTTCTATGGGACAAACGCTGGGAACTCAAAAAAAAATCGTAATTTTCATACAAAATATTGTATGGGAATGTCGAATTTTTTTTTGAGTTTCCAACATTGTTCCCATAGGTAAAGTTGTTACCCCTTTAAGGGTCCAATGCGATAAAAAATCACCATGTATACAGATTTGATTGAATGGTAAGTTTGAGGTAATAAGGTTGATTTTTAAATAGGTACCACTTAAAAAGTATTCGAGCGTTTTTCCGCCTAGTCTGATTTGATCCTAAGTTATTGACGACAATATTTTTTGTAAAATCAAATACAATACATAACATTTTACAAAATTTGAATGTTGAATTTTGCTCTCTAAGAGAGTAAATGGTTACCTTAGAGAGTTCCTTGGCCATTTCGAAGGTGCCGACCGTGTCCATGTTGCTGGCCATGACGGGGACTCCCCGGTACGTCTGTCCGGAGTTCCGGAATGTGATCTCTCTGTAAAGGTCCACCTGGAAAACAAAGAAAATGTAGTATAAGAAACTTACTGAGGCGAACTGCTAGCTTTATGCGCCTCTGTCCGTAATTATTAATAGCCTTTGTGCCTGTTGTAGATAACAACTTATCGCATTGTTAAATTACATCAAACTCCTCCCAGTAAGCAGGTTTTGTGTGAAGATGAAATTAAAATCTCGATTTTTTTTATCGTCTTCTAAAATAGGATGTTGTCAATAATGTATTACTTTTCCCGTTATAACAACAAATACAGCTAAAACAGAAAGAATAAACTATAAAATTTAAGGGGAGTCCCCCCTTAAATATTTATAGTTTATTCTTTTGTACCCATACAACAAACACGATTTATTTACGAAAAACAAACGCTTAAACTATTTTCAGAATATTTCGTTGTATATTTTATTTAAAAAGAAGTAATTACATAAAAATGAAATAAATATATAAGTGGTCTCCCATACAATAAACGATTTGTTGGCAATTTTTGCTCGATATTTGTTTAATGTTGTATAGATACGGCACCTTTAGTGCACTAGTTCCAAGCACATTCGCACTTGCCCGGGTTTTTTTATTACGGCACACTGGGTTAGTGGGAGGGATCAGTGTTTACTGCTCAGCTTCCTTCTGCACAGATAGACGTGCTATGATGTCAAAATGTTTACAAATATTTGTAAACATCTTAGTTTGACATCATAGCACGTGTATCTGTAGTGTATTTTTTTTTTCATATTTTTTTACGGCATTTGGCTATCTTTGTCTTTTAGCCCTTCATATTTTTCTACGTGTTATCAACGAAATGATGGTGTAATTCATTTCGTTGATTCAACAATTCAAGATTCCCTGGCGACAATTCCCACGAATCAACTGGTTTGATTATAGACGATGCAGTAAGGCGAGCGACTACCAGCCTCTATGTAAATACTACTACAGCCGCACCATAACACTTTATTTTAGTTATTCCATACATCCTTATCCTTACTAATATTATAAATGCGAAAGTGAGTTTGTTTGTTTGTTTGTTACGCTTTCACGCCGTAACTACTGAACCGATCATCATGAAATTTTGCATACAAGTTCTCTGGAGTACGGAGAAGGACATAGGCTACCTTTTATCCCGGGAAAAAGTACTATTCCCGAGGGATCGACATTGACGGATAACCGCCGCAGGCAGTTCATTCCACAGTTCTTACAAGTATTTATATTACTTTTGTTTTAGGTTAGGTATAATATAATGGATCGATTCGTTTAGGTTATTTGACGACGCTGTAGCTCAGTGGTACCGTAAGTACCTTTGAATCGCAGGGTCCGGGTTCGAACCACAGGTCAAGTTGGAAAACGATCTTTTCATATTGATATGGGTCTTAGATGTTTATCTGTGTTTATCTATATAATTATTATAAAATATAGAGCCGAGTTCATATCCCACGACACAAGTTTACAGCTTACAGTGGGTCTAGTTCAATCGGTGTGATTTGTACCTTATATTTTTATTTATATCTCTTATGCCGTATATAATAAAGAACATATCTCCTACATATGAATGTATATGAATAAAATATAAATAAAATATATGAATGTATAATGTATGTCTTCCAAGCTGGTCTGGGAGAAAAGAAAAAACATAGAATGTGCTAGCTGCTTGTCTTCCCGCGCAGATCGTAAAAGCCGATCGAGGGATTGGGCTAAAACCTGCGGAATTATGCCAATAGGCGATGCGGCTAGCAACCCATCACTATTTTATTTCCGTTTTCTATCTACACGCCTCTCAACATGCTAAATGTGGCCATAAGGTCTTATGGACCTAGGCTCTGTCTACCCCTCAAGGGAAAAGGACGTGATACTATGATACTATATGTAAATACAAAAACAAAATTTTCCACCAAAATTAGGTAAAAAATCGCAGTTGTTGAAATTCACCCATAGAATCTAAGTTTTAGTACGTCATTTTTGCCCAGAGGTTCTTCTATGATGAATTCGTGTTTGGAACCTATGGGCGAAAATGAAAAAACGTACCCTCTACCAGCTGCTTCTCTTTCCGCGGAGATCGTAAGAGCTGATCGTGAGAATGGATTTAATCTGAGCAATACGTACAAAATACAATGATACGGTGCCCGCGGGCCATAGGGCCGCCGAACGTGTACCCTATTGTTTATTTACTAACATATGCTGCTGGGCAAAGGTATTTCCCACCCATTCCTTTACTATCATTCTTATTTTACGCTTCTATCGCCCATTTCTTTTCAAAACTTGTCAATCCGAAGTATCAGCAAATCAAAAGTTTTTTTCAATATTTTAAACTTGTATAGCAAGATTGAGGGGCCCCAGACAAATGTCGATATCCCACTAAAGCAAGCTACGCCACGAGCAGCGGCGGCCTTAGGAGGTGACGAACAGGGCAATTGCCCGGGGCCTCGCTCTTACAGGGGCCTCGCGCAACAACCCAAGCAAATTGATTGATGACACAAGAACGATTTGCTATCCTTTCAATTGAAAATGACGTAGCTCATTCGTTAGATTATTATGCTTTAAAAATTTTACTCGGTAAATCTGCAAAAATCAATAAAAAAAAGATCTCTGTATTTGTTAATTTTGTAAATCTTTCAGTGTCAAAATATTTTAAAACTCAATTTTTAAATTTTTTGTTTAACTTTAGCATTTCTTGTCAAACATGACAAATGACATGACTAAATCAAACAACCAGACCTACTTTTGCATCACATACTTTTCACGAAGGACAAAGGGCCTCGCAAAGACCTGCCGCCCGGAGCCTCGCAATGGGTAAGGCCGCCACTGGCCACTGGTACATATGTATTTTCTTTATCAGACATTCTCCCATCTGATAGGTACGCAAGCGTGGCTCCCTGCCAGCACATTGCGATGTGAAATACTACAATACCGCTCATTCCAAGTGGATGCCCTACATCTATTTTTATTAGTTTTTATAAAGTAACAATTATATTGTCGTGTAACTATGAGGCGAGTAGGTTTATTCAATCAAACTCACGGAGTCACTATTAATATGTGTTTTGCTTGTTCATGCTGATTTAATTCAGAAACCCTTGAAAATAGATGATGTAATAGGATGAGTAGAATAAGCTACAATTCCGCTTTTAACATTTTAGTATCTCGCTATACTATGTGTTATTGTTATTATAATATATAAAACAAAGTCAGGTTTGTTCGAACACTTATAACTTAAGAACGGCTGAACCGATTTTTATAATCTTTGATTTTTTAGTTTTGGTATCACCCTGAAAAGCAGAATAACTATTAAAATATAAGAAATATTTACGACGAAAATAGTAGCGAAGCGAAGTTTGCCTGGACAGTTAGTTTTAAATATTCTAAAGAACTCTCAATTAAAAATATCGCTATTTGTTCAATAGAAAGTATTTGTTTTTTTAATTTCATTTTTGAAACAAACTTTCCTTTTAAACATTTATGCATCAATAGTTGGATAGTAGTTAATCATACACACATAATATCACGCCTCTTTTTCTTGCGGGAAAACAATGATCTCCACTTGCTACGGTCGCAAATGAAGAGCAACAAACGTAGTACGGGGTAATAAATATAAAATTTTGATAAATTCAGATCTAAGTTGCCTACAAGGACTCTAGTGTGACAACTGGAATTGACAACAATTGACGTGACCACGATCAACATTAAATTTTAGAGGAAAAATTTATTGTAAAAAACGTTACATTTCCCTCGGCAAATACCTTCATTCTCCCCAGCGTGAGATCGGGTGAATTCGGAAATACCGCAGTGGGTTAATCTTCATATGCCTTGGGAATTCGCCAAAAGAAAACTTTGGCTTTTTCCTGAAAAAGCCATGTTTTCGTTTATTATTCCAGCTGGTCGCAGACAAGGTTATTCCATTCCTGAGAGGCTCTTGTTTGTAGTTCTTGATAAGATCGTGTCATCTGATTCTTTACTTGATCTTGGCTGCGGTAATCAACCAATTCTACTCATAGTATCCAATAAAGTATTACCAATAAATATTCGCATTGTAATCCATCCACTCCTTCGGCGATTACGATTCCCCAGACAAAGTCTAATTATCGTGTGAAATGTTTTTAACACGATAAAAGACACCATTTAATACAAACTCACAAGTCTATAAAAATATGTTAAAAAGAGCAATTTTAATACCCGCTTTTATAGACACCAATAGCAGAAATACCGCATTGGGATATTGGAAGTTTGCCAACAGGAAACTTGGGTTTATTCTTTCTTTAACCATTGTTGAGAATCTAGCCTGATAAACTGAGTAAAAAATAAAGTACAACGCATTTTAATCCATCCACCTATTCGACGATTACGATGTCTCAGACACACCGTCTGGTTAACCTTTATTCGTCCAAGGGTTAACCCCACGAAAAAGTGTCAAAGACACCATTTGTTAAAAAGCCTACAAGGCAAAGGAAGTAGGCTGAAATAGAGCCAGCCGTTAAAAGTCCGCTTTTATAAATGCAAGTAGCCGAAATGCCGCATTGGGATAATCTACATATTTCTTGGAAATTCGCCAAAAGGAAAATTGGGTATTTTCCGAAAAGAGACATATTTTTGTAGAGAAAATTCAGCTGATCATATGATATACTTAGGTACTGCAGACTTTAGTCAAGGTTACTGCATTCATTTGGAACATGTCAAGTATTATTATAGTAGTTCAGTAAGCGGATAAAACTCTGTACTAGCCAGTTGGTATATAATACTGATACGTAACTATATTGTGAAGAGAAATAAACATTTATTATTATTATGTTGTCTCTTACATAAGCAACCACGGGCCGAGGCCGGTCTTTTGAGGCTTGCATGGGGACACATGTCCAAAATGAAGAGGCCTTGTGAGACGTTTGCTATAAAATGGAGTGGGGCACTATCTAGGTCATGACAGTAAACACACTATACAAAAGTTCACACAGACAATCCCCAGAACGTGCAAATCTATTGATATAAAGGAACACTACTCTTAGGGCTATTGGGATGAATGGCTAATGGTAAATATCTGGGCTATGGGAATAACTATGGCTGACCAATGTTGATACACACGGAAAAATAGGCAGGTGGTGACTCGCCGACTCAGTCAATGGGCCCCAGAAACGGCTGCACGACGCAAAAATGTGCAGCAATGGGGCAAAATTAGTTGAGCGGCTAAAGGGTGGAGATGTGTCACTGGACTTTAAACGTACGATCACTTGCATCCTTAGAGGGTCCCATCACGCACGCCCACTCGCCACTTATGTTCCATATTTTTTTTTTTTTTTTTTACTAAATGTTGGATTAGGCATTTGTCTCCCATCTCACCTGATGGTAAGTGACGATGAAGACGAGGATGTTACATGCCTATCCAAAAGATACCCATTTATTCTACTTTTGAATATCCCGGGACTGTACTTGTCTGGGAATATAGACGCAGGCAGTTCATTTCACACCTTAGTAACTCGAACCAAAAAGGAACTGTCAAAGCGTTTAGTTCGACTTTTTGATATTCCAACGATAAAAGGGTGAAATTTATGTCTGCGTCTCGTAGTCCGATGGAGGTTCAATAATTACATTGATATTTTTTGACAATTCAGTATTTACACATTTTTCAAAATTGCGGTAATAACATCAGGGATTTACGCGCCATTGCGGCTACTGGCCCTTAGGATCATTGTGAGTTTGACGCAATGATCGACGCGATAAGACTCGCGTGGTCTACAGCTGCTGACAGAGTCCCTAATAATCCTAGTTCAGTCTGATAACGTGTTGGTGTTGGGAGATGTCGAGAAAGCAGAGTCGGGTTCGGTTAGGTCGGGTTTCTCTACTAACAATTTGTGTGACTGCAGTTCAAATTAGTCCGTGTCTCACCTTCTGTCTGGCCATAACTGGCCCACTACTTGTAGTACAGGACCTCAATGAGGCTAATGAAACGGCAATCAGCGTAGCCAAATACTGGTCAAATAAACCTCACCAAAAGCCTACAGGCAACGGAAACGGCTATTTTATTTAGCTACTAGCTCTTGCCCGCGACTTCGTCCGCGACAATTTCTGTTATTATGATTAATAAGTTTTTTTATTAGTATCTATACTAATATTATAAAGCTGAAGAGTTTGTTTGTTTGTTTGTTTGAACGCGCTAATCGCAGGAACTACTGGTTCAAATTGGAAAATTATTTTTGTGTTGGATAGTCCGTTTATTGAGGTAGGCTTTAGGCTATAAAACATCACGCTGCGACCAATAGGAGCGAAGCATCAATAAAAAATGTTAAATAGACAAAGAAGAGTTAAGAAGTCACAAAAAGAATTTTCCAACTTGAACCAGTAGTTCCTGAGATTAGTTCGTTTCAAACAAACAAACTCTTCAGCTTTATAATATTAAGTATAGATTAAACGTCCGTATTTTTTATATGCAGCAGTAGCCAGAAATCACACAGATATTTCTTGGAGAAAAAAAGGAAAGACATCAAAAGGAAACTTGATTTCGTTTATGTATGAATTTATTCAGCTGATCGCGTCAAATGCTGCAGACGTCAGTCGAGGTTATTCCTCCCATGCGGATCATATAGGGTCATGCAAATATTACGTAAGTAGTGAATGGGGGGTGGAGTTGAGGGGCTGGGCTTATTTTTAGTGAAAAGGGGGCCGGGTGCAAGGTGATGACGTCAGCGACATTTCGTTGAATAAACAATAATTTTGTGTGTAAGCTTAGGAGGAGTGGAGAACAGTAATAAAAATATATATACGGACAAATCACACAGATTTAGCTAGCCCCAATGCCCAAAGTAAGTTCGAGACGTGTGTTATGGTATACAAACTCAACCATACCATATTTTATTACAAATAAGTACCTACATATAAATAAATCTAAGACCCAGGACAATCTGTAAAAGATTGTTTTCCTGACCGGGGATCAAACACGGGACCCTGTGATTTAAAGGTACTTACGGTACTACTGAGCTACAGAGGTCTTTAAAATATGTCGGAAAATACACATACTACATACATAGTATCACGCGGGGTAGACAGAGCCTAGTCTATAATACCCAAAGGCCACGTTTAGCATGTTGGTGCATTAGGTGAAAAATGGAATCAAAATAGTGATAGCTTGCTAGCCGCATCGCCTATTAACATGATGCTACGGAATCTTGCCCATTCCCTCGTTCGGCTTTTACGATCTGCGCGGGAAGAGAAGCAGCTGGTACATTTTACTCTTTTTCTTTTCTCCCAGACCAGCATGGAAGAGCTAAATATCAACATTTCAATAGTAATCACGAGATTTGGTTAGTTTTTAAATAAATATTTTATTTCGAAGTGTAAACTAATATTGGTCCTAATTAAATTTCATCGAAATCGGTTCATTAATTTGACTAGCTCCGTGGCGCAGCGGTCAACACGCCTGCCTGCGACACGGAGTGACCAGGTTCGATCCCCGGCCAGGTCAAGATGGAAAATGATCTTTTTCAGATTGGCCTGGGTCTTGGATGTGTATCTATATATGTATTTGTTATAAAATATAGTATCGTTGAGTTAGTATCCCATAACACAAGTCTCGAACTTACTTTGGGGCTAGCTCAATCTGTGTGATTTGTCCGTATATATTTATATTTATTTTATTTATTTATATTTAAGTAAGATTTTTGGGTGTATAATCAATGGGAGTGTATTCATCGGGTTTCATGATATTTTTTCAGCCGAGGTTTATTTTTGTTACTCGTCTGTCTCTACCTTCCTTGGTTATGTTTTTTGAGCATTTAAGCATATCTTTTGCATGATTTCGCTAAAGCCTAAACAGTTCAATGGAATAAAACATCGATTGGCTTGGTTTTGGAAGCGATGTATGTTATTTTGAAGTCCACCCAAAGGGTAAAAACGCGACCCTTTTAATATCGCTTAGCTGTCCGTCTGTCTGTCCGTCTGTCACCAGGCTGTAACTCATGATTCGTGATAGACAGTTGAAATTTTCACAAATGATGTATTCTGTTGCCGCTACAACAACAAATACTAAAAAATAGAATAAAATAAATATTAAAGGGGGCTCCCATATAACAAACGTGATATTTTCGCTTGTTTTTGTTCGATATTGATAACGGCAACAAGTAGATGCTTGAAATATTCACAGAATATTTAGTTATACATTCCCATACAACAGACATGATGTTTTTGCCGTTTTTATATCGTGCGCGAGTCCGACTAGCACTTGGCCGGTTTTTTTTTTGCCTTAATTCACATAACATCCTGATTTTCCTACGGACCTTCGCCGCTGCTATCTCGATGTTCTTCCATAAGATCTCGATTACAAATCCTAATATCAGAAATTGCCTGGGATGGCACGAGTACTATCTGCAATAGTTCCAATACCAGTTAATACCGGTTAAGACCGGATCCACGAGTCGCGTGCTCTTGCCCGCACGTGTGGTGTGGACACGTCATTATCTCGTGATTATGATATGAACTTTATCACAAAACTGTCTGTCTCAATAGAATGTCTGCGTCGTGCTATTTTGACACAACTGCAAAAAAAGAGTGTGTTGTTTTAAGATTATTATATGTATGTTTATTACATAACTAGTAGCCCGCCCGGACTTCTTACGGATAGATGTAGGTATTTAATTTAATAGCCTATGGTCATCAGGGATTCTAATGGGGAAAGAATTTTTAAAATCCAATAGTTTCGGAACCTTTTCAATGCAAACAAACAATCAAATTTTCCTCTTTATAATATAAGTGTAGATAACTATGAAGATAATATGAATGGGGTTCGTTACGATCTTAAAAATTTAAGGGGGGGATTTTGATAACGGCAAAAGGTAGACGTTTGAAATATTCACAGAATATTTAATCAAATATTCACTTTAAAAATAAATAATTACTTATATAGAAATAAAATTAATAATCCATACAACAGACATGTTTTTTTGTGTCGTTTTTATAGATAAAGATACGGAACCCTTAGTGCGCGAGTCCGACTTGCACTTGGCCGGTTTTTTTTTACTTATTTCTTTGAAAAAAAAATCTGAGTACAATATCCATTTTCTAGTATATATTTCGGAGCAAATACGAAAATATAAAATCGCTAACCATTTGGTAGGGAATTAGGGATCCTTCAAGATCGTGGAAGTCATTATCAAGCAAGGGTCCGGATGTACAGTACAGACGTTTGACCATCTGCCTGCGAATCACACGGTTGATCCTTGTTTTTTGTTTTTTTTTTACATTTGGAAAATGCATTATGTATATTGATCTGCTACGGGGTACAGAATAGTTATGCGGGACTCGCGCCCGCTAAAAACCACATGAGCAATCTCCACGCCATATTACCGGGATGGTGGGCACGGTGGGGCTACCACCACTTCCAGCACGCCAATTTGCTAACTTTTGACAGCTACGGTGAAAACCGTATTGATGGTCTTCAACATCCATTACTGTTTATAATCTTAACCGTAGCTGTAAAGTTAGGGAGTAGGCCTGCAGGTTAAGATAGATAAGGACGTTGTTCAGATTGACCAAGGACTTTTTTTTTTTTTTTTTTACTAACATTGATAAAATAAATGCATATGCATATCCGAATCCTCACGCCTTCACTCCCTATATACTGAACTGATTGTCATGAAATTTTGCATACCCTTTGTCTAGGATACGGAGAAGGACAGTGTACATTTTATCCCGGGAAACGAAACTGTTCCCGAGGGATCGACACTGACGCGGGCGACGCCGCGGATGAAAATTAGTAAATATTATACATCTACTATTATTAAATACAGGTCATGCTCCTGCAGTGGAGACTAAAAAGACCTGATGATGATGAAGATTATTAAATATACCAACAATCGTGATGAAGTATCCCGCATAAGTTTACAACTTTCTTTGGAAAGGTACTTAGATCGATCTGTGTGCTATGTTATTTAAACAAATTGATTCTGTGATCAGTACTAATATTATAAAGAATAAATATTTGATTGTATTTGGATAAACAGAGATAAAAAATCTAATGGACCGATTCTACAAAAATATTTTACGAATAGTTACAACATATGCTACAATTTGAGACAATGTCGCAGGAGAAAGCGAGTTAACAATAAAGCAGATATAACAAGTGTTGTCCAGTCAAGTTTTAAAATCTAAATTATAAGTGGTAGAGCACAGTCCTCAATACCAGGCGGTTAAAGCATTAAATAAGCTACCAGTAGACCTGAGAGAAAACATGAGCGAACCATCATTTAAAACTAAATTAAATAAATTCTTAATTGACAAATTTTTTTATGACAGATGAATTTTTGGTACTGACGGCGTATTTTATTTGACTGCTATTTTTGTGACATTTATTTTCTTATTTTTTAGCGAAGTTTATAATTAAATTTTGAATATGTAAATGATATGAGCGGGAATCGGGTTATGGTCAGTATATGGTTGCGAGCGCTCCCTTCTGCAAATCTGGGCACGCTATTGGACAACTGCACGTTGTCCCTGGCGGTTGGACTCAGATTAGGTTTGAAGGTGAATGAGTCCCATCAGTGTATCTGTGGTAAAGCGGTGAGTGAGTTGGGCCATCACGGGTTGGCTTGCCAAAAGAGTGCTAGTCGCTTATCCCGACACGGTACCATCAATGACATCATCCGAAGAGCTTTATCCTCTGTTGCTGTTCCAGCCGTCCTAGAACCGAGCGGTTTGTTGAGGTCGGACGATAGGAGACCGGACGGGATGTCTTTGATACCGTGGAAGCTGGGGAAATGTTTGGTATGGGACGCCACTTGTGTGGATATCCTCGCTCCCACCCACGTGTTATCTACTTCGGAGCGGGCAGGGGCGGCTGCAGTTGCTGCTGAAAAAGCTAAGCGCAGGAAATATGAACACCTCGAGGCGAATTATATTTTTGTGCCCTTCGCGGTTGAGACAATGGGTCCGTGGGGCCCAGAAGCAAGAAACCTGGTGACTGAGATTTCAGCGCGCCTCCGTGAGGTTACGGGTGATCCAAGAGCTGGCAGTTACTTCGCCCAAAGAATTTCCATTGCAGTGCAGAGAGGCAATGCTGCCAGCTTACTGGGCACCCTGCCTCGTGGCGACGCGTTGGAATCTCTATTTTATTTGTAATTTTTATTTTATTTTTAGTTAAAGAACACAAATTTGTATGTTTTAGTGATTGAAATAAATGATATGATTTAATTATGTATATTATATAAAGTTACATATTAAATGAATTTCAAACAATTTGTAAATTGTTCATGAATAAAGAAATTTAATTGAAGTCAGGCAATTCACAAACAAATGACCATTAAAAGAACCGTTGGAATTTGCTTTCAAACTGTTGATAAATACTTAGATCTAAATTACTCAACCGATTTCTGATGAAATTGCTGATTGCTATACCAGTTAAAGTCGATTTGAGTTCCGCTAGTCGGACGTGATAAGAAGTGAACGAAAAAAACTTTTCTGCCCTCCATACATTACTAAATAAATATATACGGACAAATCACACAGATTGAGCTAACCCCAAAGTAAGTTCGAGACTTGTGTTATAGGATACTAACTCAACGATACTATATTTTATAACAAATACACATATAGATAAACATCCAAGACCCAGGCCAATCTGAAAAAGATCATTTTCCATCTTGACCTGACCGGGGATTGAACCCGGGCACTCGTGTCGCAGGCTGGCGTGTTAACCACTGCACCACGGAGCTCGCCAACTACTAAATCTTTATCATTTCTCGACCGACGAGCTCTGTGGTATAATGGTTGAAATTAGTAAATTGTGAGAAAATTAGACGCAGAAAGCACCCTGTTCCTACCGTGTTCACAATAATCGTTAAATCAAACGACTGAACCGAATATGATAAAATGTAAATGAGGAATTTAAAAAAAATGGTACAACAGATGATTTTAAATGTGATTTCATCGCAGGGGTCCTTTCATTATGTTAATATATTAGGTATGTTATCTAAATTTAGGAAAGTAATATTTTTTTTAAATTTAAAACACGATTTAATGGTTAAAATCGTTAAAATATGTGGGGGGGTCGCATATTTTTGTCCGGTTTGTTACTATGTTTCATATTTAATATAAATAAAATTGCGAATTAATTCAAAATTACTATTTATTTATTAAATGTATTTAGCAACATACTTTTGAAAAAAAAATCAATAGGAGTCAAAAATAACAGTAACATTTTAAAAAATACGTTTAATTATCAGTTTTGTTACTATTGGTCCGAAAACAATCTTGATTTTTATGCTATTAATTTGAAATTAGCATAAGTAAACTATTAACACATTTAATAACTTCCGAATAAAAGTAATTTTTTATCAAGAACCAGATTAATAGGTGTTTTTTTTAGTATTAAAGGAATAAATAGGTTAAAGTCTTAATTATTTTTAGGGACAGTAACAAAACTGACGGTAACAAATTATAAGGCATAGGTTATATGATCTCAACAAAAAGTCACTCAAAAAAAAAAAACTACTTTTTAGCATTGTATTACTTTTTAAGAATGTTATTATTTAAACTTATACTTTATCTGTACTGTATACTTCACTTCAAACAAGTTGCATATTGAATGTAAATGTTAACAATATTTTACGATTTTCTTGATTATTAGAAGTACTACAGATATTAATATCGCGTACGGGCGACGGTCTTCTATGATCTTGACAACGTTGCTTGCTTAATTTTTTTTCCTCTCTCCACTGTTTCCTTTTAGCTTCTGCTTCAGCTGGTGTCATTTCAGATATTTTTCTTTTTTGATTTAATTCTCCCTAAATTCTTTTTGCGTTGTTCTTCATACTTTTCAGGATTTTCGGTTTTTAATTTTAGTCTATAATTGCGCATTTTTTCTTTAGCTGATAGTGGCATTGTTCTGGAAAAGAAATCCTATAAATAATAAATAGTTTTGTGAAAATCTTGCAGGGATTTCGTGCTTCTCTTTATCAATCCTAAAAGTTACCTTTTTACAAAAACTTTTTAATCTCTACAGAGTTAAAAAGCATGTAAAAACTTCATTTTAGGATGAAAAATATCAAAATTAAAGTAACTAATTTAGCATGCCTCTTCACATTTTAGTTCTCAAAAATTCATGATGATCGGTTAAGCAGATAGGACGTGAGAGCATAACAGTAAAGTTTTATTAAAATCCATTTAGTAGATTTAGCGTGAAAGAGCAAAAAAAATACTTACATACATCCTCACAAACTTTCGCGTTTATAATATAAGTAGGATTTAATGAGAATATAAGCTATATTATTGTAAAGTTTCATTAAAGTTCATTCAGTAGTTTTAGCGTGAAAGAGAAACAAACATACTTACATATATCCTGATAAACTTTCGCGTTTATATAATATTGGTAGGATTAAAGGAGAATTACTTATTCAGTTATTGATCAATACAAAAATTTTAATCTAAATCAAAAAAATTATGTAGACCTGGCTTTATGCTGTCGGTTTTGTTACTTCTTCGGTCAGTCTATATGAAACCATAACAAAACCGAAGTAACAAATGTCCTATCGCCAATTTAAATTAAATATAACTTCGGTTCGGTTTCTCACAAAGTAAAACAATTTTTACCAACATATTCGTATAAAACTCGGTTTCCCTTTCAAATGTGTGCAGATAAATCTAAGTTAAAAAGCAACAAATTTCATTATCACAAACCTGACGTTTGGTTTTTCCTTCAGCTAAGTCGCCCGCAAACAAACTTCTTTCACCGTTAGCTCGATGACACTAACGCTAAAACTTTTGAAACGACCGTGACATTGAACGCCTATGTTGCCATTGCAAAATAAAAAAATTGGTATTGTAAAATATTTTTTAAGAAATTGAGGTAACAAAACAGAAATGTCCGGATTTTGTAAATTCCGGGGACAATATATTTGTTTGATTTAAAATTATATAATTCATTTTGACGACTAATATAGAAGCACAACATTAAAGAATAAGTTTCCTTTTTGCTAAAAACAACAAAATTCGTCAGCGTGTAGTAAATATTTTTGACAATAAGCAATTTTATAAATTGTAAATAATATGTACCTGGCATGTGTATGGCAATAAATGGCTTATTATTATTATTATTATTACAAAAATTCAATTTATATTTTTCGTTTCGCGCTGGGGACATACGAAAATCAAAGGGTATGTGTTGTTCAACTATTTTTATAAAATACAATTTAAGTTTAATTAAATCTAATTTCAATTGTAAACGAAACCCAAAATGTATTTTATATTATTAAAAATAGTAAACCTACTTAAATTAAAATAGATAATTCAAAACCACTACTTGAAGTTCAGGGACAAGCCAAAATAGACGTTGTACCATTTTTTTGAAATTCCTCAAATGGGACCTACTTCTAAAGCATAATACCATTTCGAACAAAAGAGAATTTGTAAAATCCTTAAATGCGAAAGTGAGTTTGTTTGTTTGTTACGCTGTCACGCCGTAACTACTGAACCGATCATCATGAAATTTTGCATACAAGTTCTCTGGAGTGTGGAGTCTTTTATCCCGGGAAAAAGAACTATTCCCGAGGGATCGACATTGACGCGGGCGGAGCCGCGGGCGAAAGCTAGTCGGTTATAAATAACGGAGCTCTGAGGTAACAAGTATTTAAAAAATACAACCACATCGATAACCTCCTCCTTTTTGCGGGTGCCGCGCGAACGAAAAACGTCGCTGCTGCGCAAGCCATTAGGCTACGCAGAACCATTAGATGATTAGGAAAAAAGACGTTGAGTCATAGTATTTCCATATTTATATTTTTTCATAAAAAAAATAAGCAAGGCGGCGACTTCCGAGATGTAAATATAAATAATGTCATGTGAGAATTATTGCTTCAGACGTAAAAATTACAAAGTTTTCGATGAAAAATATTTTTAGACATCATAACATATATATATATATCATTTTTAAATTTCATATGTATCTGTTGCAAATTCCAACAAGGGGGCGATCTTGTTCAAGGTTCGAACTAAATTATACTAATACTTTTGATGTATTTAATTAATTCAGCGCATAGTACTAGTGATTTGAAAACACGTATCAGACGGTACGTCTTAAAAAGACTCTGAGTGTCTTTTTACTATTAGCTAGTATGGATCATCTATATAGTAAGCGGTATTTTCCTTAGGTATGGATACTAGTTATTTGACGTTGCCAATCAAAACGGCAAATTTATTAATTTATAATGAAAAATAATTCTTTCTTTGAAAAAGCGAAAAAAAGCTTATGTCGATATGCTAAAAGTACACCCAAAGAATCTTCAAAAATAAGGCTCGCTCAATGAAAAGCCAAATACACTACCACCTTATCAGATATTCCACTTGCCGAAAAGCTCCCACCCAGTAATCATCTCCCCTGAGCAGTGTATAAACAGACCCCGGGTTGGAGTTGGGAGATGCGGAGAAAATCGAGCTAGGTGGCGATTCCCCAGTGACAATCTTTGCGATTGTGGTTGCAATCACCCGCCCACGTAGACTTTTTGTACATCCGATAGTCGGGCCGTTTTTTCCTTACGATACTATTTCTAAGCTACGTTTTTAGGGTTCCGTACCCAAAGGGTAAAAACGACCCTATTAATATCGCTTCGCTGTCCGTCTGTCTGTCTGTCCATCTGTCACCAGGCTGTATCTCATTAACCGTGATAGTTAGAAAGTTGAAATTTTCGCAAATGATGTATTTCTGTTGCCGCTATAACAACAAATACTAAAAATTAAAATAAATATTTAAGGGGGCTCCCATACAACAAATGTGATTTTTTTCCCGTTACGGTACAAAACCCTTCGTGCGCGAGTCCCACTCGCACTTAGCCGGTTTTTTGTAACGACGTGTGCGTTGCACTATTGTAATCACGTTTTATTTTTCTCCTACAAAAAAATCTGTCACCGATTATCGGATGTTAGCGGGAAGCTGAAAAATGGTACTTCACTGTGTAACACAATGGAAAGGAACCTAAGTACAATATCACCTAATAATGTTTATTTTATCTTTTGTGTGCGGTCAGCTGTTGACAAATTGATCTAAATTGCCCAACTGATTGTTGAAACGCGTTGATAGCGGTTCATTAGAGACGGCCGGTCGACATCGGAAATTACCGGTTTAAGCCAGTTTCGCTTGTCAGCCGAGGTGAGAGGTCATGAGCATAGACATTTGACAAACTGTTGGCAAATGCGGTGACGGTGACGCCACGGCAAGTACACATAAACTCTGTTCAAAAATTAAGTAATGTTGTAGTAGTCGTGGTAGAGCCACGCTATCCGCAAAATGAATTGCTAGTAGCATGAATGGGCCGGCTCGTCCGGGGAAGTACCACACTCTCACAGAAAATCGACCTCTGAGTAGAAGCTTTACCGCTTCTATGCTATGCTTCGTTCGGTGACTGAGAGAGCCGGAGTCTCATCCTTCCCCCTCCCCTCCCCATTTCCTTCCCCTAAATCCTTGAACGACAACGCACCTGTCACACCCTGGTGTTGCAGTTATCCATGGGCAGTGGTGATCACTTCATCAGGTGACCCACTTGCTGTCCTAGAACTGCATACGGGTTTCCTTCTTTTTGACATGATTTTGACCAAAAACGCAAGTTGTGTAGGTGACGTATTCAGGCTTACGTCACCTACACAACTACCCGACTTTTACAAGTGAGGTATTTGATTCATCTCATTTTACAATGTATTTCAAAATCAACTAATATGAGGATATTAGGAGATATTAAGAGTATGTCAAACTAGAATTGTGAACGCAAAATAAAACACTTATAAAAATAATGCCGAATTTATTTTCACATCTTCATACAAATCGCCAGGCTGACATTTATAATGATTTTTTTCAGTTTGTAAGTAAACCGCTTCTTTGTAACATCTGTATGGCGCTGTAATGTTAGTAAATATTACAGTGTGTTCAATAACGACAAACAATAGTGTCAATTGATGCACCATAAACTCTTACACGTTGGCCAATGTACCTATCGGCTAACACTGTGCCGTTATATAGGCTTAGAGCTCGCTTGGAGCCCCAGCTTGGAGCCATAGATATCAGGATTATCTTATCTTTATGCTTAGAGCCTATAGTTATTGTTCTGAGCTTGGTGCATAGATTTAAAAAAATCCGTCTCTATGGCTTTGAGCATAGATTTAAAAAGAAAAGGCGTCTCATACTCAGAGTCTCATACTTTTATGGCTTAGAGCATTTACCCTATGCTCTAGGTAAAAGAAGATAACCACTGCCTTGTTTATAAATTACTTTTAAAAGTGTATTTTTGTCCCTCGATAATATTTTTTTTTTTCAAGGGATTATATATAGCACGGTTATTTGTATGAAGATGTAAAAAAAATACGTTATAATGATGGAAGAGATAGGTTCGTCACAAGCCGAATGCTTCTGATAGATGTGTCACAAGCATAACGCTTAGGCCGATCGTGCCTTTTTATGCTCTCGCTTGCACGCGGGACGTGACACATTTTTGTGTGTGCAGTGTTCATCGATTTCACGTCAAAAATATTTGAATTTCAATGAATAAAGGAGTTATTTACCAGGCAGCGGAGAAAATAAGGTATTCGTGAATTTATTCAAATTGAAATAAATATGTACATAGAAATAACGTTTTAAATAAAATTAAACTTAATATCGCCCCGCTGTCCGTCTTTCTGTTAGTCCGTCTGTCACGAAACGAGTTAGACAGTTAAATTTTTGCCAGATGATGTATTTCTGTTGCCGCTATAACAACAAATACAAAAAAATAGAGTAAAATAAATATTTAAGGGGGCTCCAATATAACAAACGTGATGTTTTGCGCGGCAGCAGGTATTCTTTAAAACTAAATAGGTATAAATAAAAATAAAATTAATATTAAATAACAGATATGATTTTTTTAGCCGTTTTTATAGATAACGGTACGGAATCCCTCGTGCGCGAGTCCGACTAGCACTTAGCCGGTTTTTCTTATGTTGGGTCTGTTAGCAAAAAATTTTTTTTACATGTGTGTGATTGTTGTTTCAATGGTCACACTTATTATGCTCTCGAGTTACAGAGTCATTGCATATGCAAACATTGGTAATCCCATAAACGACAAACTCGCTCGTATGACTGATAACGTACTGTATGCCTTACCAGTCTAGAAAACCTATTAGCCAAGTTCGTAAAAACAGTGTTATGCTTTAGTTTTTTAAAATGTTATACTTTTTTAGCATTTAGTTTTCAATTTAGAATAGAACCACTTCGGCATTAATATCTCGTGCAAAAGCATACCCATCTACGAAGGGTTGGACGTAGAATGTGCCAGCTGCTTCTCTTCCCGCGCAGATCAAGCCGATCGAGGGATTGCGCTAAAATCTGCGGAATCATGTCAATAGGCGATGCGGCTAGCAACCCCACACACACACCCCGTTTTCCATCTACACGCCCTTCAACATGCTGAATGTGGCCATAAGGTCTTATAGACCTAGGATCTGTCTACCCCGCAAGGGAAAAAGACGGGATACTATATATGTATGTATGTATCAACAAAACTATATTTAAAACCGGTCAAGTGCGAGTTGAACTCGCGTGAAGAGGGTTCCGTAATAAAAATGTAATTTTCTGTTTTAGACCCCAATTTTACCTTCCATAATGGAACCATACATTTCATTTAGGTTTCCTTGTAATCTGTACTTCCATGCTGGATTGTAAGAAAAGAAAAGACTTAGAATGTTCCAGCTGCTTCTCTTCCCGCGCAGACCGTAAAAACCGAACGAGGGTATGGGTCAAAAACTTACGAATCATATTAGTAGGCGATGCAGCTAGCAACCCATAACTATTATGATTCCGTTTTCCACCTAACGCCCACCAACATAATGAAAGTAACTTTTAGGTATTAAGCCGGGGCTCTGTCTACCCCACAAAGAAAAAAGACGTAATAATAAGTAAGTAAAAACATAATATTAGGTAAGTGTATAAGGTGAAATTGATTTCATTAGCAAACGTTTAAGGACTGCCTCAGACCACGAATCTGTACAACTTTCATAATGGGACCAACTTCGACATCGTGAAAAAGTTATCTGATCTTTCATACAAAAGTGGAATCTACTTGAGCAAAAACTATGGAACAGCTGATTTTTTTTTGTTATGTCTGAGTTGGTCTTATAATGAAAGTTGTTCAGATTCGTGGTCTGAGTCACTCCTTAAACGTTTGATAATGAATTCAATGTCACATGTATGTATTTTTTCTTAATTTTCGAATTGGTTGCTTCGGAGATAAGGTTATTTTATCGTCTATTTATATCGCAGTCTTAACACATAATAAGTACAGTACTGAAAAGCATAGAACGAAAAGGGCAATCACTTTCGTCATAAAATTAAGTACCTACCTCTGACTTTACGATCAGTAAAACAGAAACAAAAGAAAATGACAGGTTAACAAATGGTGATTTAATAGACCTCGTCACGAAAACGTTACTTATCTTTTTATCACTGGCAGTCAATGCAACATTCAAATGAGGTTTATTTGGAAAGGAAAAAGATAGTTTTATTTATGAATTCTATTTTTAAATTATGGGCAAAGGAAAAAGTCGATTTGATAGATATCTGTTTTGTCAGAGTGTCTCCCGGGTATTTTATTTGTGATATATTGCTTTCATAAATATTTTCCACGCAAGTTTTTACTGAATTCATCAATATAATACTGTTAATGTTATGCTGTAGAGTAGAAAACAAAAAAACACGCATTAAAAATAAAACGTTAAATTACCTAATCGTAAATACGTTACCTGCGACTTATTCTTTATAATATATCTACTTAACTAAGTACAATAAACTTCGTGTAACTTAACGTTATAAATGTATTTTTTTAATATAGTTGTTTTTCGTGTGAGTGGTCAACACTGTTGTAATTTTTTTCAAGCTTTCTAAAGACATCAACGTCAAGGTTTACTCTATTGGTAATTAAGAAAGGCTTGAAAAAGCTTAGTATGTTCACTAACTTGTGATTAATTGATAACACAATCTCTAGGAAACATATTATCATTAATAGTCATGTTATTTTTTTAAATTACACATTATTATCTTCATATACGTATGTATTTATGTATGCATTATACATTCATATCATACAATTGCATACAATACACATTGTGCTACAAATACTAGTAGGGTAGAAGGAAGTAATAAACCTAGTGTTAAAAAATCCAGTCTCGTCTCAAGGAATCTGTCTAAATTAGACGGCCTTTCGCATGAACCTTGATCTTTCGGTTTTCAGAATCACAAATACTTACATCATTCCTGCTTCGCAGCGTACTCCGTTTAGGCCTGAGAAGCACATCTTTGAAGTCCAATTTCACTTCGTTTATAATATTAGGCATTTTGTCACTGAACACCTGAGTCTCGTTGCGTGAAAAGAAAACAATATTTTCGCGGGAAACGGCGCGCTCTCCTCCCGCGCGCGGTATCGACTGCCCGGCTGACAGGTGTTGCCGTATACCAGCTGTGAAATTAACCAAAAAATGTTAAAAATATAACCGGTTCATTTAATGTTCATACTCAATCAATTATGTGAATATATACTAGCTTAAATTGCAATATGCACTACGCATCTTGATTAACGTCCGCGCTGGAAGCAATATTAATTCCGATAGTGCGAAAGCGATAACACTGATAAGGTTAAGGCCATAAAATGAAGTAAGTGTACTTACTTTTCAATTCATAACTTCACGTTTATTACTACCTATAAACTTAAGTAATCAACTCCACCTAAAAGCGAACCAACCTTGATTATGAACTGTGAGCTGTATATGCGATACCCATTTGTATAATTTTCATTATTATTGTTAATTACGGTAGCGAATTCGTATACCTAAAAAATTTTGTGTACGCTTTTAATTGGCATGTACATATGAACAAAACTGTGTGTAAAGTGTTTTAAAATAGTACCTGTATGTAAATGCTGTAAGCGTGCATATATTAAATAAATAAATACATCAAAATAGTAATAGTAATGTTGATAGGCAAAGGTAATAAAATTATACTAATGAAAGTTGCAATGAAATGTTAATTATATTATTATTAATTACGAGCGGCCCGCCTCGGCTTTGCACGGCATTTATATAGCCTATGTTCGTCAGGTAATGCAGGATTCTAATGGTGATAGATTTTTTCAAATCAGTCCTGTAAATTTTGAATGTTTCGGAGCCTATTTAATGCAAAGAAACAAACAAGCAATCAAATCTTTCCTCTTTATAAAGATTAGAAATTAAAATTTTCCCTAGATTTACACTTATTTAGAATTCCTTACAGGCTGATCTGGAGAACTATTTTTAAACGTATGACTTTTGAAAACAAACGACTTATTAATATAAAAATCCATTGATAACCGGTTGGACCGGTTACTTAAGTAGCCTGTTCAAAATAGTTCACTTGTCTTTATTATACATAACTCATGCAAGAATGGAATTAATGCAATGCATGCAATGGTATAAATTACCCGTAAAATTAGCAATTATACAATGCAGGGCAACACCGGTTGCAGGCGTGACACGTGACGTCACAAGGGCACACAGAAATACTCGATTTCAGCAGCTAGGTGAAGGTTAGGAAAAAGTATCAAATTTGCATTTCTATTCTACTTCTAAAAATATTATTTCTCATAAATTTATTTGTTTCAATTTTTGTAGGGAACGGAAGTAGTTTTAATTACTGTTCTTAGCTGCCAGTATTCTTGTATTGATATAACAATCAGCTGTTTGAGGAACGAGGACGCATGCGTTAGCGGAAGATACACCGGCCAAATTGAGATGGCCATGAAAACTCGAAGACTGAAAACACACCGGCTGACATTCAGACGGTTTATCTTTATAATCTAGAGATAACAGCTCTTTATTTTTAACTTTCACTAGATTTACAACTGTTCAGCCAGTTATAATGTAACTATTATGAAACTTGGTCTATTATTTCACCTTCGGAGACAAAAGTACATCGTATAACATATAATTTAGGTACTTACTAAAGTATAATGTACACATGTACTCAACTAAGCTTTGAAAAACTGAAAGTCAATTTACTAACACGTAAAATATATATATTTGTACAGGACCCACACCGGAAAACCCATTCTTAATATTTTCTCTGGAACAATGCAAAATATTGGGTCTTTACCTTTGAAATCTTCATTTTCTATAGGGAATTTCGAGTAAGTAGAATTTTTCATACACACGTTTTTAGTATCATTTCGGGTTTGATAAATACAATTAAAGTGAAACTTTGCATGTATGTATAATGGACAGTAAGCATGATTATCACATTATACACGGTGAAATCTTGATCGTTCTGGACCCTTAAAGGGATGATTTAGCCCTTTGATTACAATTTTTCTATGGGACCAATGCTAGAAACTCAAAAAAATTTTTTGACGTTCCCATACGTTCACAAATTGGCCGTGCAGCTGATTTTTTTTGTATGGAACTGCTTTTTTTTAGTTCCCAGCCGTGTCCCTGTCTTAATTATTTTCAATCAGGTCACGTGTCGTGCAACGCCGCTAAAGAAATTCTCACTTCAAAAATATCTCAAATGTGAATCGGTAGAGTCACTACCACGGTCGCTCAATTTCACCTCTATGCGATGTGACTCGGATGTGAGATTGTCTACTCAAGGCAGACTCAAGGCTCTTTGTCTTCGTTTACAAAGGTAGCTATTTCCTACAAGAAGTATAATTATACCCGTAATATGGAGGTTTGTAAGTATTTACAAAATTCTTCAGCTAGTTATATCAATATCGGAATATACATATGCGCATTGGCAGACCGGTAGGACTCGCCGATGCTAGCCCGATGGACACGACTGCACGCAGTGAAGTAGACATCTTGCTGGTAACGGTGGATTCTATATTGTTGTTTTCTGTCTGTCTATGTATGTCCGTAATTGTTACTAACTTTAGTTTTAAGGCCAATTGTTACTAACCCCTATGGATCAAGTTATCTGAATTAAACTATTATTATATAAAAAATATATACGGATAAATCACAAAGATTGAGCTAGCCCCAAAGTAAGTTGTACACTTGTGTTATGGGATACTAACTCAACGATACTAATAAAGATAAGACTGAACGAACGAGAATTTTAGTGCATTGGAAAACCACTCAGCGCTTTTGAACGCTTTTTAGTCTACAAAGTACTATCTAAATTAAACATAAGATCAAATAAAAAATTAATGTAATCATAGTTAGAAACATACATTTATTAAATAATTTATATAATTTTTTATATAAAAAACAGACTATAACCAACTACTGAACCGATTTTGATGAAGTTTAAATGGGACCAATTGGAAATAATCTCTTTAAAAAAAAAAAATTTCGAAATCGGTCCAGGCGTCTCAGAGTAATCGGGGAACATGCATAAAAAAATCCGGCGAATTGAGTACCTCCTCATTTTTTAAGTCGGTTGTAATGTATTCGACACACAACGCTACAATGTTATATAAGTAACATTATTTTATTAATGTCATAATTACATATCGATAATTTTATGTGTCCTTTAAACTACTACTAGTTCTATGTTCGGCATAGAGCTAGCGTACTATATTAACACTTTCGTGAAAACGCAACCAGGCTCTGTGCAATAATTTTTAAGTTTAGCGAGGTATAACTTTTCACAATTTCTACAATGAAGGGATCCCAATTTCTACAAAAAGGAATGGGCCCTCTTTGGAATATTTCAATTCTCTCTTAATTTTTTTTCTTATTTAATCGGATATGAAAACAAAACTTGCTAACTGAAAAAAATCCTCATTGGTCCTAATAGAGAGATACCAAATTCTTGTACTAATCAAAAAATACTAAAAGAGTAGGTAAAATTCACCATGATATTCCTATCCACTGTAAAATATCAAAATGATCTAAAGAATACATTAGGTACAATATCTATTGGATTGGACCTCACGTATCTCGTAAAACTCCTTACTAAGAAACTTTGCATGTGATGGGCTTCTCAGAATTATTGTTTTCTTTATTCGTACCGGACGTGACGTCACACACGTTGATGTTCACATCTCTACCATGGCGATGTGGGGACGTCGATGCGGAGCTGTCTGGAAGAAACGAAATGCTGAAACTACACAAAAGGAATTATAGTTCCCGCACTTAAAAAGACCTTTCCATCTCATCTTATGTCAGTGGGTATCCAATTCAACGCTGCGCTTGCCGGTACATGGTCTCTATTCGAACCATTCTGTCACATCTACGTACATCAGTTCTACGCGCTATGCGCCCCGTCCACTGCCACTTCAAAGAACTAATTCGGTGAGCTAAGTCGGTGACCTTAGTTCTTATACGGATCTCCTCGTTTTTGATGCGATCTCGCCAAGAAACACCCAGCACAGCTCTCTTCACAGCTCTTGCGGCCTTGAGCTTTCTTATGAGACCCATTGTGACGTTTCGGACCCGTAAGTTAGCACTTAACACGCATTGGTCGAATACTTTCAACTTTAGGCACTGATAAAGTAGTTTGGCCCAAAGGTTGGCTGGAAGAGATTGCCTAGCAAAAAGTCCGCCTTTGTAGCAGTACCGTCATCATCATCATCATCATCATCAGGTCTTTTTTAGTCTCCACTACAGGAGCATGATCTCTGTACTACCGGAGCCATACTTGGCCAGACTAGAGCAGACAAAGGATTTGGCAGTAGCATAATTTGTTTTAAATGTTAATCTTGTTTTTTGTATTTATTATTTATGGTGCAATAAAGAATAGTTGTATTGTAGATAAGGTAAGGGAAATACACCATCTTTTTCATCAACTATCAAAATAACATTGTGAATGCAAAATAAACCCTTAAAAAATATTGTATAGCTACCTACATATAAGCTTAACAAATTAATTGTAAAATCAGTTGAATTAATACCTCACTTGTAAAAATGGTGTAGTGTAGGTGAAGCAAGCCTTAATGCGTATAGGAGTTATGGGATATGGTGGAGATTTTCAACGCCGAGGTTTAAAGTGCGGTAGCTCAATTGAAAGAACGTAGGTCGTACATAAACCTAAGGTCACTGGTTCAAACCCCGCCCGCGTGGTATTTTTTCACGTTATAATAATAAATAAATATATACGGACAAATCACACAGTCTCGAACTTACTTTGGGGCTAAAGTAAGTTCGAGACTTGTGTTATGGGATACTAACTCCACGATACTATATTTTATAACAAATACATATATAGATATATATCCAAGACCCAGGTCAATCTGAAAAAGATCATCTTCTATCTTGACCTGGCCGGGGATCGAACCCGGGCAATCTCATGTCGCAGGCTGGCATATTGACTGCTGCGCCACGGAGCTAGCCAGACCTTATTTTATTTCTTAATTAAATAATAGTTTATCAACTTCATCATACTACCACAGCTAAAGGGACACGTTCAGACGAGGAGAGACTACATGGGAAACTCACCGTCTCTATCAGCTTGGTCTGCCCACTCGTCCAAGTGCGGGGTAAATACCGCCTCGCGGTAGTTCCCGTAGCCGTCGCATTCCACGTCTGATCCCGTGCGACACTTTTCACGGGCACAATCTGTTGGCACAAGATTGTATTAATCTTTTCACATTTAAAATTGTCTAAATATATCTGTGAGATACATATTAGGTACAAAAGAATCTTTATATTCAGTAAAAAAATGGAATATCCTCGTGCTAAGCGCTAATGCCTCTGTCTGTTTCAAATATCTCGTCATAAGAAAATTATCAGAGGTAAGTACATAGAAAATGCAGGTCTTCTGAGAAGCATCATGGGAATTCTGAGACATTTGATGTCAGTGATATAGCAAGTGCCTGTGAATCGCAGGATCCCGGGTTCGATCCCCGTCTAAGTCATGGATGTTTATTGCGGCTTTAGGAATACGATTACGAACGTGACGTGTCTGTAGGAAGTAAATTATTGCACGTACACCAGAACACGTATTTCTAAATCAGCTAACTACCCCACTACTCAGTGACGTGCACAGACATTTATCATAGGGTAGACATAATTATAAAACTTACCTTACAAATATACCACCCATATACCTTACCTTACTATACGGCTAGTTATCTACAACTCGTTTAATATTATGATAGTCTTTCGATCTTCGACCGCAAAAGTATTCAAAACAAGCGAAAGATAAGAGATATGATTACAACCTGCGAGCCACATACACGTATCATACGGTTTAAGATTAAACGTGGATTAAAGTTTAGTCTAACTAACCATAACTAACCGGTTACTTGATTTGTTCAAAAGCGTGTTCACAAAACACTTTATATTTCGATTTCGGCATGAAAACACTAAGCGACACAACTTTCACATGAAAATATTTTTGTCACAAATGAAATTTAACTAATAAAGCATTTAATTTTAAAATAAAACTTTCTTCTTGGATTGTTTGTTTGTAAACACGTTCGTTACACACAATGACATTTACATAAGTATGAATAATATCTATAATGACATTGACAGGTGACGTTGACATAAACATCGCGCGCGGCAGCCAATAGAAACCTCGGAGACAGTGTCTCAAATTCACACACACAGCGCCAATTTGGTTTGCATGTGTGAGCCGATGAAAGATGTTTACTTGTACTACTACAAAAGCGATTTCCTATCGGTGTATAATAATTTTCTATGTGTGCGTGAAAAGTCAGACCTTTGAAATTTTGTCTTACGCGGCTTACGCGTATAGATACTGCTTAGCGCGGGCACGCGCGGATCGCGACCGCAGCGCCGTACTTGAACAAAATCGACTATAAAGTATTTGCTAGCACAATTTTGCAGGCGCACCGAATATAATTATTTTTTTGTAAGAAAAAAATTGTATTTATTTAGCGACTGCAGGGTAGACAGTGTCTAACAGTCTATATGGACTGCACGTCACTGCCACTACTGTATGTACATTTACCTTAGTATATAAGATAGTATTAGTATAATAAATAAAGATGCAATTCTATTCCATCGTTTAACCGATCTCCGTAGTTTATTTCGCCATAATGCTTTTCTACTTATGTATCTATTATGATGATGATCATCAGGTCCTTTTTAGTCTCCACTACAGGAGCACGACCCTCTCTGTACTACTAGAGCCATACTTGGCCAGAGCAGCCAGAGGACTTGGCCTACACTCTCCACGCTGGCCAGACGGGTTGGAGAGGTATCTATTATAAAATATAGTATAGTTCAGTGAATATCCTATAATACAATTTCACTTAGATCAGCTCACACTCATACCGACCAGCGGCATTGTGTTGATGGAAGTTAGCAGGTCGACATTTTACCAGCTGCCGCCAGCAGCCAACAATGCCGCTCGTCTTTATGAACTCTTACAGTGGGACTAGCACAGAACACGGTGGTAGCTTAATCTGTGGGATTTGTATATTATATTTATTTTTGTTTCTGGTATTAGAAGTCTTTTTTTAACATTTACTTTGGAGGCTATTTACTTTGCGTGCTTCCGTCACCAGTTAGGTTATGCAAACTATTGCTGGCCAGCGCCCACCCACTACTGTTAGTCCCTTCATGCCCGCCACCATTAGTTGATGCATGCAACCCTGGTCGATACTGCTGCATCCATTGAGGCTGCAGCAATATCGGCCGTCGTGATCGCGACACGTGTTTTGCCTCTACACGAGGCATCTTCAGGCAGTGAAACCTACATGTTGGTCGTTCGAATGACAAGCAACGAATTCGTTGTTTGTCATTCGAAACACGTGAGCAAAGTAAATTGTCTTAAATGTAGCTTTGACTTCCGCAAAATAACACCTGAATCTATTAACTTCTTTCTAACATGTAGAGACGTTTGTAGCCTAGAGGCTGAAGGTCCCTGTGGTGTGGCAGTAAGCTTTATTTAATTACTACGGCAACAAAGACACTGGTAACACAGTAACTGCCAAGTAACTTCATAAACATACCGCAATTCATATTGGAGACTTCGACTCGCGGCACCTTAATGCCCTCAATGAAAGTTCCATCTTCCAGGGAGCAATAACAGATGAAACGTCGGCACTACAAGAAAACAAAATTTAAATAGATACATCATTATTCCCCACAGACAGACTCCATTGAGATGTTATAACTAGAAACATACAAACTATCACGTCTTTAGCCGTCTATAGCCGTGTTGTTTCCGGTAGAGTAGAATAGGACCACTTCTAGTCTTCCCACGGGGGTCGTAAGAGGCGACTTAGGAAATAAAAGCTAAACAAAACTCAAACATCAATGAGACCTCTCCAAAGCGTCTGGCCAGCGAAGAGAGTGTGGGCCAAATCCTCTGTCTGCTCTGGCCAAGTATGGTATAAGCGGTAGTACAGAGAGGGGCATCCTCCTGCAGTGGAGATTATAAGCGAGAAGAGAGATTAAAAGTGGAGATTAAAAAGACCTGATGATGATGATTACGTCTTTTTCCCTTGCGGGATAGACAGAGCCCGTCAGGTATTTGAGACCTAAAACCATCTTTAGCATGTTGGTGATCGTTAGGTAGGAAAAGGAATCAAAATAGTGGTGCCGGTAGCTAGCCGCATTGCCTTTTAACCTTCTCAGATTTTTGCTCTTACCCTAAATGGCCTTTTACCATCTGCGCGAGAAGAGAGGCAGCTGACACATTCTACGCTTTTCTTTTCTCCCTAACCGACACGGAAGAGTTTAAACCAAGAAATGTGATTGCTCAACTGTTGATAAAATACAATATATTCATAAGAAGTTTTGGAAGAATCAAATAACAGTCAAATAACAGTCATCATCAACATGAACTTACACCAAATTCATTTATTCTTTCGTTGACAAGAAGCAGTGATTCCATCAGAATCTAAAAAGAAAACCTTTACCTGAACAGGCGCGTAGAGCCAGAGCGGCGTGCACTGCGGAGCATCGTAGTGCAGATGACCGTCAGGTCCGTACTTCTTCTTGAAGAACTTCAGCTCCATTTTGCATGGCTCTGCAAATATGCATATAATTGAATACTAAATTTTATAGTTTCAGAGCTTGCACTATCCAATATCTCACACAACCTACGAGTACCTCGTATTAGTCAATAATTGAATGATCTCAACTTCAACAGGTTTTAACCACTTTGCATACAATGCGGTATTTAAATGATCAATATGTACCTAGCGTGTAACATAACCAATGGCTTTCCTATGAAGGGGTGTCTCAGCCTGTCAAAATAAACAACTTTTCATATGGGACCTCATAAAAAATAACACATTTTCATACAAAAATTTACTAAATAAACATAAAAATTTAGTTCCCAGTACTTCCCAGCATTGGTTCCATAGGAAAAGTTATCCATTTTGACGGGCTAAGTCACCCCTTCAAGGGATGTCGTTGGTTATGACCTCATAAAAAATAACACATTTTCATACAAAAATTTACTAAATAAACATAAAAATTTAGTTCCCAGTACTTCCCAGCATTGGTTCCATAGGAAAAGTTATCCATTTTGACGGGCTAAGTCACCCCTTCAAGGGATGTCGTTGGTTATGTTACACACTGTACATCAATCACACGAAACGCGCACTAGCTCAATTTTATACGACTATAATGCGGTATACCGCAAATAACAAATCTTTCGTTTATTTTTCTTGTGTGTAGCCAGCTTATGTGTAGGATTTTTCGAGCTGTCTCAAGTCATCGACTAGTAACGACGACGACATTGGAACCTTCAAAAACTGATCTGTTGTCTTAAGAGGCCGGCAACGCTCATGTCACACCCTAGTGCTGCAGTTGTCCATGGGCAGCGGGTATCACTTACCATCAAGTGACTCGCTCGCTCGTTAACTGTCCGGTGTCATAAAAAAAATTGATGACGAGATGGCGAGACCGACACCACAAATTACCTTTTGAGAAGAGCTCGAGATATGTTTATGGTTTAACACACTTAGAATGCCCACTGTGTCCCATCGGGGTTGTATTTTTTAATGTTTAAGAACCGATTTTAAAAATTACTTTTATCTTTTGAAGGTTATACTTTCAAATTGGTTCCATTGCAATTTCATCAAAATCGATTCAGTAGTTTGATTGAAATCGGTTTTTATATGAAAGTTAGACCTATCCTACAATGTCTAAAAACGCTGGTCCTGCACTCCAGTTCTTTGCAGTATTTTAAAATCCGATGTTTATACCATTGGCTTCGAATTCCTCTTCGCCCCTCCTCTTCCTGCGCATGACCGTGTTTGAAGAGCTGACGGTGTGGATGTCCTGACAGTGACCCTGTCTGCAGACCAACCCATCATCACAACCCGGTTCTAGTAACTCTTCTTCCACCTGTAAATAAAGAAGGGTTTTCTGGCCTTCATCTGCATTTCTGACAAATCATAATTTCGAGTAGGTGTCATGTTCAATCGACCATGCACACCCTGGTTTCAGAGTTCTTCGGAACCGCCTCTCGGCCTCTGACGTAATTTCTTTATTGACTACCAGAAAGCGGCCGGGACCAACGGCTTAACGTGCCTTCCGAAGCACGGAATCATATTTATTATCAGACAATCAGGTGATTCACGCCTGTAATGTCCTAACCAAATTGGAAACAACTAAACAAAGTATGCTTCCGGTGGGAATCGAACCCACGACCCCCGGGTCTACAGGCAGACGCCTGACGACCACAGATGTCTTTTTTGACTTGACCAATTTGACGTTCTCATACAATTTGTATGCGATAATTGAAGCTTTTTGTTAAGAAATGTCCGTTTTTTAGTTTCCGGGACAGTTGTTCATATCGACGGGCTGAATCACCACTTTCAAGGATCGGACGGGGTTTTCTTTACATATTGTATATTTGAAGCCCCTGCCCATAGGTGATGCTAATAATGAGCAAGAGTAAAATCGTCTCATATACAGAGGGACAAAGGAAATCGAATACCCACAATCTAGACACACACGGATAGATCCAACAATGCGAAACGTCGAAATAAGATGATGTCTGAATACCAACTGAAAACACTCTCATCATTACAGCCGTAAGAGGTCCACTGCTGGACAAAAGCCTCTCCCAAGGATTATTTGTTCCATGGGAGGATACTGCCATACTTACCACGCAGACGGGGACGGTTGGCGAGCGCAGTTTCTTTGCCTTTTTGTGCTTCTGACATGTGCATCGATAGCATTTTTAAGCTGGGAAGGATAGGAATTTGTTGGATTTAGGAAAAGAATGAAGGTATTGGGATACTACTCGCTCAGATGAATTGAGAAAAGCAAGAAGCAGCTCAGGCGGCAGGGCGCGCGTAGCCGATGCTATACCTGCAACACCCCTGAAAACACTACCTAGAGTATAATGGCTACATAGAATAAGAATAACTAAATGTTCAACAGTATGCGGACATAACTATCGTTCAAACCTCTATTTCCTGAGATCCATTAACAATGTGGAGAGTTTTCTTGAATTCAGCACACTTTTGATTCAACTCTGGAAAAAATTACGTTTATTGACTGTAGTTTTTATAAAACCGTTTGCGAGTTTTACTTTTCACCTTACACCATCTAGCGACTAGGTATGTATACGAAATATTCTGTTCGTTTCGGCCCATAAGGCGAGTTGCTGCTCTCCAAAGGCCATAGTTTCTCAGATTGGCTCTTCAGGCTAGACATACACGTAATCGCGGCCCATCAGGCAATATAAGAGTTAGCTGTCTCTCCAAGCCTTGCACACAGACGGAACGCCCAAAGCCGAGATCCATCCCTCCTGGGAATTTCATTCATTAATTCATGCACACAATAGACTCTGGAACTCCTTACCTGAAGACATTAAACAAATCTCAAACTGATTTCCCTTCAAGAAAAAAAGTCATTCTTTTCTCTTAGAATAATATATAAGCAGATTCATATATTTTTTTAATTGTATATGTTACATTATATTTATTTATTTAAGTATATATTATTTATTGTGTAGTATAGTTATTCTATATAAGTATTTATAAACGTTGCTTAGTATTATCCTTTATATCTTTCTTTTGATTTTGCACCTATTTATTTTATCTGTGTGTCATTTCCCAAGGTTTGACTGCGAGAGAATGCTTTTAGCATTAAGTCTACCTTGTAGCTCTTAAGGCTCAATATATTTTTAAATAAAAATAAAATAAATATCAGCTCGTCTGCCCTCATTAGATAAAAATATTCTACTAACGATGGTACATGCTGCAGTGGCCACAACAGTTGCACTGCTCCTTGTCCGGGATGAAAGCGCCCGGGGCGCAGTCCCACTCAAGCACAAACTGAATTTTACACTCATAGCCACGGCAGGACATTGGGCAGTCTGAACCAGCGCTGGTTGGGAAGTAGCGGAAGTTACGGCGCCTACAAGTGTATTTAGAAACAAGTCAATGAATATGAATGTACAGTCAGCCAACGTGATACCTCATCCTGCCATCTACCTTGAATTTTCTCTTAAACTAAAAGTAATGTTAACATGAAAATGTATTTTCAGAAAGTCTTAATTAATATCTTTCTAAATATATATTTTCATGTTAATATTATTTTTTGTTAAGGAGAAAATTCAAGATATAGGTAGATGGCGGGGTCAGGTATCTCGTTGGCTGACTGTACTAGCTGTCGCCCGCGGCTCCGCTCACGTTAATGTCGATCCCGCGGGAACAGTCCTTTTTTTCCGGGATGCAAGGTAGCCTATGTGTTTATCCAGGTAGTAACCTATCTGTGTGCAACATTTCGTCAAGATCCGTTGAGCCGTTTTGGCGGAAAACTTTCGCGTTTATAATATTAGTAATGAAGGATGTAAATAAAAAAAGCAGTGGCCATGGATCCTAGGTCCATGGCAGCGGCACTCCGGGAGTGCTGACAGAAGAAAAAAATCGGTTACTTACGAGTTACATTTCGTAGTAGTCGCGAGTTCAAGGGTTTTTACCCATCTAAAAAAATGCCCAACGCGCCTGGAAACCTTTTTAGTTCACAAAATTGTGTTCCAGCTGTTTATCATTAGGTCCAGTCGATTGGGGGAAATGACGAAAATACAAAGAATCATGTCAATAGATGGACTCGGAGACAATGCTTTCAGTTCAGCATTAAGCATACCTGTTGAAGGTTTTCAGGCTCAATAAAATTTTAAACAAATATATAGATGACCCGACTCGGTCACGCTTAACTTGGGTCTTCAGGATCCCACCATAGGAATAACTAGAAATGGATTTCTTGCGGCTGAGATAAATAAATAATAAATAAATACTTATATACGGACAAATCACACAGATTGAGCTAGCCCCAAAGTAAGTTCGAGACTTATGTTATGGGATACTAACTCAACGATACTATATTTTATAACAAATACATATATAGATACACATCCAAGACCCAGGCCAAGGCCAATCTGAAAAAGATCATTTTCCATCTTGATGATCATCATCATCTCATCCATCCATTTCTGGAAGTCCAGGTTGGAAAATGATCTTTTTCAGATTGGCCTTGGCCTGGGTCTTGGATGTGTATCTACATCCAAGACCCAGGCCAAGGCCAATCTGAAAAAGATCATTTTCCATCTTGATGATCATCATCATCTCATCCATCCATTTCTGGAAGTCCAGGTTTTCCAATATGACCGGTCGGAAGCGGCCTGCATCCAGCGCTTTCCTGCGTCCTTCATTTCGTCGTCCGACCGCTTATGTGTCCGATGCAGCGCTTATCGATACGGGGTCGCCAGTCCTGAACCTTTCCAACCCTATCGGCCATTGTTTCTACGCTCTATGTATAGCCCACTGCTACTTTAATATAAAACCCTCAACACTTCCCTGTACCTAGAGTCATATTACTATTGTGAATATTTATGGACAGGGAAATTGTTAATATATACCGACGAATGTACGGTTAAGGGTAGAGCTTATCCATATACCTACATATTATCACGCCTGTTTTCCATGGGGGGTAGGCAGAGACTATGGATCTCCACTTGCTACGATCCTGACATATATCTCTAGCTTCGTCTACACTAATGACTTTCCTCATACATGCTCTACGGTTTCGGATACTTCTAACAGCTCCTTTTTTATATATATATATATATATATATATATATATATATATATATATATATATATATAAATCATTCCGCTAGAGGGCGCTAACTAGTAAACACCATCTTTTGTTACGCTCGCATTTAAAAATCATTTTAAAATTGTTTCGCGCGTGTTTTTGTGACAATTACAAGATTATCCTTCTTCTTAGTCTTGAGACTTAGTGAACAGTGAACAAACGTCGACTACCAGCATAAATAAATAAATAAAATCTTTATTAAATTTCTTAGGTGGTAACATATCACAATATAAACATACATTAATAGGTACAAACAAAGTTTTGCCTGAGCTAAGGTGAAAAACACCCTGTGTTTCAGGCTTTAATTGCTAGACATAAACTAACAAAATAAACAATTACAAAAGAAAAATAACGTTGAATACAAAGTTAAAAAATAAATTTTAAATATATTAAAGATAAATGTTCATAATATTTATGATAAAACTGTTAATAAATCCTCTGTTTCTTCATACAACATATTGAGGAGGGCTTCTTGCAGTATTCTTTTCGTCATACCGAAAGAACAAGGATTAAAACTAAGATTTTTATTAAGCCTATTGTAAAGAGGGGACCAAGGAATAAGAAAAATCTAGAAGAGAAAGTATGTTTTATATTATTAATGCAAACAATATCTTTCCGTCTTTTATAAGTAATTTCGGTGCGGTATGGCAGTGCGGCGTGTTGTTTTAGTACTGTGTTTAATATAAATAATTGCCTAACTGTTAGTACCCTACAGGATTTATAGAGAAGGTCAGTGGGAAAAAGGAAAGGGCGGAAAGTTGAGACTTTAAGGACGGCTCGCTGTGCCCTCTCAATGGTAAGCAGTGATGTTTTGGCCATGCCTCCCCATGACGTAATACAGTAAGTTAGTAATGATTGGCATAAGGCAAAGTAAACTTGTCTGATTGTTTTTGAGTCCGCGATGGATCGCAGTTTTTTGAATACAAATATTAACTTACGTATTCTGCCATTTAAAATCTCTGTATGTTGCTTGAAACAAAGAGTGTTGTCAATAACAATACCAAGGTACTTTGATGCGCTTCCGATAGATGGCTCTACGAGTATCTAGCCACTAGATGTCACTACCATTCTATGGTACTATTCTAAATATTATACAAAACATAACATATTTATTTACTTAATTCCTGCTATATTATATTGCTATTCGACATGGACTGTAAGGGCTGTTGCAAATTAATTAACCAAAATGATAATCATCTCGCCTGCTACCTATGTAAGGGAAAGTTCCACAGTGTTTGTCTTAACATAAAACAAGAACATTTTCTCAGTCTAACTAATGAATTCCGCGCCAGCTGGAGCTGTCCTACGTGTACAAATGTAACCAGAAGAAAGGGATCTAATCTAAATACTCCAGTGAGACAACATCTAATCCCGTCATCTGACAGTACATTCGATACTATGGATGTCTCCTGTGAAATATTTGACCACGAGAAACCCTGTACAAGTGACAAATTTAGCCTACTCATGGAAACACTTAACCAGTGGCGTATTGACATCAACGCCCATATGACAGCCATTAGAGATGAATTACATGTTAGTTTTGGTGAAATCAAGTCCGAAATTAAATCTCTCAGACAGGACCATGTCTCACTTAAAACGACTGTCGACACTATGGATAGGGAATTAAAGTCTTTACAGTGCTCAGTCCAATTCCAAACTGAAGAGCATAGCAATCTGGCTGGGCGTGTCGATGAGCTGTCAAGAACTGCTGGCGAGCTGACCACCACAGCTGTTTCACAATTCGAGTCAAAGATCGACGCATTAGAGCAACAAGCTAGACAATGCAATATCGAAATATGCAACATACCAGAGCGTCGCAACGAGAACTTGGTGGGCATCGTCGACGCTATCGGCGCCGCCATTAAATCCCAGGTCACTCAACGAGATATCGTCTCCGTCCATCGCGTCCCACATGCTCAACAAGGAAGTAGCAAACCAAAAAATATAATTGTTAAATTCATAACACGCTTGCAGAGAGATAACTTTTTAAGTAACTTCCGTAAGGTAAAGTCGTTAAAAACGGATAAAGTTGGTATACCCGGATCCCCTACGACAATATTTATTAACGAGCATCTGACCTTACGAAAGAAACAGTTAGGTATTTCGTAAATGCCGCGAGGCGGCTAGGGAACATCACTATTGTTATTTCTTTTGTGTCTGAGTATCCGTGAACGAGTTAAAACCATTTAGAATGATGAATGGGTCTAAACCACGTCTAAACTAAAGCTCGGCCTACTCCGTAATTTGTTGTATGTCATGTGTTTATACATAAAGGGGCCATTTGTAATAACGTCAATTACTTTTAAAGGAAATACACAAATACACACATGTTTATAGTTTCTCTTGGTATCGTGGGACTTGTGACTGGAACACCTAAAACAGAAATTGAGTTTCATCAGCTAAATACTAGTGGTTCTGTGAGTTGTAGACCTCACGAGTCTTATCACAGCGAACTCACAATGGAACTCGCTGACGCAAGATAATTATGCCAATTCGGCTATTTAAAAAAAATCCTAATAATAAAATCGACAAAAAAATCGATATACGTAATTATTGAACCAGGTAGTAAAAAATCACGGTAATCGGTTGAGAAATGGGACCTGCAACGAACAGCCGGACAAACATACAAAAGAGTGTTTGCCCAAGCTGAAACAAAGATACCCCGCGCTGGCTAGCTAGAATTACTAAAACCATAATAAAATAACTGCATCTCTGTCAACAAAATTAATTTAAAAACATATTTTTTAAACACGCTTTTATTGTGAGCCAATGAATACTGCAAGATTTGGTAACTGCGTTAAGTTCTCCATCAACAGACCTGCTTAACGTGATAATAAAGTATTATCATCCGACTTGTGTTGAGGATTTAAAATTCAATTACAAGATTTAACTGAAATAAAGAATTTATATGGAAGTTAAGCGTGGCCTGTACTTGAGCGGCACAAGAGGGAGTTGCGTGTCACGGAGATGAATATGTTGCGCTGGATGTGTGGAGTTTCACGGAAGGACCGCATAAGGAACTCCCGCATTCGCGGCAGCCTCCATATTCGTGACATAGCAGACAAGCTGCAGGAGAGCCGCCTACGTTGGTACGGTCACGTTTTGAGAAAACCGGCAAATTACATAGGGAACAAATGTCTTGCCATGCCGCCTCCGCCAGGCCCCGGCAGAAGGGGAAAACCCAAGAAGAGCTGGCTTGATGTCGTTGGGGAGGATATGCGTGCCAATGGTCTCATAACAAAGGATGCCGAAGATCGTGCGAAGTGGAGAAGGAAAAGCCGGAAAGCGGACCCCGGGCTCCAAAGCACCCCAGCTGGGGTGCTTTGGAGCCCGGGGGGGGGATGCAACCGGGAACACGCTCAGATGAGAGAGAACGAACGAGGCAAGTTAATTAAAAGTTAGTCATAAAGAAATTGCTCACATCGCCGAAGAGTTTTGTCGCATCGAAGAGCCCTGAACTCCTGTTCTGGATGACCCCAGTAAGGATTACAACCGGCTCTGAAATCTGAAAGGATACCAGATGTAGTTTACTGTGGACATAGCCGTTTTTCAGTTATATCAGCATTGCTCCCATAGGAAAATTTGTTTCAAACCCTGTTCAAACTGTCGCTGGTTTAAACCTTAAATAAGGGTAAGAGTTATCACAATAGCATTGTGAATGCAAAGAAATCTTATAAAAATACTAGCTTTCTATAGTATTAGTAAAGTAATAGTAAGGAAGGATAAGGACAATATTAGTAAGGAAGTAATGATAAGGATAATATTAGTAAGGATTGTATGGCTTCCTACATATTATATTTCAAATGCACTATAAAATGAGTTGAATACCTCGCTAGTAGAATATTTGTGTTAGGTGACGCGTATAAAAGACCAAGAGGAATGTGATATGGTGGAGATTTTTCGACGCCGAGGATTGAAGCGCGGTAGCTCAATTGTCAGAGCGTAGGTCGTACATAGACCAAAGGTCGCTTATAAAAATAAAGTTATGAACTAAAAACGGGTCACTCACGTGCTATTTCGTCGGGATTGCCGACTATAGTGGGCTCCTGACGAGTTCGAAACTATAGTCGGCAATCCCGACGAAATAGCACGTGAGTGACCCGTTTTTAGTACATAATGTCTGTATCTCACGTTAGTTTCAATGATATAAAAATAAAGTTGTTCATATTGGTGGGCTGACCCAACCCTTCAAGGCTTTGTCAGGGGTTATTTAATAGTTATTGATTTCTATAAGATTTTTCTAATATCTAACAACAATTATACGTAAATAGATTAAAAACTTACCAATTGTTGTCACAGGTAAAAATTCTTCTGTATCGAAGTTGTATTCGTCTTGCAAGCAGGATTGGTCAAGTTCTAAAAATAAATATCTTACGTCATCCATTAATTCAGATTTGATCGAGGAAATTAGTGATTCTGCTCTTCTTCCATCCTTAAAATCTCGCAAAAATATAAGGAATCAATACTTTCTCGTGCTTTGAAAGAGATTAGTTTAAATGTGTCTAAGCAGCGTAGCTACGGGGGTCGCGGGTATGGTATCACCCCAGCTATGACGGGAATTGGATCATGATATTCTCCTCAACTGATTGGCCGGTGTTTTGGCATCGGGTACACGCACCCAGCCTCCCGAACTGCTACTTGCTTCCCCTTTTTCTCATTCATATGAATAAGTAGTATCCCAATACCTTTATACCCGTCCCAGATCCAAATTCCTATTCTTCCCCAGCTTAAAAATGCGTCCCAATAGGCAGCAGCGTCGGGAGCACAAGAAACCAAAGCGTGGTCAGGCGGGTTGGCGAACGCAGTTTCTTGACAATCTCCCATGGAACGAAGAGGCATTTGTCTAGCAGTGGAGTTCTTATGGCTAAATTGATGAAATGATGATGATGATAGACAAAGAACTGAGGCAGCTAGGAAATGTAGTGAATAGTCAGCGTTTGGACAGCTCCAGCCGCATCGGCACAAATTACAATCAGACCCCGATGGCCCAGGTTGAATTGATGATGATTAAATGGCCCAGGTTAAGTTGAGGTGTGAAGATTATTAGAGCTTACGCAACCCCGTGCACATTACGCCGTTGGTCTCGGCTGTCATCATTGATGGCAAAGAAAGCTATGTCAGATGCTTTGAGGCTGCTTGAAAATCTAATGCCACTGTTGCCACTTAGTCACTTACACACACGTTAAACAAAATATTCCGAGAAAATAACACCTAGTGTACCTACGTCAAATACTTGGTTTTCTTCCATCCCGGTGTTAGTTTATTTCTATCCATCCACTAACCTCTGTAAAAAATGCATTCGTCACAGCACCGGCACTGGCTGTAGTCGGCTGGAAGGAACATCGAGCGCCACTTTCCATATTTTCGGTCGCAGTACGTGCGGTATTCTGATGGTAGGACCTTCTTTTCTCTATAAAAACAGTACTAAAAGTCAAGTTTGCAATATTTCTCATAGTTTTTGTTTATATTTTAATTAATCTGGTATTTATATTCTGTATGTAGAATCCAGGTTCAGTAACGTCAAGTGACATTACAGAAACGGCCGTTTTATTTTCCTCAGGCTGATAAATAGGACTGACTGAATTAGCAAGAAGTATTAAATTAGAAGCCCTCTGCTCTCCTATCATATCAGAGGTACAATACAAACTATCTATTGTGTAGTAAGAAAATTTTAATATGTGAATAACGGGTTTTTTACGTATGGTTTGAGCTACAGGCCACCATGTTTTGACGTCGTCCGGAGGTCTTTGTCAGGGCGAGTGTGAACCGAGACGCGCGCACGAAGTCATCTTAGTTTCGCCCTAAAGAAAACCTCCGTCTCTGAATTATCTTTAAACATGTATGCCATAATGGGTAGTGTCCCTGGTAAATTAAATAGCTGTTGTGAGGAGGTAGATTTTGGACCAACTAATAGGTACGTCGGTTACGTACACACTAGAGTCTCGTTAAGACTAGTACTTGCCCAATATCTATACCAACTCTGTTCATGTTAGCCTGTAGCTGACTTTATACATTGTAAGTATCTTTATATATTTAACATTAATAAGAAAATATTAGAACAAAAAAACAAAGTCATTACTTGCAAGAATCCCGAAATAGCTCACATTCCGTAAAGTTGCTGAAGTGAGGACATTGTGGACAAACTTGATAGTCTGAAAGAATCGAAAGAGACGACTATAACGAATTCTCAGGATAACAGTCGATCCCAATACGGAAAAGTCTTACGTTACGTACCAATTCTAAGTAGGCAACCTACCCAACGGTTCCCCTTATATAACCCTAAATAATACCACATCTTGATGGCTAATCGTGTGTTAGGTAGTCGATGTTCTTTGTTATTAGCTAATGTTACCGAACAACAAAGATTGACTACACTAACAATCGCAATAATGCTGCTCCTAAAATTGGGTCTCACAGCAGTCCTTCTACTGGGCATTTATAAGACTGGAGTGTCTGCAAAAGTTTGCTTATACTGCTTATTGTCAATATCATTTTCATAGCCTGTATCAAGAACATCGTAAGCTGTTGTGATAGCTTTTAGGTACACGCCTGGTCAGGGGTGCTTCAACTGCTTGGCTGGTGGAGGATATGGCATCGGGTACACGTGCCCAGCCTCCTAAGCAGCTACTTGCTTTTCCCCGTTCATCCGTGTGAGTGGTATCCCAATATCGTTTTCCAAAAACAACAAATTACTATCGATCCCCAGCTTAAAAATTCTTCCGATGAGCAGCAGCGTCGAAAGCACAAGAAACAAAAGGAACTGCGCTCATAAGTACGTGATGAGTACCTATAATATAAATCTTTGGGACAGGCCTGTGTCCAGTAGTGTACTTCTTACGGCTAAAATGATGTTACTTTCACAGAGGTACTGACTCCATGAGTGTTCGAAGGACTAAGCACAGCCAAAAGCAAAGCTAAGTCAGCGCCCCTACCCACCCACAAGAACTCAAAGCAGTGGAACATTCACCAGATAGCCTGATAGCCTATAGAGTCTGAATTCCTAAACCATGAATATGAAAGAATGACGCCTTACCAATGCTGCTCCTACAAATAGGCCTGACAATCCTCCTACTCAGCAGTTGCACTACTGAGTTGTCCGTGGCAGTTTGTTCACACTTCTCATAATCAATATCGGCTTCATCACTCCGGACTAGTGAGAGTATTTCAGTCTCCCGCCAGTATTCGCTGTTGTCCTTGTTTTTATCGATCAGCATTATGAAGGGGAAGTACTGAAAAGGCAAAGTTTCAAACTTATAACGTTAGTCCGAGAGCTGGGCATTTCAGCATCGTTCTTTGTAAGTATATAACCTTATTTGTCTCCCAAAATCTCAATCTGCTATCGTTTATAACCGACTAAATGATCTGGTGATGAATAATCTCTTTTATTTTTCTATTCCTTGAATGTTAACACATTCAGCATGTTGGCGCAAAACCAGAACTTACCGCCAGTGCGTCACGAACAAATACTAATCGTACGCACTTTTTCTTCTGTGCGGTACGACCAGTATTTTGACTTCAAAATTCTGGTTGTAAGTGGTACGTACCACCACCTGACTTTCAGGGTCCACACAGATGTGGAAACTCATCATAGCAAAGACTTTTTTAAACGCATACCTAGGTCATATCCCTGTTTGAACACAGCTGCGGTAGCACGGGGCTCTCACAGGAATATTTTGAAATATAAAAGGATTTTTCCAAATCACTATTCATCATTGGCAGGTGGTTTGGCGAGCGCAGTTTCATTGTCTTCTTATGCTTCCGACGCTGCTTCCCATGGGAAGCATTTTAAAGCTGGATTAAGATAGGAATTTGTTATTACTGGGAAGGGAATGAAAGTATTGGTATACTTCTCACTGGGATAAATAGGGGAAATGCATGTAGCAGCTCGGGAGGCTGCGCGCGCGTACCTGATACCCATACCTGCAACCACCGGACAGGCAGTTGAAGATAATACCCCAGACCTTCAAACAAGATTATTTGCAATCCGCATACCCTAGTTGATTCACTGCTTATTTATTGGCCGTTCTCTCGACGTTGAAGAAGGATCATTATAAACTCATCATCATCATGATCAGCCGGCCTATTTTCTTACTCAGTGTACAACGTTTTGATAGTCATTTCAAAGTACATTACGTTTTATATATCTTTCATAAAAATAGTCAATCATAGGATATCCGCAATGTATTTTGAAGTGATTATCAAAACGGAGTTAGCAAATAGGCCGGCAGGTCTTTTTAGTCTTCACTGCAGGAGCATGACCCTCTCTGTACTACCGGAGCCATACTTGGCCAGAGCAGACGGAGGATTTGGCCTACTTCTCGCTGGCCAGACGGGTTGCAGAGGTTTCATTGATGTTTATGAGCTTTGTTTAGCTTGTATTTTCTAAGTTGCCTCTTACGACATCCACGGGAAGACTTGGTGTGGTCCTATTCTACTCTGCCGGAAACCACACGGCTAGGGACAATATAAACTATGTTGATGAAAATCAGTAAAGCCGTCAAAAAATTATGGGCAGTGAAAGTGATGATGGTCATGTAGGCCGGGAGACGAATGAACTTTTTTAAATTTTCCACTCATACCTTCAATGGCATTGATCCATTACTAGTGTTCCTGTGGTTATCTGTCTGAAGGTTCAGAGTGAGCACTGGCACAACACTTTTGGCTGCTGCATAGTGGGAGAGACACAAAATAAATATTCCGTACAACGGCTGCAAGATTTTCATGTTTGATTCTGTTTTTGTTTATATTTTTTATGAAATTCTTTTGACAAGTGACAATTATTATTCTTTTTCTATGTTTCTGTCTTCGCTTTAGATAAGTATGAAGTTTTCTCTGTAAATCTATTGTCCTTTTATCTTTGCGTGATTTTAGCAGAGTCAAAAAACTTAGTCATCTTGTAGCCGAGGTATCGAATGGAGCAACAAAGGGAATTTGCCTATCCTCGCCTATTTAGTCTCATGATAATAAATCTTAATAAAGCGATGGTATATTAGCAACTCAATTGTCGTCTCAATAGACCCCTAGAACATGCGGCTCTGGATCTTCCCAAGGACAGTTGGCGTAGGGAATGCGGCCAGCCGTAAAAACTATGCTAAATCATAACATCGCATGATTGCTGTAATAACGGACCCGGGGCTTCGACACATCACAGCTGAGGATGCCACCGGAAAAGCGCTCAGATGAGAAAAAGCGGACCCCTAGACCTTGCTGTGCGGAATTAAATCGGTAGAACAACTGTTCCGACTCGCCATGGACAAGCCACGATTAAAGAGCTGACGGCCAACCTTCAGTGATGAAGCGGCACCTAAAGAATAAGAAGAACTTGTTACTTGACACCTAGTTATCTTAAATATTAATAATATGGTTTGCGAGTAATAAATATTATTCTGAAAACCATATTTTCGGTTCTAGTTATTAAACGAGGGAACCCTGAAAATTCAAACTCGTCCTAATATATGCCTCTTATAGAGACATACAAAACATCAAAACTTTCATCAGCCTAATCCAAAGCATTGGCAAGTTATAATGATATTACTGGTTCCAGAAAGCCAGATTCTGGGCTCTCGATTTAAACGAGGAAAATAATACTTTCCTTCCACTTGGCTGATTCCATATTTAAACAATAATTAGACACTTTAACCAAAAATATACATACAAATTTTCAGCTTGATATACTATCGTATATAAGAAATAATAAATAAAAACTAAACCTAGATAATTTTTCCCGATTACCCGACCAAGTTCGAATGTGCATCTAAAAGCGGCCGTACGATACATAACGTATACCTTCTAAAATCTGCACAATAATAATAAGTGGTTGGGTATATTCAAGTAGAAAAATTGTTAGGATTAATTTTAATATTATAAAGACTCGTATTTAATAAATGAAACCTTAGGGTCAACAGCAGAAACAGCCTCCGTGGTCCAGTGGTTAAGGCGTTTGCCTGTTGACCCGGGGGTCGTGGGTTCGATTTCCACCGGAAGCATACTTTGTTTAGTTGTTTCCAGTTTGGTAGGACATTGCAGACGTGAATCACCTGATTGTCCGATAATAAAGATGATTCCGTGCTTCGGAAGGCTCGTTAAGCCGGTGGTCCCGGCTGCCATCTGGTAGTCGTTAAAGGAACCACGTCAGAGGCCGAGAGGCGGTTCCGAAGAACTCTGGCACCAGGGTGTGCATGGTCGATTGACCGTGACACCTATTCAAAATGATAATGATGATGATGAATGAAACCTTAGGGTGACTTACAGATTTTCTCTTTCAGCAAAACTATTACTTAAATGGCAATGTCTACATCATCATCAGGTCCTTTTTAGTCTCCACTACAGGAGCACGACCCTCTCTGTACTACCAGGGCCATACTACATACTAATAATGTAAATAAAATATCTTTTTATATTTTTTTTGTTTGAATGATTTTAAGGCAGACCTCTTAAATAGAGGTCTGCCGTCTGCATAATAGTTCAATCCAACTGTCACCGTAGTTGGTAATCAAAAACCAACGCAAACAAGGTTATATTCTATAAGGTAAGACAATCAAGAGATAAATAAAAAAAAATCTTGAATCTTATTTATTTTTGCTGCTCTCGCGTAGAAAGTGTCAGTTTTACAAATTGGGAGTAAAATGTGTATCCATCAACTAGGAAAACGCGTCGTTATTAGCTAATGAACTAGAAGTCCGTATTTCTTTTTCTATATTATGTACTGCTTGTTTTATTCTGCATTGCTTTATGCGAAGATGTAGGGGACATCTTACAAAGATTTGTTCGAAATCAAAAGTAGTCTGTACCACAGTACAGAGTATCAATACTTTTTTGTGTCCTTCTTTAAAAATAAAAAAAAATATATACTAGCTTTTGCCCGCGGCCCCGTCCGCGTCAATGTCGATCCCTCGGAAATCGTACTTTTTCCCGGGATAAAAGGTAGCCTATGTCCTTCTCGCACTCCAGAGAACTTGTATGCAAAATTTCATGATGATCGGTTCAGTAGTTACGGCGTGAAAGCGTAACAAACAAACAAACAAACTCACTTTCGCATTTATAATATTAGTTAGGATTTGTTATTATGCGCGAGCAAAACTAGGGACTATCGCTGCGCTGTCCCGCTCGTGCACATTAGCCAATGAAATTGCAGTTCCGAGCAAGTGCAGTTGTATTTTTTTCTAATTCTATCTAACAAAGCAAGTACCTATTACATACTCGTATTTCCAATATTACCTATAGCTGCCTTTGGTCTTGCAATAATAGACTTGGTCAATCCCGTTAGGAATCAATACATTATAAAGTACTAGCTGTTGCCCGCGGCTCCGCCCGCTTTAATGTCGTTCCCTTGGGAACAGTAGAAATGATAAAAATTCCATACAAACCCCTCCTCCCTCTGCTTTTTCCCCTTAAGGGGGAATTTAATACATTTCATCTGCATAGATCTTTAGCCCTTAAGGAGGGGATTTTGCCCATTTCACCTACACATTGTCATATTTCTAAGTAGATCCATACAAACTTAACTTACCCCTTCAAGGGGAAATTTCGTCCATTTTAACTACACAGGTCTTTTTAATTGTAATGTAAACATATATACTTATTTTTACACTTCTATGTCCAGAAATGAGAAAATTTCCATACAATCCCCCCCACCTCCCCCCCTTTATCCCTGAAGGGGGGAGTTTTGTATATTTCACCTAAACAGATCTTTTTTAATTTTAATTGAGAACTTGTGTACCTGCTTTCAAACTTCTAAGTCCAGAAATGAGAAAATTCCATACACTTCACCCCCTTTGATTTTCTAAAAATCATTTCTTCTTAAATGAGCACCATTTACATCATAAAAAGAAACCCTGTGCCAAATTTCAAGTTTGATCAAGCTGTGCGTTGATATATAAGTCAGGTTTGAATTGGCCCGCGGCTCCGCTCGCGTAAGTGTCGATTTCTCAGGAACAGTAGAATTACCCGGAATACATTAGTTCATGACTTTCAATGAAACACCTTAATATTGAATTTCAATTGAATAACTTCAAAAACGGAAAGTTTCATACCAACTTTGCATCCCCGTTATAGGGGTTATATTAAGGGATGATTTTTGAAAAAAAAAAATTTTCTCTTCTGTTTCATGCCTTTCAGTAAAGAACCTTCATGCTGAATTTCATTCGACTAACTACAAAAATGGCAATGTTTCATGCTTACTTTGCACCCCTATTTTACCCCCTTAAGGGATGATTTCTGAGTAAAATATTTTACTCGTGTTTCATACCTTTCAGTAAAGAACTTTCATGCTGAATTTCATTCGAATAACTTCAAAAACGACAAAGTTTCATACTAACTTTGCAACCCCTTAGGAGATGAATTTCCAAAAATCCTTTCTTAGTGCTCCCCTACGATAAAAAAGGAACCCCTGTGAAAAATTTCAAGTTCCTAACCCTTATAGTTTAGACCCTGCGTTGAATATGTCAGTCAGTCAGCTTCTCCTTGTTTTTAGTATGGATTACTATGGATAGTATGGATAGATATAATGCTGTCGTATAATGATGAATTGACTTTGGATTTCAATTTTCTTATGTCACTTACTATTTTATTAGTATTTTTTTGCTATATGTTTGCAGGCAAACTCATGCCTTGAGTTCATTTAAATGACGATAACTTTTTTTTAATGAACCGATTTTGATGAAACAAACTTTAAATGTTTTGCTGAGTTAAAACAAAGCAATTGGTGAAAGTTTGAAGTAAATCGGTTCAGTATTTTCGGAGATAATCGTGATCATACATACAGACAGACAGACAGACAGACAGACAGACAGACAAGAAATTCGAAAAAAAATTTTTTGCTTTCTTTTATTATTTTTAAGTGTCCCTCTATCCATTTCAGTCAAAAATTCTAAATGTACAGACAAAATATTTTTACTGTTTTATTATATGTATAGATAAGTATGGAGGAAAAAAGTAATTCCATTGTATAAGGCATATATTTTTTTATTAAAAAAATTTCCACTCGCCTGTACCATCCAATTTAGAATACAATGCCGTCGAATATGGAAGTATATCTAGTAGTATGCCGCAGCCGCTTTCAGATGCACATCAGAACTTGGTCGGGTAATCGGAAAAAAATATCTAGGTTTAGTTTTTAATTATTATTTCTTATATACGAAAGTATATCAAGCTAAAAATTGGTATGTATGTTTTTCGATAAAGTGTCTAATTATTGTTTAAATATGGAATCAGCCAGGTAAAAGGAAAGTATTATTTTCCTCGTTTAAATCGAGAGCCCAGAATCTGGCTTTCTGGAACCAGTAATATCATTATAACTTGCCAATGCTTTGGATTAGGCTGATGAAAGTTTTGATGTTTTGTATGTCTCTATAAGAGGCATCTATTAGGACTAGTTTGAATTTTCAGGGTTCCCTCGTTTAATAACTAGAACCGAAAATATGGTTTTCAGAATAATATTTATTACCCGCAAACCATATTATTAATATTTAAGATAACTAGGTGTCAAATGGTGACAAATTCCGTTCTATACGTATAAAAAAAATCATGATTCTGCGTCTTACGGTTTCAGAGATACAGAGATTGGCCAAACGTTACCGCAGCAGAAAATGAAATAACTCGAAATCCATAAAGGTGTCAAATTTAATTTTATCGGGGACATTTGAGAGCAAATTCAATCTATCTTTGTGCATAGTTTTTATCCAGATAAACCGACGGGATCAAAAAAAGTCGGCTGGGGTAACGTTACGCCAGCCGAATTTTATTTTCCTCATTATCTCTGAAACGGCGGGGTGTCAAATTATTTACTTTCGGGGACATTTACACGAAGTAATGATCTAATTATTTGCATTTATCAATTCGTAAAAGGAGCACTTAGTCGGCTGGGGTAACGCACTCGGTAAATTAAATAGCTGTTGTGAGGAGGTAGTTGTTGGACCAACTAATGGTACGTCGGTTACGTACACACTACTCTCGTTAAGACTAGTACATGCCCAATATCTATACCTAATTTTTTCTTCTCCCCTTCGCAGGATCTTCGGTATCCCAGGTTGAGTCCACTAGCACGCATATTATATATATCGAGTGCTCAGCGATACGCGCTCGGCAACAGTCGCGTACCGCCGCATTGCACTGTCACGAATATTAATTCGCGAATTGCGCGGCTCAGCCGCTGCCTGATATAGCTATGAGTTCCGAAACACTCATAGCGAACGAACTGTTGGCGTTCATCCAACACGCCATCGACACCATGGACGAGATCAGCATCTTGCAGATCTGCAAGTCTAACTTCAAGGAAGAGGAGATTTGCAGTGGCAAGGAGCTGCTGTACAGGAGTCTCGGCATGGCTGATCGAATGCCGTCCCGCAGAAGGGATGAAAGGGGTGAGAGGAGTCTGCAGGATGTCATCAACCTGCTGAAGGTGACTGACCCGGACGACGTGCCCACATTCGTGGCGAAGCGGCTGGACAAGCTGCCTCCCGTCACATTTGACCACGTCGACGTCACCAGGTTGCTAAAGGACATCACCGCCCTGAAAGCAAGCCTGGCCGAAGTACAGTTTAGGTTAGGGGTCTCTGAATCCACCATCGGTGAGTTACGTACCGAATTATTAACTTTGAAAAGTGGTGATTCGGTAAGTAGGTCACCTGAGACCGCAAACGTAAACACGCGACGAGGTGGCGCGCAAAATGTCTCCATCAGCAGTTTGCCGTCGCCGCCTGTTATTGTGCGCGCTACACAGCCCGCCGCCCGCTCCCCCGCACCCGCCTTGGTGACGTCGAGCCCGAGTGCGCCGCCGCCACGTGCCTATGCTGCGGCAGCCGCTGCGCCTGCGCCCGCCACCACCCTCGCCGAGACCACGAAGCGGCCTTCGGCACAGGGGAAAACAGGGAGACGGCGTAAGCCAGCTCCCACCAAGTCGTTGCCACCACCGGGTCCCGAGAGGAACCAGCGCGACGAAGAGGGCTTCATTAAGGTGGAAAGGAAGAAGAGAAAGCCCGCGAGCCGCAACCACTGCGGAACCGCGCCGACCGGACCGGATTCTCCGCTGCGTCCTGCCGTACCATCGACGCAGCTGTACGTGTCCCGCCTGCACTGGTCCACGACGGTAGAGGAGGTCGTGGACTACGTCCGAAAAAAGTCCACCTTCACCTTGAGGGTTGAACGTTTGCAGTCTCGCCACAAAGCGAACTTCAATTCTTATGTGGTGAGAGTGCCGACGCATCATCTGCCAACCTTCATGAAGAAGGACTTTTGGCCGCAGGGAGTCGTGTTTCGGAGGTTCCGAGGTCGGCTGCCTGACGTCACCGCGCGTCACACGTCGCCGGCACTACGTGTGATATAGGATAGGATATATATTATTTATGTTAGTTATAAGGTATTTATTTTATGAACTTTATGTATGTTAGTCTGTAAGGTATTTATAATATGGGCCTCTGGTATTGTACATAATTGTAAGTACAATACTATTGCCTGAAATAAATGAGTTATTATATATTATTATCCTTAACATCGAGCAAGCACCTTTTTTTTGGGCTCACCCCTTCTGCCGGAGGCGGCATAGCCTAATATTTGTTCAATTCAATTCAATTTCTTTATTTCATAACAAACTTACATTTGTGTTGAAAATAATGTTATATACATTCAATTAAATCATTAAATAAAAAACAATTATAAAATTAAAACAAATGAATTACAAACCGTCAAAAAGAAAATTAAAAAAAAAATTATGAGAAATGTATAGAATGTCAAATTAAAAAATTGTATATAAAATGTCAAATTAAAAGAAATATATATACAATTGAAACATAAAAATAAACAAACTACAAAAATGTTAACAAACTAACAAAATGATGAATAAAAAAAAAAAATTATTTAAACCATTGAAATATTGTATCATTTAAATGGGTATGTATTTATAGTGTCAAGTACTCCTCGATGCTATAAAAACATCTGTCCAACAAAAAAGTTTTTAGCCTTTCTTTAAATGCTTTGTGATAACTTAGCAATTTTAGGTCAACAGGTAATTTATTATATAGCTTGATTGACTGCACGTATGAGCTATGTTGGACAATGTTTAGAGTTGGGACAGTTTTAGCAACTAAGTCCTTCCTTCTTGTGTTTTCTCTTACCTGTCTTTCTTCTTCACTTTCATACTTTTGGATGTACTTGGCAAGAAAAGTTAAAAGGACTAAAATATACAAACAAGGCACAGTCAAAATTTTTAACTTTTTATAATAAGGTTTGCACGACTCTTGCTGACCTATGCGTACCATTGTTCTAATTGCTCTCTTTTGGGCTACGAAAGCCTTATGAATATTGTAACAGTAACTGCCGCCCCAGAACAGTATACTATAGCGTAATTTTGATTCAAAATTTTGTTCCCTTATGTAATATGCCGATCCTCATCATTTCATGTAGGTGGTGTCAGAGTTCTTCGGAACCGCCTCTGACGTGGTTCCTTTGACGTCTATCAGATGGCAGCAGGGACCAACGGCTTTACGTGCCTTCCGAAGCACGGAACCATCTTTATTATCAGACAATCAGGTGATTCAAGCCTGCAAAGTCCCAACCAAACCGAAAACAACAAAGTATGTACGATTCCCACGGGAAGTGTAAATATACTTCCCGTGGGAATCGAACCCACTACCCACGGGTCAACAGGCAAACGCCTTAACCATTGGACCACGGAGGCAGTTATTATTTTATAAAATGTAACCGTACCAGCTTAGGCAGCACTCTTGCAGTTTATCTGCTACGTCACGGGGGCTGCCGACACGGCTGTTGCGAATGCGGGAGTTTCTCACGCGGCTTTTCCCCGAAATTCTGCACATTTAGCGCAGCATATTCATTTCACACAGACGCACCCATTATTTTTACAACCTTATTTTTAACAGACATTGAAAGGAAACACAAAGCTAATAAAAAAACGCTTTCAAATTAGAGAACAATCATTTATTTCATGTAAATTCCATTACAAAAGTGTCAAAACAAACCGAAAACTTTTAGTCCGGTTAAGTTGGACTCTTACGGTTAACAAAGAATTACTGTAAGACCATGGGAACCTCCACATTACCTACGCCCGAATACCCAAAACTGTTTAAGAGCATCTCAACTAAAATGGTTCTCAAATCGTTCTGTCACTGTCTAGACAAAGACCAAACCTAGCAAGAGACTAAGATGTCATCATGATCAGGAATTTTTGGGTATTCGGGGGTACATATACCTCCATATTTATGTATATATTAATACCAAAAGGTATTAATTATTGTTATATGGAAGTAATTAAGTTGCGTAAGTTGCCTTTGAACGGCGAGAAAAATCTGATACTTATCTCTGACTCAATATAAAAACAAGAGGGACCTAAAAAATAAGCTGCTTGTTAGGGTCCTTAATCTGACCTACAAAAAGAGATGAACCTACTCTGCTGCCGCGTTTATGCCTACTAACTTTATAGTGTAAAACGTGACATGACTCTACGACTGCATAATTTTAATATACCAACAAAAAAAACTAAAAAAAACAACTGCAACCCAACTACTGAACCGATTTTTATTAAATTTTGATGGGACCAATCTGAATATCCTTTCAATATATTTTCTAAATCGGTTCAAAAATCACAGCAATATGTGCAAGTGAAAACAACAATAAAAGAATATAATCTTATCTTTTCAAGACAAAAATCAGCTTTGTTCATTCTTCAAAATCTTAAACAAATATCATTAATGACACAGCTTACAGTAATTCCTTATCAAACATAATGAATTAAATCAAAGTGTACAATCCAGGGCTTAAAATCTATTTTAAGATTAAAATCGGCAGTTCTTGTAAGACCATTCCATCTTATTATAAAAAGGTAACAAGTTTTAAAGCAATACTAGGTAATTTGTCAATAATGACAGCTCCTGCTGTATGGCACCCGCGACAACGTTTATCGACTGCTTAGTTTATACCGCGATATAAACTTCACCGCGGGTGTTATCTTTTAAACCTAGTTTAGTCCTACTTTAGTCCGCTTTTTTTAATAAGACGGATTGTATATTTTGGTCCCGTTATAATACCTGCCGATCATAAGTCGTAACTACCACATACAGTGGTCCTTATCGGTATCTATTAAGTATAATAGTACCTTTTAAAGTTTAATAAAACTAGTGAGCAATTAATTGGAATAAGTTTTCAAATGCCTATTGGTCGAGGAAAATGTTTAGTTTTATTTTATACTGTTTATAACTTGGTTCATAACTTTTAAGTAACCTACCTATTAGGCTGGTTTTACAGTCGCGCTTACTGCCCGCGCGGATGGCAAGCGCGGCCCATAAGCACGCGTATGACCCGATCAAAACTATAAAACGAGTTTAGAGCCATGCGGTTTGCCGCCTCGTATAGTCGATAAGGCGGTGTGCATACGCGCGTCCGATAGGCGTGATTGTGTAACGCACACTGGACACTGTGACTCTTAGCCCGCGTGCGGTTGATAAGCGCGGCCGAAATGCTGTCAGCGCGGGCCATCCGCGCGTTTTATTTTACTATGTAAGGATCCCTTGACGCTCATAGCTCGTGGCCCGAGACGCTTACCAACCGCGCTGGCGAACGCGTCAGTATAAAACCAGCCTTAATATTTTCGGCCGTATGAGTATTGCCAACGTAGTAGGACAAAATAAGTTATATCATCGTCATTCTAGCTTCTTCTTTTCGTGTCGATGGCTCAAGGGATTAAATTTTGTCTCTCCAGTATGTGGCGACTCTGACACCACTATCGGATGCAATGTATCATCCTTGATGCAGCTGGTGGGGCACAAAGGGCACGAAAGGAGGCGCAACATGCTCTGGTCATCGTGACCACACTGGTACTGCACTTCCGCCTGTTGGATAAAGCCCCATTTAGCCAGGTTATGTCGGCAGGTTATTATTCTAGCTGAGAATGCTAGTTTGCTTTCCGCTCAGCCGAACAATTATTTTTAGTCAAAATTTTGAATTGACTTTCGACATCTTTCTTTACGACGGAAAGTTAAAAATTTGGTTAAAAACATTACGTCATGGCACGACCCTATAAAACCAAGCACAATAGAGCTAGTCATAGCGCGATATTAACTTTATCGACAAAGTTAACCAGCTACACACGTCAGTGGTGCAGTGGTTAACTGGTTAACGCGCTAACCTGCTACAGGGTTCGATTCCCGGCGCGGACGGATATTGTACTTCATTTAAACGTCTCCGGGACCTGACCAGCAAGATTAATTCGAGAGTATTAAGTCGAAGAGTAGTAAATAATACTTAAAGTATCTATGTAAATAATACTTAAAGTATCGCTAAATAGGCTTCGGGCTGGTGTTGGAAGATGCCGAGATAACCGGGTTGGGTGGGGTTTCTTAGCAACAACCTGTGCAGCTGCGGTGCTGTTCAGACGATCATCATCATTTCGAGTAGGTGTCACGGTCAATCGACCATGCACACGAGTCATCTAATGAACTGCCCCAGCTGTCCTACTTCCTGTACTGTAGAGGACTTGATTAAGGCAAATGATCGTGCCGTCGAAGTGGCCAAATTCTGGTCTAACTTCTCTCTTTCACAATGGCCTTCTCTACCTCCTCTTTGTTATAACATTATTTATATAGCCATTTTGACTTGAAAAGAAGATGTATACCTGTATTATATACCATTGCATCATGTAACTATAGCTATACATGCAAAATCATGAATCGAAGGTAGAAGTTTATTAAACTAAACATTTTCCTTGACTAACTGTTAAAAATGTAATAATGGCAGTGGATTTCATGTTTTACCTATATTTTGTAACTGAAATATATTAATTAAAATCTACTTCCTTCCGCCTTAATCCAAACTATATTAACTATATAATTTGAAAATTTATTTAAATACATATAATTCTAATTATTTTTATTTATTGCTATTTATTGGACGGAGATTCACTACTTTGGCCAAGTATGGCTTTAGTAGTACAGAGAGGGTTGTTCTCCTGTAGTGGAGACTAAAAAGATCTAATGATGGACGGCGATTCTAATACTAAGTAATTAGGGTTTTCTAAGGGCTGTTATTGGCCAACAATGTGTCAGTTGCTTACTGCTTGCTATATCGGCTTATCGGACCCTACGACACAGTGCTGCCATCCGGTGGTAAGCATTTCAGAAAACCCTCATTGTAAGTGCATTTTATATAAAAATCTCAAAAGATTGAACGGAATTTGTCAAATCGGCTATAATATTTTGTAATACAATTTGAATCCTTAACAGGATATTCATGTTATAGCGGACGTTTGTATGCATTACAAGGTCTTACGCGAATCAAGACTCCAGGATTTTAGTGGGTAAATATCGTCAGTTCCTAATGCGAATGTGGAGCCTTTAATTTTTTTATGTAATAATTTTGGTATTTAAATTAGTATCATTCAAAAAAATAACTAAAGAAGAACAAGTTATTATAATTTAAAATCCGTATTTTTTTTCTTACACGCCTCAAGAAAAAAATATAAATAAACTTATATTACATTAGTTCTAATGACGCAATTTGACTAGAAAAGTGTAGTTGAAAGTTTATACAAAAATTTGAATGATTGTCACCAAATCAAGGTCGAATAAGCTACTTACAGACAAAGAACAGGGCTTATCAGCACTTATAAAAAGTATTTAAAATAAAACAATGTCTTCGCAAAAATCATAGGCTATGGCGCTCCCTCGGCTAAAATTAATTTAACGACACGTCATGTATAAACCAAGGATACATAACATATAGGTACTTACTCGAAATACTTGACCAAAAACATAGGACTTTAATGACAGAAGCGCAGTGCAGTTGGCAATACCTTATATTTTTACCGGACAGTTGGTATGAGGCAACAAAACCGAATTGCGAACTGCTTTTTGCCAAACCACATATTCCGTCATTTCTAGGCACAAGTATTTCGAAAATCCCTTTCTGATTTCTATAAGTACCTAGAAAAAATCGTACTATGTGAGGTAAACTAAACAAACTCACTTACAAACGAGTCTAATGGTAAACCAATTTGGTACGTTTTTATAGAGTTCGAGAGCACAGTGGAAGCGAATCGTTATCGCAACCAGGCGGGATTCACTTTTAGATCGGTGTACACATAAAATTGATGTAAAAACTTCGGTAAGCCTACATGCTTGAGGCCAGACAGTTAAAAAGAAAACTGTCGAATCGCTACACCAAAATGACTAAAGTTATAGTAGTCACTGGTTCATAAAAAAAAAAGTATTAAACTTTGAATGAAGAGAGCTTCAACAGTCAATAAAAACGTCAAAATTGGTTTAACCCTAAAACTTTCTAAAACTGAGATTCATCATCAATCATCAACATTCCTCATCGAATACTGGTCCTCAAGTCCATCAAGGCACTGGCAGTGATCACCCCATGTCTCTGATTCCTCAGTCCATAGTCCGCGTCCCCACCAATGGCTCCAATAGTGACAGTTGAAAAGGAGGTCGAGTTCCGTCTATGCTGTAAAGAGGTTTTCTTACCACTGTAGCAACCTTCGACGGGACTCTGTCGTCTCACCGCTTGGAGATAGTCTCCTTGGCAGTTTGTCTCATTCCAATCGTGGTACACCCTAGTCGCTCGAAGAGGCTTGTTGATGGTCTGCTCGGACCGGTAGTCCTTGGCGCGTTCCAGTTTGGTGTGGGTCCGGGACTTGGTGTCCGCGGACGCGGTATGCTTGGTTGCCTTAAATAAGGATTTGTCGGTGTCGTGGAAGGATTTTGAGCTCTTGCTAGCGGCTGAGGGTAGAGGTAATGTCTTGCTGCTGTAAAATAAAACAATTACACAGTACAGTAGCCTAAGTTAATGCAAAAATTCAGTGTAGATCATAAAATCCGCCTTAATCGAAAGTATACGCTGTTCTATCTTCAACTGATATGCTTCGGAGCAAGGGGCTTGATTATGATACAATGTTAGCGGTCCATAATTTTTGCTTTAACATTGTTTGGCAAAATATTTACGACTGACAGGCAAGCATAACGCCCTAGAATTTCATATAAAAGCTTTTGTGCGAGATGTTGTGAAATTTCTCCTTTTATCGCATCTTGCGACGCCCTAAGAACTTATGAAAAGTTTCTATTCCAGGCTAGAAACCACACATAATAGGTAATCTCAGAGAACATTATTACTTGTTAGAAACTATTTGTGGGTTCTACAATCGAATAGAGTACTTACAGGTTATCTATTAGTACACTGACTAAAGTACAACCTACTTCCGAATTTCTTTCGAATATTGTAATTAATCTCGAAGTTTTTCTCGTGAACGCCCACTTCTAATATCGGTTCTAATTGAATTATAATTTACTACAAAATAAGAAAACTGAGATGTTGTCGAACAACCGTTTATTAGTTAATGTTTCATTATAATTTAGTTATGAACATGTTTTCTTATTTTTTGTTTATTGCTTTTACACGTGGCAAGGCAAGTTTCTAACATTACAATTATCACCTTCAAGGCTTTGCCGTATGCTCGTTATTTTGTTTTCGTTTGAGGATGGCACCGCTTTTGTAGCAATGCAAAGCTTATGATTTTAAATGCCATGGACAAGCGGTTTTCACCGAAAACAAGATTAAGTATTGTGTCTGCAAATCTGACGTTCAAATAACCCCACCTCTGATGCGTCTTTCTCTGGCTAGCTGCGTTCCCTTTGGCCATGATGCTGTATAGTTTATTCCTGTAGTCATCCACTGACACTTGCTTGTCATCACGTAACGGTAATAGGACATCCGATGGTAAAGTCGGCTCGTCGCGTTCGCGGTGAAACCTGAACATATAAGTATATTTAGACAATATGCGTCTTATTATAAAACGAGGACTAACATTAGTACTTAACTGGTGATTTAACAGCCTTCGTGGTCCAGTGATTAAGGCGTTTGCCTGTTGACCCGGGGGTCGTGGGTTCTATTTCCATCGGAAGCATACTTTGTTTAGTTGTTTCCAGTTTGGTTAGGACATTGCAGGCGTGAATCACCTGATTGTCTGATAATAAAGATGATTCCGTGCTTCGGAAGGCACGTTAAGCCGTTGGTCCCGGCTGCCATCTGGTAGTCGTTAAAGGAACCACGTCAGAGGCCGAGAGGCGGTTCCAAAAAACTCTGACACCAGGGTGTGCATGGTCGATTGACCGTGACACCTACTCGAAATGATGAGTACCTGGTTTAATCCGATCAAAATAAGTCTACACTTATTACTTTGACGTTTGGTCTACTGTCATTGTCAATTTGCTTTGGACGGAATTTGGTTTAAAACTGGTACTAACGTTAGTCCTCGTTTTATAATAAGACTGATTAGTCTAGTCTAGACCAAGCGGTATGAAGGGTTAAAGAGTAATGACGTAATAGAGAACTTAATTCTAGGGTAATTATTCCAAAAAGCAATGGGACCTGTGTCAAAGGACACAGGTCCCATTTTCCATTGTTATACAGGGTAAGTGGTATCTAACGCATAACCTCCTAAAGACGACTAAGGTACATCAAGATTACCTACGTTTGCTATATGACTTTGTGTAATTCCATCTTCGCTTTGTTCATACAAAAAAATAAAATGCAGTAAAAGGAATTCTACTTGTCTTCTCTATAGCAATCAGCGCTACGAGCTAATAATAGTAGATACCTAGGCTTACAGCTATAGTCGAATTAAACATAGATTAACGTTTGATAGAAATCCACATAAAAGCTAATGTTCGTAAAATCTTTATGTATTGCGTTTAGGTAAAAGTCATAGAACAAACGTTGTTAGTCATGATGTACCTAAGTCTTCTTTAGCAGGTTATGCGTTAGTTAACTATAACCCTGTATATAAATGGTCTAATGCTGATTCATAGCTTTATCTCTTCACTGGATTGATCACTGTCTTTTAAGAGCTCCAGTAAAGACTTAAATTATGTAATAGCCAGGCCCGTCCTTACCCGGGAGCTATGTTTTAGGGGGCGCCGAAAGGACTGAATGTACATTTTCGGTACCACTATGCTGTTCAGACGACGACAGTCGGGCGATAGGGGCGTTTCAACACCTGGAGCATAATGGAGTGGGGGGCACATGGTGGTATCGTCGGTAGATAAGAGGCTCCAACAGATTTTTGCCCTCAAAACATTATGTCCTGAGAAACTATACAAAATGAATGTCAAATTAGAATGGATGACACCAGAGCTCCCAAGAACATATATAAAATGGACCCCACTACAAAAAAGTCCCCGGTGAAGGCCTAGAAAGCGGTGAAAGGATTGTATAGAGGTCCTGAAGAGACTCGGCAAGATAACATCTTGGAGACGGGAGACCAGAGACAGAGTGAAGTGGAAGAAAATCGTAGAGGAAGCCAAGACCTACAAAGGGTTGTAGCGCCCAGGAAGTACGTAAGAAACTATACAAAAAAAAAGAGAGTATCTTTAATAGTTGCATGGACAAGACAACCCCTACGGACTTACTTTCCAACGTGGTCGTGATCTAATACCATCTTCTCTAGATTTAACAAGTCTCGATCAAGTCAGCGACGTCTCCTAACGCAGAAGACAACTGAATATATGAGACAGTCTTCGGATTCAGATGATACAGGCCCCTCTGAACTTACTTCCCAACATATTCGTGATCCAATGCTCGCTCAGCGCTCAGCCTCTTGGCAGGATTGAAAACTAGAAGTCTCTGGACCAGATCAGCTGCATCTCTTGGTGCACAGGACAATAGTGACGTAAGAGCCGGTCCGCCGTTGTTGTTAGAAGCCTGTTCCTTGATCAGGGATGAGCCGTAGCCGCTACAGACTGCTGCTATGTCTGAATGGAGAAATCAACTTTATAAACACATACTACGTGGAAATAAATTATTTGCAGTTAGATTTTTTTTTAAAGTTGTACTCCTTGTACTTATTTTTAACTTCATGTTTTCTAATATATCGGTTGGCATCTTGTTGAACATCTCAGGACATCTCTCTCTTATCAGAGAGTGTTCTCAGTCGCATCCTTAGAGTGCTTTGGGCCCGCTTTCCGGCTCTTTCTTCTCCACATTGTAAGACCATTGGCACGCATATCCTCCCCGACGACATTAAACCAGCAGATCTTGTGTATCCCCATTCTGCCCGTACCCGACGGAGGCGGCATAGCCAGACATTTGTTCCCTATATAATTTGTAGGTTTTCGCAAAACGTGACCTCCTCAGGACATGTCTAGCCCGAAAGGTATACCTAATACAATAAGTTCCTTACCCTCCGCAGAAGGTTTCGGTAGCGCAGACATGATCCGTTCGACCTGGTTCACTGTAGAGGTGCCTGGGAAGAGTGGCTTGCCCGTCAACATCTCACCCAGGATGCAACCCAGGGACCACATGTCTATGCCCTTTGTGTAGCTGAAAACAACATTAAATATTTATAAAAACACGGTTTCACTCACGTTTATTCAGTTGGAATCGCCAACTAGTTTCGGTCTGTTACGAATACTATCATCAGCGCGAGTGTTAGGGGTGGCGACACGGCGGCTTCGCTTCCCTCAGAGCACTGAGAGCTGCCTCGCGCATCGCCGCCAAATTATATGTATTTGTGAATCATATGTCACAAAATGAATTTTTCTTCACAACGTAGTTACTCGCCGTACCTACATAATGAACCAAGCGAAGTAGGCGACCAGTTCTGTTTTAAAAACGTGTAACATGTATGTTATGTAACATCCTCGTCTTCATCGTCACTTACTATCAGGTGAGATGAAAGACAAATGCCTAATTCAATACTATATATATAAAAAAAACAGAGTTTTCTAAATAAATCTTTGAAACTATAAATATAATTCCTTCTTGCTCTCGATGAGCATCGGGTCGGCGCCCTTTTGCTGCCTGAGTACATGCTGCACTTCCATCAGCTTCAAATACTCTAACTACCACTTCAACATTACTTAACCCTCAAAACTTCAGGTTATGGGCCCAGTACTACAAAAATAATAATAATTCCTCACTTCTTGCTCGCGATGAGTATCTCAGGAGCGCGATACCACCGTGTAGCGACGTAGTCGGTGAGGCAGGGGTCGGCGCCCTCCTCGCCGCCCGAGTACATGCTCGACACCGACCGCGCCAGCCCGAAGTCTGCCAACTTGACCCTGTGGAATTAGTTTCTAAAGTCAAATTCACTTATTCAATTAAATTTAAGATTTATGAGGAAGCTTTTATTTATCAAACGAGTCCAAACACATTGTCTTATTATAAAACGCGAACTAACTTTAGTACCCGGTTTAAACCATTATCCATCCAAAATAAATTGACAATGACAGTTGACCAAACGTCAAAGTGATTAGTGTCTTCTTATTTTGGTCGGATAATGGTTTAAACCAGGTACTAAAGTTAGTCCTCGTTTTATTATAAGACGGATTGGAATTATCTTCTTTCATTTACAATCCCTTATCAGTCACATACAGTCTCCACCATCAGAATACCGCATTGACTTCATAATATTGTACTAACACCTGACATCTGAATGTTGACAACCAGAACTAACAGCTTTCATGCCTTTGGAAGCTCCTTCGTGCGAGCTCGATATATCATAATCCTTATTGAAGTCACCCATCCTGATGGCGACCATGATCGAGGTTACTTAACATGTGTAAATACTAATATTACCTACGTTTGTCCACCTAATGATGACAGCTGAGACCAATGGCTGTACGTGCCTTCTGATGATGAGCTCAATACATTACTAACGAACTTGTGGTCCCCTATCCCAGTAGAAATCACGCCCAGTGTAGACTTACTTTACATGCGCCATTGAGTTATTAAGAAGGTAGGTACTCACTCATCACCATCATCATCATCTTTCACTGAGTTTAAGGTACTACACTGTTTCATAATACTTCGGGCCGCGGTAATGCAGCCGGGAGTCCAGCATGTTAAATAGAAACACCGTTTCTGAAGAACTCGGACACCAGGGTGCGCATGGTCGATTGACCTCATCTACTCGAAATAATGATGAATAGAAACAGGTATAAATTTACCTGCACGCGCTGTCAATAAGCACGTTGCTGGGTTTCTGGTCCCTATGGATGACGTTTCCGGAGTGTATGTACTTGGTGGCCTTCAGCATCTGGTACATGATGTACCGCTTGTGGATGTCCTTCAAGATGTTCCCACGCTTGATCACGTTGTGTAAATCTGTTTCCATATACTCGAATCCGAGGTAGATGTCGCGGTTGTTTAGGGCTCTGGAAGATGTAATGTGTTAAGATCTTTCGATACAATGATACCGAGACGAGCCTAAGCACTTGTCAGTGTCACCATCATTTCGTATGGCAGGTTACTGAAAGATTCCTATATACATATATATATATATATATATATATATAACTGGGTTTTGCTTCGCCCGCGTTAATGTCGATCCCTCGGGACCAGAAGATTTTCCCGCAATAAAAGGTACCCTATATCCTACCCCGGGCCTTAATCTACCTCCATACTAAATTTCATCCGAATTGGTTCAATGCTTGAAGCGTGAAGATGAGACAGACCGAGTTACTTTCGCATTTATAATATTAGTATAGATTTTAAGTTCTTCAGCCATCCCTCAGCTCTCGGAGCAAAGGAATGAAGTTCGCTTAGTCATCCGGGGAAACGATGTAGTGGGCACTCTTCGGCACTATGCCACAAAGTTTGGTCTGCTGCCCCGTAGTCGAACTCTTGCCGATGTCTTTGTGCCGAAAGAATAGCACACGGTGACTCTTAGATAGGAAATAAAGGAGGGCTTTTCTATTGCCTTCTCCATTTCACACACTAGTGAACATTCCAATAGAGTGCAGGTTGCCTCAAGATGTTTTTCTTCACAGGAGAAGGAGTAGACTGACCAGTAGAGAAATAATGCCGCTACGGCAACGGCGCTGCCTGCTATGAACGATGCTATGTGTAATGGTCTATACCAATGTTTCTCAACTCCACGTACCCCTGTTTAAGTTTCTAGATGACAGCGAACCCCCACTAAAAAATTATCTGTTCGCGAAACTAAGGTTTTTTTTTAATTAAAATTTCAAAAAAGGTAACAAACAGGCGGATTGCTTCCATGCACCGCGCTTTTGTTAGACAAGACGCGCCGCGTGCGCCTACATGCGCACGCGCTTGCCAGTCTTGCAGCCACCATTACGTAAATCTTGTCGCGAACTACCATCGATGTGCGAACCCCTAGGGGTTCGCGTACCCCATTTGAGTAACCCTGGTCTAAACAAATCCAAAGGTGACTACGAAACATAGCGACACAGCAGTGCGGCTATGCCTTAACCGCTGCGGTCAGGGTTGATCGAATAGGTACTTCAAGCTTCACCCGAGCTATAAGTATTGTCCGACTGAGGCCCATCAAACAGCGGCGGGGGCCTCTAGACTGGTAGAGCCTTAGGCGGTTACCTTGTGGATCTATAGGGAAATCTGGCACTAACTACGGCGCCATTCCTGAGCGCCCTGAAGTCGTTTTCTGTTATAACTAAAAATAATTAAAAGCGGTGGTAGTCAAGACACAGTAGTCAGGTGGTTCCTGGGTCCATTTTGACTTCAACCCAGTGACTGATCAGCTTTGTATAAGGCAGCTTAAGCAACTGTGTAACTAATAGCCACACGATGTAGAACGGGAACGGAGGGCACTTAGCGCTAAGGGTAACATGTTGAAACGTAGATTTGCTTGTGGCGACTAAATCTAAATAACGCTTTTCAAAGCTTATTGCCAGGGTTTCTACACGGGTGATCTGTGGGTCTATTGTATGAAAATATCACTGGATGTCATCCTTATAGAGTATATATTTAGAATGCTGTTGAGACACTTTTGCAGTGCCTCAGAAATGTTTTCGCAGGCGAGGACGGACGGCTTTCATGCTGTATTCCGTAAAAAATGGCGTCATGCTGAGGAGAATCAGGGCGAGTCACAACAGCATCCTAAAAACTGTTGCTAGACTGTTTTGTGTTTTACAAATAATGCGGCATTTCGTGCGCGGGACCATGTCTGCAGCCTTGCATGTGGAGATATAAGTGCTTAGGTCCCATACTTATTCTCTGGAAGTCTTTATGCAATTATTATTCAGTAACAAATTTGGATTAAAGCTATCTGAATTAAATACAATTTATTATAATTTATGTGCCCCTAGGCCCATCCAGCGGCAATTTTTCCAGCTAATTGTGTTAGCTGGATTAGGGTGGGAAATGTAGGGGTAGCGGCTCTTGGCAAAATGTAGGGGCGACAAAAAGTTAATTGTGCACACATGTAACCTTGCACATGCATATGTGAATGCATGAATCTATTTGTCTTGATCGCATATTTATCAATATCTAATAAAACATCAGGTGTAATTCGGTGGTTGCAGGTGTAATAGCTGGTACGCGCGCCCGGCCTCTCAAGCTACTACTTGCTTTTCCCTCTTTTATCCCAGTGATCTCTATGGAACACCTTCTTAAGTAGGTACTATGTCCCGCCATTTAGTCCTGTTCTGTGCAGCTCGGACAGCGTCACTGTTGATAGCGAATCTGGTCGAGCCAACGCATGGGACTGCGTGCTCTGGATCTCTTTCCTTCTACTTTGCTTATAAACAGGAGTTTGAAAATAGAAAATAGAAAATAGAAAAATGTTTATTTGCCAAAAAGAAAATTACAAGTACACAGATGCATGATATGTTTCTCGAGATTATCTCAATGTTTCCAGGAAATTAGTCCGAAAAACTTCAGTATTTTGCGTAGACATACTGTGGAGAGTCTGGTCTTTACGCCTAATTATATATAATGAGGAGGAGGAGGAGGATACGATTTACTACGTACCTGTGTTACACTTTTATTATAAGTGTGGTCGATTGTATCTATTAAATATGAAAATTGTGAGACAAAAATTGTGAGTAAACGCATAATCCATAATTACATATCATAAAAAAACCTAATTATTCCGATACCTTCATTCCCTTCCCAGACCCAACAAATTCCTCTTCTTCCCCAGCTAAAAATGCGTCGGAAGCACAAGGCGCCCAAGAAGCTGCGCTCGACGTCCTGCATACGAAGCGTGGTGAGTATGGCAATAGCAATGGAGAGGCTATTGCCAACAGTGGAATTGTTACGGCTGGAATGATGAATAAATCATCATCATTCAAACTATGAGTCCTTTTTTTTAACCTATTTTGTCCCTCTGATGGCTACTATGTGTTGTCACATGAAAACGTTTGGTAAGGAACAAGGAAGTAGTATTTCTCATTTTCCTTTTATCTTGTGAATTGTGCCGGTTCATGGAACTTTTGAATTCTCACAATTGCTCCAAATATGACCAATATGAATAAATTGGTGATGAGGTCATGTAGGACCTAAAACCTATTGTTGGTTGAAACTTATTTGGAAATGTATTCAGGCTTTGCCTGTTCTGTATAGATTTCTATAAAATAAAATGAGTGGCCTCAATCTAGGTCAGCCTAGTCATGTTTAGGTACAAACCTTGTCCCACTTTGAGTACTTGACTTAGGAGACATATAACTAGGCAGTGCCGGCGGCAGCATTACTGGCGCCCTGGGCGAGATTTCAACGAGCGCCCCTTCTTATTGGGGAGATGGGGATGCAATGCGATTGAATCGCATTGCCCTGCGTCCTCTGACCTTGCTTGGTTGTTTGTTTTTCGTGTGTGTAAGTGGCCAACACTGGCCAACAATGTTTCAAGCTGCCTAAAGTCGTCTGACATAGCTTAACGGGTGCCATCAATTACGTCAGGCGGGACCTTTCTGCAGCATCGGCCTAACGGCTTAAATGCCTTCCTTGCTTGGTGGGGGCGCCCCTTTCGTATCTAGCGCCCTGGGCGGTCACCCAAGCGCGCCCTACCTTAACGCCGCTACTATAACTAGGGCTCGCTGGCTGGAGCTTTTGTTTGAAATAGGCAATGCCAATCATTTTTTTTTACTAAATGTTAAAGTAGGCATTTATTATTATAGGCATTTATCTTTAGTGCTGTGCTTGTATTAAACGAGCTGATTGCTTAAACACTTTATTCCTTAAAGGGGTGACAGCCCAATATGAACAACTTTTCCTATGGGACCAATACTGGGATCTCAATTTTTGAAAATCTCATACATATTGACTGGGAGGCTGTACATTTTTGTATTTTTCCCATAGGATAAATTGATATCAATGGGCTAAGTCAACCCTTTAAGGAAATAAAGTGGTCAACCAGTCAGCCTATATGGCAATGAGTTCCAAAACCCATAGGCCTATTATAGTATAATGATAGACCTAAAACTTTTGAAAGACCACTAAGTATCCTCCTTTAAAGGTTGTAGAGCAAGAGTCATTTCATTTAATTGTCATTTCAATTTAATTTTTTTTAACAAATCAGAAACAATGACAAAAAATTCTGAAAGTTCAGGAGCAGTAAAACATAGATAGTGTAAACCACTAACACAAAACAATAAAAATATTATAACTAAGTAGTCTTAATAGCTGTTGTTAAAAATAAACATAAGGTACTAAGCTTACCGGTGTATACTGTGAAGCTTCACAATGTTAGGATGATTGCGAAAAGACTGCAGAAATATTATCTCTCTGAATGTCCTCTGTGCATCTGTTTGGTTCCTAAATGCATCAAAAATCTTTTTGATAGCAACCACATCTTTGGTCTTCTTGTCAACCGCCTTCCACACTATCCCATAGGCGCCTTTACCCAACCTCTTCTTAATTTCAAACCTCTTTTGTATATGTTCGTCGATTTCAGACATATTTTTTTCAGGACTTTTCTTTTGAACCTGTTTTTGTTGTCCATCTTTTTTTCTTTCTTCCTTCTTCGCGTTCGGCTGATTCATTTGTAATTTTCACAAATAACCTTCAACTACTCAATAGCGAAATCCAGAGCTAAAATTTAACATCACATGCTTAGCATCCATGTTCGCGGATATCTAAAATTCATTGACCTATGCGGTTCGTAAAATGTAAATTTTACGCGATATTGCTGACTTATACGAGCATAGTCGTAAAGCGTGACGACAATCATTTTAAATTATTGATTCAAATACACTAAGCAACCGAAAATAGATCGATAATAGCTGATGACTAATAAAAGAATTACCATAGAATTACATTATCCTAAGCACTTTACAAACGTCTTGAAAACTTTTGAAAACTTCGTACTTACATGGGAAACTGCTATCACACCACACAAATAACATCTTTTTGTTTGTTTACCAGAGAATATTGCTTGTTGAAATCTATTTTATGGGAAATATCGGCACATTTGAAATGAGGCTTGCCGAAAGTCATTTGTTTACGGCGCCCATTCTAACAACATGTCAGTTGCCATGGCAACCGCGGATGACAACTTTAGTAATGTGGAAGAAGACCGTAATTTGTATAATCGATAATATAAATAAAAAATCGATTGATTTGCTAGTCAGGAAACTTAACATTAGTGTTATGAATTCATTCTTACATTATAGTGAGCATGTACAATTAAACTCGTAGTTCGCTGCGAAGTTATAGACCGTCGTCCCAACGCAATTTTCTGATGTTTATGATAGTGTTTGGGGACTATACATAAGAGTGGGCATTTCAATGGTGAACATAAATATTTAAAACTTCTTAAATCCGGTTAGGATAAGAAGCGTATAGGAGTTATGGAATTTTGAAAATTTTCAAACATACATTTTTTTAACCTTTAAGTACTGACGTGGTTAGGTTGGGTAATTAGTAGTGACGTGACGTCTCACGGACGGATTCTAAAATTACGTTTTACTTTATATATTTTTCATGAATCAAGATTATTTGACAATAGGTAATATTTTGACAGTATATTGTAATAAAATAAATAAAAATACGGAAATTATATATGCAAAATCAACATTTATTTGGCACTTAGTTAAGCCATATCTAATATCAGTCTTACAATTGTGACTTGTCTTATACACAAATTTTTTAACACTATAAGAAAAAAAAATAACATTAAATGCCTTTAAATGAGTTAACAAATAATGAACCAACATAAGAAGAAAAAAAAACGTTATTTTAACACTTTGAATTTAAAAAAAATTTCAGCGCAATCAACACACATAGGTAGTTTTAGGGCAAACGGGGCAGATAGGCTTATGACATATTACACATGTATACTTTGTACGCCTCTTAAGTCTTGAGGGACATATTTTACATGTTTTTTTTACCATTTCTGTGTAAGCTGGTGTAGGTCTATCTGGATCCGGAGGTAAATCGTTCCCAAGAATACTCTTTATGGTCATTGTAAACTCTGCGTTTAAGATGTTGCAGAACTAATTGTCGAGCTAAATCCTGTAGGAATCGTCCTCTTGGTACATCAGGTATTACATTATTACATTTTATATATATAAGGGTATGCCACTTATATCCAAAATCCTTAAAATCCTTTCTTCTAATCCTGGTAATTTTTGGTTACCAGGATTAGAAGAACTTGCTGCCGGTTGTCCTAAAGAGTTCTGTGTCTGGGATATGATAGGCAATATGTTTTCATCTTCAAGCTCGGACTGCTAAGTTTTGTTTTCACGTGCACTTTTCAAGTGAAATCCAGATCAACTTGTTTGTCATCAACATTGCTGAAAACACCACGCTCCAACCACGTTTGGATGGTTTCATCTAAGTCTGGCGCCCAATTACATACCACTTTTCTTATTTTTATACTACTTCCAAAAGTTAATTGGTTCATCAATCTAAAACAATTGAACGATTAGTGACGTGACGTTTATGAGACACTTCTTAATAATCACACAAACAAGGACGTGACGTCCCAAAAAATATATACACTAATACTGACCTCACGTCTCTAAGACACCAAAGCACCATACACGTAAAACTATTTACTCGACTAGAGCGCGAGCTCGACTGACCAATGGGAATCGCAAATCGCGAAGCTAGCGGGGCGCGCGGGTGAAAAATATGTACCACGACAAAGTTAAGCGCCTATTAGACTACGCGTTATTCAGCACACGGTATTCAGTCTGTCTTCGAGTCTAATTAGACCGCTCGCTATTACACTAGACTGAAAAACGCGGGCTTGCTCATTCGCACGCAAGACGTCGACGTTGGCGGTTGTAAGGGCACCTGCAATTTCTAAGCCCAAAAAATTTGCCGTAGCAAAAAAACATGTTTCTTTTGTAATTCTTTATTCAAATAATCTTGATGATTATTTCTGTCATAAACATGGCATCTCATGGTACAACTCTAGCATGCAGTCATGCTTAATAATAATTTTCTACCGACTTAGGTTAATATCGATTTGGTTGTATTTATTTTAATTTTTGTTACCTCAGAACTCCGTCATTTTTAAACCAATTTTTAAAACTGTTATTTGTTCTTTTTTTTAAATAGTACCTATGCTTTCAATTTGGTCCCATAAAATTTCTTCATAATCGTTTCATATGAAAGATTATTTTTCTTTACTGCGCGCCATTATTGTAAAGGTAACGCAAACAAGACAAGACACACTTAATATGAATAAAATATACGTGGCACACGCGCACGTCCGCTCCCTGTGGACGCGAGCGCAGACTGAACGGTCTAACGCTTATTACACTACTCGATATTCAGACTCTAAGCCAGTTAGCCTCGCCGAGCCCGATCTTGCTGACTGAATTCAGAGTAAGACGGTCTAACTCTTATTACACTACGCTAGTTAGACTTAGTCTGACTGAATACCGTGTGGTGTAATAAACGCTTTACGAACAAAATTGTCAACACGCCGTCTGTGGGACAGCCACGTCACTACTTAAAGGTTAAACAAATATTCAGCTTTACAAACTTTCAAATCTCCTTTACGTTTTCTAATTGGATTTAAGAAATTGAATATTTATATTTACTAATAACTAGCTGTTGCCCGCGGCTCCGCCCGCGTTAATGTCGTTCCCTTGGGAACAGTAGAAATGATAAAAAATCCATACAAACCCCTCCCCCTCTGCTTTTTCCCCTTAAGAGGGAATTTAATACATTTCACCTGCATAGATCTTTAGCCCATAAGGAGGGGATTTTGCCCATTTCACCTACACAGATATTTTTTTATTGTAATGGAGAACTTCTTACTGTCATATTTCTAAGTAAATAAAAAAAATCCATACACTCTTTACCCCACCTATTTTACCCCTTTAAGGGGAAATTTCGTCCATTTTAACTACACAGATCTTTTTAATTGTAATCTAAACATATATACTTATTTTTATACTTCTATGTCCAGAAATGAGAAAATTCCATAAAACTTCACCCCCTTTGATTTTCTAAAAATCCTTTCTTAGTACTCATTTACATCATAAAAAGAATCCCTGTGCCAAATTTCAAGTTTCTGGGCACAGTAGTTTCAGCTGTGCGTTGATATATAAGTCAGGTTTGCCTTTGGCCCGCGGCTCCGACTGCGTAAGTGTCGATTTCTCAGGAACAGTAGAATTACCCGGAATACATAAGTTCATGACTTTTAATGAAAAACCTTAATATTTAATTTCAATTGAATAACTTCAAAAATGGAAAATTTCATACTAACTATGCATTCCCGTTATATCCCCCTTAAGGGATGATTTTTGAGAAAAATATTTTACTCGTGATTCATGCCCTTCAGTAAAGAACCTGCTGAATGCTGAATTTCATTCGACTAACTTCAAAAATGGCAAAGTTTCATGCTTACTTTTACCCCCTTAAGGGATGATTTTTGACTAAAATATTTTACTCGTGTTTCATACCTTTCAGTAAAGGATCTTCATGCTGAATTTCATTCGAATAACTTCAAAAACGACAAAGTTTCATACTAACTTTGCAACCCGTTTTACCCCCTTAGAAACTGTATTTCCAAAAATCCTTTCTTAGTGCTCCCCAACGTTATAAAAAGAACCCCTGTGCAAAATTTTAAGTTCCTAACCCTTATAGTTTAGGCCCTGCGTTGATATGTCAGTCAGTCAGTCAGCTTCTCCTTTTTTATTAGTATGGATTACTATGGATAGTATGGATAGGTATAATGCTGTCGTTTATTGATGATGAATTGACTTTGGATTTTAATTTTCATAAGTCACTTGTTATTTTATTTTATTTTTGCTATATGTTTGCAGGCAAACTCATGCCTTGAGTTCATTCAAATGACGATAACTTTTTTTTTTAATGAACCGATTTTGATGAAACGAACTTTAAATGTTTTACTGAGTCAAAACAAAGCTCTTGGTGAAAGTTTGAAGTAAATCGGTTCAGTATTTTCGGAGATAATCGTGATCATACATACAGACAGACAGACAGACAGACAGACAGACAAGAAATTCGAAAAAAATTTTTTGCTTTCTATTATTCTTTTTAAGTGTCCCTCTATCTATTTCAGTCAAAAATTCTAAATGTACAGACAAAATATTTTTACTGTTTTATTATATGTTTAGATATAGATGAGTGCCCATTCTTACATATATTATAGTCCCCAAACCCAACACTATCTTATACATCAAAAAATCGCGTTGGGACGACGGTCTATTAGATCTCATAATACATAACTGATGATGCCCAATAAATTTGAAAATTCTAATCATAGTATAACATACTTACATATAACATACTTACTACTTGTAATGCTCATATGTAATTATGTAGTATTAGTAGCAATACCTTATATTTCTTTAATTGGTGCACTGGTTCGAGAGAATAAACATAGTTCGATACAAAAGCTGATCGATTTGAAGTACAAAAATTGTACTTATGTTGTGATATAACATTAGAGCATATATGACAATTTTATTTGATAATGGTTATTTCTTTTAAAAGAAAGACTTACCTACTGAACTTTACATAAAAAAGAAACGATATTTCAATATAGGATTTTATTAAGTAACTTCATAGAAGAACCAACAGTAAAATAGAAGTAATCTAAGTTTATTGAGTTGAGATATAATATATCATTCTTAGGTAAAGATAAATATCGCCAAAACTCTACAACGATATTTTTTAGTCAATCTCAGATGAAAATCCGTAAAAAATATGATTTATGTTCATCAACATAAGTAAAGCATCTTAAAAACAAAACTGTATTTTTTCATAAATTAAATGCTATCAACTGTTATAAATGTGTATAACAAACCAACAAAATAGAGTAAAAAAATGTAAAAACTTATATATATAAATAGCAATAAAATTCATATTTTTAATAATGACTAATAATATCACAATGTGTAATCTACTTAACATCTAAAAACCTAGAATGATTTACGCAAGTGATAAAGTATAATGGTACATAAACTTAAAAAAAGTAATTTTCAAACAAAGTGTTAAACTTATTACCAAGGAAAATTATTTATGAAGTAATCCACAAACATATAGACGAACACAATGCTAATTATATATAATTCTGATATTATATATAATTATATTTATAATATTATATTTATAATACTGCCGAATGGAATGAAAAAGTAGCATCAAAGCAAATAAAAGTTCTATAGATTACACTCACACCTCAGCAATTATTTAAACTACTTAAGGAACGACACGATCATTTTGACACGACATTATTACAATTAATTAAGTACTTATGTATGAGAGATAATTTGTGACAAAATTGCCAAAAAATTCATAATTTACTTCATTCACGTTACTTCCGATAATATCAATAATGAGCTACATCAAACATTTTACTTTTTCCAATATAGCTAGTAGCAACCGACACTACTGTTTAATTTAGAGAAGTGGTTATCAAAGACTTTTTATGAACATTGAGAAACTAGGTACAACTACGGATCTTGGACTTTTATGCCAAGCTAATAGCCCGAACATTTGATAACATTGATAAGAACAATGACAATGTTGTTTACTTATTATCGCCTATAATACACATATAGAGCAAATGTTAACAAATAACATGAACACTTTATATTTTGAATTATCGTAACTATTAAAGTGTGCGCTTTCATTGTCACTCTAGCTTTTTCTAAAAAGTGTTCTACGTTGTTTCTACTCTTCGTTTGTCTACTAAACAGTGAAGGCACACTTCAGTTAGATTGGTGGTAACATTAGTCTTAAAGTAGAGGTGGATGGATTCTCTTTTTTTCTTCTTCATCTAACCGTCCCAAATCCACAGATGATGGAGTCGGTAACCCACATGGCCATTCAAGCGTATCAGCTTCATGCGTCATTATATGTTCAGCCTCCACTGAAACGATAAAATTGCCAAATTTAGTTGTGATTAACAAATAATGTAGTATGTGATAAACAAGGCGCGTTACGATAAGTTTCGATACTACTCGATATTAAATTAACATGATTTTCATTTGAAGCAAAACTTAGAATTATGAGCAGGTAAGTTAAAAATTAAAATATCATGAATATTACAATTTTTCTTCCAGTAAACTCACTTCGGATTCTATGAAGTTTATTGCCATAAGCAAGGTCCCAGTAATATAAAGTGACAAATGTCAGAGGTACCATTGGTACCAAAAAATATGCTCTCTTAGTTCTCCTGAATCTGAAAATGATTATTGCATTAAGGTACATATCATATCTTACATCCCATCAATCTATACACTATAACTTTTAAACGTGCAGGTAGCACCTATTTTCTTACTTCTGGAATAATATGAAAAGAACAAAAATATTATCATACCCCGTATACAGGCCAGTCGTAGCTGTAACGTAAAATGCAGTGAGCCAAAAACATAAATCCCTATTTTTAGCTATTTGCATCGCCATTTGACGCTCTTGGATTTGATATTGTAGTTGTATCTGTCTCTCCATCTGAAAAAGCATGAATAATAAATTTAGGATTATAAATGACTACCTAATAATATAATATTTTCATAAAATCTGGAAACCTGGTTACAATCTTACTTTTATTTTATTCATTGATTGAATAAATTCTTGATTCTTTTTGAAATTTTCTTCCATATTCAGACTGATGGAGTTACCCATTTTGTACTTAATTTTTTTAAATTAATAACAGCTAGCCGATCAATTTCAATTAACTAATTCTCACTCATTAACAAAGAAATGACAGTCCAACCAAAACAAAATTTAAGCGTTTTGTTTTCTCTCAAAAATTTGTTTTATTTTTCTCTCTACAACATCATTATGACTTGATATTTTCCTGAACAGAAAACAATATTCAACTACAATTACAATACAATTTAATTAATTATAGTTGACAATTGCACAATATATAAAATATACATATCGATTTATTGATTAAAGATGTTATAAGTGAAACACTACCTATGAATGTCTTGTGTCAACAGGAGTGCTATTTTTGAAATGTCGCCGTTCGTAAACGAGCGATTTTTCCCATTTTTCCAAACAAAAATCGCTTGAAGACGAGCTCAGAACAATAACTAAAGCATAGAAACCGTGTTAAAATAACAACAAAATACAATATTCTACACTGTTTTTACTTATGGCATTGTTAAAGCATCAGAAAGAGATGCATATACAATGCCATTTGCGTAAATGTGCAGGTTGTCCTGGGGTACTGATGTGATCAGGGTTGTACTATATCGATGAAATATATTTATCGACTAAATGTTTCGTCCTAAGAAAGTCATAAATGTACTCTACTCTGATTGTATCGATTCGTTAAATGAGTACGATTCATAAAAAAAAAAACAACTAGTTGCACTCCAGGAGTGCCGGCAGAAGTGAAAACTCGCCTTTGCGGCATACTCAGGTCCGTGTCCTTCTTACGAATTTTCGATCAATTCACGTGTCCTGACGCGAGTTTTCTGTTTTACCCATCCCAAAAAGTGCACAAAGCTGCTAAAGAGGCTTTTACTTTAAAAGTTACGTCAAGATACACCTAAATAACTCCTAATCGCATGGCTTCATCTGATAAATAGGTAAAAAAAAAATCCATACATTACCCACCGCGCGTCTACTGTCTACTGCTGGTCATTAGGCTTTACCCAGTATTGGTCGAACGGCAGAATACCTAATATGATGTCAATCATATTTTCGATTATTTCGAAATTCAAACAGTGCCTACTTACCTACCTTACCTATGAATGCGCAAAAAACCCAATGCATTCGATTTACAGTCCCCAATGTGAGGCAGTCCAACGTTGACATACTAGTTGAAGGTAAAATAGACTTTGTAAATGATACCACCTTCTTAGGAATCACAATAGACTCTAAATTGCAATGGGGCGCTCATGTATCAAAAGGTAATATAAGGTCAGATATATTTTTCACTTGATCAATGGGCCATTCAGCATATTCCAAAACCATCTAAAGCTTTTCCCAGCTAGCTTTGAGGAACAGTCAGTAAAGGAAACATAATCAGGTAGGTAAAGAGAAACACATAATTCGAAGTGATATTTTTTATTTTATAAAACTTTTACACTAGGGTAAAAAAGTGCCAGTGTGTTATTTGTGAAAAATTCACAGTGTTGGTAATAGAAAAACAAGAGGTGAAGAAAAACAAGAGATTACTTTACCCACTTTCATTACTGTCCAAAATAAAATGTTTTTCATAATTTTAAATATAAATAATAAAACCGTTTCCGTAAACTTTCTTATTACCATTAATTTATAATTCGGCAAATATAAATGTAGGTAAAGCATCGTGTTTCAATCGCTTCCATTTAATTTTATATTCGAAATTAATGTATCGGCACGGCAGTAAAATATTTTGAACAAATTCGAGTATGTACGACATTTTATGTCTAATATGTCGCTTGAAAGTTCCTCGGATCCACACCTTTTTATCCTTTAACTTCAGGGAGCTGCAATAAAATTTCAACAATAATTTTCTTCATATTAGTAAAAATCGATTCTTTTTAGGGTTCCGTACCCAAAGGATAAAAACAGGACCCTACTAATATGACTCCGATATCCATCTGTCTGTCACCAGGCTGTATCTCATGAACCGTGATAGTGAGACAGTTGAAATATTACAAACAAAAATTTCGGGCGTTTTTATAGCTTACGCCCACGGCTCAGCTCGCGTTAATGTCTATCCCCGATAACAGTACCTTATTCTGAGATGTAATTTATGTCTATGTTCTTTTCCGTACTCCAGAGATCGTGCAATGGTGATGATGATGATGCAAAATTTCATGATGATCGGTTCAGAAGTTACGGCGTGGAAGCGTAACAAACAAACTCACTTTCACATTTATAATATTATATGTAAGGATGGTACGGAACCCTTCGTGCGCGAGTCCGACTCACACTTTGCTGGTTGTTTAATTACCATGATGGTTCAATTTGTTACATTACTATTGCATGGCTCAACACTAACAAAAATATCTCTGATAGCAAGACCGTCATAAAAAATATCGATATACTCGTAGATACGTGATTTTACCACATCACTAGCAAAAAAAACTAACCTAATTTGAAATAAGGAAAAAACGATAATTTTAAGCAAAATACCTATAAAAGTTGTCATTTATACAATACGTTATATAATTGACAATATTATTGTTGTATTTTGAGGTATTTTGGGTTTTAATTATGCACTTTTAACTGAAAAACTTACCGAAGAAAATTATGTTTTACAGAATTTATTTCTGTTCGTCCTGAATGGGATTTACATCGCTCCATTGCACAAGACATTGTTTAGTATAATGGTCATTTGATAACGCACCAACCCAACACCGGTTAATACTTTTTTCCGTGAGAATTTTAGCACAATCCTATATTTAATTTGCAGACATCACAATTCCGCCGCAATGTTTTTGTCGATATATAACCCGATCAAATCGGCAAGATGCTAATATTACAGACGTTTGAACTGTAATAAGTTATTTTGAATTTAGTCGGATTTAATTGGAGTCCATTGACATTTCAAGTCGGGACAACCATGAAAATAATAGAAACTGACTGAAGTTTTTGTCTCATTCTGTCATAAGCGAAAGCTCATAAGAAAAATACCGTGTCAACTATCTGTTTTCAGTTTCTATTTTTATGCGGCTTCTATGTATATTATTCTTCTGAGAAGACGAGTGTCATATATTCAAAAATAGTAGTCTAGGTTTGGAGAAGGGAGGTTCTTTCTGGGAATTTCGGTGGCCTGCACGTTTTAAATATACTCTTTTTAAATTAATAAATTAATTAATAAAATAGTATATCATAATAGCATTGTGAATGCAAAATAAAACACTTTCATAAAATTTTGCACGGTTTTTGTTTTGGATTGTTTTGCAAATTGCTTTTAGTGGAGTTTATAATGTGAAATCGGTGTAATTTGATGTTAAAAATGCCCATGTTTATAAACAATGTATGAAGTAGTATAACTAAAAAAATAAAGTGGCATGGTATGGTCATGCATGGTGCGTGTGGCTGTAGGGAGATTTACATAGCGGGCTGGTGGTCGCTCGCCTTACGGCTCCGTTGAATCAACGAAATGAATTAAATCATCATCTATTGTAGTTGATAACACGTAAAATATGAAGGGCTAAAGAAAGCATTTAGCTTTCTACGCCTTTAGCCCTAAAACAAATATGAAAAAAAATGTCTAACGTCATGTCATTTAGCGATGTGTAACTCATACTTTTTAAATGAAAACGAGGGAGGACCTCATTTTCCCTCGCGAGGTACTCGCGACGAGTCTCTCGTTTGAGGTGAGGTGAAGCGCTCGCTCGCAAAGCGGCAACGTGGCGTTGGTTTGGTTCGCGGCCGGCGCGCGCGGCCGCCTCGCGACATCTCGCAGCGTTGCCGCTTCGTACTGAATGAGTGAATGAGAGAGGGCGATAACAATCGTCACGAGAGGTTTACGCGCCCGTTTGTAAATTGAATAAAAACTAGACAAAACAGTCTATCATAAATATTTGTCCCATATAAATTAATTTTAGAGATTAGAAACTCATTTCACGTATATCTGTATCCATTCTCGACTATAATACAATACACCACATCGTGCCTCACGCTAGTATTGCCAGGCTGTTACATTGCTTTGCTAAGCAGTCGTATGAAAATGGCGGAGCGCGTGCACATTTTACTCGCCACTGTCTGGCTGCCAACGATACCTCACTCACACACCTCACGCGTGTGCGTGCATCAGTGAGAAAGCAGTGAGTAATATACGCACGCGCCTCGCCCTCGACTAGGCCCTCAACGAAAATGAAATGGTTCAAGATTGAAAAACGAGTACTCCCTCAATTCGACGCGACGAGGAACTCAAACGAGGTGCATCACGAGTGAGGGGCTCATCACTAATGTCATTCCGATTTTAATCAACCAAACTCATACATACTGTCAAAATAATTCCCGCCAAATCTCTCCAAACATACATGTTTATTGTTATTTTAAGAAAAATTGGCCAATTAAGTATAAAATGGGTATTTTAGGTTTATCAAAGTTAATTGCAGATATTGCACCTCACGCTGTTAAAGAAATGGAAATAAAAAATTACTTCGGTAAGCACTTTAATTTTGATACCTCAACGTGTGTAACGCAAAACGACCATATTTTTTACTTTTATTTAAATTTTACAGGTCGAAAAATCGCTATTGACGCATCTATGAGTTTGTATCAGTTTTTGATCGCCGTCAGAAGTGAAGGTAAACAATTATTTCTCTCGTCTTAGGTTATATGCACAGAAAAACGTATTTTTCAATAACCTATCCTGATTTCAGGGGCTCAGCTCACTTCAGTCGATGGAGAGACCACGTCTCACCTTATGGGGACGTTCTACCGTACCATACGGCTGGTGGAGAATGGTATAAAGCCAGTGTACGTGTTTGACGGCAAGCCACCAGAACTGAAGTCACATCAGCTTAACAAAAGGGCTGAAAGACGTGAAGAGGCTGAGAAAGAGCTGCAGAAGGCCACTGAAGCAGGTATTGCTTGATTATTTTTAGTTCAGTCTGGGATCTTAGGTCACAGACTGAGACCTAAGGGATTTAAGTAGCAAATTTAAATTTTTCAGCATATTGCAAATCCTAGAGATATAAAGAATAGTGGCAATTGTGTATTGTGCCAAGTATGCATGACATCATTTTGTATAGGGGTCTCAAACCTCACAGGGCCACAAGATAATGAAGTGAATGGCCATAGTTCTTTACTCTTCGGAGTAGAGAAAAGCACTAACTGTACAGCTTGTATATTTACTATCAACTTCTCCTTTTGCCCTTAAAAGTCCATCAAAATGAACAACTTTTCCTATGGGACCTACGCAGGGAACTCGAATAAACAGTCAACGTTGCCATAGAAAGTGCTCTTCGTGGCCCTCTTGGCAATTTGTATAAAATGGTGAATTTGTTTTGAGTTCCCAGCTTTTGACTGTTATGAAAATTTGTTAATTTGGACAGGCTGAGCATTGTTAAATTTAGAGCTGAATAATTAGCACTGAAACAGAGGCAACTATCAACAATTTCATTTATACTTACACCACTTTTGACAAATCGCTCAAAGTTTCAGGGGCATTTCTGTGATGCTATGTGTACAGTTGATTCGCATGTAAGTCTTAAACACCACCTGTAAGCGTATTGGAACATTTATTGTTTACTTATATACTATATATATAAGTGCTTCCTTGCAAAAGCTTAAGTGCCTATCAAACCATCCTAAGTTCAGTCAGTGAGATATGAATGGATATATCTCCAATCGTATCGCACTTATAGCAGTGTCCCTCTCGTCAGTGCCTGAATTTAGGATATAGGATAGGATATAGGCACTTTAAAGTGAAAGAACTCCATTTAAATTATGTCAAAAAGAAAGTCACAATGATTCTGTAACAGTCAAGAGTAACCAATGCTATATGATTATTTCTCCTAGTACCTATTACATATTTATACTTATTCATACTATTAGTATACTATTAGTATGAATAAGATGCGAGATATCTCCAACCGTATCACACGTATAGCGGTGTCCCTCTCATCGGATCTGATTCAGGATGGTATAATACCCACTTTACGGTATTACATCTTTATGCTTATCCATACTATTAGTATGTGTGTAAGTATAAACGGTATTACATATTTATACTTATCCATACTAATAGTAATAGTAAGTATAAATATGTAATACCGTAAAGTGGGTATTATACCATCCTGAATCGGATCCGATGAGAGGGACGCCGCTATACGGGCGATACGGTTGGAGATATCTCGCATCGTTTCTAACGTATAGCGGCGTCCCTCCCATCGGATCCTAAATTCAGGATGGTTTAATAGTACTTAAGTAATTTTAGAGACTAATTCATTACCAAAGGAAAGGCTGCATTACATTTTAAAATATTGAAGACAGATTCTGCAATAGAAAATCGGGTGGGGCTGTGTCGGTTCACACGGCCATTGGTTTTAAGTGAAACATCTATATCAGCGAGTCGCTTGTAATGTTGAAGATGGAAAAAAAACCAAATACCACGATGAAAACTCAAGATTTTAGCAGCGAGCTGACTATACACAAAATTATGTCACAAAAATCATATTTCTATGATGAAGTTTTGTTGTTATTAATGCCAGACGATATAGACCGATTCTTTAGACATGTATCCATGTCAGAAAACCGACAACGAATTGGTTGGTCTATATCTAACGAATTGGTCTATCCAATTCGTTAGATATAGACCAATTCATTAGATATAGACCAACCAATTTGTTGTCGGTTTTCTGACATGGTTACATGGTACCCCTGTTTTAAAGATGTTTCAAGTCAAAAATTTTAAAATTACAGACAAAAATCTTAATTAATGTAATTCCTTCTACACACATTTCATTGCTATACACAAAGTAAGAATTTGTATATTCGCCGACTACGAAAGTGGCTGGATAGTTGGCTTTAGTGACTAGTCGGAACATCTGTACTGATAAACTTAAATCCTATAGGTGATCAAGCTCAAATAGAGAAGTTCAACCGTCGTCTGGTGAAGGTGACTAAACAGCATGGAGAAGAAGCTCGGGAATTGCTCAAGCTGATGGGTATCCCTGTTGTGGAAGCTCCTTGCGAGGCGGAGGCTCAATGCGCTGCTCTGGTTAGTACTTTAGATATTTCTTTTATCACTCTTTTATGAAAAATCCTAGAAATGAGAGTTTTTTGGGATAAACTGTAACAATGGCTTTACATAAATATAAATATACTTTAGTTAATAGTACTTAGCTTTTGCCCGCGGCTCCGCCCGCGTCAATGTCGATCCCTCGGGAATAGTACTTTTTCCTGGGATAAAAGGTAGCCTATGTCCTTCTCCGCACTCCAGAGAACTTGTATGCAAACTTTCATGATGATCGGTTCAGTAGTTACGGCGTGAAAGCGTAACAAACAAACAAATAAACAAACAAACAAACTCACTTTCGCAAATATAAAATTAGTAAGGATATGGACAAATCCCACAGATTAAGCTAGCCCCAAAGTAAGTTCGAGACTTGTGTTATGGGATACTAACTCAACGATACTATATTTTATAACAAATACAAATATAGATAAACATCCAAGACCCAGGCCAAACTGAAAAAGATCATTTCCCATATTGACCTGACTGGGGATCGAACCCGGGCACCCTCGTGTCGCAGGCTGGCGTGTTAACCACTGCGCTACGGAGCTGTCAATGTTGATGATGAAAGATGTTTACACAATTCTCTAGAAAGAAATAAATTATTTGGTGCAAAAATTAACTAGGGTCTGTTGATAGCCATATTTTCAGTTGGGGAGCCCAAGAGGGGATTTTGGGATTTACTCGAGCATGTCAGACTAAGACATGAGGGATATCTGGATACTCTCAGGCGGTGGATATAACAAATACAAAAATATATGAACGTCAAAATGACGGGACCCCGCCCGGTTTTGCGAATATGATGTGACTAGAACGTAGTACCATATTAGTGCTATTTTATACTTACATAATAAAATTGTACACTCAAATGATATCAAGATATTCAACAAAGAAAGTGGTCCCGCTATTATGATATCAAAATGGCGGGACCACAATTCAGTTCTTAAAAAACAAATGCCGTCGTCGTAAACCGAACTCACCAAACTTTAATACGATATAGTACGACAAAGTTACGATTGTTGTTTATCTTTTAAAAGAATAATTTAAATTGTAAAAATAAAAAAAATATTTTCAACGAAAAAGCTCCTGAAGAAAAAGTGAATTTCAAAGCCAAGTAGCATTATACTGCTCTTACAATTTGCTTAGGCGTTCGTTTGACAGTTTTATTATGGAGGGTGATTCTACATTGAATTTGTTTTAATTAACCTTTGCCTAAAAATTAAGTGATTTTAATGCAAAGGCAAAATGTTTAAACATACATACATATTATCACTTCTATTTCCCTTACGGGGTAGACAGAGCCCAGGTTTATGAGACCTAAAAGCCACGCCTAGCATGCCGGCGGGCGTAAAGGTGAAAAACAGAATCAAAATAGTGATGGGTTGCTAGCCGCATCTCCTACTAACATAATTCCTCAGATTTTCGCCCATTCTTTAGACCGGCGTAACATAGAAATACAGGAAGAGAAGCATTCTACGTTTTTAGGGTCCCGTAGCCAAAGGGTAAAAAACAGGAACCGATTAATATCGCGCCGCTGTCCGTCTGTCTGTCTGTCCGTCCGTCTGTCACCAGGCTATATCTCATGAACCGTGAAATTTATTACATTTTTACAAATAATGTATTTCTGTTGCCACCATACAACAAACGTGACTTTTTTTGCTCGATATTGATAACGGCAACAGGTAGACGCTTGAAATATTCACAGAATATTTAGTTGTATATTCACCTTAAAAATGAATAATTAAATTAAAATAAAATTTATATGTAAGGGGGCTTCCATACAACAGACATAATTTTTTGCCGTTTTTAGGGTTCCGTACCCAAAGGGTAAAAACGGGACCCTATTAATATCGCTCCGGTGTCGGTCTGTCTGTCTGTCGGTCCGTCTGTCACCTCATGAACCGTGATAGCTAGAGAGTTGAAATTTTTACAGATATGTATATATTCAATATCTTCAGATGTCGCAGAATCACCCTTATAAAAATAATCGTAAGGTTTTTTAAGTGATATATACAAATTTTTTGGCGTCATATGATAATTCAGTTCTTTACTGATCTGGCTAAAAACTTGATCACTGCTAGAAGGATATCGACGATTTCTAAATACATCTGTGTACTTTGGAAAAACGTTTTTTTGTTGATCTATAGGAACCGCGGATTTTCTTCCTCTTTTCATTATTTTGTAACAAACACAGATTAGATAATTACTATTATAAATGTTATTGAACACTACCACGATACTAAGTAAAGAAAAAATTATATAGACACTTCTTGTTGCTGATACAATGCAACTTTAATGTTTGTCAGATATTTGTTTTAAACTTACCCGCTGCAGTCATGATTAAAAAAATATAGTTATGTAGGGTCATACGAGAAAACTTGATGTGTGTTTATTGTAAAACTGTGTGTTTAGTTTTAAGTACCAAAAATAACTGTATTAAATACCAATGTCTTTGTAAAATGTATAAAATATTGCAAACTTTAGGCCGCCTTAAAGTTTAACGCCTAAACAAATTTGAATAGCAATATTCTTGTACTTGTGTTAAAATTTCACTTTTCCTTTAGGAGATTTTTTGACAAAAATATAATATTTTTTTTATTGAAATATTTATTTAAAATGATAAATAACAATCGGAACTTTGTCGTACTATATCGTATTAAAGTTTGGTGAGTTCGGTTTACGACGAAAGCATTTGTTTTTTAAGAACTGAATTGTGGTCCTGCCATTTTGATATCATAATAGCGGGACCACTTTCTTTGTTGAATATCTTGAAATCATTTGAGTGTACAAGTTTATTATGTAAGTATAAAATAGCACTAATATGGTACTACATCCTAGTCACATCATATTCGCAAAACCGGGCGGGGTCCCGTAATTTTGACATTCATAAAATATTTATTAATAAGTACACCATATACATGTTACTTATAAACTAAAATGTAGGATATATATGATAACCTTACAACCCTTTCTCGGGGCGGCTACAGTAGTCGTGAGGATTAAATACCCTCTAAAATCTGGGGTGGAAAGCAATGGGGAAACTACCCTACCTAATATCCCAAGAAAACCACCATGATTACACACAACAAATAATATTTTATGTATGAATACCTTCGATCAAATATAATGGTAGATACACGATTCGCGCTCGAAAAGTGGCACCGGCAAAACAGCGCTCTAATCGAGTTTCAGAGCTGTTTTGTCCACAGTTTCAATAAACCGCGCTAGCACACACACGTCTCGCGAAGACGAAGGTCAGTGAAAAGATGCAAAAACTAAGCATCAAAAGTGAAAAAGAAAGATGGTCATGTGTCATACTTTCAGTATGTACCGTTTTTGTTGTTGTTTGTATGTATGCATGATGTTTTGACTCGGGTCCATTATATAGGCTTCATTTTGTATGAGATACCATTATATTCGATCGAAGATGAATACTAATAAATACAAATATTGTTAAGCACTCATGAACTATTTTGATATTTTGTTTAAATTTCTTACAAGGTAAAAGCGGGCAAAGTGTTCGCTACCGCAACTGAGGATATGGACGCACTGACTTTCGGAGCCAATGTTCTGCTGCGGCACCTGACTTTCTCGGAGGCCAGGAAGATGCCAGTCCAGGAATTCCATTTAGATAACGTGTTGAAAGGCTTGGAGCTTGAATATAAAGAGGTAAATATCCACTTAGAAACTTCTTTATGTTTCTTGCTACTTCTTTTTGAGTTGGAAGGGCTAAAGGCTTAACGTGCCTTCCGAAGCACGGAAGAGCTCGAGAAAATTTTATGCCACTTGTGATCATCCATCCCAATAGGGATGGCGCACGCTGTTGCTTTACATGCGTAAGCGTTAATAGTGCCTACGCCCATTGGGCCATTGAGTTTCTCTATTTAGTTTGCTTGAAAAATCTGACAAATCTTATAAACTACTAGCTGTTACCCGCGGCTTCGCTTGCGTGAATTTCGGTTTTACTGAATCCCATTTTCAATAACCGAGCGAAATGGAACCCATAACCTTCCTCTATTAATAGTTTTTTAATTCTCTCAATCCAACTGGTAACATTTCTGTAAAGGTTATTGTGGAAAAAATGATACTCATGTACATTTTAATAAATTTTCTACTACCGAAGAATCTCTTTAAAAACCACATTCACGGTAGTAGCATTGGGAGAAAGTATTATGAGACCAATAAACTTTTCATGCTCTCAAACTATCTTTGGGAGAATAGATCATAAATACAATTCTTGGTTTCCAGTTCATTGACCTTTGCATCCTCCTCGGCTGTGACTACTGCGGCTCCATCCGCGGCATCGGGCCCAAGCGCGCCATAGAACTCATCCGACAACATCGCTCCCTAGACGAATTACTGAAGAACATTGATACTAAGAAGTACCCTCCGCCAGAAAATTGGGACTATGAGCAGGCAAGGAGGCTGTTCTTGGAGCCTGAAGTTAAAGATGGCAGTGAAATAGAGGTAAAGCGCCTATTAAACCATCCTAAATTCAGTCAGTGACGAGAGGGACGCCGCAATACGTGCGATATGATTCGAGATATCTCGTATCGTATCTAACGTATAGCGGCGTCCCTCCAGGCACCGGAACCACTTACCTTTTTTTGGGTTTTCGTTGGATTATTTGATTCACTGATTTTCCCAAACCCTAACAATCGGTAACCATATCGTTTGCTTACCCTAACGAAAGGCTTACTAAGACCATATAGTTAATTCTACTAAGCACTTACTAATATCTCAAAACCCATGATTAGCTTAGTCCTTGAAACGAATTGGCTCATAATACGTTGTTGACAATCGTTTTGATGAGTTGGTAAGTACTCGGGAATAGGGTGGGAGGATGGTAAGTGGTATATTCGAGGCTTTAAGGTAACAAAGTTGTAGTATAATAATATAATAATAAGTTTATTTATTTTCTCATCACAAAAGTATGAGTTGCAGTGCAACTCAAGTTTGTATGAAACGTCGTGGAAATGTCAAAGATGATACCAACCTGATGTTATACCATACAACAAATATTTTTCTTACAGTTAAAATGGACTGACCCAGATGAAGAGGGCTTAGTAAAATTCCTGTGCGGAGATAAACAGTTCAATGAAGATAGGGTAAGGAATGGAGCCAAGAAGCTATTGAAGGCCAGAACGGGCACTACACAAGGCAGACTCGATGGATTTTTCAAAGTAAGATTTCTGTATTCGCTTTTCTAACTATTGTATTGGCAAACATAATCCCAATCGTATGATAGTGTGTAGATAAGATGCTGCTAATTCATCAAAATCTGTGTAATATGTGATCATGGTATGGGTGTTCTCCTCAACTGTCTGTCCGGTGGTTGCAGGTATGAAATAGGGTACGTGCGTCCGACCTCCCGAGCTCCTACATGCTTTTCCCCCATTCATCCGAGTAAGCAGTATCCCAATACCTTCATTCCCTTCCCAAATCCAACAAATTCCTATCCTTCTCAGCATAATAATATGCTTCCTATCGGCAGCATCGGAAGCACAAGAAACTGCGCTCGCCAACCCGCCTGCCAAGCGTGATGAATATGGCAATATCCTCTCATGGAACGAAGAATCCCTGAGAGAGGCCTTTGTCTTCGTCGTCTGAGAGAACTGTGACGTCGAATATTCAACTAGCATTTTCTGTGAATGGGTATGGTCTCGTCTTTTTTTTACTGATGTTTATAGAAACATTAGTAAAAAAAAAAATATAGATTTGGGAGGTCTAAAAACATCTCCCAATTGTCCACTCAAAAGTAGTGGGCGTCTTCGTGGTGACCTTACTTGTAGTCTTTCTTTTTCCTCTTTAGTAAATACTACCTTTTAGGGTTCCGTACAACCATGTGACAAAACGGAACGCTTATAGGATCACTCGGTTGTCTGTCTGTCCGTCTGTCACAGTCAATTTTTCCTAAGGTTCTGTCCACCACGCCAAACCCCAAACGGAAGGCAGAGGAAGAAAAGAAAAGCGCAGCCAACAAGAAAGCGAAAACTGGTGGCAGAGGAAGAAAGCCTAAATAAGATAGTGATAAGGTCTGATAGTTTTAAGTATGTACGGTCATTTGGAAAAGTCCATATAGGTAAAAAGTCGTGTGTAGCTGCTACGGATACTATACAAAAATAACACCAATTTCAACCTTATATATGTGGCATAAGGTTCATGATGTTGTTAATTATATATGTGTTCCTAATCAGTGTAATCGATTTTCACCTTTAGGCTACGTATGGACTTTTGCAGCTGACCCTGTTTACTGTCAGTAAGACCCATGTTTAAAAATAAAGAATATTCTATATTGAGAGGATGTCGACATTATTTAAGTAAAAACGAGGTCTATTTCTCTTAAACAACTCCAAAGAGGGTCTCAATTCGTTGGAATCCTTTTTAATGTATCCTTACTTCATCATATAAGCTTTCTTTTGGAAATTTAATTATAATTGGAACTTGGAAATTTAAATTTCATGAGAATCGGTTCGGTAGTTTGAAATCTGTCTTTAATCTGAAAGATTATTAATCATTGTTCACCCTGTGGGTGAGTTCTGCAAGGTGATATCTCAGCTGGTAAACAGTACTTAATCTTACAACCCAGATGAACTGTATTGACTGTCTTTTAACATAGTGATGATAAAAAATCATGAGATATCTGTGCCTACAGGAAAGAACGACTTCAATAAATACTCCTTGTTCTGAGGGTTCGACAAAAGACCAAAATGACATAAGATTAAAGGATCATTAAAGTAAATTCTTTCTTTTTAGATATGGGCTTTCTGCTTTGCTATAATTCAGTATCTGAATTAATTTGTAGCTGTTTGATTGATGCGTGTATTGTTAACTTTGACTTCTGTATTTATATCATGTATATTTTACTTGACAGCTGGTCTGTAAATTTTTCAGACAATGTAAACACTTCAGAATCGTCCAATGCTAACTTTCTTTCGCAACTTCGTCCACATAAACTATATGTTACTATCTAGATAATATAGATTTCAATACAGTACTATCACTTTTATATGTCACATATCATCTGCCGTATATCGGATTTGTTTGTCGGCACAGAATAGCAATATCTACTGCCGAATAAAACCGAGTGAAAATATCAGTGAAAACTTATAGCTACTACATAAGATTTGAAATCTAAAAACAACAGGACTCGTGTAGTCTCACTCGGCGCCGCAGCGAACTCCAGACATGGCGCGAACGCATCAGCCAATAGCGGACAGATATTTTCGCGCCATGCAAAAATTAGATTTCTGCGCAGGTACATCGGTGTAACTTATAAAAGTGGTAACACTGGACTTAGGTGAAAGATTTTCTAAAACCGATTAATCTGATATAACTTAGCATTTTTGGAGTCGTCGCACGATCTATGTACGCAAAGAGAAAACTGTGTGGGATCCATTCATTCTGGACCCTGTGATAATAAAGGAATAAAGTGCTCGATTGTAGTTTCGAAAATATAATAACAATGCTCGAACAATGTCTCGTTAATATAAGAATGTGAAAATAAAACATTTCCAAACGATATATTAATTTTATTTGTAAATATAACATACAATATCAACTATAAACACTTTCATATCTAGCAGACAACCACAACAGCTTTATATGAGAACCACAGACAACATCTCTACCTGAGAACCACAGATCATAAACCTTCACCAAAATCACGACGCGCCTCGTGGAGGCAACGGGAGTCTTAAGAGCTAGCAGCTTTTTTGCTCAACGTATAAGTCTCGCGATACAGCGAGGAAACGCTGCCAGTGTTTTGGGCACGTTGCCTCCCTGTGGCGCGTTGGTAAATTATTTTTATTTATAATTTTTCATTGTTTTTAGTATATGAATATGACCAAAACTTGTCTATGAACTTTAAAATTGATTGTTACTGTGTTGTAAAAGATATACCGCGATTAAACTTGGGGATGTGCCTAAGGAATGCGGGGTAGGAGAGGGGGAGACTTCCTAGGTACTGAGCGTGCCGTTTACATTATAATTTTTAAAGAAATGTCATGATCTATTTTCCTAATGCCCTCGGGATTCATAGATCACAGCAGAACACCCCCGCGCCCCCTATATCCTAATAATATCAAATGTTTTTGAGACTTTAAGTTTAATGATATAGTAAAACAAGTAAAGCTAGTAAAACACTGAAAAGCACATCTGATGAACATACATACAATACAAGTGAATAAGTTAACAGATACAGTATCGTCTTTATCTTAAGACGATCCGTTTTTGATCCTTGCTCATAATTATCTATCATACAGAGAGCACTACATTGAGGCAGCAATATTTGATTCAAGCAACTAAGTACAGTACATGCTTACAATTACATATTCTTACGTAGGCTGAATAAATTGTATATCAGAATCAAATATGATTTAAAAAATAAATATACACTTTTAACCAAGTAATCAACAGCCAATAAATCAATTAAAAATGATTCGAAAATCGAACAGAATTAACACTTACAAAAATAAGTTTTTCATAATGTAGTACGAAGGATATTAATGATATACAGCCTAAAAGTTAGCCTTCAAGAAGTTAATGAGACCATTTGTAGAGGCGTCGTGGCTTGACACAGGGGTGCCGTCTTGTAGCTCGGGTTCGATGGCCTTGGCGAGTTGTTTGCCGAGTTCGACACCCCACTGGTCGAAGGAGTTGATGTCCCAGATGACGCCTTGGGTGAAGATCTTGTGTTCGTACATCGCTGAAAATAAAAAAAAATGATTATTTTAACCTTTTAGCGGTCAAATAGCTTAATCTAAGACAGATGGGTTGCGGGTTCGAATCTCACAAACCAACTTGTATTTCGTGACTATCTACAGTCAGGTTGCACTATTCAATATTTACTGTTTGTTTCGTTAGTCGGTATCGCCGACAAGTTTCAGCCAATTCAGATGGCTATCTTCAGGACGAGTGTGGCGGACGTCGCGACACAGCAGTCCCTCGAGCACTGAGGTTCGCCGCCCGCGCTGCACGTCTCTGCGCGCGAAGCGCTCGCGCCGATGAATTGTCGGCGATACCGACTAACGATACGTGACTGAAACCGTTTGTTATAATATAAAGGGCGTAACCTTCGTCAATACAAAGAGTTAGTGGAGCGGTTTCCCTTGATTACCATAAGCATTATAGTGGACGAGTCACTATCTTCGAGAATGAGACATCAATGCTCTCATAGGTAATGAGAGCTCTCAAATTAAAGGGCGTAACCTTCACTACAAAAAGCTAGTGGGGCGGTTGCCCTTGAACACTACAAGCATTATAAAACTGAATGACACGAGTTACTATCTTCGTCAATCAAACACATTAGTACTTACCTATGAGAGCTCCCAAGGTGAAGGGCGTAACTTTCTTCACGACGATGGAGTTGGTGGGCCGGTTGCCTTTGAACACCTTGTGCGGTAAGATCTTGGCGAGCGCGTCGGCAGCCATTCCAGATTTTTCTAGCTCAGCTTTAGCCTGTGAGTATTAAACGTTTTTATTTTTTCATCACATAATTTCAATATAATACAGAAAAAAATTCAACATTTTGCATGCAAATTGCCCGGCTATCTAAATACGTTTGTATAGGAATGTCAATTTTTTTCCGAGTTTCTATCATTAGTCCCATATATCGTTTCACTTGCGATAGCACTGGTCGTAAATTGAAATAAAAAAACAGTTGCAAGGAAATGCTCCAACCAGATTGATGTAAATGACATAACTCAATATATTGTAAAAATTTTGGGCAAAAACACACATAATGGGCAATGCTTAAGGCCCCGTTTACGGTATTGGACACGGCAATGCAAAATAATTAAAAATCTAAATCAAATTCAATTGATCAAACTAAAATGGACCTTAAATCAAGAAAAATTATAGATCTAAGGTAGATTCAATTAATAATTATCAATTTTCTGACAGTAAAAATATGGCAACTTTTACCTCTTGTATTACTCACCTCCTCGGAAGATTTTCCTTTCATGAGCGCCTCCGTCTGCGCCAGGAAGTTGGCGAGTAAGATCTTGTGGTGCACGCCGTTGGAGATCGGGTTGTGGGTCTGGGCGGGCGCGATGAAGTCACACGGGATCAGCCTGAGTGGAAAAATATTTATATTCAATAATGTGACAATTACTTCCCTTCGGCTGCCTTTTTCCCGCGCAAATTGCAAAAGCCAGTCGAGGAAATTAGCGAAAATTTTCAGGAATCCCGTCATAAGCGTTGCGGGTAAAAACCCATAACTATTTTGATTTCTTTCTCCATCTACGTACCAACAAACACGCCATTCTGGTCCTTTATATATAGTAAAAGGCTGTGTCTACCCCGTAAGGGATAAATAATTGTTAAGTGTGTTAATATGTATATGTAAAAGAAAAGAACGACGTTAAACCTCATGAACATTATGAATTCAAAAGAATGCCTTTCGGATTCGCAAATGCGCCGGCTGTATATGATGAATTAAATTTTTGGTGATCAATGTTTCGAGTTTGTTATGGGGATAACGTGGTTAGTGTGTATGAATGAAAAGAACGAACCTGGTGCCCTGGTGTATCAACTGGTAGAAGGCGTGTTGTCCGTTGGTACCGGGCTCGCCCCATACAATAGGGCCGGTGCTGTAGTCAACTTGGGCACCAGAACGGGTCACATATTTCCCGTTGCTCTCCATGTCACCTTGTTGGAAGTATGCTGCGAATCTGAAAGGTTTTATAGTTAATTATACTGTTATGATAAAATGATTTCCTCCTATCCGTACGGTCAAATAATCACTGAATGCCCAAATTAGTTTATTTTGCAAATAATTGTTATAATTGCTTACATTTATTCAAAACTATTCGATATTAGCTGCAGATTTCCAAAATACCTATAGTTTCTTGCTATTAAATGTTAAGTCTGAGAAGAATTAAAACATTTGTCCGAAGCACTAGTTACTCAATAGATGAGTTAAATAGTTTAAAAGATGCTTAGAAAACAACACTGAAAATATCGAAAAAATATTAGGGGAAATCACATATGACGTTAATCCATGAGATATCCTTCACTAAAAAAGAAATACAGCTTTTCAAAAAGGCAAAGAGTTCTGAAGCCCCTTAAATGTGAAAGCATAATAGCAGATCTAGCGTGTAGGGGATATCCAGATGATCACACCAACATCACTTACCGTTAGATGGCTCGCTTGTTCGTTTGCCGTCCTAGGTATACCATCCTTATCCTTACTAATATTATAAATGCGAAAGTGAGTTTGTTTGTTTGTTTGTTACGCTTTCACGCCGTAACTACTGAACCGATTATCATGAAATTTTGCTTACAAGTTCTCTGGAGTACGGAGAAGGACATAGGCTACCTTTTATCCCGGGAAAAAGTACCATTCCCGAGGGATCAACATTGACGCGGGTGGAGCCGCGGGCGAAAGCTAGTAAAAAATAAAATGCCTTTTGGCAGCTTGAAGTTTTTGCCTTCAGCTATGTCCACTAACACACAAAGTATAGAAGAAATAACGGACATACCTGTGCAAATACTGGTCGTAAGGAAGTAGAGCGTGCGTCTCGGCGCCGTAGAAGTTTGAGTACCACACTCCCAAGAGAGCCAGGATGACCGGAGCCTACGAAGGACAACAAATATTTTTTGACGTGACAACGTCCTACAATGAACGCTGGCTGCACGCACGAAAAATTGTCACGTTCCGCGTGCAAGCGAGAACGCGGAACAAGCAATAGAGAGGCACGATCGGCCTAAGCGTCCGGCTTGTGACGCATCTATCTCCTTCCACCGCTATCATGTAAAATTGTCATATAGACTTTTCACCCAATAAATTTTTCATTCAGGACCAGAAAGTTGAATTAAAATGTTGAGGTTGCAAAAAGTTGAATTTTCAGAATGTTATGTCCCAAAATGTGAAATTTGCAAAAAGTTGAATTATTATCTCCAAAAAGTTGATGTTTTAATGATGATAATATAATATACGGCTGCTCTTCTTGTTTATTTTTAGGATTCCGTACGAACGAAAGACAAAACGGAACCTGGATCACTCGTGAATCTACTGGACTGATTAAGTTGAAAGGTACGATGGTGACGATCATTTTACGAGACATACTCAGATGCCTCACAAGCAGAACGCTTAGGCCGATCGTGCCTCTCTATCGCTTGTTCCGCGCTCTCGCTTGCACACAGAACGTGATACTTTTTGTGAGTGCACCCCGCGTTCATCGATTTCTAGGACTTTTGTGATTTATGGATTTATTTTTTCTGATTTATGGTCATAAATCAGAAAAAATAATGTTTTGCACCTTGTGATATGTCAAATGAAAGGGCTTGTTGCAAGGATCTTTTATACAGGGTGAATGGTAAATCAAGTTACATATTGAAAGGGGGCACTCAGTACTTGATTCTCGTTAAATAACAAAAGAATGCTAATATTGCCGTGTGGTATCCGGCAGATAGCCGTGTGGTATCCGGCAGATAGCCGTGTGGTATCCGGCAGAGTAGAATAGGACCACTCCAAGTCTTCCCGTGGATGTCATAGAAGGCGACTTAGGAAATACAAGCTAAACAAAGCTTATAAACATCTAAGAGACCTCTCCAAACCGTCTGGCCAGCGTGGAGAGTGTAGGCCAAGTCCTCTGGCTGCTCTGGCCAAGTATGGCCCTAGTAGTACAGAGAGGGTCGTGCTCCTGTAGTGGAGACTAAAAAGGACCTGATGATGATGATGATGGTTTTTTTTGTACATATTTTTATTTTTTTGCAAAAAAGCTTGTATACAAATCTATTGTTGCCGTGACATTTAATTACAATTAAGGTTATTACTACTTCCAAAGCGACTTTTTTAATCATATTTAGAAAATAATACTTACATTCTTTTCCAAAGGAGCGGTAGTAAAGTGTTGGTCCATAAAGCTGGCTCCTTCTAGAAGCTTCTCGAAGTTGTCGTAGCCGATGTATAGGGAAATGGACAGACCGATCGCAGACCATAGAGAGTATCTGTTTTTACAAAAAGTTTTATTATACAGGGTTACTGGTAAAATACTAATAACCTCAACAAAGTTGGTTCTACGAGTTTTGACGTAACTTAATAAATTAAATTAAAATTATTGTTTAAGTTTTATGTCCTGTCGTCGTGATATTTGTAAGTCTATGTTACATTCATAAACAAAAGGACGACGCGACTCGCGCGTAATTTGCGATGCGTGTAGAGTTGTTAACATTCAACCGGACAATTCAATGAATATTTATTTTTGTATGAAAGTAAAATGTAACAAATTATCAATAGTCGTAGAACAAACGTTGTCGTTTTATGAAGTTAGCAATTCAGTCCTGCGAGCTTATTAGTGTTTTTCAAATAGCCCTGTATTAGTGACAATTGAGTGTATCCCTACTAGTGTACTGTAGTTTACTGCCGTACTGTAGTTTACTGCCGATGCCGTTTTTGATGCTCTTCAAAAGTTTGATGATAACACGTCTACTGGTCCAGATGGAATACCTTCCATCTTGCTTAAGCAATGCTCATTAACCTTGGCAGAGATCATAGCCGCAATGATGAACAAATCTATGGAAGAAGGACGTCTACCGGTCGACTGGAAAGTCGCGACAGTAGTACCATCTACAAGAAGGGCGACAAACTGGCCCCTGTGAATTTCAGGCCTATAAGCGTCACAAGTATCTTATGTCGGGCAATGGAAAAGATTACAGCTGTTAAACTTAGGGAATTCTTATTCAACCAAGGTATCATTTCAAATGAACAACATGGATTTGTCCCAAGACGGTCAATATCCACCAATTTATTACAATGTGTAAACGAATGGATTAAAAACCACGATAATGGACAACCTACCGATGTAATCTATCTAGACTATGAAAAGGCTTTTGACCGCGTACCTATAAAAAGACTGATATGCAAGTTGGAGCATCTTGGTATACGTGGAAAACTATTAGCGTGGATTAGAGACTTCCTTACAGGCAGATCCTTCCGTGTACGGGTGGGAAATACCTTTTCAAGCCCACGACCAGTTCTTAGCGGTGTCCCGCAGGGTTCCGTTCTCGGACCCTTGCTCTTTATCCTATACCTAGCTGATCTAAAACCGGCGTTGCAAGTACCTTTCTCATTGTTTGCAGATGATACAAAACTTTTTGGTAACCCTAACACTCAGTTCCAAGAAATCCAGAAAGGACTTGATAATATACAAAAGTGGACTAGTGACTGGCTATTAACACTCAACATAGACAAATGCACCGTTCTACATATAGGGAATAAAAATCCTCGTAAAACATACTCTCTTGGCAATCGACAATTGACCCCTGTAGAATCACAAAAAGACCTTGGTATAACAATCACTACCGATTTAAAATGGGAAACTCATATAATCAGTATGGTAAAGAAAGCAAATTCTATACTATATCTTACTAGAAAATCTTTCATGAGTCTAACACCAAAAACCTTTGTCAAACTTTATAAGACATATATAAGACCGCTGTTGGAGTTCGCCTATGTAATCTGGGATCCATACTTTAAGAAAGACAAAATGCTTATTGAAAGTGTACAACGAAGAGCTACAAAACAGGTTAAATCTTTGCGAAATATGCCCTACGAACAAAGGATGAAGGAACTGAACCTTACCTCACTAGAATGTCGAAGACAAAGAGGCAACCTGATCGAGACCTACAAAATTCTAACAGGATATTATGATGTACCAAATCTACAAGACCTAATCCAATTATCTGACAATAAACGATTGAGAGGACATCAGCTGAAATTGTGTCGTAGAGAGCTAAAAGGAAACCATTTCAAAATTTTCTCCCCAATCGAGTAGTCACAGACTGGAATAGCCTACCAGAGTATGTTGTTACTGCACCTTCAGTAAACAGCTTCAAGAATAGACTGGACAAAGTCAAAATCTCCAGACATCAAGACGCACACGCATCAGCTTAACAAGCTGCTAGTGTGTTCAACAATAATAATAATAATAATAATAATCCCTCTACCCCCGCCTAATCTAAGTTATTTATAGTAAGCGTTACCTAATGAGCTCGAAAGCCTGAATATTGACAAGTTTTTTTTTTTACATGGATTTTCAGAACTTGATAATCCCAAAATACCAAGGGATCAAATCTTAACTAACCTGCCTCCAACCCAGTCCCAGAAACCGAACATATTCTTAGCGTCGATACCGAAGGCGGTGACTTTCTCGCCGTTTGTGGACAACGCTACGAAGTGCTTCGCTACTGCTGATGGCTGTAAAAAGAATATCAAAAGATCAAGATAAAATAAATATACCTATATCATGAAAGAATAGTGTTACTGTTCGATTACCGTTAGTGACATAAATGGTGTTAACGTAAGATAATTGAGACAAAGTAAAGTGTACTCACTTTACTTTGTCTCAAACGAAAACTGAATGTGAGTCACGCGATATTCAACAGATGAGCAGTGTTATTGTTCGATCACCGTTAACTAGATGGTAGGTTGTAATGTTCGATCACCGTCGCGGGGTATAGTCGTGTTAATGTCCGATAACTTAAACTTACATCTTTAGCGGCTTCGAGGAACCAAGTTTTGGCCGACGTGGCGTTGGTGATGGTCTCCTGGGTGGTGAAAGTCTTGGAAGCGATAATGAATAACGCTGTTTCGGGGTTCAGCCTCTTCAGGACTTCGGCCAAATGTGTGCCATCGATGTTGGATACAAAGTGGACCTTTTGGATAAAAATGTATCAAGAGTTACAGCTGTGGCACGAATTATTTTAAGTTTTCATTTTCCTTCAAGCCAGGAAACGCAGACATAATGGAGTTTTAATTGTTATGCGGCCCCATGGGGCGAGTTCAAACTTGACTGAATTTCTCTATGGAAGCAGTACTTGATTAGGCTTTTTTAATGTGATTAAAAGTACTAAATAAAACATTAAATAAAGAAATATATTGTATGTTCTGTATTCCGATGAAATATTGTCGGAGTCATATGAGGTACTTGAAAGTATTTTAAAATCTGTCGTTAACATTATCTGTTAATGACAATTTTTAAAATTAGTAGGATAAACCAGATTTTTCCGATGTACGTAGACCCATAATCAGATTGGACTGGCAGCAGCTATACCATAGATACATGCTATACAATATCATGTACGAAATCAGTTGTGTGAAGCAACATACTGCATGTAACAAAAACGCAGCAAAATATAAATAAAACATTAGGATGAAATTAATAAAATCATACCTTCAAGTGGTTGGCATAAGGTTTAAGTGCCTCGGTGACCATGAGGGGGCCAAGGTCAGAGCCTCCGATGCCGATGTTGATGACATCAGTGATCGTTTTGCCGGTGTATCTGAAATGACAAAGTAAGGTTGATGAGAAATATTGCGGCGGATGTATACTGACTTTTATTTTATAGGTAACTGGCTTTTGCCCGCAGCTTCGCTCGCGTCAACATCGTTCCCTCGGGAACAGAACTTTTTTCCAGGATAAAAAGCAGTAGCCTTTGTTTTTCTCCGTACTTCAGAGAACTTGTATGCAAAGTTTCCTGATGGTCGGTTCAGTAGTTACAGCGTGAAAGCGTCACAAACAAATAAAGAAACTAACTTTGGCATTTATAATATTAGTAAGGAAGTAAGGATATGACAGTATCATCAGTTCGTTTTTAGTCTCCACTACAGGTAGTGTGAGTGAGTAGCAGCTCAGGAGGCCAGGCGCGTACCCGATGCTTTACCTACAGCCACCGGACAAGTACTTGAGGATGACACACCTGACCATATATATATGTTTAAGGTCTATATGTAGGTCACTAGGTCTGATCACTGATTATCAGATAAATGTCTACGCACTCCACTAGCTTGACCTAACGTTAAGAAGTTCAGAAGGTCCTTGTAAATTAAAGACAAGTTCCAGCCCCCGTAGCATGGCTCACTGTCTCCGTTGATAAAAAGACAAAATATCGCGTTTTGCGTCTTTTAACCCCGCGAGCATGGCACACGCGCTAAATAATGTCAAATTTCATACATAAATACGTTACAAGCCACGGAGTGCGCGTCTTGCGAGCATGGGTTTGACAGCACGCGATAGACAAATGCAGGCAAAATCGAGGTTGGTACCTTGAAATCGCATAAATTTATCGGGGTTTAGCAAAGCCTAGATAAAATATGTTTCATACGCATTTCGAACATTAAAGTGATAAAACAATCAAAATATTTTATTCTGCGTAGTTACAAGCTGTCAGGCACCTTGAGTATAATATTTTAATGTACAGTACAAAAACAATAGATTTTTACGAAAATAAAAGCCCGATACTAGTACGCCATCTTGCGTGAGAAACGAAAACTCAAACGGAAAAACCATTTTACCGACAGATTAATGACAGATGTGTACTGTCAGTGTAAAGTGTTTGTTTGCGTTTGGTTGGTACACGATTTACATTCCGATATTTCCATATTTAATAAAAATAAACCCAAATATATTTAGTTTTTAAGTAAATATCACTAGGTATTTTATAAATTATGTCTAATACGTTCGTTTTTTTAATCATACGACGTTTTAATTTTTTATTTGTTGTTTCGTGTTTGAAATATGAATAATGTTTCTAGACTGCATGCGTGCTACGAATCGTATGAGATAAATACTACGTTTTCATTGGTGGGCTTCGATACATTTTAAGTAGGCCCCTTTTTTATCTATCTTTGGCGTGAGCTGTAGATAGTAGCCATGCTACGGGGGCAGGACGATGAGTATATTTCTATGGCCACAGTTACACACAGTCACAATCACAGTTACACGAAAGTCTCTATAACAAATATGTATGAGGAGGTACACAAGTTACGCGAGAGACGAGCGAGTAGCGACTGGCGGCCAAAAGCACACTAGCCCGATGCGATACGAAACGCTGACATAACAATGTGTCCCTACATATATATATTATATCTGCACCTGTCGCACCTGGACCAATTAGACTTCAGGTGAGGTGCTCTTCATACATTTATATATATTTTGTGTTAGTGCGTCAGGTTACGCGCCAGCAATAGCATTCTAGTAAAATATGTATATAGCTGTGTGGTTTCCGGCAGAGTAGAATAGGACCACTCCAAGTCTTCCCGTGGAAGTCGTAGAAGGCGACTTAGAAAATACAAGCTAAACAAAGCTTATAAACATCTGTGAGACCTCTCCAACCCGTCTGGCCAGTGTGGAGGCCAAGTCCTCTGATTGCTCTCGCCAAGTATGGCTCCGGTAGTACAGAGAGGGTCATGCTCCTGCAGTGGAGATTAAAAAGACTTGATGATGATGATGAAGAAAGGTCAAGTGTTTTCTGACCTAAAGTACCTCACTGGATAACTGATTTGGCTAATACACTGGTTTTCAAAATGGTCAATAAAAAAAAAAGCAATTGAAGCACTTTGTCACAAAAATATTTAAGCACATACAGCTATAGATGCTGTAACTTTTTGTGATATCATAGCCCAAGTTAGGCTTACCCCTTCCATTGTCCGCTAATAACCTGGCCCGAGAACTCTTTCATATGAGCAAGGACAGCATTGACGTCGGGAGTCACATCCTTGCCGCTGACGAGGATGGGACGGTTCTGGCGGTTGCGAAGCGCGATGTGGAGGACGGCGCGATCTTCTGTGAAGTTGATCTTTTCACCTGGGAATAAATAAATACAAATTATGGATAGTTTTACAATCTTAAATCGACTTATTTATACAATTTATATTCTTTTGAATCTTCGTTTTACGAGCGACACACCGAATGGATAAAGTTTAGATCTTTCTTAACCTTATTTAACTTGTCAAGACCCCGTTTAGTACATAGTTCCCTTAAGACCCGGATGTAATTTTATGACGTCATGCAGTTTTTGAGAGGTTAATTGTAACCTCGACTTTAGGCCACCTTAAAGCGTCTATTACACCACACGGTATTCAGTCAGACTAAGTCTAACTAGCGTAGTGTAATAAGAGTTAGACTGTCTTACTCTGAATTCAGTCAGCAAGATCGGGCTCGGCGAGGCTAACTGGCTTAGAGTCTGAATATCGAGTAGTGTAATAAGCGTTAGACCGTTCAGTCTGCGCTCGCATCCCAAGGGAGCAGACGTGCGCGTGCGCCACGTATATTTTATTCATATTAAGTGTGTCTTGTCTTGTTTGCGTTACCTTTACAATAATGGCGCGCAGTAAAGAAAAATAATCTTTCATATGAAACAATTATGATGAAATTTAATAGGACCAAATTGAAAGCATAGGTACTCTTTAAAAAAAAGAACAAATAAAAGTTTTAAAAATCGGTTCATAAATGACGGAGTTCTGAGGTAACAAACATTAAAATAAATACAATCAAATTGATATTAACCTCTCCTTTTTTTAAGTTGGTAGAAAATTATTATTAAGCATTTCTGCATGCTAGAGTCATGAGATGCCATGTTTATGACAACAAAAATCATCAAGATTATTTGAATAAAGAATTACAAAAGAAATGATGTTCTTTCGCTACGGAATTTTTTTTGAGGCTTGGAAAGTGCAGGTCCCATTACAACCGCCAACATCAACGTCTAGCGTGTGAATGAGCAAGCCCGCGTTTTTCAGACTAGTGTAATAGCGAGCAGTCTAATTAGACTGGAAGACAGTCTGAACACCGTGTGCTGAATAACGCGTAGTCTAATAGGCGCTTAAGGCATCTGCAGATTCTAAATTTCTGAATAGTTGTTTTGTACAAGTAATAAATATCTTAACTTACCATTAAACATAGCATCCCTAGCCTGCTCCACGCCTCTGCTCTTGGCCAAGTTGAGCAGTAGCGCAAGGGTGGCATCATCCACACGGTTCTTGGAGTAGTCAAGGAGGATTTCACCATCATTTGGAGTGGGGATACGAAGGCTTAAAAAAGAATTGTGAAGCATGTTAGCAAATTTAAAGACCTTAATATAAAAGTTGGATCAAAGGTTCGGTTTTGGCAAGTTTTGGCAATGATCCGATCAGCAACCACAGAAAGGCATTAGGGAGAAAATTCTTACTTGAAAAGATTTTATTAACTCATCAATCGCGAGAAAGCAAGACACAATTGATTATGTATTGTTATGTTGCCCGATTGGGGCGCTTGGTAGTTGACCGGTTAAGAGATATGAAATATTAAACTGTGGTGTGACAGCTTAAGTAATGAAAGAAAGCAACACTTTATTTTTACAAATCTATTGCAACATTTTTTTATCTATAACAATAATATACTTTACATAGTGGCTGAAAAGGCAGCCAGCTCAGATTTCAGCTATAGGTATTATTACCATAGTGCTCATTTTCAGCTGTTGCCAAATTGATGAGGAGATGACTAAATTCAAAGATCAAAGTAAGCCTGGTAATGTTAACTGTCATGTCACATAATATAGGTGAGAGTTGGTTTGGACTTCAAAAACATTGGTCACAGCATATTAGAACTAAAAGATTGTAATCAAAAACTGTAGTTTTAGATTGCTAGTCCATTGCGTCACAAAAACTAGGAAGCCGAAAAGCGTAATTTTTTTGAATGTTCTTTAGAATATTCTTTCTGTTTTGTGAAAAAAATAGTTTGAGGAACATTACAAAAATACATTTAATTCTAGGAAGTAATAGATTTATGCTTATAATGTTATGTTAATTTAATATTTCAGAAAATATACAAGGACTTTAAACTTTTTAATAATTTCGTAAGAATGTGTCGCGCGCGCAGTTCAAGGCGCGCATCACGTACGACCTCTAAAAGAACTTTCCAATTAGATAATGCAACTTTGTGTAATTGAAGTTATTATGCCAGAATATTATAGTCAAAGTTAAAGTTTATTAATATATATTTCAAATATTCGCTCACATGTAAGTTATTTCTTTTAAATCAACGGGAAATAGTTCAAATACCTGTATTTGTTAAAACGATCTGGATCCTGTTGGAATAACTGTTGAATATTTATTTTGTCGGCGTTTGCATTATAGAATTCCTGGAGCTTCTGGAAAGCTGGGTCCTGTCTCAAATTAACTTTTGGCTCCATATTTCTCGGAGAAAGGGCACTAGTCAGCAAAGTGGAGAACGGCCGGAATCGTATCACCACGGCTGATAACAAACGTCTGTTTGACATTTCAATGACATGTGAAGGTTATTCGTTGCGTTTAGTTCAATCGTCGAACAACACGCAATGAATAACGCTACTCCAGTGCTATTTTTGAAATGACGACATTCGTAAACGAGCGATTTTTCCATACAAAAATCGATCGAAGACGAGTGTCACACTTTCATAAATAACACCCCCTGGCTTTGCTATAAAGGTCGTTGCTCACCATTACTACCGGAAAGCGCATGTTAAATTCTTATTTTTACACTGGTAACATTCACGCAATGACTAATTTCATTCAATCATTTTGACAGCTAATTAGTTTCATTCATTCAGTCAGTTCAGATGTTTTCGCGATTTTTGCGTGACGATAATATTTTGTTGGATCGTGATTTATTTGTCCAAAAAATACTGATTATAAGTATCCAGTGCTCCATGTAGAATTAGAGATGGCGTTAAAGAACATCGGTGCGTTTATACGCAATTGCAATGGGACGACACTGCGTTATGATCAAGCATGTTTGGAATTGATTACAAGCGAAGAAGTGGCATTTTTCAGCCAGTATGACGAATGTGAGGGGTGTATGCTGCTGAAGACGGCCACATTGCCTTCTACCGGAGCCGTGGTGCTTGATACTACTAGTCCTCTTCACTATGCTATAAAAAATGGGAACGGACAAATCTGCAATGGTAATTATAACATTCTTTGTTTGAATGTCCTTGTTTGTTTGTTTACCATTTATTTTTAGTACTTTCCTAAATATTTGGCAAGTATTTTGGTAAAGAATGTCGTAAGTTCTCTATATAAGTGTCGAATTTCCTTTGTTTAATATTCAGTCATGCAATAACTACTCAAGCGGATGAGTCACTGAACTGCATATTATTGAGTCCTTCGGTAGGTGTCAGATTATTCAAACAGATACTATATCTGTCTTTATCAAGTTTTTCACTAATTTCCTAGATTGTTATGCATGTTTATCGCAATTTATAACATTAGGTACATCTTCGTTATCTTTTGCCATTATTATGTGGTGTCAGAACAGCATGTCAGTTTCATCCACTTCAATCTATTGATGGTCATATCCTCTGTTATAGCCTTCTTACCCATCACCCCCTACACACTACTACACAGGTATATGCATGCACACAGATATGTACAAATTGCATTCAGAATAAACAAAATAGGTAGCTTACAACCTTTTGGCCATGGGATACTTTTAGCAGGTGGTGCGCGAACGAAAAACGTTGCTACTGCGCAAGCCATTAGCCTGCGCAGAACCATTAGGCGATGAGGAAAAAAGATGAAAGTCTTAATATTTTCATATTTTTATTTTTATAAAAGAAAATGGAAGTAAAACTTCCATGCTGGTTTGGGAGAAAAGGAAAAACGTAGAATGTACCAGCTGCTTCTCTTCCCGCAGATCGTAAAAGCCGATCGAGGGATGGGGCTAAAATCTGCGGCATCATGTCAATAGGCGATGCGGCTAGCAACGCATCACAATTTGATTCCATTTTCCATCTACACACCCTCCAACATGCTAAATGTGGTCATAAGGTCTAATGGACCTCGGCTCTGTCTACCCCGCAGAGGGAAAAAGACGTGATATTATGTATGTATTAAAAAAAATAAGAAAGTGGGCGACCTCCAAGATGTAAAATTATATAAATATTGTAATGTGAGAATTATTGCTTTAGATGTAAAAATTACAAAGTTATTGAAGAAAAATGATTTCAGATATCATAACATATACATATTATTTTTAAATTTCATACGTATTTGTTTCAAATTCCAACAAGGGGGTGATCAACCTAAATTATACAAATACTTTTTATGTATTTTATTAATTCTGTGCGTAGTACTAGTGATTTGAAAACACGTCAATTTCCACTATTTCTTGCAGTACCCTCTTAATACATATTACCTTTTCTTATGTAAAGAATTCCAATGTGAAAATAATTCATTAATATACAACATTGTTGTGCCCTTTTGTTTTCACAAATAACAAAAGGGTATCTTATCTAAATATATCAAAGCATCATTCATAAATAATACAAACTATAGTGTCTAAAGAAAAACAATAACATTTACATTTCCAGACAATACAATTGCTCAGGTGTAATTGTTTGTAATATACTATTTCATACTAAAGTTGCATTTAACACTTTCATAGACACTCAACAACAATAGAAAGAATAATGATTCTTAAGCGCCTATTATACCATCCTGAATCTAGGATCCGGAATTCAGCATCCGATAAGGACAAGAAATTCAGTCGTCAGAGCTCCTGATTACACCGTCCGGAACGTGTCCTGAACGGAGACTGCGCGTCCTGAGAGAGCCATCCGTTGGGCATCCTGAATGCGTGAGAGGGACGCCGCTCTACGTGCGATGCGATTGGAGATATTATCGTATCGTTTCTAACGTATAGCGGCGTCCCTCTCATGCGTCGATCCTAAATTCCGGATGGTTTCACTTTATGCTTCCGTTATGCTTCCGATAAGGACGTCGGAAGCCATTCTGTCCTGACAACGGATCGACCGTCCTGAATGCGATTAAACTGTCCGTTGACTATCCGTTGACTGAATTCCGGATCCTGAATTCTGGATGGTCTAATTGGCGCTTTATATCTATAGACACAAAAAACTTTCTTTATGTTTAATTGAAGATTAGACCAGTTGATTAGAATTCTATATGATTTCCAATTTAGTATTGCCCAAAGTCAAAAAGTTTATTTGGAAAGTAGGCCTTTACTGGCATTTTTTTAATCCAAATCACATTTAACGGATCTAATTAACTAACATTTACATAATAAATTAATGTTCAAAGTTACAGACTAGTAGCATTAAGGAAGTGACCAATGCAGAGAAGAAACACCTAAAGAAACTATTTTCAACAATATTCATTGCCTACTCGCCTGAATAGTTTTTTTTACTTTTATTGAATCACTTTGTCTCTTACTAGGCCAAACAACTACAGGCATCTAAAGGACAAATAAATAACATCTCATGCCAAAGCATTCCTCATTACAAGGTTGGCGAGGCTAAGCAGTGCCGTAGCTTCGGAGGGAGGGGGGGGGAAGGGGGGAAGGCCCTCGTTAATCTAGTACTGAAGTGACACCACGATTACTGCCCTGGGTAATACATGCGCTAGCCACTGCCTTACTGGCACGCTAATAACATGCTAATCTGCCTTCTTAAGCCCCAGGTTTGATTCTCGGCATGCACACATTCTTAGTATTCACAGAACGTCTGTGTGAGTGTCCATTGGACATAACGACTAAAGGGAGTATTATACCACCCTGAATCGTATCTGATGAGAGGGACGCCGCTTTACGTGCGATACGATTGGAGATACCTCGTATCGTTTCTAACGTATAGCGGCATCCCTCCCATTGGATCCTAAATTCAGGATGGTTTAACAGGCACTTAACCAAGTTCTTTGTTTAACAATTTTATGTATAAAATTAAGTATGTACATGTACAAGCTACCTTTAACAGATAAATGCTGTGCATTCAACTGAGTTGTTACTCATAATCTAATTTATGAAGCCAGTCTTGAGCAGAACTGAGTCACAGCTGCATTGTGTATGAGTACATATTGTTTCTGGCTTCATCGCACAGACAAACTATGTAAATAGATAATATAAATGACCTGGTTGTCAGGTCTGATTCATCATCATTAGGTCTTTTTAGTCTCCACTGCAGGAGCATGACCCTCTCTGTACTACCGGAGCCATACTTGGCCAGAGCAGACAGAGGGTTTTGCCTACACTCTCCTCGCTGGCCAGACGGGTTGGAGAGGTCTCATTGATGTTTATGAGCTTTGTTCAGCTTGTATTTCCTAAGTCGCCTCTTACGACCTTCATGGGAAGACTAGGAGTGGTCCTATTCTACTCTGCCGGAAACCACATGGCCGGCCACAGGTCTGATTAATCCAACATATTATCTATCACTTCGAATAACTTTGATAAATGATCATAGTAAATGATTACTGCCCAGACTTTCCATAATCGATTCAGACGCATTCATCCACATCTAGTAATATTCCAACTAGGCTAACTTTCACAAACACTTTTAAGTACTTTTTTTTTTTTTTTAATCTAAATTTGAGGCACAAATATTTGTTTTTAGGGTTCCGTACCTCAATAGGAAAAAACGTAATCCTTAAGCTGGGTCCACATTTGTAGTACACTTGGTTGTCCGTCTTTCTGTCTGTCGGTCTGTCAACACCCTTTTTCTCAGGAACGCGTCGAGGTATCAAGTTGAAATTCATATCAAATACTTAGGTCTACTATCCCTTGGAGCTGTGAAAAAATTAAACTTCTAAGCCAACGCATATAAAGCTACAGCTGGTTATGCTGCAACATTTTCGTATTTTTTCGACATTTGCAAGGGAATCAAAACCTACAGAGTACTTCCAAACAACTCAGAGTTTTGAAATTTGGTACGAAGCAACGTCTTAAAGCACAATTAAGGGAAAATTTCGAAAAGCATTAATTTTGAGTACATCATATGATAAAAATATTTTTGATAATTTCAAACTAATTATATATAATTTACGGAACCCTTCGTGCGCGAGTCCGACTCGCACTTGGCCGGTTTTTGTATTCTTAATCTCGCAATTAGATAGAAGCTATTAATTTAAGTATTTATGCCGTCTGGCGAGCGAGGAGAGTGTAGGCCAAATCTGCTCTGGCCAAGTATGGCTCTGGTAGTACAGAGAGGGTCATGCTCCTGCAGTGGAGACTAAAAAGACCTGATGATGATGATGATTTATGTATTTTATTTATCAAAATGAATACAGAATCTTATCTACTGTCGAGTACGCAATGAAAGCATTTATGTGTTTATAATTTATGGTGCGACACTGGTCCACTAGAACTTTCGTTATCTATTCTAATCTTTATCAGTGCTACAAACAGCATGTCACGTAGCAAAATTGATTTAGATAATCCAAGAGTATGACATTGAACCAGTAGTCTGCTATAAACTAATTAATGGCATTTGCAAGCATCAATTTTCTGTATTAATGTTAGAGATAATGCTAAATGCGATGTTTTAGTCAATTATGATTATGTGAATAGGCCTTATCAGCGTTTTCTGTGTTTACCGCTATTATAGATAACTAATTAATTAATAAGTTTGATTAGATTTATTTGCCAATTACTATACAGTCCAAATTACTATACAGTACAATCCAATTACATCCCTGGGCAAAGATTTGCCCAGGGATGTATTGAAGCTTCGTAACCAAATTATTAAAGGCTGTCTTATTCTACCTCTAGGCTTCTTTCACATGTACCACAACCACACCATCACATCAAAACGTGGTCAAGCTATGGTTATGTGTGAATTATTTGCTGCGGCTTCTTGTTGTTACATGTTTACATTGGTATCATACACATAGTCGATGATAGCAAAATGTTGTCCATATGAATTCAACTATACATACATACATAGTATCACGTCTTTTTCCCTCACGGGGTAGACAGAGCCTAGGTCCATAAGACCCGAAAGCCACATTTAGCATGTTGTTGGGCATTAGGTGGAAAACGGTATCAAAATAGTGATGGGTTGCTAGCCTCATCGCCTATTAACATGATTCCTCGGAATTTTGCCCGTTCACTCGTTGGGCTTATACGATCTGCGCGGGAAGAGAAGCAGCTGGTACATTCTTCGTTTTTTCTTTTCTCCCAGACCAGCATGGAAGTGGATTCAACTATAATCTTTATCCTTATCCTTACTTCCTTATCCTTACTAATATTATAAATGCGAAAGTGAGTTTGTTTGTTTGTTTGTTACGCTTTCACGCCGTAACTACTGAATCGATTATCATGAAATTTTGCATAAAAGTTCTCTGGAGTACGGAGAAGGACATAGGCTACGTTTCATCCCCGGAAAAAGTACTATTCCCTAGGGATCGACATTGACGCGGGCGGAGCCGCGGGCGAAAGCTAGTTTTTATAAAAATTTGCAGCCCGACACGTGGTATGGTTGTGGTACATGTGTAACAAGCCTAGTTAGACTGTTCGTTCATCCTTACACCCTTATTGTAGTGTCTGACACCAACGCCGGAGCCTATACGTCCAAACCTATTATTTCTCTCTCTCTTTCATCTGCTAGAACCAGGGGTACTATTTTTGAAAGTGTGACATTCGTCTTTGAGCGATTTTTGTGTGGAAAAATCACTCGTTTACGAACGGCGTCATTTCAAAAACAGCACTCCAGGTCGCAACCTCAGCTGTAATGCTTTCACACATTGCCTGTCGTTATAAATAGTTTATGTGAAATTTATGTTGTTCTGACTTAGTAATAGGTAGCGGCAAGTATAATGGGAACGTTTGGGCCAGGAACGACTCGGAGTGGTCTAGACTAATATTTTTGACGAAGCATGTGGCGGATTTCTATCTGTAATTTCTTTGACGAAGCATGTTGCTGATATTTTTTTTGTAAGTTTTGACGAAGCTTTTTGCTGATGAACCGTTGTAGCTCTTTGACGAAGCATGTTGTGGATAGTCTTGTGTAAATTTATAAAATAAAAGTAATAGGTAGAGACTTGTAATTTTCAAAGATTATCTAATTTTGTTGCTGACATAATAAAATGGGCCTTACAAACAAAGTGTTTATTGTCATATTTTGTAGTTAAAACTTTTTTTGGTGGTTTGGAACTCTGCATGAGCCGTGTTATTTGTCGTCACGACATACGATCATATCCTAGACAGGAAACTAACAAAGCTTCAGATTGAAGCATCTCTATTTAAGAGATGAATTCTATACAGGGGTCACAAAACCGGTTTTAACGAAATCGAAATACCGAAAAACACGCCATAGCCATTTTTAAAAGCTGGAATGAATGTTGTTGGAACCGGTTTTATTTACTTTTCGGTTTGATTAAGTTTTATTCCATTATACATACCATGTAGAGAGTAAAATCATTTATTTTAATGATATAAAATCATTAATTTTCTTAAGGTTATTTACAATTTTTATACAACTCTTTACTTTTTAAGCTTTATGTCATATACCTTATCACAAAAATAAAAACCAATGATAGCCCCGTGCGCCCTCTAGTGTCACTGTCTGTCTGTATTAATTAGGTAGGTATTCGTAACTACTTATTTCTTAAAGGGAGTATAGTACCATCCTGAATCGGATCCGATGAGAGGGACGCCGCTATACGTGCGATACGATTGGAGATACCTCGTATTGTTTCTAACGTATAGCGGCGACCCTCCCATCGAATCCTAAATTCACGATGGTTTAATAGGCGCTTTACATCTATTCTAAGCATTAGGATTGTAATTTATAGTAGTGTCTTTTAAGTAGGCGACCTAGTTCGCCGGTTCAAGTCCCGACAGCGTGAATTTTTTTCACCATATTTTATTTCTTAATTTATTAAGAGTAGGTATATCAAAATAGCATTGTTAATTAAAAATAAAACACTTATAAAAATATTGAATGGCTTCTTACATATTAGTTGATTTTCAAATTTATTGTAAAATGAGTTGAATCAAATACCTTCCTTGTAAAAGTCGGGTAGTTGTGTAGGTGACGTAAGCCTTAATACGTATAAGGGGAAATGGGATATGGTGGAGAATTTCGGCGCCGAGATTGAATTGTGCGGTAGCTCAGATGGCAGAGCATAGGTCGTACATAGACCTAGGTCGCCGGTTCAAGTCCCGCCCGCATGAAATTTATTCACCATATTTTATATCTTAATTTATTATATCAAAATAGCATTGTGAATACAAAATAAAACACTTATAAAAATATCTTTCAAGTTTCCACTCTTATTTTGTTAGTAACAATTATACTTATGTAGTACATGTAAGTATTTTTTTTTCTGCAGGAGATTTTAATAGACTGAATAATAAGTTTAATTGTCTAAAATATAGTTTTGTTTCAAAATTAAAAATATAATCGTAATCACCGAAAAACCGGTTTTAACACCGAATCAAAATCGAAAACCCGTATATCCTATACACATCCGATTTATTACCCCTAGTTCTATACCTCTAATTCCTCTTCCAGGTACTTATCTCTTCGGAGAGTTTGGCCAATACAGCATCAACGTCTCCGAGGTGACTAAAGATGTCTGCCTTCCCCGCATGACGGCTGAACCCGACGCCGCCTATCTACCCATACTTAATGCAGTGGTCATATTATTGTCTATGGCAACACTATGGTACATAGTGAAGGGAATTGGCAAGAGGATTATAGCCGGCAGGTTCTATGCGAGATACTTTGCACGGTGAGTCTAAGTCCAGTTGTACAAATATAATTTTGATTTAATTACAATATCCAATATCTTATGTAGCATTTGTGACACGATTAGATAGAGTTGGAAATGAATATACTAAGGTGGCACCTATCACAAATAAGGTGAGAAGCAATAGACTGGCATGGTTTGGTCCTGTGATAAGGAGAGACGAAGAACACCTGACCAAAAAAGCATTAAATATGAGGGTTGATGGGTATAAAGGAAGAGGCAGGCCAAAACAGGTGGATGGATTGTGTCAAAAGCGATATAAAAGAGGTGGGTGCGGATGTAGGAATGGTGGGAAATAGAGAAATGTGGAAAAATAAGACATATTGCGCTGACCCCAGATAATGGGATATGGTAAGGCAGATGATGATCTTTTATATAGCATTTGGTCGTGGTGGAGCCAAGCTATCGGTAAAATTAATTATTGCTAATAGCATGAATGGGCCGGCTCGTCCGGGCAAGTACTACACTGAAAATCGGCGTTTGAGTAGAAGCATTACCGCTTCGTTGCTTCGTTCAATGAGTGAGAGAGCCGGAGGCCCATGGAGGAATTGCATCGTTTTCAAATTAAGGGCAGACCTCCGACGTAGTTTTGCGTCGTAGTAGAGCCATGTGGGAGGCCCATCCTCCCCCCCCCCCCCCCATTTTCTCCTTCTACTTGTGAGATAGAAAATGTATATAATTTTAACGTGTCCAAGGTACACAAAGTCAAAAGGATATTATAGGAAGCAAACTCATTTGTGATATATCAAATAAATCGTTTTCCTTTGGTTCTTTTGACGAACTCTGTGGTTCAGTGGTTTCGCAAGGTCCTGGGTTCAATCAATCCCCGGTCAGGTCAAGATGGAATACGAGTTTTTTCAGATTAGCCAGGGTCTTATATTATATTGTGTTACTTATATCGTTGAGTTAGTCCCACAACAGTTTACAACTGACAGTGGGACTAGTTCAATCTGTGTGATTTGTCCCATATGTAATTATTTATTTATTTCTTTCTTCTTCAGGGAGGACAACGAGTTAGGATCTGAAACTCGTGTATTGACAACGGAAGCCAGTGTTATCCGGTCTCCAACACGGTCGCGCCTTCGATCGCTTGACATCTTCAGAGGATTCGCCATTGCTCTTATGGTACGTAAAAAGATTTATCACGTGACGTGAAGAATCACGTCTCGGCGTGATGTACAGCCACGAGCATTGATATGTAAGTTATGTAACACATCGGTTCGTAAGTCAATGTGATAAGGTCTAAAATAGAATACAATTCTATCTACAGGCTGACTGGTAAATCAAGTTACATATTGGAATGGGGCACTCAGTGCTCGATTCTCGTTAGTCGTTACAAATATTATATAAAAAATAGGGGCTTAAAAGTTGACCAAATAATCCAATAAAAACAAGAAGTGTGGACATTGGCGCTAATCAAAGCGCGCGCACCTGTTGACGTGTCGCGAGCGCGCGGTTTCCAAACATTCCGAGACTTTGCGGACTAATTTGATTAACTTTTTCTTTGTAATTAATAAGTATTTTGTTGGTAAATTAAGAAATGTGGTAATTTTTTTTCATGCCTGCGATCCTTGAACCAGCGACCTAGGTCTATGTACAACCTATGCTCTGGCAATTGAGCTACCGCATGTTCAAACCTCGGCGCCGAAATTTATTATCATATTATCTCCTTTTATTTCTTAATTTAAGAAGAGTAGATCAAAACATGCAAAGGGTCATGCTCCTGCAGTGGAGACTAAAAAGACCTGATGATGATGAGATCAGAACAGCATTGTGAATGCAAAACAAACACTTATAAAAATATAACTAGTTTTTATTATTTACAGATATTCGTGAACGCCGGCGGCGGTGGCTACTCAGTGTTCTCGCATTCAGTGTGGAATGGTCTTACTGTGGCTGATGTCGTGTTCCCGTGGTTCGCGTTCGCTATGGGCGAGGCGCTAGTGTTGTCACTGAATGCGAGGCTACGAACTTCTATGCCGAGGACCACTGCCTTCTATCAGGTACGTCAGTTCTGTCACTTTAGTACTTCAATTTCATGCACGTATTACGTAACAGCCTCCGTGGGCCAGTGGTTAAGGCGTTTGCCTGTTGACCCGGGTCGTGGGTTCGATTCCCACCGGCAGCATACTTTGTTTAGTTGTTTCCAGTTTGGTTAGGACATTGTAGGCTTGAATCACCTGATTGTCTGATAATAAAGATGATTCCGTGCTTCGGAAGGCACGTTAAGCTGTTGGTCCCGGCTGCCATCCAGTAGTCGTTAAAGGAACCACGTCAGAGGCCAAGAGACGGTTCCGAAGAACTCTGACACCAGGGTGTGCGTGGTCCATTGACCGTGTAATAATTGTTTCAGGTCGCCCGCCGCTCGCTATTGCTTGCGATCCTTGGCATCATCCTGGGCTCAGCTCAGTCGCTCCATGACAACGTGTCGTGGAACAACGTCCGCCTGCCGGGAGTGCTACAACGCCTCGCTGCTATGTACTTCATCGTGGGGACACTAGAGTGTATATTCATGAGGACCAGCCAGAACATCACTCCAGGTACGTCCTGTACCCAGGAAGAGTCGTAAGTCCATTTTTGGGTTTAGCCTTTCCCACTAAGGATTTCTAAAATGGCTCAAGCTACAGCCAGCCTTCCTGCAAATTGCCTAGTTTATCCTCGGTATTATTCTGGGCTCAGCTGAGTCGTTCTTTTCTTCTTTAAGGTGCCCCACCAACAAAGATCTGCAATCTGCTTGGTACAGTCTTCCCTGTTCTTGGCTCGATGGAACAACTCAGTCGTTTCAGCAATCCCGGTCCGTCTTATGTTTCCCAACCACGTCTTCTTTCGTCAATCAGTCTATGTCAACGTATTGTGGAATTATGTTCGCTTGCCAGAGTACTACAGAACCTCGGTATTGTGTACTTCATAGTTGGCTTTGGAGAGTACCTCGGCCCACTTTCCACTTGACCTGGGGTGTGGGCGGACTCTTTGCGATAACCAGCCAGAATATTGCCCTAGGTACATCTCTTTTATATCGGGGTGTCCCCCCGATGCATCCCCAGCTATTATACTTCGCTGTGAATTTCTCTGCATCATCCTGGTCTTATCGCCTGTCCGCGGCAACATAGCCTGATCCAACTCTAAGGAGTACTACAGCGCCTCGCTACTATGTAATGTACTTATAGTGAGTTCTTTAGCTCGATATAGACCTCTCAAAGATTTCCAAAACAAGTTTTTTTTTGCAAACGAGCAAGCGGGTTAACCCTAGGTTTAATAATATTTGTATAAAAATATGATATATACAAAACATAAAAACATTATAAAACCTAAACCTACCTCGCCACCAGCAGCGGGGCAAGCTACCGGCGGTTAAGGCTGCATGGAAACAAATCTCCTAACGTGACGTGTCCAGGAGTGCTGCCTTCTGTATCTGGCCCTTGATCCAGCTATCTAGCGAGAGTCTCTTAAGGTGTTGGTCGAGACTCTTCGCTATAAGTACGTTTATATTATTTGGCGAGCTTCGTGGCGCAGTGGTTAACACGCCAGCCTTCTACACGAGGGTGCCCGGGTTCGATCCCCGTTCAGGTCAAGATGGAAATTTGATCTTTTTCAGATTGACCTGGGTCTTGGATGTTTATCTTTATATGTATTTGTTATAAAATATAGTAACGTTGAGTTAATATCCCATAACACAAGTCTCGAACTTACTTTGGGGCTAGCTCAATCTGTGTGATTTGTCCGTACATATTTATATTTATTTATTTTATTATTATTAATTCAAAGTTTTATTTGCCAACAGGTCGTTCCCTGTTCCGTGATATCGCTGCAGGCTGGCAACAGTGGCTCGCTACGATTTGCATCGTCGCTATTCAGGTAAAACATATATAACCACAGCCTAAACTTTCTTAATTCAGTTTATTAGGCAGGCTTGTTATGATCAGGGTTGTCATCCTCAACTACCTGTCTGGTGGTGTCAGGTATAGCAACGTGTACCCGCGCCTGGCCTCCTGAGCTAGCTACTTGCTCTTCCGTTTCATCTGAGGGAGTAGTATCCCAATACCTTCATTCCCTTCCCACACCCAACAGCCGTCTGAGAGACCTCTTCCACCCGTCTGGCCAGCGTGGAGAGTGTAGGCCAAGTCCTCTGGCTGCTCTGGCCAAGTATGGCTCTGGTAGTACAGAGAGGGTCGTGCTCCTGTAGTGGAGACTAAAAAGGACCTGATGATGATGATGACCCAACAAACTCCTATACTTCCTCAGCTTAAAATACTTCCGATGGGGGGCAGCAGCATGTAACATGTAATAGGCATGTAACATCCTCGTCTTCATCGTTACTTACCATCAGGTGAGATGGGAGATAAATGCCTACTTCAATAATAAGTAAAAAAAAAGCCTTCGATCAAAGATAATGGTAGATACACAGTCTCATACAAAATGAAGCCTTAATAATGTCCCCGAGTCAAAACATCATGCATACTTACAAACAACACAACGACAAAAACGGTACATACTGAAAGTATGACTCCATCTTTTTTTTCACTTTGACGCGTAGTTTTTGCGTCTTTTCCTTGGATTCGTCCAAGGTCTTTTCACATCGACATCGCGAGACGTGTGAGTGCTAGCGCGGTTTATTGAAACTGTGGACAAAACAGCTCCGAAACTCTATTAGTGCGCTGTTTTGCCGGTGCCACTTTTCGAGCGCGAATCGTGTATCTACCATTATATTCGAAGGCAGCAGCGTCCAAGCGCAAGAAGTCAAAGAAACTGCGCTCGCCAACTCGCCTGCCAAGCGTGGTGAGTATGGCATAATGGAACCATGGAACGAAAAGTCCTTGGGAGAGGCCTTTGTCCAGCAGTGGACTTCTAACGGCTGGATTGATGATGATGATGAGGCTTGTTTCTGTTCGTGTGTAAGTGGCCAACACAGGTGTCACATTTTTCAATCTACTTAACTATTTTTTTTTATTTACGGTACGATAGCCGGAACTTGAGATATTTTTATGCCACTTGCGGTCACCCATCCCTGTGGGGACTGCGCCTGGGGTTGCTTACCGTGAGTTTTAATTTGAACATTCTCTATTGTTGCAGGTGTGCGTCACCTTGCTAGTGCCGGCACCCGGCTGTCCCCGCGGGTACATGGGCCCCGGCGGACTGCACATGACCGCTGGTGGAAACATGTCTTTGCAGAACTGTACCGGTGGCATCGCTGGATATATTGACAGGTGAGGACAGGTGTACCCAATGGGAAAAACGGGACTCTGTTACTAAGCCTCCGATGACGGTCTGTATCTAGAACTCATCATCATTTCGCGTAGATGTCACTGTCAATCGACCATGCACACCCTGATGTCAGAGTTCTTCGTAGCCAACGACAAGGCGGTCAGCGTGGCCAAATATTGGTCAAAATACATTTAAAAATAGCCATCTCCGACTCGATAACAAGAAGAAGAAGAGTTCTTCGCCTCTCGGCCTCTGACGTGGTTCCTTTAACCACTACCAGATGGCAGCCGGGACCAAAGGCCGTGCGTAACGTGCCTTCCGAAGGGAGAACCATCTTTATTATCGGACATCAGGTGATTTAAGCCTGCAATTTAAGCCTGCAACAAACTGGAAACAACTAAACAAAGTATGCTTCCCGTGGGAATCCCATCCCACCACGAACCCCCAACCCACGACCCCCGGGCCTTAACCAATGGACCACGGTGGCATTTTATTGAACATGTGGCCATTAGGTCTTATAGACCTAGGCTCTGTCTACCTCGCAAGGGAAATAGACGTGATACTATGTATGTATGTAGTATCCCACAACACAAGTCTAGAACATACATTGAGCTCAATCTGTGTGATTTGTCCGTATATATTTATTTATTTATGGCGAGCTCCGGGGCGCAGTGGTTAACGCGCCTGTGAGTGACACGAGGGCCCCGGGTTCGATCCCCGGTCAGGTCAAGATGGAAAATGATCTTTTTCAGATTGGCCTGGGTCTTGGATGTTTATCTATATATGTATTTGTTATAAAATATAGTATCGTTGTGTTAGTATCCCATAACACAAGTCCCGAACTTACTTTGGGGCTAGCTTAATCTGTGTGATTTGTCCGTATATATTTATTTATGTATTTATCTTTTCAGGCTCATCCTCGGTGAAGCCCATCTCTACCGTCGTGGCACCTTCCATAAGCTGTACCACAACATAGTGCCTCACGATCCTGAGGGGATCCTTGGCGTTCTATCAGGAGTGCTGGTATTGCAAGCTGGAGCCCACGCGACCAGGATTATGTTGGCCTATAACCATGCTAGGTAAGATATGTTGACATGATAACGTGTTGTAAATCGATGAACGCTGCACGCACGAAAATGTGTCGCGTTCTGTGTGCAAGCGAGGGCGCGGAACAAGCTATAGAGAGGCACGATCGGCCTAAGCGTTCGGCTTGTGACGCATCTATCTCTTCCATCGTTCATCATCATCATCATCAGGTTTTTTTAGTCTCCACTGCAGGAGCACCTCTCCAACCCGTCTGGCCAGCGTGGAGAGTGTAGGCCAAGTCCTCTGGCTGCTCTGGCCAAGTATGGCTCTAGTAGTACAGAGAGGGTCGTGCTCCTGTAGTGGGGACTAAAAAGGACCTGATGATGATGATGACTGCAAGAGCATGACTCTCTGTACCACTGGAGCCATACTTGACCAAGCAGACAGGATTTGGCCTACACTCTCCTCGCTGGCCAGACGGGTTGGAGAGGTCTCATTGATGTTTATGAGCTTTGTTTAGCTTGTATTTCCTATCGCCTCTTACGACCTCCATGGGAAGACTTGGTCCTATTCTACTCTGCCGGAAACCACACGGCGTAAAATTAATATGTTTTAATTGTTCCACAGAGCCCGTATAATGCGTTGGGTGTTCTGGGCCATAATATTTGGTGTGTCGGGCGGGGCGCTGTGCCTGTTCACCAAGAACGGAGGTCCCATCCCCATCAACAAGAATCTGTGGTCGCTCTCCTACTGCCTGGTGACAGCTGGCATGGCGTTCTATATCCAGGCTGTGCTGTACTTTGAAGTGGATCTGAAGAATCGGTGGGGCGGCAGACCTCTGTACTATGCGGGTAAGCGATATGGTGTACGGAAAGTGTTATCATTATATTTTTTCGAAAATATATTTCTTGTATAAAACCCCCTGGTTTTTAATTTTAATTATAAGCGACTTCAAAAAAGGAAAGGGATTCCCGGGTTCGATCCCCGGTCAGGTCAAGATGTGAATGATCTTTTTCAGATTGACCTGGGTTTTGGATGTTTATCTATATATGTATTTGTTACAAAATATAGTATCGTTGAGTTAGTATCCCATGTCACAAGTCTCGAACTTACTTTGGGGCTAGATCAATCTTTGTTTGTCCTTATATATTTATTTAATAAAGATTATATCTTTTTACACAGGCTGACTGTTAAATCACGAGTCATACTTAAGAATTAAATAATGATTACACACGTTGCGTAAATAAATGTAAAACCAACAAAATACCTATTTATTAATAAGAAAGAAAAATTTTATCAAATTAATCCGCAAAGTCTTCGGAATGTTTGGAAACCGCGCGCTCGTCCGTACGTTTGTCACCAGGCTGTATCTCATGAACCGTGATAGTTAGACAGTTGAAAATTTCACAAATGATGAATTTCTTTTGCCGCTATAACTGCAAATACTAAAAACAGAATAAAATTTTAAGGGGCTTCCATAGAGCAAACGTGATTTTTATGCTCAATTTTGCTCGATATTCAAAACGGAAACAGCTTAAAATATTCACAGAATATTAAGTTATATATTCCCTTTAAAAATAAATAAATTAATAACATAAAACAAATATTTGAGGGGGGCTCCCATACAACATACATGTTTTTTTTATATGTACGGAATCCTTTGTGCGCCGTCTCGGACTCGCATTTAGCCGGTTTTTTTTTAATATATTTGGAACGAGAATCGAGTACCGAGTGCCCCTTGAATATGTAACGTGATTTACCATTCAGCCTGTACATCATAACCCTTTTTGCTTTCAGGTCAAAATGCCTTATTCCTGTACGTGGGCAGCGAACTCCTCAAGCGTCACTTCCCTTTCATGTGGTTCATCCCCGCGCCGACGCATGCGCAGCTGTTGGCCACACACGCAGCCGCCATGCTCATCTGGCTGGCTGTCGGCATAGCGCTGCACAGGAAACGCATCTTTATCACTCTGTAATAGGGACCAGTATAGCATGAAGGGATAGAATTTCGAAGGACGGTTTGCATTGATAATGGTCTCTATTACCAAGCCGAAAGGTTCATATTTCATATGGAACATTCCGGCTGATCTGGCTGGCTGTCGGCATAACGCTGCACAGAAAACGGATCTTTATTACTCTGTAATAGGGACCAGTATTGCATGAAATATGGGATAGAATTTCGAAAGACGGTTTGCATTGATAATGGTCTCTATTACCAAGCCGAAAGGTTCAAATTTCATGTGGAGTATTTCGGCTGATCTGGCTGGCTGTAGGCATAGCGCTGCACAGGAAACGCATCTTTATCACTTTGTAATAGGGACCAGTATAGCATCGAGGGATAAAATTTCGAACGACGATTTGCATTGATAATGGTCTCTATTACCAAACCGAAAGGTTCAAATTTCATGGGGAATTCCGGCTGATCTGGCTGGCTGCCCGCCTAACGATGCACAGCAAACTTATCTTTATCACTTGATAATAGGGACCAGTATAGCATGAAGTATGTGCTAAAATTTGGATATCAGAAATGTATTGCTACTGCATCAAATTCCACATTTAAAAATATTACTTAATATTAGAATGAACTAGAATATACCAACATTTTAAACTGGAAATGATCGAGGACTTTTACACTGAAAATTAAACTTTATTACTTTTGCAAAAGGTTCAATTTCTTTTTTATTACTTTTTTATCTAAAAGTAGATCTGGTAAGAGACGCGGCAATTAAAGTTTGACTAGTTAAAGATTTATAATATGACACGAAATTGATCTATCAAATAAAATATCTTTATATGTAGCAAAGTAAATAGATTTGTATAGAATATATTATTACGCCAAAATTTTTAATATGGACTGATTGAATTCGATATTAGTTTAATTCCTTTTACTTCGTAAAAATATATACAATTCTAGGTTTTTATTTTCGAGGTAAAGACAGGATATGTCCAGTGTTCGGTACGCGTGGAGTATACACGGTGAACTTTTCATTTTGGACCCATAAAGGGATGATTCAGTCTGTCGATATGAACAACTTTTCCTATGGGACCAATGCTGGGAACTTAAAGAAATTGACAATTCCATACAAAAATATTACGTCATCCGGTAAATTTGGTCCCATAAGAAAAGTTGTTCATATCGACAGGCTGAATCATCCCCTTAGGGTCCAAAATGAATGAAAATCCATCGTGTATTTACCTGAACTTGGAGTGATACATGGCAAAAGGGGGGATAATACCGACGACAAAAAGCGCACGTATACCGATCACTGATTAAATCAATGCTTAAATATGTTTTTGAATGAGATGTATGTGAAGAGTAAGGCTGAGATTACACTGGAATTCCATAACTCATCCATTTTTGTCGATCAGTGTACTCGCAGCCTATTGATTTTAAATTGTTTAGCTGCTCAAGTATTTAAAGGGCATAGAGATGAATTGTATTGTAGTATGTATTTAAACAGGACTTAGCACGAACCTTTTTTATTATTTGTTTCAGTCGACGAAATGGAGTTCCGTCGTTGTCGCAAAGAGACTCTTAAAACAAATAATATAAACGTTCGTGCTAATTCCCGTTTATGTAGGTACATAATTATGTGTATGAAGCGCGAAAGGTTAAAAAGAAAATTGTTATATTTTATTAAAAGGTCTGGATTGAAGTGTTAGTAAAGTAAAAATATAGTATGTTCCTCTTGAGTGTGCACTATACAAGTTGCCTGGTAGCATGATAATAAAGGTGATTGACCCTACGATATATGTTTTTTTTCACTCGCGTTTTCTAATGCTGTAACAAGTTGAACTGGGAGACGAATACTTTTGTTGTATTCGTCTCCCAGTTCGCTCGTTATTATCGAATCCAATCTGAACGACTAAAACCAATAGAAATAGGTAAGTCAATGACCTCAATTCCAACGCTATCTGGCTACAAGTATAGTGCGATCAAATCTTAAGAAATTGTGAGTTTATACATGCTTTTTGTATAAAAAAATGTAACTTTATCTTATTAATAATGCAGATTATATTTACTGTATGATATTATTAAAATTTGTTTATTATCCTCCTATAGTATTTAGGCATATTTTGCTGTTTTTAAATAGGAGATTTCTCGTGTATAAACATAGCAAACGATGCCAAAGGTCTTGTAGTCAACCTTCAATGAAGTTTTCTTTGCCGATGGTCAGAAAAATAACTGTATCACTGGCATTGAACTTTAAATATGGTTATTTTAGAAAGATGTTTTTAATTAATTATAAAACTTCTTAATATTAGAGGTGGACATAGGCCTCTCCTAATGATTTCCAAAATGACCGGTTGGAAGCGGCCTGCATCCAGCGTTTCCCTGCGACCTTGCACAGGTCGTCCGACCATTGGAAATCATTAGGAGAGGCCTATGTCCATCAGTGGACTTCTTGCGGCTGATATGATGATGATGATGATTAGAGGTGGACAAAATAACTTTATCCAAAAAGTTGTTTAGGTGACGATGCTTTTTCAACCACATACGCTTTTTTTAAGGTTCCGTATCCAAAGGGTAAAAATGGGACTTCGCTCCGCTGTCCGTCTGTCACCAGGCTAAATCTCATGAACCATGATAGACAGTTGAAATTTTTACAGATGATGTATTTCTGTTGCCGCTATAACAACTAATACTAAAAAATAGAACAAAATAAATATTTAAGGGGCTCCCATACAACAAACGTGATTTTTTTGCTCGTAATTGATAACGGCAATATGTAGACGCTTGAAATATTCACAGAATATTTAGTTATATATTCACTTTAAAAATAAATAATTCATTCACATGATTTTTTTGCCGTTTTTATAGATAACGGTACGGGACACTTGGTGCGCGAGTCCGATTCGCACTTGGCCGGTTTTTTTTTTCAATTGAAACCTTAAAAGACATTTTATAAGCATGGCACGAAAAAGTAATTTTTTCGAAGCGTCAAGGGGAGTCGTAGACATTAAAAACTCTTAAAACGCTGTCTGTATAGTCTGCTTGCTTTCTGACAACGCAAAGAGAGTTATTTAAACATGAGCCAAACATTTGCATCTCTTTTCATTAATTAACATAGAAATATTATTGCCATATTTATTTTCCGAATGTCACAATAATCTTGTAGGTTTTGGCATTCCTTATGAAATAAGAAATATAGGCTGACTCTAAACTCGCTGGCTTTGATTTTAAAATCAGAATCCCTAATAAAAGAGGGTCGCAAGTAAAAAAAGTGTAAAAGCTGAAAAAAAGTTTCTATGGAAAATTTACCTGTATTTGTATGGTAGATCGAAAATTTTCGTTTTTTATTCTATGTTTTTTGTCTGGTTTGGTCTGGCTGGTTTGGGAGAAAAGAAAAACCGTAGAATGTACCAGCTGCTCCTCTTCCTGCGCAGATCGTAGAAGCCGATCGAGGGAACGGGCAAAATTCCTAGGAATCATGTTAATAGGCAATGCGGCTAGCAACCGTTTTTCATCTAATGCCCACCAACATGCTAAACGTGGCCTTCGGTTCTTATAGACCTAGGGTCTGTCTACCCCGCAAGGGAAAAAGACGTGATACTATGTATGTATGTATGATTTTTTGTTTTACTAGCGATCATGATTCTAATATTAAAATATTGCCAGGAGTTTATAATCAGCCTGTATAGGTAATTATATAAATTTTATAAAGATTATTTGTAGAAGAGAATACTTTAAATCATTAATAATAAAAATATTACTTATATTAGTTTATTATTGAAGTAAAATGAGTAAACGACATTTAAGTTTCTGTATTTTTCTAATCACGTTGTATTTGTCAAAAATACGATACTATCTTAGACAGAAAAGGTAAGTATTGAGCTGAAAAGGGAGTCGGTTCCCATCAAACCAAATAACTAGTGCTTGGACAACACCTAAAAGGCTTTGGGATATCGATCTGTCAATCTCTGCAGTTTGATATTGCAGGCCCAAGGCTAATAGGCTGATTTCAGAGTGACGCGGTTGAACAGCGCTATCCAGACGCGCGCTTGCCATTACACTATATAGAAGTCTCCTTTCATAGTTACGCAGGTGAAACGCGCCGATCGGGAAACGCGCATCGCCAGCGCTGCCGAAGCGCGCGCTCAACAATCAATTTGCAATGTTTTGATGCGTTGCTGTTCCACTATTTTTCATAGAAAATAAACAGCTAATCCTGTTATTATTTTTGTCCAAATGATGATGACTATACAGAACTGTACATTGCAACGAAATGCGCGATACTAAAACTAGTTTCACTGCGCACGCCGCCGGTCAAACGCTCGCTGTTGAAACGCGCTAGTCAACGGCGCGTCTCGCCGGCGTCAATCTGAAATCAACCTTAAGTAATGCTGCTAATAGGTTTTTTTTTTACTAAATATTGAAGTAGGCATTTGTCTCCCATCTCACCTGAAAGCGTATGAGACCTGTGATAGGCATTTGGTCGGTGGGAGTTGGTCCAAAGTTAGTTGTTGGTATTGACAAGTACAGTCAGATACTAAGGTACCTAACCAGGCCCTCTACCTATATCTTGTATATTCTGTTAAACTAAAAATAATATTAACATGAAAATGTGAATATACATTTTCATGTTAATATAATTTTTAGTCTTTATTAAATTTTTTCAATATATTTTTTCATTTTAAATATTAATTTTAATTTAAAAAGGAAATTCAACGCCTGGTTAGATATATCAAGTATTTGACTGTACATTCACTCCCTGGCAGCTTAATAGACACTTCAAACTAACTTAGTATAACGTATATGATGATATTTTAATTTGTGTTGGGAATAATATGCATATCTGAATAATTATGTAGTTTTTTTAGTTTAACACTGAATATGGATTTTATTTTCACGTGATCATGTAATAAAAAGTTAAGTTTAATTGTTGTTATTTATTTTTTATTATTAAACATCATTCCTTACAGCATGGTGCCCGTAACATCTTTTATTTATTTATTATTGTAACAAAATATAACACAATTCCACTTACAGTATTCAAGTAAAAACTAAAACAACTAACAATAAATTGCAATAAAAAATATTGCATACAAGTATAAAAAACAGTACGTGTACCTGCACAGAAATCAAATTTTTACATGGCGCGAAAATATCCGTCTGGCTGATGCGTTCGCGCCATGTCTGGAGTTCGCTGCGGCGCCGCGCCCTACTAGAATAATGAGCGAGATAGCATTGTCCTGTGTTTTTGTATTTCAAATCTTATGTGGTAGAAATAAGTTCGTTTTTTCACTAATGTTTTCAGTCGGCGGTAGGTTGCGATATTCTGCCATCGAACAATGCCGAGGCGACAAACGTGGTACTGCTGTAAATCGCTCTATAAACTAACAGTGCCGGATATGATAATAATCCGGGCCCCGGGCGGCAGGTTACAGGGGCGGCAAAACACAAATGTATATGGGCAGGGTTAGTGGCGAAATACCTAAAATAGCCACACGGCCATTTCAGGGGCTTGCCCCTGATACAAAATTTACAACGCGGCGCATGAGTCGTGCCCTCCCCTTTTCGCTTTACGCCCCGCTGTCATCCAAAGTTAGCTACAGCCTCCGTGAGTACAACGATGCGTCTTGCGACTAACTTCAGATCGCAATAAAGTTTGACGCGAACTGTAAAAATCTTTCTTATGACTCCTCCATTCGAAAATAGCGCCCCTGAAACTGAAATTGAATGGAATTATTTGGAATTTATTATAACTTCATTTTCACACTTAACGGACAACTTTTGGATTTGTATATAGTGTTTAAATAAATGTACAGTAGACATTGATCTTTAAAATATGATCTGCATGGTGATTCAACAGTTTGGTATCAAATGAAAGATATTTAATGTAGGTTACAAAAATATATTATTATATGACATACCATTCTCCCGTAAAAATTTAAAATGTCTAAAACTGGTTTTAGTTTTATAACTATGGTTAGACCTTGCAGCCAACGGCGAAATTTTTTTGACGCGATACTATTCGTTTTGCATTTGTTAATAAGATTTATAATAGTTTCACAATGTTCGCCGTGCCGCCATTCGCCTTACAGCCTCTACAAGGCAACCCTAAACAGGGAAACTTAAAAGCATAGTCATCAGATGCAATAACTTCTCATACAACTGATCTCTGACGTAGTCGGGGATTTCTACAGAGTATTTATCTTCTTCGGAGTCATAGCTCGCCTCGTGAGTCTCGTACAGCCACGCGGGGAGGGGGGACGGCGGGGGGATGAAGAAGTGGAATTGCTTGTGGTCACTGGTGATGGTGAGGGATGTGTAGGCGCCCTTTATGAATAACTGGAACAACATCAATATGATTAATATATAGAACATAGGCTCCCGAGTGTATATATACACTATATATCTTTTCTGGGAAGGTTTAGGTATGTATTAATATTCTTGGGCGTAGCCTTGAACAACTTGAAGCTAGCGACCCGCTCTGGGTACAGGTTATTAAAACCGTTCAAGTAGTTTGCAAGATTGGTTCCCACTCAGAAGAATAACTATAGGGTTCCCAAGGAGAGGTGCTGTTAGTCAGGTAGGCAGCTGGGGTACTATTTTTGAAAGTGTGATACTCGTCTACGAGCGATTTTTGTATGGAAAAATCGCTCGAAGACGCGTGTCACTCTTTCAAAAATAGTACTTCTGAAACCCCAATGGTTCGAATCAGTATAGTATAACGAATTACTTACAGTAAGGGAGGGTGCACTAGATTCCATGGATGCAGAGTCTGTTACAAAGACATCAGGATCAATCTTCGCCGACATCCTGAAAGAAAAAAATGTCATAGATCATTGATATATTCAATAACACTTAATTATATATATTATATATGCGGACAAATCACACAGATTGAGCTAGCCCCAAAGTAAGTTCGAGACTTGTGTTATGGGATACTAACTCAACGATACTATATTTTATAACAAATACATATATAGATACACATCCAAGACCCAGGCCAATCTGAAAAAGATTATTTTCCATCTTGACCTGGCCGGGGATCGAACCCGGTCACTTCGTGTCGCAGGCTGGCGTGTTGACCGCTGCGCCACGGAGCTAGTCAACACTAAAGTGGTACATAGTAAAATAATTTAACGTCACCAGTAAAAAAGTCTAAAATCAACTGTCTTTATAATAAAGAACAGCCGAAAGATGCTTCTTAGGGTTCCGTACCCAAAGGGTAAAAACGGGATTATACCAAAGGTTCGGCTGGCAGTGAATGCCAATTGGCGTTAAGTCCACCTTTTGAACATTTTTTTTAAACTGTGCAATAAAGTTTGATTAAATAAAAGAAGTATGGCTCCGCTGCTGCATTTAGTTTTGTATTCTCTTTAAAAATAAATAATTAAATTAAAATAGTACCTACAAATATTTACACAACAGAAATGATTTTTTTGCCGTTTTTATAGATAATTGTACCTAGGTAGGTACTCTTCATGCGCGAGTTCAACTCGCACTTGGCCGATTTTGTTTTTTCATTCCTGTTTCTTTTCCTTGGGAATGTTATTCAGTACAATTATTTGCTCTTACGAAGAGCGAAACAACCTCAATTTTTGAGTTTTCATGCAATTTTTACAGCATTCGTTCCTTAGTGTCAGTCAAGTAACCTTGAACACTTACACGAACTTGTTGATGAGCCTCATCATTTCCTGCTTAATTTTCTTATTTCTCTTCTCATTGCTCGCCTCTCCTTTTGCCGCTTCTTTTGCAGAATCATCCTTCTTCCCGACCCTGGCAGGTCGGAACCTGTAACTGAATAATTTTTCATGTAATAAACAGACTTCAATCAAACTGCTGAACCGATTGTAATGAGACCAACATAAAAGTACCTAAAACTCTTTCAAATAAAAAAATAAATAAAATCGATGCACAAATTACTTTATTTTCGATGTCGGTTAAAAAGCTTTGTACATACTTGGTATTACCTTCCTCCCTAAATCTCTTACGTAATAAATGCCCCTAAGTTAAAAAAATATCAACTCAATGCAGTTAGTGATACAGTGTAATTTAGCTCGCATCAGCAGCACGCAGCACTTTTTTGTTTGGGTGCCCACAGAATCCATTGCAAGCCAATTTTATTCAACTTATAGCTTTACAGACGATTCATAATTCGTTGAAGTCGAGAATGTGAACAAACGCGCGTCGTTCCAACCAGCCGGCCTATTTGCTAACTTAGCAAACTTCAAAATACATTACGTTTTATTTATCATAATTAACAATAGTCAATCATACGAAATCCGCAATGTATTTTGAAGTGACTATCAAAACGTTGTACACTGAGTTTGCAAATCCGGCTGATTTGCCCGGTGATACCGCTTCGAAGTGGTCTCCCCGCGTAGAAATATATATTCGATACCGACTAGGGAAGTAAGACCGTATAGACAGGCCTGATAATGCCTATTCTATTCAATTCACTCTTGCCCTAAAAAATCCTTAAAGTGTACGTGTCAGAGAACAACGACGCGGCGATTTAGATGGCGTTCGTTCAGCTATCAGCTCGTTAGATAACTTAAGTCGGCTTAAAAATTTGATAATGTCATACAAAAGACAGAAATATTACGTATCCAAAAAAGTGTAAAAAGTATCCTTCGAGCCGGATTTGAACCAGCGACCTATGGATTACAACTTGAGCCAACTACAGTCCACCGCTCTACCAACTGAGCTATCGAAGGTATACGCAATGTATTGAAACAGTTATAATGATTAAGTATAAATAATTATCAAGTGAAAGGTGGAGTTGGGGTCACGCGAACACATTTTTTTAAAAGTTGCTTAACTGATATGACGTCACAAAAAGTCATCTATCTGATCTAGTTTGAAGCCTAATGGTTGGTTCAACAACGGACTGTCGTATTTGTCACCATGTCCGAAAACAGGCGCCAGGCACCTAATTAGTACCTGATAGTTGTACTCGTATGGTACTTTTCAGATATGACGCTATCGTTGTGGCAGATCTTTTTTAGCGTAATTCAGAACAGATCATGATAGTTTTCTTGGGAAAAAATTTCAGCATAGAAAATTCATAACAATACTCTGGAAATATAGTAATTTGGGAGTCCCTCAAGGATCTATTATAAGTCTCTCTTACATTTTTTCTTTCAGCTAATTTTCTGTCTTTGCCATTTAATGGTAGTAGAAGAGAATGGCGATATTGTTATTTCTTGCCCATGGCGGAGACGAATGGAAATCATTCTAATTCAGTTTCCCCTAGGATAGATGAAAAACTGTGAACAGAACCTAAAAGATATTAACAAACCCGTGTTAACTCCATATGTTAATTGAGTTACAGTTATTAGTATAAGTGTTTTACATAGAACTTTCTTTATTTCTTTAATTACAAAGAAAATTACAACTTACACGTCGTAGGTAACACACAGCTGAGACGTGGAATAATCTTGCCTGTATGAAACAAATTTTAAAATACTCACGCATCTATTATTGGCCCAACGACTCGTTCGAAAACCTCTTCTTCCATCGCATCAGCTGACCTCAAAGTCCTGAAATCCAGCCCTTCTTCGTTCAGCGCCAAGACCCATATATCTTTAATTTTACTCTCGTCGACTTTTCGAAAATTATACTTGGCTATCTTCGAGACATCGTTACTGTCGTCCAAATACGTAAGGTCGGGGAGGTTAAACACTGCCGCAGACGCGAAAAGAAAAGATGAAAATAATATTGCTAATTTGAACATGTTTTTCGTTTAAGAGCTGGTGGATTAGTGGTATGAGTGTCGCATGTGAACAGCTGTGTCAATATTTGAAGTTGGATGACGATAACTAGTGGATGTTTTAAGTTAGGGTTGTGAATGAAAAACCTAACAGAAAATCTCCTGAACTGCCTTGGTAGTTCATCAACAAGCCTCCTAAATGAGGTATTTAACAATTATCAATGAATTGAAGAAATCAACGATGGAGCTTGACGCTTCTGTGGCTCAGTGAGCAAGTGCCTTTGAATCGCAAGGTCATGGGTTCGATCCCCGGTCAGATCAAGGTGGAAAACGATCTTTTTCAAATTGACCTAGATCTTGTATGTTTATCGATAAATCTTATCTATACCTTTAAACGAGCAATTCTTGTATATATACACCGTGTAAATAGACCCTCGACATTCCCTTAACGGGGTGACTCAGCCCACCAATATGAACAACTTTTCCTATGGGAACAATGCTAGGGACTCAAAAAAAATTCGACCTTCCCATACAAACTGGCCGGGCGGCGGAACTCTTTTGTATGGAAATGACGAAATTTTTTTTGAGTCCCAGCATTGGTCCCATAGGAAAAGTAGTTCATATTGATGGGCTGAGTCACCCCTTTAAGTAAATGTCGAGGGTACATTTACACGCTGTATATAAAAAAATATTTTTATGATCTTAAGTTCATATATTTTCTTTTAATTTTTATTGCTTTTAGACAAGTTTTTAAAAATATAGTTAATGTTTGAGATATTTCTGAATATAAATTATCACTTAAACACCACCATATTACAATAAATAGTAATAAACGAGCGAAGCTCGGTCGCCCAGGTACTGTATTTATTATTAAATATACTCAGTGTCTCTGGGGCTAGCTCAATCTGTGTGATTTGTCCCTTAATAATATAATATTGGGGATAAAGGGGTAATGGGAGTCAGCGGGCAATCGGGGTCAGGTGCCTCTAAGCAAAACTACACTGCACGAAATTGTGGAAATTGACGTGTTTTCATAAATAATATATACGGACAAATCACACAGATTGAGCTAGCCCCAAAGTATGTTCGAGACTTGTGTTATGGGATACTAACTCAACGATACTATATTTTATAACAAATACACATATATATAGGTATAAACATCCAAGACTCAGGCCAATCTGAAAAAGATCATTTTCCATCTTGACCTGACCGAAGTACCGTACCGAAAGGAAGTGAGAGTACCTTTATTTATTTAACCATAAGAACCCAAAGAAACTGCGCTCGCCAACCCGCTACCTGCCAAGCGTGGTAAGTATGGCTATATCTACCCATGGAACGAAAAATCCTTGGGAGAGTTCTTTGTAAAAAATAGTGGACTCTAAACTTATAAAAAACATCTGCGTAGTTACCAAAATGCAAGAATACATGTGTTTATTATTCTGTCATTTTCTCGATACTTCAAGACCGAGACTATTATGATTCAGACTCGTAAGTAAGACTGAATAAACATTATAGTTTTAGACGCGCAGTCGTTCGTTTATCATGCAGTTGGTGATCTCGTACTGCCACATAGTTAGATGATTGTTTTTCAACTGCTAAACGGGATTGGATGACACTTGGCACATGTGTAGACTACCTATATCCTGAAGTCCTTGTTCTGAGATCCTGAAGTGTCTGTCTCTGATATTTTAGGTATATACTATTGTAAACCTATTCATACATTTATATAAATAGCAGAGCTCGTTGTCCAACAGACTTGTTGGACAACGAGCTCTGCTATTTAACATGCGAAAACAAAATAAGCGTGCTTTTAGATATTTTAATAGTTTTATTTTAATTAAAATTTAATTTAAATGTAAATCAATTTACTGTACTGTTAAAATAAAAGATAAAGATTATTTATTTGTCAATTATGTGTTACAATGTGTTACAATGTGTTAAATAACATAAAAATCAGAAATCAACGTGTTAAGGTATTTTAAGTAAGTAATTTTAACTTTAACTTTAAAGTATATAATATTGTATCAGATGAGCTACTGTTTAGTCCCACATAAAATAAACAATAAATAATGTAACATTTTTTTTTTAAATAAATGTTGAAGTAGGTATTTGTCTCCCATCTCACCTGATGGTAAGTGACGATGGAGACAAGGATGTTGCCTATCCATGCCTATCCAACAGTTAACCATTTATTTTACTTTTGAATGTCCCGGGACTGTACTTGGCTGGGAATTAAGTCCATGTATAAAAATATTTTTTATTTTATTTATTAGTCTCAGGCAACATCATAAAAGTTTACATAAAATAAACAATTATGGCCCATATGAATATAACCTAAAAATATGAATATAAAAAATCTAAAAACTATTGGTCACGTTGAGTCTGCGACGTGCTGCGCGTCATCGGGGTGTCGGGTATCGTGCCGCAAAAACGGCGATACAGAACACCCTTCGGCCAGAAGTTCGCCTCCATGAAGGTTGCCAGATCCTCCGTCGGGACTCGCACCACAAACGACGTGAAGTTTACGTTGTGGCGCGACTCCAGCTTGACAGCCCTCAGCGTGATGTTGGTCTTCACGCGAACATACTCCATCTCTCATACACGGTGAAATTTTGATCGTTCTGGACCCTTAAAGGGGTGATTCAGCCCGTTGATATAAACAACTTTTCCTATGGGACCAATACTGGGAACTCAAAATTTTTTTGACGTGCCCATACAAATTGCCCGGGCTGCCAAAATTTTTTGTATGGAACTGCTCAGTTTTTTTGAGTTCCCAGCATAGTAAAAGTTGTTCATATCGACGGGATGAATCACCCCTTTAAGGGTTCAGAACGATCAAAATTTCACCGTGTATTGAAGTCCTTCAAGGTTCAATGAGGATCCGTAAAGTTTTTAGTTGAGAATGCAGGATTATAGAGCTAAGAAATCCATAACATACAGTGCAAAAATTATTGTTCTACGATAAAAATTGACGAAGTTATGACCAAATTACTAGCAAAATTCACTGACCGGCCGGCGCGGTGGCTGTGACGTCACTGTGACGGACGCCGCTAGTTGCCCGTTGGCAGTGACAAGGCGCGCAGTGTTTTCGTGGTAATTGCGACTTTAAAACAAATTATTTATGTCTAATTTATCTTTTTAACTATGTACAAATATCGTATAGTGCCGAACTATACAAACACTTCTTTTAAAACGCCAGAAAAACTATCTTTTAACGTGCCGAAAGACACAAAACTTCTGGAAAAATTAATAATTTTTCACGAAGTTTTGTGTGAATTTTATATCATCTCTTTTTACAACGGAATACAATTTAAAATTATATTCCGTTGTAAAAAGGGATGATTATAAGACTCCACCCTCTACCCCGGCTAGTAGACAATGTTGTGAATATCATTTCGATGTAAGTACCTACATAACTATTCTTACCTTTTATTAAGTTGATATGGAAATAAAATAGTACCTATGTATTCTCTTTTTACAAGGCGGATGTATTAATAAAAACATACCTACTTATTTCTTTCTAGTTTGGTAGACAAACCTACTTACCTTCCAATACTTCCGTTTCCATTTCTATGTAATATTCCAAGGCCAAAACAATGACACAGGGACGTACTGGAGTAAAAAGCAAATAATGAATGATATAATATGTATCTGCTCCAGCTATGCCTGATTGTTGTAAGCAAATAAGTTAATACAGGATGTAAGGGTGAACACCGTTGTACCTAAAACCATGAAATCAACCCGTCTAAATGAACAACGTATGGGACCCCGGATTGGACTAGAAAACAATATCGACATTTTCATACAAAAATGTGAGGCCGATTAAAATATGGTATTATTTTATATTTATATATTTCAGGTGGAAAAAGACATGGAAAATTACGTTAAGTTTAACTGAAGAAGGGAGTTTTGCCTCATTAGTTTGAATGTCAAAAGCTTTTAAAAAAAACCGTCGAAGTGCGAGTTGGCCTTGCGCACGTATAAGTTTGAAGTTATTATAAATATCTTTATTATATGATGTAACTAAAAATTTATTAATTTCGCAATATTTTTACATTATCTGTGTTATAAGACGTTGCTTCGTACCAAAATCTAAGATTCTGATTTCACGGGAAGTACCCTGAAGTTTTGATGCCCTTGCGAATGTCGAAAGATTATTAAAATATTTTTCTTATATGATGTAGCTTAAAATGTATGTTTTTCGCAATTTTTCCATTATCTGTGGTAAAAGACGTTGCTTCGTACCAAATTTTAAGATTCTGAGTTCATGAGAAGTTCCCTGGTAGGTATTGATTCCCTTGCGAAATCGAAAAAACACGAAAATTTACGGCACAACCAGCTGTATCTTTAGATTGCGTTGGCTTCGAAAATTTGCGGCATACACTGAATATTTGATATGAATTTCAGCTTGATACCTCTACGCTCCTACGTTCCTGAGAAAAAGGGTCTTGACAGACAGACGGATAACCAAGTGATGAAATGGAACCCTTATAGGGTTCCGCTTTTCTCTTTTGAGGTACGGAACTCTAAAAATTATAGACCTGATTTTAAGAAAAGATAAGAAATAGAACAGTTTTAATGAGTTTCAAGTACGGACAGTTCCAACCCAAAACCTACAGCAGAAGAAGTTTTGCAAACAAAAACGATCGCTGATATAAGCGATAAGAGTTCTCGTTGAAAGACTATAACATGATCGGACCTCACGCATATGTCTATATTTCATACTTTTTTTATTGATATTATTGTAACAATAGCATGTGATTTAGTTAATTTACAAGATTGTTTATATAGCAATCAAGAGTAAAAATAAAAAATCTTTCTTTGCTTTGTTTTCTTTATTAGTTCCCATAATAAGTACGTTTTATACGTAAATATTATAAAAATTGCACTCTAACAAGACTTTATTTCAATAAATTGTTAAATATAGCGACGAACCGCGTCGTCGTCGCTCAGTCGAATGATCGCTCTATGAATGCCGACTGTCGACCGCGCTCGGTCCGTCACAGTGACGTCACACGCACCGGCGTGCAATGCCTTTTCGCGGCAGGGACGGCATTATGTTTATTATTAATATCTTCGTAAGTAATGGTCCGATTTGGATAATTCAAAAAGATATATCCTTGTAATGTCATGAAGAATAATGTGGATATTAGTCCTATTGAATTTGCTACAACTTTACTGATCCTCATTATAGGACCTTTTCATTTTACGCTTCCGTGCTTCCAAATTATAAGGTACTATAAGTCAGGCCATTTTGTGAAAAGAAACGCACAGAAATAATAATGGTGCGCTTAAGAGGCTTACAAATAACTTGGTATGTCACAGTCTGAGTATTGCAGGGGGACATAAAGCAGGCAGTGGATAAGGAGATAGATAAAGAAGCGTTTCTTATGTCATCTGACAAAAGTAGATAGGTACTTAAAAGCCTTTTGTCGCATGTTCAACGCTTGGTTGGTGCTCCCACTCACATACTCCTTACAATAACGTGCCTGGCCTCTCTCCATGATGATGTCCTTGTTGTGGCGATGGGGGGAGAAACAGGAGTGCCGTCTTGATTATATTTATTACATCTTGATGTACCTACTCCTTACATGGTTACGACTCTCACATGTTAAGGCGCTGTGCATCAGTAGAATACCGTAAAACGTCTATTTTTTCATCGCGCAGTTAGCCTTATTTTTCATGTAATACTAGCATGAAAAAAATATGAAGTACAGAACAAAGATCAAAATAAATGGATACATCAAAATAATTTCAAAAAACTATTTAAAATCTAGCAAAATAAAATAGCAAAAAAGCTATATCCAGAAAAAGTTTCGTCGCGAATTACTTGATATTTTCAGCGACAACTACCAATTTTTTTACGTCTATTAATGTATATCTATATGAGCTAGATGGATACCTATAAAAATACGAAATTTGGTAATAATTATTGGATTATTAAATTAAAAGTGAAAATTAACGCGGAAATGGCAGACAAGAATTTGAAATAAGACTAGCGACACGCCAACCGGCATCGCCACTTTCAACTGCTACAAACGGTTAAGAGATACAGCGCCATAATGATTATTTTGTCTTATATACTATTATCCTAACTAATATTATAAATGCGAAAGTGAGTTTGTTGTTACGCTTTCACTTGTAACTACTGAACCGATCATCATAAAATTTTGCATAGGGCAAATGATCCGGTTGTGGCCATTTTAAGTTTTATTTACTTTGAGGCTCTCTAAATCTTTCATATATGTTGTTAAATACCTTAATTTTGTAACAAGTTATTAAACATGTATTAACATTGTCTAGCAAACGAATTTTTCCTAAATATCAAATAGATTCTTTTTTTATATAAAATAATTAAAAATAAATGCGACGTTGTGCCATTTCTGGCCAGATTTACCCCATTTGTGGCCACCATTGTGTGTCAATTCTGGCCTACACGTTATCTGGGGTATGGAAAAGAACATAGAGTACATTTTATCCCAGGAAACTGTTCCCGAGGGATCGAGATTGACGCGGGCGGAGCCGCGGGCGAAGGCTAGTGCTAATCCTAACTAATATCCTCCTAACTAATATTATAAATGCGAAAGTGTGTTTGTTTCTTACGCTTTCACGCCGTATCTACTGAACCGATCAGCATGAAATTTTACATACAAGTTTTCTGGAGTACGGAGAAGGACATAGGCTACCTTTTATCCCGGGAAAAAGTACTATTCCCGAGGGATCGACATTGACGCGGGCGGAGCCGCGGGCGAAAACTAGTCCTTACTTTTTAATTATATTAATAGCATTACAATGCTCGGTTTAATATTAAAATCGAAAATTAGTGATGAAAAAATTACGCCACAGGATTTGAACCTACAACCTTCGACATCTAGCCCGTCGATGCTCTCAACTAGTGATGTAACGAATGTCATATTTTGGACATTCGCGAATGCGAATGCGAATGCGAATATTTGCTACCGACATTCGCGAATGCGAATGCGAATATTCAGATTTTGTTTAAATTTGGCGCCAATTCACTATCGCAACAACAACGTATTAGAACATAATACAATACTTATATATTGGTTATAGTTTATGGCGACAATTTAATTTACCTAAAGCTATAAAAGAAAAGAAATTATTTTGTTTCTTAAAGAGTTTACTTATGATTCTCATAATTATAGTTTATTTTTTGTTGACAAATAATGTTTGTTGATTGTTATTTTTAGTTTTTTTAAGAAGTAGAAAAGGTAAAAATTCATAGAAGAATTGTTTTTGTTTGTGTACAATGTTTGTAGACATTATAATTTTAGATTTAAGGTTAATTTCTCAAAGTTAATAAATAAAGGTTACCAACCAAATGATAAAGAGAAGACTGATTATGTGATGACGAGGTTAAATAATTTTCTTGAATTAAAACATAGTTAATGTATAGATTTTGTTTTATTAAATCAACCAACAATAAAAAAAATATATTCGCAAAAACATTCGCAGTAAATTCGCGAATGCGAATGCGAATATGCAAAAATATGCGAATATCCGCGAATGCGAATATTCGTTACATCACTACTCTCAACCACTGAGCTGCCGTAGCTTCAAATCACCGCGGCGAATTTGTTCATGACATATTATAGGTACACGCATTGGAAGCATGCGTCATCTCCATTACTACCAACTTAATTCATATCAGATGAATTGAAAGTTGATTAAAGTGGAGAAAGCTTTTCTCAATTAATTATATTACTAGCATTACAATGCTCGGTTTAATACTAAAATCGAAAATATGTGATGAAAAAATTTCGCCACAGGTAGGATTTAAACCTACAACCTTCGACATCTAGCCCGTCGATGCTCTCAACCACTGTCAACTTGACAGTGGTTTATATGAAACTGTTCCCGAGGGATCGAGATTGACGCGGGCGGAGCCGCGGGCGAAGGCTAGCGCTAATCCTAACTAATATCCTCCTAACTAATATCATAAATGCGAAAGTGAGTTTGTTTGTTTGTTACGATTTCACGCCGTAACTACTGAACCAATCATCTTGAAATGCATACAAATTCCCTGGAGTACGGAGAACGACATAGGCCTTTTATCCTGGGAAAAAGTGCTATTCCCGAGGGATTGTCATTGACGCGGGCGGAGCCGCGGGCGAAAGTTAGTACTATTATAATAAGCTAAGTACTAATTATGTTAACATCGCTGACAGGCGGGTACGTAAAGCAGGTCACTTATATTGGCATGAATGTTTGATATGCTTATCTACGACGCATATCGTCACGTAATCACGTTACCACACCTTTGGCACGCTAAGATGGACTCTATCTAAGTAAAGCAGCGCTATTAACCTTTCATCATCATTTCGTGTAGGTGTCACGGTCAATCGACCATGCACACACCCTGGTGTCAGAGTTCTTCGGAACCGCCACTCGGCCTCTGACGTGGTTCCTTTTAAGACTACCAGATGGCAGTCGGGACGAACGGCTTAACGTGCCTTCCGAAGCACGGAATTATCTTTATTATCAGACAATCAGGTAGTTCAAGCCTGCAATGTCCTAACCAAGCTGGAAAAAACTGTGCGATACGATTGGAGATATCTCGTATCGTGTCTAACGTATAGCGGCGTCCCTCACATCGGATCAGATATTCAGGATGGTATATAGGTGATTCAAGTCTGCAATGTCCAAACCAAACTGGAAACAACTAAACGAAGTATGCTTCCCTTGAAAATTTTGGGGATCGTGGACCCCCGGTCTACAGGCAAACGCCTTAACCACTGGACCACGGAGGCATTTTCTGCGGTGTTGAAAGGGTTAGATTAAGCTAAGAACATAAAATGATGGGATGGCTTGCCTGGATGAAGGACTGCTCACTACGCTGGAAGAAAGGCGGCTTCGTGGTGACCTTATTGAAACCTATAAGATCCTGACACAACAGTACAACCTACCTGACATTCAAACAATTTATAATATGAAGGAGAATACGCAACTATTAAGAGGACACCACCTTAAACTAAATCGCACAACAGATAGAACTAACACTGCCCATCATTTCCTTAGCAATAGAGTGGTCCATAACTGGAATAGACTTCCTGAGGATGTGGTCTCTGCAACCTCAATAAACTCCTTCAAAAATAAATTAGACAAGTGGTTGAGTACAAATAAAGTGTCATTATTGCAAATGTGAACATTGAAAGTGAAAATTCGTTATCAGTGAATAAACTATATCCACAGACATTACACAAATTAAACACTGCCTGAAATAGACACATCAGCTGAAAAGCTGCTCGTCTATAATTAAATAAATAAATTGTAACAGGAAAATGGCTTGTTAATAAAAATACTATGAAATTGAATGGTATAAAATTAGCGTTTATTATATTGAATATCTTTAATAGGAATGTATACATTATGTAGTGGCAAATAGGTACAGCAAGGCCTTGGCAAACTGCACGATTTCAGAGCCGCCCAGCTTGGATTCCCCGTACACGCGGTCTACGAACGTGATGGGGACCTCGCCGATTGTGTAGTCTAGTTGACGCGCCCTGCAATATATATTTAGATTGCAGTTATCCATACTAATCTATAGCCATACTTATCGATAATAAATAAAATAAAAAAGCCTATATTTCTTGCAGATGTACATGTTACAAAATGCTTTGTTAGTATTAAAAAATTAGGTTTAGAGTGGTTAGTAACTTTTATATATTACTAGCTTTCGCCCGCGTCAATGTCGATCCCTCGAGAATAGTACTTTGTCCCGGGATAAAAGGTAGCCTATGTCCTTCTCCGCACTCCAGAGAACTTTTATGCAAAATTTAATGATGATCGGTTCAGTAGTAACGGCGTGAAAGCGTAACAAACAAACAAATATACAAACAAACAAACACACTATCGCATTTATAATATTAAGTAAGGATAAGGATACAACTAACATAAATGGATATGTATCTATACACTATAAAATTTATATATTATTTTCAAAAAAAAATTAAAATACTTGTTTAAAATACTTAGTAATTCTAACTTATGACTATTAATGGTAATTATTCTGCAAGAACCCCTCTGCAGGTAAAGGCCTCCTAAGTGAGCCAGTTTTCTCTGGATTTTGCTGATTGCATAACTAATTGATACTGATATTATAAATGCGAAAGTAACTCTATCTGTCCGCTTTCACGCTTCTACCATTGAACCAATTTGGATGAAATTTGGTATGGAGGTAGTTTGAGGCCCAGGGAAGGACATAGGGTACCTCCGGGAAATTCTACTGTTCCCGAGGATCGGCAATAACGGCGGAGCGGCGGGTAAAAGCTAGTATTAAATACTTTAAGCAAGCTTAAAGAATGAGTGCGTTTAAAAAAATGCGTTTGCTTTCGAGCAAAATAATAAATTTTCTTTCTTTGTTTCAAAATGCAGCTGTGTGTCTGACTGAACATTAAGTGTTAATGTCAGGAAATTCTTACATTAGCTGACATCTGACTTAATATTAAATTGATATTTAGTACTTCAAATACGTGCGAGATAGTATATTATAATTTGTGTTTTAACCCTTTCAACGCCGCAGTCTGTTTGTGACAAATTAATTTAGTGACCAATTCACAATCTGCGGCTCTATCAGACTGACCGGCGCAGGCACGCAATGATTTGTCACATATATCAGATTAAGGCGTTCAAAAGGATAATTTAAACACACACAAAAAACAAAGCATATATTTTGCGCTGGCCCCAGGTTAGCAATATTAATTTAATAGACTATATATATATATATATGTATATATATATATATATATATATATATATATAATAGACTGTGGCGTAACTACAGGGTACCCTGTCCTAGTGGGCCCCGGGCAGGAGTAGAAGATAGTGGTGGGCACTGAACTCAGTCTAATAGGCCCCATTGTATGAGTTTGCCGAGGGCACCAGGTGATATAGTTACAACACTGGCAATAGACACTTATCTTTGCCGATGTAGGCTGAGACAGTGCTCAAAAGGTGACCTAGACACCTTTCTGAAAAACATCGGGTAAGAGTCTTATATGTTTGTATTATTACAGGCATAAAGTTACCTAATAATCATTTCCATCTGGAAAACGTAGCCCTTTGAGACACAGCTATCTACTAACTTCTGCAAAATATCTTTTTTGTACAATCTGAAACAAAAAAATTGTATCTGTAAATTCAGGACGGATAGTTTTACGTGATAACAACAGTGAGAGTTAGATGCATAATAGATAGTACCACTACTGTTGCTGTTGCTGTGCAAAATGTCACGTTCCGGTGACATATTTTGTGCATGCAGCCGGTGTTCATTGATTTATAAGACGTTATCACGTCAAAATGACACAAAATCCTACTTAAGTTTTCTTTGCATAGTATAAAATGAAGTCGCTTTCACTGTCTGTTCGCTCATATCTTTTAATCTACTTAACGGAGTTTAATGAAGTTTTCAGCAATAGCAGGCCGTTTTAGGGCTTGTGTGTAAAAATTTATATAGCTTATGAGACCTGATAAATGTAGAAAAATAGACAAATTTTCTTTCTTTAGATAGTAATTAAAGTGGAAGGATTTTATGTATAAATTACTGCCCCACATTAGTATATACATTGCACTGTACGAAGCGGGGCCGGGTCGCTAGTAATATAATAAATCTCGGGGTGAGTATACTGCCTTGTGGGACAGATTCTTAGCAGGATTACCTATAGAGAATGAATTGCTAAAAGTAGCGTTGAACAGTCCATTGTCTCATTCAGCAAAATCAGTCTACATCTTATAGAGGTTGACAAAGTGTACTGAAGCCTAAAAAGTATGTATGTACATACCTATAAAAAGGAGTAAAGTATCAGTTACCTAAATGACCCCGTAAGGTCCGATGCTCCGGGCCTCAAGAGCAGCTGTGTGACAAAGTTGGCACCCCGTGATATCAACTTCCTCTTGAAATCCCAGCCGTAGACACCTCCGTCATCCTTGTAACGTGTTCCTGACACCAGGTCATAGTCATGTTTCCTTTGTAGTTCTATGAATTTGGGAATAAATTTTGGCTGGAAGGAAATTTATTCATTTTTATAGTTTTATTACATCCAGTGGAGATTTGAATGAGGTTTTAAGATTGGTTATTTAAAGGCATATTTATCTAAAGGTAGTGTATATATTGTTTGCCTAAAGTTCATTTTAATCCCTCATATTATGGAAGGGGCTTATTAAAACAATTTTATCAGAAATAAAATTCAGAAATAATTCATCATTTCACTTGCACACTTACAAGAAACTTATATACCCTGAGGTTTATTAGGCCAGATATCACACTGTTACCATCTAATAAGGGTGATTTTGCTTCATCAAAAATTGATTCGACTGCTAATTTAGAGAAAAGCAATCCAATTACACTGTAACTTAGGTACAAATTAGGTTTACTACATCTCACTCTATACACTTAAATTAATAAATGATAAAAAAGTTTTTCATTAAAAAGAAGTCCTTGCCATTATTTGAATGCATATTTACCTACAGAACCGTAGGGAAATATGCATTCGAAGTGAACATCTAATCTATACTAATGAAATCCCACCCAAGACCTCATTGTTGCTTCCCACCAGGCAAGATAGATGTCAAATGCACTCAAATTATTTATAAAATAAAATAATATGGTGTTTTAATATCCAGTTTTTATTGTAAGTCTGCTGAAATTCAAACAGACAAATAAAGACACAAACTATTATATTTTGTATTTGTTGTTTTAACCATACTTTCACAAAATGTGTTTTGTAGCGGCCGCCACTTAACATATCTCATGTTTGCCCATTATATTTTGTTCATTACATGCAAATAAGGAATTTAACTACTGCATTGATGGACTGATTTCTTTTGTTGCATTGTAAATGCGCGCCGACTCGGCGCGATTCGCATTTCTACAGAAATCTATGTATGTGAACTACAATTTAAAAGACTACTTATTCATATCACAAACTGATATTGTATAGATAGAAGGAACTTCTTATAACCACGATACGTTATATTGTTGTATAGTACGTACATGATGACTCAAGTCTGCGTCCATAATGATGATAAAGTTGCCGGTAGCATGTTTTATCCCATGTATGTAAGCTGTGCCTAAGCCAAGCTTTTTTTCTCTGGGCCGTAAGACTATTTTCGAGGACCCATACAGTTTCTGTAACTGTTTTGCGATGTCAAGCGTCCCGTCGGGACTCCCATCGTCTATTATAATCACTTCGTAATCATATCCACTAGAAGAAAAAAAAAACAACAAAATATTATGATCTGCAAACATTGCCTCTTGTGTTAATAAAATTAAAGTTGTATTGTGTTATAAAGACTCACCTATTATCCAAATATTTAACAATAAGCCATATTATTATTGGTAAGTTCTCCCTTTCGTTGTAAGTGGGTAAAAGTATTGAATATTTATCACTTTTTGTGATTTCCGAATCTGAAACCGTGGCCGCCATGGTGTTGGTGTCAGCTGTCAATGTCAAATGCACGCACACAGATTATTATAAAGTAAGTGCAACGATTAGAGAGAGTATGGCCCTTGTTAGAAAAACCATGATAATTGATGGTGATGCTATGTCCGTAGTCCGTAGATTTTACCAATACAGATCAGGAGTGCTATTTTTGAAATGACGCCATTCGTAAACGAGCGATATTTCCATACAAAAATAGCTCGAAGACGAGTGTCACACTTTCAAAAATAGTACCCTAGAAAGAGTATGTGTATGTATGGTTATCGTCTTTATTTCCGAACGAGGCTGTGGACCAGCCGGCCTATTTGCTAACTCAGTGTACGTTTTGATAGTCACTTCAAAATACATTACGTTTTATGTATCTTAAATAAAAATAGTCAGTCAAACGAAAGTCGCAATGTATGTTGAAATGACTATTAAATCGTTGTACACTGAGTTAGCAAATAGGCCGGCTGAATGGAGTTGCTCAAGATACATGAAACGAAACGTTAAATCTTGTGACGTGACGTCAAATGTCACTATTAAAGCCGCAGTCAATGTCAAACGTGTAAATAGTAAATAAGTCAAAACGGGAATTTCGGACTGTATTACATTAAAAATTACATTAATATATTTATTTAAGTTTATTATTACATTAATATATTTATTTAAGTTAGACAATATTCAGTGATGTAAATAACATAATCTGATACCCACAATAAATTTTAAACCATGAATTAAAGTGAAAGCGAAGTTGTAAATATTTTTACTATTTATTCCTATTTTATGCCTAAAAATGGGTAAAACAAGTAAAGTTGTGATTTGCGGGATGAAGGGGGTTGGCAAAACTGCAATTCTGGAGCAACTGATATACGGAAACGTGAATCTAAAGTGTTCCTTTTACCCTACGATTGAAGACATTTATGTGGCTAACATTGAGACTGACCGAGGGAGTAAGGAGAGGGTCTGCTTCTACGACACGGCGGGACTGGAGCCCCCTATCACAGGCGAGTTGAAAGGTTTTAGTCAACTTTTTTTGATAATATTACCTTATAGTTAGTAGTGTTCTAGTAGCGAACCAATAAGCCTAATACGGAGTTCTTTAAAGTTTAGGACTTAGTTATTAGGGTAGAGACCAGAGCGGCATCCTTAACTGCTTGGCCACTAGTTACAGGCGTGGCATCAGGTACGCGCGCCTGACCTCCCTAACTGCTATTTGGTTTTCTCCTATTCATCCAAGTGAGTAGCATCCCAATACCCCAACTTCCCAAACTAACATATTTCCATCTTTCCCCAGCTTAACCCTTTGATCGCGAATACTTATCAACTCATAAACGGAACTTAAACATATCAACTCGAGCAGTTTGGTATTGTTTGTATGAAACTCTCTACTGCAATCCATACTTTTCGGATTCGTATTATAATCGCCTCAGGACCAACTCACGAACCGCTCTACGGGTCAGTCAACCCATGGTCCCTGCGTTTACGGCTCGTCGTCCATGCCCTTACGTCTCTCCATAAGCTACCTTTTGTTGGGTTTGGGTACAATTTTCTTTTTCCTCTTCATCATGTGCAATGACTATGATTGCCAAGTAACCTGTTGTGAACTGGGGCCTATCTGTTTGCTACACTTCACATTTAGATTTAAAATGATTTTACTAGCAACATCAGAGCGATCGGCGAGCGGTAAGCGCGGCGTCGCCCAGCCGTAGCCGAGTCTACATGCCGAAGCTGATCCGATTTGGCTCCGTGCCTACGTCAGGTTGACGGCTGGTGGACGGCGCGGCGAAAGGCGATACGGTCTTGATCCCTTTACAAGTTGATAAGTCTCTAGTTAGAGAACTATATCTTGCCTAACTAACGAACTAACAAAGGTAAACCTAGCACTTGGTTTTAAAAGGAATAGATGATACATACAATACATACATAGTATCACGTCTTTTTCCCTTGCAGAATAGACAGAGCTTTGGTCTATAAGACTTAAAAGCCACGTTTAGCATTTTGGCGGGCGTGTAGGGGAAAATGGAAACAAAATAGTGATGAGATGCTAGTCGCATCGTACTAACATAATTCCGCAGATTTTCGCCCAATCCCTCGATCGGCTTTTGCGATCTGCGTGGGAAGAGAAGCAGCTGCTACATTCTACGTTTTTTCTTTTCTCCCAGACCAGCATGGATGCAGAACAATAATAGATGATGAATTATTTATTACTGTTTATTTTATTGCAGGTCCACCCCAATCGCCAACCCTGCAGCTCACCGCCAATCAAGTCCTGCAGAGACACTACATTGGCTTTGCTGAAGGTTTCGTCATGGTATACGACACCACCAAGCCCGAGTCACTGGACGTACTTATGTACTTGAAGAAGGATATTGATAGAAATAAGGATAAGAAAGAGGTTTGTAAAAGCAGTAATTTTCCCTAGTATAGAAATGTAATTCAAAATATATATCTATACATATATATAGTATAGTATATCTTATTTAGTTATTAGAGCAAAACTTTTGAAATGCTTCTTTTTTTTTACTAAATATTGAAGTAGGCATTTGTCTACCATCTTTCTTTGTTTGTTTGAGCTGACACATCAGACAGACACAGGAAAAAAGGTCAGGTATTCCATATGTCATGAACTTCATTTTCACAGCTATGTGTCTGGAGCTTTTTACTTCTCTTTTCGTGTGTCTAAGTGGCCAACACCGGTGTGAGATTTTTTAAGCTGCCTAAAGGCATCTGACATAGCTTTACGACTGCCATCAATGATGACAGCCGGGGCCAATGTCTTAACGTGCCTTCCAAAGCACGGAGGAGCTCGAGAATTGTTTGTACCACTTGCGGTCCTCCATCACAGTGGGGACTGCACCCAGGGTTGCTTAACTTATGTAAGCGCTATTAATGCTCACGACCACTGGGCCTTCGGGCTCCTTCATCCTGGAGCTACCCTATACCCAAGTCGGTTTGGCATCAGGGGGGCGGCCGACCAAAAATCTTTCGTCAAATCATATTACGTCATGAATTTTGGCTAAATAGCAAAACTCAGGCTCTAAGGCATGACAGCTAAGGAAGCAACCAGGAAAACTCTCAGATAAAGCACCACATGGTAGTAATTTCTTCTGTAAGGTTAAATAAGAATGCCAAAGTTGGAAGGTTACACACCCTGGCTTAATTATATGTAAAAGATGTGGTAGTCTGTTAGAATTACTTTATATTGTAACTAGCTTTCGCCCGCGTCAATGTCAAGCCGTAACTACTGAACCGATGATCATGAAATTTTGCATACAAGTTCTCTGGAGTACGGAGAAGGACATAGGCTACCTTTTATCCCGGGAAAAAGTACTATCCCCGAAGGATCGATATTGACGCGGGCGGAGCCGCGGGCGAAAGCTAGTAAGTAATAAGTAAGGATTGTTTTCATTACAGGTAGTAATGCTAGTGATAGGCAACCGCACTGGCCCGGATGACCCCAACAGTCTTGAAAACACTTGCTCCAAGGCATCCAACTGGTGTGCGAGGGAGAAAATACGACATTTTGAGGTGAAAATTGAATAGTTACTAACTTTACTTACCCTTAGGCTTTGATCAATTAAGTATAATGGTAGATACACGACTCGCGTTCGGAAAGTGGCACCGGCATAACAGCGCACTTATCGCGTTTCGGAGCTGTTTTGTCCACAGTTTCAATAAATCGCGCTAGCACTCACACGTCTTGCGATGACAAAAGTTAAAAAAAGACGGAGTTATACTTACAGTATGTACCGTTTTTGATGTTGTTTGTAAGTATGCATGATGTTTTGACTCGGGGGCATTATTAAGGCTTTATTTTGTATGAGACTGTGTATCTACCATTATACATATTTGATCGAAGGCTTAAGGCGTAAATAATAGAATTCTCTGCCTTTTCGCAGAAAAGTTTACCGGTATAACTAAATATTCTATAAATATTTCAAGCGTCTACATGTTGCCGTTATCAATATCGAGCAAAAACAAGCAAAAAAATCACGTTTGTTGTATAGGAGCCCCGTAAATATATTCTATTTTAATTTTTTAATATTTGGTGCTATAGCGGCAACAGAAATATATGATCTGTGAAAATTTCAACTGTCTTACAAATAGGGTTCATGAGATACAGCCTGGTGACAAACGGACAGACAGACAGACGGACAGCGGAGCGATATTAATAGGGTACCGTTTTTACCCCTTGGGTACGGAACCCGAAAAAGTGACAATAATCTCGGCCGTAATAAATCGACAATGCCATAAGGGCCTACTAAAAGTATTTTCATGAAACATCTTTAGGTGTCTGCCATGGACCGGCCGTCTCTCTACGAGCCGTTCATCTTCATGACGTCGCGGCTCAACCCGGTGCAGAATAAGACTGCCTTTCCGCAGCTGAGCACGCTGAGCAAGCTCACTCAGAAGAACAACCGCAGCGACGCCATGTAACGGTGCGTTTTTAATCTATGCCCTTTTTGCTATCAACCCTAGCTAGGCTGAAGATGTGTTAAACACTTGGGGAGTACAAACTTCATTAGGCTAGCTTTCTAAAACAAAAAAAAATCCGTCAGTTAGATAGTTCAAAATATTGGACACGTATTTTTTTTGTGTCAATTAAACAAAAAATTAAAAAAATATATAGCCCGCATTGAATTAGAAAAACTACGGAAGCGTAACTCTCACAAAAAACTTACGCACTTATGGACGAAGATAATTTGCGATTGGCTGCGTCAAGGTCACGGGGCGGTGTCAACATATCTAGTGAACGCTATGGTGTCAACATAACGGAGGTTATGTTGACTATTTTGCCATTTGTTAACAGAGGTTAACAAATGGCAAAATAGTCTTACGTCATAAATGAATAGCCCCATTTAAAAAAAAACCCGTTGTGATTGTTACCTACTAATAATTCTGTACTAATGAGCATATTGCAAAATGTTGATCTTGCGCTACGCTAACGGACTTACTTGACCCACTTATTAAACAAGTGTTTAACATAACTTTTGGTTTAGCTTTACCTTTAATCTTCTTGTATTATCAACATTATTTAATGTTAGTCTGTGATTATTATTATGGATAGGCTTTCGTTTATTTAGTCGGAAGCGCCGACTAGTTTACAACTTAACACGCACCCGATTATAACCTATTTAAATGTCAGAACGTCACGTTGTTTTTTTCCTCGTACAGCAGGAGTGTGGAATAGACTCCCTCCCGAGGTTTTCCCTGTTTGCTATGACTTGGGGTCCTTCAAAAAGCGTGTTTACAGGTATCTTATGAGTCGGCAATGCATTATCACCTCCTCTGGTGTTGCAGATGTCCATGGGCGACGGTGACCACTTTCTATCAGGTGGCTCGTCTGCTCGTTTGCCGTCAAATATACATAAAAAATACCTTAGTAGCAGATTAAGATTAAGGTCAATATTTCGTCGGCGATGCAGACTAACAAAAACTTAAGAAATCCGTTATGGATCCACGGTTTATGAATTTATCTTAATACTGTGAATATTATATTGATAATTCAAGAAGAATATTTCCCATCTGACATCCTTCCTCTGTCATGTACATTATGTATTTTAGATAATTTAAAATTATGTACATGTTACAAATTCTTCGTTTTGTGCGCGTTTTTTTTTCTTACTCAATAATCTCTTCTACTCTTGTACTTATATGTATAAAAATGAAATCTCATTAGTTGTATAATATTTATATTGATGTATTTATTGAGTTGTAGGTACCTACATAAAATTAAGAATCACAGAAATCAGTGATTTTAGTTTTAAACAGTATTTTTAATTTTAATTTATACATTTCCTTTTCATTTGTTTATAAGAAATGTAATTAGTTTTATTTGCCCGTATTATTTTTACAGATTACTCACTACTTTGAGTTTAAATTAAATACTTATTTTTAGGGCTTAGACCAGCGACACTAGCGCCACCCATCGTCTTATTCTCGTACTTCACAACCAGATCAAAACAAAATAATCTACTTAAGTAATAAGCTGTAGTACTTCAGCAGTAATTCAGTACTTTAGTCTTAGTCGTGGCAGAGCCGCGCTACCGGCAAAATGAATTGCTAGTAGCAGGAATGGGTCGGCTCTTCCGGGGAAGTACCACACTCTTCCAGAAAATCGACGTCTGAGTCCGGTGAGTGAGAGAGCCGGAGGCCCATCCTTTTGCGTAATTGGAAATAATGATATTCACTTATATACTAATATTAAATAATAAAAATAAAAACATCTATAAAATTTAAATATTAAGTCCGCCGTTGATCGTTTCCGGTGGAACAGTGCCCAAGATGCTTGCTGCATTACCTCGCTGGAGTGCAATGGCTAGACTTTGCACCAGAACAGAAACGAACAAGTGCGGGGGTCAGCATTTTTTCCCGCTATGCGGCGCCCTATTTTGCGAACCAACTGCTTATGTCTTAGTGTCCGCTCCCCCCAGCAACCCATAGTATTATTTTCGAATATTTTTCATTTGATAAATTAAGAGACCTACTAATTACCGTTAAAAGTAGCCACTCTTGGCGGTAATTAGTTCTCTTTTTGGCGGTAACCAGTAGTTTAATTTTGGAGTAAGAGAATAAAACGATGGGTGGCGCTAGTGTCGCCGGTCTATGCTCTTAAATGTATACAAATTTTATTACTACTTTCTAACTCAACGTCGACACCACTCCAACTTTAGTCACAGATATGACATAGAAATGTGAGCTTTGAATTGTAGTATTTAGAGTAGATTTTTCAACGTTAAATTAAAAGAAGCGTAGGACGCGTTGACGACGCGTGGTCCACTCGTTGCTCTCTAAATTGAACGAATTCACTCTTAATTATACAACATAAGGCTTATATTTCACTGCCTGGGTACTGTGAATTGAGTTAGAGTGGAGTCGGCGTAGAGTTGGTGTAATGTGCGAAGACCTTTAAAGTTTTTGTCTAAGAAAATGTCATTCCAAAACAGTAGGTATAACTATTAATTGATTGACAACCAGTATTAACCAATTTCCATAATCTTATTTAAATGGTAGCTAAATATTTAGTATTATTTCTTATCGAGGGAACAGATATTGTGTTCTTTTCAAGATTTGTACGTCTAGTATTTTTTGCAAAATTGCTTTTATGCTACTGAGAAACTTTTCCGTTAAAACATACAATATTAAAAGAAAACTCTTCTGTCCGATCCTTGAAGGGGTGATTCAGCCCGCTAATATGAACAACTTTTCCTATGGGACCAATGCTGGGATCACAATTTTTTTTTATGTTCCCCATACAAATTAACTGTTCGGCTGAACATTTTTGTTTGGAATGTAATTTTTTTTGAGTTCCCAACTTTGATCCCATATGAAGAGTTGTTCATATCGACGGCTGAATCACCCCTTCAAGGTTTGCACGAGGTTTTTTTTTGCATATTGTATAGCGGATGTATATAATCCTTACTAATATTATAAATGCGAAAGTGAGTTTGTTTGTTTGTTTGTTTGTTTGTTTGTTACGCTTTCACGCCGTAACTACTGAACCGATCATCATTAAATTTTGCATACAAGTTCTCTGGAGTATGCAGAAGGACATAGGCTACCCTTTATCTCGGGAAAAAGTGCTATTCCCGTGGGATCGACATTGACACGGGCGGAGCCGCGGGCGAAAGCTAGTATTATATATTATATACATCCTCATGTTTTCCCGATTGTTACACAATGAAATGAAATCCCATAATACGGTTTTAATGCGTTTATATATTACATTATTTTTATACCTAACATTTACAGCTAAGCTAAGCTTTATAATAATTGTATAAAGTAAGCTGTAAAGTTTTCGAAACACTAGATGTAAAAATAAACGCATAAACCGTAATAAGTGATATACTTTAAATTATGTATATTTTATTTATATGAATTGATTAAACCATTTTTGTAGTAAATTTTGAAAAGAACACAGTGTATCATCTCTCGACATCAGCCCCATATTATTATTTAAATATAATTATGACATCATCATAAAAATAATGTAAGGGGCATAGATTAAAAAAGTGAAATGTACTTAACTCTCGATCTTAGCGCTGTGTTTGTAGTTAGTACTTAAATTAGTGCAATGTTATATTAGGTAGGGTATGTGACTGTTTGTTTGTACAGTCTATAATTATTTTTAATAAATACTAACTCAACAAACAAATTCTAAACAATTATTCACTTCAAAAGATAAAGTCCTGTAAACGGCTATTGGGCCGAATTTATTTATTTATTTAAACTTTATTGCACAAAAAACGTACAAATAGGTGGACTTAATGCCAATAGGCATTCTCTGCAAGTCAAACCTTTAGAAGACAATCTGAGATAAATAAAGTTATTCCGTGACAAGCAGGCAATGGCAAAAAGGCCACGTCAGAGGCCGGAGGCGGTTCTAAAAAACTCTGGCACCAGGGTGTGCATGGTCGATTGACCGTGTCACCTACACGAAATGAATGAATGAACGGCAAAAAGATTGATGAGGGGATTAAAAAAAGAAAGGCGTTCTTAATTCGATTGTAAGTATGTTTGTTCATCGTAACTCAGCCAAAAATGAACCGATTAAAAAAAAATAGTAGCGACGTCCATGACCCTTGCCCTGAAGATGGCTACCTGAATTGGCTGAAACTTGTCGGCCATACCGACTAACAATACGTGAGTAAACCGTTTGTTGTCATAATAATTAGATGTGTCTCGCTCTCGCGTAACTTTAATAAAATGTTTTTGTTTGGAAGGTAAATCTGTAGATGAGTTAATGTAAATTTCATCTAAAATAAAGAGGTTTTTTGTACATGCAAGGTTTATAATTTTCAGCGACTACTGTCTGTTCTTGGTAAAGTTAACACAAACGGTCACATACTGTATACGTATACTATATAGTTAATATCTCTCTAAGTATAGCTTTAATTTAGTCACGTTTAGGTAGTCAATAATAAACTGAGTAAAACATAACCAATGCAATTAAATTGTATATGTTAAATGTTATAAAACAAGAATGTGCTTAAAAGGTTTTAAAAGGTCAACTTAAGCGGTTGAATTCTTATACGAGAATTAAAAAAGATTAAAAATATATACAACAAGATATTATAGATCGCATGATTATAAAGTGATGAAATAAAATGTAACTGTTTCGGTGTATTTTAAATGTTTAACTGGTAATAAATTGTTTTAATGTTAGATTTTGTTTTTATTTCACATTTCCTAAGTATATCTTTTAAATTATTGACAGTTTTGTCAGAGGACACAATTTTATTTTTTAGATATGAAGTGGTGGTTAGTGTAATAAAGTTAAAATCAAGTTTGTTCATACAAACCTTGTCTTACGGATTGGTTTTTACGATTTATCTGCCAAACTATAGGTCTCATAAAAAAATTCTTTGCTTTTCTTAGTTTAAACCCAATCAGACCTAAAAGTGGGTTAAACAGTCTTACAAGAAGGTGGAGGGCGTTAAAAATGGCTGATAGCTAGTTTACGTTCCTATAATACTTGAATGGCACTTGATTGATTATCCTATGGGAACCCCACATTTTTTAGGATAGGTAATTCTATATTGATACACGTAGTACTTCCTTCATGGAATATCAAGGTGACTTGAGGCATGCGTTTGAACAGCAGGCCATAAAACACACAGCCCTCCTTCCTTATCGTTTACCCGTCATTGGCTTGTAGCTGTATGATTATAGGGAATGGTACTTGAACGTAATAAAACAAGCAGTAGGTAGCAATTTTTATTTGCATTTCAAAATGTAATTACGTCGTCTTACGTGTCGAGTTCTACAACTAGTGGGATGTCATCCCGAAGCTTACTACAGAAACAATACAATTAGCTCTTACTTGAGCGTTTTTATGTACCTAATATTAACCGCCATACTCATTCCGCGCCCCCTTAGCGGACCGGCCATCAATCAAACGCGTAAATCCTGATTTCCTATGTATGTATAGGATAACATACCTACGTGATAATGATGTGAGCTCATGGGTAACCACAACTCGCCGTTCACTCATCATATAATGTTGTATTTTTAGGACAAAATTAAATCCAGTTCACATATCAAATAATACTGTAGGTTTAGCATCGCATCGGACACCCACCAAATAATTGGATGACCTATAACTTAAGGTGCAGGAAGACGTTGGATGATGGTCACTTATAACTGCTCGTATTGAAAATCCTTGGGGAGGTATATGTCCAGCAGTGGACTTCTTGCGACTGATAGGATGATGTTCTGGAGATTAAAAGTTAATAGTTCACTTGGCATACTATGCAGTATCTTTACAGTTAAATAGAATTCACCGTACATCGATTAGTGGGTAATGTCAATTGAGACAGTGAACGTGATATTGAATTATTTTCCGGTAAGCGTTTCATTGATGGCCAGTTTGCTATAGGGGCTGATACACAACAACTTTATGATTTGAAGTGTTCATAAAAAACCTCAAACATAAAGCAGTATTTTATGTCCGTCTGTATTTTAAAATACCTTTTACTGGTTTGCCTTGGGTTCACCACGGCGGCGCTGCAACCGAGCAGGATAGACCTATATACGTAAAAGAGAAACCCTAACAATTTTATCTTTTGCGCGGCACCGCAATGGTAGAAACCAAGCCACTCACTGATGAATTTTAAAGGATAATGTGATTTTTATATGAAGTTTCAACGGTCAGCGTACACCCAATTTCCTGTGTTAATCTTTATAAAATAAACTATTAATAAAATAGAACATTTTTAATCGAAGGTAAGTTTAATAGCATATGGAATTGGGATATTTTGCCTTGCTTCAAATGAGGTAGGTAGTTCTGATTTTTGATGTTAAAAGGATATTTTAGAAAATTTGTCAAAAAGACGTTTTTTATTTTTTTTACCATGAATACATATGTTGTGGCAATAGTCAATTAGATAACATTATAAGTATTTATCTTACTGACATCTCGTAACATTAAAACGCTGCATAGATATATTTATATGAAATTATAAAATAATTTACATTTTTATTTATGGATTTGACATACATTACATCCCTAATAACATAATAAAGATATCAGTCCTCATTTAATGTAAGGCAGCACCCGTTTTTTTTATGATCTCCACGGGCTATAATCTCAAAGAATATTAATAATTGTCATTTAAAATAATTGTGAAAAATGGAATAAGACGGTACAGTCAAGAACACACATTCAATTTAAAAATATGACACCTTTTGAGAAATAAACAACGTGGCGTTGAAGAGAAGTAAAAAAAAAAGAATAAAGGGAATTAACACTATAATTTTTACATAGTAACCCGATTAGGAAGTTTGCTCAATTAAATTTATTTCATATTTAATCTGGCCACTTACATACATGAAAACCAAGCAAGCATATTTAATGTTTTGAAGTGTCCTATTGGTTCCCTTGTGTTTTTTTTTTCGAAATAATATTATTAACGGATAACAACCATGTTCTATGACAAAAATAGCGCCCCCAAATCTTACTTCTATTCTCTATTTGAAAAGAGTCTGATTTGGCTTGATATTGAAATTTTGATAGAACCAGTCGCGCCATTTCGATTCATTTATACCAAGAATTTAAACTCTATGGAGATCTTACCTACGTATAGTGAAATTGACAATTACGACCTTAAAGATCGGTCGTTCTCTGTTTCCTCACTTCGATTTTGTCTCTTTCACTTGTCGTGACACTGCATTTGTCGTTCAAGGTCAAAAAAGTATTGAAAATCTGTTATTGAATGTGCTCTGCGCTGTACCATTTACAAATCATCGTACCTGTAGAACATTATGTATTAAATTATAACATACCCTACATTTTAAATCTATTCAAATAAACGTTACTTTCGAACCCTTTTAACATTCGAATTTTATAAATAATGGAACATTGATTAAACCTTCTGAATGTTAGTTCTATTTAACAATATATTTATAAATATCAGGAAATTGTACTTAAAGAAACATTGCCATATTTTATAATGCAATCAATATTTACTTTTTATTACAGCGTGATTTTGAGCCTAATATAATATTAATGTATAATATGCTATATTGAAATCTTGGACTCAGAAATATTAATGGAATAGAATTGCAAGAAAAAAGGTATTAACGAAAGAAACACACGCTGTAAGTGTATGTATAAGTCAAAGTAAATGGCTGACCAATGATTTTTTTTAATATGGGTAATAAAAATGTAAAGGGAGGTATTAATAAAGACCTATTTATAACTAAAAATAGAAACAAAGATTCAGAAGGTCAAAGCGATCTAAATCCAACCACCTTCTCTTTGAGAAATTTCTCTTTTCTACTATATTTTGTTCCTAGTTTTTACACCGTTTACAACGCAATCAAAGATGCCTGTGACTTACATTCCCTGCAGCATGGTCGCGACAACTTTTTCAGGTTCTTACTATCTTCTGTTTCGCAATTAAGTGCGCGATAGCGATAGTTTATGCCGCGATTAACGTTGTCGCGGTTTCATTCTGTAGGGGCAGGTTAAGGACAAGTATAAAAATGAACTACGTCCATTATTACCATTAAGAAACGAGGGTTCATAATAAAAAGCATTTTTGCTTTATCTAATAAAAACACATTTAAATAATGATATATCAATATGGCACGTATTCAAAGATATCCTAAATTTACTAAAGCCACATAAAGTTTTTGAATAAAAAAAATAAGCATATTTTAATATGTCTCTAAAAGTAATAAAGTCATTACTTATATAACTATGAAAATATAATGGACGAATAGAAAGTAAATAAAAAAAAAGTAACTGTCACAGGGCACCTTTAAAGGAGAATGTGCGTTCTACGCGTGTCACTTATCACTAAACTACACTATGTAGCATCGATGCGATCTTAACTAGTACCTGAGTATCATCCCATATCCTATTGAACACGAAACCTATCAACACATTTAAGTACCTATAGATATAATATTTGATTTGCCAAAACATTAGCAAAATTATTTGAAGAAGTAAAAAGAAGTATGTAAACGGGAGTTATTAAACTGATTGAAAATGCAACATTCAAAATTATTAAAACGTTATAAAGAGTTATCATAAAGAACTTAATTGACAGCAAAATGTATGGAAAAATCTTAAAATAATAATGCCAAAGGTTCCATGCTCGATTGCCTCAACAATTCTCAAAGCTCTGTCAAAGTACAATTATTAAAATTACAATTAATATAAGTATGTATTTCGATTCGATTTATATCAATAGGTCTGATATTTATAATTGTACATTAATTAACAAGAAATGTTTAAAATAATTTTTAAAATTAAATTTAACATAAATCTCATATTACGGATTTTATTTTGCACTGTGATTATTTTATTCTATAGATAATTGTCGTCATTTCATGCCGGATAGATTAATTTAGATTTTCTTGTATTAGAAGCACCGCAGTTTAACGGATATCCATATTATTACTACACTTACCCTAATCTAGCCAACATTCAATCATATTGATAATACTTCTTCCAAATATAATATACTTTTATCAGCTTTGGTGGAGAAATGATTACAACATTTTATGTAACATGCCTACTTTATAAATTAGTATTAAGTATAAAAACATCAATAAGAGAATAATAAAACATACTTTGGTTTGATAGTAGGAATAAGGAAAGCAATAAAAATTAAATAAACAAACATCCTACACATATCAACTTACGCCCCTTTACTTTCCAATATCTAATTTTAATAAATCTAAGCGTCTTTTATTCTACAGCACAAGTCTCTAAATAAATCAAGTAAACTAATACACTTTTTTTATTTAGGATTCAAAAATATGGCAGTTTAATAAAAATAGATAATACATATTTTTATTAATCGGGCTTCTTGCAATAGCCTGGTATTCAAATATTCATAAAATATTTATTTTTATAAATATTTGAATACAGAAACTGGCACAGTTTTCGCTATTTTAGTCATGGCTTTAATGCCAGTTTTAATGCAACGTCCTTTTCACTAATAATATTTTGCTGGCTTGCTGGAGCTGGGCCCAAAGTCTATACATTTTTACCCATGGTCCTTTGACGCAGTGTTTCGATTTAATATTTTACTACTAATATGATTCAAATATATATTTTTTTAATAATACATAGGTATATAAGTTGGAGCTATGAACAACTATATTATTAAGATCTGTTGATGAATAAAAAGATTTACCGGGAGTTCTAATTTCTGAATAGGCGAATTTATCCTGAACATAATCATATTGAATGAAAAAATACAGGTTAATAATCTAACATAGTTAGGTATCTAGTGAGTTGTGCTGTAAGAAGACTAATTAAGTGCTGCCAGCACATCTACTACTTAGTCCTATTAATTTTGTGTTTCGATATCGAAGTTAGAATACTATAGAGTAAGGCTAAGTAATGCACTTGTGTTATAGACACTACGCCCTAATATTTTTGGTATGGATGTACGTTATATGTTGTTAAACATGGCCCAAGTGTTTCTTTGTTCTCTTCTGCATATATAAGGTCCACTTAAATATTGTAAGTGCTGGCACCCATAAGCTAGAAAAATGCTTCTGAAGCAAATTTAAAAAATTCGACACACATGTAGAAAATCCGACGCAAAAAAAACACCCTGTGCAAAAAAAAAACACTTTTTTGTACTTTTGTAGATACTGAGTCGCAACAGATAGACTTTCATAAAAAAAAAATTGTATGAAAAATCTAAAACGAAAACTAGCGTGTCGATTTCTTAAATTTGATTACTTAAGCGATCCTTTAACCTATTTGCACTTAATTTAAATGTACCATATATGAGAAGCTATGTAAGAAAAACACTACATATATTTTTAAGGCATTATCTTTGTTGAGATTATTAAAACTTCTGCAACTTTAATACGGTGTAGGTTTTATCCTCAATTTTTTTCGGAGAAAATGTCTTTAAGTTCTATATTACCAAGTATAAGTACTCAATACAATCTTTTAGTACAATTGTTGCAAAATTCTGAGAGATACGAGTAGTTGCGATTATTTATTAATTTTGAGTTGAGGCCTTTGGGTCTTTCGACCTAGTTTGTGCCTGAAAAGGCCTATTTGCTTAATACATCCTTGAATCTTGAGCTCGGTCTACCCCGTAAGGGATTAAGACATAAATAATAATGTATTTGTAATGTACAGAGACAAACTTTAAACGCAGCGAAAAACAGTATAAACTATGAATTTCTAATCACTAATCAGTAATTTCTAATTAAAATAAACACCATATATCGGTAGTAGTGTCATAATAAACAGTGCAGATCATTGAATCAACAACTCACTAAACTGATCAACAACTTATCTGTACCTACCCATCTTTCAAAACTTTCTTGGCCAATATCTCAATAACATTACTTTGTTGTCTTTTATCATATGTCGAGGAATTAAATAATTAACTAAAGAGAAATGCCATATTTCATTTTTAAATAGCTCTTTGATCTTTTTTCTATGTGCATACACTAAGTCATTAGGTAATAACACAAATTGGCATTCGATATATAATATTTTCCATAAATTCATTGAAATATTAGGAATAAATGCTATATCTTTGGATTTCATACATAAACCACCGCAACTTCTTCCCTAGACTTACCTGGAAATACCAGAAACACCTGGCCTTTCCCTACTCCGTTCCGTTTTGGTCTACCTAAACCATAGGTCAGTCGACAACGTCCATTGTAAAGGTGGGGTTTTGGCCAATCCGCTTCATGGCCAGTCTGCCGGCACTGGTGTTGAGGAGCTCGTCATCGTCACTGCTGTTGGAGGCATCGTACCGGCCGCTCATGCCAACCTCCCCATCTTCTGAGTCTGAGGATGACTGTTGGAGATGTTTGTAATTAGTATTGAGGATGATTTGTATTGTGGAATTATAGGATGCCGCAAAAGAAGGGTATTAATGGGTATATATAAGAAAGGTCAAACGAAATATAAACCCCTCAAACTAGTTGGATATTAATGGTAGAGTTTTGTTCTCTACTACATTAGTTTCAAGTGTTTAGTTAGATGCTTCTTTTTTTCTTAACTTTGTGACGTTTTTAATTAATATATTCGATTGTTGGAAAAATTCAAAACAAAAAGTAACGTAAATAAACAAGAAAACAGTAACCCATCTATAAAATACAGTAGGTATCTGTAAAGTACAGTAAGATATACTTATATCTAAATTATGCCTGAGTTAATGCAATATTTATTTCTCTACTTATAAACCATACACCAAAAGCCACAAATAAAATTATATTGCAACGAGATTTTTAACTTAATAATAAATTGGAGATGTAAAATAAAGTAATCATTTGTTATGTTTATTCAATTTGTCGAAATTTATCTCAACCTATAAAATATATCTCATTGCAAAAAAGATTATAAAGCAGTGACCACACTATGTCCAATCCATTATTTAGCTCAGTATTGGAATCAAAACAGTAACATTTCCATATAAAGAATGTAATTATCTATGTGTAAAATTATTGAACAACTCATGGATAAGGTTTTTATCGCGCTGCATAATGGAGATAATATCAGAGAAGTCTCATTTCTCAGTCGATAATGGCAAATCACTGAAACAACAAAGATTAGACGTAGCTGTGGTCTATAAAAAAAACATGCAAATAAGAGAAAGCATGCAAGTGATAGTAGGTGAGCGAGCGAGACAAACATTTATTTCTTCGGGCGGCTTCGAGCGATGCTCGCCGGTGGACGCTTGCTGGACCTCTCATCGCTGCTGTCCACCCCCTAGAGTATGGAAGATATGTACACAAGAATACAGGACTAGCAAAAATTACATTACTATCGATATACATATATGTATATCGATAGTAATGTGATAAACAATAAATGTTTTATGTTTCCTATTTGTAACAAAAATCCATTATTGATGAAAATTTAATTTAGTAAGCAATTCAATTTATTATATTCGTTCACATTCTTTTTTGTTAAAATTACCTTTTTAACAAGATACCCTCGGAAATTAAAAATATTAACTCGTTGGATGTATTCAAAAAACAATTAGCCAAACACATAATTTCAATATACTGAACTTGTCTTTATTATTTTATAAGTATAATAGTGTGACAATCATGTGACAACGAATATATTTATGTCTCATATTTTATGTTCGCATGTAAGTGATGTAAAATATGTCTTTATGAGAATAAAACTCTTTAATGGCATTATGTTTTATATCATTGAGCCAAATTAAAAACAATGTACATAGCAAACAAGTACCTAAAGCTTTTCCATCAAATCTTAATATACTTAAAAAACAAAGTCGGGTTTGTTCCAATGAACACATAAAACAAGAATGAGTGAATCGATTTTTATAATCTTTGATTAGTTGGTTTTCTTATCACACGACAAGAAAATAATAGCGACACGAAATTCGCCGGGACAGCTAATCTTTATTTATCTTTACATACTCATAGTATAGAAGTCGCTTTCGCTGTTTGTTCACTTAGATCTTTTAACTTTCTCAGCGGATTTTAATGCAGTTTTCAGCAATAGATAGAGTGATTCAAGAGGAAGGTTTATATGTATAATTTACTGCGTCACATTAGTACCAACATTGCACCTGTGCGAATCCGGGGTGTGTCGCGAGTTTTATTTTAGTACAAAATTTAATACATATTCTTTCAGGTGAATAAAAGCTTTGGTCGTTTGTCAGGTCTATTCTTATCGATCATGCATATTATTGCATATTTATTAATCCATATCCATACTTCTATTATTATTATATAAATGCAAAAGTAACTCTGTCTGTCTTCTCTTTACGCTTTAACCATTGAACCAATTTGGATGAAATTTGGTATAGCCTTTCATCCCGGGAAATTCTACCGTTCCCGACATCGTCACTAACGCGGGCGGAGCCGCTGGCAAAAGCTAGTATAAGAATAAGTTTCTTATTGCAGCAAGTGGAAGTCCCTACATGCCTAGATTCTTACATCAAAGTCGCCGATGGTGAACTTGGTGCCCGCTGCTTCAGCGACGAGCTGCGCGGGCGCAGGCGGCGCGTTCTCCGGCGAGATTACCTGCTCGACGTCACGGTTATTTACAATGGCTGATACATATGTTATTCCAGACTAACATTTGAGTATTTTAAGATGTAGAAAAACATGTGATCTGAAACATCAACTATTTTTAGTCAGCAGTTCGGTATCCGCGACAACGTTTATATCGCCCTATCGCTATTTTGCTCTCCGTTATCATAACACGTAAAATTAGATAGGTGCCCCCGTAGCGTGGCAGAGCGATAACGTTTATCGAGTATCGCCATCTTGTTTTCCGTAATATCAAAGAGCGAGATGACGCGAGAGTTTATCGCGCGATATAAACGGTGTCGCGGTCGTCATGCCACGTTGCCAAAACGTTCTGAAATCCCACAAGACAATAGTAAATCTACACTATGCACACCATTTGATCTCACAGATATTACATTATCATTGAAGTATCTAAAGACCGGAAAAGCATGTGGCATAGATGATATTTCAGTGGAACAACTTCAGCACCTAGGTCCAATCGCAGTTTCTTGGCTTCTGTATATGTTCAATAACTGCCTTAAAACCAGCAGAACCCAAAAAAAATGGCGAAAGGCTAAAGTCATCGCTCTACTTAAGCCAGGCAAATCAGCAGAGGACCCAAAAAATTACCGTCCCATTTCTCTTCTCTGCCATACATTTAAGCTTTTGGAAAGACTAAAACTAGACAGACTGACAAAGATAATAGACAAACAGTTGATTCAGGAGCAGGCCGGATTCCGGCCGGGAAGGTCCTGTTGTGGGCAGGTGTTAAATCTGACGCAGCATTGTGAAGACGGCTTCGAACGCGGTTTTGTCACCGGCGCCGTTTTTGTGGACCTGAGTGCAGCGTACGATACAGTAAACATTAAGCTATTACTGCACAAAGTAGCGCAACTAACAAAATCGACATCGACATCCTTGGGGAAATGCTGCGTAACCGTCGGTTCCAGGTCTCACTACATACTCATAAAAGTAGATGGCGAAATCAAAAAAACGGTCTCCCACAAGGTAGTGTCCTTGCACCTACCTTGTTTAACATCTATACAAATGACCAACCTCACCACCCAGCAACTAGGCGCTTTATCTATGCTGACGACCTGGCACTGACATCCCAAGGCAACACTTTCGAGGAGGTAGAATCCAGCCATACGTCTGCGCTGACTCAGCTGACAGTTTACTACGGTGCAAACTCACTGCGTCCTAACCCCACTAAGACAGAGACTTGCGCTTTCCATTTGCGGAACCGAGAGGCATCTAGAGAACTCAAGATCTCGTGGGACGGCGTAGATATTAAACACAATAGTTCACCAAGATACCTCGGTGTCACTTTGGACCGGTCTTTGACATACAAGGACAATTGTAAGAACCTGAAGTCCAAGGTGAACTCACGCAATAATATTCTACGCCGTCTCACTACTACTCAAGGGGGGGCAACACCTCAAGTTCTTCGTACGAGTGGCCTGGCTCTGTGTTACTCGGCCGGCGAATACGCATGCCCAGTTTGGGCTCGTTCCGCACACGCCAAAGAGGTTGATGTTGCCCTTAATTCCTCCTGCCGTATAATGACAGGTACCCTGAAGCCTACACCATTGTACCACTTGTACTCCCTGTCTGGTATTGCTCCCCCAAGTGTAAGACGTAATGTTGCCTGTGCCGTGGAAAAGTACAGGCAGGCGCGGGACCTCAGACATTCGCTTTACGGTCATAATCCACCACCATCACGACTGAAGAGCCGTAACAGCTTCCTCAGGCAGTCTGAAATTGCACCCAAGGAAGCTCCTAAGGCCAGATTGAAGCAGTGGGAAAGCCTGTACCCACAATCACCATCCTCCTCACAGCTAGCCGAAAAACTTCCACCGGGTAGCAATCTTCCCTGGGCTGTGTGGAGGTCGTTGAACCGCCTCCGGGCTGGTGTAGGGAATTGCCGAGAAAACCGGGTTAGGTGGGGTTTTTCGGGCAATAGCATATGCGATTGCGGCAATGTTCAGTCAATGAGCCACCTTTTGACGTGCCCTAAATGCCCCATTCACTGCACACAAAAGGATCTAGAGGAGGCAAACGACAGGGCAGTGGCCGTGGCCACATACTGGGCAAAATTGTTGTAATTATAAAGACATTACGACTCGAAAAGAAGAAGAAGAATGCCACGTTGTCGCGGGAGCTTTATGAAAATGAACAATTTTATTCCCCACAAGATATGTATCGCTATTAGAACCTCTTATTTAGCTGTTTGCAATATTACCCCATAAGTATTTTTTCACTGGTGTGCCTATCAATGGTAGATCTTTCCATAGCACGACGAAAAAGAGGAGCTCCATGGCCTAGTGGGCAAGCATTATTAACGCTTACCCATGTAAAGCAACCCCGGGCTTGGGCCCTACTGGGATGGGTGACCACAAGTGGCATAAAAATATCCCGAGCTCCTCCATGTTTAGAAAAGCATGCTAAGGCGCTGATCGTGGCTGTCATCAAGCTATGTCAGATGTCTTTGGGAAACTTGGAATCCCGGCCACTTACACACACAAAAACAAAGAAACATTGATATGATTGTAAGATGCAGCGAACCACGTTTTTATAGATAGTCTGGAATAGACATATTGGTTGATTTGATTCTTGATACGATGATAACCATTTTCCTGTTAGATTATTCAAATGGATATTTTTTCGGCCGAAAAGAATACCTATTTTTTCGGTAATTTTCGGCAATAGGCATATAAAAAATCGGATTTGATAAGTTTATTTCTTATCAAGGATCAAGTCTACCATCTTGTAATTAGCAGAAAACACGGTTAGCACATACTGTTAGCACAATGAAAATATATTTTTATCTACAATAGATACACTTGCGATTAAGGTCACTCTTAGCCTACTACACTACGCTGTATTTTTGTCCCCGAAATTAATATGTAGGTAGTAATTAAATTCAATATAGCTTCTATATTGAGATTAAGACCTCTCGTTATTTTTCCAGAAGAAAATGAATACAATAAAGGTACCTACTTTCCCCAAGTAAGACTTACTGTTTAAATATCTTCTTGCTTGGCTAGAAAAGATTCTTTAATTCCCAATATTTAAGTCCCGGTGTTACCCGCTTATTATAGGATGTTTGAAAAACAATGAAACTAACCAACGACAGAGCTAGAAGTTTGGAAGTTTCATGTCAGTAATTTCTTTGCATTCCGTTCTAAATTTGAATTTTTCGTTTGCCTCTTTTTTCTTTCCTGCCAGTATTTTGAGATAAAGTAGATTAAAGAAGAGTAAATAATAAAAAAGTCTTACATCCTGGTCACTCATCATTTCCTTAGTGGACACCGTGGTTTCGATCCTCCTGATGGAGCCCTGGTGGATGTCCACGTCGAAGGCGAGGCACTGGAACCTCCTCAGTAGAAGCACAACCGGGATGGGCAGGACTCCAGCGAGGATCATCAGGAGCGCGATGATGAGCACCCAGTCAGGGTATGGCTTCTTAACAGTGTGGCCCTGTGGATGGATTCATTAACTTAGGTTAGTAAATTTCAGCCAAAAATACGTAAATATTATTTACTAGCTTTCGCCTGCGGCTCCGCCCGCGTCAATGTCGATCCCTCGGGAATAGTACTTTTTCCCGGGATAAAAGATAGCCTATGTCCTCCGTACTCCAGAGAACTTGTATGCAAAATTTCATGATTATCGGTTCAGTAGTTACGGCGTGAAAGCGTAACAAACAAACAAACTTACTTTCGCATTTATAATATTAGTAAGGATTAAATCAGATCATAATTACTGTGAAGATTAATTCACTTGTACTTGGTATTTGAATTAAAAATAATGGCAGATTAAGCATCGGCTACGCGCGTCCGGCCTCCCCAGCTGCTGCTTGCTTTTCCCCTATTTATCCGAGTGAGTAGTATCCCAGTAATTTCTCAGATCCAATAACTTCCTATTTTTCCCCAGCTTAAAAATGTTTTTGATCGACAGCAGCGGATGCACAAGAAGCCAAAAAAATGCGCTTGCCAGCCCACCTGCCAAGTGAGTAAGTATGGCAATTTGACTAGCTCCGTGGCGCAGCGGTCAACACGCCTGCCTGCGACACGGAGTGACCAGGTTCGATCCCCGGCCAGTTCAAGATGGAAAATGATCTTTTTCAGATTGGCCTGGGTCTTGGATGTGTATCTATATATGTATTTGTTATAAAATATAGTATCGTTGAGTTAGTATCCCATAACACAAGTCTCGAACTTACTTTGGGGCTAGCTCAATCTGTGTGATTTGTCCGTATATATTTTATTTAATATCCTCCCATGGATCGAAGAATCCTTGGGAGATGCCTTTGACCTGCAGTGGACTAGTTACGGGTGAAATGATGATGATGATGATAACTTCGATCTTGATTGTTTAGAACCTATATGGTTCTGTTATCATCACCATCTAAAGTAAATAGCTAAGAAATCCTGCGCTAAATAAAAATGAAACGAAAAAGGTGACCCGTTACTTTCTAATTGCGTTGCACCACAGATTACTTAACACTTTCGCTGACACTGAACCAGACACAAACGAAATAACAATAGAATTACGTCTAAGTCGTCTCTCGTCGGCGGGCAGTGTCAGCGAAAGTGTTAATAATGTTCCACAGATCTGCTTGTACAAGTTTAGTGAAGAGGCGAGGCGCAAGGGCACTATCCTTTTATTGAAGCGCTTCGTTTTTAGTCCTCATAACCTGGGTTCGGATTATTTATATTTTTTTATCTGTGGTTGTGGCACAGCTTGTTTGAATTAGAACGTAACCATGGTACTTTTAAATAATCAACCCATAACGTAGACAATAATACTACAACTTGCTACGACTGACATGGTCTCGTATCGCATTGCTCATAATTCAATGCTCGAGTCAGCCTCCGATAAAATAAACTATGTATTTTCCTCATAAGGGGAGGAACCCAGCAACGGTGATGTCACACAAAAACAAGTATAAATATCAATGAACTGATTTAATCTTTTAGTTTACAAACAAAACGCACGGCTTTCAGTTCTGGAGTAAAGAGTTTTTATTTGTTTTGATTTAAAGCTTTATTTCTATTGATGCCAGTAACAATTTAATAACACGACGCATTCCATTCTCAAATCAGTTAAAGTTTTTAGATATTTAATTTAGGCCATTGAAGTTTAACTATTTTTAGTAAAAAAAATGAAAGAGATTTTGTTCTGGTTCGCCTTTGTTTTGGCGGCAAATGTAGTGATTTGTGAAAATGTGGTGGTGACGAAAAAGGGTCAAATTTTGGGGCAAACTGAGGATGGTTACTCTACGTATTTAGGAGTGCCTTATGCTTTGGTGGACGAGGAAAATCCCTTTGGCGTAAGTATACATTTTATATTAAAATCAGCTTGTTTTTTACTTTTCGGAAAAGAAAGTCAAGTAGGTACTTAAGGCGCTGTATCGCTTAACCGTTTGTAGCGGTTGAAAGTGGCGATACCGGTTGGCCTGTCCCTAGTCTCAGTTAAAAACCCGTGTCGGCCATTTCCGTGTTAATTTTCACTTTTAATTTAATAATTATAGCCAAATATTGTATTTTTTTAGGTATACATCTGGCTCATTTAGTTATACTTTTTATAATCGTAAAAAAGTTGATAGTTGTCGCTGAAAATATCAAGTAATTCGCGACGAAACTTTTTCTGGATATAGCATTTTTGCTATTTTATTTTGCTAGATTTTAAATACTTTTTTTAAATATTTTGATGTATCCATTTATTTTCATCTTTGAACTGTACTTCATATTTTTTTCAGGCTTGTATTCCATGGAGAATAAGGCTAACTGCGCGACGAAAAAATAGACGTTTTACGGTATTCTTGTGATGCACAGCGCCTTAAGTAATTCAACATACAACACTTGTCCTTAGATTTTTGCAATCTTTAGTAGACTGTATAATCCTGTAATCGTAGCTCTTAGGTTTTATATACCTTTATATTGGCCTTTTATTGACCCCGCAAGGGGAAAAGATGTGATAGTAAGTATGTATGTATAAACATCTGAACGCAAAAAAGAGATGTGTTATATTATAAATAGCGATCGGATATTCCAGTGCATATATTTAAAGTTAATTTTTGGCTTACATATTACGGCAGCGACTTCTTCGAATATTTTTATCATAAAATCCCAGTATTCAGGTATAATTTGCCATTTCACTCTCACATTTACATAAACTTATATTCCCCGTCTTTTACTAGGCCCGATTGCACACTGTTACAAGTTACTTCAACTTAGTAAGTAAACTAAGCAAGAACACTTGCTTCGTCAAAAATCACTGATAGTAAAACCAGCGTGAAGCAACCCCATTACGTTGGATTGGAGCAGGGTAGTAAGTGTATGAAGTGACATGTATTCACTCCTTACACTTAAAACATAAAACATTTTTTTCAACAAAAAGTGTGCCAACTTCTGAACTTAGGTAAATATGCACTGAAATATCCGATCTCTAGTTATAAGCAAGGAACTTGTTTATCTTTGGTTATATGCTTTACGTGTCTGTTTATTATGTGTCTGTGGCAACATACCTGAAAAACCGCGGACCCGATTATGATGCAGATTTTTATGTTTGATAGATATTTCATATACGTATTCATTTATTTATTTGTTTTGTAGTTCTTGGGATTCTCTGGTACACTATTGTCCCAGACGCGATTTAATAATAGGTATTATTAAATAGCGTATTACGGTGCGTGACAGTAACTCAATAAAATTCGTGATTTACACTATAGGTACCTACTCCCATACAGTATCAGATAAAACAATGTCCTTTTGTCCAAAAACTGTTTAAGTCACGAACGTATTTTCATACATACATATTATCACGTCTTTATCCGCCTATTGTCATGATTCTTTAGATTTTCGCCCATTCCCTTGACCGGCTTCTACGGTCTGCGCGGGAAGAGAATCAGCTGGCACATCCGACGTTTTTTTCTTTTCTCCCAGACCAGCACGGTAGTGACGAAAGTATTGTCTTTAGAAATAGATAAAATTAGTTGAGTCCTATCAATTATTATAAACTGGCTTTCGCCCGCGGCTCCGCCCGCGTCAATGTCGGTCCCTCGGGAACAGTACTTTTCCCGGGATAAAATTTACCCTATGTCCTTTTCCGTACCCTAGATAACGTGTATGCAAAATTTCATGATGATCGGTTCAGTAGTTACAACGTGAAAGCGTAACAAACAAACAAACTAACAAACCAACAAACAAACTCACTTTCGCATTTATTATATTAGTAAGGATAAGGATAAGGATAGACACTTGATTCAAGACACTCTGTAAGCTTATGTACGGTCATCTGAAAAAGTCTATACATAGCTTAAAGTTGAAAGTCGATTGTACCGTCTCAGCGCATTATGTCCTTTTCTCGAAATGTCCTTTATCAAAATGTCCTTTTCACTTATTAGTAAGGGAATACATAGTCATAAATATTTAGCAATAACATACCATTTGCTATACCACGTACATTAAAGTTAAAATTGCTGTAATTCAAGTAGATATGCGTAGAACATGACTTTGAAGTAAAATAAGTATAAAATCAGTTTAAACATTTGCAGGTGATGCGTAGGTACATTTGAAAAAGTCGTTTATAACGTATATAAAATGGTCCCTTGGACTGCCTAAGAGGATTGAAACGGGAACGATTCCTACCGATACCCTTTCTAACTTAGCAAATCTTTTTTTACAGACATCCTTGGAATACCCTGACTTCGAAACGCCTTTCAACGCTTCTGACCCCAATGTGAAATGTCCCCAAGTGTATCTAAACGAAGGTGGGACCATACAGTGCTTAACCCTCAATATCTATGTGCCTGATTCTGCTGCTGATAAAATGACACCAGTTTTTGTATGGCTATACGGAGGCGGCTTCGTCATTGGCAATGCTGGTCTGTATGATGGAAAACTACTGGCTAAAAAAGATGTAATTGTTGTAGTTGTAAACTATCGATTAGGTCCTTACGGTTTCTTCTGCCTTAATGATCCTAAGGTACCAGGGAATCAAGGTTTAAAAGACCAAGCAGAAGCTCTTAGATGGATAAAAGAAAATATAGATGCGTTCGGAGGTGACAGTAAAGAAATAACGATCGCTGGTGAGAGCTATGGAGGAGGATCAGTTGATTTGCACTTATTATCAAAATACGAAACTCTTTTCAATAAAGCTATAGTGCAAAGTGGTGGGGCTGAGGTAAGGAGAATGTTCATAAAACCAGATTACCAAGCAGCTATCAATTTAGCTAAATATCTCGGACACGAGACAAATGAAAATGAAGAGGCTCTTAAATTTTTGGCAAAGGTGGAGCCTCTTAAGGTTATGAGAGCTGCTCTTAACATGACCATGCTTTTGACTGTCTGTAAGGAAAAGAAATTCAAAGGTGTTCAAAATTTTTTAACCGATGATCAATTTCACTTAAATAATCCAGACAGAATAAAAAATACAGCAATTATGTTTGGATATAACAGTAAAGAGACATTTGATATGTATGCTAACAAATCTGAAGAATTATATGCAAATGCTCGTACATTAATTTACGACAGTTTGAACGAAACTTTCAACATGAGAGAATATGAGCTTAATAAACTTTCCAAAATAGTTCAAGATTTTTATTTAGGAGGGAAATCCTACAATAGTGACGCCATGTTGGAATTAGTTGATCTACAAGCTGATTTCATTATCAATCGTGCTGCAGAGAGTTCTGTAACTAGGTATATTAAACAAGGAGCTCGAAAAGTATACAAATACCTATTTTCGTATACTGGAGGCAGTCAGTATAAGAACATGCCTGGTGTTGGAGCATTCCATACAGAAGAACTGCCGTATCTATTTGATTCATTTGGATCAGGAGCAGAGTTCAGTGATGAGCAGAATTTGATGAGAGATCGGATGACGACGATGTGGAGTAACTTCGTTAAATTCGGGTAAGCTTTTGTAATAGACTTGATTAGTGTAGCGATTTGTCGGTTTAACATATTTATAGTATTACTAGCTTTCGCCGGCGGCTCCGCCCGCGTCAATGTCGATCCCTCGGGAATAGTACTTTTTCCCGGGATAAAAGGTAGCCTATGTCCTTCTCCGTACTCCAGAGAACTTGTATGCAAAATTTCATGATAATCGGTTCAGTAGTTACGGCGTGAAAGCATAACAAACAAACAAACAAACAAACTCACTTTCGCATTTATAATATTAGTAAGGATTTATACCTCTGTTATTTTCTTATTCATCTATTTAAAAATATTTGTTCCATATTTATTTGTTAATTTTATTGTTTATGTTAACTGTACCGCTTTGTTTCGATATTTTAATATGTTCCTCTCCATGGTAAAGATTGACTGTAGGGACCAAAGCGATAAGTCCGCCTTTGAATTTAATAAAAAAAATATGTTTTAATAATTACTTAGTCTAAAAATACTAAAATTAAAACTAGCGTGTATATTTCATAAAATTTGCTACTAAAGCACTTTTTAACATATGAGAGCCAGCCCTTAAAATATTTTCATTTTGATTAATCTTTAATTAAAAAATGTTTAAAAACTTTCGTAAGAGTATTCAAAAAAATATCAAAATATTATTTTTCTTTCCTTAACAACTTGTTTGTCAACATCTTAAGTATTAAAATATTCTAAATTATCTTTCCAGAAATCCGACACCTGAGACAACAGAACTGCTACCAGTGCCTTGGATCCCGATCACTAACACCGTTTCCCGACCCTACATGAACATAGACGTCAACATGACGATGCAAGACTACGTCTATCACGACAGAATTGCGTTCTGGGACCTCATCTGGAACGCGTACTGGATGAAATCTAAATTACTTTCGAGGCATAGTCATTGATGTAGGTGCATTAAGTACTAAAATTCCTTTTGAATCCTTCGACGACCTTTTTCTTAAGAAGGTACTGCACGAAATTGTGGAATTTGACGTATTTTTAATTCACAGTTGAAATTCGCTGGATTATTTAAATGCATCAAAAGTATTTGTAAAGTTTTGGTCGATCTTTGCACAAGATCACCGCCTTGTTGGAATTTGAAACAGATACCTACAACGATACTTATATGTTACGGTATCTAAAATCGTTTTTCTTCGATGTAAATTTTACGTCTAAAACAATAATGCTCACATGACAATATTTATATTTACATCTCGCAGTCCTCCCCCGCCCTCCTTCTAAATCCTTACTAATATTATAAATGCGAAAGTGAGTTTGTTTGTTTGTTACGCTTTCACGCCGTAACTACTGAACCGATCATCATGAAATTTTGCATACAAGTTCTCTGGAGTACGGAGAAGGACATAGGCTATCTTTTATCCCGGGAAAAAGTACTATACCCGAGGGATCGACACTGACGCGGGCGGAGCCGCGGGCGAAAGCTAGTTTGTTTATAAATATAGAAATATGAAAATATTAAGACTTTAAATTTTTGGCTTGCGCAGACGCGACGTTTTTCGTTCGGCACCCTCTTAAATAAAAGTCAAAAATAATTATAATTACTTAACTGTTATTAACTTTTCTTTCAAACCCTATGTTTGTGTCATTTATGAAAATATTAAAGAATATACTAAATCACACACCTGATAATTGTATGATGTAGAATAAAATAAAAATATCGTGAAATACTAACATTATTTAGACGACAGTCTACTCTTAGTAATAATTTCTTATTTAATCACATGCTTTGTATTACAGCCTTTTCTTGTGTTGATTATTTTTTTTATATTTATGTTTGTAATCTGTTTTGTGCGATAATAAATAAATAAAAAAATAAACTTTACCAGACCTTAATTATTACTAGTATATTTATTGCACTGATATAAGTATATGAATTTTACCTAATATTTTGTTCCACTGTTGCAACTAAATAAATATTTACAAAGGGCAAACATAACTTGTGTAACTTGAACAATGTAAACAAACCTAAAACCTAATGAGAGAAACAAGCCTTAGTCGCTATTTTCCATGGTATTTTTACTCATTATTATTTTTATTCATTATTTTTACTCATATTGTCTGTGTCCAGAAATTCATAAAACTATAGAGAATTTCAAATGGCAAGTCAAATCAAATATTATTCATCATAACAATATTTTACAACAAAATATTTTTACATTGTTGATGGCAGTTTGTTTACATTCTTGACACGTTTTAAAAATGTACAAGTACAAAAGAGATTTCTTCTTCTTTTCCTTCTTCCTCGCCTTTTTAAGTTGACATACAGAGCCGACCGATTCTATATGTCTACTCTCTTAAATTTTTTGTATTTTCAACCATATCGGCACTAGCTCCCCGTTCTTGCATGTCATTGCTCACATGTTCCCTCCACGACTTTTTAGGCTTTCCCTTTACTTTATATCCTGTCACATTGAAGCGAATCTCTTAGCCAGATGACCGGCATCCCTCCTCTCGACATGGCCATACCAGGTCAACCGATGGCTCTTTAGTTTTAGAAATTATATTTGGTATTGGCCTTTTTATTCTTACCTCTTAGGCTTTCAAGCGCTGTCGCATGCATACCTACACCACGGAGGATATGAGGCGTCAATATGCAGGCCTCTCGAAACGCCAAGTCACCTTTTTATCTCATAAGCATTGAATCACGATCCATGCCTACCTCACCTCTAAAATAAAGAAAGTCTGCTAAAGATGTAAGGTAACAAGCATTGATATATACCTAAGCTTGATTAGCGCATTATAATATTTACAAAAAGTTAGATAAAAAATAGAAAAATTACGTAAATTTTGACCAAAAACGGACAACATCTGAAACGAGTTCTGTTCATGAGCTTGTTTCAATAATTAAATTCAAAAACAAAAAGTAATAATACTTGCAGAATGTTAATAATATGGATTATATTATGACATACACTTTCAAGTAGAAATAATCATTTTTTTATTTAAAGTATTTTTTTATTGTCTCTCAAGTAGAAATAATCATTAAATAATCATTTAATGATTATTTCTACTTGAGAGACTCTACATTATTAGAAACAAAATGGAAGCGAAAAGAAACGCCAATTTCATAAGAAAGACCCCATTAAACAATTGAATTCCATTTTGGATATGAGAAAGCATGATGAAGAATCCCACGTAGCGCCACACCACCATTGAATCACATATGAGTATTCGTGCCAACCCTGCATCCAAAAGACGAGTCTCCTAAAGATAGTTTTAAATACCTCTTCAGCATACTCAAGCGGTTTGATGAGCATGGGTACCACGGATGATATGAGAATGCCGGTTATGAGGAAGGGTCCCACGTAGCGCCACGCCAACATTGGATCACATGTTTATAGTATACGCGCCAACCTTGCGACCAAAACGACGAGTCTCCTGAAGACAGTTTTGCTTACCTCTTCAGCATTCCAAGCGCTGTACTCGGGCGGTTTGATGAGCATGGACACCACCGAGGATATAAGGATACCGGTGACGATAAAGGGTCCCACGTAGCGCCATGTCACCTGCCAGTAGATGCCGGGCCGGTAGCCCGTCATCTCGTAGATGTCGTTGGTGAACCTGGGAGAAAAGAATTAGGAAAAAAGAATAGACTTTAACACAGTGTTTGATTGAAAAGTCAAACATGAGATAAACATCAAGGCATTTATACCTCGCATGGAAATGGTGATAGAAAAAATTAAAAAAAAAACTGTGCTATTACTTATTGCTGCTCATGATGATGATATAAGGCACTTACTTCTCATGACCGTAGATGTAGATGACCGCGACCATTTCCAACAGTGCCACGACGACCAGACCGATGGTGCCCGCGAACGAATCGAACATTTTGAGCCAGTACTCGCCAGCGCCAGTCGTGAAGATCAGCCCCACGAAGAAACAGAACGTGCACACCACGCCTGGAAAAACAAAATTATACGGGTACAGTATCAAGTCTTTATTCCTTACGGCTTTTTAACTGCGTCCGTGGTCCAGTAGTTAAGGCGTTTGCCTGTAGACCCGGTGGTCGTGGGTTCCATTTCCACGGGAAGCATACTTTGTTTAGTTATTTCCAGTTTGGTTAGGACATTGCAGGCTTGAATCACTGAAGGCATGTTAATCCGTTGGTCCCGGCTGCCATGTGGTAGTCGTTAAAAGAGGCGGTTCCGAAGAACTCTGACAACAGGGTGTGCATGGTCGATTGACCGTACCACCTACACGAAATGATGATGACCTGCCTATTTATTCTCCAACCGCGGCTCAGCTCACATCAATGTCGATCCCGCCAGAACAGCTTTGATCCCATAGGAAAAGTTGTTCATATCAATGGGCTAAATCACACCTTCAAGATTCGGACAGCGTTTTCTTTAGATATTGTGACAGACAATAAAACCTACCTAACCAGTCAGCACCTAACCTAGAGGAACACCGTGCCCCGGCAAAGCGTTGTCTTTAGGTTATATTGTCTGTGCATATTGGATATACACGGGACTAAGCACGAACCATAGTCTCTCGTTTCACCACCGTGGATGTACCAGGTGCCTCCATTGAAACTTCAACAGAAACAAATAATAAAAAGTTCCGATCTAAGTCTCGTTAACATAAGTTTAAAAAAGAAAACGTACCAGTGATAACAGGCTTGCTGAGCCGCTTGAAGAAGTCAATATCGAAGATGGTGCACAGCATGCCCTCCATTATGCCGATCTGGCTGCCCAGTCCTAGCGAGAGCAGCATCAGGAAGAACGTCACGGACCAGAAGGGAGCTGGTGTTAGCTTGAGGATGGCCTGCGTGAACACTATGAAAGCTAGGCCTGTGCCTTCTGCCGCCTGGAACGAAGGCAAATCATTAAATTAAATGGTGGTTTAATGGTGATCATCGTTAGAATATACAATTGTATTCCTGAGGAGTTCAGAAAAATATCTTTAAATCTATTTAAAAGTAAATTGCTGGTTAATAAAAAAAAACCTTTTATATAAAACTAGCTGTTGCCCGCGACTTCGTCCGCGACAATTTCTGTTATTATGATTAATTAGTATAGATGAATAATTTTTCCCGTTTTCAAAACAATTTTTATTGATGCTTCGCTCCTATTGGTCGCACGCAGCGTGATGTTTTGTAGCCTAAAGCCTTCCCTAAATAAATGGACTTTTCAACACAACAAGAATTTACCAATTTGAACCAGTAGTTAGATGAGAGATAGAGTAGAGAGATGAAGAGAGATCAACAGTCCTTCTTACAGACGATTCCGTGCTTCGGAAGGCACGTTAAGCCGTTGGTCCTGGCTGCCATCTGGTAGTCGTTAAAGACACCACGTCAAAGGCCGTGAGGTGGTTCGGAAGAACGCTGACACCAGGGTATGCATGGTCGATAGACGGTGTCACCTACTCGAAATGAATGAATGAGTAAAATTGTACTTATAGTATCGATACTAACCTCTTCAAGCTGTCTTCCGATGGTACACTCGGTGAGGTTGAGGGCGGCAGTGACATTGGGCGGCAGCTTAGGGAATGTCTCCCGGTAGTAATCGTGTGGGGAGTTGATCATAAAGCCTTCCACGTGGTGCAGAGCTAAGATCTTGATTTGCCTGTGAAATGGAGAAATTAAGATGGATATACTATGCTTCGTCTGTAGTAAAGAGCCAAAGGATATTTGAAACCACCGATTAGTTTTTTACGATGGATGTAGAAAATTTAAAAGTCTATCCAGCCAAAAATCCTTGCTAGTGGGCGTGGTTTCACTGGGGTTCATCATCATTGCAGCCGTATGAATTCCACAGCTGGACAAAGGCCTCTCCCAAGGATTCTTTGTTCCATGGGAGGATGTTGCCATACTAACCACGCTTGGCAGGGCGAGGATAGTTTCTTTGGATTCTTGTACTTCCGACGCTGCTGCCCTTTGGAAGTACTTTAACGCTGGGGAAGGATAGGAAATTGTTGGATCTGGAAAAAGAATGAAAACTTTGGGATACTACTCACTCGGATAAATGGGGAAAAGCAAGTAGCAGCTCGGGAGGCCGGGCGCGTGTACCCGATGCCATGCCTGCAATCACCGGACAGGCAGTTGAAGATGACAGCCCTGGCCTCACTTGGCCACCTACATTAACTATAAAACAATAAGATTACTAACTTGGTGATGCAGTTCTCGGTCATAGTAAATGCCTTGAAGCCAAGGATGCTGAAGATGACCACGGATGCGTAGATCGCAGTTAGCGCGTTGCAAACAGACACCAACAACACGTCACGCACGCAGTTGTTGTTCGGGGGGTTGTAAGATCCGAAGGCTATGAGTGATCCGAAGGCCAGCCCGAAGGAGTAGAACACTTGTGTTGCCGCATCCAGCCACACAGTGGGTTGGAGGAGCATCTCCAGCTGGAAAGAATTGAATCAGTGATTTTTGTTTGCAGTTGAGATTCACCGAACAGTAATCTCAAACTAAGCAAATGATATAGTTTTTTTTAATGATAATATCGTCAACATAGACGTCAGAAATATTTATATAGAATAGCAGAAAGTAAACACATGAAGTGGTTGATTAAAAGGAAGATGTTTTACCTTCGGCTTGTACATGTGTATGATGCCGTCGGCTGATCCAGGTAGCGTGATGCCGCGCACGAAGAAGATGGTGAGCACGGCATACGGGAAAAGCGATGTGAAGTATACCACCTGGAGAAGGAATTATGATTATTTTTGGGAAACATCGTGGGATATTCCAAAAAAATCTTTCTAATAAATTTGACCTGAAATACTAATATTAGACGGGCAACTTCAATAACGTGTGAAAATTTGTTCAAAAATAGAAGTAAAAGAAAAAGTTTGCTTCCAGGGGGAAGAGGACTTATAATAACTTCTAACTTAACCCTATACAAATTTATAGCATCTCACCATTCCACTGCTCTGGATCCTCCAAGCCAAGCATTCACCATCTAGGAGCGCCTGGTTCTAGGTAGTAGGGGACGCGTCCATGGCCTCCTTGTACCAGAGGCAGCGTAGGGCCTGGGTGGCGTGGGTCACTCCCTTGGACGACCAAGGTCACTCCCCACGGCCTAGCACCCAAGGTGCCTCGCACATGTCGTAGACGAGTTTTTTGTCGTCGATTTGCGAAAAAGAGCCACAAGGCCTTGCGGTACGTGTGTTGCCCACGCCCAACTTAGGGCCTGTGTCACCACTGCCTTGTATTAGAAGTAGACTATGGCTTGCTTGTCTCGCAAGAAATATAGTCAATCTCACCTTCCCACTGCTCTGGATTCCCTTCATCACGATGAAGAACACGATTATCCAAGCCAACAGCAAGTACAGCACGATCCACCACCTCGGCACACCAGGCTCTTCAATACTAGGTGACGCGTCAAGAGCCTCCCTGTACCAGAAGTAGACGGTGGCTGTGGCTTTGGTGCACTCTGCTTCAGCGGAGCCGTTGTCCCGGGGGCAATGCGCCCAGGGTAAGGTGTCGGCTGACAGCTGTGGAAGTTAAACTCGTAAAGCATTGATTCAAAAACTTTATTAAAGACAAATTATGGGTATTTGCCTTTTTTTTGAATACTTTTTTTCATGGGTTATATTATATACATTATCGAAGTTTTCATCTTTTTTGAAAATATTCAATATCCTTTGTTCATCAGGGATAATGTAGATTAGGTAGTAATGGTGATAAAATTTAAATCGGTCCAACAGTTTTGGAGCCAATTCAATGCAAACAAACAATCAAATCTTTTCACTTTAATAATATTAGTGTAGATATTGGTTTGAGATACATTGGTTCTTCCACATAGTTACATCAATTTACTGTACCAAGACGACCTAGCTCACATTACGCTCATACGTTCCAAAGCTGCCAAAATTTTGTACAATATGGCTGCAAAAACAATATTAGAAGTTGCTTCTTGCTATAGACGTCATGACAAATAATTTACAGAATTGAAAATCATTTAAATTTTACAGCATATTATAAAATTCTAATGAAACATAAATTATGATTCAAGAAACTAAATACTTTTGCACTATCAGCTGTAGGATTGGACCAAACGATTGATTGATTATTTAAAAACGGATATCATTCTCTCATAATCATCATCTTTCAGCAGCAATAGTAGTCCACTGCTGGTCAAATGCTTCTTCCAAGGATTCTTCGTTTCGTTCCCAGGGAGGACATTGCCATACTCACCACGCTTGGCAGGCGGGTTGGTGAGCGCAGTTTCTTTGGCTTTTTATGCTTCCGATGCTGCTGCCCTTGGAAGCATTTTAAGCTGAGAAAGAATAGGAATTTGTTGGATTTGGGAAGAGAATGAAAGTATTGTGATTGTGATACGACTTGCTCAGATATATCGGGAAAAGCCAGTATCGGGTCGGGAGGCCGGGCTCTCGTACACGATGCCATGCCTGCAACCACTGGACAGGTAGTTGAGGATGTCACCCCTGACCTTGACAACGGTTCATCATCATCATCATCATCAGGTCCTTTTTAGTCTCCACTACAGGAGCACGACCCTCTCTGTACTACTAGGGCCATACTTGACAACGGTTGTGTGTGTTTTATACCAACGAAGCGTCACGTGCGCTTTATGCGTGACTCCATTAGGGCTGGAACTTTTAAAAGGTTTTGTTCATTATGTAAATTGCTTTGATTTCAATTATCACCGTACATAAAATGAAAGTAAAAAAAATCGAAGGCACACGTACTTTCTTTAATGTAGTGATTTTATAATTTGTAAAATATCTTTTCCACCAAAAATACATATTATTACGTATTAGATTAGATTAGACCTATACCTAGGTATAGGTACTAATCTTCGGCATTTTCTAATACCTCTTATGAATATGTAGTGAATCTCGTATGACGTATTGAGCCCCAATTTGGTGTTGGTCTTCTTGTTTTCCACCCGATTGACCTTCAAATTTATAAACAAGATGTCTGAATCTTATTTTAAATAAATAAACTGCCAACATAAAAAAAATAAATAAAATGTAATTTCGTATATTCAAAGTATAAAAATCAAAATTCTAATAATTCAAAAATGATGCAGTTTAGCGCTTTAAAAATAGAGAAGGAAATGAGTTCCATCGATTCCCGTACGCAAAATATCTAAATTCTTGTTATGCTATTCTAAAGCCACCCCGTTTTTAACAAGGAACTTAATTGCGTTCAAGAAGAAGCAATTCAAAAGAAAAAATATACACCTTCATCGTGTATATTCCTGGTTTTTATTATTTATTTATTTTATCCATGAACCAACAGCTTTCTACAGTACAATATGATCACAAAAGCGATAATAATTCTAAGCCAATAACAGGTTCTTAAAATAAAATAATGTATGACCCAAGCACAAATCAGTGTGTCAAGTATGTGTGTGACTGTAAAGTTACTGTGTGTGTTTGTGTGTTTATGAAATTCAAAATATCTATTTACTTTTATAATATAAGTAACTCTAATTGTAACTTAGAATATAATACAGTAGTAATTTCCATTTAATAAATAAGATCGCACCTTTGTTTTAAATAAATTTATGCTATTTATATTCTTGATTTCATCGGGCAACTTGTTGTAAGCTAGATAAATAAATAAATATATACGGACAAATCACAAGATTAGCTAGCCCCATTGTAAGTTCGAGACTTGTGTTATGGGATACTAACTCAACGATACTATTTTATATAACAAATAGATAAACATCCAAGATCCAGGCCAATCTGAAAAAGATCATTTTCCATCTTGGCCTGGCCGGGGATCGAACCCGGGCACTCCGTGTCGCAGGCTGGCGTTTTAACCACTGCGCCACGGAGCTGTCAAAAATATAAGTCAAAAATAAGCTTGTTGATACTGAGCACTATGTTCCATTATTTTTAGGTTAGGCGTAATATTATGTTTAATATTATGGTTCTTCTCTCTTCTATATAGCTCTTCCATGCTGGTCTGGGAGAAAAGAAAAAACGTAGAATGTACCAGCTGCTTCTCTTCCCGCGCAGATGGTAAAAGCCGATCGAGGGATTGGGTAAAATCTAAGGAATCGTGTTAATAGGCGATGCGGCTAGCAACCCGTCACTATTTTGATTCCGTTTTCCACCGAATGCCCACCAACATGCTAAACGTGGCCTTCAGGTCTTACAAACCTAGGCTCTGTCTACCCCGTAAGGGAAAAAGACGTGATACTATGTATGTATGTATGTAATATTATGGTAGTACTATGCCTATGATATGCATGCCTATTTGGTGGCATAAAAATATGCACTTATTTTATATAAGGTAACTAATTATAATGTTGTTGATAGAACAATATTTTGGCACGATACCTTGAGTCATTTTAATGAGCCAAGCCAGCAGTCTTTTGTCGATTTTAAGAGCCTATTTTTTGAACTGGAAGCTTGCCAAAGTGCCTAAACATGGATTTTTCATAGCGCAAGCAATTATTTTTATAAACCGCGCAAATTTGTGGATATTTTCCGACAATAAATATTGTCGAAGTATTTGCCAAGTACGCATGCCTTTGCATGATTGAAAACCGATGAAATTTTACTAGTTCCGATAACATAAAAATTAACAGAGTCATATACACAATTAAAGTTAAATAATCTGCCTATACATTTGAGTCCGTCAGTCAGTCACCCTTTTAAAATAATGTTAATTTTATGTTTAAAATGGGAATACTTGTTTAGTTAATACCTAGGTATTATATTAAATCACTTTCTTCAATCCAAATTTTTGTTTATCATTTTCTACCTAACTCCCACCAACATGCCAGACTATACATATATATATATATATATGCTTCTAGGTCTTAAAAACCTAGGCTCTGTCTACCTCGCAAGGGAAAAAGGCGTGATACTAGGTACGTATGTATGTATGCACTTTGAATCATAAAATTATTAGTACTTATTAAACAAATATAACGTTGTCTTATCATTCGTTTAATGGCAATAATTATAATTATCGATTTTATTATCGATTTTGCCGTTCACAATACAAATCCATACGAATATTATAAAAGCGAAAGTAACTATGTCTGTCTTTTACTTGACACTTTAATTATTAAACCGATTGCAGAAAATTGATATAAGGCCCAGACGTAAGTACTAGTACTTATTCTATGGCCCAGGTAAGGTCATCATCATTATCAGGTCTTTTTTAGTCTCCACTACAGGAGCACGACCCTCTCTGTACTAGAGCCATACTTGGCCAGAGCAGTCTGAAGCATTGTTTAGCTTGTATTTCGTAAGTCGCCTTCTACGACATCCACGGGAAGACTTGGAGTGGTCCTATTCTACTCTGCCGAATACCACACGGTAAGGTCATACGGCACCTTTTATCCCGGAAAGTGATCTACAATTAACGCGGGCGGAGTCGCGGCCAAAAGCTAGTATATAGTCGGTAAATAGTTACATACTCAGGTGTCCTAATTGGGAATTTTAAGGTAATCAACACAAGACCAAGTAGGTATATAATTTTATCAAAACGATTGATATTTATAATTAGAAAAATGACAAGTCAGCCCCTCGTTCCTTAATAGCTTCTTATTTTTTCTTTTTTTTTTAATGTTATATGGCGGCAAACGAGCAAGCGAGTCACCTGATGGTAAACGATCAGCGCTGCCCATAGACAACTGCAACACCAAAATGTAACATGACCGTTGCCGGCCTTTCAAGGAGTTGGGGGAAGGTTATGTGGGAGGAAATGGGGGAAGGATGGGTTCCGGCTCTCTCTCACCGAACGAAGCATAAAAGCGGTAAAGCTTCTACTCAAACGTCGTGAGAATGTGGTACTTCCCAGGACGAGCCGACCCATTCATGGTACTAGCAAAAATGACTTTTGCCGGTGACGTGGCTCTACCGCAACGGCTTCGTGCCATTGCAAAAATACCTATATATGTGCATTAAGGATGCAAATAAGTATTAAAGTATTGGAGTTCACTTACCCTAATGCTGTTAAACAGGTAGAAGAACACCCAAGTGATAATAACGTTGTAGTAGAGCGCAACGAAGAGCGTGACGACGCAGCTGGAGATCCCGATGCCACCCAGCCACGGATGGATGGTGTTCCAGACGCCCAGGGAGCCGAGTCTCATCTTCTGACCAATGGCCATCTCGATCAAGAACAGCGGGACGCCTTCCAGGATCAACATGATGATGAACGGGATCAGGAAGGCTCCTGGAAGCAAAATGTTACAGGGTTACTTATAATTAACTCTTAAACGAACATTAAATATATTAATAATATTAAGAGTTATTTTAACTCTTGGACTATTTAATTTATTTATATATTATCATAACATTAAAAAACATAACTTGTTAAATAACATGTTATGACAACAATATAACAAATGCAATTCAAATTCGATTCAAATTCGATTCAATTCAAATTCAATTCAAATTCGATTCAATTCAAATTCAATATAAATTCAATTCAAATTCAATTCAAATTCAATTTCAATTCAAATTCAATTCAAATTCAATTCAAATTAATTCAATTCAAATTCAATTCAAATTCAATTCAAATTCAATTCAATTTTAATTCAATTAAAATTCAATTCAAATTCAATTCAAATTCAATTCAAATTCAATTCAAATTCAATTCAAATTCAATTCAAATTCAATTCAAATTCAATTCAAATTCAATTCAAATTCAATTCAAATTCAATTCAAATTCAATTCAAATTCAATTCAAATTCAATTCAAATTCAATTCAAATTCAATTCAAATTCAATTCAAATTCAATTCAAATTCAATTCAAATTCAATTCAAATTCAATTCAAATTCAATTCAAATTCAATTCAAATTCAATTCAAATTCAATTCAAATTCAATTCAAATTCAATCCTCACAATTTTTGAAAACCTTAGTAATTAGGTATGTGGACTGACATTGGTTTATTTAAATGTCATGTTCGAATTGAATTTAAAAAATAATGTCATATTATTGAAATTATAACAACCGAAATAAAAAGGAAACAAATTAAGGTACCTACTAAAATTAAAATATAAAAAGTCATCTTCGATTTTCGAATCGACATTCAATTCAAATTCAATTCAAATTCAATTCAAATTCAATTCAAATTCAATTCAAATTCAATTCAAATTCAATTCAAATTCAATTCAAATTCAATTCAAATTCAATTCAAATTCAATTCAAATTCAATTCAAATTCAATTCAAATTCAATTCAAATTCAATTCAAATTCAATTCAAATTCAATTCAAATTCAATTCAAATTCAATTCAAATTCAATTCAAATTCAATTCAAATTCAATTCAAATTCAATTCAAATTCAATTCAAATTCAATTCAAATTCAATTCAAATTCAATTCAAATTCAATTCAAATTCAATTCAAATTCAATTCAAATTCAATTCAAATTCAATTCAAATTCAATTCAAATTCAATTCAAATTCAATTCACATTAAATTCAAATTCAATTCAAATTCAATTCAAATTCAACTCAAATTCAATTCAAATTCCAATTCAAATTCAATTCTAATGCAATTCAAATTCAATTCAAATTCCAATTCTAATGCAATTCAAATTCAATTCAAATTCAAATTCAATTCAAATTCAATTCAAATTCAAATCAAATTCAAATCAAATTCAATTCAAATTCAATTCAAATTCAATTCAAATTCAATTCAAATTCAATTCAAATTCAAATTAAATTCAAATTCAAATTAAATTCAAATTCAATTCAAATTCAAATTCAATTCAAATTCAATTCAAATCAAATTAAATACAAATTCAATTCAAATTCAATTCAAATTCAATTCAAATTCAATTCAAATTCAATTCAAATTCAATTCAAATTCACAACAAATTCAATTCAAATTCAATTCAAATTCAATTCAAATTCAATTCAAATTCAAATTCAATTCAAATTCAATTCAAATTCAATTCAAATTCAATTCAAATTCAATTCAAATTCAATTCAATTCAATTCAAATTCAATTCAAATTCAATTCATATTCAATTCAAATTCAATTCAAATTCAAATTCAATTCAAATTCAATTCAAATTCAATTCACATTCAATTCAAATTCAATTCAAATTCAATTCAAATTCAATCCTCACAATTTTTGAAAACCTTAGAAATTAGGTATGTGGACTAAGTATACATTGGTTTATTTAATAAATTGGTTAATTAAATGTCATGTTCGAATTGAATTTAAAAAATAATATTTAATAATAAAACTATGTTATAATTTCAATAATAACACAACCGAAATAAAAAAGAAACAAATTAAGGTACCTACTAAAATTAAAATAAAAAAGTCATCTTTGAAAATATCACGTGCAGAATGTACCACAAATTATAGTCATATAAATCCATATAAAGAATTACGAGATGTTGTTTAATAACATTTAAATCATTACATAGTATAAAACAAAGCCGCTTTCCGCTGTCTGTCCGTCCAGTATGCTTAATCTTTAAAACTACGCAACCGATTTTGATGCGGTTTTTTTAATAGATAGAGTGATTCAAGAGGAAGGTTTATGTATGTACATTACCTACACCCGTGCGAAGCCGGGGTCCGGGTCGCTAGTTATAAATATATGTTTATTAATGTTCGTTTTATTACCTCTTGCCTTAATATGCTGTTTGATTAGAACTATGTTTTTTGTGTACTTTCCATAATAAACATGTCGTGGAGTTCTAATTGGAAGAGTTTCATGGGAAGACTACATAGCTATATGGATTTTGCCACCGAAACCTTCTATTACACACCAAATTGCTTCGAAATTGTTGCAACTTTTCCCATTTCACTACTTGTTATAAAACAACCGCGTCTACCTGTCTATCAGTTTGCAACCTTCTATTACATAACAAAATTCGTCGAAATCATTGCAAATTTTCCCATAACGCTACATATTATAAAACAAAGTCCTCCACCGCTTCTGTCTGTCAGTTCGCAATAAACTCAAAAACTCCTGCACGGATTTTCATGCGGTTGTCACTTATAGATAGTTCGATTCGTGAGGACGGTTTAAGTATATTAATTGGCAAGGTTTTGTATACATTTGTAGATAAATTATAATTACGATAATTGTTGGAAGGGTCGGAAAAGTTAAGATACCCGGGAGCTTTCATCGATAATGCTGCTTAATCCCTTTGAGATATAACAAAACAAAGCATGGTATGACATTCCTCTTTTATATTTCTACAAAAAAGTCCGCAATGGCATATATCTATCTCATAAGGAAAACATATGAAATGAAATGCAATAGAATTTATTCAAATTTTGTTTATCCGGTATGTCTTTTCGAACGTCATATTATTACTTTTAATATTTGCAAAATCGATAAGCTACTAGCGTTTCGGAACGACCACTGCTGAGAAGAATAGATACTATACTCATTATATTAAAAAAAGTCGGGTGGTGCTGTGTCGGTTCACACGGCCATTGGTTTCAACGTGTAAGGTCTATACCAGCAAGTCGCTGTTAGTGTTAAAGATTGAAAGAAAACAAACCAGATGCCGCGATGCAAACTCAAGGTCTTAAGCGCGAGCTGACTATATACCCTAAATAATATCACTCCATTCATGTTTCTACGATGAACAGTTTTTTAGTTATAAACGTCGGACGACATAGACCAATTCTTTACGGTCCGGTTTTCTGACATGGTACTCCGTGTATAGTACCGATTTTAAAGACGTGTCACGTCAAAAATTGGTCACGTACAATGCGATAATAGGCTTGTTTCCTAATAAAATATCATTTAAAATAATTAGTCCGTCTTATAAATTATCGAAAAATATTTATTTATTAGATACGCATTTTTTCTTTTTTCAATCAACTAAAATACGATAAAGATAAAGCGCATCAAAGTTCAGGAGTGGGGATAACGCTAATGACGCAACAGGCCGGTAAAAAGTGTACCGGATAGTGACGTCACGCGGAACGTTAACGGGCAATATGTTTATCAATTTTTATTTGATTGAAGAAAGAAAAAATATATTATAATATTGTTTTAGGAAACAAGCCTATTGGAAAGATGCTTATAGTAAATATCAAATCGATTCAAAAAAAAGAGCAAAACATGTTATTGCGTCGAATGTTCGTAGCACCGGCGTAGCGTCGTAGACCGTCTACGCGCGTAGCTCTAAAATCAATGAACAGACAATGTTGCAGTATAAGTTAAACTAGAGACTACTTATATAACTAGAAACTATTACTAATGATTTCTATGCTGATCGGGAATAAAAGAAAAAAAGTAGAATGTATCAGCTGCTTCTCTTCCCGCGCAGACCGTAAAAGCGGATCGAGGGAATGGGCGTAAATCTAAGGTGTAGCCTATTTATATTATGTTAGAACTAGGTTTTAGTTGAGTATGCATTTCGTTTTGAATAGGCTTGTAATGTTTCCCCTGATAGGGATATAATACATTCTGAAACTCTTCGACTCATCATCATTTCGAGTAGGTGTCACGGTCAATCGACCATTCACACCCTGGTGTCAGAGTTCTTCGGAACCGCCTCTCGGCCTCTGACGTGGTTCCTTTAACGACTACCAGATGGCAGCCGACCAACAGCTTAACGTGCCTTCCGAAGCACGGAATCATCTTTATTATCAGACAATCAGGTGATTCAAGCCTGCAATGTCCTAACTAAACTGAAAGCAACTAAACAAAGTATGCTTCCCATGGTACCACTCTTCGATTCGTTTAGCACTCTTCGACTGCGAATGCCAGATCACACTTCTGATTTTTATTCCAATTCGTTTACGGTACAGGCCGCGACTCTGGAACTCCCTACCACCTGTGATTCAAAGCGCTCAAACTTTGCCAACGTACAATCATTTAATAATTATTATTAAATCTCATTTCCTGACACTACTGTAGTTTTCTATTTGCCTTATTCTCAACATCTCTGTATAATGTTTGTGCAATACTATATTTCGTCGGATTTGTATGTATTATTTATATTTATGTTATATGCTTGTCTGGGAGAAAAGAAAAAACGTAGAATGTGCTAGCTGCTTCTCTTCCCGCGCAAACCGTAGAAGCCGGTCAAGGGAATGGGCGAAAATGTAAAGAATCATGACAGTAGGCGATGTGGCTAGCAACCCGACAGCGGCACATTTCATCACTATTATGATACACTTTTCCACCTTTACGCTTACCAACACGCGGCCTTTCGGTCTTCTAACCCTAAGGTTACAGAGTCTAAGCTCTGTTTACCCCGTAAGGGATAAACATGTGATAATATGTATGTATTTTATATATGTATGTAATTAAGTAAACTTGTTCTTCTATCTAATCTATTTTTTCTCTGCGCCACCTGTGTGTCTATGATTCATAAATGAAATGAATCATAGACAGCTATGTTTCATTTCATTGTCTCCATATCTTCAAGGGTTGTCTGGAAGAGATGCTTTAAGCAATAAGGCCGCCTCTTGTTCTTCAAGTAAAGATTTTTAATTCATTATTTCTAAGTATCCTTTTTCATCATCAGGTCTTTGTAGTCTCCACTGCAGGAGCATGACCCTCTCTGTACTACCGGAGCCATACTCTTGGCCAAAGCAGACAGAGGATTTGATCTACGCTCTCCTCGCTGGCCAGACGGGTTGGAGAGGTCTCATTGATGTTTATGAGCTTTATTTAGCTCGTATTTCCTAAGTCACCTCTTACGACATCCATGGAAAAACTTGAAGACTTGAAGTATCCTTTTTTGTGCAATTTTATTTTATTTTATTGAAAAAGGCACACAAACAATTAAAGACAATACAGAACAGACTTACAATTACAATATATTATAACTAGTCAATAATCCGCTACAGTGTACACAGATTGATTAATGTATTATTGATTAATCTGTCCCAGATAAGTACAGTCCCGGGTCATTCAAAAGTAGAATAAATGGGTATCTCTTGGACCATCAGGTGAGACGGGAGACAAATGCCTAATCCAATATTTAGTAAAAAAATGTATAATCAAGTAAGCAAGTATCCTTACTAATATTATAAATGCGAAAGTGAGTTTGTTTGTTTGTTACACTTTCACGCCATAACTGATGATCGGTTCAAACCGATCATCACGAAATTTTGCATATAAACTCTCTGGAGTACGGAGAAGGACATAGGCTTCCTTTTATCCCGGGAAAAAGTATTATTTCCGAAGAATCGACATTGACGTGGGCGGAGCCGCGGGCGAAAGCTAGTAAAGTATATTTCATTCATTCATACTTTTTCTTATTGCGCCTTAGTTCGTAGCCTCAGTTCGTAGCTCCGGCGTAGCGACGTAGACCGCCTACGCGTCGTAGCTTTAAAATCAATGACAGACATTGTCGCTGTATAAATTTAGCCATGATACGGACGCCGTTCATTTACATTACAAATGGTTTAATGGCATAATAGGTTTTTTTACCCAAATGTGTCTTTCTAAAGTAATTTTAGTAAACGCTTTATTTAAAGACTAGCTTTTGCCCGCGGCTTCGCTCGCGTTAAAAAGTATAGAGGTCTAATACAAACTTTCATCCCCTATTTTATCCCCTTGGGGATAGAATTGATCAAAATCCTTTCTTAGCGGATGCCTACGTCATATCGTAACATCTACCTGCATGCCAAATTTCAGCCCGATCCGTCCATTGGTTTGGGCTGTGCGTTGATAGATCACTGTGTCGGTCAGTCACCTTTGAGTTATATATATTTAGATTTCCGCGGTCGTAAAAATGCCTACGTCATGATGTTAAAAGTATATTCTTACTAATATTATAAGTGCGAAGGTGAGTTTGATTGTTTGTTTGTTACGCTTTCACGCCATAACTACTGAACCGATCATCATGAAATTTTGCATACAAGTTCTCTGGAGTACGAAGAAGGACATAGGCTACCTTTTATCCCGGGAAAAAGTACTATTCCCGAGGGATCAACATTGACGCGGGCAGAGCTGCGGGCGAAAGCTAGTTATTTATAAAACGCAGAATGATTGTTTTGTTTATCGTGTGTGTAAGTAGCCAACACTAGTGGCATTTTTTTGTCTAGCCGCCTTAAGGCATCTGACATAGCTTAACGACTGCCATCAATGATGACTGCCGTGACCAACAGCTTAACGTGCCTTCCGAAGCACGGAGGAGCTCGAGATATTTTTATGCCACTTGCGGTGGCCCATCCTAGTGGGGACTGCGGCCGGGTGTGCTTAACATGTGTAAGCGCTATATAATAACGCTCAAGACCACTGGGCCATCGGGTTTCTCGCAGAAAAATCAGCTTCTAAGTAATTTTCTTTAAAACCGGTCGACAGAAAAGGTGAAGGCTACGAAAAAAGTGCTACGCCGTAGACACCGCTTCGACATTTGATGCAAAAGATAAAATTTCCAATTTCTTGATACCGATCTTTTGAAGAATATTATGCGTAGTTTGGGTACAAATTATGCATAAAATTGAGCTGTATTCATTATGATTACTTGACCTTTGTACATATAAATAAAAAAAAAAGATATAAATAAATCAACTCATCTTTAATTTATTGCCTTTGTTCTCATTAGTTCAATCGTCGAACTGGCGCTTCTTGACGAGATAACGTCTTATAAATCGATAAACGGCTGCACGAACGAAGAAGTGTCACGTTCCGTTAGTAAGCTAACTAACTTCACCGTCTAAATGCAGACAGACTGCATAACTTAGACCGCTATCTCGGTACCAATGTTTGGGTGGGACGGCATCGATCGCTAGTCGAGGTTGCTCTGCGACTGACTTTTGATTTTTAACTTTTATAGTCAGGTGATTCATAGGTACAAGTTTTTAGGATAAAAACACTTCCTATTATCTTGCCAAAACTTACTTAGCCTATGTCACTGATTTTCAAATGATAGCTCAACATATCTAATGAATTATTATGCATGCTTTTAGTACTTATACTGGAACTAACGGCCCGCTCCAGCTTCGCACGGGTTGATAGAGGTATTTCTATAGCCATATATGTTTATCAGAATGTTGAAAGAAATTGTCAAATCGGTCCTGTAGGTTCGAAGCGTATTTAATGAAAACAAACAATTAAATATTTCTTCTTTGGGATTAATCATTTATTTAAATACACAACAGATAATTAAACTACAAGTTATAATTACTTATAAATAAATAAACTAAACTAATAAAACAAAATAAACTAATGAAACTAAATATAAAATTAAATAATGTAAAAAATCAACCCCAAAACGTTGCGGTCACAGGGTAGGGTGCCCAAGAGGCTGGCAGCATTTCTCCGTTGAAGGGCCAGGCTCAACCTTTGGCCGAAATGCGTGCCAACCCTTTGTTCCCCTGAGGTGTGCGGAGATCTCCTTGAACAACCGACGGGCTTCCGCAACCAAGGCCCCCAAAGGTCTCTTCTTTAGTAAGTATAAATATATAAGGGTAATAGAAGGGTAGATAAATAAATTCACATACAACTTACTCACAAACATACATAGATATGAACTCTGATGACATAACACTTCTTTTTGGGTAGAGATATGAAAATAAAGGTTCAGCTGTACAACTATTTATATACTATAGATAAATCCTAGAGAATTATCTTAATATATATAAATCTCGTGTCACAATGTTTGTCCTCAATGGACTCCTAAACCACTTAACCGATTATAATAAAATTCGCACACCATGTGCAGTTCGATCCAACTTGAAAGATAGGATAGCTTTCGCGGACGAAGTCGCTGGCAACAGCTAGTTATATTATAAGAAATTAATTAAAAGGTAACAAGAATTAGTCAATGAGTCTCAGCTTGTTACAATTTATGTGAAGCAAGATATGAAACGAATTTTGAGGCAATGTAGATTGAATATTGTGCTATTATCTATAGAAATAAGCATTACAATATCTACGAGTACATGTCAAATGAATAAATACAAAAAATATGTTTAAAAGTGTTTTGTCTATTCCAAACATCTAAAGACGCAATTTTTTTTTAAATCTATGATTCCATAAGTAATCGGTTTGTTCTACTCCAACGATTTCATTATTACTCGTATCTATCTATCTATTCATTATACATATAATATTGCATTCACATTTTAGTAGGTATAGTCATTGTCAGAATTAATCATAATTTCAACCGTAAGAAGTCCACTGCTGGACAAAGGACTCTCCGAAGGATTCTCGTTCCATGGCAGGGTATTGTCATATTCACCACGCTTAATTATATTTTTTGGCGCGATGGCGAGCGCAGTTTCTTTGGCTTCTTGTGCTTCTGAAGCTGCTCATCGGAAGCATTTTAAGCTGAGGAAGCATAGGAATTTGTTGGATCTGGAAGGGAAATAAAAGTGATGGGATACATGGAACGATCCAATGCATGGAGGACATCCATACATACAACCATCGATCGGCCAAGCCGTTGAGGTTTATACCTCTAAATAAGTCCTTACAAAAGAATATTGCAATTTATGAATGCTCCTTAATACAGCGAAACAATGGGACTGTTCGACCTTGAACTCTAAGTGGAGACAGGGTAGAGCAAAAAGATTCAATCCATTATATACTTAATCTCTTTGAAATGTTTTCTTCTTCAAACAAAGAACTACAAAAACATACCATAGACAATTTCAATACAAATAACGAGCAAATAACTCACCTCCGCCATTTTGTTGACATAGATAAGGGAAGCGCCAAATGTTTCCGAGTCCCACGGAATATCCTATTATGGATAAGAAGAACTGCAGTTTTCCGGACCACGCCGCTCTGTCTTCTCCCGGATCCGGTCTTTGAAGGGATCCCCTCGAGCCTTGCAGTACTATGGTTACCGCATGAGGCCTTTCCGAGCCGTCCGCCCGAGTGTTTAAAGGCGCCAACTCATGCCCATTTCGTGGCCCAATTGGCTCTGCTTTCGCGGCCATTTTTGATTCTCTATTCAAATATTTCGAAGGCAAAATGTATTGACGTTTTTACTTTTTTTTTTTCAGAAATATTAGTGCTATAATATCTACTTAAAATTATTCCTTTTATTGTCTATATTAAGTCAAAGAAATTTCAGTTTAACGAGATTTTTCGAACAGTTACCTATGAATATGTTCATAATATTTTATACTATGATTGGTGAATTTCGTAGTCATACGTGAAATACCGGATCGCGTCTTTTTTGACGAACTCTACCACTTTAAAATAGGTGGTGGTTCTTTGGAGAAGTTTTAGTCGTAGTTTTAGCGAATCTCTGAAGACGTAAGGAGCGTCTCTGTGCATATGAGTTGATTTACTCTACTCTCACTTGGCAAATGACATTGTCTTGAAGATTAAACTTTGGAATTCAATTTTTGCCTAATTTTTACTTGACAGTTCGTTCCATTGTAGCGTAGAATTCGGCCTGAAACAAAAGAAAGGGAGCAATTAATTTTACATATTTAATTGTTATAAAAGATTATCAATCTTACTTAATATTTGGTTTCCTTGTCATCATTTTGTACATATTGTAATACCGTAGGTATAATAGGATCAACAAGCAAATGTTTCATACAAATAAAAAAAAAAATAACGTTACTTATGTGTCTAGTGTTGGATAGAGTTGGTAGGAGTTTAATAAAGAATAGTTTTACTTCAATAACATTCTAAAATAGCAGTGCAGATGCATCAAGAGATATAGTGGTGTATCTTGATGACATGTTCTTTGGAGAATTATAACAATAGATATAGTGGTGTATCTTGATGATATGTTCTTTGGAGAATTATAACAATAGATTTAGTGGGTAATAGGTGTATCTTGATGACATGTTCTTTGGAGAATTATAACAATAGATATAGTGGTGTATCTTGATGATATGTTCTTTGGAGAATTATAACAATAGATTTAGTGGGTAATAGGTGTATCTTGATGACATGCTTCATTTAGCGTCAATTTTCAACAACTGCAATCAACTGCTATTCCATTTCGATTCATCGAAAGTAGAGACAATTATATAAAGTGCATCAATTACTCGACGTGGATAGATGCATCGTATGCATTTTAGACAGGCAACCATACAATAGCATCCCTGGCCCAGTGCCTGCAGCTTTTGGAGATTTGCCAGAATTTTCTATTGAACTTGGGGGTGGAATGCTATCTTATATTCAGGACAGCAAGTCGTATTTTTAAAAAATATAACCTTGACTTTGCTGCTATTTTTTACACGGCTGCCAAAAAACAAGTTGGCTATCAAATCAAAATACCTACATACATAGTATCACGTCTTTTTCCCTTTCGGGGTAGACAGAGCCCAGGTCCTTAATGCCTAAAAGCCGCGTTTAGCATATTGGTGGGCGTAAGGCGGAAAACAGAGTCAAAATAGTAATGGGTTGCTAGCCGCATCGCCTACTAACATGATAGCAGATATATTCGCCCATTCCCTCGATCGGCTTTTACGATCTGCGCGAGAAAAGAAGCAACTGGTACATTCTACGTTTTTTCTTATCTCCTAGATGAACATGGAAGAACAATCAGAATAACTAAAAAAATGCAATAAACACCAACTATACTCCCAAAGTAGGTAGTATTGAAACCAAGAAAGAAAAAATATTTTATTTCGCGACGTACAGTTCACAGAGATACCTGACCAGCCGCTCTATATATCTTGAATTTTCTCTTAAACTATAAATAATATTAACATGAAAATTTATTTTAAGAAAGTCTTCATTAAAATCTTTCCATATATACATTTTCATGTTATTATTATTTATAGATTAAGAGAAAATTCAAGATATAGGCAGGCAGAGTCAGGTATCTCTATCCCTGACTGTACCTAGATATTAACAACTAGCTGACCCAACAGAAGGTGTTCATTCTTTCTTAATATTTTCTTTCATAAGAACCTTCTCCTGAGAAAAATAAACCCGACAAAAAAAGAATTAGCCTAGTCGGTCCACCCGTTCACATGTGCCGTGACCAAGGCCGTGACCAAGGTAAATAGGGATTCATTTTTATAAGTATTAAGTAAAGATATAAGGCACTTTAAACAAAACAAGCTTTTCTAGGACCAAGACCCACAGTGGCGTTATTCCTATACTCATCATTATTAATACGGGACTGCCCACTTACAAAATATGATGGTGATCCAGTGGACCTGTTCACCTTGGAAAATGACGCAATCTTGTGGATGAAGACATTAAATTTTAGATTATAAATATTTTAAGAACGACTGCTAATTCTGCCATACGAATAAATCATTATTATTACATACCTAGTATAAAACAAAGTCGTTTCCCGCCGTCTCTCCGTCCCTATGTACGCTATCTTCAAAACTACGCAACGGATTGATGCGGTTTTTTTAATAGATAGAGTGATTCAAGAGCAAGGTTTATATGTATATTGCACCCGAGCGAAGCCGGGGTCCGGGTCGCTAGTTGATCTATAAGCTACAAAATAATCTTACAAGAAGTACCTACTTATTTGACATCCGAATAGAGCTTGGACAAAGAGTTCGCAGACAAGTACGTCAAATCATTTATTCAGGGCCAGCCTGTGTACATAAACAATAAACCATGTACCTGTCCTATTTGGTATTTGCTATTCGGACATGTTTACGTCCACGTCGACCCGGCTTCTAGATAATTGTAAATAAACTCTGTTGTGTCTTTGGGAACTTTCTTTTCATTATTTATTGTTATGGGCCCTCCACACGTACGGCCATCGTCGCGGTAATTCAACCACCCGACGTACGACGCAACATTACCAGTGCAGAGATATAAAACAGGAACACGATAAACGTCACCCCTTAAGGTAAATGTACCAATCATTGATACTGCCCTAGAAGTTGATAAATTTTACTTTAACTCATTATAATAAGAATTCCTCCACAGGTATCAATGAAACGTTTATTAATTATACTAGTAGCAACATCTCTGAATCCAACCTAGAATTACTTTCTTTGTGATTGGCTGTCAAACATTAACATTTTAATTTTTTTACAATAGTGTCATTACGCGTTGGCCCTCAATGTTTATGTTGAAGAATTTGATAAGGACCTTACTTGTTTCAAACTGTGTTACTCAAAATTTAAGCTCATAAAGTGGTAAGTATTTATTTTATTCTATTTGGGATTATATGTATTATATATATGTTTTCTTTTATAACAGTTTTATAATAATTAAATAAAATACAAGGGTATCAAATACTAGGACAAAAATCATCTGATTTCTAGTACTTGATACAACTATTATCTACTAGGTAAATTCTCATTTGCTCGATTCGATCGATTTTTTATACTATTACAATAAGCTTAAGGTTGAACTATCTCAGTTTCAAACATAGCTTTTTTAAGTAACTTCTACCTAGTCGTTGATAGGGGTTATCAATTACTGGAACATAAAATATCAAATACTAGGACAGAAGAAAAATTGTCTTTTTTTGTGCTGGTTCTTATTTAATTAATAAAATATTGTTACCACACCATTTAAAATTCTTTATTTTGGGCGAAAGAAAAGAAAAACAAGGAGAAGAAGAGGAAACCTGAGAAAATCCCCCAGAAGTCACATCAAATAAGTGGCAACAGTACCATAAAAATAAAGAGAGAAATAAGCTTGCTCAAGTTAAACAGAAACAGAAGAAAGCTGAAGAAAGAAAAAGAAGAAGCTAACAAAAACAAAAAAGATAAACGCCGCGCAAAGAAACTGAAAGAAAAAAGAATTTACTCATGAAAAAATATGGATTGATTCAAGTAGCGAATCTGAATGTGCAACAATGCAACGGACGGAAACCTTCTGGTGGTAGGACAGACAAATGATCTCAATAGCGATGATTCTAATAATTTTAATATTTTTCTGACTATTTAGAAATTTCAAGATGTTTAGCTGTACTTATTATTTTATGGATCTGTATGTATGTCTGTCTGTCCGTCTGTCACCAGGCTGTATCTCATGAACCGTGATAGTTAATTTTCACAGATGATGTATTTCTGTCGCCGTATAACAACAAATACTAAAAAAATTGAATAAAATAAATATTTAAGGGGGCTCCTATACAACAAACTTCATTTTTACTTGTTTTTGCTCGATATTGATAACGGAAACAGGTAGACGCTTGAAATATTTACAGAATATTAATATAAATATTCACTTTAAAAATAAATAATTAAATAACAATAAAATAAATATTAAAGGGGGGCTCCCATACAACAGACATGATTTTTTTGCCCTTCGTGTGCGAGTCTGACTCGCACTTGGCCGGTTGATGTTGATTTTAAGTAATTTTAAGAAGTTTTGTTAAATTATTATCTACAATTGCTATTTTTTTTTAGTTTATTGTATTTTTTTGTGAAGTGCGTACTTATCAAGTACTAGTTCACTAGCTTGAAAAAGTCATAGTCAATTACTAGGACAATTGAAAATTTGCCCATCAATTACTGGTACAATTTTAGTCCTCTCGACAAAAATCTATATTAAAATAAACAACAGTGATTTTCTTTACTTAAGTTCAATGTAACAGAAATGAAAGACTGATTAATCTTTTTTACTTACTTTGAAAATTCTAACTGATAAATACATTATTATAAAAGAAAATGTGTATTTTTCCCACTATAGTATCAACTAGTGGAACATTTACCTTAATGGACAAATCCCTCCCCCCTCACGAGTCAAGAGTCGCAATAGTTTCTTACGGTACGTTTAACCAAATATTAGCGCCATATTAGCGCCAATTGTATATAATATTATTATTATATTATATACAAGCTCCTAAGGTCAGAGAGGAACAATGGCGTAACAAATACCCGCCATCACCAAACCAGATACCGACTGCTGAGAAACTTAACTACCACCGGGTGGCAATCTGCCCTGGCTAGTCTGTAAGTCTTTAAACAGACTGCGGGCTGGTGTTGGTAGATGCCACGAAAATAGATTAAGGTGGGGTTTCTCCAACAATAGTGACTGTGGCGCTATCCAATCTATGGGTAACCTCTTGGTGTGCCCAGAAAGCCCAACTTCTTGCTCTCAACAAGATCTGAATGAGGCAAACGAACGGGCAATTACGGTAGCAATGCACTGGTCGAAACATATTTAATTAAACGGAAAGCCATTTTACGATCGAATCGTCAAAAGAAAAAGAAGAAATTGTACATTGCTGCGTTGGATGAATAACTCTCAAGAGCTTTTGTGAGTTAAACACCAATGTATGGCGGGCCCGTAACGAGAAAAGGTGAAAGATGATACAGACTTGGACCTAGGAATAATATGGATTAAGTGCGGAGGACGTCACACACAAGTGACGCTAACTTCATGTGTGCAGCATTACTAATTCAAAATTCGTTTGAATTTGAATTTCGAACTGAGGAAAATTGCATCCTTATTTACTGTGGATGTGTGCGTGAGCTTGTGTCGCGACATGTTTGCATGAATTATTATTTGCATCATGTGTTACGTTCGTTGGGGGCCTATCCTGATTATTCTTAGATCCATGTATGCAGATAAAAGAAAGAAATGTGAGTAAATATTCTCTTTTGTGCTAGAGTGTAAAAATCTTTAATGCACGGAATAACTCCCACGAATAACGGCACAAAAGGCGAAATGATACGGTTCGTTATTAGGTAAAATCCGAAATCGAAAATGAATCTGGACAATAACTTTGGTTTTGGTTTCAACCATAGTCAAAGTAAACGGAAGCGAATAGCTTGGCCACATAATTTTGCAATTTGCTTACAATAAATAATTTTGCAAAATATTATTATTATTTAGATTTTGAAACCACAAAACTTACAATCCGAAGGTAAAAGAACTTCCCCGATGCTAACCAAACTTCGCGTGATAATTTCCCAGGGACGCAAAACTAGGTAACTAGATCGAAGTTTCGCCCCCAAAACCCTCTATGTACCAAAATTCATCGATACCTTTGGAGATGTTACCGAGATCTTCGATGCTGAGTTGTCGAAGGTTGTTCAAAATCCACAACCTATGGCGAAATTTTTCATCATATAGGTTTTCCAATTTAAATATGCTCGGTGTAAGCATCGTAATCCTTACTATATCCTTACTATAATATTATAAATTCGAAAGTGAGTTTGTTTGTTTGTTTGTTTGTTTGTTTGTTACGCTTTCACGCCGTGACTACTGAACCGATCATCATGAAATTTTGCATACAAGTTCTCTGGAGTACGGAGAAGGACATAGGCTACCTTTTATCCCGGGAAAAAGTATTATTCCCGAGGGATCGACATTGACGCGGGCGGAGCCGCGGGCGAAAGCTAGTGCTTTATAAAACGACTAGCGCCAGTTACCAGCCCGGCTTCGCACGGGTGTGTGGTAACGTGACAATATGCAGATATGCATCGTAGATATGCATATCAAACGTTCATGCTAATATGTGCGAACGTGCTTAACGTGCCCTCCTGTCAGCGATGGTGTCTTGATTAGTAGCATCTTGAATAGTATATAAGACTATACAATCATTAATGTATTAGAATCGTAACCATGTAAGGAGTAGGGCATCAAGATGAAATAACAAACATAATCCAGACGGCTCTCCTGTGTTTCCATCACTACTTCCTGACATCGTCACAACAAGGACATCTCTATAAAAAAGCGGCCAGATACGACATTCCTCTTAAATCACTCTATCTATAAAAAAACGCATCAAAATCCGTTGCGTAGTTTTAAAGATCTAAGCAAACATACGGACAGACAGACAGCGGGACGCGACTTTGTTTTATACTATGTAGTGATTAAAATTTTCAGAATATTTCGTCTTAAAAAAATCTTACAAAATCTCTTTTCTAAGGAAATAGCAACATTCAGGTGATTTCATTCCGTCGCTACTGCGCAAGCCATTACGCTGCGCAGAACCATTAGGCGTTTATGAAAAAAGATGAAAAGAAATATTTTCATATTTATATTTTTATAAAAAAAATAAGAAAGAGGGCGACCTCCGAGATGTAAATATAAATATTGTCAAGTGAGAATTATTGTTTAAGACGTAAACATTACAAAGTTTTCGAAGAAAAATGTTTTTAGATGTCATCAGATAAGTATATATCATTTTCAAATTTCATATGTGGGTATCTGTTTCACATTCCAACAAGGGGGCGATCTTGTTCAAGGATCGACCTAAATTATACAAATACTTTTGATATATTTAATTAATTCAGCGCATAGTACTAGTGATTTGAAAACACGTCATATTTCGCAATTTCGTGCAGTACCGTCCGCTATTACACTTTCACCCCTCAAAGAAATCCAGCATTTCAAAAAAGGATAAAGCAAGGGGAGCCACCGTCAAGCAGTAAATCCATATAGCCTCGATCCTACCCGTAAGTATGTCAAGGCCACCAGACCCCGCAGGATCGAGGGGAATGAATGGCCTTAGTCGGGAGGGGAGCCTGTCTGGGCCGGCTCAGCTTTCAAAAGGCGTCTTGTGAAGCAAACTTTGGGCAAAGTTACTGATTTTAGATATCGCTAGACTATTAGTTTTGTCCCTTTAATGTAATAAGAGCCTTCTGTTACCTACTAAGACTGTTTCGTCTAGTTTTATACTAGTAAAGTAATTTCTAATATGTTCCCGACTGTTACACATTTATATTAAATCATTTAATGCATAAATGTGGCCATACCGTCTTATAGTCCTAAGCTCTGTCTACCGTGCAAGGGAAAAAGACGTGATGCTATGCATATATGTATATGCAGAGAGACGAAAAATTTTTTTTTAAATCTATGTGTATATGCAATACCCGTTAGCTGCTCGTGAAGAGAAGTTTTGTTTACGATTGCTCATAACAGGAAAGTCTTTATGTAACTTTCCTAAAGTAAAACTAAAATTAATAGGTTCTGTCGTCCACAATCGATATCTCGATGTCCCGATAGCATTCCGAATAGGCATCGATACAAAGAAGCCATTCGTCTCGGGAGGTCAGTGGGCCATCGGGATCGATACGTCTGCTATAATGTGGTCATTTGAGCTGTGTGTTCTATTCATACTAAATGGTGGTCAAGTCATCCCGCGTTCGAAGCTTTCAATAAAACTTGAAAGACGTGGGCATACAATCTCAGTATATTTATTTCAGATAAAAGTCTCTGTCATGCACATAGATTTAAAAAAAAATGGCGTCGTCATGCAGGTCTATGAAAAAAGAAAGTACCATCTGCTATTTTCCCGCGCAGGAGTGCTATTTTAGAAATTTCGCCGTTCGTAAACGAGCGATTTTTCCATACAATAATCGCTCGAGTAAAGTGAGGAGACGAGTGGCCATACTTTCAAAAATAGTACTCCAAATCTTAAAAGATGCTCGAAGAAATAGGAAAATCCGAGGAATCATGTTAGTAGGCGATGCTAGCTATCATCACTATTTTGATTCAGTTTTCCACTTTCGTGCCCACCAACCAATATGCCACCAGTATGTATGGATAAAAGTAATGATCTTCAGTCAGGCTTCAAAAATAAAGTCATAATTAGTCATACAATTGGTATGAAAAGATAGGACTCTACTTTTGAGGAATTTTACACATTACGAAAGAAGATATCTCGTTCTATTTTGTTGTTTTTATTCCTACTGCGTCGGCCTTGTTAGTTTGCAAACTGAGTATTTTATGATGTGTCCACTTCATCATCATCAGGTCTTTTTAGTCTCCACTGCAGGAACATGACACTCTCTGTACTACCGGAGCCATACTTGGCCAGAGCAGACAGGTTTGGCCTATACTCTCCTCGCTGGCCGGACGGGTAGGATAGGTCAATGAGAGGTCTCATTGATGTTTATGAGCTTTGTTTAGCTTGTATTTCCTAAGTCGCCTCTTACGACCTCCATGGGGAGACTAGGAGTGGTCCTATTCTACTCTGCCGGAAACCACACGGCTTATATGTGTCCACTTCTTATGAGTTAATTCTTTACTTAATGATTTCTAATGTTTTCGCGATTGTTACATGCCCTGGACAAACCCAACCACTGTATGCGTTTTGATAATCCTCGAGTCCTTGCAAAAGAAAACAGATACATTCCAAGATTGCTCGTGACGCTATTTAAATTAAAAAACATCCTAATTTCAATAGAGAGGATGGTTGGCAGTTAGCATCAGGCTGCAAGACCTTCAGACACCGTGAGCCAAAACTGCGTACATCCGGAACGTTAGAAATATTGTAGGCGATAGTTTTGCATAGTTCTTATTACGTAAAAGACAAATGTCCACTTAGTCCACCTGCGACCATAAAAACTGCAGTTTTCGAAACGTTAGGTGTAAAAATAATGTAATAAAGTCGATAAAACCGTATTGTGTGATTATTTGGTTGGCAAATCAATTCTGCCAAATCTATATTGGCAGTGTGTGCATTTTTTTTTCCACAACTAATCCGACATAACCTAGCTCTCAAATTTCAAACGAATTACCAAGTTCGCCTGTACCTTCAGATCTTGATCTTGATCCTCATAATCTTAAAAGACTAAGTTATTTTTTCCTCTAATTTGATTATTTCTCTACAGCCAGCCTATTTGCTAACTCAGTGTACAACGTTTTGATAGTCACTTCAAAATACATTACGTTTTTATACATCTTAAATAAAAATAGTCAATCATACGAAAGCCATAATGTATTTTGAAGTGACTATTCTCTACAGGTCAAATCACATCGCAGAATTAGTTGCTAGTAATATTGGTAGAGTAGGTACATTGTCCCGGTGCTCGCTGCTTTACCCCCGTGATTAAACTTAGCTTATAATAATCGTTGAAAATGTAACTTATATCTGTCATTTAAAACAAGATAAGTACCTATTTACTTTTGATTACGTTACATTTCTTATTGACATTTGAATAGAAACACAAAATGTTAAATATCATCGTAATGAGCGCATTTATAGCTAATGTTTCCATCAACATAGGACGGTTAAGTAAATAAAAGGTAAATAAAGTACTGCCTATTAAACCTAATCACGTGGCCTACCCACGTGCAGAAGTCCAGGAATAGTCCTGACCTTCCTCCATGCCTTCACAGCGCATCCCTGCACCCCCGTACCGCGCATAATCAATAACACCTAGGAACATGTAAAATAACCTCCATGCTTCTAACCTGTGCCATAAACGTGATAAAACCTATTTTATTTAACTAAATGTAAAGGGGTTGTAGAATTGTCTACTAAATTCAGTATATAAAAATACCCCGGCTATAAAAAAGCACATATCAAAATTATTAAAAAATTATTAACTTCCTGTGTTAATAAACAAAATATAGAAAAAAAATCTTATAATGCAATTTAATGATGGAAAACTGCGTATCCAACTGAACTTAATTTAATTTGTTTTAAATTGCATTGAATATTAGATATAAGCAGCAAATAAAAATAAATAAAGTATGAAAAAATACTTACAAATGACTATCGTTAAATCCGATAACATTAAAAATCAGAAATTATATTTCTGAACGTATAAAGCACTGGCCATAAACAGTGCACTATTTATTTTTCACGATATTTTCAGATTTGGAATCGCGAGCGCGGTGCGATCATCCACGAATAGTGTGCTGCACTGACTGCCGACATCGACAAAGTTTAGGGATGAGACGTTTTTTAGTTTAAACATTATATCGATGAACTTTTGTATGCGACAAAATTTCAGAGAGGAATTGTAGATCGCTGACGGTCATACGGAATAAACAATAATTGAGGCTCGTATGAAAGGAAAAATAAAATAGCAGTAACGTATTTTTAAATACATTCTAATGGTAGTGTTAGCACTACCACGGGACAACGGGAAGCTAGGTTTATTTTTATTTTTAAATAGGTAGTAGTATTAGATGCTTTTTATTTATTAAATTTTGTTTCTTTTTAAATATCCTCTCTCTTCCTTATTTTTTATATGAAAGCAATAGTTTTAAGGAAAAAGCAAATGGAAAAAGACTATAAAGGAAAGCTACAAGGAAAAGGCACCATCACCATAGTAATCTATTTTTAAGTATAGTAAGTACCTATTTACGTGTTTCTATCAAGTTTGCGATAACATTGATGTCAAGATGTTATCACCTACGAGTACCTAGTTACTGAAACGAAAACAAAACTTAACCTTGATTTTTAATTCATGGAAGCAATTTTTCATGATACCTACCGATACCGGATAAACAGTATTCCATCACCTTCGCACGCTATGTTTGTCTATGATCAACAAACAAATTAATCACTTTAAATATAAGAACATTGGCATTGGTACTTTACGTAAATTATAGTACACTATACGGAACTACTTTTTTTAGGGTTCCATACCCAAAGGGTAAAAACGGGACCCTATTAATATCGTTCTGCTGTCCCTCTGTCCGTCAGTCACTAGGCTGTAGCTCATGAACCGTGATAGTTAGACGGTTGAAATTTTCACAGATGTATTTCCGTTGCTGCTATAACAAAAATACTAGAAAATAGAATACAATAAGTATTTAAGAAGTCTCCCATACACCAAACGTGATTTTTTGCTTGTTTTTGCTCGTTGTTGATAACAGCAACAGGTAGAGGCTTGAAATATTCACAGAATATTTACTTTAAAAATAATTCAGAATATTTACTTTAAAAATAATTCGTTATATATTCACTTTAAAAATAAATAAAAATAAAATTATTAAATGGGGGCTCCCATACAACAGACATGATTTTTCATAGATAACGGTACGGAACCCTTCGTGCGCGAGTCCGACTTACACTGGCCGGTTTTTTTTTTTTTGTATATTTGACGGCTAACGAGCAGACGAGCCACCTGATGGAAAGTGGACACCGTCACCCCCATGGACATCTGCAACACCAGCGGAGGTGCTGATGCGATGTTGACTCTTATACCTGTAATGGGGATTGGCTCTCACACGCAACAGTCAAATTACACCCAACGGTGCTTCGCGACAGATTTCGACATGAGGGAGGTCGCCAGCCAGTCGGACCTCACGAGGTCCTACCACCGAGCATGTCTGGTATTTTCTCGCCTCTTACGAAATGCCTACCTAACGGGCAGTGGGGAATTGTATTCTACTCCGTCCCCACACGGAAAAACTTTCTTTAAAAGAGCGTTATTAATTTATTGCGTACTTAGTATAATCACTTTAATATATTTTTCATCATTTATTAATTTGTATCAGAATTAAAAAAATACAATTATGTAATATTAAAACAAAAGTATTGAAAATAATCTAAAAGATTTTTCCCAACACAGTGGAAAAACAAAATATTGGTAAATAAAGCGAAACGTATCCAATCTGAAAAGGTCGTTGTAATTTGCATTAGGTATATTATTCTACAAAGAATAATTATCATGATAAAAGTTAATTATTCAAATTTGTAAGATGGTTTGTTGAACCATCAAGCATACCAGAAAGCGTAGCATATGGAAACAGCTGTTTTCTACGACAGTACCTACCTATTTGCCAGAGTACGAATCAAGGAGCATAACATGTTGCTTCGTCACTTCCGTTGGCGCAGTACGTACTTTTAAGTTCTTATTTAAATTTTCCATTTCATCCTATAAGTATATTAGTATAGTCACACTAACCAAGCTCTAAAGATAATTTAAAATTTTCTTGTTTTTTCGACATTCGCAAGGGAATTAAAACCAACAGACAGGACCGTACTTTTAGTGAACTCAAAATCTTGAAATTTGTTACGAAGCAACGTCTTAAAGCACAGCATAAAGGAAAAATTGTGAGAAGCACAAATTTTATGTGAAGTAAATTATATAATCATGTTTTTTTTTAATTTTTAAGCGGGAGAAACGCAGACACAATGGATTTTCTATTGTTATGTGGCCTCATTGGACCGCTTGGTGGTTGAGAGGTCAAACTTATTATAGACTAGCTTATAATAGTCTACCATTTCGTTAGCGCGTGCATTTCGTGTTTAGACTGTTTTTATACTGTATAGGTACACAGCATCAAAAATACTTATATGTAGGGTTAAGTGTAAATTTACAAAAAAATCTTCATAATCAATATTACCCACATGTTCTGTCATGTGCATCAGTAAGTATAAACAGGCTTTGCGCACTGCTTAGTCGTAACAAACCTACATAAAACGCGAAAAACAGAACAGACAACAATATTAATGGCAGTGTAGTGTCAACTTGTGATTCTTCAACACGCCCCGTCCTTATATTATTAATTTCTGTAACTTCTTGGTATTCGTCTACGCTGAGTAAATATCTCAGACTCGCGAGATACAACATGACGCTCATGATCGGCTGTTAGACGTATTTCACGCTGACTAAATGTCTCGGAATCGCGAGATATAGCGAGACCTTCATGGTCGGCTGTGAGACGTTCTTTACGCTGCGTAAATGTCTCAGACTCGCGCGATATAACGTGTCATTCACGTTCGACTGTGAGACGTTCATCACGTTGAGTAAATGCCTCAGACTCGTCGCTGCTCGCGAGATATAGCATGACGTTCTCGGTCGATTGTGAGATGTTCTTCACGCTGCATAAATGTCTTAGACGCAAGATGTAACGTGTCGTTCACGGTCGGCTGTGAGACGTGCTTCACGCTGATTAATTGTTGCAGAGGCGAATGAACCAGCGTTTCGTTGTCGTTCAGCATAATCTTTCTTTCATGGAAACTGCACAAGGTATGTCCTTTGCGTAGCTGCTTCCGAAGACCAAAATTCAGCATAATATTCTCGCCTCTCAACTAAACGTAACTCATGTTCTTCTTCAGTTTCTTGAGATCTAACTTTAGAGTCTCTCGAATACTGAGAAAGACTTGTTTTCTTTTTGTTGCGTAGAGCGAATATATGTAATATGTTTACTACATAAATAATATAAGCCCGAAGGCATCTATTTAGGAATTAGGCACATTAAAGAGTACTAATATAAATATCTATTAAAGATTAGACGGGCTCCTATGGTTCCACATTAAGTATTCAGAACTTCAAAAAAAATTATAGTATATATGTTGCCGAAACTAATAGCTGTATAACAAAAAAAGTTTCATCTAAATCTGTCCAGTAGTTTAAGCGTGAAAGGAGAACAACAGAGAAATATATGATTTTTAAAAATTTTAAAATCATATATTTTCTTCTATCTTGTCTTGTCTTAACTAAAGACCCCTAGTAGTATTTTTTAGTTTATATATTCAATGTACAGAATTTTTTTGGATTTTGAAGATATCTTCTATTTAAGTTAAATAATCAAAAATTGTATGGCATTTTATGTAATATTTTTATTTTAGTGATAAATAAATTATTAATTATTTAAAAAAAAAATGTACAGAATTGAGCCCTTCTACAGTTTAATTATATGTATACATGGTACGGAACCCTTCATGCGCAAGTCTGACTCGTACTTGGTCGGTTTTTTAATAACAAAATAAGCTATAAGAACTATGCAAAACGGCAGTAGTTTTGCATAGTTCTTCTGATAGCTTATTTTGTATATTATTACATTAGGTATTTATTGATGATATTTACATAAGTATTTTACGTAATAAGTGCGACGAAACCTCATTTGTCTTATTATAAAACGAGGACTAACTTTAGTACCTGGATTAAACCATAATCCGTCCAGAACAAATTGACAATGACAATTGACCAAACGTCAAAGTGATAAGTGTCTACTAATTTTGGTCGGATAATGGTTTAAACCTGGTACTAAAGTTAGTCCTCGTTTTATATTATTACGGTGTGATTTAGTTAAAATGCTTCATAAAAACTTAAAAAAAATAAAAAGCATCTGGCACTTGATCAATATAAAAAAAAAAACAAGTTTTACTGAGACAAGAGGGCTGGCTACTTCATTTCTCAACGAATTACCATAGTTATTCAGAGAGGAAACGCAGCCAGCGTTCTTGACTGTGCAGCACGGTGCCAAGTTTAATGGTCTTATTTTTAGGTTTATTGCAATTGTAGTTTTACTGTGTACATATCGTCAGAAACCAAAAGGGTGTGTAACATCCCTACGGCACGTTGACGTCACAACCAGGGGGTTGGATGACATGCGCGAAAATATCCGCCATCTTGTTTTTCAGTCGGCTTTCTCCGTACAACTTCGTCAAAACTCGGCGTGTCTGGTCATGTGCAGGAAAAAACCGATTTTAAATATTTGAAACGTCTGAAGTTTGAACCTTATTCCTTTGTAATAGGGGTTGAAAGAAAGATGCTAGGTATGGATTGTATTGGTGGTGCAATAGTTTCCAGCTAATCTGCGTCTAATATTATTTGGCCTTGAAGGGGTTGTGAAAGGGCGATTGCTATTGCGGAGTTCTCGTCGGCTACTTTATTGCTATCATTTCCAGGCAAATAATTATTCGTGTTTATTTAAAAACTAACTGTTTTACCACGACTTTGTTCTCGTCGCTCATAGCCTATGTAACCTGCTGATATTATCCTTTTATATAGATAAAATACTTTTTATACAGGTTTAGTAGTTTTATAAATAGATAAATACTTATGTATACAGGGACATATCACACAAATTGAGCTAAAGTAAGTTGCAAACTTGTGTCGTAGGATACTAACTCAACGATACCAACGATACTATATTCTATTTAAGTTACTTTATTATAGATATTTTATAATAGATACTGCCACCGTGGTTTTGCCTGTAGACCTGGGGGTCTTGGGTTCGATTCCCACGGGAAGCATACTTTGTTTAATTGTTTCCAGTTTGGTTAGGACATTGCAGGCTGGAATCACCTGATTGTCTGATAATTAAGATGATTCCGTACTTCGGAAAGCACGTTAAGTCGTTGGTCCCGGCTGCCATCTGGTAGTCGTTAAAGCGGTCCCGAAGAACTCTGCCACCAGGGTGTGCATGGTCGATTAACCGTGTCACCTACTCGAAATGATGATGATGAATAGATACTTAATACTTATATAGATAAACATCTTATACCCAGGTTAATCTTAAAAAGATCGTTTTCCATCATTCATGACCTGACCGGCGCGGCGATCGAACCCGGGAACCCTCGCGTAATAGGCTGGCGTGTTAACCACTGCGCCAAGGAATTTTGAGTTCACCCATTCATAAACAAACTTACAAACAATCAAATATTTCCTCTTTATAATATTACTTAGTATGGAAAATTCCAGACTGTCCCAACATTTCAATGTTCTGTGATTCCCCGTCTTTATAGTGAGATTTTACCCAAGATTTATAGTAAGAAAAATGCTGGGCCCAGAAAAAAAAACATAAAGTATCGGCAAATTCGAGTTAGACTCTCGTACTAGGAAAAAATAGTGGCCTTTCGGTCTTTTGACTTTAGGCTCTGTCTACATAAAGACGTGACAATATGTATGTATATTTAAATTTGCTTTTATTAATACATAAGTAACTTAAATCTCCGAAATATCAGTCATACGTACCTTATATGTACAGTCAGCCAAGGAGATACCTGACCCCGCCATCTACCTATATCTTGAATTTTCTCTTAAACTAAACGTAATAATAACATGAAAATGTATATTCAGGAAGTCTAAATTAAAATCTTTCTGAATATATATTTTCATATTAATATTAATTAAGGAGAAAATTCATCTCCTTGGCTGACTGTACGTAGATGCAGCAGTCATCTTTCTCTCTTTATCGTAATAGTGTAATAAACAAATCAACTCTTGCAATTTGTTATCGTGAATGTCAGTACTTACTTTCGCTTAATTATCCTTGATAATGCTGGCCCTTGTACGAAAATAGATGCTAACCAACAATGATTGATACTGACGTAGCATCCGACTCCAGGAATCTATTATGATACTCGAAAACCTACTTAATGACTGAAAAGCCGCAATATTTTTTGAAAAAATACTGAACCCCTAAACGACCATCAAAAGCACCCCGTATTGAAATCTGGTGTAACTAGGGTTACCATCGGTCCGAATTAGTCCGGACATGTCCGGACTTTATCCAGCTCTTTAATTTGTCCGGATTTATGGAATCGCCGCCGACGCGTCCGGCGCCGTCAGGCAAAACGAACAATCCCCGGCCGCATTCCGCATCCTACCCCCCCGCAATGCGAGCGTCTGCCTGCCTACCATGCTTACCATAGCACTGAACTAAACTAAGTGGTTAATGTTTCCACAAAAGTCTGGACTTTTATCGAAATGTCCGGCTTTTTGCCAGGATTTTTCAAATTCCTAAATGGTAACCCTAGGTGTAACCAGTTCCCACCTAAGTGCAACAGATTTCGTTCCTCCATTCGAGGAGTTCCGAGGTTACATACAAGCCTCTTTGGGTCTCATGGAAGTGTCTTGTGGGTCCTCGACCGTCCCGGCGCTCTAGTCGAGTTCCCACATATAAGGAAGTAGTGGAACAGAAGACTCGACACACAACTGTAGATTAAATATATATTTATAACTTCACTAAATATTATAATGCATTACAGATCAGATAGTACATTGAACGTTGAACAGAAGTGAACAGTCCAAGAGATGTTGGTAGAATGCATCATGACCGAGAGAAATGATCTGAAAATGGAATGAAATGAAATTTGAAATAAAATGAGGAATGAAAGTGGACAGATGAGAAATAAATGAGGTTGGACGAGATGCAGCATGCAGGTGGCATGCTGCAACGTTACAGTCTTAATCGCCTCCGCACTGAGGTAGGTCGATGACACAATCTGGCTAAATGGTGCTTTATCCAACAGGCGGGAGTGCAGTGCCTCTGTGGTTACGACGACTAGATCATGTTGCATCTCCTTTCTTGCACATTGTGCTGCACCAAGTATGATGGAAGTGGGAGGAATATGAATTGCCCCATGGCCTAGTGGTCGTGAGCGTTAAAGCGCTTACGCATCTCAAGCAACCCTGGGGGCAGTCCCCACTTGATGGGATGCAAGTGGCATAAAAATATCTCGAGCTCCTACGTGCTTCGGAAGACACTTAAGCCGTTGGTCCCGGCTGTCATCACTGACGGCACCGGCAGTCGTTAAGCTATGTCAGATGCCCTAAGGCAGAAAAATCTGACACCTGTGTTGGCCACTTACACACACGAAAAACAAAATAACCAAGTATGATCTCTGCATCCGAGAGCGGTGTCAGAGTCAGAGAGAGATAAAAATTAATCCCTTGAGCCATCGACACGAAAGAAGAAAAATAACGTAGCATCCTCGTTCTGCAGCGCGGTGTGGTTTCCGGCAGAGTAGAATAGGACCACTCCAAGTCTTCCCGTGGATGTCATAGAAGGCGACTTAGGAAATACAAGCTAAGCAAAGCTTATAAATATCTGAGAAACCTCTCCAATCTGGTCAGCGTGGAGAGTGTAGGCCAAGTCCTCTGGCTGCTCTGGCCAAGTATGGCCCTAGTAGTCAAGAGAGGGTCGCGCTCCTGTAGTGGAGACTAAAAAGACCTGATGATGATGATATCCTCGCTCTGCGCCTTCCCGGTTGCATCCTTAGCTGCAGCATGATGAAGCCCAGGGTATAATGACAGTGTTGTTTTTACAAGCTTATAACTTGCAATGTATGTAGTTATATAAGTGATTGTTCGGGTGAAATCTTGCAACTCAATTTTGAAGCAGATATCTTCCACCGATTGAGCTGAAATTTTGTATACTCGTTTATTGTGGATGACAATGCATGGCTACCTGTGTGACGTCATTTTAAATCCAACATGGCGGAACGCTTATTGTTGTCCTTTATTTTTAACTAGTTTAGGGTTTAGTACCCAAATGGTAAAAACGGGATGGTGACAGACAGGCAGACGGAGTCAGTGATACTGAACATAGCTCCCTAATATATTTCTAAATTAGGACTTCTCTCAAAATAAAATCGATCAAGCCTTTTTATAAATACATATGTACATACATATTATCACGTCTTTATCCCTTACGGGTTAAACAGAGCCTAAGGTCATAAGACACAAAGGCCACGTTCAACGTGTTGGTGGGCGTTAAGGTGGAAAACGGAATCAAAATAGTGATGGGTTGCTAGCCGCATCGCCTATTGTCATGATTCTTAAGATTGTCGCCCATTCCCTTGACCGGCTTCTACGGTCTGCGCGGGAAGTGAAGCAGCTTTCTACGTTTTTTTCTTATCTCCCAGACCAGCAGAAAGGAAAAAACTTGTGAAAATACACTCGGAAAACATTAACCACGTAACGGCGCAGTCGGGTAAATAAATTACATAATCGAACCAATAAATTGAGATTAATTTACGAGTCTCTGAGTAACTTATCTCACTCGTAGCATACCAGTATAAAATAAGTCTTATCGAGATATTACTAAATGAACCGTGGCCGTAGCGAAGGGCTCTTTTCCTATACGTGAGTTTGTTTCACTTTCACGCGCTAACTACTAAACTGATCTTCATCATCATCATCATATCAGCCGCAAGAAGTCCACTGCTGGACATAGCCCGCCCCCAAGGATTTCCAATACGACCGGTTGGAAGCGGCCTGCATCCAGCGTCTTCCTGCGACCTTAGTCAGGTCATCCGACCATCTGTCGGTGGATGTCCGACGCTGCGCTTGCCAATACGTGGTCGCCATTCAAGAACCCTTCTGCCCCATCGGCCATCGGTTCTACCCGCTATGTAAACTGTACTAAACTGATCAATCTGATGTTTTCAATACACGTTGCCCCTGACCACTGACAATACGGACATATGATACCTATCTTTTATTTTAGCCAAAAACTAGTCAAACTTTTACACCGCGAACGTCGGTATAGAATAGAATAATAATAATATTGAACGTTTATTCGGCTCTCATTATTTACATATATATAAGTTGTATTCATACAATTAAATGTAGGTTGTATTGCAACATAAAGAGAGCCTGGTGCTCGTGATAGGCTTAAAAGAAGCCTGTATATACAAGTCATCAGTCGCCCCTCGCTGTCTAAATACTTAACAGGAATATCACTTATTCTTACTACTTATTGACAATGAAATCTTATTAATACGGAGCAGTCTACTACTGTTCGGCATATAACTTATTATTAAATCCTTAATACAACTAAATAAACTTAACAATACCATGAATACAATAAATGAAAATGAAAAATAGATATCGATAGATAACTATAAATAAATAATATTAAACTTATAAATAATTTAAACTATAAATAATATTAACCAACATTTATTTACATTTGTGTAAAACTTAACTTACTTTGAATAGAATAATCTTTATTTGCCTTTGTATAGGGTATACAGAAGATGGTCTACAATACAAATACTGATCTCCTACACAGCTATTAAATTATAGCATGATACATAAATACTTACAATTATAAAAAAAACAGGTATTGCTTGCCTACAGGTATTACAATTATTACTAACTAGCTTTCGCCCGCGGCTCCGCCCGCGTCAATGTCGATCCCTCGGGAATAGTACTTTTTAGCCTATGTCCTTCTCCGTACTCCAGAGAACTTGTATGCAAAATTTCATGATGATCGGTTCAGTAATTACGGCGTGAAAGCGTAACAAACAAACAAATAAACAAACAAACAAACTCACTTTCGCATTTATAATATTAGTAAGGATTAGGATTAGATAAATATGTAGTCTAGAAATCATTTACAATGTCATACGCTTTGATGTCATACATAATTAAGAGCAACACTTTTTTAATACTAACAACTAAATAGGCATGTATGGTAAGCTAAATGTGGCCATAAGGTCTAATTTAATCTAAATCTAATCTAGTCTAATATAATTATAAGTAAAAAAGACCTAGGCTCTGTCTACCCCCACAAAGGAAAAAGACGTGATACTATGTATGTATGTAAATAGGCAAACAGGCATAGAACCCACCTGGTAGAAAGCGGTTACCGTAGTCTTTGGACATTTGCAACACCAGAGGTGCCACTCGTAAAAAAAAGGTTCGTAAAAATAAGGAAAGGGTTCTTAAAAGTCTTAATACTTTTATAGGTACACGAGGTATCTTTTGTTTTGCCGAAATAAACCCAGTGTAATTCATAATGATCAAGGTTTTACCTAACCATACCCCCTACACCCAAAAATATGATAAGAAGTTATCGTGAAATTAGGAACTTACAGACATGAACCCTGAAAACATAACACTTCTTTCAGATTCAGATTCATTTATTTTGTCAGACATAGGTATTACATGGTGTTGAAATTAGAACAGTTACAGCGCTGTATGCTGCGCCATTCGGCATACAAAATTTAGTCGCAGGTTGGTTTTAAATAATATAACAATATAAAATAATTATATATTGTTATATTATTTAAAACCAACTGCCGGGTGCCGTGTGGTACCCGGCAGAGTAGAATAGGACCACTCCAAGTCTTCCCGTGGATGTCGTAGAAGGCGACTTAGGAAATACAAGCTAAACAAATCTAATAAACATATAAGAGACCTCTCCAACCCGTTTGACCAGCGTGGAGAGTGTAGGCCAAGTCCTCTGGCTGCTCTGGCCAAGTATGGCTCTAGTAGCACATAGAGGGTCGTGCTCCTGTATTGGAGACTAAAAAGACCTGATGATGATATAATTATTTTGAATCAGAGAGAGAAAAAAAAAATACTATACAAGTCAAAAGATAACATTCATACAAATATCTTTTTTGGACAGTCGTCTAAAGAGTGGTTTAGCCAGATCAATCTTATTCAGTCAGGATATAGAGAAGATTCTCGGATTTTAAAATCGATTGCATTCCTCAATTAAACTAGTTGTTTGAGACCAATCTACGAGTTCAGGCGGTGGGTGTCTAGGTTAATTAATTGCGACAACGGGGACCTTCCGACTCCATCATCAGCTTCGTCACATTCCCTATTACGCATCAGTAACCTTGTCCTTGTGTCTATAAATAAATAAACATATAGGGGCATATCAGACAATTTGAGCTAGTCCCACAGTAAGTTGTGAACTTGTGTCGTGTCGTGGGATACTAACTCAACGATATTTTATTTTATAATAGATAATTATATGTATATATAGCCTCCGTGGTCCAGTGGTTAAAGCGTTTGCCTGTTGACACGGGGGTCGTGGGTTCGATTCCCACCGGAACCATACTTTGTTTAGTTGTTTCCAGTTTGGTTATGACATTGCAGGCTTGCATCACCTGATTGTCTGATAATAGAGATGATGATTCCGTGCTTCGGAAGGCACGTTAAGCCGGTGGTCCCGGCTGCCATCTGGTAGTCGTTAAAGGAACCACGTCACAGGCCGAGAGGCGGTTCCGAAGAACTCTGACACCAGGGTCTGCATGGTAGATTGACCGTGACACCTACTCGAAATGATGATGAGTACTAGTTATTCTGTGGTATAGATAAACATTCAAGACCCAGTTCAAATTGGAAAAGATCTTTTTTCAACATGACCTGACCGGGGATCGAACCCGGGCACCTTCGTGTCGCAGCCTGGTGTGTAGACCATTGTGCCACGGAGCTACCCTATCAACGCGGAGCAGCCGCGATAGAAAGTTAGACAGACACCAAACAATATTTATTGCCGCATTGATTGACATTTTTAAGTATCGCAAATGGTTAAGAAGATAATTTAATGTCAAAGCTAATCGCCGTGTACTAAAATGACCGCGTAAGTTGTAAAAAAAACGTCTTCCACGTTAAAAGTGGAAGAGTTATGTATGAGTCTCGCGAGACGCAATTTTAAATCTGTTTACGTTTAAAATGAGATAAAGAGAGTCTCTTTATAGCTCTGTGCGACTCGTCCAAAATCACACTCGTACAAAATTTTATAATGTCTCTAAGAGACATTATAAAATTATTTTTACATTATAAAATTATTTTATAATGTCTCTTATAGAGACATTATTAAAACATTATTATAATTTACAGCCTCCGTGGTCCAGTGGTCAAGGCCTTTGCCTGTTGACCCGGGGGTCGTGGGTTCGATTCCCACCGGAAGCATACTTTGTTTAGTTGTTTCCAGTTTGGTTAGGACATTGCAGGCTTGAATCACCTGATTGTCTGATAATAAAGATGATTCCGTGCTTCGGAAGGCACGTTAAGCCAGTGGTCCCGGCTGCCATCTGGTAGTCGTTAAAGGAACCACGTCAGAGGCCGAGAGGCGGTTCCGAAGAACTCTGACACCAGGGTGTGCATGGTCGATTGACCGTGACACCTACTAGAAATGATGATGATTAAAATATGGGACATTATAAAATGAATTTATAATGTCTCGAGATATTATTAAAATGATTTTGTACGAGAAGAACCAAGAGGTATAGTTTCAGTTTGCTAGTCGCACTCGCATCGCTTTTTGCCAAATCGCATATTGTCTTAACCGACTTGGAAGAGAAGCAGCTTGTGACTTGTTCTTCCTTCTCAGAACAGCATGGAAGAGAACCAGCTTGTGAGTCGTTCTTCCTTCTCAGAACAGCATGGAAGAGAACCAGCTTATGAGTCGTTCTTCCTTCTCAGAACAGCATGGAAGAGAACCAGCTTGTGAGTCGTTCTTCCTTCTCAGAACAGCATGGAAGAGAACCAGCGTGTGAGTCGTTCTTTCTTTTCTGAACAGCATGGAAGAGACTTTGTTATACGCATATCTACTGACGTTAAACGTTCCTATGAGGGCACAAATACGTGTATAAATATAAATAAATAAATATATACGGACAAATCACACAGATTGAGCTAGCCCCAAAGTTCGTGACTTGTGTTATGGGATACTAACTCAACGATACTATATTTTATAACAAATACATATATAGATAAACATCCAAGACCCAGGCCAATCTGAAAAAGATCATTTTCCATCTTGACCTGGCCGGGGATCGAACCCGGTCACTCCGTGTCGCAGGCTGGCGTGTTGACCGCTGCGCCACGGAGCTAGTCATGTATAAATATTTGAACAAAACTTGTAGCTTAAATTGGAAGTTAATTATAATAATGTTTCGCGAAACTGACCTATGATAATTTGTCCCTTATATTATATACCTCTTATACTAAGAACTTTCTTTACGTAGAATGGTTTCATGACTTTAAGTACTTACTTTAGAAATTAGATACAACGAACAGGAAAATTATTTTCCCTATGTAACATCCTTTATAATACCTATGCGAAGTCCATAAAAGTTTTTAATTATTAAAGTGATGACGTCAGCATATTCGCGTGCTGAAGCTTTTACTTTGAACAGTTGGCAGACAATTAAGCTGTGACGTCACTGAGGAGAGCCAGCGGGTGCCCGAAATATGTATGTATTTACCTATAAGTAGCTTACGCCCGCGGTTCCGCTCGCGCCTTTGTTTAAATTCTAGTTTATTTCCGGCAATAGTTGCTATGTTATTTGCGTATCGGAGAGATGGATAGTTTGCCTATTACATTTTATTACGCCTATATCTCTTAAAATTTTTGGAATACATTTTCTATGAACATTTTGAATATTGTTGGCACAATTGTCCCTCCGGTAACTCCCTGTTGGAATTTGGAAATATTTTCGTTATGCAACTTAGATAAAGGCAATATTTTTGACATGATAACGTCTTATAAATCGATAAACGCCGGCGGCACGCACAAAAACGTGTCACGTTCGGTGTGCAAGCGAGAGCACAGGAGTACTATTTTAAAAAGTAAGACACTCGTTTTCGAGCGATTTTTGTATGGAAAAATCGCTCGTTTACGAACAGCGATCAAAAATAGCACCACTGATCAAGCGCTAGAGAGGCACGTTTGGTCAAAGCGTTCGGTGACGCATCTATCTTCCCTCATTATCTCGTAAAATTATCGTCCGTAAACCGACTTTACAGACAACCAATTTTGTTTTTATGTCTTGAACGTTTTGTTAAAGAAGTACCCAGGTCGCTTCTCTCGTACACCAACAGCACAGCTCACAAACTTTGAAGTTTGTCCCGGCTGGCTGCGTCGTGGCGGCCTGCCAAATTCTGGAATCAATGAATCGATCCCACATTACGTAATGCCTTTTAGTATGCTAGGGATGAATGTACGATGCATTCTACATGCACTTTATCCAAATACTCAAAAAACAAGATAAACTTCCTTTTATGATTCCTGTAAACAAGTTGGGTGGGCAACCTAGGAGAACTAAAAAGATATAAGCTATAGCTGTTGCCCGCGATTTCGTTTGCTTGGAACTCATTTTTGTTTATAATTTATTACTAATTATTCATGTTGCAATATTTTTTTATAGTAAGTAAAAGTAAAAATTTTGTTTATTTTCTCCTATACAAACAAAGCAATGTATATTACTATATATTTATGTTGGAGTATATACCCATTATCCAACTTGACCTCTCCCATTTGGTGGTTCCAAACGGGCCGATCGGGCCACATAACAATAGAAAATCCATTGTGTCTGCGTTTTCCGCGCTTATCCAGACAGTGAGATATACTTAAAAGTTATAAACACGCTATGATGTTATTCACACAATATAGGTACTCATTCACACAACACCTGAAGCATAGTAGTGGTATGTTCTAGTCTGACCTTTGACCTCTCAAGCGTAGTATAGGTACGATTGAAATCGAGGACAGGGAGTGGTTTGCCTGGCACATAACGCCTGTTTGGGGTATTAACATGGCCTACTCGTGTTTTAGCTTAGTTTCTTCTTCTTCTTCTTAGTCGTTGCACTCTTTACAGAGAGGTCGTGGTCATCATATAAGCAGCTGGGACATTCTACGTTTCTTCTTTTCTCCTAGACCAGCATGGAAGTAGGTTGCAGGTATTGCATTGGGTATGTGCACCCGGCCTTCTGAGCGCTACTTGCTTTTGCCCCATTCATCCGAGTAAGTACTATCCCAATTCCCAATACCTTCATCTCCTTCCCAGATCCAACACATTCCTATACTTGCGCAGGTTAAAAATGATTCCGATAGGCAGCAGCGTCGCAAGCACAAGAAGCCATAGAAACTGCGCTCGCCAACCCGCCAGCCAAGCGTGGTGAGTATCTATGGCATATCCTCCCATGGAACGAAGAATCCTTGGGAGAGGCCTTTGTCCAGCCGTGGACTTCCTACAGCTGAAATTATGATAATGATGATTTACGGTATTAGTTTTTTTTTTCTTTATTCCTGACCTTCAATATACAGCGTGATTTTGTACCCCCTATCTATATTGAAATCTGGAGATCAGAATCCCTAATGGAACACATAATTTTCAAATAAATTTAACCTTTCATAGAAATTCGTCCAACTGATCGGCGACTTTGTATGGGAAACCTAATATTCTTTTACGTTTTTTACCTTTTTTTCTTGCAATTCTGTGTTCCATTAGGGATTCTGATTCCCAGATTTCAATATAGCTAGGGGGTTCAAAATCACGTTGTATAGACGTATACCTTAGTACTTCATGCCAAATTCTATGATTGCAGGTCTACGGCTTATACGTACTGTACATGTACCTACATTCCTTTCTTTCTTCCGCCAGTTTCTTCACTTCTCTATAAGATAACCTTTATTTTTTCTTTCATAAAGTGTGTAGGGAAAACCTTCTATCTTTTGCATTATCGGCCAAGTCTTTTGATTTCGTAACACTATGAGTTTGATTTTATCACAACTTCAAGCGGGGAATATTAATTCCAACAGGTTGCTTCCACATATTTTTGAGAAATGTCGTGAAAGACGGATTCCTTTTTATCTTTTCAGGTGCGGAACCCGAACAACATAAAATAATACATTTATATGCACACTAAGTTGCGACTTAGAAGTATAAAAGGAACACATTTTCTTTGTTTTGTGCATAGATTCGCATTTCTTACCGACTTCAAAAAAAAGACGTTATCGATTCTTTTTTTTTTATGTTTGTTACCGTATAACATGTCATTTACGAATCGATTTTAAAAATGCTGCTTTTTTGTTTGAAAGGGTATGCTTTGGGAGAGGTCTCATTTAAATTTCATCAAAATCCGTTCAATAGTTTGTCATTGTAATGATAAAATGGTTTTGTGTTAACAACCCTAACTTACTATGGAACTTTCTTTCTTTCAGTCTAATTTTTCTCAATGTTAGCGAATTTTTCCAGTGCCGACTTGCTGTCACACCATTTTGTCATCCAGTGTGACAGAGAATAATAATTTTCCTCACATTAACTCTACATAGTGCGACGGTGCGACAGTCCTAGCCAATAGCATTATTAAGACTAAGTGTAATATATGTATCTATGTCCTTGTTAGAATAAACAAATTCATTTCGTTTATTTCAAGCCATTAACTGTCCCACTGCTGGACAAAGACCTCCCTCCATTTCTTCCATTCCGTTTGATCTTCGGCTAAATTATTCCAGTTCTTTACTCAATACTCAATCATTTATTGCATCTCATGAGTTTACATTGTATGTACATATGGTGTAGGAAGTACATTAAAGTTCAGACATGAACCCTGTAAGGGCACAGCAAAATAAAATAAAATAAATCGATCTTTTTAGTTAATTAAAATAAGTATCATGCATAATGTCAAAAAATTTTTGGAATTTGTAGAAATCGTCTCGCCATCACATTCTCGGCTTACCAGTACTATTTTTAAAAATGTGACACTCGTCTTCGAGCGATTTTTAATGGAATAATCGCCGTTCGAACAGCTTAATTTTAAAAATAGCACTCCAGCCGGCCTATTTGCTAACTCAGTGACCAACGTTTTTATAGTCACTTCAAAATACATTGCGGGTTTCCTATGATTGACTATTTTTATTAAAGATATATAAAACGTAATGTACTTTGAAATGACTATCAAATCGTTGTACACTGAGTTAGCAAATAGGCCTGCAGGTCTTCTTTTAGATGTTGAGGCCCAGCAAGTAGTGGTCTTTGCCCAGGAGTCGTTTGGCCTACGTTGTACGTGACCAGCCCAGTCCCACTTCAGCAAAACAAATTAATAGTTATAACAAAGTATTGTTCTTATTTTTATTCTTTTATTTTTTTACTAGCTTTCGCCCGCGGCTCCGCCCGCGTTAATGTCGATCCCTCGGGAATAGTACTTTTTCCCGGGATCAAAGGTAGCCTATGTGCTTCTCCGTACTCCAGAGAACTTGTATGCAAAATTTCATGATGATCGGTTCAGTATTTATGGCGTGAAAGCGTAACAAACAAACAAACTCACTTTCGCATTTATAATATTAGTAAGGATTCTTATGTTCTGATCGTTCAAGTAATACTTAAGCAATATATCAGCTATTTTAAACTCCTTCCTCCCCCTTGTCAGCAAAAGTAAGAAAAGCTCTTTTCCCCTCCTCCCAAGCTTACGTAAACATTGTCATAATTTTCACAAAATATATATATTTTGCAAATTGTTACTGACGTCATCACCGTGCAAATCGGCCCGTCCCCCATGTCAGCAAAAATAAGCCTAGCCCAGACCCCCCGCCCCCATTCGCTGCTTACGTAATATTTGAATGACCCCTTACTGCAATCCCTGGTACCTCAGTTTAGGTTTAAAAAATGGGAAGGTTGTGGTTGGCAGTCGATTGTAAAAACAACCGCCAAATCTTGTATGTATGTCGATGAATAAGAATGTGCTGAAGATACATAACTTTATTTCCATGTATAAATAAATGAATATAATATTTGAAAAATAAATATGAGAAACTATAACAAAATTTTCTTAAAATCACTATTTTTCTCATTTCACGTCCATCCACTCATATTTCAATTATAAATTAAAATACAGGAATCAGGGTTGTAGCTTGAGTCGAATTTGAGATAGGGCGTTTCAAATGCTATCCATACACAGAACAAAGAATTATTATAATATGAAATTAATGTCACAAACTGTGGTATGTTCGGCAAAGTTAAGATACCTATTGCTACAATTTTTTTTATCTCAAACTATTTTGTGGTATTTTTAAGCTAGGCCATTGCCCCACATTGACCCCCAATCCCCCCCACCCCAGCTATGGCCCTAACAGGAATATAGTAATTCTTCTTATCGAGTCGAAGATGGCTATTTTCAAATGTATTTTGACCAATATTTGGTCACGCTGACCGCCTTGTCGTTGGCTTCGTTAAGATCTTTACTTGCAATATAGTAGATACAAAAATAAAACACATAGCATTCAATAATATTTGTTTATTATCTCAACTTGAACCGCAGTCGGGACCCTCCAAATATACACAGAATACTGGAAAGTCATTCATTAGTAATTACAATGAATTCATGTAAAACTACGCTACATTTCAAACGACTACACGAACTACAAGTCTATGGAAGTGTAACTCGAAAACTATAGCTCTTAAATAAAAAAAAAACATTTTTTTTATTAACCTGTACTCTCCCACTGCTGGTAAAAGTCTCTCCCCTGGCCTTATGACGTAAAAAAACGTGTTGAGGTCGGAAAAAATCTATCTCTGATATTAATTTCCTCACAATGATACCGGTAGGAGTTAAGGTGCAGTTTTTAGAACTTGTGAACAATATAAACACACCAAAGCAAAGTAATGAGAGAAACAAGCCTTGGATCTCTATTATTCATGTATTTTAAAATATATTTATTTTTGTAATTGAATCAAACCAAAATTTTATACGAGTTACACTGCCATACTGTTCTTCTCGCAGCAACTAACACTAGCTATCTGAAATGTATGAGAGATCAAAATGTAAGTGTCTATGGCTACTCGACTACCAGAGACGAATCATTAGCGGATGTAATGATTTAAAAGTATAAAAGGTCTTATAATGTAAAAACAAAGATTTTCCCACGTGAACTAACAAGCTATACACGGTGAAATTTTGATTCTTCTTCGTTCTGGACCCTTAAAGGGATGATTCAGCCCGTTGATATAAACAACTTCTCTTATGGGACCAATGCTTGGAACTCAAAAATTTTTTGACGTACCCATACAAATTGACCGGGCGGCCGAAATTTTTTGTATGCCATATAACTGCCTATTTTTGTTTTGAGTTCCCAGTATTGGTCCCATAGGAAAAGTTGTTCATATCGACAATCTGAATTACCGCTTTAAGGGTCCAGAACGATCAAAATTTCACCGTGTATATTCAAACGTTGGCATAGTAAGGTACAAATAGCGCCATACACTGAAGAACAATACACCGGACGTGCGGACCGAATCACAACCAAGAAATAGTGTGAAGTAATGTGAGAATAGTTCCCACTTTAAAATGAAGCTTCTGTCTTTTAGCATAAGGTTCAAAACCAATAAAAAATGTATACCCACAAGGCCTGACTAAGGCTTAAAATGACAGATGCCCTTTTTTTAATGGACTATATAGCTAGCTCCAAGTGAGCTTTCGCTACTTCAGCGGGCGTTTCGAGGCGAGGGCAGAGTGCCCTCAACCTATATACACAACATCACCAAGGGGATGGAGAAGGGAACAGAGATGCCACGCGCCGGCGCTTCCGATGTCCATGCGACGATGCCACGAAGCGTCATCACACGATGACGCTTCGTGCGCTTCGTGGCATCGCGGCCAATAGAATAGGTCCAAGAATAGGATCTTAGTGCATGGCACTACTTATATTTAATAGGCTCGAAATCATAAAAAAAAGTATTTTTTAAATATTTGGTAACTGGGATTTGCTAAAAATATATTTTGTTTATGTAAATGTAACGATATCAATTGACAGAAATGTATTTTAAATTTTATGATCAGTAATATAAAATAATATAATTTAATCATATTTATAGCAAATATACGTAATAAGCAATAAGTGGACGCCTTATTATATAAATTCAATAAATCATTCTCTTTAAAATGGCGTCGACCATTTTCATCACTAAAGCTATATTTGAAGAAAATTATAGATTGAAAATGTATTCACAAAATATCTAATATTATCATGAATTCACAACTCTAGCCCACTACGAGCCTATCTATAATATTAATATTAGAATAGCAAAATATACGTCGTATTAAAATTAATTGACGAACATATCAGCTAAGTTGGCGAGCTTCACAAACTATGTGGCAAGGTTTTCTTCACACTTTAATGCAAGATTTAAATAAATGTATCTTCAGCTTGTAATATAACAAACGACGTTCCCATGAAGGGGTGACTCAGCCCGTCAAAATGAACAACTTTGCCTATGGGACCAATGCTGGGAACAAATTTTTTTTTGACATTTTCCTACTAATTGACAGCATTTTATATTTTATAAGGCCCTAAAATAAAAAACCGTTTCTTTATTTTTCTTCCGTGACACCAAAAAAAATATAAAAAAAAAATTGTCGCTTACTTTTAATGAAAACGAATAATAACAAAAATCGTGCTGTGACGTCATTTCTACGGTAGAGAAGTTAGCAGCAAGTACTTAAGTGAAGTGAGATGCAAACTGCTAACGTGATTATGTCAACATTGTGTGTGTCAGTGTCAGTTATGACACTGACAATATTAAATAACTGTAAATAAAACAAAGTACCAACAACATTAAATAGTCTAACTTTGGCAGATTTCTGCTATCAGCAACTTGGAATACTTCGGACACTTTCATATTTATTATAAATTTAAAATGTGTGCAAACAAACTGAGAAATATCAATAGACAGTGTTATTGAAAACAAGCTTGGCTTACACCTGTCAAAGTTGTGGAACCTGTTTGCTTTTTTGTTCTGTCAAAGTGTAGCAAAGGAATAAAACTCCGATACTGCTGTATAAATGACGTCACGAGGCACTTACGTCTTTTTAGAATAATATAAAAAAATTAAAAATATGGGTACCTTATTTAAGGCTAAAGTTTCATTTAAAAATACAAAAATAATATGTAAAAAATTTGAAATGTATTGAATTGGAAAGCCGGCCGAAGACTTCAGTATGAAAAAAAAAATTAGTTCCCAGCATTGGTCCAATAGGAAGTTGTTCATTTTGACTGAGTCACCCCTTCACGGAAACGTCGTTGGTTATATTACACGCTGTATACAACGTGATTTTGAACCTCCTAGCTATATTGGAATCTCAGAATCAGAATCCCTAATGAAATATAGAATTTCAAGAAAAACAGCTGAAAATCGAAAGAAAAAAATAGGGTCTCCCATACAAAGTCGCCGTTCAGCTGGACGAATTTCTATGGAATGGCAAAAATTTTTTTTCGGTTTTTACCTTTTTTTTTTGCTATTCTGTATTCCATTAGGAATTCTGATTCCCCGATTTCAATATAGCTAGGGGGTTCAAAATCACGCTGTATATATAAAACACATTTTACATATACATTACATGTTTCTGTTACGTAATAAGAAATATTCAACATAAAACTAGGGAAACAATTCTTTATTAATTCATATGCGACCACTATATCTCTCCGATTTGAAAAAAATCTTCAATAAGTCAATTGAATTCAATTAATATAGTTTTATGTTAACAGATTTAATTTGTAACAATCGCGAAAACATTAGAAAACATATACCATATAATAAGAAAAATCGGTATAAGTACTTACTTACAAAAGAAAAACATGTAAGTTCGTGATGAATTGAGAACCTTATTAATGAGCAGTCGGTTAATATGTTTTCATTTAAAAATACTGGCTTAACGTATAAATTTTTATTTGTGGATTTCAAAAAGCTGAAGAAACACTGAATATGTAAAATGTGGCTTAATATGTACATAATTTGTAAAACCATAATGACGATAAGTACTATTTTCTATGCTATATACATATATCGAAGGAATGATATAACTACGGCACACGGCTTTACTCTATTTTTTATCTATTTTGGCGTTTTTATATATAAAAATACTTCATTCTCACAACACTATTTAGACATACATATGTAAGCAAAATATTGTTTTGATATGCTAAGCGTAAGGCGAAAGAGCGGGCGCAAAAAGAGCTACGATCGCGATGCGTTTTTGAAAAGAAAAATCGCAAAATGTTATTTAAAAAATGTTTTTTCCGTACGGTGCCAATTTTTGTTAGTGTTCTTCTGTGGCACACCAAACCAGAACACTAACAAAAATTGGCATGCCGTTAGTAACTGCGAAAGTGTCATCTTGCGAAAGTGACCTTATGCGAAAATGACAATAAGTGAACGTGATGATATTTTCTGCGTCCCAGCCGCATCGGATACCTGTGGCTAGTGTGCGCCCGCTGTCAAAAAGCCTAGGAAACATGAAATATGCTTTCAAAAATCACGTTTTTTTACGTAACGATTTTAAAGAGTATTGTATCCCTCAGTCCATATATAAAATGCCCTGTTCTTAGAATTTTAGATTTTATAGACAGGGAAAAAGTGCATAGTACCTAAGCTTTTAAATTTGCATGACGGTTCCTATATTTAATAGGCGAAATTCAAGCTTATTTTAGATTCATACAATATTGAAAATTCAAGAAAGTATTATGAAATGCAAAAAATATCCTTAACGTTTTCAATACTTTTGCCATTTCTTAAATATTTCTTTCACTCGCTTTCAAGTACTTATTGCTTAACAATTTTCTTCGTTAATCCCTACATATATTTTTTTATAATTTTATTTATATTTAGAATACTAGGGAATCACTCTTTGGCACTCTTGTACACTCCCTACATAATTTTGTGACGTATTCTGTATTTAAAATAATGCAGCCTCATTCAATTAAGTTTACAATTTAGATTTTTCCCGTCTTACTACACATGTTTAAATTATACACTAGCTACACATATTGCCTGCCAGAAACAGAGATGAGGAAATTGTTAATTTTTTAGATAAAAAAAATTGACTTGTATCATCATCATCATAAGGTTTTTTTAGTCTCCACTGCAGGAGCATGATCTTCTCTGTACTACCGGAGCCATACTTGGTCAGAGCACGCTGTATATTGCATTGTTATTAGATAAAAAAATGTCTTTTCAAGCAAAATTAACTCAACCAAAGGCTGGGAAGTCAGTCATAATTAATTTTATTATATACAGTCAACCCAAACACCGGATCGGGTGAAGCTATATAAATTTGAGACATGGGTATTATGTTTAGCAAATGTTTATCTTTTAACACCTTTATTAGAATAAGACGGTATACATTCACTTGTGTTGTAAAGATTTCACAAAAAAAGTATATACTGCTCATATATTATAAGTTTAAAGTTACTTACGAAAGAAAATCACTAATTTAATATTTACAAATAATTTGTTTGTATTACTGGTGATATGCAACAGTTGAAAATATATGTGATCATAATAGTGATGGAAAATAATTATTACTTTGTTATACGTGCGACTTTACTCAATTTCAGCAAGAGAGTCAATATTCAAGCTAAACCAATGAAGGATTTATAATGGTCACTAATAGTCAAAAAACTGTTATTAAATGATAATTCAACATTTGTAACTGTTGTCAACTATTATCCAATAACAGTTTATCGAAGCCGATATTTCTTTACGAGTATATTTACGATATCTATTATTTATAATTGAAAAGATAAGAAATAAAGTCGCACGAAAATATTATTACACAAGAAAACCATAGATCGGCCATCAACTCTAACCATAGCACATCACGCCTTCCCATATTATTGTATATAAAAGGGATTTAGCACGAACCCTATTATTAATCCATCCATCGTCGCAACGAGACTCGTTGCGATCACGATAGATGTAACGCGATATAAATAAAGGTCAACGGATAACAAATAATAAAAACGTTCGTGCTTAGTCCCGTTTATGAACATAATTATGTGTTTAAAGCGCAAAAGTTTAGCGCTACAGGCTAGAAATGCTAATAAAATCACGTCTTCCGCCTAGAAACGCACGATAACAATAAATCGGGTCCATCGAACCAAAGTCAAGAAGTAACAAATAAATAAATCACACAACACTTACGTATCGGACTCGCGTATCACCGTTTTTGTACTAACGAAATATATAACCGAAATACTCAATAGTAATTCTGCGTAACAGTTCCAAATAACGAATAAACGTTGTCCGCTAATAACGAAATAGTTTTTTTGGGTAACCGTCAAATAACACTTCACATTCGAGCACTCACTAGCGACCGCGTCGTAACGAAACTAGTTTTTTTAGTTACTTGGTTTCCTCGCCTTTGAGCGCGCGGTCGAGCACTGATTTGGCGGTGATGTCGACGGTGACTGTCTTGCTGATGGTGGAGAGCCCTAGCTCGGGCTGCTCCAGAGGCTCGGTCAGTATCCGAAGAGACGACACTTTGGCACGTTGGTATGCTGTGACGGTGTTACTGCCGAGGAATCTGAAACGAAATTATTTTTGTGTTAACTTTTTTAGTCGAGTTAAGGATTTTGTTTTTTAAACACACGAGTGCAATTTTGGCAGCAAACTGCGATATGGTGATGAAAAAAAAATTTCGCAGCGTATTCTTAAAAACATAGCTCTTTCGATTTTAACTGTGTGACTTTCACAGGTGTATCTAATTTATCCAAAATGACATTAATTTTTCCACCAATATATACGAGTACATCATATTGGTGGAAAAATTAAACCAATCATTATTTAGTAGATTCAGTCAATTATACATGGTGAAATTTTGATCGTTTTGGCCCCTTAAAGGGGGTGAGTCAGACCATCAATATGAACAACTTTTTCTATGGGACCAATGCTGGTAACTATCAGAGCTATGTAGAGTTTACAATCGTCGACCAACTTTTAAATGAACTCGGAAAAGTTAAATTTCATACAAATTAAATTGAACATTAGTTAAGACAGCCGTTAGTTACGTAAAACAACCACTGAATATAAATTTAAGAACCAAGCAAAGTTAAGAAAATATAAAATCATAGCAGTTTTAATAATAATAAAATGACACGTCAATTATTAGCAATGTGTTTACGTTCGTCGGCGCGCGGCACTTGGCGGAACGATACCACAGAATTAACTAGGTATTACACTTGGGAGTCAAAATAATATACCTACGAAATTTTTCTACCAGCGCTTGCCTCTACTCGCGGTGGTATTCAAATAGATAAAGCGGTGATCACTTACCATCAGACTCGCTTGCTCGTTAGCCGTCCTATATCACAGAAAAAGAAAAAAATAAGACAGTACCTGACGAGTTCTTGGCGAGAATTTCGACGGACTGCACCCGTTTTTGTTCTGGATTGTTTTGCTAGGTTAGCTAGTGTAATTTGGTGTTATAGATGCCCATGTTTATGAACAATGTGTGGAATAACTATAATAAAGTGTCATGGCGCGGCTGTAGTGAGATTTACATAGCGGGCTGGTGGCGCGTGCCTTACTGCATCGTCTATGATCAAACCAGTGGATTCGTGGGAACTGTCGCCAGGGGCTCCATTGAATCAACGAAATGAATTACACCACCATTTCGTTGATAACATGTAGAAAAATATGAAGGGCTAAAAGCCAAATGCCGTAAAACAAATATAAAAAAAGTACCTGACAGCGACGTAGCACACGAGTAGCGCGGCCCCTGCGGCTAGCACTCTCACCACGGGCGACTCGAACAGCTGCACCAGCACCCAGGCCGCGGCCCCCGCTCCACACATGCACGCCACGGCCAGCGCCGTGCGCACCCAGTGCAGGCACGTGAAGCCGCGCTCCCACTCCACCCTGCCACCGAACGATACATCATTTTATTGTTCTCCGGAGTGCCGACAAGGTTACGGTAACGGTAGCAATGTCGCGTGTTCCGTGGCTTTTTCCCATCTCAAAAAATGGCAATTGAAATAGTCTATATCCAGTGCCGGATCTAGGAAGGGGGAGGGGGGTCTAGCAGCTAGCAGCAAAATCATAAATGTATATGGGCAAAATGCAGGGTTGGAGGCGACGGCGAAGTTACGGTACGGGTGGAAAGACTGCATGATTCGATTTGCATCTGTAGAGGGTGGTGACTAGGGGTGAACTGAATCCGAACCGCGAGGGTGTGCGACGCACATGGGCGCTGGGTCTAAGGGGGCGTCGAGCGCCCTCTAATGCGCCACCTCCAAAGATGCGTCGCTCGCGACACCGGCGCTCTCAAAAACCCTGCGCCCGTGAGACGGCCGATGCCGGACGCGCCGTAGCAAAGCAAGGCGCGCCACCACAAGCTGCGTCTTTACCTACTCTACACAATGACTTTTGTTTCAATGTGAAATCAGCCTTAAAACAGTTAAATAAAGATTATATTTGACAGCGACGTAGGCACCTGTTTTGTTTCGTTTGAAAATACGCCGCCAAACATTGCTAACTCGGCTGTATTAGAATGCTATTAACACTTTCGCTGACACTGCCCGCCTGTAGACGTAATTTTATTGTTATTTCTTTTGTGTCTGCGAAAGTTCAAATTTAAATACGGGACGTTGAGGCGGTCATTTTCAAAGCCTTATTGTACCCGTGCCGCAATTTTTGTTTTACCGCTACACTACTAGAGGGCACCATGGTACTAGTTGCACACGGGCGCCACGAGGGCTAGAGCCGCCTCTACCACAAGCCACAGATGCGACTGCCTACTGACGAATGAGCGACCGCTGGGGGTTCGTCCGCTAGCCGCCTCACAAACGCACATATCCATAAAATGCATATGCATATGTCGCCACACATGTGTTTCTTAAAACGATTACATATAAAAGGTATATTATATTACCTGTTTGTCTCTTGAACGATGTAGGGAGTGTTGCAAACTTTGCATTTCAAGCCGTCAGGGGTGGAAGCACTCTACAAAAGAAACGTAATAATTAGTTTTAGTTCAAATTCAAACATTGCGCCTTAACTGTATATCTTTTTATAGCTATAAGTATAAAATTGGCTTGCTGTAGGTATCTAAACGAAAATGTGTTGCGTTCTGACGCGAGCTAAATTACACCGTATCGCTAACTACATTGAGTTGATATTTGTTTGAATGCGACTTCTGTACGTAAGTACTAGTACAGTCGGCCAAGCAGATACCTGACCCCCTGACTTTTAAAACGTAAATTCACACTTTGCTGTGCAGCGCCACCTACCGTGATTTTTGGCAAGTAGACAGACAACTGCTGGTATAAACTTGTTTCTGATAACCTGCTCAGTTGCAAATTTTATATTTCTAATAATCTCAGCTAATCATCAATGGTAAGAACAAGAAAGAATCAAAAACAATCCTACGTAAAGTTCGATTCGAACCATGGACCCACGACTTGAGAAGCTAGCGCTCATCTCAATACGCCAACCGACGATATGACGTCTCGGGCGAAATTAGCTATCTATTTCTACTGCTATGACATCATTGTCACCAACTGCAACGCATTGCTTTAACAAATAAATTGAGGGTAATCTATCAGATTTATTTATGCCTGATACCAACTAATCAAAAATATTGTTCACTCGCGTCACAATTAAGATACTGCGATTACTGTGTAGTGATCCAAAACCCCACCAGTTATTAGGCATCCCGTTTCATCTTATATAGCAGATTTTGTGAAAGCTAATATTGTATTTTGAAGACAACCACAGTATTTAAAGTATCTATATCTAGAGAGTTAGGTATCGCGGTAAGTAGAAATTATAAGTATTTAATATACTTACTTAATTGTCACACTATTTTTTGTTCCGTAAAACATAGGGTTTGTGATAAATGTCTAAGATAAATATATCTCTTACAGAGAAACACCGTCCGTTTGTGGATTCGGAGTCAACTGGCGTAACATATACACTACAATATTTCAATTGAAACAGTGAGGAAACATTCAACAAGAACGAGATCGTATTTTATTCTGATGAAAAAAGTTTTAAGTCTGATGATGATGGCAGAAAAATATTGCGGAGAAGACATGGCCAGCGTATAGCCATCAAAATAATTTGCCTTTGAGAACAGTGGCAGGATAACATTAGGTAAAAATATTCAATAAATAGTGAAGTAAAATAATAATAATATTTAATACCTAGTGTATTACGCAGTGTAGAATAATAGGTAACTGATCGTATTATTGTTTTGCAGGTTATTGGGGACAGATGTCTTCAATGGGCCCAGGGGAGCTGGTAGAATTCGGCGGTCGGATGAATAAAGAAAAATACTTGGAAAATTTATGAGATGTTGTGATTCCAACAGTTTGCAATGTAGAATATATTTTATTTAAGACAATTGTTCTGTGATCTAACTGTTATTGAGTGAACAATTAAAATCCCAGATTGTAGTGTCAAATAGTGCTTAACTGGGACACGAGACACGAGTAAAGTTTGATTTAAATCAATTTAGACAAAAAGGTTATACTAAATTAATAAATATGCGCATAAGTGATATGTGATCTGATCTAACATGGTAAGTGAAATGACAAATAGACTTGAACAAAAGCTTCAAAATGGGGGTCACCCTCTCCCATATTAAAATTCATTTAATGCCATAGGTTTATATTCATTCTTATACTATTATCGAAGCAAAGTTATTCACATAGCACTATTTGACCCTACACATTTAAAAAAAATATAATACTATGATTAAAAAGAAGTTGAGAGATGTAAATTGTTACTTATTAAGTAACATGTTGGTTCTCTCTACAGAAGATTAATCATAGTTTGAATTAAGTAGGCAGGTATTTATTTCACTGTTACATTTTTTTGATGTAATAAAGTAATTAAAAATTTAAAATGCTTTTTATTCACAGTAATTAGCTCGGTAACATTATGTTAAAACAACCAAAATTACACCAACATCACAATACGAAGTTGGTGATATTTGTAAAAAATAAAAAGCTTTGGAGGATTTGAACCTGTTCATTCATAATCACACTAACTATTAAACCATAGTGCCTACCACTTGCGCCACATCTAACTATTGAAGTATCTTTGAAATAAGCGTATCGTATGCTAGGGCTTGTTTTATTTATCAAAAATCGAATAGATGGCATTAGTCGTCAAGGGTATCAGATTTCTGCTTATTAACCTTATTTGTTCATTCACAATTCAATAGATGGCACTAGTCGCAAAGGATATTACACTTGTATATTTTTATCTTTGGGTTTAAACCACGGATGTTTCTTTAGTTTGCGAAAAATGGCGCTGTTGTAGGGGGTCAGATATCTCATTGGCTGACTGTACTTATTCTGTGGTGCTGTCAATCAATCAAATAATTTATTTGTGAAACATAGGTATAAAATACAGGTGTCATGCTAAATAAATATTAGGTCGCTATGTTTTGCTTAGTACAGCATACAAATTTTTGAGTGAATATAATTAAAAAAGATTTAAGTAATTAATAGTAATAATAATGAATTGAAATTAGCAGCACAAAGCACAAAAAAGGGCATTTAAGAGTAGTCAATATTTTTTAAGTCACACAAACACTAATACACACAAAAAATTCACAAAATGTCATTCAAATAATCATTCACACAATAATAACAGTTTTCAATTAATAATTCAAAAAGTCATTTCCTAAAAATATTTAAATTTCAATCTTTTAACTCATTGTGCAATTTATTATAGGTCTTGGTAGCCATCCCTAACACATTTTTGGGGACCAAAGTGAGCCTATAATTCTGTGTGCGTAAAGCGCGTCTATGTAGGGCCCGTGTAGGGTTTATCCGTCTGATAACTTGACAAATAACATGGAATTCGATTTCACAAACACAGCCAGTTCAAAGTTGTATGTATGTATGTATGTATGTATGTATGTATGTATGTATGTATGTATGTACGTACGTATATATGAATGTATGTATGTATGTATGTATGTATGTATGTATGTATGTACGTATGTATGTATGTATGTATATATGTATGTACGTATGTTACCTCTACGAGCCAGCGGCGCAGACAGTCGTGGTGCACGGCGGAAACGTCTCCGGTGCAGCGGCAGGGTCGGATGAGCGGCTCGGCGCGCGCGCTGTCGTAGCAGATCCAGCAGTCGCGCCCAGACCCCACGCTGCCCACCAACGAGTCCGTCTCCACATTCTGCAAATATATATACATCTTTTGCAAATAGTTTGATGAGGGTTTGGAGGTAACAAACATTATAAAAGGGCCAGGGTTATGCTCCTTCAGTGAAGACTAAAAAGACCTGATGATGATGAAACATTATAAAGAATAATAAAAAACAAAATAATAATTTAAAAAAAACAAAACCTTATTGAAATTAAATTGGTAAATAGCATTTATTGAAGAACTGTGAATGTATTTTCTCAGAAATCGGTGTCATGCTTCCTTTGACAATTTTAAAAGACGACGAAAAACTAAAAAAAATCTCCCCACTGAGCCATCTCGATGAATCGTGTATAATTATTGAAATTGGCGGCCTATATTATATATTTATTTGTAATAAATTTAAGATGATCTTTACCTAAATTTAGACCAAAAACAAAACAACGGGTTGCACTAAGGGAGTGCCGGCAGAATTGAAAACTGCGCGCGTTAGAAAGAGAGGGAGATATTATCTCTCCTACGCCGCCCCGGCGGTCTCACGACACCGTGTCCGTCTTACGAATTTTCGATCAGGTCAGGTATCCTGACGCGAGTTTAACATTTTTTACCCATCGAAAAAAGTTCACATCGCCGCTAAAGAAGGTTTTACTTCAAAAATACAACGACTAATGAATATATCTACACTTGCTCGTTCATTGCACAGACCGCTGATACTTGTACCGCACTCTAAGATTATCCAGATCCTACATTGTTAAATAATACACTCCTACAGTTCTGCATTCTGATCTTGTATGAAAGTCTTACCAAATCCTCCTCATATGCCAAAGCCAGCGGCCTGAAGAAAACCACGAGAACGAACTTCGCGAGCAGCTGCCATTTCCAATACCTGGCCACGACGAGAAGAAAACGCACTTTTTGTGCCCACGGCAAACGCCAAAACAACACCAAAGTCTGGGAAATTACGTGCTTGTTAGTATGGGAGTGCGGGTTAGTTACGACAGCCTTTTGATGGGTTGAAAAGCGTGCGAGGTGAATGAAAATGATCAATATGTTTGATGAAGAGTGGTCTGCAGTGTATAACACACAACACCCAAACGTTTGTCCCTTTTGCATTTATTCGAAGTCATGAGGCGAACCCGCTTTAAGCCTAACTCAAGTCAAGACAAGCAGTATTACAGTTGTACCATTTTTATAAGTTACACCGATGTACCTGCGCGGAAATCTAATTTTTGCATGGCACGATATCCGTCTGCTATTGGCTGATGCGTTCGCGCCATGTCTGCAGTTCGCTGTAGCGCCGCGCCCCATAAGGGAATGAGGCCTAATTATGTATATAAACGGGACTTAGCTCGAACCTTTTTATTATTTGTTTAAAGCGCGAAAGTTTAAAAAAGCATGAGGCCTGTTGTTTTTGGAATCTTATGAAGTAGGAATAAGTTCGTTTTTTTAATGATATTTTTAATTTGTTCTGAGCCGGCGGTAGGTTGGAACAATGCTGAGGCGCCTTATAAACATGGTACTCGCGCTTTCATAGATCACAAGCTAAGATTATGTTTTTTATGAAACCATGCTAGTCAATGAGAGGTTTCTGAAATGTTTACCACCAGATAGCAGGACTGAATCGTAGGGGCCAATAAGCCGCTATTATTGGATAATATTTGACCAGCAGCAATAACTGACACGTTGTTGACCAATAACAGCTTCCAAGACCCGACGCCTCAGTGCTGCCGCCACTTATTTCAGGAAACACTCATTACATCGTAGGTCTACGCTAAAGAGTCTTTAAACTCTTTAGCGTCAAAATATTATGCAAAAAAGGCCCAACGTAGACCACGGACAGGGGCGGACGAAAAGGCCGCGGCGCGCTCTTATTATTATTAAAATAAGGTTGCGCTTTGTACGCTAACATCCGCCAAACGACACGAAATATTGCGTGGACAAACTTCAACCATAATCTAATATTAATAAGATCGCTCTGCGGACTTTTATGTCCGCCACTGTCCGTGAAAATAATGAATCCATGAATCTTTGACTTATTATTTATACTAACCTTTGATGACACGAAAACATGATGAATCAGAATGGAACGGGTACACTTAATTCCCAAGAATCTGGTGTTGAACGACACAGCAACAATACAACGCGCTCCTCATTAAAATATAACGGCATTTTATAACAGAAAGCGTAGCATTAAAGCTGACGACCAAACGACCAAAAGCACCTTTGGATATTATATGAAAAATGGAAGACAACACTGATTAGGATGCCTCGTTTAGAGGGTTGCTCCTCAACACAATACAACATTTTCTTTTTAGAATTCGCGTCAAGAAAATTAAAATAAAAGTGTCAATAAGTAGCGAGACAAGAGTAATAAGCTATTAAGCTACCATCAGTTGTATTGTAATAAACTCTGTCGCGCAACTTACTATCATTTGTATACCTATAAATTGCTATAATAACAAAATCTACATAAATAGGTACATATATTTATATGTAATTAGAAAATAAGGACCACAATCTAAACATAAGTAAGAACACGTAAATACGCACTTAAAAAAACATCGAAATATATTACACGTTACTCAATAACAGCTTACAATAACGGTTACGAGAATAGCAACTGAATCGTTTCTTTCCATCACTTACATAAAACTGAAAGTGTAATTCTTTTTTTTTATAAATTATTGATGTAGGCATTTGTATCCCATCTCACCTGATGGTAAGTGACGATGAAGACCAGGATGTTACATGCCTATTCAAGAGATACCCATTTATTCTACTTTTGAATGTCCCGGGATTGTACTTGTATGGGAACAAAACGCAGGCAATTCATTCCACACCTTAGCTACTCGAACCAAAAAGGAACTGTCAAAGCGTTTAGTTCGACTCTTTCACTTCGTATTGAAATATGAAAAATATAAATAGCATATTACCTTACCACCTTATGTATAAGTTCTATCACAGGTAGTTCTTGCATTTTACACAATACGAACACAACATTCTTGACCAACAACAAGTGCCCACTAAGTATAAAATATTAATGCAAAGAGCTCTTGTAAGGTCTTATCTCTGTTAAAATAGTAATTATAGCATAATTGTGTACAAACTTATCAAACGAGATATTAATTTATTGTTTTAATTGCAATTATACTAGTAAAGTTATGATTGTATTATGACAGTTAGCTGTTCACTTCAATGGTATTATTCACTCTCGCGATTAAGCACTAGAAGTTCCGATCACTGTTTTGGCGAGCTCCGTGGCGCAGTGGTTAACTCGCCAGCTTGCGACATGCGAAGGTTCCATCCCAGGTCAAGTCAAGATGGAAACGATCTTTTTCAGATTGCCCTGTATCGTGGATGTTTATGTATCAATTTTAAAATACAGCGTGTAACATAAACAACGACGTTCCCGTGAAGGGGTTACTCAGCCCGTCAAAATGAACAACTTTCCCTACGGGACCAATGCTGGGAACTCATTTTTTTTTTACATTTTCATACTAATATTTCATACTAGTATTTTTCATTTTATTAATTTTAACATTGTTTTGAAGTTTTAGTTTGTTAGGGTATTTCCTTTTTATTATTGTACGTCTTATGTAGACAGGTCACAGTGACACACACATTATCTGTAACTATAATCTTTTTTTAACCTGTGTACCACAATAAAGATATTATTATTATTAATTGCCGGGCCGGCCAAACACACAAACCGACTAGCTCCGTGGCGCAGCGGTCAACACGCCAGCCTGCGACACGGAGTGACCGGGTTCGATCCTCGGCCAGGTCAAGATGGAAAATGATCTTTTTCAGATTGGCCTGGGTCTTGGATGTGTATCTATATATGTATTTGTTATAAAATATAGTATCGTTGAGTTAGTATCCCATAACACAAGTCTCGAACTTACTTTGGGGCTAGCTCAATCTGTGTGATTTTTCCGTATATATTTATTTATTTATTTATTATTTACTTTTTTATGAAAATGTAAACTTTTTTAAGTTCCCATCGTTGGTCCCGTTGGAAAAGTTGTTTATTTTCACGGGCTTTATCACCCCTGCACAGGAACGTGGTTGGTTATGTATGTTACACGCTGTATAAGTAGGTATCTATTATAAAACATTTCGTTTCGTTAGTATCCTACGACACAAGTTCAAAACTTAACATGGGGCTAGCTCAATTGTGTGATATGACCCTAAATATTTATATTTATTTACAGGTCAAGATGAAAAATGATCTTTTTCAGATTGGCCTGGGTCTTGGATGTGTATCTATATATGTATTTGTTATAAAATATAGTATCGTTGAGTTAGTATCCCATAACACAAGTCTCGAACTTACTTTGGGGCTAGCTCAATCTGTGTGATTTGTCCGTATATATTTATTTATTATAATTTATATTTATTTATTTACTGTTAATCGTGTTTACAAGGCTTTTCAACACGGGAGATCTCTTACCTTGGCATCGCGATGATGTTGCAATAAGTCCGAGAGCTTGGCGTCGTCTAACTGACGCGCCAGTAGCCTCCGCGGGTTCAGCAGCCAGAGACGCTCGGGCGCCATCGAGTTCCACAGTACGCAGGGGAACCATAGCGCGACACCGATCTCCGCCAGGCGGAACACTAGATCGTGCCAGTTGCGAGACACTACTGGCACTCTGGGGGGGAAAAGATATGTATTAACCTTTTGTACGCCAGCGCTTGTTTACGTTACTTCACGCCCGACGCCAGGCTAGTCTTTTGTCAGTGGCGTCTCAGTCACGCGAGCGTTTTCCAACTTAAGTGGTCAATGGCACTCAAAAGGTTAAATTATATACTTCCTAATATTATAAATGCTAATATTTATTAGTATGTATGGTCTCTAAAATGTCAGAGCGTCATGTGGTTTTTTTTCCTTGTACAGCAGGATTGTGGAACGGACACCCTCCTGTTGCGTGTTTACATGTATCTTTAGAGTCGGCAACGCATCAGCTCCTCCTCTGGTGTTGCAGATGTCCATGGGCGACGGTGACCACTTCCCATCAGGTGGCTCGTCTGCTCGTTTGCCGTCATATATACATGAAAAAGAGTATGTATGGATGTTTGTTACTCAATCACGCCAAAGCGGCTAAATGAATTTTGACGAATTTTGAAACAGATAGATAGATTACCTGGATCAACACTTAGGCTACCTTTCATCCCGGAAAAAAGTACCTACTGTTCCCGCGGGATCGACATTAACGTGAGCGGAGCCGCGGGCGACAGCTAGTGAAAAATAAACGTCTCGTTTATTGATAACATAGGATGACTATCTAAATTGACAAATGACAAGTCCACCTTTTGTACCATTTTCTTCGGTAAATAAAGTTTAAACAAATAAATAAGAATCTAATTCGAGTCTTGTGATTGGTCAATTCATGTAACAGTCAGCCTGTAAGTAACAGCTTTGTTATACTTTTTCACAACATAGCCCACACTCACTTGACTTTCCAAAACTCTCCGAGGGTCTCTGAGGCCAGGAAAACGGCGATGAGGATCAGCATGAGCGCCTGGCTGACCAGGCCCAATCGCGACTGGTGCAGTTGGGACTGGTTCACAGAACGGGGGTCCACCGTGCCATCGCCATCTGTTAGGTCTGTCTGGATTCCCTGCAACAAGGTAACATGTAAGTATAAATGAGAATTTTCTGCAATGCTTTATTTGTACGGAACCCTCGATGCGCGAGTCCAAATCGCACTTGGCTAGTATTTCTTGATGTCCAACCGAAGACCACTACTTACAATCTCCTACGTATTTAAAGAAGTCTACAGCGGGTACCAAGGATTCTTTGGTTCATGGAAGGATATTGTCATACTCACCACGCTTGGCAGAGTTGGCAAACGCAGTTCCTTTGGCTTCTTGTGTTTCCGATGCTGCTGCCCATCGGAAGCATTTTTAAGCTGGGAAAGTATGGGAATTTGTTGGATCTAGTAAGGAAATGAAGGATGAAGGATACTACTTACTTGGATGAATTAATAAACGGGTTGAAGACTGGCAATGGCCGAACCAGGATATTTGAACACCGGTGCGGACTGCGATCGTGGCGCCCTAGCACAAGATACGGGACTGCCCACCCACAAAATATGATGGTGATCTAGTGGACCTGTTCACCTTGGAAAATAACGCAATCTTGTGGATGAAGAAATTTAAAAAGACTGTTAACATTTTAAGAACTACTGTTAATTCTGTCATACGAGTAAATAAATCATCATTATTTCGAGTAGGTGTCACGGTCAATCGACCATGCACACCCTGGTGTCAGAGTTCTTCGGAACCGCCTCTCGGCCTCTGACGTGGTTCCTTTAATGACTAACAGATGGCAACCGGGACCACCGGCTTAACGTGCCTTCCGAAGCACGGAATCATCTTTATTATCAGACAATCAGGTGATTCAAGCCTGCAATGTCCTAACCAGACTGGATACAACTAAACAAAGTATGCTTCCGGTGGGAATCGAACCCACGACCCCCGGGTCAACAGGCAAACGCCTTAACCACTGGACCACGGAGGCTGTCAAGTAAATAAATAAACTTGGAGCAATGGGGTAAAAGCAAGAAGCAGCTCGGGAGGCCGGGCAATTAGACCATCCAGAATTTAGGATCCGGAATTCAGTCAACGGATAGTCAACGGACAGTTTAATCGCATTCAGGACGGTCGATCCGTTGTCAGGACAGAATGGCTTCCGACGTCCTTATCGGAAGCATAACGGAAGCATAAAGTGAAACCATCCGGAATTTAGGATCGCCGCATGAGAGGGACGCCGCTATACGTTAGAAACGATACGATAATATCTCCAATCGCATCGCACGTATAGCGGCGTCCCTCTCACGCATTCAGGATGGCCAACGGATGGCTCTCTCAGGACGCGCAGTCTCCGTTCAGGACACGTTCCGGACGGTGTAATCAGGAGCTCTGACGACTGAATTTCTTGTCCTTATCGGATGCTGAATTCCGGATCCTAAATTCAGGATGGTATAATAGGCGCTTATCCGATACCATACCTGCAACCACCGGACAGGTAGTTGAAGATGACATCCCTGACAAAGTCATTGTATTATGACTAGCTCCGTGGCGCAGCGGTCAACACGCCTGCCTGCGACACGGAGTGACCGGGTTCGATCCCCGGCCAGGTCAAGATGGAAAATGATCTTTTTCAGATTGGCCTGGGTCTTGGATGTGTATCTATATATGTATTTGTTATAAAATATAGTATCGTTGAGTTAGTATCCCATAATACAAGTCTCGAACTTACTTTGGGGCTAGCTCAATCTGTGTGATTTGTCCGTATATATTTATTTATTTATTTATTATGGTTATTACACATACCTGTTTTGTGACAAGGGTATCCTGAGCATCGTCTCCCTCGGCCGCGGTGGAAGGACCAGCCCTCGGAGATATGATCGTGCACACCTTCGTCTCCTTCAGGAATTCGCCGCGAAGCTGTAACAGAACAGCAAAATTCAGTCCTTAATACTTAGTATTATCTATCACAGGAAAAAACCGGCCAAGTGCGAGTTGGACTCGCGCACGAAGGGTTCCGTTCCGTTATCTATGAAAACGGCAAAAAAAGACTTTTGTATGGGAGCCCCCTTTAATATTAATTTTGTTTTTATTAATTAATTTATTTTTAAAGTGAATATCTAACTGAATATTCCGTGAATATTTCAAGTGTCTACCTGTTGCCGTTATCAATAACAAGCAAAAGCAAGCAAAAAATTCACGTTTGTTGTACGGGAGCCCCCTTAAATATTTAATTAATTATATTTTTTTGTATTTGTTGTTGTAGCGGCAACAGAAATACATCATCTGTGAAAATTTCAACCGTCTAACTATCACGGTTCATGAGATACAGCCTGGTGACAGACGGACAGACAGACAGACAGACAGACAAACGGACAGCGTAGCAAAATTAAAAGGGTCCCGTTTTTGCCCTTTGGGTACAGAACCCTAAAAATACTATACGTGTTAGTATAATACTGTCTTTAGTACCAAAGATAATATTACGCTTTATCTTTATTATTTATTGTTTACTTGAGAAAAAATACGTGTCCAATATTTTTTGATTATCTAACTGACGGACTAATTGTTATGTTATTATTACGACCTAGGAAACTAGCCTATACTATAGGCCCAACGCTCTTAATTCCATAGGAAAAGTTGTTCATATCAACGAGCTGAATCACGAATTCAAATTCAAATTCTTTCAAAATTCAAATTCAAAGATTTTTATTCAAAATTGGATACATGTATCTCTTTTTGAACGTCATATTTTTATTTCTTATATATTTTTTTATATATGCAAAATTGAAATACTACTAGCGTTTCGGAACGACCACTGGTGAGAAGAATACGCCGAAAGAAACTCAATCCAGCCTTGGTCCCTACGTGCCTGAAGGGCTCTGAATACATTGTTAACATTAAATACAATTTTTCATACTATAGATTAATTTTAACATTTAATAATTGTTAACATTAAATAAATTTATATAAATTTCCACGCATTTTTATCAGTAATATAATCATCAATGCAGTAATAAGCCTTTTTTATTAACTGGTTTTTTACAATCGTTTTGAACTTAAGTAAAGGCAGACCTAATATTTCTGCAGGAATTTTATTATAGAAGCGTACTCCTAAACCCAAAAATGAATTCATAGTTTTCTGCAATCGCAATACTGGTGTAGCTAATTTATTTTTATTTCTCGTGTTTCGGTCATGGATATCACTATTTTTCTTATATAAATCAAGATTATAGCGCACAAACATAATATTCGCAAATATGTACTGAGAAGGTAAAGTTAAAATATTTATATCTTTAAACAATTCTCTAAGAGATTCTCTAGCACCAAGTTTATATATAGATCTAATAGCGCGTTTCTGCAGGACAAATATGGTGTTTACTTCTGCAGCGTTACCCCATAGTAAAATCGCATAAGACATAACACTATGAAAGTAACTGAAATATACCAAACGCGCAGTATCAACATCAGTCAGTTGTCTAATTCTCCTGACAGCATAAGCTGCAGAACTAAGTTTACCCGCTAACGTAGTAATATGGGCACCCCATTGAAGCCCGGCATCAAGAGTTATTCCAAGAAATGTTGTTTTATCAGTTAAATCTAGTGGTTCATTATCCATTACTATTTGTGTTGGATTTTTTGTAACATTTGGTAAGCAAAATTTAATACATTTCGTTTTCTTAGCGTTCAACAATAGATTATTCGCTGTGAACCAATCCAACACTTGAGCTAAAGTACTATTAACCACGTCAAAAGAATTAGTTTGTCTATCAATTTTGAAGACAAGAGAAGTGTCATCGGCAAATAGTACAGCCTTACATGTATTGACACAGTAAGAAACGAAAACTCGTAGTCATAAATTGTTCCCCAAATCGGTAGATCGCGGCTTCTTGTTTCGTTCGCTGTCGTCAACCGTGACATACAGCAGTTTGTTTATTATTTTTCAATACTTTTCTGGAAATGGATTTCACGGACGAATGATAACACCGGCGACGTGCTGGGAATCTCTTTTTTACTTGTGATTGTATCTTTTTTTTGGTATGTAATTTGACGCCCATGTTCTACTCGGTGAATTTTTGATCGTTCTGGGCCCTTAAAGGGGTGATTCAGCCCATCGATATGAACAACTTGTCCTATGAGACCAATGCCGGTACCTCAAAAAAAATATGGTCAGTTCCATACAAAAAAATTCGGCCGCCCGGTCAATTTGTATGGGAACGTCAAAAAAATTTATGAGTTCTCACCATTGGTCCAATAGGAAAAGTTGTTTATATCAACGGGCTGAATAATCCCTTTAAGGATCTAGAACGATCAAGATTTCACCGTGTATAATAAACGAAAATTAAATACATCGAAATTATGTACTTTACATAAAATTTTGCTTATGAAGCCTTGGCATGTTTCGTAATATTGAACCCTGAGGGACTGTAAAAGCATAACTTTCCTTGTTCAATCCCATTAAGAATTCAAACTAAGGTAAATGGCCTACACCGGTGTCGGCGACCTCTATCTGCCTAGTGGTTATCGTGGTAGGCTGTCATACCAAAATTGATCCCCGGTCAGGTCAAAATGGAAATCTTTTTCATATTGTTTATCTATATATGTACTTGTTATAAAATATAGTATCGTTTAGTTAGTATCCTTTAACACAAGTCTCGAACTTTGTGGCTAGCTCTATCTGTGTGATTTGTCCGTACTTATAAATTTATTTATTATTCATTTTTCAAGCTGTCTCAAGGCATCTGACATACCGTTATCATTATCATCATCAGGTATTTTTAGTCTCCACTGCAGGAGCATGACCCTCTCTGTACTACCGGAACCATACTTGGCCAGAGCAGACAGAGGATTTGGCCTACACTCTCCTCGCTGGCCAGACGGGTTGGAGGGGTCTAATTGATGTTTATGAGCTTTGTTTAGCTTGTATTTCCTAAGTCGCCTCTAAAGACCTCCATGGGAAGACCAGGAGTGGTCCTATTCTACTCTGCCGGAAACCACACGGCTAACATACCGTTACGGCTGCTGCCATCTAATGATGATAAGTACAGCAATGGCTAAACGTGCCTACCGAAGCACGAAAAGGGGATCGAAGTGGGAACAACGACGGAACGACCAGTACCGGCGTCAGGTCAGCATTACTAGCGCCCTGGGTGAGATTTCTACGAGCGTCCCTTCTTATTGGGGAGAGGGGGATGAAATGCGATTGAATCACACTGCCCTGCGTCCTCTGCCCTTGCTTGGTTGTTTGTTTACGTGTGTGTAAGTGGCCAACACTGGTGTCAGATATTTCAAGCTGCCTAAAGTCATCTGACATAGTTAATAGATTCAGGTGTTACTTTGCGGAAGTCAAAGCTACATTTACTTTGAGACAACTTACTTTGCGTGCTTCCGCCACCAGTGGTGGCGGAAGCACGCAAAGTAAGTTGTCTCAAAGTAAATCATCTGACCTAGCTTAACGACTGCCATCAATGATGACAGCCTTCCTTGGTGGGGGTTGCCTTCCTTGCTTTGTGGGGGCGCCCCTTCCGTATCCAGCGCCCTGGGCGGTCGCCCAAGCGCGCCCTACCCTAACGCCGCTACTGGGAACGACATGTCGCAACAAATAATCGCAAGTGTCGCAGTGTCATCTGGTATCAGACAAGTTGTATAAAAAAACAATACTGTGATTCACTGTTATTATAAACCGATCGACAGACACTGTGATTACAAAGTGCGTACGATGACAATACTAACATAATCAATCTTATTTAATTAATATAACCCATAATATTTATACTCCATATGGTAAATCCATTCTATATTTTGGGTCTTATTGTTTTAAATGTAAGCTATTACGAGTATTTCCATTCATAGCAGTACGTTCATATAGGTAGAGTTATCCAGTCGTCAGCTTTACAAAAGGTCAGGGGTCTGCCGTCGTTTGGTCAAACGCCATTGCATCTAATTCAATTCAGAGTAATTCCGTACCCAAAGGGTAAAAACGGGACACTATTAATATCGCTCCGCTGTCCGTCTGTCTGTCCGCCTGTCACCAGGCTGTATCTCATAAACCGTGATAGTTAGACAGTTGAAATTTTCACAGATGATGTATTTCTGTTGCCGCTATACAACAAAAACATATTTAAGGGGGCTGCCATACAACAAACGTGTTTTTTTTTGCTATTTTTTGCTCGACCTTGATAACGGCAACAGGTAGACGCTTGAAATATTCACAGAATATTTAGTTATATATTCACTTTAAAAATAAGTAGTTAAATAAAAATAAAATTAATATTAAAAGGGGGCAGACAACAGACATGATTTTTTTGCTGTTTTTATAGATAACGGTACGGAACCCTTCATTCGCGAGTCCGACTCACACTGGGCCGGTTTTTTCATTTCATTTCAGACAAAGTTACTTTCACATTTATAATATTAGTGTCCACACTAATATAGTATCCACGGATAGTGTGGGGGAAATCTAAAATTATTCCGGTATTGTAGGAGCGGACTGTGGTTTTTTAGCTTCGTAGGTCGTCAGGTTCCAATAAAATGCAGGATCGAGTTGACACCGTTTATTGCGGTCCAAAGAAGGATATCAGAAGGAACAATGTTGCCATAACTAACGTTTAAATGTCCTTAAAACTAAACAAAATAGTGTTGCTAGTCGCAACAGGTATATCTTTACATAGTATAAAATGTAGTCGCTGTCTGTTTGTTTGACTGCTCAACAGATTTTAATGCAGTTTTCAGCTATAGATAGCGTTATTAAAGAGGAAGGTTTATATGTATAATTGAATGCCCCATATTTGTATCTAAAGCCGAAGTGCGAAGCCGAGGCGGGTCGCTAGTTGTGTGCAAAACATTTTAATTTCCTTACCTAAGTTTTTCTTTTATAGATTCTATCTTAGAATAGGAGTTAGTAAGAGGCGACTTAGGAAATACAAGCTAAACAAAGATCATAAACATCAATGAGACATCTCCAACACGTCTGGCCAGCGAGGAGAGCGTAGGCCAAATCGTCTGTCTACTCTGGCCAAGTATGGTATATCCGGTAGTGCAGAGAGGGTCATGCTCCAGCAGGGGAGACTTTAGAGTCCTCGAAGTACGCTTATATTCGTATTTTTTACACAAACACATTCCATAGACCCTTCTTACATAGACTTATGTAACTTATATGACAACATTGCGAAATCGATTATTACTGAGTAATTTAAACACACAATAATTTATGGTTTTTCCGACTTGCAATAAGGATAAGTCAAAGATATCATCATTCATCAATACAGTACATACATACAACAAAGGAAAACGAACACTAATACTAGTCCACGACTTTACCCACATGAGATTTTGATCAAGTTCTCTCGCTATCTGGCGTGTTCCCATCTTAGCTGTGATCATTCGAGGCAAAGGGTGAATTTCGGCATTTTATACCAGTATATTGTTTGTTATAAGCCTGATTTTAGGCACCTGATGTAGTCCCAAACTGCCGTGACCAATAGCTTAACGTGCCTTCCGAATCACGGGTTCGATTAACGATCGATTTGTTCGCGAGAAACAATGTTGCCAAACGAATTAAAACAATCATATATTGTGCAGGTCATGCAAAATCATAATCATACTTGATCATACTTTGTGGTATTATTAAGTTAAGGAAACTAGATTTAATTGCAAAATCTACCTAGTGTCGCGTACAAAAGCCGGCCAAGTGCGAGTCGTAATAACAAACAAGGGGTTCCGTACCGCCATACAAGATTAACTACGAAAAACACTCAAAAATAAATATAAAAATGTCTGGTGCATGCGAAATCATAATCATACTTGGTACATTGTGGTACAATTAAGTTAAGGAAACTAGATTTAATTAGTTGCAAAATCTACCTATTGTTAAGTACAAAAGCCGGCCAAGTGCGAATCGCAAACTGAGTATGTCTAATAAATTTTTTTAATTATTTCTTTGTAACTTTAAGCATAAAATTTTAAGTACACAAAGTGCAAAAAATAGTAATACGTTTCATATTTAAGGATCGTAAAATACTTATTATTTAAATTTAAGATGCCTATCAAGATCATTTACGAGTTTGTTGTTATAAAAAACACTATTAGTAACACAGTCGCTGTAGGAAATTGAAATATTTAAAATTAACAGCCTCCGTGGTCCAGTGGTTAAGGCATTTGCCTGTTGACCCGGGGTCGTTGTTCAATTCCCACTGGAAGCATACTTTGTTTAGTTGTTTCCAAATTGGTTAGGACATTGCAGGCTTGAATCACCTGATTGTCCGATAATAAAGATGATTCCGTGCTTCGGAAGGCACGTTAAGCCGGTGGTCCCGGCTGCCATCTGGTAGTCGTTAAAGGAACCACGTCAGAGGCCGAGAGGCGGTTCCGAAGAACTCTGACACCAGGGTGTGCATGGTCGATTGACCGTGACACCTACTCGAAATGAAATGATGATGTAGGAATTTTATAACAATGCATATTTCATTAATGAGTATAGTCGTAGTTGGCACCGAACATGTTGATATTAATTTAAATAAAATTATTTATTGTATAAACAAACAAAAATGCAAAAACAATTAAAATTTGGTACTAACAATAGGTGACGGCTCAGTGTTACGCTGGACACATTTGTGACCAGCACTGATTTTCAGCCGTCACCTTTTGAGACATCAAGGACGCTCCAATGCTCTCCCTTTTTGTTCTCTACTTTTAACCGGACTGCCAAGAAGGGTTAAGTATTTAAGTGTTTCGCGCGTATCATGTAAGTTTGAAAATTTCTCTATTTCTTTGTTTCTTCCAAACGACTGATAGATGTTGTAAGGTTTGTCTCGAAAATCCATGTGTCCTTCCTTAGATACTTTTCTTTCTTTTTTTAATTATGAGCTGTCGCAGGACGGCTGGCAGATGTGTAACATCGAAATTCTTTTATACATACATACTACCATATAGCGTGGCGACGCGTAGTCGCTACGCTAATATCGGTCTAACCTACCGCTGTATAGGGAATGCAATCCCGCGGATCCGATTTGGTATGGAGGTAGATAGAGGCCCGGAGAAGGACATAGGGTACCTTTCATTCCGGGATATTTTTTTGTTCCCGAGGGATCGACATTACGCGGGCGCAGGCAAAAGCTAGGTGTATATATATCAAGCTCGTGACAGTAAAACCCTTTACAGATGGAGTACAAAAAATGCCGTAACAGCCATAAATTAAAAAAAAAATACATCTCTCTGTCTTCATACTTCTATGGTATCAGCGAATATACATCGGAAGTAGTTTCTTGTTTACAATATTAAAACAACCTAGCCTGTCATAAGAGATATATTCCTGATCACCAAGGTTGCTGCCATATTATATTAGCGGACCATTACAATGAACAATAGGTGATAACCGAGCATCGGACCGCAAAAGGCGACCGAAATTACCCCAACACCTTATTGAATATCAGGTGAAACCATTACGATGTTATTAGAAGTGTTATTTGGCGTGGAACGTTCTACGATGATCTTTATCCTTACTAATATTCATCATCATCATCATTTCGTGGAGGTGACTCGGTCAATCGACCATGCACACCCTGGTGTCAGAGTTCTTCGGAACCGCCTCTCGGCCTCTGACGTGGTTCCTTTAACGACTACCAGATGGCAGCCGGGACCAACAGCTTAACGTGCCTTCCGAAGCACAGAATCATCTTTATTATCAGACAATCAGGTGATTCAAGCCTGCAATAGCCTAACCAAACTGGAAACAACTAAACAAAGTATGCTTCCCGTGGGAATCGAACCCACGTCCCCCGGGTCTACAGGCAAACGCCTTAACCACTGGACTACGGAGGCAATTAACTAATATTATAACCGCGAAACTTAAGAACTTTGTAAAAAAAAATCACACAAATTGAGCTAGCCCCATAGTAAGTTGTGAACTTGTGTCATAGGATACTAAGATAAAGCAAAGTTTTACCAATAAAATATTTTTTATAGATTTTTCAAAGTTTTTGATATCAAATTGTGTAAAGTCGCGTGAAGCTGTTGGGTGAACGCGTCGCTGCCGTTAGTACCTATAGTTGTACCACAGACTAAATAAATACTACGTACACGTTGTACGTAGCCAATATTTTAAAATAATTAAAAAAAAACACGAACAGAAATGAATAAAAGCCGATAAATAAAAAATCTAAAAAGATACCATTTTGGTAGTATAACGACAGATTACAATAAATTATTTGTTATTTTTGGTCACATCACTACAAAACCAAGATCTGACATATCCTTGTAAAAGGGTAGCATAATTTGAAAAAAAAATTGTATAATTTTATTTTTTAATATATGAACTCATAATTACGATATTGCTATTCTATTCACATAATAATTTTGTTTTATACTTATTATTTGTTGGTAGGGCTATTAATAGACAACATAAATATTACTCAGGTATGTTTGACGCCGTTACAAAGTTACATCGTCGATTCGATTACAACCTGTCAGGATCGCCTTCTTTTAGCGGCCATACTATAATAACAACTCAAATTCTCGTGCTGTCTTTGTCTTGCTAGGTAATTGTCTAGACAGTGACAGAACGAGATATGAGAACGATTTAAGTTGCTCTGAAGATGCATACATATTATCACGTTTTTATCCCTTTCGGGGTAGACAGAGCCTAAGGTTTTAAGACCAAAATGCCACGTTTAGCGTGTTGGTGGGCTTAAAGGTGGGAAAAGGAATCAAAATAGTGATGGGTTGCTAGCCGCATTGCCTATTGTCATGATTCTTTAGATTTTCGCCCATTCCCTTGACCGGCTTCTACGGTCTGCGCGGGAAGAGAAGCAGCTGGCACATTCTACGTGTTTTCTTTTCTTCCAGACCAGCTTCCCTAGATCTCAAAATCATCTTCAGAGCTCTGAAGATGGTTTTGACTATTCGGCCGTTAGGTCGTCAAAATCTGAGCTTTGTATGTACTAATTGTATAGGAACATTGTATGATGTGGCAAGCTGCTGGTCCAGTTAACCGGGGAGCTCTGACTTCTGGACTCGATTCTAAACGGGCTACATGCGGGGAACTGTTGGTTCTCACCTTGAAGTAAACTTCGACGCCGTAGATGAGGAAGAAGATGACGACGATGAAGAGCAGCACGGCGTAGCAGCCGTTGAACACGTGCTGGTAGAAACTCTGAAACAAACACAAAATTATTCCAAAAAATTAAAAAAGAAACGTTTTTGTGTGTGTGTTCTTTATTTTCATGTGTATGTGTGTTAACGGCAACCACGGATGTCAGATATTTCAAACCAGCATCATTTCAATCTAGAATCATCGCAAATAATAATTCATCATCATCATCATCAGGTCTTACTTAAATTGTTTTTAAATAGCATTTCAATGCTCGGTATATTATTATATTTATATTTTCAATTTTAATCATCAGGTATTTTTAGTCTCCACTGCAGGAGCATGACCCTCTGTACTACCGGAGCCATACTTGGCCAGAGCAGACAGAGGATTTGGCCTACACTCTCCTCGCTGGCTAGACGGGTTGGAGAGGTCTCATTGATGTTTATTAGCTTTGATTAGCGTATTTCCTAAGTCGCCTCTTAAGACCTCCATGGGAAGACTAGAAGTGGTTCTCTACCCTGCCGGAAACCACACTGCTAAATAATAATTACTACTATGTAAAAGGCTATAGTATAGGCCTTCCTTTTCTAGTACTTTTTCCCGGGATAAAAGGTAGTATGTCCTTTCCGTACTCCAGAGAACTTGTATGCAAAATTTCATGATGATCAAAGCGTAATAAACAAACTCACTTTCGCATTTATAATATTAGTAAGGATTCCCTTTTTATATTTACTAGTAGCTGTGTAAGCTGTTGAATAGTATGCTGCTAATTTCAATTCATAATTATTACTATTAATTACTTTAATCTTTTTTAATTATATTAACTCAAATGTAAATTCATCAGATTTCGTGAGGATATCAGAAGTCAATGTTCCATTGTCTTCTAAACATCCTTAAAACTGATTTTCATATGTAGTAACTAGAAATAGAATTTCCATCTGTCATGCAAAACTATTTTTAATAATTAAGCACTTTATCAGTCATTTCAAATGTTTACATAGTAGATAATAACGTGAAGTCGCTTCCGCTGTCTGTTCGCTTAAATCTTTTAAACTACTCAACGGATTTTAATGCAGTTTCAGCAATAGATAGAGTGATTCAAGAGGAAGGGGATATTTGTATAATTTACTGCCCCATATTAGTTGCACTGCACCCATGCGAAGCCGGGGCGGAGAGAGAGACAGACAGATTAAGAACACGAATATTCCCACAAAATTTCCATGCCATCGGCACGAGATTTGAGATTAGATAATAAACTAGCGAGACAAACAACAAGAGACTTAAGAACATAATTAGTAGAATTGTTTTTGGGAATAACACTTTTGGAGAGGAATCTTAGACCCTTATTTTGAATAGGGTATTTATGGACTTTGAACTGCAACAGGATTGTGTTCACATGTCACTCACTGTATTCTTTCCAGAGGTTAACGTGGTCGCGGCGAGTATTTTATAAACGGGGATATACTTTGCCTGAACATTTAATAAAGGCCGTCGAATTTTCTCTTAGCTTCCTCTCAGCAGTGGTGACGGCCACATTTTTGGTGAAGACTTCAGCAACCAACAGCGAGTTCAGATGGATTATGATCAACAGGATATCATATCGTCAAACATCAGTTATATTCGTTTAACGTTGCGAATGCCAGGAAAGACTTCGAAAGGAACCGCCCATACATAACGAGATAAACAGAGACTCGAACTGCAGCCATATACAGCTCATGAGCCAACTATGCTCCTACTCCAAAGGCTGCTGGTATTAAAGACGTTTTCGGTCCCGATCATTGCATAACAGATATATTAGACTTTTCTCTTACCTTCTTCTCAGCAGATGTGTCGGCCACATTGGTGGTGAGAACCTCGGCAGCGAGCAGCGAGTAGCTGATCAGGTTGAACGTGACGAACGCCAGAAACGACTTGGAGAGGAACCTCGGCCGCTCCCAGCGGATGTCGCGGAGGTGGAATACCTGGTGACAAACAGAAATAAATACATTATAATATTGTAAACGCGTATGAGTGCTTCTGTTTTTTGAGAATCAAATTCGGATCTCAATAAAATTGATTAATATAGTATTACAAAATTCTTAGGTAAATGCTGTTTTTTTTTTTTTCTTTTTTTTTTCGCATTTTATACAAGTGTGCAACTACACTTAACCTTGCAATGGCGTTTATCCATGGGTCGTTGATTCGAATTCTGTGGCGAGTGTATTTTCATCACATAGTTTCAAATTATAAATGTTTTATAAATTTGACAGACGGACGGAAGGACGGACAGACATACAGACCAGTTTTTACCCTTAGGGTTCGGAATCCTAAAATATAGCAATGCTTCAATGACAGCTCGGACAAATGTATGATGACTTTTGTATGAAGGGGGGAATGAATGCCTTCATCTGATTTGTTAGGTATCGCAGATGTACCTACGCATGCATTGTATACATGATTTGTTGAAGTATAAATCAGATAATAGGTATGGTAGAAGGGATTTCCCGTTGTGTATCCATGGTAAAAATTCAATTAAATTATTAAATCACTAACTGTTGCCCGCGACTTCATCCGCGGCAATTTCTGTTATTATGATTAATTAGTATAGATGAATAATTTTTCCCCGTTTTCAAAACATTTTTTATTGATGCTTCAAACAAACAAACAATCTCTTCTCTTCTTTATTTTTGAATATATTTAATATAAAACTCGTCCGGGAAGCACCACCGGAAGTTTGAGTAGAAGCTTTCCCTCGGTAAGTGTGAAACACTGAGAATCAACCCCCCCCCATTTCCTACCCCAACTCATGTATAGGCTGGCAACGCTCCTTTCACACCCTGGTGTTGCAGTTGTCCAACGGCTGGCTGCGGTGATCACTTACCATCAGGTGACTCCTCGTTTGCCGTCCTACATGATAAAAAAAACAGTGCAGTCCGTCGAAATTCCCGCCAAAAACATGCCATTGCCAGATTGTCACGTTACCTGTTCGGTTTTATGTATACTAACATAAATAATCAGCGGTATTCAATATATTTTTTCAATACATTAAATAAGGAGCGATCGGCGATCAGTTTACTTTTAAAGTTGGACGCATTTAAACTTAAAATTCTATTTTATCAAATTGTGCAATATTGTTTACCCATAGATGTACTTAAAACGTGTGCCTCAACTACTCATGTCTATCGATTTCCACGACCTTCGCCAAATCCTCCGTTTCGCCGAATTGTTGAGATCATTAACATTAGTACGTACTTACATGTTTAATTTGTGATTATGTTATAAAATACAGGATATTACTTATATTATAAATGCTAATAACAAAACTTACGTTACGAGTATATGAATTAAATATTGATTTACTTCTTTGCAAAAATATATAAATTGTCAATGAAAAATGGTTAGTTCCGTACTAGTCGTTGTACGACTATGCAAAACGCCGAAGGCTAGTTTCCTAGGTCAAACAAAATAATCCGTCAGATACTAGATAATCTAAAAATATTGGACACGCCTTTTTTCTTTTGTTTATTAAACAATTAATGATAAAGATAAAGCGCGTCAACGTCAAAGGGTACCGTTTTTACCCATTGGATACAGAACCCAAAAAAACAACATCATCAATTTCCAACCCCCTTCAAGGTTAAAAACGCGCGAAGTCCTCGCTTGCGATCCTATCTCTTAATTATATCATTAGGTGTCGGGGCCAGGTCACTTGACTCGCAAACATCTACGCCATTATAAACTTAATTATATTAATTAATTTGATGATTTGTGACTTCCTGTATCATGCCAGTCTAGTTCCGACATCCTCAAAAATATAAACATAAACGTCTCAGAACCATTAGGCGATTATGAAAAAAGATGAAAAGTCTTAATATGTTCATATTTAATATTTTTATAAAAAATATTAGAAAGGGGGCGACCTCCGAGATGTACATATAAATATTGTCATGTAAGAATTATTGTTATAGACGTAAAAATTACGAAGTATTCGCAGAACAAAGGTTTTAGATATCATAACATACAACGTGATTTTGAACCCCCTAGCTATATTGAAATCTAGGAATTAGAATCCCTGATAGAATACATAATTGCAAGAAAAAAAGGTAAAAAACGAAAAAGAAAATTAGGTTTCCCATACAAAGTCGCCCGATCAGCTGGACGAATTTATAAGGAAGGTCAAACGTTTTTTTTCGTCTTTTACCTTTTTTTGTTGCAATTTTATATTCCATTAGGGATTCTGATTCCCAGATTTCAATATAGCCAGGGGGTTCAAAATCACGCTGTATACATATATATCATTTTTAAATTTCATATGTATCTGTTTCAAGTTCCAATAAGGAGGCGATCTTGTTCAAGGGTCGATCTAAATTGTACAAATACTTTTGATGTATTTAATTAATTCAGCGCATAGTACTAGTGATTTGAAAACATGTCAATTTTCACAATTTCGTGCTGTACCGTCCTGATTGCTGCTTATATTGTGTATCTTTGAACTAACCAAAAAATATAATAATTAATCTATATTAATATTACCTACAAAGAGAAATCTTTTGTACGTATAAACTCAATTACTTGTTAATCCATTTATAAAATTACTAGCTTTTCGCTCGCGTTAAGAAGTATAGTTTCATACAAACTTTCATCTCCTATTTTATCCCCTTGGGGGTAGAATTGATCAAAATCGTTTCTTAGCGGATGCCTACGTCATAACATCTACCTGCATGCCAAATTTCAGCCCGATCCATCCAGTGATTTGGGCTGTGCGTTGATAGATCACTATGTCAGTCAGTCAGTCACCTTTGAGTTATATATATTTAGAAGAAGAAGATTCAAGAAGAAGAAGAAAGCAGATTTCACCAATAGAAAGTTACGATAAGAGAAACGTCGCAAACCTTGTATCTTCCATGCTGGTCTAGGAGATGTACCAGCTGCTTCTCTTCCCGCGCAGACCGTAGAAGCCGGTCAAGGGAATGGGCGAAAATCCAAGAATCATGACAATAGGCGATGCAGCTAGCAACCCATCACTATTTTGATTCCGTTTTCCACCTTTACGCCCACCAACACGCTAAACGTGGCCTTTCGTTCTTATGACTAGGCTTTGTCTACCCCGTAAGGGAAAAAGACGTGATAATATGTATGTAATTAAACCTTGTTGACATAACATTTGTTGTAATAATGTCTAGTTCACACGGGATTTAGTGCCAAGAACTTATGTACCTGTTGAATAACGTGCGAGTACCACATAATATCGGCTCCCGCCGTGGCGCAGTGGTTAACACGCCAGCCTGCGGGTGCCCGGGTTTGATCCTCGGTCAGGTCAAGATGGAAAATGATCTTTTTCTGATTCGCCTGGGTCTTGAATGTTTATCTATATATGTATTTGTTATAAAATATAGTATCGTTAAGTTAGTATCCCATAACACAAGTCTCGAACCTACTTTGGGCTAGCTCAATTTATGTGATTCGTCCGTATATATTTATTTAATAACATATATTTATTTAACAGCATAAGAAACAACCGAATAAATCAAAGATAAGGATAAATCAAGGAATCAAGATATTATGGTTATTAATCGATAAAATACCTATTGAATGAATGAGATACTCTATAATACACCATAACATTAATAAGAACAACAATTTTGGTACATCTAAATGGAAAATAATAAATCAAGCCACAAAATTATTTATTGGCCACGTAAGCAAACTTCTAATTTCATAACTAAGCAACGGGAAAATGACATAGCCTCTAATAAACTAATTCGTCTTTTTTACACCGCCAACTAAATATTCTATAGAAAGCGTCAAATAAAGATCATCAATTATTATGACTTGTCCTTCTTATTTATACGTTGCCACCTAATTTACTAACTCGGCCACGGATTTTATATTTCGTCACCATTTTCCTTTTTACAGCATCAAAACTATGTCCCCAAAAAAATATAATTCAAGCTTCTACAGTCAGCATCATTTATTATAACTTAGCATGTAAAATAATACATCATATTCTTTTATCGTAAAAATAGCCACTACATGATATGGCGTGATTCATGTATCGATAGGCAGGAGAGCTGGTACCAATTTTTGGGTAGGTAGGTATTTGAAGCAAGTTGAAAAATTGTCACATACCTGTACCTCAACACGGAACTACAGACCTGGCTGGTGAGTAGCGGGACTAAATCAACCCCTATATTTTTTTTTTATATTCTTTTTTCATTACCAAAAATATAGATATTTGTGGCAATATGTAATTTTTTATGTTTTATGTATAAAAAATATAAGCTAGACGATTTAGTCGGGATTTTAACATTACAAGATGCGTTCAAAAAAAATTGCAAAAAAATAAAAAAAATCAAATTGAGGCAGGTTGAAATTTTAATAGGGTACTATTTTGGTGGGACTTTCTACCTGCCACGCTGCCAAAAAATTAGGGGTTGATTTAGCCCCGCTATTTACCACTAACCAGTCAGGTCTGCAGTTCCGTGTTGGGGTATAATAGGAGAGGTATGTGACAAGTTTTCAGCTTGCTTCAAATACTTGCCCAAAAATTTGCCCAGCTCTCCTACTATTACTTAATAGTAATAGTAGGAGAGCTGGTACAAATTTTTGCAAAATTATGTTTTATAATTATTTTTGTTATTATGTAAAATTATGGTAATTTTATAAACATTTTTTTTTTTCAAAAATAAAGTCTTATTTTGTCTCTCCTCAATAGCTACTGGTAATATTAGTGGCCATAAAATACTATTTGATGACAATTTTAGCTAAATATTGACGATAAATTATTTTGGGATAAGTTACATTTTAAACATGCTGAGTTAAAAAAATAGAAGCTAAATAAATATATTTTTTGATGTCAAATATTAGTATTTTAGAAGTTTACTGTTAGAATGCAAGTTACAAATTTGGATGCTAAATAATAACCATCATGCTGAGTTGTATTTAGAGTGGCTTACATAGAAGATAACTAGTGGCTAAGATGGTATTATTTAGATGCTCGTTAATTGTGGCTGACTTAGTAATTTAGAAGGCGACATACATTTTTAGAGGCGGGTAATGCTATTAAAAAGAATCCTGTTTAATTAGCACCCCATCTAAATTACAAAAATAGATACTAAAGCGATTATCGATTTCTTCCAGTCGACCTTTACCTTGGTGTAAGACAAATTAAAAATTACCGAAACAGAGTGACATAGTTTTTGGTAGGACAGTCGTATTTTTCTCTAATATCTTGTAGTAAAATCTCATATCATACTAATCTCGTGTGGAGAGATACCTTCACCGCAACCTTAGATGGCGCTCAATAAACTAATAAATTTCAAGGGAACGCAATTCGTCAACATTTTTTAAGCAATGACGTATGTATAACTCCATAAACAAGTATGACGTGCAAGGTCAGTACTCGACTAACGGGCTAACCATGCCCATAAAGAACACGTTTTATATAACATTTTTTTTTACTTAATTTGGATTAGGTATTTGTCACCTGATAGTAAGTGACGATGGTTACTGGCACCGTGGCACGACCACGACAGAACTTCTTAAATTTTTTGTGGTTTCTTAAAATTCATAATATATATTGTACTTTAACATATTCTTAAACAAAAAAAGTTATCTATAGTTTCGGCGTTCCGGCATACCTGCAGTGGTTTTTGACGTACGACGACACATACAATTTAGGGTTTGTCAAGGCAAAATTATTAAACAAAAAAAGTTCTATAGTTTCGGCGTTCCGGCATACCTGAAGTGGTTTTTGACGTACGACGACACATACAATTTAGGGTTTGTCAAGGCAAAATTCAATAGGCATTATTTGAGTTTGCTTCCCATCAGGCAAGATAGCGGTCAAACGCACTCAAATCAATAATAATAAAAAATTGGTCAAGTGCGAGTCGGTGCGCACGTGTAGGGTTTCGTACGTTAAATATTTATTTTATTCTGTTTTTAATTTGATTTCTTGCGAATGTCGGAAATTTGTGGCATAAACAGCTGTATCTTATGATTGCGTTGGCTTAGAAGTTTAATTTTTTCACAGCTCCAAGAGACAATAGACCTGAGTATTTGATATGAATTTCAGCTTGATACCTTCACGCGTTACAGAGACAATGATCTTGACAGACAGCCAAACAGACGGACAAAGTGATCCTATAAGGGTCCCGTTTTATCCCTTTTTGGTACGGAATCCTAAAAATCAGGCATCAGTGTTGGCCACTTACACACAAGAAACGAAGAATCGCGTGTCTTGAGTCTGCTCATGATTCATATACATAACATCGCAGCACAAAGGTGTATGTAGACGTACCTAACAGACTATTTCACACAATATTGGCATTGTCAACTGCATGAGTGCATTCTTGATTAAACAATCACTATTATAATATAATAATATAAATAGTATACACAGCGAGGAGTACACACAGCAGCGAAGTTTCGATCGATTTGCTAGAACATTATAGTGCGAGAGCTTATAATGTTCTAGCAAAGCGAAAATTTTAGGTAGATATTTTAGGCAAGCTGAATACATGTCACATAACTCCACCCCTACCCGGGTTTTGGCTGCTTACCCGACACCAACCTTCCTTGGGTCGTCCTTGGGCCTAAATTGTATGTGTCGTACGTCGTACGTCAAGAACCGGTTCTAGAGATCAAGAACCGGTGATTTTTCTGTGAAAAGAAATTTGTACTTCATTTTCACAGATATGTCACCGGTTCTAGATCTCTAGAACCGGTTCTTGACGTACGCTTCTAGAGATCTAGAAGTATCTGTCCGCGCCGGAATTGTACCCGGTGCCCCTTGTGTCGCAGGTTCGCGTATAAACCACTGCACCATGAAGACCGTTTCATTAAAAACTTATCTATCTCTTTGTTACCTAGATTTGTGTTAGTGTAGATTTTTCCGACTGGCCAAGGTTGGCGGTCGGTCGGTTTGGGGCAATGACTTTAATCTATTGTTGCTGCAGTGTTATAGCTTCGTTAACTAGTTTCTTATTTCCTGTCTTTTTAATACCGTTTTGTACTTTTTGTTTTATACATTGTTTACTTACTACCTACCTTACGGTACCTTTACGATACGGGTCGAATGCGGTTCCAGATTCAGCCACTGGCCCTAAGCACTTTAAACTCGGGACTCCCGTCTACGTTTGTCATGGTATACATGGCGTTTTCTTAGCTAAGTATTGATCTACTAGGCCCTGTTAAGGTTGCGGGTGCTGCAAAAATAGTTTCATTCTTTCATTAATTCCTTATCTTCAATTGTATTAAAAAAATACATAACTATATCGTATTTAACGATTAGTTCTAACCCAACTCCGGAATTAAAATTAATTAACTTAATTTACATCTAACTTTAAAGTTCGTCACTGGCTTTAATTATCTTTTTTTTTTAATTTTAGTAAGGCCATGACTTAAATGAATCAAAAGCGAATTTATAATTAGAGTTGGCTTAGAACAAATCGTTTAGGTATTTTATCCTTATCCTTACTAATATTAAAAATGCGAAAGTGAGTTTGCTTGGTTTGTTTATTGGTTTGTTTGTTTGTTTGTTACGCTTTCACGCCGTAACTACTAAACCGATCATAATGAAATTTTGCATACAAGTTTTCTGGAGTATGCAGAAGGACATAGGCTACTTTTTATCCCGGGAAAAAGTACTATTCCCGAGGGATCGACATTTTTCAATCAATCAATCAATCATAATTTATTTGCAATAAATGTGGACATAAGGTGGTTTGACGCGGGCGGAGCCGCGGGCGAAAGCTAGTTTAAATATAATTTAAAAGTACATCGCTGGGTTACTCACTATTATATTTAAGGTTAATTAATTTATATAAATACAAGAATGAAACTAATAACGTCTCATATATATTTCGGTAGGTCAAATATAGAAAGAACTAATTAGTGTATTCCTTAAACCGCAGGGTGGTCAATCGCCAGGTAAGGGGTCAAATATTACGTAAGCAGCAAAAGAGGAGGGGAAATAAGTTTTTGCAAAATAAACAAAGAAATTTTGTGTAAATGATACCAATGTGTAAGCTTGGGGGCAGGGATGAAGAGCATTTCTTAGTTTTGCTGACAAGTGAGCAGAAGGGGTTAAAACTAGCTGATATTCTGCCTACGTAATACTTGAACGGGTAAAGGAATTGTTAAGGGGACATTGATGATAAAGACACATAAAGAGACATAGGACGGATAAAAAGACATTGGGGCTGTCTACCAAATAATTTTATGGTACTGGTGCCCCCAAGATTTGATGCCCTAAGCAACAGCTTAATTTGCGTTTATCGCTAATCTAAGTCTGATGGCACAGTACGGAAAAATTAAAAGTCACAAAAGTTCTGTCCAGTTTTATCACCCGTAAAATCGTAAAACCCCTGATTGGTTGGTCTGACGGTAGCTAGTTCTGTATACATAGAATTAGGAAACAAACAGGATTAAATTAAAGAAAGGTAGTGATTTGATACCAGGTATGTCATTTATTTTGTAGATTTATAACTCTGCCATATGTATTAATAACATAAAAAGCTTAATAAATACATCGAAATCTATTAAAATTTATAAAAATTGCAATAACAACACCGTCACCATTTTCATGAAAATTTGACATGGATGTCGTTTTAGAGGTATTATAGGGTGTAGATAAAAAAAACGTTAATTTTGGGATCCAAGATGGCCGACACCACTTTTCATGAAATATTATGACATGATTGTCGTTTTTGTGTTATTTTGGGATGTATTCAATTGAATATTCTTGTCAGTGTTCAAATATCGATTGCTTATTAGGGCAAATTTATAATATTTGGTATTGTTTTGTAATCCTATTTTTGGTCTGGGAGAAAAACAAGGTAGAATGTACCAGCTGCTTTTCTTCAGCGCAGATCATAAAAGCCGATCGAGGGAATAGGCGAAAATCTGAAGAACTATAGTAATAGGCGATGCGGCTAGAAACCCATCTCTTCCCTTTTCCACCTACACTCCTACCAAAACACTAAACAAGGGTTTTAGCTCTTATAGATCTAGTCTCTGTCTTCCCCGCAAAGGAAAAAGACGTGATCGTATGTATGTATATTAAATAAGTTGTAGTATGAGACCTATGCGTAGGTCGTGAATGTAAAAACAAAATCAATTAAGAACATTCATGTCGTAAATTTAACCCATTGGTTTTTACGACATATTTTCATAACAGAAAGCTGTAACTTGTTTGGTTTATAACGAGTTTAGGTATTGGATTTATAGACTTTATAATATAGAGGTAAAAACTAATTTTTGTAGATTGATATAATTTTTCCCTAGATGTTCTTGAATCCCATCAAAACTTAATCCGATTGTTGATATTTTTGAGTATTCAAAACCTTAAAAAATATTCAAAATAAATCTCTTATGTTTTTCACCTCATCCTACAATGTTATAAGTTCTATCCCAAAATAAAAAGTAAAAATAAATTCACAACCTACCTATTTTACTCGTTAGTCCATCAAAAACACATCACTAACACACAACTGGCACAATAGATAAGTAAAATAAAACTGTCAATTTATTTTTTATTTACGAATTCCGAATTCAAATTTGACGCGTAAATCGCGCGCGCTTTTTCTGCACGCGCTATGTCGCAACACTGGCCGTGCGGTATGGCGGAACGCGAATGCCGGCTAAAACTTAAAACAACAAACCAAATGCAGAATGTATAATGGCTATCTGAAAAAGGACGTGAATATTAGCGGTAAAGGATGGCGCTGAGATTTTTTTTTTGTAGGCTATATGTTATTAACAAACTGACTCAACAGAGTTGAATGCATTTTAGCAACTTCCAAACATGGCTTCCAAAAAGAAACATTAAACATTTAATATGGCTTTGGAAATAACAAACTTCTTTCTTCTTTTCGAGTCGTATAGACATTACGTGGTGAAAGGATCAGCCAATCTGCGTTACCGACTAGACTGTCCTCGCAGATTCTTGCCCAGGGTGCGCCGGACGCATAAGGGGTTCAATGCGTCACACGGGAAGGCTCCTTTACATGCACCCTAATAACAAACTGAAAAAAACCGTTCTACATTTGATAATCGATTGGATCATATGGAACCTATGGACCGTGCTATGGACATGTGGATTTGTTCGTTCCGCGTTGAGCGATATTTATTTAGTACAGGAAATACTTGAGATCGCGTCACCGAAATGCGATACTCCATTGTTTTGAGTATTCACTTCTGTCAACAGTCCTTCTTACAAGCTCATAACATCAATTACAAGATATAACCTACTTTAAATGCGCTCCTATGATTGGCTTTTTTATTTCGACTGTTTGGTATAACAGCACAAAATAAGTACTAGAGTACTTGGTAACAGTTAGTCGTCCTTCCTCTGGATGAGAGATACCCAGGGCGTCGACTAGGAGCCCAGCCTCTAGAGGCACGATATTTTTGTTTTGCTACACATTTTTAGTCATAACAATACTTATGCTATGTCTCAGAGCTGCAATGGGAAAACCATTCTTGAATGAAGGTGCCCTTTTAACCCTTTTCACTCTACAACCACCGTTTAACGTATAAACTAACCCCCTTATTCATAAAAAATAACAAACGCATAATAAACCTATTTTATTTAAAATGTGTTTTGTTTCGTTCTTTCGATTTCGAACACTGGAGAGAGATTTTAATAGTTAGATAGAGAGAGAGAGTTTAATAATCGTTTGTTATTTTTTATGAATAAGGGGTTTATTTATAAAGTTCATTTAGATTAAGCGTAAATATTTTAAAGGCTGGCACCTATTAGGTCAAAGAAATATCTACTTTAGTAGCAAATAAAAAAAATAATTACACGCTCGTTTTTGTTATTGCTTTTTCCTACAAAATATGTTTTTTTTTTTATATTTCATTATTAAATTATATATCCCTATGGACATTTAATTTAATAATTAAATGTAAAAAAAAAAACACTTTCTTGGCATAAAACTTTGTACTATTGCCTACTATTAGGCAATACTTTTATGTCAAGACAGTGTTTTTATGTACACAGGGTGATTTTTACGTCTCCTTTAATAAATATTTAAGGCAGAATATCTCGAAAACAGTCGTGTCGCGTGTCGATTTTTATAAATTTACTTTTAAAGCTTATGGGTTGTGTTGTGGACGATCTTGGGTCGTTGTGACAACATGTTAATGAAAATAATAATAACATGTACGCAAAATTTCTTGATAATCGGCGGACTAGTCCAGGCGTGAAAGAGAACAATACTTAAAATTAAGATTAAGATTAAACGTTTACTACTCCTTCAAGGGTGCCATTTTTGAGAGATTACGAACGATTCTGTGTAATTATGGGAACATCGAATGGTATATGATTGTGTGAGACTCACTTTTTCAAAAATAGGACTATAGGGCATTGCGTAGAGTAATTACGCATCGCGGGGGAGTACTTGCATACCTACTACTAGCACACGTGTCGGTAGTTTGGCACGGCGCGGGATCACATGGCTGGTGGCACAATTAACACTAATTGACTGTGCGACAAACAAAACAACCTGCAATTTAAACTAGGATGTGTTGTCCTAAGGCCAAACAGCAATCTCGCATCTCACAGCACAGTCAAAATCAAATCAAATATCATTTATTCTCCGGCAAGCTCCGTGACGTAGTGGTTAAAAGACAGCCTGTGACACGAGGATTGGAGAGCGTGGAGAGTGTAGTCCAAGTCTTCTGCTGTAGTAGTACGGAGAGGGTCGTGCTCCTGTAGTGGAGACTGGAAGGACCTGATGATGATGATAATGATGATAAGGATTTCCGGGTTCGTTCCCCGGCCAGGTCAAGATGGAGAATCTTTTACAGATTGACCTGGGTCTTGGATGTTTATCTTTATAAGTATCTATTATAAAAATATAGTATCGTTGAGTTAGTATTCTACGAAAAAAGTTCACAACTTACTGTGGGTCTAGCTCAATTTGTGTGATATGTCCCTCTGTATACATATTTATTCATCATAAGATACTCCACATATAATTTGGTGAACGTCAACATTTATTTTACAACAAAATATTGTTGACGTAAATTTTTTTTATAGCTAAGTGTTTAAAGCCGCTTCCAAAGCGGAGTGCAGAAGAAGCGGCAACAAACTGCACACCGCATTTTCTCTAAGTGACGTCAACTTGCAATTTATAGTATGTGACTTGAAAACTACATATTATTATTATTTTTTTACTAGTTTTCGCCCGCGGCTCCGCCCGCGTCAATGTCGATCCCTCGGGAATAGTACTTTTTCCCGGGATAAAAGGTAGCCTATGTCCTTCTCCGTACTCCAGAGAACTTGATACAAAATTTCATGCTAATCGGTTCAGTAGTTACGGTGTGAAAGCGTAACAAACAAACAAACAAACTCACTTTCGCATTTATAATATTAGTAAGGATTTTTCTCTCAAACGTAGCTTGAGGAGTTTTGAACGTAAGCAAGAAGGAAGAAGTAGATAGAAATCAAAAAATATATATAAATAGGATAGATTCAAAGGAGAGAAATTTACGCACCATACGGCACGTATTTAAAACTAGCTGTTGCCCGCGACTTCGTCCGCAATTTCTGTTATTATGATTAATTAGTATAGATGAATCATTTCTCCCCGTTTAGTGTCTAATGTTTCATTTTCTTCGAATATTTTATAGCCTAAAACCTTCCTCAAAAAATGGACTATCCAACACAAAAAGAATTTTCCAATTTGAACCAGTAGTTCCTGAGATTAGCGCGTTCAAACATACGAACAAACTCTTCAGCTTTATAATATTAGTATAGATTACTGCTTTCTGAATTAAGATGAATGTGTATTAACAGTACTCTCCGTAACCGTTTAATAACGCCAAAACGTGTAAACATCTTGAATCAATACCTACTAAAAGAAAACAAAGAAAATAAAAAATACAAATTAATTTTTTTATAAATAAAAATTGGAATAACATGTTTCTCTTTCCGAACGTCATGTTTTTCTTTTCTTATTAATATTTGTTTTTAATTGTTTATCAAAATAGGTTGTGTTAATCTAAAGGTCTATGTATAGCAAGTAACAAATTTCTGTTATTATGATTAATTAGTATAGATGACTAATTTTCTCCCGTTTTCAAAACATTTTTTATGATGGTTCACTCCTTTTAGTCGCATCGTGATGTTTTATAGCCTAAAGCCTTCCTCAATAAATGGACTATCCAAAACAAAAAGAATTTTCCAATTTGAACCAGTAGTCCCTGCGATTAGTGCGTTTAAACAAACAAACAATCTCTTCAGCTTTATAATATTAGTATAGACTAGCTGTTGCCCGCGACTTCGTCCGCGGCAATTTCTGTTATTATTATTAATTAGTATAGATAAATAATTTTTCCCCGTTTTCAAAACATTTTTTATTGATGCTTGCTCCTATTGGTTGCAGCGTGATGTTTTATAGCCTAAAGCCTTCCTCAATAAATGGACTATCCAACACAAAAAGAATTTTCCAATTTGAACCAGTAGTTCCTGAGATTAGAGCGTTCAAATTCAAACAAACAAACTCTTCAGCTTTATAATATTAGTATAGATTTGTATAAAAAGTTACGCCACAGTATTCGCATAACTCTACTAATCGTAGCATTGCATATCATTGCATAATTAAACATCGGTAGAAACAATCCTAAGGTCGTCTTGTAATAAATACAAGCAAGGTCGCCAAGGTGAAGGTTGTTTGTTATTAGTTGAAATGTACACCCCGTTCCGTTATCGTTTTTTAGTTCTCTCCATCCATCGGTTGTCTGGTAGAGATTGCTCTTAGCAATAAGACCGCCCATTGTACATAGATTAATTTATATTTTACTAGCTTTCGCCCGCGGCTCCGCCCGCGTCAATGTCGATCCCTCGGGAATAGCACTTTTACCCGGGATAAAAGGTAGCCTATGTCCTTCTCCGTACTCCAGAGAACTTGTATGCAAAATTTAATGATGATTGGTTCAGTAGTTACGGCGTGAAAGCGTAACAAACAAACAAATAAACAAACAAACTCACTTTCGCATTTATAATATTCTAGCAAGGATTATTTATTATATTATTTATTTATATTTTATTAATTGCTACTTATGGTGTACAATAAAGTGTTCATTCATTCATTCATTCATTCAAGGTGAAGGTTGTACTTACGCAAATTTGACTAGAAGTTGATGGTTCTAAGGTGAGCTAGTAGTATAAGGTCACCGATTCTAATCCAGCGCGTAAATATTTGACCTAATTATTAATGCGATCAGTAGCCTTATATCACACTAGCTGTTGCCCGCGACTTCGTCCGCGGCAATTTCTGTTATTATGATTAACTAGCTTTCGCCCGTGGCTCCGCCCGCGTCAATGTCGATCCCTCGGGAATAGTACTTTTGCCCGGAATAAAAGGTAGCCTATGTCCTTCTCCGCACTCCAGAGAACCTGTATGCAAAATTTCATGATGATCGGTTCAGTAGTTACGGCGTGAAAGCGTAACAAACAAACAAACAAACAATCTCACTTTCGCATTTATAATATTAGTAAGGATTAGTATAGATGAATAATTTTTCCCCGATTTCAATAAATTTTTTTATTGATGCCTCGCTCCTATTGGTCGCAGCGTGATGTTTTATAGCCTAAAGCCTTCCTCAATAAATGGACTATCCAACACAAAAAGAATTTTTCAATTTGAACCAGTAGATCCTGTGATTAGCGCGTTCAAACAAACAAACAAACGAACAAATGTCGCATGGAAGTTAGTATATTATGTAAGTAATTTAATTAAAAATATCTGAAAAACCCAACTGGCCATTTGACCCAGCGCTATCATCATCAGGTCATCAGGTCTTTTTTAGTCTCCACTACAGGAGCACGACCCTCTTTGTACTACTGGAGCCACACTTAGCCAGAGCAGACAGAGGATTTCGCCTACACTCTCCACGCTGGCCAGAAGACGGGTCGGAGAGGTCTCTCAGATGTTTATAAGCTTAGCTAGTCGCCTTCTACGACATCCACGGGAAGTTTTTGAGTGGTCTTATTCTACTCTGCCGGATACCACATGGCTCACGGCTATTTTGCGAATTAGAAACTAAGTTTATCAATTTGCTATTTATAAATTTAAGTCCGTAAAATTGATGTTTTAGCTGACGTCACATTGCTAATAAGACTCTTGGGAAGAATACAAATCTAATGAGGCCTCATTCTTCAAAATTGGTCAAGCCATTGGGGCTACAGGCAGTAACAACTCTTTTCAAGTTTTTGCCAGTTTACGTTCGCCATATTGACATTTTACTCACATCACACGCGAAAAACGGGTAATGTTTTTCGCGCGTATGTATGTATCCTTCATGATGGGTCAGTCGGGTAAAATTTTAACATCAACTGTTATGCGGGTGCCGCGCGAACGAAAAATGTAGCTACTGCGCAAACCATAAGCTGCGCAGAACCATTAGGCAATTAGGAAAAAAGATGAAAAGCTTAATATTTTCAAATTTATATTTTTACTAGCTTTCGCCCGCGGCTCAGCCCACGTCAATGTCGATCCCTCGGGATTGGTACTTTTTCCCGGGATAAAAGGTAGCCTATGTCCTTCTCCGTACTCCAGAGAACTTGTATGCAATATTTCATGATGATTGGTTAAGTAGTTACGGCGTGAAAGCGTAACAAACAAACAAACAAACTTTCTTTCGCATTTATAATATTAGTAAGGATAGAGATATCTCAGATACAACAACTTAACAGTACAAGTTTACAGTTACAATAGAGTTAATACAGCGTGTACAATAAATTAACAAATTTTCGTATGGGAGCGAAGCTAGCAACAATTTTTTTTATTTTTTGAATACTGGGAATTAAAAAGTTAATTGTTTATATGTAGATCTTATTACCTACATTTGGCGAGCTCCGAGGCGCAGTGGTAAACACGCCAGCCTGCGACACGGGGTGCCCGGGTTCGATCCCCGGTCAGGACAAGATGGAAAATGATCTTTTTCAGATTGGCCTGGGTCTTGGATGTTTATCTATATATGTATTTGTTATAAAATATAGTATCGTCGAGTTAGTATCCCATAACACAAGTCTCGAACTTTACTTTAGCTCAATTTGTTTGATTTGTCCGTATATATTTTATATTTATTTACAGTTATTTTGGCGAATCATGGCGACGGATATAGTTGTTCATTTTGACAGGTGAGTGACCCCTTTCAGGGAATGTCGAAGGTAAATTGACACGATGCATATTTTTTCGTTGTGCTTTGGAGACCTCGCAAAAACACATCAGTGTAGAAATACCTTAATAGTCCAAAACTCTAAGATATAAACGCAAGGTCACATTTTTGGCACTTACAGACTTGATAAGACCAACCGACCTATTTGCTAACTCAGTGTACAACGTTTTGATAGTCATTTCAAAATACATTACTTATATATATCTTAAATGAAAATAGTGAATCATACGAAACCCGCAATGTATTTTGAAGTGACTATCAAATCACATATGTCGGTTTTGTATAAGCGATACGAGCGTTTATGGTAATGGCAATGGTCTCTCCCCAGTCAGGTCATGAGGAGAGCTCCGTGTCGCAATGGTTAACACGCCAGCCTGCGACATGCGAGTGCCCGGGTTCGATCCACGGTCGGGCAGTGACGTGCAGTCCATACAGACTGTTAGACATTGTCTACCCTGCAGTCGCTAAATAAATAAAAATTTTTTTCTTACAAAAAAATAATTATATTAGGTGCGCCTGCAAAATTCTGCTAGCAAATACTTTATAGTCGATTTTGTTCAAGTACGGCGCTGTGGCCGCGGCCCGCGCGTGCCCGCTATAATCAGTATCTATACGCGTAAGCCGCGTAAGACAAAATTTCAAAGGTCTGACTTTTCACGCACACATAGAAAATTTTTATACACCGATAGGAAATCGCTTTTGTAGTAGTACAAGTAAACATCTTTCATCGACTCACACATGCAAATCAAATTTGCGCTGTGTGTGTGAATTGAAGACACTGTCTCCGACGTTTCTATTGGCTGCCGCGCGCGATGTAAATGTCATCGTCACTTGTCAATGTCATTATAGATATTAATCATACTTATGTCAATGTCATATACAATGTCATTGATTAACGTGTTTACAAACAATCCAAGAGGAAAGTTTTATTTTAAAATTAATTGCTTTATCAGTTAAATTTCATTTGTGACAAAAATATTTTCATGTGAAAGTTGTGTCGCTTAGTGTTTGCATGCCAAAACCGAAAAATAAAGTGTTTTGTGAACACGCTTTTGAACAAATCAAGTAACCGGTTAGTTATGGTTAGTTATTCTAAAGTTTAATCTTAAACCGTATGATACGTGTACGTGGCTCACAGGTTGTAACATATCTTTTGCTTGTTTTGAATACTTTTGCGGTCGAAGATCGAAAGACTATCATAATATTAAACGAGTTGTATTGTAGATAACTAGCCGTATAGTAAGGTAAGGTATATAGGTGGTATGTTTGTAAGTAAAATTTATAATTTTGTCTACCCTATGATAAATGTCTGTGCACGTCACTGCGGTCGAGTCATGATGGAAAACGATCCTTTCCATATTGTCCTGGGTCTTGGAGAGAAGACGCGAATGAACTGAGATACGAAGCAAAGATACGATCTGCGCGGGAAGAGAAGCAGCTGGTACATTCTACGTTTTTTTCTATTCTACCAGACCAGCGTGCAAGTAAGTAAAAAAAGGACCAAAAGTATTCGTACAAAAATATTGGCGACCTTGAGTCCTTTGTAACTCATTTTGTTTTTCACCACCTTTTTTTATAGGTCTTCGAAATCACAGACCAATTACGTATGAAGTTACTCTAGTTTAGGCGTGACTGGGAACTGTCAAACGTACAATTATATACAAACAAAGCGTAGCCTTGAGTCTGTTGTTCGTGCTAGTACAATAAGTCGGTAATTCATCTTCCTAGATCAATTTCAAGTACGTACTGTACTTTTAAAGGAGTCTATATGTGTGTAGGTAAAATAGACCAACTAAAGTGGAGATGGACTGGCCATATGTTGCGTAGTAACCAGGAAAAGTGGAGCAAATTAGTCGTGGTAGAGCCACGTTACCGGCAAAGAAATGAATTGCTAGTAGCATGAATGAGCCGGCTCGTCCGGGGAAGTACCACACTCTCACAGAAAATCGACGTCTGAGTAGAAGCTTTACCGCTTCTATGCTTCGATCGGTGAGTGAGAGAGCCGGAGGCCCATTCTTCCTCCTCCCCTCCCCATTTCTAAACTCAACTCCTTGAAAGACGGACAACGCGCCTCTCACACCCTGGTGTTGCAGTTGCCCATGGGCAGCGGTGGACACTTACCATCAGGTGACCCGCTTGCTCGTTTGCCGTCCTATAACATAAAAAAAAGCAAAGCCCTAACTCACTGGTAACTTAAAGCAATAAATAAAGCAACTGGTATCCGAGAGACATAAAAAGAAACAGGGGAAGACAATATACAAGATGGGAGGACGAACTAAAACTCACTGCAGGCCCTAACTGGAGAAGGGTTGCCGGTGACAGAAACCAGTGGAAGTGGTTGGAGGAGGACTTTGCCAAGAGGCACACTGCACTCAGAGACATCCTGTAAAAATTACCAATATAACCCAAGAGTTCAGGATAAAGGGCTTATACAATACAATACAATATGTGTGTAGGTATTTTATTCAAGTTTAAACTACCTCTAATTATCATCATCATTTCCAGAAGCTGTCACGCACGGTCAATCGACCATGCACACCCTAGTGTCAGAATTCTTCGGAACCGCCTCTCGGCTTCTGACGTGACCTTTAACGACTACTAGATGGCAGCCGGGACCACCGGCTTAACGTGCCGAAGCACGGAATCATCTTTATTATCAGACAATCAGGTGATTCAAGCCTGCAATGTCCTAACCAAACTGGAAACAACTAAACAAAGTATGGTTCCGGTGGGAATCCAACCCACGACCCCCGGGTCAACAGGCAAACGCCTTAACCACTGGACCACGGAGGCAGACTACCTCTAATATAACTATTTTATTTACTTATTCAGACACACATTACAGATCATGACATTTTACTCGTACATATAAACAATTTAACAAAGTTTATAAAATATGTAAAAGTAAAGTATATTTACCGTGACAGGGCCGGAGAACCATTCCAACCGATCTTCATATTGACATACCTAATTATTATACAGGTAATACCTGTTAAAACTTATTTCTAAATTCTAAGAATATTAGAGGAAAAAAACTACAAAAACCTAAGAACACGAACTAAAATAACAAACGCCGGTAAACAACCGAAACTCACATGCAAATACACATAAAGCATATAATACTATTTCTATGGAAAAGTTTTTATCTTTTTTCTTCGTTTTTTCGTTTTAAAAGGTTCGTTTGTTCAAAATTAGAACTCCTTTTGAACGCGTGACTTCATAAGACGAGTGATTTTTCCATACAAGTCGTTCGTTTTCGTGCGATTGCTAGTTCAACAATAACACAGCTGAGCATTACAGGCTACACGTGTAGAAGCTTCAGAAGCTTTCTCCTTGAATATCATCATATCAGCCGCAAGAAGTCCACTGGACATAGGCCTCCCCCAATGATTTCCAGAATGACCGGTTGGAGGCGGCCTGCACCCGGCGTCTCCCTGCGACCTTTGTCAGGTCGTCCGACGTGGTCGCCATTCCAGAACCTTTCTGCCCCATCGGCCTTCGGTTCTCCGCGCTATGCCCTTGAATATACCTACATGTGTTAAAGAAATCACGTCAGAGGCCGAGAGGTGGTTCCGAAGAACTCTGACACCTGACAAAATTTTGTAACCTAAATAGGGAAATAATTGGAATCCACATTGAAATCTTAATTTTTATTGTATTTTGGCTTCTGGCTTGTAGGTAACTTGATAAATAAAGATATGAAATAAAAATATGCCACAACACAATATATTAATAATTTACGATAGCTAATAATGTTATTCGGGCCGACTATAGTTATTCTATGATAAAAAAATGTAATGTAAGAATATTTTTTTATTGTCATTGCTCTATCTATATTATCGTTCTTGGACACAATAAACTGGTCAATATAATGTGAATAAAATGTATTCTTATACCTACATGCAGTACGAATTTTCTCACAATGGTGTCAAAGTTGATAAAATAAAAATAGTTAGACGTGTATATAGGTAATAATGCATACTTACATACCTAAATAGGTACCTACATATTATTATGTTGTAGAAGTTGTGAAAATAACTGTTACTTAACTACAAGATCATAATAAGAACCTAGTAAAGTATTTTAGAAGTTGTTGCCGAAGAAAAGCTGAAGGCGCATCTGTTTCGTTTTGGCGCAGTTGGGAGGTATTAGAATTAAAGAGGAGGTATTTAAAAGACATTATTTGGTGACCATTTATCATGGATCTAAGAATAAAGGTCCATGCCATTTATCCATTTTGAAAAGAAAAAAAATATTTGTACGAAACATGCAATTAGTGCGATGTGTGTTTCTTTAATTTAGACCATAATATAGTACTTATATATTTAGGACAGCTTTTTAAAACGGCATTTTATTTTTTTGGAGTTTACATGACTTCAAAAAAATAAAATGCCATTTATTTTATTTGGTAGTAAGGCTTGTAATTCAAATACGTAATGTAATCGAAAAACAAATACCTACGTATTTTGTTTTTAGTTTTTAGATTTTAAATATAAAAAAAAAGAAGGGTTCCGTACCGTTATCTATAAAAACGGAAAAATATCATGTCTGTTAAAAAAACACACTAAATTGAAATAAATATTCTTGTAATTATGGGTAAATTGTTCGCATATGGCAATTATGTGTTAACTCACACAAACGTCACTCGCCGCCATTGTTGTGCTTCACTCAATACTTAGTTCACGTTCCGTCAGCTTTTTTTTCTACGTCCATGTTTGGCGTCCATGAAGTTGAGCCGAATCTAACCCAATCTTATAATGCTGGGGATATAGGCATATTAACTCTCTGGGGTTAATTCGACCGGGAGGATGCTTAGTTTATTTGAGGACAGACGAACAGTGGAGTAAAAGTAATAGGGTCCCGTTTTACCCTTTGGCTATGGAACCCTAAAAAAATATATTTTAGGTCCTTCCTACTAGTCCTTTCAATTGACATGTTAAACAGTAGTGCATGACGTAAAACCAAAAAATGAAGTTTGGCCACAAAAGTGCTACCAAACTATTGGAATGTCATTAACGAATAGTATAAACAGAAGAGGTCCCAAAATGGATCCTTGTGCAACGCCAGAGGTGACGTGTACTAGATTCGAATGGAATCCGTTGATAACAACTGTTTGGGTCCTATTTAGAATATATGATTGTCACCAACGAAGTAAATTACCACGGATACCATTAAAAGCTATTTTATTCAGTAAAAGTTCGTGGTCTACCTTGTCAAATGCTTTCTGAAAATCAGTGTAAAAAACGTCAACATGCACTCCGATGTCAAGGTTCTCAAACAAGTCAATTGTAAATGTAAGCAAGTTAGAGGCAGTAGAACGGGACTTAACAAACTCATGTTGTTGATGAATAATTTTGTCGTGAAGGATTAGATATATCTCATTGTGTATCAGTTGTTCAAAAAGTTTTGACAAGGTGGAAAGGATGGAGATGGGGCGATCGATATTGCTCGATATCTTTTTGTACCTTGATCGTAACAACAATATCTGTGTGTGCGTGAGTGTTGTGTTGTCAGTCATCATCATCACCACTCATCATCATCATTTCGAGTAGGTGCCACGGTCAAACGACCATGCACACCCAGGTGTCAGACTTCTTCGGAACCGCCTCTCGGCCTCTGACGTGGTGCCTTTAACGACTGCCAGATGGCAGCCGGGACCAACGGCTTAACGTGCCTTCCGAAGCACGGGAACATCTTCATTATCAGACAATCAGGTGTTTCAAGCCTGCAATGTCCTAACAAAACTGGAAAAAACTAAATAAAGTATGCTTCCCGTGGGAAACGAACCCACGACCCCCGGGTCTTCCGGCAAACGCTTTAACTACTGGACCACGGAGGCTGATCATCTTTATATCAATCTGTTATATGATCATCTGAATAACAAACGTTTTAGTGAAGGCGTAAAATTAAAAAGGCCTAAAATTTGAAAAGTTGCAAAAATTGTACCAGTATCTCTATAATTATTTTGTAAGAAAAGACTAAAAAAACAACTAGCGTGTCGATTTCTTAAAATTGGCTACCATAGCATTTCTTGACCTATGGGGGTACCAGCCCTTACAACATTTGTGCTTAATTTAAATGGACCTTATTAAAAGAGGTGACGTTACGGTAGCGGTAACAGTGTCGCTAGTTCAATGGCTTTTCTCTTCTCAAAAAATCGGCCAAGTGCAAGTCGGACTCGCGGACGAAGGGTTCCGTACCGTTAATATCTATAAAAACGGGAAAAAATCATGTCTGTTGTTTGGGACATTTAATATTAATTTTAGTTTTATTCAATTATTTGTTTTTGCAGTGAATATATAACTAAATATTCTGTGAATATTTCAAGCGTCTACCTGTTGCCGTTATCAATATCGAGCAAAAACAAGCAAAAAACCTCACGTTTGTTGTATGCGATGCGAGCCCACTTAAATATTTATTTTATTCTACTTTTTAGTATTTGCTGTTATAGCGGCAAGAGAAATACATCATCTGTGAAAATTTGAAATTTGAATCTCTCTAAGTATGAGTTCATGAGATACAGCCTGGTGGCAGACGGACAGCAGAGCGGATATTAATAGGGTCCCGTTTTTACCCTTTGGGTACGGAACCCTAAAAATGACCAACGCACCTAAAGAAAATTTTTAATTTTAAAAACCTGAACGTTAAGATTACTTGAGATAAAACCACACGTGCTTGTGTCGACGTCACGAAGCGTGGTCAGTCACGTTCTATCATTTTAGAAATCGAGTCCCAGGGAAGCACACGTGTCGGTCCACGCAAAACTAATTACAAATAGTACCTAATTGTGATAATTTTCTCCCGTTGGTTCGTCTAGTCACAAGAATACAATCACTGTAATAACATAAATTACAACACTTTGCCGTGACTAGACGAACCGTCGGGAGCCATTAGCGACAATCTAGACGTGCTGGGATGGTGATACCACAGAACAACAAAGACATTAGAAATGGCAAGGGGGCGTGGCACTCGCGCCGACAATGCGCTAGATCAGCTCACTTGAATCACCTCAGTAGTTTGTCCCGCGATCGCCTAAGGAACAAAAGTGAGATTTACGAGAAATAATACCTTATGTGTTACCAGAAATTATATGACATTCACAATTATTTTTAAGTTTATGACATTCCGACTGTTATGGTTTCAAAAATTTATTAATGTTATTAGGTTATTAGTATAAATGTATGACATGTTTTTTTTTTCTAGGATATTTTCAACACAATTTTGTATTGTTTGGAAATATATAAATGAAATGAAATGAAAAAGAATCGAAAAATCCGACATGTGCTAACATGTAACGTGAGAAGTCCTAGTGAAACTATACCAAAGGAGGAGTTTATACTATCTACTCAATAGGCTTGTTTCCTCAAAAAGACCCAATTAAAATAATTAGTCTGACTGGTAGATTATTAAAAAATATTGGACACGTATTTTGTCTTTTATTAATCAAACAAAAATTGATAAAAATATAGCCCGTTAAAGCGTCCGCGTGACGTCACTGTCTGGTACACTTTTCACCGGCCTGTTGCGTCATGAGCCCCAATCCTGAACTTTGATGCGCTTTATCATCTTTAATTTGATTAAAAAAAGAAAAAATACAGATCATATTTTTTTTTATTATCTACAAGACGGACTTAATATTTTTTTTTAGGAAACAGGCATTTTTTGTTGCGTTAGTAGTATGCTTGAAATGAGACGACGCTGGTTTTTATAGAAATCACGCGTGATAACACTTCTAATGTGTTTGTTGTTCTGTGGGTGATGCTGTCTTGTCTCGGTATCTAATCTTAACTTCCTAAGAAATATTATAATTGCAAAAGAAACTCTTTTCAACAGGGTTGGTCGCCTACTCGCCTGAGGGGCTTTTTAAATTTGATGACAATTTTTTTTCATTTCTAGTATCACAATTTTTAGCCATTTATACATTTTTGTGTTCATTTCTGACCCCATTTGAAATAAATTAATCAAACATGTTTCGTTTATAGATGTTTTTAAGTTTATTAATTACAAACAAACTCACACACAATTTAATCTTTCCTTTTTAATGACTAGCTCCGTAGCGCAGCGGTCAACACGCCTGCCTGCGACACGGAGTGACCGGGTTTGATCCCCGGCCAGGTCAAGATGGAAAATGATCTTTTTCAGATTGGCCTGGGTCTTGGATGTTTATCTATATATGTATTTGTTATAAAATATAGTATCGTTGAGTTAGTATCCCATAACACAAGTCTCGAACTTACTTTGGGGCTAGCTCAATCTGTGTGATTTGTCCGTATATATTTATTTATTTATTATTTATTTTTATAATATTAATCTAGAAAAATTAAGATGTAATTAATATTTATTTTATTTAAAAAAGGCTCACTCTTGACCTACGACTAACCCAGAGAATGAAGACAAGATCTACGATGAAGCGAGCTTGCCTAGAAGTAGTCTGTTCATATTATGTCATGGGAAGCCCTAGTACCTAAACCTACTTATAAAATTATTTTATGAACCTCAGGGGATCAGTCATAAGAGCCGGGTCTGCTGCCGAAGGCGCTGAGGTTGCCAAACGGCGCAAGTATGCAAACTTAGCTGAAGATTATATATTTGTGCCCAACGGATTAGCATAGCTATCCAACGGGGGAATGCAGCCAGCGTTCTTGCCACCATGCCACATGGGCAAGATTTCGAAGAAATTTTTTTCTAGTGCTCCTTATTTCTTCTTCTTTCACTTCATGTTTATATTGTATATAGGTAGTTAGTTCTAATTATTTTTTTATGAATTACTTATTTGTTTACCAATTATAGCAACAACGTGAAGCTTTACAAATGTTTTTGCGAAAACACTTTAGTAAAATTTGATGGCTAATTGGCTACCCATAACTCTGTATTACGGGCTTCACATGATAACATTACGTAAACAAAACAACACTATCAATCCATCACTATTTTGATTCCGTTTTCCACCTTTACGCCCACCTACACAAACGTGGCCTTTCGGTCTTAGGCTCTGCCTACCCCGTAAGGAATATAGACGTGATAATATTTATGTACATGACAACAATATTTTAATTTCCTTTTCTTCAAATGATTTATTTCTATGTTTATTGCAGTGCTTCAACTACTAACAGCTTTTAATTGATTCTACACAGCTAGTAACGCCATCTATGGAGGTCCACAGCAACAAATATAGAATTAACAAGCTGCGCCATCTACCTCACTATCTTACGAGCAATACAAGGAAAGATATTTTTGTCATGACGTTATGTTACTATAATATTAGTGTCACGTACCGCTTATAGATGGCGCTTATTGCACAATGTGATAGAAATTTTCGTTCTATATTTTCAACACCATTTTCTTAAAAGAATTCATAAGAGTAACGCAAGAAGTCGACGGAAAATGGCCTTTGTCGTTTTGTGAAAATAAACTTTCATAGCCCTTTCCAGAATACACACCTGCATACGTTCTTATATATTTATTCCTTCATTTGTTAAAAATGACTATATAAGCAGGGGCGTACCCATCACCATATCAGCCGTAGCAATGATTCAGGCCCCCGTGCTACAGGGCCCCCGAACGTGTATTGTTTACTTACATATGCTGCTGAACCTTTGCCCAGCAGGCTGCTGGGCAATGCTGGGCAAAGGTCATTCCCATTCCTTTATTAACATCCTTCTTCTATTAACCATTTTTTTTTTACTTGTCAATCCGAAGCTTCCTCCTGTAGCTTCATCCTCATAGCTATACTAATATTATAAAGCTGAAGAATTTGTTTGCTTGTTCAAATTGGTACAAATTGGAAAATTCTTTTTGTGTTGGATAGTCCATTTATTGAGGAAGGTTTTAGGCTATAAAACATCACGTTGCGACCAATAGGAGCAAAGCATCAATAAAAAATGTTTTGAAAACGGGAGAAAATTATTCATAGTTGAGGACATCCGACGCGTGTGAGGCGTAAACGGTTTAAGTTGCCCAAAAAATGTGTATTAAAGAATTATTACCCTTTAAACGAACTAAATAAATGTCCGCGACAGTATATATGTCTATTATAACAGAAATTGCTGCGGACGAGGTCGCGGGCAACAGCTTGTCTATTCTATGTGTTGTGAATTAGACCATAGTAGACCACTAGTGTATTTTTTTTTTTAAATATTTTAAACGTCTGTAGCAAGATTGAAGGGAAAGAAATTTTGATTATATGGCCTTTTAGAACAAGCCACTTCAGTGGCTGCGTTAGGCGATGGCAATGTCGACGACCGACTCCGGGAGACGAGGTTTTTTTCAGAGGTTGGCACGGGGCCAGAGACTCGCTAAACGTGTCTTGCCAACACCCAATTTAGGTCTTTTGCTGCCACTGAGTCATTTAAGCCAGGCTCTGGAATTTCTGGAATTTCCAGGCTCTCACTTCCCGTGTCGGCGACCACTTCCAAGCGGTAAACCAGACAAATCCAGTAGGAACGACGCGTTTGATCACATATGTTTATCAACTTCATCGAATTATGAATCGTTAGTTCAGAGCTATAAGAATGAAATTGGAATGGATTCTGTAGATATCTAAATGAAACGGTGCTGCGTTATGACACGAACTAAATTACACCGTATCGCTTACTACATTGAGTTGATATTTCTTTGAATACCTTTGCAGAGAGCGTAGATACTAGTTTCTGTACGTAAGTACTAGTTCTTATGGTTTGACTGGCCCACACGGTATGCGAATATAGACTTTATTGTTAATAATTTTAAAGACTCACCTCCGCCCAAAAGCAGACGATCAGCGACGACCCCGACATCAGAAGAGGGTAGTACGCTGATAGTAGACTGGTCGCCCATCCCTCTTGGAACGCTGACTGTGGGAAGAGAAGAACACTATAATTATACGGTAACTGCCTCCGTGGTCCAGTGGTAAGGCGTTTGCCTGTTGACCCGTGGGTCATGGGTTCTATTCCCACGGGAAGCATACTTTGTTTAGTTGTTTTCAGTTTGGTTAGGACATTACAGGCTTGAATCACTTGATTTTCGGATAATAAAGATGATTCCGTGCTTCGGAAGGCACGTTAAGCCGTTGGTCCCGGCTGCTATCTGGTAGTTTGGAACCACCTCTCGGCCTCTGACGTGGTTGCTCCACGTCAGAGGCCAAGAGGCGGCGGAAACGTAGAATGTATGTAGTGATGTATGCTTCTCTTTTTGCGCAGATAGTAAAAGCCGACCGAGGGAATGGGCAAAATTCCGTGGAATCAAGTGGCGATGCGGCTAGAAATAGTGATGGATTAACTCATCACTATTTTGATTCCGTTTTTCAACTAATGCCCACCAACATGCTAAACGTGGCCCTCGGGTCTTATAAACCTAGGCTCTGTCTCCGCAAGGGAAAAAGACGTGATACTATGTATGTATGTATGTATTTTATATAATATAATGGAAAGTAATACCAAAAACATTTAGTTACTAGCTTTCGCCCGCAGCTCCGCCCGCGTCAATGTCTACCCCTCGGGAATAGTACTTTTCCCAGGATAAAAGGTAGCCTATGTCCTTCTCCGTCTCCAGAGAACTTGTATGCAAAATTTCATGATGATCGGTTCAGTAGTTACGGCGTGAAAGCGTAACAAACAAACTCACTTTCGCATTTATAAAATTAGAAGAAGAAGATAGGATTAACGAAGTACAAAATTAGTTTTTTTTTTTATACCAATGATCGGGAGAATGGTTTAAACCAGGTACTAAAGTTAGTCCTCGTTTTATAATAACTGATAGAGACTAAAATATTTTCAGTCATCTTAGCGCGAAGAGACGACATTTGGTGGACTAAACTTAATAAACGTTAAAGAACGATGGCAGAGATAAAGACCGTTTTGGGCACCGACAAGCAGCTGATCGGACTATAATGTCACTAGCGATGATGAGAACGCTCAACGGGGACACGAAGTACGCGCCGCGTATGAGCGTTGTCAGGAACGCGACGAGGTACAGCATCTTCTGCGTGGTCACTAGCATCAGCTTACGACCACGCAGAAACTAGACGAGACGAAAAGACAGTCGAGGGAAGCTCAAGATAATTACATGACATTGAGTAATTCTTTTTTTTGCTTTCCGAGTCGTTATATCTTTTGACTACAGTTTTGCCCTGTATGCGGCAATAATATAATATCGTAATGTCAACTTATCGTAATGTTTTTTAAAGCAAAGTTGGAAGATATACCTATACGAGTCCTGCAAAGGTAGTTAGAATGATCGTGCCACCTGTCCAGTAAAGAAGACAATTGACGATCGAAACTACGTATGTGGAAACCGAGACAGAAGCAAAGACTACTAGGAAACCGACAGTTCACGGGTTAACGACACGATATACTAAAAATTCAATGATCTATTCCAGCAGAACTGGATAAATGTCGCTAAAAATAATTGCTTGTAGCCAGAGCTAGGCTGAGACTAATATATAACCAGTCACTATCTTCCTAGCGCGAAGAGACGACAGACTAAACTTACTAAACATTGAAGAACGATGGCAGAGTTTAAGACCATTGACAAGGGCACCGACGAGCAGCTGATCGGACTATACTGGGTGATGATGAGAACGCTTACCGGGGACACGAAGTACGCGCCGCGTATGAGCGACGCCAGGAACGCGACGAGGTACAGCATCTTCTGCGTGGTGACCTTGCAGGCGCGCAGGAAGCTAGGCGCCTTCAGCCGCCTGTATTCTGTCACTACGCAGATGGTGAGCTGGACGGCGCAGACAAACGCGACCAGCAGGAACACGCCGCCGATGCCTGGAATAGATTAAAATCACATAAAGACAGCTGGAATAGATTAAAATAATATAAGTATACATGGACTTGTTCAGAGTAGCATAATTGAATATTCTGCTAGCAACTCTGTAGAGCGAGCTCGTCTCCTTGCTTCTGCTGAATGGGAGTCAGGTTTATGGCTACGGGCGCTACCGTCTTTTAACTTGGGCACTTTTCTGGATGACGGCACCTTCCGTATAGCGACCAGCCTACGTTTAGGCGCTGTTACTAATGTCCCGCATCGTTGCCCTTGCGGTAATACCGCCGACCGCATGGGCCATCACGGTCTCTCCTGCTCCAGGAGCGCAGGCCGTATTGCACGCCATGCCAACCTTAACAACATCATTCACCGTGCTCTTGTCGCGATTCAGGTGCCATCCATTCTGAAACCTAATGGCTCGGAATGAAGGCAAGAGACCGGATGGGTTGACACTTGTGCCCTGGAGGCTGGGACGACCGTTAGTGTGGGACGCAACTTGCGTCGACACTGTCGCATCTTCTCACCTTCACGGCACAAGTTCCAAGGCTGGTGAGGCTGCAGCGGCCGCCGAGTCCCTCAAGCAGCGCAAATATGCATGCTTAGGCGATGGCTACATATTTGAATCGTTTGATGTGGAAACTTTGGGGCCCTCAGTTCACAAAATGTTTAAATTTGTGAGCAAAAGACTGGTAGAGGTGTCCAATGACCAAAGGGCTGGCAATTTCTTTGCACAAAGAATAAGCATTTCCATACAACGTGGCAATGCTGCCAGCCTTTTGGGCACACTTCCTCAGGGCAATGATTTGCGAGACATTTTTTATCTTTAAATTTTTACTTTTAGGTTTGCTTTCTCTTTATAATTTTCTCTTTTTTGTATAGTTAGGGTTAGTTTTAGTTTTTAATTTTTCAACATTACCATAATATAAATTTGTGTTTTATCATGTGTGCCCATTGCTATAATTTTTAATATGTCACTTACCAAGGGAGAATTTCCTGACACATGGAAAAAAGCGCATGTCGTTCCAATACACAAAAAAGGAACTAAAACTAAAATAGAAAACTATAGGGGTATATCAATCTTAAATGTTATAGATAAACTCTTTGAAAATATTGTTTTTGACCTCACATACCCAGTGATAAATAAGGGGTTACCAATTCAACAGCACGGTTTCCTTAGGCAGCGTTCCACAGTTACAAACTTAACCTGTTTTATTAATTATGTATTGACAAATATGGAGGGCGGAGGCCAGGTGGACGCGGTCTACACGGATTTTGAAAAGGCTTTCGACCGAGTAGACCATGTAATTTTACTGCAGAAGCTACAGTTCCTAGGTATACATGGTGATTTACTTAGATGGTTTAAGTCATATCTTAGTAATAGATCTCAGGCGGTCGTCATAGGTGGCTTTAGGTCCGACTTCATTCATATTCCTACGGGTATTCCTCAGGGCTCATTGTTAGGCCCATTACTGTATAATGCGTACATATGTGATATTACATCATGTATTAATAATGCGAATTGTCTTATGTACGCAGATGATAAGAAAATATTTTATAAAATTCAAACAGAAGATGATTGTGTGAAATTACAATCGGATCTAGATGCCTTATTTAATTACTATCTTAAAAACCATATAACAGTAAATATAGACAAATGTGAATGTATTAGTTTTACGAGGAAAAAAGTACCTATTAATTTTGATTATAATTTTGACAAATGCACTATTCGAAGGTCAGTTGCTACTAGAGATCTTGGTGTACATTTTGACAATAAAATGCTTATGTCACTTCACATAGACAAAGTTACAGACAAGGCTTTTAAAAATCTAGGTTTTATAATGCGATCATGCAAACCCTTTAAAGATATTACCACTTTTAAAATTATGTATTATTCATATGTTAGAAGTATACTGGAATACGCTAGCCCAGTTTGGTCACCCCAATATGTCATATATAAAGACCGTTTAGAACGTATACAGAGAAAATTTTTAAGGCATTTAGACTTCCGATTTTCCAATACATCTCTTTCAGATTATAAGGACAATTGTAAACGATATAACCTATTAACACTTGAAGATAGACGGAAGGTGTTGGACGTATGCTACCTGTACGATATAATAAGGGGTCGGATTGACTGCCCCGAGTTGGTGGAAGGCGTCGTGTTCAACGTTCCCGCGCGTCGCTCACGCCGCCGGCCCCCACCTCTCCTGCATGAACCTGTGATGACTACTAACTACGCCAGCAACGCACCTTTAGCGCGTTTGCCTAGAACTTATAATACGAACTTTAAAGATATTGATCTTTTTACTCATAGTAAACTAGTATTTAAGAAGCTCGTGGTGACTGCGTTGGGAGATGATGTGTAGTTTTCGTGGTATGATTGTGACAAATGCGCTTGAGGAAGAAACTCTGAAATGCCAGTCATCATCAGGTCCTTGTAGGTATCTACAACCATGATGGAATCGTCTTGGACCTGTCCACGACGTCTCATACAAAACCGAAAACTAGTGGCTGTGAATTCCGATCCCAAGATACTGTAATTATGGTTATCGTAGGGCTGGTTTTCGGTGTTGGGTGTTTCAGTATTGAAGTACTAAAGTTAAAATCTAAGTTTAGGACAACGTTATGAATATTTAAACTAAAGATAGCAGTTTACCTTTTTACTATATTAAAACTACTAAGGTACATATTTTTTCAATGAGGTGTGTGTTGATATATCTATATCACAAAATAAATATATAATTTTCTTTCCCATCTATCTATTGCAGTTGAGTACAATGACGTCATGAATTGCACCTTGCTGAGCAATTTGAAGTTTTTTTTTTTCCTTATCTAAGATTTCTAGTTTCTATTACATAGATACTCAATATACTTAAGAAACATATTTGAACCTGCCTATAAATAATATTATGTTAATATTGTATATGAAAATCTGTAATTGGCCTTATTTAGTAATATATACTCATTGTTTAAATTTTTCTGTAACGCTGTTGATTTTCTAAATAAATAAAATAAAATAAAAAAATAAAAATCATAGTAATAAATAAATATAAAAATAAAAAAAAGTATACATGGATGGGTCGAGAAGAACGAAGGTTGAAGACTAAGATGTGTGAGGGCTCGATCGTCCGCTCTCTTGTCGCTCGCTCTTAGTGGAGTTTCCGCATATAAGGAATGGAGAACGGACACTCGACACAACAGACAGACAAGAAGATTAATTTATTGAACACGACTTCACAACTTATAATATATTGACTTCAATATAACATTTTATGTAATAATTAATATCGGAGACCGTTAGAATCCGAGAGATGATGCTAGACTGAGTCATGACGGAGAGAAATGATCTGAAAATGGAATGAAATGAAATTTGAAATAAAATGAGGAATGAAAGTGGACAGATGAGACAGAAATGAGGTTGGACGAGATGCAGCATGCAGGTGGCAAGCTGCAACGTTACAGGTGCTATGAGTTGGGGTCCTTTAAAAGGCGTGTTTACAGGTATCTTAAGAGTAGGCAACGCATCAGCACCTCCTCTGGTGTTGCAGATATCCATGGGCGACGGTGACCACTTCCCATCAGGTGGCTCGTCTGCTCGTTTGCCGTCAAATATACATAAAAAAATGTAGACGAATCACACAGTTACAGTGGGAATGGGTGGGACATTTGGCCTGAAGAAGGGACAGTCGATGGACCAAAACAGTTGTGACAGTGGCCGCGGGGGGAAGACCAGTCGGTAAAAAACCAACCGGATTATTTGCTAACTTAGTGTACAACGATTCAATATTCACTTCAAAATACATGACATTTTATATGTTTTAAATAAAAATAGAAAGTCATACGAAAGCCGCAACGTATTTTGAAGTGACCATCAAAACGTTGTACACTGATTTAGCAAATAGACCGGCAGCCCGCTGGTCAAATGTCATTTTTCTGCTGAGTGGAAAACAGTGGATGAGACTAGCACAAGACCGTAGAAAATGGCGTAAAAAAGGGAGGCGTTTGCCCTGTGGGCTGAAAATGATGATGATTATGAAGAGATCGAGAAGAGGAATAACTAAATAATGTAAGAGATACACAAAAATAGCATAACGCGAAGGTTTGTCGGTATGTGTGGATGTATGGATATTCGTTACTCTTTCACGCCAAAACGGCTGAACGGATCTTGACGAAAATTTGCACACAGATACGTACTTATCTGGATTAACACATACGCTTCCTTCATCCCGGACAAAAGTACTGTCCACACGGGCGGGATGGACATTAACGTAAGCGGAGCCGCCGGCGACAGCTAGTAAAAAATATTTCAATTGATTTCTAGCAGGATGTATCACAAAAAATAATGAGTCATCTAACAAAGATTTATTATCATAACATTCTAGTCTCGAGCAGCGCTCTAGGGATTAACGACACAGCAATCTAGGTCAATGATACTGCAATATGTATCCTATGAAGTACTACTTATCTATTTATATAAAAACTAGCTGTTGCCCGCGACTTCGTCCCCGGCAATTTTTGTTATTATGATTAATTAGTTTTTTCTTAGTATAGACTAGCTGTTGCCCACGGCTCCGCCCGCGTTAGTGTCGATCCCTCGGGAACAGTAGAATTTCCCGGAGTCAAACATACCCTATGTCCTTCCTCGGGCCTCACACCTCCGTACCTAATTTCATCCAAATCAGTTCAATGGTTGAAGCGTAAAAAAACGACAGACAGAGTTACTTTCGCATTTATATTAGTATGGAAGTATGGATATTATTTATACTTCTAAGTACAGAAATGAGAAAATTTCCATAAAACCTTTACCCTCCCATTTTACCCCTTTAGGAGTGAATTTTGTCCATTTCACCCACATATATGTTTTTTGATTGTAATCGAGAACTTACATACCTATTTATTTTCATACTTCATAGTCCAGAAATGAGAAAATATCCAAACAAACTTTACCCTTCTGGGGGATTTTTTTCCAGTTGACCTACACAGATCTTTTTCAATTGTAATCGTGAATTTGTTTACCTATTTTCATACTTCTAAGTCTAGAAATAAGTAAATTCCTAAACAATCTTTACCCCGCTATTTCACCCCTTCAGGGGAAAATATCGTCCATTTTACCTACACAGATATTTTTAATTGTAACCTAGAACTGATATACTTATTTTCATACGTCTAAGTCCAGAAATGAGAAAATTTCCATACAAAGTTTATATCACCCACCCACCCCCATTTTACCCCTTAAGGGGGGAATTTTGCAAATTTCATCTACCTACACACATCTTTTTTAATTTAATCGAGAACTTATATACCTACTTTCATACTTCTAAGTCCAGAAATGAGAAAATTCCATATAAATTTTACCCCTTTAGAAGTTAAATTTCTTAAAAATCCTTTCTTAGCGCTCACTCACATCATTAAAAGAACCCCTGTACCAAATTTCAAGTTTCTAGGCGCAGCAGTTTCGGTTGGTTTGCCCGCGGCTACGACGCCGCCGTTAGTGTCCATCCCTCAGGAACAGTTTGGACCCTTAAAGGGGTGACTCAGGTCATCAATATGAACAACTTTTTCAATGGGACCAATGCTGGGAACTCAAAAAATCGTCATTTCCATAAAAAAGAGTCCCGCCGCCCGGCCAGTTTGTATGGGAATGTCGAATTTTTTTGAGTTCCCAGCATTGTTCCCATGGGAAAAGTTGTTCATTTTGATGGTCTGAGTCACCCCTTTAAGGGGCCAAAACGATAAAAAATTCACCGTGTATATTTCCAGGCAAACTAATGCCTTGAGTTCAATCAAATGACGATAACTTTTTTTTTAATGAACCGATTTTTATGAAACAAACTTTAGATGTTTTGCTGAGTTAAAACAAAGCAATTGGTGAAAGTTTGAAGTAAATCGGTTGAGTATTTTCGGAGATAATCGTGATCATACATACAGACAGACAGACAGACAGACAGACAGACAGACAGACAAGAAATTCCAAAAAAAATTTTTTGCTTTCTATTATTCTTTTTAAGTGTCCCTCTATCCATTTCAGTCAAAAATTCTATATGTACAGACAAAATATTTTTACTGTTTTATTATATGTATAGATAGATGAATAATTTTCCCCCGTTTTCAAATCCTTTTTTATTGATGCTTCGCTCCCATTGGTCGCAGCGTGATGTTTTATAGCCTAAAGCCTTCCTCAATAAATGGACTATCCAACACAAAAAGAATTTTCCAATTTCAACAAACTCTTCAGCTTTATAATATTAGAGAGATTCGACCAAATGATCAATGCAACTACTTGCATTGGTCATTTGCGATTCATCCACGTAAAACATAGCCTATGTTCAGCGCAGATAGTGTAGCTTCCCAACTGTGAAAGATTTTTTAAAATCCGTCTAGTAGTTTCGGAGCCCATTCGTGTCAAACAAACAAACAAAAAATCTTTCCTCTTTATAATATTAGTATAGATATAGATAAAATACATTGATTGGATAGAAGATATCGACTGTGGCCCTTGACAGCAATACTTTGAAACAAAAAGGGCAGGTCCTTGCCCAGCAGTGGGACAAAAGCAGGTTAATGAAAAAATAAATAAAAGTAAAACCTATCTTTTGCGATTCTATAAACAACGATGTTCTCAACAGCCTACGTTTGACTCACACATATTTCACGTTCTCAATTTAGAAGGCATTTTCTTAGAATTATTTCTAACTTTGCACGGATATAAAGATAGTTCTACTAGTGACACTTGTTAAGTGTTTATTATGTAGCACTTTACTATAGTTATATTTATTATAAAAATATCTCAAGTAGAAGATAAGGCAGGTTCAGCACACGCCCTGTGGAATATCTCGAGTATATAGTTGCTAGTGATGTATATTGTCACAATATACGCCGCGCGTCGGTAAGGGCGAAAAATAACATGTATCTTTGTGTGTGTGCCCAACATATCGGTTAAGTCGAAAGGACAGTTCTATAAATACATCATTAGCTCTTTTATTTCATACTAGCTGTTGCCCGCGGCTCCGCCCGCGTTAATGTCGTTCCCTTGGGAACAGTAGTAATGATAAAAATTCCATACTAACCCCTGCCCCTTTGCTGCATAGATCTTTAGCCCTTAAGGAGGGGATTTTGCCCATTTCACCTACACAGATATTTTTTTATTGTAATGGAGAACTTCTTATTGTCATATTTCTAAGTAAAAAAAAAACCATACAAACTTTACCCCACCTATTCTACCTCTTCAAGGGGAAATTTCGACCATTTTAACTACACAGATCTTTTTAATTGTAATGTAAACATATATACTTCTATGTCCAGAAATGAGAAAATTTCCATACAATCCCCCCCCCCCCCCCCCCTTTATCCCTTAAGGGGGAAATTTTGTACATTTCACCTACACAGATCTTTTTTAATTGTAACCTAGAACGTATATACTTATTTTCATACCTCTAAGTCTAGAAATGGAAAAATTCCATACAAACTTTACCCCCTATTTACCCCTTCAAGGGAGAATGTTGTCTGGTTCACCTAAACAGATCTTTTTTAATTTTAATTGAGAACTTGCGTACCTACTTTCAAACTTCTAAGTCCAGAAATGAGAAAATTTCATAAAACCTCAGCCCCTTTGATTTTCTAAAAATCCTTTCTTAGTGCTCATTTATATCATAAAAGAATCCCTGTGCCAAATTTCAAGTTTCTGCGCACAGTAGTTTCGGCTGTGCGTTGATATATAAGTCAGGTTTGCCTTTGGCCCGCGGCTCCGCCCGCGTAAGTGTCGATTTCTCAGGAACAGTAGAATAACAGGAATACATTAGTTTATGACTTTCAATTACTTTCAATTACCTTAATATTGAATTTCAATTGAATAACTTCAAAAACGGAAAGTTTCATACTAACTTTGCATCCCCATTATATCCCCTTAAGGGATGATTTTTGAGAAAAATATTTTACTCGTGTTTCATGCCTTTTAGTAAAGAACCTTCATGCTGAATTTCATTCGACTAACTTCAAAAATGGCAAAGTTTCATGCTTACTTTGCACCCCTATTTTACCCCCTTAAGGGATGATTTTTGAGTAAAATATTTTACTCGTGTTTCATACCTTTCAGTAAAGAACCTTCATGCTGAATTCCATTCGAATAACTTCAAAAACAACAAAGTTTCATACTAAATTTGCAACCCGTTTATCCCCCTAAGGAGATGAATTTCCAAAAATCCTTTCTTAGTGCTCCCCTACGTTATAAAAGGAACCCCTGTGCAAAATTTCAAGTTCCTAACCCTTATAGTTTAGGCCCTGCGTTGATATGTCAGTCAGTCAGTCAGCTTCTCCTTTTTTTTTGTATGGATTACTATGGATAGTATGGATAGGTATAATGCTGTCGTATAATGATGATGAATTGACTTTGGATTTTAATTTTCTTATGTCACTTATTATTTTATTTTATTTTTGCTATATGTTCGCAGGCAAACTCATGCCTTGAGTTCATTCAAATGACGATAACTTTTTTTTTAATGAACCGATTTTGATGAAACAAACTTTAAATGTTAAACTGAGTTAAAACAAAGCAATTGGTGAAAGTTTGAAGTAAATCGGTTCAGTATTTTCGGAGATAATCGTGATCATACATACAGACAGACAGACAGACAGACAGACAGACAGACAGACAGACAGACAAGAAATTCGAAAAAATTTTTTTTGCTTTCTATTATTCTTTTTATGTGTCCCTCTATCCATTTCAGTCAAAAATTCTAAATGTACAGACAAAATATTTTTACTGTTTTATTATATGTATAGACTAGCGCCGCGGGCGAAAGGCTCTGCCCGCGTCAATGTCGATCCCAAGGGAATAGTATTTTTTTCCGGGATAAAAGGTAGCCCATCTCCGTACTCCAGAGAACTTGTATGCAAAATTTCATGATGATCGGTTCAGTAGTTACGGCGTGAAAGCGTAACAAACAAACAAACTCACTTTCGCATTTATAATATTAGTAAGGATGTTTGACAATGTAGCGCTGCCTGTGCTTAAGTGACGAAATAAAGGACAAGTCATCAAATAAATCTCTAAACGTCGCATTGGATATGACTGAGTTTCATCCATACCAGTCAAACTACAGGAGTCTTCTAGCAACGGATAACTGAGAAAAGATAGAAAGATAGTTTAAATATTCAATAGTCGAAGCCAAATGGCATACTAAAAAGTTGATAATGACTAAGATGGGCTATTAATTCAGTCTTCTCCTACTCCCACTTTTGTATAAATCCCAACATTTTTGTTTTCTCTATATCCTTTATCAGTCATCCATCACTTATCATCTCACACAGTCATCTGCTGTTTATTTAGTCTCTGTGTTACGAGTATACTAGATAGTACAAGCATACTCACAGGCATGATAGGGTAGATTGGGCGCGGCGCACTCGTCGCCGGCGTACCGGATCTCGCACAAGCAGGTGCCGTTCATGCAGTCGCCCCTGCCGCTGCATCCGAGCGCGCAGCCTGCGCCACGCGCCGCCGCGGTCATCACTGCCTCCGCGTAGTACGCTAGCAGCGAACGCATCTTATGGACGGCGACGGCGCCCGTCGCTTTGGATCGCTAAAAAAAGGAAAGGAATATTTTATTAAAAAAATAGTAATACATTAGGTACTAAACAGGTGAAATATTAAAAGGAAAGGAAATGCTAAAAGAAGTTGAGCTTCGAAGCTCTAGCACCCTTATTACTTCTTTGTTTTATGACATGAAAAGTAAAGAATAATATGCCAATTACTTTTCAAAATAAAGCATTTGGCACTACAAACTACAAACATCCTTTAATTGCCAAAAACAGATTCAACAAAACTTGTTTACAATGACTCCCGCACTAGGAACAGGCCTGTATCGCGGGCAGCCGGAGTAGATTACCAAAAAATAAAGTTTAGTTTATAAATTGGAAGAAGTGGCGGGGAAGACCTAAAGTAACTACAGTAAAACAAAAAAAAATAGGTTAAAAAAGTAAAAGTAGTATAAGTAAAAAAACAAAGGAAAAAAAATAAGCACTGGCCGATAAGTTTCATTTGGAAATAAAATCTCTTTTGAAAACCAAACCAAATAAATATCCTATAAGGCCCTTAGTTACTTGAATTGTTTTTTAATAGCATTACAATGCTCGATATATTATTAAAATTGAAAATATGTGATGAAAAAGGGACGTGGGTTCAAATCCTACCTATGGCCGAGTTCTTGTTCACATATTTTAAATTTTAACGGCCCTTAGTGTTATGACCTTTAGATATAAAATCATTTAGTACCCTATACTAATTTTTATAACATACTGAATCAAATGTAGTTCACAAATATCAATTCCTAAATTAAATGAAAAGAAGCCAAGTGAGAATCAGGTCGTGTGAAACAACCAAAAATATAAGTAAATAATACCATTCGTAGGTTATACCTACTCATACACCAAATAAAACCTAAAGCGATGATGAAAGTCTTTGGACCATCGCCAAATAAGCGCATATCCCGAGAGATAACAAATCTCTGACAGTTGTATTCACATTTCGTAATAACACTGCGTGCCAAAAATTGTCATGAGAAGTATAATACCTGAGCATAGTAAATGGAGAGAGCATAGTATAAAGGTATTGAAGTAAAAACTTCTTAGATTTCGTAAGTTCTACACATTCTTCCACTTATTCCTATTTGGCGTCGGCACAGCTTGTAAATATTTTGTTTTAGTTTAATTACTAGTTATCATTATTTTAATAGTTGTTGCAATAAATGCAAATATGTTCATTCATTAATATCATCTTATTCGTAAGAACATTGTATGCCAAAAACTGGCATGAATCGTAACATATATAGTCTCATATCAAATGCTCAGGTGTACTGTCCCTTGAAGCTGTGAAAAAATCAACTTTTCAGCCACCGCAATCAAAAGATACAGCTGCTTATGGCGCAAATTTTAGACTTTCGCGAGGGAATCAAAACGTACAGGTTACTTTCCGTGAACTCAGAGTCTTGAAATTTGGTACAAAGCAACGCGTTATAGCACAGACAAAGGAAAAATAGCGAAAAGCATACATTCTTAGTTCATCATTTAATAAAAACATATTTTAACTAACTTAGATATTATAGATAATGGTACGAAACCCTTAGTGCGCGAGTCCGACTCGTACTTGGTCGGTTTTTTTAAACTTTTGCGTTTTAAACACATATTTGTGTCTGGGACCACGACGGATGTAGCTTTATTGAAATGTCAACTTTCGTGCCCATGCCAAGTCCTGTATAACACACACAAAAATATGCCATACATAATTATGTATGGCATGTTCTCCGTGTTTTAATTATTAAATCTTCTTCTTCCTCTTATCATTCACCCACTCAACAGCCTCCGTGGTCCATTGGTTAAGGCGTTTGCCTGTTGACCCGGGGGTCGTGGGTTCGATTCCCACCGGAAGCATACTTTGATTAGTTGTTTCCCGTTTGGTTAGGACATTGCAGGCTTGAATCACCTGATTGTCTGATAATAAAGATGATTCCGTGCTTCGGAAGGCACGTTAAGCCGGTGGCCCGGCTGCCATTCGGTAGTCGTTAAAGGAACCACGTCAGAGGCCGAGAGGCGGTTCCGAAGAACTCTGACACCAGGGTGTGCATGGTCGATTGACCGTGACACCTACACGAAATGATGATGATGATGATTCACCCACTATTACGTGGGGTCGGCACAGCACGTCAATCTCTTCAATTTTGCTCTATCGCCTGCCAAGCCTTCTGTTACGCCCTTCCTATCCATATCCTGTTTGACGCACTCAATCCAGCGTTTCTTTGGTCTTCCCCTAATTCGACGTCCATCAATTTGCATACCTCATCATCATCATCAGGTCCTTTTTAGTCTCCACTACAGGAGCACGACCCTGTCTGTACTACTAGGGCCATACTTGGCCAGAGCAGCCAGAGGACTTGGCCTACACTCTCCACGCTGGCCAGACGGGTTGGAGAGGTGTCTTAGATGTTTATAAGCTTTGTTTAGCTTGTATTTCCTACGTCGCCTTCTACGACATCCACGGGAAGACTTGGAGTGGTCCTATTCTACTCTGCCGGATACCACACGGCTAACCTAAAACCTCCTGGTAAGATGACTTTGCAGGCAGCTGAGAGACGTAGTTATCTTCACCTTTACTACGTCAAACCGGGAACTACTGAGGCGCAGGTTCGTGCCCATTTAATTTCTATTAGTGAGAGTGACGACTGCTCTGTGGAAGCTCTTAAAGCTAGAGGCAACTATGCTTCATTTAAATTGTGTGTGCCGGCAAGGGCGGCCGATAAAATTATGCTTGCGGAAAATTGGCCTAGGGACATCTGTATTAAACCCTGGAGACAGCCCTATCGTGGCAGGAAGGAAAATCAGAAATAAATGTATTAAAATTTATTACCAGAATGTCCGAGGTCTGAGATCTAAGACATCGACTTTTCATAATAACATGTATTTGTGTGATTGTGAATTTATTGTATTAACGGAAACTTTTCTTATGACTTCTGTATTTAATGCTGAGTTATTTCCACCGGGGTTTGCTGTTGTACGCAAAGACCGTTGTAGTGGAGAAGCAGGGTGGGGCGGAGTTTTATTGGCTGCGCGAGATTGTTTTAATTTGCAAACGATAGTAAACATTGATGGCCTATCTGATGACAAAGAATTGTTGGTAGTATCTGTTACTTACAAATCTCTAAAATTTATCTGTTGTGTTGTGTATCTCCCTCCTAATTATTCTGAAGAAAGGTATTTGAATGTACTGAGTTGCCTAGAAAATATAGTTTGCATGTATGCCAATTGTGATGTACTGATTTTGGGAGACTTTAATCTAAATTCTTGCACGGTACGTGTAAAAAATCAATTTCTAATTTTTAAAGAGTTCTGTAATTTAAATCAGCATAATGTAATTTATAACGAATTTGGCATTATGTTGGACTTAGTGTTGAGCGAGCATGATCTCGAACATGTTAAGGTTACTAGTGCTTACGACCATCTGGTGCCGATGGACGTGCTCCATCCACCGTTAGAAATTAAGGTCAAATTACGTTGCGGGAATGAAAAAGTCTATGAACCTCCATCTGACTCGCTGCCGAATTCCGAACCACAGTGGAACTTTTTCAAAGCTGACTTCCATGGTTTATACTCTGCCTTATCGGAGTTGGACTGGACAGATATCCTGAATATCTCCGAAGTTGACTTAGCAGTGGATTTGTTTTATGGCAAAATAAATAAGTGTTTCGAATCATATGTACCTTTAAAAAACACATCTCATGGCGTAAAACGATACGAATACCCAACTTGGTATACATCAGAAATTATTAGAAATATTAAAATCAAATATAACTACTTAAAACAATACAAAGTTGATGGAAGCGAATTTAAAAGAGAAATGTTTAAATTTTATAGAAGTCGAGTGAAAAAGCTTATTAAAGAAGCTCATAAAAATCATATGAATACCACCCAGGCAGCATTAATTGATAATCCATCAAAGTTTTGGCTGTATATCAAAAACAAAAGGAAAAACCGACAAAGTTGCATGAATTACACCTACAAGGGACGTGTTTTGACTGGACAGACAGCTGCTGATGGATTTGCCGAGTATTTCAGTTCTGTGTATCGTTCTGAAGTTCCCAGGCTCGATGCGGATGAGGCTGAGCGGAATACTTCTGGCTCTATCAGCTCTCATAATGTGGGCGTCACTGGAGTGGATTATAAAGATCTAGTTCAGGCTGTAAAAAGATTAAAACCACATTCATCTCCTGGTCCTGATAATATTCCTCCTTATATTGTTAAAGATTGCCTTGAGGTACTAAAGGCTCCGCTTTTGTATATTTATAATCTTTCGCTGAATACGTCCACCTTTCCGAGCATCTGGAAAATAAGCAACGTTACCCCGGTACATAAAGCTGGTGCTACTAATGAGGTCACTAACTTCCGGCCTATTGCGGTTATGTCGGTATTCGACAAAATATTTGAAAGAATAATTGACGCTCACTTACGTCGTCAGATTGACATCTGGTTAGATGAGTCGCAGCATGGGTTTCGTGGAGGCCGATGTACAAGTACCAATCTTACGAATCTCGTAGATTATATAAGTTCAGAAATGGGAAAAGGCAGACAAGTAGATGCTACATATTTTGATTACCAAAAGGCATTTGACTTGGTTGATAACGATGTACTCTTGTATAAGTGCTCTACCATTGGATTCAACCCTGGACTCCTGAAATTTTGCGCCAGCTATCTTTCTAACCGTTCGCAACGAGTAAAACTTGGGAAATATGTATCAATGAGCTATTACACAAGGTCTGGTGTAAGTCAGGGAAGCACGTTAGGACCCACGTTGTTCCTTATACTGATCAATGATCTTCCTACGACGGTTAAATCAGCTAAGTGTCTTATGTTCGCTGATGATCTGAAATTATTTCTTGGAGTGAGTTGTGTCGCTGACACTGTAAGACTGCAAAAAGATATTGATGCAATAGCAGCGTGGAGTCGGACCAACAACCTTTAATTCAACGTAGGAAAATGTAAATCTATAACTTTCAGTCGGTCTGCCTCACCTGTACGTGCTACCTACTATCTTAATGGCACGGCTATAGAGCGGGTCTCTGAGATTCACGACTTGGGAGTTATAATCAACAGTGAACTAAATTTTCATGATCACATCATAAGTATATGTAAGGAAGCTTCCCGAGCATTAGGTTTTATCTTAAGAATGGCATCTGATTTTGAGGACAATAAGGTTGCTATAACGCTGTACAATGCTTACGTTAGAAGCAAATTGGAATACGGTGCTATAATTTGGGATCCATATGAAAGTACTTATGCTCTCTTGATAGAAAAGATCCAGCGTAAATTTGCAAGATGGTTATACAAAAGGAACTACGGATATTATCCATACCTGTATCCATCTATGTTCGTTGTGGGCATGGTAGGTCTAAATACACTCATATTCCGTAGGAAAATGCTGCTTCTAGTTCACTATTACTTGTTACTAAATAACAAAGTGAACAACAAAGCTGCGCTGGAACAAGTAGAGTTGCGCGTCCCTATGCGGTGGAATCGAGGGGGAGGTGCTGAGGTAGCGCCCCGACGTCGTCCGCGATTATTCACTCCTCCGGTTGTTCGGGCCGACTATGCCAGAAATGCTCCAACTTGGCGAGCCCTACAGTTGCTCGGGGACATGCTCGTTAAACAGAATGAAACTGACATTTTTAATGACTCTTTTAATGTATTTTTTAATAATTTGCTGACTTACTTAAATTCAATCAATTTTATTATATAATTTTTGACCTTCTATATATATATATGTATTGATAATTGTAATGTTTGAATATGTATTTGTATTATTTTATGATTCTCTTTGTGATACTAACCCTACCTCTTAAGTGATTATTGCATTTGATTACTAACATGACTATCTACCATGCAGATGTTTTGGATTTATGTCTGTAAATCTGTGTGTGTTTTTATGAATAAATGAATAACTTTTTTTTTTATGAATAAATGAAAACCCTCTTTTAGTCACGTGATTTTCTTCTTCCCTCCGCATAACGTGTCCAAACCAGCTCAACCTATTGCTCTTTAATTTTTTTGTCACATGTGCAACTTTCATACTTCCGTTTCTTATTTTATCCTTTCGCGTCACTCCGCGTTATATTTATAAAATATTACCAGAAAACTGCTAATGGCTAATTTGCCACAAGAAATAAATACTTTAGCCGACTGGCGTTCATTCAATTAGATAATTGTAGCTGAATATGTATTATAAACAGAAAATTGTAAGTTATTGACCTTAAACCTAATTTAAAAGTCATTGTTGGTGAGGAAAAAAAACTATGAAAAGTCGCCAACGCAAATGCATTTCACAAAAAGCAATTCATATGGATATTTAACTTGCCCTTTTTTATTCAAATTAGTTTTCAGGGTGACTCGAAATATCATTGACATATTGACAGAGGGTTCTCAGTATTTGATTGTCTTTTCAAATATGCAAAAATAGGTGTTAAGCATCCAATTTTAAGGTTCCGTACCCAAAGGGTAATTTTAAAACAATGTTATCATTTGCACGTGTTGTTGAACGCTATATCCGACTATGGTGATTTAACAAAATAGACCGATAAAATGTCAGTCCATTTGTCGGATGTAGCTTCAACAATATGGCCGCTATTAACTGTCAAAGTCCTTATTGGAAGATCAGCTATTTTCAAAATTGATAAACTTGTATACGTTTAAAGTACTGTTTTTTTTTTGTGACTTATTTTACGGCATTTGGCTTTTAACGCCTTTTAGCCTTTCATATTTTATTTTCAATATGTGTAAATGAAATGTTTCTTGTTTCCTTAATATAATTACTTTCTTCCTTTTAGTGCTTGAAATTAATTAAAAACATTGTTTAAATATATTTTTCGGTCGGCAAACGATCAAGCGGGTCACCTGATGGTAAGCTATCACCGCTGCCCACAGACAACTGCAACACCTGGGGAGTGACAAGAGGATTTATTCCTATCCAATACCACGAACGAATACCACTGGTATTACTTTGAATTTTTAATTCTATTCTATTCCAAACGGATACCACTCTAGTTTTTTTTAAATTTTATGTCCCAACGAATACCAAAATTTGAATTTGGTACAGTCAGCTCAGTCATCGAATTAAATTTATTTTCTAATATTTTTATGTCATTCAAATATAGTAATTTAATATTACTTTCCGAATTCATTTAAAAAAAAAGATTGATTTATTACAATGTAGGTGTCGAACAACTGATTTTATTAAAAATACGTTGATTTTCTTAGATTTTTTACAATTGTTAGATTATTACTATTAGTTAATTATTCATATTCTATATTTCTGAAAAAAAAAAACATTGAGTCATTACTATAAAGGTGATGAACGAGTGATTTTAATATAAAAAAGTTAATTTTATGTCATATTATATTATTATCAGATAGTAAGCAAATTGTTCCTATTTTATATTTTTGAAAATTGTAATAATTAATATTATTATAACTATATGTATAATTGAACTAGTCGTGTGCTAGCTAAAATTGTTTATTAATATCTTACACATATTTTTGCAAATAAAAATGTTGTAATCACATACAAAGCATTTTTACTGACTGTACCTTTGAACTTGTTTTGGTATTGGTTTAAACAGTGGTATCCGTTGGGAATAGAAAATAATAAAAAATTTAAAGTAATACCAGTGGTATTCGTTCGTGGTATTGGATAGGAATGAATCGACAAGAGCGTTGCCGGTCTTTTAAGAAAACTTAGACTCGTTTTTTTATGAATTATAGTTATTCGTGGTACTGCGGTAACCGTTTATTTTTTCCCGTGGTGATACTGGTAGTACCACGGGCAACAAACGATATCTTCTTCCGTCATTGCCCAAGGTTGACTAGATTTATATATATGTCGGTGAATTTTAAAAATAAAATTAAATATTTACGCGACGCGATGACATAATTAAACTCTTTAATTAGTCGATAAACAACGGTTTACTCACGTATTAATAAATCGATAAACAACGGTTCTCACGTATTTACAATTAATTAGTCACTATACAAGCCGTGTGGTATCCGGCAGAGTAGAATAGGACCACTCCAAGTCTTCCCGTGGATGTCGTAGAAGGCGACTTAGGAAATACAAGCTAAACAAAGCTTATAAACATCTGTGAGACCTCTCCAACCCGTCTGGCCAGCGTGGAGAGTGTAGGCCAAGTCCTCTGACTGCTCTGGCCAAGTATGGCTCTAGTAGTACAGAGAGGGTCGTGCTCCTGTAGTGGAGTCTAAAAAAGACCTGATGATGATGATGAGTCGCTATACCGAGTAACTAATACGAGTTTAAGTAATAGTGTTTTCAAGTTTAAGAACAATTAATACATTTGTCGAAGCCGCCGTGTTATAGCCTCGACGCAGGTGAGGATGCCGGAGGAGTTAATTCAAACTAGTTTTTGTATAAAATAATACTTATTTAACCGCCCCTTTTGCGGCATCAAAAGAAAGTTGCTTACAGATCACAGTACAGGTTATTTTACAGATACAATTTAAAGGACGCGTGGCGCGCGAGTGTTTTCGAATGTATACGTCTTTGCGCCAGCGCTGACTTGGGTGGAAGAGAGCGTTGCGAGCCGCGGCCGCGTCGATGTAGCTGCCCGCGCGTCCCGCAGTGCCCCCCCCGCTGGGTTCCCCGCTTGGGAAAGGCTCCCTAAAATATGGGAAGCCGTGACATCCTCGGCCCCGTTGCAAGCTGTAGCTTACAACATTGAAGTAGGTAGCAGACACATTCTTGATACAGCCCTCCTCACGACTCCTTGCCTTGTATGGACGTCGGCCACACGATTGACGCCGTCAGGCCCCGGGTAGAACTGCTGTATCCTCCCGAGCCGCCATTGCATGGGCGGCAGCTGGTCGTCCTTCAGCACTACGATGTCACCGATGCGTAGACACCCTTGCTGCGTGCGCCACTTCGTTCGCTGCTGTAACTCGGCGACGAACTCGCGACTCCAGCGGGCCCAGAATTGCTGCCGAAGTTTCTCCACCAACTCAAATCTGCTGGGTCTCAATGCCATTATTGGTAGGGACGGGACCGCAGTTAGAGGTCTCCCTATAAGGAAGTGCCCAGGAGTTAATGGTAAAGGATCGTTGGGATCGGATGATAGAGGCGTGAGAGGGCGAGAGTTCAGTATAGCCTCAATTTGTACAAATACTGTCGTTAGTTCCTCAAAAGTTAGGCTAGCACTACCTACTATTCGTTTCATATGATATTTAGCGGATTTAATGCCGGCTTCAAAAATTCCCCCAATATTTGGCGAATACGCAGGGCTAAATGAGAATTTAATACCATCGTTAGTACCGAAATCCGTCAACGACTGCTTGCTGGACCGCACAACTCTACACAACTCATTGTTTGCTCCCTTAAAATTAGTGCCATTATCGCAAAAGATCTTAGCTGGCTTGCCGCGCCGTGAAACAAATCTACGCAGGCATTGAAGGAACGCTTGTGTACTGAGCTCGCTGACCACCTCCAAATGAACCGCCTTTGTCGTGAGACACACAAATAAACATAAATAACATTTGGACGTAGTGCTACCTCTGCCCTTACGACTAGAAATCTTAAAAGGTCCCCCATAGTCAGTTCCGACATAATAAAAAGGAAACGTCGGTACATTTCTCTCAGGAGGTAGGTTACCCATAATAGGCTGAACATTTTTACCTCTAAAACGAGTGCATATGACACAGTGTCTTGTTACTTTACGAGCTAAATTTCTTCCTAGTATAGGCCAGAATTTTTCTCGAATAGATGCTAGAAGCAGTTGTGGACCTGCATGAAACAAACGATGATGCTCATATGACATGATTAATTTACAAAAATAATGTTTGGAATCTAAAATCATTGGATGCTTCTTGTCATATGCGTAATCCGAATTGCTAATACGACCTCCTACTCTTAATAAACCCTTGTCGTCAAGAAATGGATTAAGAGATAATAATTTAGATGCCCTTGGTAAGTTCCTTTTATTTGAAATTAAAACTATGTCTCTTTGAAATGACTCAGCTTGACTATACTTAACTAATAGATGTAATGAATTATTTATCTCGTCAGGGCCAAGGGGACCAGTACTTTTAGTGCTAGTAGGTTTGCAATTATTTAAAAAACGTAAGACATATGCATATACTCTTAGTAATTTCAAGTAATTAGAATAGTTATCAAATTTAATAAGTTTAGAATCTTTATCAATTAATAAATTACACGTTAATGTGTTTTCCTTATTTTTAAGTTCAGGCAATTCGTGTAGTGAGACAGATGGACATTTACTCTGAGGCCAATTGCACTGTTCCTCACTCAGAAAGGAGGGACCCTGCCACCAAAGGGAAGAAGACCTTAGTTGACTGGGTTCAACGCCTCGAGATGCTAAGTCAGCTGGGTTCTGATCTGTAGGTATGTGACGAAATATAAAATCATTTGTAAGTTCATTTATCTCATTTACACGGTTGCATACAAACATTTTTAAATCCCTAGGGGGTGTCTTAACCCATGCTAGTGCAATGGTGGAATCAGACCACATAATTTTCTCAGTAATATTAGAATATGACTGAATTGACTGCAATACCTTATTACATAAACGCGCTCCTAGTAACATCGCTGACAACTCTAACCTAGGAATAGTCAGCTGTTTCATGGGTGCTACACGTGCTCTCGCAGTTAATAGCCGTACAGTGAACTCTTGGTTGTTGTCCCGAGACCTCAAATAGACACACGCTGCGAAGGCATGCTGGCTTGCATCAACAAAACAATGCAACTGGATGTCATGTGGGGTGTCACATAAAACCCTTCTAGGTATATTGATGGCAAATAGAACTGGAAGATTGTTTATAAAACTGTTCCATCGTTTTGCAATGTTATCGGGAACTGGAGTATCCCAGTCTAGTTTAGACGCCCATAGTTCCTTTAATATAATTTTAGGCACAATTATACAGGCACATAAAATTCCTAGTGGGTCAAATATCTTACAGGTCATTGAAATAATAGTGCGTTTAGTGACCTTTGAAGGTGGATCTATATCAGTATGAAAATTTAATGTATCGGATGCTGGAGACCAATTTAGTCCTAAAACACTAGAATCTTTGTTTAACTCCAGTACAGTTAACGATTCACTGTCATTTATTAAATTAGGTACATTTGAGCGTAATTTTCTTAAGGGTAAACAAGCAGAATTTAATGTTGATACTATGCCCTCATAAATTCGTTTTAAATCATTAATATCATGGGCTCCTGTACTAAGATCATCGATATAGAAATCGTTTTTAAGAATATTAGAAATATCTTTATCAGGGCACTCCTGAGATAATTGTAAAAGACACCTAGTACTCAAAAATGGAGCTGATGCTGTGCCGTAAGTGACAGTGTTCAATTGTAATACTTGAATAGGTTGATCCTCATTATCTCTCCATAATATAAGCTGCCAATGACGCTGCGACTCGTCGATTTCAATCTGCCTGTACATTTTTTCTATATCAGCAGTCAGCACATATTTATAATTACGAAATCTCAACAGTATAGAAATTAAATCGCTTTGCACTACTGGACCTATTAATTGAATATCATTTAGGGATTTATTAGAGGATGACTTTGCTGACCCGTCAAATACGATTCTAAGGCGAGTTGTTTCACTTTTTAATTTTAGAACAGCATGATGCGGCAAGTAATAGCCAAAGTGTGGCTTATCTACTTTCGTTAAGTGTCCTAGGTCCGCATATTCCTTCAAAAATAAACTATATTGAGCCTTTAAATCAGGTTGACGATGAAATCTTTTTTCTAAATTAATGAGACGTTTTTTGGCCAAATAATAAGAGTCGCCTAATGCACTCTCAGGCGATTCCTTGAATGGTATCATAACCGAAAACCTACCATTAGGAAGCCGCTTGGTATTCTCTTTGAAATGAATTTCACATTGTTTCTCCTCTTGGGAGAGAGACTTGACCTTAGGCAGTTCGTCAATCTGCCAGAAACGCTCTAAAGAGTCTTTAATTTCTTTCGAAAAATTACAAAATAATTGGGGCACTGTACACGATGTCCTAGCTGTGGGACCTGCCACCAACCATCCTAGTTTTGAATCTAATAATACAGTTGCATTATTATCTAGTTTAATTTGTTTGGACCCTACAATGTCCCAGTAAATATCAGACCCGAGTAACATGTCTACCTTAGAGGGCTTAAAAAAGGTGGGGTCAGCAAGTTGAATATTTTTAGGTATATGAAGTTCATTAATATTGACCTCCAAATTGGGTAAAAATCCAGTTATACATGGGACAAATAAAAACGTTACATTAGTGTTAAATGAATTCACACGAGATTTAATTAAAAGATTGCGTGTCCCTGATATGGGACATAATGAATTGTTTATGCCCGCAATACTAATGTTAGCATCATTACTAGTTAGGCCCATTCGTTTTCTTAAATCCTCCGATAAAAATGATGATTGACTACCTGTATCTAATAAAGCCCTTACAGTATAAATTTTGTAATTATATTCAATGTTGACGAGGGCGGTGCATAGCAAAACTTGATTTACTTGGTTACTCGGTGGTGACAAAACAGAAAGAGATACAGGAACTGGATCAACTGATGGCTCTGTAGCAGTTGACACCTGTGTCTTATGCAACAATGAGTTATGTCTCCTTTTACATATGCGACATGAACCTTTAGCATGACATTTAGCAGTAATGTGGCCACCACGCAAGCAATTCTTACAAAGTTTTAGCCTAATAATTTCAGATATCCTATTATCAACCGTCATACCCTTCAACTTCTCACAATCATAAATGCGGTGTACTTGACTACAACAGGGACATTCATTACCACTAGGTTTGTTATCAGAGGATATAAAGAATGATTTAGTATTTTTAGATTGATTAAAATTAGATTTTTCGCCAAAACGATTAATATAAGACGTTTCCAAAATATCAGCTCGGCACCGTAAAAATGAATAGAAATTATCTAAAGTAGGTAACTCTGAGAGTGTACTTTTATGTTCCTCCCACTTACTAGCAGTTGTGGTGTCTAATCTAGCAGAAACTATGTATATTATCAGTGTGTCCCACTTATCAGTCGGTTGACCGAGCGTGTTCAGCGCTCTCAGATGTTTAGAAACGTGATCTATTACAAACTTTAGCGCTTTATATGACTCCCTGGGAGAGCTTTCTATGGTGAGCAAGGCTCTTAGATGATTATTAATTAAAATGTTATTATTATTGAAACGCTGACACAGTAACTCCCAGGCAGCCTCATAATTTTTACTCGTAAATTCGATAGACTTTAAAATTGTAGAAGCGCTGCCTTCTAATGCCGAGCGCAGATAATGGAACTTATTAATTAGTGGAATATTTTGATTATTGTGTATCATAGATTCGAAACTATCTTTAAATTCCAACCATGTCAGATAGTTGCCATCAAACGTGGGCAGTTTAATAATAGGTAATTTAATAGAATTTGAATGACTGCAATGACTGACTGACTGGTTGTCTATGTCAGTCACTGGTTCGGGAACCGATTTGCTATTTGTGTCTAGGATCGCTTGACCCTTTGCGAGCAATGATAAAATCCGAGATTCTATTGCATCTCTTTCTTCAATTTCTCCGTCTATGTCAGATGACAACTCATCAATTTCATTTTGAATTACTTCAAACTCAGAACTTAAACGTTGAATAGTATCGAGCTTTAATTCAAGTTCCTTTTGAACTGTGAGTGAAATTCCAGAGTCTTTAATAGTATTCAAATATTGCTCATATTTGGTCAAACGACCCTTTAGTACACCCCGCTTCCTAATCAATATGGTATCCCTTTTGATTGCGGAGGTATCTCCAGTTTCCATGCTTAATGGCATATTGTATCAATAAACTCGACTAGTACGTATATAAAAACTCGATCAACACTAATTGAAAATGGAGTAAAAAAAAAAACAATGAATTGTGCAGAAATCGAACCCAATCCAGTCAACAGCCGGTGCCAGGAATCTCGGTAGACACGATGCGCCGTGATGCACTGCACTGCACCGCTGTGCCGTCAGCGTCACCACGGAGAACAGACAGGAAATCAGCCGACGCCTTTGATCTAGGCTCTTCGCTTCACGTCTTCCTTGCGTGAAGAGCTGAAATAGTCGGCATATGTCTTTCAAGCTAGGTGCAACATGCGTGTGTATTTTTTTTTTTGAAACGTAGATAGGTATGAGATTCCCAATTCGTATTCACCAAGGCAGGTAGGACAGGTATGTAAGTAAGTACCAAGCGTGACACGGGCGTGGCTCGACCACGTTTGCAAAAACAAAATGGCTACCGCGTGCACACGAAAAAATGAAAAGCTTGCTGTATGCTGTAGGTACAAACCTGCGTGCTGTTGGATTAGTGTGAAATAGTGCAATTGCAATGAATTATGCACCCAAAAGCAGCTATAGGTACATAGACACATATAACTCGTAAATAACACGCAGCGTTGTTGTAGGTACTGTATTTAGAAACCAATAATAATAGGCATTGCTAGACCCAAAACTAGAAAAAACACGTTAAATGAGCTATATGCTCTTGCAATAGATACCTTTGATAGTAGTTAGTTATGCTCGATTCCACTAATAAGTACCTAGGTAATCCTGCACCATGTACATACATGGGTACACGCATGTAGGTTGCGAAAAAGCTGAACCTATGCAAAGTAGGCACCTAAATATAGGTATTAATACGCTGGCACAAAGAGAGGCACACTGAACTCGGGGAATAAAATAGGTAGGTAGAAAGGAATGGGCACTTCACTTAACTTAGGTTAGGCCTCCAGATGAAATGCTGCAGGTCCCGTCGTGAAAGCTCCTTTCTCCCGTTGTAGATAGTCCGCTGCGAGTCGTAGCCTCAGCATACGCGCCTTCCTCTTGTATCCGTTTATGTCCTTTTACGGTCGCCAATATGTCGAAGCCGCCGTGTTATAGCCTCGACGCAGGTGAGGATGCCGGAGGAGTTAATTCAAACTAGTTTTTGTATAAAATAATACTTATTTAACCGCCCCTTTTGCGGCATCAAAAGAAAGTTGCTTACAGATCACAGTACAGGTTATTTTACAGATACAATTTAAAGGACGCGTGGCGCGCGAGTGTTTTCGAATGTATACGTCTTTGCGCCAGCGCTGACTTGGGTGGAAGAGAGCGTTGCGAGCCGCGGCCGCGTCGATGTAGCTGCCCGCGCGTCCCGCAGTGCCCCCCCCGCTGGGTTCCCCGCTTGGGAAAGGCTCCCTAAAATATGGGAAGCCGTGACAACATTAGTTGTCTACAGACAAATCGTTCTCAAAAACATGTCACCAATAACACAAGTCGACTTGTAATAGAAGCTATAAAATAATGACGTTAAAATTACTACGAATTACAAAATGACAGTGAATTTATTTTGGCCTGAAGCCAACACTTATAGTTTTCAAATTTCACATGATGATATAAATAGGTAACCTCACGAATACCGCTCCTATTCCGGGTTGTGCAAAATGTCAGTTTTTTCTTCAATTTTTATTTCAATTAACTTTTGAGGATATAATAAAAAAGGCCTGTGTCGTAAATTTCAAAAATGGCTTATTTCGTTAGTTTAGTACCTGTATTACCCCAAAAAAATAATATTTCATGATAAAAATTATATTTAAAACACATATTTTAAGTTAGAAAAAAATATTTTAAATCTGACGTATAAACACAACAAAGTGTCATGGCGTCGTGAATGACGTCACATAGTTGCAAACAATCGTGTTCACTTACGGCGAAAGTTTGTTGTGTTTAAATAAAAATGAAAACTTCGTATTTTAAAAACTGTATAGTGCCCCAGTGTATAAATACAAGTCTAAAAACTCCGACTAAATTATTCATACGTGTTCCGGTCAAGAAAAAAATGCGAAGAAAGTGGTTAAAACTGGCAAGGAGGAATGATGCTCTTTGTTTATCAACAACATCGAGAATGTATTTTTGTGAAGATCATTTCGATGTAAGTATTATTGAAAAAAGAAGTGACTACATATTCAACTCGTGAATCTTAAGAAAAACCAAAGTTTTTTTTGTTTTAAAATAACAATGCAACATTTGTTTTGAGGTTAGAATGTCTCATATTTTGTATTGTGTTAAAACAGTCTTTATATTTTTCCAGTTGCCAAACGATATGCTGAATTATACCGAGTACCATATAATGGGAAAGGTATCTTATGTGCGAATGAAACCGGGTTGTTTACCAAGTAAATTTGGATGTCAAGAAGACAGCAGAAAACGAACCTGTACCAGTGCAGGGCGGCCATACATGATAAAAAAACAGAGAATGTCTACAATAGCAGAGTGTCTTCAAGAAAGTTGTACACCTAGTACTTCCATTGAACTACAAAAAAGTTTTACACCAAGTACTTCCCTAGAACAACAACCTCAAACAAGTCCAGCAGGTATTTAATAAACTAAAAATATTATATCATATAACACATACTAGGCCGGCGAGGATCGAACCCGGGCCTCCGAGACGGAACTCTGGTGCCTAAACCGAAAACCAAAAAATATAACTATTCTTCAAACTCAGATTCATACTGAAATTCTAAATAGATGTTTAATATCATGCACAGCTTCTTTTGATTCTTATCTTATATTTTTTGCAGGTTTTCAAACCACTGAAGAAAATACTCCAAAAGTGATATATAAGCCGACAGCAGATAAATGCATTCAAGTAAACATTACACATAAATATAGAAGTAAAGCGATCCAAACCCATGTGAAAACAATAGATTAAGCAATATCACCTTTGAAGCCATCAGTAACATCTAGGTCTACATCCCCGTTTAAAGTAACAACCTGTAAAAAATCAAGACCTTCTTCATCTACCCTAAAGAAGATAACTAGAAATATACTGATTCCAGAAGAACAGTCTGACAGTGATATTTCTCTTGTGCCATCTCTATCTACTAACACAAGCTCACCATCAGTGCATGCATTACAAGTGAAATCATCTTCAGACTGTAGTGATTTTCTTGCAGAAGGCAGAAAAATAGAAGCAGCCGAGACCTTATTGAGAGCAATAAGTAAGATTGAAAAACAGCCCCGTTCATATATTGGTGTGCCAAAAAATTGTTATTTCCTAATTGATATAATTAAAGACAAATTAGACATTCCCAAACATCATATTTTGTTACGTTTAAATAAAATAAGATTAGATTGTACATTTATTACGATATTCCGATGAACAAAAGTCAGTGTTCGACGCGAAAAATCGCCCTATCATAACAGCGTCAATTTTCGGTAAATTATTGCTGTTCGCTTTGATAAATGCAGGTTCCATGGCAGTTTATGCTAGTATTATCCGATATGGGTGGAAATAACACTCTCAACTTGTCGAAAAATGACAATAATAGAAAAAAAACGAAGTGACTTGTGCTGTTGTATGAAAATCATAACCAAACGTCAACAACAACAATGGCGCATAGCACCATGTGACGTAATACGTTCTGATTGGCGTTCACGGCGGAGGCGGTCAGGGTGGTATTTTTTTTATTTTAATTTGCAAAAATAACAATAATCTTATTTTTTTATGAGGAATTATTTCGGTTTTCCTTGTTTAAATATTACAATTTACGCCTAGAAACATTCATCCATTGGTTTCATTGTTAGTTGACACAAGCCTATTGGTATGTAAATATACCGTATTTATGCGTTATTATTTAATAACCTACGGTAAATAACGTATTTTATTTTTTCAATTAATAAATTCAATTTTTTTCGACTTTTTTCATTTAACTGTTATCTAAACTGTTAAATGTAGAATCACACTATTGATGATGATTATGGTTATCAGTTTTAATTATTTTATATTATTAGTATAGTATTATATTAGTAGGCATAACGATTATTCGTACACAATAACCGAATTTTGCTTACTTTTCTTGTTTTATTTTTTAACTTTTATCTTTTTATTTACTTTTTATATATTTGTATACATTTTTAGTGCAATGAAGTGTTTTTACTTACTTACTTGACGTGTTAAAGAGTCATAATATATGGTAAGCATGTAGATGATAGGCCGATAGAGTAGAGAGATGGTAAGCCTATATCTTGTAAATCTGACACCTGCAAAATGCTACTACCCTGTTATAGTTATACAATACCATATCATATATAACATAATGACATTTAACTTCGGCACGTGTAAGTATCAAAACATTAACCGAACACACATTTCATCTACATATGCCTTCAAGGCTACAAAAGATAACAAAGGGTAAGGCCACACCTTTACAAATACTGAACACATACATACATACTTAGTATCATGACCTTTTTCCCTTGCAGGGTAGTAAGAACCTAGGTCTATAAGACTTATAGCCACATTTAGCGTGTAGATGGAAAACGGAATCAAAATAGTGATGGGTTTTGCTAGCCGCATCGCCTATTGACATTCCTTCCTCAGATTTTAGCCCAATTTCTCGATCGGCTTTTACGATCTGCGCGAAAAAAGATAGAATGTAACAGTTGCTTCTGTTATCAGAAGCAACTGATACATTCTATCTTTTTTCTTTTAACCCAAACTAGCATGGTAATAATGCTTTGTCAGAATCATAATAACCTGCAAGTATTTGAAGAGATACATGCAATTTTTTTTAACAATTTTCACTTTTAATACAACGTATATAAGGCGTACAATCGCTTGTTAACAAAATAAGCTGACGAAGTACATGTCATACCAGTACCACGCGTTTACGTAACATGGAGAGCGAGGTCGATGCACCATCCACTATATTTACACCGAAAATGTTGTGACCGGTGACACATGCAGAGGCTTTTTGTGGAACGCGTTCTTTGGATTGACACCAAAAAACAAACAAATTTGGTAAATTTAGCATACATACACACAGCATATATCACGTCTTTTTCCATTGCGGTAGACAGAGCTCAGGTCTTGAACACCCAAGCCACGTTTAGCATATTGGTGGGCGTAACGTAGAGATGGGTTGCTAGCCGCATCGCCTACTAACATGATAAAATAAATAATACACTTATATAAAATTTGCCGTGTAGTTTCCGGCAGAATAGAATAGGACCACTCCTAGTCTTCCCATGGAGGTCGTAAGAGGCGACTTAGAAAATATGTATAAGCTAAACAAAGCTCATAAACACATTGAGACCTCTCCAACCCGTCTGGCTAGCGAGGAGAGTGTAGGCCAAATCCTCTGTCTGTTCTGGCCAAGTATGGCTCCGGTAGTACAGAGAGGGTCGTGCTCCTGCAGTGGAGACTAAAAAGACATGATGATATAAAATAATAATGATATAATAAATTTAGAATGCACCGAAAGCAGTTACTCGCGTATAAAGTAACTAAAAATAACGTTGGTTTTTTACCCGACTGCCAATAAGGGAAGGTAAGTGGCCAACACTAGGGACAGATTTTTCAAGCTGCTCTAAGGCGACTGACATAACGACTCCAATCAAGGATGTCAGCCGGGACCAACGGCTTAACGTGCCTTCTGAAGCACGGAGGAGCTCGAGATACTTCTATGCCAATTTTTTATGATTCAATAGATACAGCCCTGTGACAGACAGACGTAGGGTTCCTTTTGGAACGGAACCCTAAAAACTACATTATTTAAAATACAGCATTTACTTAGATACCTACATAGTTTGGCCACTACCTAGTACGACAACAGCAATGTCTGGCAACGCAAAGCTAATTATAAATGCTGTCGAAAAAGATTGTTCTTAACAAAAATGTAAATATCTTTTTTAAACTTTACGTAAGTATGCAAAAAAAAGTTATAATAATAAATGATTTGACTGATAATTAAATGTATGCTGATTCCCATCAACCATTTCACGTGCAACGTCGGCCCTTGGCTTTCTATCCATCAACCTTTTCGCCTTGACGTGCGGCGCCGGCGGCGGCGCGCGGCGGGGCGGCGGCGCGGTCGCGCGCGCTTGTTTCTTGCCTCGCGCCCCTGGGCACGTGCCTAGTTTGCCTTAGGGATAATACGCCATTGGGTCTAATAAACACCAGCAACTGACACATTGTCCAATAACAGCATACTAAACCCGACGGCTCAGTGCTGCCTTATTATTTGTTATTAAGCTATTATGACATTAACATTCTGGGAATTAAAAATTCTGCAGGCTTGAATCACCTGATTGTCTGATAATTAGGATGATTCCGAGCTTCGGAAGACACGTAATGTGGCAGTAGTCGTTAAATAAACCAGGTCAGAGGCCGAGAGGCGGTCCCGAAGAACTCTGTCACCAGGGTGTGCATGGTCGATTGACCGTGTCACCTACTCGAAATGAATGAATGGCGGTTAAATAGATACAGCTCTGTGGAAGGACGAATTTCGCTTAGGTATTTGGGTACGGAACCCTAAAAAAGACGTGATAACAAGGCAAAGCTCTGACTTACTCCGTGGTTTGGTCAAAGGCACGAGGTACTTAGGTACATTCAGATTATAAGTAAACAGGTTAAGTGTCAATGAACCAATCTAATTAACTAAAAGCATTACTCAAGTCCACGATCAAAGGGCTATTTCTGTGTAACCTAGTACTAAATTGGCACGGTCGAAAATAATGGCTTTGAGAACTGATAACGTTTATTAGGGTTTTAAAATACAATTAAGGTTATAATATAAAGCTGTTGGTAGAAAACAAAACTTTATTTTAAAAGTAAGTAGGTTATTTCATTCGACAATGAGTCTCAAGAAACAGAATGTTATATATTAATTACCTAAAATTGATAACGTTTAAGTATTGATATATAACCTCAAAAGTTTTCAAACATTACATTACTGTTTAAATAAAATCACTATAATACGGTATTATCGCGTATATTATGTTATTTTTACACCTAACGTTTCCAAAACTTTACAGTTTTCATTCATTCATTTTATTTAAATGTGTAACAATCGCGAAAACCTCAGAAACAATTACATTATTGATTATTTTTTGTAATGTAGGTTATTTACAACAGCTTGTTATAGCTGCATTAACACAAATATTAAACTACAATTAGTAGGTATACAGTACAATTAATAAGCATTTTATAGCAAACAACATACATATTATAGTATCACGTCTTTTTACCTTATGGCCACATTTAGCATATTAGAAGGCGTGTACGGAATCAAAATAGTAATGGGTTGCTAGCCGCATCACCTCATGACCATGACATGATTCTTGCAATTTTAGCCAATCTCTCAATCGGCTTTTACGATCTGCGCGTGTAGAGAAGCAGCTGGCACATTATACGTTATTTATTTTCTCCCAGATAGAATGGAACAAATATGTCAATTATAGTATTTCTCAATTCGTCTTGTACCGTGTGAATCCAATTTCGTCATGCGATTTTTCTAATACCGTCGACTGGATTCGTAAGGTACAAGACCGAGATGTATGGTAGGCATTGAGAGGCCTATTCCCAGCAGTGGGATATAGACGGCAGTCGATAATTATGAATTACCTTTTAATTGTCAGAACAAAAAGCCCGCATAAACTGCATGGTACGTTCGTAATTAAGCATGGAGTTAGTAACAAAAATTTAACAACGGCCGTCAAAAGTCCTGACAGTTTTTATTGGGAGAGCTAAACTCAATTTTCATCCTACATCTATAAGGAATAATGCCTTGTTGTAACGGCAGTACACCTACTTAGCCCTGTTTATCAACGGATGCCATGCCAATTGCCTTGCCACTGCCACATATCACCCACCAGATAATGGTACTATATGATATGCTAGTGCGGAAGGAAGTAGGAAAACCCCAAAGAGATAACAGTGGAATGTTTCTTAAGAAGGAATACTCATGTAAATTGGTGACAAAGCAATATTATGAGGGCGCGAGTTTTATTCGTTAACTAGCTGTGCCTGCGACTTCGTTCGCGTACATTCTTATGGGGGGCACGTCATATCATAACTGGAGAAAAAAATATAAGTAGCATATCTTGTGTCCTGTACGTCTAATTGCTTATCTACCAAGTTTCACAAAATTCAGTTATTAATTCGTTATGGAGAAACATAAATACAGATAAAAAATCCTCAATTTAGTTTCAGTATCATGTATAGTAAAGAGAGCTTATAAACACGATATCTCTGAAAACAAAGTAACTTACTCCATGACCAACTCTTACAGATTTATTATTAGCATTGATTGATGAAGATCTCACCTATGCTGAACAACCTGGACGCAAAAATGTATAGTATGAATTTCCACATAGTATAAGCTTGTCGCAAATATGTATTTTTAAAAAGATCTTTTCGTATTTTGTTGAATGTATTACAATATACCTCTCCAACCCGTCTGGCCAGCGAGGAGAGTGTAGGCCAAATCCTCTGTCTGCTCTGGCCAAGTATGGCTCCGGTAGTACAGAGAGGGTCATGCTCCTGCAGTGGAGAGTAAAAATACCTGATGATGATAACAATATAAATCAATACATTTCTCCATTCTTTTTGCAATTGGAAACAACAGAACAGATGCATATATTATGTGCCCATATACGTATTGCCAAGGGCACAGGAAAACGAGGTGGCCTTAACTACCTACGGTTATATGTATGTTTACCGCCTCAAATAGCAAAGATCGAGTGTACATAGTAGGAAACTTTTCCTTTGTGGCGTGCTCGCAACCAGGGGTTGGAATACCGGTAAAATTCCATTACCGGTACCTCTATGAAACGACAGTACCGGTAATTGATTTGGTACCGGTACATTTGGTAACGGTAAAAATCAAGTACCGGTACCTCTATAATACAACGGTACCGGTAATTGGATTGGTACCGGTACCTCAATAAAACGACGGTACCGGTAATTGAAAGAAGTACCTGTACCTAATACCGGTAAACAGTACCGGTACTTAGTACCGGTACTCGTATTGGGAATTATCATTTCGTTAATGTGTGTCATTGCCGTGTTGTGCATGTGCGGCGTGAGGCGGGGGCCCACAATAGGGCGGCACTTTTACAGTCGAGCGAGTCCCATGCGGTAGACGGCAACAATGCGTAGGTACCGGTAAAATTAACGCAATTTTAATACCGTTAAAATTTGACAGAATAGAGGTACCGGTACTTACCGGTACTTATAATGTGAATTTGGTACCGGTAACAAGTAGCGGTAAAATTACCGTTAACTGTTAACAATATTATTACCGTTAAATACTAGATTACCGGTACCTCATATTACCGTTAAAATTTTAACAGAATAGTAATACCGGTACTTACCGGTACTTATAATGGGAATTTGGTACCGGTAACAAGCCCTGCTCGCAACACAAATATTTAAATGAAAATATACGTCAAGCAGGCCAAGAGCGCGATATTTAACCGGAAGGATATATGTAGGTTCAAATCCATGGCTCGGCTCATGTGGTCCCACTACATGCAGTAGGACCACGAGTACATGATGATATACCGTAGTCTCATACATCTAACTTACGAATATAATGTAAGATTTTTTTGCTAAATGGTACCACAGAGACGTGATGATATCCCGTGGTCCCACCTCTACATGCAGTAGGACCACGAGTACAAGGTGATAACCCGTGGTCCCACCAGTGGGACAAATCGGTAGGGCTACGGGTACAACATGTGTGAATCACGTATGGTATGGTCATTATTTCATCGAAAGTAAAAGGAAGAGAAGAGACAAGGCAAATAAAAGCCTTATGAAAAACGGCAAAATTAAGTGAAAAAGAAAAAGTGCTTACAAGATCACTCCCATTATAATTTTTGCGTTCTTTTCCACACAAGACATCAACAAGAGAGTATATATTTGAAAGGATAAGATTTAGGTACATTCGCTTCGTGTTAGAAAACGGGAATGTTTGTGGATAAGAAGTAATCCATAGCCCCTTCCCGGCAACAACCTTACACGATCCCTTAGAGGTCGTGACCTCTGGAAGTGTCCTTACGATTAAGAGGAAAGAATCAAATTAATATTGATAGATTAAATCAGTATAATATACTGCACTACATTTTTTTCATTTCATCTAAAAGTCTTAATTCTTTTAGACGATTCTAGATAAGTCTTTTAATTCAACGTAATAAACAAAATTTCTTGGTCGACAGTTTCGACATAAGACCTATTTACTCCAAGATCGATTTGCTAATGTTGTCAAAATCGTTAAAGCCTTTACCGAGATACGCAAAATAACTAGGTAACCGTACGATTTTTAATTTTCGCAATCATAATAATAATAATAATACCCCCCCGCGGGGCCACCTTGTCGTGGTGGGGGGGCTTACGGGAAGGCGTGATCTATAGAACTAAGTCAATAACATCCATGACTCTATCCATAAAAAAAAAAGACATAATTGCCACTAAACATCTAGGCTACACCCTTCCCAAACAAACGGTCCCAAAGCCAAAAAAGAAGAAAGAATCATGGTTCAAACAAGAAGTACTTCTAAACGGCCCCAAGTGCTCGGCGGGCCCAGCACCAGCTCTGGCTATGACGGAAGTCAAGCTGAAGCTGGGTCTAGGGGTGCGAAGAATCCCCGAGCGGCGAAATCTCACCGTCAAACGACTCAGGCTACGAATACGGACACCGATATGCTTAGCGATTTGGACAGTCACTCGACAACACCCTCTCCGTTTGGTTCAATAGAATCACCCAGTTCATCACCATACCTTTTCCAATCATCCTCTCGATCAAGCACCGCTTCTCCCATGTCTGTGGATGTTGTGCAAGAGGCTCACGCTATTGACCCTGCACCCGCCACAGGCACAAACCGTACGCGCAAAAGATGGTCCGAAGACATGAATAAATTTATCTGGCGTACGTACCTAACTGCAACTAAATTAAATACGAGTAAAATTTATTTAGACCACCTTTATAGTGAATTTACCCAAAAGTACCCCCAAATGCAGGCATCAAAACAAAGGCTTGGAGATCAATGCAGAGCAATATTAAGAAATAAACTACTCCCCCAAGACGTTTTAGATCAAATTAAAGAAGATGTAGCCACCCATTTGCAGGAAACACTAAACACACACACACATTACACACCATTAACACAGTCACATAATAGTCACCAGCCAGAGGCAAGAAATAGGCGTCGATGGACAAATGAATACAATGAGTCAATAATAAGAAATTATTACAAAATCACAGAGCTAGGTAATAACAAAACAGCATATCGACAACCACTACATCAAGCAATTATTGCCGAATTCCCAGAACTAGCAGAAATAAGTGAACAAAGAGTATCAGACCAACTCAGAGTAGTTCTAAATAATAAACTAATTAACAATCAAAGACTTAAAGAAATACGTGACGAAGTTTCAAATGATATTGGTGTAAACCGAAACATACAGGAAAGTGAAATTAATTTCACAGCGCCATTAGTACCAGACAACGACTTGAATACTGAAACCCAATCAGTTGTCTCAAATTCATTCCCACAACAGTCACACTCACACAGCCAATCAATACAACTCGACCATACCGAATTGTTCTCGACATTAGAAAATTTAAGAGAAACCCAAATAAATAACGAAAATACTATATTTGAATCCAACATCATTCAAGAAACATTTAGATCAGCTTTAGATAAGTTTAAAAATACTAATCCTACCACGCGGCCTTTCATACCCAGACAAAAGCCTTCCAAAAAACTTTCAAGCATCATACATTCTATTAACACACAAATTCTTCCAAATCATGTTTCAGCAGACCTTGACTTTGTCACTACTCATACAATAGTTTACTGTGCCGCGTATACGGCAGCTAGTTGCAATGGAACAAAAATAAGGGATAGTTACATTAATAATACAGTAAATAGAAATAAGAAAAGAGTACCGGCTTGGCAGAAAAGACTTGAAAAGAAAATAAAAGATATCAGAAGAGATATCGCTAGGATGACAGAATATATGAGAGGAATAAGAAGTAGTAGATTAACATCCCTAGTTGATTCAATAAAAAACAAATATCGCTTACACTCGCAACATGAACTACCTAATAATACAGATCAGGAATACCTTGACACAATTAAACAAAAACTAAATGCAGCAACCAGCAGACTTAAACGATATCTTAATTGCACGCTCCGAAAAGTACAAAACACACAATTTGCGAACAATGAAAAACAATTCTACAGAACCCTTTCAGCAGAAGCTCAACAAACAACACCTACACAAGACTCCACTCCATCACTATCAGGTGCGGATCTACATAGCTTCTGGTCCGAAATCTGGGCAAATCCAGTATGCCACAATGCAGATGCAGTATGGCTAGATAACTATCGTAGCTTTACCGACACTATAATGCCTATGCAATTTGAATATATACCGGTAGAAATATTTGTAAAAGTCCTACAAAAAGCCCAAAACTGGAAGGCACCTGGTAGTGATCGGCTGCATAACTACTGGTACAAGAAATTTACTACATTACATCCCATTCTCCATAACCATATCAACGACTTCATACAAACACCTCATAAAATGCCACAGTTCATCACTCAGGGTGTCACCTACATGATACCAAAGGATACTGACCATCAAAATCCAGCTAAATACCGGCCCATCACTTGTTTGCAAACCATTTACAAAATACTTTCAGGGTGTATCGCAGAAGTCATAAGTCAACATACCACAAGTAATAATATACTTTGTGAGGAACAAAAAGGATGCCGTAAAGGCAGCTACGGATGTAAAGAGCAACTTATTATAGATTCGGTTTGTATGAAACAGGCAATAACTAAGAAAAAAGATATAAGTACCATGTACATCGACTATAAAAAAGCTTTTGACTCGGTGCCTCACACCTGGCTCCTCTTCGTACTGGAACACTACAAAATTCATCCCAAATTAATAAACTTTTTAGAAAACTCGATGCAACATTGGGCAACAGTGTTAAAAACGACAGGCCCTTCACCCATAGAAACACCGCATATCCGGATACGGCGAGGTATTTTCCAGGGTGACGCACTGAGTCCTCTTTGGTTCTGTTTAGCACTAAACCCTCTCTCATATATGTTAAACAACACTGATCATGGATACACCATCATAGCACCAAACAATCAAACCAAACTCACACATCTTCTATACATGGATGACATAAAGCTATATAGTAACACAGTCCAATCATTACATCATCTCGCAGATCTCACCCAAATATTCTCAAACGATATACATATGGAGTTTGGGATTGATAAATGTAAAACATTCTCAGTTGTGTGCGGAGAGATAACAGCTCATAGTTATACTTTACAGACGGGAGACATTATCGACCCTTTAGAACCCCACACTTTCTATAAATATTTAGGATTCCAACAAGCACGTCAGATCAACCAAGACTACACAAAAGCAGAGCTTAAAAAGAAATTTAGACACAGGCTCAATATTTTATTCCGTTCCCAACTTAATTCCCGTAACTTAAGTAAATCAATAAATAGCTACGCAATCCCAATTCTGACATACTCTTTTGGTGTCATTAATTGGACTCAGGGTCATTTACTTAATTTGCAGCGTATTGTAAATACATTACTAACATCCCACAGGAAACACCATCCAAGATCTTGTGTACAAAGGCTAACTTTACCGAGAGATGAGGGAGGTCAAGGCATCATTGACATTACCAATCTACACAACAAGCAGATTAAGTCATTACGACAATACTTTCATTCGCGTTCAGCTAATTCCACACTTCATGAAATAATCGTATGCTCAGACAAAAACCTCACTCCTCTCAATCTAGCAAACCACAATCCACTACAAAAAGAACGTATCACAGAGGCAAAAGAGAAAATTGCGTCATGGAAGCAGAAGTCTCTCCATGGACGACATCGACACGACTTGGAGCAGCCTTATGTCGACAAACAAGCGTCGAACGCATGGCTGTGTCGTGGCGATCTCTTCCCTGAGACGGAAGCTTTCATGATGGCAATCCAAGACCAGGTTATGGACACACGCAACTACCAAAAATATATAATCCGTGCACCAAACCTTCTCTCTGACATTTGTAGACATTGTCAGGCCGGTTCAGAAACAATACAGCATATAACATCTGCATGCAAAGCTCTCGCACAGTCTGACTATAAACACCGCCACGACCAGGTGGCTTCCATTATTCACCAACACCTTGCACACAAACACCATTTCATTCCAAAAAAAACGCCATATTATAAATATAAGCCAGAAACTATACATGACAATAATTACTACAGAATTTACTGGGACAGAACAATCATCACAGACAAAACCATACATTTCAATAGACCAGATATCACACTCCATGACAAGACAAACAAAACTGCATTCCTCATCGACATAGCCATTCCGAACACACATAATATTCAATCCACTATATCCCAAAAACTTACCAAATATCAGGATCTGGCAATTGAACTAAAACGTCAATGGAGAGTAGAAACAGTGCATATAGTTCCTATTGTCATATCTTCAACTGGAGTCATACCAAAAAGTTTACAAAAGAGCCTAGATATTATAGACGTTAGTAAAAACACGCTGTATCTCCTTCAAAAAGCTGTAATTCTGAACACCTGCCGCCTTACTAGAAAATTTCTAACAACATCTTCTATTTCATCTGCTTCTACTACAATCACATAATTTCCTCTAAGCACGCTTTGGCTACGGCCCGCGTGTTTAGGTATACCCCTTATGAAAGGGAGAGAAAAATGCTCTGGATATAATAATAATAATAATAATAATCTTTATTTCGGACATAATCCATATTATGTTAGTAATGACAGATGTACTTAATCTAATGTTAGTAACAAGAAACACGTATAACACACATCACACAACAAAACAACAATACATTACTCACAGCAAGGTCGCCATCCACTGGCCACAGGTATCTGTACATTCACCTCAGTATGAAGTCGCATCCAGTGGCCCAGTAGTGGCGAGTCCCATCTGTCAGTTAACACGCGCAGAATACTATTTGAGCTACCACGTAGGCGACTTAATAGTGCCGCACACCTCTTTCTAATAATTGCATAAAAGCAGTCTGTATTGGCGGCGGCAAACATTGTTGACGCGCTACATAATCACGATTATTTTCACTATGAAATATAAAACAAATGTCGAAAATTATTGCGGTATATTTCGCAGTGATAATGATAATACTATTAACTATATTTGTATTTAAAAATTGTTGATTTAATGTTAATAGATACAAAGTTTAAAATCTATCGCTCCATTATGGCGTCCCGGAACCCATACATTATTTAACAAAGTATTGTAAAAGATGTTACAATTAAAACCATATGTATATGTAGAATATTTACACACGTGTAAAGCAAATGATAAAAAAACAAAACTAGAACAAATGAGACAGGTCAATGAAAGAGGAAAGCAGGTAGATAACAAAGAACTGCCAATGGTAGAGTAAATACGTATTAGATTTGCAAACAGCATAAAGAAAGAATAAACGTTCATGAAGCGACATATAGTTTTAGAAGAACCTACATAAGTGGGTAAGTGGACAATAGCCTTTATGTATTGGCTAATCGGCTGTTTAGAAGAAGAAAGGTATTGGATAATGAAAGCACACATACCATTATTAATCCAGTATAATCTATACTTCTATACTAATATTATAAAGCTGAAGTTTTGTTTGTTTGTATAAACACGCTAATCTCAGGAACTACTGGTTAAAATTGGAAAATTCTTTTTGTGTTGGATAGTCCATTTATTGAGGAAGGCTTTAGGCTATAAACCATCACGCTGCGACCAATAAGAGCGAAGCAATAAAAAATGTTTTAAAAACGGGGGAAAATTATTTATTTGCACTAATTAAGGGCCCGTACTACCTCACACTGCTTTGCATGATTGACTGTTATATCAATAATAATTAAATACTCAAGTTGAAATAAAAATGCAGCAAAGTTCAGGACTAACTCTGGTAACTATCTGACTCAAAAACACGATTGCGTTAAATTTTCTCGATAGAAAAAAATTGCAAAGTTGCCTTCAAATCACGTCTAATTTACTCGGTATATAGCATTATTCACCAAATACATTAAAATTAACCTTGAAACTTTTGATTATTATTGCATTACAGATAAGGCAGCCATCATATGTTTTTCTTTTTCGAATAACCCTTGACTATTCCTAAAAAACGAAAATATCCAAAGTAGCCAACGCGTTTAGACCATCCGCGTTTGTATCGCCACGCCGCCTGGCATATGTCGGGCTCTTAATAATAATAACAGAAATTGCAGGGGAAGAAGTCGCGGGAAACAGCTAGTAATAAATATAGAAGGAATATGAATAAGGTCAGGTGTATCATCCTCAATAGCTTGTCCGGTGGTTGCAGGTATGACATCAGGTACCCGCGCCTGGTCTCCCGAGCTGCTACTTCCTTCCCCCCATTCAACCGAGTTAGAAGTATCCCAATACCTTCGTTCCCTTCCCAAATCCCAAAATTCCTTTCCTATCCTGACTAGCTCCGTGGCGCAGCGGTCAACACGCCAGCCTGCGACACGGAGTGACCGGGTTCGATCCCCGGCCAGGTCAAGATGGAAAATGATCTTTTTCAGATTGGCCTGGATCTTGGATGTGTATCTATATATGTATTTATTATAAAATATAGTATCGTTGAGTTAGTATCCCATAACACAAGCAACACAAGTCTCGAACTTACTTTGGGGCTAGCTCAATGTGTGTGATTTGTCCGTATATATTTATTTATTTATTATTATATCCCAGCTTAAAATGCTTCCAATGCCCATTGAAAGCATTTTAAGCTGCTACCCAGCAGCGTCGGAAACACAAGAAGCCAAAGAAACTGCGCTCGTTAAGCCACGTGCCAAGCGTGGTGAGTATGGCAATATCCTCCCATGGAACGAAGAATCCTTGGGCCTTTGTCCAGTTGTGGACTTTTTATAGCTGTAATGCTGATGATGAGGAATCTAAAGTATAAATTGAAGTCATTTGTCTGTCTGTGCGGCCTAATCTTAGAAACTACTGGGGCGATTTTAATGGGTTTTTACCAACATGTAGAGATTTTTTTCGGGAACGTTAAAAAGTATAATATATGCCCAGGCGCAGCCGGGGATTGCCGCTAGTAAAATAAACAGTAACATCTCTTAAAATAACAGAATCCAGAATTCTTAGTTTTCGTTTTTAAAAAATATTTCCTATAACTATTTAACAAAAATATCACGTGTTGACAAGTAAACATACACGTTTTTTACGTTCATTATCAATTTCTTATCTCTATCGACAGAATGATTAATGATATAACGATACTTGGCGTCTTCCTACGAGGTTACGCTGGGAAAATGAAATAGTAGACCCATGCTTCTTTTATAAAAATGTTATTAAAAGATACAATAAGATCGTCGCTCATGTCTGATATGTGTGTCATACAATCAAATCATCATAAAGCAGTAGGCGATGCGGCTAGCAACCCATCACTATGTATTTCGAATACGGTTCCTATCCTACCTACACGCCGGTGGCTTTCAGTTATTAACGACTATGGCTTCGATCATATATGTATAAGCCGGCCTATTTGCTAACTTAGTGAACAATACAGTCGGGGGCAGATAAATGTGACCCCCCTATAATTTGAAATCTGTTTTTATAGGGGTTTTATCTGCATAGAAATTAAGTTTATTTTGTAAATAACGGTGGTCATTACATAAAATAATATTTTCTTTATAAAATATTATAAAATAAAATATTAAATCATATCTTTTTCTCTTGCGGAGTAGACAGACTGATCTTTAAGACCTAAAAACCACGTTTAGTTGTTTTAAAAAATAAATCCTTATCCTTACTAATATTATAAAAGCGAAAGTGAGTTTGTTTATTTGTTTGTTTGTTACACTTTCACGCCGTAACTAAAGAACCGATCATCATGAAATTATGCATACAAGTTCTCTGGAGTACGGAGAAGGACATAGGCTACCTTTTATCCCGGGAAAAAGTACTAATCCCGAGGGATCGACATTGACGCGGGCGGAGCCGCGGGCGAAAGCTAGTAATTCATAATTCATTTATTTATCGCTTAACTAATTTTTTTTAATTTCAATAACTAACCTTACCTAAACAATGAACTTCAAAATGTTGGCATACCCAATTGAGCAATACTTGTCAGACAAACATACACGTATGCTTGAGCCAAATAACGCGTATGTATGACGCACAAGTTGACATGGTAGCGATAAAAGGGCAAATCATGTGCGTTTGGATTGGAACCGTGTCACAGACAGACCAATTAACCCGCTTAGCAGTGTTTGTAAACAGTATGACAGATCTTATATATATAATAGGGTATTAATATTGTATACGGACACATAAATATATACGGACAAATCACACAGATTGAGCTAGCCCCAAAGTAAGTTCGAGACTTGTGTTATGGGATACGAACTCAACGATACTATATTATATAACAAATACATATATAGATACACATCCAAGACCCAGGTCAATCTGAAAAAGATCATTTTTCCATCTTGACCTGGCCGGGGATCGAACCCGAGCACTCTCGTGACTCGTGTCACAGGCTGGTATGTAAGTGCAGTGGTCGGTTTCGAAACGCTAGTAGTCTGTAGCTTTTGCACATTAATTCATAATATACTAAATATGACTAAATTAGATCCTTTAAAATGTGATTTGACGTGTAAAAGTACCTGCAAAGGCCTATTTTCTGAATAAACGTTTTGATTTTGTAAGCCCTGGCCATATTTTAATCTCGGAATCAGGTCACAAATAGAAACACAACATCGTAAATAACGAAAGACATAAGTATAAAAATTTGGACCTCTCATACAAATTGCCTATCCAATTTCTATCGAAAGTCTAAAAATGTGTTTTCGTTGTTAGGGCTCCGTACCCGAGTGGTGCCCAAAAGAAACCCTAAAGCTTCCGATCTATCCATCCGTCTGTCACAGTCACAGGGCTGTATCTATTAAACCGTAATAGGCAGACTTGAAATTTTCAGGAACCCCATATAGAGTGAGATCCCACTCACCCCAGACTTACGTAATTTTAGGAAAGATGAAATTTTTAGGATCGGTAGTATAACGTAAACTTAGAAAGGAATGGATACTCGCTAAGCTAAAAGCGGGGCCGTTTTATAGGTAGCAGGTATCAAAGTTGTAAAAAAAACGGGCCAAGTGCGAGTCGGACTCGCGCACAAGGATTCCGTACCGTTTTCTATAAAAACGGCAAAAAAATTATGTCTGTTGTAGGGGAGCCCCCTTAATTATCTATTTTATTCTATTTTTTTTTGTATTTGTTGTTGTAGCGGCAATAGAAATACATCATCTGTTAAAAATTTCAACTGTCTAGCTATCACGGTTCATGAGATACAGCCTGGTGACAGACAGACAGCGGAGCGAAATTAATAGGGTCCCGTTTTTACCCTTTGGGTAAGAAACCCTAAAAAACCATGCTAACTTACGTCAAAGTAGGTATACGCCCTCCAAACCCCAACACGCTAAACGTGGCATTTTATTCTTATGGCCTTAGGCTCTGTTTACACAGAAAGGGACAGAGACGTGATAATAATATATGCATGCATTCCATCAATGCAAGCGCACACAGCATGGTGCGCCCGCGCAGCGCTCTCAATTGCATGAATCACTGTAATAGGAGCCGGCACGTGTTATTATGTTTGTGTTGGTATTGTTTATGGAAGTGTTTATGCTATGAAAATTGCAACACTCACAGCTCGTTCATTAGCCATTAACGACATGTGACAAATACTTGCACCTACATCATTTTCACAAGTATTTATCTGCGGTTCTATGCGACAGGCAGGCAGCCTGCAGTAAAAACGATTGCCAAATCATATTACGGTATGCTCGAATGCGTCGTAGCAGCGGACACATGCGGGAAAGGTATCCTATAACAAACATTAACATAATCAATATTTCCAAACATACTTAATATTATAAATGCGAAATAACTCTGACTATCTTAATTTGGATGAAATTTGGTATGGAGGTAGTTTGAGGCCCGGAGGATGGAGGACATAGGGTTTCTGTTCCCGGGGACATTAACGCGGGCGGAGCCAGGGCAATAGCTAGTTTTACGTATAAAAAAACCGACTTCAATCAAAGAACTGAACCGATTTTGATGAAATTTAAATGGAACCAATTTGAAAGGCTTCTATCAAAAAAAAATTATTAATCTCTTCTTCATTAATGACGTTGGTATTCGTAACAACCCTAAACGGTAAAAAACAACCTCCTCTCAATTGATAACCTCCTCCTTTTTTGAAGTCGGTTAAAAAAACGATACCTTCTGCAAACGAAATAATACCTATATTAAAATCGAAAATATGTGATGAAAAAATATCGCCACAGGTAGGATTTGAACCTACAACCTTCGACATCTAGCCCGTTGATGCTCTCAACCACTGAGCTGCCGTAGCTTCAAATCACCGCGGCGAATTTGTTCATCACATATTATAGGTACACGCATTCGAAGCATGCGTAATCTCCATTACTACCCACTATTTAGAAGTGTGGTATCCAACTTAATTCATATCAGATGAATTGAAAGTTGATTAAAGTTGAGAAAGCTTTCTCAATTAATTATATTAATAGCATTACAATGCTCGGTTTAATATTAAAATCGAAAATATGTGATGAAAAAATATCGCCACAGGTAGGATTTGAACCTACAACCTTTTCCAAGCGGAAACACATTCATGACAATGTTGACAATTGTACTCCGAGTAAGCTTTGGAAATTTTTGAATGGGATTGGGATTGGCAAACAGTCTTCAGATGCTAGGTCCGGTTTAAATGTCGACGATTTAAATAAATTCTTTTGCGCTTCTCCTTCATTGCTCTCGGATAATGTTAAACAAACAACTCTGCTTGAACTCTCTGTTAAGCCTAAGCCAGATTGTCCTACTTTTCATATGGACTTGGTGACGGTTGATGATGTGGTTGCGATTATTGACAGTCTTAAATCGAATGCAGTCGGCAGCGATGATATCTCCCTTTCTATGTTAAAGCCCATTGCTACGTTGATCGCCCCAATATTGGTTGATATTATCAATTGCTCAATTATATCTGGTGTTTTCCCTGATTCTTGGAAATATGCTCACGTCGTACCTGTACCTAAAAAATCGAATCCCTCCTCTCCTTCCCATTTCCGTCCCATATCAATTCTACCCGTATTGTCCAAAATCATCGAGCACTTTGTCCATAAATGTTTAACAAAGCACCTCAACCAGTACAATTTATTGAATTTGCACCAATCAGGTTTTCGAGCAGGACATAGCACTACTACTGCTCTTGTGAAAATTACAGATGACATTCGCTTAAACATTGAGAATAAAGACCTTACTCTCTTGGTGCTGCTGGATTTCACAAACGCTTTCAATACCGTAGATTTTGATATTCTTCTTGGCATTCATGAATCCTTAAATTTCTCTGCATCGTCCCTCTCCTGGTTTCATTCGTACCTTGTCGATCGTCATCAGCTGGTAAAAATCGATCAGTGTAAATCTGACTGGTGTGAATTGGCTGCTGGTGTTCCTCAGGGTGGAATATTATCTCCTGTCCTCTTTTCTATTTTCATCGACAGCATAACAACTTCTCTCTTATCTTCATTTCATTTGTATGCTGACGATCTGCAGATTTATTCGGCCGCCCCTCTTAATAATTTCAATCTCGCTGTGCGCACCATCAACTCAGATCTTGCTGCTATAGCAGCTTGGTCTCGTAATTTCGGGCTTAAAATCAATGCAGAAAAATCTCAAGCAATCGTCATAGGCAGTCCATATTTTATAACTAAATTTAAGACTCTCTCCTTTCCTAATGTCGTTCTTGATGGTAATATTATTCCTTTATCTCCTACAGTGAAAAACTTAGGCATTATTTTTGATGAGACTCTTTCCTGGTCGCCTCAAATCAATGAGGTGAGTCGTAAGATGTTTGTGGCTCTTCATTCTTTAAGACGACTGCAAAACTTTCTGCCCACAAAAACGAAAGTGCTCCTTGCTCACTCCTTATTGACTCCTTTGCTAAATTATGCAGACGTAGCATATTTGGACCCAACTGAAATTCTCCTTGACAAGCTGGAACGCCTGCAAAATCAATGCATTAGATTTATTTTTGGACTGCGTAAACATGACCACATCTCAGAATTCCGTAAAAAACTTAGCTGGTTGCCGATTAGGATAAAAAGGAATGTTCATATTCTTTCTCTTCTTTTTAATGTTCTATATAACCCTTCCTTCCCCATCTATCTTCGTTCAAAATTTTCTTTCAGGCAAATTGACTGTCGGTTGCGGGCATCAGGCATCCCAAAATTAAACATTCCATCGCATGTTTCGCTAACTTACTCCAAGTCGTTTGCAGTTGTAGCTGCTAGACTCTGGAACTCACTGCCAACTGATGTAGTGATAGCATCATCATTAAATTCCTTTAAAAGTAAATTATTAAGAATTTCTCTTGTTACTTCAGACATTTGATTACTAGTAGACTTTTTTTTTTTTTTTTTTCGTTATAGATAATTAAATAGTTGTATAAATATGTATTTTTAAATTATGTATTTACTGTATATATATATATTTGGGTATTTATATGTAAATGTATTCTGTTGTTAGATGTATTATTCTTGGCTAGATTTATCCTTATTAATTGTACATGCTTCTGCCCCATAATTGAGTAAATTTCCTCTAACTTATTCGCCGGTTGACTGGAAGAGATCCCATCTTGGGATAAGTCCGCCCTTGTAGACTGATCTTTCTTAACAGTATTTATTATAGCTTATTTCTTGTACAATAAAGATATCACAAACAAACAAACAAACAAACCTTCGACATCTAGCCCGTCGATGCTCTCAACCACTGAGCTGCGAATTTGTTCATCACATATTATAGGTACACGCATTCGAAGCATGCGCAATCTCCATTACTACCCACTATTTAGAAGTGTGGTATCCAACTTAATTCATATCAGATGAATTGAAAGTTGATTAAAGTGGAGAAAGCTTTCTCAATTAAGTATATTAATAGTATTACAATGCTCGGTTTAATATTAAAATCGAAAATATGTGATGAAAAAATATCGCCACAGGTAGGATTTGAACCTACAACCTTCGACATCTAGCCCGTCGATGCTCTCAACCACTGAGCTGCCGTAGCTTCAAATCACCGCGGCGAATTTGTTCATCACATATTATAGGTACACGCATTCGAAGCATGCGTAATCTCCATTACTACCCACTATTTAGAAGTGTGGTATCCAACTTAATTCATATCAGATGAATTGAAAGTTGATTAAAGTGGAGAAAGCTTTCTCAATTAATTATATTAATAGCATTACAATGCTCGGTTTAATATTAAAATCGAAAATATGTGTTGAAAAAAGAATACCTATACTCCACAAATAAATATTTTGAAGCTTCCGATTATATTTTTAACAAAATAATGACTTCTCAACCTTTGGAATATTCTCGTCAACAAAAACTTGATTCATCGTCGGCCGGTCTTGGTTATCAGCAAAAAAAGGTAAATTGCCACCATGCTTAAAATAATGATGAAGGACCAGTATTTGCGTGGTCTGTACCGTCAATGGCAAATGTGAAGTATAATTACGGCAGAGAAAACCCGAAATTAATGTGACGCAGGTTAAAAAATAGTCAATTCTTTTTCGCCGCTAACCCAACGTGTAAGGTGTTGTTGAATAGTACTTTTAAAAATATTGTGTTGAGCTTGTGAATATCATTTTTCGATTTACTTTATAATATATTTGGTTTTATAGTCAAAACTTTTGTTAGAGTCCAGTCTTCTCCCCCATCTATCTTCTAAATGGTTGTATATGAACACGTGAAAAAATTCACGGCAGTAGTATATATAACGAATTTTAAAGGAAAACTATCAGAGCTAAGTAGAGTTTATAAATGAAAGAGTTATAGTCGACCAACTTATAAATCTTCTTGGTAAAGTATAATTTCATACAAATTGAATTCGAACTATGTTACGACAGTTGTTAGTTACGTAAAACAAATACTTCATCATCATCATCAGGTCCTTTTTGGTCTCCACTACAGGAGCACCACCCTCTCTGTAATACTAAGGCCATACTTGGCCAGAGCAGCCAGAGGACTTAGCCTTAAACAAATACTTCATCATCATCATCAGGTCCGTTTTAGTCTCCACTACAGGAGCACGACCCTCTCTGTACTACTAGGGCCATACTTGGCAAATAAATACTTCATCATCAGGTCCTTTTTAGTCTCCACTACAGGAGCACGACCCTCTCTGTACTACTAGGGCCATACTTGGCCAGAGCAGCCAGAGGATACTATATATACTATAATAAATACTTACTGAATATAAATTTTCGAACCACGTAAAGTCAAGTAAATATAAAATCATAGCATTGTGTTCACGTTCGACAGCGCGCGGCGCTTGGCGGAACGATAGGAGGCCGCTTGGTACCTCAATCAAAGTAGGTAATATACCTACGAAATCTTGTTACCAGCGCTTGCCTCTACTCGTGGTGGTACTCAAATGGATAATGGGCTATTAATAGGTGCGCTTCGCGGAATACCTCCTCTTTTTGCGTCGGGGGATGAAAAACAAAGGGAGTCTGTAAATTCAGTAGAAGTCGAAAAGTCCATTGTAAACAAAGTACAGTCGGCCAAGCAGATACCTGACCCCCTGACTTTTAAAACGTAAATTCACACTTTGCTGTGAAGCGCCACCTACCGTGATTTTTGGCAAGTAGACAGACAACTGCTAGTATAAACTTGTTTCTGATAACCTGCTCAGTTGCAAATTTTGTATTTCTAATAATCTCAGCTAATAATTCAAGTAATCGTCAATGGTAAGAACAAGAAAGAATCAAAAACAATCCTACGTGAAGTTCGAATCGAACCATGGACCTACGACTTGAGAAGCTAGCGCTCATCTCAATACGCCAACCGACGATATGACGTCTCGGGCGAAATTGGATATCTATTTCTACTGCTATGACATCATTGTCACCAACTGCAACGCATTGCTTTAACAAATAAATTGAGGGTAATCTATCAGATTTATTTATACCCGATACCAACTAATCAAAAATATTGTTCACTCGCGTCACAATTACATTCACGATACTGCGATTACTGTGTAGTGATCCAAAACCCCACCAGTTATTAGGCATCCCGTTTCATCTCATATAGCAGATTTTGTGAAAACTAATAGTGTATTGTGAAGACAACCACAGTATTTAAAGTATCTATATCTAGAGAGTTAGGTATCGCGGTAAGTAGAAATTATAAGTATTTAATATACTTACTTAATTGTCACACTATTTTTTGTTCCGTAAAACATAGGGTTTGTGATAAATGTCTAAGATAAATATATCTCTTACAGAGAAACACCGTCCGTTTGTGGATTCGGAGATTTAAGAAGACTCGATCAACTGGCGTAATATATAATATTTTAATTGAAACAGTGAGGAAACATTCAACAAGAACGAGATCGTATTTTATGATGAAAAAAGTTTTAAGTCTGATGATGATGGCAGAAAAATATTGCGGAGAAGACATGGCCAGCGTATAGCCATCAAAATAATTTGCCTTTGAGAACAGTGGCAGGATAACATTAGGTAAAAATATTCATTAAATAGTTAAAATAATAATAATATTTTATACCTAGTGTATTACGCAGTGTAGATTATTAGGTAACTGATAGTATTATTGTTTTGCAGGTTATTGGGGACAGATGTCTTCAATGGGCCCAGGGGAGCTGGTAGAATTCGGCGGTCGGATGAATAAAGAAAAATACTTGGAAATTTTATGAGATGTGGTGATTCCAACAGTGTGCAATGTAGAATATATTTTATTTAAGACAATTGTTCTGTGATCTAACTGTTATTGAGTGACCAATTAAAATCCCAGATTGTAGGGTCAAATAGTGCTTAACTGGGACACGAGACACGAGTGAAGTTTGAACTTAAATCAATTTAGACAAAGAGGTTATACTAAATTAATAAATATGCGCATAAGTGATATGTGATCTGATCTAACATGGTAAGTGAAATGACAAATAGACTTGAACAAGAGCTTCAAAATGGGGGTCACCCCCTCCCATATATAAATTCATTATAATAATGCCATAGGTTTACATATTTATTCTTATACTATTATCGAAGCAAACTTATTCACATAGCACTATTTGAACCTACACATTACAGTTATTAAAAAAATATAAAACTATGATTAAAAAAAAGTTGAGAGATGTAAATTGTTACTTATTAAGTTACATGTTGGTTCTCTCTACAGAAGATTAATCATAGTTTGAATTAAGTAGGCAGGTATTTATTTACACTGTTAAATTTTTTGATGTAATAAAGTAACTAAACATTTAAAATGCTTTTTATTAACAGTAATTAGCTTGGTAACATTAAAACAACCAAAATTACACCAACATCACAAAACGAAGTTGGTGATATTTGTAAAAAATAAAAGGCTTTGGAGGATTTGAACCTGTTCCCTCATGAACACACTATTTATTAAACCGTAGTGCCTACCACTTGCGCCACATCTAACTATTCAAGTATCTTTGAAATAAGCGTATCGTATGCTAGGGCTTGTTTTATTTATCAAAAATCGAATAGATGGCATTAGTCATCAAGGGTATCAGATTTCTGCTTATTAACCTTATTTGTTCATTCACAATTCAATAGATGGCACTAGTCGCAAAGGATATTACACTTGTATATTTTTATCTTTGGGTTTAAACCACGGATGGTTCTTTAGTTTGCGAAAAATGGCGCTGTTGTAGGGGGGTCAGATATCTCCTTGGCTGACTGTACATTGGAACGGTCGCGTATTCTGGAAACCAGCCAGTCACCACTTCATCTGACATTGTTCCTGGTTGCAATTCCACAACACAACATCCATACATATATGTGCATACTTCCATACTAACTATCCATACGACATCCCTACTCCCATACGAACTATACTAACTGATATTATAAATACGAAAGTGAGTTTGTTACTCCGGCGAATCCGTTTCGAAGGATAGGAAGGTAAATAAATAAAGTGATACGGAAAAATGACACTACTTTAGGGGTAGCACACAGATTGAGCTACCCCTAAAGTAAGTTGGCCACTTCTGTTATGTTATTGGATACTAACTCAACGATAATATATTTTATTACAATTACATATATAAACATTCAAGTTCAAGACCCAGGTCAATCTGAAAAAGATCATTTTCCATCTTGACCTGACCGGGGCTCGTACCCGGGCACCCTTGTGTCGCAGACTGGCGGATAAATCTTAGGAATGCTGGCTCACCGTTCCATGACTTGCTTTCTTATGGTCTTATAACTAAGGACGCTGAAGATCGTGCCAATACCGAAGAATTATATAGATTTTTATAACGATTCAGTTTTTGTGAATACCTAACGAAGTAAAACAGATATGATGGAAAAATGCCTTTGTCGTATTCTATCAAACAATGACCTATAACGTTCTCTAAGCAGTAATTACGACATAAATGATAAGACTAGCAGTTTAATAAATCAGCATAAACATCTGTTTACTCATAACGATTATTTATGCAATCTATGAGTCGAATCGAATTCGAAGGAAAATAAGTAAACAAATTTTAAAAACGAAGATGACCCTATTGCCAAGTGTTTATCATACCAAGCTGGATAATTCCGTATTCATCCCACGCATTCTCATCCCAAGTATTCAAAATTCTTCACTTGTCCCATATTTTAATTCCTTACTCGTCCTGTCTTTTCTCATCCCATGCTGTCACAGCGTAGATCCCGAGTTCGATCACCGATCAGGTCAAAATGGAAAATGATCTTTTTTATAACTTATAAAATATATTATCTGTTTAGGCCGAAAGAGCCTTATTTTCTATCTCGCTCCATTTCGCGATGAGGTAACTTAGACGGGTTGGCGTCGTTGTCCCGTTCATCGAATATGGGACTGAAAGAGATGGTCGTCCGCCGCACCCGAGCGAATACACAGTTCATTACGACTGCACGCGTATGCGCCGCCCTTTAATTCCCTGCGCGCGCCTAAATTGTACTCACCGCGAAATCACGAGACTCTTCATCACCGCCGTGCTGCTGAAAGGAATCCGGTGATCACCAGAAGGAGAGGAAGGCCACGATTCGTGAACGAGGTAAGCGGCGTCTAGTCCCGTTTAAAGTTACCGAGTTGTGATACCCCTTTCTTTTTCTCCTACCGCTATCTTCGGGAAACGAGCTATTGTACAAGCTTGCTTCCCCAGTATCGTAGCGCTAATTTTCCACGACAACGATTTACAACTTACTGGGCTTACTCAATCTGTGTGATTTGTCTATATGTATTAAAATATATATATAAGCACCACGTTCCTGCACTTCATTAAAAATACGTCATATACTTTATCTGACAATTATAAGGTTCTCTAGATACTTAGGTACCAATTACCACCTTCATGTTAACTAACTCACATGGCTAACTCAACATCTGTTTAGCAATTATGATCATAAGCAGCAAGCATTACTTTGTTTACGGTCTAAACAAGATTGACATCGGCCGTCAAAATATTTAGGTTATTACATTGCCTGAAGTTTTAGAGAACAATGCGTAATGTCCATGGACATAGGGTTATTACATTGCCTGAAGTTTAAGAGAACAATGCGTAATGTCCATGGACATATTTATATCTTTGTTGTCGATAAGATATTGAAATGTAGATTGACACGTTAAAGTCAAAGCTATCCATAAACCACGTAACATCTTTTACAGGGGGTATGCTCTTTTGTTACGTGCGTAGATGCGGCTAGATGTCAGAAAAATATTACACCCGCTAAAACGACGAAATATTTTGCCTCGATAAAAAGTGTTCAATTGCATATTAAACATCTACATACATCCCAAACTCACTTTGACACAGGGGCAAAACCGAGTGAAGCCCATCACTATTGTCTGTTGTTCGGCGCGAAAAAGAGTTATTCTGTCCTTTCCAAGATCAGAAATTGTTACCATTCGAATAAGTAAATTAAATAAATATATAGGGACGTATCACACAAATTGAGCTAGCCCCACTGTAAGTTGTGACCTTGTGTCGTGGGATACTAACTCACTGAACGATACTTTATTTTAAAAACCTATGCGTATACATGCGACACCCACCAGTATTGGCCACATACACGCAAGAAGAATAACAAGAAAATTAAAGACCTAAATGAGGTCAAAGACAAGGTACTCATAGACAAGACAGATGATGTTACGAAACGTATAGTAGCCATTCCATAAATCATGAAGTACTCTTACGCGAGCGGTGACAGCTCAATCAAACAAACGCTACTCGTATTCACTGGACATGGCTGTCACAAATTAGCTATTTTACTCCAGCAGCAAACCTAAGCAAACACAAGAAGGGTTGGTGTTAAAGAATTATTTAAATAAAATCACTTTAATACGGTATTATCGCGTATATTATAATTTTTTACACCTAGCGTTTCGAAAACTTTACAGTTTTCGTGGTCGCAGGTAGACTAAGTTGACATTTGTCTTTGTGTTATGAGAACTATACAAAACTACCGCCTACAATATTTATTGATAACGTTCCAGATGTACGCAGTATTGATTGGCTCACAGTGTCTATAGAGAGAGTGAGAATTATTGCTGAATGAAGGTGTCTTTACGGCCCTTTTCAATGAAGCGCAGAGCGTGAAAGTCTCATTTTACCCGACTACGGATAAGCACAGAGGCCGAGAGGCGGTTCCGAAGAACTCTGACACCAGGTTGTGCATGGTCGATTCGATAAAGTCAAAGTCAAAGATTTTTATTCAAAATTGGATACATGTATCTCTTTTTGAACGTCATATTTTTATTTCTTATATATTTTTTAATATATGCAAAATTGAAATACTACTAGCGTTTCGGAACGACCACTGGTGAGAAGAATACGCCGAAAGAAACTCAATCCAGACTTTATCTTTTAGTGTAGGTTACACGTCTATGTCGATAGACCGTGTAACCTACACTAAATGATGATGAGCAAAAAGGAGGGTCATGATCTTAGCCGATGTATGTATGTTCGTTTGTGCCTTGTATTTCCTAAACTACCAAACGTAACTTGCAATATGTCGTTAGATGCCTCTTGACCGTCCGCTGATCATGTGACGTCACAGTAAATCCAAATAGCGCCCTCTTTAGTACAACGAGTCGCGATGTTAAAAAAATCTTTTTGTAATATATCGTTTGGTATCATGAAAGGTATTATAATTAAGATTACTGTTATTGTAATCATCGTCATCATCATTTCGCGTAGGTGTCACGGTCAATCGATCATGCACACCCTGGTGTCAGAGTTCTTCGGAACCGCCTCTCGGCCTCTGACGTGGTTCCTTTAAAGACTACAAGATGGCAGCCGGGACCACCGGCTTAACGTGCCTTCCGAAGCACGGAATCATCTTTATTATCAGACAATCAGGTGATTCAAACCTGCAATGTCATAACCAAACTGGAAACAACTAAACAAAGTATGGTTTCGGTGGGAATCGAACCCACGACTCCCGGGTCAACAGGCAAATGCCTTAACCACTGGACCATGGAGGCTGTTATTTTATTTTTATTTAGAAATGAAAATTTTATATGTATATGCCCGGAAATCTAGTTATTCGGGTTTAAGTTTTATAAATTTATTTTCGTAATAACTAAATACATATATCACGCCTCCCGCCTGGGCTTTTGACCCCACTCCTCGCCAAGTTTCCTCCCCCCTCTGACTCGATGAATGGCGACGTCCTTGGTTGATGTCAATGTCATACATTATACAGTACCGGCTCTAAAGGTCTAAAGGTAAACATTGTAATCCACGAGTTCCGCGACAGCGGCGAGTGTCGTGTCGCGCATTTTGTATCTAAAAACAGCGATCACTGTCTGACAAGAAAATACACGACTACATTCACACTTACATACAAACTAGAGATATATTTATTAGAGATAGAGACAACATAGAGCTGAGCGAAGCGACCAAGATGTACAAAAATTATTTGCACAAAAATTAGATTTTCTTAATTTTTTTATAAAAATATAAATATGAAACTAATTATTCTTTTAATTTTTTACAATCGCCTAATGGTTTTGGTTTTGCGCAGCCTGACTAGCTTGCGCAGTCGCGGCGTTCTTCATTCGCGCGACAGTCGCGGCACCCTCATGTGTGCGCAAGGCTTGGAGAGACAGCAAAACTCTCAAATTGCCTGATGGGCCGCGATTACATGCATGCATAGCCTGAAGAGCCAATCTGAAAAGCTCCACCGCCGGTTGGGTCGCAAGCAGGATCTAATGATTAGACACACGGGCGACCGCCACTCCTCCGCGTCGAAATTCCGCGCCTTAAACTGTCAAAATTGTTGTACAATAACAGTTCATACGATTCCTGACAGTGACACCTGACGATTCAGTTAACAAAGAATTTATAAAAACAATGCTACTTTGACACATTGTAAAATAAATATCTAAATAACAAAGCCGTATTATCGTTGAAGGAAAGCAAATCTTACACTTATCTGTTAATACCTTACCCAAACAACGTTATCTGTAGCTGCGTAATCTCATTTATCATATTTATCTTTATGCCAAATTGGTGGCAACTTATCCAGTATCGGTGAATACAATAATAATTGTGACTGGGTTGCTTTTGCAGCGGCCAACTTGGGCCCTAAGCCAATGGACTTTTATCCTGGCCAAGACCACTCTTGACGACTTGAAAGAAACTACAAGAACTAACAATATATTTTTTTTTAATGTAGATTATTTTAACACATACATATGTATGTATGTGTATTTGAACATATATATAGTATCACGTCTATTTCCCTTGCGGGGTAGACAGACCCTAGGTCTATATACCCTTATGGCCACATTTATCATTTTGGAAGGCGTGTAGATGGAAAACAGGATCAAAATAGTGATGGGATGTTAGCCGCATCGCCTATTGGCATTATACCGCAGATTTTCGCCCATACCCTCAATCGCCTTTTACTATCTGCGCGGTAAAACAGCAGCTGGTACATTCTACGTTTTTTCTTTTCTCCCAGCATGGAAGTGATTATTTGTTTTTTTTTTTTGTTATATTTGATTTTACAACTGAGAATTATTGACGTCAGTAATTTACTTATGGCTAAAGGGGATATAATACCATCCTGAATCGGATCCGATGGGAGGGACGCCGCTATACGTTAGACACGATATGAGATATCTCCAATCGTATCGCACGTATTGCGGCGTCCCTCTCATCGGCTCCAATTCACGATGGTATAAGACAGAGTTACTTTTGCATTTATAATAATAAGTATGGATTGTAATCGGTATCAGTTATCGTGAGTTTCACTGTACTAAATTTACATCACAATAGAGAAGAGAAGTAAGCATTAAAATTTATAATATTCATAACCCAACTACGAATTTAAATTAGTTTTTTTATACGACATTTATTATTCACATCAGCCAATCAATATTTTTTATGCTTCTAAACATAGACGAATACCATATTATGTATGAAGTAATATTGAACATTTGACACAAACAAGTAATTAAAAATAAATAAGCGAACTGCCTCCCGGGCTGTCGAAATTTCTATCCTTCTGGGATACTGGTGGGACTTAAATAAAAGAGTGGATTGTTCAAGGATGACTGGTGTATTAAATAAATACATATGAGGAAAAAATCCTAATGCGAAGCGGCTACAGCCGAGGTATTGGTCCGTATCGATGGTTGGGGCCGCGGCAGTGCTTCCGCCCCCCGATCTCCGCAGATGGAGTGCTATATTTGTAATGATGCGGTTCGTAAACAAGCGATTTTTCCAAACAAAAACATTATTAAAGATTATTAAAAAATGTGTCTCTATTTTACAAAAGTGTTTTATTATTATCCTAGATAACTATATCGTGTGTACTATATAATTTAGACTGATTAGACATTGACTATGAGGGAATGCCCAAATGCCAAGTTTAGGGTTTTGTTGGTGGGTAATATGTAATAGTACTAACGTAACGATGTGCGCGGGAAGAGTTAGAAGAGCAGCTGGTACATTCTACGTATTTTCTTTTCTCGACCAGCATGGAAGTGTTGTGCGGACAATGGTTTTAACCAAGTACCAAAGTCAGTCCCCGTTTTTTGATTTACTAGTATTGATATTGATGATTATAGATGAATCATTCGTTTTGTAATACAATTTTACTTCCAAAATTACTTCTTATTACATAAACGTATTATTGTTTTTATTGCACTTATATCAGACGCTATTTTTTAACATTTTTGTTTTTTTCTCGGCTTGCTGCCTCGTCTTGGAGTGCAATTATAGTTCTGACCTACATTTTTTAAGTTAATTTATGAATATAATTTCCTTAGCCTATAAATATTATTTTTCTTAAAAGTACTACTGGATTTCAAAAAGGAACTAGACTTGTATACTTAACTAAAAATAGTTAACCTAAGTTAGCATACACAAGGTAGGTTACCTTGTATGTATATTGCAAATGTGTTGCTAATCAAATAAAAACCTATCGAGAACAGTTTCAAATATGTAAAGAATTGCAAACATTAAATTACCAAATTGTTTACTCACAAACACATTCCTTTCTACTTTTGAATGTCAATCCGATGCCAAAAATCCACAAATATTTCAAGCTGCACTGAGCACTATAAAAAAAAACCAGCACTGATATCGTCCAAACATAAGTAGCGCAACTCTATTGGATCTAGACACACTACATAGTCCATTTATAAAAAAATCCGACACTAGCGCTATATAATCCACAATCAACTTAAATACAAAAAAGAAAAAAAACATTCGAAATTTAAATCTTAAAAAATAAACGAAATAATTATTTTATTTATCACGTTATCGTATCGTGTACGTGTACATTAAGGGGCGATACTCGGGAGCAACTGCGCGCCAAACGCGCGAATAACATTATCCAAATGAACTCGTTTATGTATTTATTCGAGTCGAGTACAGATGTGTCTTTGTTCTTTTATTTGTAGACCGTTGACTTCTGACACTGGTGGAAAGGATCGGCAGATATGTATGACTAACTTACCATTATTGATGCCGGTTTAGGAATTCTGGAATATTTAGGGAAATTATTCCTGATTGAAGAACAAAGGAGTTAGACACTCCATACACGCAATTTTGCAAAAAACGGCACAAGGAAAAGTTGTAACTTCAAGATTTACTAATTGTAAATGATAATGACGTTTGCAAATACACAATCTATTTATATGTGATCTATCTTCTATCTAGTCATCATCATCATTTCAGCCATATAAAGGCTACTTGCTGGACAAAGTCCTCTCCCAGGGATTCTTCGTGCCATGGGAGGATATTGCCTTACTCACCACACTTGGCGAGCGGATAGTTGAGCGCAGTTTTTTTGGCTTCTTGTGCTTCCAACGCTGCTGCCCATCTGAAGCATTTTTAAGCTGGGGAAGGATAGGAATTTGTTGCATCTGGGAAAGGAATGGAGGTATTAGGCATAAACTACTCACTCGGATGAATGGGAAAAAACAAGTAACACCTAGGAGAGACCGGCGCGCGTACCGTATGCTATACCTGCAATCACCGGCCAAGCAGTTGAGGATGGGGATGAGGAGGCCCTGTTTGACTAAATGAGCCAGAGTCAAAGTCCGAAGAAATACGCCAGATTTTATATCTGTCTAAAAACTTACTTCTGACTAAGCTTAACAACACTATCTAACAAAACATAGATCAGATGACTATCGGTCCTTTCGAAAGACGAAGGTGCCTGAACTATTTATGCTTTTTGGGCACATCAATTAGTGTGGTCCTCAACTGGGGTTACTGAGCTTACACGCCTGCTGGGCTTGCGAGATAAACCAATGCCGGACAATAAGAGTAAAATATCTTAATTATAATGTGTCTCCATGCATGCATGCTGTTTCTATCATGCATGCTACTGTATACGTAGTTGGTGCCATAATTGACGACATGAACAAACGTACTATTATCAAAGGACAATAAAACAAGTGTTCACAATGGCGATAAAACAACAAACAAGTGTTTATTTGTTATCTTTTTCCAAGAATTAAAAGCTATATATATAAAACCACACTTCTAGTTTTCCGGGAGAATTTGGAATATTCACGGGAGAATGGTATAATATCTGAACTCCTTACTAATATTATAAATGCGAAAGTGAGTTACGCTTTCACGCCCGTTCTACTAAACCGATCGTCATGAAATTTTGCATACCCGTTGCCTGCCGTTGTTACGGATAGTGTACATTATACATAGCCCGGGAAAAGTAATGTTCCCGAGGGATCGACATTGGCGCGAGCGGAGCCACGAGAGAAAGCTAGTTACTTTTATTAAATAATGTATTTTGTGATCTATATTTAAATACATTTAATTTGATACCAAACATAATTTATAATATTTCAAACGGCTTTTTTTATATAGCCACTTTCAGACTCTAAGTCTGTAAAGTCAAAATGGCGTCCTCTAGAGGACGCCATTTTGGATTTAGTATGACGTCACATAGCCAGTAACCAGCAGACGGTCAAGACGCATCTAGCGATAAGTACTAGAGGTCACGAAAAGAAACCCGGTTACGAATTATATTCCAAGGAGATATCGAGCACCAATTGGCCAGTTAAACAAATAATACAAAATACTAGCCGATTACAGGACACTTGTGTATTAAAATAACAGGTTTCTGTTTCAATAAAGACAACACATCCCTAGAGTTTACTGCGCAATTGGTAATAATAGGAAATGAGATTTTTTATACTTTGTTATGACATATACATTTACGTACCTATAGCTATTTTTCTAAGATTGTTCCTTCAAATATTGTGTGAAAAAAAAGTCTAAAAATTAAAAACAGAATTACTTTGTTTAATAACCATTTTAATAAAGTGTACTTTACGGTCTTCGGGGCAAGAGAAGCAGCTGACACATTCTACATTTTGTTTCCCCCAGACCAGCATAGTAGAAAAAAATTACAATAACAAGTATAAATTGACATTTCGAAAAACTCATTTTACTAACATGGCCACCATCCTGCACTTGCAGGCCTTGCTCTCGTCTTGTACGGAACCTGCTGGCTGGTCGTTCACCTCTCAGGTTGCATCGGCTTCTAGTAGGTACTTAGTATTACTCGAGTCAAAGACAATATAAATACTACGTAAAGACAGCCACCAGGCTTGTTTCCTAAAATAATAGCATTTGAAATAATTAGTCCGTATTTTAGATTATCGAAAAATATTATACACGTATTTTTTCTTTTATCAATCAAACAAAAGATGATAAAGATAAAGCGCATCAAAGTTCAGGAGTGGGGGCTGATGACGCAACAGGCCGGTAAGAAGAGTACCGGACAGTGAGACGTCACGCGAACTTTAACGGGTTATATCTTTATCAATTTTTGTTTAATTGAAAAAAAGGAAAAATATGTATCTAATATTTTTCGATGATCTATAAGACGGACTAATTATTTTACATGCTATTTTTTTAGGAAACAAGCCTATTAAGGCCTGTTAAAAGCGTGTACAAACTATCTGGCAAGCATGCCGGCAGGTCATGTGTGATAGTTCCAGTAACTGCTACCATGGGCGGCAAAGACGCTGCAGTGAAAGGGTTACAGACTTTTCCATCCACCACTAGATGGCGGTAGCCTAAACTTGGCAAAACCCCGAGACCGCAAAATATTGTTTTAATATAAGACAAAAACCATTTTTAACCTTAAATAAAATATTTCTCGTCAATACTGATTTTATATTCTCATAATATAATGGATACATAGTTGAGAATAAACCTTAAGCGCCATCTAAGTGATGAGCTCGAAACAAATCTCACGCAATAGGCGTTGGAACCATATGCTCGATTGCAGTAAGTACTCGCCCAAGGGCTCAACTTTGTATTTGTAACTAATAGTGCCAGGCAGGTCCTAAGGGAGGGGTTACAGGCACAGAGGACATGATACCCCAAAATCAAAGACGGTTAGGACACGGCTAGTCACTAAAATACTCGTTATTCGATAAAAGTACTAGCCGTGTGCAGACTAAGCCTAAGTAATAGGTATTTCGTGCAGCCAGGGGCTAAGACATTAATTTTATCCTGTCAGACATAAACATGCCTTATCTAAGTAAATGGAGAAATAATATTATTAAAGGTACGCAAAACATTATTACTATAAACAAACATTTTCTCCGTTTTATAACAGTTCTGATGTAACCTCTTTGTTCACCAATGTACCGGTAGAAGGCATGTGTCTTCTAACAACATCCAACATCATAAATCACAGAGCAGGCAAACATAGGCAGGCATTTTGGGAAGTGGACGTTATGATATTGGTCATATTAGAACAAGACATTTTGAGACACTAAACATTTTGGGCACTGGACGTTTTAAGACACTTGACATAGTGAAACTGGACGTAATAGGACACTGGACTCTTTAGCACATTGTACATAGTAGACCTTTGCTTTTATTTATTGCCAAGCTGAGAACTTAATCTTCGACTTCTCGACTTCATCCGTATGGTTTAACCTTATGTCATTCTCCAAGACCTCATATATTTCCATTATAAAATTCATCAGTATTGATTCAATAGTCGCAAAAAACGAACAGACAAAGTTAAGGCGCATTTAAAATATTAGTATGGATTCATCATCATTATCTCGAGTAGGTGTCATGTTCAATCGACCATGCACACCCTAGTGTCAGAGTCAGAGTTCTTCGGAACCGCTTATCGGCCTCTGACGTGGTTTCTTTAAAGACTACCAGATGGCAGCCGGGACCAACGGCTTAACGTGCCTTCCGTAGCACGGAATCATCTTTATTATCAGACAATCAGGTGATTCATGAATGTCGAAACCGAAACCGAATCTTCGTTCGTCTCCAACCAAACAAAGTGACACGGGCTCCGTTTTTCCTTCTGTGGTACGGTACCCTAAAAACCAATAATCTGATTTTTAAAGCGATTAGGCCATTAGACTAATGACTTTTAAAGTGATCTCAATGATGAGTAGTCTCTTTTTAACCCGGAGAGATCTTAACGGTATACTAAAAACCCTTTTAGTTCATGAAATTTAAAATTAAAAAAAAAAAAAAAAACCGAATTTCAAAAACGTTTATTTAATATAGGTCATTTGGACACTTATTAATTGTCATATATTTTCAACTGAGAATTGTTGACGTCGGTAATTTACTTATGGCTAAGTTTAATGCCGCTTCCAAAGCGGAGTGCAGAAGAAGCGGCACCAAACTGCACAGCGCATTTTCTCCAATCGACGTCAACTTACAATTTTAGTTTATCTTAAAAACTAGGTATGTGGACTGAGTATAAGCGGCAACAAACTGCACAGCGTATTTTCTCCAATCGACGTCAACTTACAATTTTAGTTTATCTTAAAAAATAGGCATGTAGACTGAGTATAAGCGGCAACAAACTGCACAGCGCATTTTCTCCAATCGACGTCAACTTACAATTTTAGTTTATCTTAAAAAATAGGTATGTGGACTGAGTATAAGCGGCAACGAACTGCACAGTGTATTTTCTCCAATCGACGTCAACTTACAATTTTAGTTTATCTTAAAAAATAGGTATGTGGACTGAGTATAAGCGGCAACAAACTGCACAGCGCATTTTCTCCAATCGACGTCAACTAACAATTTTAGTTTATCTTAAAAAATAGGTATGTGGACGGAGTATAAGCGGCAACAAACTGCACAGCGTATTTTCTCCAATCGACGTAAACTTACAATTTTAGTTTATCTTAAAAATAGGTATGTGGACTGAGTATAAGCGGCAACAAACTGCACAGCGCATTTTCTCCAATCGACGTCAACTTACAATTTTAGTTTATCTTAAAAAATAGGTATGTGGACGGAGTATAAGCGGCAACAAACTGCACAGCGTATTTTCTCCAATCGACGTCAACTTACAATTTTAGTTTATCTTAAAAATAGGTATGTGGACTGAGTATAAGCGGCAACAAACTGCACAGCGCATTTTCTCCAATCGACGTCAACTTACAATTTTAGTTTATCTTAAAAAATAGGTATGTGGACTGAGTATACATTGTAAAGTCAACTAAGACATACTGCATCCGTCTTTGGTTGGATATCTCACAGATTAAACACAACCGGGTCATACGACTCCCAAGTTCGAGTGTTTCCGGTTTCCTATGTGAGAAGAAGCATATTTACTAAAACTATGCAGAATTAATGAGAAGGTAGCAACCTTGGACTCACATATTTCCTAATACCTCCTCAATCTTTGATATATTGGCGCCAACATACAGTTATTTTTCAATCCTTATCCTTACTAATATTATAAATGCGAAAGTGAGTTTGTTTGTTTGTTTGTTACGCTTTCACGCCGTAACTACTAAACTGATCATCATGAAATTTTGTATACAAGTTCTCTGGAGTACAAAGAAGGACATAGGCTACCTTTTATCCCGGGAAAAAGTACTATTCCCGAGAGATCGACATAAACGCGGGCGGAGCCGCGGGCGAAAGCTAGTAATAATTAATATAAAAATAAGGATTTGTCCTCACTGAGACACATAAGTGAAATTTTTGAACTCTCGAAGTGTCAACCCTCAAGCGGCCCGATCCGACCGCATAACAAAAGAAAATCGCGCTTGTCTTTTTTGAAATGAAAACCCTACGAGTTTTAAAACTTCAAAAAAAGAGCGTACGGACGGTATCTAATGCGTGGTATTTAGAAATCTGTAAACCCTTGTTTAAGAACCTGAAAATATTACCTTTACCGTGTAGGTATTTATGTTGTTTTGTAAAACATCCGCAATACTTTCCATTATTATATATTCAAGTATCTAGAAGACAGTTACGATCAAATTATAAATGTAGATTATATCAACCACGTGGATGTAAAGATATTTATAGAAAAAATGTGTACCACATAAGCATAGAAATATTTAATAAACTACCAAATAACATAAAATTGCTAGATAAAAATAATTTCAAAAAAACAATTACGGAATGGTTGAATGAAAGATTTTATAGCATTAATGAATATACGGACGATAAACATTGAATTTATTTGACATTCTTTTTATTAATTTTCATTAAACATTTAGATAGCAGTTATTAAAATTGACGAACATTAAATCATTGATGGAAAGAAATATGTAATAAATATAATCAATTATCAAATAGAACATCATGATCATCAGGTCTTTTTTAGTCTCCACTACAGGAGTACGACCCTCTCTGTACTAAATAGAACATATAAAATAAAAATAGTACATCTAAATTTATGATTGTATAGTATATGCTAGAGTGTAATTTAAATGTAGGTTTACTTTGAGACTCTTAATTGTCTCAAAGTAAATGTAACTTTGACCTCCGCAAAGTAACACCTGAATCTATTAACTATCTTAAATGTAGGTACATATTCTTGTTATTAATATTTGCACACCTGCATGCAGGTTGGTTACATTCGACTTAAGATCTATGTAAATCATACAAATAATTATTCTATTCTATATTCTATTGTTATAGTCCTCTGGACGCTCTGGCCAAGTATGGCTCTAGTAGTACAGAGAGGGTCGTGCTCCTGTAGTGGAGACTAAAAGGACCTGATGATGATGTTCTATTGACTATTCCATAATCTTTTCTTGAATAGGTTTTGTTCTAGTCTTCTCATGATGAATTTCCGCAGAGGAGTCGCGGTTGGCAACAGGAGTACGAGGCAGCTCCCCAGAGAATCTGGATGATCCAGAAAGGCGATGGGGACTCTGACTACTATTGCCGACCTCGACCCACCTTCGGATGTCTTCTATCAGTCGCTAGGCTTCAGGATAACATTAAGTTGAGTATATAAGAAAAGCAAAAAAAAAAGATAGCTGAACAATTTCATTTATAATACAACTATGTTTTGGATATTTTGTACGAATAGAAAAAAATTGGTTGTCTAGTCGGTTCACGGACGATAATTTTACGTTATAACGCTGGAAGAGCGATAAATGCGTACTGACTATTCCATAAGCTTCTTTTCTTGAATAATCTTCTTTCTTCGTCTTCTAATGATGAATTTCCGCAGAGGAGTCGCGGTTGGCAACAGGAGTACGAGGCAGCTCCCCAGGGAATCTGGATGATCCAGAAAGGCCATGGGGACTCGGACTACTATTGCCGACCTCGACCCACCTACGGATGTCTTCTATCAGTCGCTAGGCTTCAGATGACTTCAGGATAACATTCAGTTGAGTACATATGAAAATCCAAAGAAAAGATAAGTGAACAATTTCATTTTTGGGTCAATTTTATTTAGTTTCTACGCCAACTAAATCCTTAGCGGAGTCATTAGGCAGAAGTTCTTTCTAACTTCCTGGTTGACTGATTCTATCTATCTGGTTGAGTTAGCTGTGATTGTCGATCAATGGAGAAGCCCGATGACCCAGTGGGCGATAGCGTCTAATCGCTGATACATGTAAAGTGACCACGTGTGGCATAAAAAGATCTTGACGCGTAAGGCACATTAAGCTGTTGGTCTCAGCTGACATCATTGATAATAGTCGTTAAGCTTTGTCAGATGCAATCAGGCAGCTTAAAATATCGGACACCAGAGTTGGCCATATGACAAAAAACAAGTAATTTATACAATACAAATTATTATACCAGAAGCTATCCTACGCACACATATTTCCTAATACCACCTCTTAATACCGATGATATATTAATGCCAACAAACAATTGGAAACCTTACTGTCTATTCCATAAGCTTCTTTTCTTGAATAGTCTTGTTCTTGATCTTCTCATGATGAATTTCCGCAGAGGAGTCAGGGTTGGCAACAGGAGTACGAGGCAGCTCCCCAAGGAATCTGGGTGATCCAGGGCGATGGGGACTCAGACTACTATTGCCGACCCCGACCCACCTTCGAATGTCTTCTATCAGTCGCTGCAGGTGTCTTCAGGTTAAGGTTTACTTGTTTGGATATATCTTATGTACTGGATATAAGATGAATCAAAACGCTTAACAACGATTGGCGGTTTTATTCTACTAGTTCAAAAATTGAGCTCCTGTTTTGTCACTTGGTCGTATGGAACCTCAGATGGAACCCTAAAATTAAAAAGAATGTACCTACCATAGAAGTAAGACGCTTTTTTTTTTTATTTATGGAACCTAGTATAGATGTATTACATCATATTGGCCTGGGTCTTGGATGTTTATCTATATATGTATTTGTTATATAATATAGTATCGTTGAGTTAGTATCCCATAACACAAGTCTCGAACTTACTTTAGGGCTAGCTCAATTTGTGTGATTTGTCTCTATATATATATTATGGGTAGGTACATTATAATGTTCATAACATAATGTTTAACATTCTGAAAAGGCACGTGTATGATAATTAGTATTTCCCAATAATACAAACAATTATCAAAACAAGTTCCGATTTATCTTGTGTCCAGTGCATAAGATAAATCAAAACAAGTTAATTGAACAACTTTATTTTTGGGTCAAGTTTGTTTTGTATACTTTTCTTTTTTTTGTATGATTTGTTTAGATTGAAAAACAAATCACATTTTAAACTACTTCACGCCCTTTCAGCAAACGACTCGACAATCATCAATTCTTACGCACAGACGCATTTTATTTATTTACATAGTTTTTAGGGTTCCATACTCAAAGGGTAAAAACGGGACCTTAAGAGGAAACACTGCGCTCGAGAGAATTGAAAAATAGGTATTTGTAAGATCTATTGCTGTCGCGCTGTGTGCCCAAACAACCCCCGCAGAGTGCGATAGAGACAACTGCTACTCGGACCGAAAATACCTATGAAAATTACACAAAGTTAACGCTTCGTTGTCCCTTGATTTCTTCTCCAAAACCTAACAGATTAAAATTGTTTTTCATTAAAAATTTAAAATAAGCTATGGCTGTGTTTCTATGTTTTCTTTTTCTAATATAATTGCGTCGAATTTGTTTTCTTGATGTCGGGACACTAATACTTAGTGTTCGGCAATGGGACCAAAAAGTCCTGCTTTTTTGACGGGTAAGTCCGGCTATTTGATTTTTAGAGATGGCAACGCTAAATGCACCTAAGGGTCATTCATACAATGATACAGGGACGTGCGTATACATTTTTCGGAAGGTAGACAAAAACATACTTAGTAAAAAACTTACCCAAATAATTACGACTCGTACCTAAATAAATATATATGTACTTAATTTTTTATGTCTATATTCAATAACAACTGATTTATGGAAATACGGAATTAAAAATTATTTTTTAAACTTGGTGTGAAAGCGGAAACGGTTTTGGTATGAAAGCAGAATTTTACGAAAGTGGGATGTAACCGGAAAGACCCGTGTCTTTTTTATTTGTTAGAGAAAAATAATGCATATATGTTTAGTGAGTTCAGGGTAGACAGAGTCTAACTGTCTGTATGGACTGCACGTCACTGCAATGATGACTCACCTTATGACGTGCCCCAACTGTCCTTTCACCTGCACAGTCGAAGATCTTAATAAGGCAAACGACAAAGGAGTCGCTGTGGCCACCTACTGGTCAAAAACTGTATAAGAAAAAGCTTCAATTATAACCATTTTGACTCGAAAAGAAAGAAGAAGTGGCAATGTATGAAAGAAAAAGACAATGAGAAACCGCGCCATGTTTTTGTCCATTCTATGCCGTGATTTGTATATGGAGCTCGTAATTTCAATTCATTCATTATGTACTAAAAACGGGTCACTCACGTGCTATTTCGTCGGTTGCCGACTATAGTTTATATATCATATGAATGAATTTCAATTCATTCATCTGAAAGAGTCTATCAAAATTCAAAAACGATTTTCGCATCGCAACAACAAATTCATACAACGATGCGCAGAGGTTTTTGTCTTGTTATATGATCAAACAGACATGCGAATCAGATAACGCCATAGCAGCATCACGGGCAATGGAAAATATTTACTTTCGCTGTAAATTTTTATTACTGCTATCGTTGTTTGTCCTGTGATCGTGTATTTTAATAGGTTAATAATGTCTAGCCGTGTGGTATCCGGCAGAGTAGAATAGGACCACTCCAAGTCTTCCCGTGGATATCGTAGAAGGCGACTTAGGAAATACAAGCTAAACAAAGCTTATAAACATCTGTGAGACCTCTCCAACCCGTCTGGCCAGCGTGGAGAGTGTAGTTGTAGTTGTGTAGCAAGTCCTCTGGCTGCTCTGGCCAAGTATGGCTCTAGTCGTACAGAGAGGGTCGTGCTGTAGTGGAGACTAAAAAAGACCTGATGGTGAATAATGAATACAATTATTTGTTTTAACATAAATGTGAAAGTTTTTTTTGTTTTTGCATGACGATGACTCAATCACGATGACTGAACGTGAACGGATTTGATTTCTGATAGAATATTTCCGGTATCGTAGTATTTTTAGGGTTCCGTACCCAAAGGGTAAAAACGGGACCCTATTTATATCGCTCCGCTGTCTGTCTGTCTATCTGTCCGTCTGTCACCAGGCTGTATCTCATGATCCGTGATAGTTAGACAGCTGAAATTTTCACAGATGATGTATTTCTGTTGCCGCTATCAAATACTAAAAAGTTTAATAAAATAAATATTTAAGGGGGCTCCCATACAACAAACGTGATTTTTTTGGTTGTTTTTGCTCGATATTGATAACGGCAACTGGTAGACACTTGAAATATTCACAGAATATTTAGTTAAATAATTACTTTAAAAATAAATAATTAAATAAAAATAAAATTAATATTAAAGGCATTACTCCCATACAACAGACATGATTTTTTCGCCATTTTTATAGATAATGATACGGAACCCTTCTAGCGCGAGTCCTACTCGCACTTGGCCGGTTTTTTTTTGTTCCTTTTATTAAAATACTAGCTGTTGCCCGCGGCTCCGCCTGCGTTAGTGTCGATCCTAATCGATCGAAGTAGAATTTCCCAGAATCAAACATACCCTATGTCCTTCCTCGGGCCTCACACCTCCAGACCTAATTTCATCCAAATCAGTTCAATGATTGAAGCGTAAAAAAAGACAGACAGAGTTACTTTCGCATTTATAATATTAGTATTAGTATGGAAGTATGGATATTATTTATACTTCTAAGTCCCATTTTACCCCTTTAGGGGTGAATTTCACCCCTAAAGGGTGAAATCCATTTCACCCATATATATCTTTTTTAATTGTAATCGAGAACATACCTATTTATTTTCATACTTCATAGTCCAGAAATGAGAAAATTTCCAATTCCCAAACAAACTTTACCCCCCTTCTGGAGGATTTTTTTCCAGTTGACCTACACAGATCTTTTTCAATTGTAATCGTGAATTTATTTACCTATTTTCATACTTCTAAGTCTAGAAATAAGTATATTCCTATACAATCTTTACCCCGCTATTTTACCCCTTCAGGGGAAAATATCGTCCATTTTACCTACACAGATATTTTTAATAGTAACCTAGAACTTAAATACTTAAATTCATACGTCTAAGTCCAGAAATGAGAAAATTTCGATACAAAGTTTATACCACCCACCCACCCCCAAATTTCATCTACCCACACACATCTTTTTTAATTTTAATCGAGAACTTATATACCTACATTCATACTTCTAAGTCCAAAAATGAGAAAATTCCATATAAATTTTACCCCTTTAGAAGTTAAATTTCTTAAAAATCCTGTCTTAGCGCTCACTTACATCATTAAAGAACCCCTGCACCAAATTTCAAGTTTCTAGGCGCAGCAGTTTAGGTTGGTTTGCCGTTTGCCCGCGGCTACGACGCCGCCGTTAGTGTCCATCCCTCAGGAACAGTTTGGACTCTTAAAGGGGTGACTCAGGTCATCAATATGAACAACTTTTTCTATGGGACTAATGCTGGGAACTAAAAAAAAAATTCGTCATTTCCATAAAAAAGAGTCCCGCGGCCCGGCCAGTTTGTATGGGAATGTCGAATTTTTTTTTGAGTTCCCAGCATTGTTCCCGTAGGAAAAGTTGTTCATTTTGATGGTCTGAGTCACCGCTTTAAGGGTCCAAAACGATAAAAAATTCACCTAGTATATTTGCAGGCAAACTAATGCTTTGAGTTCATTCAAATGACGATAACTTTTTTTTTAATGAACCGATTTTGATGAAACAAACTTTAGATGTTTTGCTGAGTTAAAACAAATCAATTGGTGAAAGTTTGAAGTAAATCGGTTCAGTATTTTCGGAGATAATCGTGATCATACATACAGACAGACAGACAGACAGACAAGAAATTCCAAAAAAAATTTTTTTCTTTCTATTATTCTTTTAAAGCGTCCCTCTATCCATTTCAGTCAAAAAATGTAAATGTACAGACAAAATATTTTTACTGTTTTATTATATGTATAGATGTATAGATTATATGTATAGATGACGACATATTGAGGGAGTCACGCAAATGTACACTCTGCGACGAAAACGGGAGAGGGGGCTACAATAATACAATTGGTGTACATACATATTATCACGTCTTTATCCCTTACGATGTAGACAGAGCCTAAAGTGATAAGATCGAAAGGGCCACGTTTAGTGTGCTGGTGGGCGTAAACGTGGAAAACTGAAACAAAATAGTGACGGGTTGCTAGCAGCATCGCCTATTATCATGATTCTTTAGATTATTTTGTACCGCTTACTAAAAGACTCGTTATGAGTGTCCGTTTGAGAAATACTAATAAGTATTATTAAATAATGGTGGTTGATAATTGGAAAATACTAATTACAATACACGTGCCTTTTCAGAATGTTAAACATTGTTATGAACATTATAATGTACTTACCCATTATGTAATACACACTATATTACATCATGGGTAGGTAACATAGATTTAAAAAAAATGGCATCTCATCTCTATGGTAGGTACATTCTTTTTAATCTTAAGCAAGAAACTAACAGATGCAGTGTGGCGGAGGCGCGCCACAAGCGGTGCAGAGTCAAAACAACAGAATATTAACCTTAAGGGCCCATACTACCTCACACTGCTTTGCATGATTGACTGTTATATCAATAATAATTAAATACTCAAGTTGAAATAAAAATGCAGCAAAGTTCAGGACTAACTCTGGTAACTATATGACTCAAAAACACGATTGCGTTAAATTTTCTCGATAGAAAAAAATTGCAAAGTTGCCTTCAAATCACGTCTAATTTACTCGGTATATAGCATTATTCACCAAATACATTAAAATTAACCTTGAAACTTTTGATTATTATTGCATTACAGATAAGGCAGCCATCATATGTTTTTCTTTTTCGAATAACCCTTGAATATTCCTAAAAATCGAAAATATCCAAAGTAGCCAACGCGTTTAGACCATCCGCGTTTGTATCGCCACGCCGCCTGGCATATGTCGGGCTCTTAATAGTATGCAGCATAAAGTCGATTTTTGTGCACCCGGCGCCATCATGCGGCGCGCAACGCAAAGAGCTTTAGGGATCCATCTGAGATTCCATACGACCAAGTGACAAAACAGGAGCTCAGTTTTTGAACTTGTAGAATAGAACTGCCAATCGTTGTCAAGCTTCCGCATGAATCTTTGCAATTGCGGAATTGGCCCGTACAGTATTTTTGAATTATTCGAATGGGTTTTACAAAAGGTCACACGAGACCACGTTGTCTCAAAGACGCGTGCAAAATGACAAATTTGACTTTGATACATACTTTATTCAATGTTTTGTTAACACAATAAACTTTGAGTATTCAACTCAAAGTTCATTGTGTGGCAGAGATATTGTATTGTTACTATACATATTTATTACATGTTTTAGTAATCATATTCGCCAAAACACATGCTTTTGGCCAATATGATTACACACACATACATAACAATAGTATGCAGTATGTACTAAGGTAGTCATTTTTATGAGGAAACGGAAATAAAAATAAAAAACATTCACGCGAGTCAAATCGAAACAACGGGATGGTAAACAACGACAAACAAAATGTCAAAGTTTTTTTTTTTTTTATCTTAGTGGTTAGCTTCTAGTGGTCAAATTAGAATTTTTTCCTTTACTTAATTTTTCTGGCAACCATAACTAGGTATATATTTTTTGCTGGTCTATGTATACAACTTGTCCATAAATTACGTGTAGTTTTTAAGCGGAGGGACGAGCCGAATCTCGCTTAACCGTTTGAATAAAACTTGAAGTTTTGCATAGTTCTTTAACATAATAGACACACTTAGACTTCCTGCGCTAGAAAATTAACATTTTCAAAACGTTAGGTGTAAAATAATGTATTAATTAAACGCGATAAAACCGTAGTAAGCGGTTATTCAAATATTACGTAAGCGGGTGGGGGATCTGGGCTAGGCTTATTTTTGCTGGCAAAGGGGGTGGAAGGGTATGCAACATTTTGCAAAATAAAGATAGTATGTAAAAATTATACCAATGTTTACGTAAGCTTGGGGGAAGAGCTTTTCTTACTTTTGCTGACAAGGGGGAGGAGGGGGTTGAAAATAACTGATATATTGCTGACATAATACTTGGACGGTCCCTTAGTGATTTAATGTCTGAATTAAAATTTGTCACAAAAATGTATTTATGTAAATTATAGTATGAAAATGAGATTTATTTTAATGTTAGTTAAAAAGCAAAAACGTGTGACGTACAAAAATTATCGTACGACATAGTTATTTAACAATATATGTAGCATGAGCATACATTGTGATAGTTAGGATTGTCACTGATTTTGATATCAGTATCAGAGCATATTTATTTTATTTCAGATTATGACCTTGGACTTTCTCATTCTGATATCTGTGTAGGGAGAGTATATGTCTATTCTAAAAATGAACGCCCGTCCACAAGTTATGATTATGTGCGAGAGAATATTTATTTCACAGATCATCATCATCATCATCAGTTCTTTTTAGTCTCCACTGCAGGAGCTTGACCCTGCAGTGGAGACTAAAAAGACCCTGCAATATTTATTGTACAGATATAGATGTAAAAACAGTCATCCTTCAGTGATCCTCGACCGCGCCGGGACGTCCTTGACACTTGCCCTGAAGATGGCCTACGAGTACAGTCGGCCAAGCAGATACCTGACCCCCTGACTTTTAAAACGTAAATTCACACTTTGCTGTGAAGCGCCACCTACCGTGATTTTTGGCAAGTAGACAGACAACTGCTGGTATAAACTTGTTTCTGATAACCTGCTCAGTTGCAAATTTTGTATTTCTAATAATCTCAGCTAATAATTCAAGTAATCATCAATGGTAAGAACAAGAAAGAATCAAAAACAATCCTACGTAAAGTTCGATTCGAACCATGGACCCACGACTTGAGAAGCTAGCGCTCATCTCAATACGCCAACCGACGATATGACGTCTCGGGCGAAATTGGCTATCTATTTCTACTGCTATGACATCATTTTCACCAACTGCAACGCATTGCTTTAACAAATAAATTGAGGGTAATCTATCAGATTTATTTATACCTGATACCAACTAATCAAAAATATTGTTCACTCGCGTCACAATTAAGATACTGCGATGACTGTGTAGTGATCCAAAACCCCACCAGTTATTAGGCATCCCGTTTCATCTCATATAGCAGATTTTGTGAAAGCTAATAGTGTATTGGGAAGACAACCACAGTATTTAAAGTATCTATATCTAGAGAGTTAGGTATCGCGGTAAGTAGAAATTATAAGTATTTAATATACTTACTTAATTGTCACACTATTTTTTGTTCCGTAACACAGGGTTTGTGATAAATGCCTAAGATATATATATCTCTTACAGAGAAACACCGTCCGTTTGTGGATTCGGAGTCAACTGGCGTAACATATACACTACAATATTTTAATTGAAACAGTGAGGAAACATTCAACAAGAACGAGATCGTATTTTATTCTGATGAAAAAAGTTTTAAGTCTGATGATGATGGCAGAAAAATATTGCGGAGAAGACATGGCCAGCGTATAGCCATCAAAATAATTTGCCTATGAGAAAAGTGGCAGGATAACTTTAGGTAAAAATATTCATTAAATAGTGAAGTAAAATAATAATAATATTTAATACCTAGTGTATTACGCAGTGTAGAATAATAGGTAACTGATCGTATTATTGTTTTGCAGGTTATTGGGGACAGATGTCTTCAATGGGCCCAGGGGAGCTGGTAGAATTCGGCGGCCGGATGAATAAAGAAAAATACTTGGAAAATTTATGAGATGTGGTGATTCCAACAGTTTGCAATGTAGAATATATTTTATTTAAGACAATTGTTCTGTGATCTAACTGTTATTGAGTGACCAATTAAAATCCCAGATTGTAGGGTCAAATAGTGCTTAACTGGGACACGAGACACGAGTAAAGTTTGATTTAAATCAATTTAGACAAAAAGGTTATACTAAATTAATAAATATGCGCATAAGTGATTTGTTTCGCATAAGTGAGATCAGATCGATCTAACATGGTAAGTGAAATGACAAATAGACTTGAACAAAAGCTTCAAAATGGGGGTCACCCTCTCCCATATTAAAATTCATTTAATGCCATAGGTTTATATTCATTCTTATACTATTATCGAAGCAAAGTTATTCACATAGCACTATTTGACCCTACACATTTAAAAAAATATAATACTATGATTAAAAAGAAGTTGAGAGATGTAAATTGTTACTTATTAAGTAACATGTTGGTTCTCTCTACAGAAGATTAATCATAGTTTGAATTAAGTAGGCAGGTATTTATTTCACTGTTACATTTTTTTGATGTAATAAAGTAATTAAAAATTTAAAATGCTTTTTATTCACAGTAATTAGCTCGGTAACATTATGTTAAAACAACCAAAATTACACCAACATCACAATACGAAGTTGGTGATATTTGTAAAAAATAAAAAGCTTTGGAGAATTTGAACCTGTTCATTCATAATCACACTAACTATTAAACCGTAGTGCCTACCACTTGCGCCACATCTAACTATTGAAGTATCTTTGAAATAAGCGTATCGTATGCTAGGGCTTGTTTTATTTATCAAAAATCGAATAGATGGCATTAGTCGTCAAGGGTATCAGATTTCTGCTTATTAACCTTATTTGTTCATTCACAATTCAATAGATGGCACTAGTCGCAAAGGATATTACACTTGTATATTTTTATCTTTGGGTTTAAACCACGGATGTTTCTTTAGTTTGCGAAAAATGGCGCTGTTGTAGGGGGTCAGATATCTCATTGGCTGACTGTACCTACTGACAAATAATACAGTGCTTTTTAGGGTTCCGTAGTAAACCTTATAGTTTCGCCATGTCTATCCGTCCGCGGTGTTACTCAGAGACTATAAGTACTAGAGAGCTGTAATTTGGTATGGATATGGTGATCCGTGGTTTAAAACCCGTTTTAAATTAATTTAAAACGATTTAAAACCGTGACCACGTGATTACAAGTTTATTAACAAATTATTAGTTTGAAAGTAAAAAACTTTTTATTTTTATTAGTTTAAATGACGTTTTACAATATTTTGGGGATTTAGAAAGATTAAAAACGAAATATACGATTAAGATAATAATTTTTATTATATGATGTAACTATAAAGTATGCTTTTCGCAATATTTCCTTTATCTGTGCCATAAGACGTTGCTTTGGGAAGTACCTTGTAGGTTTTGATTCCCTTGCGAATGTCGAAAATTTGCGGCATAAACGGCTGTATCTTTTGATTGGGTTGGCTTAGAAGTTTGACTTCTTCACAGCTTCAAAGGACAGGTAGATAGAACTGAGTATTTGACATAAATTACCAGCTTATTCAAGATGTGATTCAGGATGGTAATACCCACACTTTAGTGATGTAAACGCCAGCCGACGTTTGACAAGAAGTGAGTCTTCTACAGTGCGCATGTACTCAGCGCACCGACGAGTGGCAGTGAGTGACGCACTCTGTGCCACAAGAGTGAACATTACGCTAGAGGCTACGAATAAGTTAAGACTAGAGGTCTTTCCGTGACAAAAGTCTTTCTGTTTTTCGAAAACGTAGATTGTACAGCTCATGTTGAATATTGAAGAGGAAAGATTGTGCTTTTCTTTATCCTGAGTCAGAAAATAAACGGGTTACAAGGATAGAACAGTGATAACTATGTCCTTAGAATATTAGTTTTCAGTCTTTTGACATATTTTGAAGTGTCAAAAGACATGTCAAAAGATATATTGGCCGAAGAAAGTGAAACAATTTTTTTTTACCGTAATATCACCATTTACACATTATTATTACATATAATAGTATATATATTAAACAAGGTCGATTCCCGCTGTTTGTCTGTCCCTATGTCTATGTTTAGATCTTTAAAACTACGCAACGGATTTTGATGCGGTTTATATGCACATATCTATTCTACATTTCACCCGTGCGAAATAAACAAAAACATATTTATATATTCTTTGAATATTGACGTGACGCGATTTTAATAACCTTATATCTAGGCTTATTATGCGAGCCAGAGTGACGAATTCTGGGAATTCCACAATATAAGGGGTGCGTAATGATTGATATAATAACAAATTATATATTTTCATTTCAATAAAGTTCAAAAGATATAATGTTAACTTGACATAATCATTACTGATTATATTCTTAAAAGCTATAATATTCATAAAATTTTCAATTCGAAAAGCATAAACCCTTTTTTTATAACGTTTACGAATACTAAATATCACCTGTTATACAACTTGTTCAGTATACATGCCAAAATGCATACCATTCAAAAAGTATAGCTATTAAAATAAATATGAATCAAAATCTATAGAAATCAAAATGTATACGTATTAAAAATATATAACAGAGAAAAAATATACCAGCTAATTAGTATAGACCCATGTCTATTTTGCGAATTTGAATTATTTCAGTAATATCTACGAAATAATTCAATTTCGCGCAAGCTCATAAACTTCATTTTCTTGTAAAAAATTCGGAGTAGCCAGCAAAAGGTGCATCATTCAAACAGATTACCGAATAACTAATTATGAGGTAATCGATTTTATTAGTAAAGCAAACGGAAAGTAATACAAGAAGTCATTTATTTCATAGGATTACAAAAAAACTATAACAAATAAAAGAACTTATTACAATATTTTATTGCATGTAAATATTAGGACAAAGTATGAAATATATAAAAAAAAATTGTGATATATACAAAATGCGCGCGCATTTTGTATGTATCACAATTTTTTTTAAAGAAGAAAGATAATTTTTACTATATTTTATTGTATGTAAATATTAGGAAAAGTATAAAATAAATTTAAAAAAAAGTGGTACATACAAAATGCGCGCGCATTTTGTATGTATAATTTTTTTTTTAAAATAGATAAATAACTTTTACAATATTTTATTGTATGTAAATAGTAGGACAAAGTTAGAAATAAATAAAAAAAAATGTGATACATACAAAATGCGCGCGAATTTTGTAAATGTATCACAATTTTTTTAAGTATTTTTGTAGTGTACCTATTTTCCTTATTTTTTTTTAACTAATCGACTGTTTTTTTTTTATTTTTATGTATGTTTGTTACACGATATCTTCGCCAATTGTCAACCGTTTTGATATTTATTTTTTATTTAAAAGCCTTTACTACCTAGTTGGTCCCATTTTAATTTGGTGAAGATATAATGAAGAACTTTGGAGATATTAAAGAAACTCGTAAAATAAAATTGAGTCAGGTTTTGTTTTTTAATTTAATTTTTAAGTGTTTATACATATTTTGCATTCAAAATGCTATTTTGATAAACTCTTACTAGTTTTCGCCCGCGGCTCCGCCCGCGTCGATTTCGGTCCCTCGGGATCAGTACTTTTTCCCGGGATAAAATGTACCCTATGTCCTTCTCCGTACCCCAGATAAGGTGTATGCAAAATTTCATGATGATCGGTTCAGTAGTTACAACGTGAAAGTGTAACAAACAAACTCACTTTTGCATTTATAATATTAGTTAGGATTAAATTAAGAAATAAAATATGGTGACAAAATTTACGACTTGAACCTGCTACCTTTAGTCTATGTACGACTTACGCTCTTCCAACTGAGCCACCAGTTGGAAGAGCATAAGTCGTACATATACTTAAGGTCGCAGGTTCAAATCCCGCCCGCTTGAAATTTTTTCACCATATTTTATTTCTTAATTTAATAAGAATATATCAAAATAGCATTTTGAATGCAAAATATGTATAAACACTTAAAAATGTTGCATGGCTTCCTACATATTAGTTGATTTCAAATTCATTGTAAAATGAGTTGAATCAAATACCTCACTTGTAAAAGTCGGATAGTTGTGTAGGTGACGTAAGCTTTAATACGTATAAGGGGAATGGGATATGGTGGAGGATTTCGGCGCCGAGGTTAGAACAGGCGGTGGCTCAGTTGGAAGAGCGTAAGTCGTACATAGACTTAAGGTCGCAGGTTCAAATCCCGCCCGCTTGAAATTTTTTCACTATATTTTATTTCTTTATTTAATAAGAGCATTTTAATTTAATTATTAGGTATGTATTGAGAATCTTCTACCAATTAATTCGTATAACCAATGATTATTATTCGTACTAATATGTATGTATAAAGTTTATTATACATAACAACTAATAGATTTTTTAAAGTTTATAATAATAAAACTGTATAATAAAGGTTTGATATGTTGGATAATTGTTATATTAAAAGACTTTAGTTTTTTTTAAACTTATTTCTTTCGATTTTTATCTTACTTGATAATTATACTGACCAAAATTATACAAAATATATATAATTTATCTTAAATTATATATATAATAAATAATAATAATAAATAAATATATACGGACAAATCACACAGATTGAGCTAGCCCCAAAGTAAGTTCGAGACTTGTGTTATGGAATACTAACTCAACGATACTATATTTTTATAACAAATACATATATAGATAAACATCCAAGACCCAGGCCAATCTGAAAAAGATCATTTTCCATCTTGACCTGGCCGGGGATCGAACCCGGTCACTCCGTGTCGCAGGCAGGCGTGTTGACCGCTGCGCCACGGAGCTAGTCAAATTATATATATTTTGTGTTTATATGTTATATTACTTACCCCAATATGAGTAAGAGAGTGAGTACTACCGCTAGAAAGTTAATTATGTTTGTTATATATTTTAATAATAATAAGTGTAATTGTTTTCAGAATAATATGTCAACTTAGTACCTGTTTTATATATAAAATAAAAGTTAATAAAAATAACTGTTGTATATAAATTATAATTGATCGTGGTCAAAGTTGGTCACAGACTGAAGAACATGAGTCCAAGCTAAGATTGCCAGAGTGCGATGGGCCCAGCGCTGACTTACAGTGGCGCGGCGAGGATACTGAGAATAAATCAGTTTAAAATAAAACTTAACTACTACTAGATTTCGCCCGCGGCTCCGCACGCGTCAATGTCAATCCCTCGGGAATAGTATATATACTTTTTCCCGGGATAAAAGGTAGCCTATGTCCTTCTCCGTACTCCAGAGAACTTGTGTGCAAAATTTCATGATGATCGGTTCAGTAGTTACGGCGTGAAAGCGTAACAAACAAACAAACTCACTTTCGCATTTATAATATTTTATTAGTAAGGATGACATGCGGTTGAAAACGACATGCCTTAAAAACACCTTTAAAAAAAAGCTGTTCCCAAGGACTCGACGAAAACGCGACTCGACTTACGCAACGTAAAGCCGAGCGGCGGGCGACCGCCAGCCTTGTTATAAGTTGTACATGACAACGATCTTATAACAAACATCTTTACTCTTGCGACAAGATATTGTTCATTAAGACCTTTCGCTGTAGTTACAGACCGAACGTTGCTAATTGACACAAACACGGACGGATGTAACTGTACTATCCATCTTTGTATTGTAAATGCGAAAGTAACTCTGTCTGTCACCCTTTCACGTTTCAACCATTGAACCAATTTGGATAAAATTTGGTATGGAGGTAGTTTGAGGCCCGGGGAAGGACATAAGGTACCTTTCATTCACAGGGAAATTCTACTGTTCCCGAGCGACTGACAGTAACGCGGGCGGAGCCGCGGGCAATAGCTAGTATGCTCAAAGTACAAAACACCAATATGCTAAAGGTGGCTTTTAGGTCTAGTGGTTTGAGCATTAGCGCTTATGTATGTTGAGCAATCCCTCGCGTGGTCCCCAATGCCATGATCTCCAGTGGCAAATATCTCGAGCTTTTCAGTACTTCAGAAGGCACGTAAGTCGTTGATCCCGGCTATCCTCATTGATGGCAGTCGTGAAGCTACGTTAGATGCCTTTAGGCAGCTTGAAAAATCTGACACCCGTGCCACTAACACACATGAACAATAACAACATCGCGTTTATCACATTATTATTAAGGTACAGTCAGCCAATGAGATACCTGACCCCGCCATCTACCTATATCTTGAATTATCTCTTAAACTAAAATAAAAGTAAAAATAACATGAAAATGTAATTCAGAAAGTCCTAATTAAAATCTTTCTGAATATATATTTTCATGTTAATATTATTTTTAGTTTAAGAGAAAATTTCAGATATAGGTATATGACGGGGTCAGGTATCTCATTGGCTGACTGTACATCTAACGTTTCGAAAATTTTACAGTTTTTAAGTGCCTATGTTGACATTTGTCTATTATTATGTATAAGAACTATGCAAAACTAACGCCTACAATATTTTTTGATAATGCCACAATAATTTTATTGTCAACTTATTCTGCCAACAAAGAAGAAAATTAATATATTGTAAATTTTTAGAAAGAAGTCTCATAAGGTCAGCATCTTTGTTATATAAGTAATAAAACCACATACACGCAAAAATTTAAACTAAAAAAAAAAACAATAGCGTGATGCAATAAAATTTAAAAGAAAAACTAAGAAAAAAACTGTTTAAAATAAAGAATATTCTTGTGCACATCAAATCAATGTCAAAAAAACATGACGCCATTTCTTAGGGTTCCGTACCTGAAGGGTAAAAACGGGACCCTATTAATATCGCTCCGCTATCTGTCTGTCCGTCTGTCACCGGGCTGTATCTCATGGACCGTGATAGATAGACATTTGAAATTTTCACAGATGATGTATTTCTGTTGCCGCTATAACAACAAATACTAAAAAAAAAAAATATTTAAGCGGGCTCCCATACAGCAAATGTGATTTGTTTTTGCTTGTTTTTGCTCAATATTGATTACGGCAACAGGTAGACACTTGAAATATTCTGTGAATATTTAGTTATATATTCACTTTAAAAATTAAATAAAAATAAAATTAATATTAAAGGGTGTGTCTCTCACCAGACATGATTTTTTACCGTTTTTATAGATAACAGTATGGAACCCTTGGTGCGCGAGTCCGACTCGCACTTGGCCAGTTTTTTTTTAATCTATGCAAAATAATGTGCAAGAAACATGATTGCTGTCAAACATATAATAGCGGACTCCGCTCTGACTCGTAAAAGCTGGTGTTGCAACCGAGAAAACATTTCAAAGAGAGAGAGGGAGAGAATGTTGACATAATTGGTGACCACAAGTGGTTATTTAGCATTACCCCAGCAGTCATCATCATCATTTCGGTCGTAAAATAGAATAAGATTTCCGTATCAGAGTTCAATAACTATTTAAATTTCATTTCAAAACAATCATGTTTATTTTTAAAGTAAAAACTTCTTTAGCGGCGTTTTGGACTTTTAACCCCCATACAAATTTACGCGAACGAAGTCGCGGGCACAGCTAGTATACAATAAATCCATACTGACCTAGGACAATGTTATCAGGCAGATTAACATCACAGTTTTAGTACTATTATAATAACACAATACCACATTGAAGCCCCTATTTAACTATGCCTATTATCCTTTTATTATACTATCCGGAATTCAGTCACTCGAGAGGGACGCCGCTATACGTGAGACACGAATGGAAATAACTCCAATTGTATTACGCGCATTGCGGCATCCCTCCCATTAGTGACGGACTGAATTCCGATATTATAATAATAAGCGCTTAAGTATGGAGCAAAAAACTTAATATTATTGCTAATGCCACCCAGAAGCGATTACATTCCTTTGCACATATAAACTTTATGACATTTAATTTAAAGATTATATTTCCATGACAATGCTGTAGGAGGATAATATAACAGTTACATTAAAATAAGACTGTATTCTCTAAGCGTAAGGTTCAAATTGATGTTCGAGAGTTTAAGTACATGTGCACTAAGTATGCACTGAAAACTCAGATTCAAACAAACACAAACAAACCAATAAATAATATTTATAGGAAAAAATTGTATTGATTGATGTTGTTATGTGTCTGATGGGAAATATAATTTAACACTTTGACTGCGAACATTGGATATGTCGGATTTATCCGACGTTCACTGTCAAAGGTTAATAGTAATTGATCACCTGTGCAATTAGCTATAGGTAATATAATTATGACTTATTTAAGATGCATGTTTAGATCCCCAACGTGATGGGTAATCGCATGTGGCATAAAAATATCTCAAGCTGTTCCATGCTTTTGAAGGCATGTAAAGCCCTTTCTTTAAGTTTATGGCTCCATCGTTTAGCCAAAAACAATGATTTTGCCAATGTCAAGGTTGAGAATAACATGTTAAACAGTAATAATACTTAAACATGAAGAAGGTTGACCTGTAAAAGACAATGTTTTTGGATCCCGATGACTTTGTGTGCCTTCCCTTTCATATTTGACCTGAAGGTCAAGATAAGGGTCTATAAATAGAACACATATTTAGCATACTAGTTTTCGCTCTAGCATTACTCATGAACGCCAGATGAAAGAGAACTAAGACAAGAACCTAGAACAAAGTCTATATAAAATAATACAGGGTATTGTACCTGTATTGTCTTTGGCTAAAACAAAATATGTCCTGGGATGCTATAAAAGCTAATTCTGGTACACTTATGGGAATAGATTCAGATGCAATCATTTTACATACTTATGTATATTATGCGCTATAATTGTATGTCCATATCAAATCAAGACAATGAAATGTTTTTATGGTTTTTGTATTCAGTTTTTAATTTTCTGAAGAGAGCTTATCGAAGGACTCGTGGAAAAATATAGTAAATAGATAATACGTCACAGTGAAATGTACCTTACTCTTGATCCCATTGGAACGCCGCGCCGTATTTTTTTTCTTTCACATGACGAAATAAGCCAAATAACAAAATAAATAGATAAATGTACTTACAGAATGATGATGTTGATATGATGATGAATGTCCTCGAACGAATACACACTGATTTCTTTGTAAAACTTATTTTGATCACAATTTCGTTGTTCACTATCAATATGTTCGCTTTGATTTCGCACTTGTAGATGTCGCAGCACTAGAAATTCACTTGTATCGAAATCTAATAGGAAACCACTTGAATCACAATACCATAACATGACAAATAGAAGCAGAAAATAATATAAAAATTGAAAGCTGATTGAATGAAGCACAGCAGAAAATACACAAGGCCAGTGAAATTGCGTTTTGTTTTCCCTTGGTTATATTTAAGTACCCAGTGAATTAAGAGGTTTATAAAAAATTTTGGGTACATATACTAAACAAATAAAAAAATAGCAAAATAAAGATTCCAATTAAATTATAGAAACGTTTAAAAAATAGTAAATTTTTAAAACTTTGGTCAAAAATGAACTGTTGTTATTTTTGAACAAAAGTCTATCGTACATTCTAGCCCACAAACCAGGGACCGGAAAACCGGGTTCGGGGCTAATCTGATTAATAAAGAAACCCTATGATATGATTACCCAATGGATATGCTCATCACAACAATAGGGTTACTCCAACGATTTGATAACCCTATCGAACGGTTATCCTTATTAACTGGTTAACCATATCTATTAGGTAACCCTTTCATGTGTAAAACCCTATCATAAGGTTTACCCTATCATTGGATTAACCCTATCAAATGGTTAACAATATCGTTGATTAACTTTATTAATAAGTTAACTCAATCAACTTGAAACCCTAACGATTGTGTATTTAATCATAAGGTTAACCTTATTGATTATTGCCTGTCTCTTTCGCGCATTTCAGCGCGTTTTTAACCAAAGCCTTTATTTATGTTCGGAATTGAACAGACGCTGAACAGAGGCTTTGTTTATTTGAACTGTCTCGACAATTAAAAAACTGAACGGTTTTACTGTGAAATTATAAACATGCCATTAATATTAAAGTAAACTTTCGCGTTGGCACTTTTCACATTTAGGTAATGCAAGTTAATTTTATTTACATATTACCTATTTATCCTTCATTTAAAACTTCAAAATCCATTGTTAGTGAAAGACGGCAGGACGCATAGTGCTGCACTTAGTTCTTTTTAGGGTTCCGTATCCAAAGGGTAAAAACGGGACCCTGTTAATTTCGCTCCGATGTCCGTCTGTCTGTCTATCTGTCCGTCTGTCACCAGGCTGTATCTCATGAACCGTGATAGTTAGGCAGTTGAAATTTTCACAGATGATGTATTTCTGTAGCCGCTATAACAACAAATACTAATAAATAGAATAAAATAAATATTTAAGGGGGCTCTCATACAACAAACGTGATTTTTTTGCTTGTTTTTGCTCGATATTGATAACGGCAACAGGAAGACGCTTGAAATATTCACAGAATATTTAGTTATATATTCACTACAAAAAAAAATTTTTTTGCTGTATTTATAGATAACGGTACGGAACACTAAGTGCGCGAGTCCGACTCGCACTTGACCGGTTTTTTCCAAATATCGATAATCAACATGAATACAGATGAGGGTACAAGTAATAAAGTTATTGGTATTTATTTTTCTTTTTTCTATCGGCAAAATCTAAAAGCTACTAGTATTTTAGCATGAGCAGAAATTAAAAATTCAATTGTAAATACGCGCGAATAATATTTCGCGGCCGCGATGCAGTATATGCGCGGTTGGTGCGGGGCGAGGAAGGAGCGAGGCACCAGCGGGAGGCCGGCAGCGGCGCGGCGGACGTGTCGTAACGAATAGGTACCGATTGCGCCGTGTATGAAAAAGAAATACATATAAATATGGAATATCCTAATTGTAGTATATGTAACTGTGCGTTAAATTTTGATGTGGTGTCTGTAAGCCTGAAAGCACAGAATACCTATGTTAGTTGCAGCTAGTAAACGGCGTGGGGGGAAAAAAAGGCTTGTGTCAGTTTCTGATGAAAATTTACCAGTAGGTATATAGGAAGTGTAGAGTATATGCCCATGTGATTAAATGGTTGCAGATAAACAGTTTTTACGGCCTTTGTATTAAGACAGAAATTGTAATTTATATATCATCACAGAATAGAAAGATTTGCTGTTGTTCCTTATAAAACAAAGCAAAATATTGATAACTAGTTGTTGCCCGCGACTTCGTCCGCGGCAATTTCAGTTATTATTGACCGAGCGAGCGAAGCGTCTCAGTTTCGACAGGCCGAAAATTCTTTTGTCCGTCTGTCTGTCTGTCTGTCTGTTCTCGCCTACAGGTCGCATTTCTCAACCGATTCTCATGAAATTTTGTGAGCAGGTTTGGTAATATGAGCAGATTTTTTTGTCGAGACAGATTTTCGAAATTTTTAAAAATGGCGGAAATATGATGGTTCTAAACTGAAAAAACTCATAGTACAGCTATTTGAAAAGAAAATCAAAAATGCTATTAGACTTTTTTGTTATTCTTATTACGACGCAATTTTTTTGTCTGAACAACTTTTTTTATACGATAAAGTTGAACGTGTTTATAGTCGGCAATTTGCTCAAAAGTTGTCTGAAATCGATTTTCTGTATATTCTTTTGAATTAGTGCATTCAGTATGATGTCGTAAATGCAAATCTATGGTATGACAAGTATGAAAATGGTGCGTAGTAACTATGACGACGTAACTGAAGGAAATCATCCTTTAGTCAATTAGCATAACAGTAACAGATATATTTTAGAGCACTGGAGGGCAAATGTGGATGTTGGTTGTAAGGGTTCGCGAGGTCTACTGTTCTCACAAAACCACTAGTGATTAATTAGTTTTTTCTTAGTATAGATGAATAATTTTCCCCCGGTTCCAAAACATTTCTTTATTGATGCTTCGCTTAAAGCCTTCCTCAATAAATAGACTATCCAACACAAAAATGATTTTCCAATTTGAACTAGTAGTTCCTGAGATTAGCGCGTTCAAACAAACAAACTCTTCAGCTTTATAATATTAGTATAGATTAGCTGTCAATCCATCAAGTAAATCCCTTCCATTAAAATGATGACAAGCTTTTTATTTTGGTGATTTGCAATGTTGAACTTACGATACGCTTTAAACGTTTTAATTTTAAATCTATAAAATATGACAACATATTATTTTAATAAATCACAAGAAAAGAAACATATTTTTATGTTTATTTACACTCTGAGTTTAGGGTTGGAACGCGCACGCGCGGCACATATTTTCATCATTACATTTAAAAACTTCACTTTTATTATAAAAATGCTGAAAAAGTGGAAACGGTTTGTGACCACTTTCATCAGACTACGACCGTTAGTGAGCTGGTTTGCGACCTCTCATATAATATTTTAAAATATGCCAATAAAAAAAACATATGTGGTTGTCTGTAAAGTCGATTCACGAACGATAATTTTACGTGATAATGGTGGAAGATAGATAGATGCGTCACAAACCGAACGTTTAGGCCGATTGTGCCTCCCTAACACTTATTCCGCGTATTCGTCTTTCAAAAACTATAATTGATTCAAAAATGTTTTAAATTGTATTTTTAATAAAGTATAATATTATAATTAGTACTTAATGTTGATTAAATAATATGGTAATCATTTGAAGTATTATTACTCACATTTATTTATGAGCATAATGATATTAGATTCCTTGCGAACCTTGCGGCGAAGTACAGATGGTATTTGGACTTTAACAAGGTGCTAAACTAGCAGCATAAAAAGGTTCTGCCACCAGACCTGGGATTCGTTCCAACAATAACGCCATAGGAAGTCAATATCCATTTCACCCAGACTAAGGGAGCCGATTGACGTATAATATTTTTATTCTAAATAATGCCAGAAATAAATAATAATAAAGTCACTTTCCACGACTTTCCCGAAAATTTGCGGGGGTGTGAGACAAAGGAAAGGGTGCGTGGTTTTAGGGGTACTATTTGTGAACGGGCGATTCGATAAAGACGTAGAAGTTTCCATATAAAAATCTGTCATTTAGAAAAGTCGTTGGTTTGAAAATAGCACACCTATTATAGATAAGGTAACGACAATATATTTTTGACGTATATAAACTAGTGGTTCTGCGAGAACAGTAGACCTCGGAGCCCTTACAACCAACATCCACATTTGCCCTCCAGTGCCCTAAAATATATCTGTTACTGATATGCTAATTGACTAAAGGATGATTTCCTTCAGTTACTATTTCCCAACCCCCGCTGCTCTTAATTAGGTACCAGAGGAAACGGAAATTTAAACCTACGTTCCCCTTACCAGAAGACCCGACCAGACCCTTTTTTAAGAGGAAACACTAAGCTCAAGAGAATTGTAAAATATATATTTATAATATCTATTGCTGTCGCGCCGCGTGCCCAAACAAACCCCGCAGAGTGCGATAGAGATAACTACAGCTCGGCCAAAAAATACTTATAAAAATTACACAAAATTAACGCTTCGTAGTCCTCTGATTTCTTCTCCAAAACTTAACCGATTTAATTTCTTTCTACATTTTTTTTTTAAAGAGTTTAAAGAGTTTATTAGAAACCAAAATAACATAATATTCAAATAACAATCTGGATCGTAAACAACTGCGATAGGATAGAACTGTGTTGCAGTTGCATTAAAAATTAAAATAAGCTATGGCTGTGTTTCTGCGTTTCTTTCTCTTATATAATTGCCCAAATTTGTTTTCTTGATGTTTGAACACAACGGAAATTTGTACCAATTGTTCATGTTTTTGAAGGTTCATATTTCTTTAAATAATTCAATTATGAAAAAAATTAACATACGGATTTTTTAGCAAAAAATCATTACTCTATTGGTACTATCCGGCGAGGAATCAGGGGACTACTCTTGTATGGAAACACGGCCCTTGATCTGAGCACCATGTTTAGTATGATTTTGTACACATTAACTACGAGTAAGTTGGAGTGATCCTCTTCAAGATCGGAAATATCGGAATAGTGAACTTGGCATGGGTGAATAGGAGGCAAAGTTTAAGTACCCGGTTTCATAGTTGTTACTCGTATGTTACCAATTGGTCAAAATTTTAATAGGACGCTAATTTTAAACTATTATGGCAGACAAACATGCGAACTTTACGTTAAGAAGTGGCCATAAGCCCCGGGTTCAAGTCACAGGATAGCATGTGAATCTTTTTATTTGTTTTTTATTTTTATTTAAGGATTCTAAGTTTATTCAGTGTTTTCAATTATAAAAGTAATACGCAGTATCATGCTTTAAGCCAAAAAATATTTTTCATATTTTGATTTTTGTTCCTTAGGGAAAGTTGTTCAATTTCACTCCCTCTCCCACTTCAAGTACTTCAACTTCTATAATAAATATACAGAAAATCCATTTCAGACAACTTCTGGACAAATTGTTGACTATAAACACATTCAAGTTTATCGTATAAAAAAGTTGTTCAGACAAAAAAGTTGCGTCTTAATGAGAATAAGAAAAAAGACTAATGGCATTTTAGATTTTTTTCTAAATAGCTGTGCTATGAGTTTTTTTAAGTTTCGGACCCCCATATATCCGCCATTCTTTAAAATTTTGAAAAACTGGCACGACAAAAAAATTCGACCTGTAGGCGAGAACAGACAGACAGACAGACAGACAGACAGACAGACAGACAGACAGACAGACAGACGGACAAAAGAATTTTGGGCCAGTGGAAACTGAGACGCTTCGCTCGCTCGGTCAATTAAAGATTGAAAACTTATAAATGAACTCGGTGAATTAAAATTTCATACAAATTGAATTAAAAATTAGACAGTTGTTAGCTACGTACAACAACTACCGAATATAAATTTTTGAATCACGTAAAGTAAGATAAATACAAAATCATAGTAGCTTTAATAATAATAATACCTAAAATAATAGCAATGTGTTTACGTTCGACAGCGCGCGGCGCTTGGCGGAACGATAGGAAGTTGCTTGGTATCTATTGCGCTCGGAAACCAAAGTAGGTAATATACCTATGAAATCTTTTTACCGGCGCTTGCTCTACTTATGGTGGTACTCAAATGGATTTTTTTTTTCTAATTTCTTTCGTTAAGTAGGACTTTATAAATCTTTCTTCAGCTACCACACTCCGTGGTTACCACAGTCTTATGTGAGCTCGTTTTTAGACGTTACATAATAATGGTAAGAGACCCTTCGTGCGGGAGTCAGACTCGCACTTGGCCGGTTTTTTTAAATCTATGCTTATAATTATATTAACAACTAGCTTTCGCCCGCGGCTCCGCCCGCGTCAATGTCGATCCCTCGGGAATAGTACTTTTTCCCGGGATAAAAGGTAGCCTATGTCCTTCTCCGTACTCCAGAGAACTTGTATGCAAAATTTCATAATGATTGGTTCAGTAGTTACGGCGTGAAAGCGTAACAAACAAACAAACTCACTTTCGCATTTATAATATTAGTAAGGATTAATAATAATTAAAAGAAAAAACCGGCCAAGTGCGAGTCGGACTCGCGCCCGAAGAGTTCCGTACCGTTATCTACAAAAACGGCAAAAAATAATGTCTGTTGTATGAGAGCCCCCCTTTAAAATTAATTTTATTTTTATTTGATTAATTATTTTTAAAGTGAATATATTACTAAATATTCTGTGAATAGTTCAAGCGTTTACCTGTTGCCGTTATCAATATCGGAAAATCACGTTTGCTGTATGGCAGCCCCCTAAAATATTTATTTAAAAAAATAGAATGTTTTTAAGTATTTGTTGTTACAGCGGCAACACAAATACATCATCTGTGAAAATTTCAATTGTCTAACTATCACGGTTCATGAGATACAGCCTGGTGACAGACGGACAAATAGACAGACGGCCGGCGGTGCGAAATTAATAGGGTCCCGTTTTTACCCTTTGGTACGGAACCCTAAAAAGAAACGCACTGTACTAAACATAGTTTGCATGCCATAAAAATAATTTTTAACAAAAAAAAAAACCGACTTCAAACTGGAGACTAAAAAGTAAAATATAAATTTACTAAGCACAAAGTAATTCGTATTTTGTAATTTAGTTAATCAGAAATGATTCAATAAGTATTTTATACAATTTTGAAGTCGGTGCCAGTATTATCAACCTTTCTCATCACAACTCAAGCTAATAGGCATATTGAACCATAAATAAACGGTAACTGCTGTAAATCGTTGAGGGATTCCCTCGACTGTCTATCGTCTCCATTATCAGACCTGTAATGGTACTTATAACACATATGGGTGCAAAGTTCTCATCAACAGAAATTAATGAAGTCCAAACACAAGGTAGCTATTGTAAAATGTTGAGGAGTTCCTTTGACTGTCCTTCGTCATCATCATCAAACCTCTAATGACAGTCGCAACCCATCTATGTGTAAAGTTCTCATCAATACAAATTAATCAAACCCAAACACCAGGTGATTGCTGTAAATCGTTGAGGAGTTCCCTCGAATGCCTTTTCGCTCCATCATCAGATCGACCCTAGACCTTCATTAAATATTAGTGCTTTAACATACCTAAGGAAAAAAGTAACAAACGTACTAGCCGCCAGTACAATTTTCGAAGGTTCTCCTCGATTTCTCTAGGATTCCATCATCAGGTCGTGGTTTCCTTATCATCGTACCACACTCGGAATATGTCCTCTCTAACAAAAAAAGATTTATCAAAGTCGGTTCATAAACGACGAAGTTATCCGCGAACAAACATAAAAAAATATATATATACGGTCGAATTGAGAAACCTCCTCCTTTTTTGAAGTCGGTTAAAAACAACACAATGAATAAAGTGTTTTGTTTAGACACTCGTCTCTGCCGTCTTAGTAATTATTATTACGTGAACTTAACCGAAAAGATTTGCCGAATCCAAAAATACCGTCTGTATTTTGTGCATAATATATATCGCAAAAAGGTTTATTTTTGTCTGACTTCCTGCAGCGTAGATTCCCAAACGAAGTCCCGCCGGCCTTTATATGACCAAAACCGCTCGCGCCGTGTGCGCTGTCGTCCATAAGGTTTGCAATAATAGGTCTAATGAAGTTTCAAATAGAGATTATAATGGCTCGACGGTGTTCCAAAACCCAATCATACGGTTTTTGGAATAGGGTATGCGCTTACATGCAATAACACTATTCTTATGGTTAACCTTTCATCAAGTTAACTCAATGATATGATAACCTTATTGATATGGTTATTCATTTGATAGGGTAACACCTTCCATGCATTAACTCTATACTTTTGGTTAGCCTTTCATCAAGTTAACTTGATGATATGCTTACCGTATTGATACGGTAACTGTTTTGATAGGGTTACAATAATGATATGCTAACCGTATCGATAGGGTTTTTAAAAACAATTCTATGAAAAACCCTATCAAAAACCCCGGTTACGGTAAGCGGTTCCGGTCCCTGCCACAAACTAAATAGGGATGATTCTCAGAACAATAACTTATTGTTCTGAGGGATGATTCTAGCCTGAGCTCCTTGGCTACTTTATTTCTGAACTGAAAATACAAATGTCATATAGTGATGTACTTGAACGTAAAAGAATCGATATTGAAAAATCGGTATTAATCGGTTTCCATGGCAACAATAAAATGTTGCGTATAAATGAATTTTCGTCCATATTTTTATAAATAAACGATTTATTATTTTATTTATAAAATTTTTATTAGATTAAAATAAATATATTCCGTTCTGTAACCGCCATTGGAGGGCTTATATATAGCCCTTTGAATCAACAGGTTTTAGAAACAAAATATTGATTTTCTTTCTTTAAGCAAACAAGTTAGGTTACAAAGTACGCACGCCGATTTTACTGACGTAAAATGCTTCGACTACACGTGTTATTGACTTGGTATACTGTTTTAGCATTAAACGGATTATGTAAAGGTGCTACAGAATCTTCAGTGGCCTTCACATTTAAAGAATATCAATACAAGGATTCCCCGAAAAATGTAAGTGAATGTCTGTGTTTGTCTAATATATTTAAGATTTCAGACTAGTCTACTATACTGTCTAATATATTATGATTCGAGACAAATGTGCAGTTGTTATATTATATATATAAACACTCAAAGGAAAATAAAATAATGCATTACAAAATAAATTTATAAAATCATACAAAATACTTAAGGTTGAGGCAGGCAGGCGGCTTAATGCGATGCGATTATGAGGTACAAACTAGTGGAAGAACGCAATTAAAAAGTGGTGCAAAGCAGTGGTAGCATTTTCTATTTATGTTCCTTAAATGTAATGATAAATTTACATGGAATGGTATGACTTACATATATTTAATTGCTTCAACAGATCTAGTAATATTTTGTTTTACACACATACATATTATCATTTCTCTTTCCGATGCGGGTCGGCAGAACCATGGATCTCCACTTGCTACGATCCTTAAAAACATCTTTTACTTCATCTACATCCATCACTCTTTTCATGCATGCTCGTCGGTTTTGGGTACTCCTTACTTCTCCTTATTTTGTTTTAGGAAATGACATTTCGAGAATTTGAGACAGCTTGTGAACAAAGTAGCGCCTGTAGTCACCAAAGTGGTTTACAAAGGCTACGTTGCATCAGAGAATGCGTTTCACCGTCATGTTACAGAGAATTATACCAGGGAGACCCGGTATGCATAATCAACATCTTTTGTTTTTTTTTTTTTTAGTTTATTGAAGGTACCTATCAAACAATGACATAATGTGATATTTTAAACAACATAAACTTATTATTTCAATTCGACCACCATTATAATATGCGCATTTTACAGGTTTTTAATTATTGATTTTAAAAGCTTAAGTTAATGTATTATATGTATATCTCATGCAAAAGTAAGAGAATATTATAAGGGTTTGTTTTTATTAAAAAGGTTATTGAGTTGTAGTCTCTCATGTAAAGTAACGTTCTGCTATGATACCTGAAAGAGAAATTGCCGTTGAACATGTTGTACTACATCGATCATGTGTCTATATTTTTCGGCAATAATCTGCTTAGCTATGAAATAAATTCATGGGTTAAATATTAATTGCCCACTAAAGCTCAATGTCTAAATAAGCGTCAGAGTTCAAAACTCTTATTTAAATACACAAATATATTATTGAGCTATATTTTTTTATTTATTAACATATTTATTTATTTCAGTTGGAGGAAGGAGAAATTGATGTGAGGCTTAACTCATTCAAAGGATGTTTCATTCAAAGAAGTGGTCGGACTAGAAACTGATTTCGTACAGGCATCGTTTCATCTCTAATTTTATGTGCAAATAAGATACACAAAATCCGTCGTAAAGTGCAATTCGTCTTATACATAGTAAGGATTTAAACTAATTAGCTAGATCCGTCTCTAAGTATAGTAAATTGGTTGATAAAATATGTTATGTGTCTTTTACAGATTGTCTTCTACATCAGTTCCAACGAGTTAACATTTTTCAAACACATCATCTCAAAATAGGTGCCTGAAATTTAATCATTATAAAAACATCAATCTTTCTTTAAATAGTCTTAGATGGATACTGACATTTTACATTTGTTATTGCAATAGTAATTATGTTTTTATATCTTTTAAGCGTGTAATTTATTCGTGATTGTTAATTTAATTCTAGTAAAATTACGAAATAAATTGTTTAAATTTCCATAATATTTTTTTTTGCCTCCCATAGTTATTAACCTGTCAATGAATTTTTTTTAATAGATTTTATATTTTAACTATTGTCTTACCCAATAAATACCAAAATAATCTAGTTATTTGTTACGCTTCAACTACCTTATGATCCGATTGTGAAATTCGCATACATTATCTGAGGTTACGTAGAACGAAAAGACAAATTGAATCTGTCGTGTGTAGGAAGTTTTGCAGTTCAAAAAAAAAACAGTGGCACTCCGGTAATGCCGTAAAAACTTGAACATACGGTTACTTATATACAGAGATACTGACAAAAAATGCCCAACTTATAGAAGTTTTCTGAAAAATTTTACAGGCGTTTTGGGTATTTTTTTGGGATGGGGAACAAAAATTGAACTCGCGACACTGTTACCGTTACCGCAACTAAGACCTCTGTAAATAAGTAACCGAATGTTCAAGTTTTCACTTTTGACGGCACTAATGGAATGTCCTGAAGGGAATGCCACTGTTTTTTTTGCATTTGCAAAACTTTCTATACACGGCACGATTCAATTTGTCAAATCATAGACCTATCTTGTATCTGTGTCAAATCAACAGGAGTGCTATTTTTGAAATGACGCCGGTCATCAACGAGCGATTTTTCCATACATAAATCGCTCGAAGACGAGCGTCACACTTTCAAAAATAGTACCCCAGAGCGAGAAGACGGAAGAGAGTTGGTTGGAGTGCTATTTTTGAAATGATGCCGATCGTAAACGAGCGATTTTTCCATTCAGATATCGCTCGAAGACGAGTGTCACACTTTCAAAAGTCGTTTAGGTTCATCTCGCTCTGTGACAAATTGAATTGTATGTAGGCCATCTAATAAGCCATTTAAAGTATCAGATTCTACCTATACTTTCGTGTAAACTTACTTATAGGAGACACAAAAATACTTTTCGAATGTTGTAGGTAGTTACGGATTTATCGGCAGTCCTAAAATTCTGGAAAGCTTGAACCCAAGATGTCAGATTTACAAAGCAGCTATTTTAGGGCCAAAAACATTTGTATATTCCATACAAATAAATATTACATTTCAGCTTAGAAATAATTTCTTGCGCAACCTTAATTAAATCGTAGGGACTGGCACTATTCAGCCCTTAGAATTATTTTAAGATTCAGCCAGGCCAGAATCCAGTCCAGCCAGCCAGCCAGACACATTTTAGACATTAGTAAATGAGTGCTATTTTTGAAATTTTGCCGTTCATAAACGAGCGATTTTTCAATACAAAAATCGCTTGGAGATGAGTGTCATACTTTCAAAAATAGTACTCATGGTATAATGTAAATAGACTGGCTGGCGCTAAATTTGTTAGGTACCTAATTAGCCAGTGTGTGTACCTTTGTTATAGAGTAAACTAGGGACATTATATTATTAATATTATAAGATTAAAAAAAAAAATGCGTCCCTCTTAATAGCTCTGAAGACTTTATCATACGTAGTATCCCTATATCCCTAGTTTGTGACTTTATCCTATTTTGTGTGCATAATACAGATGTCATTACACCACAATACATACAAGCAACCAAATGTGTGGCCAACCAACTTACCGATAATAACGGATTCACATCGATAAATACCGGTTTTTCACACTGGTTCTTGAAAAGAATTTCGTGCACTTGCTATCGTGAGAAACGGTCTAGTGTAAAATTAAAAGTATAATGGCTTCCTTGTGTAGACAAATTGTTCGCGCAAATGCATTTAGGGGCGTGCTGGTTAACGCCGCACTACGAGGATATGCCGACAAAAGTAAGTTCTAATTGATTTTTCGTACCGCAGGACAAGACCTTCGCCTGTCAAAACCTCAGTTACGTAATGTCAAAAATGTATTTTGAATAAAAATATTAGTCCCAAAATAATGTAATTTCAATATTCAAGCCTCATTATTATTTAGATAAGGTAGCTTTTTTTCATATACGGATTAAAAATATTTTTTATTATTTTTCGGTATTGACTGCGATTGAAAATGACGTCTTACTGGGCACGTTTTACCGATAACTTTATTATATTTATTTCGTATGTATTAAAGTTAGCCTATACCGAGTCTATATTCTCCTAGTAACATTATTTAACCTGCAAATATTCAATACAATAATCATTAGATATTTAAAAAAATTTACAGCTTATAGGTTATCTGTTTTCTTATCATTTTATCGATTTTATAGTGATGTTGATGTATTACAATATAGATATGGAATTACAAGTCCTTTTGACAATGAGTTATACTTAAAGTTAATGTAGACTTTCTCCATTTTCAATATTTATTACCCATATTTCTCTATTTAGCACTATGAGAAACTATGGGTTATTTTTGTATTAAGTCAATATTATTAGTAATTATATTAGTACATAGTTAGCATTTTGAATTTGGTTTATAACTATTTATGTATACCTTCATATACTGTTTTGTGTTCTATCTGCTATAAACTTTTAATTTTTATAATTTCATGATTAATTATTTTATACAAGTGTAGTTCCTAAATGTGTAATATACAATACTATACTTTATTAAATTAAAATACATACTTGCATGAACATAAATATAATATTATTACAAAGCTGAAGCTAACAACATATGTTTACAATGAATATTTTTGCTTTCCTCATCCTCAGGACCACAATTATTCTTTCTTTAATAACATACATACATAGTATTACGTCTTTTTCCCTTGCGGGGTAGACAGAGCCTAGTTCTATAAGATCCGAAGGCCATGTTTAGCATGTTGGTGGGAATTAGGTGAAAAATGGAATCAAATTAGTGATGGATTGGTAGCCGCATCGCTTATTAATATGTCTCCTCGGAATTTTGGCCGATTGATTGGCTTTTTCGATCTGTGCGGGAAGAGAAGCAGCTGGTACATTCTACATTTTCTTTTCGCCCAGACCAGCATGGAAGGTTTAATAACAAGGTTATGAATAATGTAATGTAGGTATGTCTTAAATATATGAAAAAAAATTTTGATTAAATTTTTTTATTATTAGTGTTTTTACTTTAAATTTAATATCATTAGCAACCAAATTCAATTTTGTAACTGTAATTTGAATATGTCTTTATAATTTTCAATTTAAAACGACTGAGCAGTAATCAGATGTGCATGCTGGGTTCACTCCACTGTACACATGCACTTGTATGCTCTTATTTTGATGTGTATTAAGATGAATGTTGTTCAACCAGTTAGCAAACCTACTAATAAAAAAAAACATCGGATTGACTTCTGTACCTAATGACTCAACCATATGGACGTCACTGGGAATGTTGGATAAACAACATTATCGTCTACAACTGAATAAAGTCTCGTGGTGTATAGGTTAACTGTATGGATAGGGCATGCAATTAGAGAAACTAATGCTGCATGTATCTGCGTCTATGCCAAGCCATGAGACGCAAAGGGCTAATGATTATGATATTTATAAACTTATAACACAGTGTGTGGATGGTAGTTTAATTGCTGATACATACATACATATTATCATGTCTATCCCTTATGGGGTAGACAGAGCCTAAAGTCATAATAATTAGTGGGCGTAAAGGTGGAAAACGGAAAAATAGTGATGGGTTGCTAGCCGCATCGCCTATTGTCATGAATCTTTAGATTTTCGCCCATTCCCTTGACCGGCTTCTACGGTCTGCGCGGAAAGAGAAGCAGCTGATAAACTAAAATATAGTAATAAAATTGTATATTCACAGTGATGCCTGATCCCCTCGAGCATGCCACTGGTCTAGAACGCAAGGAACTGCTGGCCCTGCAGGCCGGACAGGATGACCCCTTTAACATGAAGGTCTTGAAGAAAGCTGCTGGCACCAAAGACAAGCCCACACTTGTGCCCTCCTGTTTCGATGCTAGGATCGTAGGATGTATATGTACGTATTACTTGGTATTACTAGAGGCACATTTCAGCTTAGCATGGGTATAAATTATAGACTATGTTAGATTGTGATAGCCCATCAGAGAAGTTAAGAACTGATTCATGTTTTTAACAAAAATTTTTTTTACTATAATGCATCTTTTTCTTTATTTGGAATAAATTTAACCTATTGAACGCCATTGACCACTTAAGTTGCTAAACGGTTGTGTGACTGAGATGCGATTGACAACTCAAGTTATTACAATTCGTACTGGCGTGCAGTAACGTAAACAAGCGATGGCGTGTAAAAGGTTAAGGGTAGTTTGTGATCACTTTTTACTATAATAAAATAGGATATTTTTTTTTTTTTTCTTATGATAAAGATAAAATTATTAAAAATAATTGTTAAGTAGTTTCTGAAAATGAGAAAGCGGGTCAATATTAATATTATAAAAAAAATGGTATAATTTGTAATTATGCGAACTACTTTACTAACAAGGCGAAAACAGATTTTTAATTTTTCTAATGGGAATCTATTGTAAGAATGAAAATCTCCACATAAGAAAAAATTCACAGTCTACAAAAAAATGTTTATTAACTTATGGATAACTAATAGAAAATCGCGATAATTTTTTTTTGTACCGCGGATTGTTGTTCATTGATCTATTCTATAGGCGCCTGAATTTTTTTTAGTTCTTAGTTTTCGTATTAAATAAGTTTTAAAAAATGTATTCATTAAAGGTAAGAAGTGGGCGTGGCTTTCGCAAGTCCGAGTACCCGTTTTCTGGTGTATTTTCAACTCTGGGAATATTATTAATGTTGGTCCTACAGTTCCGGGAGTAGCACTTTTCTTTATGACATTTCCTTATGTTCACTAGACGTTATCTATAAATAAAAAATGTCACGCAGATCATTGCCCTGCGGTAGGGTCCCTAAAAGTCTAGCCACATTAGATGGCAATGCTAAAGCGTTGTGCAAAAAAATTGCCAGCCCTTTGGTCACCAGATACCTCAATCAGCCGCTTGTTTATGATTGTATTGTAACATTGTATTGATTGAATATTGTCTGGGTTGTTGCCAATGGACAACAGACATGTTTGTACACTTTCAGTGATGTAATGAGCGTATAATATGGTAATTTTTAGATGGAAGAGTGCCAATACTTTTTAAAAGATGTAAAAATTTGTGACCGAAGGTTTAAGATTGATTCAGAAAATAGGCTTTTAGAGGCACTATTTCACGTCAATTCACATTTTAAATAACACTAAATTACTTAAATTCAAATTATTAAGTAATTGTTGTTCGAAATCTACCAAGTCATTCTTCACTCATTGCATTCGTTGCCTGCTGCTGCCCCAAGTGCCCGCGGCTCCGCCCGTATTAATGTCGATCTCTCGGGAACATTAGAATTTCCTAGAACGAAAGGTACCCTATGACCTTCCCCGGGCCTCAAACTACCTTTACACTAAATTTCATCCAAATTGGTTCAATGGATGAAGCGTGAAAAGGTGACAGACAGACAGGGTTACTTTCACATTTATAATATTACTAGCTTTCGCCCGCGGTTTCCGCCCGCGGCTCCGCTTGCGTCAATATCGATCCCTCGGGAATAATACTTTTTCTCGGGATAAAATATGTCCTTCTCCGCATTCCAGAGAACTTGTATGCTAAATTTTATGATGATCGGTTTAGTAGTTACGGCGTGAAAGCGTAACAAACAACCAAACTCACTTTCGCATTTATAATATTAGTTAGGAAGGATAGTATGGATATGTTTTATTCATTTTTAAAGCACGTTAAGCTGTTGGTCCCGGCTGCCATCTGGTAGTTGTTAAAGGAACCACGTCAGAGGCTATAGCTATCGTTATGCTAATTGTGAAAATCCCCGCTCGCTCCGCTCACGTCAGATTTAAAGATGAACTAAAGCATCATTAGAATGCAAATATCAATATTTGTGGGTCGAGTTTTAAACATGCTAGAAAAGAGGAAAGGAGAGCTTCGCGATCGAAAATGCCTGTAGAAGTCACCAGATATTTTTAAGAAAAAAAGAGTGCACTCCCTGAGTGCCGACAGTAGTAAAAATTTAAACATTTGGTTATTTATACATATATGGACAAATCACACAGATTGAGCTAGCCCCAAAGTAAGTTCGAGACTTGTGTTATGGAATACTAACTCAACGATATTATATTTTATAACAAATACATTTATAGATACACATCCAAGATCCAGGCCAATCTGAAAAAGATCATTTTCCATCTTGACCTGACCGGGGATCGAACCCGGGGCCCTCGTGTCGCAGGCTCGCGTGTCGACCGCTGCGCCACGGAGCTAGCCAATATGTACAGAAAACCCTGTTCGATCCTTGAAGAGGTGATTCCGCCCGTCGATATGAACAACTTTTTCTATGGGATCAAATATATAATAATAACTCATTTATTTCAGGCAATAGTATTGTACTTACAATTATGTACAATACCAGAGGCCCATATTATAAATACCTTACAGACTAACATACATAAAGTTCATAAAATAAATACCTTATAACTAATCAATACCTTATAACTAATCAAAGCTGGGAACTCAAAAAAAATGGACATTTCCAAACAAAAATGTCCGGCCGTCCGGTCAATTTGCATGGGAACATCAAAAAAGATTTGAGTACCCAGCTTTGGTTCCATAGGAAAAGTTCATGTCTGTGCTGAATCACCCCTTCAAGGGTTCCACTGGGTTTTCTTTCCATATTGTAAACAGAGATGCCGGTAACGGTAACAGAGTCGCAATTTCAATGTTTTTTCCCATCTCCTTTCTCATCTCATCTCTTTTGGCTAGCTCCGTGGCGCAGCGGTTAACACGCCAGCCTGCGACACGGAGTGCCCGGGTTCGATAGATAATGATCTTTTTCAGATTGGCCTGGGTCTTGGATGTTTATCTATATATGTATTTGTTATAATATATAGTATCGATGAGTTAGTATTCCATAACACAAACACACGGTTGAAAATGAAGCGGGCAACCTATTGCTAAATGCCCAAAAGACCCAATGCGTTAAATTTACTCTCCCGAACGTGAGGCAGACCGATGTTGACATTTTAATAGATGGTCAAAAACTAGGTTTCCTCAATGATACTACTTTCCTAGGGATCACAATCGACTCAAAACTACAATGGGGTGCCCATATTTCTAAACTTTCTAATAGGCTTAGTTCCGCAGCATACGCTGTTAGAAGGATTAGACAACTGACAGATGAGTCCACTGCTAGGCTTGTATACTTTAGTTATTTTCATTGTTTAATGTCGTACGGATTACTTCTGTGGGGCGATGCAGCCGACATCCAGACTATTTTTATTCTACAAAAAAGAGCAATTCGTGCCATCTACGGCCTGGGCGCGAGGGACTCACTCAGACAGTTGTTTAAAGAAATTAATATCCTAACTGTAGCTTCACAGTATATATTCGAGAATATAATGTATGCAAGAAAAAATATTTTGTCGTTCAAAAAAGTTAGTGATTTAATAAATAGACCCTTGCGTAACAATCATAAATTATTTCTTCCGCGATATCGGCTAAGCAGAGTTAGCGAGTCGTTCATGGGAAACTGTATACGCTACTACAACAAATTGCCAAAATCGGTCCTTGATATGCCTGATAGAATATTCAAAAGTTATGTAAAACAATTACTTTATAAAAAGGCATATTATAGAACCGAAGATTTTATTAATGATAAGAATGTTGGGCTTGGGCTTGGCGCGGACGCCTCGTAATTCTGTATTGTTACGTGGTTAGGGTTCAGGATTTGGAGTAAAACACCAAACTCTTCAGAGGGAATTTATTCACTACGGAATCCCAACACTGACTGGTCTTCCAACACGTCGAATATCCAAAACGCAAAGCACTCGTAGTCCTGGTCCGTTGCTGTGGTCGTATAAATTATCACTTATCAGTCGCACACAAATCACTCTTATTAGTATAGCTCACTAAGAACACTCGCGGTAAACTGATTAACGATCGCCACGTCCGCTCCCTTATATACTGACTTATGGGTATCTAGAAAGTTCCATATACTTCCGGTCCCGACGGCCGATAACTAAAACATTCCAGAATATTCGAGTATGTGTATGAGCGGGATAGAATACATATGTGTGAGCAGGATGGAAGATGTATGAGCGCGACAGACGATGTTCGGAAAAGTTCTAGACTATTCTGTTCTGGGAGCTTCGCGACACTGCCCCCTTCTTAGAGACGCTCGTCCCGAGCGTCACTGTTGCTGCCATGATAACGTGCTAAGCAGTCTTCATGCACCACTTTGAATGCTCCTCTTGGTTGTCGTTGAATGCGGTATGTCACATCGTTCATGCGGGTGATCACCTTATATGGCCCTTCCCATCTCGTCTGCAGCTTTGGAGATTTTCCTTTGCGGCGTATTGGGTTGTGAAGCCACACTAAAGCTCCTTCTTCATAGCCACTCGTATTTGCTCTTCGGTCGTATCTAGTTTTCATGTTCTCGCTTGCTTGCAGCCCGTTTTCCCGAACTAGGTCATATACATCTCGCATTCTTTCCCGAAGATCCGAGACATAATCTGTCACAGTGTGAGAAACTTCTGGTGGTCTTCCCGTTAGCAAATCTACCGGTAACCGAAGTTCTCTGCCAAAATTTATAAAAGCTGGGGTCACTCTTGTGCTTTCGTGTTCTGAAGTCCGGTAAGCGAGGAGAAATAGCGGTATGTACTTGTCCCAGTCTCTTTGATGGTTATCAACCAATTTCGCCAAATGCCTCTCCAGCGTCTGGTTAAAGCGTTCCACCATGCCATCTGACTGAGGATGATATGGCGTGGTCCTTGTTTTGTGCATTCCTAAAATCTTACAGATTTCTTGAAATAGTTGTGATTCGAAGTTCCGTCCTTGATCGGAGTGGATTTCCAAGGGCACACCGAACCGGCATATCACTTCCTCAACTAATTTAGAGGCTACTGTTGCAGCTTCCTGGTTAGGTATGGCAAATACTTCAGGCCACTTGGTGAAGTAATCCATTACCACCATGAAGTATTTATTTCCCGACTCAGTTATAGGAAATGGTCCTGCCACATCAACTGCAATGCGTTCCCAGGGTGCACCAACGTTGTAGAGCTTGAGGTTACCGCGATTTCTTGTCGATGGCCCTTTCACAGCAGCGCATATGGTACATTTGCGACACCAATCCTCCACGTCTTCTCGACAGTTGAGCCAGTAGAACCTTTCTCGTATCTTTGTTAATGTTCTCTTGACGCCAAGATGTCCGCCGGACACCCCATCGTGGACTTCACGAAGAACGTCTTTTACTTTAGCTCTTGGAACAACTACTTGTAGGTGAAACTCTTTGCCATTTGGTTTTTCCCATTTACGGTAAAGTATTCCGTCCTCCAAGACAAAACTGTCCCATTGAGCCCAGTAAGCTTTGGTGATTGGGCTTGTAGGTGCAACTTCTACCCATTTAGGTTTTTCTGCTCTGCGTTCCTTCCATGCAATAATAAGCCTTATGTCTTCATCATCCTCCTGAGCTTCTCTGAAGATCGCGTCATCCCATGGTCCCGGCGGACTCGCCCTTGTTAATTTCACAGCGATTTCTTTAGACTCCTGTTTGACACAGTGTTTACAATCTTCTGAGCAAGGCCTTCTTGAAAGCGCGTCAGCATTTCCATGTGACTTTCCACTGCGATGTTCAGTAACAAAGTCGAACTCTTGGAGTTGTTCAATCCAACGAGCAACTTGACCTTCCGGGTTTTTAAACTGAAGCAACCACTTCAAAGCAGCATGATCAGTTCTCAGTTTAAACTTTCTGCCGATGAGATACTTGTTGAAATGTTGCAGCGTTTTTACCACAGCTAAGAGTTCTTTCCGTGTAACGCAGTAGTTCCTCTCAGGCCTTGACAAAGATTTACTGAAGTAAGCTATTACAACTTCTGCGTCACCTTGTTTCTGAGATAACACTCCACCAATAGCTGTGTTACTTGCATCTGTGTCAACGATGAATTGACCATCAGTCTGTGGATATCCCAAAATTGGAGTTTTACATAAACTTTCCTTCAATTTTTGGAAGGAATTCTCGCAAGTCTCGTCCCAGAAGAAAGGTCGTTTGTCTTCTGTCAAACGGTGTAAAGGTTTAGCAACCTCTGAGAATCCTTTGACAAATCTCCTGTAGTATGAGCACAGTCCCATGAAGGCTCGCACCTCTGTCTTGTCCTTCGGGGTAGGCCACTTTTGCACTGCTTCAACTTTATCAGGATCGGTTTGTACACCCTCACTGCTAATTACGTGACCGAGGTAGTTTACTTTGTTCCTGAATAGATGACATTTCTTTGAGTTCAGTTTTAAGTTTGCTCCCCGTATCTTCCTTAGGACTTTCTCTAGATTCCGCAAATGATCATCAAAGTCTCTGCCCATGATGATGACATCATCCAAATATACTAAGCAGGCATCTCCTACTAATCCAGCTAGTACACACTCCATAAGTCGCTCAAAAGTAGCCGGCGCGTTGCATAATCCGAAGGGCATAACATTGAACTGCCATAAACCCTTGCCAGTCGAGAATGCGGTCTTTTCTTTATCCTCTGGGTGTATTTCTACCTGCCAGTAGCCAGATTTTAGGTCCAAAGTAGAGAACCATCGCATTCCACTTAGAGTATCCAAGGTGTCATCAATTCGGGGCAACGGATAACTGTCCTTCTTAGTGATCTCGTTTAGTCGTCGATAATCTACACAAAACCGTGTACTGCCATCTTTCTTCTTAACTAGAACCACAGGAGAACACCAAGGACTTGCAGATGGTTCTATAACTTTATTTCTCTTCATGCCCTCCAACATTTCTTCAGATTTTCTTTCTCCTTGGCAATCGGTATTCGTCTTGCTCGCTGACGAATAGGTCTTTCGCTTCCAGTGTCAATCCTGTGCTGAACTAATGAAGTTCTTCCAAGATCTTCTTCTTTCGAAGAGAAGATACCAGCAAAACGCAACAGTGACTTCTTTGCGTCCGAGTATTGCTTAAAAGTCAGATTATCTTTGCTGTCTTTCAGAAGATCAATAATTGTAGAGTTATTCGCGATGTTAGGTGACACTGAGCTCAGCTTTGATTGACACTTTCTCATCCACACAACTTCTTCGCATTTTCCCACAGTATCTCCTTCATTGAGGCTGACCTCATGGAAGTCTATGTTAACCACTCTTACCACTGCAGTATCGCTTCCACGCACTAAGGTTCTTGCTGTTAGGAGTCCTCTCGCAGTTGGTTTGTGTAATGTGTCCTCAATCAAAACACATCTCTTTGCCTCTGTTTTCTTAGCCGTCGTGGGCAGTCTCACCATTATTTGAGCCTGTGTTCGTCCAGGAATAACAATTTTGTTAAGGCAGGTTACTTTTCCAGTGGAAGCTCCAAGAATGAAGATTTCTTCATTACCACACTTGAAAACACCATTCGTGATATCAATTCCACAATTATATTTCTTCATAAAATCTAAGCCCAGTATGCAATCATCAATGATTTCAGCTACGATGACATTGTGAGTATAGGGTGTCTCTCCCACGTACATCGTAACTGCCATTTCTCCTAGGACAGGTATTGGCTGGCCAGAAGCAGAAAGAAGCAGACAGTTGATGTTCTTGCGTCCCCTTGCCGCTTTCACTAGATGTGGCTTAACTATAGTCCTAGATGCACCTGTGTCTACTGTTATCCTGCAGTTTTTCCCATCCACTGAACCACATATTGCCAGACAATTTTCATTGCTTGCCTGTGAGATGATTATTGCTGGGGCTTCTTCTGAGCCAGCCAGTACCCGCCCCTTAGTCCTGGCTGTTACTCGTTTCCCTGCTTCTTTAAAGGAGAGATCATAAACTGATTGCTTAGGTCTTCCTTAATCTCTTTCTTGATCTCTTCTTTAAGCTGTTCCCTGAGCTCTTCCTTTAACTGTTTCTTTTTGCGGCAATTGAGTTGTAAATGGCTTCTTTCACCACAATTCCAGCACATAGGCCCAGTTCCATTATCCTTCTTTGAAGGGGCCTTAACCGCCTTGACTACCTCGCTTATCTCGTTAATTTCTCTCAATTTATGAACTTGCACATCTTGTCTTACCGCTTCCACTTCAAGGGCGTGTGCAAGGGCATCTTTAAGCGAGGTGTGATGTTGGAGCTTTACTGTAGCTCTTACCTCTGAATTCTTAATTCCATCCACGAAGGCTTGCAGTAGATTTTTCTCCACCATCCGAGGGTCTTCTGAGGGAAACGCTTTCCTTACGAGCCTCTCGATCTCTAATGCCCACTGTTGTAACCCCTCGCCTGATCGCTGGACTCGGTCGCGAAGCTGGGCTCGGAATACGTGCTCTAAGTGGCGTTCTCCGTACCTTGCTTCAAGAGCCTCCAACAAGTCCTTGAAGTCACTACCTGAGTTAGGTAGTGCTTCTAATACTGTCAAAGCGGAGCCCTTCAGTGCAACGGTGAGGGCTGTCAGGCTCTGTTCATTAGTCCATCCATTTGCTGCGGCAACAGTTTGAAACTGCTGTTTATACGCGGCCCAGGAAGTAGTTCCGTCGTAAGATGGCACTTTCACCTTGGGTCCAGGTGCATAAGCAACAGCGTTGCTCGACGTCACTTTCACGCCTACTGTCTCCAGTCGCAGCACTTTCTTCTCTAGTCCGGAGAAGTTTGTTTCCAGACCTGTCACGCGATTATCCACCAAATCCACATCCTTACGGATCTGGTCCACCACGTTGCTGACTTTGCTGACAGCTGCTAATACCATTCGTTGGTCCTCACTCATATGATGCAGCTTTTCCTGCATACGCTTTTGTTCATCCCTCGAGCACTTTTGTTCATCCCGCATATTTTGTATTTCTCCATTAAGTTCCACATTGATGCGTTGCAGTTTACTCTGGTTCTCATTTATGCACTGCAACATTTGCATCAAGCTACCAAAATCAAAAGATGCTTGAGTGGGAACCTGGAAAGAGGGGCTAGGAAACGTGGCTTGATGATGGGCGGCTGGCATCTGTTGGGCGGCGGCAATCTCTTGGGAGGCCGTAACTTCCTGGGTGGCTGTGACGGCTTCGGTGGTTGCGACATTTTGGGCGGCTGCCCTGTCTTGGGCGGCTGCCATGTCTTGGGCGGCTGCCATGTCTTGGGCGGCTGCCATGTCCTGGGCGGCTGCCATGTCTTGGGCGGCTGCGACCTCTGGGGCTACGGGCGGCAGTTGCTCGGCTGCGATGTTTTGGGCGGCTGGCGCATGTCGAGCGGATGCAACTTGGGCGGCGGCTGCGGTAGCCTCCATTGCACGTTGAGCCCGGGTCCGGACGCCTTCCTTATCTTCTTCGTCCCTCGGCAACACTGGCATTTCCAAATCCCACACTTCTGACACCAAATGTTACGTGGTTAGGGTTCAGGATTTGGAGTAAAACACCAAACTCTTCAGAGGGAATTTATTCACTACGGAATCCCAACACTGACTGGTCTTCCAACACGTCGAATATCCAAAACGCAAAGCACTCGTAGTCCTGGTCCGTTGCTGTGGTCGTATAAATTATCACTTATCAGTCGCACACAAATCACTCGTATTAGTATAGCTCACTAAGAACACTCGCGGTAAACTGATTAACGATCGCCACGTCCGCTCCCTTATATACTGACTTATGGGTATCTAGAAAGTTCCATATACTTCCGGTCCCGACGGCCGATAACTAAAACATTCCAGAATATTCGAGTATGTGTATGAGCGGGATAGAATACATATGTGTGAGCAGGATGGAAGATGTATGAGCGCGACAGACGATGTTCGGAAAAGTTCTAGACTATTCTGTTCTGGGAGCTTCGCGACAGTATTTTATGACTATAATGTGTGGTACATTTTGTACGTGTTATTTTTAAAGATGACTTTTTTTTTTATTTTAATTTTAGTAGGTACATAATTTGACATTTTTTTTTTATTTCGGTGTTATTAATTTCAATAATATGACATTTTTTTTTATATTCAATTCGAACATGACATATAAATAAACCAATGTATACTCAGTCCACATACTTAATTTCTAAGATTTTCAAAAATTGTAAGTTGTCGTCCTTGGAGAAAATGCGGTGTGCAGTTTGTTGCCGCTTCTTCTGCACTCCGCTTTGGAAGCGGCGTTAAACTTAGCCTTAAGTAAATTTTTGACGTCAACAATTGTTGAGAAGTGAAATATGACAATTAATAAGTGTTCAAAGAAACCTATATTGAATAAACGTTTTGAATTTTTTTTTTAATTTTTTTCACAAGTCTCGAACTTACTTTGGGGCTAGGTCAATCTGTATGATTTGTCGGTATATATTTATCTCAAACATTTCCCATCCCATAATTTAAAGTTTTTATTTAAAAAATCTCGTATACTGATTGGCGACTTTTAAGAAACTACTTACTAGTCCATTTATCTTTAAAGTTATGACCATCGTTGTTGTGAATCATTCGGTTTAATGTATATTCATTGTTTCAGGTGACGAGCACTCCACAGCGATCACTTGGCTGTGGTTACACAAGGTAACATTTACTTTATTATATTTTTGTTACCTCTATCTCTCAGAATTCAGATTCTAGGGCCAGTACGGACTGCAGATGGTGGGTGGAGAAGAAGAAAAAATGGGGACTCTTATAAATAAAAAAAAAACATCAAGTGGGCGGGATTTGAACCTGCGACTGCTTTTATGACAGCATTCATGCTATAATATGATTTGGCGAAAGTTTTACGGCCGGCTGCCTGACGCCTTCTTGGGTAACCGGAATCGAAAAATCAAGGTTACTATTTTTGAACGTGTGACACAAGTCTTCGAGCGAATTTTGTATAGGAATATCGCCCCTTTTTTAAACGGCGTCATTTCAAAAATAGCTCTCCTGTATTTGCTTTCAGTCCAGTAAAACTACCATAATCTGCATGAAAGAATACCTAGAAGAGAAAATGCATTGACAAAAACGTCTTTAAAATTAAACTACTTATATCAGTAGTTTAATTTTAAAATCTTAGTACATCTCTACTTCTACATTAATATTATAAACACAAAAGATTTGGTTGTTTGTATTGAATAGGATCCGAAACTACTGGACCGATTTGCAAAATTCTTTCACCAAGATTCTAATAATCCTACATTATCCCTGATGAACATAGGCTATAATTAAATACCTAAATCTACCCGTGCGAAGTCAGGGCGTGCTGCTAGTACCGAATAAATATGAACGGTTTTGTAAAGTTTGCAATTTAATTTTCACAACGCTTTAAACTAAAAAGATCTTCTTGTACGGCTTTCCCACATTTCTTTAAAGAGATCTAAAGCTCCCAATTTCCCTAGATGTAAGGACAACATCCCTAAAACGGCAACACTGTCCGATTGTCGAATGCTCAGAACAATAACCGAATGACATAATTGGACGTGTATTCCCACATTCCCACCTTCACGTGTGTTGCCATGCAAGTGGGAAGTAACTTATATTTTTTTTGGTTTATTTCAGGAACAACCCCGCCGTTGCGAATGCGGACACTGGTACAAACTCATCGAAAAGCCTCTCATCTAAAACATTTCTACTTAGTTATATTAGTAGTAACAAAACAACTGCAATATGGTTCCGCGCACAGCTACCTAGTGTTGCCAACATGTGCGCTAGATAAATACCAATCGATAAAATCAAAAATTAAATAATTGTAAGCATAACCAGTGTTTTATTCATGTTACTACCGAGTTAATATAATATCTATGATATGATGTTATGTATTGTGATGTACGGGAATAGCTTTAGTTAATAAATAAGTGTGACGTTAAACTGTGTTCTTCCTTTAAGGGCATGCAGCAGATAACATGTTAAGGTAATTTCGATGACCCATTACTAACGCATGTTAAGCAACCTCTAACTTGGTTACCACTTGGATTATTGACCACAAGTGCCATAAAAATATCTCGATCTCCTAATGAGCTACTTCTTCTATAGGAGGTGCAGCTCTGACTCTGACATATTTGTACATTATTTATTCTCCTTACCAGTAGTACAGTAACAAATATATAACTAAAAAAATAGCAAACAAAGCCATACGTAAATCAATATAGCGTTTGTGTTCTTGAGTCCATTTGAACGCCTTTAGGCGTCTATCGATTAGAACAAATTATCAATGTAGTAGGCACTTTAGACAGTATAGTAGATTATTCTTCTTAATCTTTTGTTCTTCTGCTTCAAATATATGTGTTATAATAATTAAACCCAAAATACTCTTTTTAAACTGCCAAGTACAGCCGAGGTTCCGTATTATTTTCCGCCTGTAGACGTAGACTGCTATTGTTAAAGCTATTGTACGCACGCCTTCTCTGCCGAGCGAGCCAGTCCATGCCATTTCAATTAGCTTTAGGAAGCACTTTGCTAACATGGGTCGGATTCAGAATCTCTCTGGCAATAATAAGAGTTGATTTTGTAACTTGTATGGAACCAGTAAATATATACCTAAAACTTTAGAAGTTACTGTCAATATGCCATACCATCATACCAGCTAGAAAGTTAAGTCCGTAAACTAATAGTAAAATCGGTTACACACCTCAGTTTAGGCTGTAAAGTACAAGTAAAGTAGTTCAAAGACATACCATTTGACGTACTCGGTTAAGACCAAACCTAAGATTTTAACTGTAAAAACTAAACGCAACAAAACCTTCTAGAACTAAATTCCTTTGCGTCGTATTTTCGATAATTATGTTGACATTGACATTCCGGCAAAATAGCACAAATATTTTTGAGAAGGTCCGCGATTACTGTTTGTGTTCAGAAAAATAATTTAATTCGCATTAAACGTGGCTTAATGCAATATTCTGTAAAATAAATGTGAGCTAAATTGTTTGTTGTATTTAACGTGGACAGGCCATAACGAATACATCAAAATGCCAATGAGTAAGTTGCCATTATAGTTATACCATATTTTATTGCTTCTTTATCAAATATGATGTGATTGCTAACGATTTTAGTGCGTTAGAAAAGTCCGAATATTAAGACCCACGGTTCATATGGTGTACGAGGTATGAGGAGTTTAAAATAGTAATACATTTAAGTATTGCTTTTCTAACCGCTATTTTAAAATAGACGGCGGCATATTGTTGTTCAGTGCCAATTTGCCCTCCATTTTCTTGATAGGACATATGAAAAATTCGTATAAGTAGTTGTTAGTGCTTCGAGGAATAAAATTTAAATATTTTTAATTGCTATCGGGAGCGCTACTAAAAGGTGCGCTCCGAGGAATAAAAAAGGTGCGCCTCAAAACGGTGGCGCTTCGAGGAATACCTCATATAGCCACCGGATGCTGTTCCCCTATCAAGCTACATTTTAACAACATCAAACATTTCAGGAAGTGAAATGATCCACCAGGTCTACATAGCAGATGGGTTTGATGACGACTGCGACCTGCTGATACACCGCTGCGTGCAAACTGAGAAACTCAACTACGAGACCTTTTGCGAGATATGGAAGGACATGCAATTTGATTCCCTTTATGTGTAAGATGACTTAAGAGGCTTTTGACACTTTTGAAATTTTCAAATTTTGTGCGTAACTATGAATATTTAATAATTCGATGAAGCATTGGGATTAGTATGTTCAAGAGGTTCTTTGACACTTAGTTAACTGTCTCGCTCGCACAATCAAACATTTTTAAAGATTTTTAAAAATGTGTTACATTTTTACAAAAATATTAATTAATTAATTAACACATATCTAAAATATCCAGGATATTTTAGATATGTGTTTATACTGGTTAGACATTGACTACTTCATAAACTAGTTGATCAAAACAAAATTCAAATCTTTGATATTATCTTTAAAAATGTCTGATTGTGCGAGCGAGACGATTAACTAAGTGTCAAAGTCCTCTTGAACATACTAATCCCAATGCTTTATTGAATTATTATATATAAATCGAAGTATCGCACAATATTTGACTTCCTTGTTGATGTTGACAATTTCTAAAACTTGTTTGTTTTTTGTGTGTGTAAGTGGCCAACACAAAACAAGAAATAGCAATTAGAGAACCGGAATCCCTTCCCCAATCCGCCTGGTCAGCGCGGGGAAGTAGACCACCACCCTCCAGCCAAGGAAAAAAAAGACAATTATTATAGCGAAGTAATCAAAGAAGAGAAGCAAAGTCCAAATAACAAAGCGAGTAAAGTACTCACCAAGAAATGTACACAACATAACACAATAACCCATGTAGCATCACTAAATGTTCTAACCCTGAAGTCTGAGGAAAGACTGGTGGAACTTGAATATGCTCTGAAACAAATAAAATGGGATATTCTGGGACTTAGCGAGGTTAGAAGACTCAGAGAACATATTGTAACACACCAAGACTATATTTTTTACTACATGGGTGAAACGCCAGGAAGTCATGGAGTAGGATTTATCATTAAAAATCATCTATCAAGCCATATTGAGGCATTTGTGGGAGTCTCCGAGCGCATTGCACTACTAAACATAAAGATACCAGGCCACACAGTCCCATGGACAATTATTCAAGTGTACTCCCCTACAGAGAAGGCTAAATTTGAGGACATAAATTTTTTTTACAATGACTTAAACAAAACAATAGAATCTTATGCACACAAGAACCTTATTGTAATGGGCGACTTCAATGGGCAAATTGGAAAATGCCATCCTGAAGAAAAAGCAATAGTGGGTCCATATACCTATAGTAGCAAACCAAGAAGTAAGAATGGCGACAGAGTCATGAACTTTGCACATATGAATAGTCTAACCATATTAAATACTAAATTCAGGAAAAATAAGAAGATGATGTGGACTTGGACCCCTGATGGGCAAGTAAAAAACGAAATAGACTTCATAATGACTAATAAAGCAGGCTATTTTTCAAACTTTGATGTACTAAAGAAATTTAACTTCTTCACCAATCATAGACTGATCAGAGCAGTGCTGCAAGAATCCCACGAAAAAAAACCGAGACCTAGAATAAATCCAATAAAAACAAATACCATTGAACCCTGTCTAACAGAAATAGCAAACAGTTTAAAAGTAGAACTTAAAAGCTTTGAAGAGGCCACAGTAGACATGAAATTGCAACAAAAATACAACTGGTTTGAAGAAACATTTAGAAACACTATCAAGAACTGCCAAAACAAACAGGTTACATCTAAAAACTGGATGTCAGCACCAACAGTGAATTTGATGGAAGAAAGGTCATTGTTGTTGGGAGAAAAGAATACAGCAGATAAAAGAAAACAGGTGGCAATGATTAATAACAAAATAAAAGAAAGCCTGCGAAAAGACCGAAAACAACATAGAATGAGAACGATAGAAAGACATGTTCAAAGATCGGGAGGTATCAGAAAGGCCTATAAAGAAATATCAAATACAAAGAACTGGATAGTTAAAATTAATAACAGACAAGGTAAAATTCAAAACAGAAGACAAGATATACTGGGTACTGCTACAACATTTTATAAAGACCTGTATGAAGACAAAAATAAACATAAGGGGAAAAGAGTAGATCTAACAGATAATCTAACGGACAATACAGAGATCCCAAGTATATTGGAAAAAGAAATCACTTCCGCTATAAAGTCTTTGAAAAGTGACAAAGCTCCAGGCCCAGATGGTATCACCAATAACATATTAAAGCAAGCCAAGACAGACATTATACCTATTCTAACAGAACTATTTAACAACATCATCAGCAGCGAAACAATCCCACTTCAATGGACAGAATCCAACATAATCCTATTGTATAAAAAAGGAGACCCACATGATATTGGTAACTATCGCCCAATTAGTTTGATGTCTAATATTTACAATATATTTAGTAAAGTGATACTGAGAAGAATCGAAGAGAAATTAGACTTCCAACAGCCAATAGAGCAGGCAGGTTTCAGGAAAGACAGTTCGGTGATAGATCACATACATGTTGTACGACAAATAATCGAGAAATATAATGAATACCAACTCACATATTACATAGCTTTCATTGACTTTAGTAAAGCATTTGATTCACTGGTGCATGAAAAGATATGGGAAACTCTGAAAGACCAAGGAATAGAACACAAATACATAAAACTAATTAGAAACGTGTATATGAGCAGTACGGCAAGTATACAGCTGGAGAAAAAAGGAAGAACCTTTAACATACAGAAGGGTGTCAGACAGGGAGACCCTTTATCCCCAAAATTATTCTCAGCAGTTCTGGAAACTGTCTTTAGGAATCTAAAATGGGAAAACCATGGATTGAACATAAATGGTCGGAAATTATCACACCTGAGGTTTGCTGATGATATTGTTTTGTTCGCAACTACATCGGAAGAGTTGAGTAGCATGATAGTGGAATTAGCAGTGGAAAGTGAAAAGGTGGGACTAAAAATGAACCCAGATAAGACCAAGGTGATGACCAACGGCAAGGAAAATGACATAAGAGTAGGATCAACCCATATTGACTACACTCAGGAATATGTATATCTTGGCCAGCTGATAGCACCTCACGACAACATAACAAAGGAGATCGAAAGAAGAACTGCAAACGGCTGGCACAGATATTGGAGTATGAAGGAGGTGATGAAAGACAAAACACTACACATAAGCACCAAAAGTAAAATTTTTAACACCTGTATATTACCCATATTAACATATGGGTGCCAAACTTGGCCTTTGTCTCATCAGCACACAAATAAACTCACCACCTGCCAACGAGCCATGGAAAGAAGCATGCTAGGAATACGGAAAGCTGATAGAATCAAAGCAACAAATATTAGAAAGAAAACAAAAGTCAATGACATTATTCAAAATGTAAGAAGGTTCAAATTGCGCTGGGCAGGCCATATGATGAGGGGAAAAGAAAAGTGGTGCAAAATAGTATCACAGTGGTACCCCAGGGAGGGTCAGAGAAAAAGAGGAAGACCACTGCTTAGATGGGATGACGACATAAGCCAGGTGAGAGGAAAGGCTTGGCACAGAATCGCTTGCGACAGGAACGAGTGGAAGAGGCTGGAGGAGGCCTTTGCCGAAGGGCAATCAGACTTACAGACGAAAAGCAAGACACAAATAATAGAAATATGACAACAAGGGAAGTCTGAAAATAAGGCTAAATAATAAAGTGGCCAACACTGGTGTTAGATTTTTATGCCACTTGCAGTCAGCCATCACAATAGGGTCTGCGCCCAGGGTTGCTTGGCGTAAGCGATTTCAATGGTCACAAACACTAGACTATCGGGGTCCTCATTTTTTATTTCTAAAACTGACTAAATAGAAGAAACTGCTATTGTTAACATTGCTGCTCATTTCAGTGGAAGAACATCAACAGTGGAGATAGCTGAAATGTCTGAAGAACTGGTCCACATCGCTAAGCAGTACGTGATAGCGCAAACCAGCAACTTTGAGGTAAACTCAGTCATGATCATGACCATTCCATATGAGGCTGGCATAGTAACACCAAGTTTACTTTTTTTTTTTTTTTTTATATTAAATGAGTTTACTCTTGACCATAATCTAGGCCAAAGGCAGAGATAAGACTAAAGCCTCAAAAAAAAAATGTTACAAGAACAGCGGCGGCACACGCTCTGGAAGTGTGAAGAGTTAGCATACAGACAGTCACCTCTGCATATATAATGTCGCGAAGCTCCCAGAACGGAATAGTCTAGAACTCTCTCGAACACCCTCTGTCGAGCTTATACTTCTTCCATCTTGCTCACACATATGTATTCTATCCTGCTCACACACCGTCCTGAATATGCTGTATAGTTTTGGCTGTCGCGACTGGAAGTATATGGAACTTTTAGAGACACATATACATATATAAGACTAGCGGCCCTTCCCGGCTTCGCACGGGAAGACATAGGTATTTAAATAGCCTATGTTCATCAGGGATAATGTAGGATTCTAATGGAGAAAGTATTTTGCAAATCGGTCCAGTAGTTTTAGAGCCTATTCGATGCAAACAAATAAACAAACAATCAAATCTTTCCTCTTTATAATATTAGTATAGAAGTATAGATATAGATAAATACTAGGATGGATAGGCATGTAACATCCTCGTCTTCATCGTCACTTACCATCAGGTGAGATGGGAGACAAATGCCTAATCCAACATATACTAACCATCATCATCAGGTCTGTTTAGTCTCCACTGCAGGAGCATGACCCTTTCTGTACTACCGGAGCCATACTTGGCCAGCAGACAGAGGATTTGGCCTACACTCTCCTTGCTGGCCATACGGGTTGGAGAGGTCTCATTGATATATACTATTTATTTATTTATTTATAGCTTACTTCTAGGTTTACAATCAATACTGTTATGTTTTTTAAATATTCACTCTTTCCCTAGATTGTCTTTTCCGACATAAGCCTCCTCCAGGAGTTTCCAACTCTCTCTGTTCCTTGCCCTACTTGGCCACGTCTTCCCTGCCACCTCTTTTATCTCATCCTCCCATCTCCTAAATTGTCTCCCTCTTTTCCTTTTCCTTCTCTCGGGTACCATGGTGTTATTCTCTCCGTCCATTTATTTCTGCCTTCTCTAATCATGTGACCTGTCCATTTCCATTTCATTTTCCTTATTGTGTGAGTGATTCCTATTACTTTTGTTCTTTATCTAATTTTTGTCAGTTTTACCCTGTCTTTTAGTTTTAGGTGCAGCATACTTCTCTCCATGTTGTTTTGGCATACTTCCAGCTTTTTGAGGTTGTTTTTTGTTAGTGTCCATGTTTGGCAGCCATAGGATAGGCATGGAAGAATGCAGGAGTTAAACACTTTAGTCTTTGCTACTAGGGGGATGTCTCTGTTTTTCATTATTTCTTTTAGGGACCAAAATCTTTTCCATGAGTTGGCAATTCTTTTTATGATTTCTTTTTCAATAGAGTTGACTGGAGAGACGCCAAGGTATTCATACTCATCGACATATTCTATGCTGTTGCCATTGATGGTAATGTTGGTTTTGTGTCCATTCGTCATAACTTTAGTTTTGGATTCATTCATGGTTAGACCCACTCTTTCACTTTCTTGTGCTAGGCTTTGCAGCATTATTTGTAGTTCGTCAGGTGTTGTGCTTATTAGAACTAGGTCGTGCTTATTAGAACTAGGTCGTCCGCAAATCTGAGGTGGTGTAGTAACCAGTACATATATACTAACCAGTTTGTAATTAATTATATTGTACCAACAGGAGACGGTAGCCGGCCTATTCCTTCTCTATGGCTTGCTAAACCTCCAGCCCTACCCTGGCTTCGCTGTTCTTCGCCTCGTCGCCAGCGACGTACCACAAATAAAGAGAATAGAAGAGATCGCTAGGAGAGAGAGGAGGCATGATGTTTTGTACATATTGGGAACGGTGTTGATAAAACACACTCAGTACCATGCGGAAGAGAGAGAGCGAGGCCTCGAACAGGTCTACAGGAAGTACTTGGAAGGTGAGTAGAAGAGGTTTATAACCTACTTGGTGAATGTGACAGCGTTTGGGAGTTACTTTTGTGCAATGCTCATTTTGTGATAGTGTTGCCATCTAGTAAAAACTTCCAAGTATACATGTTGAAATTTTGATCGATCTGGACCCGATATAAACAACTTTTCCTATGGGACCAATGTTGGGAACTCAAAAATATCTTTGACGTTCCCATACAAACTGCCCTTTTTTTTTGAGTTCCTAGGATTGGTCCCAAAGTTGTTCATATGGACGGGTTGAATCACCCCGTTAAGGGTCCAGAACGATCAAAATTTCACTATGTATATTCATCATAATCATAATTCCAGCCATTAGAAGTCCACTGCTGGACAACGGCCTCTCCCAAGGAATTTTGTTCCATGTTGCCATATTAGCACGCTTGGCAGGCAAGTTGGCGAGCGCAGTTTTTTTGGCTTCCTGTGCTTCCGACGCTGCTGCCCTGTGGAAGGATAGGAATTTGTTGGATTTGGGAAGGGAATAAAGGTATTGTGATACTATACGGGCGAGCTCCGTGGCGTAGTGGTTAACACGCCAGCCTGCGACACGAGTGCCTCTGGTTCGATCCCCGGTCAGGTCAAGATGGAAAATGATCTTTTTCAGATTGGCCTGGGTCTTGGATATTTATCTATATATGTATTTGTTATAAAATATAGTATCGTTGAGTTAGTATCCCATAACACAAGTCTTGAACTTACTTTGGGGCTAGCTCAATCTGTGTGATTTGTCCGTATGTATTTATTTATTTATTTTATTCACTCGTATGAAACGGGAAAGCAAGTAGCAGCTCGGTAGGCCGGGCGCGCGTACCCGATGCTATACCTGCAACGACCGAACAGGCAGTTGAGGATGACACCACTGACCATCCTGACACAAAGTTTATATTGCTAGATGGCAACACTATCAGCTCGACGTGCGTCATTCCATTCTATACAAAGCCAGAACGCAGCCATAGGAAACTGCTCGCGTATATCATCATCATCAGGTCTTTTAGTTTCCACTGCAGGAGCATGACCCTCTCTGTACTACCGGAGCCATACTTGGCCAGAGCAGACAGAGGATTTGGCCTACACTCTCCTCGCTGGCCAGACGGGTTGGAGAGGTCTCATTGATGTTTATGAGCTTTATTTAGCTTGTATTTCCTAAGTCGCCTCGTACGACATCCACGGGAAGACTTGGAGTGGTCCTATTCTACTCTGCCGGAAACCACACGGCTATTATACGATTTTTATAGTGGTACGGAACCCTACGTGCGCGAGTCCGATTTGCACTTGGCTGTTTTTGTTAAATAGGTGACAAAATATTTTTTTTCAGTCTTTTTTTGATTTATCTCTGTCTAATAAAAGGTTGTTTTCTGCCCTCTAGATTTCATAAGCATAGACCGCTCCGGCTACCGGCCCCGTGGTGTCTTCTACCGTCAGACTGAAGAGTTGGACTTGATCCGCGAACTAGCTGCCCTTACAGACCGATATGAAGCCGCCAAAAAAGCGGTAACAGGTGAGCTGACGTATCTGAACTTTTTTTGTATCGTCCTAATAGATTATTTCTATGATATTTCACATATGGGCGAGCTCCATGGCGCAGTGGTTAATGCGCCAGCCTGCGACACAAGGGTGCCCAAGTTCGACGTCAAGTCACGATGGAAAACGATCTTTTTCAGATTGACCCGGGTCTTGGATGTTTATCTATTATAAAATATAGTATCGTTGAGTTAGTATCCTACGACACAAGTTCACAACTTACTGTGGGGTGTACTAGCTCAATTTGTGTGATATGTCCCTATATAATTATATTTATTTATTTATTACTTATCCTTTACTATGGGCCTCATAAGATAGCTCAAAGTCACCTAAAGAGCTATGGACAGAGCTATGCCTACGAAACCGCATCAGTGATGAGGAGATCCGTGAAGAACAAAGGTCACCGACATAGCTCAGCGGATTAGCTCTTTGAATTAGCAGTGGGCGGGCCACATAGCACTTAGAACCGATGGCCGATGGGGCAGAAAGGTTCTGGAATGATGACTACGTAGCGGCAAGTGCTACGTCGGGATACCTACCGACCAGGTGGTCGGACGACCTGACCAAGGTCTCAGGTAAGCGCTGGATACAGGCCGCTTCCAACCGGTCATTCTGGAAATCCTTGGGGGAGGTCTATGTCCAGCATTGGACTTCTTACAGCTGATATCATAATATTTTAACTTACCTCTTTCAATAGTCATATATTGAGAGCTAAGGGGCCATCTTAGGGGGTAGTTTGACAGCGTGTGACAATGTCGGATAGGGGTCACATATATAGATTAAGACCAAGGCCAATCTGAAAAAAATACCATCCACCCCTATTGCTAGTTTCTTTTTATTTGTAGACTAGGTCAACATCGTTCCCCCAGGAACAGTACTTTTTTTCCGGGATGAAAGCTGAGGTCCTTGAACTCCAGAGAACTTGTATGCGAATTTTCATGATGATCGGTTCAGTAGTTACGGCGTAAAATCGTAACAAATAAACTTTCTTTCGCATTCGCACCTTCGCAAAAGTACCGTTACCGAGGGAACATCGTTGACGCGAAATGAATGAAAGGTAGCCTTTGTCCTTCTCCGTACTCCAGAGAACTTGTATGTAAAATTTCATGATGATTGGTTTAGTAGTTACGGCGTGAAAGCTTAACAAATAAACAACAAACTCACGCATATATAATATTAGTAAGGATAATAAAACACAATATTGCAGGCGGCAAGACAGACCCAAGTCTTTCCTACATCAACAAGTCGCTGCCGACAGAAATGGACGCCTCACTCAAGAAGATCATCAGCGGGATAACGGCAGTGGATGATGGTAAGTCCCTTTTTATGATATGGGGCGGCAAACGAGCAAGAGGGTCACCTAATGGAAAGCGATCACCGGTGCCCATGGACAACTGCAACACCAGGGTGTGACAGGAGCGTTGCGTGCCTTTTTTAGTACTTATTCTTTGTCGGAACCTAAGATTCTGGGCAAATGAAATTGTATCATCATGATCATCATCATCAACCTATACTAGTCCACTGCTGGACATAGGTCTCTCCCATGGCACGCCACTGAGCTCGGTCTTGAGCTTTTCTTTTCCAATCACTGCCAGCAACCTTCCGTATATCGTCGCTCCATCTAGCCCACGGGCGTCCTACACTACGTTTGCCAAGACGCGGTCTCCACTCAAGTACTCGTTTTCCCCAGCGGTCATCGGTTCTGCGGCATATATGACCAGCCCATTTATGGCAAATAAATAAACTTTACTTTACTTTAAAAAAAAAAGCGTGTAAATAGCTTCCTGTAATTTAGCGGTGGGAAAAGAAGAAGGATATAGGTATTGCAATTCGGTAACACAACGGGCTCGACGACGCTTACCTCGTTTACGAATCGTGGGCTTCCTCTTCTCCTGGCGATCACCAGATTCCTTTCAGCAGCACAGCGGCGATGCAGGGACCTCGTGATTTAGCGGGATCACGGTTTAGGCGCGCGTACGGCGTTCAAAGAAAGCGCAAACGCAGCCAGTCGCAATGACATCTAAATCGGTACTAAAAGCCCAAGGGATTGTGTAGATCGCCCCGGGTGACGCGGGCATCCCATTTCTTTCTTGCCCGTATTCGCTGAACGGGACCGCGACCTGGCCTCAACCGATTCAGTGCTGTTATCTGGTGATAAGCATTTCAGAATAGGGACCGTTCAAGTATTACGTATGCACTATATCAGTTATTTTTAACCCCCTCCTCCCCCTTGTCAGAAAAAGTAAGAAAAGCTCTTCCCTCTCCCCCCAAGCTTACGCAAACATTGCTATAATTTTTACAATATATGTTTATTTTGCAAAATGTTGCTGATGTCATCACCGTGCAGAATCTTCCACCCCCTTTGTCAGCAAAAATAAATCTATTCAATCAATCAATCATTTATTTGTCTAAAATAGGGTATGATACAGATGGAGTATTACAAAAAATGTCTGTCTATTTAGCTGTTGAGAACAGTATACAAATATTTCATTAAAATAAATATAATTAATTTATAATTGACATATTCAAAATTATTTACTTTTAGGTTACACGTGCATTACATTGAACATTTCTTCATGTCAACAATTCCGTAGTCATTTTCAAACATTTCATACAAGTCATATAAAAACAAAATTACACACAAATATAATAAATAAATAAAAAATCCACTAGCCCAGACCCCTCGCCCCCCATTCGCTGCTTACTAGGGTTTATTGGTCTAGTCATTATTACCGGCTGTTCAGGGACAGAGCCATTTCTTTACAGCCGTAAAAAGACTGCAGGACAAAGGCCTCTCCAAAAGACACTTCGTTCCATGGGAGGATACTGCCATACTCACCACGCTTAGCAGGCGGGCTGACGAGCGCAGTGTCTTTGGCTTCTTGTGCTTTGACGCTGCTGCCCAACGGAAGCATTTTTAAGCTGGGAAAGTATATGAATTTGTTGAATTTAGAAAGGGAATGGAGGTTATGTGTAGAGAGGAGGAAGGATATGTGTAGAAAGGGAGTGACGGACGAGTTGACTGGAGATAGACAGAAATGGAAAAAGCTTACATGCTGTGCCGACCCCACATAAATAGTGGGATAAGGATAAGGTAGAAGAAGAAAGGAAATGGAGGTATCGGGATACGACTCACTCAGATGAATGGGGGGAAAGCAAGTAGCGGCCAGTGGCGTAACTACAGGCTGGCAGTGTTGGCAAAATGCCACGGGCCCCCGGTCCTAACGGCCCCCGGACTGAAGTAAAAGAGCGGGGGAGGGGGGGTTCAAAGCTGAACTCAAACTCTCATGGGCCCATTGTATTGCCATGGGCCCCAAACCTGCAACCATCAGGCAGTTGAGGATGACACCCCTGACCTTACTATTTGTTTATAGACGACGAAATCGACGCGGCGGACGTCCACTATTCAAAGGTGCAAGCCATTAAAGAGAAAGCTATGAAGAGTGTCGTGGGGGGCATCAGGCATCTCACCTCCGCTTGCGAAAGGTAACTACTTACATCATTACCTTGTATTTACATTTCATTTGATCAAAACCAACTTGAGACACATGTACAATGAATTTAGTTTTTTTTATGTATATTTGACGGCAAACATGAGCAGACGAGCCACCTGATGGAAAGTGGTCACCGTCGCCCATGGATATCTGCAACATCAGGGGAGGTGCTGATGTGTTCCCAACTCTTAAGATACCTATAAACACGCCTTTTAGTTAGAGAGTCAGTTATGAATCAAACTAGAACAATTTTTTTAAATCGTGTGTAGGAACTCTAAAGGTCGTCCGCACACTTATCAACTCGTAATCGGAAACGTAAACGTATCAACTCGAGCAGTTCAGTATTCTTTGTATGAAACTCCCTACTGCAACGCACACTTCGTATCGTAATCGCCACGCCTCGGGACCAGCTGACGAACAACTTCGCGGGTCGGTCAACTCGCGGTTCCCGCACTTACGTCTCGTAGTCAACTTAAGGGGGTATTATACCATCCATGATATTGTATATAACATGACATCAGAAAAGAAAAGATAAAAATATAAAATATCATACAAAGCCCTTCAGGCAAGTAGGCGACCAATACTGTTGAAAAGAGTTTCTTTCGGCGTCTTCTTCTCTGCAGTGGTCGGTTCCGAAACGCTAGTAGTTTGTAGCTTTTGAACAATAATTAATAATTTGAATATAATGAGTATTATTTAAAATGTGAATTGACGTGAAAAAGTGCCTAAAAAGGCCTATTTTCTGAATAAATCTTTTGAATCTTTGAACCCTGAATAACGATCCGATGTGAGGGACGCCGCTATACGTTAGACACGATACAAGATATCTCCAATCGTATCGCACGTATAGCGGCGTCCCTCTCATCGGAACCGATATTCAGGATGGTATAATACCTCCTTTACGTCTCTCCGTAGGCTTCCTTTCGTTAAATACATATTGTGTACCCGACATCTTATATATTTTCTTTTTCTTCATCAAGTGCAATGGCTATGATTGCCAACTCGTGTATTGTGAACCGGGGCATAACATAACCGTGCGATACGCTACACGTTTGGATTTAAAATGATCTGGTGACATCCAGGCCAGCCGGCCTATTTACTAACTTAGTGTATAACGTTTTGATAGTCACTTTACAATACATTGCGGCTTTCGTATTGTTGGCTATTTTTATTTAAGAATATAAAACGTAATGTATTTTGAAGCCGGAGCCGAGTTTACGGCAGGTTGACGCCTGGTGGACGGTTCTCAGATTGGCCCTTCAAGCTATGCATGCACGTATACGCGGCCCATCAGGCACAATAGGAGAGTTTGCTGGCTCTCTAAGCCTTGCGCATATAGGCAACGCCCAAAGCCGAGGTCCGTCCCTTCTGGGGGCCCTTTGGTGATGTTGTCTATAAAGACTGAGGGCACTCTGCCCTCGCCTCAAACGCCCGGTGAAGAAGCGAATGATCACTTGGAGCTAACTACATAGTCGTTACAAATAAAAATGTTGGACGGTAGGCGAGAGGCGATACGGTGTCGTGTCGATCCCATTCCGAGTTGATATGTGTGTTGTGATGTGGGGTACTTCCTCGTGGCCAAACTAATTTGCCTGACTGATTTAGCTACGAGGAATTCCATTGAGGTCGCTGGTAGGCTGGAATAGCTCACGAGCTTGAAATAATGTTACGTGGTTAGGGTTCAGGATTTGGAGTAAAACACCAAACTCTTCAGAGGGAATTTATTCACTACGGAATCCCAACACTGACTGGTCTTCCAACACGTCGAATATCCAAAACGCAAAGCACTCGTAGTCCTGGTCCGTTGCTGTGGTCGTAGAAATTATCACTTATCAGTCGCACACAAATCACTCGTATTAGTATCACTCACCAAGAACACTCACGGTAAACTGATTAACGATCGCCACGTCCGCTCCCTTATATACTGACTTATGGGTCTCTAGAAAGTTCCATATACTTCCGGTCCCGACGGCCGACAACCAAAACATTCCAGAATATTCGAGTATGTGTATGAACGGGATAGAATACATATGTGTGAGCAGGATGGAAGATGTATGAGCGCGACAGACGATGTTCGGAAAAGTTCTAGACTATTCTGTTCTGGGAGCTTCGCGACACTGCCCCCTTCTTAGAGACGCTCGTCCCGAGCGTCACTGTTGCTGCCATGATAACGTGCTAAGCGGTCCACATGCACCACTTTGAATGTTCCTCTTGGTTGTCGTTGAATGCGATATGTCACATCGTTCATGCGGGTGATCACCTTATATGGCCCTTCCCATCTCGTCTGCAGCTTTGGAGATTTTCCTTTGCGGCGTATTGGGTTGTGAAGCCACACTAGATCTCCTTCTTCATAGCCACTCGTATTTGCTCTTCGGTCGTATCTAGTTTTCATGTTCTCACTTGCTTGCAGCCCGTTTTCCCGAACTAGGTCATATACATCTCGCATTCTTTCCCGGAGATCCGAGACATAATCTGTCACAGTGTGAGAAGCTTCTGGTGGTCTTCCCGTTAGCAAATCTACCGGTAACCGAAGTTCTCTACCAAAATTTATAAAAGCTGGGGTCACCCTTGTGCTTTCTTGTTCTGAAGTCCGGTAAGCGAGGAGAAATAGCGGTATGTACTTGTCCCAGTCTCTTTGATGGTTATCAACCTGTTTCGCCAAATGCCTCTCCAGCGTCTGGTTAAAGCGTTCCACCATGCCATCTGACTGAGGATGATACGGCGTGGTTCTTGTTTTGTGCATTCCTAAAATCTTACAGATTTCTTGAAATAGTTGTGATTCGAAGTTCCGTCCTTGATCGGAGTGGATTTCCAAGGGCACGCCGAATACCCGAATATATCACTTCCTCAACTAATTTGGAGGCTACTGTTGTAGCTTCCTGGTTAGGTATGGCAAATACTTCAGGCCACTTGGTGAAGTAATCCATTACCACCATGAAGTATTTATTTCCCGACTCAGTTATAGGAAATGGTCCTGCCACATCAACTGCAATGCGTTCCCAGGGTGCACCAACGTTGTAGAGCTTGAGGTTACCGCGATTTCTTGTCGATGGCCCTTTCACAGCAGCGCATATGGTACATTTGCGACACCAATCCTCCACGTCTTCTCGACAGTTGAGCCAGTAGAACCTTTCTCGTATCTTTGTTAATGTTCTCTTGACGCCAAGATGTCCGCCGGACACCCCATCGTGGACTTCACGAAGAACGTCTTTTATTTTAGCTCTTGGAACAACTACTTGTAGGTGAAACTCTTTGCCGTTTGGTTTTTCCCATTTACGGTAAAGTATTCCGTCCTCCAAGACAAAACTGTCCCATTGAGCCCAGTAAGCTTTGGTGATTGGGCTTGTAGGTGCAACTTCTACCCATTTAGGTTTTTCTGCTCCGCGTTCCTTCCATGCAATAATAAGCCGTATGTCTTCATCATCCTCCTGAGCTTCTCTGAAGATCGCGTCATCCCATGGTCCCGGCGGACTCGTCCTTGTTAATTTCACAGCGATTTCTTTAGACTCCTGTTTGACACAGTGTTTACAATCTTCTGAGCAAGGCCTTCTTGAAAGCGCGTCAGCATTTCCATGTGACTTTCCACTGCGATGTTCAGTAACAAAGTCGAACTCTTGGAGTTGCTCAATCCAACGAGCAACTTGACCTTCCGGGTTTGAAGTAACCACTTCAAAGCAGCATGATCAGTTCTCAGTTTAAACTTTCTGCCGATGAGATACTTGTTGAAATGTTGCAGCGTTTTAACCACAGCTAAGAGTTCTTTTCGTGTAACGCAGTAGTTCCTCTCAGGCCTTGACAAAGATTTACTGAAGTAAGCTATTACAACTTCTGCGTCACCTTGTTTCTGAGATAACACTCCACCAACTGCTGTGTTACTTGCATCTGTGTCAACGATGAATTGACCATCAGTCTGTGGATATCCCAAAATTGAAGTTTTACATAAATATTCCTTCAATTGTTGGAAGGAATTCTCGCAAGTCTCGTCCCAGAAGAAAGGTCGTTTGTCTTCTGTCAAACGATGTAAAGGTTTGGCAACCTCTGAGAATCCTTTGACAAATCTCCTGTAGTATGAGCACAGTCCCATGAAGGCTCGCACCTCTGTCTTGTCCTTCGGGGTAGGCCACTTTTGCACTGCTTCAACTTTATCAGGATCGGTTTGTACACCCTCACTGCTAATTACGTGACCGAGGTAGTTTACTTTGTTCCTGAATAGATGACATTTCTTTGAGTTCAGTTTTAAGTTTGCTCCCCGTATCTTCCTTAGGACTTTCTCTAGATTCCGCAAATGATCATCAAAGTCTCTGCCCATGATGATGACATCATCCAAATATACTAAGCAGGCATCTCCTACTAATCCAGCTAGTACACACTCCATAAGTCGCTCAAAAGTAGCCGGCGCGTTGCATAATCCGAAGGGCATAACATTGAACTGCCATAAACCCTTGCCAGTCGAGAATGCGGTCTTTTCTTTATCCTCTGGGTGTATTTCTACCTGCCAGTAGCCAGATTTTAGGTCCAAAGTAGAGAACCATCGCATTCCACTTAGAGTATCCAAGGTGTCATCAATTCGGGGCAACGGATAACTGTCCTTCTTAGTGATCTCGTTTAGTCGTCGATAATCTACACAAAACCGTGTACTTCCATCTTTCTTCTTAACTAGAACCACAGGAGAACACCAAGGACTTGCAGATGGTTCTATAACTTTACTTCTCTTCATGCCCTCCAACATTTCTTTAACTTCTTTCTCCTTGGCAATCGGTATTCGTCTTGCTCGCTGACGAATAGGTCTTTCGCTTTCAGTGTCAATCCTGTGCTGAACTAATGAAGTTCTTCCAAGATCTTCTTCTTTCGAAGAGAAGACATAAGCAAAACGCAACAGTGACTTCTTTGCATCCGAGTATTGCTTAAAAGTCAGATTATTTTTGCTGTCTTTCAGAAGATCAATAATTGTAGAGTTATTCGCGATGTTAGGTGACACTGAGCTCAGCTTTGATTGACACTTTCTCATCCACACAACTTCTTCGCATTTTCCCACAGTATCTCCTTCATTGAGGCTAACCTCATGGAAGTCTAGGTTAACCACTCTAACCACTGCAGTATCGCTTCCACGCACTAAGGTTCTTGCTGTTAGGAGTCCTCTCGCAGTTGGTTTGTGTAATGTGTCCTCAATCAAAACACATCTCTTTGCCTCCGTTTTCTTAGCCGTCGTGGGCAGTCTCACCATTATTTGAGCCTGTGTTCGTCCAGGAATAACAATTTTGTTAAGGCAGGTTACTTTTCCAGTGGAAGCTCCAAGAATGAAGATTTCTTCATTACCACACTTGAAAACACCATTCGTGATATCAATTCCACAATTATATTTCTTCATAAAATCCAGGCCCAGTATGCAGTCATCAATGATTTCAGCTACGATGACATTGTGAGTATAGGGTGTCTCTCCCACGTACATCGTAACTGCCATTTCTCCTAGGACAGGTATTGGCTGGCCAGAAGCAGAAAGGAGCCGACAGTTGATGTTCTTGCGTCCCCTTGCCGCTTTCACTAGATGTGGCTTAACTATAGTCCTAGATGCACCTGTATCTACTGTCATCCTGCAGTTTTTCCCATCCACTGAACCACATATTGCCAGACAATTTTCATTGCTTGCCTGTGAGATGATTATTGCTGGGGCTTCTTCTGAGCCAGCCAGTACCCGCCCCTTAGTCCTGGCTGTTACTCGTTTCCCTGCTTCTTTGAAGGAGAGATCATAAACTGATTGCTTAGGTCTTCCTTTATCTCTTTCTTGATCTCTTCTTTAAGCTGTTCCCTGAGCTCTTCCTTTATCTGTTTCTTTTTGCGGCAATTGAGCTGTAAATGGCCTCTTTCACCACAATTCCAGCACATACGTCCTGTTCCATTATCCTTCTTTGAAGGGGCCTTAACCGCCTTGACTACCTCGCTCATCTCGTTAATTTCTCTCAATTTATGAACTTGCACATCTTGTCTTACCCCTTCCACTTCAAGGGCGTGTGCAAGGGCATCTTTAAGCGAGGTGTGATGTTGGAGCTTTACTGTAGCCCTTACCTCTGAATTCTTAATTCCATCCACGAAGGCTTGCAGTAGATTTTTCTACACCATCCGGGGGTCTTCTGAGGGAAACGCTTTCCTTACGAGCCTCTCGATCTCTAATGCCCACTGTTGTAAACCCTCGCCTGAGCGCTGGACTCTGTCGCGAAGCTGGGCTCGGAATATGTGCTCTAAGTGGCGTTCTCCGTACCTTGCTTCAAGAGCCTCCAGCAAGTTCTTGAAGTCACTACCTGAGTTAGGTAGTGCTTCTAATACTGTCAAAGCGGAGCTCTTCAGTGCAACGGTGAGGGCTGTCAGGCTCTGTTCATTAGTCCATCCATTTGCTGCGGCAACAGTTTGAAACTGCTGTTTATACGCGGCCCAGGAAGTAGTTCCGTCGTAAGATGGCACTTTCACCTTGGGTCCAGGTGCATAAGCAACAGCGTTGCTCGACGTGACTTTCACGCCTACTGTCTCCAGGTGCAGCACTTTCTTCTCTAGTCCGGAGAAGTTTGTTTCCAGACCTGTCACGCGATTATCCACCAAATCCACATCCTTACGGATCTGGTCCACCACGTTGCTGACTTTGCTGACAGCTGCTAATACCATTCGTTGGTCCTCGCTCATGTGATGCAGCTTTTCCTGCATACGCTTTTGTTCATCCCTCGAGCGCTTTTGTTCATCCTTCTGCTCTTCCCGCATATTTTGTATTTCTCCATTAAGTTCCACATTGATGCGTTACAGTTTACTCTGGTTCTCATTTATGCACTGCAACATTTGCATCAAGCTACCAAAATCAAAAGATGCTTGAGTGGAAACTTGTTCTGGGAGCTTCGCGACAATAATAAAGCCATCTCTGGCTATTGTTTGTTTTTTTTTTTAATTTTTTTATTTATTTGTCTTAGGCAACAATATAAAAGTTTACATAAAATAAACAATTATGGCCCATATGAATAAATACCTTAAGCTAAAAATATATAAGAATATAAAAAATCTTAAAACTATTCGTCACGTTGAGCCTGCGACGTGCTACGCGTCATCGGGGTGTCAGGTATCGTGCCGCGAAAACGGCGATACAGAACACCCTTCGCCTAAAGTTTGACTAACGTGAGTGACTTATAAATACCACAGATGAAGATATACGTAGATGGCACCAAGTAGCATGATTTGCGTGCCGACTTTTCAACACCTACTGTGACGTCACAGGCGAAATTTAGTAGGGGGAATTCCAAACTGATTTAATTTTGGGCTATTTCAGTTTTTATCACGCAACGAGGCATTTTAAAGTTTTCGCAGCCTTGGCTGCAACAATAGATGCGCACGGACTGTCAGTAGCCGCGGCCAACCTTGACTCTTGGTCGGGGTTCCGCGAAGTAGGTGCATTTACGTCATCTATATCTGTGAATATCTAGAATTTTGGCTATGGTCATTCGAATACGAAAGGGCAACTTATAATGAAAATGTTTGTTTATTTTCAGAACACAAAATACACAAAACTCTCATCCAATCGTATCGGAAATCAAATCAAAACCAGGCAAAGTCAAAACGAGCAGCCCCACAAAAACATTCATATCGCCCAAAAGAAAGGATATTTATAAAAGTCCTCAAAAATCTCCCAGAATGGGCACAACAGCTTCAAAATCCAAAACGCCAAAGAAAACAAGTTCGAGATCGGCAGAAAAAGCTAGTACTTCGAAGCCTATTAAACGTAAATTGCCGCCAAAGAGAAGAAAATCCAAGAAGGCTAAAGCACGTATCAGTTCTTCATCAGACAGTGACAGCGATATTGATCTCAGTGATTTAGACAAGGACAGTGACTCAGATTACTGTATAAGTTTAAGTAGTGGGGATGAAGTAGATCTAAACGATTACAATAAGGATAGAGGTATACCTGAAGACATAATTGAGATTGAAATAGGTGATATTCGACCTCATATGAGTATCGATGACTTGCAGGTCACAGATCCAGAGGTCATAGACAAATTGAATAAATTGAAGGCTAGAATAGCTTCTTTAGAAGAAGAGGTAAATAATTCAACCAGAACGAGTAAAAAGAAAGAAAAAGTTAATTCAAAAGATGTTAACGGTAATTCTGAAGGTGTTAATGGTGATGATGAGGAACCTTCAAGTAGTCAAGTAAATCAAAAAGAAAACGACGATTCTGATGATGATGACTCTGAAGACACGGATGATTCAGATGAGGGTAGGAAGATGTTCAAAAGGCCTAAAAGGGTGAAGAATAATCACTTTTTTCGTCGACTTTGTAAGCTGGGGGTGATACCCAAGGCGGATTTTCCGGAGAACCAGCGGGCGACGCGACAAACTACATCGGACAGCGATTAAATACACGCTAATGAGTGAAGTGTAAGTAATATGACCCAGGTCTAGAAATTTTTGGACCCAGGGCAATACGTTGAAAATGAAGCCCCTTGCTCAATGTGCGCGCGACGTGATGGGAGGGAGGGGTTGTAATTTAAAAAACCACGGTCTCCGTAGTATATTACTATATTGTCGCCCCTGCGTCTCCAATTCTGGCCAAATAAATTGTGATTTTGCAGCTCCCTGAACCTGCCGCGCGGGACGAGGGCCCCGGCTTGTACTACTCCCGGACATCCAGGCCTGTAATAAGCAACGCTAAGCGCCAGCCTAGCAGGCCCATAAATTGCTGTATATTTTTACGTCATGCATGCTTCGATAAAATATACGATGCACAGTCTCCTACAAAATGAAGCCTTAATAATGTTCTCGAGTCAAAACTTACAAATGACGACAAAAGCGGTACGCAAGTATAACTCGCATCTTTTTTTTTCACTTTTTATACGTAGTTTTTGCATCTCTTCACTGTACCTTCGTCATCGCGAGACGTGTGAGTGCTAGCGCGGTTTATTGCAACTGTGGACAAAACAGCTCCGAAACTCGATTCGTGCGCTATTTTGCCGTTGCCTCTTTTCGAGCGCGAGTCGTGTATCTAACATTATATTTGATCGAAGCATGCATTATAGTTATTTGTAATAATGACATTCACATGCTGTTAAACAGCGGTCAAAGCATATTCAGATCAGTGGCGTAACCATCTCATATAGTGGGGCCCATGAGAGTTCAGCAAGCGGTTACTTGCTGGCTCAGCAAACAAAATTAGACCGTAAACCAAGACCTTACCTTACGTAGTGTATAGGCTCAAGAATGTTTTAAATATTCCCAGGTGGAGAAATATTGCCCGTATTTAATTGTAAATAAGTTTGTGTTACATGTAATTAGGGTGATTCTGGTAAGATATAATATTTTTAGTGTACTTTTTATAATCAACAAGGATCTCATAATATTACGACTTGTAAATATAAAACTTATCAATAAATTATTTATTGTGATTTAGCTTTTTATTACTTTTACTCCACCCTTTACATATTCCACGTGGCTGCAGTACTGCCTTCATTCCAGGCATTACGCGTTGTGCCGCGGAGCTAATGGATGAGTACGCATCACTATTTTCCTTGGATCCTTACTCTGAAGAAACATTATCTATCGGTGGGGAGCTCATGGCTAAAATTGCAGAAAACCGCCAGCAAAAGTGGGTTGACCTTGTAGAGTCTGTAGATATGGTCCAAAATAGTAAAAAGGCTTGGACTACCCTCGGCAAATTGACCAGCAATCCACCGGCAGCTGCAAAACCTGGTCCAGTGACCGCAAATCAAGTAGCCCACAAATTACTTCTCAATGGTAAACCTCCTCACAAACCTAAATATGCCGAAACGATCGAAACCATCAGAAGATAGCGCCTCATATAACATCAGCAGCCCTTTCACAATTCAGGACCTTGTAACTTCTATTAGGGCCCTGAAAAGTGGGAAATCTTGTGGCATCGATGAGATCTCGGTCGAACAAATTAAAAACCTTGGTCCGAAAGCGGTTGCATGGCTCCTGTCTATGTTTAATTGCTGTGTTAGTTCTAAAAGGATCCCAAAAAAATGGAGAAAGCTAAGGTAATAGCAATACTCAAACCGGGTAAGTCATCAGAAGACCCGAAAAATTATCGACCCCCAATTAACATCTGACCAGGCTGGATTTCGCCCAGGCAAATCTTGTTGCGCACAAGTGCTTAACCTAACCCAACACATCGAAGATGGGTTTGAGCAAGGGCTCGTAACAGGAGCAGTGTTTGTTGACCTTAGCGCAGCCTATGATACCGTTAACATAAAACTCTTACTGGAGAAGGTACTGAACCTTACTAAAGATCAACCCTTTGCTAACATCTTAGGTGAAATGCTGCGCAATCGTCGGTTTCAAGTCCTTCTCCATAACCGGAAAAGCCGATGGCGGTCTCAAAAAAACAGGCTCCACAGGGTAGTGTGTTAGCGCCTACCCTGTTTAACATTTATACGAACGACCAACCCCAAAATCCATCAACTCGGCGCTTTATATATGCCGATGATTTGGCGCTAACTTCCCAAGCGGTTGATTTCGAGACGGTCGAAACCCATCTCTCATCGGCCCTTACCCAGCTTACGGACTATTACAGAGATAACTCGCTGAGACCAAATCCTACAAAGACCGAGTCGTGTACCTTTCACTTGCGGAACCAGGAGGCTCATAGAAATTTGAAAGTTTCGTGGGACTGCGTAGATGTTAAACACAACGACACACCGAAATATCTAGGTGTGACTCTGGATCGTTTCCTTACCTTCAAAGTCAACAGTCGGAACCTGAAATCCAAAGTGTGTTCGCGTAACAACATTCTGCGTCGTCTCACCACCACCTGCTGGGGAGCATCACCTCATGTGCTTCGTACGAGCTGCCTAGCTCTGTGTCACTCTGCCGAAGAGTATGCATGCCATGTCTGGGCACGCTCCACGCACGCTAGAGAGGTAGATGTTTCCCTTAATGCCTCCTGTCGGATTGTCACTGGTGCACTAAACACCGCTGTTTCATCTATACACCTTATCCGGCATAGCACCACCCGATGTACGACGCAACATCACCAGTGCAGTAGAGAGACACAAACAGGAGCACGATAAACGTCATCCACTTTATGGACAAATCCCTCAACCCTCACGACTCAAGAGCCGTAATAGTTTCTTACGGCAACCAAATATTAGCCTCAAACAAGCTCCCAAGGCCAGAGTGGAACATTGGTTTAACAAATACCCGCCATCACCAAACCAGATACCGCCTGCTGAGAAACTACCACCGGGTGGTAATCTGCCCTGGCCAGTCTGGAAGTCTTTAAACAGACTGCGGGCCGGTGTTGGCAGATGCCACGAAAATAGAGTCAAGTGGGGTTTCTCCAAAAATAGTGAGTGCCACTGTGGTGCTATCCAATCTATGAGCCACCTCTTGGTGTGCCCAGAAAACCAATTTTTTGCTCTCAACAAGATCTGAATGAGGCAAACGAACGGGCAATTGCGGTGGCAATGCACTGGTCGAAACATAAACGCAAAAGCCATTTTACGACTCGATAGAAGAAGAAGGCTCCACCCTTTGAACGCCGTGGACACTTTTAGGCGTCCATCGGAAACTGCACAGGAAACTCTTACGTTGTCCAAATTACTATGACAAATATTCGTTTTTGTCTAACCAGGACGACGATAAAGACCCGTAGAAATGACCACCGCTCTGAATGGTACCTGGTTCAAAGGCTGTCCATAGCAATCCAAAAAGGAAATGCGGCAAGAATAATATCACCTTTGAACCGGGTACGATTCGGGGTGGTATTTTTTACTGATTTAAATGTATTTGTAAAATCGACAAAACTATTGTGAATTCTGTATTATTTCTTATTAATAATCCTCGATAGTCAGATGGTATTCTGACTATCGAGGGATTATTAATAAGAAATAATACACACTAAAGTCATTGTAAAATACCGTAGTATAAAGGCGGTCTAGGACCACAGAAAGTTCTTGTTGGTCCTATAAAATTTTGGAAATTATTGTAGACGTTTTTGACTAAGGGTTCAGCATTCACAAAGTTATTCCGACATAGGTATCTACTTTTATTACATAAAGAAGTAAGATATGGTTAAAAATTCCTGCGCGGGTAGTATTTGAACCGGCGACATGGTCTTTGTATGCCCAGTGCATTACCAATTCTGCTACCGCGCTTCGATCTTTCATGGCAAGTATCTCCACCACATTCCATGCCTCTTATACGCAATAGGGCTTAATCACCTAACCTTTAATAAGAGTTTTTGACTTGATCAGAGAGCCCTGGCAACAGCTCTACTGACGCCAATCTCAAAATTTACCCCTTAAGAGTACTCGAGATCCTAGGACAATCATAAAAGGAGGGAAATAAATAAAGCGAGAGAGGACAGTTTAGGCCAGCACAGTACTACCACTTTAATAAGTCGTATCGGCTTCGTTTAGACGGCGCAGAATAGCACAACCGACCGCCGAATGAAATCAAATAAAAATATCAGTGAAATAACGAATAGCAGCTACTTCATAAGATTTGAATACCAATAACAACGGGACTCGTGCTGTTCATCGCTCATAATACTCGTACGGTGTGCGGCCCTAGCGAACTCCAGACATGTCGCGAACGCTCAGCCAATAGCGGACGGATATTTTCGCGCCATTTCTGCGCAGGCAGGTACATACATCGCATTGGTGTAACGGTGTAACTTATAAAAGTCGTGTAGTGTAGAATAGTACTGTAACAAGCAGGTGTTTTTTTAAATCTATGTTGTGCTGTCAAGTGTTGTGCTTGCCATTAGAAAGCAGCGTCAATTGAAACAACAAATCATCAATTTTACACCACATTTTATTATTTATAATTAGGTACATTATTTAAGTCTATACAATTTAAATATAATTCATAGGACACTTCCAATTTGAACTTCACTAGTTAGGCCTAAGACGGGTCAAGAAATATTTAAAAAAATCAGTCAAGCATTTTGTTCCCTGTAAAGCGTTAATAAAATAATCTTAAATACTTTACATTATTATCAAATTAAATCATAATTTTATTAATTTACATTTTGTGATGTCACAAAATAAACTTTGATGAATAGTAGATAATAAGGGTTTTTTTGGGTATTCACAATGCTTTTGTGATATACTCTTATTAAATTAGAAATAAGATATGGTGAAAAAATTCCACGCGGGCAGTTTGAACCAGCGACCTAGATCTATGTTATGACCTAGGTTACGTTTATATGAGGTCGTACCATAGGATTATCATATCTCTATGGGTCATGCATGGACTATTAACTTATATCTTTATTTAATTAAGAGTATTATTGTAGCAGATAATGTTTTAGCAACACACACATAGAAACCACATATGTGCGTGTGTAAGTGAAATATGTGGTAGTGTACATCGACAGCATCAGCCTCTCACAAGTTCTTATATCTGACAGTCAGCTTAGAATACAGAATTTTTATGAGGTGTGGAAAAAGCTCTCTTTCTTCATATATGCTAACGATACAAAGTTTCTATGTATACATCGCTAAATCATTGGATGTTATGAATGCTGCATCTAATTTTTATTGGATAATTTCTTCCAAGTATCTTTTTTTAAATGATTTAAGAAAATCTAGAATCAAAGTAAATACAGAAATCTTTTGTCATCTCGTTTTGCTTTAGTTTAATGAAAAACACTAACATAATACATGTTAGTAGGCCAGTTACTTAATGGCAAGGAAATTAATAAATTATTACATACAAAATGGAATCGTAAAATATATTTTGGTACCTTATACTAAATACAAAATTATACGGCTAATAAATTAGATTAAATCTGCATTCATAGAAGATATACTCGTAAAAGTTGCCAGTTTATAGTCAATAGCGGCCGTTAAACCGTTATACAGCTCTTATGTTCACGCAAAAGCGCTGGACAGAGATAACGCTCTCCCTCCAAGCCATTGCATTAGAAAAACTATGGAAGCAGCACTGCGCTCAAAGCGGGCGGGGCTTAAAAAGTATATCTTTTCGCGTACTAGTCTGCCACGCGCTCCGTGACGGAAGGACGCGTCGATATAAGCATTTAACGACATATTTTTTGTGAACATCGGCGAAATCTTAACGAATTAAGATAAAAATGACTTCTTGTGTAGTAAAGAGGTGCAGGAAACGCAAGGAAAGACGGAAAAGTGACACTGAAGTAACTAATCATTGGTAAGTAAAATATTTTTTGCGACTAGCCCACGGAGTAGCCTGCCTACCGCTATGTTGACAATGACACCATAGCGTTCATTAGATATGTGACACCGCCCGGTGACCTTGTCGCGGCCAATCGCAAACTAGCTTCGTCTATGAGTGCGTAAGTTTTTCGTTGTGATTTGAGTTAAGTTTGCGTAAATTGGACTGATATTGAATCGTTAGTTGTATGAGAGTTACGCTTCCATAGTTTTTCTAATTCAATGCTCCAATCTAACATGGCGACAAAAACGAAGACTAACTAAGACTACCTTGACAAAGTAGCGTCAACCTATTTACACAGTTCAACTGCGCATAAATTTTAACAAATGACAAATAATCTTATGGGTTATTAGCCAATATTGACTTAAAGTGTCGACCAGTGAAAACACTCAAAAATTTCACGCTGCCACTGAAAATTATTACACTACATTGCAAAATACTATCGGCCGCATTGTAATATTATGTGACGTAAAGGCCAGGTCGATGGTATTAATTACAAAGACAATGTTTTCAGTCATATTAAATGCAATTCGGGCAGTGTCTTCAAAATATAACAGAACAAAAATATTTACTTTGAGATATATTTAATATCTCAAAGTAAATATTTATCAAATAGGGGCCTGAAAATGCGGCGAAATGGTTCCAGTAAAGGATGGTACGGCAGTGTTTGCTTCGCGCTCGACTTGGCGAGGGCACTGCCGTGCCCCCCGATATAGAACTTACTTTGAGATAATTTACTTTCGTCACCAGTGGTGGAAGCACGCAAAGTAAATTATCTACTTAGCTTTGACTTCTGCAAAGTAACACCTGAATCTATTAAAATCTTAGCACAAAAATAACAAACACATTTGGCGAAGAACAATATCAATATGCGTTTTTTTTTTCACACATTGCAAATGTCAGGAAGTTAGCTCTATTGATTTTTCACTCACTAACCAGCAGGTCGGAGTACCTGACCAAGGTCACAGGACAATCGTTCGATAAAGAATCAGTCATTTTGGAAATCCTTGCGGGAGGCCTATGTCCAGCAGTGGACTTCCTGAGACTGACATGATCGTATGTATAAAAATGTAGTGGAAATAAGTTTAAATCATCACAAATATTAAGAACACATTTAGAAAACAGGAAAATAAATATCGTCAAGTAAATAATAAACCGCGTGATTTTGAACATCTGAACTATACTGAAATCCTGGAATCAGAAACCCTAATGAAGTATAGAACTGCAAAAAGTCCTTCTTTACACTCTGGATTCAAAATAATACCCTCACCAAAAAGTATTTGACGTGAAAAAGCCTATTTTCTGAATAAATCTTTTGAATCTTTATTATGTTAGCCCCTTGTATCACAATCTACTATTTCATCTCATCTATTTAAAAAACAAAGCGCGGTGGCCAATAGGGTCTAAAATACGTTTTTAATCTCGAGGGAATAAAGGTTTTTAATTTAGTCCCGTGGGAATGAAAACTCAAATGTTGTTTTTCTCATAGAGGGAGATGGAAAACAGAATAAGTCATCTAAGGACTAACATAATACTTTTACTTTAGGCAACATATCTAAATCCCTCGCTTCACGCAGGAGTTTATAATAAATAATGTTTATTTCAGATTTAGATCCATATCCATATAATAACTCTATCCTCGCTACTCTCGGAATTCTATACTAGACACCTTTGTTCCGCTCTGGATACAGAATAATGCACTCACCAAAAAGTATTATTTTAGGCCCTAGCGTCACAATGTACTATTTCCAATTTGCGATAATATTTCAAAGGAAAAAATCACTATGCTTTCGATACAGCCATGAAAATAATAATTTCTTATAGACGCGGGGACATGAGACTTATGATTTAATTTATGATCACGAGGCGAGACTACAATCTCCTAACTTGTAAAACTAGACTATCACAATATTCAACAATCACTAACATATTGCGATATCTACTATCCTCGATATAGGGCACACGGATTTTAAACCAACTTCACAAAGAAAGGTTCTATATTCAATAAACATTGTATGATCTTCTCCAAAGTCTTATCCCAGACAAGTCATCATCATTTCGAGTAGGTGTCAGTCAATCGACCATGCACACTCTGGTGTCAGAGTTCTTCGGAACCGCCTCTCGGCCTCTGACGTGGTTCCTTTAACAACAACCAGATGGCAGCCGGGACCAACGGCTTAGATGCCTTCCGAAGCACGGAATCATCTTTATTATCAGAATTGCAAAAAAGAAATTAGCGGTTCCATAGATATTGGCCAAGTAGATATCCCGCTTTTGTATGAAAGAGCAGATAATTTTTCACGATGTCGAAGTTGGCCCATAATGAAAGTTGTTCAGATTCGTGGTCTGAGTCACTCCTTAATTTCACCTGTATGTGACATAAATTTAGTGACCAATGCATTCACAATCTGTTGTTCTATCAGACTAAATGGTGCGGGCAAGAAATTGTTTTGTCACATATCTCTGTCCTCTGCCTGCTCTGGCCAAGTATGGCTCCGGTAGTACAGAGAGGGTCATGCTCCTGCAGTGGAGACTATAAAGACCTGATGATGATGATGATGATATATCGGACTGATATTTAAACACACACTGTGGCGTTGAAAAGGTTTAAAGAACTAGGTTCCATAAATGATTCCAAAAATCTTTAGTAAACTCATCCATTCACTATACTATAGGTCATCATCATTTCGAGTAGGTGTCACGGTCAATCGACCATGCACACCCTGGTGTCAGAGTTCTTCGGAACCGCCTCTAGGCCTCTGACGTGGTTCTATTATACTATAGGTAGTTATATTAGTTGATATGAAAAATTCTTAAAATCCGTGCGTCCTAATCATTTTCATTGTACTACGTCGTTTTTGATGGAATGCTTTAAATGCATCGTTGTGGACAGCGGCCACAATATGCAGCCGACTGTTATGTCAATATCTTCTATAATTAACTTCGTCATCTATACAAACGATACTTATTTCAACTATAGATCTACAATTTTTAGGGAACCCCAGGAAACCATGGAAGTTATCATCATCATTTCGTGTAGGTGACATGGTCAATCGACGAACCCAGATCTTTAAGACCTAAAGGCCACGTTTAGCATTTGCGTGGGCGTGTAGATGAAAAACGAAACCAATATAGTGATGGGTTGCTAGCGGCATCGCCTACTAAAACTATCCCCATTTCCTCGATCGGCTGTTACGATTTGCGTGGGAAGAGAAGCAGCTGGCACATTCTACGTTTTTTCTTAACTCCCAAGACCACGTTTACGTTTGTTATTAAGATTAAGTATCGTTTGTATAGTGTACAAAAAACCCTGCAATAAATATATTTAAAACTTTATTGCTCAGAGTTACGAGCTATTGCTATTCATATACGTATATCGTCATAAATGTAAAATAATAACAATTTTACATTATTAAATAGAACTTATAAGAATGTTAAAGTAATGCAGTTAGCGTAGTTACTGCTTGGTTTTATTGGTATTTTTTAGAAAAAAAATGTTATAAAATAAGAGTACCCAAGATTCTATCTACCATTGTCTACAATGGCTCTTTACACACTGGCCTTTTCTAGCCGAAATGCTAAATTATCAGTAGCTAGTTTTAACGTTATAAGGCCGGCAGTACCTTGAAAGTATAATATCCTACTACCCAAAGATCTACTATTAAACAAGTAGATCTTTGCTACTACCCCTATTACGTCAGGATTATCTTATCTCTATGCTCTCTATGCCTATTACTAATAGCATAGATCTCAGATAGATAGCGCATAAAAAAAAAGTTAAAGAATCGACAAGAAAATACCAGTGTCAAACAGCCCTAATTTTTTTTTCAATGACTTTTCACAATTAGGTACAATCTCCATAAATCATAGATTTGTACAATTGAAAAAGAAATCGCGTCAACTTGATTTTCTCTTTGGCGTCAGAATTTGACAGAGTCAGTCAATTCGTTTTGCCGTCAAGCCTACAGACTGTAAGTATTTTAATTTCTTTCGACTATTGCTAGCTCGTCGTCTTCTCCAGACGTGTTAGTTTTGGCATCAAGGGCGAGATTAGCTTCAGAAGAGTTGCTGGACTCGTGAGATCGCGGACTCGCGCTGGACCTTACGTACAAAATATTAGAGTCCAATTTAGAATGATCATTGAAAGGTACTCCGTACGCGCTGCCATCCGATATCCTATTCAATTTGTGTATCTGTTCCCTTAGTTCACAAACTTGGCTGTACAACTTCTTATTTTCTCTCAATATTGCTACGTTTTCTGTTTCCAGTAACTCTCTCTTGCTCCATTGCACAGTATTTTCAGATTTAAGTCTCTCTATCTCCATTTTTAATTCCGCTATCTTCTCTTCCAATACTTGTTTAGCTGCAATCTCATCTTGCAGCTCGTTCTGTAGTCTTTCCACCTGCTCGCTGTGACTAGAGTCAGTTGATCCCAAAGTGCGATCGCTATGTAGTTCCATTTTAGTATTATGCAACTCCTCGGTCAAAGTTTCTACTTTACTCAATAAGAAAGCTTTTTGATCTTTCTCAGTCTGCAAATTCTTGCACGTCTCGTCAAGTCTTAACCTCAATTCGGCCAGTTTATTGGCAAGAACATTATCTACATTGGAAAACTTGTGAGAATCTAAAGATGCTCGTTGCCTTACTGACGGTTCATTCGGAGAGACATAACCTACCTTTCTTCTTAATTCGACACCGTCTTCAGCAGTTAAATCACCGGAGACTATTCTGCTTTCACCAATGCTTAGTAGTTTTTCGTTGTCCTTTTTGACTTCAGCCAGTTGGTGGTCCACTTCAATCTTCTCGGATTTCAAGGTAGCTAGTTCTTTGGTGAGTGTGTCTACCTTGTTCTTGAGTTGCTTGGCTTCCTCCCTGGCCTTGTTCCGTTCGTTACGTACCTTGGTCCACTTCTCGCGCCAGTTGGCGGTACAGTCGGACCACCAGCGCATTGTCTTCTCCATCTGCGTGGCGCGCGCGCGAGCCTCGTCTAGTTCGCGCTGGTAGAGCGCTTGTTTCGCCTCCCAGTCGGTGTTGGTGTACCGCATGGCCCCCTCGTGGTCTCTGCTGCGTCGGTGGCTGCCGCCGTGCGAGCTTTGTGCCATATTTCATTTGGATTGAACCTGCAAAACAAAATTTTATTTACTTCAAATTCTACCAGTAGGTATGCATAAAAGACGTGGTAGTATATCCTACTATTACTTTGTCTTTAATACTAACTAATATTATAAATGCGAAAGTGGGTTTGTTTGTTTGCTCCTTTACGCCGTATACAGCGTGATTTTGAACCTTTGAACTATACTGAAATTCTGGAATAAGAATCGCTAATGGAATAGAAAAAAAATGGAAAAAAATTAGGCTTCCTGTATTCCATTAGGGATTCTGGTTCCAAGCGTTGAAAGCACCTAATTGCCCTCTAACAAAAGACACGGACTTTTGTCAGACGACAAAAGAAACGCTCCCTCACCGTCTGTCCTTTTTATGTCCCCATCCGCAATACTCAAAGACTGACATACCAAGATATTTGTATGTTACTGCCTTATTATTAGTATTGATGATTTTTTTTATGATATGGGACGGCAGACGAGCAAGCGAGTCACCTGATAGTAAGCGACTAGCGCTGCTCATGGACAACTGCAACACCAGGGTGTAACAGGAGCGTTGCCGGCCTTTCAAGTTGGGGAAAGGACATGGGGGAGGAAATGGGGGAAGGATGGGCCTCCGGCTCTCTCGCTCACCGTAAGCGACTAGCGCTGCTCATGGACAACTGCAACACCAGGGTGTAACAGGAGCGTTGCCGGCCTTTCAAGTTGGGGAAAGGACATGCGGGAGGAAATGGGGGAAGGATGGGCCTCCGGCTCTCTCGCTCACCGAAAGAAGCATAGAAGCGGTAAAGCTTTTACTCAAACGTTGATTTTCTGTGAGAGTGTGGTACTTCCCCGGACGAGCCGGCCCATTCATGCTACTAGCAAAAATGAATCTTGCCGGTAGCGTGGCTCTACCACAACTGAAATGATGATTTTGATAAATGTAGATTTGAAAAAGTTTGTATTTGTGGTTGCTTTACAGCATATCGTGATGAGCGGCTACAAGCAATGTCCGCCTCCAGCAGGCCCTGTGTGTCCCCAGGTCTGTCCCCCGCCCCCTCCGGCGCCCCCGTGCCGAGTGAAGCCCATCATGCGGGGCCTCCACTGGGCGCAGACCAAGCAAAACATAGCCGCAGCGTTTGCCTTAGCTTTTGTTGGAGGTGCTGCATATTACGCAGTCATTTTACGGCCACGACGGATTGCATACAAGGATTTCTATCTGTAAGCTTCTTCTTATTTTCGAGTCAAAATAGCTATATACAGGGTTATAGTTAACTAATGCAAAACCTGCTAAAGACGACTTAGGTACATCATATCTAACAACGTTTGTTCTATGACTTTTACCTAAACGCAGTACATAGTAAGATTTTACATACATTAGCTTTTATGTGGATTTCTATCAAACGTTAAGTCTATGCTACCGGCCGCGTGCCACGTGAGCGTAGGTAACTACTATTATTACCTTTTTTTTATTTATTTCATACAAAACAGTACATATCATAATTACAATTTCTGCCAAACTGCAAGACAGTTTGTCGGCAGTAAGACAGTTTGTCGGCAGCAACCTCATAGCGCTGATTGCCATAGAGTTAAGACGAGTAGAACTGCAAAATTTATTTTTTTTGTATGAAAAAAGCAAACGTCGAATTACAAAAAGCCATAGATCAAACGTAGTTGCTCTTGATGTACCTTAGTCACCTTTAGGAGGTTATGCGTTAGATACCACTTACCCTGTATATCTAAATATAATATAACTCGTCTCTTTGCGTCGCGCCGCAAGATGGCACCGGGCGCACTACAAACATCGACTTTATGCTACATACTATTAAGGTTAATATTCTGTTGTTTTGGCTCTGCGCCTCTTGTGGCGCGCCTCCGCCGCACTGCATCTGTTAGTTTCTTGCTAAAGGTGACTGAATGACTGACATAGTGATCTATCAACGCACAGCCCAAACCACTGGACGGATCGGGCTGAAATTTGGCATGCAGGTAGATGTTATGGCGTAGGCATCCGCTAAGAAAGGATTTTGATCAATTCTACCACCAAGGGGATAAAATAATAGGGGATGAGAGTTTGTATGGAACCTATACTTCTTAACGCAAGCGAAGCCTAGCCCGCGGCTTCGCTTGCGTTAAGAAGTATAGGTTTCATACAAACTCTCATCCCCTATATATAGTAGTAGTATATAATAAATGTTATATCAAGTTAGACTAAAAATTGGCCACTTCGACGACTCGATCATTACTCTACAGTTCAGGAAGTAGGACAGTTGGGGCACTTCTTTAGATGGGTCATCGTCTGAACAACGCCGCAGCTGCTAATAAGTTTTATTTTTCAAGATTGACGTCATCCCAACTCAATTTTATTCATCATCATCATTTCAAGTAGGTGTCACGGCCAAATCGACCATGCACACCCTGATGTCAGAGTTCTTCGGAACCGCCTCTCGGCCTCTGACGTGGTTCCTTTAACGACTACCAGATGGCAGCCGGGACCAACGGCTTAAGGTGCCTTCCGAAGCACGGAAACATCTTCATTATAAGACAATTAGGTGTTTCAATCCTGCAATGTCTTAACCAAACTGGAAACAACTAAACAAAGCTTCCCGTGGGAATCGAACCAACGACCTCCAGGTCTACAGGCAAACGCCTTAACCACTGGACCACGGAGGCAGTTGCTTTTATTAAGTATGTATAATTTTTGTACAGTGTTTGGAGACTAACATGGATGCGCACTTCATTAGTGAACATACATAACCAATTTCTTACATCTGGGTGGGAAGCTTTCGATTACGTACATAATACCTACTTTACCAAAATGACCACTTTCCCAAAATGATCACTGCTTTTCCCAAAATGACCACTGCTTTTCCCAAAATGACCACTTCTTCATAATGACTAATGCTTTTCCCAAAATGACCACTTCTTCATAATGACTACTGCTTTTTCCAAAATGACCACTTCTTCATAATGACTACTGCTTTTTCCAAAATGACCTTAGAATATACGATTTATTATGTCCTCTGGCTGCTCTAGCCAAGTATGGCTCTAGTAGTACAGAGAGGGTCGTGCTCCTGTAGTGGAGACTAAAAAGGACCTGATGATGATGATGTACCTGGATGGACCTTGGAGCTTTAATAATAAAACTTTAAACACAATTCATTAATGTGTGTACCCTCGGATACTGAGATATCTGACCAGACGCGAAATCAAAACATTTATTCAGAAAAATGGCCTTTGCAGGAATGCCTCAGCTTGTGCCCCAACAGACTAGGGATGTTGCAGATGCCGATTCTCTCACATCCGCGAGTCCAAATCTACAGAAGCTCCACATTTGCAGATGCGAATGTAAATATTTGCAACATCCCTGCCAGAGATATAGGTAGCACTGATTTTCAGACATCCCTCTCTCCTGAGATGTTATGTGTGTGACATTGATATGAAGGCTAAAAGACAACAGTAATAAAGAAAAATTAAGAACAGAACTAATAAGTAATCATCATCATCATCAGGTCCTTTTTAGTCTCCACTACAGGAGCATGGCCCTCTGTACTACTAGAGCAATACTTGGCCAGAGCAAGTTTAACTCATTAGTTATGTAGGCATTGTCATTATGTACCATAATAATAACAAACGGTTACTCTCAGGTCTTATTAGTCGGTATCGCCGACAATTACACGGGTAATTGTCAAAGGTTACCTAGTACCTAAGTAGGCCTGCTGATAGCAATGTATATATACAATTTTTTTTTGGGTGTTAGTGCTCTTCGTATGACTGTAGTCTAATGACTTTTAACACCAATGATACAGATAGTCCGTGTGATTGCTACAAGTCTCTCCTCAACCACAAGTTCAAACCCAAAAAAATTATAGTTAACCACTATGACTGCGGCAATAATAAATTGTCTTGACATGATGTGGGTTAGATATATTTATTTTTCACAAAAAAGTTAGAAAGAGTAGCGATCCAGAACCAATAAAAATAAACGAAAATTAAAATTTCGTACCTTTATTTTCCAGTATCTAGCACGGCATGGTAATATCAATATCTACTCATGAAATTCAACAAACTATCAGATAATTTGTTTTATTTATACAAAGCAGCACGGATTGGAGAGAGTAGGTAGGTACCTACTTAAGATATGAAAAAAGCAGCTTATTTTTATAGGTACTTTCGCTAAAGCTTTTCTGACCACAAACTAAATAGGGATAAGGATTTCTGACATTAGTACATGACAATACTTTTCTTTCATTCGGCCATCAAACTTGATTCACATCACAAGCTTATTGTAGCCATTTTAGCCAGTGGCTAGTTATATTCTTGTGTTCCACAGAAATGACAGCGTTGATCACAGAACAATTTTACTCCTAGCGGTGAATAAAAGTTCTTAGTTGATTGATTCGACGGAGCCCCTGGCGGTAATTGACAACTTACTACAAACCGGAAGTGATGGTTTTTTATTTATGAAATCGAAAGCACCTTAAATGTAAATACTTCCTGAATATTTTCATTTTTTTTAATATCCAAAATAATATTTTTTATGAATTTTTGAAAAAAAATCCTAATGTAGTTTTTATAAGCAATATTCCCATGCTTCATCACATGATAATGTCAATGTCATTGTCAATCTGTCAAAAAGTGATGACGTTGACTGCCAAGTCTTATGAGTTGCCAGCCGGCCTATTTACTAACTCAGTGACCAACGTTTTTATAGTCACTTCAAAATACATTGCGGGTTTCCTATGATTGACTATTTTTATTAAAGATATATAAAACGTAATGTACTTTGAAATGACTATCAAATCGTTGTACACTGAGTTAGCAAATAGGCCTGCAGGTTGGGAAATATTTTCCCCGAAATTTGGAATATGGACTGTTTTTTTTTGTAATACTCCTAAGCTGCTATTGCGGTAAAATTATTTTTTATTTTACTATTGACCTACCTCTACTATTTGTCATATTGAGGGTTTTCTGAAATGTCGCTAACCAGTCGGCAGCACTGAGAGGTTCAGTTCAGATAACTGTCAAAAGTGTCACATACAGCCTCCACACATACGACACATAACGGCCTCCAGCTCCAACAGCAGCACCAGCAGCTGCTGTTGCTGTTCATTTCTGTGCATGCTGCTGGTGTTCATCGATTTATACGACGTTATCATATCACGTCAACACTTCCAGTTTGTAGTAAGTTGTCAATTCCCATGAATCAACAAGTTTGATTATAGACGATAAGACGATGCAGCAAGGCGGGCTACCACGAGCCCGCTAAGTAAATCTCACTACAGCAAAGTGTATATGTTCTTTGATACAGCCACACCATGACAGTTTATTATTATTATATCGCTTATTGTTCATAAATATGGATATTTATAACACCAAATTACACCTTACCTGTTTTTGTTAACATGTCTCCAACTTATCTTGGTTGCCTCGAAGAGATTGCAGCAGCGATAAGGTCGCCTTTGTGCACCAACTTGTTAATTTTAATATTATTTTTATTGTATATCTTTGGTGCAATAAAGAGTTATACTGCTACTACTACAACTACAAATTACCCGATGTCACAGTATAAAATCCAGTTGCAAAACAATCCAGAACAAAAACCGTGTAGTCCGCCAAAATTGCCACCAAGGACTCCTAGTATGTATCATAATCTCTCTAATGTGTGCTCCATCCTACTAAAATTTTATTAGATTATGTTTTACGGCATTTGGCTAGACCCAATTATACAATTTTTCTTGGTAATGGGTGGGTGCAAGCTCTTAAAATGAAATAAAATATTTTTTTAAATGGAGATTCATATGTAATGTTCCTAGCCCGAACAAGCGATGGAGAAGCACGATCGGCCTAAGCCTTGCTACGTTAATACTTATATCAATTCTGTGACCTTGCCTAAGCGTTCGGCTTGTGATGTATGTGACGACGCATCTATCTCTCTTCGTATTACGTAAAATTATCGTCCAGATACCGACTTTACAGACAATCAGTTTTTGCTTTTATACCACGGTGTTCTAGGATACAAGTTCTCAACACAACTAATTTATTTGTTCATTAATATATAACGAATTATTTTTATACGGTTTCAGAAAAGCAGAATTTGAAGACTGGGCTGATGAGATGGCTAGAAAAGGATTGTTCCAATCTGTTCCCCTTTCAACGTTCACTGATCAGTCTGATACGAAGGCAAAAAAATAGTTTGTATTTAAACTGTTTTTGTTTGAATGAAGTTCAATATAATATATTTCGTTGGTTGAGAGTTGTTTTTCGTAAATCTTAGCCTTAGCTTACTGAGTTACATCAGGGGACACTACCGAGCCCCTTGATTTTACTATAGTACCATTAGCTATCGGCCACAAATTTTTATAGGGTTTGTAATGTACTTATGTAAATATGTAGGTTATTGTCATTTATTTATTACGTAAGCGAGGTGTAAAGGGGGCTTATTTTTTTCTAACAAAATGGTGCGAGGGATAGGAGTCTTGATAGCTCTTACATAAAAACCCAAAAATCGTAGATTAAAAAAAATTGTCTCACAATAATGCTCGAAGTATAATATAAATATTTATTGAACGAGTGCTGCATGCGATAAACGATTTCCGGAACAAATGTTCCTAATTTTTTTTCCTTTGCAAAATAGGGAAATAAAACAGATAAAACGAATACCTATTAAATTTCTCACATCCCCTAAGCAAAATTTGTCTTATGTAATAAGATAAATAGCCCCTGCTTAAGACTACGATTCACGCAGAAAGCTAAAATGAGAGTGTTAGGATAGGGCGTGTAAAGCTTCCCCCCGAATGGTTCCCATCTTGTGGCTATGGTGGGTCTCAGTAACCACGGCTTAGCCACCCGCGGTGAAGCTAAGGGGAACCGGGCGGAACGCACTCCTCCTGGATTTGGGCACCCACCTCGGAGCCATACAGAGAGGAAGACAACCTTTATAAAAAAATACAGCAGCTGCGGGTGCTGCAGCTGTTGCTGCTGGAGCTGGAGGCTGTTATGTGTCGTATGTGTGGAGGCTGTATGTGACACTTTTGAAAGTTTTTTTTAGCCGTGGTAGAGCAACGCTACCGGCAAAATGAATTGCTAGTAGCATGAATGGGCCGGCTCATCCGGAGAAGTACCACAATCTCACAGAAAATCGACGTCTGAGTAGAAGCTTTACTGTCTTTATGCTTCATTCGGTGAGTGAGAGAGCTCGAGGCCCATCCTTTCCCCTCCCCTCCCCATTTCCTTTCCCCAACTCCTTGAAAGGACGACAACGCACCTGTCACACCCTGGTGTAGCAGTTGTCCATAGGCAGCGGTGATTACTTACCATCAGGTGACCCGCTGGCTCGTTGGCCGTCCGTATAACATAAAAAAAAAAACAACCTCTTAGTGCGGCCGCCTGGTTAGCGACATTTCAGAAAACCCTCAATATGGCAAATTGTAGAGGTAGGTATTCAATAGTAAATTACAACAATGGAAGCTAAGCAGTATCAAAAAAAAAAAAAAAACAGTTCATGTACACTTCCAAATTTCGGGGAAAATATTCCTCAACCTGGCAACTCATAAGACTTGGCTTTGTTCTGAGGCTGTCAACCTCAGAACAATAACTAAAGCATAGAAACCGTGTTAAAATAACAACAAAATACAATATTCTACACTGTTTTTACTTATGGCATTGTTAAAGCATCAGAAAGAGATGCATATACAATGCCATTTGCGTAAATGTGCAGGTTGTCCTGGGGTACTGATGTGATCAGGGTTGTACTATATCGATGAAATATATTTATCGACTAAATGTTTCGTCCTAAGAAAGTCATAAATGTACTCTACTCTGATTGAATCGATTCGTTAAATGAGTACGATTCATAAAAAAAAAAACAACTAGTTGCACTCCAGGAGTGCCGGCAGAAGTGAAAACTCGCCTTTGCGGCATACTCAGGTCCGTGTCCTTCTTACGAATTTTCGATCAATTCACGTGTCCTGACGCGAGTTTTCTATTTTACCCATCCCAAAAAGTGCACAAAGCCGCTAAAGAGGCTTTTACTTTAAAAGTTACGTCAAGATACACCTAAATAACTCCTAATCGCATGGCGCCGCTTGGCTTCATCTGATAAATAGGTAAAAAAAAAATCCATACATTACCCACCGCGCGTCTACTGTCTACTGCTGGTCATTAGGCCTTACCCAGTATTGGTCGAACGGCAGAATACCTAAAATGATGTCAATCATATTTTCGATTATTTCGAAATTCAAACAGTGCCTACTTACCTACCTTACCTATGAATGCGCAAAAAACCCAATGCATTCGATTTACAGTCCCCAATGTGAGGCAGTCCAACGTTGACATACTAGTTGAAGGTAAAATAGACTTTGTAAATGATACCACCTTCTTAGGAATCACAATAGACTCTAAATTGCAATGGGGCGCTCATGTATCAAAAGGTAATATAAGGTCAGATATATTTTTCACTTGATCAATGGGCCATTCAGCATATTCCAAAACCATCTAAAGCTTTTCCCAGCTAGCTTTGAGGAACAGTCAGTAAAGGAAACATAATCAGGTAGGTAAAGAGAAACACATAATTCGAAGTGATATTTTTTATTTTATAAAACTTTTACACTAGGGTAAAAAAGTGCCAGTGTGTTATTTGTGAAAAATTCACAGTGTTGGTAATAGAAAAACAAGAGGTGAAGAAAAACAAGAGATTACTTTACCCACTTTCATTACTGTCCAAAATAAAATATGTTTTTCATAATTTTAAATATAAATAATAAAACCGTTTCCGTAAACTTTCTTATTACCATTGATTTATAATTCGGCAAATATAAATGTAGGTAAAGCATCGTGTTTCAATCGCTTCCATTTAATTTTATATTCGAAATTAATGTATCGGCACGGCAGTAAAATATTTTAAACAAATTCGAGTATGTATGACATTTTATGTCCAATATGTCGCTTGAAAGTTCCTCGGATCCACACCTTTTTATCCTTTTACTTCAGGGAGCTGCAATAAAATTTCAACAATAATTTTCTTCATATTAGTAAAAATCGATTCTTTTTAGGGTTCCGTACCCAAAGGATAAAAACAGGACCCTACTAATATGACTCCGATATCCATCTGTCTGTCACCAGGCTGTATCTCATGAACCGTGATAGTGAGACAGTTGAAATATTACAAACAAAAATTTCGGGCGTTTTTATAGCTTACGCACACGGCTCCGCTCGCGTTAATGTCTATCCCCGATAACAGTACCTTATTCTGAGATGTAATTTATGTCTATGTTCTTTTCCGTACTCCAGAGATCGTGCAATGGTGATGATGATGATGCAAAATTTCATGATGATCGGTTCAGAAGTTACGGCGTGGAAGCGTAACAAACAAACTCACTTTCACATTTATAATATTATATGTAAGGATGGTACGGAACCCTTCGTGCGCGAGTCCGACTCACACTTTGCTGGTTGTTTAATTACCATGATGGTTCAATTTGTTACATTACTATTGCATGGCTTACTTAACACTAACAAAAATATCCCTGATAGCAAGACCGTCATAAAAAATATCGATATACTCGTAGATACGTGATTTTACCACATCACTAGCAAAAAAAACTAACCTAATTTGAAATAAGGAAAAAACGATAATTTTAAGCAAAATACCTATAAAAGTTGTCATTTATACAATACGTTATATAATTGACAATATTATTGTTGTATTTTGAGGTATTTTGGGTTTTAATTATGCACTTTTAACTGAAAAACTTACCGAAGAAAATTATGTTTTACAGAATTTATTTCTGTTCGTCCTGAATGGGATTTACATCGCTTCATTGCACAAGACATTGTTTAGTATAATGGTCATTTGATAACGCACCAACCCAACACCGGTTAATACTTTTTTCCGTGAGAATTTTAGCACAATCCTATATTTAATTTGCAGACATCACAATTCCGCCGCAATGTTTTTGTCGATATATAACCCGATCAAATCGGCAAGATGCTAATATTACAGACGTTGAACTGTAATAAGTTATTTTGAATTTAGTCGGATTTAATTGGAGTCCAATGGAGTCCATTGACATTTCAAGTCGGGACAACCATGAAAATAATAGAAACTGACTGAAGTTTTTGTCTCATTCTGTCATAAGCGAAAGCTCATAAGAAAAATACCGTGTCAACTATCTGTTTTCAGTTTCTATTTTTATGCGGCTTCTATGTATATTATTCTTCTGAGCTGTCAACGTAACCATCATTTGGAGTTCTTGGCGGGAATTTCGACGGAGAGAGCGGCTTGTGTTTTGGATTGTTTTGTTAATTGTTTCTAGTGGACTTTATAATGTGAAATCGGTGTAATTTGGTGTTATAAATGCCCATGTTTATGAACAATGTGTGGAATAACCGAAATAAACTGTCACAGTGCGGCTGTAGTGAGATTTACTTAGCGGGCTGGTGGACCGCCTCGCCTCGTTGCGTCTGTGATCAAGCCAGTGGATTCGTGGGAATTGTCGCCAGGGGCTCCGTAGAGTCAATGAAATGAACTACACCATCGTTTCATTGATAACAAGACTTAGAAAAAAGCGCGGGAAAACTCATTTATACTTGATACTGGCTAAATACGTAACGCGTGAAAGCCATAAAAAAAAAAAAAACCATCATTTGACAGATTGACAATGTCATGTGATTAAGTATAAGAATTATTTATTTATTTTTAGTTGTAGCATTAGTTTAATTATTTTTTATTTAAATTGTATATATATATTTAAATAAATATATATACATTTAAATTGTATATATATTTGAATAAATATATAATATAATAATAATATAATTTTTTTTTCGTCCTTGACCTCGACATTCCCTTTACGGGGTGACTCAGACCATCAATATGAACAACTTTTTCTATGGGAACAATGCTGGGAACTCAAAAAAAATTTCGTCATTTCCATACAAAAGAGTCCCGCCGCCCGGCCAGTTTGTTGTTGTTGTTTATTTCTTTATTGTACAAGATTCTTAACGCTAGAAATACAAAAAAGACACAGTTTTCAATGAAAAATTAACTTTGTACAAGGGCGGACTTATACCTTGAAGGGATCTCTTCCAGTCAACCAAGTGATTGAAAGGATATTAGAAATTCTTGGAATAGCGTCAGAACTACTAATAAACGGGAATAAACTACAAACCATCTGGTACATAAATAATTATAGTAATACATATAATAGTATAAATATATACCTACATATACATACACACTAATTAACTCAATAACCAATGGATTCTTTATAGAACCTTTTCAGTCTGAATTTAAAAGAATCAATAGAGGGAGCCATTCTAATGTCTAAAGGGAGTGCATTCCACAGCCGTGCAGCAAGCACCACAAAAGACTTGGAGTAAGCCTGAGAAGAGTGGCTTGGTATTTGTAGTATGAGAGTCCCACAAGTGCGTAATCGACTGTCAATTTCTCTGAAATTGAATTTATTATGGAGATAGCCGGGGGAGTGGGTGTTAAATAACAAAGTGAGGATGTGCATGTTTCTGTGAATTCTAATAGGAAACCAGTTAAGCTGGCGGCGGAATTTTGACACATGATCAAAACGCAGTCCGAAAACAAATCTTATACATTTTGCAGACGTTCAAACTTATCCAACAAACCTTCGTTAACATCGAGATAGGCCACATCTGCATAGTCAAGCAAAGGAATAACTTCATTGGCTTGAGGAGCCCACGACAATGTTTGATCCATAGTAATACTTAAGTTAGTAACTGTTTGAGAGAAAGGAATGATGCAATTATTAAACTCAACATTAGGTACTGCCATGTCTTTGAGTTTACCGATAAAATGTGGACTACCAATAATAATGGCTTGGGATTTTGCTGGATTGACCATAAGCCCGAAGTTGTAAGACCAAGAAGCGATACGCTCTAGATCTGAATTGATGGCTCTTATAGCGAGGTGAATATTTTGAAGAGGGGCGGCCGTATATATCTGTGTATCGTCAGCGTAAAGATGATATGAAGAGGAGAGTGAGGTAGTAATGCCATCAATGAAAATAGAAAACAGGATGGGAGATAAAATACTGCCCTGTGGCACTCCGGCAACGATATCACGCCAATCAGAACGATGATCGTTGCTTATTACTAATTGTCGTCTGCCCATAAGGTAGGAACGAAATCATGAAAGTGAACTCTGAGAAAAATTTAAGGAACGCAGAACCTCAACAAGAATATCAAAATCAACCGTGTTAAATGCGTTGGAAAAATCCAACAGAACCGTCAGCGATTTGTTCTCGATGTTGCCACGGATATCATCGGTAATTTTGACAAGTGCTGTAGTTGTGCTATGCCCAACGCGGAAACCCGACTGGTAAGAGTTCAGTAGGTTGTGACGTGTGTAGGGGAGTAGGGGGAGAACGGTAACAACATCTCAGCCGACCCAATTGTCAACACTACCTGCACGCGTTAGTAGTTCTTAGGAAATGCTAGCGGCGGCACTCCTTGGGGTGCCGTGGTGCTCCCTGCTAGATAACAGACGGGGCTCTGGCGACCGAGTCAGTGGCGGTATAACCACTTCCCCGACTAGGTAACTAATTGGGAGAGGCTACAGCGGCCTTGGGTTCTAAATTAGCTCAAAAATGTCTGATGCAGAAGGCAACGGGAAACCACTGCATTAATTTTCCCTAGAAGTCAGCTTCTAAATTTAATTTAATGAATAAGTCAGCTAAGAGAATGGCCCCGAGTGCCCGGCGTCCCTTGAATGGGACAGGGGTGCGAAGAATCCCCGGGCGGAAAACACTTAGAATTTGTACATGGAATGTCAGATCCTTAAAACAGGATGGTAAACTCCCTAATCTAATACAGGAAATGGAACGTCTGCAAATGGATATAGTAGGAATTAGTGACACCAAATGGCCAGGCAATGGAAGATATCCTACTTCAAATGGCAAAGTACTATATTACTCTGCAGGCGAAAAAGACAAAGAAAGATATGGTGTAGGTCTCCTGCTTACAAGGGAAGTTTCTAAAGCAGTGAGCGAATTCATACCAGTTTCCAACCGAGTCATGATGATAAAATTAGAGGCAAAACCATGCATTAATATTATTCAAGTCTATGCACCTACGGAAGAAAATCCAGAGGCTGAAGTGATCGACATGTACGCTGAGATCGATACCCTTATCAAACACACCAAAAAACACGAAATCAACATCTTTATGGGGGATCTAAATGCAAAGGTTGGTTCAAATGCAGTACCAAATGTAGCAGGAGCTTATGGACTAGGGACAAGAAATGATAGAGGTGATTTACTTGTACAATTCTGTCAAGAGAATAATTTCGTTATTACGAATACACTCTTTAAATTACCACCTCGCAGACTCTACACTTGGACATCACCAAAGCATAAACCTAGTCATATAATAAGGAACCAAATCGATTACATTATGATCAACAATCGATATCGGAATTGTGTATTGAGAGCACGTACTTATCCAGGCGCAGATATAAGATCTGATCATAATCCAGTAGTTATTGATATGCGCTGTAAACTAAAACTACTGTCGAACAAATACAAGAATAATAGACTTGATATACGCAAGTTGAAACCCCCGATATTAAATCAAGGGTATCTGATGATATAAATCAGTGGGCAGCAAGTCAAAAATCTGAAGCATATATTCCCGATAACATCTGGCCAGATCTCAAATCAAAAGTAACAGATATTTGCAATAAATACCTAAAAGTGTCACCAACAACAAGGAAGCAAGACTGGGTGTCAGACTCAATTCTTGATCTAATGGAAGAACGCAGAAAATACAAACACGTTAACCCTAATCGATACAAAGAATTGGATGGCATTATACGCCGGAAAATAACTGATGCTCGTAATGCATATTATGCAGAAAAATGTCAAGTTATGGAAGATCTACATAAAAAACACGACAACTTCAACATGCACAAACACATAAAAGACATGTTAGGCCATAAACCGGTTCCAGTTACTGCATTGATGGATGATTCCGGAAAACTGTTACTTGATGTAGAAAATAAGATGAAAACCTGGACTGAATACATCTCCAAAATGTTCGCAGATACTTCAAGGAATTTATTTTCTACCAATGAAGAAAGTACAGGCCCTTTAATTCTCAGCACAGAAGTTCTGCGAGCACTTGCTGCTGCAAAAAAGGGAAAATCTCTTGGCCCTGACAACGTCCCCATTGAAGTGTTGCAGCTCTTGGAGGAAGTACATATTGACTTGCTGACAAGTCTCTTCAACCATATTTATAACACCGGTGATCTCCCAGAGGACTGGCTCAAATCCACATTTATAACTTTGCCCAAAAAACCTAATTCTCGAAAATGCAGTGAGTTTCGAACCATTAGTTTAATGAGTCACGTACTTAAAGTATTTTTGTCCGTTATTCAGAATCGGATAAGAGCAAAATGTGATGAACAACTGGGGGAAAGCCAATTCGGTTTCCGTTCTGGTGTAGGCACGCGGGAAGCCCTTTTCGCGCTGAATGTTCTCGTACAAAAATGCCGTGACATGCAGACTGATGTCATAATATGTTTCATTGATTATGAGAAAGCATTCGATCGAGTCAAACACGAACTGCTATTGAGACAGTTGAATGACATTGGTCTTGATAGCAAAGACATTCGTATAATAAAGAACTTGTACGAGAACCAAAAGGCAACAGTAAGAGTAGAACAAAAGCTTACAGAGGAGATCCGCATCTGTCGAGGTGTTCGACAAGGCTGTATTTTGTCACCGTTGCTTTTTAACGTGTACTCTGAAGCAGTAATGTCCGAGGCCCTTGAGGGGTTGGAAATAGGAATTAAAGTGAACGGCACAGTTGTCAATAATCTACGTTACGCTGACGACACAATACTTATTGCCTCCTCAGGAAGTGACCTGCAAAAGATTTTGGACAGAGTGCATGAAAGTAGTGAAAGGGCTGGTCTCTCTATTAACATCGCGAAAACGAAATACATGGTAGTGTCCCGAAAAGCTGACTTGAAGCCAAAATTAGCAGTGGGTGGTAGATGCTTGGAGCAAGTTCGGCAGTACAAATACCTCGGCGCTTGGGTGAATGAAGTATGGGATTCTGATCAAGAAATAAAGTCGCGGATAGAAATCGCTCGAGCTTCATTTAATAAGATGAGAAAAGTGTTGTGCTGTCGACGCATTAAGATACAACTCCGAGTAAGAATTCTACAATGCTATATTTGGCCTGTAGTCCTCTATGGCAGCGAAGCATGGACTATTAAAGAAGACGTGAGAAGACGGCTCGAAGCCTTCGAGATGTGGTGTTACCGTCGCATGCTTCGTATTAGCTGGACACAAAAAGTCAGCAATGAAAAAGTGCTCCAACGTGTCGCAATGCAGCGGAAATTATTGCAAACCGTCAAAAAGCGCAAAGTTGAATATTTGGGTCACGTTTTGCGACATGACCGATATCAGTTGCTGCAACTTATAATGATGGGCAAAGTTGAAGGCAAAAGACGCGTTGGAAGACGCAAGAAATCATGGCTAAGGAACATAAGGGAGTGGACCGGAATAACAAAGGTCGAGGAATTATTCCGCTTGGCAAAGGATAGAGAGGAGTTTGGGAAGCTGACGGCCAACATCCAGTAATGGAGAGGCACTAAAAGAAGAAGAAGAAGAAGAAGGTTGTGACGAGATAAATGATGTGTAACCTGACGTTGAACATGGTGTTCCAGTATTTTAGATAAAATAGAAAGAATAGAAATTGGACGGAAATGGGAAAGATCAGAAGGATTGGATTTTTTAGGAAGCGGAATGATGTAACCACATTTCCATAATGATGGAAATACATCAGTGGCAAGAGAACAATTTAGAATATTAGCAATAATTGGACCAATCAGAGGAGCAATGGGTTTGATCATGTCTAAGGATATTTCATCACAGCCCACCGCCTTTGATTTGATAGACTTAATTATGTCAATCACATCGTCAGATGAAATATTAGAAAAATTAAATAAAAGACAATCTATTGGAGGTTTGGCAGTTAGACCAGCTAAGGTGGCCTGTTTAATCCCAGAACCGAGACAGGATTGATCTTTACAAAAATATTTATTCAGGTTATCGACATCAAATGCCACATCACCACTCACCCTCTGCTTGCCAATACCCATCCCCTTTAGGAAGCTCCACAATTTATGGGCAGGGCAATTTTCGATATTGGTATGGATGTACTTCCTCCGAGCTACGCGGCATTTCCGGTTGCAAAGGTTACGGAGATTAATATATTCTTCCCGTTTCTGGTCAAAGGGACATTGACGCAGTCGTAGCTTCGCCCTATCTCTTCTGGCCATAAGACTTTTGATAGAAGGAGAAAGCCATGGTGCGGGATAATATTTCACCCGAATTTAACGAATGGGGGCGTGTTTATTAAATATGGCCAGTAGAGTAGCATTGTAAGGGAATGTCGAATTTGTTTTTTGAGTTCCCAGCAATGCTGCTTTCCCATAGGAAAAGTTGTTCATATTGATGGGCTGAGTCACCCCGTAAAAGGAATGTCGAGGGTCAATTTACACGCTGTATACATCTTACGTTTGGATTTTTTCAAAAAATCATTAGAAATTGAAAACTAAATAAAAAAAATTAAAAAAAATTCTCGAACAATTTACGTGTAACGTACTTTCGATAGCATAAAAAGCTCAGAAAAAAGTAGCACTTCCGGTTTGACAATGACATTGACTATGTCATGTGAATGTGATTAGGTTGAGGATTAAGTACAGGGTTACTATTTTTGAAAGTATGACACTCGTCTACGAGCGATTTTTCCATACAAAAATCGCTGGAAAACGATTTTCATACTTTCAAAAATAGTACTTTTGAAAATTTTCTGGAAGTATTTACATGTAAGGTACGTTCGATTGCATATATATAGATAAAACTTCTGGTTGATCGCAAGTTGTCCATTATGTAAGTATGGAGAAAATATTCCCCAAACTGGCAACTCATAAGACTTGGCTGTCAACGTCATCATTATTAATCATGTCATGTGATTAAGCATAAGAATTTTGCTTTATACATCCTACATTTAAATCGTTTGTATTAATATTTTTTGTTAGAACATTTAGAGGAGATATTTTTAATAGTTCCATTATAATTATCAAAGGATCTGTTCACTTTCTCGCTATGATTGTTAAGGTGATTTTTTGCGAAATATGTACTGTGGCCTTAAATTAATTTATACAAGAATTCTACTGTAATAATGAATAATATTTTATAAAAAACATATTTTACAATTTTGAAAAATATATAAAGCCTATGTATTTATTGTTTTAGTGTCTTGATTTACCCAGCTGGCCATTGAATTGACAACTTGCGATGAAACGGAAGTGATGCATTTTATTTATGCAATCGAAAGAACCTTAAATGTAAATACTCCCAGATTTATAATCTAATTTTCAATTTTTTATTAACGCCTTAAACACTGGACCTTGGAGGCAGTTAATACAAGTGATAAGCTTTCTTTTGACTGTACTGAAGTAAAGATCATAACTTAGAGTAACTATCAGCAACATTGGTGTTCAATGTGACTTAATATGTAAATGTGAAACTAACAATCGGCAAATGCCAGAGCAAGAAGATTTTAATTATAAATTGATCGAAGTTGACAGTTTAATAAAATAAAAACAGTATAAATTCGAATAACAGTTTAGTTATTTTCCTTCCATCTGGTTTGCTTTCTGTGTGTATTGTTTGACTATACTACATTAACATATAGGTATATTTTTTGCTATTAATGGTAGCGTAAACTAATAGGCCCTCAAACTTCGTTCAACCAGCCCGCTAAGTAAATCTCACTTCAACAAACAAACCAAGTGAATTTATTATAGTGCAGTATCAAAAAAAGACGATCCTTGTACTCTATCTATACACGGGAAAATTATTCCCCAATCTGGCAATTAAGACTTGGCTGTCAACGTCATCATTATTTGACAGATTAACAATGACATTGACATTGTCATGTGGTTAAGCATGGGAATATTGCTTTATAAATCCTAAATTTGGGATTATTTTCAAAAAAATTGAAAAAAATTTGGATGTATTTACATTTAAGGTACTTTCGATATCGTAAATAAAAACCATCACTTCCGGTGTATAGTATGTTGTCAATTCCGTAAAAAACTTAGCTGGCTACCTATTAGGATTAAAAGGAATGTTCATATTCTTTCACGTCTTTTTAATGTTCTTTATAACCCTTTTTTCACCATCTACTCGTATCTTCGTTCTAAATTTTCTTTCGGGCAAATCGATTGCCGATTGTGGGCATCTGGCATCCCAAAATTAAACATTCCATTGCATTATTAAATTATGTAACTACGGGTTACTCACATACGAAGTCAGCTACTGGCCGACATGTTTCAACCTCACCTGGAGGTCTTCCTCAGGGCGAATGTGGATCGAGACGCGCGTAGTACCGGTTTCCAGGTGGGGGGTAAAATACGAGAAGCTATGGAAACAAGTAGAGTAGACGTAGAGTGGAAAATTATATTTAACATAGGATAATGGATAAACTTATAAACTGATTTAATGCCGTCGCAACTTTTTTATCTATCATATTTATTGTTATAAACTTTTGATTGCTATTGAACAGGAAGTGAATCGTGTCCTCACGTTTCATATCGCAACCAATAGAAATTGAGTAAAATACTCAGGTAAAATAATACAAAAACATGGCGATTAGATTATCCACCAATCAGAAACCATATCTAGTGAACCATGAAGTAATTGAGATGTAACTTTGTATGAACGTTCATGAAAATCTCAAAAGGCTAAAATAAAATATACTCACAGGGCTTGGGTTTATACATTTTGATTATTAAAATATATCATAATTACAGAGAGTTGTAGTAGTTAATTGATTTTAGGGACCTTTGTTTTCAATTTTATAAAATATTGGATCACTTCGTACGCCTGTCAAAAGCCATGTCAAATGTGTTTGCTGCTCGAGTCAGTGCGCATGTCAAGATGAAAATTGCAAATGGCGGCCGTTGTTATTGTTCGTTCCGAATTAACTATTTGTAAATTATATACCAATCTTTTTAGCGATTTTTCTACTGAACTGTTATATTGATGTGATGCTTTAACTTCTCATAATTCGTCGCGACGCGTTTTATGTGCGGTTTTAAGTGTTTTGAGTGTTTTTTTGGTATTTTATGTGTGTCATGCAAATGGGGTAAGCTGGAATTATCGGATGTCGCTTAGGTTGTTTTGGATAGTTTCAGTAAGAAAATGGTGTAAAGTTCTGTGCCCTAATGTGTAAAATTGGATACTGCATAAAGTTTTTTAACATTTTCGTCATGTTTCATGTGTTACAAGAGGAAAGATCGGCGGTAATTTGCTAATGTTCCATGCCGTGACTGTACTCCCCGTACATTTCAAAATGGCTGCTGCTCTTCACGATATATGAGCTTTGCGTCACTGGAACATAAATCAGTGGATTGGATTCATGACGAGATTTTAGTGCTTCTCGTCTAGTGATCCAGTGTGAAAAACCGAAAATAAGCATCGAACAACACCCCGGACATAATTGGGGTGGAAAAATTGTGTTGTATCATATGTTTTTGGAGTAGTGGACACTGACCATAGGACCGATATTGCCTTGCGTCCGAGCTGGATGTGATGTTGCGATTCGATTTCCAGAATGATTTGCAACACGAGAGGATAAAAAATTTGTGGAATTGAGCGGAATGTGACATTGTATGAGAGGTGAGTGCGTTTTTTAGTTTATTTACATTTTGCGGGGTGACTTGCGGCGCGGTATTCTTGACAAAATGGATACAGTGGTGGGTGACAGGACTTCGGGCGGCCACTCGCGCCGTGGCCGTCTGAAAATGTCCGTTTCAGTATCAATTTACGGGGCCAAACTTGGAGTTTTGGCCGAAAAAGGTTGTGTAACACATGCCCCAATGTTTTCAAAACTTCGACCTTGCGGCGTAGCGCGGCCAGTCAAATCCTCCGTGCGTGAATTTTATACTTTTCGATATACCACAGTTTAGATTTTTGCGTCTAAATCGCATGTTTTCATTGCCCTTTTGACATAAACAAGTAGACTGTAAATAAAGTAAGGCTCAACATGTAAATAGGTTGTTTTATATAAGTAGATCTGTTGGTTGTTTCCATTACAATTTGTGTACATACATTTATGACTCACCATTTAATTGTATGTTGCAAGATTTTCCATTTTGTAGTTTAAAAAATATATTCACTATTTCCTTTAATTTTGAGAATAATTTGGCATACTTTGAACTATTAAATTATCACATGCTTACCAAAATAGCTTAACAACTGGTACTGGTATTTATTTAAATAATGTTTACTTTATAGTTTAAGATTAAAGTCTGTTCACAAACTTGTGTTTACACTAGTTATATATCTAGAAAGCTTATAAAGTTTTAGGGATGTTTTTTTTAGTTGAGAATAACTCAAAAAACAACTCTCATTTCACTGTAATGGGAAATTGATAACAAGTTAAAAGAGAAAACATGAACTATACCTACAAGAACTTCTGTTGCAGGTATAGTATAAGGTATAGTTCATGTTTTGATAATAAACAGTTCTGAAACAGTATTTTGAACAAAGTATCACTAACCAATAAACCAGTGAGTAAATTTTTTTATTATCATGTATTTATCCCCTGTTGGGTAGACAGATCCTAAGGTCATAAGACTGAAAGGCCAAGTTTAGCATGTTGGTGGGTGTAAAGGTGGAAAATGGAATAAAAATAGTGATGGGTTGCTAGCCGCATCGCCTATTGTCATGATTCTTTAATCTTAAATTTGTTTTTGCGAACTGTAAACTTGAATGCTGAAACTTTTCTAACACATTTATGGATTTTTACAAAAGAAGGGACTATTCACCAAAATAATATGACTAATGGTGTCCACATATACATAATTTAATAATTATGAGTAATCATTATCTTCAATTGTGGTCTGGGAGAAAATAACAAACGTAGAATGTACCAACTCTTTCTCTTTCCATGCCGATTGTGAAAATTGATCGAGGGAATGGGCAAAAATCTGAGGAATCATTTTAATAGGTGCAATGCATCCATCAATCCATCACTATTTTGATTCCGTTTTCCACCTAATGCCCACCAACATGCTAAACATGGCCTTCAGGTCTTATAGACCTAGGCTCTGTCTACCCCGAAAGGGAAAAAGATGTGATAGTATGTATGTATTAATTTATCCAGAATTGTTTTCTGATATCTGGAAATACTTACAACAATGTAATTTATTAAGGAAAATGTGGTAATAGTGATAGTTAAAATACTATCCTACATACATATCAAATTTTAGGACTATAGTGCTTATTCAGCACAGATAGCATTAATTAAATTTTTGTATCAACTGGTTAGAAATTGCTCCAAAAATGTGTTATGGACTAAAGTCTCACTGCACATTTCTATCAAAAATATTGATTTTAAGAATATTTATTACACTGTTTGATTCATTTTCCATCTACTCACCCTCAACATGCTAAATGTTGCCATAAGGTCTTATAGACCCAGGCTCTGTCTACCTCGAAAGGGAAAAAGATGTGATATGTATTTATTTATCAAAAAGTTTTGTATGACTAAATCACAGTTCTTATTTCAGCAGTCACTATGCCTTTCAGTGTTTTGATTGGAAAGGTCTCAAGCAATTAATATACTGATCAATCATAATAAGTAGCCTGCATAGTCAGTATAGTATCATGTAATCTTTAAATAAAAAATATTTTCGATAAAATTCTGATGTTTATTGGAATTACATCAAACTGTTGTGTGGAAGATTTTCATGAGTATTATATTCCCACCAGTTGTTTTCTTCTTGGTCGTTTTCCTCATGACTGAGGGTCTTGACCACCATAATTTGCCTCAATTAATATTAAGTAATTTGGGGGTCATAATTACCCCCTATAAAAATCTGTATTTAATTTTTATTGCGCAAATGCATTTGTTTCAAAATTTAAAATATATGAACAGTAGTTAGTTCATACAACATACCAAGGTAGTTAGTTCCAAGCAGTTTTGGGATACATAATCTATGATGCTATATTTTTTTATACACTAAACTCTACATGTTTGCAAATACTTTCCAAGGTTGCCAAAGTATATTTTATCAAGAACATAAGTTAAGTGAAAATATACTTCTAAAAAAAAAATTTTGTCATATCTGTATTTAATTTTTATTGTGCCACTGCATTTGTTTCAAAATTAAAAATGTATGAAAAATATATCACATTCCAAGGTAGTTAGTTCCAAGCAGTTTTGGGATACATAATCTATGATGCTATATTTTTTTTTATACACTAAACTTTACATGTTTGCGAATACTTTCCAAGGTTGCCAAAGTATATTTTATCAAGTACATAAGTTAAGTGAAAATATAATTCTGAAAAAAAAAATTAAATCATCATTTCAATCAGACTTCAAGAAATTATCAATTTTACAAGTACATATTACAACTTACATATCTTTCTGTTTACTAACACCTATTAATTTTGTATGATTGTGAGAGAATGCTTTTAACATTAAGTCTACCTGTTCTAGCTTTTAGGGCTCAATAAAGTTTTTAAAATAATTTGAAATTAACAACATGTACTAATTGGAATCAAAAATTAAATGAGAATTCTAAAAAAAAAAACAATAATGAAATCCATATTTTCCCATGTCCATTTACAATTCATAAAGGATTTTCTACTTTCAGCTTTGGTACACTTTAATTAAGTCTTCTCATATATTAATAAATTGAATAAAATACATAAATTGATGCAACAAAAATATATATAAATATATTTATTTTCGAATCCGTGAATATGGATCTTTTATGTGTTTATGTAGTGGAGACTAAAAAGGACCTAATGATGAAGATATGTTTATATGGAGTAGGTCACAACCTACTTCATATAAACCTTCCTTCGAATAATGAATCCCCAAACAGAATCTGCGAATATGGAAACCATTAGTAAGGAGCTTTTACTGTACAACAAAGTATTATGGCCTACAGGTTAACCTATAACACCATAGATAAACAAAGTATAATCACAGATTACTAAATAGTTACTACGTAAGTATAATACAGAATATTTTTAAAAGTTAATTGCTGTTTAAATTTTTTTTACCAACTGCTGCCTTGTTCCTAAATTTGAAATAGATATATCTAATTCAATGAGTTATTAATTAAAAACAATGATTATCATATTTCACGCCATTCTACAAGAGATAACGATACATGAATGAAACAAAACATTTTATTAGATTTTTTGTTTATATAAGTTATTCTTAGTTTTGTCTTAAAAAGGCGCCCATAACCATCCTGAATATCGGGTCCGATGAGAGGGACGCCGCTATCCGTTGAACACGATAAGAGATATCTCCAATCGTATCGCACGTATAGCTGCGTCATATACATACTTCTTTTAATTCAATTGTTTGTCCCAACTATAGTTAATTTATTTCATGACAAACCTCAAAATAATTTTACTTCTAAAGTGAAAAATATGTTTAAAAAAATAGGATGTGGCTGTGCCATGGACAGGGCTGTGTTGTATGTGAATATAATACCATAATAATTCTTTGATCCATTAGCTAATATAATAAAAAAAATATAAACATTAACTAGCTATAGTCAGAGCACAAAACTGATCTAGGACAAAATTGTTTTAATTGCCTCGCACAATGGATGCTTTTTCAAAAGACATATTATTCACAATATTTAAGATTTTTGTAGCCTATCAAGGTAGGTCAAGTTTTCCTCAAAATAAGTCAGCAATGGTGTCAATGATAGATTTTCTAAGCATTTCTAAGCACTTAAAGGTGACTACTAAGGCGACCCCTATTGACTCGTTATATTAATTTTTTTGTATATGTTTATTACTCATTGAAATTCATTATTTAACCTTTAATAGTACACATTTCTACTAATTGTAAGAATTCTTAAAATAACTGCAGCAGAAGACAAGCAAAAAGAGTTTTAGCATTAAGTCATTAAAATTGTTAATGACAGGAGTACTAAAAAGCTGAGTGTTCAAGTATTTTTAATACAGCTAGTAAAATTTATACTATGCAGCATCAACCTTGGTTCATTAAAATAAATGGGTAGTCAAAGTTTTGATTGACAAAGATAATTTTAATTTTTTACACACAGCAAATTACTGTTAAAAAACATAACTTACATACCATCGAGTATAAAAACTAGATACACAGACACATACAAAAATGACATTTCAGGCTGTCCACATATTTCTAAGTAAATAATTATGTAATAAACTTAAATCAATGAAAAATCAACCTTACTTGCATATCATAAAGTCGAATTTCGAAAGCTGATCGTCGTCAGTTTTCGGAATTCATAATTCAAATTTCAACGGTAAATATGCACCTAAATTTCTTGTTTAAGACGATATTATTAACAAGTTTAAAGGACACTAAACGAGACACAATAAAAAAAATATTGTTATAATGGCTTTAGCCGTACAGGTAAAGAGTTAAGGGCATTGAATTAGAAAAACTATGGAAGCGTAACTCTCATACTAATAACGAATAAATATCAGTCCTATTTACGCAAACAAACTTAACTCAAATCACAACGAAAAACTTACTCATAGACGAAGCTAGTTTGCGATTGGCCGTGTCAAGGTCACGGGGCGGTGTCAACATCTCTAATGAACGCTATCGTGTCAACATAGCGGAGGTAGGTAGACACCGCTCGCGACAGCAGCTCGCCTGGCTCGCTATGATAAGTTACTCCAGCGTCACTTTTCTGTCTTTCCTTGCATTTCCTGCACCACTTTACTACACAAGAAGTCATTATTTCTTAATTCATTAAGATTTCGCCGATGTTCACAAAAAATATGTCGTTAAATGCTTTTATCGACGCGTCCTTCCGTCGCGGAGCGGGTGGCAGACTAGTTTGCGAAGAGATATACTTTTTAAGCCCCGCCCGCTTTGATCTACTTTGCGTGGTGTCAGTTTTTGAGCGCAATGCTGCTTCCATAGTTTTTCTAATTCAATGGTTAAGGGGTTATTATTCCGTCCGTAATAATGATGTTGTAAATATTGAGGAAATAGGGTTACCGACCCTATTTCCTAATATAAAATAATGGGCACGGAACTAGACTGCGCAGAAACGAAAAATAAGAGGTGCGGTTTTCGGGGGGAAACGAGAATGAATGAAAAGTATCGCTCGCTCCGCTTTAGCAATATATAAGCTCTCCCACACAGGCGCGTTATAATCGGTCGATAATACCGGATGCATTATTGCGATATCTGTTTTTAGTGCAGTATGTATTAGGACGACAATGAAGTTACACACTGCTGCGACGCGCGTGTAGGACATTTGCGTTCCTCCTTCCTCCTACACACTGCTGCGACGCGCGTGTAGGACACGTGCGTTCCTCCTTCCACCTACACACCGCTGCGACGCGCGTGTATGACGCTGCGTTCCTCCTTCCTCCGATTTTCCCATATAAGTTGTTAGAAGCTTTGTATTCAGACGTATGGGATCTCACACACGGCTGCGAGATCGTTAGTACGTCAAGAACGAAATTTGGGTTAAATCTTATAAAATCTAGGATTTATCTTAAGACGAAGATTTTTTATCACTAACATAGAAGATGACCAACGAAGACGCCTAAAAAGAAATTGAATTATCGGACGATAAAAACGCACTTGTGTAGGAAACGAGACGCATTATCGCAATAACGCATGCGGTATTATCGACAGATAATAATGCGACTATGTGGGAGAGCCTTAATATGGTCAGAGCGGTATGAGCGGTTGTTTACACTCTCGCAGCTTTCTGCGTGTTGCTAAAAAGCGCGTTTCATAGCAGTAAATATCAAATTGATGCTTCAGCAATACTACTTCAATCCAGTAGATCTCAATACATACATACATATTATCACGTCTTAAATCCTTACGGGGTAGACGGAGTCTAAGGTCATAAGAGCTAAAGTCCACTTTTGGCGTGTTGGTGAGCTTAAAGGTGGAAAACGAAATCAAAAATAGTGATGGGTGGCATCACCTATTGTCAGGATTCTTTCGATTTTCGCCCATTCCCTTGACCGGCTTCTACGGTCTGTGCGGGAAGAAAAGCAGCTGGCATATTCTACGTTTTTTCATTTCTCTTAGGCCAGCATGGAAAATCCCAATTGGTTTTCAATTTTGTTTAATTTAGGAAGCTTGCCTCTTTTACAGTCTACAGATCAGAGTTATCTCATGCAATTCCTGTGCATACTCCTCAAAATGTAGCCTGCAGAAGACAGCCTAGCTAATAATCGACAGTATTCGAGACGGGTCCCTAGTCGTTTCGCACCGCTAGCAATTGGAACCGCGGTGCGAATCTCCTAAGAGCTCTTTTTGAATAGGTCCTTTTCCACCGCGGTGCGAATCACCCAAGAACTTGTTGTATTGGGTCGATTCGGACCGCAGTGTAACAAAACTGTTCTCTTTTTAGATAGGTAAATTCGGAGAGTGAAAATCATCCCTTTTTTTAAAAGTAGACTTACCGGTCACATAAACAAAAAAACAACCCTGGAATAGGGGCGCGTGCTTCGTCGCCCAATGGTCCGAATTGGCCCATTCAAAAAGACACCTTGGGCCATTCGCACCGCTCCTACCACTGAGGTGCGAATGGTCCCATTCAGAAACAGTACTTGCACCGCGAGCGATTCGAACCGCGGTTCGAATCGCTCGCGGTGTGAAACGACTAAGGACCATTAGAGACTGAAGCGGTCATTCTAAATTTTTATTTCCAAACCAGCTTAAAAGATTGCTCTAAGTTTCTATGTAACTAATAGAAGGTTTAAAACAATTCCAGTATGGCAGCGGACAGCGATGGGCTAGACTCGGGCGGCGGCGGGTCGTGCGGCGTGGTGGTCACCTGTGAGGGCGACCTCTCCGACCCCTGCTTCCCCGCCCACCTGCGACGTCTGCTGCGCGAGCTGCGCACGCTCCTCGCCGAGCCACATCCGCACACACTCAAAGTTAACAAGGTATGTGTCAGTTCTTTTACCTCAAAAGGAAAAAAAATACCCTTTATGGGATCACTTTAACACAAGTCTTGAACTTACTTTGGGGCTAGCTCAATCTGTGTGATTTGTCCGTATATATTTATTTATTTATTTACTATGTTGTCCGTCTGTCAAGATCCTGTTTTCTCAGGAACGCGTGGAGGTATCAAGCTGAAATTCATATCAAATACTCAGGTTTACGGTCCCTTGGAGCTGTGAAGAAATCAAACTTCTAAGCCAACGTAATCAAAAGATACAGCCGTTTGTGTCGCAAATATTGAAATTCGCAAAGAATCAAAACCTACAGGATACTTCCCGTGACATCATAATTTTGAAATTTGGTACGAAGCAACGTCTTATAACACAGGTTGCGAAAAACCATAAATTTTTAGTTCCATCATATGATATAAATATTTTTAAATTAATATAGATAATGGTACGGCACGCTTCGTGCGCGAGTCCGACTCGCATTTGGCTGTTTTTTTATGATATAGGCCGGCAAACAAGTAAGCAAGTCGCCTTATGGTAAAGCGATCAGTGCTGCCCATGCACAACTGCAACACCATGGTATAATAGGAGCGTTGCCGGCCTTTTAAAGAGTTTGGGGGAGAAAATGGGGGAAAGGATGGACCTACGGCTCTCTCACTTACCGAACGAAGCATAAAACTCAAACGTCGATTTTTCATGAGTGTGGTACTTCCCCGGACGAGCCGGTCCATTCATGCGACGAGAGAAAATTTATTTTCCCGGTAGCGTGGCTCTACCACAACTTGAGTCTAGGTGAACGCAGAGTAATAATGTTTCCATTATTTATATGGTGCAAAAGAAAGTTTGATTTTGTAAAGATTTTTTGTTACTTCGGCGGTCAAGACTAAACTTTTGGTCCTTCGATCAAATATAATGGTAGATACACGATTCGCGCTCGAAAAGTGGCACCGGCAAAACAGCGCACTAATCGAGTTTCGGAGCTGTTTTGTCCACAGTTTCAATAAACCGCGCTAGCGCTCACACGTCTAGCGATGACGAAGGTACAGTGAAGAGATGCAAAAACTACGCATCAACAGTGAAAAAAAAGATGGAGTTATACTTTCAGTATGTACCGTTTTTGTTGTTGTTTATATTTGTTGATGTTTTGACTCTGAGACATAATTAAGGCTTCATTTTGTATGAGACTGTGTATCTACCATTATATTTGATCGAAGTTATGGTCCCATTAATCAGGTAGGATAATGTTGACACAGGTGTTGGCCAACAAAACATTTATTACAAAAGGATATTCAAATATGTTTGTTCAAATGTAAGAAAAAAATTGAAATAGGCCGACCCCCTTTAATTATAATATGTATTTATTGCGTAAGAAAGGAAAAAAATAAATAAAGCCCGACCCGAAAAAATATAAAATATCTCGCCATATGCGGAAAATTTTGGGAACTAAATTCTACAACTTTTAATGTCATCTGTCGATTGCTGTCAAAGTGTGATGTTGAATGTTGAGGCGGTTCCGAAGAACTCTGACGCCAGGGTGTACATGGTCGATTGACCGTGTCACCTACTCGAAATGATGATGATCTTTATTATCAGACAATCAGGTGATTCAAGCCTGCAATGTTCTAACCAAACTGGAAACAACTAAACAAAGTACGCTTCCCATGGGAATCTATTGCCTATTGACTATGACATAGTAGAATAGGACCACTCCTAGTCTTCCCATGGATGTGGTAACAGGCGACTTAGGAAATACAAGCTAAACAAAGCTCATTAACATCAATGAGACCACTCCAACCCTTCTGGCCAGCGAGGAGAGTGTAGGCCACATCCTCTGTCTGCTCTGGCCAAGTACGGCTCCGTTAGTACAGAGAGGGTCATGCTCCTGCAGTGGAGACTGAAAAGACCTAATGGTGATGATGATGATATGTATGTACTGTAATTTGTTTATATTTTTATAAACATTACGTAATATAATAAGTAATAAATTACGTCAATTAACGTGCTAATCATTCATCATTCGTCTCTCGTGTCACCACTGATAAGAGCTTGAAAAACCCGGCGTTTTCCAAGTAAATGCAAACTGCGTATACGCGAATTACGCTTCTATAGGCCCGTGACCCAGTGGTTGTGAGTTGTGGGCATTAAAATAGCTTATGCATGTTAAGCAACCATGGGCACAGTCCCTACTGATTGGTGACCGTAAGTGGCATGAAATATCTCGAGCCCCTCCGTGCTTTCATCCTGGCTGTCATTGATGGCAGTCGCTAAGCTATGGCAGATGTCTTTAGGCAGCTTGAATTGACTCCCAGTGTTGCTTATATACATGGTGAAATTTTGATCGTTTTGGTTGAGATCCTTAAAGGGGTAATTCAGCCCGTCGATATGAACAACTTTTCCTATGAGACCAATGCTGGGAACTCAAAAAAAAAATGGGCATTTATTATAGATAATGGTGCGGAACCTTGGACGAATTAACCACTGGACGCGAAATTATGACATTTGACTCCTTACCCCTCTATCACGGTACTATGAAATATTTCTATGTTAAACAACAGGCTACGTCAGTGTGACTTCAGAGACTCAAGGCAAAACATTGCGTAAAAAATGGTGAAGTGTGCGGTATTGCAGTGTAAAAATTACAGTAGTCCCACAAACAACATTTCTTTTCACCAGTAAGCACATTTTGTCCAATATTACTTAGTATTTTCTAGTGAATTTAATTAAATGCGTAATCATCAGACCGAATAATACGTCCACTTAAAAAAATCCTTGGTTTAAACTGGAAGTCAACCAGAATGTTGTCATACTCTAACGAGTCGGATTAATTCTGTCATTGTTACATTCGTTCACTAATTCTTTAGTTCATTCCATTCATTTAGAGCTTGCACCTATCGATGAACGTGTCGATGAATGATATCGATAGGAATGCAATCTTATTACGGGCGGCGGATAAATAGCCAATTTAAGTAAATACTCAAAATGTATAAATATCCATAAATAACCAGTTTCACTTTTCTCATTATTTGTAATTATATTTGTTGAAGAGGTGATTCTGTCTCTTTACTTACTGAAACTAACAACCAACTTAGTTTCAGTAAGTAAAGAGACAGAATCACCTCTTTATTATTTACGGAGTAGACAAGACCTAGCTTTACGATATTAAAAAGCCACGTTTTGTATGTTTTTCTCATAAAGTATATAAATTTATTTCTATGATGGTTTCTGATTATTTCTATGATCTCGGAATCGGCTCTAACGATTTCGCTGAAATTGGGTATATGAGGGTTTTCGGGGGTAAACAATCGATCTTGATTAGATTTTCATTTGGGAAAATGCGTGATTTCGATTTTTCATGCGTTTTCTATTTTACGCAGAATATGGTCGCTAATTTCGTCTTGCCTGCCACTCTTCATCTGGTCCAGCGGCTTAAGGCGTGGACGGCAAGAAACGAGTTACGGGTTCGAATCCCGCTCCGCGACTTACTTATTTTTTGTATTTTAAATTTTATTTATAATTTTTAAATTTTTATTGTTTTTGGACAAGTATAAAAAAAATGTAGTTAATGTTTGAGATAACAATATATATTTATCATAAATATAGATTCACCTTAACACCACCATATTACAACAAATAGTAATAACCGAGCAAAGTTCGGTCGCCCAGGTACTAGTTCTCTAAGGGCAAATAAATACACATGAAGGTTCATGTATTTATCCATAACAGTGGAGATAAAGCCTGCAAATTCATATCTGATCAAAAGGCCCTATTTATTAACTTTCCATGTTCAAATACATTTAATTACCATCCGATTGTTTTTCCTATAGTCCGAGGTCAGCTTATATGTAAGATACATAGTTTGGGACGTCGATCACACGAATCTCGAGAAAGTAATCGAGAAACATCCAAAACGTTAATATCCGTTCGTTTTATTATAGGTTCTGTTCACATAATACTATTTGCACAAAGAGAGTTTTCTATCGTAGTTTATAATAAATATTTATTTTAAAACGATTATTTATCAGTATGTACTACATTTTTAGTTTTTAACTGCGTTTTAACCTACTTCTTATTCGAGTTCCATAATAAAAATCGAAAATTTCAGATTTCCTACTGATCCATCAAGAAAAAGAAAGTGGGTTGCAGCTGTTAATTGACACAGTGACTATTTTGACCAGAAAATAATGGAGTGGTTTGCCTTCTCCATTTTACATGGGTACTAGCAAAAAATCCACTAGTGTTCATGGTGCCTCACGATGTTTTCCTTCATCAAAAGCAAGTATTGGTCCATGAAAATGGCCGTACTTGACTCAGATTTTACTAAAAACTCAGAGATACAGTTCGGGCCGGGCGGGGTTTGAACCCGGGACGTTTCGGTTTTATTTGTTATGGTTCGAATTTTAAGACAACTGAACCATTAGCGCTTCTACTAGTCCTTAATATGTAATATAATTTTTAACTTGAAACCTAGTGTTCTGTAGATTGTGTGTGTGATTTAAAAGGATATACATTCTGAAGGCCGGAATCCTAAAAACAGTAGGTGGTTGAAATACAAAAATGAAAGTGACTATTGTCATTAAATGTGTCATTGTCAAATTCGTTTTATTTTTCAAATAAAATTTTGATTTGAAACAATCGCCGTATTACGTAGGGCAAGATATCTTAAAAATCATAATTGTTGTTTTGAGTACCTAAAAAACATTATTTCTTTTAATAAACAGCATAGGTAACTGAGCTGACCATGTTTATAAAAATTGAGCAAGGCTCGTTACATATTTTTGCGATACTTTAAACCGATCATTCATTCAATTTGTCGACTATCGACTTTGTAACAACACTGTCTATGACATCTGACATAACACGAATAAATTTAAAATTTTAAATATAGACGCCTGTCGCAGGAGGTAAGTATGTTTCATATTTGTTCGGTTCTATGTTGTCATTACCTCCCGTCCCCCCAGTATTGGTTGAACAAGTTTTCATACATTTTTCTTTAATTTCGCGTCCAGTGGTTAATTCGTCCAAGTGCGGAACCTTTATAGTGCGCGAGTCCGACTGGCACTTGGCCGGTTTTTAGTATTTGTTGTTAAAACGGAAAAGTTCTATTCTCTACCATAATGTTTAAATAAAGGCGTAAAGAAACAAGCATCCAAACTCCTCAATATCTCTAGTCCTAACTTAGGACGTAAGCTACTTACATCGAAGAATAGAAACAAGTTACTATACATATACACGGTATTTTTTTTATACATGTATATTGTATACATGTCATACTAGCATAATACAGTTGTACCTCGAAATATAAATTTAACACGTTGTCATTTAACCACACATTAACCAATGAGTACTTTAATAATTTAATGTTTTTTCCCTATATTGAAATATGTAAAAGTTTATACACGGAGAAATTTTGATCGTTCTGGACCCGTTGAGGGGTGATTCAACTTTGCATATGGGAACAAGGCTGGGAGCTCCAAAAAAAATGGGCAGTTCCATAAAAAAATTTTCGGCCGACCAGCCAATTTGTATGGAAGCGTCAAAAATATTTTTGAGTTCCCAGCTTTGGCCCCATAGGAAAAATTGATCATATCGACGAGCTGAATCATCCCTTTAAGGGTCCAGAACGATCAAAATTTCACCGTGTATAAAATGTAAGTTAGTTTATTTCTATAGCGTGTAAAGAGAGGCGCACCTGTCGCACAAGTTTTTAATTTAGCACAGGACTCCAGCACCCTTTGTAACAATGCTAACTGCCTCCGTGGTCCAGTGGTTAAGGCGTTTGCCTGTAGACCAGGCGGAGTTGTTTCCAGTTTGGTTCGGACTGCAGGCTTGAATCACCTGATTGTCTGATAATTAAGATGATTCCGTGCATAGACCTAAGATTGCTGGTTAAACCTCCGCCCGCGTGACAATTTTTCACTATATATATTTTTTTAAATGCATAGAAAACTCAAAATTAACACTTATAAAAAAATTGCATACGCATGATCATTCTCCATTGTATTGACAGTTCAGATAGTGACAGAACGACGTATGAGATTGTAGAAATGCTTGAATGCCCGGGCGTACTTAGCTTACATTTAAAACTTTTAGCCATAATTTTAAGTATATTTCAATAGATTTCCATGTATTTTTTTTTCTTTTATTTAATAAATGTGTTTTTTAATCAAATATGATAAAGTGTAGTTAGTATTTTAGTGTAAATTCACAATAATAATGTCAGAACAGGTTAAAAGATCAGACTTTGTACACATCATGGGTCATGTTTACCATGTTGTAGTTTTGGTTTAAAACGCGAAGTAGAGGTATCAGCGTATGGCCTATAAGCTAGATGTCAAGCAACCCCGGGCGTGGTTAGTTACCTGGATTGGTGACCACAAATGATGAAAATAATAATCTCAAAGTGCTCCGTGCTTTGGAAGATACGTTAAGCCGGCGTTCGTTAAGTCATTCTAGTTGCATTATCCTTGAAATAGACGAATCACGATAAATTAAGATAACAGTTATTATGGAACCACAAATTTGACACTTCTAGATACCACACATTGTTTTTAGCAACGCACACATGCGGGAATCGTAGTACCATATCCGCAATGTTTATACGCAACATATATACGTTTCTGTGTGCGTTGCTATTACGCTGTTTGTATGGAGTGGTACAGTATCTTATTTGTGAATTTGGTGGTGATGGGAACGGACGGATCCAATAGCGAGTTTCACATGCATATTTTCTTGGTCTAGATGAAATAATATATCTAAGGAAAGCAAAGGATAAGATAAAAAATAAACAGTCCGCGCAAAATTTTAGTTCGGATCTGAAGTTGGTTACAAGACGCGTCGCAGTGACTAACTTTGGATGTCAGCAGGGCGCAAAGTGAAGAAGGACCCCTCCTTCCCCCCACGACCGCCTACGCGCCGCGCCGCATTTCCGCGCTTGTTTTCAGTGTTTGAGTGCTGCATTGATATGTGAACACACGCTCTTGCCGCTTGTACCGGCGCGCGCAAGCACTCGTATATTACTTCATACCAGCAATAAAGTTTTACGCAAACTGTACTCTATTGAAGTTGCACAAAGAGCTATGAAGCGCGCAATGCTCGGAATCATACTGTTGGATCGTATACCGTACGTAGAAATTCGCCGTAAAACGAAGATTGAAGTCGTAGGTAGATGGAACAGCACACAGTTGAAGTGGGAATGAGCAGAACACTTGGCCAGTTGATGGGCGAGAGCAGTGACAGAGTGGTGGTCGAGAGCGGGGAGAAGACCGGTCAAACCACAACAGAAATAAGTGGATTACCAGATTTTTCTATCGGTACTTACTGCCCTAAAGAAATAGCATTTTTAAATTAGCTCCGTGGCGCAGTGGTTCACACGCCAGCCTGCGATACGAGGGTGCCCGGGTTCGATCCCCGGTCAGGTCAAGATGGAAAATGATCTTTTTCAGATTGGCCTGGGTCTTGGATGTTTATTTATATATGTATTTGCTATAAAATATAGTATAGTTGAGTTAGTATCCCATAACACAAGTCTCGAACTTACCTTGGGGCTAGTTCAATCTGTGTGATTTTTCCGTATATATTTATTTATTAAAAATAACTATATTCGCGCTTAATCCTGTGTTGCGATTTTAAGGGTTGCGTTTTTAAGTAGTTTAAGTTAATAGAAACCGACAACTCACTTATCGTCGCTGAGTCGCACAAATAGGACTTTGCATGTAATCGAATTTTAAGTACGCGTTTGACACAGCCTTATTTCGGCATTTGAAGTTCTGGACATGGTCTTAGGTAGGGACCTGTTAACGAGTACTTTATGTATCCGGCACGTACGGGCCGCCCGTTGTCGCCGCCGTCTCTTACTCTGGTGTCTAATAAACCTCCATAGACCCCTTGTTGACGTGACTGTTTATACCTGAACCGGTGCCGGCTAAGCTTGTTCAAGTGCACGTCATGTACAGCTCGAGCCAAACTATATTGCGGGTCTGAAGTGAGATGCGAGCCGGTACAAGCAACGGCCCAAGCGCGGGGATGCGGCGCGGCGTGTGGGCGGTCGGTGCCTCCCCTCTTCGCTTTATGCTCCGCTGATATCCGAAGTTAGCTACTGCGACGCGTCTTGTGACCAACTTCAGATCCGCAATGATGTTCGGCGCGGACTGTACTGGCTTGTATGGCGTGCCCCGTGCCCATGTTTTTTTTTTTATTTATTTATTTAAGAAATACAAACAGTTACAGAATGGAGTTTTAACAGAAAAGGCTTACATTAAACATGTTACTTATTCTGTAACCAACTACATTTTTCACAGATTATTTATTGAATTACATAAAAAGATGCTAATGTTGCCGTCTTTACAAACCTCTATAGTGTCTATACATAACTGAAGATCGGGCGTAGGAACGGTTTGAAACTGTATAAAAAAGGTGTTTTAGGATTCATCTCGCTCTCATGGAAAGTTCCAGAAAATAAGTCCGAAGGTGCTGAATAGAAATGAACTTTCGTCATTAAAATTAATTTGTTAATTAAATATAATGCTTTCAAACATAATCTTTCATATCAAAACCGACTTCAATCATACTACTAAAACAAGCAAAAAAAGAGTATTTAAAATCGGCTCATTAATGACGGAGTTATGTGGTAACAAACATAAGAAAAAACATACAACCGAATTGATAAACTCCTTTTTATGATGTCGGTTAAAAACTGAAAGGGACACCTCTTTTCTTAGTACACATTTTAATAGAATATTTCCATAAATTTAGATATTTTTGTACAGTCACGTCGGCACGCCGAATTTATTTGCATAGCAACGAATGCGATACTGCTAATAAAGTTTAATAATGGTTACCTACTTTCTTAGCCGTTTCCTGTTCCGCCGTTTGTTGTTGACGAAGGGGGTTAGATCGGTTCCCGGCCGAAATTAGTTCGAGTACCGATGTCGCCAGTTTCATTGGCGCCACATTCATTACGCGGTCAAAACAGTCTCATTATCACAAAAAATAAACTTTATGCGCAATGTAATACGTCCACTCATTTCATTACATTTTATAGCAAAGTTACTGGCATGAAATTTCAGTTATTTCCGTAAGAATATCTTTCAAGGTTTTGCTCCAAAATGCCTTATAAATACAATATTATGACATTTATTTTTTTATCAATTTATGATAGATGATCCCATGATGCTTTAGACTCTTAATGCATTTTTTAATGTATATTTGACGGCAAACAGACGAGCCACCTGATGGAAAGTGGTCACCGTCGCCCATGGACATCTGCAACACCAGAGGAGGTGCTAATGCGTTGCCGACTCTTAAGATACCTGCAAACACGCCTTTTGAAGGACCCCAAGTCATAGCACACAGGGAAAACCTCGTCCATTCTACAATCCTGCTGTACGAGAAAAAAAAACACGTGACGCTCTGACATTTTTGGAGACCCAAGTGTCTAGGATGTGGGGATGGACTTTACTTCTCCTAATTTAGCAAAGAATCGCTGCACAACAGGGCATTTAAGAAAAAAAACCAAAGTTTGAACATAAAGCGTTCGTACTTGCCAAACACATTGCTATTATTTTAGGTATTATTATTAAAGCTGCTATGATTTTGTATTTACTTTACGTGGTTCGCAAATTTAAATTCAGTAGATGTTTTACGTAACTAACAACTATCTTTAACAAAATTTCAATTCAAATTGTATGAAATTGTACTTCACCAAGTACATATATAAGTAATACGATGTTCACAATAAGAAAAATGATGTTCAAAAGTTCACAATATTTTTAAAAGACCTATTCAACAACACCCTACACGTTGGGATATTCACGAAAAAAATTGCTACCCTAACAAAAGCTTTTCAAGATTTTCAAAAAAATCTTTCTAATATTTTTTTTAACATAAAATAAATCTTTTCAAGATTTTTTTGCCACTTTTTTTGGCATGACTAATATATGTATCCATACCAAATTACAGCCCTCTAGTACTTATAGTCTCTGAGTAAAACCGCGGATGGACAGACATGACGAAACTATAAATGTCCCTTGTTTACTACAGAACCCTAAAAAAGGATCTTGACAGTCAAACGGACAACAAAGTGATCCTTTATGGGTTCCGTTTTTTCCTTTTGAGGTGTATCATCATCATGATTAGGTCTTTTTAGTCTCCACTGCAGGAACATAACCCTCTCTGTACTACGGAACCATACTTGGCCAGCGCATACAGAGAGGATTTGGCCTACACTCTCTTCGCCAGCCAGATGGGTTAGAGAGGTCTAATTGATGGTTATGAGCTTTGGTTAGCTTGTATTTCCTACGTCGCCTCTTACGACCTCCATGGGAAGACTAGCAGTGGTCCTATTCTACTCTGCCGGAAACCACACAGCTTTGAGGTGCGGAACCCTTAAAAGCAGCCTAGTGTCAGGCGAGCTCCAGCCTGCGACACTGCGATTGGGAAAAAAGATGAATTGCCTTAATATTTCCACATTTATATTTTTATAAAAAAAAAAATAAGCAAGGGATGTAAATATAAATATTGTCATGTGAGAATTATTGTTTTGTATTTGTGACGTAAAAATTACAAAGTTTTCGAAGAAAAATGTGTTTAGGTATCATAACATAATATATCATTTTTAAATTTCATATATTATATCTGTTTCGAATTCCAACAAAGGGGCGATCTTGTTCAAGGATCGACCTAAATTCCCCGCCCCATTATACAAATACTTTTGATGTATTTAATTAATTCAGCGCATAGTACTAGTGATTTGAAAACACGTAAATTTTGACAATTTCGTGCAGTACCGTCTTAATGTATCCGTTGCCGCAGGTGGAGCCGTGGAACTCGGTGCGCGTGACGCTGTCAGTGCCGCGCGCGGCGGCGGCGCGTCTGCGCGCGCTGGCCGCGGCGGGCGCGCCGCAGCTGCGCGCGCTCGGCATCCTCTCCGTGCAGCTGGACGGCGACGCCGCCGTGTCGCTGCGCCTGCAGCACGGCGCCGAGCTGCGGATCAACACTGACGCCGACGGTGAGTCATCATCACAACATGGGAGTTTTTGGCGGGAATATCGGCGGACTGCACGCCTTTTGTTTTGGATTGTTTTGCCTTTTGTTTTTAGTGGTCTTTATATTATTTTATTTTTTATTTTATTTGGAAAACTTACAGCATTTTTCTCATCTATATAAACACTAAGTTAATTACAAGTTTTCACATATAGAAAAAATAAGAATACATACATTAAATTACTTAAGAATTAAAAACGCACTAAATGTAACACCCTAAGTCTAGTGGAATTAATACAATAACTGAAAAAACATCTGATGGACAACAAAAAACAAACATGAAATCGATCATCATTTTGTGTAGGTGACACGGTCAATCGACCGTGCACACCCTGGTGTCAGGGTGTGAGAGGTTTCTCCAAGCCCTGTGCACACAGGCAACGCTATAAGCTGAGGTCTGTTCCTCCTGGGGGCCTTTGGTGATGTCGTCTATATACGCTGAGGGCAGTCTGCAATCGCCTCCAACGCCCGGTGAAGTAGCGAACGCTCACTTGGAGCTAGCTACATAGTCCTTCCAAAAAAAAAAAAACATTGTCGGAGCCGTATGTTTCCGCAAATTATGCTTGGCAAAGTATTACTTATATGTCAACTTAAAGGATTTTTCGATAAGATCTTTTGACATATTCTTACTCGGATGATTATTTCAGATGCAAGCACATCCCGGTCGCAACAGAACGCTGAGCTACTCTCAAACCTGGGTGGCATCGGGCGTCTCCTGGACGAGGGCGCGTCCACCAGCGCGGCAGAGCCGCCCGCCCCGCCGCGCGACAACTTCAAGTCGCCCAACACCGTGTGTCCCATGGACGGCAAGATCCCTCAGAATATCCCCACGCCACCTGCGGACCGCTGCGAGTACCCATTCGGCAGCATGACGCATGCTAGGGTCATACACCGCAAGGAGAATACGCTGGGTGAGTCTCTTATACTTCAAGCTCTCAACACCGTGTGTCTCACGGACGGTGAGATCCCGCAAAATAACCCTATGCTGCCTGTGGAACAGTTCAAGGACCCTTTCGGCAGCATGACGCATGCTAGGGTCACACTCCGCAAGGAGAATACGCTGGGTGAGTGTTTTATACTTCCAGCTCTCAATACCGAGTGTCCCACGGACGGTGAGATCACGCAAAATGTCCATACTCCGCCTGTGGAACAGTTCAAGGACCGATTTGGCAGCATGACGCATGCTAGGGTCATACACCGCAAGGAGAATACACTGGGTGAGTGTCTTATACTTCAAGCCCTCAACACCGTGTGTCTCACGGATGGTGAGATCCGCAAAATAACCCTGCGCTGCCTATGGAACAGTTCAAGGACCTGTTCGGCAGCATTAGGCATGCTAGAGTCATACACCGCAAGGAGGATACGCTGGGTGAGTCTCTTATACTTTAAGCCGTCAACACCGTGGTTCCTACGGATGGTAAGATCCCGCAAAATATCCATACGCCGCCTGTGGAACAGTTCAAGGACCCTTTCGGCAGCATGACGCATGCTAGGGTCATACATCGCAAGGAGAATACGCTGGGTGAGTGTTTTATACTTCAAGCCCGCAACACCGTGTGTCTCACGGACGGTGAGATCCCGCAAAATGTCCATACACCGCCTGGGGACCGATTCAAGTACCCGTTCGGCAGCATGGCGCATGCTAGGGCCAAACATCGCAAGGAGAATACGCTGGGTGAGTGTCTTATACTTCCAGCCCTCAACACCGTGTGTCTCACGGACGGTGAGATCCCGCAAAATAACCCTATGCTGCCTGTGGAACAGTTCAAGGACCCTTTCAGCAGCATGACGCATGCTAGGGTCATACATAGCAAGGAGAATACGCTGGGTGAGTGTTTTATACTTCAAGCCCGCAATACCGTGTGTCCCACGGACGGTGAGATCCCGCAAAATGTCCATACACCGCCTGGGGACCGATTCAAGTACCCGTTCGGCAGCATGGCGCATGCTAGGGCCAAACATCGCAAGGAGAATACGCTGGGTGAGTGTCTTATACTTCCAGCCCTCAACACCGTGTGTCTCACGGACGGTGAGATCCCGCAAAATAACCCTATGCTGCCTGTGGAACAGTTCAAGGACCCTTTCGGCAGCATGACGCATGCTAGGGTCATACATCGCAAGGAGAATACGCGGGGTGAGTGTTTTATACTTCAAGCCCGCAATACCGTGTGTCCCACGGACGGTGAGATCCCGCAAAATGTCCATACACCGCCTGGGGACCGATTCAAGTACCCGTTCGGCAGCATGGCGCATGCTAGGGCCAAACATCGCAAGGAGAATTCGCTGGGTGAGTGTCTTATACTTCCAGCCCTCAACACCGTGTGTCTCACGGACGGTGAGATCCCGCAAAATAACCCTATGCTGCCTGTGGAACAGTTCAAGGACCCTTTCGGCAGCATGACGCATGCTAGGGTCATACACCGCAAGGAGAATACGCTGGGTGAGTGTTTTATACTTCAAGCCCGCAATACCGTGTGTCCCACGGACGGTGAGATCCCGCAAAATGTCCATACACCGCCTGGGGACCGATTCAAGTACCCGTTCGGCAGCATGGCGCATGCTAGGGCCAAACATCGCAAGGAGAATACGCTGGGTGAGTGTCTTATACTTCCAGCCCTCAACACCGTGTGTCTCACGGACGGTGAGATCCCGCAAAATAACCCTATGCTGCCTGTGGAACAGTTCAAGGACCCTTTCGGCAGCATGACGCATGCTAGGGTCATACATCGCAAGGAGAATACGCTGGGTGAGTCTCTTATACTTCAAGCCCTCAATACCCAGTGTCCCGGCAGCATGAGGCATGCTACGGCAATACACCGCAAGGAGAATACACTTATACTTCATGTATTATACTTCACTCACTCACTTATGTCTTATACTTCAAGCCGTGAACACGGTGTGTCCCATGGACAGTGAGATCCCGCAAAATATTCCTACGTTGCCTTAAGTATCCGTTCGGGAGCATGACGCATGCATGGTCAAGTAAAGGCCCCAGTGTATGCCAAATATGTCGAAGGTTGCAGATTAACAAGTCGACCCAAGCTTTTTATAGTACCTATTTCTTTTTAGTAAACTTCAAAAGTAGTAATGTAAGTTTTGTTAAATTATTTAATATTGGCAATTATTATTAAACTCGTCGATTGAATGCTATAAGCTATTTTGCGTTATATAGGTTTTCCTTTATATTTCTCGTTTTAAGTGACAGGAATGATGATTAATGGCTCCTTCTTTGCAGGTCTGAGCGGGCCGTCGAGTTCGCACCGGGCGCCGGGTCCGGACGTGTTCGTGCGGCCGTCTACGTCAGCGTTCCCCGGCCCGCCGCCGCCGTACCCACAGGCGTCGCCCCCCGCGCCCGCAGCCGCGCCCCCGGCCGCGCCCCCCGCACCCCCCGCGCCCCCCACCGTGGCCATGTCGTCGCCGCTGCTCGTCAACCTGCTCCAAAACGACGCTCCTGCGCCGCAGCCCCGCCCCAAGCCCCCCCACCCTGCCAAGCTCGACCGCTTGGACGATGGACAAGTAAGCATTCTCAATTTAATGCTTGATCGTTATTCACTGATGTTAGATTCTTTGGCAAAGTTATCAACCGCCATCTAGAGTTATATGCAATTATACAGAGTGACTGGTAAATCACGTTACATATTGAAATCTCGTTCAAAAAAAATAAAAAAAATAGGGGTTTAAAAGTTGACCAAATTATCCTATAAAAACAAGATGTGTGAACACTCGCGCTAATCAAAGCGCGTGTACCTGTTTTCGTGTCGGTCGCGGACTATCTAGCTGGATGCGCGTAGCGAGCGCGCGGTTTCCAAACAGTTTCCGAGACTGCGGATTAATTTGACTTAATTTTTCTTTGTAATTAATAAGTATTTTGTTGGTTTTATATTTTTTAACGTTACGTGTGATCATTATTTATTATGTCCTTAAGTATGTAATGTGATTTACCAGTCAGGCTGTATATTCAGTAACATGTTTTATACTGTGCATGTTGATGCAAATATTTTGACGGGTGGATTTTCTTGGTTTTTATTTTCACTGCATATATAAGTTGATATGCATGATTGAAATACATAATAAAGGATTGTTTTCAGTGTAAAAACATGGCCAAATAATTTAACACCATGAATAAATTAAGCTCTGAAGCGCCACAGCTGTGGATGCAATCGAGGACATCTATGGACAAGAGAGAACTGAACATGACAACTTTTTGGGCCTCCGTCTTTGACCAAAATGTGTTATTCATAATGTTGTTGTATCAGCAGGTGGAGCTAGCAGTAGGCCGCGCGTCGTTCGAGTACCGCGCTCGGCCGCCCGCGTCCCCCTCCCCGGCGCTGCCGCCCCCGCGGCCCGCGCCCCGCCCCCCCGCGGGCTACGTGCGGCGAGCGCTGCCCGTGGCCCGGCCTCCGCCCCCCGCCTCCTCACAGCCTGTATACCGTTCGCCTGCTCCTAACGCCACCGTCATGACGAGGGCGAGGTTCCTGCCGCCAGGTAAAATTTATTTTTAATTTGTTGAATTTTTTATGTCTGATACTCTTTTTTTGTCGTAATAACGTATCGATGAACACCGCATGGCATGCACGAAAAATGTCACGTTCTGGAGCAGCAGCAGCAGTAGTAGTATCCATCACTCGCCGTTATCACGTAAAATTATCGTCCGTGACCGACTCTACAGACAACCAATTTTGTTTTTCCATATAAGTATTGTAAAATGCTCCTATGTATTCTTTCGTACGGACCGTTTTTGCGTGGAGAATGTGGAGTGGTACAAGACAAGAAGTGGCTCATGAAATTCCAGTTATTATATGACATACTTCCCATGTATGGACGCTTAAAGTGAGATATATCGAACGGTACCACTCGCTACCAACCCATTAACACTGCTTCCATGCTCAATATAGCAGAGAATTAAGTTTAGTAATTGGGAGTTCTTGTAAGGGAATTTCAGTTTTGCAAATTGTTTCTTTTGGACTTTATAATGTGAAGTCGGTGTAATTTTATGTTATAGATGCCCATGTTTATGAACTATGTGTGGAATAAAAATAGAATTAGTTAATTGAAATAAATAAATATTAAAAAAAAACAAAATCAACTGTCATGTTGCTGCTGCCACTACAGCCGCAACGCAAAGTAAATCTCACTAGATTTACTTAGCGGGCTGGTGGTTGTTCACCTCGTTGCTTCGTCTGTAATCAAGCCAGTAGTTTCGTGGAAATGGTCGCCAGGGGCTCTGTAGAATCAACGAAATTAAATACACCATCATTTCATTGATTAACAAGACTCATTTATATACTTGATACTGGCTAAACATGTCACGCGTGTAAGCCAAAAAAAGAGTAAATTGGAAGAAATAAAATTTTCGACTGCGTTCTTTCAGGATTCCCATCAGAACCACCACCATACCGAGCAGTAGGCACCCCAGGCACTGCAGTGGCCAGTTCGCCAGGCACGGCCAGCCCTGGCCCCGCGGGCCCCGCCGGTGCCAGCCCCGCGCTGGCGGCCAACAGAGCGCGGCCCCCCCTGCCCGCGCCCCGCGCCCCTCAACCCAGGTTCACAGCTGAGGACCTGCAAGTATTGCTCCCGCCTTCTACCACCAGTATGGACCAGAAGACGAGATCAAGGTTTCAGGTGAGTTTAATACTCTTGTGGAGACCCTTAATGTACTCTTATTCCCTGTGATTCCAGAGGCCGAGTGGCGGTCCCAAAGTAGTGTGCATGGTCGATTGGCCGTCTCACCTTCTCGAAATGACGAATTTATCTTATTATTTTTTTTTATTCGGTTGAATCCAAGCAGATGGACCCGAAAGACTAGTTTATGGGAATCATAGGGGCAAAGGAAGAGAGGCAGACCGAGGAGTAGATGGCGAGACGATATAGAAGGCTTTTTAACTGGTTGGCGGCAAATAGCCCCAGATCGGAAAGTGTGGAAACAGAAGGCGAGGCCTTTGCCCAGCAGTGGGAAACGACAGGCTAATAAAAAAAATAAATAATATGTTTTTAGATTTTTTGCCATGCTTTTTCAACTTTGTAAGCTAAACATACTAAAAGTAAATATTATTTGCTTTTCCAGGAGTTCCAGTGGTTCCAGCAGCAGTACATCGCCAACCAGCGCGCCGCGTCACAGCCCGACTGGAACGAGCCGTACCGGGACACGTTGGACCTGCCAGACCTGCCCGACACCTGCGACCTGGACCAGCTGCTGCCCACGCTGGGCGGAGACCTGCACCTGGACGACTCCGCGCTATCCGCCATCTCCGAGCTCGACGCCAACAAGCTCGAACACATGTACGACAAGGACGCCGGCGCCGCGGACCAGCCCACGCCCGACTCCCTGCTGCAGGAGATCACCGGCGTGCAGTACAACGCGCCCGCCAACGGACCCTACCCGGAGAGAGCCCAAGATGTGCCTTCTAAGGACTCGTTCCCCAGCGAGTCAATGCCTCCCCCACCGGTCCCGCACCAGTCGACGTCCAAAACTTTCGGTCCCACACCTAATCTTGCGAATAGTTCCTCTAATCCAAATACTTCAACCGTTACGAATAATTCTTCTAATGTTGTGCAGACGTCCCCTAATCATGCGAATAGTTCAGTAGCGAATACGGCGCCGAACCATACGGCGGCGCCGTTGAAAGCGACGGTCAATACGTACTCGAGCATGAACGACCGGAGCCACGTCCACACGTCGATGCCGCCGCCTATGCGGCTACCAGTCAGGGCAACCACCTCCGTGGCCACAGCCACGGTCGGCTCGCAAGCCACGGCGCAGGAAATCGAGGAGCAAAGCAAGCAGTACCTGATCAAAACCCTCATGAGGGACGACGACATACCACCCCCTAAGGAGCAGGAGAAGAAAGTCGAAGAAGTGACCGTCGCGAGTTGTAAAGTGAAAGAGAACTCCACTGAGACCATCCCCCCAGCACCGGAAGTGTTCGGCATCGCGAAATCCACGATCATCGACGATGACACCAAGAAAGAAGATGATGCGAGGAAGAGGGTCATAAAGAAGGAAAGAGACGAGAAGTTATTGTTGAAGGGTGGCAACCCAAAGACTGGTGCTAAAGAGAAACCGGTGACCTTGAAGGACAAGATCGTCAAAGACGCGAAAAAGATCGCGTACCCGCGCCCGCAGCTCGCCAAGCTTGCGCCGTTGAGCAGTGAACCCCCTAAGTCGCCTCCCGGAGAGAAGGAGTCGATAAAACTAAGGCTAAAATTGGATAAAAACGAGCCTGTGTACAAAGCCGATGTTAGCTTCGTGAACCAGCAAGCAAAAGGGGAAAAACCATCGGAAGGCGAACCAAGAGTTCCACCGCTACACATAAGCATCAGAGGTCCAAACTCAGCAGTCATAAAAAACTCAAAAAAAGAGAAAAAGAAATTCAGTCCGGGAGACTTACATTCGAAAAAGGTCAAAATAAGGAAGGCCTTAGAAGGCGAGGAGAAACATCGGCGAGATTCCGAAGAATCCTCCAAGTCCGACAGCACTGAAAAGACTGATGAGTATTTAGTCAAGAGCATCAAGCTGAACAATCACTACGAGGGAGACGCGATCAAAACGGAAATCACGGGTGATAATAATGTTGTCTATAGGATGAAAAGTATATCCAAAACTGCACACATAGTCACCAAAGCGCACGACTATAAGTTGAATAACAAAATCCCCTTAGACATAAAAGTGAAGAAAAAATCAAAATTATTAAACGACACAGGCAAAGCAATAGAGAAAGAGCGGGACAAAGAATGGAGGAACGACATGCTAGACAAGGAAGGGAAGTATGCCCAGAACGAAGGTTACAGAGAGCCAAACAACCATGAAGCAAAGAAAAAGTTACCAACTAAAGTAGATACGAATTGTGATAAGTCCAGTGAAGGGAAGTCAGTGCAATCCGAGGACAGTGAAGTGAGCGGTGCTAGTGAATTGGACAACCGGTTGCTCAAGTGTTACGAACGGACGCTAAGCGACGATCGCGACGACAATAAACTCAAACGGACACTCACCGAAAGTGCTATTATCTCACCTAATGGACTGCTCGCCTCTGATAAGAAGAGGAAGACAAGCCATAGTTCCTGTACAGGTAAGTTGCTAGTAATAGGTTTAGGACTCGCGTAATTTTGTTTTTTTCTATTGTATTGTGTGAATTATATTGTTTTTCAAAGCTGCAATTTCCCAGTTGGAAATTCTTCAGATGTGACACATCGGAGCTCAGCCGGCCTACTTGCTAACTCCTAACTCAGTGTATAACGTTTTAATAGTCACTTCAAAATACATTGCGGCTTTCGTATGCGTGACTACTTATATTTAAGATATATAATAATGTAATGTATTTTGAAGTGACTATCAAAATGTTGTACACTGAGTTAGCAAATAGGCCGGCAGGTCTATTATGACAGCATTTGTGCTTTAATATTGTGCATTTGGCATAGTATTACGACCGACTTCCTATATGACGCCAACCCTCTTTAGGTAGCTTTAAAACCACATACAAATAATTCTGATAATAGAGCAGACAGACAGTGGCCCACTAAAAGTCCGCGGCGTGCTCTTATTAGAATAAGGTTGCACTTTGTACGCGTATATTCTCCAAACGACTTGAAATATTGCATGGACAAAATACAACCATAATGTAATACTAATAAAAGCGCGCCGCGGACTGTTTGTCCGCCACTGTTGTCTTACCACTTTGAAGTGGTCGCCGCGCGTAGGTTTGTTTTCGGTACCGTCACGGGTGAGACAGGCCTGGCATACCAGCTTACCGGACGCAACGCGACAGTGCTGCCGCTTTTTATTCCAGAAACGAGGGAATATTCTCGTCGAAATATTGGAAATATAGGAAAATACTAAATACATTTATTCTTTAGATCAGTCATTCTTGGTGTGCTCCGCAGCGCACCAGGTTTCCGTGGGGCCTCTCTAAGGGCTCTGCGAAAATACTGAAAATTATGGATATTTTTGGGGTGGGGAATTTTCAGATATTACAGTATTAATTTGCATGAGTGACTCATAGAAATTCATACCATTATATATCATATCAGAATTAAAAGTAATTGGCGGACTTAAAGCTTCAAAGCCATATGTAAATAAATATTTGTGAGACAATAAGCTAAAGATACTATATTTTTGTAATAGATACATGTAAGCAAAATGCTTATCTTATTAAAAATGTACACCCAAGATGCATTGCTGGTAGTACAAAATAACATATTAATTGACTGTAGAATCAAAATGTGAGTTTTGTAATGCCAGCAATAAATTTTGTCATAAAACAATCTAACCTTAAAATGTGTTGCGTACAGTTTCCGATCCGCCCGGGTCAACCAACGTGGGCACGATCCCGGCGCGGGCCGAGTCGCCGCCGCGCTCGGGCGCCGCGTCCCCGCGCCGCCGCGAGCGGCCCAAGGACAAGTCCTACTGCAAGCTCGTCGCAGAGCGCGCCCGCCCCGACGACAAGTTCGGCAACCGCTCGCCCAACTCGCAGGCGCAGGGCGAGGACTCCGGCATCGAGTCCATGGACGCGCTGTCCGAGAAGTCGCCCAACCAGGCCAGCCAGTCCCCGCCCGGCCCGCAGAGGAAAGAAAGACTCGACATGCCCAGATCCACCAGCCCCGCTTCCGTGCAGAGGATAATCGGAGTCATCGAACAAGCTCCAGCCTCAGACGAGCTCTTAGAGCGACTGTCTTTATCCAATAGCCGGCCCCCTTACGACCCTGGACCTCCGGATATAGGTGACCTGGGGGATATCGAAGCGGCGCTGGCAGAGATGCACGGGGATCACGTCAACGGTGATGACGCTCCGAGAAGGCCACCGGAAACAGAAAGAAAGGACTCGAAACGCGAACGGACGCCTATTTTAAGGGAAGACGATAAGCAGAGTCAGCCGTTGGAAAGGCTAGAGTCCGACGCGCCGGTGGACAGAAAAGAGGATATAAAGGAAGAGAAGCAATCCCCTAAGAAAGAGGACTTCGATCCCCTACCGAGCAGAAAGTCGCCGCCCTTATACACGTACTCGAATCAGGAGAAAAGTGCGCCCGAAACCACGGAAGTTAAAGAAGAGAAGCCTCCGGCGCCAGCGAACGGTGAGACCGATGAGCATCGGACGGAGGAGTTGAAATCTGAGCCGAAAATCGAGAGGATACCGCTCCAAGCGGAGTTTCCCGATAAGAGTCTGCTAGAGCAGCTTCTCATCGAGATTCCCACGCAGGACTACGCGGGGAGAAGGCCAGAGTCTCCATCTCCGTCGACGTTGGAAAGGGTCGCGCGCAGCAGCGTAAGAACAAGATCGAGTAGCAAGATGAACAGCCCCGCGGACGGGCCCAAGACGCCTCGACTAAGCCCCGGTGTCGCGAAGCTAGAAAGGTCAGATTCCAGATCAGATTCCCCGGCCAACCAGTCGAGGAACTGCCTCAGAGGCGGATCAGTCGACAAGACCAGTCCGAAGACTGCGACGCCACCAGTAGTCCCGACGCCGGTCAAGGCCGCGCCCGGGGCGAAAAGAAAACGACGGGAGTCTGAAAGTTCGGGGGCTTCGTTAATAAGCGAGGAGGGTCTCTCGCCGGCGGGGCGACCGCGGAAAAAGCCGAGAAAAGTGGACGGCAAGCCCGCGGGGCTGCCCGCGCCAGGCGTGCCCGGGAAGACGAAGAAAGACTCGGACAGCGACAGCGACGAGCCTTTAATCTGTAAAGTGAGGGGGAAGACGGCGAAACCTGTGAGACCTCCGGCGAAGACGCCGATGGCGAAGGGGGTAGAGACTGGTGTGGGTACGAGAAGATCGGTGAGGTACGGCGCGCCGGGCCAGCTGCCCGCGCCCGCGGCCGCGCCCGCCGCGCCCAACGCCACGCCCGCGCCGCCCCCCGCCGCGCCGCCCGTCCGCCGGAAGACCAGGAGTGCCGGTGAGTCTTGTCCTGGCTTATAACACGCTCAACACTTTCTCAATCATAATACAACTAGCTTTCGCCTGCGGTTCCACCCGCGTCAATGTCTATCCCTCGGGAACTTTTTCAGATTTCTTTTTTCATGATTATCGGTTCAGTAGTTATAACGTGAAAGCGTAACAATCAAACAAACAAACTCACTTTCGCATTTATAATATTAGTTAGGATTAGGAGATTAGGAACCTACCCCGTACCTACTACTAGGTAATAGAAAATAAATATTAACTAGGTACTTACTTTTCAGGTTCGCTAGGCAATGAGAAGAAGCTTTAATCATTATTCTGTTTTTAATTATTGCCACAGCCATAAACACAATATTAAGTCCCACCAGCGGGCATGATTATTGATTAAAACGCGTAGTACTCAAATCTACTATACTAATACTTGCGTGCGATCCGTGAGCGACAAGCGACGCAAACACAACATACACTGCTTGGTTTAGGCCGTTCCGTGTCAGATCAGGCCGTTCAACGCCCCGCGCGCCTCGCTGCCCCCGCGCACATCCAGACACCCACACATAGCCGCAAGCGCTTTTACGTGCTTAAGTGTCGTTTCTTTTCCCGTAATGTAAATATTCTTTTCCCTGGCACTTTCGTATCGCAGGTTGGCCTGTTGACCACTGCGTCGCGGGGCTCGCTAAAATGTATCTATGAAAGTACTTTGTCCTAGGATTTAATTGAAATTCCTTTCCTATCCCTTGCAGTGGGTGAGGGCGCTCCCTTGGCGTCGGCGGTGCGGCGGCGGCGCGCGTCCCGCGACGGCAAGTGACGGCGGCGGCGCGCGGACTGCGCCCCGGCGCCCGCGCTGCTGCTTCTGCCGCTTCTGCCGCTCGACTGAGCCCCGCCCCGGCGACGACCCACTCGACTCGTGAGGACTTATTGCTTCTGCCGACACTTGTTCTTTATATATTTTAAATCTATTTGCGTTTAAAACTGTATTAGAGTAATATCATTGAATTATTTAAGGTTAGTTTGAATTATGCGCAAATATTTTAAGCACTGGCTCCTATGTGCTACAAAAATAATTTAGAAGCAAAATTAAAAAAATCGAATCGAATTTTGACTTAAACATTTAGTAAAACATCCTAAAACACATCCTGTGCACCAAAAACACTTTCTTGGTATACAACTTTTAACCATTACCTACTATGGATACTTTTTACTGACAACCGAAATGACAGATTGATGGAATTTTATAAAAAAAAAATGTTTTGTTTAAAGAACTGAACTGAAAAGTAGGGTTTTTTTTTATTTGCTACTAAAGCAATTTTTAACCTTTGCTACGAGCCAGCTCTTAAAATATTTGCGCTTAATTTAAACGGCCTAGCATTACAATGCTCGGTATAATATTAAAATCGAAAAAGTGATTAAAAAGTTTCGCCACAAGTAGGATTTGAATCTACAACCTTCGACATCTATCCCGTCGATGCTCTCGACCACTGAGCTGCCGTAGCTTCAAATCACCGCGGTGAAATTGTTCATCACATATTATGGGTACACGCATTCTAAGTCAACGGTCCAGATGTTGAAGGTTGAAGTTCAAATCCTGCCTGGGGCGAAATTTTTTCATCACATTTTCGATTTTAATATCATTGAACTTTGTAAATCACTATGAAAAAAAGTACTAAGATTTGGAAGTATATACGTTTTTAAACGCATATAGCGAACTTAATCGATAGTATCTTATTTTAGAGCAGTTTATTTATACATGCAAATTCGTGCGACATTTTATTCATAAACGTTGACAAAGAAAAGGGAAACAGGAACGCCCTTAATCTAAAATGTATTTTAAAGGAATAAAAATTTATAAACGATACAAGAAAGATAAACGTTCCAAACACCGATATACATTGCAAATTAAAGTTAATGTGCTAAATGGACTTAAATACATTACACGCATATAACCGCGCGTATTGCCCATATTGTTTTAAGACTATTTGGCATTTAATTCTTATTGGTCCGTCGCAAAACCCATTACCACTTTCGATGAAACATAATAAGTATATAAAGAGAACTTTCAACGTACTTTAGCGTTAGAATGGGTTCAAAATTATCTGTTCCATATAACCCATATAGTAACGGTAACATTGAAAGAACATAACGAATGTCAAGTAATCATTTCTCATTCGAGCATATTCCCGTTTACATTCTCAGTTATAGGCTTCAAACCCTGGGATGTATTGTTAAAATTTTCAGGGCCGACTGACAGCACTCTTATTGGGTATAACCCTCCTCTATGGTAACATTGTCTTTCACGTTTGTTGTATTTATCATGTCGCACGATTAAGCGTCGGATACGGAGCGAACATGGCCGATATGAAAATTGGTTGTTTAGTGTAAATTGCAATAAAAATATTACTTCTTTAATGACGATTTTTACGATTATTCCTTTGTTTACGTTTTATGAATCTCAAAATTTGTAAAATAATAAAAATCGTGCAATAATTGAGCAAATTGAAGTAATATGAATGAACGTAAATGAATGAAAAAAAGTAATATTTATTTAGGAAAATTTGAGTGAATATAAATTAAAATCTGTTCCTAATCACATATGTTGAATTTGCAGCGTGTGTGAACGCTTAATATAAAGAAAAATGAGCAATATTTTCATCATATAATACATACATGATCGGCCATTCGCTATTTTCAAATCGAATATCAACTCATACTCATATATTTGTGTGTAAATGCAAACTTGTAGGTACTGTAAAAGATAAATCGCGATATACAATTTGTAATGCAATCTTTGAAATAAATAAAAATCGTGTATTTGATCTTTGTCAATACTTACTTTTTTATAGCGTGTAACGGAACGCATCACTGTTGTTTTTGACGTTTTTTAATTTTATTTAGTGAACAAATCATGTTACCATTCACTGTAACTCGACTTATTGTAAGTTTTATCAAGTAATCGAGTAATTTAATGGTCTTAGTCTGTTTATATGACACCTCTCCACAGAAAAACATGTATATTCAAATCGAAAAGATTAAATAGTAATATAGAAAAACGATTGAGAACATTTTTATAAACAAAATGGCGGTCGTTGTTACAATACTTCAAATCATTATATAAATGGAATATGTAGTCATATTATTTGCTGCATTTAAGTTTACAAATATGCATATTTCATACGAATGAGGCTGAAATATTCAATATTAAAATTTCTTTACAATCTCTAGTCCGCATCTGTCACTAAATTGTACCGAGTTAGTACACTTTTTAATGTTGTAGTTTTTATTCCCATTAATTTTATGATTAATATCATTAATTCAAATATTGGTCTTAAATATTGACATTTCACATTGCATGGACTTTGTTTTTCACGTCATATACAATATAAGGGCATAGCATGGTTTCTAATTGTCCTTTATACATTGCCGCGGTCTTTACACTTGGGTACATAAGGTTTATAAACAGCAATTATTGATTAGCTGCCAACACACGATGAGGTAAGCTTACATCGCTTATCATATCATAGGTATCCGGCTCAAGCGGGCTGATACGAGGAACATAGAGAGTGAATTGGTCTTAAATAATGTTCTGTAGGTTCATTTTAGTGACATTGGACAGTCAGCGAGATCTATTAACATCACACTGAGCCGTTAACCCTTTCAACGCCGCAAGAAAAACTGATAAACATGCCTACTACACCGCGACCAGAATATCCTACTAATTTGGACAACTAGGCGTGTTTACGACGCCTAAAGGTGTTTACGGCGTTCAAAGGGTTAAGCATGTCTAAAAGACAAACATAAGCTTCATATTTGTTATTCTGTGGAAGAGATGTCGTGTAAATGGCCTGGAGTCGTAAGATCGCGTCGTCGCCACTGAACGGATGGTCTTGTCGCGAGGAAGCCTTAGTTTATTAGATAAATAGTTGTAATTATTGTACAAAAGAGCACTCGTCTTATAGGCACATCGTTATGGATTACCGAGAGATATAATAATAATTGTGAAATGCATAAAGTTAATATTTTCATACGTTTTTGCACGTCGGAACGTCGAACGGCGACGTCAAAGTGTAGTGTTAAGGTTTTGGCGGGAACGCGTCTCTTTTTTGTCTATGGGTTGGAGGCTACTTTATGAATTAGCTACATTCCATTTAGATCTATTTTACCTCTGATATAAAACCGACTTTAACAACGCAATAGATGTCTCAGAACTATATAACCGTACGTTTCAATTCTTAACTCTGTAGTCATCACATTAAAGTCGTTTTTAGATTGTAGAAGTAAAGATTTGAATGAATATATCCCGACTTTTATTGTTGTTTTATTTTGGACAAGATTTTTTTATAAACCATAGACAATTATACTTTAGACAATTTAATGAACGCCGTTTTGCTAATATCTAAATATACATATTTGGATGAATTTTAATGCAAATAAAAATGAAATATGCTTAAGAAAGCAGGATTTATATTAATTTTGAAATAATTAATTTTCAAAAGATGATGCTATTTTTAACAGCTATCACGAAAATAATGAAATGATTTTAATTAATTTGCCTATACATATTGACATATAATTGTTATTTTATATTTTGACTTGTCCAAATAAGGCATATAACTGTCGCAAACGCCATAAAAACGAAGATACGTAGCCAGACATAGCGGCACCCTTTACGCGACGGAATAGTCGCTAGTCTAGTCGTATGGATACTAGCCGTAGTTTAAAATATATGTCGGTTAAACTTTCGTATGTTTTGTTCGTAGTTGAAGCTTGAACAAATCAAAGTGTCGAGTTGTGGACGCGCGTTACATCTTGTTAGATATCTACTAGCCACTCATAACATAGCCAAACGATTTTGGCCTCTATTTTTTAGACGACTTCAAAAGGAGGTTCTCAATTAGGTTGTATTTCTTTTCATAACTGCGTCATTTATGAATGGATTTGATTTTTTTTTATTCGAAGTTTATGCTTCCCAATTGGTTCCATATAAATTTTATCAAAATCGGTTCGTTAGTTTGAGTATTGTACGATTTTTTTATATGAAATATTATATTCTGGCTATTTACACTCCAAATGATGTTCATTAAAAACTAAAGCATGTACTGATATTAGAAAAAAATCTGAAATAATGATGACCCATCGCGTTACCTTTTGCACGCCAGCGCTTGTTTACGTTACTTTACCCCCGACGCTAGGCTAGTACAGATTTTAATAACTTGTCAGTAGCGTCTTACTCACACAACCGTTTGCAAAGTGGTCAATGGCGCTCAATAGGTGCAATGGCAGTTTTGATGACGGACGCGTTCGCACTCACAATGGAACAGCTTTGATTTGGTCACGCCGTTAGTGTTCTTGTTTCCGATTTTAGATGTGATACAAATATGTCGTGTCTAGGCGCTTTCCCGCGCAAAACGCTGGCTGCTATTGTAACGTTAGCATATGTAATTAAGAATTCACGACCAATAATTATAATTATATGTGAACTTGATAATTTCATAGTGAAAGATAATAATTGTGACTGAATGTTTCAACAGTTTGTCTTTTTGGGCTTCCAGTATACTAATCGTGTTATTTTTCGACACCCCTTAAATGTTCTCTCGTTTTCCCTCCAATTTTTGACGTCGACACCCTAATATCACCCCAGTGAACGATTTTAGTAATAATTTAAGCTAGCTTTTTCATTTGCACTGTATATAAATGAATTGAATTTGAAATCAATTAGTTTCATAGTTAGATGCTAGTATTTATTGATCACATTTTTTAAATACAGTCACTTAGTGAGGTGTAGATAACATTATTTGAATACGGATTTTTATTCATGTCCACCAGTTTAAGTAATTGGTAATCGAAAACGAACATAGCAAGTTTATTGTAGAATTAAACAAAACTCAGAGGCAGCTTCGGCTAACATTCTAAAATCTCAACAACTTTACCGAATTGTTAGCCCGCCAATAGCAATATGTAATCAATATTTAGACTGACATTTTTTTTTCGACCTTACAATCAGTGGAAAAAATATCAAAATATCTTACATTTTCGTAAAAAAACTATGTTTACAGTGCTCTTCTTTAGGGCCAAATGTGTTTTTATTATTTGCTGGGTGGGTTCGGTGCTATTTATATGGGGAAATAGATGTCGATCGAGCGCAGGCAAAGCTTGGTTTCACGATGTTAGCCGAAATTACCTCTGACTTGTGTTGGTCTTCAAAGTAGAATTGAACTTTTTAACGGTCATTTTCTATCGTCATCCTTGTACACGTTAAGTTGGCATCATCGGCCTTATCCGTTTTGCAGACAATTCAAACTATGTCGGGACGACGACATAAAACGTTATGTCGCGACATACCAACGGGTATACAAAATTACCAACGGGTAAGGATGGCGATATCAATACGTTTGATAGTCCTAATCTTAGTTAAAAGCATAGGGAATGTTGTTATTCTAATGACATGATATTGCACGATTAAGTTGCGGTTCCTAACTCTTAGGGGATAAATACCCAAAGCAATAATATGTGGATGTGAGCGGTAGTTTATTTTTTTACTCCTTTTGTACTGTGTCTTGTGACTCCTGTTGTCCTCCCCTTTATATTCTTTTGCGTCGTCAGACGTAGCTACGTGCACATGTTTAGTAGAAGCAAATTAATATGTTTATAACAAAGATGCTACGTGTGTGTTACTAGTCGTTTAAGACCATCTTTTCTCAAAAATGTTTTATCGTTCCGTGCAACAAACTGCACTGTTCCCTACCTGCCTCGAACGAATGGAGTTGCCGATGGCGTAAATAGAACTGCAACGACTATCGCAGTCTTGCTTTATTAGCAGCTGTATATTTTTACAATATAATAAAATGTTTGTAGCATTCTTTTAAAATGTTGCTACCTTTACACAGATATAAAATTGCTTATAATGTATGAAAAATAGTATTACAAATTTGACCAGTTATTTAGAAAATTCTATGCTTCTAATAAGCATGTGTATCCTTAGCTTTTTGTCACAACATTAATTTGAATCCCACGTTTTACAATGTTCAATGTTCTTAGGTACAGTGATAGTACTAAAATACAAACCGTTTAGCATGTAGTATGTATGTATAGTGTATTGAGAATATTTTATGATAAGAATATATTGCCTGATACAATTGTGCCCTATAACGTGTGCCGTGCAAGGAGCTGTGTGAGCATTAAAAGTAGCGTAGAGCGGGCGGTTGCCGGGGGCGGCCATCGTGAAAAATTGTTTTCTTTTTCAATTAGTTAATCAAATTTATCGGTTCAGCCGATGTACAATGTCTTGTAAATTTTTATGTATAGATGGGGAAATATTAATATATGTTATATGTTAAGTCATTGTTTTTTTTTCAAATGGATTTTTGGGAGTTTTTGTACATAGGTGCGACTCCGCACGGACGTAACCGGTAGGAATGCAAAGCCTTATACTGTAAAATACGAATCGCAAGCTTGTACCATATAATTATAGTGGGTCGACTCTCAATAGCTGTGTATATGGGTGTATAGTTATTTCTTCTAGGTTCTTGTTTTGTTTTTTATTATTTTCAATTAATTGATAGTAATTTATGCCGATAAAATATCTATATACAGTTATATTGTAGGAGAAAGAAATACAAATAGTTTTAACACTATAAATATAGCATAGGGTGACACCACACAAGAGATAGCTTATAGTTTTGGTATGTAAACATTATATAACTTGTAAATAGATTGCAGAAATAGTAAATAAAAGAATTGATACAATAAATTTAACTTTATGTTATTGTAATATTTTTTCTAGTGTTGTTAGCGGGTGACGCCCGCCATAGACAATCGTGACGGCTGTAATGTTTCGTTGCTGGCTGGTTATGAATTTTCGTCTTTCCGATTGTTTATTATGCATTATTTTCTGTAAGTTGCTTTCACTGTCGTTCTAGTTTATTTTTTAAATCATATAATTATATTCATAAAGTACGATGAGTCATGGTGAATTATTATCATATTATTATGAATGAAAAGAAATAAGGAATATTATTGTTCTGCTATTATTAAATTTGTAAAGTTAGTTTATTAATAAATGAATAAAAATATTTTGTTGTTTTCTTTGTTTTAACTTTGTATCCTATATAAAGCCCGTGTGGACTGCAGTCGGCGGCCTATACCCTCTACCACACTTTAAATCTATGTTAACAAAAACAATGAATTTTCTTTTCTAATGCTCCCTATAAAGTCAATTTTTTTTATGTATATTTTACGGCAAACGAGCAGACGAGCCACCTGATGAAAAGTGGTTGCAGACTTATATATAATTATAATTTGCTTGTAGAGCGTTTATACTGCAAACAAAAACACTCCAATGGAAAGAATCATGGCGAACGCCCATACATCGAATGTACAGAATAAAAAATAAAAAAAGAGAAGATGAATTATATAGCCGTATTGAGGTTTCCTTACTAGTAACATGTCTGCATAATAGAAATATTTTTAAACCCCCGTTTATGTAAAATATTTCACAATAAAAGTTATAGCCTTATTGCTATTTTCATTTGCCTAAAAAAGTTTACAATGGTTGTCAAACTGACTGTCTATTGTAGATCTGTCACTCAGAACTGTCAAGTCCTCAGAAGAATAATATACATAGAAGCCGCATAAAAATAGAAACTGAAAACAGATAGTTGACACTGTATTTTTCTTATGAGCTTTCGCTTATGACAGAATGAGACAAAAACTTCAGTCAGTTTCTATTATTTTCATGGTTGTCCCGACTTGAAATGTCAATGGACTCCATTGGACTCCAATTAAATCCGACTAAATTCAAAATAACTTATTACAGTTCAACGTCTGTAATATTAGCATCTTGCCGATTTGATCGGGTTATATATCGACAAAAACATTGCGGCGGAATTGTGATGTCTGCAAATTAAATATAGGATTGTGCTAAAATTCTCACGGAAAAAAGTATTAACCGGTGTTGGGTTGGTGCGTTATCAAATGACCATTATACTAAACAATGTCTTGTGCAATGGAGCGATGTAAATCCCATTCAGGACAAACAGAAATAAATTCTGTAAAACATAATTTTCTTCGGTAAGTTTTTCAGTTAAAGTGCATAATTAAAACCCAAAATACCTCAAAATACAACAATAATATTGTCAATTATATAACGTATTGTATAAATGACAACTTTTATGGGTATTTTGCTTAAAATTATCGTTTTTTCCTTATTTCAAATTAGGTTAGTTTTTTTTGCTAGTGATGTGGTAAAATCACGTATCTACGAGTATATCGATATTTTTTATGACGGTCTTGCTATCAGGGATATTTTTGTTAGTGTTGAGCCATGCAATAGTAATGTAACAAATTGAACCATCATGGTAATTAAACAACCAGCAAAGTGTGAGTCGGACTCGCGCACGAAGGGTTCCGTACCATCCTTACATATAATATTATAAATGTGAAAGTGAGTTTGTTTGTTACGCTTCCACGCCGTAACTTCTGAACCGATCATCATGAAATTTTGCATCATCATCATCACCATTGCACGATCTCTGGAGTACGGAAAAGAACATAGACATAAATTACATCTCAGAATAAGGTACTGTTATCGGGGATAGACATTAACGCGAGCGGAGCCGTGGGCGTAAGCTATAAAAACGCCCGAAATTTTTGTTTGTAATATTTCAACTGTCTCACTATCACGGTTCATGAGATACAGCCTGGTGACAGACAGATGGATATCGGAGTCATATTAGTAGGGTCCTGTTTTTATCCTTTGGGTACGGAACCCTAAAAAGAATCGATTTTTACTAATATGAAGAAAATTATTGTTGAAATTTTATTGCAGCTCCCTGAAGTAAAAGGATAAAAAGGTGTGGATCCGAGGAACTTTCAAGCGACATATTGGACATAAAATGTCATACATACTCGAATTTGTTCAAAATATTTTACTGCCGTGCCGATACATTAATTTCGAATATAAAATTAAATGGAAGCGATTGAAACACGATGCTTTACCTACATTTATATTTGCCGAATTATAAATCAATGGTAATAAGAAAGTTTACGGAAACGGTTTTATTATTTATATTTAAAATTATGAAAAACATTTTATTTTGGACAGTAATGAAAGTGGGTAAAGTAATCTCTTGTTTTTCTTCACCTCTTGTTTTTCTATTACCAACACTGTGAATTTTTCACAAATAACACACTGGCACTTTTTTACCCTAGTGTAAAAGTTTTATAAAATAAAAAATATCACTTGGAATTATGTGTTTCTCTTTACCTACCTGATTATGTTTCCTTTACTGACTGTTCCTCAAAGCTAGCTGGGAAAAGCTTTAGATGGTTTTGGAATATGTATGCTGAATGGCCCATTGATCAAGTGAAAAATATATCTGACCTTATATTACCTTTTGATACATGAGCGCCCCATTGCAATTTAGAGTCTATTGTGATTCCTAAGAAGGTGGTATCATTTACAAAGTCTATTTTACCTTCAACTAGTATGTCAACGTTGGACTGCCTCACATTGGGGACTGTAAATCGAATGCATTGGGTTTTTTGCGCATTCATAGGTAAGGTAGGTAAGTAGGCACTGTTTGAATTTCGAAATAATCGAAAATATGATTGACATCATATTAGGTATTCTGCCGTTCGACCAATACTGGGTAAGGCCTAATGACCAGCAGTAGACAGTAGACGCGCGGTGGGTAATGTATGGATTTTTTTTTTTACCTATTTATCAGATGAAGCCAAGCGACGCCATGCGATTAGGAGTTATTTAGGTGTATCTTGACGTAACTTTTAAAGTAAAAGCCTCTTTAGCGGCTTTGTGCACTTTTTGGGATGGGTAAAATAGAAAACTCGCGTCAGGACACGTGAATTGATCGAAAATTCGTAAGAAGGACACGGACCTGAGTATGCCGCAAAGGCGAGTTTTCACTTCTGCTGGCACTCCTGGAGTGCAACTAGTTGTTTTTTTTTTATGAATCGTACTCATTTAACGAATCGATACAATCAGAGTAGAGTACATTTATGACTTTCTTAGGACGAAACATTTAGTCGATAAATATATTTCATCGATATAGTACAACCCTGATCACATCAGTACCCCAGGACAACCTGCACATTTACGCAAATGGCATTGTATATGCATCTCTTTCTGATGCTTTAACAATGCCATAAGTAAAAACAGTGTAGAATATTGTATTTTGTTGTTATTTTAACACGGTTTCTATGCTTTAGTTATTGTTCTGAGGTCAAGTCAATGAGAAAATGTCAGTCGGATTGACAGATTTTTGTTTTTATTTTAGCGGATGGTTGCCTTCTTGCGTGGTGTTGCCATAAATTAATATATTTTAACGTGTCAGTTGCAGGTAGTGTTCATATATTAACTCAAAAATTATTAATATGCGTTCGGATATCGAATAAAAAATCAGTATTTAAATAAATAAATATCTTTTTTCCCCGTCTTTAAAAAATATTCTGATTAATTCAAGTTGTTAACCAAAGCCGTAGTAATCATATAAAAAATTTTCACATTCTCTTTTTTTTAAATTTAATTTGTACAAATTTCGCCATGATTCTTTCGAAGAAAGAGAATAGGCGTGTCGTAAAAGGGAATTATATGATTTTTACATAGAGGCACAGAATTAATATAAGATATAGGTAAACATATTTTAGAAATGTTTTTTATTTATAGCAACCCTATTTAGACCTTTTCCAAATCTTGTAGGTATATGTATATCCAAAAGGGGTAAAATCTTCATATGGTTTTACGATAAAATCGCTATTTGCACCAGGTATGTTGCGAATATTCGCATCCGCATCCGCAAATGCGGAGCTTCCGCAGTTGCGACAAGAAAGGGGCCTGCGAATGGCGCGGGCCGTTCGCGCGTGACAATGATCAATATTAAGTACAATGCTCTATTTTTAACTTCACGTACTAATAAAAAAAATGTGTGTGAAGTAAAAATATAGGAGGTTTAGACTAGATGCTAATTTTCATTAATAAAAGTGTTAATTATTTCTTTATCATACTTATTACAAATTTTCATTAATAAAAATGATGATTATTACTTTTTCATTGTTTTAATTTATATACTATATTAATATAGGATCGGAAATATCCGCATCTGCATCCGCGGATGTGTGTCTTCAAAAATCTGCATCTCCATTCACATCCGCGGATGTGAAAAACTGCATCCGCAACATCCCTGATTTGCACAGTCTGTAAAAAAGCTCGTTGCCTTTTATATTAAACAAAATGGTTTCCCCACGAATTAATGGTCGGAAATGCCGACAGTTTAAACTATCGCGTGCGGCCATACTAAGGCGAATATGGCGGACGTCACGGTGCGGCTGTTCGACACACAAAATCTCTGAGGATGGCCGCCGTCCGCCTCTGCGTGGCTTGCGATGATGTATTTTAGGGGTCGGAAGCGTCCGAAGACGTGGCTGGTCTTTCATCGTCATCGTCAGCTTCTGGTAGTACAGGGACGTTTATGTGCACAGAGCTGACCGTGTCATCATCATCAGGTCTTTTTATTCACCACTGCAGGAGTATGACCCTCTCTGTACTACCAGAGCCATACTTGGCCAGAGTAGACAGAGGATTTGGCTTACACTCTCCGCGCTGGCCATACGGGTTGGAGAGGTCTCATTGATGTTTATGAGCTTTGTTTAGCTTATTTCCTAAGTCGCCTCTTACGACCTCCATGGGAAGACTAGGAGCTACTAGGAGTGGTCCTATTTTACTCTGCCGGAAATACACGGCATATAGCTGACCGTGTGGACACCTTGCATCTGGATGTTCGTGCTCTGGCGAGCTTGAAGAATTGGTATCCAAGTCTAGTAATGTCCAACCGCGATCGCGTCATCTCCATCAAAATTAATACCTATATTATACAAATCCCAAGGATGTGCCTCACCATATGAATCAACCGTTCCATCGCGACCTTTGATACAAGATGATGATCGTTTACAGTAGATATGTTTTAAGAGGAACTTTTCTCTACTTAACAAACTCTCTGCCATGGTTTTCTCGGGAGGAGAACTACAACATGGAGTTCATCAAAAAGGGCGAGAAAAATTTTCTATATAACTTCAGGGTCGGCAACGCGCGATTGGCGCCTTTGGTATATTGCAGTCGATAGGATTAAGGTAAAGTAAGCCGTATGCCTGTTTGCCATTTAGTACATTGGTAAAAAAATAGATTCGGAATCGAAAGCTTACCCTAGATCCGGCAGTGCCATTTTTGAAATGACCCCGTTCGTAAGAGGCGGCTCTAGCCCTTGTGGCGCCCGTGTGCAACCAGTACCCTGGCGCCCTTTGTTAGTGTAGCGGTAAAACAAAAATTGCGGCACGGGTACACAAAGCCTTTAAAAATGAGCGCCACAACGTCCCGTATTTGAATTTGAACTTTATAGCATTTTAATACAGCCGAGTGCACGCCGCACGCGACACTTTTTCGTGCGTGCAGCCAGCGTTCACCGATTTATAAGACATTATCACATGAAAAAAAAATTTTTTCCACTTTTTGGCAGTTGGATTGAAAGTGTTACAAAAACTAAGACGCTCCACATGCGTCGTAGGTTGTTAGCTTGGTCGTAGTGTATAGAAACATTACTTGAAACGAAATGTAGAATTCCTGTCAAAATCCTCAGAAGAGTCAAAATCCTACGAACGATCAATGAAAACAAACTGATTGTAAGTTGAACGTGATTGGCTCATAATTGCTGCTGTTACATAACCAACCAATGAACGAAGTTTTATTATCTTTATGTGAAATTGGAAACAGGATTGTTGAAATCCACTTGCTGTGATCGATCGTACCACAAAGTTAAAGAAATAACTAAATAATCAAAGTAAGTATAAAATATTTTCTGTTTTATAAGCATTTATATTTGTAGTGCAAGTTTTTCCCGATAATTTTACAATATTTTGGTATATTTCTACTAAACAACAATGTTATGTAAGAACGGGTGTCACCACCACTTGTCTCGGTTCTGGTGATAATTTACGATAATTTATATAATTGCCGCTTATTTATATTTATCAAAACCCTACGTTTGTTTCTGATCGTAATAATTAATCAAGTCATAATATCTAAAAATCATCATGGTTTCTCTAACCAAGAATTCTATCAAACATTATCTTATAATATTCTTTCCCTCAAGGCTTAAAAATAAACTTATGTTTTGAGAATATTTCCAAGTCAATTCTATTAGTATTAGGGCATGCAGAATTCAACGTCACCTAGTCAATTTTACAATTGATATACCTAAATGATAAAAATGACAAGATAACATGGGACCAACTACTACATTTAAAAACTAACCTTACAATTATATTACAAACATCATTATCTTTTGCATCAAATTTACTTAAAAACACATATTTTGTGTGTATGTGCGTGTCATAAGGGGGTATTATACCATCCTAAATTCAGGATCCGATTTAGGACAAGAAATTCAGTCGTCGGAGCTCCTGATTACAACGTTCTGAACGCGTCCTGAAGCATCCTGAATAAGATGCGAGCGATGAGCAACAAGAAACAGACGTGTTAAGCAAAAAAAAATTTTGGCTCCATCATTATTATAATATAAAAAACCAAAAATTGGTATTGCTGTAGCCGTAATGGTAATGGTTGGCTTCATTGAAATTAAGAAAAGGAAGAAATGTGTTAAAGAATATTTATTACTACGTAAGAATACATTATCTATATATTTTATTCATGTAATTTTGGTCACTATTGTCCCAAAGGTAAGGCATGTCCTTGAACAAAACTAAAACATTCATAATAATCTCCGTTTCTGCCAACATTTTGCATACGCACACAGACGCTGCGCTAAAACAAACAATACGTGTGTACGCGATGGCAGACGAATGGAGACTTAGCGTCCTGATCCATCCTGAATGTCATAAATTGTGGCTATAAGTAGGGCTTGTAGAACCTGAATCAATTCTTGGTTTTTTGGAACCTGGACAAAAACCAGGTCGGCACCACAAATTCCGGTTCTTTTCGGTCCTTGTTTTTTTGTTATTCCGCTTTGCCTCTTTAGATGCCATCTTTAGATTATACACAAGCAAGAGTCTGTGGACTATTTATATTCATCATCATCATCATCATTTCGAGTAGGTGTCACGGTCAATCGACCATGCACACCCTTGTGTCAGAGTTCTATTTATATTTATAAGACAGGATGTTAGGGTAAACACCATTGTACCTCAAACCATCAAATCAGCCCGTCAAAATGAACAACGTTTTATAGTAAAAGTTGTTCAAAAAATAGTTGGTAGGGTGCCAATGGTGGGAACTCAAAATTTTTTCAACATTATCATACAAAAGAGTTTGACCGGCCCGACGATTTGTATGAAAAAGTAAATAATATATGAGATTCCAGCATTGATGCGAATTTTAATAAAAAAAAAATTACCTAAAAAATTATAAGTCTTTTTTGTGGCTATTGCAGCGCCAGCAGGGTATTTATTACGTAGGGGTAGAAAAAAAAAATTTTTAGGAAACCTAGTGATTCTTTATAGCTGAACTGGTTCTGTATTAATACTCAAAGAACCAGGAGGACATCCCGGGGAATTCCCGGGTCCAAGCTCTAGCCATAAGTCAAGAATGTCAGGCTTGGTTTAAATCCTATGAAAATAAATATTATCACAGATGGCCGGAGACAAAGCTGTTTCAACCGCGACCAAGCCTGTGATGCGCGGTCTCCTCAACTCCTCGATCAAGAGGAGCCTGATTATCTCCCTGACCCTCGCCGGCATCTCTGCTGTCGTTTTCCAGCAGTTGGTTGGCAAAGAGCGCAAGAGGAAGTATGCTGAATTCTACAGGTGAGAAATGTTCCTTATTTTATTTTAACAGCCTCCGTTGTCCAGTGGTTAAGGCGTTTCCCTGTTGACCCGGGGGTCGTGGGTTCGATTCCCACCGGAAGCATACTTTGTTTAGTTGTTTCCAGTTTGGTTAGGACATTGCAGGCTTGAATCACCTGATTGCCTGATAATAAAGATGATTCCGTGCTTCGGAAGGCACGTTAAGCCGGTGGTCCCGGCTGCCATCTGGTAGTCGTTAAAGGAACCACGTCAGAGGCCGAGAGGCGGTTCCGAAGAACTCTGACACCAGGGTGTGCATGGTCGATTGACCGTGACACCAACTCGAATTGATGATGATGATGATAAAATATAGTATAATTTTTTTCATCACATATTTTCGATTTTAAAATATAGTATCGTTGAGTTTAGCATCCTACGACACAAGTTCACAACTTACTGTGGGGCTTGCTCAATTTGTGTGATATGTTCCTATATATTTATTTATTTATTATCTTACGTAGGTACTCAGACTTATTTTGTCCTTTCGCGTACCACACATACGTTAACATTCTCATTTTTGAACATGCAATCGCCTTCCATCTGCTGCTTTGCTCACAGATTAAATAGGTACAGTCAGCAACAGAAATACCTTGCCAGGCCCTGTATCTACATCTTGAATTTTCTCTTAAACTATAAATAATAATAATATAAAAAAATATGTACACAAAGATTTTAATGAAGCCTTTCTTAATATAAATTTTCACGTTTATATTTTTTATAGTTTAAGAGAAAATTCAAGATATAGATACAGGGCCTGGCAAGTTATTTATGTTGCTGACTGTACTAGTACTTACGTAAAGAAGTCGCACTTTGCAAAGGTATTTAAAGAAATATCAACTCTATGTAGTTGGCGATACGGTGTATTTCGGCTCGCGTCAGAACGCAGCACCTTTACCTACAAAATCCATTGCAAGCCGATTTCATTCTTATAGCTCTGAACCTCTGAACAAACGATTCATAATTCTATGGAATCGGTGAACACGTGTGATCAAGGGGTTGAAATACCGATAAAATCCAGTACCGGTATCTCTAGGAAACTACAGTACCGGTAATTGGATTGGTACCGATAAATTTGGTAACGTTAATAATAGAGGTATCGTTATGTATGGTAACGAATAGTTGACACTATTTTACCGGTATTTGGTACCGGTACTGCCGGTATTATACTGTTTTTACCGATACTTGGTAGAATCGGGAATTATTGTTTTCATAATTTATTGATGGCAGTCGTTAAGATGTCAGATGCCTTTATGCAGCTTGAAAAATCTAACACCAAACAAACGAACAGTGATAGCACATACGCAGCGTTGCCGTTTTGTGTTGTGCAGCTCTAGGTGAGGACCGGAAATATTGGGACAGCAACGCGTAGGTACCGGTAATATTATTGTTAATTTTTAACAATATTATATCGTTATGTTACCAGATTACCGTTACCCATAATTACCGTTAACATAGCATAATGGAAATACCGGTACTTATAATTTGAATTTGGTACAAGACCTGGATCAAACACGCTTCTACTAGATTTGTCCGGTGCCGGTGTTACCGCTTCGGAGTGGTCGCCGTAGGTATGTTCTCGATACTGACACGGGGACAGGGACCTGACAGACAGGCCTGCTTTGGTGAGCCACTTTGTTAATTTTATAACAGGAATACACCTGAATTTTATTTTCCTTATTCCAGGACATACGACGCTGAGAAGGAATTCGAAGAGATGAGGAAGAAGGGCCTGTTCCAGTCGTGCTGAGCGCCGCGGCCGTAGTGTAGTATTATTATTATTGCTGTGAATAATGTTAAAATAAACGAGAACTAATGTAATTCACAGTATTTGTTTTAATTTTATTTTTATTAATAACTAGCTTTGGCCCGCGGCTCCGCCCGCGTCAATGTCGATCCCTCGGGAATAGTTCTTTTTCCCGGGATAAAAGCCTATGTCCTTCTCCGTACTCCAGAGAACTTGTATGCAAATTTCATGATGATCGGTCCAGTAGTACCGGCGTGAAAGCGTAACAAACAAACAAACTCACTTTCGCATTTATAATATTAGTAAGGATAAGGATTAATAAGGATAAATTGTACCCCAAAAGACTGCCTCATTCATGGTGGGGAGTGGTTCTATTCTAGGACAACTCCAAATGGTCTCCACCTTAACAATTAAAACATTTCATTTCATGACTTAGGAATCTGATGCAACCGAAATATAAATCGCTTATTTTCAGACAAGTTCAAGAAAGATACAGATCCTTCGATAAAATATAATGGTAGATATACAATTCGCGCTCGAAAAATGGCACCGGCAAAACAGTGAGCTAATCGAATTTCGGAGCTGTTTTGTCCACAGTTTCAATAAACCGCGCTAGCACTCACACGTCTCGCGATGACGAAGGTACAGTGAAAAGATGCAAAAACTACGCATCAAGTGAAAAAAAAGATGAAGTTATGCTTTTAGTATGTACCGTGTTTGTCGTTGTTTGTAAGCATGTTTTGACTCTGAGACATCATTAAGGCTTCATTTTGTATGAGACTGTGTATCTACCATTATAATATTTGATCGAAGCATAGACGCATAGATATATACAATATGTCAAGAAAACCCTGTCCAATCATTGAAGGAGTTATTCAACCCGTGCCTCGATATGAACAAGTTTTCTCATATGGGATCAAAGCTGGAAACTCGAAAAAATAGACATCTTTAAACAAAAATGTTCAGCCGCTAAGTCAATTTGTATGGTCTAGTCAATATATATCAATTTTTTTTTTATGGATCGTACAGAGTTTTCTTTACATATTATACCTAGACTTAACATATGAAAATATATAAAGAATATCCTAAAAAACTAGCTCCCACGTATTGTCGGCAACAACGTGACACGACATCTCCTCCACGGTTTGATTTGCAACTGCAAGGTGCTAACCTCGTCCATCGTATTTTACCGATTTGTTTAGAAGTCATAGTGGCGGAACCGAGCAGTAGCAAAATCCGCACCAATGGCGAATTAAAAAAAATGCAGTGTGTATTTGGGCGTGCGTCACGTAGCACGCATCGTTACTTCAAAATACATTGCGGATTTCCTATGATTGAGTATTTTTATTAAAGATATATGTATATAAAACGTAATAAGTTAACAACTACGAATAAGGTTAGCAAATAGGCCGGCAGGCTTAATTTATCGCAGTTGAAGAAAAATGCGTCAGGGGCGAAAAACAAGCAAAAATTACCAGAAATTGAATACATGAGAAAAGGTAGGTAAGTATTACGCGAATTTACAGGTGAAAGTAGGTTGCAGAGACTACCTACAGTGTAGGGTGTGCGGCGCACATGGGCGTCGAGTTTACGGGGGCGCCGAGCGCCCTCTAATGCGACACCTCCAGATGCGGCGCTCGCGGCTCAGACCCTGCGCCCGTGTTACGGCCGATGCCGGGCGCGCGGTAGCAAAGCAAGGCGCGCCACCACAAGCTGTAGTCTTTACCTCCTCTACACAATGACTTTTGTATCAATGTGAAATCAGCCTTAAAACAGATAATTAAAGACTATATTGACGTAGTGTCGCGTCGCTACCAAAAGCGCGTGCTGGCGCTGATTCTCTTATATAGATTGAATATAACTCAGTATTCCATTTTAACGTCGCTCCTACTAGAGTGTGCCAGGGTACTGGTTGCACACGGGCGCCACAAGGGGCTAGAGCCGCCTCTGGAGGTTAGATCTATTGACATACAATTTTTTTAGGCTAACTAGGCGGCAACAAACACTTAAGGCGCGAATATTCAAGATTTGGGTTCAAAATGAATCAATTTAAAATCAAACCACAATTCTATATTCATTTGTTTCTTATTCTACATCTTCAGTCTTTTTCTTACTTATAGATAAATCTATAGGTCCTTCCTGCTCCTCGACCATAGACAACCCTTCTATAGTCTTCTCGCTATGGCGTATAAGTCCGTAGAGTGGAACGGGAAGAGTCATGTCCACATCTGGGGTGATGGCTTTCGGGGTGGAGTGTGCTTGGGCACACTTGTTGCGGGCGTGCAGTCTGGAAAGAATATTTGGAAATTACTGTTTTGGATTCTAAATTAGGTACTTTTTGTTGAGCGTACCTAACACTTTATTGAGAAATAAAATACTGAGACCTACCTACGCTTGATCTGAGGTTTCTTATGTCATAATTATAAGCTAACTATAGGTACTTTCATGTTGATATGGAAGACCTTTCAAAAATAGACACATTGGTGAAAAAAATAAATTTCTAAACAAAAACTCTTCTAGGTATAAAAGTAATAAATACATACACACATACACAGTATGTCTTTTTTCTTGCGGGGCAGACAGAGCCTAGGTCTATAAGACCTGAAGGCCACGTTAAGCATGTTGGTGGGCATTAGGTGGAAAACGGAAAAAAATAGTGATGGGTTTTAGCCCAATCCCTCGATCGGCTTTTACAATATGCGCGGGAAGAGAAGCAGCTAGTACATTCTACGTTTTTTCTTTTCTCCCAGACCAGCATGGAAGGAAAAAGTTATAGTCATATTTTCCACGATTGAAAATTGACTCACTTATACTTGCGGCAGGCGTCTTGTCTATGTCGCTCTAGATACCTCCGCTGACTGAACGCCTTGCCGCACTCCACACAGCACCACTGCCAGGTGTGGTGCCCTCGTGTACGTTGGTGTGCGCGGAGATTCGACCTGAAAACAGACTTGAGTTTCACAAAACTTGAGAGACGAAGAGAGCGTATTCGTAGAACTAGAACGAAGATTATGACGCTAAGCAAGGAGGAACATGACTAAAAAGAAAATATTAGAAACGTACCGATCAGCGAAAGTTCTTCCACAATGCGGATGGGGGCAGGGAAAAGGGCGTTCTCCTGTGTGGAGTCTCAGATGACCCTTCAGCACCCACGGCCGGTCGAAGCCCTTCCCGCAGTAGGAGCAGGTGTGGTTTGTGCGGATGGAGCGAGGCTGAGGCCACGGCAGTTTCAGTGGACAGAGTGGCTCTGGAAAACAAAATTGATGTATACAATAATTGTACTCCTATGCTGGTCTGGGAGAAAGGAAAGAAAGGCAGAGCGTAAGTCGTACATAGAGCTAAGGTCACTGGTTCGAATCCGCCCGCGTGTAATTTTTTCACCACATTTTATTTCTTAATTTAGTAATAGTATATCAAAATAGCATTGTGAATGCAAATTAATTATTGATGAGCAAATTAATTATTTATAAAATATATTTGATTTCCAATCAAAAAGTTTAATTTAATTTTTATATAAATAATCTTTTTAATTTTATTTTTATCTTACAAAAATCTCCCTTGCGAATGTCGAAAATTTGCGGCATTAAGACTTGTATTTTTGATTGAGTTGTCTTAGAAGTTTGTTTTTTTTACAGCTCCAAGGGACTTATACCTGAGTAAGTGTTTGAAATGAATTTCGGCTTGATACCTTCACGCGTTCCTAAGAAAAAGGGTCTCGACAGCCAGACAGACAATAAAGGGATCCTATAGGATCCCTTTGTTGTCCGTCTGGCGTCTGGTATAAGGGCATCGTTTTTTCATTTTGAGATACGGAACTCTAAAAACTCGGCAATCCATACAAAATAGGTCAGGGCATAGGGTACGCGCGCCCGGCCTCCCGAGCTACTACTAGCTTTTCTCACCCGAGTAAGTAGTATCCCAATATCTAAATTGCTTTCCCAAATCCAACAAATACCTATCTTTCCCCAGTTCAAAATGCTTTTGATGGGCAGCAGCGTCGGAAGCCCAAGAATCCAAATAAAATACTGCGTTCGCCAATCCGCCTGCCAAGCGTGGTGAGTATGACAATATCCTCCCGTGGAACGAATAATCCTTGGGAGAGGCATTTGTCCAGCAGTGGACTGGACTTCTTACGGCTGACATGATGATGAATCCATACAAATTATCCCGGAGGGCGGAATACTTTAACGGATATGTAGATTTTTGCGTTCGCGTTCTTCAGTCTGGGAGAAAAGAAAAACTGTAGTATGTATCAGCTGATTCTCTTCCCGTGCAGATCGTAAAAGCCAGTCAAGGGAATGAGTAAAACCTGAGGAATCATGTTAATAGCCGATGCGGCTAGCAACCCATCACTATTTTGATTCCGATTTCCACCTAATGCCACCAACATGCTAAACGTGGCCTTCAGGTCTTATAGACCTAGGCTCTGTCTACCCCGTAAGGGAAAAAGATACGTATGTTGCGTTAGCGGCGGCGGTATTTAAAATTTATTTTTATTTATTACTAGTGACCCGCCCCGCCTTCGCACGGGTGCAATGTAGATATAAACATAGGGCAGTACATTATACATATAAACCTTCCTCTTGAATCTATCTATTGCTGACAACTGCATTAAAATCCGTTGAATAGTTTAAAAGATCTAAGCGAACAGACAGCGAAAGCGACTTCATTTTATATACTTTGTAATATTTGTAATTTATTATTTTACTAGCTTTCGCCCGCGGCTCCGCCCGCATCAATGTCGATCCCTCGGGATTAGTACTTTTTCCCGGGATAAAAGGTAGCCTATGTCCTTCTCCGTACTCCAGAGAACTTGTATGCAAAATTTCATGACGATCGGTTCAGTAGTTAAGGCGTGAAAGCGTAACAAACAAACAAATAAACAAACAAACAAACAAACTCACTTTCGCATTTATAATATTAGTAAGTATTATCGCTTCCATATTAAAAATTACTGTGAAAGTTACTTCTAATCGCAACAGTTTTATTAAGTTTCGTTATAATTCTTCGTGTAATTTGTAGCACGATGCTACACATAGCTACGAGGCTCTACGAGATTTCTGCAGCTCATGTCGTACAACGCCAAAATCTACTTTAGAGCTTTAAGGGACAGTATTGATAATTTTTAAAAATTCTATCTTATTAATATATATATATATATATACAATAAGAGAGTATATGGCTCATAGGCATTAAAATTACGTGTTCTCAATTTATAAGTTCTGTGTATTTTTTTTAATTTGACTAACTTCAATGCTTTGACTTATTTATATTTTGAAATTCTTGGTTCTACAGCCGCTTGAATCGCCTAATCCATGGAAGAAAAGAGTGTTTATCCTCAAAGTTCCTCGGGAAGAGTGATTTTTCCCAAAATAAAAGGTAGCCTATGCCCTTCTCCGTACTCCAGAGAACTTGTATGCAAAATTTCATGATTATCGGTTTAGTAGTTAGGGCGTGAAAGCGTAATAAACAAACAAACTCACTTTCGCATTTAAAATATTAGTAAAGATTCTGAACGGCACGACCGTCCCCTATCCATCATAGAATAATTCAAAGCAAGCTACATGGGCTGTTCTACGAGGCTCTACGAGCCTCTACTTTGGGCTTATTATTGTATAAAAGATTATTTATTCGATAAAAATGCTTGGATATAATTTAAATGTATATTTTAATGTAAGTACTTTAATTTAATGATTGTAAAATATATTGTTATGTCGGAGTCAGGCACATAGAGACCAAGACTGGACTGAGTTTCTTTCGGCGTATTCTTCTCAGCAGTGGTCATTTCGAAACGCTAGTAGTTTTTCGATTTTACAAACATAAAAGAAAGAAAAATAAACAACAGAAACATATGACGTTCAAAAAGCGATACATGTATCCTACTTTGAATAAAAATTATTCATTTTCATTTTCATTTTCATTTTCTACGAAATTTCGTAGCCGTAGCATATCGCGTAGTAAGTAATGCGTTGTTATTCGATTAAATAAAACCTGCATACTTAGGGAACATAAACACTTTTTTTCGTTGTGCTAAGAAATACTTAATAATAGGCACATTAGTCAATAAATAACCTTGGTTACGCAAAATCTTTTCAATCAATACTGTAAGGGTCGGTAATGGAGTACGTTACTTTGTTTTCAGAGATATCGAGTTTATAAGCTCTATACATTTTACTGAAACTAAATTAAGGATTTTTAGAATTGTTTTCTGTATGTTTGTATGTGTTTATGTATGTATGTGTCTCCACAATTCTTTGTATGTGTCTCCATAACTCTTAAATGAATTATCAGAGTTTTATGAAACTTGGTAGATAAACATTTAGATGTACACAGGATTATCTTATCTCTATGGATGTACAAGACACACGATAGGCTACTTAATTTTTTTCTGTGTTTAGTTTAGAAATCGTAATGCACGCCTACGCGAACGGAGTCACGGGCACAGCTAATACTCATTAATAGACACATTAATCAAAAAATAACCTTGTTAACTAAAATTATCTTTTAAAAATTGGTTGTCTGTAAAGTTAGTTTACGGACTATAATTTTACGTGATAACGGTGGAAGAGAGATAGATGCGTCACAAGCCGAACGCTTAGGCCGATCGTGCCTCTCTATCGCTTGTTCCGCGCTCTCACTCGCACACGGAACGTGACACTTTTTCATGTGTGGCCAGCGTTCATCGATTTATAAGACTTTATTACGTTACAAAATTGTCCAAGTGTAAGTTTGAATCCTATACGAAATATTAAGTACTATCGTACAACACTTTTTGCGTTGTTTTAATTATCTTTAATTTGTTATAATCCTTTTACCGTGTGATATCCGGCAGAGTAGAATAGGACCACTCCAAGTCTTCCCGTGGATGTCGTAGAAGGCGACTTAGGAAATACAAGCTAAACAAAGCTTATAAACATCTAAGACACCTCTCCAACCCGTCTGGCCAGCGTGGAGATTGTAGGCCAAGTCCTCTGGCTGCTCTGGCCAAGTATGGCCCTAGTAGTACAGAGAGGGTCGTGCTCCTGTAGTGGAGACTAAAAAGGACCTGATGATGATGATGATGATGATGAATCCTTTTACGGCATTAAAAGCCTATCTATAATTCAAAAGATACAGTCTTGTGTCAGAATCAAGGAAAATAACATACTTCTTGCTTAGTTCCCCTTTGATTTTAAGGGTTCCGTACCTAAAGGGCAAAAACGGGTCCCTATTAATATGGCTCCGCTGTCTGTTTGTCTGCGTACCCGTCTATCACAAGGCTGTGATAGTTAGACAGTTTGGCAGATGATGTACTTATTTTGCCGCTATAACAAAAAAATATTAAAAACAGAATAAAATTAAACGAACCGGGCTCCCATGACCACGATACCCTGGGATTAAAGGTGAATCTACTGCATGAATCAAATCTTATTTGAGAAGCCGAATTCAAAAAGTTAGCGTTGATAGGGTTCAATCCTCGGGATCATCTGTTAGGATGGGCGTACCCCAGGGCTCTATACTAGGCCCCTTGTTGTTTCTTATATATATTAATGATCTGCCATACTATGTTAACACATGTAAAGCTGTACTATTTGCCGAAGTTACTTCTCTTATTTTCCCTGTTGATAGGACAACAGACAATTTTGACGAGGTCAATAGTACATTAGCTCAAGTGTTAAAGTGGTTTACAGCAAACAATTTGCTGTTGAACGCTAAAAAGACGAAGTGTATTAAATTTTGTTTACCAAATGTTACAAAAGTACCAACACGCATAGTAGTCGAAAACGAAACGATAGATTTGGTACATAAAACAGTATTTCTTGGGATGACAGTTGACTCAGGACTTCAATGGGGTGCCCATATCACATCCTTAGCGGGTAAACTTAGTTCTGCTGCTTACGCTGTTAGAAGAATAAGACAGTTGACTGACGTTGATACTGCGCGTTTGGTATACTTTAGCTACTTTCATAGTGTCATGTCGTATGGGATATTACTATGGGGTAACGCAGCAGAAGTTAATACCGTATTCGTCCTTCAAAAACGCGCTATCAGATCCATATATAAACTAGGTGCTAGAGAATCTCTTAGAGAATTGTTTAAAAATATAAATATTTTGACATTCCCCGCGCAATACATATTTGCAAATATTATGTTTGTTCGTAATAATCTTCATCTTTACGCGAAAAATAGTGATATCCACAACAGGAATACGAGAAATAATAATAAATTAGCGACACCAACTTTGCGATTACAGAAAACAATGAATTGATTTTTGGGACTTAGTATACGCTTCTATAATAGAATTCCTGAAGAAATATTGGCTCTGTCATTAGGTAAGTTTAAGACTGCTGTTTAAAATCAATTACTTAAAAATGCCTACTATTGTATTAATGACTATTTAACAGATAAAACACCATGGAAGTAATACATTTTATAAATTGTTAATCAATATACATCAGTGATTACTTAATGTAAAATAATTGAATTTGTTATAAATATGTGAAAGTGTAGCCCTTCAGGCACGTAGGGACCAATACTGGACTGAGTTTCTTTCGGCGTATTCTTCTCAGCAGTGGTCGTTTCGAAACGCTAGTAGCTTATCGATTTTGCAAATATTAAAAATAATAATATGACGTTCAGAAAGAGATACATGATATCCAAATTTGAATAAAATTCTATTTCATTTCATTTCATTTCATTTCATTTTATTTCATTTCATTTCCCATACAACAAACGTAACTTTTTTTTGCTCTATATTGATAACGGCAACAGGTAGACCATCACCTTTCTTACATGCTGGTTTGGGAGGAAAGAAAAATGCTAGAATGTACCAGCTGCATCTCTTCCCGTGTAGATCGTAACAGCCGATCGAGGGATTGGGCAAAAACTGGGGAATTATGTTAGTAAATGACGCAGCTAGCAACCCATTGTTATTTTGATTCTTTTTGCCATCTACACGCCCACTAACATGCTCAACGTGGTTTTTAGGTCTTATAGACCTAGACTCTGTCTAACCCGCATGGGAATAAGACGTGATAGTATGTATGTAAATAAATATAAGAGGTAGAAGCTTGAAATATTCATAGAATATTTAGTTATATGTTTACTTTAAAAATAAATCATTAAATGATGTGATACATGACTTTTTTGCTGTTTTTATAGATAATGATACGGACCCTTTCGTGCGCGAGTCCGACTCGCACTTGGCCGGTTTTTTATGCCTTTAACTTGTATGGTCCTGGGTTCGATCCGGTCAAGTCAAAATGGAATCAGATCTTCTTCAGATTAACCTGTGTCTTGGATAAATAAACTTTTCTCAAATCTTACTACGCATCGTAGCTGGGGTTCCACAGTTCCACGCAGGAAATCGCTCAGGTGAGAAAGAAAAGATACAGTTCTGTGACAGACGGACGGACAAAAAACAATAAATACTGAAAAAAATACAAGTTCACCCCATAAACTTAAGTTTAATAAACGTAGTGTATTTCGTAGCGCGCTACATCTACGCCTCTACGAGGTTCTACGATGCTCTACGAGGATCTACAAAGCTTCGTAGCTGTAGCACACGTCTTAAGCTTTGGGCAATTTAATTAAGTTCGCTTAAGTTGAATTGATCGAAGATTGAGTTGAAGTGATCAGTGTTTCGTCAAGTTTCTTAAATATATGTGTTGTTGAACGTAATAAAAAATCCTAATACGCTTGAGTATTTGCTTGATATTTTCTTAAACTTACTAAAAATAGTTTAAGTTCTGATCATCATAAAATTGACTTACAAGTAAGGTGAGCGATACCTAGAGCATTTTTTTTATAATAAATAAATTATTATAATATTTAGCTAGTTTAATAAATTATTAAAATTAAGTTACTTAATAAGGTGATATCGATAGAGATAAAATAATACTTGCTCGGTGGACTGTTACAAATTAAATGAAGTTTTAAATAAATTAATAATTTGGCGAGCTCCGTGGCGCAGTGGTCAACTTGCCTGCCTGCGACACTAGGGTGCCCGGGTTCGATCCCCAAACTATCATCTCTTTTTAGTTTTTATTTTATTTATGATAGCCTAAAAATAGCCTCATAAAACATTATTGGAATGTATCTGCTTTTTTTATCTTGAGGATTATCGAAATATATAGTGTTTGTGTTTGTTTACATAATGTTATTAAACGGTATTTTTATTTAAATAAATATATAGGGACATATCACACCAGGTCAATCTAAAAAATATCGTTTTCCATTTTGACCTGGCCGGGGATCGAACCCGGGAACCCTCGTGTCGCAGGCTGGCGTGTTAACCACTGCGCTACGGAGCTCGAATGTGTATGTGTAGATAAGTGTAGACATACCTGGTTCTTCCATTTTCACCAGCTCGCACATCTCAGCCTCCATTTCCATCTCAAACGACTCCTTGCAAGTCAACAATTCCTTATCCAGTTTCTCGCTGGCGTTCGTGGTCACCAGACTCTTTAATTTCTCTGCAATTTTGTCAATTTCCGAGCCACCTTTGTTGTTCAGTTTTAGCGGCAGCCGTTTTATCTCCTCAATTATTGGCGCCAATGGCTCCTTCCGGGTCTTCCGCTTCCGGAAATTCAGTTCGGAATTTTCACTTCCGTTCTCTACGTTTCGTTTCTTTGTCGCGCGTGTTTTAACGCAAAATATTTTGCGTTCCGTTTTCATCTCAGTGGATCGTAAGTTGTAAGATTTTTTTTCTGTATCTCTCTTTGGGTTTGTAGTTTTATTTTTGACTTCGGGCGAGTTCACGGGTTTTTCGGTTTCGGAAGCGTATTCGTAGGTTTCTGTTAGAATGAAATTTTCTAAGAATTGACTTCTTTTAAGGAGTTGAAGGTAGAATCGCGTGGAAATAGGAACTTTGTCGTTGTAAATCGTTTCGTTATTTTTCAAAAGATTCTTTTGGCGCTTCGAATTCATTTTGAAAGGACGTGCTGGCTTCGGCTCCGCTGGAAAAATATTTTTAATATGTAGACCTTACCCTTGAGGAAGAAAATACCCTACCACTCATATTAGGGTTTGGAATAATATCCCTGCCATGTTTTCTCAAGAGACATAAGCAGGTATTCGTTAAAAAAGGCATGAAACAACTTTTAAGGACCCTGCTTACAGTAACAGTTTTCATTGGTGGGCCGTATGTCTGCCTACTTAGTCAGAAAACAATAGAAAAAATCTATGTGCTTATTTGGCACGGGAGGGTCTACGCAAAACTATAAATAAAATAATTTTGTTCAATACACGCACTCACTCTTAAACTGTCAAATAAATTTGCCACCGAATGTTATAAAATATAAAAATGATAGAAAACTTAGCCAATGCCTTAAAATATTACTATCTACACGGTATAAGGCTACTCTCTACTACATTATTTCATACCAAAACAGCCCCCTTTTATTCAATTACTAGATTTTATTCATAAAATACTGAATGCACGGACTCACTTACTTTCAAGGCTTATATTTTCCGATTCATGTATGAAACTTTCCCTCAAAGGTCGCACAGAGTTAATGAAACACCTAGGCATGTTGCTTTTCCTTACTTAATTGGTATAGATACCCAAATATTGCATAAATTATCAATTTTCCGATATTTAACAGAAATAATACTGTAGGGCACTTGCTGTGACGCGACACAAACATCCGAATTGAAGTAATTTTATTTTAAGAATTCCAAATTCGAATTGGGCGGTCGTGGCCATCGGCTGCCAGTGTCACCAAACGCAGACATCCTCTTTATGTTTTTAATGTAGTTTATTGCTTGGAACGTAACGGCATTCCAGTGTAAGCACGCTGGAATCTCCTAAAGATTAATGATACTAATTTAAAGTGGGTTAAATTTTATTGGCAACAAATACGCGTAATCATGGACGCTTTCAGCTAAATAAATAAGATAGATAGCCATAATGCATGATATGGGGATTTTCGATATGTTTCTAGATAATGATATCGGTGCATCGTTCGGAAGCTTTCGATAATATTAAGTGTGAAAATGAAAAGCGGAGATAATGACAGCGCGCGCGCGGCGCCGGGCGGCGGGGGGTCGGAGGTGCGGGGAGGGACGCTCCGAGCAGCCATCGATTATTCGGCGGGCAGCGAGCGCGGCGTCGGCACGCGCTGCGTTTAATTTTAGAACGCCGCCCGATACGACGTGATGTTCAATTTCTGGGCGCGCTCGGCCTCGCGAGTGTTTGTGTCCTCATAAACAGTGGTGTGGTATGCGGTGACGGGCAGGAGCAGAGGCGGCGCCATGGGCAATTCCTGCAGCTCGGGACAAGCGCACAAGGATAAGGACAATTTGTCACAACACTCCGAAGAGTGAGTACAACATGGCGTGAAGGCCGCTCTACAATGCTCGTTAAACTAAGTAGTTCTTAAACATTCGTCATGTATTGTCTAATGCACAATATTGTTTCGCCGCCGCCTGAGAAGCGTGGCGGAGTCGTCATAAATCAATAGCTCACAGGTTGTCTTGTGACAATACAAACAACCAATGTAACGGACTATTTTGGGCGCCATTGACAAAATATGAGTTTTCCTACTACCCACAATAAATCAATAACTCTCATTAAGGAGGATTTGCGAGCAGACAAACGTATACATTTACATTTGTATGTAGAGACCATAGATTTCGAAACGGAAAGGCATTGAACACTGATCTTTTCGAGGAGAAAACAGAATACGCGTTCCATTTTTCTTCCATGCTGGTCTGTAAGAAAAGAAAAATACGTAGAATGTACCAGCTGCTTCTCTTTTCGCGCAGATCGTAATAGCCGATCAAGGGAATGGGCGATAATCTGAGGACTCATATAAGTAAGCGGTGCGACTAGCACTCTATCACTATTTTGATTCCGTTTTTCACCTAATACTCAAAGTGACTTTTACATTTTAAAGACTTGGGCTCTGTCTACCTCGCAAAGGAAAAAGACGTGACAGTCTTCCATTTTGAAAATATCTCTAAATTCATGTTCGTTCAGAAATTTCCTAAATACGACCTTTCACGTTGATGCGGTGGAGATCAAAGGACGCCAACTTTATTAATTTTTGCGAGGGAGCAAAGGAAAATTTACCCTAATATTTTAGGATATTTTCAGTACCTTTGTGGCGCAGTTGTTAACGCCAACCCTATACGCCGAGTTCGATTCTCGATGCGGGTTATCTTCATCATCATAAATACTTCATCATCATCATCATCATCATTACAGCCGTAAAAGTCCACTACTCTACAAAGGCCTCTCCCGAAGATACGTCGTTCCATGGGAAGGTATTGGCATACTTATCATGCTTGGCAGGCAGGTTGGCGAGCGCAGTTTTAGCTTCTTATGCCTCCGACGTCGCTGCCTATCGTCTCTTTAACGACTACTAGATGGCAGCCGGGACCAACGGCTTAACGTGCCTTCCGAAGCACGGAATCATCTTAATTATGAGACAATCAGGTGATTCAAGCCTGCAATGTCCTAACCAAACTGGAAACAACTAAACAAAGTATTCTTCCCGTGGGAATGGAACCCACGACCCCCGGGTCTACAGGCAAACGCCTTAACCACAGGACCACGGAGGAAGTTGCCCGAAAGAGTGAAGACACCAATAGCTGCTCAAGATGGTAGACCCACGCTAAACAAGGAGTGTTCGAAAGAGTCACCTGTAACCTCATTTTTACTGAACAGGTCACAGTGGTTATTTACAGTAATTCCACAGGGATCCCGATTTTAATCCCCCAGGAGATTCAACTAAACTCACTATTATATTGGCTTCCCAGGGGATCCAACAGAGCTCTACATTCCTTTTCAATCTCTAAAGACAATGACAGCTTTATCATGACTAATGGTCTATTTACATTAATAAATAAATAAATATATACGGACAAATCACACAGATTGAGCTAGCCCCAAAGTAAGTTCGAGACTTGTGTTATGGGATACTAACTCAACGATATATATTTTATAACAAATACATATATAGATACACATCCAAGACCCAGGCCAATCTGAAAAAGACAATTTTCCATCTTGACCTGGCCGGGGATCGAATCGAACTTGTGTCGCAGGCTGACGCGTGACCACTGCGCTACGGAGCTAGCCGAATTTTTGCACTGACTGAAATCATTCATATATTATAAACACGACATTATGAACGATTGTGCGGTACTGCAAGTGGCACGGCTAAAATGGGCAAGACACCTAGAAAGGATGGATGACTGCAGAGCAGCTAAATAAATAACGAATTGGATGCCACAGCAAAAAAGACCCCGAGGAAGGCCCAGGAAGAGCTGGAGAGATGGAGTCGAAGAAGATCTTAGTACACAGCATGGAGAAGACAGGCCAGAGACAAATCAAAATGGAGACAAATCGTTGAGGCCCAGACCCACAAAGGGTTGTAGCGCCGAAGAAAGTAAGTATTATAAACGCGAATGTTTGTGAGTATGTATGGATGTTACTCTATCACCCCAAATCGGCTGAACGGATTTTGATAAAACTTTGCACACAGATGGGTTATTATCTGGATACATAAGCTACCTTTCATCCCGGAATAAAATGACTTTTTCCGCGGGATTGACATTAACATGAGCAGAGCCACGGACGAGAGTTAGTCAAATATGACTGATTAAAGTCACTTCATCACCACGAAAACCTGGGTTTAAACGGGGATTTTCGGGGTTCGTCCTAGAGTGTGGTCGTCTTTTTTCCCTTCCGGGGTAGACAGAGCTTAGGTCTTTAAGACCTAAAAGCTGCGTTTAGTATGTTGTTGGGCGTGGGTTGCTTGCCACATCGCCTACTAACATGATTCCTTAGATTTTCGCTCTTTCCCTGGATCCGCTTTTACGATCTGCGCGGGAAGAGAAGCAGCTGGTACACTCTACGTTTTTTCTTTTCTCCCAGACCAGCGTGGAAGATTTTGAATTAACGATCAAAAATTACCGAGTAAGCCGGCTGGTAGCACTTACTAGACTCTATAGTTCTGCTTTTCGCGGGTCACTGATCAGATGAGTATAACTGATTGAACACAGCTGTGAAAGGGATCAAACATCACGGGCCCTACATTTTAGGGTTCCGTACCCAAAGGTCTGTAAAAACGGGGCCCTGTTACTAAGCCTCCGATTACAGTTACAGAGATGTAGATGATAACAAAAAAGTTTGTTTGTTTGTTACGCTTTCACGCCGTAACTACTAGACCAATCATCATGAAATTTTGCATACAAGTTCTCTGGAGTACGGAGAAGGACATAGGCTACCTTTTATCCCAGGAAAAAGTACTATTCCCGAGGGTTCGACATTGACGCGGGTGGAGCCGCGGGCGAAAGCTAGTCGGTTATAAATGAAGTAGAGTGTCAGCGTGCAGAATACTTTACTTTGTAAATATGAAATCATATCAGTGTGTGGGCTCGTTTTTAGACGTTAGATAATGGTACGGAACCCTTCGTGCGCGAATCCGACTCGCACTTGAGTCAGGTTTGCCTTTAATATTATACGAGTATATACAAAGATAGATACTAGCTGCCGAACTAGCTAACTTCGTTTCGCTATAAGGTAAATACTATCTTATCGAAGTTACGTAGTTTGATCAAATTCGGTTCAGTAGTTTCAGAGTTTATACATCGTGACATGAGATGTATATATATTATGCCAACAAAAATTATGACACCAAACCTAGAACTCCAAAATTTTAAACAACAGTATCCTCGTTTGCTTCAAATGATTTATTTCAAATGGACCTTAAAAAAATTTGACCACATCCATCCTAATCCACCGAAAGCTAATAAATTACACTTACTTAAGATGTCGGCCTCTAATTTGTGTCTTCAACCAGAAAATCTGAGACAGTAACTGCGCAAAAGTCGAGACAATTGCCAGTCAACGCACGTACACAACAAATTACATTCTTGCATGTATATAGGCAATTTTAACGCGCGGACGGCATTCTAAGTGGCTCTTTTGTGCCGGAATCATCGTTGAGGTCGCTGATACAATGATCGTAGACACTATGGGGTCCTTGTTCCGACTTTTGTGTCATAATACCTTGACAATCCCGGTGTCGACTGTCCGGTGTTTGCACGCATGGCTTTCTTTTATTATTAACTAGCTGTTGCCCGCGGCTCCGCCCGCGTTAATGTCGTTCCCTTGGGAACAGTAGAAATGATAAAAATTCCATACAAACCCCTGCCCCGTTGCTTTTTCCCCTTAAGGGGGAATTTAATACATTTCACCTGCATAGATCTTTAGCCCTTAAGGAGGGGATTTTGCCCATTTCACCTACACAGATATTTTTTTATTGTAATGGAGAACTTCTTATTGTCATATTTCTAAGAAAATAAAAAAAATCCATACAAACTTTACCCCACCTATTCTACCCCTTCAAGAGGAAATTTCGACCATTTTAACTACACAGATCTTCTTTAATTGTAATGTAAACATATATACTTATTTTTATACTTCTATGTTCAGAAATGAGAAAATTTCCATACAATCCCCCCCCCCCCCCCCTTTATCCCTTAAGGGGGAAATTTTGTACATTTCACCTACACAGATCTTTTTTAATTGTAACCTAGAACGTATATACTTATTTTCATACCTCTAAGTCTAGAAATGGAAATATTCCATACAAACTTTACCCCCTATTTACCCCTTCAAGGGAGAATGTTGTCTGGTTCACCTAAAAAGATCTTTTTTAATTTTAATTGAGACCTTGCGTACCTACTTTCAAACTTCTAAGTCCAGAAATGAGAAAATTCCATAAAACTTCAACCCCTTTGATTTACTAAAAATCCTTTCTTAATGCTCATTTACATCATAAAAAGAATCCCTGTGCCAAATTTCAAGTTTCTGCGCACAGTTGATCGTAGTTTCGGCTGTGCGTTGATATATAAGTCAGGTTTGCCTTTGGCCCGCGGCTCCGCCCGCGTAAGTGTCGATTTCTCAGGAACAGTAGAATTACCCGGAATACATTAGTTTATGACTTTCAATGACACACCTTAATATTGAATTTCAATTGAATAACTTTAAAAACGGAATGTTTCATACTAACTTTGCATCCCCGTTATATCCCCTTAAGGGATGATTTTTGACAAAAATATTTTACTCGTGTTTCATGCCTTTTAGTAAAGAACCTTCATGCTGAATTTCATTCGACTAACTTCAAAAATGGCAAAGTTTCATGCTTATTTTGCACCCCTAATTTACCGCCTTAAGGGATGATTTTTGAGTAAAATATTTTACTCGTGTTTCATACCTTTCAGTAAAGAACCTTCATGCTGAATTTCATTCGAATAACTTCAAAAACAACAAAGTTTCATACTAACTTTGCAACCCGTTTTTCCCCCTATGGAGATGAATTTCCAAAAATCCTTTCTTAGTGCTCCCCTACGTTATAAAAGGAACCCCTGTGCAAAATTTCAAGTTCCTAACCCTTATAGTTTAGGCCCTGCGTTGATATGTCAGTCAGTCAGTCAGCTTCTCCTTTTTTTTTAGTACGGATTACTATGGATAGTATGGATAGGTATAATGCTGTCGTATAATGATGATGAATTGACTTTAGATTTTAATTTTCTTATGTCACTTATTATTTTATTTTATTTTTGCTATAAGTTTGCAGACAAACTCATGCCTTGAGTTCATTCAAATGACGATAACTTTTTTTTTAATGAACCGGTTTTGATGAAACAAACTTTAAATGTTAAACTAAGTTAAAACAAAGCAATTGGTGAAAGTTTGAAGTAAATCGGTTCAGTATTTTCGGAGATAATCGTGATCATACATACAGACAGACAGACAGACAGACAGACAGACAGACAGACAAGAAATTCCAAAAAAATTTTTTTGCTTTTTATTATTCTTTTTAAGTGTCCCTCTATCCATTTCAGTCAAAAATTCGAAATGTACAGACAAAATAATTTTACTGTTTTATTATATGTATAGACTAGCGACCCGGACTTCGGCTTCGCACGGGGGCAATGTACAATTGTACATATAAACCTTCCTCTTGAATAATTCTATCTATTTAAAAAAACCAAATCAAAATCCGTCGCGTCGTTTTAAAGAACTAAGCATGCATAGGTACGGACAGACAGCGAAAAGCGACTTTGTTTTATACTATCTAATTATAATGATGTTATAGGACGGCAAACGAGCAAGCGGGTCACCTGATGGTAAGTGATCACCGCTGCCTACTGATAACTGCAACACCAGGGTGTGACAGGTGCGTTATCGGCATTTTAAGGAGTTGGGGAAAGGAAATGGGAAGGGAATGGGACGTTACCACAGGGATGATGAGAGGGAAGGATGGGCCTCTTTTTAGAAGCGGTAAAGCTTCTACTCAGGCGTCGCTTTTCTGTGAGAGTGTGGTACCGGCATAATGAATTGCTACTAGCAATTCATATTGCCGGTAGCGTGGCTATATCACGGCTAAAAAGTGCAGGTCCTTTTTTACTGACTTCAATAAAGGAGGCTATCCATCGACTCGTACGTATATAATATTGTTAGAATTGCACAGTTTTTGTAAATGTGATAATTTACCAGTTAAACATGTGTGTCAAATTCATAAGTGTAGCTATATGCTTATGTATGTTTGGCAGCGCATATAAAAAGTATAAATCTGAATAAATATAAATAAAAACCGGTTAAGTGTGAGTCGGACTCCGAAGGGTGCTGTACTATTCTATAATAAGTTTATTTATTCAGTAGTCCGCACGTGGTCCGTCCGCGGGCGAGCTGTTTAGGAGTTAATGTTGTGAGCGTATACACATAGCACACAATACGAAGAATACAGTATTTATACGGAAGAACTCTATATTTTTCTATGACACGGTGGACACACATCTCTTAATTACTACCTATAAATAATTCTAAACTTAAATTCTGAACTAAAACTTAAATTAAAAATAAAATGAATCTATAAACACATCAAATTAAATAAAATATGGATGCCAAATCGCTGTGGTCTGCTCGCAGGGTACCCAAAATGCTATTACTACCTTAGAATTTCGAAATGAGAGTCTCTTCCTTTTTTGAAGTCGGTTAATGAACTTGACGTCCAGCTAACAATACAGCCTCGCTCTCATTACGGGCCTTTAAAGGCCGACATCTGGCGCTGAAGCTGTTTGTTTCAAACAAATTAACATTTGATCATTATGGCGTACAGCCGGGATTGAATACTTTTCTGCTTTCAAAGTCCTTCGGTATTCATGTATTACCTACTTAGCGTCTTTTTTAGGGTTCCGTCCTAAACGGAAAATGGGACCCTATAAATATCGCTCCGTTGTCCGTCTGTCTGTCTGTCTGTCTGTCACCAGGCTGTATCTCGTAACGGTTCACGATATACAGCCTGATGATGATGATGATGACGGTTCATCATCATTATCATCAACATTTCGAGTAGATGTCACAGTCAATCGACCATGCACACCCTGGTGTCAGAGTTCTTTGGAACCGCCTCTTAGCCTCTGACGTGGTTCCTTTAACGACTACCAGATGGCAGCTGGGACCAACGGCTTAACGTGCCTTCCAAAGCACGGAATCATCTTTATTATCAGACAATCAGGTGATTCAAGCCTGCAATGTCCTAACCAAACTGGAAACAACTAAACAAAGTATGTTTCCGGTGGGAATCGAACCCACGACCCCCGGGTCAACAGGCAAACGCCTTAACCACTGGACCACGGAGGCTGTCATGAACCGTGATAGTTAGAGAGTTGAAATTTTCACAGATGATGAATTTCTGTTGCCGCTTTAACAAAAAATACCAAAAAATAGAATAAAATAAATATTTAAGGGGGCTCCCTTACAACAAACGTATTTTTTTGCTTGTTTTTGCTTGATTTTGATAACGGCAACAGGTAGACGCTTGGAATATTCACAGAATATTTAGTTATATGTTCAGTTTAACAATTAATAATGAAATGAGAACACGACAAAAGGGAAAGGAAATGGGGAGGGAAGAGGGAAGGATGGGCGTCCGGTTCTGTCACTCACCGAACGAAGTACAGAAGCGGTAAAGCTTCTACTCAGACGTCGATTTTTTGTGAGAGTGTGGTACTTCCCCGGACGAGCCGGCCCATTTATGCTACTAGCAATTTATTTTGCCGGTAGCGTGGCTCTACCACGACTAAAAAGTGTAAGTCCTTTTTACTGACTCCAATAAAGGAGGCTATCCATCGACCCGTACGTATATAATATTGTTAGTATTGCACAGTTTTTGTAAATGTGATAATTTACCAGTTAAACATGTGTGTCAAATTCATAAGTGTAGCTATGTACATATGTATGTTTGGCAGCGCATATAAAAAGTATAAATCTGAATAATTATAAATAAAAACCGGTTAAGTGTGAGTCGGACCCGCGCACGAAGGGTTCCGTACTATTCTATAATAAGTTTATTTGTGCAGGCCGCACGTGGTCAGTCCGCGGGCGAGCTGTTTAGGAGTTGATGTTGTGATCGTATACCAATAGTATAGCACACAATACGAAGAATACAATATTTATACGGAAGAACTCTATATTTTTCTATGACACTTGTGGACACTAATCCAAGTGATAACCACGCCCCTGATTGCTTAAAATGCGTTAGCGGTTTAGTGCTTATAATGTGTATGCCCAATAGCTTTCGAACGACCAACATCTAGATTTCACTGCCTGATGATGCCTCGTGTAGAGGCGAAACACGTCCGAGCACGACGGCCGATATTGCTGCAGCCTGAACGGATGCAGCATGAAGGGACTAACAGTAGTGGGTAGGAGAAGGATGGACCTCCGGCTCTCTCACTCACCGAACTAAGCACAGAGCGGTAAAGCTTCTACTCAAACACGTCAATTTTCTGTAAGAGTATAGGTAGAGTTCTGTAAGGAAGAGCCGGCCCATTCATGATATTAGCAAAAATGAATTTTGTCGGTAGCGTGGCTCTACCACAACTAATACATTATTATTATTTATGACAGTGGTTCCTCGACGACCAACCAAAAATATAAAAAAGCTCGCCATACAAATTCGCCGATCACCTGGTCAAATTTCTATGGGAAGTACTGTTTTTTCAAAAATTACAGCAATCCTTTTGGATGTATCCATATTCTACTAGCTTTTCCCACGGCTCCACCCGCATCGATGTTTATCCCTCGGGAACAGTAGAATTTACCAGATAAAAAGGTACTTTATGTCTTTTCCCGGACCTCAAACTACCTCCATACCAAACATCCAAATTGGATTAATGGTTGAAGCGTCTTTTCACGCTTCAACCATTAATATGATAGACAGACAGATAGACGCATTTGTAATATTAGGATGGAAGTGTGTATTATAGATTCTGATTCTATCATTAAAATAAAGCCAGGCAGTTCAAAATCATATAGGTTCATACCAGTTCAGTAAAGTACTGCACTTTACTGAACTTTAAAGTACTGCACTTTACTGAACTGGTTCAATAACCTACAATGAAGTACGAGTTTTAAGTGTAATTGCTAGGTACATTCGTTTTTATATACGGCTTTGTATTTTACGGCTTACATTATTGAAAAAAGGGTACCTTCGTTTCTATAACCGAACAAATAAGCTGACTGAGCTTTCAATATTTGCCAAACTTGATTAAGTAATACAGGGATGAAAAGGTCCTTTCATATCGCCCTTCGTACGGCACAATACATTAGGTCCGAGGGGAAATGCTGGGCTGGTCGGGACGGATCATTTAGGTAGGTACCCTATATTGTACTCTATTAACCCTTTCACCGCGAGACTTTGTATCAGTTGTTGTGTTCCCGTCGCGAAGCATAGTGAATCGAAAATAAAAAAAAAATACGGACGTGCATGATAAGTTGCGAGAGCGCTTGGCGGGAATTTCGGCGGACTGCACGGCTTTTGTTTTAGATTGTTTTGCAAATTGTTTCTAGTGGACCTTATAATGTGAAATCGGTGTTATAAATACCCATGTTTGTGAACAAAGTGTGGAATAACTAAAATAAAGTGTCATGGTGTGGCTGTAGTGAGATTTACTTAGCGGGCTTGTGTTTGCTCGCCTCGTTGCGTCGTTTATGATCAAGCCAGTAGGGGCTCCGTCGAAATCAGCGAAATAAATTACACCATCATTTCGTTGATACACAAGCAAGAATAACTCGAAAAATAACTAGACACTGGTTAAAATAAGCTTCTGAATGAAGTTTAAGGGGCAGATAGAAGAAAAGAAAAGTGTTGCACATAATGTGAATGACATTCATCATCATCATCATCATCAGGTCCTTTTTAGTCTCCACTACAGGAGCACGACCCTCTTTGTACTACTAGGGCCATACTTGGCCAGAGCAGCCAGAGAACTTGGCCTACACTCTCCACGCTGGCCAAACGAGTTGGAGAGGTCTCTTAGATGTTTATAAGCTTTGTTTAGCTTGTATTTCCTAAGTGGCCTTCTACGACATCCATGGGAAGACTAGGAGTGGTCCTATTCTACTCTACCGGATACCACACGGCTATGAAAGACATTGTCAATGATTATTAGTCTTATAGACTATATTTAATATGAACTTACTTTTATCTGAATACACCATCCATACGAATATTATAAATGCGAATTTATTAGGATAGATTATTTTTCATTTTCTTAATTTTAACATTGTTTTGAACTTTTAGTTTGTTAATAATAAAAACCCTAAACAGGTCACAGTGACGTGACACATACATTACCTGTAATTATTATCTTTTTTTAACCTGTGTAACACAATAAAGATATTATTATTATTATGGTTGAAGCGTGCGATGGTTGAAGTGAGTTTGTTTGTTTGTTACACTTTCACGCCGTAAATATTGAACCGATCATCATGAAATTTTGCATACCCGTTGTCTGGGGTACGGAGAAGGACAATGGGTATATTTTATTCCGTGACAATGTACTGTTCCTGTGGGATCGACATTGACGTGGGAGGTACCGTGGAAGCTAGTAGTGAAATAAAAAAGTTTGGTCGAAAACATACGACGCTCGCGAAATGGGCACGAAAATGTTTGTCAGATTATTCCGACGTTCGCGGTGAAAGGGTTAAATGTACGGCAAATTTATTAATACTTTTAGCTTTTATGCTCTGCTTCGTTAATATAATGGGCTATTTTCCTTAAAAAAGGCCGGCTGGCCCGGCCAAGTGCGACTCGGACTCGCGCACGTCTTTTTTATCTATAGTAAGGTTAAAATTATAAAAAATATTTTTATTATATGATGAAACTCAAAATTTATGCTTTCCGCAATTTTTCTTTTATCTGTGCTATGAGTATGAGACGATGCTTCGTACCAAATTTCAAGATTTTGAGCTCACGCGAAGTACTCTGTAGGTTTTGATTCCCTTGTGAATGTCAAAAATTTTTTGGCATAAACGGTTGTCACGTTGTCAGGTATCTTTTGATTGCGTTGTTGGCTTAGAAGTTTGATTTTTCACGGCTCCAAGGGACATTAGACCTGAGTATTTGATATGAATTTCAGCTTGATATATCCACGCGTTCCTTAAAAAGGGGTCTTGACAGACAGACAGACAGGCAAACAGACGGACATCAAAGTGATCCTAGAAGGATTCCGTTTTTTCTTTTGAGATACGGAAGTATCTCCTTTTGTGTAAAGTTTTTCCTTTTGAGATACTTTCGTATCTCAAAAGAACCCTGAAAATATAAAAAGTCCTTCAGATAATCAAAAGATATTGGACACGCACGTATTTTCTCTTTTGTCAATTAAACAAACAATTAAAAAGTTAAGGCGTTTGCCTGTTGACCCGGGGGTCGTGGGTTAGATTCCCACCGGAAGCATACTTTGTTTAATTGTTTCCAGTTTGGTTAGGACATTGCAGGCTTGAATCACCTTATTGTCTGATAATAAAAATGATTCCGTGCTTCGGAAGGCACGTTAAGCCGGTGGTCCCGGCTGCCATCTGGTAGTCGTTAAAGGAACCACGTCAAAGGCCGAGAGGCGGTTCCGAAGAACTCTGACACCATGGGTGTGCATGGTCGATTGGCTGTGACACCTACTCGAAATGATGATGATGATTAAAAAGATATAACGTGAACGCGTTATATCTTTTAAATTACATGTTACGTTACAGTTTGCTAGACTTTTTAGCAAACTGTGACGTCACGAGTCCCCACTTATGAACTTTGACGCGCTTTATCTTTATCATTTATTATTCAAAAGAAATATACGTGTCCAATATTTTAATATAATTAGGGTAATTCCGGGGGAGTTGGCCATACGGTAGAGATGGCCAATCGATTTATTTCTAAAAATATTCCCTAGATGGGGCCACTTTTTACTTAGTTCGCTCAGTGTTGACGGCAGGTAATAGTGTACGAACAAATATTTGTCGAAAAAAAGAGAAAAGTAAGTAAAATCCTTATAAATATTTAAGACTATTGCAAAATTTTTTGGTGTGTACTTGTTTCATGTTGTGACCGGGCTTTGTCTTGAGAAAACAAGCTATTTCAGACTTTTCTTATTAGTTTGTTAGTGATGCTTTGTTATAACGTTAAAATAACGCACATGATGTTTTAATTTTTTTTAATTTTTTTGGTGGTCATCTCTCCCGTAAAATTAGGACAGATGGCCATAGCCAGCTAGTCTAAGATGGCCATATGGCTATTTTAAACTGAATGTTTTTAACTTGAGAATCTTGCAATAAAAAAACATTTTTTTGTATTCTTTCACATGCCTAACAAATACAAGAGAAAAGCAATGCTTTGCGGGGGAACTGGAATGATGATGCATTAAAAGCAGCTATAAGTGCTGTAAAAAAATATGGCTTATCTGTTCGCGCCGCAGCCAAGCAAGTTGGCATGCTACTGACGTCTCAAGAACATATAAAAAAATAGAAATAAAAAAATGCTGAAGAATTTAAACAAGTTAAAGAACAAAAATAGATTCTAAATAAAGTAAAAGAGAGAGAGAGAGCGCAGATTCGGCCAAACCAGACTCAAGAAAAATAAATAAATAAATTGAAACGTACTGTTAGAAAGAGAAAAGCTATTAGACAGATATCTAAAAGTAGTGATGAAGAAAAACTAGTATTGTGTGTTTATCAGATGAAGAAATGAAGAATAAAAAGGACAACTGTCGTGGTGGCGGAGAAAATTATTATGAGACTCGCCTGATAGAAGATTACATTATTTGCCAGCTTTGGGTACACGAAAATTGTACTGAATTCGATGATATGATGATTCGATGATGTTCTAGATGTGTTCAGGTGAAAAAGAAAGGTCAAAGATGCAAAATAATTAAAAATTCATTTCAAAAACCGAGCCACATGTAGAATTAAGTGCTGGCCATCTTTCCTTTATTCCTATGGCCATCATACCCGGACACTAGGGGAGAGATGGCCAATCTTGATTTAAAAAAAAATATGATTCTAGGATTGATCTCGTACAAAAATGTTTATGTTTTGTTATTTTCCTTAAAGTAAAATGTTTAAAGTTTAATTAGAAATAAAGATAAATGCTAAAATACGTATATTTTATTTATAACATCGCCTTAAAAAAACTATGGCCATCTACCCCGGGCTTACCCTATTTTTATCTAGGAAACTAGCCTATTTGACTGGGATAAAAACTAAGACCGCGCAGACCGTAGAAGCCGGCCCAGGGAATGGATAAAAATTTAAGGAAAAGACGATAATAATATCGAGTATGTATCGTGATGACGAAGGTACAGTGAAAAGATGCAGAAATTAAGCAACAGAAGTGAAAAAAAAATGATGGAGTTATACTTTCAGTATGTACCGTTTTTGTCGTTGTTTGTAAGTATTCATGATGTTTTGGCTTGGGGACATTATTTAGGCTTCATTTTGTATGAGACTGTGTATCCACATTATATTTGATCGAAGCATATGCCCTTCAATAACACTCGCGGCCCGTGAGAGCTACAAATAATAAAAATATTTCTCTAGAAAATTCCTGAATGCAGCCGACGGCACAAAAATGCATACCTCATTCTCTCTCTGGGTATTTCTTTGTTTGAAATAGTACAATGGAGGATTTTACTTAATTAAATATTTATGAAGTAAAATGTTAAGGAAATAAACAAGGAAAAGGCAGTCTTCCATCTTCAAAGCAGGTTCTAAGAAGATTATGATTCTGTTAATAGAGCAATTAATTAAATTTTTTCATTAATCTTTTTGCCGTTGAATTTAATATTTGTTTAAAACCAAAGAGAATCTTTATGTTTTTGTATGATTCATCATTTCGGCCGTAAGAAATTCATACATATTACGTCTTTATCCCTTACGGGTTAGACTGAGACTGAAGTCATAAGACCGAAAGGCCGCGTTTAGCGTGTTAGTGAGCGTAAAGGTGGAAAACGGAATCAAAATAGTGATGGGTTGCAGTCACATCGTCATTATTCTTTAGATTTTCGCTCATTTCTGCTTCTACGGTCTGCGCGGAAAGAGAATCAGCTGGCATATTCTACGTTTTTTCTTTTCTTCCAGACCAGCACGGAAGTTTAAGATATTATATTAGAAGTAAGAAGTTCACTGCTGGACAAAGGCCTCTCCTAAGGATTGTTCGTTCCATAAGATAAATAAATAAATATATACGGACAAATCACACAGATTGAGCTAGCCCCAAAGTAAGTTCGAGACTTGTGTTATGGGATACTAACTCAACGATACTATATTTTATAACAAATACATATATAGATAAACATCCAAGACCCAGCGTATATATTCTTTGACCCAGGCCAATCTGGAAAAGATCATTTTCCATCTTGACCTGACCGGGGATCGAACCCGGGGCCCTCGTGTCGCAGGCTGGCGTGTTAAGCACAGCGCCACGGAGCTCGCCATAAGATATTGCTATACTCCCACGCTTAGCAGGAGTTGGGGATTTTCTAATGGCTTCTTGAGCTTCTGACGCTGGTGCCCATCAGTAGCATTTTGAAGCTGGGGAACTATACGAATTTGTTGGATCTTGGAAGGGAATGAAAGTGTTGGGATACTTCACTCGGATGGGGAAAAGGCAGTATCAGCTCGGGAGGCTGATACGCGCGTACCCTGCCATACCTGCAACGACCGGACAGGCAGTTGAAGATCATCATCATCATTTCGAGTAGGTGTCACGGTCAATCGACCATGCACACCCTGGTGTCAGAGTTCTTCGGAACCGCCTTTCGGCCTCTGACGTGTCCTTCAACGACTACCAGATGGCAGACGGGACCAGCGGCTTAACGTGCCTTCCGAAGCACGGAATCATCTTCATTATCAGACAATCAGGTGATTCAAGCCTGCAATGTCCTAATCAAACTGGAAACAACTAAACAAAGTATGCTTCCCGTGGGAATCGAACCCACGACCCCCGGGTCTACAGGCAAACGCTCTAACCACTGGACCACGGAGGCAGTTGAAGATGACATTCTTGAACATATGATAATCACGTCTGTATCTCTTGGTTACTACTACTTATTACTACAATGACTACTTACGGGGTAGATAGTCTTAAGCCACAAGACTTAAAGGCCACGCTTTAGCCAATGAAAATTTTATAAGACATTATTTTGACCAAGGGACTTACCACGATTGATTATGAAGACTTAAGATAAAAAATAAAACAAGTACTTATTGTTTTTCTATTTGTGAAAGGATTCTAAGTAGACTCTATTTTAAGTTCGGGACCCTCCGCCGCGTGTTTTTTTTTAATTTTTTATGATATATGGCGGCAAACGAGCAAGCGGGTCAGCGTCTCTCTGATGGTAAGCGATCACCGCTGTCCATAGACTACTGCAGCACCTGTGGTGTGTCAAGAGCATTGTCGGCCTTTTAAGAAAACATAGACTCGTTTTTTGAAGGTTCCAATGTCGTATCGATTCAGGAATACCGCTGCAGGCAGTTCATTCCACGGTTCGGTCGTACGTGGCAGGAAGTTTCTGTTAAAACGTACGGTGGTAGACTGCCAGTTATCCAGGTGGTAAGGATGTCGTTTACCGCCGACACATCCGCATGAGTCGGCAACGCATCAGCAGCTCCTCTGGTGTTGCAGATGTCCATGGGCGACGGTGACCACTTTCCATCAGGTGGCTCGTCTGCTCGTTTGCTGTCGGATATACATAAAAAAAAATGTTAGACCGATTTCACCTCAAATGCCTACGTAAAATTATGAACATCAGATGGTCTGACCGCGTGCGGAACACCGAAGTACTGCGGCGAGCCAATGTAGGTGGCATTGAAGCTTACCTTATGCGGCGACAGCTTCGGTGGTGCGGTCACGTGTCAAGGATGGCAGAGGAGAGGGTCGCAAAGCACATCTTCTACTCAGAACTCGAGGAAGGCAAGCGCAAGCATGGCGGACAACTCCTCAGGTATAAAGATGTGCTGAAACGGCACATGAAGCGCTGCGGCATAGAGCCCTCTCAGTGGGAGGAGCTAGCCGCCCGAAGACCGGAGTGGAGGGCTTTGGTTAAAACCAAAGTCCATGACTTTGAAATCCACCGACGCGCCGAACTCGACACCAAGCGTGATGAGTTAAAAACCCGACCACCTGCGCTAACTCAATATAATTATATTAACGGTGTGCTCACATGTCCGCAATGTGCGAGGACTTTCACCAATAAGATTGGCTTTATAAGCCACATGAGAGCTCACGAGAGAGCCCTGACTACCTGAAGCGGTCGCCACGGCCGAAATCGGTCGGACGATAGATAGATAAGGATGTAATTTTTCATCATTTTTGTGTCCTGCACTCACCTTGAAAATACGCTCCGAAACTATGACGAAATAGCTCGTGTGCGACGTCTTTATATCATGTTACTTTCTATGATATAACGAGTATACCCGTACAATACACAATACACCCGTACATACAACAATACAGTAGCTAGACCGCGAACTACGAGCTCGGATTGTTGAATCTAGTTGTTTGACATTTAAAATACCTATTTATAACTGAAAACTATAAACATTTCTTAGTTCATCATTCATGCCTTGTCTTCGTGGACATATATAATATACTATACTATGTACTTAAGTTTTTGGTGCGAGTCCCGACGGAGAAGCTGGCAACCTTCATGGAAGCGAACCTCTGGCCGAAGGGTCTGACAGACTCAGTGTGCTATAGTTTTAAGTTTTTTTAAATTATATATATTTCTAGGTTAAGGTATATTCATATGGGCCATAATTGTCTATGTTATGTAAACTTTTATATTATTGCCGTAGGTTGCCCAAGACAAATAAATAAATAAAAAAACAACGGGTTGCTTGGGGACCGTTCAAGTATTACGTAAGCACTATATCAGTTATTTTAAACCCCCTCCTCCCCCTTGTCAGCAAAAGTAAGAAAAGCTCTTCCCCCCTCCCCAAGCTTACGTAAACATTGCTATAATTTTTACAAAATACGTTTGTTTATTTTGCAAAATGTTGCTGACACTATCATCGTGCAGACACTTCCACCCCCTTTGTCAGTAAAAATAAGCCTAGCCCAGAAACCCCACCCCCTATTCGCTGCTTACGTAATATTTGAATGATCCCTTGCTAGAAAAGGTAATTTATACAAGTTACTTAATTTATACAAGTTTCACTTTTTAAAAAATTAACCAAATGGCATAAAATGTTAAACTCGCGTCAGGACACCTGACCTGATCGAAAATTTGTAAGACGGACACGTGACCTGAGACCGCCGGCGCGACGTAGGATAGGAAGCTATATCCCCCTCTCTTTCTACCGCCCGGAGTTTTCGTATTTTTAGTTTGGTAGACATTTATTTATTATTATTAAGTAACAGTTTATAATTTCTAAAAAAGTTAAGTTATCCTAAAATGCAATAGTTATTCTAATCTATTGTCAACACGGATAATATACCGATCACATCGAACATGGCTTCGCATGCCTGACCTCAATAACATGCGCTTCACGCGTCTCCATTGAGTCTGACACTTTAATTGTGACAATTTATGCCACTTTAGTGACAAATGTTGCGTCGTCACTGCGAAGATACGGTACGGTTATAGATCACTATGTACTTATACATACATGCTGGAGTATAATCTTCTTGTACGTCCCTTATAATTATCTACTAACTGTATCTTGACTCACCGATTCTTAACTTATGAGTAAATAAATAATATAAATAAATATATATATACGGACAAATCACACGGATTGAGCTAGATAGCCCCAAAGTAAGTCCGAGACATTTTTTTTTTGGCTTTCACGCGTTACTTATTTAGCCAGTATCAAGTATAAATGAGTTTTCCCGCGCTTTTTCTAAGTCTTGTTATCAATGAAACGATGGTGCAGTTCATTTCAATGATTCTACGGAGCCCCTGGCGACAATTCCCACGAATCCACTGGTTTGATCTCAGACAACGCAACGAGGCGAGGCGGTTCACCAGCCCGTTAAGTAAATCTCACTACAGCCGCAGTGTGACGAGTTTATTTCAGTTATTCCACACATTGCTCATGAACGTTATAATCTATAACACCAAATTACACCGATTTCACATTATAAAGTCCACTAGAAACAATTTACAAAACAATCCAAAACACAAGCCGTGCTCTCGGCCGAAATTCCCGCCAAGAAGTCCGAGACTTGTGTTACAAAGTGGAACCATTATAAGTTCACTGCGTCCGTCTGTTACAGACAATGTTCTTCGCGTCTACTTAACCGTAGGCGTGACATATTGGCGCTTCGCTGTGCCGTGTGGTTTCCGGGAGAGTAGAATAGGACCACTCCTAGTCTTCCCATGGAGGTCAAAAGTGGCGACTTTGGAAATACAAGCTAAACAAAGCTCATAAACATCAATGAAACCTCTCCAACCCGTCTGGCCAGCGAGGAGAGTGTAGGCCAAATCCTCTGTCTGCTCTGGCCAAGTATGGCTCCGGTAGTACAGAGAGGATCATGCTCCTGCATTGGAGATTAATAAGACCTGATGATGATAGACGCTTCGTATTTCTATGATAGGAAGAGATTGTTTCCCATCTAGGTCGGAAACCACACAGCCCACCTTATTTTCATCGTGAGTATAATAAATAAGCCGTTTATTATTCTAAGGAATGGCCGCAGTGTGCGAGTGACAAGAGTTTTATGACGCATAAATAGCGGGGGTACAGAAGGAGAACTCGGGTAGAGTCAAGGAGGGTAGAGTTCTCCTTTTGTATCCCCGCTATTACTTTGGAACTAAGGCTGAATTCACAGCTGTACGGGCGATCCGTAAGGCTCGGCCGTATTATCTCCCGGAGCAGACACAAATGTGAGACGCTAGAACATCGTTTCCAAGGAAAGCGGATGAACACGCTCCGGGTAGAGCCCGTACAATGGCATCCGCGTCTCTCACGTCAATCGTACTGAACACTCGTTTCAGATTCAGATCACCGTGAGCGCTTTCCGTAGGGGTCGCCCGTATCACGGCTGAACCGTCCGGATCTAACGCACAGCTGTGAAACTAGCCTTAGAAACAAGCGAGAAAGAATTTTTCTGGCAAATATAGTGAAGAATTATTTTTCTATTATTTTGTTCTATCGGATTTCTGTTGGCATGGACCCCAACAAATGGACACCGGCGACCTGGAAGACCTCGGCGGAGATAGCGGGACGACTTGGATGCGTACTGTAAAGACTGGCCAACCAAAGCTCGGAACAGAGAGGAGTGGAAAGAAGAGAGGGAGGCCTTTGCCCAGCAGTGGGATTTAAAAGGCTAATAATAATAATATTTTGTTCGCAGTTTTGCTCAGTTCCTCCGGCAAGAGCCGAATCAGAAAGAGAGAGAGAGAGAGATGAAAGAGAGATATCACATGGTCTTGCCTTTTATTGTATACTTTGGTCCACTACCAATGGTGTCCTGTAAGACAGGTCTCTGGTTACCTAGTTCAGTCAGGCACCAGTTCTCCACAACAGATTGGGTCACCTATATTTGTTATTAATTACAAATATAATAATAGTTTAGTTAAGTAATAACTTGTTATTGCTGTGGAGACAAATAAAGATTATTTTTATTTACTTAGATCGAATTACAACACAGGACGAAAAGAGCAAGAAATAGAAAATATTCGTCTAACATTCAGGAAACATATACTGAGGTTCATAACAATAATTCCTCCAAGCATAAATCTTATTTTGTGTTTTGAAATACGAGTCGGTTACAAATACTACCAACCACATTTATAAATTACACCGATGTACCTGCGCAGAAATCAAATTTTTGCATTGCGCGAAAATATCCGTCTGCTATTGGCTGATGCGTATGCGCCATGTCTAGAGTTCTCTGCAGCGGTGCGCCGTACAAGTATAATGAGCGAGACAGTACGACTCCTGTTGTTTTTGGATTTCAAACCTTATGTATTTTCATTCGGTGTGATTCGGCGGTAGGTTTAGGTAGGTAACGGCTTAACGTGGCTTTTCAGAGCACGGAATCATCTTTATTATCAGACGATCAGGTGGATCAAGCCTGCAATGTCCTAACCAACCTGGAAGCAACTACACAAAGTATGTTTTCCGTGGGATTCGAACCCACGACCCCCGTGTCTACAGGCAAACGCCTAAACCACTGGATCACGGAGGTAGTTAAATTATGTGTGTGGCCAAGTACACACCTATATTTCAGTTTATAAGAGTGTCAATTCTGTAGACTCAATATTTTTATCGCCGTAGCGAAGGTCGTGCGATATAAAAATATAATTTGAGAATATTTGCTAGTAATGTACGGAATATGAAATAACGGTGAGCGGTCGTGAGATGTTGATGCAATTTGGCTGTCTGGCGGATGATAGCTTGCAATTTTAGTTGTGGTAGAGCCACACTACCGGCAAGATTCATTTTGCTAGTAACATGAATGGGCCGGCTCGTCCGGCGAAGTACCACACTCTGACAGAAAATCGACGTTTGAGTAGAAGCAACACTGCTGTAAAGTGCTTTCAGACAAATCAAATGAGCCCAAACACGATTGGCGTTCCTTATTTAGTTTGAGAGTTTCTATTGCCACCTTCCGACTCCATCATGAAACCAACGCAACGATTAATAAATAATAAATAAATATATACGGACAAATCACACAGATTGAGCTAGCCTCAAAGTAAGTTCCAGACTTGTGTTATGGGATACTAGCTCAACGATACTATATTTTATAACAAATACATATATATATATAAACATACAAGGCCAATCTGAAAAAGATCATTTCCCATCTTGACCTGACCGGGGTTCGAACCCGGGGCACTCGTGTCGCAGGCTGGCGTGTTAACCACTGCGCCACGGAGCTCGCCAAATAATTCCATAATATTATAAAATTTCAGCTCAACATGTAACCGAGAAGTAGATCTTCTTGTAGGATTCGATTACAGACAAACATCGGGACAGGTGAAACTAAATAAAAGCTTGTAATAAAACTCATTCTTGACACATAAAGCCACAAAATCCTTCAAAGATTTATTCAGAAAATAGGCCTTTTCTAACTCATTTTCACGTCAACTCACATTTTAAATAATACTTGTTAAATTATATTAAAATTATTAATTATTGTTCAAAAGCTACAAATTACTAGCGTTTCCGAACCGACCACTGCAGAGAAGAAGACGCTTCGAATTAGTTACTGGGCTAGATCAGAGAAAAACCTACTTTATAGGGGGTTACTCTATATCTAAAGAATAGAAATATACTCTCTATCTAATCTTCTCTATTCAAATCTAAAGAATCATGACAATAGGCGATGGGCAACCCATCACTATTTTTATTCCATTTTACATCTTTACGCCCAACAACACGCTAAACGTGGCCTGTCTACCTACTTAAGGGATAAAGACGTGATAATATGTATGTATGGATGGTACTCTATATGTAAAAGAAAAAGATTTCGCCGAACATGATTGCCGAAACATTTTAGAAATATAAGTCAGAAAAGTAAAATTTACGCATACAAGTAAGTAAATTGAAATGTTGCCTTAGGGGCGACAATCTAATATTCCTGTACGACATTTTCATCATAAGCGCGTGATTTCTAAATTAGTTATTTTGTGGCAGATTTGCGTGATAAAAATCATACACTGGCACGAAATTGTCGGTCGTAGAAGCTTTTTACTACCGACAATTTATTGCAAAATGTCCGTATTTTACTCGAAAATGTTCTTTTTGACGTGATGAAGTCTTATAAATCTATGAACGCCGCCTGCAAGCACGAAAAGGTGTCACGTTCCGTATGCAAGCGAAAGCGCCGAAGAAGCGATAGAGAGGCATGATCGGTCTAAGCGTTCGGCTTGTGACACATCTATCTCTCTTCCGCCATTATCACGTAAAATTGTCGTCAGTGAATCGACTTAACAGACAACAATTTTTTTCACTTTGTTAAGTAAGTAGACGATTCAGTTGGAGTTGCTACGTTCTAAAGAATATTTAAAGGACATAGCGCGTAGAGCCGATGGCTGATGGGGCAGAAGGGTTCTCGAATGGCGACCACGTACAGGCAAGTGCAGCGTCGAAAACCCACCGATCAGGTGGTAGGATGGCCTGACTAAAGACGCAGGAAGACGCTGGATGCAGGCCGCTTCCAACCGGTCGTATTAGAAATCCTTGGGGGAGGCTTATGTCCAGCAGTGGACTTCTTGCGGCTGATATGATGATGATGATGAAAGAATATTTATATATACATACATAGCATCACGTCTTTTTCCCTTACGGGGTACACAGAGCCTAGGTCTATAAGATCTGAAGGCCAAGTTTGTGGTGGGTATAAATAGTGATGGGTTGCTAGCCGCATCACCTATTAACACGATTCCTCAGATTTTACCCATTCCCTTAGTATAAGAATATTTATTATTTTTTGTTTGATTTCCATTGTGTTAGTGGGCAACGATGCCAGATTTTATCAAGTTGTTTGTTATGGCCAGGGGTGTCCTCTACTGCCTGTCTGGTGGTTGAAGGCATGTCATCTACGCGCACCCGGTCTCCCGAGTTGCTACTTGCTTTTCCTTCATTCATGCGAGTGAGTAGTATCCCAATACCTTCATTCCCTTTCCAAATCCAACGAATTCCTATCCTTCACCAGCTTTAAAATGCTTCCGATGGGCAGCAGCATCGGAAGCACAAGAAGCCAAAGAAACTGCGCTCGCCAACCCACCTGTCAAGCGTGGTGAGTATGGCAATATCCTCCCATGGAACGATAGATCTTTGGGAGAGGCCTTTGTCCAGTAGTGGACTTTTACGGCTGTAATGATGTATTATCATCATCATCATCATCATCATCATCAGGTCTTTTTATTCTCCACTAATGATGTATGTTATGTCAATATGTTGAACCTCTAATTATTTATTTCCCAAGTTACTAACAAGAAAAATGTAGCTTTACGATGAATGGGATAAAAAACAACGGGTTGCATTCCGGGAGTGCCGGCAGAAGTGAAAACTCATCTTTGCCGCGGTCTCAGGTCACGTGTCCATTTTACGAATTTTCGGTCAGGTCACGTGTCCTGACGTGGACAACGCAGCTAAATACATTTTCACTTAAAAAAATATTGTTTTGTCCATTTCCCAAGAAACGTATGAAATAATGCGACAATACCCGTACTCTACAAACAAATGAGTGATCAATAACTTAAGGGCCCGTACTACCTCACACTGCTTTGCATGATTGACTGTTATATCAATAATAATTAAATACTCAAGTTGAAATAAAAATGCAGCAAAGTTCAGGACTAACTCTGGTAACTATATGACTCAAAAACACGATTGCTTTAAATTTTCTAGATAGAAAAAAAAATGCAAAGTTGCCTCCAAATCACGTCTAATTTACTCGGTATACAGTATTATTCAACAAACACATTAAAATTAACCTTGAATCTTTTGATTATAATTGCATTACAGATAAGGCTTTTTTAAGAATATTATTTGAAAAAGAAAAATACATGATGGCTATCATGTATTTTTCTTTTTCGAATAATATTCTTAAAAAATGAAAATATCCAAAGAAGCCAACGCGTTTAGACTATTCGCGTTTGTACCGCCACGCCGCCTGGCCTATGGCGGGCCGTTATAAGATCAAAAACATATTAAAAAAATCATTAAAATTCATAGTAATAATTATGCAATCTCAATTATAAAATAAAATCTTCGCCCTCAACATTTATATCCAACGGCATCAATAGCTATAACATTATGTTATTGCCTGTAATAAAAATAAACAAATCTATAATTAGGCCACACACCAAAACTAATCCGCCATACTTATCTGATGTAAACAACATGAAAAAATTTGACGATTCATACGGAGCTGCTGGCGGGTTGCCAGTTGTGTAGTGAGTACACAAATAATAAGCTAGGCAGCGGTACATGGCCGATGGTGTGTGCTGATAGTGTTTCCATAGTAATACTTTTAATTTGTGCGATAATATGGCAACAATAAGAAAATAATACAAGATTTTGGGCAAAAATTACATTTTTTTCATAAACAAATTCACGACAAGCTTTTATTATAAACGAATCCACACTGTAAAGTGCTTTCTAAGATGAATCAAATGAGTACAAACACGAATGGTGTACCTTGTTTAGTTTAAGAGTTCCTATGGCCACCTGACTCCATCATCAGACCAGCGCAAAGATTCCATAATATTGTATTCTCATCCGATTTACACATGCATGCAGAATTTCAGCTCAATCGGTAACCGGGAAGTGGATTTTTAACATGCAAGATTTGATTACAGACAAACATCGGGACAGGTGAAACAAATAAAAGCTTGTAATAATAAAATAGGTGACTCATATTGTCGCGCGTGGTGCGTTGTTGTCGCACGGTAATGAAAATAAGCAATAAAAATTAAAAATAAAATATGGACAAATGACAGATCGACCTAGCCCCAAAGTCAGTTCGAGAGTTGTGTTATGGGACACTTACTCAACGATACTATATTTTATAATAGACTAGCTTTCGCCCGCGGCTCCGCCCGCGTCAATGTCGATCCCTCGGGAAAAGTACTTTTCCCGGGATAAAAGGTAGCCTATGTCCTTCTCCGTACTCCAGAGAACTTGTATGCAAAATTTCATGATGATCGGTTCAGTAGTTACGGCGTGAAAGCGTAACAAACAAACAAACTCACTTTCGCATTTATGATATTAGTAAGGATAGTAAGGATAGATAAATTGATAATCAATCATCCAAGACCCAGGCCGAACTGAAAAAGATCATTTTTCATAATGCTTTCGCGATTGTTACATATTTAAATACAGTTTTATCGCAGGTAGACTTGCTAGTTCTTATGACACAATTTCCAAATGTCAACTTAGTCAACCTGCCAATATGAATGCTGTAAAAGTTTCGAAACGTTAGGTGTAATAAAAGCGATAAAACTGTATATGTATATTTAAATAATATTTCATCTTGACCTGTCCGGGATCGAACCCAGGATATGATGACCAGCCACAGAGCTCATCGCAAACTATACAATAATATCTAAGTATCACATTTACAGGACTTAGCATTACAGTTTTTTATTCTTATAAGTGACTTAAAATAAAATAAAAAATAAAATATATACGGACAAATCACACAGATTGAGCTAGCCCCAAAGAAAGTTCGAGACTTGTGTTATGGGATACTAACTCAACGAAACTATATTTTATAACAAATACATATATAGATAAACATCCAAGACCTGTCAATCTGAAAAAGATCATTTTCCATCCTGACCTGGCCGGGGATCGAACCCGGTCACTCCGTGTCGCAGGCTGACGTGTTGACCGCTGCTCCACGGAGCTAGTCAATAATATAGTTTCGCTATAGCAATTAACGAAGCATGTAAGTGAGTACCCGCTGCGCTAAATACCAGTAAAATAGAAAAATACTCCGAGCTAAGCAATTAAGGAACAGCTATACTACTTTAAACTTTTATAGACGAAAATAATTAATGTACGTTGTATTATTACATTTACAACACTTAGCATTACAGTTTTTGTTGTTGATAAGTGACTTGGTTCTTAAAAAGCCGGCAACGCTCTTGTCACACACCCATGGACACCCAGCGGTGATAGCTCACCATCAGGTGACCCGCTCTCGCTTGCTCGTTTGCCGCCTTATGTCATAAAAAAATTAATTAAAAAATAATTAAGACAGAAAAACCTCTCTGTGTGTATTTTACCGTCTATACTATAGGAAGTGTGTTGAAGAACTTTTTGAATTGATGCCACCGTCACCGTTCTACCACCGCACCGGTCGCCACAGGAGTAAAGTCCATCCCACATCCTTGATACTTGGATCTCCAAAAATGTCAGAGCGTCACGTGGTTTTCTTCCTTGTACAGCAAGAGTGTGGAATGGACTCCCTCCCGAGGTTTTCCCTGTGTGCTATGACTTGAGGTCCTTTAAAAGGCGTGTTTACAGGTATCTTAAGAGTCGGCAACGCATCAGCACCTCCTCTGGTGTTGCAGATGTCCATTGGCGACGGTGACCACTTTCCATCAGGTGGCTCGTCTGCTCGTTTGCCGTCAAATATACATAAAAAAAACCTCTGTGCGGTCGGCTAATATATACATTTATAGCACTTAGAACTACAGTTCTTTATTGTTATAAGTAACTTGCTTAATAAAGTTTCGCTGTAGTAAGTAACGAGGCATGTGGACACCCGCTGCGCTAAACGCCGGGAAAATAGGACAATATTCCGAACTAAGAAATAAACGAACAGCTGTTGGCTACTTTTCCTTCTTAGGGTTTCGTACCTCAAAAGGAAAAATCGAAACCCTTATAGGATCACTTAGTTGTTCGTCTGTCTGTCAAGACTTTTTTTCTCAGAAACGCGTGGTGGTATTAAGCTAAAATTCATTTTAAATACTCGGGTCTATACTGTCCCTTGGAGCCGTGAAAAAATCAAACTTCTAAGGCAACGCAATCAAAAGATACAGACGTTTGTGCCGCAAATTTTCGATATTTGCAAGGGAATCAAAACCTACAAAGTACTTCGCATGAACTTAAAATCACTCAGAATCTTAAAATTTGATACGAAGGAACGTCTTATAGCACAGATAAATGAAAAACTGCGAAAAGCATACATTTTTAGATACATCATATAATATTTTTAATAATTTTGAACTTATTATAGATAATGGTACGGAACCCTTTGTGCGCGATTCCGACTCGCACTTGGCCGGTTTTTTAGATGAAAATAAGTAATGTACGCAATATTATCTAAGTATTGCATATACATCACTAACTTTATTTTTATAATTTAAATGAGATAGTTAATATAGTTTCGCTCCAGCAAACTGTAACGGGCCATGTGGCCGCCCGCTGCGTTAAATAGGAAAATATTCCCGAGACTAGTCGTTATAAGGAATATAAAGTTATTTCGCTAACCTTATGGTATGGTATCAATCAATTAGGTGAATAAATATGTATGTATTATATTTATTAATTAATTTATCCCAAAGAAAATAGTTTACTTACTTGGGACTGTAGGTAAACCACAAAATTCGCTAAGATAAAATATCTTTGAGGCGGGCTGAAAAAAAGTAAGTCGTCTGTAAAATTATTTTTGATTAATAATTTAAGGATGACTCCCCTGATGTGAAGGACGAATAACCCAACACATTTTTAACGTGTTTTGAAGTTCATCAGTCGCGACAAGTATCGCAGACTTCGTCCTGGACAGCAGTGCCGCCTACCGGGTCCAACCGTGTTTGAAAACCACCCATAAAGTCTTTCAAGTATTCCGACCATTGAATTAGAAAAACTATGGAAGAGGAACTCTCAAACATCTAACGATTCATTATGAGTCATATTTACGCAAACAAACTTTGCTCAAATCACAACGAAAAACTTACGCACTCATAGACAAAGATTGCGATTGGCCGCGTCAAGGTCACGGAGTCACGGGGCGGTGCCAACATTTCTAATGAACGCTATGGTGTCAACATAGCGGAGGTAGGTAGACATCGCTCGCGACAGCAGCTCACCTCGCTCGCTATGATAAGTTACTCCAGTGTAAATTTTCCGTCTTTCCTTGAGTTTCCTGCACCACTTTTTCACACATGAAGACATTTTTACCTTAATTCGTTAAGATTTCGCCGATATTCACAAAAAATATGTCGATAAATGCTTTTATCGACGCGTCTTTCCGTCACGGAGCGCGTGGCAGACTAGTTCGCGAAAAGAATACTTTTTAAGCCCCGCCCGCTTGATCTACTTTGCGTGGTGTCAGTTTTTGAGCGCAATGCTGCTTCCATAGTTTTTCCAATTCAATGATTCCGACTTCGTCGCACTCGCCACCGGAATAGAGTGCGTGCGAAAATCGACGTTTGAACAGAAGTTTTAACGCATCTATGCTTCGTTGGGTGAGTGAGAGAGCAGGAGGATCATCCTCCTCCCTCCCCATTCTCCCTCCCCATCCAGTCCATCATACGTCCAGTTGTCCATGGGCAGGGTTGATTGCTTACCATCAGGTGACTTGCTTGCTCGTTAGCCGTCTTATATTATAAAAAAAAATTCAAAACAAAAGACCGGCCTCAATTCAGCGGCGCCTCGCACGCGCTAATACGCACAGCAAGACAAAGCGTGACGTCGTGTGTGCGTCACGCCATATTTAGGCCGTGGGCCGTTTATTGTGTAAGGATGGTCCGGTAACCGAGTGGTCCTGGGTTCGAATCTGTAACTTCCTGAAACGTCCAACACACGATTCAATTTGTCAAATCAACAGACAACCCTATATTCAGAAAAGAGAAGTTGTGATAAACAAATTTTCCTATGGGACCGATGCTGGGAACTTAAAGAGAATATCGAGGGTAAATTTTCAGGCAAGTACGTATAAAGGGTAATAGATATGTTTAATGTTTATCCCAGTTGAATAAATATATAGAGACAAATCACACATATTGAGCCATCCCGTAAGTTGTGTAATTGTGTCGTGGGGTATAGGATACTAACTCAACTATACTATATGTTTTAATAGATACACATATAGATAACTCCAAGACCCAGGTGAATCTGAAAAAGATCGTATTCCATCCTGACCTGACCGGGAATCGAACCCAGGATCCTGTGATTCAAAGGCACTTGCGGTACCACTGAGCCGCAGAGGTTGTTAAAGAATGATAGATTCGTCATAGAAGAGAGAGAAGTAAGATAGATGTGTCATACGCCGAACGCTTAGGCCGATCGTGCCTCTCTATCGCTTGTTCCGCGCTCTCGCTTGCACGCGGAACGTGGCACTTTTTTGTGAGTGCAGCCGGCGTCCTTCGTTTTATAATATGTCATCACGTCAAAAATATAATAATTAAAATATTGAGACGAATCGCACAACACATATTTTGAAAATAGTTCTTCGTTCTATTAACGAAAACATTAATAGGATGAACGCCCAACTACCCATCTCTCTACCCTTAGATTATTAGATTCTCTTGCAGTGTTCATACATATGTAAAAGTAATAACTACTCTACCTAAAGTCTGTTCGGGCGAGCTCCGTGGCGCAGTGGTTAACACGCCAGCCTGCGACACGAGGGCCCCGGGTTCGATCCCCGGTCAGGTCAAGATGGAAAATGACATTTTCAGATTGGCCTGAGTCTTGGATGTTTATCTATATGTATTTGTTATAAAATATAGTATCGTTGAGTTAGTATCCCATAACACAAGTCTCGAACTTTCTTTTGGGCTAGCTCAATCTGTGTGATGTATCCGTATATATTTATTTATTTATTAAAGTCTCTACTTTAAATTCTTCTAGAGAAAAGGATTTACATTCACAATTCACATGTTACGAACGAACGTACGAACTACTCTACCTAAAGTCTCTACCTTCAATTCTTCTAGAGAAAATGATTTACATACACACGTAAAAGTAGGAACTACTCTACCTAAAGTTTCTAGATTCTCCTTGAATTCTTCTAGAGAAAATGGTAGTTTGGGAATTCCTACGTCAATTCAAATCCGGCCATGTTTGTAGCGTATAGGCCTATGAATCAGTGTCACAATTCACATTCGGCCCATAATAGGCCGTTCAACAAAGAGGGCACTGTCACACAAGGCCATTTTAGTTTAATTGTGGTAAATATGGTGTGTTACGGTAAAGGAAACGTTGACTCAGACAAACATACTACGTAAGATGTTCAATTTAGATGAAAATAAATGTTTATTTGCAAGTGTCATCATACATATAAATTCCCGCCTTTTACAGTAGGCATGTCATGTAAAAAATATATAAGATGGAAGTCATAAGATTAAAAAAAAATTGCGTCATGGAAGTTAAATATTATTAGTTAATACAGATTTAATTAGCATACAAAAATCTAACTAATATAATTCATGTCAAATATTGGTGTACTAGCGATACAGAGAACTTGTATGCAACATTTCATGATGATCGGTTCAGTAGTTACGGCGTGAAAGCGTTACAAACAAACAAACTCACTTTCGCATTTATAATATTAATAGTATAGTATTATACTATAATATATAGTAAATATAGTAGTATAGACATTGACTAGCTCCGTGGCGCAGTGGTCAACACGCCAGCCTGCGACACGGAGTGACCAGGTTCGATCCCAGGCCAGGTCAAGATGGAAAATGATTATGATCTTTTTCAGATTGGATGGGTCTTGGATGTGTATCTATTTATGTATTTGTTATAAAATATAGTATCGTTGAGTTAGTATCCCATAACACAAGTCTCGAATTTACTTTGGGGCTAGCTCAATCTGTGTGATTTGTCCGTATATATTTATTTATTATTTATTTATTTATAGTATAGTATATAGTAAGGATGTCATAATAAGTATTATAAGGGCAAAAATTTGTTAATAGGAGTAAGTACTTGTTTTCAGGTCTTTTTTTGCGGTCCCCTACACTGCGCTGACGAACGTCGCAGTACTTTCAATTTATATTTTACAAATTTGTCATTTATCAATTAACCATAAACTAAGCATCTTTATGTTTTCAACTGACAGAGCGAGCGCGCGCAAATCTCAGTTTCAGCTTTGGCCAAAATATCTTTAGATTCGGTTGTTTGTGTTGTGACGCAGATCGTCACTTCCGCAGATAGTCATCGCTGAAAAATTTATCACTTTCTCAGAATGCCACTTCCGCAAATCGTCCTGGTATCCGACTATTTTCCTCTACAGGCCGAACTTCTCAGCCGATTCTCGTAAAAGTTTGTGACCAAGTTCTATATTTATATTTTTTGTTGATTCAGATCTAGAAAAACGTGAAAACATTTTTTTTTAAATAAAATATATTTGGCGGCAGACGAGCATACGAGACCTGATGGAAAGTGGTCACCGTATAACTGCAACACTAAAGGAGGTGCTGATGCGTTGCCGACTCTTAAGATATCTTTTGAAGGACCCCAAGTCATAGCACACAGGGAAAATCTCGGGAGGCCAATTCACGCCCATACATGCCCTCCAACATGCTAAATGTGGCCATAAGGTCTAATAGCCATGGGCTCTGTCTAACCCGCAAGTGAAAAAGACGTGATAGTATGTATTATGGGTTCTTTTAAATTCATTTTTAACTGGAAAAATTGGTTGCTTGTATGTCGGTGTTCCGACGATAATTTTACGTGATAACGGTAAGAGATTTATGTACTACTGCTGCTGATGGAACGTGACATTTTTCGTGCGTGCCGCCGGTGTTCATTGACTATAAGACGTTTTGATGTCAAAAAGGAGCATGACCCTCTCTGTACTACCGGAGCCATACTTAGCCAGAGCAGACAGAGGATTTGGCCTACACTCTCCTCGCTGGCCAGACGGGTTGGAGAGGTCTCATTGATGTTTATGAGCTTTGGTTAGCTTGTATTTTCTAATTCGCCTCTTACGATACATGCTCCTGCAGTGGAGACTAAAAAGACCTGATGATGATGATGTCAAAAAAGGAGGAGGTTGTACGAGCTTACCTCGCACAAATCAGCGGCACCCGGCAACATACAAGTGGGCCGCGTGTCAGCTGTTTTAACACTATAATTAGCATCAAAATATTATCATTTTTGAGATTACTATCGGCCAGCCAACGAGAAAGGACCAGTCACGCCCAACCACCAAGATGTAACACATCAAGACAACACAATAAAGCAGTTTACTATGTGACGTGGTCTTGTATCTCCGCAACATCATCATCATCTGCAACTCATCAGCACATCACTTCTTGTACGGTGTATCGACTAACACTAATGCATACACCGTACAGAGGTTATCAGTTCAGTTGTATGTTACTTTTGTTTTATTGTTTATTACCTTAGAACGCGGTCCTTAATGAACCAATTAAAACATTTTGTTTGCAACAGCTCTCATTTAAATTTCATCTTAATCGGATCAGCAGATTGAAGTCGGTTTTTATATGAAAGATTGTTTCAACCAAGATATAGGAATCGTAAACACGTCACATTCTCAAGTATTTATATATAGGTGCTCGTGGAGTGATGCGCGTACGCACTTACGTCACAAGCACGCGTGACGTAGAGCTGAACGGAGTGTTGAGTGATGGTAACTGGGTTGAATGTTTAATTTGAAATTGACCAGAAATCATGTGATTTAAAATAGCTATAGGCAAAATATTTTTAAGGCAAGTCGATAAAAAACGCAATTTTCTATTTTTATTTTGCATTCACAATTACATTTTGATATTTACTCTTATTAAATTTACTTTGCATGCCGCCTATATAAAATAAATGAATAAATATAAATATATACGGACAAATCACACAGATTGATATAGCCCCAAAGTAAGTTCGAGACTTGTGTTATAGTATACTAACTCAACGATACTATATTATATGACAAATACATATATAGATAAACATCCAAGACTCAGGCCAACCTGAAAAGATCATTTTCCATCTTGATCTGGCCGGGGATCGAACCCGGGCACCCTCGTGTCGCAGGCATGTTAACCACTGCGCCACGGAGCTGTCAATATAACAAAATGATGGTCAAACAAATTTGATAAAAACACCTTGCATGTTCGACGATCGAACTAATAAATAGAACTAGTACTAGAACAAAGGAGTTTAATTACCACCCTCGAGAAAATAATCAAGTTATAATGCTTTTGTAAGACGAGAGTTAGCATAACAGCTGACGTTTCTCACAAACAAGGCAACAGGGTTGTTCAATGTTCACACCGAAAACTTGGGACTTAATTCGATCCCGAAAGTTGCGATTAGAATCTTTGATTGAGTAAATTATGACATTGACGCTTGATAAATAGCTCTTCTAATGCTAGTATGACTAGTTATGACGTGCTCTGTGGCCTAATGGTCCAATGCCAGGCTACCAGAGTGCCCGGGTTCGATCCCCGGTCAGGTCAATATAGAAAATGATCTTTTTTAGATTGGCCTAGGTCTTGGATGTGTATTTATATATGTATTTGTTATAAAATATACCTCGTATCGTTGAGTTAGTATCCCATAACACAAGTCTCGAACTTACTTTGGGGCTAGCTAAATCTGTGTGATTTGTCCGTATATATTTATTTATTATTTATAGTCTGAGAGAAGAAAAAAATTGTTTGTCTGAAATGTCGGTTTACGGACAATAATTTTACGTGATAATGGTGGAAGGGAGAAAGATGCGTCGCAAGTCGAACGCTTGGGCCGATCGCGCCTCTCTTAAAGGGCGCTCCCATACAACAGACATGATTTTTTTGCCGTTTTTATAGATCATCATCATTTCGAGTAGGTGTCACGGTCAATCGACCATGCACACCCTGGTGTCAGAGTTCTTCGGAACCGCCTCTGGGCCTCTGACGTGGTTCCTTTAACGACTACCAGATAGCCGGGACCAACTGCTTAACGTGCCTTCCGAAGCACGGAATCATCTTCATTATCAGACAATCAGGTGAATCAAGCCTGCAATGTCCTAACCAAACTGTGGAAGCAACTAAACAAAGTATGCTTCCCGTGAGAATCGAACCCGGGGTCTACAGGCAAACGCCTTAACCACTGGACCACGGAGGCGGTTATATAGATAACGATACCGAACTCTTCGTGCGCGAGTTCAACTCGCACTTGTCAGATTTTTTATTAATACCCCTCTTTGCATTTCAGAGGCCCCATTTTTTTCGCTTACCGGTATCTATCGCAAATCGTAATTGACCGCTCAATTCAGAAATTATATACATATAGTACATACATACTTAGTATCGCGTCTTTTTCCCTTGCGGGGAAGACAGCACCCAGGTCTCTATGACCTAAAAACCACGTTTAGCATGTTGATGGGCGTTAGGTAGAAAATGGAATCAGAATAGCGATGGGTTGCTAGCCGCATCGCCTACTAATATGATTTGTCAGATTTTCCCATTCCCTCCTTCCGTCTTTCATAATTTCTGATCTGACATATCTTCCATGCTGGTTTGCGAGAAAAGAATAAAACGTAGAATGTACCAGCTGCTTCTCTTCCCGCGCAGATCGTATAAGCCGATTAATACGATCTGCCGGCCTATTTGCTAACTCAGTGTACAACGTTTTGATAGTCATTTCAAAGTACATTACGTTTTATACCTCTTTAATAAAAATAGTCAATCATAGAAAACCCGCAATGTATTTTGAAGTGACTATCAAAACGTTGGTCACTGAGTTAGCAAATAGGCCGGCTGCGCGGGAAAAGAAGCAGCTGGTACATTCTACGTTTTTTCTTTTCTTGCAAACCAGCATGGAAGATATGATAAGAAATTACGAAAGCAAAATAATACTCGACGAGCGCATGATTATAATGAGTGACATTAATTATAATTCACTTCATGGAGTAATATCCAGAAATAAGAAAAACAACTCGGGTCGATATTTTTAATAATTATTCCATTTGGGTCTAGAATTTTCCGTAAGTTATTATTTATCATCGACAACTGGCAAGAAGTGACGCAGGACCACAGAACAACAAACACATTAGAATTGTTATAACGCGTGATTTCTATGAAAACCAGCCTCATTTCACTCATACTACTGACGCAACACAATTGAGTAGAAACTCCTCCTTTGGTCAAAGTTTTACTAGGACTTCTCACCTTACACGGAAAATAGCACAAGTCGGCATTTTTCGTTTTTTTTTCTCGTAAATCTCTTTTGTTCCTTTGACGATCGCGGGACAAAATACTAAGGTTGATTCGAGTGAGCTGATCGAGCGCATTGTCGGCGCGCGTGCCACGTGCCACGCCCCTGGCCATTTCTAATGTCTTTGTTGTTCTGTGCGCAGGACAGACCGTAGTGGAGATGCCTATTATCGGAAAACAGACTCACTTTGGATCGCTGCGCCATCTTAGTTACCTAGTTTTTTTAGGGTTCCGTAACCAAAGGGTTAAAACGGGACCCTATTAATATCGCTCCGCTGTGCGTCTGTCTGTCCGTCTGTCACCAGGCTGTATCTCATGAACCGTGATAGTTAGACGGTTGAAAATTTCACAAATGATGTATTTCTGTTGCCGCTACAACAACAAATATTAAAAAAATACAATTAAATAAATATTTAAGGGGGCTCCCATTCAACAACCGTGATTGTTTTTGCTTGTTTTTGCTCGTTATTGATAATGGCAACAGATAGACACTTGAAATATTCACAGAATATTTAGTTATACATCACTTTAAAAATAAATTAATTAATAAAAATAAAATTAATATTAAAGGGGGGCTCCCATACAAAAGTTACCCAAAAAATGTGAACGAACTATAAAAATGTCCGCGACAGTAAATGTCTATAATAACAGAAATGCCGTGGACGAAGTCGCGCGCAACAGCTAGTAATACTAGAACATCTTTTTCCTTTGCGGGGTTGACAGCATCTAGGTCTATAAGAACTAAAAGCCACGATTAGATTGTTAGGTGTGTAGGCCCAAAACGGAATCAAAATAGTAATAGCTTGCCAGCCGCATCGCCCTAACATGATTCCATTCTCTCGATAGGCTTTTACGATCTACGCGGGAAGAAAAGCAGCTGCTACATCCTACGTTTTTGACGTGATAACGTCATAAATTGATGAATGCAGGCGGCGAAAAGGCACGCACGAAAACGTGTCACGTTCTGTGTGCAAGCGAGAGCGCGGCACAAGCGATAGAGAGGCATGATTGGCCTAAGCGTTTGGCTTGTGTTGTGACGCATCTATCTCTCTGCCACCTTTACCACCTTAAATTATCGTCCGTAAAGTAAACCATCATTACAGATGACCAATTAAAAAAAATATATATTCTAAAAAAATAAAATCATATTAAATTATCAAATTCTTGATGCAAACAAATCCAAAACCATCAAAACAAATCCATGATATTGCTTTAAACTTCGGAATTTTCAAGATGGCGGCCGAAAAGTTGTCTCAATAACCGATTAATGTCTTCAGGCGATTTTGATTATCTGTGCTGACGGATTGATGGATTTGGAAACCTTGTTATTGACGGTTAGACGACGGGAGATGATTAAGTTTAGGTGATAACATTTTAATCGAATAAGAATTGTTATAACGACAAACAAAACTGCGAAACGAAGTTAGCCGGGATTTCTATAATCTTTAAAGATACTTTGTCTTCGTAATGACAGATACACGATTCGCGGTCGAAAAACGGCACCGGCAAAACAGCGTACTAATCGAGTTTCGGAGCTGTTTGGTCCACAGTTTCAATAAACCGCGCTAGCACTCACTCGTCTCGCGATGACTAGGTACAGTGAAAAGATACAAAAACAACGCATCGAAAGTGAAAAAAAAAGATGGAGTTATACTACAGTATGTACCGTTTTTGTCGTTGTTTGTAAGTATGCATGATGTTTTGACTCGGGAACATTATTAAGGCTTCATTTTGTATGAGACTGTGTTGTGTATCTACCATTATATTTGATCGAAGTACTTTGTAGATGGATTGAAGACTACATTACCAGTGCTCGTGTATCATTGTCTAAAGCAATATGCCAACATATTGATCATATCCCCACATGCAACACATCGTGTACTTAATTTAATAATTAATTGCACTTTAAATCACATAAATGATTTTCATAATTAATGGCCGTTGCCTCTGAACATTCACATTAGTCTATGCCACGTGTCACTCTTCGGCTGATTTCAAAACGCCGCCGCGAACTTGGAGTGAATACTAACTACCAGAGTGTAATGAGTGTTTTCGCTTCCCCAGGTGGCGGCACTGTGGCGCTAGGTATTTTTGACAGCAGCTGTCAAAATTCACCAAATGAATTTATGACTACAAAAAATAATATTGATACATTTTGACATTATTGAAACTGGACATAATTTAAATCTCTTACTTTAAATATATTTGTTTATCTTTTTGTATAGTGTAAAATTTAAAATTTTCATGCTATTAATATAGCTAAATAGGCTTGAACTTTAAAAAAACATACCATTTATATGTGTATTTAAGGCAAATAAATGAGTTTGAATTTTGAAAAATCATTAAAATTGAAAATAGATCTGTGACAAAAAAGAACTCGCCACAGGTAGGTTTTGAACCCACTTCACTTCCCTTAGGTTTACTCCCTAAGTGTCTTACCAAATACACCGTGACCTGAAATCACCGCATCGAAATCTCTCATCATATATTACCCCGTAGGGCGCAAATACGCATTTCTTCAATACAAAAAGTAGTGTAGTGGGTTCAAATCCCACCTGTTATATTAAAACAATTGAGCAGCTGCTTTTAAAAATAGCTATATTCTGAGTGCCGCCGCCTGAGGGGAAAATAAATTCCGAGAACTCTCATTCTTCAGGTACGAAGTAGATATGGATGTACTGGCTGATCTCATGTTTTCTTCTTGTTATTAGGACGGCAAACGAGCAAGCGAGTCACCTGATAGTAAGCGATCACCGCTGCCCATGGGCAACTGCAACACCAGAGTGTGACAGGAGAGTTGCCAGCCTGTCAAGGCGTTGGGGGAAGAACATGGGGGAAGGAAATGAGAGGGAAGGGGCTGCGGCTCTCTCACTCATCGAACGAAGCATAAAAACGGTTAAGCTTCTAGTCAAACGTCGATTTTCTGTGAGTGTGGTACTTCCCCGGACGAGCCGGTTCATTCATGCTAAGTACTAGCAAAAATAAATATTGCCGGTACCGTGGCTCTACCACAACAAAAATGATGTTATTGACGTTAAAAACTTAGCAGTATAAATTGATAAAATAATATACTCGTAGTTGACGTGAGTGTCATTTAAAGCTTACGCGCTATTCTTACACATGCACTATTTATCGCGGAGTATATGATGTCCAACGCTGCGCTTGTCGGTACGTTGTCGCCATTCGAGAACCCTTTTCTCCCAACGGCCATCAATTCTACACGCTATGTGGCCAATCCACTTTCAAAGGGCTAATTCGCTGAGCTATGTCGGTGACTATAATTCTTCTACGGATCTCCTCATATCTGATACGGTCTTGCAGAGAAACACCGAGCATAGCCCTCTAACTCTAGTCGTTAGTATTAACTAGTGCGGCAGGCATGCGTCGCGAAGTTGGCGCGGTGTCAAAGAGTTCGCACCTTGTTTGATTCACACGCTGTCCACCTCTCCGGTTTTAGAGATCTTCGTACTAAAAAATACTATTGAAGAACAATTGTTATTATCATCATCATCAAAATTCGTAAGACGGACACGTGACATGGGACCGCCGGTGCGGCGTAGGAAAGGAAGTAATATCCCCCTGTCTTTCTAGTGTGCGAAGATTTGACTTTTGCCGGCTTTTGACCTCCGGAGTGAAAACCTTTTTTTTAAATTATTACCTGAAGAAAAAACTTTGTACCCCTTTTTACTAAAATTGCGCAGACGGAGGAGTATGAAACTTTTGCTTACTTATAGTTTACTAGCTTTCGCCCGCGGCTCCGCCCGCGTCAATGTCGATCCCTCGGCAACAGTTCTTTTTTCCGGGATAAAATGTACCCTATGTGCTTCTCCGTACCCCAGATAACGTGTATGCAGAATTTCATAATGATCGGTTCAGTAGTTATACCGTGAAAGCATAAGAAACAAACTCACTTTCGCATTTATAATATTAGTTAGAATTAGAATTAGGATAGAGAGAGAGAGAGAGCAGGATGCTAATTTTATTAAAATTATTACGAAGCCCTTAATTTTGAGCAGATAGAAGACATATTTAATTCGCAAAGATGTGCGTTTCTCGGCGACACTAAACTCGGATTTTACGATCTGGACCTAGATAGAACTTGGATAAATAATATGAATCAGAGAGAATTTGTCCAGGACTAATTAGCGAGAGCTAGACATCCAGACAGACAAATAATATAAATATCAGAAATATATAGCGCTCATTTAAATGATAGATAAGATTAAATTTTGGATAAGCAGACACATGATTATACTTACGTAATCTGAAGATAAAGCGAATACTTTGGAGTTGTTGAGGATGAGGAGACGGTCGAGTTTTTTAGTAGATCAATTCTCAGGTCTGAGGACGTCAGCATAGTCAATGACAGGTACCTAATATCAAAGCATTTACCAACATAGTTTTTGTAATATCAGGTAGGAAGTTTTTAACCCTAGAAGCCCAATCATATTTTTAAAGATATAAAGCCCAATCATACGTAAAACTGACGTATAAAAATGAAATTGCTGTATTTATTATATCTTTCGGATATTCAATACCTTTTGATTTATATTTAAATAAAATATAGTTTAATGAAATAAAAAAAACGTATTTTAAGTTTTATATACATTATATTTATACTTTTATAATGGTTTAATTGGAAGATAATGAAATTTAACAAAAAATTAGATCCTCTTAGGTTTTATGTTATCATTAATATTTTTAAATAATAATCAACAATATTTAAATTGTTTTCTAAAAATAAATCAATTCTAAAGGATATAAACTATTTTTAACTTAAAAATTTAGCCTTTATATACAGCCTTGACCAATATCAACATTGTGTTCTCCGCATATTGCTTTTTTGCATTTGTAGCACTGTGTTTTTTTTTTATATAGGAGCAATGCCCACAATATCGGCGTTTCTTTAATTCAGGCTTAACATAGGAAGTTACAAAGTTTCTCGTCTTCAAAGTCACTCCTAACATCATCTTGTGTAAGACAATCTCCCTGCTCATGTTCAGAGTCAGTATCGTTGGAAGAATAATCGCCTACATTTTTCAAAAGCGATGCTATTTTTCGATATTCAACCTCCGAGAGGACGCCATAGTACGTTTGTTCCTAAAAATATAGAACTGTGTAAAAAATGAAGCAATATAAAACAATAATCGAATAAAAACACAAAGTGGACATAATTGGCAAAAGTAACACAAAGCCCAAACATACGTCAAACGTACGTGCAACATTGCTATAACAACAAAATGGCGGCACTTACCGGGACGATGCAGCCAACGCCTATTAGGTTTCGGTGGCTACTGAGTTGACCCGGGAGATCGCGGCGATCTGATCGTAAATTAGAAAGAAACAGCGTATTTTCGTCGGAGTGTACGTCAAAATGACGTAGATTGGGCTTCTAGGGTTAAATGTATACAGAGAATGTAGTGCGCCCGTTACCTTTTAAGAGATGATAGTGATTTGAGTGTCCCATCGAAAGTGAGATCTATGTGCAATCCCATGTCTTTAATGCTAGTACTGAATGGTACAACAGTGCCCTCGAAACAGTCGGAAGGCTGAGAAGCTAAATCTATGCGTCGGACATAGTATGGACTTTCTTTGGGGCTAACTCAATCTGTGTGATTTGTCCGTATATATATATGTCCGTATATATATATATTTACCCTAACTCCGAACTTGCGCGACCAATCCCCAATTGACCTCAAAGCTGTATTTACTTGGTGAATCGCTACATGAACTTCTTCTACGATTGCTCGATTTATAAGCGAGGCGAGCTCCGTGGCGCAGTGGTTAACACGCCAGCCTGCGACACGAGGGCCCCGGGTTCCATCCCCGGTCAGGGCAAGATGGAAAATGATCTTTTTCAGATTGGCCTGGGTCTTGGATGTTTATCTATATATGTATTTGTTTTAGAATATAGTAACGTTGAGTTAGTATCCCATAACACAAGTCTCGAACTTACTTTGGGGCTACCTCAATCTGTGTGATTTGGCCGTATATATTTATTTATTATTTGTTTCTCTTAAAACATACAAGTAGTTGGCATTTTCTCCTCAATTACTTAAGAAAGTGTATAGGTAGATTTTGTGGATTTAAATGAGCACGAATTTGAATATTGGACTTTTAGGTAGAAAACAAACGAATAAATTACCAGGTATTTGTCGAGACGAGACGCCTTCCCCCTCGTGAGATTGGATGAGTGTGACGTATATGTTTTGAAATTTTAATAAAGATGGCTTCCCCCGCACACGGGCGCACAGGGAGGAGGCATTACGCATTGAGCAGCTACCGAGTGCGGACGTGTGCGAGTGACTGAGCGTATATAATATAAGTTATTATTTAACCCTACACTCTAAAGAAATAACAGCACACTACATGGCAACGAGCTCTCAAGTAAGTGTACATTAAGCATAAAAATATTTGTGGTGTCAAGATAGGAAATAACAAACCTATGTGTAAAAATCTTATTAAAGCCTGCTATGTTTAAAGCGAGTAAAGATTTTGTACTTATTCATAATCGTCATTTCGAGTAGGTGTCACGGTTAATCGACCATGCACACTCTGGTGTCAGAGTTTTTCGAAACCGCCTCTCGGCCTCTGACGTGGTTCCTTTTAACGACTACCAGATGGCAGCCGGGACCAACGGCTTAACGTGCCTTCCGAAGCGCAGAATCATCTTAAGTATCAGGATTTAAGCCTGCAATGTCCTAACCAAACTGGAAACAACTAAACGAAGTATCCTTCCCGTGGGAATCGATCCCACGACCCCCGGGTCTTCAGGCAAACGCCTTAACCACTGAACCACGGAGGCAGTTAGTATAATTATAATACTAGGGATATACCGCGACAGTAATAATGTTATGTAACAGTAATAATGTTATGTAACATTATTACTGTCGCGGTAATTTCATTCCAATGCAGGTATAATATATTTTTTAGCCTGCTTTTGTTTCCCACTGCTGGGCAAAGCCTCCCCTTTTTGTTTCCAAGTGTCCCTGTCAAGGGCCACAGCCAATCGTTCGTATGTGCGTCCATGTCATCGCGACATCTCCTCCTAGGTCTTTCTCTTCTTTGGCGGCCATCTGGTATCCACGCAGTTGCAGCTCTGGCCCACCTATCCTGTCGTATACGGTAAACGTGCCCCGCCCAGTCCCATTTCAACTGTGCTGACTTTACACCGACGATTAATCTTTTAGGTAAAATATATAAAAGTGAAAATCAGTATTGCTTGAAATAGTTCCAAATTAATTATTCGATGCCGTCGCAATACAAGTTTTAGTAAATTATCTAAAGTCTGTCTGTTGTAATGGTTCGCGCACTTTGAGAAGGCGACGCTGGTAGCCGACAAAAGAAGTATAGGCGCTCGCCAAAGGCTCTATCAGCAGCTTCATAGACTGCACGCGCTATACAGACGCAATACACGATGGATCGCGCGGTACGGCTGTGTCATTTTGTTACGCAGCGAGTACAGTACACGAATAAAAATGTGCAAGGTTTAATTCAACCCAGATACAGGTATCATTATCATCAGCAGCTTACTATGACCCACTGTTGGGTATTAACCACAGAATAACAAAGATATTAGAAAGTGCAAAAGGGCGTGGCACGCGCGCCGACATCGCGCTCGATCAGCTCACTTGAATCAGTCCAATCCTAAGTAGTTTGTCCCAAGATCGTCAAAAAAACAGAAATTAGAATGTACGTGAAAAAATAATCGAAAAATGCCGACGTGCGCTATTCTAACGTGTTATGTGAGAAATCTCTACTCAATTGTGTTACGTTAGTAGTATGCTTGAAATGTGGCGACGCTGGCTTTTATAGAAATCACGCGTGATAACACTTCTAATGTGTTTGTTGTTCTGTGGTATTAACCCTAATTTTGTCTACGCTATTCCTCTCCAGCCATCGCAATCCAGTTCTTTCCAGCAATTTGCCTTATGTCGTCAACCCACCTAACTACTTCGGACCATAAGGTAAAAGATGAGAGTTACTGCTCTCCAAAACCTTTTGCCCTAGATTTTCAGATTGGCCCTTCGGCTATGCATGCACGTAATCGCGGCCCATCAGGCAATATGAGAGTTTGCTGTGTCTCTAAGCCTTGAGCTCACAGGCAACGCCCAAAGGCAAGGCTCGTCCCTCCTGGGGGCCCATTGGTGATGTTGTCTATAAAAGCTGAGGGTATTCTGCCCTCGCCTCAAACGCCCGGTGAAGTAGCGAAAGCTCATTTGGAGCTAGCTTCATAGTCAATTTAAAAAAAAAACACCTGACTATCGAACATCCACCATTACGTAGCCCATTTTTGGGATACCACTCGGTGACAGCCTTACTCCATCTACCATCATTCCTTCTAACCAAGTGTCCTACCCAGTTCCATTTTAGAGTCAAAACAGATAGGTATATCTTGAGAAAAATTTGCATAGAATTTGCGAGAATCTGTTTAGGCTTAATTGTTGTAAACCTAATTCGATTAGATATATAGTGAAGTAAGTTACCGTAGAATTACGCCCAGACAGACAAATAATTGAAATCAGACTCCCAGACAGACATTGAATAATTCAATTGAAACGTTGAATAATTCAATTGAGACATACTAGCTTTGCCAAATCATATTACTAATACAAATACAAATAATTTATTCGCATAAGTGGAATAAAAATAAATATTCAATTCAATTAAATTTGTTTATTGTATTTCATAATGTACATCACTTCTAACTACTAAAAGTTATTGTCTTACATAAAGATAGGTTCACTATAAACCCTTGTCGGGTATCGCAAAACAAAATGGAACGACAAGCGAGTTTTATGACATGCAGCTAATTATTAAATGGATAACAAAGTATACATAAATAGTAAGTAGTTTTGTATTAATCATTATCAGCGATCGTTATTATTCGATTGTTAATAAAATCACACATCAAACTGTTGCCAGCATGCGAAATATAAAGTCAGTGTGAGATAGCAATATTGTATTGCAAATGAATGTAGATGAAATTGAAATAATAGGCAGATATAGGGTGTTATACTTCCTAGTTGACCGAGCGAGCGAAGCGAGCGAAGCGTCTCAGTTACCACTGGCCCAAAATTCTTTTGTCCGTCTGTCGGTCTGTCTGTCTGTCTGTTCTCGCCTACAGGTCGCATTTCTTAACCGATTGTCATGAAATTTTGTAAGCAGGTTCGGTAAATATATAGAATTTTTTTGTCGTGCCAGATTTTCGAATTTTTAATAAATGGCAGAAATATGGGGGTCCGAAACTTAAAAAAACTTATAGCACAGCTATATGAAAATAAAATCAAAAATGTCATGAGACTTTTTTGTTATACTCATTAAGACGCAACTTTTTTGTCTGAACAACTTTTTTATACGATAAACTTGAACGTGTTTATAGTCGGTAATTTGCCCACAAGTTGTCTGAAATCGATTTTCTGTATATTTTTTTTATTAGTGCATTCAGTATGATGTCGTAAATACAAATCTAGGGTATGATAAGTATGAAAATGGTGCGTAGTAACTGTGACGTCGCCGACGTCAGAGAAAAAAATATTTTTATATAAACATATTGTACCATGGGCAGTATCATATAAAAGGGTTTTATGAGTAGATTACACGTAAATAAACTTCACTCCCATATTGCTCAAACCCACAGACTATATGCAGTACAAAAGTTAAATATAAATTGAACAACTTTCCCTAAGGAACATATGTCAAAATATGAACAATATTTTTTGGCTTAAAGCATGATACTGCGAATTACTTTTATGATTGAAAAACACTGAATAAACATAGAATCGTGAAATAAAAATAAATAAAAAAGATTCACATGCTATCCTCTGACTTGATACTGGGCCTTATAGGTGCCGGCCACTTCTTTACGTAAAATTCGTATGTTTGTCTGCCATAGTAGTTGAAATTAGCGTCCTATTAAAATTTTGACCAATTGGTAACAACTATGAAACCGGGTACTTAAACTTTGCCTCCCATTCACCCATGCCAAGTTCGCTATTCCGATATTTTCGATCTTGATGAAGATCACTCCAACTTAGTTAATGTGTACAAAAGCATACTAAACATGGTACTCAAGGGCCGTGTTTCCATACAAGAGTAGTCCCCTGATTCCTTGCCGGATAGTACCAATAGAGCAATGATTTTGTAGTAAAAAAATCCGTACGTTTAATTTTTTTTATAATTGAATTATTTAAAGAGATATGAACCTTCAAAAACATGAAAAATTGGTATGAATTTCCGTTGTGTTCAAACATCAAGAAACAAATTTGGGCAATTATATAAGAAAAAGAAAACACAGTAACACAGCCATGGCTTATTTTATATTTTTAATGTAAAAAGAAATTAAATCGGTTAAGTTTTGGAGAAGAAATCAGAGGACTACGAAGCGTTAATTTTGTGTACTTTTTATAGGTATGTATTTTTCGGCCGAGCTGCAGTTATCTTTATCGCACTCTGCGGGGTTTGTTTGGGCACGCGGCTCAACAGCAATAGATATTATAAATACCTATTTTTTCAATTCCCAAAACTCGAGCTTTGTGTTTCCTTTTAAAAAAGGGTCTGGTCGGGTCTTCTGGTAAGATGAAATGTAGGTTTAAATTTCCGTTTCCTCTGGTATTAATTAAGAGCAGCGGGGACTGGGAAATAGTAACTGAAGGAAATCATCCTTTAGTCAATTAGCATATCAGTAACAGATATATTTTAGAGCACTGGAGGGCAAATGTTGATGTTGGTTGTAAGGGCTCGCGAGGTCTACTGTTCTCGCAGAACCACTAGTATGACCATGGTCGAATTTATTAGATCTTCAGATGGAAAAGTCCTTTTCATTTAGACTATTTTATACCATTCATTTAAAATTTATTCCCTCTGTACTAGTGGAGATATAAGTGGTGGAGTGATTCCTACCCAGCACGACCACGCTGTTATTGCAGCAAGCGAAGAAGTGAAGAAGTTCAAGATGGTAATAAAAAACCTTTTAATGTATACTATTTTATACCACTTATTTTATATTTTGATAACTATCAATTACTGGAGATATACTGGTCGTCCTGAATAGATTGCTTCCCAGCATGATCGAAATTAAAAGGACTTTTTTCCCATCTGATGATCTAAGAAACTTGACCATGGTCGTGCTAGGAAGTACACGATAAATTAATTCATACATATTTCGCGCAGTAAAATAAATAAATAAATAAATATATACGGACAAATCACACAGATTGAGCTAGCCCCAAAGTAAGTTCGAGACTTGTGTTATGGGATACTAACTTAACGATACTATATTTTATAACAAATACATATATAGATATACATCCAAGACCCAGGCCAATCTGAAAAAGATCATTTTCCATCTTGAACTGGCCGGGGATCGAACCCGGTCACTCCGTGTCGCAGGCTGGCGTGTTGACCGCTGCGCCACGGAGCTAGTCAATGAGGATGATCGGATTAGTACCTATCTATACTAATATTATAAAGCTGAAGAGTTTGTTTGATTGTTTTTCATGGCAGTGAAGCGTCAAAAGTTGAGTCATAATTACCCATACTAATTGTATGAGAAATTATGACCCTACTTTTGACGCTTAAACCGACTTCAATCAAACTACTAAACCGATTGTGATGATATTTAAATGAAGCCTTCTTGAAAGCATACCCTTTTGAAAAAAAACAATTTTTTTTCATAAATGACGGAGGTCTGATGTAACAAACGTTAAAAAAATAAAACAAAGTAATAATAATAATAAAGTCATTTATTTCAGTAATCTTGGTTACAATATGATGCTAGGACTTCCCAGTGAGTAATCAAATGATACTCGTAATGGGAATGACCCGCTGCTTCCTATAAAGTTTTACATTAAGACTACATTTGTGAATGAAGTATACATATCAATAGAAGAAAAACAAAACAAACAAGAACATTTGTTAATATGTGTGACTGTGTGTGTGAGTGTGCATGCTTGAGCGTGTACCTGCGTGCGTGTGTGAGTGTGTGACTGAGTGTATGTATAATGTGTGTGTGTGAAAGTGTGTGTGTGTGTGTGTGTGTGTGTGTGTGTGTGTGTGTGTGTGTGTGTGTGTGTGTGTGTGTGTGTGTGTGCGTGCGTGCGTGCGTGAGTGTGTGTGTGCGTGCGTGCGTGTATGTGCGTGTGTGTGTATATAAGAAGGGGAACACAATACATATATAAACCTCATGTGCAGATAATATAAATGCCTTTATCCTTTAATAAATATAAACAGTTTTTTTTTTTTACATAGTGTTAGATAATAAGTTTTCTACTTCTTCATAAGAAAGAGTGTCCAACCATTGGATTATAGTTCTTTTGCACTTATATAATTGCATAGGATAGATTCCAAGAAGAGTATTAAGTTTATTATATATAAAAGCGGATAGGAATGGGTATTGACGTTTAGCAAAAGCAGTACGTACAAAAGGAATGGGAGCTACATTAACCTTTCTTCTTTTATTTCGGAGGGTTACTTTGTACGGCAATGTTTTATGATAATTTACAATGAGATTAAGGACAAACATCTTTCTGACTGAGAGTATACTACTAATTTTGTATAGGGCATGTGTAGGGAATCTACGAGGTTTAAAGTACATGATCTTTATAAGAGATCTCTGTGCCCTTTCCAACGCTAAGAAGTCGGTCTTAGTAGCTCCACCCCAAATCGGTATGCAGTAGGAAATGATTGATTGAGCTAAGGCAGTATAAGTCTTATTTAAGAGATGGCTAGACATAACGTACCTTAGGGATTTAAAGACCCAATTTAATTTCCTAATTCGATTTATTAACGCTTCCAGATGCGGATGCCAACTAAGCCTTTGATCAATAATTATACCAAGGTATTTTGTTTGAGACACCTTGTTTATAGCAGGACAGTTACAAGTGTGGTCGTCGGGATCAGGGCAATTATGTAGTTTGATTGACATATTAGAACCTGGTTGCGACGAGTTGTAGAGAGCAAAACATATGTAATTGGTCTTTTGGATATTAAGAGTTAATAAATTATCCCTCAGCCATTTCGACACCCGTACCAGACCAGTAGCAGCCCTATTATGCACGGCATCCCACGTTTTGCCCGAAAAAACGATGGCAGTGTCGTCCGCATAGGCGAATATCCTTCCCCCGACATCCTGTAGGCTACACAACTCATTAATGTATATGAGAAATAACGTCGGGCCAAGGACACTCCCCTGAGGGACCCCAAATTTGACAGTTTCTTCGTCACTAACATGACCATCAATCTTAACAGCCTGGGTTCTGTCCTGTAGGTAGCTCTTAAAGAGAGAAAGCGCGACCCCTCTGATCCCAATGCTCTCCAACCTCTCTAAGAGAATCGGGACCGAAACAGTGTCAAAAGCGGATTTGAGGTCTATAAATACGGTTAAGCTTTTGTCACCCTTATCAACAGTCTCAATTATATTAGCGGTCAAGTCTAATATTGCATCTTGGGTAGATATTCCCTTACGAAAACCATACTGATATTTAGAAATAATGTGATGTTTATCGAGATAGTTAGTCAGTCTACTATTAATAAGTTTCTCGATTATCCTTGTAATTGCGGTTAGGACAGAGATGGGCCTGAAATTATTAACAGCAGTCTTATCTCCATGTTTATAAACAGGTGTTATTATAGATCGCTTGAGAGCTTTAGGAAAGATGCCAGTTTTAAAACATAGGTTAGCTAATTTACAAATAAGAGGAACAACAAAGTCTTGAGCACGTTTTAGGAATGAAATGCTAATTCCATCCCAACCACAAGCACTACCAGAGTCAAGGCTCATGAGTATGTTATGGACCTCATCATGGTCAGCGTCCAGCAGTACAATTGAACCAGGGTGTGAACAGCTCGGTAAGGAAATATTGGGAGAATTATTAGCCGCTTGTTTTAATATAGCTTCTGCCAGGGAAGATCCAATATTTATAAAATAATTATTAACGTAGTTTACTGACAGTTGTGGTTTCGGTTGGATATTTAGAAGGTCCACGTTACTCGTTTTAGGGGGCTTGTATTGCGTAATATCATTTATGGTGGACCATAATTTTTTAGGATTGTTCATAGATTCAATTATTTTGTGGCTATTATATTTTCTTTTAAGTTTTCTTATGAGATTACAACAAAAATTACGGTATCTTTTATAAGTTATTTTTAGGATATTGTTATTTGGTTCACTTTTAAGTTTAATTTGCATGCTGTTTTTAAGATTAATACACTTCAGAGCTCCTGTAGTTATCCATGGTTTCAAAATTCTTTTATTTCTATTTATAGTAATGCTTTTGGAATTGGCCTTGATAGCAGCACTGATCATACCTATGAATGAATTTGCAAAAATATCAGGACAGTTATATATATTAAGGAAACTCACATCGGATGTGAGAAGCATATTATAGGCATTATCGATATCAATGACATTTTTATTATAGAAAGGAGTGTGCCTGTTACACACATTGGAAAATTTAACCAGGACTAGACTGTGATCGGTAACCGTAGCATTTAAAATGGCTACATAGGCAGAGTTACAGTTTAGGTCTAGTTTCAGGATAACATGGTCTAGACACGAATCTAACCTAGTGGGATAAGTATGGGCAGGTAAAAGACCATGCAAAGAAAGTGTATTTAAATAGTTAAGACGATTACGACGTTCATGCGCCTTTTCATTTACAGCAACAATTAAATCAATGTTAATATCACCTATAACTGAAATATTTTTAAGATGTGATATGGTTTCAAGATGTTCATCAAGGGAGTTTATGAAGCCTTCAGCATTTAAGTATGAAGGAGATCGGTAGATAGCCAGGAAGATCCACTCAGAGGACTCAATTTGAAGACCCGTGGCATTCACAAGCTTTAGTTCAGTTATCTTAGCTTGAAGATGATTTTTAATGTAGACTACAACGCCATCATTCTGGTTCAATAGGTTTTTTGTTTGAAAAGAGTTATAGCTGGTCAGCGATGGAATTTGTTTACATAAATCTAATCTACATTCAGTTAAAATTAGTATATCAACTTCAAAATTTAATTGTGATAACGAAATTTGTAAATCGTCCAGGTTCGCGTAGACGCTTCTGATATTTTGAGTGATGACAATTAAATCTTTATAATTATTTATCGTTATATATTGAGTCAAATCCTGTATATTGCATTTAACTGATTTAGCGATTTGCAAAGAGTCCAACTCTTCGATTGTATTAAGATTACTATCCATAGTTTTTTATTACAGTTGTTTTATAAGTCGTAGCTAGGTAGAAGTTTCCTGAAAGTATGAGAATGCATTTTATATGTTCAATTAAAGATGATGGGTTTAAGGAGAGTAAAAATATCATGGTGGAGTTACGGTTGGAGTAAATTATGTAGCATAATAATATGGGGGTTAAGGTTAATGTAGTAATGAGGTATTTGAATAAAAATGTAAGTAATAGATTAATTTTTAGTAATAAATTGAGTATAAATGTGTAATAGTGTAGTGTATGAGTGTTGGAGCGAATTAATTTTTGTAAGTATAAACCAAGTATGAAATGTAAGTTCACATGAGTATTTTTAATCTTATTTATAAACATATATTTTGGTGTATTGATTATCTGTAAACATATATATAGACAATGAAAATGAAGAAAATAAACTAGGAAATTACTAAGTAGTACAGCATCATTCTTAACTAGTCATGCTTCTTGCGAAAGTTGGTGCACCTGTGCTTCATTTTGAATACAGATAATTCTTGAAGTGTCATCCTTCCGCACAAAAACTCTCCCAAAAGACGTCCAGCAGTACTTATACAATTTAGATCGTACGAGGTCCCTCGATAGGAAGAACAGGCGAGCTCCTTTAGCAGTCAGGAGCTCCGCTATATAGATTGGTGTATCCTCATTGGAGGTGAGACCCAGGTGCTTAGCTTGCAGCTTAGTTTTATTTTTTAAGTTGAACTCTTTTGCTTTTTTCAACAAGTCTCCTCTGACTATAGTGGAGGACAGTTCCAGGATAATAGGGGATCTATTTTCCTGTTCATTTCTACCCTTGAGTCTAAAAATATCTTTTATATCCCGGGAACAAATATCAATATTTATAGTCTTGGATAGTGTCAGCACCATGTTACAACAGAATTTATAAAAGAAAATAATTGGCAAAATAATCCTCCATCGAGGCTCGAACTCTCGACTTTTATGTTCAGGAAATCTCGTAACACGATTGTTAAAATTTCTTGTTGTCGTTATTGGACAAAGCAACGTACATTTTGTACATGTTTTTTTCACAACAATTTGTACATTTTTTTAATGATATAGAACAGCAAACAAGCTAGCGAGTAGGGTTGCCAACGTTTTTTACGAGAAATCTACACTAATATTATAAAGAGGAAAGTATTTTTATTTATTTATCTGTTTTATTTTGCACAGGTACACGTTGCCTTCAGAAGATGCCAAAAGGTTAGGTTTGTGAATGGGATTGATACTAACAATTACTAACATACACTGGTTACTACTAACATACACGTTTTAACGACAATTAGGTAATACAATTCACAATAATTTACGTTTATTACATAAGATAACAACATAGTTATTTCGCATGATAATAACGATCCAGTGTGAAGGTTTGTGTGAGTGTTTTCTGATTTATTTCATAATAGTAAAATAGTAATTATTTCAAAAATTAAAATACCCGACCGCTATATTTTAAAATACCTATATAAGGACACTTGGGTTTTTATACGAAGCTAAGGATGGGAACATACTCGTACATGATACAAGCGAAACACATAACTTTGGAAGTTTGGTAAAAAGGAGGCGCCAACATCTACTATAAACTAAATCGTCATTTAATGAATCAGCAGATCTTCAGAAGAAATAACGCTACAGTTAGACAATTTAGTAGTAGTAAAACACTAGTAGACTGTCTAATAACTATAGCCCACACGCAAAGAAAATAAACAAAATACAATGGTATTTTTCGCCTAGTCACCATGCGAAAGCTGTATCTGATTATTTCTTTTGTCTTATAAACTTTGAGATTCTCTCTGACAAACGAGGCAAAACAAACGCTGGCTGGTTATGAAAAAACAAAGGTGTTCGAAATTCAAAAGCTCACGCATTTCCTATCTAGGTCGGGCTCGCGCGTCACGCTCGACTGACGTCACGCGACGTGACGTCAGCGCCCCTCCCCCGACCACGCCCGCTTTGCGATCTATACCATGAAGGTGTACATTACAAGGAGGTTAAATGTTATATGAACAATATTGTATAATATTGTATTATATTTAAGTAAAATTGGCACTGAACAACTATTTTACGAAAGTTCATGATTAATTCAGCTTTCTAAGATTCAAATGTGTGATTGGGAATGGCATGTAGATATTTTTGAGAAAATTCAAGTTCCGTTCGCAAGAACTGAAAAGTTATAAACAATCATCATCATTATCATTTCGAGTAGGTGTCACGGTCAATCGACCATGCACACCCTGGTGCTAGAGTTCTTCGAAACTGCCTCTCGGCCTCTGACGATAAAGGCCTATACGATATTACAATATCAACACATAAGTGAAAAGAATGGGGGTTTGGTTTACCGGAAATATCTCAAAAACTATTTGAGATTTTTTAAATATGAAAAGATTTAAACAAGAGGAGGATTGAAAAACGATTACTACGGCTTTAGCAACACACGCCCAATTTTTTTCCCTTTATTGAATAACAAACAATAACGAAGTCTATTTATTTAGGGGTTTCTGAATAGATTTTCCCCAGCAAAATCCACCCATCAAATTCTAGTCATCTTAGTCTAATAAATTAGAAGTAAAAACCTTTTTAGGGTTTCGTAGTCCACAAGGAACCCATATAGTTTCGCCATGTCCGTCCTTCCGTCCGTCCGTCCGGGCTCGTTAAAAATAAGCTTTTGTATAGATTACTCTATTTTTCGAATAACTTTCAGCGAGCTCTTTAATTTGATATCTATATTGTCGGAGTCCACAAATAAGTAATTCGGATTGCATGAAAAATAGCTAGTCTGCCATCTTGAGTGTTCCGCCATGTTATATCAAGAGTGACGTCACACAGCTAGCCATGCATTGTCTTCCAAACTAAACGAGTATACAACATTTCAGCTTAATTGGTGGAAGATATCTGCTTCAAAATTGAGTTGCCAGATTCCACCCGAACAAACATACATACATACATTGCAAGTTAAATAAAAGCTTCTAAAGTACTTCTCTTCAAGGGTTGTCTGGAAGAGATTGCTTTAAGCGAAGACTGCCCCTTGTGCTACGTTATATAGAATAGTTTTAAATAATGTATCCTAATTTTGGTGCAATAAAGAATATTTCATTCATTCATCTCACAGTGCACGTTAAGCCGTTGGTCTCGGCTGTCATCATTGATGGGCAGTCTTAAAGTTATGTCAAATGCCTTTAGGCAGCTTGAAAAATCTTACACCACTGTTAGCCACCAACACACTACAAAACCATAAATAAAACGAAGCTGTTTTACTTTCCAGACCAAACTACTATATCAAAGTAAATCAAGCGTATTAAATCCTAAATATTGCAAGGTAAACCGTCCTGGGGGTTAAATTAGAGGGGAGAGGGTGGCTGGCGTAACTTTGTTTGGCAAGGCACCCATTCGCGTTTGGTGGTTAAAATAAGGCTTTTTAAACTTTTAGGCTTATTGCTAATATTTTTAAATTGTTTGAGCTTGTAACTTGTATGCTTCCATGCTGGTTTGGGAGAAAAGAAAAAACGTAAAATGTACCAGCTGCTTCACTTCCCGCGCAGATCGTAAAAGCCGGTCGAGGGAATCCATCACTATTTTGATTCCGTTTTCCACCTAATACCCACCAACATTCTAAACGTGGCCTCCAGGTCTTATAGACTTAAGCTCTGTAAGCGATAAGGGCGTTAGAATAAGTATGTATGTATTAATTTATTGCTACGGTGGTACGCGCATTGCTACGACAGTCGTAGCTTGTTGTAGCCTCGTAGACCTGCTAATAGAGCTGTACGAGCTTACCTCGCACATTTGGGCGTTCCTCGGCTTACAACATGTAGGTCGCGGTTCAGCTATTTTAATAATATAAATAGCTCTGTTATCTTAAAACATATCGAGATACATATCAATGGCGCCATGAGTGAGACACACAACGATCGATCGGCGATACTATATCGCCTGGACACTGCCATCGAGAAAGGATCTATCACACCCAGCCATCATGTAACCAGCTAGAACAATAAATTACTTTCTCCGTGACGTGATCTTGTGTCTCCACACCACCATCTTCAACACAGCAAGCAGCAACATCTCTTCATGTATGGTGTCGGGCTTAATACCAAGTCTGGCACCATACAAGTGCACTTTTGTAAAAAGGGTATTCGTAGATTCATAGTCGTTATGTAACGTAACTATGTTTAGTTTGCTATGAATGAATAAATGAATGAACTTTATTGCGTTAAATGTAGTACAAGTGATGAATTAAAAGGAAAGTCTCCCACATCATTTCTGATCACTGTCATTTCTGACATTCAACAGACCATATAAATGTCAATTAAATATTATGACAATGCCGTGTGGTTTCCGGCAGAGTAGAATTGGACCACTCCAAGTCTTCCCATGGATGTTGTAAGAGGCGACTTAGGAAATACAAGCTTAATAAAGTTCATAAACATCAATGAGCCCGTCTGGCCAGCGAGGAGAGTGTAGGCCAAATCCTCTGTCTGCTCTGGCCAACTATGGCTCCGATAGTACAGAGAGGGTCATGCTCCTGCAGTGGAGACAAAAAAGACATGATGATGATGAAATATTATAATTCTAACTACGTTATACAATTCAAATATGTCATTATATTAAATGTTGGTATACAATTTATTATCATCGTCGGTATAAAATTAGTAATTAATAATGTCGCGCTTTGTTAGGTAATCTTTGACAGTTAGACAGTCTTTGACAGTGCTAGTTCTTTGAGATTCCGTCTTTTAAATAACAATATGTGCTCTACGGTGCAGGCAAAAGGAGCAGGCCATGGTGTTAGCCACACACCGTACATGATGGGATGTTGATTGTAGGTTGTAGATGTTGGTGTGGAGATACAAGATCACGTCACGTAGAAAGTAGTTTATCTCGAAACGCGTAAGTTTTAATAATATAAAGGAACATGTGTTTGGATAAATGCTTACACATGTTAAGCGACATCGAGCATGGTTCACACTTGGATAGATAAAATGGTCAGGTCTATGGAGTAATGTATCGGTGGGCTGTTGTCCACTAACATATACAATAAGATAGAATAGGGCACTAACAGATTGATCGCCACTGACCTGGAATTACAATAGATATTGTTGTGGCGATAGTGTGTTAAAAAAATTGAATGGCTTAAAGAATTTTGTCCTTACATTTAAAATTTCTCACTAGCAAGGCAAATAAACAAAAATTCTAGACATTATTACATATTTTATAAACTAATTTGAAAATAAAATGCGATGGTACTACAATGGAAAAAAAAATACGGTAGCGTAGCAGGCTCTACGAGTCTACAACTTGCTACGACTGTTGTAGCAATATTCGTAGCACTTTGTTTTAAGAAATTCTCTTTGTATTCGTAAAATCAATACAAGCTACGAAATATATACGAAAAATTATTTTTTTCTTCCGAACTGGTCTGCGCGAAAAGTAAAAACGTAGAATGTACCAGCTGCTTCTCTTCCCTCTTCCCTTTCCCTCACTAACCGTAGAATGCCGCTGAGGAAATGGGTGACAATATGCGGCGCGGCTAGTGTCACCATTTTAATTTTGTTTCCACCAATACGCCCACAAATACGCTTTATGTGGCCTTTAGGTCTTAGTCCTTAGCCTCTGGCTACCCCATAAGGGATAAAGACATGACAATTATGTATGTATTAATTTATTTGCTACTAGCGATTCGGACCCGGCTTCGCACGGAAGCAATGTAAATTTAAATCTTCCTCTTGAATCACTCTATCTATTTAATAAAACCGCATCAAAATCCGTAGCGTAGTTTTAAAGATCTAAGCATACATAGGGACAGACAGACAGCGGGAAGCGACTTTGTTTTATACTTTACATAATAATTATAGTGTTACCGCGCTACGAGCATTGCTACAACACTCTTAGCAAGCTGGAGCGTCGTAGACCCTGCTACGAATACACTTTGGTATTCGTAGATCAATCTACAATTATGCTACAATATACGATTAATTTTGTTGCTACGGCGCTACGAGCATCTACGACACTCGTAGTTTGCGGTAGCCTCGTAGAGCCTGCTTTGACTAGTAGATCAATCAAGCATGTGAGTGCGATTGCTTCGAAATGCCTACGATTGATCTACTTGATATGAGATTAAAAAGCCATTTTACCTGCGAGTGCACTTATGTAAAAAAGTAGATTTATATTCATAGAATCAATTAAACCATGATAGTACAGTTGCTACAAAATCCTATACGAATACTATCGTACTCATCATCATCACTGTCTGACGATGCCTCGTGTAGAGGTGTAACACGTGTCCCGAGCAAGACGGCCGATATTGCTGCAGCTTCAACGGATGCAGCAGTATCGACCAGGGTTGCATGCATCAACTGTTGGTGGCGGGCATGAAGGGACTAACAGTAGAAGGTGGGCGCTGGCCAGCAATAGTTTGCATGAACTAGCTGGTGGCGGAAGCACGTAAAGTAAATGTAGCTTTGACTTCCGCAAAGTAACACCTGAATCTATTAACAATCATAGCTTGCTCTAACCTTCGTAAGATTGCTACGGTTTCAGTTTTGTTAAATATATTTTTTAACCCTTTCAACGCCGTAGTCTGATATATGTGACAAATAGACCTAGGGCCTGTCTACCTCGCAAGGGAAAAAGACGTGTTAGTATGTGGGAAATTATTTTCGTGACTGCGCCGCCATAGTCTCATAGCGCCACCGATTTTGAACACAAAACACGAAATTAATTTGTCCCATATATCAGACAGTGGCGGTGAAAGGGGTACAATCAATCATTGATTGCCACGAAGTATCTACGATTTTACTAAGTATCATACATTATATACTGTACAATACTCGTATTCACATACGTATTTTCTATTACCCTATGATTTTCTCAATAACAAACTCATTCAATTAGTTTAATTTCCAAAAATAATTTAATTATTTATAAACGTTATTCTTTTATTTTGGTTTCGCATAATTCATCATTTTTTTAATTGTTTGTTTTTCGTATGTGCAAGTGGCCAACACTGGTGTCATTTTTCAAACTGCCTTAAGGCATCTTATATAGCTTAACGACTGCTAGCAATCATGACAGCTAGGACTATTTTATCTGTAAATAAATAATTAAATTTATATATATACGGATAAATCACACAGATTGAGCTAGCCCCAAAGTAAGTTTGAGACTTGTGTTATGGGATACTAACTCCACTATATTATATTTTATAACAAATACATATATAGATAAACATCCAAGACCCAGGTCAATCTGAAAAAGATCATTTTCCATCTTGACCTGACCGGGGATCGAACTCGGGCACCCTCGTGTCGCAAGCTGGCGCGATAACTACTGCGTCACGGAGCTCGGCGTTTAATATTCCATTAATATTAGTAATAAATAACAGAACATAATAACATAGCGTAGGTCTAACTGTTGCGCCCGCAGGTCACCGTCCTACCGCGTGACGAAGCCTTCGGTGGACGCCACCGCCGAGCAGCAACAATCAGCGGATGCGCGCCTGCTCGAACCCACGCCCTCCATCCGCGACAAGAAGCCCCCACTCAAAGGACCCCGTCCTGTGGGATCCAGCGTATCCGGTAAGATCCCCTTCTTATGTATCTTCTTAATCATCATTCATCAGGTCTTTTTAGTCTCCACTACAGGAGCACGACCCTCTCTGTACTATCAGAGCATATTTGGCCAGAACAGACAGAGGAATTGGCCTACACTCTCCACGCTGGCCAGACGGGTTGGAGATGTCATATTTGATGTTTAATAGCTTTGTTTAGCTTGTTTATTCTAAGTCGCCTTCTACGTCATACACGGAAAGACTTGGAGTGGTCCTATTCCTGCCGGAAACCACACGGTAAATCTTCTTAATATATAAGGTAAATTTAAATTAACCGCAAATGTTTTAAAAGCACCCATAAGCTAAAAGATGCTTTAGAAACAAATTTAAAAAAACGGCACATCAGAAAATCAGATAAAAAAAACACCCTGTGTACAAAAAACACTTTCTTGGCGTACAGCTTTTTGCTATTACCTACTACAGATACCAAGTCACTGACGTCGACAATTAAAAGAGGCTGATTTATCGATTTTCATTTTAAAAAAGTTATTTTGTATGTAAAAGCTAAAAAAACTAGCGTTTTTTTGATCTATGAGTTTCTGCCCTTAAAATATTTGCGTTGATTAAATTTCGAATAAGCATTGCCATTCAACGTGGCAATGCTGCCAGTCTTCTGGGCACATTACCGTAGGGCAATTACCGGCGTGTAATTTTTTATTTATAGGTAGTTTTTTAATGGACCTTATATAAGATAAACTAGCTGTTGCCCCGTGACTTCGTCCGCGGCAATTTCTATTATTATGATTAATTAGTTTTTTTCTTATAAAGACGAAAGAATAATTTTCCCCCGTTTTCAAAACATTTTTTATTGATGCTTCGCTCTTATTGGTCGCAGCGTGATGTTTTAGCCCAAAACCTTCCTCAATAAATGGACTATCCGACACAAAAAGAATTTTCCAATTTGAACCAGTAGTTTCTGAGATTAGCGCGTTCAAACAAATAAACTCTTCAGCTTTATACTCGTAATACTAAGTATAGATTTAAATTTACCGCAAATATCTTAAAGGTTCAAAATATTTTACCCATAAGCTAGAAAAATGCTTTAGGAACAAATTCAAAACATCGACACGCTAGATTTGAAGATATTTTTACTGGAACATTAAGAAAAACAGACGCAAAAACGCCCTGAGCACAAAAAACACTTTCTTGGCGTACAACTTTCTACCATTACCTACTTTGGATACTTGAACTGAGGTTTAGAATCAAAACGGCTAATTTATAGATTTGCATAAAAAAAATATTATTTCTTTTGAAAAAAATATTCATAATATTGCTTACACAATTTTTTGTGAAAGGTATGAGCATATGCGGCTCATTGCTTGCCCCTTGCCAGCAGATAATAGCGGTACAAATTAAATTGGACTTTCCTATTTTTGAGAGCTCTTTCTATAGCATAATGAAAAAACTTGTGAAAGTTCTCCATTGTTATCCTTAATCCTATTAATGTGAAAAGGCACTTGGGAAATAATTCGGCCGGAAGCCTTTCTGCCGTTAATTACTCCTGTCTTGCGAGGGTTTCATAATATTATGTTCCTAATCCATAATAAATTAGAAGATATTATAATTTATATTAATATAATTACGTTAAAATTTATTGTTGTACTTCACTTAAAACTATTATCTTAAACGGTCGATTTAATTTTTATTTTGTAATTGAGTTGAAGGAGTCGAAAACCTCCATACAAACGACGAAAGGGAATCGCGGCGATATTTAACAATATAGGTACAATTTTAAGCATTCAATCAATTGATCTCATCATAATCTATGTACGTTCCTATACAGCTTGATAAAAAAAACAATGGTTTCAAAAATATAAGCCTCTAAACATCGGTGTTATAGCACTATTTTTAACTCAAATTTGCATCTAAATAAATACCATTATGAATTTGAAGAATCCAATATTGTTATTTGTGTACGTAGTTTACTCATAAGTGCTAATAACATTTTCCATAACTTTATGGAATCGTTTTCTCATAATTCTTTATATCCTAAAAGACTGAAGGCACGTTGAATAATACTCCGGATTTAGGTAAAATCGTCGTTGCTTCGCGCTCGCTCGCGTAGCGTCCGCTTGATGCAGGTGAAACCACAATAACCCGATATGTCAGTCAATTCTTAACCCGTTCGAAGTAACCATAAATATTTCGTGACAATTTCAATGAAGGTTTTGAAACACGTGGTGGCAGCTGGCTGCGCCAGGTTCAATAAGCTGTAGAAGCTGGATGGCTCAGTGGGCGGTAGCATTATTAGCGCTTTCGTATGTCATGCAAGCCCAGTCGCTGTGGTCCCCACTGGGATGGGTGACCGCAAGAAGCATAAAAACATTATCCGTGCTCCGGAAGGCACGTTAACCCGGTCCGGCTGTCATAATTGATGGCTGGTGTTAGATATGTCAGATGCCTTTAAAAAATATGTGTAAAGAAAAAAAATTATGTACAAAAAGCGGCGCACAGCAATCTCTTCCAGGCTACCTTTGGAAAATTAGAAAATTGGGAGAAAGATAATAGTTGCAGCGCAATTAAAAAGAGAGACCATATAGTTAGAAAAAATACAAAATATATACATTATATACTTTAATACCAGAAATAAATGTGCTCTTATTATACATATTATTATTAATTATTGGTAAATATAAATCATATTCATACACATTTCTTAAATTACTTCTAAAATCTTTCTACTTAATTAAAAATAACCATTATAAATAAAAAATGTCCCGCAGTTCGTTGTCACGCGGAAGGGTACCTAGAAGGCTGACAGCATTGCCACGTTGGATGGCAATGCTTATTCTTTGTCCTAGAAAATTGCCAGCCCTCTGGTCACCCGACACCTCAACCAGCTTTCGGCTTAATGACTTAAATAGAGTTATACATATACATTAGTATACATACATAAATGATAATAGGTATAGCATACAGAACATAAATGTTCGTAATAACAAAATGCGGGAGAAAATAGAGTTACAGAATGAACCTACCGAGAGGAAAGAAAATGTGATTTGACTTGATATTTAAAACTGGCTAGCGTTTGAGCACACCGGATATCCAGTGGCAGAGAGTTCCGTAGTCGAGCTGCTTAGGCAGTAAACGACTGAGAATAGAATTGGGTTCAGTGTGCAGGGGTCTGCAGTCGCAAATTCTCGAAACTACGCGGTTTATAAGTCTCTGAGATGTCACTGAAAAATACGAAGCGTTCCCTCAAGTATCTTGGGGACGCGGTATTGAATAAAATTGAAAAAAGAGAAAGAGAGGATATGCCAATTGCGGCGAAGTCTGATTGGCAGTGACTTGAGCTGTGAGCGAATCCGGGTAACATGGTTAAATTTACGAAGGCCAAAGATAAAAAGAATACAGAGGATTTAGAGACGCTCAAGTTTATTAGGTACCCACAACAAAAAAGACTCCGCGGAAGGCCTAGAAAGCGGTGGAAGGATTGTGTAGAGAAGGACCTGAAGAGACTCGGCAAGAAAACATCTTGGAGACGGGAGGCCAGAGATAGAGCAAAATGGAAGAGAATCGTAGAGGAGGCCAAGACCCACAAAGGGTTGTAGCGCCCAGGAAGTAAGTAAGCAAGTTTATTAGGTTGCTGCTCAATGAGTTTAAAGAAACAAGTCTGCATAGTGAAACAAACAAATTTTAAATTTTAAGCTTGGGCCTTGCACCCGAAGCAAGGCGCCTGCGACGCCGTTTATATCGCGCGATAAACTATTCACATCACACTCTTTGATATTACGGAAAACAAGATAACGGTAGTCGATGAACGTAGTCGCGCGTGCCATGCTACAGGGCAGAAATAAGTATTTAATTTTGCCTCTGGCAACATTACGCTGACACGGTCAATCGACCATGCACAGATCAGATCAGAGGTGTCAGAGATCTTCAGGACCTCCTCTCGGCCTCTGAGGTGGTTCCTTGAACGACTACCAGATGCCAGTTGGAATCAATGGCTTAACGAGCCTTTCGAAGCACGGAATCATCTTTATTATCAGACAATGAGGTGATTCAAGTCTGCAATGTCCTAACCAAACTGGAAAGAAATAAGTAAACAAAGTATGCTTATTGTAGGAATCGAACCCACGACTCCCGGGTCTTCTAGCACACCACGGAGGCACAGAACCTCTGGCAACTAAACTTAATATTCTTACGTACAGGCAAATAAAACGGACCCCTCTAACAACAGATTTTAAATTGTAGGGGGGTCACATTTATCTTCTGCCGACTGTACATGTAGAAGTTGAAACATTTTTAATTTCCATATTACTGAAACTTTGCGGCATACGTTACATTACTGTAATGAAAATGTCGGAAGTTCTTATAAATTGTACGTGTTGCCCGTTTCTTTTATTTTGTAGGTTGTTTCAACTTGCTTGTGATGTGCGATAAAAATTTGATTTTGGAATATAATTACGAGTGATGTGCCGCAGTATTTATCACGTTAGTTTGTTATAGGGCAGTGCCGATAAGAGGTTCTCAAAGCTAGCTAGTTAAATTTCTATGGAGAGCATTGGATATTCCGCCGTGTGGTACCCAGCAGAGTAGAATAGGACCACTCCAAGTCTTTCCGTGGATGTCGTAGAAGGCGTCTTAGGAAATACAAGCTAAACAAAGCTTATAAACATCTCTGAGACGAAATAATTACGACAAAAAAATAATAGCGAAGCAAAGTTCAGCCGTGTGGTTTCCGGCAGTGTAGAATAGGACCACTCCTAGTCTTCCCATGGATGTCATAGGAGGCGATTTAGGAAATACAAGCTAAACAAAGCTCATAAACATCAATGAGACCTCTCCAACCCGTCTGGCCAGCGAGGAGAGTGTAAGCCAAATCCTCTGTCTGCTCTGGTCAAGTATGGCTCCGGTAGTACAGAGAGGGTCATGCTCTAACAGTGGAGACTAAAAAGACCTGATGATGATGATGATGATGATGAAGTTCTCCTGGGCAGCTAGTAATGTAATAAACGCAATAAAACCATCTAAAATGGTTTAATTTAAACGTATAACAGTCAAGAAAACATTATTATTCCCCAGATTCCATCTCCCTGTCGTCGCCCGTGGCTTGCGCGTCTCCCCGGGAGGATGTGGAAGGTCCACCTGTTCCGGCCAGCGTCGCAGCCTTGCCCGAGGAACACCGCTCGTATCTCTTGGGGAGGCTTCCCAGTTCACGAGTCAGGAGGCGACGCGCCATGCTTATATACGTCTGCGCTGCGGACTCACAAGGTTTGTATGTATATAGGATGAAATTTAATTTATTAGCAAACGTTCAAGGAGTGACTCAGACCACGAATCTGAACAACTGTCATTATGGGACCAACTTCGACATCTTGAAAAAATTATCCGCTCTTTCATACAAAAGTGGAATAAGTATCTACTTGGCCAAAATCTATGGAACAGTTCATCATTCAACTCATTTCTTTTTGCAATTTTGGAGTTGGTCCCATAATGAAATTTGTTCAGATTCGTGGTGTGAGTCACTCTTTAAATGTTTGCTAATGAATTCAATTTCACCTGTATAACTAACAGGACATAAGTCTAGCGGTGATCGAAGCACGGAGAGATAGACATACTCGTAGGTACTGACGCGCACGCTATCTTCAAAAATTGATTACAATAATCTTTACTAATAAAGTGTTTTTGTTTATTTGTAAGCTTGTTTAAGCTAGTCTCTTCACATATCACTTATATTATAAATGCGAAAGTTTAGATGATTGTATGGGTAGATGTATGTTTATGACTCAATCACGTAAAAACAGCCAAATAGATGTGGATGAAATTTAGCACGGAGATAGAACATATTCTGTAATGTATAATAATTTTAATAGCAGAAGGACTTACGACTAATATTAGTATGTAATTAGCATGGGACCTAATACCTTATATCTGACCGTGCACGGCTACAGACATGGCCCCATTCACAAAATGCCGCATAATTTGTGAATACGCAACAGTTTTTAGAGAAGTACCTATGTACGTATGCGCTTCTTTTAATAACAATACGATGAGACGCAACTGTACAACAAAAGTGAGCGGGGTGTTATATACGTGCGCGCGGTGGAGTACGACACGAGAGCCAATAAGCGCTTACGCACGCCCGCCCGCGCCCCCTGCCCTCTCTCAGGACAGGATACCTTATTTTTGACTTCTGCGCATTGAAGGTCAGCGCTAAACGTACGTGCCGCGATTTGTAGTAACGGGAATGTACTCTTATATTTATGAATTATGTCGCTTCATCCAAAAACACGTTGATTTTTTCACATTTTGACCACTCGGCCTACGCGCTAACTTTTGAAAATCTACGATGTAATCGTTTAATGGTCACTTCAAAATCCAATACGGTTTATATACCTTAAATAAAAAGGGAAATAAAAATAGTCAATTATACGAAAGCCTCAATGAATTTTGAAGTGACGATCATATTATTGTATAGAGCTTATTAACACGATATCTCTGATAACAAAGTAGGTAACTTACTCCATGACCAAGACTTAAAGAGTTATTATTGATATTGATGATGATATATATTCATCACCATTTCATGTAGGTGACACGGTCAATCGACCATGCACAACCTGGTGTCAGAGTTCTTCGGAACCGCCGTTCTTCGGAATCTGACGTGCTTCCTTTAACGACTACCAGATGACAGCCGCCACCAACGGCTTAACGTGCCTTCCAAAGTACGGAATCATCTTTATTATCAGGTGATTCAAAGCCTGCAATGTCCTAACTAAACTGGAAACAAGTATACAAAATATGCTTCCCGTGGGAATCGAACCCACAACCCCCGGGTCTACAGGCAAACGCCTTAACCACTGGACCACTGAGCCAGTTAATTTATATTATATACCTAGTTAATGATATATTTATTTGTAATGAACAGACTGCTGCGCGGAGAAAGGAGCATTGCAGTGTGGTGCTGTGAGGCTCAGAGTGCGGGCTCGGAAGCGAGGCTGGCGGATCCACGTCGCAGACCTACATTGGAGGTCGCCGCTTGAGCAGCAGAGAGACCATCGCTTCCCGGTGCTCTGCGTCGCTGAACTTGCGCGTAAGTTGACTACTCTTATTTAAGTGTTCTTTTTAAGATTATTTTTTTACTAAATATTGTAGTAGGCATTTGTCTCCCATCTCACCTGATGGTAAGTGAGGATGAAACGGTTCTCGTTCTAACAACATCGCAATAACTCGAATCGTGGTTCTATAGGAATTATTATATTGTGTGTTTGGCAATTATTTTCACCAGCAGCCTACTCGCCGAATCATCAGACCTGGTCAGAAATTACTTCCTTTTTAGTTCATGTTTCGAAGATCATACCTTTTCAAAACCGGTGTCTGTACTCGCATGATCCATGTGATTCACCCAAAAACGCATCTCGCTACATATTTTTGTTTGGCCGGATATAGGATAACCGGCCAACCTTTAAGCCGGATATCCGGCTGAACATTGTCGTTTGGTGCTTCGCGACGAGCGAGCATGAGTGGATTCGGGTGAATTCGGGACTTCTCTTTCATGAGCGAAGTTAGTTATTCCATTGTTTTATTGAAACACAATCAAATAATCATTTGTAGTTATTAAGGAAGACGTACGGTCGCCTGCAAAAGTCCATACAGAAGTTGCGTAAAAAATCGTGTGTAGCTACGAATACTATTTAAAAATAACAGCAATTTCAACCTTATGTATGTGCCATATGGTTCATGATAATGCTAAATAAATATGCCTCCATAATCAGTGCGATCGATTTTCACCTTAAGGGTATGGATGGACTTTTGCAGGTGACTGTACATTTCAGTTTTATAAAAGTGTTTTTATAATTATAATAGGCTATTTCATCTATAAACATAAATTATAAAATTAGGTTATTCGTATAGTTTTTACTAAGATAAACACGAATCTAATGTTATTTTGTGATAAAAGCCAAAGATTTATTTTTAATTTAAAAATTAAAATCGTAAGTTTTATTATCTGTATTTCACGTGATCGAAAACGCCGTCCGCCATGTTATCCCTAGTGACGTCATAATTATTGAAACACGTCTTTATGAGAATGTTTTGATATCAGAGTGTAGTTTAGATGTAAACAGCGATCTTAATACAGGAAAATTGGTATTATTTTTCCATAATTTACTCTTAGTGCAGTATGAATAATAATCTATTATCCGGAAGACATTTAAAGCCCAGCGACTGATAGAAGACATCCGAAGGTGGGTCGGGGTCGGCAATAGTAGTCCGAGTCCCCATCGCCTTTCTGGACAATCCAGAATCCCTGGGGAGCTGCCTCGTACTCCTGTTGCCAACCGCGACTCCTCTGCGGAAATTCATCATGAGAAGACCAAGAATGAAGACTATTCGACAATAGAAGCTTATGAAAGTCAGTAAGGATAAATAATTGTATGTTGGTACCAATATATCATAGATTAAGGAGCTATTAGGAAATATGTGTGCCTAAGATAGCTTCTCGTTAGCTCTGCATTTTTTTGATAATTTGATTTGGGCTCACACTGGTTTTTTTACTTTTTAAACAGCCTCTTGATAAAACCGATTTTCTTATATTTTATTAAGATGTATAAATTAGATGTTTATTGTTTTTATTACATGTGTGTATGAGCTGCCTAATGGCATCCGATAAAGTTTACGACTGACATCAATGATGGCAGCCGGGACCAACGGATTATTGTGCCTTCCGCCTCAACATATTTTAATGCCATGGTCTCTTAAGGGCCCGTACTACCTCACACTGCTTTGCATGATTGACTGTTATATCAATAATAATTAAATACTCAAGTTGAAATAAAACTGCAGCAAAGTTCAGGACTAACTCTGGTAACTATATGACTAAAAAAAACGATTGCGTTAAATTTTCTCGATAGAAAAAAATTGCAAAGTTGCCTCCAAATCACGTCTAATTTACTTGGTATATAGCATTATTTACCAAATACATTAAAATTAACCTTGAAACTTTTGATTATTATTGCATTACAGATAAGGCAGCCATCATATGTTTTTCTTTTTCGAATAACACTTGAATATTCCTAAAAAACGAAAATATCCAAAGTAGCCAACGCGTTTAGACCATCCGCGTTTGTATCGCCAGGCCGCCTGGCATATGTCGGGCTCTTAACAGTATTAAAGAATAAAAATATAGTATTAGCCATTAAGATGGCTTCTAATAGTGTCAGTGGCGTAACTATACCATGGCAAATTTATACAATGGGCCCATGAGAGTTTGAGTTCAGCTTCGGCGGCTTCTTGCCTTGTTCGTCCGTCTTGCCAGCACTGCCACCCTGTAGTTTTTTTGTTTTGTCTTGTTTATTTTATCTGCGATCAGTTGTTGACTATGAGCGGATGAGATGTCAGCAATTTCTCCACTGGGTCATTGGGCTTCTCTATTAATTGACAATCATAGTTCATTTAATCAGATGGATAGAATAATTCAAATAGAAAGTTAGCAAGAACTTCTGACTAATGATTCGGACTACCGCTTTAAATAAACAAGAATTACTTTATTCTGTTCCAATCTATAGTACCTCAATAAAACTCCTTTCATACAAGTTTATGAGTAAAATTATGTAAAATTAATTAAAACTGTAATAAATAAAATGCGTCTTGTTTAAGAAAAGGGGTACGTACGAATGGGCATGTTTTCTAAAAAACACTTTTCAAAATAATTACTCCGTCTGGTAGATTATTGATAAATATTGAACACGTATTTTTTTCTTTTATCAATCAAACAAAAATTGATAAAGATATAGCCCGTTAAAGTTCCGTGTGACGTCACTGTACGGTACACTTTTCACCGGCCTGCTGAGTCATGAGCCCCCACTCCTGAACTTTGATACGCTTTATCTTTATCATCCGTTTTTTTTTTTCTATCCTGGTCTGGGAGATAAGAAAAAACATAGAATGTGCCAGCTGCTTCTCTTCTTGCACAGATCGTAAAAGTCGATCGAGGGTTTGGACTAAAATCTGCGGAATCATGTCATTAGGCGATGCGGCTAGCAACCCATCACTATTTTGATTCCGTTTTGCATCACACGCCCACCAACATACTAAATGTGGCCATAAGGTCTTATAGACCTAGGCTCAGTCTACCCTGCAAGGAAAAATACGTGATACTATGTATGTATCTTTTGTTTGATTGAAAAGAGAAAAACGTGTCTAATATTTTTTGATATCTATAAGACAGACTAATTATTAGATACAAATGGTTTTTTTTAAACAAGCCTATTGTTGATTATCAATTTATTGGCTAAATAGAGACTCGGTGAAGTTATTAATGTGCTTTTTTTTCTATTAGAACAAAGAAAACGAAAAGTAATACTAACAAAGATGTCTCAAAAATTAAATTATACAATTATCTTGTTTTTGGATTTGGTTATGTACTCAATGAATGTTATCCTGAAGACATCTGAAGCCCAGCGACTGATAGAGGATATCCGAAGGTGGGTCGGGGTCGGCAATAGTAGTCCGAGTCCCCATGGCTTTTCTGGATCACCCAGATTCCCTGGGGAGCTGCCTCGTACTCCTGTTGCCAACCCTGACTCCTCTGCGGAAATTTATCATGAGAAGACCAAGAACGAAGACGACTCAAGAAAAGAAGCTTATGGAATAGTCAGTAAGGCTTCCAATAATTGTATGTTGGCATAAATATATCATCGGTATTATTATTATTACTGGTGTCCTGCGGCCTCATGGCATCTGAGAAAGCTTAACGACTACTATCAATGATGACAACCGGGACCAACGGCTTAATGTGCCTTCCACCTCAACCGCCTCAAGATCTTTTTATGCCACTCGTGGTCACTTTACATGTATCAGCGATTAAGGCGCTGTGCATCAGAAGAATATCGTAAAACGTGTATTTTTTCGTCGCGCAGTTAGCCTTATTTGTCATGGAATACTAGCATGAAAAAAATATGACGTACAGTTCACTAATTAAAATAAATGGTTTACTAAAATATTTTTAAAAATATAATTAAAACGTAGCTAAATAAAATAGCAAAAAATCTATATCCAGAAAAATTTTCGTCGCGAATTACTTGATATTTTCAGCGACAACTACCAACTTTTTTATATCTATAAAAAGTATAACTGGATGAGCCAGATGGATACCTAAAAAAATACAATATTTGATTATAATTATTGAATTATTAAATTAAAAGTGAAAATTAACATGGAAATGGCAGACACGGGTTTGAACTGAGACTGATGACAAGTATGACACGAGTAAATCATATATCGCGCGATGTCCGCTACAAACGGTTAAGGGATACAGCGCCATCGCCTACTGGGTCATCGGGCTTCTTCATTGATTGACAATCACAGCTAATTCAACAAGATAGTATAAGTCAACCAGGAAGTTAGAAAGAACTTCTGACTAATGACTCCGGAAGGTTTAGTTGGCGTAAGTTCGTAGTCGCAAATAAAAGTTAGAGTAAACAAAAAAATTCTCCCAAAAATGAAATTGTTCAATTATCTTTTCTTTGTATTTTCTTATGTACTCAACTGAATGTTATCCTGAAGCCATCTGAAGCCTAGGGACTGATAGAAGACATCCGAAGGTGGGTCGAGGTCGGCAATAGTAGTCCGAGTCCCCATCGCCTTTCTGGATCATCCAGATTCCCTGGGGTGCTGCCTCGTACTCCTGTTGCCAACCGCGACTCCTCTGCGGAAATTCATCAATAGAAGACCAAGAACGAATACTACTCAAGAAAAGAAGCTTATGGAATAGTCAGTAAGGCTTCCAATAATTATATAAATATATGTACTTAACTGGAATCTCATCCTGAAGACATCTGAAGCCTAGCGACTGACAGAAGACATCCGAGGGTGGCTCGCGGTTGGCAATAATCACACGAGTCCCCATCGCCTTTCTGGATCATCCAGATTCTGTGGGGAGCTGTCTTGTGTGCCTGTTGCCAACCGTGACTCCTCTGCGGAAATTCATCATGAGAAGACCAAGAATGAAGACTTCAAAGCTTAAAGCATTTTTTTGACCTATGAGAGCCAGTCCTTAAAATATTTGGCCTTAATTTAAATGCACATTATATATTAAGATTTATAAAGCGACTGATAGAAGACATCCAAAGGTGGGTCGGGGTCGGCAATAGTAGTCCGAGTCCCCATCGCCTTCCTGGATAATCCAGATTCCCTGGGGAGCTGCCTCGTACTCCTGTTGCCAACCCTGACTTCTCTGCGGAAATTCATCATGAGAAGACCAAGAACGAAGATTATTCAAGAAAATAAGCTAATTTTATATGTTGGCACCGTTATGTTATAGATAGAGGACTGTATGTTTAGAAGTACATTCGATTTTGGAATTTTGCAAAAAATACGCGTTTTAATAGATATTGACGTATACAAATATTTAAAATAAACATATTCAATTCATTTATTGCTTTTCATATTGCATATTACATCAGATTTTACAATAATACTTATATTAGGTACAATTTGAACCCTGTCACATCGCAAAATGAAAAATGTGGAACGGCAAGCGGTTTATTATATAAGTGAGTCAATTATTATAAAATATCATTGATCATGGCGCATTTTCACAATGTTGCGGTAATCCTTACTTGAGTTTTGTGTTTTTTTTATGCAATTTTTTTATTGTTGTCATTTATTTTTACCTTTATACTTACATACATTTAAGTGGTTTTATGTCATATATAGCTGTTTATTAAAGTATTTGATTAAGTAAGTAAGTATAATAAAGAATTCTGTATTTATTCATATTTGTGAACAATATGAATGCTAAAAATATTTGCATGTCTAATTTTTCATTTTCGATTTAATTTCTTATCATTTAAAAACTCGTCTATCGTGTAATAGTTTTTATTGAGCAATAGGTCTTTTAATTAATAATAAATATTGAGTCCTTTTCTTCCGTTCTAAGATTGTCGGGTAATATGTTGTTTTGTTGACATTGCTAACGGGCCAGAGTTAAAGATTTGTTATTTGGACACGGGCATAACTGATTTGTTCTTCTTCCTTGTAGGATAGCGTCGCGGTAAATCTTGTTTTTTTTTTGGTGTAAAATAAATGATACTTCTTGACAAATTTACAGGCTTCTAAAATATATATACACGGTAGTGTCAATATTCTTCAACTTTGAAAATAAGGCATATAAACATCTTATATGTTCAATCTGCTTACTTATCATGTATCTATGGGCGAAAGTGATCAATTCTGACTCTCTGATAACCACATCAAATAAGCAAGAGTGAGTCACATTCTATAGGAACAAGAACACAGAAAGGTTGTTCCAAAAATTTAATTGTTCAATTTCTTTTTCTTATGTACTCAATTGTAATCTCATCCTGAAGACATCTGAAGCCTAGATACTGACAGAAGACATCCGAGGGTGGCTCGCGGTTGGCATTAATCACACGAGTCCCCATCGCCTTTCTGGATCATCCAGATTCTGTGGGGAGCTGTCTTGTGTGCCTGTTGCCAACCGTGACTCCTCTGCGGAAATTCATCATGAGAAGACCGAGAACGAAGATTATTCAAGAAAATAAGCTAATTTCATATGTTGGCACCGTAATATCATAGATTGTATGTTTGTATGGACTGTTTGTTTATGAAAAACATTCGATTTTGGATTTTTGCAGAAAAAAAGCGTTTTAATAGTTATTGACGTATACATATATTTAAAATAAACATATTGAATTCAATTCATTTATTGCTTTTCATATTGCATATTACATCAGCTTTTACAATAATACTTATATTAGGTACAATTTGAACCCTGTCGCATCGCAAAATGAAAAATGTGGAACGGCAAGCGGTTTATTGTATAAGTTAGTCAATTATTATAAAATAGAGGGTAACTTATCATTGATCATGGCGCATTTTCACAATGTTGCGGTAATCCTTACTTGATTTTTGTGCTTTTTTTTTTAATGTATTTTTTTATTGTTGTCATTTATTTTTACCTTTTTACCTACATACGTTTAAGTGGTTTTATGTCATATATAGCTGTTTATTAAGTTATTGATTATGTAAGTAAGTGCAATAAACAGGTTCTGTATTTAGTTATATTTGTGATCAATATGAATGCTAAAAATATTTGCATGTCTGAATTTTCATTTTCGATTTTATTCCTTATCATTTAAATACTCGTCTAACGTGTAATACTTTTTATTGAGCAGTAAGTCTTTTAATTTGATGATAAATATGGAGTCCTTTACTTTCGTTCTAAGACTGTCGGGTAATGAATGTGTTGTAAATTTTTGTTGACATTGCTAACGGGCCAGAGCTAAAGATTTGTTATTTGGACACGGGCATAACTGATTTGTTCTTCTTCCTTGTAGGATAGCGTCGCGGTAAATATTATTTTTTGTGTAAAAGTAAGGATACTTTCGGACAAATTTACAGGCTTCTAAAATATATATATATATATATGGTAGCGTCAATATTCTTAAACTTTGAAAACAAGGCATATAAACATCTTATATGTTCAATCTGCTTACTTATCATGTATCTGTGGGTGAAAGTGATCAATTCTGACTCTCTGATAACCACATCAAATAAGCAAGAGTGAGTCACATTCTATAGGAACAAGTACACAAGGAAAGGTTTTTTCAAAAATTTAATTGTTCAATTGCTTTTTCTTATGTATCAACTGAAATCTCATCCTGAAGACATCTGAAGCCTAGCGACTGACAGAAGACATCCGAGGGTGGCTCGCGGTTGGCAATAATCACACGAGTCCCCATCGCCTTTCGGGATCATCCAGATTCTTTGGGGAGCTGTCTTGTGTGCCTGTTGCCAACCGTGACTCCTCTGCGGAAATTCATCATGAGAAGACCAAGAATGAAGGTTATTCAAGAAAATAAGCTAATTTTATATGTTGGCACCGTAATATAGATTGTAGGTTTGTATGGACTGTATGTTTATGAAGAACAATCGACTTTGGATTTTTGCAAAAAATAAGCGTTTTAATAGTTATTGACGTATACATATTTAAAATAAACATATTGAATTCAATTCATTTATTGCTTTTCATATTGCATATTACATCAGCTTTTACAATAATACTTATATTAGGTACAATTTGAACCCTGTCGCATTGCAAAATGAAAAATGTGGAACGGCAAGCGGTTTATTGTATAAATTAGTCAATTATTATAAAATAGAGGGTAAGTTATCATTGATCATGGCGCATTTTCCCAATGTTGCGGTAATGCTTACTTGATTTTTGTGTTTTTTTTTATGTCATTTTTCTAATGTTGTCATTTATGTTTGCCTTTTTACCTACATACATTTAAATGGTTTTTTGTCATATATAGCTGTTTATTATGTAATTGATTTAATAAGAAAGTGCAATAAACAGGTTCTGTATTTAATTATATTCGTGATCAATATGAATGCTTAAAATATTTGCATGTCTGAATTTTCATTTTCGATTTAATTCCTTATCATTTAAATACTCGTCTATCGTGTAATACTTTTTATTGAGCAGTAGGTCTTTTAATTTGATAATAAATATTGAGTCCTTTTCTTCCGTTCTAAGACTGTCGGGTAATGTGTTGTAAATTTTTGTTGACATTGCTAACGGGCCAGAGCTAATGCTTTGTTATTTGGACACGGGCATAACTGATTTGTTCTTCCTCCTTGTAGGATAGCGTCGCGGCAAATATTATTTTTTGTGTAAAAGTAAGGATACTTTCGGACAAATGAACAGGCTTCTAAAATATATTTACACGATAGGGTCAGTATTCTTAAACTTTATAAATACTGCAAAATGTTCAATATGCTTACTTATCATGTATCTGTGGGCGAAAGTGATCAATTCTGACTCTCTCATAACCGCATCAAAAAGCAGGTGTGATTCCCATTCTATAGGAAAAAGTACACAATGAAAGGTTGTTCCAAAAATATAATTGTTCAATCGCTTTTTCTTATGTACTCAACTGGAATCTCATCCTGAAGACATCTGAAGCCTAGCGACTGACAGAAGGCATCCGAGGGTGGCTCGCGGTTGGCAATAATCACAAGAGTCCCCATTGCCTTTCTGGATCATCCAGATTCTCTGGGGTGCTGTCTTGTGCGCCTGTTGCCAACCGTGACTCCTCTGAGGAAATTCATCATGAGAAGACCAAGAATGAAGATTATTCAAGAAAATAAGCTAATTTTATATGTTGGCACCGTTATATTATAGATAGAGGACTGTATGTTTAGAAGTACATTCGATTTTAGAATTTTGCAAAAAATAAGCGTTTTAATAGTTATTGGCGTTTACATATATTTAAAATAAACATATTCAATTCATTTATTGCTTTTCATATTGCATATTACATCAGCTTTTACAATAATATACTGCACTGTAGTTACTGATACTGCATATTTGGTACAATTTGAACCCTGTCGGGGTATCGCAAAATGAAAAATGTGGAACGGCATGCGGTTTATTATATAAGTGAGTCAATTATTATAAAATAGAGGGTAACTTATCATTGATCATGGCGCATTTTCACAATGTTGCGGTAATCCTTACTTGATTTTTGTGCTTTTTTTTTTAATGTATTTTTTTATTGTTGTCATTTATTTTTACCTTTATACTTACATACATTTAAGTGGTTTTATGTCATATATAGCTGTTTATTAAAGTATTTGATTAAGTAAGTAAGTATAATAAAGAGGTTCTGTATTTATTCATATTTGTGAACAATATGAATGGTAAAAACATTTGCATGTCTAATTTTTCATTTTCGATTTTATTTCTTATCATTTAAAAACTCGTCTATCGTGTAATAGTTTTTATTGAGCAATAGGTCTTTTAATTAATAATAAATATTGAGTCCTTTTCTTCCGTTCTAAGATTGTCGGGTAATATGTTGTTTTGTTGACATTGCTAACGGGCCAGAGTTAAAGATTTGTTATTTGGACACGGGCATAACTGATTTGTTCTTCTTCCTTGTAGGATAGCGTCGCGGTAAATCTTGTTTTTTTTTTTGTGTAAAATAAATGATACTTCTTGACAAATTTACAGGCTTCTAAAATATATATACACGGTAGTGTCAATATTCTTAAACTTTGAAAATAAGGCATATAAACATCTTATATGTTCAATCTGCTTACTTATCATGTATCTGTGGGCGAAAGTGATCAATTCTGACTCTCTGATAACCACATCAAATAAGCAAGAGTGAGTCACATTCTATAGGAACAAGTACACAGAAAGGTTGTTCCAAAAATTTAATTGTTCAATTGCTTTTTCTTATGTACTCAACTAGAATCTCATCCTGAAGACATCTGAAGCCTAGCAACTGACAGAAGACATCCGAGGGTGGCTCGCGGTTGGCATTAATCACACGAGTCCCCATCGCCTTTCTGGATCATCCAGATTCTGTGGGGAGCTGTCTTGTGTGCCTGTTGCCAACCGTGACTCCTCTGCGGAAATTCATCATGAGAAGACTAAGAACGAGGATTATTCAAGAAAATAAGCTAATTTCATATGTTGGCACCGTAATATCATAGATTGTATGTTTGTATGGACTGTATGTTTATGAAGTACATTCGATTTTGGATTTTTGCAAAAAAGAAGCGTAAATATAATAGTTATTGACGTATATATTTATAATAAACATATTGAATTAATTTCATTTATTGCTTTTCATATTGCATATTAGATCAGCTTCTACAGTAATACACTGCACTGTAGTTATATTTGGTACAATTAGAACCCTGTCGGGGTATCGTAGAATTAAGAATGTGGAACGGTAAATGGTTTATTTTATAAGTTAGTCAATTACACAATGAAAGGTTGTTCCAAAAATTTTATTGTTCAATTGCTTTTTCTTATATACTCAACTTAAATCTCATCTTGTAAACATCTGAAGCCTATCGACTGACAGAAGACATCCGAGGGTGGCTTGCGGTTGGCAATAATCACACGAGTCCCCATCGCCTTTCTGGATCATCCAGATTCTGTGGGGAGCTGTCTTGTGTGCCTGTTGCCAACCGTGACTCCTCTGCGGAAATTCATCATGAGAAGACCGAGAACGAAGATTATTCAAGAAAATAAGCTAATTTCATATGTTGGCACCGTAATATCATAGATTGTATGTTTGTATGGACTGTTTGTTTATGAAAAACATTCGATTTTGGAATTTTGCAAAACATAAGCGTAAATATAATAGTTATTGACGTATATTTTTACAATAAACATATTGAATTCAATTAATTTATTGCTCTTCATATTATATATTACGAGTACATCAGCTTTTACAATAATACTTATATTAGGTACAATTTGAACCCTGTCGTATCGCAAAATTAAAAATGTGGAACGGCAAGCGGTTTATTATATAAGTTAGTCAATTAATATAAAATAGATGGTAACTTATCATTGATCATGGCGCATTGTTATCAGACAACTTTTAAAATACGGCATATAAACATCTTATATGTTCAATTTGCTTACATATCATGTATCTGTGGGCGAAAGTGATCAATTCTGACTCTCTGATAACCGCATCAAATAAGCAAGAGTGAGTCACATTCTATAGGAACAAGAACACAATAAAAGGTTGTTCCAAAAATTTAATTGTTCAATTGCTTTTTCTTATGTACTCAACTGGAATCTCATCCTGAAGACATCTGAAGCCTAGCGACTGACAGAAGACATCCGAGGGTGGCTCGCGGTTGGCAATAATCACACGAGTCCCCATCGCGTTTCTGGATCATCCAGATTCTGTGGGGAGCTGTCTTGTGTGCCTGTTGCCAACCGTGACTCCTCTGCGGAAATTCATCATGAGAAGACCAAGAATGAAGACTATGCAAGAAAATAAGCTAATTTTATATGTTGGCACCGTAATATCATAGATTGTATGTTTGTATGGACTGTATGTTTATGAAGAACATTCGATTTATGATTTTTGCAAATAAGCGTAAATATAATAGTAGATAAATATAGACGTATATATTTAAAATAAGCATATTGAATTCAATTCATTTATTGCTTTGCATATTGCATATTACATCAGCTTTTACAATAATACTTATATTAGGTACAATTTAAACCCTGTCGCATCGCAAAATGAAAAATGTGGAACAGCAAGCGGTTTATTATACAGCGTGTAACTGTACCCTCGACATTTACTTATAGTGGTGACTCAGCCCACAAATATGAACAACTTTTCCTATGGGAACAAAGATGGGAACTCAAAAAAAATTCGACCTTCCCATACAAACTGGCCGGGCGGCGGAACTCTTTTGTATGGAAATGATGAAATTTTTTTTGAGTTCCCAGCATTGGTCCCATTGGAAAAGTTGTTCATATTGATGGGCTGAGTCACCCCTTTGAGTAAATGTCGAGGGTACTGTTACACGCTGTATAAGTTAGTTAATTATTATAAAATACGGGGTAACTTATCATTAATCATGGCGCATTTCCACAATGTTACGATAATCCTTACTTGAGTTTTGTGCTTTATTTTAATGTAATTTTTTTATTGTTGTTATTTATTTTTTCCTTTTACTTAGATACATTTAAATGGTTTTATGTCATATATAGCTGTTTATTAAGTAATTGATTAAGTAAGTAAGTATAATAAAGAGGATTTTTATATAATTGTAATTGTGAACAATATGAATGCTAAAAATATTGGCATGTCTGATTTATTATTTTCGATTTAATTTCTTATCATTTAAAATCTCGTCTACCCTGTAATAGTTTTTATTAAGCAGTAGGTCTTTTAATTTAATAATAAATATTGAGTCCTTTTCTTCCGTTCTAAGACTGTCTGGTAATGTGTTGTAAATTTTTTGTTGACATTGCTAACGGGCCAGAGCTAAAGATTTGTTATTTGGACACGGGCATAACTGATTTGTTCTTCTTCCTTGTAGGATAGCGTCGCAGTAAATCTTCTTTTTTGTGTAAAATTAAGGATACTTCCGGACTAATTTACAGGCTTCTAAAATATATATACACGGTAGGGTCAATATTCTTCAACTTTTAAAATACGGCATATAAACATCTTATATGTTCAATTTGCTTACTTATCATGTATCTGTGGGCGAAAGTGATCAATTCTGACTCTCTGATAACCGCATCAAATAAGCAAGAGTGAGTCACATTCTATAGGAACAAGTACACAATGAAAGGTTGTTCCATAAATTTAATTGTTCAATTGCTTTTTCTTATGTACTCAATTGGAATCTCATCCTGAAGACATCTGAAGCCTAGCGACTGACAGAAGACATCCGAGGGTGGCTCGCGGTTGGCAATAATCACACGAGTCCCCATCGCCTTTCTGGATCATCCAGATTCTGTGGGGAGCTGTCTTGTGTGCCTGTTGCCAACCGTGACTCCTCTGCGGAAATTCATCATGAGAAGACCAAGAATGAAGACTTCAAAGCTTAAAGCATTTTTTTGACCTATGAGAGCCAGTCCTTAAAATATTTGGCCTTAATTTAAATGCACATTATATATTAAGATTTATAAAGCGACTGATAGAAGACATCCAAAGGTGGGTCGGGGTCGGCAATAGTAGTCCGAGTCCCCATCGCCTTTCTGGATCATCGAGATTCCCTGGGGAGCTGCCTCGTACTCCTGTTGCCAACCCTGACTCCTCTGCGGAAATTCATCATGAGAAGACTAAGAACGGAGACTATTTAAGAAAATAAGCTTATTTTATATGTTGGCACCGTAACATCATAGATTCAGGACGTTATAATATGTAGTAAGGTAGAATAGATTTTGAAATTTTGCTAAAAATAAGCATAAATATCTACTCAAGCCAGTAAACGCAGACTCAATGGAATTTTTATTGTTATGCGGCCCCATGGGGCTACTTCGAACTTGACTAGATATAATAGTTAACACATATATTTGAAATGCATGATACCCATAATGAGATGTTACATATATGTTTAATCTGCTTACTTATCATGTATCTGTGGGCGAAAGTGATCAATTTTGACTCCTGCTTTGAATAAGCAAGAGTGACATTCTCTTTCAGCCAAAAATACCTCAATAAAACTCTTTTCATAAAAGTTTAAGGGTATTCAGTGAAATTAACCAAAACTATGAAAATAAATGGGGCAGGTGAAGGGTTCGTCCTTAACTGCCTGTCCGGTGTTTGCAGGTATGGCTACGCGCGCCCGGCCTTCCGAGCTGTCCCTTTTCAAATTACTTGCTTTTCTCCCATTTATCCAAGCGAATTTTCCAAAACTTTTCATTTCATTATCAGATCCAAATAAAATCATATCCTCCCCAGCTTAAAAATGCTTCTGATGGGCAGTAGTTAGCGTCGCAAACAAGTGAAGCAGAAGAAACTGCGCTCATCAACAGGCCTGCCAAGCGGATATGGGAGGATATTGCCTTCTGGCCGTGTGGTTTCCGGCAGAGTAGAATAGGACCACTCCAAGTCTTCCCATGGATGTCGTAAGAGGCGACTTAGGAAATACAAGCTAAACAAAGCTCATAAACATCAATGAGACCTCTCCAACCTGTCTGGCCAGCGAGGAGAGTGTAGGCCAAATCCTCTGTCTGCTCTGGCCAAGTATTGCTCCGGCAGTACTGAGAGGGCCATGCTCCTGCAGTGGAGACTAAAAAGACCTAATGATGATGCCTTATTCACCGACAATATCCTCATCCTCCCATGGATATATATAGCAGTAGACTTCTTACAGCTGAAATAATGATGATTATGATGATGGAATAAAAGAACTGTTGGATAAGCGTTGTTTCCTAAATAGGGGGTCGAAAAGTTTTGGATGTGATTTTTTTCTATAGAAACAAAGCACACAATAAAAAGTTGTCCCAAAAATGAAATAGGACAATTGTCTTTTCTTATGTGATCACATCCTAAAGACATCTGAAGCCTAGCGACTAATAGAAGTGGGATAGAATACATCCGAGGGTGGGTCTCGGTTGGCAATAGTCGCACGAGTCCCCATCGCCTTTCTGGATAATCCAGATTCCCTGGGGAGCTGTCTTGTGCGCCTGTTGCCAACCGGGACCACTCTGCGGACATTCATCATGAGAAGACCAAGAACGAAGATTATTCAAGTAAAGAAGCTTATAGTAGTCAGTAAGGCTTTCAATAATTTTATGTTGTCTCCAATATAGCATTAGATTTAATTTAACCATCTTAGAATAATAATAATAAATAAATAAATATATGTGCCTTGCATGACCCTTCCATGCTGGTCTGGGAGAAAGGAAAAAACGTAGGACGTGCCGGAGCATCGAGCCCCTCCGGGAGCTTTAGATATTTTCATGCCATTTGTTCCATCTCACGAAGCCACTTCAGTTGCTTAACATCAGCGATTAAGATGCTTATGCCTACTGTGTCATCGGGCTTTTGTACACAGTTAATTTAACAAGATAAATAGAACATTTCAATCCAACCATTTATACCGCGCGATAAGCTATTCACATCTCGCTCGGTCTTTGATATTAAGAGAGCACGAATGCGAAACTTGTCAATGAACATTCGTCTAGATGTCTATATCTATAACGACTACATGCCTGTTATTTATTATATATAAATATTCAACATATTTTCTTAAAACTGTTAAACCTGAAAACACGATTAATAACAAAAGCCTCGATACTTTTATTTTGCAAACATAGCCGCTTTATTTGATGTTTGTGGTCAGAACGGCGAAACCCTAAGGTCTTTAGCAATGATTTTTAATTTCCTAGCTGAGCAATAACTAGTTCTAAAATCTGGTAAAGTTTTTTTACTCATTAACCTCGTACTTTTATTTTAAATAACAATTATGTGATTTGGCGCTTACGCCCGTTAATTCTAGGACACCCGCTTGTGCCTACCTTCTTCTCATTTTTTACACGTTACGGTCATTAGATCTATGCTGCTTTCGCGCGGGGCGCGGGGTGCGAAAAGGCTTCAGCCGGGTCGAGCGCTCTTAAGGAAAACATGATGGCGATACTCGATAAACGTTGTCGCGCGTGCCATGCTAAGATGACAGGAAGTTAGAAAGAGATTCTTACTAACTATGATTTCTGAATATGGTTCGGCTAAGATTTCTAAATACGATTCGGCTGAAATTTCTGAATATAAGTCGGCTAAGATTCTAAATACGATTCGGCTAAGATTTCTGAATATGACTCGGCTCAGATTTTTGAATATGACGGCTAAGATTTCTGTCCATGATGCGGCTAAGATATCTGAATATGACGGGGCTAAGATTTCTGAATATGATGCGGCTAAAATTCTGAACAGGATTCGGCTAATACCTCTAAATATGATGCGGCTAAGATATCTGAATATGATGCGGCTAAGATTCTAAACACGATTCGGCTAATACCTCTGAATATGATGCGCCTAAGATATCTGAATATGACGCGGTTAAGATTTCTGAATATGATGCGGATAAGATTCTAAACACGATTTGGCTAATACCTTTGAATATGATGCGGCTAAGATTTCTGAATATGACTCCGCTAAGATTTCTGAATATGACTTGACTAAGATTTCTGAATATGATGCGGCTAAGATATCTGAATTTAACTACTAATGTATCGTTCCAGGTCAGTCGGAGCTGGGCGCCGTCGTTCCCGTTTTATTCCTGAACTCGGGCTTGGGGACGCCGCTGCTGCCTCACACGCTGGAGTGCGCGGATTTCAAAGCGGCCCTGGAGGCGGCGGAAGATGAGACCGACAAGGCTTTGCTGAACAAATGGTACGTAGACCGAGGTTGGAAAAAAACTGTTACCAACTTTGATCAAATATAATGTAGTAGATACACGATTCGCGCCCCAAAAGTGGCACCGGCAAAACAACGCCCTATATCGAGTTTCGGAACTGTTTTGTCCACAGTTTCAATAAACCGCGCTAGCACTCACACGTCTCGCGATGGCAAAGGTCCAGTGAAAAGATGCAAAAAGTACGCATTAATCAAAAGTGAAAAAAAAAAGATTGAGTTATACTTTCAGTATGTACCGTTTCTGTCGTTGTTTGTAAGTATGCATGATGTTTTGACTCGGGGCCATTATTAAGGCTTCATTTTGTATGAGACTGTGTATCTACCATTATATTTGATCGAAGGTTACCAATATTTAATAAAACTATTTATGTGACATATTTAGCGGCGGATTGGCCCGTCTGTTGGCGTGATGCTTCGCCACGGCAAGTGTCGCCACGCTATATGATAGTATACACGGTTAAAATTTTGATCGTTCTGGACCCTTATAAGGGGTGATTCAACCCATCGATATGAACAACTTTTCCTATGTGACCAAAGCAGGGAACTAAAAAAAAGGGCAGTTCCATACAAAAAATTTGGCCACCCAGTCAATTTGTATAGGAACGCAAAAAAATGGTCCCATAGGAAACGTTGTTTATTATCAACGAGCTGAGTCATCCCTTTAAGGGTCCAGAACGATCAAAATTTCACTGTATATATGTACTTAATAATATTGATGTTTCTCTTCTCATCCTTTGATTTTTTTTTTATTTACAAAGATGGAAAGCAAAAATGTTTATTTAGAATTGACCATTCAAAGTCTTTCAAAGTCCACTATCTCAACTAAGTAATAAAACAATAAAGAGGTTGCTACCAACACAAAAAACGATCATAACTTAGTCCTGATTCTTAAATAAAAAACCAACGTACAACGTTGGTTTTTATGGTCCGAGTAGATAAAAGAAGTTTGAGAAAAATTATTTTTTTATACAATTTGTAGGCTGCAGCGGCCGCCGAGTCCCTCAAGAGGCGCAAATATGCATGCCTAGGCGATGGCTACATATTTCAGCCGTTTGGTGTGGAAACTTTGGGGCCTTCAGCTCACAAAATGTTTAAATTTGTGAGCAAAAGACTGGTAGAGGTGTCCAATGACCAAAGGGCTGGCAATTTCTTTGCACAAAGAATAAGCATTGCCATACAACGTGGCAATGCTGCCAGCCTTTTGGGCACACTTCCTCAGGGCAATGATTTGCGAGACATTTTTCATCTTTAAATTTTTACTTTTAGGTTTGCTTTCTCTTTATAGTTTTCTCTTTTTTGTATAGTTAGGGTTAGTTTTCGTTTTTAATTTTTCAAATGTAAGTTTACCTAAATAAAAATATTTATAAATTATACACTGTCTCTTTCTTTTTTGTCTTTCATATCTAGTGAAAGATTGGCTTGTCGACTCTGCGAACGAGAGGCCTTGTGCCCAGCTAGTGCCGTCGGCTCGTTGAGTAGACTGGTTGTCCTCTAGAACATCATCAAGATTTTGAAGCATAAATTGGTTTTCTTTAATTTGAGACTTCAAAAAAATTTTACATTACCATTCCAATTGACCGTGCCCAGAAATTATGTTCGTATCAACGGACTGAATTACCCCTTTTAGGGTCCAAAGCGATCAAAATTCACCGTATTTTTTATAAGATATACTATCATTAAGTTCGTCTCGAACTTACTTTGGGGCAAGCTCAGTCCGTGTGATTTGTCCATATTTATTTACCTACTAATTTACCCACACAGGTACAGTCTAGACGCCAGCACAACACCACCATGTTACCGGCTAGTCCGCGGCGCGCCCGCAAGGTGGCGCCGGGAGATGGCCAAGGCTCTGAACGTGTTGGTTCGGACGTTACCACAGGAGGCATGCGACGCGTACCTTACCACAGTTGTAGAACAGGTGAACCAGAAATTTATTTATTGTATACACAATCTGGTTATAAATCTAACATTTATGAATAATATAAACTAACTTAAAAACTACTTATAAATAAACCTAACTATATTCATACTAAAAAAAAAACTGACACCAGTGTAGGCCACTTACACACACGAATAACAACCAAACAAGCAAGGGCAGAGGACGCAGGGCAGTGTGAGTCAATCGCATAGCATCCCCAATAAGAGCGGACGCTCGTAGAAATCCCGCCCAGGGCGCCTGTAATGCTAACGCCGGCACTGGAACAGCATATCATAGTAGTTAAAGTTTATTTTATGTATATTTGCCGCGCGTCTTTATGTGTGCGCTTGGCCTCACTCGCTCATTGGCCCTAACAATAAATAAATTGGCCACAGGAGGTGCAGCACACAGTTCTGATGAGCGTGGAGGCGGCGAGGCGCTGTGTGTGGGTGTGTCGCGCCGGGGCGCCCGCGCCCGAGCCTGTGGACGCTGCTGATGCCGCACATCATCAGGAGCTTAACAGGAGGCTCAACAACCTTCAGAAGGACCTCAAGGTTCGTATATTGTATTGTTCTCAAATTGATATGTGACATTATTTAATTTATTCCAAACTAGCAGGTCCGGCGCACTTCGTGTCGCTTTATTTTTTGTGGTAAATATTTCTTATTTTATTATTTACGGGAAATAATAAATCAAGCCACAAAATTATTTATTGGCCACGTGAGCAAACTTCTAATTTCATAACTAAGCAACGGGAAAATGACATAGCCTCTAATAAACTAATTCGTCTTTTTTTACACCGCCAACTAAATATTCTATAGAAAGCGTCAAATAAAGATCATCAATTATTATGACTTGTCCTTCTTATTTATACGTTGCCACCTAATTTACTAACTCGGCCACGGATTTTATATTTCGTCACCATTTTCCTTTTTACAGCATCAAAACTATGTCCTCAAAAAAATATAATTCAAGCTTCTACAGTCAGCATCATTTATTATAACTTAGCATGTAAAATAATATCATAATCTTTTATCGTAAAAATAGCCACTACATTGATATGGCGTGATTCATTTATCGATAGGCAGGAGAGCTGGTACCAATTTTTGGGTAGGTAGGTATTTGAAGCAAGTTGAAAAATTGTAACATACCTCTACCTCAACACGGAACTACATACCTGGCTGGTGAGTAGCGGGACTAAATCAACCCCTATTTTTTTTAATATTCTTTTTTAATTACCAAAAATATAGATATTTGTGGCAATATGCAATTTTTTATGTTTTATTTATAAAAAATATTAGCCAGACGATTTAGTCGGGGTTTTAACATTACCAGCAGCGTGCAAAAATTTGCAAAAAAAATATAAAAAATCAATTTGAGGCAGGTTGAAATAGGGTACTATTTTGGTGGGACTTTCTACCTGTCACGCTGCAAAAAATTAGGGGTTGATGTAGCCCCGCTATTTACCACTAACCAGTCAGGGCTGCAGTTCCGTGTTGGGGTATAATAGGAGAGGTTGTGACAAGTTTTCAGCTTGCTTCAAATACTTGCCCAAAAATTTGTACCAGCTCTCCTACTATTACTATTAGTAAAATTATGGTAATTTAATAAACATTTCTTTTTTCAAAAATGTATTCTTATTTTGTCTCTCCTCAGTAGCTACTGGTAATACTAGTGGTTCTGTGAGAACAGTAGACCTCGCGATCCCTTACAACCAACATCCACATTTGCCCTCCAGTGCTCTAAAATATATCTGTTACTGATATGCTAATTGACTAAAGGATTATTTCCTTCAGTTACTATTTGCCAATCCCCGCTGCTCTTAATTAGGTACCAGAGGAAACGGAAATTTAAACCTACATTCCTCTTACCAGAAGACCCGAACAGACCCTTTTTTAAGAGGAAACACTAAGCTCGAGAGAATTGAAAAATAGATATTTATAATATCTATTGCTGTCGCGCCGCGTGCCCAAACAAACCCCGCAGAGAGCAATAGAGATAACTGCAGCTCGGCCGGAAAATATATACTTATAAAAATTACACAAAATTAACGCTTCGTAGTCCTCTGATTTCTTTTCCAAAACTTAACCGATTTAATTAATTTTTACATTAAAAATTTAAAATAAGCGATGGCTGTGTTTTTGCGTTTCTTTTTCTTATATAATTGCCCAAATTTGTTTTCTTGATGTTTGAACACAACGGAAATTCGTACCAATTTTTCATGTTTTTGAAGGTTCATATCTCTTTAAATAACACAATTATGAAAAAAATTTAACATACGGATTTTTTTATTTAAAAAATCATTACTCTATTGGTACTATCCGGCGAGGAATCAGGGGACTACTCTTGTATGTAAACACGGCCCTTGAGCACCATATTTAGTATGATTTTGTACACATTAACTAAGTTGGAGTGATCCTCTTCAAGATCGGAAATATCGGAATAGCGAACTTGGCATGGGTGTAGAGGAGGCAAAATTTAAGTTCCCGGTTTCATAGTTGTTATGTTATCAATTGGTCAAAATTTTAATATCAAAATTTTAATAGGACGCTAATTTTCAACTATTATGGCAGACAAACATGCGAACTTTACGTTAAGAAGCGGCCGGCATCTATATCTAAGCCCCGGGTTCAAGTCACAGGATAGCATGTGAATCTTTTTTATTTATTTTTAATTTTTATTTCAGGATTCTAAGTAAAATTCATTGTTTTCAATTATAAAAGTAATACGCAGTATAATGCTTTAAGCCAAAAAATATTTTTCATATTTTGATTTTTGATCCTTAGGGAAAGTTGTTCACTTTCAATCCCTCTCCCACTTCACGTACTTCAACTTCTTTCATAAATATACAGAAAATCGATTTCAGACAACTTTTGGGCAAATTGCCGACTATAAACACGTTCAAGTTTATCGTATAAAAAAGTTGTTCAGACAAAAAAGTTGCGTCTTAATTAGAATAACAAAAAAGTCTAATGACATTTTTGTTTTTTTTTTCCAAATAGCTGTGCTATGAGTTTTTTTAAGTTTCGGACCCCCATATATCCGCCATTTTTTTTAATTTCGAAAAACTGGCACGACAAAAAAATCTATATAATTACCTAACCTGCTCACAAAATTTCATGAGAATCGGTTGAGAAATGCGACCTGTAGGCGAGAACAGACAGGCAGACAGACAGACAAAAGAATTTTGGGCCAGTGGAAACTGAGACGCTTCGCTCGCTTCGCTCGCTCGGTCAATTAGTGGCCATAATATACTATTTGATGACAATTTTAGCTAAATATTGACGATCAATTATTTTGGGATAAGTTACATTTTAAACATGCTGAGTTAAAAAAATAGAAGCTAAATAAATATATTTTTTGATGTCAAATATTAGTATTTTAGAAGTTTACTGTTAGAATGCAAGTTACAAATTTAGATGCTAAATAATAACCATCATGCTGAGTTGTATTTAGAGTGGCTTACATAGAAGATAACTAGTGGCTAAGATGGTATTATTTAGATGTTCGTTAATAGGCTAGTTTCCTAAAAAAATATAATTAGTCCGTCAGTTAGATATTCAAAAAATATTGGACACGTATTTTTCTTTTGTCGATTAAACAAAAAATTATAAAGATATAGCCCTTTGAAGTTCCGTGTGACGTCATAGTTTGCTACGATTTTTAGCAAACTTTGACGTCACGAGCCCCCACTCCTGAACTTTGACACGCTTTATCTTTATTATATATTGCTTATTTGACGAAAAGAAAAAATACGTGTCCAATATTTTAGGATTATCTAACTGACGGACTAATTGTTATGTTATTATTACGACCCAGGAAACTAGCCTATTGTGGCTGACTTAGTAATTTAGAAGGCAACATACCTACATTTTTAGAGGCGGATAATGCTATTAAAAAGAATCCTGTTTAATTAGCACCCATTATTTACTAGCTTTCACCCGCGGCTCCGCCCGCGTCAATGTCAATCCCTTGGGAACAGTACTTTTTCCCGGGATAAAATATACCTGTCCTTCTCCGTACCCCAGATAACGTGTATGCAAAATTTCATGATGATCGGTTCTGTAGTTACAACGTGAAAGCGTAACAAACAAACAAACTCACTTTCGCATTTATAATATTAGTTAGGATTAGGATAGTTAGGATTGTTACCTAGTTATTTATACATAGGTACTAATCCCATCATCCTCATATTTCCTATCATATTTCCTACAAAGTACGCATATGAGGGTAAACCAACAAAACCCCAGACGTCAGCTCTGACTGATCGTCCTGTTCGAGTTCCGCCGCCGTTCGGTCGACACCCGTTTCAATAACCTGTCCCGTCAACCGCCGCGATATCGGTCAGCATCAGCTCTCCCACCGGAGACAGCATCAAACATGTGAAAGAAGGTGAAGAAAGAACCAAGATTCGTCCCGGCCGCCGCCGATACCTAGGCGACGCCAACGCGAACGATCGGTAAGCGTGCTTCACTTCATCTCCATTCCACAACATTCCACAAAACTACCGACCATTTATTTATTTGCGAATGGATAATTTGAATGCAGCAAAAGTAACATAACTACAATGTGAACGGCAGCCTGTCGATCCATTTGACTACCTCTCCATCAAGAAATAAAATATGGTGAAAAAATTTTTTTCATGCGGGTGGGACTTGAACCGGCAACCTAGGTCTATGTACGACCTATGCTTTGCCAAATGAGCTGCCACACAATTCAATCTCGGCGCCGATATTCTCCACCATATCCCATTTCCCCTTATACGTATTAAGGCTTACGTTACCTACACAACTACCCGACTTTTACAAGTAAGGTATTTGATTCAACTCATTTTACAATGAATTTGAAAATCAACTAATATGTAGGAAGCCATGCAATATTTTTATAAGTATTTTATTTTGCATTCACAATGCTATTTTTGACATACTCTTAATAAATTAAGAAATAAAATATGGTGATAAAATTTCACGCGGGCGGGACTTGAACCGGCGACCTAGGTCTATGTACGACCTATGCTCTGCCATCTGAGCTACCGCACGATTCAATTTCGGCGCCGAGCATTGTGAATGCAAAATAAAATAGTTATAAAAATACCTCTCCATCAGCCTCATGTATGTGTTTCTTATTTTATTAATAATTATTCTACTATTTGGCGTGACCATAAAACAAATCAAACATTATAAAAATCGGTTCACCCGTTATTGTTTTATATATTGTATGTATCTCCTTGAGAGGTGGTGGACGGGATACGGATGTTAACTTCTTTGAGAGGCTTGCGTGGGGATATATATCCAACACGCAGATGCCCTTTGGGAAGTCGATATAATGTTAAGATTATTATTTAACATTTGTTATAAGTAGGTACAATTTAATAGCTATATATATTGTATGGATCTTGTATCTGAAAATAAAGCTTTTATTATTTTATTGTTGTGATTAAAATATTGATGAGTTTAGTCTGAAGATGCACAAAATGACTGGCATCATGATTTTTTTTTTGTATTAATCAGTTTAAATCAATCACTTCATTAATTCGGTCTAAGTAAGTAGGTCATATACTCTTCATATCTTCTTCAATATTGCAATGTCCATTGACGTAATCATTCCATCACGTACAGTCAGAGACAGAGATACCTGACCAGGCCCTCTACCTATATCTTGAATTTTCTCTTAAACTTTAAATAATAATAACATGAAAATGTATACACAGAAAGATTTTAATGAAGTCTTCCTTATTATAAATTTTCATGTTAATATTATTTATGGTACAAGAGAAAACTCAAGTATAGGTAGACGGCCTGGTCAGGTATCTCTGTCCCTGACTGAACATTATAAACAAAGCTATCCTACTAATTCATAAAGTTTATTGATGGTAAGCCCTTATGGTCAGGCTGAAGTGTGATCCATTTTTTCCAGCTCCATTTAAGTGAGCGCAACGTAATCCGCGCCAGCGTGCGAGGTCGATCCGCGCCGGGTGGCGAGGACGAATACACGGAGGGCGTGCGGTCAGCCTTAGGAGACAGATTGGATGCCCTACTAGACGCCCTTATAGCTGAAAACGAAATGCCGGCGGGATATAACGGCATACCTACAAGGTCAGTGATATGTTCTCATCTAATATTCATTTTGTATTTATTTCAGTCAATGTTTTTTTCGTCTGTTAGTAACGGTGGTACAACACTGGTGTCAGTAGTGTTGTAAAAATTCGAATCCGGGAGTCTACATTTCATAATCATAATCTTTATTTGCAATGAATATATCTACATACAATCCTAAAACTATACATTTAATGTATTTTATTATATTTCATTTACAAACTTAATTAATTTTGCATACTTGGCAGCTTAGTCTAACAAGTAAACTACAAAAAATCACGGGACAGACATGGGGGTGATTTGGTACCCCTTAGGTTAAGGCATTTAAGTTTGTCTTTTGGACGTCTATCAACGGGCCATGTTTATATCATCATCATCAGGTCTTTTTAGTCTCCACTGCAGGAGCGTGACCCTCTCTGTACTACCCGAGCCATACTCGGCCAGAGCAGACAGAGGATTTTTATGTTATTTATATACAGGTATATATATACATTTTATTTATATGCCAAAGCAACGTTTGCCGGGTCAAGCAGTAAATATTTAAAATAAAACTTCTCCGAAACGGCTTGACAGACAGCTTGTACAATAAAATTGTACAAATAAATTGACACGTGTTTTGTGTATATCTTATCATCATCATCTATAAACGCCCTCCAACGTGCTAAATGTGGCCATGATGGTCTTATAGACCTAGGCTCTGTCTACCCCGCAAGGAAAAAAAAGGTGTGATACACTGTATGTATGTATGATCAATACTAATAATAAATCTGTGAGGGGTGGTCATGGAGTAAGTTACTTTTTTTTCAGAGATATCGTGTTTATAAGCTAAATTGACGATTTTAGTTTTTTTTTTCTGTATGTATGCCTCCATAACTTTTAAACGAATTCACAAAATTTTATGTAACTTGGTAATTAAACATTTAGACGTACAGGACACAGGATAGACTATTTAATTTTTTTCTTCAGTTATGATAAGACGTGGCCGCCATACAAATATACGCGAACGGTATCGCGGGCACAGATGGCCTTTATATAAAAGAAATATTTACTACTTATTTATCTGATGTTAGTTATTAAGTATATTATCCATGTTAATGTATAACTACCATCTACATTAGCACAATGGTAAAATTGTCATTAAAATTAAAAAAAATTATAAAAATTAAAAAAAAAAAAAAAATAACTGCGCCAGAATGGAAGGATGGGAAGAGTCGCAGCTCGCAGTCGTCGGCGACTGGGACTCTTCCCACTTGCTGATGGGGTCGCCCCGTCCACTCAACGAGCCGGAGGCCTTGTCCCCAGCTAGTGCCCTCTAGAACATCACCAAGATTTTGAAGCGTTTTATTTTTTATAAGTGTCTCACAATCTTTTTTTTTTATCATGCGGTAGCGCAGTTCGTAGAGCGTAGGTCGTACGTAGACCTAGGTCGCTGGTTCAAGCCTGAATTTTATTCACCATATTTTATTTCTGAATCTAATAAGAGTGTTTTATTTTATGCAAATTGTGATTTCTGCCATTAAATCAGTTTTCTTTTCACAATAAAAGCAAAGGTATTTGTTAATCTCTCAAATAAAAAACTGACTTCAACGTTCAGTCAAAGTACTGAACAAATTTTGATTAAATTTTAATTGGAAGCATACTATCTCAAATAAAAAAAAATCGGTACATATTTAAAAATAAAATAAAACAATGATTTTTGACGATATAAGAATTTCAGAAGCAAGTTCAGGAATAACATTTACCCTTTTCCTTTTCCGTACCCCTAGCAAAGTCTATTCAAAATTTAATGAACGGTTTAGTCATAAACCGTTACAACAAACAAACAAAATTTCCTATTAACAATATTAGTTAGAAAATATCTGGTTGCGCCAAATAGTTCAAGCAAAATACCACTAGATGTCGTAACTGTCCTGAAACCCCGATTCAAAAGTTTGACAATCTTGCCGCTTGACCCACGCCCCGAGAGGCCGTTAGTATCCAAAGAGTATATAATCACTACGTTTTTTAGTATCCTCCGTAACGCCGTGGCGCGAGGTTGACCTTCAGAAGGTGACACGCTATGTCCTTCTGCTGCTTGTAACTTCATACGCTGTGAAGTTTGCTCGCTCGCTCAAAATCCGCAAGGTTGACTAAATTGGCCAGGGTGAAAGACCCACCGCTCGTGATAAATAACCCATGAACTTTATATACGTGTGGACGCTGATGCTGATGCTAAGTTTCCTGGTTTCATAAGAGGCTGTTCTGCGAACTGGTAAGTCACTTTAGGGTCGGGATATCCTGAACAGATACGAAAGTTTAAGGGATTTGCTTGAATTCGAAGGGAATTTTGAGGTCTATTTAGAATAAAGGCGCAGCACGCTGCTGGCGCCTCCATATCTCCTTCGAGCCGGATAGGTATATCGAACCATTTAATTTCATTTGGATTCTTATTAAGTTCAAATTTCTCGATATAAATTATTGTAATAATATCTTTGTTGCACATCGTCACACGACTTTCGACCATCCTGCTTATGAATTAGGGTTCAATTTGTCGTGCTGTCATAATGACTACCGCATTTGAAAATAGTCACATAATTTCTTATTTACGCATATTCCATAGGTAATCTATACATTGCTATAATTTAACTCTTTGATTTATATCGCTTAATAAGTTAATTCCCGCAAAAGTGTTAATTTCGTTGAGATAGCATTTATTTTTATAGAATCGGGTAGTTTAACCCATCGTCGCACGAATGAGACACAGGCGTGGCACTGGGCAGTGCCACGCTTTGTTGAATTATAATTTCGAACTAACTAATCGTCTGGGTTCGATATCATTCGCGTATATATGAATTTTGTTATGTTTGAATAATATCATGAAAACACTAATCTCCGTTTTTCGCTAAAGGCGCTGTATCCCTTAACCGTTTGTAGCGGACATCGCGAGATATTTTATATACTCGTGTCATACATGTCAGTCTCAGTTCAAACCCGTGTCTGCCATTTCAGTGTTAATTTTCACTTTTAATTTAATATTTCAATAATTTTAACCAAATGTTGTATTCTTTTTAGGTATCCATCTTGCTCATTTAGTTATACTTTTTATAGACGTATAAAAGTTGGTAAGTAGTTGTCGCTGAAAAAATCTAGTAATTCGCGACGAAACTTTTTCTGGATATAGTTTTTTTGTGATTTTATTGAACTAGGTTTTAAATATTTTTTTGAAAATATTTTGATGTAACCATTTATTTTGATCTTTGAACTGTACTTCATATTTTTTTTTATGCTTGTATTCCATGAAAAATAAGGCTAACTGCGCGACGAAAAAATAGTTGTTTTACGGTATTCTTTTGATGCACAGCGCCTTAATTCTGAATAGTGATCGTAGTTTACTCGACTTCCGGCCGTACACTTACGTAACGCGCTAATGCCTGGAGCTAACGATTAGCATTTTATTTCGGTTGCTTTTAGGGTTCCGTACTTAAAGGGTAAAAACAGGATCCTATTAATGTCGCTCCGCTGTCCGTCTGTCTGTTTGTCTGTCCGTCTATCACCAGGCTGTATCTCACGAACTGTGATAGTTAGACAGCTGAAATGTCCACATGATGTATTTCAGTTGCTACTATTACAACAAATACAAAAAAAATAGAATAAAATAAATATTTAAGGGGGCTCCCATACAACAGACATGATTTTTTTGCCGTTTTTATAGTATAAATGAATAATTTTCCCCCGTTTTCAAAACATTTTTTATTATAAGTCGCAGCGTGATGTTTTATAGCCTAAAGCCTTCCTCAATAAATGCAAATGCAACAAAAATAATTTTGCAAGTTGAACCAGTAGTTCCTGAGATTAGCGCGTTCAAACAAACCAACTCTTCAGCTTTATAATATTAGTATAGATTTGTTTTGTTTATAAATTCGCAAAACAACTCCCTACAGGACCTGTTACCATTACCACGTCTGATTTAAATTTCGTCGAAAATGTGTGGAAACTGTACAAGGGGTTAATTACGCATCTGAGAATCAACACTTGTCTCGTAAACAACTTTGTTCTAAACAAGTGCAGAGACTGAACCCATTTCATCATAATGGACTTAGTCTGGTTGGAGGTCGGCTCGCGAATTCTGAGTTATAATTTAACGCTCTTCATCCTATCCTCCTGCCCAGTCAGGATCACATAGTGGAGTTTTAGCTTCCCACTATCACATACCGAATTTTCATACAGGCCCCAACTTGCTTGTCTCAGTATTAAGACGAGGACTCAAATGTTTGGTACCTTTGCTCGGCAAAGGACTGATCAAGTGCGCGCAAGGGATAGCGCTTGGCGGTTTAGCCCGTGAATGATGAGATAGGAGATAGTCTCGAGTCGCTCAAAGAAAAAAACGTAAGCGCCAAATTCGTTATTTCTATTTTATATAAAATCAGACCGGTTAATTGTATTTTCATATTTACATTTTGATGAATTACTAATAACCTATCTTTTAGTCTAAAAATCATTATTTCATTCGTCGCATTTGAGCTACAATAACAAAAACTCTGCGAACGAAGACCATTTTTCAAAAAATATTTCTATCGTGAAAATTTTATCAAAACGTGTTTTCATCTTCAATTTTTGGAGATGAAATAGTCAAAAGTCATATTACTTAGATTTGAAACTCCTAATTTAAGTATTTTGCGAGATAAATAAGGTTCAGAACGACCTTATTTACAGTGGTATCGCCTTAAGGCAGCGCTATTAGATCTTGTCCGCAAGACGTGTCGCACATCAAGTTACCTATCGCTGTAACATTTGCTTTCGGGCCAAGCCGAAACCTTCATTTCCTGTCATGGCGGAACTTCCACATTTCCAAACCGCCCCTAAGGCGTTCACACACGGTGGCTGTGATTATGCAGGCCCTCTGACCATCACCTCGGTGAGGGGTAGAGGCCAAAAAATCAGAAAGGCATATATTTGCCTTTCACTTGCATGACAACTAGCGCTCTACATCTTCAAGTCCCTTCAGACTTGAGCACAGCGAGCTTCCTGCTTCGTGAACTTTATCGGTTTTTAACTACCAAATATAAATCTATATGGGGTCTCCCAGTCGCCGATACCGCTGCTGGGGCCGCCCCGTAGACTCAACGAGCCGGAGGCCTTGTCACCAGCTGGTGCCGCCGGCTCGTTGAGTCTTCTGGTTGACCTCTAGAACATCATCAAGATTTTGAAGCATTTTGTTCTATATTTTGTAACTTGTGATTTGTGCCAGTATATTAATTCCTCCTTTCTTAAAAAATTCATAGTCAATAAAAAAATGAAGACTCCTTGAATCACTACGCCACAGGAAGAGTCTCCCAGTCACCGGTACCAATGCTGGAGCCGCCCCGTAGACTCAACGAGACGGAGGCCTTGTTACCAGCTGCTGGTGCCGCCGGCTCGTTGAGTCTACTGGTTGACCTCAAGAACATCATCAAGATTTTGAAGCATTTCGTTTTATGGTTTCTGATGTTTTCGCGATTGTTACACATTTAAATAAAATCACTTTAATATGGTATTATCGCGTATATTACATTATTTTTACACCTAACGTTTCGAAAACTTTACAGTTTACATTGTCGCAGGTAGGCTAAGTTGACATTTGTCTTTGTGTAATAGGTTCTTATAATGCTTACGGCCACTGGACCATCGAACTTCTCAGCAATTCGTTATTGTGAAGAATTCTTGAATCACTGCGCCACTCGAAGAGGCACCCAGTCGCCGGTACCGCTGCTGGGGCCGCCCCGTAGACTCAACGAGCCGGAGGCCTTGTCACCAACTGGTGCCGCCGGCTCGTTGAGTCTACTGGTTGACCTCTAGAACATCATCAAGATTTTAAAGCATTTCGTTTTATAGTTTGTAACTTGTGATTTGTGCCAATATGTTAAGTTCTCCTTTTTTAAAATTCATATTCAATAAAATAATTAAGACTCCTCCAATCACTACGCCACAGGAAGAATCTCCCAGTCACCGGTACCGCTACTGGGGCCGCCCCGTAGACTCAATGAGCAGGAGGCCTTGTCACCAGCTGGTGCCGCCGGCTCGTTGAGTCTACTGGTTGACCTCTAGAACATCATCAAGATTTTGAAGCATTTCGTTTTATATTTTGTAACTTGTGATTTGTGCCAATATGTTAAGTTCTCCTTTTTTTTAAATTCATAGTCAATAAAAAAATGAAGACTCCTCGAATCACTACGACACAGGAAGAGTCTCCCAGCGCTGCTGGGGCCGCCCCGTAGACTCAACGAGCCGGAGGCCTTGTCACCAGCTGGTGCCGCCGGCTCGTTGAGTCTACTGGTTGATCTCTAGAACATCATCAAGATTTTGAAGCATTTCGTTTTATATTTTGTAACTTGTGATTTATGCCAATATACTAAATTCTCCTTTTTTAGAGTTCCGTACCCAAAGGGTAAAAACGGGACTCTATTAATTTCGCTCCGCTGTCCGTCTGTCTGTCTGTCCGTCTGTCACCAGGCTGTACCTCATGAACAGTGATAGTTAGACAGTTGAAATTTTCACAAATGATATATTTCTGTTGCCGCTACAATAATAAATACAAAAAAAAATAGAATAAAGTAAATATTTAACGGGGCCCCCATATAACAAACGTGATTTTTTATGCTTGTTTTTGCTCGATATTTATAACGGTAACATGTAGAGGCTTGAAATATTCACAGAATATTTAATTACATACCTATTCACTTTTAAAATAAATAAATAATAAAAATAAAATTAATATTAAAGGGGGCTCCCATACAACAGACATGATTTTTTGCCGTTTTTGTAGATAACGGTACGGAACCCTTCGTGCGCTAATCCGACTCGCACTTGGCCGGTTTTTTAATTTATAGTCAATAAAAAAATGAAGACTCCTCGAATCACTAGGCCATAGGAAGAGTCTCCCAGTCACCGGTACCGCTACTGGGGCCGCCCCGTAGACTCAACGAGCCGGACGCCTTGTCACCAGCTAGTACCGCCGGCTCGTTGAGTCTACTGGTTAACCTCTAGAACATCATCAAGATTTTGAAGCATTTCGTTTTATATTTTATTACTTGTGATTTGTACCAATAAATTAAGTTCTTCTTTTTTGTTAAATTCATAGTCAATAAAAAAATTAAGCTTCCTCGAATCACTACGCCACAGAAAGAGTCTCCCAGTCACCAGTACCGCTACTGGGGCCGCCCCGTAGACTCAACGAGCCGGAGGCCTTGTCACCAGCTGGTGCCGCCGGCTCGTTGAGTCTACTGGTTGACCTCTAGAACATCATCAAGATTTTAAAGCATTTCGTTTTATAATTTGTAACTTGTGATTTGTGCCAATATACTAAATTCTCCTTTTTTTAGGGTTCCATCTATTAATTTCGCTCCGCTGTCCTTCTGTCTGTCTGTCTGTCTGTCATCAGGCTGTACCTCATGAACATTGATAAATAGACAGTTGAAATTTTCACAAATGATATATTTCTGTTGCCGCTATAACAATAAATACAAAAAAAATAGAATTAAGTAGCCGGAGATGCTGGAGCCGCCCCGTAGACTCAACGAGCCGAGGGCCTTGTCACCAGCTAGTGCCGCCGGCTCGTTGAGTCTACTGGTTGATCTCTAGGACATCATCAAGATTTTGAAGCATTTCGTTTTATATTTTGTAACTTGTAATTTTGCCAATATATTTGATTCTCCTTATTTTTAAAATTCATAGTCAATAAAAAAAATGAAGCCTCCTCGAATCACTACGCCACAGGAAGAGTCTCCCAGTCGCCGGTACCGCTGCTGGGGCCGCCCCGTAGACTCAACGAGCCGGAGGCCTTGTCACCAGCTAGTGCCGCCGGCTCGTTGAGTCTACTGGTTGACTTCTAGAACATCAAGGTTTTATAAGCATTTCGTTTTATATTTTGTAACTTGTGATTTGTGCCAATATATTAAATTCTCCTTTTTTTTTAAATTCATAGTCAGGTAAAAAAAAATAAAGACTCCTCGAATCACTACGCCACAGAAAGAGTGTCCCAGTCACTGGTACCGCTGCTGGGGCCACCCCGTAGACTCAACGAGCCGGAGGCCTTGTCACCAGCTAGCGCCGCCGGCTCGTTGAGTCTACTGGTTGTCCTCTAGAACATCATCAAGATTTTAAAGCATTTCGTTTTATATTTTGTAACTTGTGATTGTCATTGATTCTCCTTTTTTTGTAAATTGATAGTTATTAAAAAAATGAAGACTTCTCGAACCACTACACCACAGGAAGAGTCTCCTAGTCGCCGGTAGCGCTGCTGGGGCCGCCCCGTAGACTCAACGAGCCGGGGGCCTTGTCACCAGCTAGTGCCGCCGGCTCGTTGAGTCTACTGGTTGACCTCTAGAACATCGTTAAGATTTTGAAGTATGTCGTTTTATATTTTATAACTTGTGATTTGAGCCAATATATTTAATTCTCCTTTTTTTTTAAATTCATAGTCAATAAAAAATGAACCTCCTCGAATCACTACGCCACAGGAAGAGTCTACCAGTCACCAGTACCGCTGCTGGGGCCGCCCCGTAGACTCAACGAGCCGGAGGCCTTGTCACCAACTGGTGCCGCCGGCTCGTTGAGTCTACTGGTTGACCTCTAGAACATCATCAAGATTTTGAAGCATTTCGTTTTATATTTTGTAACTTGTGTGTGATTTGTGCCAATAAATTAAGTTCTCCGTTTTTTTTAAATTTCATAGTCAATAAAAAAAATTAATACTCCTCGAATCACGACGCCACAGGAAGAGTCTCCCAGTCACCGGTACCGCTGTTGGGGCCGCCCTGTAGACTCAACGAGCCGGAGGCCTTGTCACCAGCTAGAGCCGCCGGCTCGTTGAGTCTACTGGTTGACCTTTAGATTCCAGATGCTTACGCGCACTGGACCATCGAACTTCTCAGCAAAGCATTATAACATAGTTAGGTTCTTATAATGCTTACGGCCAATGGACTATCGAACTTCTCAGCAATTTGTTATTGTGAAGAATTCTCGAATCACTGCGCCACTCGAAGAGCCGCTCAGTCGCCGGTGCCGCTGCTGGGGCCGCCCCGTAGACTCAACGAGCCGGAGGCCTTGTCACCAGCTGGTGCCGCCGGCTCGTTGAGTCTACTGGTTGACCTCTAGAACATCATCAAGATTTTACAGTGTTTCATTTTAATGTAACTTGTGATTTATGCCAATTTATGAGTATTTTTTAAGTACGAGTAAAAAACATAATGGGCAATCTTACTAACATATAAAAAAACGACTTCTACTAAAGTAATGAACAAACATTGATGAAATTTTAATGATACCGAAGAAATCGTCAGTCCTTTAGTCCCCTGACACTTTGCCTACATTCAGCTCACAAACTCAAATAGTTTACGGCTAACTCAACGAATCAAAACAAAGCAAAGATTAGATTTGTAGCTATTACACTGCGAATCTGTTACCATACCAATAAAAAATAATTATCTACCTCTTTCCTAGAATGTGTAGGTGTAATGTAACTCATTAGATATTTTTAAACCTTAGCCCGAAATCAAGGCAACGATTTATCGAGTATCGCGTTCGTTAAGTATTAAACAAAACTAGATACAAAAATGATACTTCATGCTGTCCACAATTATTTCTAAGTAAACTAGCTTTCGCCCGCAGCTTTGCTCGCGTCAACGTCGTACCCTCGGGAACAAACTTTTTCAGGGATGAAAAGTATGTCCTTCTCCGTACTCCAGAGAACTTGTATGTCATGAAAATCGGCGTGAAAGCGTAACAAACAAACAAACTCACTTTCGGATTTATAATATTAGTAAGGATGTTGTTATGTTATAAACCTACGAGTACATTGAAGTAAAACGAACGCTACTTGCATTCCATAAAGTCAAAATTACGAAAGCCCATCGTCGTCAGCCTTCGGAATTCAAAATTCAAATTTAATCGGGTAGAAGGTATGCATCAAAATATCTAGTGATTGGTATGCTTTTTTATTCCGGATTGTGTATCTAGTTTTTGATACTTCATCATCATCATCATCATGACAGCCACAAAAAGTCCACTGCAAAAACAAATGCAAAAAACGATAGAATACTAACATATAGACTGCATGTTGGCAGTCTATATGTTAGTATTCTATCGTCTTTAATACAAACAAAAATATTGGCTCAACTTAAAACCTGTTATAAGCAGCAGACCGATTGACGGCAGGCTGTGGTAGTTAGTTCCACTTACTGCCACTATGGGCACATATGTCGTGCTCCTGTAGTGGAGACTAAAAAGACATGATGATGATGATGACTGCCACTATGGGCGGTGGAGAGGGCGCTGCAGTGCAATAGTTACAAACTTTCCACCCGTCACTAGATGGCGTTAGCCTAAACTAGGTAAAACCAAGGAAAACTGAAAGATATTGTGTTAATATTAGCTAAAAATATATTTTTCATCTGAAATAATATATTTCACGTGAATACTGATTTTATTTTCTCATAATATGGTGGATACATAGTTGTGCCTATTGGCGCCATCTATGTGAAGAGCACATGACAAGGGCTTCTCTCAAGAATTCCTCGTTCCATGGAAGAATATTGCCAATTTCACCACGCTTGGCAGGCGCAGTTGGCTTCTTGTGTTTCCGACGTTGCTGCTTATCGCAAGCATTTTCAAGCTGGGGAAGGATAGGAATTTGTTGGATTTGGGAAGTTAATGAAAGGTATTGGGATACTACTTACTCAGATGAATGGGGGAAAAGCAAGTAGAAGCTCGGGAGGCCGGGCGCGCGTACCCGATGGCATACCTGCAACCACCGGACAGGTAGTTGAGGATGACACCCCTGACCATTTGATACTTGAGCGTAGACTATCGCTATCTTATTTTACGTAATATCAAAACGTGAGATGGCAATAATTTATCGCACGCTTCGATCAAATATAAAGGTAGATACACAGTCTCATACAAATAAAGTCTTAATGTAGGGGACGTGACCCTAATGAGATGGGCTTTGCTAAAATAAGAGTCCAGAAATCACGAAAATCCTACGTTTATTACTTTGATTTAAACTATACGTATATGAATGATGCTATGCGCGTGAGACGATGGAATGATACTGGCTCGGTGCAACACGGGCGCGGTGTCCGGGCCGCGTCAGCGTTTTTGTGTTAGATATAAGTACCTTTTCCATCGAACACTTAATAATGTCCCTAGTCAAAACATCATGCATACTTACAAAAACGGTATATACTTACTGAAAGTATAACTCGCATCTTATTTTTCACTTTAATGCGTAGTTTTTGCATCTTTTCACTGTACCTTCGTCATCACGAGACGTGTGAGTGCTAGCGCGGTTTATTGAAACTGTGGACAAAACAGCTCCGAACTCGATTAGCGCGCTATTTTGCCGGTGCCACTTTCCGAGTGCGAATCGTGTATCTACAATTATATTTGATCGAAGATCGCACGATTTAAACTGCGACGTGAGCCAAGCCACGGGGGCAATAAATTGTTAGGACCCACTGAATTTAACAAAGTACTAATTTTAGTCCCTGTTTCCAGTTTGTTCGACGAGATCAACGAGCATCTGTCATTCTGTCAGAAGGCGGCGCAGTGTACTTCTAATAGAGAAATTACGCTCAATGAGCTGAAAACGTGAGTATCCAATATGACGAGAATTTAACTGGTAGTAGGCTAGTTTCCTGCGTCAATATTAGTAGTTACACCAGGATTTCTGAAAATTATGACTCCATTACACTTTTAATGAAATTGCTTCATAAATTACGGAGTTTGGAGGTATCAAACATAAAAATATAACCTCTTTTTTTGATGTCGGTAAGCAAAACAACAGTAGTGGACGGATCGACGCAGTCCAATGCGCTCTTTTCCTTCTTTATAAAATATCTAATAAAGTACCAGAAACTGGCGGAATCAGGCCGGATTGGATGAACAAGCAAATTGTGCCTTATAACATAGAACATACATTTCATATTTGATTGGAATTGTGGCTGTCGCTGGTAGGCTACTCTGTTTCGTTTATCTTCAAATATTTAATTTAAATGCAATTGAGAAAAACGAATTTTCTTTTTTTGCATTGTAAAGCGCGCCGATTTGGTCCATACAGTGTATTTTGTAATGGTTAATAAAAAAATGTAGATTGTGACACAAGGGCTTATCATATTTTTTGGTGAGGGCAATATTTTGAATCCAGAGCGGAACGATGAAGTCATCATCATCATCATCAGGTCCTTTTTAGTCTCCACTACAGGAGCCTGTACCTCTCTGTACTACTAGGGCCTTACTTGACCAGAGCAGCCAGAGGACTTGGCCTACGCTCTCCACGCTGGTCAGACGGGTTGGAGAGGAGGTGAACGAAGAAGTGTAGCATACCTACTCGCTACGCTCGGGATTCTAAAGTAGACTCCTGAGTGAAGCGAGAGATTCAGAGTATATTGCCCGAAGTAAAAGCATTATGTTAGTCCTGAGATGACACATTCCTCTTTTCATCTCCTTCTATGAGAAAAACAATATTCGGGACTAAGTTTGAATTGTGAATAAAAAAAACCTTTTAAGTCCCTCGGGAATAAAAACGTATTTAAGACCCTGGCCACCGCGCTTTGTTTGTTGAATAGATGAGATGAAAAATAGAATTGTTACCTTTGACAGGTACATTACTGGAGACAGCAACGTGCCTCTCGCTTTGATAGGGGGCGCGGGCTGCGGCAAGGCCACCTTGGTGGCCCGGGCGTTAAGCCTCGCGCCGGCCTGCCAGCAGGACCTCGCTCTTATTGTCAGGTGGGTAAAGTTGCAATAATGAGCGTGTCATTTTATTGTTGCGCAGCTATAAGGCTGAAAAGGTCTACTTTCTGTTCCAACTAAAAATATCTACATCTAAACGAATACCTATACCTTGGCCGTAAGATCAGCATTGCCATCCAACATAGCAATGTTGCCAGCCTTCTGGGTACGCTACCGCAAGGCAACGATTTACCCGGACTATTTTATTTGTAAATATATATTATTTTTTATTCATTTTTAGTTTTAGCATTAGTTTAAATATTTTATATTTAAATTGTATATATATTGTATCTATCTTGCATTAATTTATAAACTTTGAGTTAATTAAATTAGAAACTTTCGAACAATCTTGAAAAAAAAATTTAAACGTATTTCATAAAAAATATCGATAATATTTAATAAAACAAAAGAAAACCAATGAGTTTATTTCTTGTTTTATTGAATTATACCTACAATTTTTTCGGTCAGGGGTGTCAGCCTCAACTGCCTGTCTGGTGGTTGGAGGTATGTCATCGGGCACCCGCGCCAGGCCTCCCGAGCTGCACTTGATTTTCCCTCATTCATCTGAATGAGTACAATCCCAATAACTTTAATCCCCTTCCCAAATTCAACAAATTCCTACCCTTCCCCAGCTTCAAAATACTTGATATGGGCAGCAACATCGGGAGCACAAGAAGCCAAAGAAACTGGCTTCGCTAACCCGCGTGGTTAGTATGGCAATACAATTCCATTTTGAGAGGATATTGCCATACTAACCACGCTTGGCAGGTGGGTTGGCGAACGCAGTTCCTTTAGCTTCTTATGCTTCCGACGCTGCTGCCCATCAAAAGGATTTTTAACCTGGGGAAGGATAGGAATTTGTTGGATCTGGGAGGTATGAAGGTAGTGGGATACTAATCTGCGATGCCATGCCTGCAACCACTGAACAGATAGTGGAGGTTGACACCCCCAGACCTTTCTGGAAACATCGTTTATTGATAATTGACAATCAGCTGTCTGCGAATTTCCGTAACGTTACTTCGAAGCGAATTAATATGCAATATAACAAAGTTCTTCAGCAACGAACCATTACGAGAACTTCTCGATTTGCGCAGAATGATTGGAAAAATACCTGATTGTAAACGTTTGTAATCCGAAAAATTTGAAGATTTGTCAAAGCCCCCGGTCCTAGGGGGCCCCGGACAAAGCCGAAGCTGAACTTATAAAATATGTCATAGATATTGCAAAATATGAAGCAAAAACAGTCATAAATGTTGAAAACTCTGGACTAAATATATTCAAACCGAATCATTGTTGATTACGCCCAAGTAACCCCCCCCATCATCTTTGTAATTGAATTGAGCACATCTGCGGTAGTTCTTATGTAAGTTTTAAATTATACTTACTTTAGATCTTCCACGCCACTCTTTCTAATTTGTAAACTTTAGAAATAAGAAAGAGTGTGTGTTTTGGTAATCTACTCCGGCTGCCCGCGATACCCGCGATACAGGCCTGTGCCTAGTGCGGGAGTCATTGTAAACAAGTGTATTTGGTGTTGAAATTGATTTGGCAAATAAAGAAATTTTGTATTTTTGAACTCTCATGGGCCCATTGTATGAATTTGCCACGGGCTCCAAATGGTCCCCAATTTTTTAAACTTTGTTTTACCTGTGTATGCCTAACTATAAAGAAATATTCTTCATCGCAGGTTCGTCGGTTTAACGTCGCAGTCCAGCAGTTCACATCTGCTGCTGAAATCGTTAGTGGACCAGTGCAATGTGTTACATACCGGGACAGTGTATAGAGGGAAAAATGTGAGTATAAACCTTATTATGAACATTTGCATATCCTAAATTGTCTGTCCTTTTAAATATGAAAATATTGATAAGTACTGCTATGTCTACGCATAAATTTTAATATTTAAAGAGAATATTTTCATATTTAAAGAGAGCTGGCCTGTGGGGAGATTTTGAGAAGGGGATTTTGGGAAGGTATTTGAGGCAAGTTGAAAACTTGTCACATACCTGTCCTATTATACCCCAACACGGAATTGCAGACCTGGCTGATGAGTAGCGGGGCTAAACCCTTTTCCAAGACCTTATTATATGTGATTATCACAGAACAACAAAGACATTAGAAATGGCAAGGGGGTGTGGCACGCGCGCCGACAATGCGCTCGATCAGCTCACTTGAATCACCAAGTAGTTTGTCCCGCGATCGTCAAAGCAACAAAAGTGAGACTTACGCCAAAAAAAACCTAAAAATGCCGACGTGTGCTATTCTAACGTGCAAAGTAAGAAGTCCTAGTGAAACTTTGATCAAAGGAGGAGTTTCTACTCAATTGTGTTGCGTTAGTAGTACGTGTGAAATGAGGCGACGCTGGTTTTCATAGAAATCACGCGTGATAACACTTCTAATGTTTGTTGTTCTGTGGTGATTATTGATTTAATTATGTCTGTTTGTCAATCAGGACGTGTCATCACTATCAAGTGCTCTGGCTCGCCTGTTAAGTTCGCTGGGCAGGACGAGGCCGGTGCTTCTTGCGGTGGTGGGGGCTGACGCGCTGCGGGGGGCAAGATGGCTGCCTTCACGACTACCCGATAACGTCAAGATGATTGTTACTGTTACTGAAGGTACTTTTACATAGTCAATCTTATTTTTAACGCGAAAACGTCTTATAAATTATGAACGCCGGCTGCACACACGAAAATGTGTCACGTGCCATGTGCGAGAGCGCGGAACAAGCGATAGAGAGGCACGATCGGCCTAAACGTTCGGGTTGTGACGCATCTATCTTTCTCCCACCGTTATCACGTAAAATTATCGTCCGTAAACCGACTTTACTCGGTAAACTACTTAGTCGGTACAGATAATTTTACGTGACACAACAACCATTTTTTATATGAGCTTTCTTGAAATAATGTAAATATTACATGAAAATATTTATAGTTGTTTAAATACAATAATACTTAAAGCCACACATGTGTTTAAATGATATTAAAAAATGAAGTGAGAGCTTTAATAGAATATTAATAAATAAGTTACTAAATATAAATAAATAAAATGCGGTCTAAAACATGTCCCTGAGGTAATGCTTTGCAATATATTTGCTATACCGATTTTTTTGATTCAGAAAATTAACATTTGTCAAAGTATGATTTGTCAAGCGGCAATATGGCAATATCGGAGGATGTTGCCATACTCGCCACGCTTGACCGGCGGGATGCTATACGTACAACCACCAGCCAAGCAATTGAGGCACAGCTGCTTGGCCGGTGGTTGACACCCCTGACCTAGCTGATAGTGACCTAACATTATTAAATCATGAGATAATAATTTTTATTCTAACAGAAAAAGACGAGCCATCAAGTTCAGCAATCATGGCAGTGTTATCATCAGAAGATGGGCCGAAAGTGGTCCGAGCGCCACCAGTAGGAGCTGAAGAAGCAAAGGCAGTTTTAGCTGCTTGTGCTGCGACTTACAGCAAGACTGGGGCGGCGTCTCCACCCGAGGCAGCAGTCAAGGCAGTGCAAAAGTGCACCTTACCGCTCTACGCTAAGGTATGATTTTAAAAGGCACACTTGCAGAACCCCAGATAATTTAGAATTGAACAGCACCTATGTCATTTATATCGCGCGATAAACTATCTATATCTCGCTCTTTGATATTACCGAAAACAAGATGGCGATAGTCGATAAACGTTGGCATGCTACTCTTCAATGGCTTTTCATAAACAGGTTGAGTTTTGTCTATTTAGTTAGTGTATCGCGTTTGTAATGAACAAACTCTTCGATATCAAATAAATAAATATATACGGACAAATCACACAGATTCAGCTAGCCCCAAAGTACAGTAAGTTTGACACTTGTGTTATGGGATACTAACTCAACGATACTATATTTTATAACAAATACATATATATATACACATCCAAGACCCATGCCAATCTGTAAAAGATCATTTTCCATCTTGACCTAGCCGGTGATCGAACCCGGGCACTCCGTGTCGCAGGCTGGCGTGTTGACCACTGCGCCACGTAGCTAGCCGATATAAAATGGAGGTTGTATTTGTTGCAGCTAGTAGCGCGCAACAGAGTTTTATCTATCGATAATTTCCTCCAGATATTAGCGTGGCAGATATCACTATCAGCCGAGACATTCACCGAGCAGTCCGAGCCAGAGACTGCTCCAGAACTCGTCATCTGTGAAGACCTGGAAGGCCAGATCATCCAGATACTGGTCACTACGGAGCAGGCGCTGGGCGCGGAGAGAGTCAAGACGTGTTTGGCGTTGTTGACGGCATCAAGACGAGGGCTGGATGATACGGAGATTCTGGATATGCTGGCTCACGAAGAGCTGTTTAGAAGCGAAGAAACTTACTGTGAGTTTCCATAATCAATAAATCAAAATTTATTGTAGCGTTTTATATACGTAATCAGTCTGCCACATAAACTTTGTAGAAATATTTTAGATCTCTTTAGCCAAATGGTGCACTAAATAAATGAATATGACCATTATTGACTATAAATAATCTGACCAAAGATAAAGTGAATATTCATCAAGATATTTGCAGGTTCTATCACAAAAATCATATTGTTAAAAAATAAGATCACTTTTTGTGAGAATCTCAAATTATCACGAGCACTGTCGAATCTTCGAGACGAATTATCGAATCGTCAGGAAAGTTTGCCTATTTAAACATCATGGTGCGAATGGTGTTCAGTGAATATACATTTTGCCTTCAGTACCCTGGGCACCAGCATCCTTGTTCTGGCCGCAACTAGCAGCGTTATTGTCGCCGTGGTTACGATGGGATTCTCGGGGCGCTGCAAGATGGCGGGATTCCGCTTTAGCTGGTGCTGCGAGAGATAGATATCTTGCTGACTGCGAGCATGAAGTCAGGAGAACATTGTTAGATTACTATGAGGTTGGTGAATTACAATTTTTTTTTTTTGAGAATTCGGGTGTAAGCTTGCAAAACGAGTGCCATAGAATAAAACATCTATTGCTGTAGAATTATAATATCTATGGTAAAGGCAGCAGTATCGACATAAGACTTAGTTGGGTCAATGCCATGGCTCTCAGTAGTGAAAGGTGCACAGAAACCAGACATTTATTTATACATGCTTTAAATATGAATACAAATCGTTCACAAAGTTTTCTTTGCATCCGCATTTATACCCAATATTTATCGTATAATAAAATTACCAGATAGCACTCCTATTCCATTTGTAGAATACTAAAGGTAATACTACTTATTCTTTATTTTAGGGTGTATGGTACAAAGAAAATGATCCAAAGATGGCTGGACGGTTGATATCGCAAGAGAACAAATTCTCCGAAGAATGGTATGTCCTCAATACAATCATACCTTTTATATTGGTATCTATTAACATGTTTCTTTAATAATACATCTGAAATTTCAGCTATAATACAAGGAAATTAGACGAGATGCCATACCAACATTACCATATATACAAGGACGAGCCAGAAAAGTTAGCCAACCAACTTTATTTCACGCAACTAGACTGGGTTTACGACAAACTCGCCGCCACTGACTGCAGCCACTTCTTAGAAGACCTAGATCTTATTCACATAGATCCATTACCAGAACATATAGAAATACTAAAGGAAGTCTTCGAAGTCCATACGTATGCTCTAGACTATGACCATAGACAATTTTATGGACTTCTAAGAGCAACGATGGAGAAACGCCAAAGAGACGGTATAGAAATTAAAAGTAAAATAGTTCAGGACTGGCTGAAAATAATTCATGAACCGAGTATTCCAACGTTTTATCCATCAAATGAGGATTTCTATAAAATTGTTGAGAGTAAGGAGAAGAGGGACATGTCGTTGATTGAAGGGTTTGATAGCAAAACTTACGATTTGATTGTAAGGTTCGATACGAGAGGGAAGTTTGTAGCTACGGTTTCTACAGAGAGAGAGGAGATATGCGTTTGGGATGTTACGAGGTAAGAATAGTCTTGGATTAAGTAATGTCCGCTAATCATTAGCAAAAGTTCGTGCTTATTAGCTTGAAGATTTATCCATTTCAAGGAAAGATGCTCAGATAAAAATCATGGTTTAAAAATATTTTTATCAATACATACATCATTATTTTTAATTTACTGTGGGTTTTATCTTCTAGGTGTCAACTTGTAAGGAAATTGATGGGTGTAACTCATCCAATTAACTTAGTACCTATTGACGAGTACCGTTGTGTGGTGCTGTGTCGACGAGAACTAAGGGTCTATGACTTAGATCAGGTATGTGATAAACTTGCCAAAAGTGCAGCTTTATGAGAGATGAAAAGTTCAAAATATTCAGTATTTAATTTCTATTACTATATTCCAGGGTAAATTTCTAGTGGCTCTAAAGGGCGTAATGAACCAGAAGATGCCGTACTACGGTCTTCACGATGACAAGCACCTGGTGGCGCTGTCGCGCAACAGGATGTACGTCAACCTCATGAACATCGAGACGGGCGACTGCGTGACGACGTTCAAAGCTGGGGAAGACAGATTCTTGAATTCCCTGCTGGTGTCTGGTGACGGGAGGTTGGCACTTTTTCATTAAGTTCCTAAACAGCATTAATTACTAACACAGTATAAATATCGGATCCAGAACACTCCCTTGAGAAACACTTAAAGAGCATATTGTATACCTACTCAAATATATATTTTTATCTTTATTTATTAATGCAGATTGTTTTTTCGTTTGGAAAACGTCCACGAAAGTATATTGCATGCTTATTTCTTGCACAATACTATTAATTATGTGTAAGTAAAACCGTGATACCAAATCAAAAGTGTGTATTGAATATATGATTTCAGAATTCTAGTGTGTGGAGATGAGACCCAAAAGCCATTCCCATTGCTCGTGTGGTCTCTGACGTCTCGCAAACTGCTGTACGATTTGAGGATACCTCACCATGACTTTATTACGTCTAAAGCTGCCATTACCTATGAAGGTTAGATGATTTTAATATTTTATTTTAATGAATTAATATTTTGTTTGTTTTTCTTTAATTGCATCTCTCTCCATCTTTTACTGTAAATTGATAGCCCTTATTTGCTATCTTATCTTTATTTTTTTCTATTTTAGGTTCCTACGTGTGCGTAGTGTCTCGGGAACTAGACGAGCCTAGCCCCAATTTCATCGTAGTGTACGACTTACAGTCCGGTACACTTTTCAAGAAGTGGAAGCCAGGGTGTGACACTGTTGCGTTAGCTATCAGCTCGGTTGACGGCTGCGTAGTTTCTGGATTAGCTGATACCAGGATACTGGTGTGGGATTTAGTAACTGGTAAATATATTTCAAGCTCCATCACTATTTTTACCACAACTTCTTTAAAACGCCTTTGATAGTGTGAAACATGCATCATAATCGATTAAATAGCATAATTTATTTGACTTAACCATCTATTTGCTATTACTTGAATTTCAATTCTTTCATTGCACTCATAAAAATTATTTCCATTAATTTGACTATAGTTACTTCCCTCCCTAATTATTATTGTAAATGGTACACCCCAAGGTTTTGTATTAAGACCAACATAATGTAAACTTTTTGTTTTAATAACTTTTTCGACACTTATACGGTATTTTTTTTATAGGAAACTGTAGACTGACCTTGCGTGGCCATGTGGCGGCGCCGTCGTTGCTCCGCTTAGCGAAGTCTGGCGGCGTGCTGATGTCCACCGACCACTCCTGTCGGGACTTGTCCGTCAGATTATGGGACCTACACACTGGTAAGTGTAGTTTACATAATTTACCGATTTATAGACATACTTGTTGTTATCATTTATATTTCACAGCATAGTCGAGATTTCAACAAAAATGTTATGACTAAGTACATATTTTTGAAGTACATATTGTTTGGCTAACTCCGTGGCGCAGCGGTCAACACGCAAGCCTGTGACACGAGAGTGCCCGTGTTCGACCCCCGGCCAGGTCAAAATGGAAAATGTTTTTTTTCAGATTGGCCTAGGTCTTAGATGTGTATCTTAGATATATGTATTTGTTATAAAATATAGTATCGTTGAGTTAGTATCCCATAACACAAGTCTCGAACTTACTTTGGGGCTAGCTCAATCTGTGTCATTTGTCCGTATATATTTGAAGTCCAAACTTATTTGAATTATAATATAAATAAACTTAAGTGAAATATATAAATATATAGGGACATATCACACAAATTGAGCTAGCCCCACAGTAAGTTGTGAACTTGCGTAAAATAAAACAATATTTCTTGTTTTGCAGGTAAAATAATAGCTGTATACACACCGCCCGAGCGCATCACGTCATGCGAGGTGCTGCTCGGAGGCTCAGTCCTCGCCATGGCGCTGGAGAATTACAAAGACATCCTCTGTGTCAAGCTGGAAGGGCCACTGGTGGACTCGGTGAGGACCGGCAGGGACTGCGAGTACGATGACAAGGGGTATGGCGATGAGGGGAGCGACGGCAAGACCTTCGTGGTGAGGTCTGAAGGCTGCTGATAGTGGGTGTAAGGACTGAAGTTGGATGATGGCAGGTTTTGTTCGATAATTCTTCCTTATTGTTACTGATGGGCATCTGAAGTTCTTGTAAATCCGTGAAAGTTAGAAATATTTATGAAGGGTATTTTTTTGTGTACAAATATTCTGATTTCTTAATACAAACTGCCAATAACAATTGTGATCACGATAAAAGTAATTCAGACGTCTATTGTACTGTCCAACGTTAAGAACATATTGATATTGTTAACAAAATATACTTAACATTGGATAAACGAAATACCGCAATACGGCACATGTCGGACGCCATTTTTACTTAAATCAAAGGTTTTGTGCCGATGGACAGAAAAGAAAAGTGGTTCAAGAGTTTTAAAAATTTCGAGCATGTTATTAAAAAGTTAGTTTGGAATATTTCTACCTACGCAGAAAACTTAGTGAGTCTGTATGGATTATAAACTCACCTTTTAAGATTAAGTACACATTTTACTGTGTATATCTTCGATCAAGTATGAAAACTAGATACACAATCTTAGGGTATTTTTCGTTTAAATTTCCAAATGCTATGAAATTCGACTTTATGGCACACGAACAAGCTTGGTTTTACATTGATGTACGTATAACAATATCTACCTAAATGAAGTGTCATTTTTACAAGATTTTATTTAACTTGCAATGTAGGTATGTATGTCACTTTGTTTGTTCGGATGGAAACTTGCAACTTCCACCGATTGAGCTGAAATTTTATAAACTCATTTAGTTTGGTCGACAATGCATGGTTAGCTGTGTGACGTCATTCTCAATCCAACATAGCGGAACAACCAAGATGGCGGACTAGCTACTTTTGATGCTATTCGACATCAAATAAAAGGACTCGCTAAAAATAACTCGAAAAAGAAAGTGATATACATAAATGTATGTCTTTAACAAGTTTGATACTTTTAACGTATTTTATGTGACTGTGTCTATTCTACATTTTATACTTGATCGAAGATATGAATTGAATTTCCTTAGAAACGCCACTTTGTAATCTTTAGCTCGGCACAGAACCTTTGGAGAACGGCATTGGGAAAGGTACGTTTGGGACTCCATATTCTGAGGTTTGGGATGTCCATATAGTTATCGCGGTAGAGTACTAACTGGTATAGTTAGTATTGCATCTACAAGTGGTATAAATTCCGCTGGTAAGAGTTGTAATGTCGAATTTGTTCAATTATTTTAAACAATTTATTAGATGAATGATGAGTAACTAAAAAATTAACAACTACTAAGTATTATTAATTGAATGGAAAAAATTATTTAAAATGAAAGCAATTTTGCAGTGGCTTAAACCGCCCGAAGAGAGAATGAAAAAGATGAAATTATGAAAAAAAAAACATTAATGTTTTTGATCTATTACGCTTATTAATTACATTATGAAATTAATTGTATTTAGTGAATTCTCTATTTGTAATGTTGATGTCTAGACGTAAATATGTGGTGAAAGTAATGTAAGAGTATGTGTAAGTCAATTTCATGTTTTTTTTTTAAACTTATTTATGGCTTTCACGCGTTACGTATTTCGCCAGTATCAAGTATAAATGAGATTTCCCGCGCTTTTTCTGAGTCTTGTTAATCAATTAAACGATGGTGTAGTTCATTTCGTTGATTCTACGAAGCCCCTGGCAGTAGAGATGGGCAAAGCACCGGGTTTAAACCCGGTGCTTTGGTAAAAACCCAATAAACACCCTTAAACACCCATAAACACCCAAAAAATTGGGTGTTTACTTTATTTGTCAAAAACGTTAGTAATATATGAAAAATATATTTTTATTAAATTATAATGATCAATTCTACGTTGATGTACGTTAAAATAATTTAAAGAAATATTAGGTACGTACTTAATTAAATTTTAGGAAATTTTAAAATGTTTACTATTAATAAAAACCGAAATTAAAATCATTAGTTCTGTGTTTTCATGTTGCAGTTGACCAATATGTTGGTCTTTTGCTTGCCGTGTAAATATTTTAAAAGCTTTGCGCCAAAGTAAAAAGAGACGGCATGCTGTGTCAGACCTTATGTTAGAACGAGTGCGGCAATGACTTAGTAGGGGTCGGTGGACGTAATTAGGAGAATAAATAATTCTAATGTGTAAAATGATATTATTTTATTTTCTTATGTAGGTATTGAAATTTGAGTTTTTGATAATTTTCTTTTTACACGACTTCAAAAAAAGGAGTATATTGTTATTTTTAGAGATTATGTTTGTATTAAAATATGTACAGGAGCATCTTATTCCACAATGACTTCAGAATGTCTCGAGGCATTATCTATCGTTATAATTCTTATACCATTTAACCAAAAAAAAATATACCCTTTGTTGTCGCTCCACCCGAGCGACGACATTGGTAGTTACAGAAAAATCTTGTCATAAAAAATCGACATGAATGTCGTTTTCCAGGTTTTATGGGGTGTAGATCTCGAAAATGACGTCCATTTTGGAATCTTAGATAGCATACGCGACTTGTCATGAAAAATCGACACTGGTGTCGTTTCCTAGGTTTTTAGGGTGAAAATCTCGAATATGACGTCAGTTTTGGAATTCAAGATGGCGGACGCGAGTTTTGATGAAAAATCGACATGCGTGTTCTTTTTTACGTTTTTTGGGGTGTAGATCTCGAAAATGATGTCAGTTTTCGAATCCAAGATGGCGGACATGACTTTTCATGAAAAATTTACATGGATGTTATTTCTAAGGCTTTTTGGGGTGTAGATCTTGAAAATGATGTCAATTTTGGAATCTTAGATAGCATACGCGACTTGTCATGAAAAATCGACACTGGAGTCGTTTCCTAGGTTTTTAGGGTCAAAATCTCGAAAATGACGTCAGTTTTGGAATTCAAGATGGCGGACGCGAATTTTGATGAAAAATCGACATGCGTGTTCTTTTTTACGTGTTTTGGGGTGTAGATCTCGAAAATAATGTCAGTTTTCGAATCCAAGATGGCGGACGTGACTTGTCATGAAAAATTTACATGGATGTTATTTCTAAGGCTTTTTGGGGTGTAGATCTTGAAAATGATGTCAATTTTGGAATCTTAGATAGCATACGCGACTTGTCATGAAAATTCGACACTGGAGTCGTTTCCTAGGTTTTTAGGGTGTAAATCTCGAAAATGACGTCAGTTTTGAAATTCAAGATGGCGGACGCGAGTTTTGATGAAAAATCGACATGCGTGTGTTCTTTTTTACGTTTTTTGGGGTGTAGATCTCGAAAATGATGTCAGTTTTCGAATCCAAGATGGCGGACGTGACTTGTCATGAAAAATTTACATGGATGTTATTTCTAAGGCTTTTTGGGGTGTAGATCTTGAAAATGACGTCGATTTTGGTATCTAAGAGTGCGGAGGCATTTTTTCATGAAGAATCGACATCGGATTCGTTTTCTACGTTTTTTAGGAAGTAGATGTCGAAAATGATGTCCGATTTGGAATCTAAGATGGCGGACGTGGCTTGTCATGAAAAATCGACGCGTGTAATTTTTTAGGTTTTTAGTGGTGTAGATCTAGATTATAAAATCAGTTTTGGAATCAAAGATGACGACAGTTTATGATAAATCATCATGGGTGTTGTTTTCTATTCTTCCTCGAAAATTACGTTATTTACACCACCCACGATGAATTACCATACAAAGCCCTGCCATCTTGTATTACAAAACTGACATTATTTTCAAGATCTTCTTCCCAAGAAACATAGAAACGTCCGTCACCCATGTCGATTTTTTATGACAAGTCACGTACGCCATCTTGGATTCCTAAACTGACATCATTTTTGAGATCTACACCCAAAACAACTAGAAAACGAAACCCATGTCGATTTTTTATAACAATTCGGGTCCGCCATCTTGGATTCTAAAACTGACGTCATTTTCGAGATCTACACCTCAAAATACCTAGACAACGACACCCATGTCGATTTTTTATGACAAGTCGCGTCCGCCATCTTGGATTCCAAGACTGACGTCATTTTCGAGATCCTCAAATTCCTTACCCAAAAGCTACCAACCAGTCAGTAAGAAAACATTCAAACTCTCGAACATCGTTTTCCATTTTTGAAGTCGGTTAAAAAGCATGTATCATAAATGAATCCTTCAAAACACGGTCAAAACAATAAGTAATGGTATTATTCAAAATATTAATGTATTATTATTTGATCTGAATACGTCCACTTTCCTTGCCGCCCTTTCTCGTGAACACCTTGGCGCTGGCGCTTGCCTCTGCCGCGTGCGCCTGCCTCTGAAACCTATCGCAGCCGCGCGAAGCGCGTACTCGTGGCCTTGCGGTCACTGTTATTACTCGCACTCGTATTGGAATCGTTCGCTTCGAATACTCGCGGTCAACTGAATGACGGTGGCCCCTTCCGTACCCGTATAATAGTTTTGTCTCTAGTTCCATATAAATTCGGTTCCGACTGCCAGAATATTCGATAGTGTGTATTCCCGCTAACCTAGAATAATAATAGTGTAAGCAAGATATAAGATTTATGAGCGCGACAGAAGGTGTTCGGATAAGTTCTAGACTATTCCATTCTGGGAGCTTCGCGACAATATTTAAATTATTGACCTACTAACAATCCAAAATACCCGTTTATTTTATCCTCTGGTCATGTCGCCTCGCTCTATCACAAAAAAATATTATTTGATGAGGGCATAAAACAAAAACGTAAGTATGGGAGGGAAGTTGACCAATTGGACCTGAAGGGTTGGAACTGTAGTCCACTGCACCAGCTTAGTCAGGTCAAGAAGTAGCATAATTAAAGTAAAAAATCGTAAAAACCCAAAAAATTGGGTGCTTATTGGGTTTAAACCCAAAACACCCAAAACACCCGGTTTTTACCCAACTGGGTTTAAACCCGGGTGGGTGGATTGCCCATCTCTACCTGGCAGCAATTCCTTCGAATCCACTGGCTTGGTCACAGACGACGCAACGAGGCGAGGCACTGTGATAGTTTATTTCAGTTATTCCACACATGGTTCATAAAAGTGGGCATTTATAACACCAAATTACACCGATTTCACATTATAAAGTCCACTAAAAACAATTTACAAAACAATCCATAACACAAGCCAGTGCAGTCCGCCGAAATTCCCGCCAAGAACTCCCAATTTCATGTTTGGTTTGCAATTTTGCATCTTATTTAGCTATTTCTAGTCGCTTCGTTGCCTTTGGTCCTAAGAATATTAATCATAGACTAACCTATCACTAATGTTGGCGGCTATTCTAATAAACTTATTTGAATACGGTTTTTATCTCATTCTTGTTTTTTTAACTGTACTTAATTATTAAACTTACCAGTTGCAGTGGTCATGTAGAGAATTACATCATCTGAGGAGCTCGATGGTCTTGTAGTTGTGAGCATTATTACGAATGTAAGCAACCCTGGGCGCTGTCCCCATCGGGATGGGTGACCGCAAGAGGCATAAAAATATCTCGAGCTTCTCCGTACGCACAACTTTACGAGCCGTTCGAAGCACGCAAAGTCGTGCGCCCGGCTGTCATCATTGATGGCAGTCGTTAAGCTATGCCTTTAGACAGCTTGAAAAATCTGACACCAGTGCTGGCCACTGACACACGCGAAAAGAAACTAACTTTTTTTGTAGCAGAAATATAAGCTTAGATTCCAGATTTGTCATAAAAAGCACTAACTTTTTTTTATCGACAGCAATAATGCGTTCCATATTTAAAATTGTATGTCATGTACATTGCTTCGTTTGTGTTCCTAATTCCTCATCTCAGTGTAAAATATGTATAAGAAATTCATATTTAAAATGTTAATGTAAAATTTATTTAAAGGCAATAAACGATCATCTTATAGAATGCCCTAAACGTGCCAGGCCGGGGACGGATACTATTGTTTCCTTCGCCCACTTCCGCCATATTTATGTTGTGTTGCCATAAGTAAATATTTGCCATCATCGATGGAAAATTGGTGAATTTGTGGCTTGGTATCCGTGGGTAATATTTTATTAAAAGTCGATGCTGGTTCATCATTAAATACTTTTATATGTGTATTATTAAAAGTTTATTGTATGCGATCGATTAATATACATACATAAAGATCGTGTATTTTGTTGGTTTTGCTGGAGTTGGCGGTAACTGTCCAATTTTGCCCATTGTTTTACTCTTTATTAAGTTTTTCATTTTACTAGTCCAAACCCATTACTACTATATAAAACCATTCGTTAATAAAGAAAAAGGAGTCTTGTCATCCAAGAGTATTTCTGATGGAGAAAATGTACAATGTATCGTTTTTAGTACATTGCAATATTCATGGGGATCTTGATTAAGTAGTCAGTTGAAAGAATTTCTATGGGAATAGTAAAAATCGTTTTACACTATATTTTTAAGGTGCGATTTTTACAACTATACAAAATAACTATTTGTATTTATCCAATAGCAATAAGGTACCTACAGCGAGATAAAAATTGAAGTTTTCACTCACCATTATGCTGAGCACTTACCATACGTTTGAACTACGGACAATCTTAACTACTTCTATGGTGCAATTTCGACATTAATTGCAATTCCAAAGTGACCTGTTGAATTTAATGGTTACTTCAAAATACATTGCGGTTTATATACATTAAATAAATAATATGAATCATACGAAAGCCGCAATGTATATCGAAGTTAGGGTAACTTCGATATACATTGCGGCTTTCGTATGATTCATATAAAAACGTTATTCAGCGTCGCTGTCAAAAGTTAGCAAATAGGCCGATCTTTGAATAGGCCTGTTGTTCGTAGTTGAAACGTAAGGTAAAAGTTTCAGTGACACCAAGATATATTTCTATATAGATACTTTTACTTAGTAATATATATTGGTATTATATTTCGTTACAGGTCAACATGTTCTATTTCAAACGCAGCAGGTTTGCACAAATGTTACTTTGTTCTTTAATTATGTAGCTGTCTTTTGTTAGAGACAGTTACCAATATCCACTCAGCCGAAGGCGTTGTATATTCTAAAATAACATAGTCAAATCAAAGAAATATATGGAGCACTAATATACAGGTTGTTTCAAATTGAAATAATTATTTTATTTATTACTATTTGACCATAATAGGTACAAAGTACGCATTTGTGGTACGCGTGTCACGAGGCCATTTCTGTCGCATTCTTTGTCAGATGCACAAAGATGCGTCGGTAAATGGTTATTAAAAATGCACCTAGATATTGTGGTCAAGTAATAATAAACGGAATTTATCATATTTTTTAATTTAAACGGGACTTAGCACGATCCGTGGTCGCAGCGAGACTGATAGATGGACCACGATGGATGTAAATCGTTCGTGCTAAGTCCCGTTAAAATTAATGATTGTGTTTAAAGCGCGAAAGTATAAAACATAAGAATTTATCATATATATAAATATCTTTGAATTCTTGTGTAATCGCAGTGAAACAATCTACTTATATAGATTATATTATGCATACTTATATAGCATTACAGACAGATATCGCATAAGATTACAATCATTCTCGTACCTTGAGCCAACCTCACTGAGACTGTCCCATTTATTTTACTGCCATTTTGTACTTTATAATAGGTGTAACCATAGGATAGAGTGGTTTAGATGCAGAATGTCCATTTTACCAAGAAAATGGAATGTACGAAATGTAGAGATGACGGAGAACTCGCCATTACTTTTAAAATACCTCTATATAACGGTAAAGTAGTAGTAAAGGAAACAAAAACTGTTTTGCGAATGGCTATTCTGTATCTAAACCTATAGTTTGAGATACAGCACAATAGTCACTACTGCACAAAACTTACAATCGTGTGATGTGTCGCTTTTCAGACCTAAGATGGCTATGACGCTATAAGACCAAAGCAATCTATTATTAATCTAGTTATAATTACTATTCTGCCGCTTTCATAGTCTATGGTTATCACATATTTAAATTTCTAGCTTTGAAAGCGGTAAAATAGGATATATCTTTAGATAACATGGGTCTTGTATGTAGCGATTTTATTTTACAATAAAAAGCAACAAATTTGAATATGTAAAACAAAGACAGGTTTGATCGAACACTAAACTTATAATTTGAGAATGGGTGAACCGATTATTATAATCTTTGCCTTGTTGGTGTTGTTATCACTCCAAATAGCAAAATAACTATTAAAATATGAAAAATATTTACGAAAAAAATAATAGCGAAACGAAGTTGCCCAGGACTCAGGACAACTGTCATACTCTTAATATGTAAAACAAAGTTGGTTTGTTCGAACACTAAATTAAGAACGGGAGAACCGATTTTTATAATCTTTGATTTGTTGGTGTTGTTATCATCAAATAGCAGAACATAAAAAATAATAGCGAAACAAACTTCGCTGGGACAGCTGTCATACATAATATATAAAACAAACTCGTATTTGTTCGAAGTTATAACTTAAATAATTAATATAAAGTTATATAAAGTTTCTTGGTTTTCTTGTTACCGAATCAGAATCATAATAAAATACGAATCACAAAAAAATAATAGCGAAACGTAGTTCACCGGGACAGCTTAATATTACAGTACTCACGACATAACTGTAAAAATAAGGTTATCATATCAATAATATATACTCCTTCTTCTCTATGCCCAAGTAATGAAAATTAAATTTATCGGAATTAATAATATCCAGAAATAAAATAATACGCCGTCTAATCTCAGAATCACAAGACTCATGTCATCTAAATTTGATCGTAATCAAATCAAAATGGTTGAACTGATCCTTGATGTCTTCTATGTGATTTTTTGATGTAACTTGTTGCCATAATTAATGTCTAATTATCGAATACATGTATTTTCTTACTATTTCTGAGTCATAATGTTTTAAAAGACAAAAAATATTGGGTTTCAATGTAAAGTTGTTTTTAATTGTTATTTCAATAGTTGTATTTGGTCTTCTTGGACTTGTAAGTATGGAACCCTTTCGCGTACATTTTGTATGCATGCCCAATTTTAATTAGACCTTGTAGTGTAGAAAAATGACTCTTGACATTCAATGGACTTAAAACTAATTTATTTAAAATTAAATACTTTTACTAATTCTTTAAAAAATATTTTGATCGAGGAAATTTAATTTTGATGTGGGTAACTCTAACATAAACCGACCAAATAGAAACGAACAGTTTTAACCGTATATATATATTATTTATTTGGATTTAAGAGTCATTTTGGCATCTTTCCCTGCAAAAAAATGCGTTTCAAATTATGCAAAACAAATGAAATGATTAACCTGCAAAATTTGAATCTAATTTTTTGAATATTCAAATTTATAGTAGAGTATATACCTTAGTAGCAACAGGCTGGTCCCTGTTTACCTGATATTCTGTACGTTAAGCGTCCTCTACGGTGTAGCGATCAATTTGAAACTAAATTAAGTACCTAATGTAAAATAATCAGTAAGAAGACAGTGTAATCAATTGAAACTGTTAAATTATTTATGTATTCTGAGAAGTTACGTAATTACTTGATGTCCCGATTAAATTATTGGAAAATTTACTCATTTATTTTATTGAACGTACCGCATCCTAGTCAAATATGGCACATGTATAAAAAAACAAGCCAAGTGCGAGTCGGACTCGCGCACGATGGGTTCCATACCATCCTTACTAATATTATAAATGCGAAAGTGAGTTTGTTTGTTTGTTTGTTACGCTTTCAACCGATCATCATGAAATTTTGCATACAAGTTCTCTGGAGTACGGAGGACATAGACAAAGGAACGACATTGACGCGGGCGGAGCCGCGGCGAAAGCTAGTTATCTATAAAAACGGCTAAAAATCATGTTAAAAAATCAACTAGGAGGCCCCCTAAATATTTTAATTTAGTTATTTTTTTTAAGAGATCATAACTTAATATTTTTTAAATGTTTCAAGCGTCTTCATGTTGCCGTTATCAATACCGAGCAAAAACGAGCAAAAAATTCACGTTTGTTGTATGGGAGCCCCTTATATATTTATTTTATACAGATTTTTAGTATTTGTTGTTATAGCGGCAACAGAAATATATCATCTGTGAGAATTTTAACTGTCTATCATGGTGACAGACGGACAGAACAGACAGGCGGACAGTTAAACCATATTAATAGGATCCCGTTTTTACCCTTCGGGTACTGAACCCTAAAAAGGGGCATTACTGCCTATGTTAATCACAGGTTATATAATAATGTTTCACAGTTAGACCTGAATTGCTTTTGAGGAAACATTAATTTGCATAATTTTTACTACCTATAGTCAAAATCAAAAAGTATAATTTCCCATTGAATTAGAAAAACTATGGAAACAGCATTGCGGTCAAAAACTACCATCACGCAAAGTAGATCAAAGCGGGCGGGACATATTAGACATTTTCGCAAACTAGTCTGCCGCGCGCTCTATGATGATAGGACGCATCGATATAAGCATTTAACGACATATTTTTTGTAAAAATCAGCGAAATCTTAATGAATTAAGAAAAAAAATACTTTTTGTGTAGTAAAGTGGTGCAGGAAACGCAAGGAAAGACCTGAAAATCCTGCCGGCATAATACCATCCACACTCTACGTTAGGTAGGGTAGCTTGCGGCAAGCTGCTAGCCTACCACTCCGCTATGTTGACACCGTAGCGTTCATAGATATGTTGACACCGCCCCGTGACCTTGACGCGGCCAATCGCAAACTAGCTTCGTCTATTAGTGCGTAAGTTTTTCGTTGTATTTGAATTAAGTTTGTTTGCGTAAATGGGACTGATATTGAATCGTTAGTTGTATGAGAGTACCGTTTCTATATTTTTTTTCTAATTCAATGATAGTTAAATAATATATGATTCTCCACAAAAATATGATTGGTCTTTTTGCAATTGGAAATAAATAAACTTCCCTGATAACTTTGTTCAGCCAGGATGAAAAATAAACCAGTGTTTTTTCTCCTTAAAAAAACGACTGCTCCGCCACCAAACTTATAGCGTTGTCACTCGGGTGTAAGGATTTTAAGACACCCCATCCAAACCCGTTGAGGCGTTTGGTGGAATAAACAATTTATAAAACATACATACCTACTTCCATATTTACATACACGAACTCCAAAACAATACACTCCTTTTGACATTTGTGTAAAATGTAATGGATTTATATGAACAGAAATAAAAAAAGAAGATAATGTTGAACCAGTTTATTATCACAATAAATTAATAAATAAATACATTTGTACAACCTACACATTCGAATTGTTATTACAGTACACTGGCGCTGGTGACCGCAGTAATAGTATCTTTGGACTCGTGGCAGTGGCTGGACTATTACGATTAATATAAAATGTATAAAAGACTTGCAGAAATTTCAGGTCACATTAATAAACAGACAATATTTTAGACATTATTACTATAATTATATGAGATGAGACATTATTCTGTAAAGCTCGACCAAAAAACATTAAATCCTGCCCTGGGGGCGCACCAAATTAACTATAGTTGTAGCAACACTGTATGGTCGTGTCATCGCCCTGCCGTGATGTTATTTAGAGGAATAGAGTGTAATTCTTCAGACTTTCATTACGATAAATACTTCGTTATAATGTAAATAAGTAAACTTTTATGCCAAAAACTATTAATTATTTGGAATATTATTTTTTACGCTAATCACTTCATCATCATCATCATCAGGTCTTTTTTAGTCTCCACTACAGGAGCACGACCCTCACTAATCACTTAATAATTCGCAATATCCAAGAAATAGAGCTTGCACAATCAACATCAACCTTTGATAGCAATCGACAGATGACATTAATTACGTCAATTAAGTTACCAGGTCCTCTGTCTGCTTTGGCCAAGTATGGCTCCGGTCCGAGAGGATCATTCATGCTCCTGCAGTGGAGACTAAAAAGACTTGATGACGATGAAGTTAGCCAGTGATTTTAGAAACTAAATAAAATGGGTTATAGTTTTCCGCAATATGGCGAGGATTTTTATATTTTAGGTCGGGCAAAATACATTTTTGACATACATACCTATCATCTTTAGAAAATCTGGCCCAACTGAGATATGTATATAATTCTTATAATCGGTCTTTACCTATGACATTGGAGGTTTTTCTGCTTACCATTTTGTTCCTTATTGACTAGAATTTTGAGATAAACACATTTTTTTTAATTAAACTAGAAACTAAAATATAAAAAATAAATAAATATAAATAAATATATACGGACAAATCACACAGATTGAGCTAGCCCCAAAGTAAGTTCGAGACTTGTGTTATGGGATACTAACTCAACGATACTATATTTTATAACATATACATATATAGATACACATCCAAGACCCAGGCCAATCTGAAAAAGATCATTTTCCATCTTGACCTGGCCGGGGATCGAACCCGGGCACTCTCGTGTCGCAGGCTGGCGTGTTGACCGCTGCGCCACGGAGCTAGCCGAACTACATATTACATACAAACTGAACTACATATTAACATTCTGCATGTATTAAGCTTTTTGTTTTTCTCAATTTAACCAATCAAACGCGAGAAACGCAGACACAATGGATTTTCTATTGTTATGCGGACCGATCGGGCCGCTTGGGGGTTGAGAGGTCAATTATTAATTTGCTTATGAAAGGAACACGTTTCATATGTTGTCCGTTTTAATCAAAAATATCGTAGTTTTTCTAACTTTTTGTAAATTGTAGAATGCGTAAATCAAGCTTAATGTTGTCCGTAAATAAATGCAAACTTTAGGTGAACTTATCAAACCCGAAATGATATCTACTAAAAACATGAGTATGAAACATTCAATTTATTCGTAATTCTCTACAGAAAACGCCAATTTCATAGGTACCAACCCAATAATAAATCTTCTCAATGGGACCATGAATCCAGTAAAACGAAAATTAGTGGCCCCACGAGTCAATAATCTTGGATACACTGAAAAATATATCCAATACGACAATAAATATGACGATGTAATTTCTGCAGTTGTTGGTTGTGCGAAATGTCTGAAACTACTATAGTAAGCACCAGTTAGCGAGTTAAGAAAGTACTATGACCTACATCTGACGTTGCTGTCACTCGCATCGGTCGCAGTATTCTTACCACAGCTTGCGTGAGCGGGATGGCGCTATCAAATACGCATGGGTAAAGACCGTTCAATAAGATAACAAGTCGCCGTGTGGTATCCGGCAGATTAGAATAGAACCACTCCAAGTCTTCCCGTGGATGTCGTAGAAGGCGACTTAGGTAATTCAAGCTAAACAAAGCTTATAAACATCTATGAGTCCTCTCCAACCCGTCAGGCCAGCGTGGAGAGTGTAGGCCAAGTCCTTTGGCTGCTCTGGCCAAGTATGGCTTTAGTAGTACAGAGAGGGTCGTGCTCCTGTAGTGGAGACTAAAAAGATCTGATGATGAATAATATAACAATTATCGCTAGCGAATTGCTAAGTGGTGCTTTGTATACCTATAAGATTCAATTTTTAAGTACCTACCTATTTATAACAAATAAATGAGTAAGAAAATATTTAATAATATTATCTATTTAGTACAGGTAATAAATAAGATATAACATGAATGTAAGATGAATAAATACTGAGTATATTATTAGACAAATATTGGTTGAAAAACCTACCACAAATCGCTCAAGAGAAGACAAAAGGATTATTTTGAATTGATTTAGTGAACGGTTTAATTTTCGAAACCTTTTTAGTATCATTTAATAAAATATAAGATCCGTAATGATAAAGCTTTTATCAATTTTATAGAAGAGGTGTGAAGTAAGCAAGACTTTGTGTAAAGACTCTCGTCATCAGCCTCGTGAAAGGAGATTCGAAGGAGTATAGAAGCCCTAATGAACTCTGAAGTGAAAGTGACATTCAGGCCAGTCTATCATAACAACATTGATACATAAGCGGTGCTTTTATATCCTTATTTCCAAATACCTTTGGTATTTTCACTTTACGGGATCATATCCCACGAGATAGTAGCTATTTCACGCTATCCACCATAAGTTTGGAAAATGTTTGTCGGATTTATCCGACGTTCGCGGTCAAAGGGTTAATAGACAACTGGAGAGCAATTTGCGGAAACACTAGCGTACAAAATTGCTATATTGGACTTATTTGTCAAATAATAGACCAAGGACAATAATAGACAAATACCCGAATACTCAAAACGTCTTAACTGAAATCGTCCTCAAATCTCGTTCTGTCACTGTCTAGACAATAACCTTAGACAAAGACAACACGAGATTAAAATTTCTTCAGTAAATATTTGAGTATTCGGTAGAAAGTCACAACAGTGATAGGAATGCATACAGTTTGTGCGTAAATCGTTGAAAAAGTTTCCAATACATATAGTTCACATTACATTAATGGCGTCACATCCCTTGGCACTTGTTACAATACAATAAATTAAATAAATATTAAATTTTTATTAATTTCTTCAACAGACATATTTCAAGTTGGCTTCGGTACCATAGTCGTTGACAATTGTAGTGTCAATATCGGACATTGACCTATAACTAAGTATTTTTGGCACTCGCACACACTTTTAGTGTTATTTTACAATTGCCATTTTTAAACACTACAATCCAAAATATAATCTAACAGTTACTTACCCGTCCGCTATTGACTCTCTAATTGGCAACCGAAAGATTCCCTCTTCCAAAATATTCTATTGACTGCCCATAAAGTTAAAAAATGATTCTGTGATCTAACAAAATAAGCATTTATTTATATATTTCGAGATAAATATGTTAAATATGAATGTTTCGTTATGGAAATGTTGAAATAAGCGTAAAGCAACAACTATATAATACACCAAAATAGACAAAAATAATATTATTTATTTTCCTATCTTAAGTCATCACGACATTGACTAGCGATGATAAAAGACAAAATATAATCTAAGTATACTAGTTAGTATACTTAGTTGCCAGGTAGCATGTTAATGTCGACTGTTGTACTCTCTTTACTTAAAAAAAATATAACTGCACATTTACTATGCGTGGCACCTTTGTCTCCAATCAACAGCTGTGTTTTCCCGGTTGCATCCTTAGCTGTGGTACGTGGGAGCCCGGGGTCCGGTTTTATGACAACATTGATTCTGGGATTTGCTGTTTAACGCCATCCCCTCTTGTGTATCTCCAGAACAGCGTACAAATACATGTAAAGTAAATGTAAATTTATCCTAATCCTAATGTCCTTTGCATACACGTTATCTGAGGAGGAGAAGAACATAGGGCACATTTTATCCCGGGAAAAATAACTGTTCCCGAGGGATCGACATTGACGCGGGCGGAGCCGCGGGCAAAAGCTAGTATGTAAATAAATTTATATGTAAATTTGTCCACACCGGGAATCGAACCCGGTGCCTCTTTGTAGCAGGCTCGCGTGTTAACGATACGGATGCCATCATAAGCACATAAATGTGAGGTAAGAGTGAATAGTCGTTGTCACATGCTAACTGGATAGTGGTATAGTTCAAAATATTTACAGAACATTGATTTCACTAGATCATAGCACAGCGACGTTGAGATTGGTTATATCGACGAAGCGATACTATAAACATATATAAAGCAGCTACTTGCATGGTTATTTGACAAATTTAACCCACCAACAAAGGATCCTCCGTTATGTTTTTCCAGTTGCACCAAAGATCGTTTTCTTAAACTATGTGTAAAAAAACGATCTGTTAAACCTTTTATTTTAAAAAAATACTTTCGTATTATCCTTATTTTAGACTTTTATGCAAATAATGAATGGATAATAATAATGGTAAATAATTAGAACACTCGCCAGAAAAATTATAAAAGTCAATTTGTTCTCTTAACAATAGATTTTTTAGTATTTTGCAAACATAACCTATAAAAATATTTTTTTGTAGTAAATACAATAAATATGTCAATGGGTCGAGAACTGGCCAATGTTTTACTGGAAAAACTAGCCAGTTTTGCACCAGGTTCGGTTAGTTTACGAAGAAAAATATTTTAATGTAATCAGTCTAATACGAAATATTTTTTTAAGTAATTTGACAGTTTGTTTCGGAACACTCTTGCTTGACACTGCGATTTAAATATTTTTTAAACATAAGCAATATATCAAATATATTCACCTGGTACATATTGGTCATAGTATAACAATTACATTGTCAAATATCATATTTGTTACAAAATACTATGGTTAAATTCCTATCGATGTTACAATATCGCTTTGTCGATTGGTAACTAAACTACAAAAAGATACACAAATTATAAGCATATTCTTGTTTCCACAAAAAGCGAATAAATAAATTTTAAACAACCTACAAAAATTCGAACCACACATATGACAAAAAATAGTACTACTACTCTAACACGATACTCAGAACCATGTCAGTCGCTATTTTCTGCCAGCATTTTTGTTATATTCTCTGTAATGGAGATCGCTTACTAAATTGTACTTATATTCTCAGTATTCTCTTTAAAAATAAATGAGTGAAAAATATAAAGATTAATAATAAATATATAGGGACAAATCACACAGATTGAGTCATATCTCAGCCGTATAAATGTGGCTCTGTAGCCACTTGTGAAAATAGCATGTCAGTTACTAGCTTTTAAATATCACTATCACTACATAGTATAAAACAAAGTCGCTTCTCGCTGTCTGTCATTAAAACTACGCAACGGATTTTAATGCGGTTTTTGTAATAAATAGAGTGATTCAAGAGGAAGGTTTATATGTAAAATTTATCGCACCCGTGCGAAGCCGGGGCGGTTTGATAGTACTAGTAATGTATATTTCGTATGTATTTCAATAACTAAATTTACGTTAAGCGAGTGCCGCGCGAACGAAAAACATCGCTACTGCGCAAGCCATTAAGCTGCGCAGAACCATTAGGCGGTTAGGAAAAATGATGAAAAGTCTCAGTATTTTCATATTTATTTATAAAAAAAAAAGAAAGGGGGCGATCTCCGAAATGTAAATATAAATATTGTCAAGTGAGAATTATTGTTTTAGCCGTAAAAATTACAAAGATTTCGAAGAAAAATGTTTTTAGATATCATAACATATATATATCATTTTTAAATTTCATATGTATTTGTTTCAAATTCCAACAAGGGGGCGATCTTGCTCAATGATCGACCTAAATTATACAAATACATATGATGTATTTAATTAATTCAGTGCATAGTACTAGTGATTTGAAAACACGTCAATTTTCACAATTTCGTGCTGCACCGTCTTAAACCGAAAGCTTTTACTCTAGCGTCATAAATAGCTGACTGGCATTCCTCTAAGTATCGTGTCAAATTATCTAATAATTGGTGTCTAGCGTACAGGACGTGTTTTCCCTAATCAATTATTAATTATTATAAGACACCAAAATTTCAATTATCTAGCAAAGACACAATGGCGATATTATCAAAAATGCGTGAGATACAAAATGTTCGCTACGTTTTTTGTACAAATTTAAAAAAAAAAACCTACGTTTTATGGAAATTCGATGGTATTTCTTTCCTTTTGTTAATTAATGTTCTTTTATTTTCTAATATATATTTTTTCTTCTTCTTCAACCTTACGCTATGTGCGCGTCCTTCGATCAAATAATGGTAGATACACAGTCTCATACAAAATGAAGTCTTAATAATGGCCCCGAGTCAAAACATCATGCATACTTACAAACAACGACAAAAGCGGTACATACTGAAACTATAACTGCATCTTTTTTTTAACTTTTGATGCGAAGTTTTTGCATCTTTTCACTGTACCTTCGTCATCGCGAGACGTGTGAGTGCTAGCGCGGTTTATTTATACTGTGGACAAAACAGCTCCGATTCTCGATTAGCGCGCTGTTTTGCCGGTGCCACTTTTCGAGCGCGAATCGTGTATTTACCATTATATTTGATGCGCGTCACAATAAAAACAGAAGAACAGTGCTATTTGACGTCATGCTTGATATCATCGATTCAGAGATTTCAACAACGATGCTTGATCTTCAGTGTACGACGTTTGGATGGCTACTTTGATATACATTGCAGCGATTGTAAGCCTGTTTCTTATTCAACATATAGACATTGAGCAATGGATATTGAAGTGGCCATTGAACCGTACACCGCAATTGCCAAACTTGGTAAGTAGCCGTAATTTTCAGAGGGAAGAATCGATATTACTGATAATCGTATTGATGTATATTACTATTACAACAAACTGTACGTGTCATGTATTGTTAGTCGGTATAGCCGACTAGTATCAGCCAATACAGGTGGCCCTCCAAGACGGCCGTGTCGCGACGTCCTTGACACTCGCCCTGAAGAATATTGTAACATACATACATAGTATCACGTCTTTTTCCCTTGCGGGGTAGACAGAGCCACGGTCTATAAGACCTTATGGCCACATTTAGCATTTTGGTGGGCGTGTAGATATCGTATCGATGGACTGACACTCCTATACCTCTCTCGGAGGCGGCTAGGACATGTCATAAGATGCGCCATAGTCTGAGAGGAGAAGCCACAGTCGCACTGGTTCTGCAAATTGTCGACTATTCCCCCTGGACAGATTGTCTTTACAGCGACCCAGTCTGAATTGGCTGAACTACTACTAGGCTAACAACTAGGCGGCGATACCGACTAACAATACATGACTGCCTCCGGGGGCGTTTGCCTATAGATCCGGGGGTCGTGGGTTCGATTCCCACAGGAAGCATACTTTGTTTAGTTTTTTCCAGTTTGATTAGGACATTGCAGGCTCGAAACACCTGATTGTCTGATAATGAAGATGTTTTCGTGCTTTGGAAGGCGCATTAAGCCGTTGGTCCCGGCTGCCATCTGGTAGTCTTTAACGACTACCAGATGGCAGCCGGGACCAACGGCGGATCCACGTCAGAGGCAGAGAAGCGGTTCCGAAGAACTCTAGACACCAGGGTGTGCAATGTGCATGGTCGATTGACCGTGTCACCTACTCGAGTTGATGATGATGAGTGAAACAGTTTGTTTTAATAGTAATTATGTCTTGCGTTACTTGTAATGATGTTTTAAACTACTTTAAATTAATGGAACTTCAGACACTTATTAGGGTAGTTGTCCTGGCAATTACTGGAGCCTAGTCTATGTCTATAAGGGCGGTTCTTCCCGGATGCCCTCACTGTGCCGCGTGCGGCCCGCCATGTCCAGGATGGCCTTGGCTTCGGGGTTCACGTCCAGAACGCTCACGTCGCGTTCATACTGTATGAAAAAAAAAATTCTTGACATGGACAGTCTTTAGAAATCTCTAGAATGTCTAAAGCCTAGTTCACACACGACTAGTACTTTAGTCGAGTAGCGAGTATTTTAGTGATTAGTCGTGTCCTAATACCGACATTTAAGCCGAGTAGATTAATTTATCATGGTAGAAGTCTTAATGACTTCTGGTCTAGATGTCGAGCCGATCCGATTTATTCTATTTTTTGGCCTTTGGTATTTTTGGCACCCACTACACCGGGCCGAACGGGCCGTTTTAGTCGAGTTTATAAGTCGCTACAACATTTTCATTTGTAAATTGTACTAGGACAGTGAGAACGATTTTTGGCCAGTGGCAAGTAATTTAGTACTTAAATACTCGCTGCTTGACTAAAATACTAGTCGTGTACGAACTAGGCTTTAAGTTTCAGGTACACGCATAATGTAAACCGTGGAGTGCTAACCATGCTACTAACTATAACAATGCAAACAGTATTGGTAGAGTAAGCAAAGCTACTCTAACACTTGCCTTCCCCCACCACTGCGTCCACTCTACCGCACAATTTGGTTACATTACCCGTGTATTCATTTAGTACGAGTACTAACGACGTGCGACGCCATTCGGCGTTGCAACTCTACTAACAAATCTGTAATTTACGTGTAGACATCTATTTTATCAAAACGGGTAGAGTAACCCACTTTATACTCGACTAGTATACTCTACGACTTACTGTACGCGTGTACCGGGGGTTTTGACAGAGCGTCACGAATTTTATACCCCGGCTATTCAAATCCAACTACAGACCGGGGCTATACAATGACAAGATGACAATTCATCAAAAAAATATTGTTAATACTATTTGTTAACTCTACAAGAAACATTTAAAAAATACTATGTGAAACATTTAACTACGAATCACGTACGTATAGTACTGTTTTTAGCAATTTCTAGTGTATAATTTAATTAATAGGAAAATCTTATGAACCGACCAATTTGAAATCTACTTCTCAAAAAACGTCTTTATTTGTATACCTACATACACTAAGTAAAGATATAGAAACAAACTAAAACTTACGCGAGTCAAATGAATGAACTACTAAAACCAACTTCCATTTACGTATTTTGGTCAGAAAGACCGACTAATTTCAGTCCATTCAAAAAGTCATCTTCAAGGATCAGTGTGCTAGGGACAAGTGAATCGTGACGTTCCTGATACTAAGGAGCCGTCCATATATTATGTCACACAAAATTTCATCAATATATTATGTCACACTATTAAGGAGGAGCTGTGGCCTAGTGGTAATCATGCCAAGTTGCCAAATCGGAGTTCTTGGGTTCGATCCCCAATCTGGTCAAGATGGAAAAGGATCTTTTATCATTTGAATGTTTATAAATAAAAAATCTTTATTTCAGACTTAGTCCATATTTCAATTAGTTTTACATGTCAGTAATTCTATCATTTTACATCTTCATATCACCATCATAGTTTATCTATATATGTATATTTGTTATAAAATATAGTATCGTTGAGTTAGTATCCCATAACACAAGTCTCGAACTTACTTTGGGGCTAGCTCAATCTGTGTGATTTGTAAGTGTTACCACGTGATTTGAACCTCTAAACTATACTGAAATCCTGGAATACAGAATATCAAGGAAAAAGGCAAATACCGAAAAAAATACCAAAAAAATCTTGTAATTATGTACTTCATTCATGGAATCAGAAGAATCCCTTCTGATTCCAGGATTTCAGTATACTTCAAAATCACGCGGTATATTTATTTATTTATTTACTATTTAAGAAGAACCCCCTAACCCCTAACCCCTCCCTTCCGCTTTTTCCTAGCTCACACACTACTATCTACTACACTAGTAACACGGACTGTCACGTTTGGCATGACCCCCTGTTCACCATCATCATTATCTCAGCCGCAAGAAGTTCACTGCTGGACATAGGCCTCCCCCAAGGATTTCCAATATGACCGGTTGGAACCGGCCCCCCCTGTTGTTGTGACGTAATATATTGATGACCTCTTATCATGAAGATGGCCTTCTGAAAAAGCCAAGACTACGTTCCGGCGTTTCTGGCTCTGAAAACTTCAACTCGTATAAATATATAACAAAATCACCGTAATTCTATAGACTGTCTAAGATTTGGGGCTTCCTTATAATCTCCAACATTGCTCGATCAGATTCATGGCGGTCCAGAATGCTGGCGTGAGGGTCCACTATCTCCTGCTCGAGGGAGAGGAAAGGAGAAAAGTAGAGACAGGGTAAAGGATGATTGCTCCGGCGTTTCATTAAGAGGAGATGGTGCTGAAGAAATTAGTAGGATATAAACTGGTCATCATCATCATCGTCATCAGGTCCTTTTTAGTCTCCACTACAGGAGCACGACCCTCTCTGTACTACTAGGGCCACACTTGGCCAGAGCAGCCAGAGGGCTTGGCCTACACTCTCCACGCTGGCCAGACGGGTTGAAGAGGTGTTGGAGAGGTAAACTGGTCAGGTGGGTCGCATTAGTAAACACACTAAGGGTCCCGTACCACCACACATATATAGTATCACGTCTTTTTCCCTTGCGGGGTAGACAGAGCCTAGGTTTATAAGACCTTATGGCCACATTTAGCATGTTGGAAGGCGTGTGAAAACGGAATTAAATATGATGGGTTGCTACCCGCATCGCCTATTGACATGATTCCGCAGATTTTAGTCTAAACCCTCTCGGCTTTTTCGATCTGCGCGGGAAGAGAAGCAGCTGGCACGTTCTACGTTTTTTCTTTTATCCCAGACCAGCATGGAATATGGAATAACTGCCTCCGTGGTTTAGTGGTTAAGACGTTTGCCTGTAGACCCGGGGGTCGTAGGTTCAATTCCCAAGGGAAGCATACTTTGTTTAGATGTTTCCAGTTTGGTTAGGACATTGCAGGCTTGAATCACCTGATTGTCTGATAATAAAGATGATTCCGTGCTTCGGAAGGCACGTTAGGCCATTGGCCCCGGTTGCCATCTAGTAGTCGTTAAAGGAACCACGTCAGAGGCTGAAAGGCGGTTCCGAAGAACTTTGACACCAGGGTGTGCATGGTCGATCGACCGTGACACCTACACGAAATGAATGAAGTGTTTTTCAAATAACCCTGTGGAATGCCATGCAGTTTTTGCGGGGTGTGTATGTGTAACTTACCTCGTCCTTCTCCAAGAGAGGCTTGTCACCCACCCCCCAGACCTCCAGGCTTCTGATGTGGAAGCTGGGGTCCTTGCAGAGCCGCTTGTACCCTCGGTAGGTGCTGCAGGATTCCGCAGACGAGCCCTCGCCGAATGGGTCAGCCGGCACCCAGATGGCGCCGAACTCGAACTGGCCCCCCATCAACTAAAAAAAATCCCCATTCACATAGATTACAAATTAAAAAAAAAACAATCGACAATGTTACAAGTACTTGGTACGGAACTAGACTTTGCGCAGAAAAGAAAAATAGATGTCGTTGGAGGTGCAGTTTGCGGGGGGAAACAGGAATGAATGAAAAGTATCGTAGTGTGCACCCGCGTGCCGTGTACATACGTACGTACTAGTGTGTACATGCGCAGATTGGGTCTAGTTCCGTGACGATGTCTGTATATCTAGTATACTCGTAGGTAGCTTTGCCATTCGTCCGGATAAACCCGGACAGTGTTAAGCTTTTTGACCTCTTGTCCGGCCAAATTTGACTGCGTCCGGCCCGTCCGGCTTGAATCACATGATTGTCTGATAATAAAGATGATTCCGTGCTTCGGAAGGCACGTTAAGCCGTTGGTCCCGGCTGCCATCTGGTAGTCGTTAAAGGAACCACGTCAGAGGCCGAGAGGCGGTTCTGAAGAACTCTGACACCAGGGTGTGCATGGTCTAAAAGCCTTAACTCACCAATCCGTTGGGCAGCGTCTTCGTATGGTGGTTTAAGTACTGGTAGTGGTCATTATAGTTGGTGGCCGGGTACATCCTCATCTTAGGAGTCAGCGTGAACAGGAACGAGTCATCCGTGCCGGTGAACGAGGGTCCGAAGGTCCATGCTGCCGGCGCGTACCCCCCGAAGATGCAGCCGGCCGAGTCCTCGATTATGAGGATTGAAGGACCTTGGTCTATGATGCGACCTGCAGACATTTTTAAAGCTGGTAATAGACGTCCGATGCGATTACAGAGTTGCTTTTTAAAAAAAACTGGCTAAATGCGAGTCAGACTCGCGCACTAAGGGTTCTGTACCGTTATCTATAAAAAACAGCAAAAAAATCATGTCTGTTGTATGGGAGTTTCCCTTTAATATTAATTTCATTATTTATTGTTAAAGTGAATATATAACTAAATATTCTGTGAATATTTCAAGCGTCTACCTGTTGCCGTTATCAATATCGAGTAAAAACAAGCAAAAAAAATCACTTTTGATGGACCGCGTCACATACACGAAATGATGATGATGGGTCATCATAATCATTTCGTGTATGTAGTATAGTGAAAACAGACTTCAATAACGGATATATTACTTTAGTCTTGTTGACTTTGAACTGAAACTTGTGGACCAACGTGGAGGAGAGAAGCAAGAGATAGAGACGGATGGAGAAAACTGGGGGAGGCCTACGCCGCAGAGGCGCCTTCCACAATCTTAATGATAAAAGTAATAAATAATAAATAAAAGACATGGGAATTTCAATGATAATAATAAGATATAATAAAAATTTAAAACAATAATAATTTAATTTATAGAATGTTATGTTGAATGGAAAAAAAACAATAATTATTAATAAGACTATTTTTATTTTATTTTACTTTAGTCTTATTTATTTTCCTACCTGTCATAGTAGAGAAGGATTCTCCGTGGATGTGCGTGGAGAATAAAAAGCGCCACTTATGTTGGTGCTTTTGGGGAAGATGGCTGTTGAGCCACACGATGTGAGACAGGTCGATGAAGGCAGGGTAGTCGGGCATCGCTTCCAGACCTGGAACAAGTATGTCTCTTATATTATACAGGGTTATATACAATGATGATGATGATGATGTGTTCCTGTGATCCCTTGTCAGGGACATAGGGCTCGCAGAAGAATTCTCCACTTCTCACGGTCCTGGGCTGTGACTCTTAACTCGCTCCAGTTGAGTCCAGTTGTAGCGACCTCCTTCTCGACTGAACGCCTCCAAGTTTTACGAGGGCAACCTGGTCTTCTCTTGCCCTGGGCATTCCATAGGAGACCTTGTTTAGGCAGGTGGTGGTTATATACAATACATAGTTTTAATTTACTTTACAGATAGACAAGTTTTGACTAGGTAACTGACACCTGCTATGGTAATTACAAGGTGACAAAGTTCAATGAATGAATGAAATTGCCTGATTTGTCTTGTCATTCATTACATATGTTTTGGAGAAAAATCAATAATAATATATATTATTATTGATTTTTATATAAATTATTTCGCCAGTTGGGGAGTTATTTAAATTATGGTGTAGTTCATTTCATTGATTCCACAGACTGGTTTGATCATAGACGACGAAGCATAGTAGACAACCACCAGCCCGCTAAGTAAATCTCACTACAGCCGCACCATCCTTATCCTTACTTAATAAATTAATATTAATTAATTAATTAATCCTCATCCTTACTAATATTATAAATGCGAAAGTGAGTTTGTTAGTTTGTTTGTTTGTTACGCTTTCACGCCGTAACTACTGAACCGATCATCATAAAATTTAGCATACAAGTTCTCTGGAGTACGGAGAAGGACATAGGCTACCTTTTATCCAGGGAAAAAGTACTATTCCCAAGGGATCGACATTGACGCGGGCGGACCGCGGGCGAAAGCTAGTAATATTATAAATGCGAAAGTGAGTTTGTTTGTTTGTTTGTTACGCTTTCACGCCGTAACTACTGAAACGATCATCATGAAATTTTGCATACAAGTTCTCTGGAGTACGGAGAAGGACATAGGCTACCTTTTATCCCGGAAAAAAAGTACTATTCCCGAGATCGACATTGACGCGGGCGGAGCCGCGGGCGAAAGCTAGTAATAGTGTAATTTAGTTATTCCACAATTTGTTCATAAACATGGGCATTTATTACACCGAATTACATAGATTTCACATTATAAAGTCCACTAGAATCAATTTGCAAAACAATCCAAAACAAAAGCCGTGCAGTCCGCCGAAATTTTTAATTATTTACAGAGCTTAATTATTATTTACTGTCATATTTACCTTCAGTCAACGGTAGCAGCGAAGGCATGAACGTCGGCATGGGCGTAGGACTCTCATCCGCAGCCTTCTTGTTGATACCGTACAGGTTGATGAACACAAGTTCTGCTAGTTGCTTCAGTAACGTGTTTAGTTGCAGCCTACAAGAAACCAAAGAAATGAAACGCATTAGCACACACACCAAGGGCACATTGGTGACACTCCCTGTACGTGAGAGTTCGGGCACCGGTGACCTTGAGCCGGAGCGTGTAACCGCTAGGGTTGATACCACTCACTAATCACTCCGTGCTTGCCGGCGCGAGATGTGCGAAAGACGCAAACACAACACAAACAGCCCTCGACCAAGACAGTTGGCGACGGTCCGGTCCACCCCGCGCGCCTCTCGATGCCCCCGCGCACATCCATATACCCACACATAGCCGCAATCGATTTTACGTGCACACATGCTTAAGTGACGTTTGTTTTGGCGTAGTGTCTATATTCTTCGCCAAGGGTTCCATACCACCGTACAATATTACGAGGAGCCCGATGGCCCAGGCGTAAGCATTATTAACGCTTACGCATGTTAAGCACCCTTGGGCGCGGTCCCTACTTGGATGGGTGACCTGCGTGCTTCGGAAGGCTCGTTAAGACAATGGTCACGGCTGTCATCGTTGATGGCGGTCGTAAAGCTAGATCAGATCAGATGCCTTTAGGCAGCTTGAAAAATCTTACACCGGTGGTGGTCACATGCATATAGGAAAAATAAACTATCCGTACAATATTAAACTATAGTATCCACATTTCTTGTTTGGGGACTCAGATGTACTCGTATAAGTACACGCTTAAAACCTTTCATAAGCGACCTCTCTTATGACCATTGAATTAGAAAAACTATGGAAGCCTAACTCTCATACAACTAACGATTCAATATCAGTCCCATTTACGCAAACAAACTTAACTCAAATCACAACGAAAACCTTACGCACCATAGACAAAGCTAGTTTGAGATTGGCCGCGTCAAGGTCACGGGGCGGTGTCGGAACGCTATGGTGTCAACATGTCGGAAGAAGGCAGGCTAGAGGTTTGCAAAAAATATTTTACTCAATAATAATAAGTTACTCCAGAGTCACTTTTCCGTCTTTCCTTGCGTTTTCTGCACCACTCCACTACAAGAAGCATTTTTTTCTTAATTCGTTAAGATTTCGCCGATGTTTTAAAATATGTGGTAAAATGCTTTTATCGACGCGTCCTTCCGTCACGGAGCGCGTGGCAGACTAGATCGCGAAAAGATATACTTTTTAAGCCCCGCCCGCTTTGATCTACTTTGCGTGGTGTCAGTTTTTGAGCGCAATGCTGCTTCCATAGTTTTTCTAATGCAATGCTTATGACCAAACTCTTCCAAGTACGATCACTATTCCATCACTAGATGGCGTTAGCCTAAACTTGGTAAAACCAAGTGAAACTAAAAATTATTGTTGTAATATAAACAAAAAATATTTTTTTAATTTTAAATTATTTATTTTCGTGAATAGATACTTACTAATTTTATTCTCTTATATGGTAGTTGTGTATATTCATATGGCGCCATCTGTGTGATAAGCCTGAAATAAATCGCACGCAATGTGCGTGCATAGGGACCACATGATAATACTCACCATTTTGATAGCTGTTCAGCCGTACAATGATGATGAGGGGAATCTAGATCTCCCCCCACGGTCGCCGCCACAGCCTCGCCTAATGCTTGAACGTGCGACGCTCGTCCTTTGAAACCCTTGTCGATCCAGGTCTTCGCTCGCTTGGAATTAGATGATTTGAGGATCTTTATGTACGTCGATGCTATACTTTCGCAATACTGAAAAAAATATAAACAAAAATTCAAGGTGTTTATTTCAATGGAAGTATAGTTCAGATAATTTCTTAATCCTTCCATGCTGGTCTGGGAGAAAAGAAACGTAGAATGTACCAGATGTTTCTCTTCCCGCGCAAATCTCTAAAATTTCAAAGGCGTAGAATATATTTTTTAAATTTAAGAAATATGTTTCTATATTTAAGTTTTATATCTTTCACTTTTTACTTTTTAATAATATTTTATAACTCAAAATGTTTTTACGTTCTTTATCTCAATAATTATAGCAATTCATTTGTTATGTTAAAATATCCTCCTGCCCACTTAAACTTTATGGTAACAATTTATAATAGCAAATTATTTTGTCTTTATGCCGAGTACTTTGAGTTCCTACGTTTTTGCATATCTCACGCACATAATCTGCTTTCCAGTCAGAAATTTCTCAACTCCACACTTTTTCAAAGAAGCTTGTATTATGAAACCTGTCCTGGGGTTTCATCTCTGCGTTGTACTGTCAAAGTGTATCGATTTCGGATCTCATTTGCCGCGGCTGCTCGTATAAAGCTGAACTCCTTTAGTCTCCTAACTAATTATATTTTTATTTTATTATTTTCTTTAAAAATAGTTAGTTATTTAATATTCTCTGATACTGCAGTCCTGACAGTAAGGCAACTGTTTATTTCGATGATGCTACTTCGCAAACATTCACAGTTGGTTTATGACCCGACGCTGCGTATCCGTAGTAAATATAATGAATAATAATTTTAGTAATATAACCTCGGAACTAAAGGATATTAGTATATCACGAGCCTTTATTTGTCGTCCGGATCAATGCACAACTTATTTACAACGTAATAATAAAACTTCAACTGTATTTCATTTAAATATACGGAGTATCAACCACAACTTTGATCTGTTTAGTGTCCTCCAGACTGAAATGGAAATACCACCTGACATTTTTATTTTCACTGAATGTTGGCTATCGAAAGCACACTATCTTCCACAGCTTAAGGGATATAAAACATATCAAACCCTAAATAACGACAACCAAAATAGCGGAATCGTCATATTTGTCAAAGACTTCCTTGAATGTAAAGTGTACGAGCCTACAAGCATAAGAGACGCTGGCTGTCTAGTATGTGAGATTGGAAGAGAGTTCGCAGTGGCTGCTATTTACCGCTCGCCGTCTATTCAAAATGCTGATGTCTTCTTAAACAGCTTTAACGACTTACTTTCGTCTCTAACGTCTTTTCAGATTCTTAGCATTTTAGGAGATACAAATATAGACATAAAAAAGACTCTACTGATGACAATAAAGAAGATTATTTAAATTTACATGCAGTGCATGGTCTTCTTCCTGCACATACGTTCATCACCAGGGGTAAAAAATGTCTTGATCACGTTATGTTAAGATCCAAACTTCCTTCCACCACACTAGTGTTAGATACTTAAATAACTGACCACCTTCCAACTATTTTATCGGCACAGGTTAACGGAAAACAACAATGCCCTCAGAGTACTCGAACAAAAATAGATTATGACTCTATACAGGCTGCGCTATCAAATACCGACTTTTCCCCTCTCTATTCCACACAGGATGTAAATGTAGCCGTTAATTTTTTGGTCTCTACTGTGTCATACATTGTTAAACAAAACACGCATAAAGTCAAATTTACTCGAAGTAATAAACTAATCAAGCCATGGATAACACCTGGCTTACTTCGATGTATTAAAAACCGCGACAAAATGCACAGGCAACTCAAACGAGATCCAGAAAACACTATTCTAAAAGTTACATACGTGAGATATAGAAACTTTATTAACAAGCTCCTTAAAAACACTAAAAATAACTATCATAAAAAAATGTTACATGATGCGAAAAACAATACAAAAAATACATGGAAAGCTATTAAAGAAATATCGATCATAAATAGATCTAATTCCAATGCAAAACAGCTTCTTAGGCTGAACCATGACCCTAAAGTTTCAGTTAATAAAGTAAATAGATTTTTTGTTGATATTGGTAAGGATCTGGCGGACAAAATACTCAGCAGACAGCCGCCTCCGAGTACAGCAATACTTAACAGTGAACGCGACTCACTTGTACTTACTGATGTCGACGAACATGAGATCGAGTTTTTAATAACAGGGCTACGGAGGGACTGTGCTGTGCTGTTGGCTGGGATGGGATATCTGCCCGAATCCTGCAAGCTTCACGACATATATTTATTCCGGTGGTTACATACATTTGTAAACTAGCTCTATCAACAGGAGTATTTCCAACTGTTTTTAAGAAAGCTATCGTTACTCCCGTCTTTAAGTCGGGGAATGGAGAGGCTATCACAAATTATCGCCCTATATCAGTCCTTACTACACTATCCAAAATGTTGGAGAAAGTTTTAAATAAACGGCTAGTGAATTATTTAGAATCCAAAAAAATAATAGCGAGTAATCAATTTGGCTTTAGGAAAGGACTTAGCACGGAAGACGCTGTTAATTGTCTAATCAACAAGGTTATACAATATCTTAATGGCCAACAAAAATGTCTCAGTATGTTTCTCGATCTTTCCAAAGCCTTTGATACCGTCTCCATCCCCCTACTCCTGACAAAACTGGAACGCATTGGAGTACGCGGTCTTCCTCTCTCAATTATCAGTGATTATCTTAAAAAACGTACACAATGTGTCAAAATTGGTGAAATAATCAGTGACGCTGAAGAACTGGTTTTTGGTGTACCGCAAGGATCAATTCTCGGTCCCACTCTTTTCATAGTTTACATAAATGACCTTTGTAAACTACAAATTCCTAATTGTCACATATATGCGTACGCTGACGACACAGCACTGGTTATTAATGGCCGGGATTGGAGAGACGCCTACTCGAATGCTGAACTAGCACTGTCAAAAGTTATGTCCTGGCTAGACTCCAATTTATTAACCCTAAATCTAGGAAAATCGAATTATATTACTTTCGCTATGAACGCATCCACCTTGCCAACATATGACGAACTTACGATGAAAGCCCACAACTGTCGAGCATTCAATAATCCCTGTACGTGCAAAATCATATCGAAAACAGAAACCGCCAAATATCTTGGTGTTTATATAGATCAATATCTTAAGTGGGATCAACATATAAATTTTTTAAAAGACAAAGTAAGAAAGCTCATTTACATTTTTAGGAACTTAAACTCTGTAACTGATTTTAGTACCCTTAAGATTGTATACTATGCAATGTGTCAAACAATTTTATCCTACTGCATCACAGCGTGGGGCGGAGCTGCGAAAACAATATTGTTACCACTGGAGCGGGCGCAAAGAGCAGTTCTTAAGGTCATGACTAAAAAACTATTTCGGTACCCTACTGCCCAACTTTTCTCTGATACTGCAGTCCTGACAGTAAGGCAACTGTTTATTTCGATGATGCTACTTCGCAAACATTCACAGTTGGTTTATGACCCGACGCTGCGTATCCGCAAGCGGAGATGGGACCGTGTCTGCTCCACGCCTAGACATAGGACTACCTTCGCTGCTCGGCATTTTGTCGTACTTAGCTGTATTATATACAACAAGGTAAATAAATCACTAAAAATTTACCCTTGCACAAAACGAGTAGCAAAATATAAAATTAAAGAATGGCTATTGAGTCTAAATTATTCCGACACAGAAAACCTCTTACCAAATAACCAATAATTAATTCTTAAATCATAAAATACTTTATTTCGATTACAGCCCTTTGTATTTATTAATTTCGCTCAATGCAAACTCAAACACTCATTCATACTCTCTCACTGATAATCTTTTATGAATCATCTATATTTAAAAATATTAAATTTTGTTACCATAAGGCGGCGGAGAGCTACTTTTTTGTAGCAATAGTTTTAGATAAATTTATATATCTAACATTAATAAGTGTAACTGTTGCTAATTCCCAAAAAAACAGATCATTCTAGTTTGGGAATTATGGAATACATGTTGGTAATACCTATCTTGTTACATTTCTTACATTTCTTTTAGTTATAGGTATACAGCTACGGCAAACAACTCTAGCTCGCTTCATCGGATCTCTCGTAATGCCTTTCGCCACTCGAGATACAGGTTTATTCCTAGTTCGATGGTGGATGGCTGAGCGAGGGACCCGCCTGAATGCAACCTATTTTCTTTGTGCTAAAGGTATTATATGGAGTTTGTATATATTGTGTTGTATACTATTCTACTGTGAAATGGGTCAATAAATTTTATTTTATTTTATTTTATTTATTATTAAATCGTTAAAGCTGATCGAGGGAATGGGCGAAAATCTGAGGAATCATGTTAGTAGGCAATGCGCTAGCAAAGATTCAAAGATTTATTCAGAAAATAGGCCTTTTCAGGCACTCTTTCACGTCAATTCACATTTAAAATCGACGTGAAAAGGTGCTTGACCCATCACTATTCTGACTTAATTTTCCACCAACACCAACCAGCCAATATGCCGGCTCGTCCGGGGAAGTAACACACTCTCACAGAAAATCGACGTTTGAGTAGAAGTTTTACCGCTTCTATGCTTCGTTCGGTGAGTGAGAGAGTCGTTAGTCCATTCTTGCCCCCGTTTCCAGTGACGTGCACAGACATTTATCATAGGGTAGACATAATTATAAAACTTACCTTACAAACATACCACCGATATACCTTACCTTACTATACGGCTAGTTATCTACAACGTTTAATATTATGATGGTCTTTCGATCTTCGACAGCAAAAGTATTCAAAACAAGCGAAAGATAAGAGATATGATTACAACCTGCGAGCCACGTACACGTAAGGTTTAAGATTAAACGTGGATTAAACTTTAGAATAACTAACCGGTTAGGTACTTGATTTGTTCAAAACGTGTTCACAAAACACTTTATATTTCGATTTCGGCATGCAAACACTAAGCGACACAACTTACACATGAAAATATTTTTGTCACAAATGAAATTTAACTGATAAAGCATTTAATTTTTAAATAAAACTTTCATCTTGGATTGTTAGTAAACACGTTAATCAATGACATTTACATAAGTATGAATAATATCTATAATGACATTGACAGGTAACGTTGACATTAATATCGCGCGCGGCAGCCAATAGAAACCTCGGAGACAGTGTCTCAAATTCACACACACAGCGCCAATTTGCTTTGCATGTGTGTGCCGATGAAAGATGTTTACTTGTACTACTACAAAAGCGATTTCCTATCGGTGTCTAATAATTTTCTATGTGTGCGTGAAAAGTCAGACCTTTGAATTTTTGTCTTACGCGGCTTACGCGTATAGATACTGCTTGGCGCGGGCACGCGCGGACCGCGACCGCAGCACCGTACTTGATCAAAATCGACTATAAAGTATTTGCTAGCAGAATTTTGCAGGCGGACCGAATATAATTATTTTTTTGTAAGAAAAAAAAAATGTAGGTATTTATTTAGCGACTGCAGGGTAGACATTGTCTAATAGTCTATATGGACTGCACGTCACTGCCGTTTCCTCCACCATGTCCTCCCCGAACTCCTTGAAAGGCCGGCAACGCTCCTGACACCCCCTGGTGTTTCAGTTGTCTATGGGCAGCGATGATCGCTTACCATCAGGTGACTCCCTGGCTCATTTGCCGTCCTATATCATAAAAAAATAAGTTCAGTCTTACTTCTTTAATTAACTGGTAAGGCAGCTCCACCGTCTCGTTGTAGTCCTTGCCGAGGCTGTTGTACGTCACCATCAGTCTCTCATCCACCGTCCCTGTCAAAACCCCAACATTTTGTATAGTATAGTGTCAGTATTTAACGGCCTCTGTGCCGTTTCTCAGATTGGCTATTCAGGCTTTGCATGCACGTATACGCGACCCGTATACGCGATCAGGCAATATGAGACTTCTCTCCAAGCCTTGCGCACACGGGTAACGCCCAAAGCCGAGGTCCGTCCCTCCTGGGGGCCCTTTGGTGTTCTTGTCTTGAGGGCACTCTGCCCACGCCTCAAACGATACTCATTTAAAAAAAAAAGGCATCTGTGCCTCAGTGGCAGGGCTTGTTACCGGTACCAAATTCCCATTATAAGTACCGGTAAGTACCGGTATTACTATTCTGTTAAAATTTTAACGGTAATATGAGGTACCGGTAATCTAGTATTTAACGGTAATAATATTGTTAACAATTAACGGTAATTTTACCGCTACTTGTTACCGGTACCAAATTCACATTATAAGTACCGGTAAGTACCGGTACCTCTATTCTGTCAAATTTTAACGGTATTAAAATTGCGTTAATTTTACCGGTACCTACGCATTGTTGCCGTCTACCGCATGGGACTCGCTCGACTGTAAAAGTGCCGCCCTATTGTGGGCCCCCGCCTCACGCCGCACATGCACAACACGGCAACGACACACATTAACGAAATGATAATTCCCAATACGAGTACCGGTACTGTTTACCGGTATTTGGTACAGGTACTTCTTTCAATTACCGGTACCGTCGTTTTATTGAGGTACCGGTACTAATCCAATTACCGGTACCGTTGTATTATAGAGGTACCGGTACTTGATTTTTACCGTTACCAAATGTACCGGTACCAAACCAATTACCGGTACTATCGTTTCATAGAGGTACCGGTAATGGATTTTTACCGGTATTCCAACCCCTGCTCAGTGGCACCACTAGTGCCTTTGAATCGCAGGGTCTTGGGTTCAATGTCCAGTCAGGTCAAGATGGAAAATTATCTTTTTGTGAATGACCTAGGTCTTCGATGTGTATCTATTAGATATAAAATATAGTATCGTTGAGTTAGTATCCCACGACACAAGTTCACAACTTATAGCTACAATTCAGGCTTTCAGGTCTTGAAGACCTGGTCTCTGTCTACCCCACAAGGGAAAAAGACGACTACGAATAGAAAAGAATTCCACACGAGAAGCATCTTAAGCTAGATCAGGGTTTCTCAAACTTATGGCTGACTTATGTATGTAAAAATTTCACCATGTATACATACATCATCATCATCATCATCATCATCATCATCAGGTCCTTTTTAGTCTCCACTACAGGAGCACGACCCCCTCTGTTTTTTTCTGTATACATACATACAGAAAAAAAATCTAAAAGTCATCAATTTAGTTTCAGTATCATGTATAGAGCTTATAAACACGATATCTCTGAAAACAAAGCAACTTAATCCATGACCGACCCTTACAGATTTATTATTAGTAGTATTGATTATGCTATTGATATTGATGATACTAAATAAAAGATTTTTCTTTTCTTTCTTGAATGCTTATAATAGTTACAATACTTACCTATAGAGTGTGAAAATATGAACTTACCTCTTACATTATATACATATAGCTCTGCGAATCGATTGAAATCCACCGTCGGCGATTTCTGCTGCCCCGAACCGAACAGGAAGTTGGACAGGTACTGCGCCAGCCGCGGGTCGATCTGCGGACCCCAGAATTTCTGTGGAGGTTGAGAAAACATATATATACATATTATAAAGAGGAAAGATTTGATTGTTTGTTTGTTTGTTTGCATTGATTAAGCTCCGAAACATATGTAAAACCCTACATTATCCCTATTTATACAATTAAATATCTATATCAAACCGCGCGTAAATCCTATCGCAAAAATAAAAAAAAAGTTTTTTTTTAAACATCAACCCTTTTAAAAAAAAATTTTGCAAACATTTTTTAAACCTATTTTAGTTAAAATATGTTTTGTCCTTAACCCTCTCTGCAACGATAGGCATGGAAAGAACGAGCCAAAAAATATTTTAACTAACATAGGTTTAATAATTAATTTTTATGAATAAGAGGGCAAAACATTTTCTATCGGACATCGGACTGAGCGGTCACAATGCCAGAAAGGGAAGATAGCCTATGTGATCCTCCACATTATTAAGGGTTTCCTGCCCAAAGAATGCCAGTCTTCGTGTTCGACTCACGCTTGGCCGTATTTATTTGTTTGTTTGTTTTTCGTGTGTGTAATCTATATCTATACATATAATAAAACTGTAAAAATATTTTGTCTGTACAATTAGAATTTTTGACTGAAATGGATAGAGGGACACTTGAAAAGAATAATAGAATGCAAAAATATTTTTTTCGAATTTCTTGTCTGTCTGTCTGTCTGTCTGTATGTATGGTGACGATTATCTCCGAAAATACTGAACTGATTTACTTCAAACTTTCACCAATTGCTTTGTTTTAACTCAGCAAAACATTTAAAGTTTGTTTCATCAAAATCAGTTCATTAAAAAAAAAGTTATCGTCATTTGAATGAACTCAAGGCATGTGTTTGCCTGCAAACATATAGCAAAAATAGAATAAAATAATAAGCGACATAAGAAAATTAAAATCCAAAGTCAATTCATCATCATTATACGACAGCATTATACCTATCCATACTATCCATAGTTATCCATACTAATAAAAAAGGAGTAGCTGACTGACTGACATATCAACGCAGGGCCTAACCTATAAGGGTTTGGAACTTGAAATTTTGCACAGGGGTTCCTTTTATAACGTAGGGGAGCACTAAGAAAGGATTTTTGGAAATTCATCTCCTAAGGGGGTAAAACGGGTTGCAAAGTTAGTGTGAAACTTTGGCGTGTTTGAAGTTATTCGAATGAAATTCAGCATGAAGTTTCTTTACTGAAAGGCATGAAACACGAGTAAAATATTTTTCTCAAAAATCATCCCTTTAGGGGTATAACGGTTATGCAAAGTTAGTATGACAGTTTCCGTTTTTGAAGTTATTCCATTGAAATTCAATATAAAGGTGTTTCATTGAAAGTCATGAACTAATGTATTCCGGGTAATTCTACTGTTCCTGAGAAATCGACACTTACGCGGGCGGAGCCGCGGGCCAAAGGCAAACCTGACTTATATATCAACGCACAGCCGAAACGACTGTGCCCAGAAACTTGAAATTTAGCACAGGGATTCTTTTTATGATGTAAATGAGCAATAAGAAAGGATTTTTAGAAAATTAAAGGGGGTGAAGTTTTACGGAATTTTCTCATGTCTGGACTTAGAAGTTTGAATGTTCTCAATTAAAATTAAAAAAGATCTGTTTAGGTGAACCAGACAACATTCTCCCTTGAAGGGGTAAATAGGGGGTAAAGTTTGTATGGAATTTTTCCATTTCTAGACTTAGAATATAAAAATAGGTATGTAAGTTCTCGATTACAATTAAAAAGATCTGTGTAGGTGAAATGTATAAAATCCCTTCCTTAAGAAAAGCTCAAGACCGAGTTCAGTGGCGTGCCATGGGAGAGACCTATGTCCAGCAATGGACTAGTATAGGTTGTTGATGATGATGATGATGAAGGGGCAACATGAAGGAACTTAACCCCACCCCGGTTAAGTTTGTATGGACATTTTCTCATTTGGGGACGTTCTGGATTACAAATAAAAAGATGTATGTAGGTAAAACCGACGAAATTTTCGCCGGAAGTGATAAAATAGGGGAGTAAAGTTAGTATGGATCTTTTTTTCATTTCTAGACTCAGAAGTATGAAAATAAGTATATACGTTCTAGATTACAATTAAAAAAGATCTGTGTAGGTGAAATGTACATAATTCCCCCCTTAAGGGATAAAGGGGGGGGGGGGGGGATTGTATGGACATTTTCTCATTTCTGGACATAGAAGTATATGAATAAGTATATATGTTTACATTACAATTAAAAAGATCTGTGTAGTTAAAATGGACGAAATTTCCCCTTGAAGGGGTAAAATAGGCGGGGTAAAGTTTGCATGGATTTTTTTATTTACTTAGAAATATGACAATAAGAAGTTTTCCATTACAATAAAAAAATATCTGTGTAGGTGAAATGGGCAAAATCCCCTCCTTAAGGGCTAAAGATCTATGCAGGTGAAATGTATTAAATTCCCCCTTAAGGGGAAAAAGCAGAGGGGGGAGGGGTTTGTATGGAAATTTTTATCATTTCTACTGTTCCCAAGGGAACGACATTAACGCGGGCGGAGCCGCGGGCATCAGCTAGTAAGTGTATATAGTATACGCTATGATGTCGTGCCTACTCAAGCACGAAGGAACTCGAGACATTTTTATGCCTCTTGCGGTCTCCCATCCAAGTGGGGACGGCGCCCAGGATTGCTCCTCTTTAATCCATATACTAATATTATAAATGCGATGTCTGTCTGTCACCTTCTCACGCTTCAACAATTGAACTAATTTGGATCAAATTTGGTATGGAGGTAGTATGAGGCCCGGCGAAGGACATACCTTTACCTGTTCATACCTTTCTCCGGGAAATTCTACTGTTCCCGAGGGACGGACATAAACGCGTGCGGAGTCGCGGGCAACAGCTAGTAGTTGTATACATTTAAGCTTATTCGTAGCATTTTAACTATTTTCACATGTAACCAATGTAACTAATGGATAATACTTACTAGAAATAAATTTAAACGAGTATTTAACGAACCTTGCACGTAGCTGACGATAGTTTATAGCGGTCGGCAAGGTGACCACGCGTTACATAAAAATTGGGATAACTTCTCATTGTAGAACTGAGAACAAACTATTTAAAATGCGTATCAGTACGTAGTACGTGGGCTGTTCCGAAAGTTTTTAGCTATATGAAAACTATTATATATAGTATTTTGATATATATTATTTATTGTTTTTTTCCTGTATCAATACACGTCTTCATTCTTTCAAAACATTTTAAAAATGCATCTTGCGGCAAGTAAAAAAAAGAGTTCGGAATGCCTCTACAGCCTGTTTCGAATTCCAGAAAGGGCGAAAGAAGAATTTTTCACTAGGTATTGGAAAGAGGAAACAATCGCACGGAGCCAGACTGTAAGGAGCATGAGACACCAGTTGAATCCCAGAATTGTTGAAAATCCATTGTTCTGGCAGCTGTGTGGGCGGAAGCGTTGCCTGGTGAAAAAGAAATCGAGGGGTACCACTTTTGGGCCGGTCATCACAAAAAATATTAAAAAAATAACTAGTCGAAGGTAGTTTACGAAATTACGTACACAGCTTAATAGATAAATTACCCTCATATTGGCGTAGAAACTAAATCCTACGGAAGTATATTTTAGGTATAGCTAAAAACTTTCGGAACAACCTAGTATAAAGCAGTCACTTCCCGCTGTCTGTATCCCTATGTATCTTAGATCTTTAAAACTACGCAAGGGATTTTGATGCGTTTATTTGCAGTCAAAATATTGCCCTCACCAAAAAGTATTATGTAAGCCCTTGTGTCACAATCTACCTATATTATTATTAAGTTTGGTTAAAATAAAAGTCAATTTCAAAAATATAAAACATTTTTCATAAACTAATATTTATTTATTCATGTATTACATTACACATGATCTAACACATAAATATATTCAATATTTTGTATAAATACATACATTGCAATGGGACGAGAGGAAGGTAGGATTTTTTTATCAGATATTGTTTGACCAATTTCAAAAACTTTTTATTATTTGTTTCATCATTTAGACTGTTAGTCAATTTATTATATATAATTTGTTACTGACATAGGGTAAGGCCCGACGCTATACAGCGTGATTTTGAACTCCCTAGCTATATTGAAATCTGGGAATCAGAAGCCTTAATGGAATACAGAATTGTACGAAAAAAAGGTAAAAAACGAAAAAATAAATTTAACTTTTCTTAGAAATTCGTCCAGCTGATCGGCGACTTTGTATGAGAAACCTAATTTTCTTTATCGTTTTTTACCTTTTTTCCTTGCAATTCTGTGTTCCATTAGGGGATTCTGATTCCCAGATTTCAATATAGCTAGGGGGTTCAAAATCACGCTGTTGAGTTATAATTTTGAAGGCATGTGCACCAAGTCATTTGGTTTAAGCGATTCATATCGGCGGGGGATGTCATTACATTTACAGGTACAGAGTTGGGTGATTTCTCACAAATTTGCATAATTCTAATATGTAGATGCTTATTATCATAAGATAGACTTTAAAAGATTTTTTATTATGAAGTCATTTGGATAAAGGCAATATTTGATATAGCTGCAAAGTTCTTCTATCACGCGTACGAAATGCTAAGTGACGTCACTAGTCTGTTGTGTTTTCTTAGCGGTGTCTAGGCTGAGAGAACCTTTTAGAAGGTTTTTGTATTATCAAGGTATTTTTGGACGTATAAAAAAAAATATTGCCTTTGCTTCCAGTTAACATAAAAATCTAAAAATAAATGGCAAAGGAATGCCTCAGCTTGTGTTACCTTACCACGTAGGTACCTGCGTGGTGGTAACGCTGTTTTTCAGGCACCCCCTCTCCCTGAGATCTCATGCGGGAGTATATATTGCATGAGGGCTTCACAATTAAAAAAAATAAGTGAAAGAACAAAAAATATAAAAAACTAAATAGGAAAAGTATGTAAATATGTAAATAACGTGATAACGTCTTATAAATCGACGAACGTCGGCTGCACGCACGAAAAATTTACGCGTTCCGTGTGCAAGCGAGAGCGCGGAAAAAGCGATAAGAGGCACGATCGGTCCAACCGTTCGGCTTGTGACGCATCTATCTCTCTTCCACCGTTATAAAATAAAAATAAAAAATTATCGTACGTAAACCGACTTTACAGACAACCAATTTATTTTAAAATTTTACATAATTTTTTATTCAAATATCTTGTTTCTAATGCGTCGTATTTAGAACATTTTAACATTTATTAACCTACAAAATCCGAAATAACTAATGGGGAATACTTGCAACTGAAATACATTTAATGGGCATTTAACGAACCTTGCACGTAGCTGACGATAGTTTATAGCGGTCGGTATGGTGGCCACACGTTATGGGAAAATTGGGAAAAATTTTCAGTGCAGCATTTAGCATATAGGTTAATCATAACCTCTTATGACCTGATTACGGCGAAATGAAAAGTCTGTCAGTGAAATTTGATCCACTTCCGGTTACCGATTGAGCTAAAATTTTGCATGCATGTGAAAATTGGATGACAATACAATATTATGGAATCGTTGCGCTGGTCTGATGATGGAGTCGGAATATGACCATGGAAACTGTTAAACTATGTTTAGTTTAACAGTTTAGGTACACCAATCGTGTTTGGGCTCATTTGACTTGTCTTGGAAAATACTTTACAGTGTGCATCCGTTAATAATAAAGTTTATAAATATTAAGATGAAAGATTTTTTCCTAAACGTAAATCAAAATGTATGGATACTCTCCTAGACGCGTTCTCTTCAGCAAACTCCGTCTGTTATAATTATAATGCGTTGTTTATTACAGCACACTCGGAACAATAAAGAACGCATTTTTCAGACATAAATACAAGGTGTATGAACTTGTTATGGTACATACATAGTATCACGTCTTTTTCGTTTGCGGGGTAGACAGAACTAGGTCTTGAAGACCTAAAAGCCGCGTTTAGCAGGTTGGGGGGGGCGTTAGGTGGAAAACGGAATCAAACGAGTAGATGGGTGGCTAGCCTCATCGCCTACTAACATGATTCCTAAGATTCCCGGCTTTTCCCTCGATCGGCTTTTAAAATCTGCGCGGGAAGAGAAGCCTCCCAGCCCAGCATGGAAGAAAATGGCTTGTTATGGTGTGTAAGACAATATCAGCGGAATATCCTTTCACTACTTGTCTGGTTTTCAATTTCATCATTATCATAATTTTCAGCCCACGGCTGGGCATAGAACTCCCTTTTTTACGCCATTCTTATCCACTATTTTCCACTTAGCCGAACAACGTCATCTGTCCAGCACGCTGCTTCTGCACTGCTTTGCTTTTTTCTACTTTATATGATTACTAGATTTCCGTACAAATATTGACTTTTCACAGGATGCTGGTAAAATTTGTTATATAAGGTTCATAATTATATATATATTAAACCCTTAATTAGTAAATATTTAGTAATCTGTGCCTTAAGAGCCCGCCATATGCTAGGCGGCGTGGCCATACAAACGCGGATGGTCTAAACGCGTTGGCTACTTTGGATATTTTCGTTTTTTAGGAATATTCAAGGGTTATTCGAAAAAGAAAAACATATGATGGCTGCCTTATCTGTAATGCAATAATAATCAAAAGTTTCAAGGTTAATTTTAATGTATTTGGTGAATAATGCTATATACCGAGTAAATTAGACGTGATTTGGAGGCAATTTTGCAATTTTTTTCTATCGAGAAAATTAACGGAATCGTGTTTTTGAGTCATATAGTTACCAGAGTTAGTCCTGAACTTTGCTGCATTTTTATTTCAACTTGAGTATTTAATTATTATTGATATAACAGTCAATCATGCAAAGCAGTGTGAGGTAGTACAGGCCCTTAATCGGGCATCGTAGTATAAATTTTTCATAGGTTTTGAGCCTTATGTGAGGGACAGAAGGTTCAATTTAAGCGGGTGCCGCGCGAACTAAATACGTCGCTACTGCGCAAGCCATTACGCTGCGCGGAACCATAAGGCGATTAGGAAAAAATATGAAAAATTGTAATATTTTCATATTTATATTTTTATAAAAAAAATAGGAATGGGGGCGACCTCCGAGTCGTACATATAAATATTGTCATGTGAGAATTATTGTTTGAGACGTAAAAATTACAAAGTTTTCGAAGAAAATCATTTTTTAATTTCATATGTATCTGTTTCAATTCCAACAAGGGGGCGTTCTTGTTCAAGGATTGATCTAAATAATACAAATACTATTGATTTATTTAATTAATTCAGCGCATAGTACTAGTGATTTAAAAACGCGATGCGAAAGCAGCAAATTTTAAGAAGTCGACACGCTAGTTTTTTTTTTTTTCTTTTTTTTTTTTAAATACATATATTTAAAGAAAAAAACGCTTGTTACTGGTTCGTAGGGAAAACGATATATAAGCTGTTTTGATTGTCGACGTCAATGACAGTATCCATAGTAGGAAATAATAAAAAGTTGTACGCCAAGAAAGTGTGTGAAACTCAGAGTGATTTTTGTCTGTTTTTCTAAATGTTCAATCAAGATATCTCGAAAACTAAAGTATCGATTTGCTTTTCAAACATTTTTCGTGCACGGGTTGCACGCCCTTAAAATATTTGCTTTTAATTAAAATGGACCATTAATAACTAGTGGTTCTGCGAGAACAGTAGACCTCGCGAGCCCTTACAACCAACATCAACATTTGCTCTCCAGTGCTCTAAAATATATCTGTTACTGATATGCTAATTGACTAAAGGATGATTTCCTTCAGTTACTATTTCCCAGTCCCCGCTGCTCTTAATTATGTACCAGAGGAAACGGAAATTTAAATCTACATTCATCTTACCAGAAGACCCGACCAGACCCTTTTTTAAGAGGAAACACTAAGCTCGAGAGAATTGAAAAAATAGGTATTTATAATATCTATTGCTGTCGAGCCGCGTGCCCAAACAAACCCCGCAGAGTGCGATAAAGATAACTGCAGCTCGGCCGAAAAATACATACCTATAAAAAGTACACAAAATTAACGCTTCGTAGTCCTCTGATTTCTTCTCCAAAACTTAACCGATTTATTTCTTTTTACATTAAAAATTTAAAATAAGCTATGGCTGCGTTTCTGTGGTTTCTTTTTCTTATATAATTGCACAAATTTGTTTCTTGATGTTTGAACACAACGGAAATTCTTACCAATTTTTCATGTTTTTGAAGGTTCATATCTCTTTAAATAATTCAATTATGAAAAAATTTAAACGTACGTTTTTTTTTAGTACAAAATCATTGCTCTATTGGTACTATCCGGCGAGGAATCAGGGGACTACTCTTGTATGGAAACACGGTCCTTGAGTACCATGTTTAGTATGCTTTTGTACACATTAACTAAGTTGGAGTGAGCCTCATCAAGATCGGAAATATCGGAATAGCGAACTTGGCATGGGTGAATGGGAGGCAAAGTTTAAGTACCCGGTTTCATAGTTGTTACTAATCGGTTAAAATTTTAATAGGACGCTAATTTCAACTACTATGGCATACAAACATGCGAATTTTACATAAAGAAGTGGCCGGCAGGGGTCACAGGATAGCACGTGATTTTTTTTTTTTTTTTTATTTCAGGATTCTATGTTTATTCAGTGTTTTCAATCATAAAAGTAATTCGCAGTATCATGCTTTAAGCCAAAAAATATTTTTCATATTTTGATATATGTTCCTTAGGGAAAGTTGTTCAATTTCACTCCCTCTCCCACTTCACGTACTTTAACTTCGTTCATTTCAATTTATATTTAACTTTTGTAACACATATAGTCTGTGGGTTTGAGCAATATGGGAGTGAAGTTTATTTCTGTGTAATTTACTCATAAAACCCTTTTATTTGATACTGCACATGGTACAATATGTTTATATAAAAAACATTTTTTCTCTGACGTCGGCGAAGTCACAGTTACTACGCACCATTTTCATACTTATCATACCATAGATTTGTATTTACGACATCATACTGAATGCACTAATAAAAAAAATATACAGAAAATCGATTTCAGACAACTTTTGGGCTAATTGCCGACTATAAACACGTTCAAGTTTATCGTATAAAAAAGTTGTTCAGACAAAAAAGTTGCGTTTTAATGAGAATAACAAAAAAGTCTAATGACATTTTTGAATTTTTTTTCAAATAGCTGTGCTATAATTATTTTTAAGTTTCGGACCCCCATAATTCCGCCATTTTTTTTAAATTTCGAAAAACTGGCACGACAAAAAAATTCTATATATTTACCGAACCTGCTTACAAAATTTCATGACAATCGGTTAAGAAATGCGACCTGTAGGCGAGAACAGACAGACAGACAGACAGACAGACGGACAAAAGAATTTTGGGCCAGTGGAAACTGAGACGCTTCGCTCACTTCGCTCGCTCGGTCAATAAATAATATATTTTTGTAATACTCACTTTCATTCCAAACAATGTTTTCAAGTTTTTTTTTTAATCTCGCGATTTTTGTACTCTATAGGGCGTCATTTTGGATTTGGTGTGACGTCACATAGCCTAAAAGCAAGGGAACGCGAAGACGCATTTAACACTATCAATGTCAAATTACATTGGGTAATTTAGGAGATACGAGGGAACGTACATATACATACATACATTGCGATCAAAATCATAACCATCCTATTGGCTTTACCGTAATAGAGCAAAAATATATTTTTTAAAAACTTGTTATTTTGCCTTCGTCTCAGACTGCATTAAAATAACGCAAATTTTTCTCATAAACCAGACATAACCTTCCCAACTCGTGCCGCAGTTAATCAAGTTGTTTCTGTAAAATTCCTGCGCCATATCTCAACCGGCCTTCAATATTTACAGCGAGCATGGTTTTCTTCAACGTAACAATAGATAAACGGACATTGTGTATCGTTCGGGCCACGAAATCAGCGAGATAGTATGGCGAGCGAAAGCGGAAAATGGTATTACCTGTATATTTGTTCAAAATGGTTTTTTGTGTGATACGAACTACCACCTCTTCATTCTTGAGTAAAATACCCCTTTTATTTACCCCTTATACATAAAACGTAACAACGCTTATTATCCTATTTTAGTTAAAATGTTTTGTCGTTTTCCCTCTCTCCAATGTATGGCATTGAATAAATATATAAGGACATATAAATATTTTTGAAATTAATTAATTAATTAAATAAGAATTAACTAAAAGAACGATATAAAACATATTTTAACTAAAATAGGTTCAATAAGCGTTTTTTTAAATTTAATTTTGAACAAGGGGGTTAGTAAATAAAATCCTAAAATACCCTAATGGCAGTTATTAAATTTAAATTGACTTTGCGCTTCACGAATTATTACAGCACTCTGTACTCCATTTGCATAGACGAAGCATGGAGGTTGGAATAAACTTTATGCGGGGGTATTTCCAAATCGATACGACATTGAAATTTTCAAAAAATGAATATATGTTAGGAAATGCCAATGGGCAGCGGTGATCACTTACCATCAGGAGACCCACTTGCTTGTTTGCTGTCCTTTAATAAAAAAGGAACACAATTCTGCGGTTCAAAACTCAAATGAAGCATGTAGGTTTGAAATAAGCAAAGCTGAAATGGGATTGGCCGATTGCGAGAGAAAAGGTGGGCCAAGCTACTAGGGCTAAGTTGATCAATCTACTATGTGAAATATACCTCCTCCTTTTTGAAGTCGGTTGAAAATAAATAGAAAATTAGTAAAGAACTTCCAGGATTATTTTAAGAATGAGAAAAACTTAATAACACTCGACCAAGCAGCTTTTGCATCTCTCGCGAATAAGGCTATATCTCTCTATAACGCTTATTTCGCGGCCCCAAATTCCCGGATAGCGAGATTCCTAACATTTTTAACGAAAAGTTAACCAGCCGCCGCTATAATCGTAAATATAAATTGACTATAAAGCATACAATACTAAATGCATACAATCTTTATTCCTTACTTAGTCTTTGCCCGCGGGTCCGCCCGCGTTAGTGTCGATCCCTCGGGAACAGTAGATTTTCTCGGAATTAATTGGTCCCTATGTCCTTCCCCGGGCCTCAAACTACCTCTATACCAAATTTCATCCAAATTGGTTAAATTGTTGAAGCGTGAAAAGAAGACAGACAGAGTTACTTTCGCATTTATAATATTACTAGCTTTCGCCCGCGGCTCCGCCCGCGTCAATGTCACTCCCTCGGGAATAGACCTTTTTCCCGGGATAAAAGGTAGCCTATGTCCTTCTCCGTACTCTAGAGAACTTGTATGCAAAATTTCATGATGATCGGTTCAGTAGTTACGGTGTGAAAGCGTAACAAACAAACAAATAAATAAACAAACAAACAAACTCACTTTCGCATTTATAATATTAGTAAGGATTATGGAGATTAGTATGGAATTATATTTCAAGAAGATACTCTTTTTTTGAAGGTTACATTGTCATATCGATTCGGGAATACCGCCGTAGGAAGTTCTTATGTTCAACCAAATAAAATCAACAAGTTATCATTATCATCAATACTAATAATAAATATGTAAGGGTTGGTCATCAATACATTAATAAATCTGTAAGGGTCGGTCATGGAATAAGTTACTTTGTTTTCAGAGATAACGTGTTTATAAGCTCTATACATGATACTGAAAGTAAATTGTGGATTTTTAGATTTTTCTCTGTATGTATGTATACTTGTATGTATGTATGTTCTCCATAACTCTTAAATGAATTAACTGAATTTTCTGAAACTTGGTAGATAAACATTTAGACGTACAGGACACAGGATAGGCTACTTACTAATATACGCGAGTCTCAGGCACAGCTAGTAGAGGTATAAAATTAAACATTTGAAGTATCCCCGTCAGGAAAATCTTGTAAACCGCTGGACTGATTTTGATAAATCAAATCTAAAAACCATTGTTAAGTTACATAATTTCTATCTAGGTCTGGTAGGTATAGAACTACCTACTAGAACTCAGATTGGCCCTTCAGGCTTGCATGCACGTATACGCGGCCCATCAGGCAATATGAGAGTTTGCTCTCTCCAAGCCTTGCGCACACAGGCAACGCCCAAAAGCGATGTCCGTCCCTCCTGGGGGTTTGGTGATGTTGTCTATAAAGGTTGAGGGCAATCTGCCCTCGCCTCTAACGCCCGGTGAAGTAGCGAAAGCTCACTTGGAGCTAGCTACATAGTGGAAAAAACCCCTAAAAAACCTACTAGAATTGTACTAAATGTACAATTAGGGTTTTTTTCACGAATTGGTCAATTTTAGATGATATATTCATTACACGCTTTTTATTAGCGTCATCTGTATGTTTGTTTGTTTGTAACTGACTTCTTTGGACTCGATTTTGATCCACTTTAAACAGTCACATTTAATTAAAATTTTGTAGACTCATCAAGGACCGATGACAATACAATAATTTCATAAAACGTGTTGTTTAGTTTTTTACACTAAGTATTTTTTTTTTAGAATCAATCCTTATTCGATCTAACGTTCAAAATCACGCTGTTTGTATCCTCTAAAATTGCGTATGTAGTTCAATGCCGGATCTAGAATATTTTCAGATGTGCATAATCAATTTATGTTTGGTCCGAGCCGAATGCCGAGGGAACCGCAGCGACCTACTGAACTCACTCATCGCTCAAAATTAGACTAGTAAATATTTTCAACAGTTTTCAACGCGAATTTATCTCATATTTTATTATACAGTAGCTTTTGACTTTGCCCGCGAATTCATCCGCATAGTTATCGGGCGTATACTTTAACCCCTACTTCTTTTTCTTTATCTTTGCCTACGCAGATACACGGTAAAATTTTGATCGTTCTGAACCCTTAAAAAGTGTATATTTATTTGAAAGCAGGATTCTATATACCAATTTTCACACTGCTAAATCCAGAAATGAGATAATTTCCATACAAAATTTTACCCTTAGTTTTACCAATTTAAGGGGAAATTTTGTCCATTTTACCTACACAAATCATTTTTAGTTATAAGCGAGAACCTATATACCTATTTTCATACTTTCAAATCCCGAAATGAGAAAATTCCATATAAACTTCACCTATTCCACTCCCTTTGGGACTGAATTTCTAAAAATCCTTTCTTAGTGCTCACTTACATCATGAAAGGAACCCCTGTACCAAATATCAAGTTTCTAGGTACAGTAGTTTCGGCTGTGCGTTGATATAGTCAGTGAGTAAGGTTTGCTTTTTATTTATAGATTTACAGATGGCAAGTTGATTCAAGGCATTTTTCGGGTTCCGTACCAAAAGGGTCCATCTATTCGTCCGTCTGACACAGGGCTGTATCTATTGAACTGTGATATGCGGAGACTTGTAATTTTAATAATAAGAAAGCAGTCATATTAAAAACATGCCGTCTAGTTAGAAAGTTCCTACAAACAGATCCTACAAGCACTCCCGCAAGCACAATCCCCACCAACCACATATTTCGTCAATCCATTCACACATTGTCAATAGGTCTCAAACTCTAGAATCACGAGAAATAAACGCCTGCAACAACTAATATAAATAATGCCCTGGTATTTGGCTTCGGCCCGTGAATATTAGTAGATTTACCGGTTGAAAACCGAGAAAACTAAAAGTAAACATAATAATAATAAATCATTTATTTCGGTTTCCCATATAATGTTAGTAACAGTTTGACTTAAAAAACCTATGTTAGTACAAATTTATTATTTTATATCCGACCTCTTTAGCCACCAGCATGCAGCGCCTCAATATGGTACAGTCAGAGCGTTTTAAAGATCTACTATTAAATTTAGATGGAGAGTATTAAGTTGAAAATCGTAATATTATATATGTTACGGTAAATTTGATTAATCGAAAATTATTAATAATTTTATAACATTATTAATAATAACCTCGTGTTTTGGTAAATGTGAATAAAAAACTGAAATTAATTACTTTTGGTAGTTATTATTAATAATTCACTACACACATTGGTAAAAGTTATAAAAAAACCCAAAGTTATTAGTCCAGCAGGTATTTATTAAGAATATGATATGACGAAGATACTACTTATTCGTAAGATATGACACATATAACAGTGCTTGTCTCAGATCACACAAACAAGGGTAGGTACTTGTTTTAAAGAAACTGACAACAATAATCACCTCTTAATCTGTACTCTTAATAAACAAAGTTAAAAGAGTGAGAGAACAGCCTCTCGGCAGCGAAAGGGAGTCGCTATTGCTGCCCTATCTTGAGCTACTGGAACAGAGTCCACGTTGACTCGAGACTTGCTCGTGTCAATGTAAAATAACTTTAGTTTTTAATATTTTTATTTGGCTCACTTTACTAACCCTAGTTTATAAGCTTATTTTTGGTACTAACCTATGTAATAGAAATGTATTTCTAAAATAAAACGTTATTAGTATTATTATTTGTATCTACTTTGGTTTCACGGGTGTTACCCCGGTCCTTTGGAGGCTTGCGTGGAGATATATATCCAACATGAAGAGGCCCTTTGGAGAAGTTGATGTAAAGTTGGTCTCCAGCCAGAACTTGTTTCTGGAAATACCAATGTATGATATGTCCTTGAACAGGTTTAGGCTGGAGCAGAAACTATTGCATTATGAAAGACAAATTTATGGGATTGAAATGTAGCTGGACTTGTGCTAGGTTTGCCTGGATTGGACACCTGCTATTATTATAAAATGGCAAAATTATAGAATCGTCATCGCCATCAAGAAGGCCTCTTGTGATGAGGCCTTTTTAATGCTTTGATTAAAAAGGCCTCGAGATTACAACCATGGGAACAGTAATAAAAATATGTAAGTGACTATTTTAGGGTAAAGATCTTGAAAATGATGTAATTTTTGGAATCCAAGATGGCGGACGCGACTTTTCATGAAAAACCTGCAACCTGCAAAGGGGTCGTTTTTTGGGTTTTTACCTTAGTTATGTAATCCAAGATGGCGGGCGCGACTTTTCATGATAAACCAACATGAGTGTCGTTTTCTAGGTTCTTGGGGTGTAGAGGTGCATATCTCGAAAATGACGTCAGTTATATAATCTAAGATGTCGGACGTGACTTTTCATTATAAATCGACGTGAGTGTCAATTTCTAGGTTTTTTTCGGTGTAGTTTTGGAAAATTACACAGTTTTAGTATCCAAGAAGGCAAATCTTCGCGTGGCCTCTCGCACATCCCGCATGCCGCCTCGCCACCCCTGCCCGCAAATCTGTTGCCCGATCGAGAAAAAAATCGCCAGTGTACATTTATTTTTATCGATAGTTATTACATTTATCGGTACTAAGGTTACATTATTAATAATCACCGACAAATGTAATTAATTTCTCACTTTTACCTGTACTTTCGGTAATTATTAATAATGATAGACAATTATTAATAATTTTTAATTAATCACTCTAACCGTAACATATATATTCATTTGCTTTCCTCCTCATGACAAATCACCGTGTATTGAAAAGATAGCAATATAGGCAACGCTTCGTATTAAAACGTTGGTAACCAACAGTGCTTATAATTTTTACGTTTTTGGTGTCGTATATATATATATAAATAAATATAAAAAAAACAAGTGCGAGTCGGACTCGCGCACGATGAACCCTTCGTGTATACCAGATCGACGGGTGACCGCCTCGTTCGCTTGACTACGAAGTTGTCTAGGTAAATTGACAAACCAATTAATGAAAATGACAAAACCTCGAGTCCCCCGCAAACACGTAAATGATTAGTAAATATATACGCCCTATTTCGTATGTTGACGAATAGGGCGAGCGAGACGGAAGGTTACACAAATGGGGCTCGAAGTCGCGACACAAAACAATGCCATTTGTTTTCATGCCAAATATATCAGTATAGAATCGATAGAATGTTTTTATTTTTTTATTTTTAATTAATCATATTCTGGATTTAAATTTTTTAGACAACCCATTTGCAAAATATTTACTGACGTATTTAATTGAATATAAAATATTTTTATCTTTTAACCAGCTCGGTGAAGGCTAAGGCGGGATCTTAGACTATATTGAAATGGCTGCTGTGTCAGTCGCATTTCTTATATGGGGACTCACGCTTATGAGGAAAAACTGCGCTCGAGAGAATTGAAAAATAGGTATTTGTAAAATCTATTGCTGTCGCGCTGTGTGCCCAAACAACCCCCGCAGAGTGTGATAGAGACAACTGCAACTCGGACCGAAAATACCTATGAAAATTACACAAAATTAACGCTTCGTAGACCCCCGATTTCTTTTCAAAAACTCAAGCGATTTCATTTATTATTGTATAAAAAATTTATAATAAGCTATGGCTGTGTTTCTATGTTTTCTTTTTTTTTAATATAATCGCGTCGAATTTATTTTCTTGATGTTTGAACACAACGGAAATTCTTAATAATTTTTCAGGTTTTTGAAGGTTCTCTTAAATAATTGAATTATGAAAAAAAATTAAACATAGGGGCCATGCTACTATGCCGATAGATTTTGTTGTAAAAAAATCATTGCTCTACTTGTACTATCCGGCGAGGAATTAAGCGACTACGCTTGTATGGAAATACGGCCCTAGGATTTCCTCTTAAAACCTTTTCCAAGCGACCTCTCTTTTGAGGTTACCTTACTTTTGAACATTATTGTTCTCAAAGATATACTATTAATCGTAGATGGATTATAAAAAATTAAACGTTCAGTGCCCGCGAATTCGTTCGCGGACATTTTATTTTATGTTTGTACGGGGGCCACATCTTATCATGACGGGAGAAAAAAAATAAGTAGCCTATCACAGGATAGGCTCCTTTTTTTCTTCTGTGTCCTGTCCCCCTAAATGTATATATATCAAGTTTCATAAAATTCTGTTAATTCGTTTAAGAGTTATGGAGAAACATACATATATATATACATACAGAAAATCTAAAATCCTCAATTTAGTTTCAGTATCATGTATAGAGCTTATAAACACGATATGTCTGAAAACAAAGTAACTTACTCCATGACCACCCTTACAGGTTTATTATTAGTATTGATTTAATATTTATTCAAGGACTGTACTATTATTGAAAGTGCATGCCTTCATTAGATTAATGGTGAAAACCTTACATGATTTTTAGGTAATGGAAAGTTTAAGTTTTTCCCAAATGTTTTGGCCGAACTGGCGGGTCTGTCCGGCTTTTGTACCCAAATAACTTACTGATTTCTAGATATTGATTAAACTCCCCGACCTTCCCGGTCCAAAATACCCAATTTCCAGTCGCCTAGCGTGCTGCCACACCAATAAACAATGGCCTCTGACGTCACGCGCGTGTTATGAAAAGACGACAGGCGATGGACTAAAAATACGCAGCAACTGCTAATGCAGCGATTGATGTTGAATTCAGTAGTGATGTAGTTAATTGGTTTTGGTGTACAGTCAGCCAACGAGATACCAGACCCCGCCATCTACCTATATCTTGAATTTTCTCTTAAGTGCCCGCCATAGGCCAGGCGGCGTAGCGGTACAAACGCGGATGGTCTAAACGCGGGAAGCATACTTTGTTTAGTTGCTTCCAGTTTGGTTAAGTTGCAGGCTTGAATCGACTAATTGTCTAATAATAAAGATGATTCCGTACTTCGGTAGGCACGTTAAGCCGTTGGTCCCGGCCGTTATCTGGTAGTTGTTAAAGAAACCACGTCAGAGACCGAGAGGCGGTTCCAAAGAAGTCTGGCACCAGGGTGTGCATGGTTAATTGATCGTGTCCCCTACATAATCATCATTATTATCAGGTCTTTTAGTCTCCACTGCCGGAGCATTACCCTCTCTGTACTAGCGGAGCCATACCATGGCCAGAGCAGACACGAGGATTTGGCCTACACTCTCCTAATTGGTCAGACGGGTAAGAGAGGTCTCATTGATGTTTATGAGCTACCTACATGAAATGATAAGTTTCTCTTTTTCCTTAGGGCAATTTTGTCTAAATACGCCAAGACACATCAACTTTACGTTTTAAATGTTTCCAAAATTAATTTAAAACTCCTTTAAAACTTCACAACATACCCTTTGATCCCGACTTAGAAAGTTCCCTACATAGTTTTCCACTCTCTCTTGTTTAACTTCAAACACAAACAAATTCATACTATCACGTCTTTTTCCCTTGCGGGGTAGACAGAGCCTAGTTCTATAAAAGCCACGTTTAGCATGTTGGTGGGCGTGTAGATGGAAAACGGAATCAGAATAGTGATGAGTTGCTAGCCGCATCGCCTACTTACATAGTTCCCGAGATTTTCGCCCATTCCCTCGGTCGGCTTTTACGATCTGGGTACGGACCACTAAAAACAAACAACGTACGACATCCTATAAAATAAAAGCATTATTCCTTTTTAATCTTTCGCGCTTTAAACACTTATTTATGTATATAAACGGGACTTAGCACGAACCTTTTTATTACTTGTTTCCGTTGACGTTACATCCATGGTGGTAATGGTAATAATAAAGAGATTCGTGCTAAGTCCCGTTTGTTTATATACATAATTATATAAAAAAAACGGCATTGTTCTATCCTAAGCCGGAAACCACAACACAAATGCAGTTTCCCTTGATACCAAACCAAAAGGGCAATCTACTTGTGTAAGCTCCGTATAACTGCGTAAACATGCTGATACTATTTCTGCCGACCAGAGTTTACACCTCCACGTCTATTTAGGAGTAGTAAATCAGACAGGTATCACGTCTTAACATCTTACGGGTAGACAGAGCCACGCCAGAAGAAACACAAAAACCTGGTCCCGTGGAGTTCATCGGGAGTCGGGACCTATATGGTGTTGCCAAGTGTCCCAATTTGCGCGGGACAACCCGTTTCGCAAGGGACTCGGGACGCGTCCCGATTTGCATCTGTTCGGAACGTTATGTCTCGATTAATCAATATATTTATAAAAAACCGTTTTTATTAACTAAAAATCTTCCATTCTAATCTGGGAGAAAAGTATAAACGTAAAAGCCGATAGAGGGAATTCGCGAAAATCTGAGGAATCATGTTAGTAGGCGATGCAGTTAGCAACCCATCACTATTTTCATTCCGTTTTCCATCTACACGCCCACCAACATGCTAAACGTGGGTTTTACATATTATAAACCTGGGCTCTGTCTACCCGCAAGGTAAAAGACGTGATACTTTATGTAAAATAGACTGTTCCCTCGGGATCTACCGATCTATTGCTATAATATCCGTTGAAGTTTAAAAGATGTAAGCGAACAGACAGCGGAGAAGAGACTTCATTTAATACTATGTAAGTGCGTTTCTCTCGACAAAATGACACCCACAAGAGCCTGGCTCTTTTATTAAAGAGCCAGGCTCTTTTATTAAAGAGCCAGGCTTATACCTACTTTCTATGTATAAGCCTGGCTATAGGTACCTACTTCGCGTTTGGCGCTGTGTGGTTCCAACAGAGTAGAATAGGACCAGCGTGGAGAGTTTAGGCCAAGTCCTCTGGCTACTCTGGCCAAGTATGGATCTAGTAGTACAGAGAGGGTCATGCAGGGCAGTGGAGACTAAAAAGACCTGATGATAATGATGATGATGAGACAGCGGAAGAGACTTCATTTTATACTATGTAGAGATACTATGGCTACGCCAGCCTGCGACACGGAGTGACCGGGTTCGATCCCCGGCCAGGTCAAGATGGAAAATGATCTTTTTCAGATTGGCCTGGGTCTTGAATGTGTATCTAAATATTTATTTGTTATAAATAAAATATAGTATCGTTGAGTTAGTATCCCATAACACAAGTCTCGAACTTACTTTGGGGCTAGCTCAATCTGTGTGATTTGTCCGTATGTATTTATTTATTTATTTATGGACGTGCGTTTCTCTCCACACAATGACACCCACAAGAGCCTGGCTCTTTAATATCAATGCTGAGAAGAACCTATATGTACCTAGTAGTTTCCCTATCAGGCAATCTACGTCTACCTATACTGTTCCGTTTACAATAGTAACTATTTCTGCGAGCAAAGTTTACACCTGCGTCGATTTAGTGGGGAGTAAATCATTACTGCGTTATAATGATCGACACGGGCGGTAGCGGCGCAAATCATAAGCTGTAGCGATATTCAAACATAAGCCAATTGCGACTCATAGAGATAGGATGGTGAAGTATCCTAACTAATATTATAAATGCGAAAGTGAGTTTGTTTGTTACGCCTTCACGCCCTCTCTACTGAACCGCTCGTCATAAAATTTTGCACTTCTGTTGTCTGAGGTACGGAGAAGGGCATAGTGTACATTTTATCCCAGGGCCACGGATGAAAGCTAGTAGTTTTGATTTGATCAGTAGCAATTGCGAGTCTAGACAAAGGATGGTGAAGCCAAGTAATCATTTAGTTAGTAGTGAATCATTACTAAATACGTTATAATCGACAAGAGTTAAAACGGCACAATTCATAAGATGTAGCGATATTTTACATATCACGACATCCAGTTTTTAGTCGAATGTCTTATACTTATCACCATCAGGTATTTCATTTGTAACTCGCAGATTGATAAACTTCTTTGGTTCATTCATTCATTTCGAGTAGGTGACACGGTCAATCGACCGCCTCTCGACCTCTGACGTGGTTCCTTTAACGACTACCAGATGTCAACTGGGACCACCGGCTTAACCTGCCTTCCGAAGCACGGAATCATCTTATTATCAGACAATCAGGTGATTCAAGCCTGCAATGTCCTAACCAAACTGGAAACAATTACACAAAGTATGCTTCCCGTGGGAATCGAACCCACGACCCCCAGGTCTACATGCAAACGCCTTAACCACTGGACCACGGAGGTAGTTAAACCTCTTTGGTTACGCTTTTGCACTATCACGTCTTTTCCCCTTGCGGGGTAGACAGAGCCTAGGTCTAAAAGACCTAAAAGGCACGTTTAGCATGTTGGTGGCATTAGGTGAAAAACGGAATCAGAATAGTGATGGGTTGCTAGCCGCATCGCCTACTTACATGACTCCTCAAATTTTACGATCTGCGCGGGAAGAGAAGCAGCTGGTACATTCTACGTTTTTCTTTTCTCCCAGACCAGCATGGAAGAACACTCTTTTGCGCGCATTATTTATGTTTTTTTACCTTCTTCACTAAACATCTTTAGGGAGAGTGGTTATATTCCAGGACGGAAACCATGCAAAAACGGATCACGTGGTTACTATTACATTTCTAAAGAGATTTACCTACTAAGATTTTCTGTATTTTTATTTATAAGATCGATATGCGCGGGACTGACACAGATCATAAGCGATGGCGAATTTGAATTAGAAAGTCTAAAGAACATTTCCACGTTTGAATTTATGTGAGAATGATGGTATATCGGGCTGGTTTATTACAGAAAATAGAATAATAGCATAAAAAAATTTCGAGCTCTTCCGTGCTTCGGAAGGCACGTTTGGTCCCGGCTGATATAATTATTGATGGCAATCGTTAAGCTACGTCAGATGCCTTTAGGCAGCTTGAAAATTCCAACATTGGTGTTGGCCACTTACACACACGAAAAACAAAACAAACCAAGTAGAATAGTTCTCCAAAACTCCTTTTTTTAAACTGTGCTGTAAGCTGTGGGAATAAAAAGATTTTTTTGATAGATAGTGAAGAACGTTTTGGGGTCAAATGAACTTAAATTAAAATAACAATAAAAACCAGTGAAACAAATTAATCAACACATTACATGTAAAGTACTGTACATTGTACAATCAAGCGATAAGGTGCTAAAATTCTGCAGAAACTAAAAATCAAACTGGACTAACTGTGACAAAATATAAAAATACTGAAAACAAAGTAAGTAATACAAAATAACCCACCACCTCAAACAAAAATAAACAGCATTGGCACACAGAATGAGACCAAATTAAACACTAGGTACTTAGAGCACAAATGAAACTAAAACTAATAAACTAAACTATGAATTTTATTTACATACAAGTATGTGTTCACCTTTAAATACATTGTGAAAGTAAAGGGAGTATACCATCCTGAATCGGATCCGATGAGAGGGACGCAGCTATACGTGCGATACGATTGGAGATATCTCGTATCGTGTCTAACGTATAGCGGCGTTCCTCCCATCGGATAGGATTCAGAATGGTATACCGGATATTCAGGATGGCTTAATGCTTTAGGCGCGATTTTTTTTCACTGAAATCTATACTAATATTATAAAGCTGAAGAGTTTGTTTGTTTGTTTGAACGCGCTAATCTCAAAAAGTACTGGTTCAAATTGGAAAATTCTTTTTGTGTTACATAGTCCATTATTGAGGAAGGCTTTAGGCTATGAAACATCACGCTGCGACCAATAGGAGCGAAGCAGCAATAAAAATGTTTTTAAAACAGGGGCAAAATAGAAATTGCCGCGGACGATGTCGCGGGCAACAGCTAGTAATATTATTAAAGTCGTAAGGTGCTCTCCCACACAGCAGTTATATCCTTACTATCTATACTAATATTATAAAGCTAAAGAATTTGTCGCGGGCAACAGCTAGTAACGTTATATAACTGTTGTGTGGGAGCATTTGTATAAACACAATATGTACTCAACGGGACCTAACTCGACTTTTTAAATTTGAGGCTGACGTCAGTGGAGAATGGAGATTAATGCATCGTGGTCAGTCGCAACAAACAATCGGTACGATCTCAATCCTATTTTTTAAACGTAATTATTAGTTAAAAGTATGCAGCTACACTGCAGACTCAACTCAGGCCCTGCCTGAGGTATGCAAGGGGAAGCGGGGGGAAGCTCGAACAAGAATCAAGTGCAAGTCTTATCGCGCTCCACACTTTTGGCATTCCTCACCTCGTGTTGCACTTCTAATCGCAAGGCCACAAATTTGCACTGTAGCCGGCAGCGGAGGGAAGTAAATATTGGATTGGACAGAGGACTGAGATGTTTATTATATTATACGGATTTCATTAGCAAAAATACCTTTTTCTGGCGAAAATCATGAATCTTTACGTAAGGTTATGGAGAGTCCATTGTAACATTCAGCAAAATCAGTATTACAGTAGGTACTACCACTTATAAAAATTACACCAATGCAACTGCTAATAAATTTTTACATGGCGCGAAAATATCCGTCTGCTATTGGCTGATGCGTATGCGCCATATCTAGAGTTCTCTGCAGCGGTGCGCCGTACAAGTATAATGAGCGAGACAACATGAGCCCTGTTGTTTTTGGATTTCAATCTCTCTTATGTAGTAACTATAAGTTCGTTATTTCACTGATATTTTCATTCGGTTAGATTCGACGGTAGTTTGTGCTATGCTGCGCCGCCGAACAAAGCCGATGCAACTTATGTCTTATTTATGCCTTGTCTAAAAAGCAAGTTTATTTAACATATAAAAGCTAATGAATGGGAAATAAATATGATCTGGATTTATAAAATTACATCTACTTGTATGTAAATAAGTTTGACTGGTGACAAAAACTTGTGGAATATGAATAAGCAAAAAAAATATGTTTAAAGCTAATCAGCCTACATTATGTTTACAGTTTGAGAACAACTGATTTAAACAACTACCACTAGTTGTAAACTTAACTCAGGCATGGTAATTTACCGTGACTCAGGTGGAAATCAGTTTTATCAATTTGCACCAAAAAGCAAGTTAACAAAACTAATATACTGTGACATAATATTTATAAGAATGCTTATGAAACACCAATATAAAAGTATGATCAATGATTTAATCATTTATCATGATTCTGTCTCCTGATATAACCTTATCAACGGATCAGAATAGAACCATTCACATAGAATAACTACTTCTGATATAAGTCATTTTTTAATTGGTAAAGTTTTTTTGCCATGCTGTTTGACTGTCCTCAAGTCACACAGTTAATTGTTTAAAAATTTTGTCTTTTTATACAATAATATAGGCAAACAAGCATACGGTTCACCTGATGGTAATCAGTAGCCTTTGGATACATTTAAGATAATCACAGTTATTACATCATCATCATCATCATCTCAGCCGCAAGAAGTCCACTGCTGGACATAGGCCTCCCCCAAGGATTTCCAATATGACCGGTTGGAAGCGGCCTGCATCCAGCGTCTTCCTTAGACCTTCATCCTATAAACGTACTTAAAATTTTTATTCTTTTCCTAATAAAAACAAAACGAAATAACTTAAAAATGTTATGACACACTCCTGCTGCGGACATAAAAAGAATCCGTAACCCCTTGAACATGAATGTCAGATAAATCCAACGTACATTTTCTATGGAAATGTTTGTCGCTGTCAAACTGTTAATGTAAGATGAGAGAGACCTACCCAGCAGTGGGCTATGTCTGCTTGGTGCATCAGGTTATTACAATATCTTTCAAATGGATTTTAATAAGTCTTGTCACCAATCAAATGGAACTTAATGGTAGGAAAAAACAAAATGAACACACTTCTAGCAACACTGCGTCTACTTTGCCACTCACGATGAGATCATCCTCCCGTATCTTCTCCGAGTTCTTGCTCGCTGCCCGGAATGTCTGTGCTACGTACTTCTGTTCCTCTTTCGTTAGTAATGTACATTTCGCAGCCAATTTCTTGCTAGTGTTACCCATTCTGAAACAATGATAGTTTATTGGGTAACAAAACCTCTTTTGATGTTTGGAATCCTAACTAATATTATAAATGCGAAAGTGAGTTTGTTTGTTTGTTTGTTACGCTTTCATGCCGTAACTACTGAACCGATCATCATGAAATTTTGAATACAAGTTCTCTGGAGTACGGAGAAGAACATAGGCTACCTTTTATCCCGGGAAAAAGTACTATTCCCGAGGGATCAACATTGACGCGGGCGGAGCCGCGGACGAAAGCTAGCACTTTATATACAGTATGATTTTTTATCCATAACAGGATCAAAAGCATACATACAGTGGAACATAGAATCTCCTAATTTTTTTGAAATCAGTTAAAGAAAACATTGTAAGTCATGAAGACACATTTATTAAGATGAAGATTGACTTCAAGGATGGAAATAGGAATAAGAAACAGTAGGTAATTTAACAACTTTCATGTTCATTTTACAACTGTTTTTTTGTTTATTAGACTGTAAGAAAAGAAGAAATGTATCATATTTAATTAAAAAAAAATATTTTTCACGCTCGATTTGAAACCAATGGATGAATGTACATTATACACGTCTAATGTTTCATTGTCATGGCCACGAAACGACCTCTATGTTCTGTCCACTTAGCGACAACGCCTTGAGCATAGAAATGGCTCTCATTAAAAATTTAAACATAAGAAAAACAAGGATAGTACGTGATTCTTCTTTATATTTTTTTCTACTATATTCCTTACTCACAGATGCTCATAATAAATAAATAAAAATACCTCTTCACAACCAACAGTTCATGTGATAAAACAAATGCAATAAATGCTCCAGATTATCTCCCTAAGCCTTTCAATGCACTTATCGTCAAGTTCTTCCACTACACACAATATTACTAAACATTTTGAAAGCAATAAACACGAAAGATAAAAGAAAATTGGCGAATCAATATTTGTAAAAAAATGTAAACATAGGTTACCTGTCAATGTCAAATCAGTTTATTTTTATTTTTTAAACAAAATATTTTTTTCGACTATGTCAACAATACATACGCGCACACGTGATCGCGGAAGCGAACGCAACTTGCTTCGATCGTCGAGTCGCGGCGACTGCCTTGATGCCTTCCCTAGCGGCAAAATAGTCTAGGAATAAAACCTACGAAATGCAATGTAAATATATTTGAGCTCGATTTCACATAAAAAACGTTATCATCCTAAACAATGTCTCGTGATGATCGCCACGCGATTTTTGTAAAATTAACTATTTTCTTCATATCAGTCATCATGTCATGACACGAGGTGTCTCACCTCCATTCACTCGCATCACATGGTTCCATTAGCGTAATCACTGTGTAAATAAACGTATTGCGTAAGTTTAAGCTAAGTATATCAGTCATACATACAGCAGTAGCTCTCCCACAGAACATTATTACTCCTCTACTGATGTAGCACTTGTAGTTATAGCTCCCGCATAACCACCGCCGCCATCTGGTGATGGCTTAACGTCCCTCAAAGCACGAAGGAACTCGAAACGATTGTCACTTACACACACACATACACACTATATTCAGTGGCCGTCTTAACCCAGGGGTAGAAGGGGTGCGGTGCGGCGCAACTGGGTACCGGAAAGGTCACAAGTACCTATCACTTATAGGTAGGGGTGCCGCCAAACACAACGTTTTGATGGTCATCTGCAACGGTGACCACTTTCGATCAGGTGGATGACTCAGCCTATTTACTAACTTATTCCAACGTTTTAATTGTCTTTTAAAATACATTACGTTTTATTAATCTTAAATAAAAATAGCCAATCATACAAAAGACGCAATGTATTTTGAAATTACTATCAAAACGTTGAACACTTGAGTTAGCAAATAGGTCCATAATAAAGAAAACATTACGGTTAATATATCTTAAATCAATATAGTCAATCATATGAAAACCGCAATGTGGTTTGAAGTGACGATTATAACGTACATCGTAGATGTCAGTTAGCAAGTAGGAGAGAAGAAGTCTGACGTAGGAGTGCTATTCACTTGCTATCATAGATTTAAAAAAAAAAATTTCGCTCGCTATTCATGAAATTTCTCCGTTCGTAAATGAGTGATTTTTTCATACAAATATCCTTAGAGTACCTTAAATACACTGACCTCCATATATCTTGTATATATGGAGGTCGGTGACCTAATATCGCTCGAAGACGAGTGGTCATACTTTCAAAAATAGTACTTACTCTAGGCCTGCTAATCGTAAGTGATCACCGCTGCCTATGGACCAGCCCATATTGCAACACCAGGGATGTAACAGAAGCGTTGTCGGCCTTCATCATATTATCAAGCGCATCATCATATATCATGAAACCTAAGCGTCATGCATGATGCTCAAGCTGAGGTGCCAGCAAAATTTTCGTTCCTAAGCTCCACATTTCTGTGATGGTTTTATTAGAGGACAATAAGTTTTGAAAAGAAACGGATCAATACAGTGCAAAATATGGTATAGAAAAGAATGGGCAAACCCAGCACAGGGGCACAGCATATAACAAAAACACATTCCACAGTGCTATTTTTGAAATGATGCCAATCGTAAACGAGCGATTTTTCCATACGAAAATCGCTCGAAGACGAGTGTCCCACTCTCAAAAATAGTAGCCCAGATCCTATGTATACTGAATTGTGCTTGGTAAGCCCAGCCCTCCCAGCCATCATTAGACAATAGGATGCTGTGCTAGCCACGTATACCTGTACATTGATTAACCGTTGATACTCGTTTGCTCTCTATAAGTGAAAGACGTTTTAAAATCGATTCAGAAGTTATCATCATCATTTCACTGTAAGAAGAAAAGAATTCTATGTTCCATGGGAGGATATTGCCATACTCACCACCCTTGGCAAGCGCATTGGCGCAGTTTCTTTGGTTTTTTGTGCTTCCAACGTTGCTGACCAACGAAAGCATTTTTAAGCTAAGCAAGATAATGGCTAATCCTTACAGGCAGCTTGCTTACATGCAATGTAGCTGACAGCAAATTAAACTTCATAAATGGGCAAGCATTTATTGTGGTAGTATAGTTTCTGGCTTGATATGCTCTTATTATCAACTGCTATATGATGGCGCGGCGAGCGGCAGCATAGTGCGGTTTCTTGATACATTGTCATACTCCAAACATTATTTGATATACCGAGGCAAGTGAGGAGTGATCGCGAAACGCAAACTGCAGTTCACCGCGCAAATCGAAGGGGAAACCATGATATATTACACGATCTGAAACATCAATCCCAGGACTTGACATAGAAATTAGATTTCTAACTTTAAAATGTCGGATTTTGATAAAAAGACACGAAGATTAACATTTATAAACAGCTCACACTCAGAAACTCAAGATTCTTCGTTTCTTGCAACTATCGATACCAACGACACGAGCGTCCAAATAGTAGAAATCAGCGTTATAGCCGAGTATCCACACACCGCCCTTTTCACGTTCTCACTTGGTACTCTATCCGCGATATGTCTTTGCAAAAGCACAAGCATGTGTAGTTGAGGCGGTACGCACAGAGCCGTTGCGATTAGTTTCAGCCGAGGAAACAAAAAATCTGGTATACAAGATCCCGCCATGAGGAAGCTAAATATACCTCCAGAAACTACAATAGTTCCGGTGAGGTCTGTTGGGTATAAACTCGATCCAATAATATAACTCCAGTGAGCTAAAGTCCCAAGCCGGAGAAACCACAGAACTTTGATAAATAACGTGGTGTAAATAAGTACCACTACAGCTGTTACTATACACATTACTTTCATTTCTTTTCTTGAGATTCCTTAGGTTTTATATGATTTGGCATTACGACTGAGTTGAGGAACTGATATTTAATTTTTAGGTAGTGTTTACAATTTTGTTGGCCCATTTTAATGCTTTTGTTTAGGCACCGTGTTCTTGTTTGTGCCTGTTACATTTATACGTTTATTTTAGTTTTTAACCTCTTGTAAATAACTAAAAAAATACCGAAGTTACGGATTTCGGACAAAATATCAGGCCTGCTTGCCATCCCCCCCCCGAAAATGACTGACGTTAGCTGAGGGCTGACGTGCGCTTAGGACGTGCGTGAATCTCAGGCGTGAATCGTGACTATTCTATAAGGATTATATTATCTCTATGATTCTATATCTATATTGACAAAGTCAATAGATTTAAAAAAGAATGCATCTCTTTAGTTATTCTTCTAAGATGCGTCTCTTATTATGGTCGTGCCGCCGTGTCGTGCTTATCTGAGGTCCAAACTATGGCTCATGGAACATTATACTTTCCTTTAGCTTGAATTGACAACATACTACAAACCGGAAGTATTGGTTTTAATTGCAATCGAAAGTACAGTAAAATCTATTTATTCGCGGGGTATATGTTCCATAAATATGCCGCGAATACAGAAACCGTGAATACAGAATGGTAATTTATATGGGATAACAGGGATACGTTCTAAGGTCCCAAAATAAAAAATACAAATATAAAAGAAAATCAACTTTATTGAAGTGTTTGAACATTTTGATTAATCATTATCCTCAGGCTTAGGCAATGGTTTGAAGAATTTAGTTATTTTCTCTTGCTTGTAAGTTTTTAATAGCTCCTTCAACTGATATTCAGCAGTCGCATTAGCATTTTGCCTCTTAAGAATAAGACTTCATTCCATAGACAGATCAATGTTCATAAAGAAATCGCAAAGCTCATTTGCCATTCTTAAACCTTCACTAAGATTTTTTAAAAGTAAATGTCACATTTCCAGTGCTTTTTGAAGCCTCTTCTTCAATGGGCTGTGAATTTAACATTTCCTCCAAGTCGGCTTCAGTCAAATCTGCATCTTGCGATTCAAGCAATTCCTGAATGGCACTAGATTCTATCTGTTCGAATCCATCTCGTCCTATTCCATTTGCAATTTCGGCTATATTTGCCTATTGGAATTTTGTATGAACTTTTAGATCCGCGAATAAAGAATTTTTTTGCCGCGAATATAGAAATTGGGTTGCATTTTGTTAATCCGCGAATAGTGAAAACGCGAATGAGGAAAGCGCGATTAGGGAGCTTTTACTGTACCTAAAAACCAAAATTTCGAGAATTTTCAATTTTTTTTTATCCAAAATTCATGTTTTTATTATTTTTTGAAAAAAAATACCAAATGTAGGATTTATAAAGCAATTTTCCCATGCTTAACCCGGCGATCGCACAGTTGGGTCTATTTTACCCACGCCTTTTAAAAATGCGCGTATTTCTATAAAATATTATTGCGACGTTGCCAGACTTCTCAGTAGCTGGACCTAACGGTCTCCCCTCTCCGTGGAATATTGCCATATAGTGGTGTCGCAGCCGCAGCGGTGCATAGATGCGGATGAACACGTGAAAGGTAAAAAAGACCCAACCATACATTTCGTGTCGTAATTTCGCGCCGTCTTTTTCAACCAACTTTTTAAATATATAATTGACTTTTTGTATTATTTTCAGTACCTTTGCAGTAATTAATCGCGAATTACTCGAACGGCAGAGAATTTTAGCTATTCTGCTGGAATCCGACTCCAAATATGAAAATTCTACTTCAGAAAATGAAGACGAAGAAGATCATCGTCGTGTTCTCAGCCTAGAAAGTGACACCGATCAAGGTTTATCTATCTGACACGAACAGTGACGATATGCCCCTATGATTGTTGAACTATGCCATCGGCCAAATTCTTCAACGTCTGAAATACAGCACGATTTATATACTAATTTGACTACCACTACTGAAAGCCAGGTACGAACATCTTTTTTTTTTGGAAAAGACGGAACCACGTGGCATAAGACCCCTACCCGCCAAAATGTTCGAACTAGGGCGGAAAATATTATAACACAAGTGCCAGGTGTTCGACCAGTAGCTCAAAATACTTTTACAGTAAAAGAGTGCTTGAACTTATTTTTTTATAGACGAAATGGTGGATTTTATTTGATGCGCAAAATGATAAGGTATTTTTTAGGAGAACCTGATGAGAAACCACCTGTGAAGATACCTAATGTAAAAAGAAGGTGTCAGGATTGTTCTGCCAAAAAAGATAGAAAATCTAGTAATACTTGTCAGTGCTGTAACAAATATATCTGCAGTAAGCACGCTGTGTTGTACGGCATAAATTGTGCAGATGGAAAAGAACCTACGATTGAATAATTATAAGACTGATATAGAATATTGTTATTAGTCCTGCTAGAGATTTTATTCTTATATTTCCTATTAGTTTTAAATTTAAAAAAAAAGTTTGTTTACTTATATTTTTTTTAGTTTAAGACAGAGGCTACCTATTTTGTTAATGTTTTGTAATACTTATATAAAAATGACATTAAAAACATATTTTCGTATCGGGTTGTTTTAGTTTATCTAAAATGTCATAAACAATAGTCTTTTTATTCAATTATTACAACATGTTAGTAAATTTATTATAAATATTGAAGTTATGGCATTTTTTTTCTACGGGTCTCTTAGACCCAACCCTACTATCGTTGTTACATATTTCCACTGTGCTGACGCCGGGTTAACAACATGACAATGTCAATGTCATTGTCAATCTGTCAAATAATGATGACGTTGACAGCCAAGTCTTATGAGTTGCCAGGTTGGGGAATATTTTTCCCGAAATTGCGTACAGCGTACAAGCAACATTTTTTTTAGCTGCACTATATTCTTCACTTGATGTGTTTGTTGAAGTGAGATTTACTTAGCGGGCTGGTGGTGGTTGCCCACTGAATGAATAAATTACGCCAATTGCTTTTGAATGAAGTTTGAGGGCCTAATAGATTATGCTACCAATAATAGAAAAAAATATTCGTAGTATATTTGATTATTATTATATGAACAAATTTTCCTATGGGACCAATGCTGGGACCAAAGCTTACGCTGTTTTTATTTTACTAAACTGTATATTTTCAACTTCTATTTGGAACTGCATTTTGACGTGATATGATAACGTCTTATAAATCGATGAACACCGGCAGCATGCACAGACATTAACAGCAGCTGCTGGTGCTGCTGCTGCTGCTGCAGCTGGAGCTGGAGGTCGTTGTGTCGTATGTGTAGAGGCTGTATGTGACATTTTTGACAGTTGTCTGAACTGAACCAGTCAGTGCTGCCGCCTGGTTAGCGACATTTCAGAAAACCCTCAATATGGCAAATAGAAGAGGTAAAAACAATATTTATTTTTGCTACAGTAGAAGCTAAGCAATATCACAAAAAAAACAGTCGATACACTTCTAAATTTCGGAGAAATTATTCCCCAGCCTGGCAACTCATAAGAGTTGGCAGTCAACGTCATCACTTTTTGACAGATTGACAATGACATTGACATTGTCATGTGAGGAAGCATGGGAATATTGCTTATAAATCCTACAATTGGTTTTTTTTTTTTAATTCATAAATAATTGAATGTTGGAGAAAAAAAAATTGAAAAAATTTCGATTGCATAAATAAAAACCATCACTTCCGGTTTGTAGTAAGTTGACAATTGAAAAAGATATGTTTTTGTTGTGTCATTCATTATGGTCATGTTTAGGTTAACGATCTATTTTATGGTACCTGCCTGATTTATTTTATCCATGCCATGCCCTAAAAACAAGTATCTCGTGTAAATCAAAGGATCATCACAAAATGGTTTTTAGTTTAAGGCACTATAGTAAACATGAAATGTTGTTTATTACGAGCGAATAGTCTCATATTTATGAATATAGTTTCCTTATTTCTGATGTATTACATTTTACTTACATTATGTCGTTCAGCGTGCCATTATTCACGTCACGCCTTGCTTTGCACACATCGTTCTCTCTTTTTGTCGTTGTTGGATAAAATTTAATAGTTGCTTTGTGAGAATAGGCAACACTAAGAAAGCTAATATAAATTTTTATCGTAGTAGTACCTAGTAAATATCTCATGTTTACATACTGGCAACACTAAGCGTGACTCGAGAAAATATTGCAGTGTTGTGTGATCAATTTTCTGTTCATTGTGACCTGAAATAATAGTAATTTACAAATTAATGTGAAAAAACAACTATCCAAGATGACTCTGACTTCCAAAATGGAGGTGGACCCTGTGAAGGGCGAAGGCTTCAGGCCCTACTACATCACGAAGATTGAGGAACTTCAGTTGATCGTGGCCGAGAAATCACAGAATCTTCGCCGTTTGCAGGCCCAAAGGAATGAATTGAACGCCAAGGTACGCATGCTGCGCGAGGAGCTGCAGCTACTGCAGGAACAGGGCTCCTATGTCGGCGAAGTTGTTAAGCCAATGGACAAGAAAAAAGTACTCGTCAAAGTCCATCCGGAAGGAAAGTTCGTCGTCGATTTAGACAAGAATGTAGATATAAACGACGTGACTGCTAACTGCCGAGTCGCTCTACGCAATGAAAGCTACACTCTCCATAAAATCTTACCGAACAAAGTTGATCCTCTAGTTTCCCTTATGATGGTCGAGAAGGTTCCCGATTCTACTTACGAAATGGTCGGAGGCTTAGACAAACAGATAAAGGAAATCAAAGAGGTAATTGAGCTGCCTGTGAAGCATCCTGAGTTGTTTGACGCTCTTGGTATTGCTCAGCCTAAAGGTGTGTTGCTGTATGGCCCTCCGGGAACCGGAAAGACCCTGCTGGCCCGTGCTGTCGCCCATCATACTGAATGTACTTTCATCCGTGTCTCTGGTTCAGAGTTGGTTCAGAAATTCATTGGAGAAGGAAGCCGTATGGTGCGAGAACTGTTTGTTATGGCTCGTGAGCATGCTCCATCTATCATTTTCATGGACGAAATCGATTCTATCGGGTCATCTCGTATTGAATCAGGCAGTGGTGGAGATTCAGAAGTACAGAGAACTATGTTGGAACTCCTGAACCAGCTAGATGGTTTTGAAGCTACCAAAAACATTAAGGTTATCATGGCTACAAACCGAATTGATATTCTAGACCCTGCCTTACTTAGACCTGGCCGTATTGATAGGAAGATTGAGTTCCCTCCACCAAATGAAGAAGCTAGGTTGGACATCTTGAAGATTCATTCTCGGAAAATGAATTTGACTAGAGGTATCAATCTGCGCAAGATTGCCGAGCTGATGCCTGGAGCATCTGGGGCTGAGGTGAAGGGAGTGTGCACAGAGGCTGGTATGTATGCTCTGAGAGAGCGCCGAGTGCATGTAACTCAGGAAGACTTCGAGATGGCCGTGGCTAAAGTCATGCAGAAAGACTCTGAGAAGAACATGTCCATCAAGAAACTCTGGAAGTAATCTATTTACTTACATTAATCTTAATCTTGTCTTTTATAGAAAATATATAATTAATTTCCCAAATATTCTTGTATTCATTTTGAAACCAAATTTTTGCTGAATGTGGATTTTGGTCTTGTACTCTTTGGCTTTATGCTCCTGGGATGTATTTATTTAGCCCATATCAAAATAATGTATTTAATAAAAATAAAAAATACCATTTCATTTTTTAGTATTAAAGTATATTTCATTGTTTAAAATACAGTAGTAGTACCACAAAACATTGTAAAATTATAACTGGGTTCTAATTACATCATTTATTATAATATATGTAATACATTGGAATTCAAAAAGTTCAATGGAACTATGATTAGCATAGTTGATTCATAGAAACTCTTTTTTCTAATTAATTTCATTTTATTCTTATTATTATTAAAAATACAATCAAATTCACTTGCATAATTAATTAATCTTGATCAGGTACATATTTAACATTATGTACAACAATTTGTATTTTTATCAAAATATAAAAAAAATCAACGATAATAATTTCAGATCTTATAGCAATGTATATTTCATTGTTCGAGTGCATATTTAATAGTATATTATTTCAGATCTTAACACTGAATGCCAAAATCGCACACAATAGTTTTTCTATTGTATGTCAGAAAACGTCCGACATGACGTTTAAGGTGTTAATATTTTCAAAAGCTAATACAATAATAGAAGATTATTAACAAATTATACACCAACACATCTAGTTTATAATTCTCTTGTTGTCTCTGTCGTCGAGATCAGATTCGGTGTCGGACAGGTCTTGTATGTTCGACACGTCGATGTCCAAACCTGCTGTGCCCTGCGGTAAACCAGAAAAAATAAGTGCTTTAGAGAGCTAACTCATATGAAGTGGTCCTATTATTGGCAGTGTGGTTTCCAACCTAGAATGAAACCACACCATTTCTTTAAATGGCAAAGAGAGAAGTCCTAAATAGTGGGATCTCATGAACAAATGACACGACGTCCATGACACTAGATAAACATGGGTATGCTACCCATGTTTATCTAGTGTCATGGACGATATTTCACACCTACATAGACCTTAAGATATGATATTTAAGATATATATACGGACAAATCACACAGATTGAGCTAGCACCAAAGTAAGTTCGAGACTTGTGTTATGGGATAATAACTCAACGATTCTATATTTTATAGCAAATACATATATAGATACACATCCAAGACCCAGGCCAATCTGAAAAAGATCATTTTCCATCTTGACCTGGCCGGGGATCGAACCCCGTCACTCCGTGGCGCAGGCTGGCGTGTTGACCGCTGCGCCACGGAGCTAGCCTCTTGTTTGGAGCCATAGCCATAGTGTGTGAGTAGAAGAATTCTTTTTGTCTTCTGCGTTGAATGGACTTAATTCTCTTTCAATGCCCAAGTTATATAGTAGGTGTCCCAATCCAAGGCTTTGAATCGAAGGTCGGCCATAAAACTTCGGCATATTATTTTGCAATAGTCACGCTGCCGGGCCGCCCTACACTGGATTGGCATGAGATGGCATCGGAAGCGACGCGTCATTTCAAAACAAGCTATTGTAACCTTTATGTCTAGTGGTATAAGATGAACGCCCGCGCAACGGCTCGAGCTAGTACGAGGTGAGGCGCGGCGGCTCGATCAGACGCGCGAGCGCGCGTCTAGTCATCTTATACCACTAGACAAAGGCTAAAATAGCTTGTTTTGAAATAACGCGTCGCTTCCGATGCCATCTTGCCAATCTAGTGTAGCGCGGCCCTTGACCTAAGGCATCTCAGCACAACAATCAAGGATGCCACCGAAGAGGAAAAAAATACTCACAATAGGTCTGGTCCTCCGTGTGGAGCGATTCCATAGTTGCCGTACGAACTCCAGAGGGTTGACGAACTCGTGGCTCACAGCCGCAGCCGATGACGACCTGAAAATACAGGAGTGAAGTGAAGAACAGATAGGTACCGAGAGTAGTTTCTATATTATTACCCCTTTGAAGGTTTCTCGAAACTCTGGGTGTTGATAGATGATAGGTACGAGTACATCCCAGAGTTCCGAAGTCTATAAATGGACAAGTTAAAAAAAAATTGGCTGTCTGTAAAGCCGGTTTACGGACGATTAATTTTACGTGGTAACAGAGGAAGAGAGATGCGTCACAAGCCGAACGAACGCTTCTCAGAACAATATGAGGAACGCTTAGGCCGATCGTGCCTCTCTATCGCTTGTTCCGCGCTCCCGCTTGCACACGGATATTTTTTCGTGCGTGCAGTCTGCGTTCATTGATTTATAAGACATTATGACGTCAATAACAATACTACTAATATTACCTACTCCTCTTGAATTAAAGTGTTGTAGTATCTATACACTACCACCATCCACTACTGGGTAAATAAGATGCCTATAAACTTACGACACTGCAGCCGGGATCTCAATGACGGGATCTGACGATGTCTGCTCAGGCGATGTGTTTTGGAATCGGACTCTGCAAGATAAGTACATTTCTCATTTGTCATCTATATAAGGTCAATTTAAATATTTTAAAGGCTGACTCCTTTAAGCTAGAAAAATGCTTTAGAAACAAAATAAAAAAAATCGGCACGCTAGTTTTTAAGATATCTGGACCTGAAAATTTAAAATAAAAAATGAAAAAAACATCCAACACTTTCCTGGCCAAAAACTTTTTACTATTATCTACTATGGATACTAGATCACTGACCTCGACGATCAAAACAGCTGATTTATCGCTATTAATAAAAAATAATTGTTTTGAATGAAAAAATTTAAAAAAATCTAGCGCGTCGATTTTAAAAAATTTGCTACTAATGCATTTCTTTGACCTATGGGACCCAGCCCTTAAATATTTGCGCTTAATTTAAATGGACCTTGTATACCGCGTGTTACAATATTACCAAATAATATTAATGGGGTATGGTAAGTTCATGATATTAAACAACTATCCCCAGGGAAGTTACAACGAACGACAAAAATTTTTTTTTACTCTTCTTAGAAAGTCGATCAGCTAATTGCTTATTTTGTATCGGAGGTCGAAGTTTTCTTTTCATGTTTTGAAGTTTGTCCCATGAGGAAAGTTGTTTAATATTATGGACTGATCGTGGTCCTTAAATATTTTATCTCTGTGCTGCCGCCACTTTTTCAGAAAACCCTAATTCAACGAAATATTTTTAACATAAGCAATTTAGCACTAACAGTATGTAAGTGATATTTGTTTAGTCTAGTTAGAACACCTTTCCAAGTATAGGTGTTCCTAAAGGTTCAATATTAGGCCCATCATAATTTAAACCTTTGTTTTATGTAGGTTTTTGCCCTATCTTTTTGCTGCACCTCGATATTAGGTCTGCGATTGGTGTTCCGGGACCATATCAGGTGCGTCAGTGTAATAACTAACAAAGCACTAAGGTATCGGACTCCTTAGTGGTAAACTCACTCGACATAGTTGCTAGCGCGCGCCCTCTTCTTAAACTGGTAATAGATAAAGATGGCGAGGTATATCACGAACAAAACCAGAACGCTCGTGACGATTGTGAAGGACACTTGGTGGGCGCGTGTGAACTCCTCGTGGGTCCAGCCGTTGAAAACTGGTAACTGAAAAATATAAAACATAACTATGTATATTCATCATCATCTCCGATATTGACTAGCTCCGTGGCGAAGCGGTCAACACGCCTGCCTGCGACACGGAGTGACCGGGTTCGTTCCCCGGCCAGGTCACGATGGAAAATGATCTTTTTCAGATTGGCCTGGGTCTTGGATGTGTATCTATATATGTATTTGTTATAAAATAAAGTATCGTTGAGTTAGTATCCCATAACACAAGTCTCGAACTTACTTTGGGGCTAGCTCAATCTGTGTGATTTGTCCGTATATATTTATTTATTTTATCTCCATTTCGTGTAGGTGACACGGTCAATCGACCATGCACACCTTGGTGTCAGAGTTCTTCGGAACCGCCTCTCGGCCTCTGACGTGGTTCCTTTAACGACAACCAGATGGCAGCCAGGACCAACGGCCTAACGTGCCTTCCGAAGCACGGTATCATCTTTATTATCAGACAATCAGGTGATTCAAGCCTGCAATGTCCTAACCAAACTGGAAACAACTGAACAAAGTATGCTTCCCGTGGGAATCGAACCCACGATCCCCGGGTCAACAGGCAAACGCCTTAACCACTGGACCACGGAGGTAGTCATTATGTATATTAAAACCAAACATTAATAAGATATGGTTGCAGCCTAAAATAACAAATTAACACACTTTTAAATTAATGTAAGGTATGCGCGCCCGGCCTCCCGAGCTCCTATTTGCTTTTTCCCCATTCTTCCGAGTGACCATAATACCATTAAAAAGTCCTATCCTTCCTCAGCTTAAAAATGCGTCCGATGGACAGCAACGTCGGAAGTAGAAAAAGCCAAAAAAAGCTACGCTCGGCAACCCGCATGACAAGCGTGGTGAGTATGGCAATATCCTCCCATGGAACAAATAATCCTTGGTAGACGCCTATATCCTGCAGTGAACTTCTTTTGGCTGAAATGATGATGGAAATGCTTTGATATTTTTACGGCCGACTGCCAATTCGACGCTAACGTTCCATAAGTGAGCTTGTAGAGCGGTTAGTACTTTCGTCCTTCAACGGCGTCGTTCAATTTTCATATAAAATGAGGTCCGAAATTGCATTATACATAGACTTACCAGACTTTTCTCCGGTACCACGCACTCTCCGTCTTTAGCCTCCGTTCCGTCATCGCACAGGCACTGCGGGCCAACCTCGCTCATCACACAAATGTTGGAGCAAGTATATCCATCACAAATATCAGTCAGGTCATCTCTTTGCACGCTGTTATGGCGTATGACGAATGTGTTGGCGTCGAACATTCTGTAGATATAAGGCTCGCAGGTCTTCTTGCCGTAAAGCTGGCACCGGCTGAGTTTCAGGGAGTTGGCCACGAGGAAGTAGATCCAGTCTTCGAAGATTGCCAGGCCTTGTGGAGCTTCCAGGTGGGGGTGGCCAAAGAGAACTTTTTGACTGGAAACGTGAGGGTTAGAATTTAGAATAGCCGATTTTGCTTCTTTCAACAAACTGAACCCACTCATATCAATCACATTATGTGATGATGATGAAAAAAAAATACTTGAAACTGCTACAGCTATAAAAGTATCATCAACGGTATGTAAGGCAAATTGTCTCTAAAGTTAACTTCAGTTACTGTATCTTATTCCGTGAGAAACCGATTATTATCACTGCGTGAGACATGCATAATTGGCCGGTGGTACATCGTCATATGAACTTTTCAGTATCTACATCATGTGCTAAGTCAGAGCAAGATCTACCTACAGACAGATGACTCTTTATCTCGGACTTTGTTCGGCATATAAAAATATTGCGCTTATGAGAATGGCCTCATAACAAAATAAGCTATTAATTTTGAAGGCTGTCTAATGGTCTTATGTTAATTTCTGAAAATGTTCATACTTTTGAAATGGCCTTTCCTAACCAATTTTAACCAAACTGAAGGTGAACGCAGACTTGGCGGCACCGTACGCGCCGCAGTCGCTTTTGTTTCAGGTAATGCGGCGACTGCGGCGCGGGTAGGTGTGCGAGATTACATACAACTTTAACGATTAAAGTTATATATATAAGGTCCAACTTCCTGCCCAACACATCGGCATGAGCACGGCGCGCTGAGAGGCGATCCTCAATGATCGAAGGTCGGCCGGGCCGTGACGACCTTCGCACTCGCCCTGAAGATGGCCTTCTGTAGGCTGAAACATGTCGGTGATACCGACTAATACGTGAGTACACCGTTGTTTTAGAGTTATCCCTTAGCCACCGAAAGGCCAGCCGGCCTATTTGCTAACTCAGTGTACGTTTTGATAATCATTTCAAAGTACATTACGTTTTATATATCTTTAATAAAAATAGTCAATCATAGGAAACCCGCAATGTATTTTGAAGTGACTATCAAAACGTTGGTCACTGAGTTAGCAAATAGGCCGGCAGATCCGGCCGCATAACAAAAAAAACTCCATTGTGTCTGCATTTCCGCGATCGACGGGTTAATTATGTCTCGCGTAAGTTTAAATAACTTACTGTTTGTCTCCGTCGTAGCTCATCCTGATGATCTGCGCGGGGCCCGTCTCCGCCACGTACAGCTTGCGGCCGAACGAGTCCAGCGTCAGACCGGAGCAGTTGCCGAAGGTGGCGAGGTCAACGACCTGTCCGCCGGCTAGTGAGGCCGACCACACCACGGACTCGCCGTCGCGGGTGATGCAGTAGAACATGCGGCGAGACGCCGGGTCCACCACCAACGCCGTCACCTAGTCAAAACTTCGGTATTTCTCGGTCAACTCATCGTTTCGTGTAGGTAACACGGTCAATCGACCATGCATACCCTGGTGTCCGAGTTCTTCGGAACCGCCTCCCGGCCTCTGATGTGATTCCTTTAACGAATACCAGATGGCAGCCGGGACCAACGACTTAACGTGCCTTCCGAAGCACGAAATCATCTTTGTATTATCAGACAATCAGATTGTAGTCAATCAAAAATGCTAACAAGTACACATGTACTTGTTAGCATTTTTTATTGAGAACCACACAGCGAACAAACTGGAAGCCAGTCGTCGTCCGCCGGAGCGATCCGCGTTACGTGTGTACCTAAGTAACAACTCCCCAGTTGAAACGTTTGTGTGTCTGTTTTACCATACCCCATAAACTGTGCTTGTGTCAGTATGAACATTATACGAATAGTGAAGTGTTGAAACGGTTTTTCTTTCTGATCTCTCTCGTAGGAACTTCACATTATTTTCTTACACACAGACATTGATTAGCAACAGTGATAGATACATAATTGGAGTAACTGTTTAGTGTAGTGACATTAACGTAGGGTTGCTCATGCAGACGTAGCTTTACACATAGAAGAGCCTGCCCTACAAGGTAATTCAAGCCAGCAATGTCCAAACCAAACTGGAAACTATAATATAATAATTTTAAACATAATAATAATTAGTTTGAATTTTAAATATAATAATAGAGTTTGATTTTAAACATAATCCTTAATAATATTATAAATGCGAAAGTGAGTTTGTTTGTTTGTTTGTTACGCTTTCACGCCGTAACTACTGAACCGATCATTATGAAATTTTGCATTCAAATTCTCGGTACGGAGACGGACGTAGGCTACCTTCTATCCCGGGAAAAAGTACTATTCCCGAGGGATCGACATTGACGCGGGCGGAGCCGCGGGCGAAAGCAAGTAATATGACTAGCTCCGTGGCGCAGCGGTCAACACGCCAGCCTGCGACACGAGAGTGACCGGGTTCGATCCCCGGCCAGGTCAAGATGGAAAATGATCTTTTTCAGATTGACCTGGGTCTTGGATGTATATCGCTATATATGTATTTGTTATAAAATATAGTATCGTTGAGTAGTATCCCATAACACAAGCCTCGAACTTACTTTGGGGCTAGCTCAATCAGTGTGATTTGTCCGTATATATTTAAAAAAAAATATTTAAAAAATAATTAGTTTGAATCTTAAGAATATTCTTACCTTAGCGTCTCCGGTCAAGGGCAACTTATGCAGTTTCGCGCATCTCCTCTTGTCCACGTTGCATACTCTTATGAAACTCTCCGTCCCCCTATCAACGAAGTAAACATTCCCTGTCACCCAATCCACAGCCACCTGAAAACATAATTACCAGGGGCGTAACTATACCATCTGGGTCCCGAGGCAAACACATTCAATGGGGCCCCATGAGAGTTTGAATTCAGCGAATGGCGCTTTTTGGTTAACTTAAGCTTTTCTGCTCGTGGCCAGGGCCCCCTAGGTCGGGGGCCCGTGGCATTTTGCCGACATGCCACCCTGTACGCCACTTTCATGTTGTTGACTAGAATATGTAAGGGTTTTTATGGCAAACTCACCTGTAATTCATTATCGTAATGCTCATTTTCTTCTGAAGAATCAAACGCGCTATGTAAAGTTTGTATGGAATTTTCTCATTTTTGGACTTAGCAGTATGAAATTTGATAATTGTAATTGGTATAGGGTAATAATAATAATAAACTAATCAACATAACAGAAAATGTACGCGAACGAAGTCGCGGGCACAGTAAAAAATATATTTACCCTGGAAGGTGTGCCGATATTGGTGATAACCGTGTTGTTATCGGGACCGTTCACTTCAACCAACTTCTGTGCGTCTGGGAGAGCCACCAATATCTTGTCCCGTCTGAAAGTGGAGCAAAGTGATTTTTAGCGACCAATCATATTTTTTCATCTCATCCACTTATTCAAAAAGCAAAGAACGGTTGCTCGTATACAAGGTCTAAAAAATGTTTTTATTTCTGAGGGACTAAAATTATTATTAATCAACATTTTTTAGTCCCGTAGGAATGAAAACAAAAATATTGTTTTTCTCACAGAGGGAGATGAAAAGCAGTATGTTTCTTCTAATGTGTCTGAAACACATGTGTCTTCTCGGGCCTCACATATTTTTTTTTACTTCGGGCGACATACTCTGGATCACTGGATTCTTTTTTTTTGTATTGACTATGTAGCTAGCTCCAAGTGGGCTTTCGCTACTTCACCGGGCGTTTGAGGCGAGGACAGAGTGCCTTCAGCCTATACATGGTGACATTTTGATCGTTCTGGACAACTTTTCCTATGGGACCAATGCAGAGATATAAAAAAAATAGACAGTTCCATACAAAAATGTTCGGCCGCCAGGTTAATTTGTACGTCAAAAAAAATGTTGAGTTCTCAGCATTGGTCCCATTACATAGGAAAAGTTGTTCATATCGACGAGCTGAATCACCGCTTTAAGGTTCCAGAACGATCAAAATTTCACCATGTATATGTCGCAGGCATATTGTATGATTCCTATCAAATATTAAGGCATATTATATACTGACAAGGCAATTCACAATTTGCCTTCGACATATTCCAAAAGAGCGAGCGTTTGTGAACAGAGGACGTCGTTTGTAAAACGCAGAATCATACAATTTGCCTGCGACATATACACAAGTACACAACATCAAAACTCAGGAGTCTACTTTAGAACTGCCCTCGCCAAAAAGTATTATGTTAGTAAGAGTGGTGGTAGCTCCACCGTGCCCACCATTCCGATAATATGGCGTGAAGAGAGCAATCATGTGGTTTTTAGCGGGTGTGAGTCCCGCATAACTGCTCTGTATCTCCGTACAGATCAGTATGCATAACGCATTTTCCACATGTAAAAAAAAAAAAGGCCCTGCGTCCTATGCATGAACGATACTTAGAGGCGTGTTAAGGGATTTTTAAAAGACGTCCGCTCAGGGCCACCCTTGGACAGTATCCAAGGGTTAGAAAACACTGAGGTTTTAGAGACTTCTACGGATTCTAGTTCTTTGGCACGTGTTTGGTTAATTTTATAACTTATCCACCTAACACTTACCTAAATTATAACCACACACAGCTTCGGTATCAATAGCGGGTGATGTGAAGATGTAAAAGTGGATTGGAAGATTACTACTTAGTCCCTAAAAGCTCACCTGATATCGGCGTCAATATCAACGATCCTAGCGGTGGTCTGGTCGTTATACTGTAAGGTAGGTGTGCCATCAGCAGACAAAGATCGCACAGAATTTCCCGACACGTACAGAATCGACATGCTGCCTCGGACTGCCTTGCAGGAACGCCGGTCTAATCTGCAGGCAATAAAATAAACATTCACAATCTGTAGTATTATATTTTGTGATATGGGTTCTATGTAAATATCAAAACTTTCTTTATACTTTTATTTTTGAAACTAACGTGAGATACAGACATCATGTACAAAAAACGGGTGTATTCATCACCAGGGTACTGCTACCGACCTGCTGGTTCCCGCTCCACAAGGGCGGCGCGAGCTTCGCTTAGAGCATTTAAATGCTCTAAGGAGCTGCGTAGAGCAGTTAGTTCGGGATCCTCCACCGCGCGCCCCGCACTCGCCTTCAAAATGGGTCCTGACGAGTCCGAAACTATAGTCGGCAATCCCGACGAAATAGCTAGTGGGTGACCCGTTTTAGTACATAATCATTTGATTTTTATTCAAATTTTTGTAATGATAAAATTTTACTTTTTAATTTAATTGCATGCCTTTTGAACTTATATGAATTTACACATGGTAAATATGATTTGGAAGTTTTGGAACATATCCATGCAAATAAATAATCTTTATCTTCATCTTTATCACACTTGTAACCAAACTCCGGATGTTCTTTAGTAAATAAATCGAAAATTTCAATTTTTATTTTAGGTATTCCAGGCAAATGCCTGGCCACCTTACAGCTGAGAATAAATGGCATACGTAAGTAGGTGATGAATCTTGAGGCCAATGGTTTAGCAACCTTATACATGGCCAGCAAGACAAAAATCACTTCATCATTCATCATAATCATCCAAAACAGATAGAAGTTATAATAATAATAAAGTCATTTATTTCAGTAATCTTGGTTACAATATGATGCTAGGACTTCCCAGTGAGTAATCTAATGATACTCGTAATGGGAATGACCCGCTGCTTCCTATAAAGTTTTACATTAAGACTACATTTGTGAATGAAGTATACATATCAATAGAAGAAAAACAAAACAAACAAGAACATTTGTAAGTAAAGGTATATGTGTGACTGTGTGTGTGTGTGTGCGCCAGCGTGCGTGTGTGAGTGTGTGAGTGAGTGTATATGTGTGTGTGTGTGTGTGTGTGTGTGTGTGTGTGTGTGTGTGTGTGTGTGTGTGTGCGCGTGTGTGTGTGTGTGTATGTGCGTGTGTGTGTATAGGATTGCATAGGATAGATTCCAAGAAGAGTATAAGGTTAACTATACATATAATAAAACAGTAAAAATATTTTGTCTGTACATTTAGAATTTTTGACTGAAATGGATAGAGGGATACTTAAAAAGAAAAATAGAAAGCAAAAAAAAATTTTCGAATTTTTTTTTTGTCTGTCTGTCTGTCTGTCTGTCTGTATGCATCTGTAAGCATGAAACTTTGCCATTTTTGAAGTTAGTCGAATGAAATTCAGCATGAAGGTTCTTTACTGAAAGGCATGAAACACGAGTAAAATATTTTTCTCAAAAATCATCCCTTAATGGGTGTATAACGGGGATGCAAAGTTAGTATGAATCTTTCCGTTTTTGAAGTTATTCATTTGAAATTCAATATTAAGGTGTTTCATTGAAAGTCATGAACTAATGTATTCCGGGCGGGTAATTCTACTGTTCCTGAGAAATTGACACTTACGCGGGCGGAGCCGCGGGCCAAAGGCAAACTTGACTTATATCAACGCACAGCCGAAACTACTGTACCCAGAAACTTGAAATTTGGCACAGGGATTCTTTTTATGATGTAAATGAGCACTAAGAAAGGATTTTTAGAAAATCAAGGGGGGTGAAGTTTATATGGAATTTTCTCATTTCTGGACTTAGGAGTTTGAAAGTAGGTACACAAGTTCTCAATTAAAATAAAAAAAGATTTGTTTAGGTGAACCAGACAACATTCTCCCTTGAAGAGGTAAATAGGGGTAAAGTTTGTATGGAATTTTTCCATTTCTAGACTTAGAATATAAAAATAGGTATGTAAGTTCTCGATTACAATTAAAAAGATCTGTGTAGGTGAAATGTATAAAATCCCCTCCTTAAGGGGCAACATGGGGGGGGGGGGGGGGGGGGATTTAAGTTTGTATGGACATTTTATCATTTCTGGACGTTCTGGATTACAATTAAAAAGATGTATGTAGGTAAAATCGACGAAATTTTCGCCTGAAGGGATTAACTAGAACAGTAAAGTTAGTATGGATTTTTTTTTAATTTCTAGACTTAGAAGTGTGCAAATAGGTATATAAGTCCACGATAACAATTAAGAAGATGAATGCAGGTCAAATGTATAAAAGCAGAGGGGGCATGAACGCGCGAGGGGATTTGTATGTAATTTTTCTCATTTCTGGACTTAGACGTATGAAAATAAGTATATAAGTTCTAGATTACAATTAAAAAAGATCTGTGTAGGTGAAATGTACAAAATTCCCCCCTTAAGGGATAGACGAAATTTTCTCGTTTCTGGACATAGAAGTATAAAAATTACAATTAAAAAGATCTGTGTAGTTAAAATGGACCAAATTTCCCCTTGAGGGGTAAAATAGATGGGGTAAAGTTTGTATGGATTTTTTTATTTTTAGTCTTAGAAATATGACAACAAGTATATAAGTTCTCAAGAGGGCAAAATCCCCTCCTTAAGGGCTAAAGATCTATGCAGGTGAAATGTATTAAATTCTCCCTTAAGAGGAAAAAGCAGAGGGGGAGGGGTTTGTATGGAATTTTTATCATTTGTACTGTTCCCAAGGGCACGACATTAACGCGGGCGGAGCCGCGGGCAACAGCTAGTTATATATAAAAGCGGATAAGAATGGGTATTGACGTTTAGCAAAAGCAGTACGTACAAAAGGAATGGGAGCTACATTAACCTTTCTTCTTTTATTTTGGAGGGTTACTTTGTACGGCAATGTTTTATGATAATTTACAATGAGATTGATTAAGGACAAACATCTTTCTGACTGAGAGAAGATTACCAATTTTGTATAGGGCATGTGTAGGGAATCTACGAGGTTTTTTTTTTTTTTTTTTGGAAATGACTGTAGCTAGCTCCAAGTGAGCTTTCGCTACTTCACCGGGCGTTTGAGGCGAGGGCAGAGCAGAGTGCCCTCAACCTTTATAGACAACATCACCAAAGGGCCCCAGGAGGGACGGACCTCGGCTTTGGGCGTTGCCTGTGTGCGCAAGGCTTGGAGAGACAGCAAACTCTCATATTGCCTGATGGGCCGCGTATGCGTGCATGCAAGCCTGAAGGGCCAATCTGAGAATCAATGGCAAAAGCCTTTGGAGAGCAGCAACTCTCATCTTTTGCCTTATGGGCCGAAAGCTACGTTGCCAGAAGGGCCTATCCTGGGTGCAAGTCACCCGGGACCGCCGGGCGGTCACCAGTAATCGGAGCTAATCCTACTCTACGCACTCTGTTCCGGTGTCGAGTGCGACGGGGTCGGATAGTGGGATTCCTCCGGCTATTCGGAGCCGGAGAGGGGTCGGGGCGGGCTTGTGCGATGTCAATAGGATCATCGGGATCGTCAAGTACGTTCCTAGGACGTCTACGACGTAAGGTCGTATCGTGTAGGTTGGGGGAGTAGTTAGCGGCTTGCACCACTAACGGATTGGGATGGCGTGCGGCATTCTCAAAGAAACGCTTGGAGGCGTTTTTGAGAAAGCCGCGGATGGACGGGAGATCTAAGTCACGGTGTAAGTCTGTCATGCGCAAGTACCGGTGATTGCCAGTGGCACGTCGAACGAACCGATTCTGCAAACGTTGCAGCCGTAGGATGTGGGAGGGCGCGATGTGGGAAAAGACTACGCCGGCGTAGGTCATGATAGGGCGGACGCAAAGCTTATAGAGTGTCAACTTATTTCTAAGTGACATCTTAGCATTGCCTATCATGGGGTTGAGGCGGCCTAATACGAAGGCGGCATGGTTGCGAACTTTGGTGATGTGGGGACCGAAGGTCATTGCTCTATCGAGTACGACTCCAAGGTATTTAGCCTTGGGTGCCCACTGAATGGGCTTTCCGTACAGCGATACTGACCCTAACGGGGGAAGTTCTGCTCCGGACATGGTGATTTTCTGACGTGTCACAGCGCGGCTATCCTTTGAGAAAAACACAGCTGTGCTTTTCTCCGGATTAAACTCGATGCGCCACCTCTTGAACCACATGCCGAGAGCGTCCACGGCGGACTGTAAACGGTTAACGATAACCGATTTTATGTGATGGGACGTGTAGAGGGCTGTGTCGTCGGCGAACAGTGCCACTTCTACATTTGGGGTCTTGGGGATATCGCTTGTGTACAGCGAGTATAGGAGGGGCGAGAGAACGGCGCCTTGCGGGACGCCGGCTCGAATGGGACGGGGGTCAAAGTCAAAGTCAAAGTCAAAGATTTTTATTCAAAATTGGATACATGTATCTCTTTTTGAACGTCATATTTTTATTTCTTATATATTTTTTTATATATGCAAAATTGAAATACTACTAGCGTTTCGGAACGACCACTGGTGAGAAGAATACGCCGAAAGAAACTCAATCCAGCCTTGGTCCCTACGTGCCTGAAGGGCTCTGAATACATTGTTAACATTAAATACAATTTTTCATACTATAGATTAATTTTAACATTTAATAATTGTTAACATTAAATAAATTTATATAAATTTCCACGCATTTTTATCAGTAATATAATCATCAATGCAGTAATAAGCCTTTTTTATTAACTGGTTTTTTACAATCGTTTTGAACTTAAGTAAAGGCAGACCTAATATTTCTGCAGGAATTTTATTATAGAAGCGTACTCCTAAACCCAAAAATGAATTCATAGTTTTCTGCAATCGCAATACTGGTGTAGCTAATTTATTTTTATTTCTCGTGTTTCGGTCATGGATATCACTATTTTTCTTATATAAATCAAGATTATAGCGCACAAACATAATATTCGCAAATATGTACTGAGAAGGTAAAGTTAAAATATTTATATCTTTAAACAATTCTCTAAGAGATTCTCTAGCACCAAGTTTATATATAGATCTAATAGCGCGTTTCTGCAGGACAAATATGGTGTTTACTTCTGCAGCGTTACCCCATAGTAAAATCGCATAAGACATAACACTATGAAAGTAACTGAAATATACCAAACGCGCAGTATCAACATCAGTCAGTTGTCTAATTCTCCTGACAGCATAAGCTGCAGAACTAAGTTTACCCGCTAACGTAGTAATATGGGCACCCCATTGAAGCCCGGCATCAAGAGTTATTCCAAGAAATGTTGTTTTATCAGTTAAATCTAGTGGTTCATTATCCATTACTATTTGTGTTGGAATTTTTGTAACATTTGGTAAGCAAAATTTAATACATTTCGTTTTCTTAGCGTTCAACAATAGATTATTCGCTGTGAACCAATCCAACACTTGAGCTAAAGTACTATTAACCACGTCAAAAGAATTAGTTTGTCTATCAATTTTGAAGACAAGAGAAGTGTCATCGGCAAATAGTACAGCCTTACATGTATTGACACAGTAAGGTAGGTCATTGATGTAAATGAGGAATAACAGAGGCCCTAGGATAGAGCCCTGGGGTACGCCCATCTTAACCGATGATCCGGAGGATTGTACCCTATCTAAACTAACTTTTTGAGTTCGGCCACTTAAATAAGATTCAAGTAAATCGCGAGATTTACCTTTTATTCCATAGTGCTCCAGCTTGGAGAGAAGGGTATTGTGGTCTACGCAATCAAAGGCTTTGGAAAGATCACAAAAAACACCAATAGCATTTTGTTTTCCCTCCCAAGCATCATATATGTATTTCAACAGAGCTACACCCGCGTCTGTAGTTGACCGACCCTTTGTAAATCCATACTGTTCACGATGGAAAAGGCTATTTATGTTAAAAAAAGCTAATAACTGATTAAAAATCATTTTTTCAAATATTTTACTAAGAGCTGGCAGAATAGAAATGGGACGGTAATTAGTGGGATCATTTTTATCGCCAGATTTGTACAAAGGAATGACTTTACTTAACTTCATCAAGTCAGGAAATGTCCCAGTATCTACACACTTATTAAATATAGAAGCTAAATATGGTGCAATTACTTCAATGATGTTACTAATGACAGCTACAGAGATATCCCACAAATCTCCAGTTTTCTTATTGTTCAAACTCTTAAATGTATCAATGATTATTTGAGGTGTTACATGTTGAAATATTAAATGATTGTTACATTCTGGTATACAGCTTGTTAATAGTTTTTTAGATTCCTCAGATGATGAACGTAAGGAGGCAGTAGTATTTACGGGAATGTTAGTAAAGAAATCTTCGAAATATTTTGCGACGTCTTCATTAGTACTGAGGATCTTATTATCTACTTTTAATTCTATTTTGTTGTCACGATTTTTGGTTTTCCCGGTTTCCATGTTAATAATTTTCCAAGTGGTCTTTATCTTATCATGAGAATCTAGAATAGCTTTTCTTGTATATAAAGATTTTGCGCACAGGCACGCCTTTTTAAAAACCTTAGAGTAAGTTCTAACATAATTAATAAATTCAGTATTTTTATTGTAAGCTTTCATAGCTAATAATTCGTATAACCTGTTTCTACTAACGTAAATACCAGTTGTAGCCCATTCACTAAATTTTTTACCGATACGTTTAGTACATTTTTTAATTTTGAATGTATTTTTGAATTCCGATTCAATAATACCAAACATTTTATTATATAGAGCATCCGGATCATCTCTAGTTTCTTCAATTAGGGGCATTTTTTCAGATATTTTTTTCTTAAATACATTTATTTTAGCTTTGGTTATAGATCTAAAGGTTACTTTTGGTAAGTCTACTTCTACATCATTTATAAGTTTTACAAACTGACCGTAGTGATCCGAGGTTAGATTTTTAGTTATATATTTGTCAACAGCAGTGCAATTGCAGAAAACATTATCTATGCACGTTGCAGAATCTTCAGTAACTCTAGTTGGTTCCAAAAACAAATTAACCAAATCAAATGATTTAAAGACATTTAAAAATCGAACACTTTCAGTTGTTGTAACTAACAAATCAACATTAAAGTCACCGCACACTATAATATTTTTGCGACAACAACATAATTTTCTCAAGACATCTTCAATAACTGATTCTAAAGTATTATAATCTGATCTTGGGGGTCTGTATACACATACTATAATATAATTCCCTAGTTCGATACATGACAGCTCAACATTACAATCTACCGAAAGACTAACAATATCCTTACGTTCTTTACATTTTACGTCACTTCGAGTTAGAATTAAGCTACCGCCTTTCTCTTTAGTCCCTCGGGTGTAAGAGCTTGTCAATAAATAATTTTCTACATTGAACTGTTGCTGGTGCGACTGCATAAAATGTTCAGTCACACAAACTACATGCAAATCTTTACTGTTTATAAACAACTCTAATTCTAACAATTTGCTAGTCAGGCCTTGGACATTCTGATGAAAAATATTTAATTCTTTAGCCTCGACTGTTGTCTTATTAATTAGTTTAAATCAGACTGAGGATTTTGTATTTTAGGTATATCATTAGTTGCAATACCTGTGTCAAATTTAAAATTATTTGCAGTTGTACTACATACAACAGAAGTTTGTAAATTAAAAGCTACTACTGTAGCTATTTGTCTTTTAAAATTAAAAGGAAGATACATAGTATCGTTAGTCAACTTAAATCTACTTATAAACTTATTTATATCTAAATAAAAAATAAAATCGCCATGACGATACGTCATGTTGTACATATGTACATTTAAATTGTGTATGTGCTCGTTTCTTTTCCTATCTAAAGATTCCGAATACGGAAAGGCACATATCATAAATTTACATTGTGTTCTTTCATTTATATTAATTAATTTGTCCATACTTTGTTTAATATTCCTTTTTGATACAGAGGAACTGTCACCACATAATATTAATATTGTACAGTTTTCATCAAGACTGTCACAAGTAATACTGTTTACCAGGTCTAAATAAGAAGCGCCGGGTGTACATGTGTTGTAGACAGAACAGTTATGGTTGAGGTGACTCAAAATTATGCTACTAAGACCTTGACCTAATTTATCAGAGTATATAAATAATTTGTTACAAAACCTTTTTTTATTAAAACTATTTTCTATCGTACCTATCCTCGTTTCTAAGTTACATTTACCAGTATCACATTCTCTAGACTCGGGAACAATGGCTATTACAGGTGACATTGTAATTGCCGTTTCAGGAGTACTATAGCACTGCTGTTTTTGTAAGAGAGCATCATACCGCTCTTTATTATAGTGAGCTTCAGCCACAAATTCTTTGGCCTCTAAAATATATTTACTTATATCTTTTTGGGACAATTCATACATTTTTGATAAATTATTTAAGGACTGTTGCAATTCCGAGACCTGTGACTGCAACTCATGAATCTCGGTGTCATATATACGGCTAGCCATATATAGGTCATCTTCACATGATCTAAGTTCCTTAGACAAACACAGTTTTTCCCTACTTAACTGCGCTAAAGATTTACATTTTATTTGTTTAGATAATACTTTCTTAGTGCGTTTTATTATTCTATTAATTTTTACATACTTTTTAATTTTATTATGACTATTTAAAATAAAATACTGTGACTGCGGAGTACTCGCAGGTATTTCCATGACTGGTCCCGAGCCACACTCCATGAGTTCGCTGTACAAATGAAGCGTTTTGTTACATATTTCGGCATCTTTTTGATCTTGTATCTCTAATGCAGATTTTTGTGCATCGTATAAGCTTTGTTCTAACTCATTTATGCGACATAGGGCCCGTTCATGTACCATACGGCACTCGTTAGCTTGCTCTAAACATTCTTTCAACCTAAGGTTTTCTTCCAACAATTCTGTACTGTTATTGTGAAGACTTATACATTCATTTTTTAATTGACTATGGCGATCATTTATTTTCTGAAATTCTTCTTCAGATTCCTCCCGTTCCAGTAACAGTTGTGCGTTATCCTCACGACACGCTTTAAGGTCAAACAGGGCTTGCCTCAGCTTCATGGTTAGGTCTTTGATAGTGGCCTTCCGTGTCATCATAGTGAATGAGGTGGTCAGTAACTGAAAATATATTTAATTATGTAAGTAAAGGTAAACTATACTTTAAGAACTCGGAGGGCAATTTTTTGTACTTAATAAGACAATTTTATTATATTATTGAGAATAACTACATAGATATTTAAAGCATAAATGAAATAAATTAGCTGTATTCTTGCTATAACTATTGTTTTATAGTCATCAACTCAGCTTTCACAAGCTTAGCGAGACCTCAAAAACAGAGTGAGTTTTATGTTATATTAAAGGGGTCAGTAAGTAGAAATTAGAGTTTTATTGTATATCAAAATATATAAAAAAATATGCAAAAGTTAAAAGTAAACTTCACCAATTTATATTTTTTTTTGAAGTAAGTAGGTAGTTTACATTTCACAATCTGCCATAAAAGAAACAAAAGGGATACAGCAGATTTTGCGTTGCAGTGTATAAAGTATTATTTGTTACTGAATATATAAGCCTATAGCTGTAGTTTTAGGTCGTCATCACCGATTGCACTAGGTAAACGGTGCGAGATTCAAACTGAGCTTCGTAGGCAAAATATAGTTCACTGCTATTGCTACTTTAAAATTAAGTTTATACTGATTATTGTTTTTGAAGATACACTGCCTATCATGAAATTATGAAACAATATACTCTCCCGGTTTAAATTGATGATGATCCACGAATTTCCTTTGTTTGGTTTGACAGCTGAACAAATCCAACCGCCGGCGCCGATCTTCTAGTTTTTAACGTTGATTCACGTTACTATTTCACGATAACTTGTTGCTTCCATATAACTATTGCCTTATTTTACGTAATTAATTTAGTTTTACATACAATTGTTCACAAATAATACACAAAAATTATTTAAATTACGGAACAGATGATTTTGACATGTCACCCGGGCGCGTTCCGTTTCACGACTCGGTTTCCGGGGCTCGAGAGACATCCCTCTACTCTGTACCGAAAAGACCGATTCGACAAAAAGTCTCGTATGATGTGCACGAGACTGTCCGGCAGGCCCAAGTTGTCCAACTTGGTGATCAAGCCAGAATGCCAGACTTTGTCGAAGGCTTTCGCTACATCGAAGAAGAGTGCTCCCGTGGGGCGACCCCAGTTCCTTAGTTTGAGGATATGCTCCGTGAGGCGGTGCAATTGGTGATGACACGCGTGTTTGGCCCGGAAACCAAACTGCTCGTCAAGGATAAGACTTTTGGACTCTACATAGTCCTTAAGTCTTTTGAGCAAGATCCGTTCGTAGATCTTGCCTATGCAGCTCAAGAGGCTGATGGGTCGGTAGGAGGAGGGGTTCTTCAGGTCTTTGCCTGGTTTGGGGATACCGATTACAATTGCTTCTTTCCACGCGGCTGGAAAAGTGCAATTTGCAAGGCACGCATTGAAGATGCTCACGAGGAGGAGGAGGAGGGTTTCCGGGAGGCATTTGAGCACTCCGTTCGATATTCCGTCAGGGCCGGGCGCCTTTCGGGGTTTGAGACCGCGAACGATTGACTTCACTTCGTCAAGTGTCGTCGGGGCTAGGGGGGTGTTTGGTGGGATCGTACGAGAAGCGACGAAGCGATTCGCGTGCGATTCCACCTCGCGGAGGTGATCGGGGTCTACTGGCTCACGACTAGGAGAGCATTGGCTCTCCAGGCTGTCTGGTAAGCATTCAGCTTTTTCGTCATCATCGAAGGCGATGGAGCCGTCTGGGCGCGTGAGGGGAGGAGTGGACGAAACCGTGTCGGTCTTGAGACTCTTGGCAATGCGCCAATACGCCACGTGGGAGGGCGTCATCTCAGCAAGGAGGTCGCCCCAGCGTTCATTCCTAATTTCCGCGATGCGTTCCTTGACTCGCCGTTGCAAGAAACGAAGTCGGGCTCGGGCCTCTTCTGTGGGGTAGTTGTCGTGTAGTCGTGAGGCGCGATTCTTTTCCCTCAGCAGTTCTCGCATATCCTCGGGCAGTTCCATTCTATGGCTGGGATCCATAGAAGGGACTTCGCGAGAGCATTCCTTGTAGGATGCTTGCAAGTGGCTGTTGAGGGAAGATATTGCGAGGTCAGTCTCGTCAGTCGTGGTGATTTGGTCGGGGATTGCATCCAAGTGCGGTGTCGACTGGTTGATAACTTTTCCAAGTTTCTTCCAGTCGGTCACCGTCCTTGTATGCTCTATGCGTCCGTTGTCTGTCGGTCCTAGTTGCAGTACTACTGGTCTGTGGTCGGAAGATATGTCAGGGTGGACCTCTACTGAACACACCTGAAGGGTGTTGTTCTTTACGAGGGCAATGTCGAGAACGCTGGGGTTTTGTCCTTCTACGGTAGGGTAACGCGTGGGGGCTAATGTGGCAACAACGTCGAAATCTAGGTCACCCTCGTCATAGAGGTTCTCTAGAATTCTTCCGTTGGTCGAGTCCGTGACTGAGTGCCAACGAACTGACTTGCTGTTGAAATCTCCAGCCAAAATGGTGGAGTTTGTCAGCGAAAAGAGGATTTCGAGGTCGCTTCGGAGCAGCCTCTTTCTCTGGTAGATCGAGGCTATGATGATAGGCGCATGACCGGTCATGGCTATCCGGAGGAGGGAGCACTCGATGTTGACGAGATTCGGGGGGGGCTCTAATTGGGTGCAGTGAAGAGACCTTTTGTAATAGATTAAAGTACCGCCGCCTTCGGCATTTAATCTGTCATTACGGATGATGTTGTAGTTCGCGATGCGGGGGTTACGGGTATGGGCCTTAAGCATGGTCTCTTGTGCGAGGAAAATGTCAACCTGATGGTTGATAAGAAACTCCTGGATGAGGGGTTTCTTTTGATTGAAGGAGCCATTTACGTTGTAGTACGCAATGGTAAGGGACCTGGGTTTATTTCTCAAATTGAGACTACCCATATTAACGCGAGTAGAGGTGGGGGTGGGAACATTCTAATCTTTTGATTAGATCCCGGTATTGGAATACTATTGCCATTTTGGCAAGAGTCTTGCCGTTTGCTGCTAATATAGCATGACCCATTTCGATGATCTCTGAGAGATCCTCACGCGTTTCGTGGATGGTGTCGAAAGCGGCTCCGAAGGCCAGAGCGTCCTGGTCCCGGCTAGCCGGAGGAGCGCTGTGGCGCATCAGAGGTAGGGGTCTGCTGGGGGGAGCCATTGGGGCTTCTGAATGAGACACCGGCTGTCTCTGCTTCAGAGGGGGGAAGGCAGTTTGGCTGCTCATTAATGGAGGAGGAGTGGGCGCCGGCGCCTGGGGGGCACGATTTGTGCGTGTTTGAGGGGCGGCGTTTTGCGGGGATTTTGGGCCCCAGGCGTTCTTGTTTGCTCGGGGGGCTTTTGAGCAGCCCCGCCAGTTGGCGGGGTGGCCTTCTTGCCCGCAGAGCACACAAGCCGCCTGCGACTCATTCTCCGCACTGCGGACTCTTTCGCAGTCCGCTGTGCCGTGGTCCCCTAAACACTTCACGCATCTGGGGCGAGCATGGCAATTACGGGCCGAGTGCCCGTAATATTGGCAGCGGTGGCATTGACCGACAATGCCACGCTTATGGGGAGCTTCCACCTTGAACTTGGTCAGTCCTGCGCAGGACTTGATATTAAAAATACGCTTGCCTTCGGGCGTATTATCGAGGATAATAAGAACCATGGGGTATGGGTTCTTATTTTTCCCGTACATGCGGTGGACTTCCTGTACGGGAATCGATTGGGAGACTAGTCTATCTACGAGGTTTAAGGTACATGATCTTTATAAGAGATCTCTGTGCCCTTTCCAACGCTAAGAAGTCGGTCTTAGTAGCTCCACCCCAAATCGGTATGCAGTAGGAAATGATTGATTGAGCTAAGGCAGTATACATCTTATTTAAGAGATGGCTAGACATAACGTACCTTAGAGATTTAAAAGCCCAATTTAATTTCCTAATTCGATTTATTAACGCTTCCAGATGCGGATGCCAACTAAGCCTTTGATCAATAATTATATCAAGGTATTTTGTTTGAGACACCTTGTTTATAGCGGGACAGTTGCAAGTGTGGTCGTCAGAAAAGTTAATAGCCTCTGAACTAAATTAATAATTGGAATATAAGTAAATTAGTTTTATTTAAAATATAAAAAAGGGACAGGAGTTATTTTCTGAATAAATCATTGAATCTCTGAAAAATGCCTCTCCAAAAAAAAAATCGTTCCATGGGAAGATATTGCCATACAGTATAGTCACCACACTTGGGAAGCGGTTTGGTGGGCGCAGTTTCTTTGGCATCTTGTGCTTCCGAAGCTGCTGGCAATCGGAAGCATTTTAAGCTGGAGAATGCTAGTAACTTGTTGGATTTGGTAATGGAATAAGGTATTGGGATACTTCACTCGGATGAATGGGGGAAATGCAAGTAGCAACTCAGGAGGCCGCAACCACCGGCCAAGTAGTTGAGGATAATTGCGCTGGTTGGGTGGATTATAGTAGAATCATATTTATTTTATAAGAAAACTAGATACACCTCTGACCCTCACTGGAAGTCACTAACTTTCTTTTTTGTTGTGGTAGAGCCACACTACCGGCAAAATTCATTTTTGCTAGTAGCATGCATGGGCTGGCTCGTCCGGGGAAGTTCCACACTCTCACAGAAAATCGACGTTTGAGTAGAAGCTTTACCGCTTCTATGCTTCGTTCGGTGAGTGAGAGAGCCGGAGACCCATCCTTCTCCCCCTTCCCCCATGTCTCCCATTTTCCCCTACTCCTTGAAAGGCCGGCAATGCTCCTGTCACACTCAGGTGTTGCAGTTGTCCATGGGCAGCGTTGATCGCTTACCATCAGGTGACTCGCTTGCTCGTTTGCCGCCCTATTACATAAAAAAAAGAAAACTTACCTTAGAGCATATCCATGGTAACAGGAACACAAGAAAGTGCCCTGGACATTGTGGCACTTCTGCGAACAGACGTCGCTGGCGCATTCGTCGATGTCTACACAGGAGCGCTTGTCTGTGTGAAGCTTCAGGCCGAGAGGACAGTTGCAGTGAGGCCCTTGCGGTGTGGGCTGGCAGGAGAACTCGCAGGTGTGGTTTTTGCATGCTTCCTCTGTTGTGTGAGTAACACAGGTGGTCTTATTGACAAAACCCCGAAACATCTTGGACTGGATGGGTTTTGAATTTATTAGGTTACTAGTAAAGCCCGCGACTTCATTCACGTACATTTTATGTTTTGTTGGTATGGTGACTACGTCCTATTATCATGACAGGAGAAAAAAAATAAGTAGCCTATCCTGTACCCCCTATGTATATCTACCAAGTTTCATAAAACTCAGTTAATTCGTTATTAAGATTTTTTATAAGTGTTTTATTTTGCATTCACAATCCTATTTTAATATACTCTTAATAAATTAAGAAATAAAATATGGTGAAAAAATCTCATACGGGCGGGACTTGAACCGACTTATTTCTTAATTTATTAAGTCGTAATTAGAAGTTATGGAGGAACACACATATATACATACAGAAAAACATTCTAAAAATCCTTAATTTAGTTTCAGTATCATGTATAGGCCTTATAAAAACGATATCACTGAAAACAAAGTAACTTACTCCATGACCAACCCTTACCAAAGAATATATACACTACGCGAACCCTTACAGATTTATTATTAGTATTGATATTGATGATGATATTGATACTCATATTTGTTGATTTAGGCCAGCAAATGTTGATGCAAGTCTCGCTTGTGCATATCTAAGTATTTATAATTGTTTGGACTTCGCTTAAAGACTCCATGTCGTTAAAAATAAAGTAGATTTTCTGATACAATAAAAACCCTAACTAATATTATAAATGCGAAAGTGAGTTTGTTTGTTACGCTTTCACGTTGTAATAACTGAACGAACCATTTTCATGAAATTTTGTATATACGGGTACGGAGAAGGACATAGGGTACATTTTATCCCGGGAAAAACGACTGTTCCCGAGGGGTTGATATTGAAGCGGGCGGAGCCGCGGGCGAAAGCTAGTTTTCTTATAAAATAAATATGATTCTACTATAATCCACCCAACCAGCGCAATTATCCTTAATTATCTTAAACTACGAATAATGGTGTAAGTAGTAGATTTTTACTAGTTTTCGAAATGTTAGGTGTAAAAAATTAGCCGTGTGATATCCGGCAGAGTAGAATAGGATCACTCCAAGTCTTTCCGTTGATGTCGTAGAAGGCGACTTAGGAAATACAAGCTAAACAAAGCTTATAAACATCTGTGAGACCTCTCCAAACCGTCTGGACAGCGTGGAGAGTGTAGGCCAAGTCCTCTGTCCGCTCTGGCCAAGTATGGCTCTAGTAGTACAGAGAGGGTCATGCTCCTGCAGTGGAGACTAAGAAGAACCTGATGATGATGATAGGTGTAAATAATGTAGGTAATAAACGCAATAAAACCGTATTAATTAAAGTGATTTAATTAAAATGTGTAACAATCGCGAAAACTTTAAGATATGCTTACCGCAATGTCCCCTCTCGTCGGAAAAGTCGAAGCAGTTGATCACCTTGTCGCAAACCTGCCTCCACTCCAAACACTCCCCATTTTTACATAGGTACCCGTGGTGGCACTCTTCTGATGGAAACAGAGACGGGTACAGGAACGATGTTCGATTTACTGAAAAACAGCGAGCATTGTAATGCTATTTAAAAACAATTTAAGCAAACTATTATTAGTATTTTGCATGCATAATTTTTTTTGTTTTCTGAATTTAATTATTGAAAAATGCTCATGAAAAGAACTAATTTCAGATGTTGTTCGTTTTGGGCAAAAATTTCGCCATATTTCTATTATTTTTCTAACTTTTTGTAAATGTTATAATGCGTAACTCAAGCTTACTTTTGTCCGTTAATAATTGTAAATTAAATTTACTCGAATTTCTCTATAGAAAACGCAGATTTCTTAGGTACCTAACCCAATACCTATGATCAACAATAAAGATATGTAATTGTATTTGTATGTAAAGTTAGTTCTGGCTACACAGGCCTGTTCACTTACCCATAGCGCAGGCCTCGGGCGTCTCGTCAGTCCCGTCGTTGCAGTCTTTGATTCCATTGCAGACTCTGCTCCTGGGCACACACTTCAGCTCTTGTTTGCACTGAAGGAGGCCTCGCGGGGCGCAATGCTCGTCGCAGTTGAGCTCGTCCGTGCCTCCGGGGCAATCTGCTTTCATATTACAACTGTAATGATGAAGATTAGTTTACGTTCACAGAAACATCCAACAATATTTTATTATACCTAAGTATTAGTCATTTGTGGGGGATGAGTGGTGGTAGCTCCATCGTGCCCACCATCCCGGTAATATGGCGTGAAGGGAGCAATCATGTGGTTTTTAGCGGGTGCGAGTCCGGCATAACTGTTCTGTACCCCCGTAGCAGATAGATCAGTATGTATAAAACATTGTCCACATGTAAAAAAAATTGGTATTAGTCATTTGTTTATTTCGTGGATCATCGTCATTTTGTGTATGAACACTGTCAATCGACCATGCACACCCTGGTGTCAGAGTTCTTCGGAACCGCGTCCCGGCCACTGACGGACTGATCGTTCCTTTAACGACTACCAGATGGCAGCCGGGACCAACGACTTAAAATGTCTTCCGAAGAACGGAATCATCTTTATTATCAGAATCAGGTGATTCAAGCCTGCAATGCCCTAACCAAACTGGAAACAACTAAATACAGTATGCTTCGCGTGGGACTCCCAACGCAAACGCCTTAACCACTGGACCACGGAGGCAGTATACCTAGGTAAGTCGCTAGTTTATTTCGTGGATTACCGCATATGATTCCGGGTAAAACTATTCTTCATTATCCAAAAACTTAGATAAGGTCAATTGACTAGCCAGTTTTGAACTTTTTAAAGATTTCAATACTGGCTAAGTTTTGACAATTGCGGTGTAGGTACAACGTTTTGATAGTCACTTCAAAATACATCACAGCTTTCGTATGATTGACTATTTTTGAATGTTTGTTTGTTTGTAATATTTTTATTTAAGATACGTACATAAACCGTAATGGATGTTGAAGTGACCATTAGAAGTTGTACCGTTGTACTCCTTTACCGTCAAAAGTTAGCGAGTCGGCCGGCAGGTCTTGTTTTAATTGTTGATTGTTACAAATGGTAGAAATATGATATTTTACTTGATGAAAAAGCTGATGAAATAAAAGACCAACTGCTGTTCTAACTGTAGAAAAGACGACACAAACATGACACCATAACCCGCGACGGATTTAGAAATGTTTGATATTTTTTAAACTACTTTAAAGGATAGAGTAAAAGTTGTTCAGTGTGACTTAAGTTTAATAAAACTTTAAGTATATTTTTGAAATATAACTATAAGTTCTATTTCAAAAATGTTAAGTTATACTACGACTTTTATAGTTATGTACAGTCAGCCACCAAAATGCCAGACCCCGCCCTCTATCTATAGGTATCTTAAATTTTCTCTTAATCTAAAATTAATATAAACATGAAAATGTATATTCAGAAAATCTTAACTAAAATCTCTCTGAATATACATTTTCATGTTAATATTATTTTAAGTTTAAGAGAAAATTCAAGATATAGGTAGAGGGCGGGGTCAGGTATTTCGATGGCTGACTGTACTCTTATATTATATCGTAATATATTATAGGTATATAAAATCACTTTGCAATAAAAAAATTCATTAGCAATTTCGAATAGAACTACGGCTAGTTATTTAACCTTCAGCCGATATACCGACGATGGCCAAGGTTGTGGATTTTTTGACATTAGTTCTAAATCCGCCTAACCCACTACCTATGTGACATCTAACCGAGCTGTGGCGGGCAAGCAGATGCTGGTGTTCAGCTCACAAGCGTATTCTGTGTTGGCGCAATGCGGCATCATGTCCTAGAAAAGCATGTGAGAAGCAAAGCAAAGTGCAATTAATTTGATGTCATGAAGTGGAAAGATGGTATGGGAAATACGTGGAAATACAAAGTAAGTCATCCATGAATGAAACACCCCACTCTTGGATTTGGCTAGCTCCGTGGCGCAGCGGTCAACACGCCAGCCTGCGACACAAGAGTGCCCGGGTTCGATCCCCGGCCAGGTCAAGATGGAAAATGATCTTTTTCAGATTGGCCTGGGTCTTGGATGTGTATCTATATATGTATTTTTTATAAAATATAGTATCGTTGAGTTAGTATCCCATAACACAAGTCTCGAACTTACTTTGGGGCTAACTCAATCTGTGTAATTTGTCCGTATATATTTATTTATTTAAAAAAAAAAAGATTTTGTGTCAAAAGCCTTGGAAAATTCAAAGAATATTGTAGGAAGAAATGATTGTGAATAACATTACCTCATCCTTTTCAGTGATGGGTTCCTCGCAGTCCTGCTCATCTGAGTTGTCGAGGCAATCCGGAGTTCCATCACAACGGTGTTTGATCTCGACACACTGCTTGTTCCGACATTGGTATTGGCCTACGCTGCAGGTTTTCGTATCTAAAATTGTGATACCTCAAAGTAAACGTGGAAGCGATTGAGGCGACTTGCTTTTGTTTTTTCACTTATTTTTTGAATTGTGAAGCCATCATACTATATAAACTCCCGCATGAGATCTCAGGGAGAGGGGGTGCCTGAGCGTTACCACCACGCAGGTACTACGTGGTAAGGTAACACAAACTGAGGCATTCCTTTGCCATTTATTTTTAGAAGATTGCTAATTTTATGTTAACTGGAAGCAAAGGCTTATTTTTATTATTTTACTTAAAAAGAAACTCCAACTTTGTTATAATTTGATAGAGAGAAGAAGCACGTTACTTGTTTATGAATCCTGCATCATTTTTCCATAGCCTAGGCAAAAACCAAAACCGAATGTTTCCATTAAAATGGGGACTTCCGAGTAATACTTTTGCCAAAATGTATAATAACAATATGTCTAGATGAGTACACCAGAGAGGATTTTAGGGAGTACCACTAATTACAGTCGTCAAGCAGCTAAGTATGTTCACATACTTGTGATCTTTCAATAGTGTATCCTGTATCTGTCTTTCGGTAGAAGCAGACAAAAATGGTTCATGAGGTGAAATCTTCGCTCTTCAGTCCCTCTCTTACAACTCGTCCTAAAGCGTGTTGTGCGATGGGCATCCAGCCGCGTATTGTATAGAAGACAAGAGTTTGAACTGCAGTACCCGTCACAATCCATACAAAGCCCCCTTTAACAATCTTGATCAGGAACATCAGCCAGGGGTGTCATCCTCAACTGCCTGTCCGGTGGTTGCAGGTATGTCATCGGGTACGCACGCCGGGCTTCCCGAGCTGCTACTTGCTTTTCCCCCATTAATCCGAGTGGGTAGTATCCCAATACTATATTTCCATTCCCAAATCTAACGAATTCCTATCCTTCCCCAGCTTAAAAATGCTTCCGATGGGCAGCAGCGTCAGCACAAAAGCCAAAATAAAACTCTCTTTCCCTTCCCAAATCCAGCACATTCCTATGCTTCCCCAGCTTCACTAAGACCTGTCTTTAAGACCTAAAAGCCACGTTTAGCATGTTGGTAGGCGTAAGACTGAAAACGGAATCAACCATTCTTATAATAAAAATCATTGGGAACTTCTTTTTTCATATTTGTTTTACGGCATTTGGCTTTCTATGCCTTTTAGCCCTTCATATTTTTCTACGTGTTATTAACGAAATGGTGTAATTCATTTCGTTGATTCAACAGAGCCCCTGGCGACAATTCCCACGTATCCACTGGTTTCAGTAAGGCGAGCGACCACAGGCCCGCTATGTAATTCTCACTACAGCCGCACCATGCCACTTTATTTTAGTTATTCCACACATTGTTCATAAACATGGGCATTTATAACACCAAATTACACCGATTTCACGTTATAAAGTCCACTAGAAGCAATTTGCAAAACAATCCAAAACAAAAACCGTGCAGTCCGCCGAAATTCTTGCCAAGAACTCAGGACCTTACCACAGTTTTCTTCGTCGGAGCCATCAGGACAGTCTTCTTCGTTGTCACATCTGAACAGGTCCAGTATACACGATCCCGCTGTGCACCTAATATTGGAAAAATAAAGTCAAAATAGGCTTTTAAAGCCGTCGGAGGGAAAGTTTAACTACTAGGTATGTAAAAAAATCAATCAATCAATTTTTATTTGTGAAAACAGGTTTAAATCAGATATAATAACAGTAAATAAATGACACTCTGTTTCCTGCTCATAGGCGTACAAATAGGCGGCAAAAGGCGTACAAAACAAAAGAAAAAAGGAATATTATCTTTTGTTTTGTACACCATTTCTCCATCGGACTACGAGGCGCAGACAGAAATTTCACATTTTTTATCGTTGGAATACAAAGAGTCGAACTAAACGCTTTGACAGTTCCTTTTTGGTTCGAGTAGCTAACGTGTGGAATGAACTGCCTGCGTCTATATTCCCAGACAAGTACAGTCCCGGGACATTCATAAGTAGAATAAATGGGTATCTCTTGGATAGGCATGTAACATCCTCGTCTTCATCGTCACTTACCATCAGGTGAGATGGGAGACAAATGCATAATCCAACATTTAGTAAAAAAAAAAATAAGATACTCGTTAGCATTGAAGCACACTGCACAAGGTAGCTTACAATAATTGGTAAAGCACGTCGCAAAGACCTCCATCACGCGGGAAAATATTTACACCACATTCTATTTCTTTTAATAGGACTACTTATAAGCGCGGTCTTCATTAGGCTGCGACTGTCATGGCCACAGAACAGCAAAGACATTAGAAATGGCAAGGGGGCGTGGCATGCGCGCCGACAATGCGCTTGATCAGCTCACTTGAATCACCTAAGTAGGTAGTTTGTTCCGCGATCGTCAAAGGAATAAAAAGGAGATTTACGTGAAAAAAAGAAAAATGCCGACGTGTGCCTTTCTAACGTGTAAATTGAGAAGTCCTAGAGAAACTTTGACCAAAGGAGGAGTTTCTACTAAATTGTGTTACGTTAGTAGTATGCTGGTAGCACGCTGGTTTTCATAGAAATCACGCGTGATTACACTTCTAATGTATTTTGTTGTTCTGTGTTGATGTCATGGCTGCCAGCGGGTTTGCTGCGACAAAGTTTATTTTATAAAAAAGATCTTACATGAATTCTGCCTCTTGACAAGAGAAGGTGTCGCATAGAATTGGTTCCTCATCGCTGTCATCAGGGCAGTCTCGCTGACCGTCACATAGTCGGGAGTGGTCGAGGCAGATCGTGCTGTTGTTACAGTGGAATTGGTTCGGGTTGCAAGTGAATACATCTGAAATTGTAAGGTTATTTTCAAGTTAATAATTTTTCAAAGAAAATATATTGTTTATTACTAAGTAAGGCACTGGGTGCCAAAATTTGCTTGCTACCCTACGTCCCCAGGCATAACTTGATGCCATCCCGGCATCAAGTTACGCCTGATTATGATCATCATCATCATCATCTCGTGTAGGTATCACGGTCAATCGACTATGCACACCCTGATGTCAGAGTTCTTCGGAACCGCCTCTCGGCCTCTGACGTGGTTCCTTTAACGACTACCAGATGGCAGCCGGGACCACCGGCCTGATTATGATACGGATTGCTAAGACAACATTTTTCTTTCGTTTATCAGTACCCTTCCGACGTGAACGGTCAAAAACGCAAATGACGAATACAAACATTTTGGCGTATCGCGTGTTTAAACTCTTCAATTCGTGAATTACAATGTTACACTTTACTAAAACATTTTATGCAAAAGTTTACGCATATACTTTTTTCGGTATCCTTTGAGAAGACATATGTACATACATACATAGTATCACGTCATTTTCCCTTGCGGGGTAGACGGAGCCTAGGTTTATAAGACCCGAAGGCCATATTTAGCATAAGGTAGAAAAAGAAATCAAAATAGTGATGGGTTGCTAGCCGCATCGCCTATTACCATGATTCCTCAGAATTTTTCCTGTCCGTCCCCTACATCGGCTTTTATGATCTGCGCGCGAAGAGAAGCAGGTACATTCTACGTATATTTTTTTTTCTCCATGACCAGCATGGAAGACCTCCCAAAAATAGAAGCAACAAGGAAATACATTTTTATCATGTACTAAAAACGGGTCACTCACGTGCTATTTCGTCGGAATTGCCAGATACACAGATAAAAAAAAGGACTATAGTTATAGTTTCGGACTCGTCAGGAGCCCATTTTCAAGGCGAGTGCGAGACTTAAAACTTATTTAGCGGATTTGTGCACTTTTTGGGATGGGTAAAATTCGCGTCATGACACGTGACCTGATTGAAAATTCGTAAGACGGACACGTGACCTGAGACCGCCGGCGCGGCGTAGGAGAAAGTAATATGTCACCCTCTCTTTCTACTGCGCGGAGTTTTCACTTCTGCCGGCACTCCCGGACCCGGAATGCAACCCGTTTTTCTTATGGGCTTCCCTATTAATTAAGGAAATCATGTCCCTGCCTAAACGAAACTTACCTGTTAATAAATTAAGAAATAAAATATGGTTAAAAGTTTCATACATATTAGTTGATTTTCAAATTAATTGTAAAATGAGTTGAATCAAATACCTCACTTGTAAAAGTCGGGTAGTTGTGTAGGTGACGTAAGCCTTAATACGTACGTATAAAGGGAGATGGGATATGGTGGAGAACTTTGGCGCCGAGATTGAATTGTGCGATAGCTCAAATGGCAGAGCATAGGTCGTACATAGACCTAGGTCGCCGGTTCAAGTTAAAATATTTCATGCGGATGGGCCGCATGAAATATTTTAACCATATTTTATTTCTTAATTTATTAAGAGTATATCAAAATAGCATTGTGAATGCAAAATAAAAAACTTATAAAAATATTACCTGTATCAGATTTCTTTGTAGGGGTGCAAATGAAGTTCTTATCGATGCATTGTCCGTTGCATGGTATGTGGTTAAGTGGGCATCGCTCACTATTGTCGCTAGGATGAACTATTGGTTTCACTGTAAAATAAATCGAGTTTACCAAGTGCATAGCATCTGCTAAAAAGTTCAGGATCCCCTGGATAGCGATCTTGAGATCCTAGGGGGAAAAAACAAACATGGTCACTCACCGTCGGGGCTACATTAAAATACACTAGTATTTTAATGTAGCCCCGACGGTGAGTCCTTCAAGCATCTCCTTATCTTGACGTAAGATTTAGGTCCCATATGCTGATCCATTCCGTTCTCCATTCGGCGACTACTTTGAAACTTTGAGCTCAAATTATTACATACTAGCTTTCGCCCGCGGCTCCGCCCGCGTCAATGTCGATCCTTCGGGATTAGTACTTTTTCCCGGGATAAAAGGTAGCCTATGTCCTTGTCCATACTCCAGAGAACTTGTATGCAAAATTTCATGATGATCAGTTCAGTTGTTACGGCGTGAAAGCGTAACAAACAAACAAACAAACAAATAAACAAACAAACAAACTCACTTTCGCATTTATAATATTAGTAAGGATAAGGAAGTAAGGATAAGGATTTAACAAGTCCAGCATAAGGTAGAACTTTCGGTCGTGGGTTATATATGTATATTTAAAATTTTTGATTTTTTTGATATAGCCTATTATTTTTCATATTAGTGACCAACTTTTATTATGAACGAATTCAGACTGTAAAATGCTTAATAAGACAAATCAAAAGAGCCTAAACATGATCAGTGTTCTAAGTTAGTAGGTTTACGCTTGGACTAGGTACATGCATCCGCCCCCCCCGAATGGTAATGGTGGCTTTGCCACCCGCGGTGAAGCTAAGAGGAACCGGGTGGAAGGCGCTCCAAAGTCTTCGTTTTATGTTAACACTGATCATATTTGGGCTCATTTTATTCCTCTTATTCACATTTTACAGCCTGAATTCGTTCTTACGGTCACTACTTTTTTAGTAGGAGACTTTCCATAACATCAAGACCAAAATAAATATTCACCAACAGAAAGTTATCTTCTGGCAATGCTAAAAGACATCCTAAATATGTAATTTCTATGTATTATTTGAGCTCAAATTAGTCGCCGAATCGAGGGCGGACCTTCAGCACAACTTCGGGCGTAAATCTTACGTCAAGACAAGGATATGCCATATTTAATATGTCCAGGGTTAATGATTGTAACGGATGCATGTAGTTTTATAATAACACGGGATAAGTACACCACCTCTAAGGTGAACTTTGAAGTTCGGCAGCAGCGACCAGCGGCAGAGGCAAAGGTCGAGCGATATTCTGTCATGGCGGCCGGCGACACTAATAGTTATAGTTACTATGGATTTGAATGGAATTATGCATGAAGCTATAGTATACTTAATTATGGTTCCAGCGACCGGTGGCAGCGGCAGCTGTCGCTCTCCGTGTGCTCAAAATCAAAACGCGAACTAATCATTTTGGTGATGAAATCACATAGAGGCAAAATTGACGCGACAGTGTAGTAATTTTGGCTTTCATTCTGCGGTATCTGACACAAAATAAAACCATGCGTCACTCGGCGACTGTCGCCGTGTTCTCAAGTCAATCAAGTCCTCAGAACAAGGACTAAAGCAATCAAGTCAAGCGATACAGGCGCGCGACCTGCCGCCGGTCGCCATGACAGCGGTCGCTTTTGTTGGATAGTTATTATAGCCACCTTATGAATATTGTATATTCATCTGACTTAGATAAACATGCAATATTTCAGCTCAATCGATCATTAAAAGTGGTTTATATTCAGTTTCCAACATTTGACCCACAAGACAGACAATCAAATACAAATCATCAATGAAAAAAAAAAAAAGGAAGAATTCTTACTGTCACAAACTTCTTCATCTTCTCCAAACTTACAATCCTTGTTCCCATCGCACCTCTTACTTTTCAGAACACAGTCGTTGCTCTTGTGACAGTAGAACTCTGTCTCGAAGTTACACGTGGCCAGCTTAGTGCATTTTCCGTTGACCAGCAGCAACGAGGGGGGGCAGAGACACTTGTAGCCCATTTGGAAGGGCTTGAAGGCCTTCGGGGGGTGACTGTGGGGGGTTTGGACGCAGATGTGTGAACACGTGTTGTTTGTTAGGCAGGGATGGTTCATAAGGGTGCTGTTGGGGTTTGGAGGGGGTAAAGATGCTTGGATGTGCAGTTGGGTGTTGTTTGGGAATATTGCTGGAAAAAATGTATCATTATTATTCATAGACATTCGGAAAGGTGATCTTATTTTATGATTTAAAAGTACATATGTAACGTTCCACGGGTAAAGGTACCCTATGGACGCTGGCGCTTAAGACGTTTAGAAATACTATTCATACAAATTTACTTCGCATAAATAAACACACTGTCATAAGCGCCTACCTCCATAAGGTACCTTTACCCGTGGAATGTCAAATATTAAGATATCGCGCGATTTATGTAATGAAGTGGCGTCTGCCTCCGTGGTCCAGTGGTTAAGGCGTTTGCCTGTAGACCCGGGGGTCATGGGTTTGATTCCCACGGGAAGCATACTTTGTTAAGTTGTTTCCAGTATGGTTAGGAGATTGCAGGCTTGAATCACCTGATTGTCTGATAATAAAGATGATTCTGTGCTTCGGAAGGCACATTAAGCCGTTGGTCCCGGCTGCCATCTGGTAGTTGTTAAAAGAACCACGTCAGAGGCCGAGAGGCGGTTCCGAAGAACTCTGACACCAGGGTGTGCATGGTCGATTGACCGTGACACCTACACGAGATGATGATGAACAGCGCACAATAGAATACCAACCAATCGTAGAGAAGGTAGCCTCTGATTGGCCCATTTGAAGCCGATCAACAATTGATAAGTGGAATTGTATAAAAAATGCTGTATATATTTCGAAGTTTTGCCACCAGAGGGCCGGCAATTGTTTAGCCATTGGTCCCGGCTACCATCATCAGATGGCAGTCATTAAGCAATGTCCGATGCCTTTAGGCAGCTTTTGGCTTTTCTGGCTGGATGTCGTTGGGGACGATATGCGAGCCAATGGTCTCACAATTAAGGATGCCGCAGACCGTGCGAAGTGGAGAAGAAAGAGCCGGAACCCGGGCTCCGGACCCCGGACCCCGGGCTCCAAAGCACACCAGCTGCGGATGCAACCGGGAACACGCTCGGATAAGAGAGAGAGAGATGCCTTTAGGCAGATTTTGTAAAATTGTAGGCCACTTACACATACAAAAAGCAAAAAATGCAAGGCTTTTTACTAGGTAGATCTAGAGTATTTTCATTTATTTTTAGTAAAATTCAAGAACAAGATGAAGATGTGCTCGATTACTACTAAGAAAAAATATTGTGTACTTACAGAGCTCAATCCTTCGGACTCTATGAGTAATATCATGCACGTCTGCCCAAAATAGTCTTGATGTACGTCTGTCCGTCCAAAACACGTATGTGTCTGTTACTGCGAGTCCCGTGATGGACGTTGATAGAGATCTGAAGTGTTCCCGACCGGAACCTGGAGATCAGAACAAGTTTAGGTTGACCAAAGACAAGATCAAAAGGAACTAAACTTTATGGTAGGAAACTTTCAATGCTACGACATTGAGCTACAGCTACGCAGATCCATCGCATGCTAATGCTACACCGCTAAGCTACGAGTCTACTAAAATCCAGCTACGAATTTCGTAGCCACCTACAACAATCAAGCTACGAGACTCGTAACCGTGAGCTACGAGGACAATAAGCTACGAGACTCGTAACCGTGAGCTACGAGGACAATAAGCTACGAGACTCTACGAAATTCGCCTTATGTTATGCATGCATGATGCGTGTGCTACTGCTACGAGATCGTTGTAAGGTCTACGAGTTCGCATGACTCACTTTACGAGTGATTTAATAAGATTTTATTTAGTACCATCAATCATATGATCTTTTCAGATTGGCCTGAGTCTTGAACGTTTATCTATATAAGTATCTATTAAAAAATATATTTCACAACTTACAGTGGGGCCAGCTCTATGTACATATTTATTATCCCCATACATTTATTTATCAATAGCATCGTGTAAGTATGGGTATATATACCATTGAAATGTTAATTTTTTTTGGGCTTAGCGTGCATTGTCAGAAGATGCAATATTATTTTAGATTTGAACCTCCCATTCATCCTCAGTGTAAAGTTAAATCCAACTTTTTGGGGTTGCAACCGTAAGTACTTGATTTGAAATTGTCAGTTTAATAAATATATGTTATTTATTTTACTATAAATAAATATATTTTATTTATTTAACTGGCGACAGACTTCAAACAGCACTGTACACAAAAAAAAAACAAAAAACACAAACCTTCGTTGTTTTTATATGTTAATAAAACTGAATAATAAAAGTTATGTATTATATATATGGTATGTAAATTTAAAAAAATATAAAGGAATGGAATGTACCTTCAGGACTGAGATAGTCTATAATATTATTGCCTTCATCAGATAAGTATACGCTGTCCATATTGTGTGCATATCGCAGCCGGACTCGTGGACCTGAAAATAAAATGCTCATAGGTGACGAAAGATTCAGGTGTTACTTTGCGGAAGTCAAAGCTACATTTACTTTGAGATAATTTACTTTGCGTGCTTCCGCCACCAACTGTTGGTGGTGGGTATGAAGGTACTAACAGTAGTGGGTGGGCACTGGTCAGCTATAGTTTGCATGAACTAGCTGGTGGCAGAAGCACGTAAAGTAAATTATCTCAAAGTAAATGAAGAAATTATTATATTAAACAAAACTGTTTCACTCGTGTATTTTTTAGTCGGAAAAATGTCGACAGTTTTAGCCTAGTCAGTAGGCCAACTTCAGGGCTCGTGTGGCGAACGTCCCGGCGCGGCCGTCCGCTGATCACTGAGGGGCCACCGCCCGGGGGACGCTAGCATGCAACGATCTGACCGATCCATTTTCGAGGTTATTGGAAACCAATTCTTCAAGCGTGCCGAAAGACGACTTTAGAAAGACGATTTAAGTTATATATTCACTTTAAAAATAAATAAATAAAAATAATATTAATATTAGAGGGGGCGCCCATAAAACAGACATGTCTTTGCCGTTTTTATAGATAACGGTACGGAACCCTTCGTGCGCGGGTCCGACTCGTATATTGGAGTAGTTGCACCGTCAACTGTTGTGTTTTAGACCCCGCGATCCGTTATGGCGTCTTACGCCATCTTAGTTTATACTTTTCACAATGGCCGGCCACCGGGCTGACGCCTGGTGGCCGGCCATCGTGAAAAAACCTCCTTGGGTTACTTTACCTCTAAGGTCATTCATGATGAGACGCTTCCTGCCGCTGCCATCCAAGCCAATGCTGTCAATTTGGATATCAAAACTGAATTCGCTCTCACGAACGGCAACCAACATTTTTCTGAAAAAATATCTCTATATGTAAGAATTTCAAAACTTACTTTTATTTTACGACTATGTTAAAATCATAAATGCAAAAGTAACCATGTCTGTCATTTATCACGCTTTATTGAACCAATTTGGATGAAATTTGTTATGGACGTAATTTGAGGCCCGGGGAAGGTCATAGGATACCTTTTAATTTCGGGAAATTCTACCGGGAAACGCTGGCCAAGCCGCGGGCAAAAGCTAGTAAACAAGAAATGATTATACAGGTTCATGACGGCCTCCATGAAGGGGAGCCGGGGTCAATTATAGAGCCTTCGGTTCTACACCCGGCAGAGGCGGCGTAAGGCTTGAGCGGTGAGAGCCATTGCCCGTGCTCGTTCTCAAAGAGGCCTCATGCATAATGTAGCGAGATTTTCTGGGAAGCCTAATTAGCAAAAAAGACCTACAAGGTCTCGCGAAACGTGTCTTGCCCAACCCAACTTATAATAATAATAATAAATGTTTATTTCTCTTCACAATATAGTTACATAACAGTATTGTTACGTGGTTAGGGTTCAGGATTTGGAGTAAAACACCAAACTCTTCAGAGGGAATTTATTCACTACGGAATCCCAACACTGACTGGTCTTCCAACACGTCGAATATCCAAAACGCAAAGCACTCGTAGTCCTGGTCCGTTGCTGTGGTCCCAGAAATTATCACTTATCAGTCGCACACAAATCACTCGTATTAGTATCGCTCACTAAGAACACTCGCGGTCAACTGATTTTCGATCGCCACGTCCGCTCCATTATATACTGACTTATGGGTCTCTAGAAAGTTCCATATACTTCCGGTCCCGACGGCCGACAACCAAAACATTCCAGAATATTCGAGTATGTGTGTGAGCGGGATAGAATACATATGTGTGAGCAGGATGGAAGATGTATGAGCGCGACCGACGATGTTCGGAAAAGTTCTAGACTATTCTGTTCTGGGAGCTTCGCGACACTGCCCCCTTCTTAGAGACGCTCGTCCCGAGCGTCACTTTTGCCGCCATGATAGCGCGCTAAGCGGTCCACATGTACCATCTCTAGTGATCCACCTGGTCGTCGTTGAATCACATATGTCACGTCACTCAATTGGGCTACTATCTTGAATGGGCCTTCCCATCTTGCTTGTGACTCTGTAGACTTTCTCCTTTGGTGTAATGAATTGAATACCCAAACCAATGCTCCTTCTCCAAAGACACTCGCCTTCATTCCCTTAGCGGTTCTCGTTGAACTGTTAAAGTCTCCCTCAGTTCGCCAATTGTAAGAGAGTCTGGAGTCATAATCGCCAATAGGGCTCACGTTAAACTTAGCCAATCCCTCAGAATTCCCGTGGAACTCGCGCTTGTCCCGGTTGCAGCGTTGTGGACACTGCTCATTCCGGGGCTCACTCAATAGTGTCAATCTGCGCCATTTACCTGCTTGACAACTATCCCCATGTTTATTTACAAGCTTATCCTTTTCTGGACAGCTAAGTTGTAGATGGCCTCTCTCACCACATTTGTAACACATGCGTCCAGTTTTATTAGTTTTCCTGGGTGTGTCTCTTATCGCTCTGACTTCCTCGACCTCGCTAATTTCTCGTCCTTTATTATGTCGCTCATCTTGCCTTACTGCTTCTACTTCAAGAGCGTGTGCAAGGGCATCTTTAAGCGAGGTATGATGTTGGAGCTTTACTGTAGCCCTTACCTCTGAATTCTTAATTCCATCCACGAAGGCTTGCAGTAGATTTTTCTCCACCATCCGGGGGTCTTCTGAGGGAAACGCTTTCCTTACGAGCCTCTCGATCTCTAGTGCCCACTGTTGTAACCCCTCGCCTGAGCGCTGGACTCTGTCGCGAAGCTGGGCTCGGAATACGTGCTCCAGGTGGCGTTCTCCGTACCTTGCTTCAAGTGCCTCTATTAAGTTTCCGAACTTACGGCCTGTGTTAGGCAGTGCCTCTAATACTGATAAAGCCGATCCTTTTAGAGCGATGGTGAGGGCTGTCAAGTTTTGCTCATCAGTCCATCCGTTTGCAGTAGCGACAGTTAGGAATTGCTGTTTGTAAGCGGCCCAAGAACTGGTACCATCGTAAGATGGCACTTTTATCTTGGGTCCCGTTACAGCAGTGATGGGAGCGCTCGGCGTTACTGTAACGCCTACTGCCTCCAAACGTTGTATCTTCTTTTCCAATTCAGCTAGTTTCTTCTCTAGTCTGGAGAAATTTGTTTCCAGACCTGTCACGCGATTATCCACCAAATCCACATCCTTACGGATCTGGTCCACCACGTTGCTGACTTTGCTGACAGCTGCTAATACCATTCGTTGGTCCTCACTCATATGATGCAGCTTTTCCTGCATACGCTTTTGTTCATCCCTCGAGCACTTTTGTTCATCCCGCATATTTTGTATTTCTCCATTAAGTTCCACATTGATGCGTTGCAGTTTACTCTGGTTCTCATTTATGCACTGCAACATTTGCATCAAGCTACCAAAATCAAAAGATGCTTGAGTGGGAACCTGGAAAGAGGGGCTAGGAAACGTGGCTTGATGATGGGCGGCTGGCATCTGTTGGGCGGCGGCAATCTCTTGGGAGGCCGTAACTTCCTGGGTGGCTGTGACGGCTTCGGTGGTTGCGACATTTTGGGCGGCTGCCCTGTCTTGGGCGGCTGCCATGTCTTGAGCGGCTGCCATGTCCTGGGCGGCTGCCATGTCTTGGGCGGCTGCGACCTCTGGGGCTACGGGCGGCAGTTGCTCGGCTGCGATGTTTTGGGCGGCTGGCGCATGTCGAGCGGATGCAACTTGGGCGGCGGCTGCGGTAGCCTCCATTGCACGTTGAGCCCGGGTCCGGACGCCTTCCTTATCTTCTTCGTCCCTCGGCAACACTGGCATTTCCAAATCCCACACTTCTGACACCAAATGTTACGTGGTTAGGGTTCAGGATTTGGAGTAAAACACCAAACTCTTCAGAGGGAATTTATTCACTACGGAATCCCAACACTGACTGGTCTTCCAACACGTCGAATATCCAAAACGCAAAGCACTCGTAGTCCTGGTCCGTTGCTGTGGTCCCAGAAATTATCACTTATCAGTCGCACACAAATCACTCGTATTAGTATCGCTCACTAAGAACACTCGCGATCAACTGATTTTCGATCGCCACGTCCGCTCCATTATATACTGACTTATGGGTCTCTAGAAAGTTCCATATACTTCCGGTCCCGACGGCCGACAACCAAAACATTCCAGAATATTCGAGTATGTGTGTGAGCGGGATAGAATACATATGTGTGAGCAGGATGGAAGATGTATGAGCGCGACCGACGATGTTCGGAAAAGTTCTAGACTATTCTGTTCTGGGAGCTTCGCGACAGTATTATACACTGTGAAATTTTGATCGTTTTGTACCCTTAAAGGGGTGACTCAGACCGTCAATATGAACAACTTTTTCTATAGGACCAATGCTGGGAACTCAAAAAAAATTCGTTTTCCACACAAAACGTTCCGCTGCCCGGCCAGTTTGTATGGGAATGTCGAATTTTTTTTTTGAGTTCCCAGCATTGTTTCCATAGGAAAAGTTGTTCATTTTAATGGCCTGAGTCACCCCTTTAAGGGTCCAAAACGATAAAAATTGCACCATCTATATCTACTGGCTAGTACAGAGTTTTATCTGCTTAGTGTAACTAGGAAGACTTGTGAAGAGACCAGTTCCTGAATAGGCTCCCATCGGAACCTGTTCTACAGGTAACTGGGCCCCTCCCTGGTAATTCTAGTTTAAGTTGCAGGAGCGAGTACTTATCTTAGCCAGGTATTTTCTTACTTACTAGTTGTAAATTATAACGATGAGACAAAAAACAAAGAAAAGGAAAACAATAGTATAAAAAATTCATAGGTACTACTACTATTTGTGTACTTATAAAATAATAATATGTTTACTATAGCAACACAAAATATAATTATAAAAACATACAAGTTTAGAACTTAGTGTGTTGTGTACTACACTAGGTGACGGCTCAGGTTTACGCTGGTCACATTTGTGTGTGACCAGCACTGATTTTCAGCCGTCACCTTTTGCGACATCAAGGACGCTCCAATGCGCTTATAATCATAATATTTCATATCTATGGTCAGTTATTTTATTAGACCATGATCATACCACAGACTATTGTTATTCAACTTAGATCTTGAACCACTGGCACCCGGTTATGTAACCGTCAACTAATTCGTTGACACTGCATACTTTATCAATACAATATCTTCAATATCGACTTATCGGTCAACACACCTGCCTGCGACACGGAGTGACCGGGTTCGATCCCCGGCCAGGTCAAGATGGAAAATGATCTTTTTCAGATTGGCCTGGGTCTTGGATGTTTATCTATATGTATTTGTTATAAAATATAGTATCGTTGAGTTAGTATCCCATAACACAAGTCTTGAACTTACTTTGGGGCTAGCTCAATCTGTGTGATTCGTCCGTATATATTTATTTATTTTAATGTATTCTTACCCATAATCCGGCATAACGCAGAAGCTGATTGGTATCTCCATGTCTCTGAACCTGTACACCAAGGCCCTCTGGTTGGTCCTCAAGGAAACCACTTCGATGAAACGCTTGCCAGCATCCATGATGTATATAGAATCTGAAGCGTAATCTGTAAGAGATGATTGTGATATTGAGCATTAGAAGACATAGCAACTGATTTTGACCTAAGTGACCTCTAAACGTATAATAGGCTTCATCATCATTATCATCAGGTCTTTTTAGTCTCCACTACAGGAGCATGCCCCTTTCTGTACTACCGGAGCCTTCCGGAGATACTTTCTAAAAAAAACCATTTAAAATAATAAGTCCGTCTTATTATTTTAAATGGTTTATAGATCCGAAAAATATTTGGTCACGTATTTTCTTTTATCAATCAAACAAAAATTGCCAACAATAGCCCGTCAAAGTTCCACGTGACGTCACTGGCCGGTACACATTTTACCGGCCTGTTGCGTCATGAGCCCCCACTCCTGAACTTCGATGCGCTTTATCTTGATCATCTATTGTTTGGCTGAGAAAAGAAAAAAATACGTATCTAATATTTTGCGATAATGTATATGACGGAATATTTTAAATGGTATATAGTATTTAAGAAAAGACTGTTGACTACGAACGACTACCAAGATGGGCTGATATGCTGATCATATCAGGCCGCTGGTACTCCCTGGTAAGAAAATATGTTAGAGGTACATAAATTATTTTAGTAGACGTAGGTATTGGATGAAATAGGTACTAAGTTACACCAATAAAATATACACACCCCAAGGACCATAGACCAACCACAGTGTATTTATTAAGAAGGTACTGCACTTGTGAAATTGTGGAATTTGACATATTTTTAAATCACTAATACGACTCGCTGAATTAATTAAATATATCAAAATATGATTATATAGATAGTTAGATAGTTTAGGTCGACTCTTGCAGATCAACGCCTTGTTGGAATTTGAAACGATACATATATGTTCTGATGTCTAAAGACATTATCCTTCGAAAAGTTTGTAAATTTTACGTATAAAACAATAATTCTCATATGAAAACATTTATATCTACGTCTGCAAGGTTTTCCATTTTCTTATATTTTTTCAAAAAAAAAACATCTTTTAATTTTTAGGGTTCCGTACCCAAAGGGTAAAAACGGGACCCTATTAATTTCGCTCCGCTATCCGTCGCGTGGTATTGCACATTGCACAGAACTTCATGTTCTTCATTCGCGCGGACACTTATCAGTAAACTTGGTAGAACTGTCATAATAATGATGGTAATTATACTAGGCACAAACTTTGTGAAAGCAGTATTGGTATCAATTCCCACCATAAATCTTTGGTCTCATGGCAACTTACCATAGTCCATGTCCACGACATCCACCAACCCGTTGTACATAAAAGTGTGCGTGACGCCCAATGTGAAATCCGTCATATTGATGCTACTGATAGTTTTTCTTTGGCCATCATACACGTAAAGGGTATCTGGAACATAAAATAAAATTTAAATGGAGGCTGATAGTCTAAATATAAAACAATATCCAGAACAGACCACATTGCTGACAGTTAAGTAAATCATTATCAAATTATATTTAATAATACATAATACATTTTTTCAAAAATTCATTATATTTCTAGCATACTTAACACTTTCGCTGACACTGAACCAAACATAAAAGAAATAACAATAGAATTACGTCTACAGGCGGGCAGTGTCAGCGAAAGTGTTAACTCTTGAAAGAAAATCGAGCCTCTGAATGTGGCTTTAGACATGCACACCGTGCCTATCAATAGCCTTCATGTCTGAGGAGTGACGTCATCACAAAAAAGCTTTGCAAGATGGCGGACAGTTGTACCTCGAACACTGTTGTAGTCCGGTGTGGATGCAGGCACTCTTGTAGGCAGCCCCTCCGTTGAACACCAGGTATTGTGGTCAGAAGCTTTTGGTACATAAACAGAAGGAGGAAGTTGACTTACCTCGAACACTGTCGTAGGCCATGGCATGCACCCAGCCAATGTTAAAGTGCGTGGCGTGTGTCTCTGGGTTGCCCAGGGTGTTGTACTGCACTCTTGTAAAGGCAGCCCCTCCACCCACCACCAGGTATTGCGATCGGAAGCCTTCCATATCTGAAATAGAACATTTACATCTGCAAGAATTTTCGGCGTTTCCGAACACCGGAGTGAAAAGATATTTGTCAATCTCCATCACCATTGTCCTTGAAGACAGGTATATAAGTCAAAGAGATGAAATATGCTTTTTAAATAAGACAAGATTTATCACTCTCGGGTTATTAGTGCCGTTAAATAAATAAATAAATATATACGGATAAATCACACAGATTGAGCTAGCTCCAAAGTGATCGAGACTTGTGTTATAGGATACCAACTCAACGATACTATATTTTATAACAAATACATATAGATAAACATCCAAGACCTAGGCCAATCTGAAAAAGATCAGTTTCCATTTTGACCTGACCGGGGATCGAATCCGGGCACTCTCGTGTCGCAGGCTCGCGTGTTGACCACTTCACCACGGAGCACGAGGAGTTAAAGTCACATCATTTCCCAAAGTCCCTTATTTCTGCAAGCATGATTGAACAACTTTAAAACATTAATAATCCTGACCTAAATAGGCGGGGGCACAGTAAAAATAAAATGTGTCAGTCTTCATGGTTTACCTACCCGTCCTGATGTCTACTGGGAAGAACATTTTAGAAAAAAAGGACAGTTCAGAGTGCCTAAATAAAACTTACGCTGACAAGTGGAGCCTTTGAGCTCCATGCCATCAGGACAAGCGCAAGTGTGAGTTATGTTGCTGCTGACGAGGCATAGGTGTGAGCAGTTGTGATTCGTGCACGGGTTCGTTGTCTGCGCGATCAGGATCGGGTGGTAGATGTGCATATCTGAAAGTAAGTATGATGAAAAATTGCGGCGCAGGAGTTAGACAACCAGAAAATATGTGGAGCAAGCACGTCTCGAAAGAAATGCCTGAAAAATAAACTTAAGTACACTTCAGCACCAAAAACAAATGATTAAAAAGATCATAGGTTTGTTATTACAAAAGTTATGATAGCTATTTACAATAACAAGTGGCGATTTGACCGTCCGTTTTGAGGCCAAAGGCGGTATCTGCGAGGCTCTTGTTGTTAACAGATCGTCGGTGGTAGTAGTTTCTGTATCTTGCAAACTGTATGAATGAATGATATATTGTTTAATGCACCAAAATTAGGATACATTATTGAGCACATTCTCGTAAACACCCGCCCCCGTCCTCCCCTCCGTTATCAGCCTACTTTACTATAAAAGCAAGGCCCCTGCAAGCGTGAGCTCGCGGGTGTTTGCCCGGCTCGCCACCCAGGACTCCCACTAGCCACACCATGTTATATATTTTAACCAAATGAATGTGGGCATAAGTAATCCTTCTGTCTGGTTTGGAGAAAAACACCACATGGACAAGCGATTTCCGAGCTATAAAATTTTTTGAAGTAAAGTTGATTTCTGGAAATGAAAGTGGTCATGTCCACATCCACTTCCAGAACCACACTGATTTACCAAACACTGGGGCATCCAAGACAACCAACTGCGCTCTGTTCTCTCCACTTTCTCTCAACTTGTCAAAGGTTTGAATAGAACGAGAGGTCCAGTCGCTCCAGTAGACCGTGTTCTCGAAAACTGCGATGGCGTAAGGATGGTGAAACGGAAACTCGAACACTGGCTGTACAGAATAGAGGAATAATTGGTTATTTTTCTAAATATGATGTCAATGCTGATCTCGTAGAAAAGAAAAACGTAGAATATACCAGCTGCTTCTTTTGTCGCGCAGACCTAAGAGATTGAAGCTGTTTTCCACTTATATGCCCGCTAACGTAGCATTCAGGCCTGATCTCTTATAGAGGGAAGATAGAGCCTAAAGGCTCTATAAGGGATAAAGACGTGGTCATACATGCATGTATGTACATGTATATATAGGTGTATACATGTATACATGTGTGTGTACATAGTGTGTATATGGACGATCACAATAAGGTCTAAAATGGATTGCGATTATGTATATTTAATAGTGACTGTACATGTATCCAAATAGAAAACTACTGGAAATTACAATATAGGCGAGATTGTCTGCTGCGTGCATCTGCTACCAAATAGGAATGGGTTAATTAAGTTTTAGACATGCTAAGATCATTGAAAGACAGTTACTATAAATAAGTATATAACAACATTCAAAAAAGCCACTTACGTAGTACTGCTTGTCATCCAGCTTCACCGCCTGGATGGTATGGTCGACGTAGTACAGCCTGCCGTTGGGGGCATCAACTGTTAAGCCAGTGGCAAAGGTAGAGAGCCTATCCACCAGGATCTCCGCGTGGGAGCCGTCCATGCGTGCCGTCATGATGACCGGCCGGCCCTGCCAGTCCGCCCAGTACATTTTGCTGCGAAGAGTGAAGTTCAAGAAGAAAAGTAGTCATCTTGCCATACGTAGTATAGTAGCTATAATAGTTAATTGGAAAATACTAAAACACACGCAAGCTATAATTAAACAACAATACAGGACAAATTGAAACAATAATTACTACAATAATTTTATGACAGCTTGTGAGTGTTGAAGCACTTCGAAAAGGTTGTAGGCTTATCGTAACGCTATCGTCAGCGTTCACAGTTTATGAGCAAAGCACATTCGGCTTATCGTAACGCTATCGTCAGCGTTCACAGTTTATGAGCAAAGCACATTCGGCTTATCGTAACGCTATCGTCAGCGTTCACAGTTTATGAGCAAAGCACATTCGGCTTATCGTAACGCTATCGTCAGCGTTCACAGTTTATGAGCAAAGCACATTCGGCTTATCGTAACGCTATCGTCAGCGTTCACAGTTTATGAGCAAAGCACATTCGGCTTATCGTAACGCTATCGTCAGCGTTCACAGTTTATGAGCAAAGCACATTTGGCTTATCGTAACGCTATCGTCAGCGTTCACAGTTTATGAGCAAAGCACATTCGGCTTATCGTAACGCTATCGTCAGCGTTCACAGTTTATGAGCAAAGCACATTCTGCCTCACCTCAACCTGCTGACGATCGACAGAATACCTACAAAAGTTTGAAAAACGAGAAGCACAGTACCGTGTCTACTCTAAAATAAAAGAAATACGAAAAAATCTAGTTAAATTGAAACAACATAGGAAAGTAAGAATTATGTAAAAAATAAATTGAAAATAAAAATTGTATATTTGTGTCTACACATCTCAGACAGCAATGTCCGCTATCGACCATGCGTGTATATTGGAAGTCAGACCCATACTTAGATTATCACAATTTACAAGTTCAAACCATGAAGAAATTTAAGAGGTTCTTCCCACAGATTCAGGATCTCTCTTACCCGTGTTTGACATCCAAAGTAACGAATTTGGGGCTTTTCGTGTGAATTGGTAAGGTAGTGCAAATGGAGCCATCGGTCTTGCAAACTGCTATAATGGCTCGCTCTGCGTCGCTGAAGTAAATGTGACCTCCAAGCCAATCCACTGCTACGTCCCCTGGGTCTTCTAAACCAAGGCCAACTAGGACCTGCAAAATTATTTAGTTATTTTTTATTGGACTTTGGGGAAAGTAAGAATATGTCAAAGGAAAAAGTTCGCACAGTCTTCGGCATCCTTTGAGAGATTCTTTTGTTCATCCTTGGCAACGTCTAGTGATCAATTCTTAAGAAGTAGCACGGACTTGTCTAAAGATGAAGGAGAAGCTTGTTGAAATGGGTCTCTTAACCATTGCAACCAATATACATTTCTTATGTAGATGACTTACTAGGGATAAGCGGACCATGAATGAATAGTGTAAAGACTTCAGAAAAAGCTTTTTAATAACTTTGTAAATGGCACTTTGGATTGAGGATATAGTCAAAATCGCGGGTCACTCCTGGATCAGATCAGCACAGGACCGAGACGGATGGCGGAAACGAAGAGAGGCCTATGCTCAGCAGTACGAGCAAAATGGGCTGAGATGATGATGATGATGACGATGATGCCACAAATATCGCATCTCGTTGCGTCATAAGTTCTGAGGTTAACTTCTCCTGTCGGGGCCCGACAGTGGTTGAATGACCAAACCGTGCTTTAAGCACATAATTATGTATATAAATGGCACTTAGCACGAACCTCAATTTCGATCTTCAATGGAGTTAAAGTTAGTTGAAACGTCAACGGAAACAAATAACAAAAAAGGTTCGTGCTAAGTCCCTTTTATATACATAATTATTTTTATTCTAGTTAATGTAAGTTAATGTAGTTAATGTACGTTGGCACAAGACTTGTGCTTTTGTATTACAAACCTCTGTAGATTCCTCCACGTTTTCCAACTGAGCTCTCATAATGGCTTGATGTCCCTGAGCCGTCTCTACCCAGTATAAATATTTTCCATCATACGCTACGCCATGAGCCTGCAATCATAAAACGGAAATTTGCAAAATCATCAGACTTATTCAGTCAGTATTTGCTTCACAACAAATTTTTATCTTTCCCCAGCTGAAAATCGCTTCCGATGGGCAGCAGTGTCGAAAGCACAAGAAACCAAAGAAACTACGCTCGCCAACCTGCCTGCCAAACATGGTAAGTATGGTAATATCCTAGGCTCCTATGGAAAAATCCTTGGGAGAGGCCTTTGTCCAGCAGTGGACTTTTTGGCTGAAATAATGATGGTGAGGGTCACGGTGGAGGCCCTGAAAGGTTTGTACTTTTATGGGCCTTTTTCAAAATGATGAACTTGATAAAAACCAGCCCAGTGCGAGTCGGACTCGCGCACGAAGGGTTCCGTACCGTAATCTATAAAAACAGCAAACAAATCATGTCTGTTGTATAGGAGCCCCTTTATTAGCCCTCTTTAATAATAATTTAATTTTTATTAATTTATTTATTTTTAAAGTAAAATATATAACTAAATATTCTGTGAATATTTCAAGCGTCTACCTGTTGCCGTTATCAATAGCGAGCAAAAACAAGCAAAAAATATCACGTTTGTTGTATGGATGCCCCCTTGAATATTTATTTTATAAATTTTTTGTATTTGTTGTTATAGCGGCAGCAGAAATACATCATCTGTTAAAATTTCAACTGCCTAATTATCACAATTTATGAGATACAGCCTGGTGACAAACGGACAGACGATATTAATAGGGTCCCGTTTTTACCCTTTGGGTACGGAACCCTAAAATGTAAGTTTAATAGGTACTAAATTTAAATAAAAAAGATGGAATACTTTACTTGCTTGATCCCAGTAGCCACAGTGACTTGTTCCTTGGATTTTACTTTAATGTATCTAATTTCGCTTTTGGTACTAAAGAATAGAATGGCTTCAGGCCCTGTAAATAAGAAATCAAGATTTAATCATTCCTCGTGTATCGCGAAAGATTTTATCCTATTCCTGGGTGTAGTAAGAATAGCTTAGCATAATTTATTATTCTGCGTATTGGAATCGAAATAAATTAATTTCCATTATTAGACCATTTTCAAAGTGCGGGGTGCGTCATTTTAAAATTATCATCATCATCATCATCAGGTCATTTTTAGTCTCCACTACAGGAGCACGACCCTCGCTGTACTACTAGGGCCATACTTGGCCAGAGCAGCCAGAGGACTTGGCCTACACTCTCCACGCTGGCCAGACGGGCGAATTATAAACATTTTATTTTACTGACATTTTTATGCGCCCTTTTTATTTTCCTGACAAACACGTAAGAGTTCAATCTATATATCGTGGGGGGCGCAATCTCCGTAGCTATGAGGCTTTGGGTGATGCCGCTGTTGATACAAAAAAAGCCGAACTACGGAGGGTAAGTTAGATCCGTTACCTTTTCTTGTGACTAAAACAGGAGCTCGCTCGAGCGTTCCCAATTACAATTTAGGGCGGAACTCTCATATAGTAACCTAGAAAAAGACTATTTTGTATGTAAATTTTAATGACATCTCCACGGTTTAAAAAATATATTGTGAAGAAGAGCAAAGCGAATTCTATTAAATCCAATCCCCAAAAATCAAAAATGAATGCCCAGCTATGCTAAATCATACTTCTATTCTATCCCTGACTATGTCAATTTCGCAGCCTTCCCCAAATTATCTCTTATAATAAGTTACCTATGCTGCGTCATTTCTTTTGACTTTATGTAATGTGCGATCTCGCAAGTGTTCGTGGTGAAGTTTTACTGCTGCACAGTCTATAGACGTAGGGGAAGCTTGTTGATATGGATTAACTCTTAACTATGGCTATGCACCTCTTTTTATCAGGGCAAAGCTATTACGTTTCTTATGTAGATGACTTGCTTACTAGGCATAGACGGATGATGAATGATAGATAAGGACAGGGAAAGTTTATAATAACCTTGAGCATGGCACAAGTATCGCATCTCGTCCGGAGTATAACCTTCCTCGCATTGACACCTAAAGTGGGAGGCATAGTTGACACATATTTGCGAGCAGTAAGGCCTGGCTTGGGCGCACTCGTCCACATCCTCGCAGGTATTTGTGGTGAAGTTGTACTGCTGCATGAACAGGTTTGGACAGACGCAGGAGAAGCCGAAGCGCTCGGGCACGCAGTGTGTATCGTTGCCAAGACAGGGGTTACTAGAGCAGACCGTATGCCCTGAAATTAAATGTCAAGTTAGACCCGGCAAACTTCACTGCATCTTTGGACATTGCATGTACCTAAGTATTATGTTTAAAAAGATAATTCTATCGAAAAATGATTTTTTTCTTAACTATAGACATCATAAATTAAATTAAATTATTTAGTAATGATGATGATTGTTTTTTTATAATACTATTCCCACAAACGCACTGACTGGTCTTTTCAAAGAAACGTTTTGGACTCTCCCAAAAAACTTATATTTAGGCATTTTCTTCACTAATGTGCCAATTTTTGGGAGGTCTTTTCATAGCATAACGAAAAACATCCATATCGAATCGTTAGAAAAGTCGTGTCCGGGCATATTGGGTCCCAAAACTATTAAAAAAAATATTTCTAAACTCTAAAACGAAACGACAACCATGTCGAATTGTCATGAAAAGTGTGTCAGCCATCTTGGATCTCAAAATTGACATAGTTTACACCCCGAAATAAGAAAATCTGCCTACCATATTATTACGTCCTAGGCTTAACTATAGTTATAGTTTATCCTATAGTTTTTAGTCCCAAATTAGTTTATAGCAAGGCTAGGATATAAGTGTACGAGTGTCTTGTAAGTTTGAGTAATTCCCTACGTTCTACAGGTGAAAAATTCAGAAACATATAAATTAATGTGGAGGCCTTCAAAAGCCCCCCCTAAATTCGGAAGTCTTGGCGCACGCACGCCACTGTCTAGGCCTCCAATAGCTACGCCACGGCCTAAGAGTGATAATCATACTTACAGTCCTTACAAAACGGTCCTTCGTCGCTTCCATCTCTGCAATCTACCATTCCGTCGCACATCATGCGCTGAGGCAGGCAAAACGATGAGTCTATGCAACGGTAGCCCTTCGTTACCACCGTAGAGCGGATGTGGATGGCAAGGCATCGGTACATGCTCACATATTCCGCGTGGGCGAGACCGGCTTCCTCTAAAAAGATTATGATTAGAATCATGATTGGAAGATCCTCCTCCTCACGGAGCGATTTCACAGGTACATGCTTGAGCAGGTACATGTTTGAGCGATTTGACAGGTACATGCTTAAGCATGTACCTGTCAAATCGCTCAAACATGTACCATATATTCCTTATGACATGTACATATATTCCTTACGATTTGACAGGTACATGCTTAAGCATGTACCTGTCAAATCGTAAGGAATATATTCCGTAATATTATACCACAGTTGACTGTATGGAATATATTCCTTACGGATATGTTCCTTGCGAAACAATAATAATATTTTTACAATTCGAAAAAGCATAGAATAGAATGGAAACCCTTTATTGCACATCAAAGGAAACATTTAAGTCTGTCTGTACTTTAAACATCTTATTAACTAGAAAACGCGCAAAAGGCGGCCTTATTGCGAATCGCGAAAGCAATTTCTTACAGGCATCCTTGTGTGTAAGAAACGAGTAGGTACATAATTAGTTACACAATTTAAAACAAGATTTTGCATACTGTTTCCAACAATTGAATAGGCTTTGCTAATTCCTTATTGTTTTTAGGGTTCCGTACCCAAAGGGCAAAAACGGGACCCTATTAATATCGCTCCGCTGTCCGTCCGTCTGTCCGTCACTAGGCTGTATCTCATGAACCGTGATAGTATTTCTGTTGCCGCTATATTAACAAATACTAAAAAATTTAATAAAATAAATATTTAAGGGGGCTCCCATACAACAAACGTGTTTTTTTGCTTGTTTTTGCTCAATATTGATAACGTCAACAGGTAGACGCTTGAAATATTCACAGAATATTTAGTTATATATTCACTTTACAAATATATAATTAAATAAAAATTAAATTAATATTAAAGGGGAGAGCTCCCTGTACAACAGATGACCTGATTTTTTTATAAATAACGGTACGGAACCCTTTGTGTGCTAGTCCGACTCGCACTTGGCCGGTTTTTTTTTGTTATTGACCCTATTTCGGCAAATAAACTATGTAACAATGAACTGCGCGGTGCCGTAATGGTATGACCGAAGTAACTTAGACGAACTTACTGCACATTTCCTGCGACTCGTCAGTCTTGTCATAGCAGTCGTAGACACCGTCGCAGGTCCATATGCTCGAGATGCATTTAGTTTTGTCGCAAAGGAAGCCTTTACACGTAGCCTGTAAAAACAGCCGACCAAAAATATAAATGAGAAAATGAGAGCCAAGTTAAAAAAAAACTTCACGGTTGCCACGTTGTAGACAACCCTGAAATTATTTATATAATTTACTATAATGGCTCCTGTGATCTTTCTTCTGGCCTTCTGGATCAATCTTCCATGCTGGTCTGGGAGAAAAGAATAAAAGTAGAATGTGCCAGTTGCCTTCCCGCGCAGATCGTAAAAGCTGATCGAAAGAATAAGCGAAAATGTCAATAAGCGACGCGGATAGCAACCCATCACTATTTTGATTCCATTTTCCACCTACATGCCCTTCCAACATGCTAAATGTGGCTATAAAGTCTTATAGACATGGGCTCGTCAACTCGCAAGGGAAAAAGACGTGATACATGTATATATGGCTCTGTGATCTGAAGACCTTGCGACTCGCGAGCAATGGCGTAACTACAGGGTGGCATGCTGGCAAGGCAAAATGCCATTGGCCCCCGGCCCCCGGCCAGGAGCAAATGAGCGGGGGAGGAGGGGGTGAATGGGGTAAAGCTGTAACGTTGCTGCATGCCACCTGCATGCTGCATCTTTTCCAACCTCATTTCTTTCTCATCCTGTCCAACTTTCATTCCTCATTTTATTTCAAACTAGCTGTTGCCCGCGACTTCGTCCGCGGCAATTTCTGTTATTATGATTAATTAGTATAGATGAATAATTTTTCCCCGTTTTCAAAACATTTTTTATTGATGCTTCGCTCCTATTCATCGCAGCGTGATGTTTTATAGCCTAAAGCCTTCCTCAATAAATGGACTATCCAACACAAAAAGAATTTTCCAATTTGAACCAGTAGTTCCTGAGATTAGCGCGTTCAAACAAACAAACAAACTCTTCAGCTTTATAATATTAGTATAGATTTCATTCCATTCCATTTTAAGATCATTTTTTCTCTCGGTCATCGCTCATTCTACCATTCTACCAACATCTCTTGGACTGTTCAACGTTCAATGTACTATCTGATCTGTAATACATTATAATATTTAGTGAAGTTATAAATATATATTTAATCTACAGTTGTGTGTCGAGTCTTCAGTTCCACTACTTCCTTATATGTGGGAACTCGACTAGAGCGCCGGGACGGTCGAGGTCCCACAAAGCTAAGCCACCAAGAAGCTATTCGCTGAAGTCACACCGCCGCCGTTAGCCGTTAGTTTTCATATAAACTGAAAACACTATATCTATCACAATGACAATGTAATTTGTCTGTTATGTTGGATTGCATAGCGGAAACCCTATAAAGATTTGCGCAAATAAATATTTTATTCTACTTAGTGTTATTTTAGTTGTGTATAACCACGAGACAAACGTTTAACATGTGGGTAATGTTGTGCTCCCGGTTCTCAACATACGAAAGGGAATATTATTTCCTCGGCAAGCAAAATATGATAGAGTATGAAGAGCAACTAGATTTTGGAATTGTGTTCAAAAATTACTTACATACATAATATAATATCTTTTTCCCTTGAGGGGTAGACAGAGCCTAGGTCTATAAGTCCCGAAGGCCACGTTTAATATGTTGGTGGGCATTAGGTGTTCCGTACGTGTTATTAATATGGCTCCGCTGTCCGTCCGTCTGTCACCAGGCTGTATCTCATAAACCATGATAGTTGAAATTTTCTCAGATAATGTATTTCTGTTGCCGTTATAAGAACACATACTTACTTAAAATCGGAATAAAATAAATATAGAGGGCTCCCATACAACAAACGTGATTTTTTTGCTCGATGATGATAACGGCAACAGGTAGACGCTTAAAACATTTACAGTTATATTTAGGTAATCACTTTGAAAATAAATCACAAAATTAAAATAAAATTTGCATTTAAGGGGGCTCCCATACAACCAATATAATTTTTTGCTGTTTTTGTAGATAATGGTACGGAACCCTTCGTGCGCGAGTCCGACTCGCACTTGGCTGGCTTTTCTCCCAGACCAGCATGGAAGAGTAAAAATAAGTATAAATATAAAATATATAAAAAATTTGGATTAGGATTGTACCTACCTTTAACACGCACACCAATATACAAAAACACCATAAAATGTAAGTGAAAATGAAATTTTGACCAAATGACATGCGATACTTCCCATGTGTTCAATCTGCATATCATAATCTGTGGTAGGTACTAATAACTTACATTCTTAGCAGGTTCCGTCGAGGTTTCCGTTGTGCAATTGACTTCGTCACTGCCATCGTCGCAGTCGACCACCTTGTTGCAGATCCATGGGTTGGGGATGCACTTCTTTTTGTCAGTACATAGGAAATGGGACTTTAAATCGCAGTAATTTTTGTCTAGAGAGTGTTCAGCTGAAAAAATTATAACTGTTACTAATAATCTTTCATATCATCATCATTTCGAGTAGGTGTCACGCACGGTCAATCGACCATGCACACCCTGGTGTCAAAGTTCTTTGGAACCGCCTCTCGGCCTCTGACGTGGTTCCTTTAACGACTGCCAGATGGCAGCCGGGTTTCGAAGCACAGAATCATCTATATTATCAGACAATCAGGTAATTCAAGCCTGCAATGTCCTAACCAAACTAGAAACAACTAAACAAACTATGCTTCCCGTGGGAATTGAACCGGTCTACAGGCAAACGCTTTAACGACTGTACCACGGAGGTAAATTGATCTTTCATAAAAAACCCGACTTCAATCAAACTACTGAAATGTTTAAATGGTACCAATTGGAAATCCGGCTCATAAATGACAGAGTTTTGTGGCAACAAACAAACCGAATTCAAAACCTCCTTTTCTGAAGTCGGTTAAAAAGCACATTGTCTGTCTTACACACATCACTAATCCTATCCTTACTAATATTTGAAAGCGACAGTGTCTTTGTTTGTTATTTACTCCCTTTATGGCGATCTCCGTGGCGCAGTGGTTAACACGCTAGCCTGCCCTGGTTCGATCCCCGGTCAGGTCAAGATGGAAATGATCTTTTTCAGACTAACCTGGGTCTTGGATGTTTATCTATATATGTATTTGTTATAAAATATGTATACTACTTTGAGTTAGTATCCCTTAACACATGTCTCGAACTTACTTTGGGGCTAGCTCAATCTACGTAAAAGTCGATCGAGGGCGATCGACTTTTACGTTCTGCGCAAAGAGAAGTAGCTAGAACCCTAAAAAACATAGAATGTACCCATTCTATGTTTTTTAGGGCTCTAGAAACATAGAATGGGTACATTCTATGTTTTTTGGGTTCCGTACCCAAAGGGTAAAAACGGGACCTTATTAATATGACTCCGCTGTCCGTCCGTCAGTCACCAGGCTGTATCTCATAAACCGTGATAGTTAGGCAGTTGAAATTTTCGCAAATGATGTATTTCTGTTGCCGTAACAAGATATACTAAAAATATGAATAAAATAAATATTTAATGGGGCTCCCATACAACAAACGTGGCGTAGGCATAACAATTTCACATTAGGTAATTCGACAAAACAAACTAGGTGGAAGATATCAATACATCGCAATATTATATTGTACCTAATATAAATATAATGTGGTGCTGGCGAAAAATGTTAGGAATAGCGTGGACAGAACGCCGCAGTAATGTATCAATTCTACAGCAGCTCAAGATCCAGACCCGTCTTTCAGTAGTATGCCTTCAAAGAGCACTTTCATTCTTCGGTCACGTGGCAAGACGCGAACCAGATAACCTAGAAAAGCGCATTCTAATCGGTCGCGTGGCAGGAGTAAGACCTAGAGGCAAGCCACCAACCCGCTGGACGGATCCACTTCTGAATTCCTTGAAGTGCAACACACAGGCTGCCATTCACTTGGCCCAGAACAGATCAGCCTGGAAACATCTTGTGGCTAGGGCAAATTATGGTGGTCATGACCCTCAGTCATGAGGAAAACGACCAAGAAGAAGAATATAAAACATCGGGTAGTTCAAGCTACCCGAGACTGCCAATAGCACGATATACCGCCACCAAATGGAGACTATACGGATATAACTGAGACCTGCCGAATACTGCCTCCACATTGTCGTATTCGGTTATTCTCGTGTAGTTTTGTCGAGAATGTGGGTGAATAGGTATGACTCGTGGGTATGACCAAGAATGCCATGGCACAATTGGATCATATCTGGACCAATAGAAACACCTCCGTCAAACTGTAAAAGAAACTGTCACTATACCCTGATATTTTTAATACTTCTATACGACGCTGAGACTTTGACCTTAAAGAAACTAGACCGCACCAGGATTGACTCTCTTTTGAAATGTGGTGCTGGGAAGAAATGCTTCGGATTCCAAGGATAGCACGTTGGACAAACGCATCTATCCTCAAACAACTAGACATAAAGACAAGACTACACAATATGTCTACGTAGAAAAACTCCATTATTCTGGAGATATCGACAATATTTTCAGGAAACGTGGAGATAATCTTGAGAAACTCCTGTTAACAAGCAAATTAGAAGGAAAGAGATCCAGAGGACGCAGTCCCATACGTTGGTCCGACCAGATTCGCTCGACACTAGAGACCAAAGTCAGTGACTCTGTCCGAGCTGCAGAGCACAGGACTGAATGGCGGAACATAAGTAGTACACAGGAAGGTGTTCCATAGAGATCACGACCCACAACAATGAGGATTACGAAGCAAGGAGGAATGATAGGCTCTAAAACTTCTGAACTGATTTGAAAATTTCTTTCACCATTATAATCATCTTTTAGGCTATAAAATATTTTCAAAAAGTTAGGGATCCGTATTTAAACTTCGATAGGTAAGTAATGTAACCAAAATATAAAAACAAAAAATAAATAAATAGGTACCTAAATCTACCCGTGCGAGCCGAGGCGCGCCGCTAGTCTGGTATACAGAATACAAATACAAAATGACAAGACTACTTTTCATCCCAGAAAAAAGTATGTTCTTAAGACAACGACTGAGATGCGAGTGGAGTTATAAATGCGATGGTGAGTTTGTTCTTTACGCCTTAAGTAGGTGACGAACCGATCATCATGAAAATTTGCATGCGCGTTGTCTGCGGTATAGAAGTACATCTGATAAAGACGTGATACTGATAATATGTATGAATGTACTGGCAACCACTATCAACATAGCATTTGCCTCTACACAATAAGTAGGTACCTTATTACATTTATGAATCTAATAAAAAGCGCGTTTATTAATTAGTATTAAAGTACTTAGGTGGTAAGGGTTGTCATGCTCAGCTGCTTGGCCGGCTGTTGCAGGTATGGCATGGGTTAAGCGCGCCCTGAGTTGCTTATTGCTTTTAGTATTATCCCAAAACCTGAATGCCAACAATTCCTACACTTCCCCAGCTTTAAAATACTAACTCATGATGGGCAGCAGCGTCGAAAGGACAAGAAGCCAAAGAAAGTGCGCTCAACAACTCGCCTGCCAAGCGTGGTGAGTATGACAATATCCTCCTATGGAACGATGATCCTTGGGAGAGGCCTTCGTCCAGCAGTGGACTTCTTACGGCTGAAACGATGTATTACTTACGACAGAAAGTTTCATCGCTAGTATCCATGCAGTCTATGTTCCCATCGCAGTACTGCTCCTGTGATATGCAGCTCCCGTCCAGACACGGAAACTTGTCTTCCCCAAGGCAGGACTGATCGTAGCCCTGCAGCTCATCTGCAAACTCGCCGCGACATGATACCAGCCATGTTAGAAAGAAGAGGATAACGGCCATGCTGTAAAAAAATATTCTTAAGTGCATAATGTTTCCATAATTGCACTTTTAAAAGGCTGAAAGCGTGAGAATAGGTATTGACAAACCTGTGAAAGTAATAAGGTACTTACTTCTAAATATATTTTCATGTGCACACTGGGTTTCTAATAATATTCACGTGGCCAAAGAACAAATAGCAGCAAGCAAGCGAGAAAAGATAATTATTTTCCTACCCTCAAATAATTTTATTACAATGTTTTTCTCATAATACCAAAAAAATCATAATGTATATACATGTACGTAAAGAAATTTTCATCATGATTTCCATGCATGATTCGATTTTAAATTCAAACATTTTCTACGTTGTTTTTTTTTTTTATTTAATGGCCAGTAGATTTTTAACACATATTACTGGCAAAGCAGAACGTCAAAAATACTGGCAACCAATCGGCAATCTGTCAAATCTCTAAAGAGGTCATAGTCCAACTTTCAATTAGTTTTCATCAAGTTTTTACTCATTTATTATTTTTAAAATAGTAGGATTATTTGTTTAAGTTAACTTTTTAGTGGCCAGTTAGATTCTAATAGTACGAAATAGCAGTCATGGCTTCCCAAGTAGCTAAAACTTTCCGAAAAGTGCATTCCACAACCGCTAAATTTGGTAAGCCACTTTTCACATATAATACTGTTTTATTGTTGTATTTAACAGTTCCAGTTGTCAAATAATAAGATTACATACATTTCGGGTCCAGAAATTATTAAAATTTTTGGGGAAAATCAACTTCCATTCATATTAAAGAATGTCTATAATTTTGAAGTAAACTTTGGACTTCTGTTGAGTTGGCATTGATACAAATTTTTATAAATTTAATGGATCCCTTCCAATATAACACAAAAATTAACCAGCTATAAGTTTTAATTATAACACTTACATAAGGTTTCATTACAAAACATCAAAAATAGATGTGAACATAACCCCCAAAAAGTATTTATGAATGTTTTGGTTATTTTGTTTTAGGTATATTTTTATATTAATTATTGATCTATGCTTGTTAATTATTGAAAATATTGCAGGAAAATGGTATTAACTAAATGATAATTGATAAATACACAATTTATGATGAGTAAAAGTTTATTTTGGAAATGAATATGTAACATTGACTTTTTTACATGACTGCCCATAAAAGGGAGTGTTATTTTTCGGAGTTTATGTACAAATGTATGTTAGTTTCTATATTCATCATAATTTCTAAGTATCTACCTGAACATATTTCAATGTATGATATATCTTTAGAATCCTTTTATCACATCATCATTCCAAGTGTTGTGTGGCTATTATTTTCTAGTGGGGCGATCATGTTTTTTTTTTTAAAGACTTGTTATTCTTATATATTAAAGTGTAGGAATTGGCTTAAGGATCCTGCATCAGAGAGGAATGCACTGCCCATTGAGAAAAAAGATCTTCCTAAGCTCAGCATTCCATACAAGACTAATTGCAGGATTGTTTAAAAAAATATATGTTACGATATTGATGGTCTCCTTGGCACAGTGGTTGACACCCCAGCCTGAACACAAAGGGCACCGGGGTTGTTTACAGTGCAGGCAAACACTTTATTGTGAAGCTACCCAAATAAGGGTGGGTGGCAATAGGCAAGGGCAGGCCGTAACGTAAACATTGCCAAACCTTATTGATCAAATGTAGATCATATTTTGCGAAACATGAATACCTGTCATTAACCCTTTGACCACAAATGTCGGATAAATCAGACAAGCATTTTCATAGAAAATGTATGTTGGATTTATCCGACGTTCGTGGTCAAAGGGTTAATATCTATATACATTCTAGAGTCATGCAAATTTGTTAGCTAGCACAAAAAAGATTAATAGAAATATAAGAAATAATAGAGACCTAAACCAACTAGAAAGACCACACACCAAATTGAAACTAGTATCTTCCAGCCCCCATCGTATGGCTATCAAAATATTCAACCATCTCCCTTATTATTTAAAAAAATATTGAAAAAATCTTTGCTAAAAATCTAAAAAAAATGCTCTTAAACAAATGTTATTACAATATATCTGAATTTTTCAATGATAACTTTACCAAAAACTCACTTTGATTTCTCTTCTAAAAATATATGTAAATCATATGAAAAAGCGAGAAATGTAAAATTTAATTTGTAAGTAAAATGGCAACTAATTTCCTTCATGTTTTCTATGGAAGGGTGTCTTTTGTACTTATCTTAATCAACATCATTTTGTGTAGGTGTCACAGTCAATCGACCATGCACACCCTGGTAGAGTACTTCAGAACCGCCTCTTGGCCTCTGACATGATTCCTTTAACGACTACCAGATGGCAGCCGGGACCAACGGCATATCATGCCTCCCGAAACACGGAATCGTCTTACTTATCTTAATCACAATTTCAAACTGTCTTGCAATAAAAATCTGAATCAGCATCAATGCTATCATAATTGAAAACCTGGCTGTGACATACCACAGCAGAGCATGCAACTGGGAAAACTCTCTGATGATTATAATGATAGTATGTGAACTTGTTATATTTTGTTTAATTTATGCAAAATCGAAATACTACTAGCGACCACTGGTGATAAGAATACGCCGAAAGAAACTCAATCCAGATCACTACTCAATCACTACGTGGGTTAGACGTTTTACAAGTGAGGTATTGCATTGTGAATGCAAATAAACACTTAATACTTACTTTGCTTACAGACACTGCAAGACGAGCTCTGAGTGTTGGAGCTGCTCTTCAGCAAAAGAAAACACTTCCAGACCGCACCGGCAAGAACATAGTGCTAGTTGATGGAGTCCGCACTCCCTTCTTGGTGTCCTTCACGGACTATCACAAGATGATGCCCCATGAGCTGGCAAGACACTCCCTACTGTAAGTTTTCCTTCAGCTATACTTTAATATTATCTAAAAGGGTAATCAAATTCACTGCCTCAAATAAGTGTAAAAATACCTAAAATTCGTTAAATACGTGTAAATGTAAGTCAGTTAACGATATTTAGTAATATCTAAGAAAAAAGTTAAGTACCTAGTGTCAAGAAAAATAGATATTTACTGAATCTTATAATGCATTTGTATTGTTACTTTCTTGATTTTAAAATTAACTTTTAGTTGTATATGCTAATTGGTTGTTAGTTAGTACTTCCTTTGCTTTTTTTTTCTTAAATTAATTCAACACTTTCACTAAATTTATTCAACGCTGGTCTGCCAGCTGCTTCTCTTCCCGCGCAGATGGTCAAAGCCAAACGAGGGGTTGGGCTAAAATCTACGAAATCATGTCAATAGGCGATGCGGCTAGCGACCCATCACTTTTTGATTCCGTTTTCCATCTACACGCCCTCCAACATGCTAAATGTGGCCATAAGGTCTTATAGACCAAGGCTCTGTCTACCCCGCAAGAGTAAAAGACGTGATACTATGTATGTGACACTCACTGATATTGGTAGTTTAGCCTTCTCAGCAATGAGAATGACCACATCCTAAAGATGCCTTCCTATTCTTAAAATATTGTTCATTTATTTATTCTTGGGCTGGGGTTGGCGATTTGATTGTAATTTAAATTTCCAGGGGTCTCCTGCAAAAGACGGGCATTGACAAAGATGTCATCGACTACATTGTCTATGGCACTGTGATCCAGGAGGTGAAGACCTCGAACATCGGGCGCGAGGCGGCTCTGGCGGCTGGCTTCAGTGACCGCACGCCCGCCCATACAGTCACCATGGCTTGCATCTCCTCCAACCAGGCTATTACCACTGGTAAATACATATGAATATATCTTTTCGCGCACATAGCGCGTAGAGCCGATGGCCGATCTCTCCGAAGGGTTCTCGAATGGCGACCACATACCGGCAAGCGCAGCGTTGGACATCCACCGACTAGATGGTCGAATGACCTGACTAAGGTCGCAGAAAGATGCTGGATGCAGGCCGCTTCTAACCGGTCGTATTGGAAATCCTTGGGGGAGGCCTATGTCCAGCAGTGGACTTCTTGCGGCTGATAAGATGATATCTTTTTGAGCATATTTTCAGGTGCCTCCATGGATTTTACATTTGTTTCACTTACTATAACCACCAATATATAGTAGATAGTCTTAGAGGTTGAAAAAAAAGAGGGGGGGATGGAGTGCGATTTCTTCCATGCTGGTCTGGGAGAAAAGAAAAAAGTAGAATGTATCAGCTGTTTCTCTTCCCGCGTAGATCGTAAAAGCCGAGGGAATGGACGAAAATCAGAGGAATCATGTAACAGGCAATGTGACATGGGCTTCACAATGGTTCAAAATACTTGTAATCAGATATTATCCCGATCAAGTTATGCTACAGTTGTATATGTATGTTTATATTGTCAATAATCAATATAAACATATATGTATGTTTATATTGATGATAATCAATATAAACAATATAAAACCGGCTGCCATCTGGTAGTCGTTAAAGGAACCACGTCAGAGGCCGAGAGGCGGTTCCGAAGAACTCTGACACTAGGGTGTGCATGGTCGATTGACCGTGACACCTACTCGAAATGATGATGATTAATTTAGTCTATATGAATCTCCTTCATTAAATCTCTCATTGTTATCACCCCGTTTATAAAGTTTTCACCATATCCTTAAGGTAAAATTGGTAGACAATGCTTAGTATTAAGTTATTGCCTTTCATTCAAAATCAAAATGAACGTGAACATGGCTCTTACAGACCTAGGCTGTGTCTACTCCGCAAGGGAAAAAGACGTGATAGAATAGTATATAATATGTATATTTATATAATAGTATAGAACTGTCAACTCTCTAATAAACGTAGCTAAGAGGAATTCAATATACTTAGTTTGATCAAAACATTCTATGTCATTGATTTTCAAAGTGCGCCCCAGTATTTTTGGACTTGATTACTCTTATTTTACAATTGCTTGGGGAGCCCACTTGCTGGGCCCTGGGCCGAGGGGAGGCGTGGGCCATATTCATTTAAAGCAGTAAGGAGGCGTGCTACTTTTAAGTTTGGGAACCCCTGTTCTATGTCAACAAAATATCAACAGGTATCGGCATGATAGCAGCCGGCGTGTACGACGTGATTGTCGCTGGCGGAGTGGAGTTCATGTCTGACGTCCCCATCAGACACTCGCGCAAGATGAGGTCTCTGCTGCTGAGACTCAACCGCGCTAAGACCCCAGCCCAGAGACTGTCGCTCATCGCTTCCATCCGCCCTGACTTCTTTGCTCCTGAGGTAAGGGTAAACTCCCTGTCTCAACCGAGTAAGTTCAACTAGACAGTGTTACACAGCACCAAGCAAGCAGGCTCATTCATCTCAAGATGAAGATTTACTGACTAGAAGCAACGTGATAATAGCTGAAGGAGTGGAGTTCATATCCTACGTCCCCATCAGGCACTCCCGCAAGATGAGGTCGCTGCTGCTGAGACTCAACTGCGCTAAGACCCCTGTCGCTGATCGCTTCTATCCGCCCTGATTTCTTTGCTCCTGAAGTAAGTGCAGAGTGCCTGTCTCAACCGAGTGAGTTCAATTAGACAGTGTAAGACAGCATCAAGCAAGTTTAGCCTCCATCATCTCAATATACAGATTTACTGACTGTAGAAGAAGTCATGGGTGTCGCCCTCAACTGCCTGTCCGGTGTTGCACGTATGGCATCGTTACATTCATTCATCCGAGTAAGTAGTATCCCAATACTTTAATTCCATTCCCAAATCCAACAAATTCCTATCCTTCCCCAGCTTAAAAATGCTTTCGATGGGCAGCAGCGTCGGAAGCACAAGAAGCCAAAGAAACTGCGCTCGCCAACCCGCCTGCCAAGCCAAGAAGAATCCTTGAGAGAAGCCCATGTCCAGCAGTGGACTTTTTGCGGCTGTAATGATGATGATGATGATGATGATTGTAGAAGCAACGTGATAATAGCTAGAGGAATGGAGTGCATGTCGAAGATGAGGTCCGTGTCGTTGAGACTCAACCGTGACGTGATTGGCGTGATTGTTGCTATAGGAGTAGAGTTCATGTCTCATATCCCCATCAGACTCCCGCAAGATGAAGTCTCTGTTGTTGAGACCCAGAGACTGTCGCTCATCGCTAGTATCCGCCTTCACTTCTTTAGTCCAAAGGAAAGTGTAGGCTACCATTCCACGATGAGGTCCTTATTGTTGAGTTTAAATAGCTAAACCCTTGCGCAAATATTGTCTTTAATGAATACATATAATTCTCTGACTTCTTTTATCCTGAGGTCAATCAATACTGATATATGCAGCCACCGGACAAGCAGTTGACGATGACACGCCTGGCTAGATAATTAAGCTAAATACCAATTCATTATCATCATCATCAGGGCTTTTAGTCTCCACTGCAGGAGCATGACCATCTCTGTACTGCCAGAGGCATACTTAGCCAGAGCAGACAGAGGATTTGGCCTACACTCTCTCTCCAAATACCAATTAAACTGGGTTATTTTGTTAACAGCTGCCAGCCGTAGCGGAGTTCTCCAGCGGGGAGACCATGGGCCACAGCGCTGACCGCTTGGCCGCTGCCTTCGGTGCCAGCAGGCAGGAACAGGACGAGTATGCTCTGCGGTCTCACACCATGGCCGCGAAGGCCCAACAAGCTGGCTACTTCACTGACCTGATGCCCGTGAAAGGTAAGTGATGAACCCAACTTACTGGGTTTTGAATATCAGGTCGTTAGGGCGGATATAAAAGGACTGCTTGAAGCAGTCAAGATAAAACTGCTTCAAGCTGCGACTGCATAAAACTACAGTATTCTTCATACACACATATACGAAACCGCTCGAGCAGTTGCAGCTGCTCCAGCAGTTATTATGGCATGCTTCAAGCCGTTGGCTATGACTGCAAGAGCGGTCCGTGTATGTTGATCAATGGCTAACTACTTGAGTAGTCCGTGTATGTCGACCCTTACCCACATATTGTGTCGCAGGCTGGCGTGTGCAGCGGTCAACACGCCAGCCTGCGACGCGAGAGCGACCGGGTTCGATCCCCGGCCAGGTCAAGATGGAAAATGATCTTTTTCAGATTGGCCTGGGTCTTAGATGTCTATCTATATATGTATTTGATATAAAATATAGTATCGTTGAGTTAGTATCCCATAACACAAGTCTCGAACTTCCTTTGGGGCTGGCTCAATCTGTGTGTATTATATTGATTACCCAACAATCTTGTACAACCCATGGTTTGGTTAGTTAATCATATATAAGGTCAATTTAAAATAAGCGCAAATATTTTATAGGCTGGCACCTATAAGGTAGAAAAATGCTTTAGAAATTGACACGCACGTTGGAGATATCTGGACCTGAATATTTAGAAAGACAGACGAAGAAACACCCTGGGTACAAACAAACACTTTCTTGGCCTAAAATTTTTTACTATTATCTACTATGTACTAAGATGCTACTAAGTCACTAACGTCAACAATCAAAACAACTGATTTACCGATTTTAATAAAAAAAATATAATTTGGTATGAAAACATAAAAAAAACGAATGTATCGATTTCTTAAAATTTGCTGCTCATCATCATCATCATTTCGAGTAGGTGTCACGGTCAATCGACCATGCACACCCTGGTGTCAGAGTTCTTCCGAACCGCCTCTCGGCCTCTGACGTGGTTCCTTTAACGACTACCAGATGGCAGCCGGGACCACCGGCTTAACGTGCCTTCCGAAGCACGGAATCATCTTTATTATCAGACAATCAGGTGATTCAAGCCTGCAATGTCCTAACCAAACTGGAAACAACTAAACAAAGTATGCTTCCGGTGGGAATCGAACCCACGACCCCCGGGTCAACAGGCAAACGCCTTAACCACTGGACCACGAAGGTTGTTAATTTGCTGCTAAAGGGGGGTATTATACCATCCTGAATCGCATCCTAAATCGGATCCGATGAGAGGAACGCCGCTATACGTGCGATACGATTGGAGATATGTCGTATCGTGTCTAACGTATAGCGGTGTCCCTCTCATCGGATCCTAAATTCAGGGTGGTTTAATAGACACCTAAAGCATTTCTTTGACCTATGAGACCCAGCCCTTAAAATAATTGCGCTTAATTTTATTTTTAAAAAATGGACCCTTGTATATATCTTTTACACATCGCATTATCATCATCATCAGGTCTTTTTAGTCTCCACTGCAGGAGCATGACCCTCTCTGTACTACCGGAGCCATACTTGGCCAGAGCAGACAGATGATTTGGCCTACACTCTCCTCGCTGGCCAGACGGGTTGGAGAGGTCTCAATGTTTATGAGCTTTGTTTATCTTGTATTTCCTAAGTCGCCTCTTACGACCTCCATGGGAAGACTAGGAGTGGTCCTATTCAACTCTGCCGGAAACCACACGGCTACTACACTACTACTTACACATTTCCTACTTCAGTAAAAATAATATTTATTCTGCAGTAGACGGCAAAGATGGCTTGGTGGACAAGGACAATGGAATCCGAGTTTCAACTCCGGAGCAGCTCGCCAAGTTGAAGCCAGCCTTCGTGAAGCCCCATGGCACCGTCACTGCTGCCAACGCTTCTTTCTTGGTAAATATACAGCGTGATTTTGAACCTCTGAACTATATTGAAATCCTGATATCAGAATGCCTAATGGAATACAGATTGAAAGGAAAAAAGGTATAAACGAAATAAAAAAACTGACCTTCCCTACGAATAAGTAATAAGTCGACCTTCCATAGAAATTCGAGAAAGAAGCGTCCAGCTGATCGGCGAAATATATAGAAGCCAAATTTTTTTATACGATTTTCATCTTTTCTCTTGCAATTCTCTTGAAATTTTGATCGTTCTGGACCGACGTCGCAGACGCGCGTACAGAGCGGACGTGTTTACAATTTTTCTACGCAAATATTCAAAGTAGCTACTCGCAATTTTATTCTTTACTGTGGAGTTAATTAGCTCGCAAATCGATCGATGTACATAAAGTGACATAGGACCTCATCGAATAACAAGATAGTTTAGCGGCGGCGACAACACCGTGCGAGACAAGGACAGGTATCTTATCTCACTTCCGACTTAGTGCCGGCAGGCCGATGCATGCGCCTCACTGACGAGAGCAATTACGACTCGAGTAAACAACACAGATCAACATGAGTGTACAGCGATCTCCAACTGGAAGTGGCCTGCATTCTGGCCGAAGTGGTTCATTTCCTGAACTATCTACCGCAAATCAATCTTCCGATTCAACATCCATTATTTTCCGTACAAACGAAAATTGCCATGCGAATGCGATGACTGGGCCCCATCAATGAACACGGAACTTTCTGAAATGAGGAAACAAATGTCGGAGATGCAGTTACAAATGAAAGATATGATGTCATATATGGTGACTAACAACAATTTGCAGATAGATAACTTTAATAAATTATGCGAAGATATATCAGTGATAAAAGAGCAAGCCAGCAGTATGAAAATAACTGCAGAGAGTTTGATCCAAGAGCAAAATAATATAAAATCTGATATTGAAGATTTAAAAAAATTGCACATCAAAGGTGAAGAGAGGTTGGCAGTGGTCGAGTGCGGCCTTAAACAAATCAATCTATCAGCATCAACCAACATTATTCAAGAACAAGAAAATCTTGTGGCGGAACTCAATGAACGCAGCACTAGATGCAAAAATATCCTAATCTCTGGCGTACCCGAACCCACATCTTCACTTACTAAGGAAAGACAGGACCATGATAGAAATATTGTCTCTAACATTATAAAATCCATATCTTCCGATTGCCCAGAACCAGCGAAAGTTTTTCGGTTAGGAAAATACTGCCCGGATAAAAAACGACTTCTTAAAATCATTTTCAATTCCCAAGAAAGCGCTAAGACAATTCTGCGTTCCAAACAAAACCTCAATAAGGATGGTATCAAAATATTTTCCGATCAGACGCCACAACAAAAAGCCTATATGAAAATGATAAAAGAAGAATTTGATCATCGGACAAAGAACGGTGAGAAAAATCTTAATATCAAATTACCACCAACTATCAAGATATAACAATGAACAAAAAGTCCCTTAAGTTCCTGTATGCTAATGCTTGCAGTATAATGAAGGCTGGTAAAATGGACGAATTGAAGTGTATACTGCAGACATTTAACACGATTGTGCACAACATAATTATATCTGAGACCTGGATAAAGTATGATGACGATGCTAAAATAATGCAAATACCTGGGTACACTCACTATTATGAACACAGACAGAACGTTAAAGGTGGAGGAGTGTCTATCTTTGCCCACAACACTATGAAACATAGCCTCATCGAACAAAAATCCATTGACGAAAACCACTATCTATGGATACACATCGACAAATTCTCCCTGGATATAGGTGCTGTATATAAACCTGGTCGGACAAATAGTAAAAATTTTCTGAACGAATACACAAAGCAGTTGGAAGATCGAAAACGAGGAGTAGTTTTTGGAGACTTCAATTACGACTTGTTGGTCCCGGAAAAATCTGCCGATTACAAAGATGCAGTCAAAGAAAGTGGTTTTCTAATACTGAATAAAGTAGATCAACAATACTGCACCCGTGAGAAAAAATCAACTAAATCAATACTAGATCACGTAAGCACAAATATAAAACAGAGTAATTTTCATCTTGCTATTGTGGATTCGAGCATGTCAGATCACAAGCAAATATTTCTAGAAATTGTAAAATTTAAACCAGAGCCTTCTAAACCAATCCAGTATGAAGCAATAAATTACAAAAAGTTATACGAAGAAATGAAATTGAATACTGGCGAAATTATGGATTCAGAATATTTAATCTTAGAACAGAGACTGGTTTCTGCCTTAAGAAAATCAAAAATGACTAAGACCAAAACGGTAAATCCACCGAAGCAAGACTGGATAAACAAAGACATTATACACCTAATTAACAAAAGAAATGAAATAGGTCTTATGTGCAGAAGATACCCGACAGACAAAAATATAGAAGAAAATCTAAGAAAAGAAAGAAAACATGTTGGTTGTGAAATACAAAAAACCAAAGCTGACTACTATCACAATGCTTTCAAAAAATGTGAAAATAAACCGGAAAAAATGTGGTCCCTAATAAATAGCCTATACCAAAATAAAGTCAAAATTACATCTTCACCAGCTAAACTTGAGACTGCCGAGGGTGATATCACGGATGACGCTCAAATTAGTGAGTACTTCAACAACTTTTTTGCAACGATCGGGGAAACACTGGCAAATGCAATACCGCAGAAATACCACAAAGACAACATCTTCATTGCTGCAAACTGTGAATCTCAATCGCAATTACCTGAACTCGCAGAGTTAACGCCCGACAGTTACAGAGGTTGGAGAAATAATTGATAACTTGAAGTGTAACACTGCGTCGGGCATAGATGGCATAACTGCTAGGGCTATAAAGTGTATAAAAAATTTGATAGTTGAGGACTTGACCAGATGTATCAACAAATGTTTGGAGCTGGGTATCTTTCCGGATTGTCTAAAACTTGCTAGAGTCACTCCAATCTTTAAATCAGGAAAGAAATTTGATCCCGGTAATTACCGACCCATTTCGGTCCTGCCAATTATATCAAAAATATTCGAAAAAATTCTATATATCCGCATTGAGTCACATCTTGTATTAAACAATATAATTTCCAGTAAACAATACGGTTTCAGGCCTAAATCGAATACACTTTCGGCAACAATTGACATCATTACTAAAATTAAAACAAATATAGATAAAAAACAAATAGCGCTAGGCGTCTTTATAGACCTGAAAAAGGCCTTCGATACCGTAAGCCATAAAATACTACTGAATAAGTTATCTAACATAGGCATAACTGGGATCGCGCTCGAGATGTTCAGATCTTACCTTTCAAACCGAAAACAAATCGTCAAAATCGGTAACCACCAAAGTCAACCTAAGCTCATCTCTTTTGGGGTTCCCCAGGGATCCATTTTAGGACCTCTTTTATTTCTCATCTACATTAACAACGTACATGACATAGGTCTTAACCCGTCAATCGCGGAAACGCAGACACAATGGAGTTTTTATTGTTATGCGGCCAGATCTGGCCTCTTGGGGGCTGAAGGATTAAGGGTGATGTTATACTCTACGCTGATGATACGAGTTTATTCTATTTCGGAAATTCAATAGAGAAGGTAATATCAGATGCCCAGAGTGATCTTAACCTGTTAAATCAATGGTTCATGTATAACCTTTTAACAATCAATGTTTCTAAAACAAACTACATTATATTTAAAGCTAAAAATAAAAAAAATTCATGCTATGAACCACTAAAAATAAATGGGCAAAACATTAGTATAACAAAAGAACAAAAATATTTGGGCATTATCCTTGATAGTCAGCTTACATGGCTTCCACATCTCAAAAAAATAAGATCGATACTGTCATCACTAACTGGTGCTTTGCGTGGTATTGTGCGTTTTCTTCCAAAAAAGACACGTTACCTCATTTATAATTCTCTCGTCAAATCACATGTTGACTACCTCATACAAATTTGGGGTACGGCAGCTAAAACTAACTTAAATACTATCCAAAGAGCACAAAATAAATTAATCAAAGTTCTGTTTAACTATCCATTTTTAACGTCTACGGAAAAAATCTACAATGAGACCAAATTATTAAATATCAAACAGACATATGTGTACTTCACATGTATTTTGATACGTAAAATACTTACAAAAGAAATCCATTCACAAATAACCTTTACAAAAAAGAGCAGTGTGCACAAAATGACCCTTCGTAATTCAAACAACCTAATTTTGAGACAGCCAAGAACAAATTATGGACACAAAACTATTCTTTTTGAGGGTGCTCAACTTTACAATAAACTTCCGAAAAACATAAAAGAATGCAAATCTCTTTATTCTTTCAAAAATCTCTTAAAACCACATATTATGAAATTCCATAAATAATAAAATCTATGAGTAAATAAATAAAACAAATATACACTTGCACAAAATAATAATAAAATAAAAACATTTTCCAAGTAAATAAATAAAACATATACTTACACAACCTTTGAGTATATATAATTAATACCTATTAAATTATCTACATCCAGATACAAATAATAATAAAATTATAAATAACATTAATCTAAATTACCATTTGTCAAAATAACAATATAATCATGCATCTGAAAAAATAAAATAATTAGATAATATACATAAAATAAAAAAATAAAAAATACTTACCTTGTTCCTTACTCGATGTCGCTTCCTGTACAGGTGTGAATCCTTGTTATCGGCGAACGGCCATCTACGCTCGGAGCTAGTGACTCATATTTTTGTTAATATTGTAAGGTATCTGTGGATTGTGTGTGATACTTTGCTTAATTATGAACATTGTACGCGTAACTGTTTTTAAACTTATAGTGTGTGTTCTCATGTCAAGTGAAATGTAATATTTCTTTATGAGAATAAATATCTTAAACCTAAAACCTAAACCTAAACCCTTAAAGGGATGATTCAGCCCGTTGATATAAACAACTTTTCCTATGGGACCAATGCTGGGAGCTCAAAAAAAATGGGCAGTTCCATACAAAAAATTTTTGCCGCCCGGTCAATTTGTATGAGAACGTCAAAAAAAAATTTATTATCCCTTTGAGGGTCCAGAACGATCAAAATTTCACCGTGTATAAGTTTATAAAGATTTCATAATTGTATCATCAATAACATAACAACACTGACGCCGACCTACACTAAAGATGGCCTTTGGGTCTTATAACTTTGAGCTCTGTCTACCCCGTAAGAGATAAAAACGTAATAATATGTATGTATGTATATAACAATTGTTTGATTTAACAGATGTGACGAAGGATCAGTATTGTAAAGAAAATATATTTGTTTTGCAGACTGACGGTGCTTCGGCGTGTCTGGTGATGTCGGAGGCCAAGGCCAAGGAGCTGGGCCTCAAACCTAAGGCCTACCTTCGGGACTTCACTTACGTGGCCCAGGTAATATGTTGCCCTTTTTACCCGATTTTTCAGACAGTTAGCCTTATTTTTCATGGAATACTAGCATGGAAAAATATGAAGTACGATTCAAATAAATGTTTAAATTAAAATTATTTTCAAAAAAATATTTGAAACTTAGTTACCAATATTAAATAGCAAAAAAGCTATATACAGAAAAAGTTTCGTCGCGAATTACTTGATATTTTCAGTGACAACTACCAACTTTTTTACGTATAAAGTATAACTAAATGAGCACGATGGATACCTAAAAAAATACAATATTTGGTTATAATTATTGAATTATTAAATTAAAAGTGAAAATTACCACGGAAATGGCAGACACGGGTTTGAAATGAGACTGGTGACAGGCCAACCGGTATCGCGACTTTCAACCTTATTTCATTACGAGTATATAATATATTGCGCGATGTCCGCTACAAACTGTCTGCTCGTTTGCCGTCGGATATAAATAAATAAAAAAAAAACGATTAAGGGATACAGCGCCTTAAGTAATTCTACAAAATTGTAATATCTATGGCAATACCATATCTTAGAAAAAAAGTGTACCATTATAGTAATTGGTTCCAGGACCCCGTGGACCAGCTGCTGCTGGGCCCCGCGTACGGCATCCCCAAGATCCTGGACAAAGCTGGCCTCACGGTCAGCGACATAGACACCTGGGAGATCCACGAGGCCTTCGCTGTAAGTACTCTATCAGACTGAATGTGATGTTTCATTTTTATAAAACTAGTAGTGCCCGCGACTCCGTTAGCTTACATTGGAGAAAAAAATTAAGTAGCCTATCCTGTGTCCTGTACGTCTAAATTTTGATCTACTAAGTTTCATAAAATTGAGTTCATTTCTTTAAGAGTTATGGAGAAACATACATACATTAAAATCGAAAATATGTGATGAAAAAATTTCGCCACAGGTAGGATTTGAACCCACAACCTTCGACATCTAGCCCGTCGATGCTCTCAACCACTGAGCTGCCGTAGCTTCAAATCACCGCGGCGAATTTGTTCATCACATATTATAGGTACACGCATTCGAAGCATGCGTAATCTCCATTACTACCCACTATTTAGAAGTGTGGTATCCAACTTAATTCATATCAGATGAATTGAAAGTAGATTAAAGTGGAGGAAGCTTTCTCAATTAATTATATTAATAGCATTACAACGCTATTAATATTAATACATAGGTACATACAAAAAATATTTTGTGTTAAAAAATAATTATTTTGTGTTAAAACAAAAAGGAGCATGTATTTTTTTAATTTTGCCATAAAGCATTTCTTTGACCTATGGGGCCAGCCTTTAAATTATTAGCGCTTAATTTAAATGAACCTTATACACGGTGAAATTTTTATCGTTTCTTTTTTTAAAAAGTCGTCATTTCCCTTCAGAAGAGTTCCGCCGCCCGGCCAGTTTGTATGGAAAAGCCGAATTTTTTATTGAATTACCAAAAATTTTTTTTGTCGAGTTCAAAATGAACAACTTTTCTTCTGGGAACAATGTCCCATAGGAAAAGTTGTTAATTTTGATGGTCTGAGTCACCCCTTTGAGGGTCCAAAACGATATATATATATATTTTTTTTATATTATGTTTTTATTACACAGGGTCAAATCTTGAGCAACTTGAAGGCGATGGATTCTGACTGGTTCGGGAAGACTTATCTCGGTCGCCAATCTAAGGTAATGTTCTCCATTTTTTATGGTATAGGACGGTAAACGAGCAAGCGGGTCACCTGATGATAAGTGACTACCGCTGTCCATGGATAACTGCAACACCAGGGTGTGACAGAGCTTTGCCGGCCTTTCAAGGAGTTGGGGGACGTGGGGGGAAGGCTCTCTCACCGAACGAAGCATAGAAGCGGTGATTAACTATCGCCACATCCGCTCCCTTATATATTGACTTATAGGTCTCTAGATAGTTCCACATACTTCCGGTCCCGGCAGCCAACAACCAAAACATTCCAGAATATTCGAGAATTTGTGTGAGCGGGATAGAATACATATGTGTGAGCAGGATGGAAGATGTATGAGCACGACAGACGATGTTCGGAAAAGTTCTAGACTTTTCTGTTCTGGGAGCTTCGCGACAATATTATATTAATTCTCGTTTAAATTAATTAATGTTTGTTGTTTTGTTAATTAATCAAATATTCTTTCATGTTGAATCCTTGTTTATTTAGGTTTATTATTAATTTTAACGAACAGGGAGCAATTTTAAAATATTTTTTTTGCTCCTACGTTCACTTTACTCCATCCGTAAAGCGATACATCGAAGTCGTATCGTGAGTTTCTGGCAAAGTGTAAAAAAATCATTTTTGCATATTTTGTAGGTTGGCGTCCCTGATCTGAAGAAATGGAACGCGTGGGGCGGATCGCTCTCTATTGGACACCCCTTCGCTGCTACTGGGGTAAGTCTATTAATTCTCACGTCGCCTACTACTATACAGCGTGTAAATTCCAGTACAGCGATATCGATTTATTTTAAACAGGGTTGTGTTCGAATTTCCGCGCATGTTGATACAAGTTTTTCCGCAAATTTTACAATTTTATGACAAGTTTTTTTTATAAACGAATCCGCACTGTTAAGTGTTTTCCAAGCCAAGACAAATCAAATGAGCCCAAATACGATTGGTGTACCTTGTTTAGTTTAAGAGTTCCTATGGCCACCTTCCGACTATGGAGTCGGAAGGTGGCCAGGAAGTGGATCTAATTTAACTCGCACGATTTCATTACAGACAAACATGACACAGGTTTTTTTTTTACTAAATGTTGGATTAGGCATTTGTCTCCCAGCTCACCTGATGGTAAGTGACGATGAAGACGAGGATGTTATATGCCTATCAAAGAGATGCCCATTTATTATATTCTATAAATAAGATCTTGTAAAAAATACAATGCGTTGTATTTAATTATATTATGGCGAGCTCCGTGGCGCAGCGGTTAACATGCCAGCCTGCGACACGAGGGAGCCCGGGTTCGATCCTCGGTCAGGTCAAGATCGAAAATGATCTTTTTCAGATCGGCCTGGGTCTTGGATGTAAATCTATATATGTATTTGTTACAAAATATAGTATCGTTGAGTTAGTATCCCATAACACAAGTCTCGAACTTACTTTGGGGCTAGCTCAATCTGTGTGATTTGTCCGTATATATTTATTTATTTATTTATATTTATTATTTGTTACAAAATATAGTATCGTTGAGTTAGTATCCTATAACACACATCTCGAACTTATTTTGGGGATAGCTCAATCTGTGTGATTTTCCGTATTTATTATTATATTGTATAATGTAACAGGTACGCCTGGCCATGCACACGGCGCACCGACTGGTGCGTGAGGACGGGCAGATCGGGATCATCTCGGCCTGCGCGGCCGGCGGACAGGGGGTCGCCATGCTGCTCGAGAGGCATCCCGACGCCAAGGCAGACTAGACAGACTATACATAAATCGACGGGGATGGTCTAGATAAACTAAGGCTGATTTCAGACTGACGCTGGCGAGACGCACCGTTAACAAGCGCGTTTCAATAGCGCGCGCTGTGAAACTAATTTTATTATCCCGCGTTTTGTTACAATGTACAGTTGTGTGTAGTCGTCATCATTGGGACATAATAACAGCATTAGCTGTTTATTTTCTATGGAAAAATAGTGCAACAGCGACGTCGTAAAACATTGCAAATTGATTATTGAGCTCGCGTTTCTCGAGCGGTGCGTTTAAACTGCGTAACTATGAAAGTACTACTATCTAGTGTAATGCAAGCGCGCGTCTGGACGGCGCTGTTCTTACGCGTCACTCTGAAATCAGCCTAAGATTAGAGACATGTATAAACTCAATAATACAAATTCGGACGGAGTGATGCTCAAAAAAGAGGTTTGATCGCGACGTTGGCCTTTGCCAATGGATATACAAGGAGCGGCAACTTGGTCCGGAATAAGATCTATACGCGCTAATATCGCTAACCTAAAACAAGACCGAATGAAAACGATTTCTTTAATAGTTTTTTTTTTCTTTTTTGATATTTCCGACACACTAGAATTAAGTAAAACGCGTTCTTCTAGGATGAATGTACTCCATGGGCTTATATTTATAGTCTGGTCGTGGGTAATAATCACATTCAACCAGTCTTTCATGGCTTGTTTTAAGAATTTCTAAGGTTCGGTGAAATAGCTACACTTTTCGCGTGTCAGTAAACGTGCAAGCTCGAATGCGCTTTTGAATTGGTAAATAAGCTAGTTTTTTTTTTTTTTTAATATCATCATCCTCATCATGAAGTCTTTTTAGTCTCCACCGCAGTGACCCTCTCTGTACTACCGGAGCCATACTTGGCCAGAGCAAACAAAGGATATGGCCTACACTCTCCCCGCTGGCCAGACGGGTTTTAAATATTATTTCATGTTAATTTTATAAAAGAAACTGCCCTAATCAGAGAACTAGAGAAATCAATGAAACTTAATAACATTAGCTCATAAGTGTCATCCAGTTTAATGTTTATTTTTAATCTCCCCTCTTTCTAGCCCTATGGGTTCTTAGGATGTAAAGCTGTATTTAAATTAGCTATTTTATATAATCATTTTTATTAAGTCATCATTTTAGCGTCATGTATTTATATCAGTTTTTGTAGCGTGTCAAAATATGTTTCTAAGAGATAGGTGATTTTGTAAAATGATTGTTATGAATAAAAGCTATAAATTTTATTTTATGTTTTATTGTATCCTATCCACCTCACGTCTCATTATATGGGGTCGGCACAGTGTACGGTGCAGGCAAGTTGTTAGGCCCAACACCGTACATGAAGAGATGTGATGCTGATGGGTGGCAGATGATGGTGCGGAGATACAAGACCACGTCACATAGTAAACTGATTTATTGCTTCTTGATAATGTTACATCTTGCTGGTTGGGCGTGACGGGTCCTTTCTCGTTGGCTGGCCGATAGTATCTCCCCAATGATAAGAATTTTGATGCCTATTATAGCAACAAAACCGCTGACAGGCGTCCTACATGTATAAGGCCGCGTGCCGCCTAAATGTGCGATGTAAGCTCGTACATGCTCCCAACGCCAAAAGATGATGGACCAAACGAGAAGGGAACCGCCACAAAACGAAATATAAATAAACTGTAAAATGTAAAATCAAAGTATAAAAATGATAAAGTAAAATAAAGTAGTCCGCTTCTTCGGGGGCTCCGTGAGGTCGCCGCGACGTTGTCCGTATCTGCTGCGGCAGCGCCTCCTTCCCACGACGCGATCCATCCGAACGCAGCTGTTGTAGTTGATCGAGATCCATGATGAATGATTGTGGCGGCATCATGACATAATTATGTTTTCATTTGTTGTATAGGTTCAACCCACGAGACGATAGGTGTTGTGCGATCTTGCTTGATGTATTGTTGGCTTAATTCATCATTTCCACGCTTCTACCAAGTACAACGACGAACAATGTGTTGATAGTTTATTTTTCTTATTGATATAATGTATTCGTTTTTAGGATAAGTTGTTGTGATAACTTGACCTACTTTATAAAAAGGCATGCATTCAACGAGACACCCGGCGGTTCTTGCAAGCTTGCAGTATCTTCAATGTCGTCGACCGCCGATATTGCGTCAAAACATGTGATCCATTCCATTGCAAAGCATGCATTTCTTGGATATCATACGATGTTTTTGTAATGTATTTGTATTCGGTAGTTTATTAAATTGAAAAAGAATGAAAATAATATCCAACGGTTGTTAACATTCTCGATGTGATTGATTTTTCAGCTTCTTGATATGATAAGTACTCCTTCTGAGTATTCTGATGTACATGATAAATATTGTAATGAACAGATCCTTCCTAGTCATCTGTAGTATGTTGGGAAAACGTTGAAATAATTTTTATGTTTTGATAATGTTGATGTCCAGCTAGACGTGAAGACTCCGCTTTCTTGATACAGCGCAGCTTCAGTGATTGATAGGTATGTTGATGTCCAGCTGAACGAGAAGACTCCCCCACCTTAATTGTAGAGATGCTCCATATTTACTTGATAGTGTCCAACTGGACACGAGACTCGACCACCTTGATTGTAGCGAAGCCTCGATGATTGATATGATAGTGGTATCTAGCTAGACGATGAAGACACCACCCACTTGATCGTGTGTCGTTTTTATGATTAATCGTTCTTATATATGATGAGATGACTAGGTAGTCGACTCCTGATGACAGTTCTTATTATGAGATGTTGTGAATCTTCGTTGCAACTTGATTGGGACATGATGATAGCTTCAGTTGTTGTTGCGGCTTCTTGTATCTATTTTCCAGTACCCGCTGTTCTGTACTTAGTGTGCTCGCACCCTTACGATATTTGCGCCTTCTCAATTCACTGGTGAGACCCGCTTGTGGGAGGCCAGTAAACCGATTCGCTATCGCAAAGGATATGCGAACAACACTAATCCTGCTCGAAGGACCACTATGTACAGTGCAGGCAAGGTGTTAGGCCCAACACCGTACATGAAGAGATGTGATGCTGATGGGTGGCAGATGATTGCCAATTATAGCAACAAAACCGCTGACAGGCGTCCTACATGTATAAGGCCGCGTGCCGCCTAAATGTGCGATGTAAGCTCGTACACACAGTATGATATCCTTTCCCTCCACAAAACTCCCTGTACGTCACAGTGGTCCGGAAAATGACTTTTCATATGCATAGAAATCGAAGTATGGTTTTGATATAATTATTGATTCTTATTTGATGATAAAGTAGTACCTTTAACTTAAGAAAATTATTTATTCTTAATTTTTGTACGGGACGAAACACATTACCTCTACTTTAAGAGCTGTAAGGCTGCCGCTCATATTATGGTATATACTTGGCCCCCTTGGCCCTTTACCAAACGACAATCTGTTGCACAGCGCCATCTTTGCCGAGACTTGCCGCTTTGCGCGCTAAATACGGGTTTTTGTTTCCAAGTACTTTTTGGCCAAGATATAGTAATAAATGCAATTTTTTTTTAAATTTTATCGCAGTTGCATATACAATTATGGTAGATTTTGAAAGAAAATCCCATCTAGCTGTATTTTATGAAACTTGGATTTTTAAAACATACTACTCTGCCTACTCTTTACTGTTTAAAGTGAGTACGTGAAGCAGCAATTATTGTGTATTCTGGAGAATAGCTAGGTCTTCACAATACATTATTTTAAATAACATTTCTTTTTTCTACAAATAGCGAGAAATTCAGGTATGGCGTTAATAAAATTTTACGACAGAAAATTTCCGTTCATTAGCATTATAGCGCGTAATGACAAACGTCCATCGAAGTGTTTTTATATACTTTCTATTCTTCTGAAAACCTATAACCTTAAAATAAAAACAATCAAACAACAGATAAGCGAAACAGAAGGGAAATAAATAAAACAAGATATAATCTGGCAACCATTTATTAGTCGTCGCCGCCGACAAAACTGTCATTACTCTACAATTAGCCTATAACAGGGGGGAATCCGGGCGCGCGCGCCTCATCAATTTTTATCATAATTTTTACATAAAAATACCGCGCGCCTGGCCTCCTCCCGAAAATAAATCTACCATAAAAATACAATAATTTGAAGGAGATTATGAACAACAGACTAAATAATAAAAGCTATGCTTTTGACAGAGTCGTTGGTCACACTGATCCAGTTTAATCATATGACCATTTTATATATTTACCGAAATATAAAATTTTGTGAGTCTTACGTGCCATTATCTTAATTTATAACAGGCACAGACTTCAATTCTCGAAATACCACTCAGGTACTAGCCAGACGTTTTAATTTTGCTCTTCTAAATATAATTAGAGAGATCATAGTCAATTTGTGATATGTGTACTTACACACCTTGACAAAAAAACGCCAATGTCATTTTATTGATACAAAAAATAAAACTAACTGTGAACAGAAATACATACATGTATGAAAAGCCAGCCATGTCAACATAGTAAAGTTAAATAAAAACTAAATTATCAAAATTTTGCCAACAAAGTTGCAGATGATAAAATTGGAAATATTACCAAGTTCATTATTGCCACAACCATACTAACCTTTTAAGCAATCAAGTGGTATCTCTGGCATCATTATCTATTTCTTGTATCAACAAACGACATGACAAACCAATCACAGCAGTGCAGGCTCTCCGATCATAGCCAATTGTTAGTGAAGCTAAGTCCTCTCCGGTGACAGCGCAGTAAGCGCGTGAGTTGTAAGCAGCATGTGTATTCCTCACCCACAAACATATAATCACTAGCACTACACAGTACAAAAAGTCGCTTCCCGTTGTCTGTCTGTCTGTATGTACGCTTAGATCTTTAAAACTTCGCAACTAAAAAAAACCGTATCAAGATCGATACGGTTTTTTTTAGTTTAAATATATTCTTTTCCATGTGTTTAGTTTCAACACATCTTCAAAGACCACTTTTTTTAGAAGCGAAACGTGACGTATCTTGCCATCATTTTACTGAAACCACCGAGAACAACCAGCTAAGGATGTACAGGATAGTATGTGACACATCTAACCCCGACTGGATACAACTCGCGAGCTTACTGCTATTGCTCTTGTACTAATATACAAGTCTTAAAAAAATAATATATGTAATTTAAACATTGCCACATAATTTCTATTAATAAAAAAAAAATCAGTCCTATCCAAAAGTCAAAACGTCATTCCACCCAAAAAAAACGTATAGGCACTGATAGCTAAACTATGTTTTAAAGTTAAAAATATGTACAATACTTAATTAAAATTATTTATTTAAAACTAACACAATGTTTTATCATATTTCATCGGTAAGTGTTGTTTATGAGTAAAACAGGATATTGGTATATTGTTTTCACTCATAAACAAGTATGTAAAACTATGATACTATATTTCATGATTATGTCAACCATACCAGACGTAACGAATAACCTCAAAAACAAAACATCAAATTAAAATTTCGATTACGTAATTTGTCAAACTATTTCACTCGCCGTATTATCATCATCATCATCATCATCAGGTCCTTTTTAGTCTCCACTACAGGAGCACGACCCTCTCTGTACTACTAGGGCCATACTTGGCCAGAGCAGCCAGAGGGGGCGTATTATGGGCCTCGCTAATTCGCGGCCGAATTGTCTGTCGGCTCTAGAGGACATGTTAGCGGCGTTTCTGATCATGATGCGAGTGTGTCCTGCGTCGAACAGCGCTGAGAAGTGTTTTCTGTCTCATTGCTTTTGTTTAAATAGTAAATGCGTGTTGCTGTATAACTATGTAGATGAAATTTTTGCATGATAGCTATTTCGATATATTTTTTCATACATAGAAGAGACTACTTTTGTTTCTAAAAACTGTTATTTTTCAGTTTTATAACACAACTTGTGTGTTGTCTTGTAAATAACCTTGTCGCTACATATTGTAGACGAATTTTGGGTGTACAAAAAATATTCAATACACCTTCCCATACGGTGACAAGATAATAATAAGAGCGGGTCACTCACGTGCTAGTCCGGCTTGTATATAGTTTTGGACTCACGAAGAAATCCTTTTCAAGGGTAGTATGAGAAGTAGAAAGAGTCCGATACTTTAGTCTGCAACAAATCTCATCAAAAGCATTTTTAGTAAAGCCGTTCTCTTTCGGGCTGTATCTGTTTAGTCAGTAACTAAGCGAGACTAATCTTTACTTAAAATGCCTTTTGAGTATTCGCAGAGCTTCGGCTCCGACGCCCGCTAGCTTTATGCAGTGCCGCTAGAAAAAAATTCATATTTCTGTTGGTATCTAAACGAAAAGGTCTAACTAATATTATAAACGCGAACATTTGTATGTATGTACATAAGTTTGTTACTCTGTCAAAACGGCTGAACGGATTTTAATGAAATTTTGCACATAGATAAGTTACCTGGATTAACACACAGGCCAGAAAAAAATACTGTTTTTGCGGTATTGACATTAAACATGAGCGGAGAGCTAGTTTTTAATACACACACGCGAGCGCACCCGCGCCAATATTAGCAGACACCTATCTGAAGGGAGGTTTCCGAGCAGCCGGCTTATTTGCTAACTTAGTCGACGTTTTGATAGTAACTTAAAAATACATTACTTTTATATATTTTTGTATATTTAAAAAAATAAAGTTTAGTTTTCGGACTATCATATTACGTGACAACGGAAGAGATAGATAAATCACAAGCCGACCGCATAGGTCGAGCCTCTATATCGCTTGTTCTGCACTCTCGCGCTCTCTCTCTTTCATGTGCAAACACGGAACGTGACAATGTCCGTGCGTGCAGCCGGTGTTCATCGACATATAAGGCGTTTGTTATCTATCACGTCAATATAGTCAATCATACTAAATGGATAGTAATTCCATAGAAACGAAATCAGTGGAAATATATATACATGGTTAAATTTTGATCGTTCTGGATCCTTTAAGGTGATTCAGTCCATCGATATGAACAACTTTTAATATGGGACAAACGCTGGGAACTCAAAAAAAATGTGCATTTCCATACAAAAAATTTCGGCCGCCCGGTCCGTTTGTATGGGAACGTCAAATAAATGTTTGAGTTCCCAGCATTGGTCCCATAGGAAAAGTTGTTTATATCAACGGGCTGAATCATCCCTTTAAGGGTCCAAGACGATAAAAAATTCGCTTTAGGATCGCGCTAAGTTCCGTTAAAAATAATAATGATACGAAAGCCGCAATGTATAGTGAAGTGAGTATCAAAACGCGAAGTTAGCAAATAGGGCGGCAGATGGCAGCAACGAGCGGTCAGTCGAGCATGACGTAGGGCACGAGGCGGAGGGCGTGTCGGGGCGGGGGCGGACGCTACTGGAAGTCGGCCAGCGACTGGCGCCACGTGGCGTGGAAGGGGATGCGGAGCAGCTTCAGCTTGGTGTGCGGCAGCTGCGCCGACAGCAGGCGCTGCAGCGTCGGCAGCGGCAGGATCTCCACCTGCCGGGGACAAAGAATATATTATACGCTACACGAAAAGAAGCGACACTCAAGCATGTGTGCACGTAAAAGCGCTTGCGGCTATGTGTGGGTGTCTGGATGTGCGCGGGGGTATCGAGAGGCGCGCGGGGCGGTGAACGATCCGCCACTGAGTGGATTATTCGAGGGATATAAGCGTTTGTTGTTTGCGTCTCGCTTACACGTTGCCATCCAAGGTCACAGAAACTCAAAGTCACACGTACAGGGAGTGTCACCGCTGTGCCGGGGATTCACATGAACATCCATTCAACTCGGGAGTGTATGTATAATAAATGGCTTCTAAAACACTTGGGGTGATCAATAGAGCGAGACAGTTCTTTACTCCGGGTCATAGAATTTTGTTATATAAGTTGGTGGGCAGATAAATGGTCCTACCTGCGGAGGCCCCGCGACATGATGATGCTCGTCAGGCAGCCGGCAGCCCGGCACGGGCTTCAGCACGGGGATGCACTCGCCCACGTCCCGCCGCTTGTCCACGCCCTGCTCGCACTGGTCGATGAACAACTCCGTCACGCGCAACAACTCGATCGTCACGCCCCACATCAGGTGCGTTAGCGTTTCTTTGAGTCTGAGTACGCCACTTAACACCTGTGGGAATATTACATCATTTGAATCAGTGATTCCTAAAGTAATCCAGGTAGACCACGAGAGATACGGCGGGGGTCTACGCTGACAGGAATAAAAATTTGGGGTTCACAGTAGTAAGGAGGTACTCGAAAAATTTGAAAAATTTTCGTTTCCCTCTTAATTCCTTGCCGAAAAAAAGAGTTTGTCATTTGTGGCAAACCTATATACCTTAGTTGCCGCTTCTTCTGCACTCCGCTTTGAAAGCGGCTCTAAACTTAGCTTTAAGTAAATTAACGTCAACAATATTTTGTTGTAAAATAAATGTTGACGTTCACCAAATTATATGTGAAGTATCTTATGATGATTAAATGATATTTGACTTGACTATTAACAAAAAAAAGGAGCAGAGTGAACATCATAGTACGGGAAGATTTGCTGTTATTCCATATAAAACTAAGCCAAATAAATATTGATAATTAGTTGTCTATTTTATTTTTTATTTTATTTTTGAACTTTATATTGTTAAATTTATGTTATCATATTATTTTAAGATACAAAACAAAAAAAGGTATAAATTTTTTGTTTATTTACTTATTGTGACAAAAATGGTTTGCACCAATTATACATTAATAAAACACATTATAGGTAATATTTATATTTACTCAGAGTGGTAAATATAAATGTTATTCAGGGTTGGAAAGCGCGCGCGCTATACTCAAACTTCTATAGTTACATCTCAACTTCACATTTTCAAATAGCCTTCATTAAAAGTTACTTTACCGAGCAGTTGAATATTGAAGGCTGTGTATGATGGATGATACAACATTGTAATATAAATATTTCAAACTAGTAAAATACATACTGTCTTATTATAAAACGTGGACTAACTTTAGTACCTGGTTTAAACCATTATCCGACCAAAATAAGATGTCATTTATCACTTTGACTACAGACAACTGTCATTGTCAATTTGTTTTGAACGGATAATGGTTTAAGCCAGGTACTAAAGTTAGTCCGCGTTTTATAATAACACTGATAGTGTTCTGAACATACCTGTTTGTTGGTGGTGGCAGACTGTGAGACATACGTCGGTATGATGAGTAGCCGCTGGATGTTTTTGCATTCCGCGAGCGCGTCGTCGAACCCAACCTGACAATTGAAATAAACCAAGTTAAGATTTTTTTATGCTATAAGTGTATAGGATATGTAGAGAAATCCCTGTCCAATCCTTGAAGGGGTGATTCAGCCCGTCAATATGAACAACTTTTCCTATGGGACCAATACTGTACAATAGTTGTTTACAAATAATGATTCAACCGTATCATATCTCGAGGAGCCCAAACATGGTATGTTTTGAAAATAATTTTTATTTGGATTTAAAACAAGTTAGTGAAATATAATGATGTGTTATATTTTAGGAATTTGCTTAGCATTAACCCTTTCATTACATATCACACACGATAGGTTTCAAAACAAAAAATATTTAATTCCCATTCAAAAAAAGATGACGTCATAACTCCTCTCCCTTTTGTTTTGTTTTTTCGTGCTACGGGTCAAATTGATTCTTATGGCCTAAAAATTAATAGATCTGTAATTCTACTGAATTTCGGGGCGTACCGCTAGTAGTGTAACCAAACGCACGTTGTTTCTGCCGGAATGTCCGATTTTTCCCTTCGAAGTGGTCGCCGCGCGAAGGTGTGTTTTCACACAGTAAGACAGGCCTGTTTATGCCATACCTTGGTGCCGCATATGGTGCCCCGCTCCAGCCGCAGTCTCACCTTGACGTCGATGTTGACGAGCTCCAGCCTGGTGAGCAGCGGCAGCTGTGCCAGCGCGCGCAGGATGGCGGGCGCGGCGCAGTGCGCGGTGCCCCGCTCCAGCCGCAGTCTCACCTTGACGTCGATGTTGACGAGCTCCAGCCTGGTGAGCAGCGGCAGCTGTGCCAGCGCGCGCAGGATGGCGGGCGCGGCACAGTGCGCGGTGCCCCGCTCCAGCCGCAGTCTCACCTTGACGTCGATGTTGACGAGCTCCAGCCTGGTGAGCAGCGGCAGCTGTGCCAGCGCGCGCAGGATGGCGGGCGCGGCACAGTGCGCGGTGCCCCGCTCCAGCCGCAGTCTCACCTTGACGTCGATGTTGACGAGCTCCAGCCTGGTGAGCAGCGGCAGCTGTGCCAGCGCGCGCAGGATGGCGGGCGCGGCGCAGTGCGCGGTGCCCCGCTCCAGCCGCAGTCTCACCTTGACGTCGATGTTGACGAGCTCCAGCCTGGTGAGCAGCGGCAGCTGTGCCAGCGCGCGCAGGATGGCGGGCGCGGCACAGTGCGCGGTGCCCCGCTCCAGCCGCAGTCTCACCTTGACGTCGATGTTGACGAGCTCCAGCCTGGTGAGCAGCGGCAGCTGTGCCAGCGCGCGCAGGATGGCGGGCGCGGCACAGTGCGCGGTGCCCCGCTCCAGCCGCAGTCTCACCTTGACGTCGATGTTGACGAGCTCCAGCCTGGTGAGCAGCGGCAGCTGTGCCAGCGCGCGCAGGATGGCGGGCGCGGCACAGTGCGCGGTGCCCCGCTCCAGCCGCAGTCTCACCTTGACGTCGATGTTGACGAGCTCCAGCCTGGTGAGCAGCGGCAGCTGTGCCAGCGCGCGCAGGATGGCGGGCGCGGCGCAGTGCGCGGTGCCCCGCTCCAGCCGCAGTCTCACCTTGACGTCGATGTTGACGAGCTCCAGCCTGGTGAGCAGCGGCAGCTGTGCCAGCGCGCGCAGGATGGCGGGCGCGGCACAGTGCGCGGTGCCCCGCTCCAGCCGCAGTCTCACCTTGACGTCGATGTTGACGAGCTCCAGCCTGGTGAGCAGCGGCAGCTGTGCCAGCGCGCGCAGGATGGCTGGCGCGGCACAGTGCGCGGTGCCCCGCTCCAGCCGCAGTCTCCGCAGCCGCGTCAGCCCCCGCAGCGCGTGCGCGAACTCCGCGCGGAACGAGCACTCGCCCAGCTCCAGCGACTCCAGCTGCGGCAGATGGCCCACCACGTCCGTCAGGCACCAGCCCAGGTCCTGCGCAGATGGGCTTATCTATACTTCTATACTAATATTATAAAGCTGAAGAATTTGTTTGTTTGTTTGAACGCGCTTATCTCAGGAACTACTGGTTCAAATTGGATTTTTTTTGTGTTGGATAGTCCATTTATTTGAGAAGACTTTAGGCTGTAAAACATCACGCTGCGACCAATAAGAGCGAAGCATCAATAAAAAATGTTTTAAAATCGGGGAAGAATTTTTCATATATACAAATTAATCTTAATAACAGAAATTGCCGTAGACGAAGTCGTGGGCAACAGCTAGTGTCACATACAGATGGATTTTTTGTTATGCACATGTGACCTGGCAGATGCTATTTGCAATGATTAAAATTTACACAATAAAGATGACTAGATATTGTTGAATTTGGAAAGGAAATGAAGGTAGGTTAGGATACTACTCAGTCGGATGAATGGAGAAAAAGCAAGTAGCAGCTCGGGTGGCCGAGCGCGCATAACCGATGCAATTTGCAATTATTGAAATTTACACAAGAAAGAAAACTAGAGGTTTGGGTGCCGATAACCCCTGCCACAAAGAAGATTCTAAAACTCATTCACGTGATTTGGAAACTTGTAAAACAAAAATCCGCATCCACGATCTAAATACAAATAGATGGTATAAAAAAACCTGACCAAAAGAAGAAGAATAGAGTTAATGGATTTGAATATGGTTTCTGTATCTGTAATCAAATCTTTGTTTGCAAAAACTTTATTTTTGAACAAATACTACTTGTTACATAGTACGGTGGACACATAAAGCATATCCATTTTGACTCGAAAAGAAGAAGAATAAGCCGTTAATAGCCGTGTGGTTTCCGGCAGAGTAGAATAGGACCACTTCTAGTCTTCCCATGGAGGTTGCAAGAGGCGACTTAGGAAATGAAATGAAAATTCGTAAAATGAAATTTGTTTATTAGTAAGCAGTGTTACATAATTTTGTTGGTCTGACACCCACGGTAGGTTTTCCCTGTGGTATGGGAGTCAGGCTCTTTCCTAGTAGACAATCTCAGTAATCTTACTAACTAGTTAAAATGTTACAAATTTTCTTCCCCTTTAATTTAATAGAAGCCGATTTAAAAATCTTAAATATAATTAAGTTGATTTTGCATAAAAATAATTATTAATTAAAACTTAAACACAATAATAAATTCAAAATTAGATAAATAGTATTCAATTAAAATACATTGAGTAGAATTAAATAAAAAAGAGAACAATCCATAAGTATATGAATGTAAAATTTGAAATTGATTTAAGTTGAGAAGTGTTTAAATATTATTAAATATGTATATAAATTAAATGAGTGGAACTTAATACTACTTCAATCTCTCGCGTTGCACTTTATAAAAAAAAGAAAAAATTTGCATATATATTAGGTGTAAACATTGAATAGATTTTCAGTCTCATCGTAAGTCATCTTGTTTAACCAATCAAATAGGATTTTTTTGAATGAGTTGTTGCTACATTTTTTGAGGTCTTTGGCTGTCTATAAAAATTTGTTGTATAACCTGGGAGCAATGTAATCATAGAATCTGCGGGCAAAGACGGATTTTATCTTTGGTATTGGACATCGCTGGACACGCTTTGTAGTGTGTGGAAGTATAGGGACTGTCAGTTTATGGAACCTGGCAAGACTTGTGTAGATAAAAAGTTTTCGAACGGATAGGACATTAGCTTGTGCGTATAGTAAGGTTGTTGGGTGTCGGAATGGAAGTTTGAGGAGAACCTTAAGTACAGCTCGCTGTGCTTTTTCCACTACTAAGATGTTAGCTCCTCCCCATGAGGTGATGCAGTAGGACAGGACGCACTGGCAGAGCGTTTTGTAGGTGGAGATGAGTAATTGGATATCCGCTGCTAACCTTAGTTGTTTGAAGATGTGTATCAGTTTGCGAACCCTACATGCAATAGTGGATACATGTTGTGTCCAATTCAATCTTTCATCCACCACAACTCCGAGGTATTTGACAAATGTGACTCGTGAAAGAAAAGAACAAGAGCAGTTTTCGCATGGACTAATAGTGTGGGCGTGAGTTTTGACACGATTGCATGGGAACGTGTGTATTGCAATTTGAAAATTAGGGTCTGGACTTGTAATTGATGTCTTAGAAAATCAAATGTAGTTCGATTTTTAGTTGTTGAGTGTCAGTAGATGGTTTTCTAACCAAGAAGTTATTTTGGCAAGTCCAGTTTCTGCTAAGGCCTTAACTCCAGACCATGTCTTGTCATGGAATATTACCGCTGTATCGTCGGCAAACATAAGCAATTCTGCTCCGGGGATCGCCTGTCTACATAGGCCGTCAATGTACATTAAAAACAGAGTGAGACCAAGAGCGCTGCCCTGTGGAACGCCATAAATGCAAGCTAAACAAAGCTCATAAACATCAATGAGACATCTCCAACCCGTCCGGCCAGCGAGGAGAGTGTAGGCCAAATCCTCTATCTGCTCTGACCAAGTATGGCTCCGGTAGTACAGAGAGGGTCATGCTCCTGCAGTGGAGACTAAGAAGACCTGAGATGACGGTGGAGATATGGTTGTAAATAATCTTACGGCGCCATCTATAAAGTATGAAACAAATCATACACAATACAAAGTATCATATGTCAACATCAGAACTCACACTTACCTTTATGGAAGTGAGTGATAGGTGCTGCAAGGCGTTCAACTGAGCCAACGGACGGAGATCCCTGGTCAGCGTCAGCCCCGCCATGCTCTTCAACCGCAGTTCATGTAGTAATGTCAGCCGAGACAGAGGTTCTGGATCGAGTCTCGCGTCGCGTATCGCGAGCGCTGATAACGCGCGTAGCGACGGTAAACTTGCGCAGACTGCTTCGACCGCGCGCGCCGGACAGCGGCACATTTCTATCCTGTGGAAAAATTTAAGCCATAATTTAATAAATATTTTTTCTCATGTTTATCATAGCGATGGGTACTCGTAAAACAAATCGAATAGATTGGATGGATAAATCCTAATCTACTGGTCTGAGTTTCTGCCGGCGTATTCTTCTCAGCAGTCGTGGCTTCGAAACGCTAGTAGTTTATCGAATTTGCAAATATTAAAAATAATAATATGACGTTCAAAAACATGATATCCAAATTTGAATAAAATTCAATTTCATTTAATTTCATTAAAATGCGAAAGTGAGTTTCTTTTTTCTGTTTGTTACGCCTTCACGCCCTATCTTTTGAACGGATCGTAATTAAATTTTGCATAGCCGTTGTCTGGGGTACGGAGACACAGTGTACATTTTATCCCGGGAACAAGTATTGTTCCTGACGGATCAACATTGACGCGGACGGAGCCACGGGTGAAACCTAGTAAATAATAAATAAACAAATATATAGGGATAAAATATAATAACTTCTGGACTTCTGCAATAAAAGCGCCGCTTAGTGTCAATGTCCAACAGCGTACAATTTTTTTTATTAACTTTGTTAATTTTATATTTTGTAACTGACTCTTTAATTTTATTGTACAATAAATATTATTATTATTATTAAATAATAGCTTGCCCCATAATAAGTTGTGAACTTGTGTCGTGGTATACGGGTATCTCTTTCGGATAGGCGCCGGCGCAGGTGTAAGAGTTATCTAGGTAGTAGTGTTCTTACCTCTCCAGACTGTCGACTTCTCCTATATGCTGAGCGAACTGATCCCAGAAAGTGGCATCGTTCTGTGGCAGCAACATCTTCCGTAAATCGAGCCTCTTCGTACCGTGTCGCTTCAACGCTGCGCATAACCCGCCCCAATCGCTTACCTAAAAATAAAAGATAAAATGTTACTGCAACTCGAACTGCCAATTGCGTGGACGCCTAGAAATGCGCCACCGCGCATTTCTAGGCGTCCACGACCTCCACCATATCCCATTCCTCTTATATGCATTAAAGCTAGCGTCATTTAACACAGTTATGTTGGTACTGTACTTGAAATGTAGGATAGTCACCCTACTTAAATTGTTTTTAAATAGCATTACAATGCTCGGTACATTATTAAAATTTAAAATATGTGATGAAAAAGAAAGGATAAGGGACGTGGTTCGAATCCTACCTGTGGCCGAGTTCATTTTATCACATATTTAAAATTTTAATAGTCACCTTACATTACAAGTGAGGCAGTTGATTCAACTCATTGTACAATGAACTGGAAATGATTAATATGTAGGAAGCCATAGAATATTTTTAAAAGGGCTTTTTTGCATTCGCAATGCTAATCTGATACACTCTTATAAGAAATCAGATATGGTGGAAAACAATCCACGCGGGCAGCGTTTAAACCAGCGACCTTACATATATGTCCTATGCTCTGCCAATTGAGCTACCCCGCTTCAATCCTGGACGTGTTTTCGATGCCCCGGATTTATTCCTTTTTTCTTCTTCTTCATACATAATATAGAGTATATTAGAATAGCATTGTAAATGTACAAAAAAACCTCATAAAAATAGACCCTTATAAAAAGAGAGGATAAAAGAGGGTTATAATAAGATGACTTACGTGTGAGTTTTTCATCCTGACATGTCTCCAGAGCGCAGGCGTGGCCGCCAATTGTCGCCACAGTTTGCACACGCGCGCCGAGTGCGCTAAGTCCCTCATACCCAAGTATTGGAAGATCTGTACAAAAAATTATGATTTCATGATTTACTTGTTTATTGGGTCGTTTTCTATAGAGAATTTGGAGTAAATAGAATTTTTCATACTCACGTTTTTAGTATCTTTTCGGGTTTGATAAATTCAACTAAAGTGAAATTTTGCATGTATTTACGGACAACAGTAAGCTTCAATCTGCAATATTATCAACCTTTGCATGGTAGGCGGAATCTTGGGCTGAATGAAAGCCTTGAAGCGAATGAAGAATGGTGTCATCTTTGGCGTTAACACAACTACTAGCGTTTCCTAGAAAAAAACTTACTAGAAAAGAAACTCAGTCCAGTATTGGTCCCTACGTGTCTGAATGGCTACGCTTTCACATATTTATTTGGATAAAATTTCATTTCATTTCACACGGACAGTGACTACCACGGTTGGCTATAGCCTCCTCACCTGAACAACAACATTGTAGTTTCTCTCCTGCGCGGTGTTGTAGAAGGCCGTGAAGTGATCCGTATCGTCCACCTTGGCCCGGCCTCGTCTCCGAGGTGACGTCAGCACCGCGGGAGGGGACACCGCTCCGTTCGCCAGGCGCCCGCCACGCTTTTTGTCTTCACTGCCAAAGGATAATTACTCTTATTTAATGTGCAGTTAGGTACATATTTCTCGTGGTTACTTCGCACTTCTTGAAAAATAAGCTTTTCCGTCGCACCCAAAAACTTTATTAACATTATTCGAGTCCATTGGATACCATTATCTATCAGTGCAGTACAAAAATTTCATACCGTTAAAATTTCAGTTTTCTTTCGTAAACGATCAAATTAGTTTTTTTTTATTTTATTAAAAATATCCTTTATTAAGCTTTTGAGTGTGACATCAACTTACTTTCTTGTCATAAATAAAACAAAAAAATTATAAAAAAACATTACCTTATCGCCCCGATTTTCAAAAAAGGACGCACGCAAACGCGAATAAATAAATATAACATTTTATTTGTGAACACCAACGGTTTGATACATTTTCTATACATGCTTATATTAACACCTGGACAAAACCATCATTATGAAAATAAAAACACAGTGCTTTTATGGGCCTATTCAAGGCCAGCAGCTAAGCCAGGCCAGTCGCGCGTCGTAAATGGAGGCATTAAGCCAGACCAATATCTACCCAACTTAGGAATCACTGGCTTATGGATTGGCTAACTGGAATGGCTCAACTACTGCCCTTATGTAAAAGAACTTCAATATTTTTTTGCAACTAGGGATAAGACCCCAGTTACACGAGCGATGATCTCGCTTGAATTTGTTACTATAGGGCCACTTATTACAATATAACTATGGGCGTAACCTCACAAGAGGAATTCGCCGTGACTATATGCCACTCCTGATTACATCACCTCTGAGAAACTGGCTCCTGGTCATGATTCGTCTTGGCCAGTTTAAAAATCTATCAATAGGCAGAGTATTTAAGTTTGTGGCAAGGTGAGGTTTCTCTAAATTTCCACGTGTGTGCGGCCACAACTCGCAGACAATATCTCAGCATCCTGTCCCAAATCCTGGGCAATGGAGAGCCTCACGTTACCCCCGACGCGATGGTTGTGACAGATAAATGGTCAGGAGTAATTTGACATATGAGGCATAATATATTCAGAATTGGACACGACGAATAAGCAGACCGTGAAGAACCAAACGCCAACTCGTCGCGATATTATCGCCCGTGTAACTGGTTCATCACATCGGTGAAGAAGCACCAATATATACAACCAATATTATTTCGTATATTTTATATATAACAATGGTAAATTAATTATTGTAAAATTGACATTTGCTTTGGAAACAGCTTTCGGTATCAGTTTTCAATAAGATATTTAGAATTATTATAAAAACACGGTTTCACTCACGTTTATTCAGTTGGAATCGCCAACTAGTTTCGGTCTGTTACGAAGACCATCAGGGCGAGTGTAAGGGATGGCGATACGGCAGTTTCGCTTCCCTTACAGCGCTGTTCTGACACTGTTCAATGCTCTGAGGACTCTATGCTCTGACCCCTTACACACGCCCTGATGATGGTCATCGTGACATACCGAAATTAGTTGGCGATTCCAACTGAATAAACGTGAGTAAAACCGTGTTTTTATAATTAATTTATCTCGCGTAAGTTTTAATACTATTATAATTAAAATTAATTATTCCTGCTTTCATAAGAGCCAATATGACATTTAAAAAGTATTGTTGATTATATCATTATCATCTCGACCGCAAGACGTCCTCTGCTCTACATAGGCCTACCACAAGGATTTCCAATACTTGAGGTTGTTTGCGGTCTGCATCCAGCGCCTCTCAGCGACCTTGCTCAGCCGGCCTATTTGCTAACTCAGTGTACAACGTTTTATTAGTCATTTCGAAAAACATTACGTTTTATATATCTTTAATAAAAAATAGTCAATTATAGAAAACCCGCAATGTATTTTGAAGAGACTATCAAAACGTTGGTTAGTTAGCAAATAGGCCGGCAGGTCATCAACCAACTGGCCGATGGGTGTCCGACGCTGCGCTTGCCGGTACGTGGTCGCCAGTTGAGAACCCATCTGCCCCATCGGCTATCGGTTCAACGCGGTACGTGACCGCGCCCACTGTCACTTCAAAGAGCTAATCCGGTGAGCTATGTCGGTGACCTTCGGTCTCCTACGGATCTCATTTCTATCTCGGTCTCGTATAGAAACACTGAGCATAGCCCTCTCCATAGTTCTTTGAGCGACCTAATTCATTACATATACATAACTAAATAAGCAAGGAAACTACTTCAATAAATATACACCAATCAATAATATACCTTAAAAGTATTATACACAGAGTAATCAAGTAAATAAAGAATAACATAAGTTGTATGCATGTGCATATAAAGGCACTTAATATTTGCCGGTAAGGCTACGACAAAGTATAATAATAGTACTGAAAAGATACATTAGCTATAATTTTATGATCAGTAACAAAAAAAATAGCAACTTACGGCATTTGTGGGCAGCAGAATGGAAACACCCCATGTTTGCATATAACATGGCAAAAAAGTGTTGCCACTTATGGATTTGACGAGCATACTTTTCAGATTAAAAAACCAAACAATAGAACCGATTTTAATGAAATTAAAATGGAAACAATTACGCTTCCAAATTTAAAATAAAATCGTTTCATAATATGTCGAATAACCATACAAAAATATGTAAAAATGAAGTGGAAATGAGAACCTTCTTTTTTAAAGTTGATTGAAACCCCATTGGAATAACTATAATAATAAAATGGTTGCTCAAACCATTTGTAACCTATAAAACAAATTTATCTATACAACACATTAAATCAAATATATCCTAAAATTGTGATGATGAGATTGTGATGAAATTGATATGTAACATATCAATTTCATTTACAATATCTATGAATGACTGAGTTTTTCCGGTCAAGGAATTTACTACAACAAATATACACAAACTTCGATCAAATATTAAAAAAACTAGACACACAATCAGCGATAAAAAAGTCCTCACCAAATAAGCGCCCAATGACATTTGAGAAATTTTCTGTTTAAATTTGAATTTTGAATTCCGAAGGTTGACGAAAATCAGCTTTCCAAATTCGACTGTATAGTCTGGAATAAGATTGATTTTACATTCTCTCTTTTCGTGTCGATGGCTCAAGGATTAAATTTAGTCTCTCCCGTATGTGGCAACTCTGACACGAAAGGAGGTGCAACATGGTCTGGTCGTCGCGACCACATTGACACTGCACTTCCGCCTGTTGGACAAAACCCCATTTAGCCAGATTGTGGCTTCGATCTACTTCAGTGCGGAGGCGATTAAGGCATTTCCATGTGGCCCAAGGAAGTTTGTAGCCGGGAGGTAGCTCCTCGGATGGAGGAACCTAATCTGTTGGAAGTGGGAACTGGTTACGCCAGACTAGCTCCGTGGCGCAGAGGTCAACACGCCTGCCTGCGACACGGAGTGACCGGGTTCGATCCCCGGCCAGGTCAAGATGGAAAATGATCTTTTTCAGATTGGCCTGGGTCTTGGATGTTTGTCTATATATGTATTTGTTATAAAATATAGTATCGTTGAGTTAGTATCCCATACCACAAGTCTCGAACTTACTTTGGGGCTAGCTCAATCTGTGTGATTTGTCCGTATATGTTTATTTAGTTGAAGGTTCCGTATTTTTAAAAAAAACTGGTGCGTCTTTGCATTTATGTAGGTTTATAACATAACTATACCGCATGATTTTAACCTGTGATATATATTGAAATCCTGGAATCAGAAGTCATGAAATATAGAATTGCAAGAAAAAAGCTAAAAATTGAAAAAAAAAATAGGTTTCCCATACGTCGCCGATCAACTGGACGAATTTCTATGGGAGGTAAAAATTTTTTCTTTACCCTTCTTTTTCAATTCGGTATTCCATTAGGGATTCTGATCCACGATTTCAATATAGTTTAAGAGGTTCAAAATCACGCTGTATCTAGTAATAAATAGTTGTGGACAGCCAGAAGTGTAATTTTTGTATGTATGTGTATCTAGTGTTTATACTTGATCGAAGATTTCCGCATTTTACAAAATTTGCAAGACGGCCGAAAATTTCCCCTTTTTAACGAAAATTTTCCCTTTTTTGACTCCTTTCGTCTTTTAGTAGGCGATAAAGACACTCTGTGGTCCAGCTAACAGAGCTGTGGTTCCTTTGACCTTGTTTATGTCTATAAATTAACAGTCGTAGTTTCACTTGATGTGATGTCCTCGTGTTATCTGTAAAAAGAAATACATTTTATATATTCAGGTCTTCCATGCTGGTCTGGGAGAAGAGAAAAAACGTAGAATGTGCCAGCTGCTTCTCTTCCCGCGCAGATCGTAAAAGCAGATCGAGGGATTGGGCTAAAATCTGCAGAATCATTTCTATAGGCGATGAGGCTAGCAACCCATTACTATTTTGATTCCGTTTTCCATCTACACGCCCTCCAACATGCTAAATCTGGCCATGTGGTCTTATAGACCTAGGCTCTGTCTACACCGCAAGGGAAAAAGACGTGATACTATGTATGTATATATATTCAGGTTCTCCTCTAAACATTCGCAAAAATCTTAAGCAGTTTGAGCAGAGTCAAATGCTGTCATCAAAATATTTTTTTTTGGCTGCATACAATTATCAGCTTTAATTGAACGTAATGAGGTTGATATTCGATTATCACTTTGCTCGAGCATTTTTCTGCCTACTTTAGTTGGTTGTGGTTTGTAGTACTTTTGTCAACTTGTAAGAACAAAGTAGGAAACTCCGTTCTCTTCATCAGTTTTCTTGGTTGCATTCTTAGCTGTGTGCATCGGAACCCGGGGTTTTTGCATTCAGTTATATAATGTGGCAAAAGTTTTTATGGCCAGCTGCCTGACACCATCTCTCCTTGGGAAGCTTCAGAAGCGCAGACAGAAATGTGTGAAAATTAAGTACAACCATGATTTAATCAAACCCTGGGTTCTCCTTGTGTTTAACAACTACAAATTGACGTTAAGTACGGAACGATTTTGTTTAGAAAAACTTCGTTGTTTGTAAAGTCGGTTTACGGTGGAAGAGAGATAGATGCGTCGCAAGCCGAACGCTTAGGCCGACCGTGCCTCTCTATCGCTTGTCCCGCGCTCTCGCTTGCACACGGAACGTGATACTTTTTCGTGCGTATTCATCGATTTATAATACGTTATCACGTCATTACATTTTCTAAATCGCTCCAGGCTTCTTTGATAAACGATGAAATTACAAAAAAAAACTGGTTGCACTCCGGGAGTGCCGGCAGAAGTGAAAACTCCACGCGGTAGAAAGAGAGGGATATTACTTCCTCTCCTACGCCGCGCCGGCGGTCTCAGGTCACGTGTACCTCTTACGAATATTCCATCAGGTCATATGATGACGCGAGTAATTTTTTACCCATCACAAAAAGTGCACAACGCCGCTAGAAAAGTTTTTATTTCAAAAATTTAAACCTCTATTTTCTTGTTTTTGCGTGACTTGAAGAAATCAATGTTAAGGCTATCAAAGGTACTAGCTGACATGCATCTTACTTGTGAGCGACGAGCGAGCGCGGTACCACAATGAACCGCCGGCCGTTGAGCACGGCCACCGACTGCGGTAGAGCGGCGCGCGCGGACAGGGCGCGCGCGGGGGGCGCGGGCGCCGGGGGCGGGGGCGGCTGCGGGGGCGGGGGCTTGGCCACGGCCCACACCCGCTCGCCGTCGGGACCGCCGCCCGCCACCTACACGATACTATTAGTAGGGCACGCTATGATGCTGAGTGTGGAGTTACACCAGCGTCGTGGGGATTAGCCTTTAAATTTGGGTATTAAAAAGTAAAAAGTTTTTTTAAGCTATTGCATAGCTTCTATCGCGGGCCTTGAGCGTGGAGACCGAATCCAGAAATTCCGTAACGAAAAAACCTAACACCCCTACTCCGACCGGCACAGCGGTGATACTTTGACTTGGGTGTCGCGACAGGCTCGACGGAGTTAGTAACAGTAAGTTAACTTAAGTTTATTTTTTATCTTTTGGGAATAAAAGTGCAGACAAAAGTTGAAAAAAAAAATCACCAGTTTAACCTCGTGTGAGATCGGTTCTTTTTTATATAGAAGGAAATAATCATTGAATTACAAAAAAATATAGAAGCATAACTCTCATACAACTAACGATTTAATATCAATCCCATTTACGCAAACAAACTTAATCACAAAAAAAAACTTACGCACTCATAGACGAAGCTAGATTGCGATTGGCCGCGTCAAGGTCACGGGGCGGTGTCAACATATCTATGAACGCTATGGTGTCAACATAATACTGGTAGGCAGACGAGCAGCTTGCAAAAATATTTTACTCACCAATGATAAGTTACTCCCGTGTCATTTTTCCGTCTTTCCTTGCGTTTCCTGCACCACTTTACTACACAAGAAGTGATTTTTTCTGTGTGATTTTCACAAAAAATATCTCGTTAAATGCTTTTATCGACGCGTCCTTCCGTCACGGAGCGCGCGGCAGACTAGTTTGCGAAAAGATCTACTTTTTAAGCCCTGCCCACTTTGATCTGATTTGCGTAGTGTCAGTTTTTGAGCGCAATGCTGCTTCCATAGTTTTTCGAATTCAATGCTACTCTAAAACCCTATTAGTGATTTAGTGAGTGCGGATCAAGTAAAGGGGATGACAAGCAGTAGTTTTGATAAATTTCAACATACCTTCATCCGCAAAGTGACTCGCTTGTCTGGTGGTCGCGTGCCTTTCGGCACTGGTACAGGTACAGGAACAGGCAATGGCCCAGGCAAGCGCCTAGGCACCGGCGCAGGCAGACTTGCTACGCTGACGCCCGATTTGTGCGTTAGTGGAGGCGGGTCGAGTGGTGGGGGAGACGAGCGGCAATTCTGAGACACAAAACGTAGCTATCATCTAGAGGAGCCCGGTGGCCCGGTGGGCGTGAGCGTTATCAGCGATTACGAATGTTAAGCAATCCCGGGCGTTGTCTCCACTTGGATGGGTGACCGCAAGTGGCATAAAATGTCTCGAGCTCCTTCTTCCGTGCTTCGGAAGGCACGTTTAGCCATTGGAACCGGCTATGTCAAATGCCTTTTAAAAAAATATATAGGGACATATCACACGAAATGAGCTAGCCCCACAGTAAGTTGTGAACTTACGTCGTAGGATAGTAACTCAACGATACTATATTATATAATATATACTTATATATAGATAAACATCCAAGACCCAGGTCAATCTGAAAAAGATTGTTTTCCGGGACCAGGATCGAACCTCGTATCGCAGGCTGACATGCTGACCACTGCGCCACGGAGCTTGCCTTTAGCAGCTTGAAAAATCTCATACTAGTGTTGGCCACTTACACACACAAAAAACAAAAAAAACGAAGCAAACATGTATCTCATGGTGGTTACAAAGTTGTGTGTGAATAAACCTATGGCGCCATCTATGTGATCATCATCATCAGGTCTTCTTAGTCTCCAGTCCTGCAGGAGCATGACCCTCTCTGTACTACCGGAGCCATACTTGGCCAGAGCAAACAGAGGATTTGGCCTACACTCTCCTCGCTGGCCAGACGGGTTGGAGAAGTCTCATTGATGTTTATGAGCTTTGTTTAGCTTGTATTTCCTAAGTCGCCTCTTACGACCTCCATGGGAAGACTAGGAGTGGTCCTATTCTACTTTGGCGGAAACCACACGGCTAATCTATATGTGATGAGTATAAAAAACATCACATGCGCATGTATTACATACATATTACACTACACATGGGCATGTGGTCCCAACATCTGTCGTGATGAATTTGAAATTTTATTTACCTTACAAAGTACCCGGCCGGTTGGTACGCTGTTATAGCCAATGCAAGCAGGGTGATACAGACATAGACACGCCGCGCACGCTAAGGTAGGCAGTCCTCGCCCACAAGTCATTGAACATGGCTGCACGAGCTGCCTAGGTGACTGAAACAGAACATAAAGAAACATTCACGGGTTAAAATGGGAACATCATGTAGTCACTAATCTAAAACGAAACTCGACTGAACAAAGTTGTCCATTTTATTTGGAAAATAATTTGCCTCCTGAACTCTAAATCCGTCATTCATTGTCTAAGACCTCAACCAACATTTCACTATTCCCTTAAAAATCTTATGACACCTTAAGATGCTCTCCGGGTCTCTAGAGAACTATGTCATAAGCAGGATCCTGACAGATTAAGGACATCGCATCCGACAGCTCAATGCGGAATGCCTATGGTGTGCTTAAAGCTTACTCTTTCTTTAGTTGTGTTCACAGTCACAGCTAATCAAAAAATGCTTTTTATTGCTGTTTTATAACCAAATGCACTTAATAGGAAGAGCGTTATCCGCCATTCGATAATAAGATCGAATTATTATGGAAGCCATTACTCGAAGCCTAAACATCAATGTGTTGATTGAATCTAAAACACTAATGCTGACAACATATGTACACTGTGGAAATTTATCCTCGGCATTTCCTTAAAGAGGTGACTGAACCCATCAATGAAGAACTTTTCCTATGACAATAATGCTGGGAACTCAAAAATATTTTCGACATTTCCATACAAAAGTAACGTAATCTATGTCCCATTAAAAAAAAAATTAATTGTAAACAATGCTTTGACAACTTATAGGCAATCTGTGCAACTGACAGGTACATTTCGCGGAAAATTTAAAAAAAAAGTCAGTATTGCCAGTAATTTTTCCATAAAAATAACGCAAGTTCTCACATTTTTTGAGACAAGAAACTTCTACTTCAACCCCATTCAAACAAAAAAAGAATTATTAAAATCGTTTCATAAATGACGGAGTTCTGAGGTACGAACAAACATTAGAAAAAAAACAACCGAATTGATAACTTCCTTTTTTTAGTCGGTTGAAAACTATGAAAATCATAATTTCAAGTACCGTACCTACATTAGAAAACAAAATCATTTTTTACCTAGAATTATTACCATCTTCAAATATCTTTATCAATATGCATCAAATTGGTCTATCGAATTAACAAACAAACAATGAAAAAATACTATACTATAATATACAAATATATTTTTGGCAAATCGGTTATAATAAGTTACAATATTTATTTCGGAGGAAATGACACTGGCAAAATAATTTCATTTATTTGTTCAGTCAGTCAGGTTGACATTGTCATTTATACAGAAAAAGAGTACAAATTATAACCTCGTAATAAACGCCATAATCGAAAATAACGATTTCAGTAAAAGTTTATAGCTAAAATCTAGTGACATTAATTTAAAAAGGCGTAAATCATTACAAAGCATCGTTTTAATGAGTTAGTGTTCGAAAGAATTGTGTGATTGAAGAAATATTTGCCAACAACCGCGTCGAGAAGGTTTGTTTACCTTTAAAATTTTTTTGCTCCGGACAAATATTAAAATAAAAACTTGCCAAAAAAAAACAATTAAATGAATAGTTAGAAGTGTTTTTTTGGGTTTGTCTCACCTGCACGTCGGGCGAGCTAGGTGGCGGGCGGCTCTGCAGCGGCGGCGGCTGCGGCGGCGTGACCACGCGCGGCGGAGCGGGCGGCGGAGCGGGCAGCGGGGCGTGCGGCGGAGCGTGCGGCGGCGCGGCCGCGGCGGGCGGCGGCGACGGCGCGGGCGGTCTGCCCGCACACGACTACACTCGCGACGGCTCAGTACCCGCAGTGGAGGGTTAATTGCGCTCGTCAATTAACCCTCCGGTGCAGACAGTTTCAACACACCCCCGTTGAGATCACTAGACGCATAGCCGGTGTAATGGCCGAGATATATCGAGCTTAAAACACGTCTAATGAACTCAGTGGAGTAAACGATATTTTTATAGATCCACAATAATTTTAAAGTCCATATTATGACATATTTGATGGATTTATATTGCATAACACTGACTTTAAATTAACATTTAATATATACAATAAATGAATATAACAATAACCTTAGTAGTAAACAAGACTTAATACTTAAAAAAACAATTTCACTGTATGTGAAACCGTTGTTTTTTGTATTCAATAGTCATCTCAGATTACTTCTAATAATATAAACGAGACATTAAATATTTGAAAAATATTTTTACAAAACCTGCACATTGCTTTCCTTTTTTATTTGCCCATAAATAAATAAACATCCTATTAACCTAAACATAAATGTATCAAACCGTTTGCGTTTATAAAAACCGTAAAATTGAAATAAACTTAAACATTAAAGCGAATAAAATGTATTTTAAATGAGAAACAAAACCGTCAATGTCCGTATTCTAACTTAAAACAATAAACAAATTCACATGTATTAAAAAATATTATTGAATATTCATGACACGATCTGTTCCAACTTGATCTGTTTCAACAGAAAATGCCCTTGCATACAGTCTACTTTGCAATCTTTACCTAAATAAGGAAGGTAACTAACTCAGTAGTGAATTAAATCGTTGCCGGTTCGCGACTGTATATCTTCTCGTCTCCTATCGAAAAATCGGTAGTTATCGATATTAAAAATGTACGGTAAATTTCGACATTTGAACATACAATAATCATGAATTCTCAATAACATTTTTAATACAGATGACGGATGTTACCTATTTAACGCATCAAGCGCGAGAAACGCAGACACAATGGAGTAAATCCATTGTTATGTGGACTGATTGGACCGCTTGGTGGTTGAGAGGTCAAAACACATACCTGGGTTTCTTCCAAGCAGCGGAGTTGTTGTTGTCTGTGGCAGCAGTAGCGGCGGGCTTCTTCTGCTGTTTGGGTGTGGGGGTCGCGGGCGCGGGGGCGGGGGACGCAGAGCTCGTACTCAGTCTGGAGCCTACTGACTTCACCTGGCGACAAAGACACTACAGTCAGCAGTGACCTATAGTCAGCAGCGACGTGCACAGACATTTATGGTTAGATACACATTAGGCTAGTTTCCTGGGTCAAAATAAGAACATTAAAATTAGTCCTTCAGTTAGATAATAAAAAAATATTGGACACGGTATTTTTTCTTTTGCCACATAAACAATAAATGATAAAGCGCGTCAAAGTTCAAGAGTGCGGGCTCGTGACGTCAGTTTACTAAAAAGTATAGCAAACTATGACGTCACACGAAATTTCAAAGGCTTCTATCTTTATCATTTTTTGCTTAATTGACAAAAGAAAAAATACATGTCCTAATTTTCTAACAGACTAATTATATTTTTAATAGGAAACTAGCTTATTATAAAAGTTATCAAATTAATTATGGGTCATAGGCAAATACTTGATGACCGATGGTTGTAGGTATGGAATTGGGTAAGCATGCCTGGCCTCTCGAGCTACTACTTGCTTGTCCCGCATTCATTCAAGTGAGTAGTATCCCTATATCTTGATTCTCTTCTCATATCTAACAAATTCCAATCCTTCCCAAGCTTAAAGAGGCACAAGAAGACAAAGAAACTGCTCGCCACCCCGACTGCCAAGCATGGTGAGTATGGCAGTATCCTCTCATGGAAAGAAGAATTCTTGAGAGCCATTATCCAGCAGGGATCTTCTTACGGCTGAAATGATCAGTGACGTGCACAGACGTCCAAACATACTAAATATAAATTTCAATGTTTACGTCATGAGAACAAATAAGCTTTTTCTCTTTGGCTGAATGTAAAAAGAGAAAGTTAACGTCTGAGTGCGAGATGTATTGGTAGCTCTTTACGGTAGCTTTTTACGCACACTAACATGATTTATTTGAGTGTGTGGTGGCTCTTTATTGGTAGCATTTTACGCACACTAACATGACTTTATATGAGTGTGTGGTGTCTGAAAGATGTTTATTAACACAAAAATAAGTGAAGACTGTATAAGTATAATAGATAGTGATTGAATAGGCATTATTTAAGTTTGCGTGTACCACCCTAGACCTCATCGTTGCTTCCCATCAGGCAAGATGGAGGTCAAACGCACTCAAATTTATGATAAAAAGAAGAAAAAGTATCCCCATGTACGTAAAGAATGAAAGTTCTTGATGTTTGTCTTTACACTCGTCCGCAAGGGCGGATCGGCGTAATCAAGGCCGGATCCAGGTTTCTTTCTGGGAGGAGCACAAAAGGCGTGCCCCTCCCCTCTTAAATCCGCCCTTGTTGTATTTTAGTGAGAGAAGTGTAAGCCACTGTGTTGTATTTATGGGATACTAGCTTTCGCCCGCGGCTCCGCCCGCGTCAATGTCGATCCCTCGGGAATAGTACTTTTTCCCGGGATAAAAGGTAGCCTATGTCCTTCTCCGCACTCCAGAGAACTTGTATGCAAAATTTAATGATGATCGGTTCAGTAGTTACGGCGTGAAAGCGTAACAAACAAACAAACTCACTTTTGCATTTATAATATTAGAAAGGAGTAAGGATACGTTTGTTAAAGAAACCACGTCAGAGGCCGAGAGCCGGAACTCTGACACCAGGGTGTGCATGGTCGATTGACCGTGACACCTACAAGAAATGATGATGATGATGGGATATACGTGATGATGATGTTGACTGTTTAAGGTACCTTGATCTTGGCGGGCGGGGAGCGGACGGTGTCGGGGCTGGCGCCCTTGGGCGGCTTGGGTTTGGGCGTGCGCTTGCCCTCCGCCGGGGGGGGCGCCGCTACTGGGGACTCCACGCGACGCATCATCTTGGCGTCCCTGTACAATAGACCCTTTTGTTATAGGAACAAATCGTGCCAATAAACATCTTAAATAAAGCCAAAGATACTATCACGTCTTTTTCCCTTGCGGGTTAGACAGAGGCCAGCCGGCCTATTTGCTAGGTTTGTGTACAACGTTTTGATAGACACTTAAAAATACATTGCGGCTTTCGTATGATTGACTATTTTTATTTAAGATATATAAAATGTAATGTATTTTGAAGTGACTATCAACACGTTGTACACAGATAAAGGAAAAATTGCAAAAAGCATTCATTTTAAGTTACGTCATATACTAAAAATATAATTAATAATTTCAAACTTATTATAATGTACGGAACCCTTAGTGCGTGAGTCCGACTCGCACATGGCCGGTTTTTTTTTTAGTAATGTGTATAATATTATAAAGCTGAAGAGTTTGTTTGTTTGTTTGAACGTGCTAATCTCAGGAACTACTGGTTCAAATTGGAAAATTCTTTTTGTGTTGGATAGTCCATTTATTGAGGAAGGCTTTAGGCTATAATACATTACGCTGCGACCAAAAGGAGCGAAGCTTCAATAAAAAATGTTTTGAAAACGGGGGAAAATTATTCATCTATACAAATAAAAAACGAATTAATCATAATAAAAGAAATTGCCGCGGACGAAGTCGCGGGCAACAGCTAGTACCTTATAATCTCCTTCTCAGGGTCGTCCATTCCTAGGGGTTCTTTGAAGAACGAAAAGTTTTCTAATGTCAATCCAGTGCCAGACAAATGTTCAGCAACCTGAAAAAAAAAAATACAATTGAATAAAGTTTCTGGAGAAAGTTTAAGATCAAAACTGTGGCCTTTCTTTTAAAATTTAACCTTACTGAGTCAGTAATGTAGAATAATAAAGATATCTTTATTTATTTTAGCCTTTTTGCTAAATACAAGGGTTAATATATTAGAGGTCGTAAGAGGCGACTTAGAAAATACAAGTTAAACAAAGCTCATAAACATCAATGAGAGCTCTCCAACTCGTCTGGCCAACGAGGGGAGTGTAGGCCAAATCCTCTGTCTGCTCTGGTCAAGTATTGCTCCGGTAGTACAGAGAGGGTCATGGTCCTGCAGTCCAGACTAAAAAGACCTGATGATGATGATATCAAAATAGCATAGTGAATGCAAAATAATTTCGTTTCGTTCACAATAAATATAAATATATGCAGACAAAAGTAATATAATTCTTCCTTATATTATAAATGCGTAAGTGAGTTTGTTTGTAATAAATAAATAAATAAATATATACGGACAAATCACACAGATTGAGCTGAAAGTGAGTTTATTTGTAATAAATAAATTAATAAATATATACGGACAAATCACACAGATTGAGCTAGCCCCAAAGTAAGTTCGAAACTTGTGTTATGGGATACTAACTCAACGATATATATATTTTATAACAAATACATATATACATACACATCCAAGACCCAGGCCAATCTGAAAAAGATAATTTTCCATCTTGATCTGGCCGGGGATCGAACCCGGTCACTCCGTGTCGCAGGCTGGCGTGTTGACCGCTGCGCCACGGAGCTAGGCAACACAATAAACAACATAATATAGCTAGTCAATAAACTACAATCATCATCAGGTCTTTTTAGTCTCCACTGCCGGGGGTCGTGGGTTCAATTCCCACCGGAAGCATACTTTGTTTAGTTGTTTCCAGTTTGGTTAGGACATTGCAGGCTTGAATCACCTGATTGTCTGATAATAAAGATGATTCTGTGCTTCGGAAGGCACGTTAAGCCGGTGGTCCCGGCTGCCATCTGGTAGTCGTTAAAGGAACCACGTTAGAGGCCGAGAGGCGGTTTCGAAGAACTCTGACACCAGGGTGTGCATGTTCAATTGACCGTGACACCTACTCGAAATGATGATGAGTCTTCACTGCAGGAGCATGACCCTGTCTGTACTACCGGAGCCATACTTGGCTAACACAAAAATATATAGAAACAAACCTCTCTGGTGGAGCGTAACTTCTTGCCCTGCGGCGTGTAGTAATAGATGTCTGCGTTTCGACGCGAGTGCGCGTCCAGAGCTGCGCGGTACACCAGCTCGCGCCGCCAGCCGCGCTCCAGGGGGATGCGGAGCAGCGGGGACGACATCTCGGTGGTGGCTCGGCGACTGCGCTGGGCGGGGGACGAGGCGGCGCTGGTCGCCTGGCAAACAAATATTGATACTTTTAGTCAGGCCAGCAAAGTAAGGTTCAAAAACATTAGAGTAGCTAAACTTTTTAGCACTGATCAGTGTGTATGCCCATTGACTGCTTAAGCACCGATCAGAGCTCGCCACAATAGCCGCTTTTTTATTTTAAATTTTATTCAAATGTACTATGAAATAAGGTCTAAAATGCTTTGTACTATATTTTATTGCAAATTATAACCCTTATCCTAACTAATAATCCTTCCTTTATTATAAACTAGCTTTCGCCCGCGGCTCCGCCCGCGTCAATGTCTATCCCTCGGGAATAGTTATTTTTCCCGGGATAAAAGGTAGCCTATGTCCTTCTCCGTACTCCAGAGAACTTGTATGCAAAATTTCATGATGACTGGTTCAGTAGATACGGCGTGAAAGCGTAACAAACAAACTCACTTTCGCATTTATAATATTAGTTATAAATGCGAAAGTGAGTTACTCTGTCTAATTATGACATACATGAACCGCCTTCAGCTAACAATTTTAAGTCTCTCTGAGTAGGACTCCATAACAGTCCCTATAGTGTTTAGATTAAGATGTAGAGCCACAAGAATGAAGAATGTTTTATAAGGTCTTTTAAAAAGTCCAGGGGCGTCATCTACTGCTGCATATCCAGAGGTTGCAAGTATGGCATCGACTTTTCCGACATCCGAGTGAGTAGTATCTTAATAACTTAATACCCTTCCCAAATCCAACAAAATCGTATACTTCTAGCTTAAAATGTTTCCGATCGGCAGCAGCATACGATTCAATAGAAGCCAATGAAACGGCGATCCTCCCATACAATGAAGAAGCCTTGGGAGGAGCTTTTGTCCAGCATTGGCTTAGCTATAGTCTTTTTCACAGCAAATTTATAAAACGTTTAGAAACAGATACTTACATCAGTAGAGATGACTCCGTCACCATCAGACCTTGATGATAAGGCTGAAGAAGGCCTTGATCCATCTGGAACAATATGCAACATTAACTTTTTTACGGGTAAATGGCTGGAATCTGAAACTGATTGTTTCAGATTGCAACCTTTTACCCAATTCGTAGTACCTTTCGATTATAAGGATTTTTCAAGTACTACGGTACGGTCAGGGGTGTCATCCTGAACTGCTTGTCCGGTGGTTGCAGGTAACAAGGTACGTGCACCCGACATCTCGAGCTGCTACTTGCTTTTCCACCCTAGTATTATCTCCCAATACCTTCCGTTATCAAATCCGATAAATTCCTATCCTTCTCCAGCTTAAAAATGCTTCTAATGGGCAGCAGTTTCACAAGAAGCCCTAGAAACTGTGTTTGCCAACCCGCTTGCCAAGAGTGACTATGGCAATGTCCTTCCATGGAATGAAAAAATCCTTGGGAGAAGCCTTTGTCCAGCAGTGGACTTTTTACGGCTGAAATGATGAGATAACACTACTGTCATCATTGATGGCAGTTATTAAGCTGTCAGATGCCTTTAGGCAGCTTGAAAACTTTGACACCAGTGTTGGCCATTTACACACGCGAAAAACAAACAACTAAGCCATCGAGCTCCCTTATACATGAGTTATTTAATAAAAACCTCTCACCGGTATCCAACGCCCGCGACGAACGTTTCCTACTCAACGGAGCGGGCATAGCCTCATTCTCTGGACTTAGTTCCTTCACTGCTGCAGACAGCTCTTTATCCAGCTCATCTAAGCCAAGTTTCTCACCCGTGTCCTGTCGCGGGCGTTTGCTGGCGCGGATGGGGGCGGTGGGCGTGGCCATCACGCTCCGTAGTGGCGTGAGGTCTTTGACGGCTGCTGTCACTTCCGCCTCCAAACGATCTGAAGAGAAACATTACAATCAGGCAATCGGTAAAATGAGTTTTTTTCTTTTAGAAAATGATTTCTGTTTTATGGCCATTTTTATATACTAAGGTATAGGGTAAAGCTGTTTTTTTAAGTACATATGTACGAAATTAAACTGGCCAAGTGCGATCCACACACTAAGGGTTCCATAGTTAATTACAAAAATAATGCTTCTTGTATGTAGACTCTGATTTATAAGGATGCATGAATACTCTTCCATGCAACCTCTATTCTGAGGTTAATTTTGGCACGGACACTATTTTTGTTTATTGATAATCTGTGGTTTGACAAGTAATAACTTTAACAGAATCGAAAGATAACACAAAAAAACCCGGCCAAATGCGAGTCGACTCGCGCACGAAATCATCAATATTTATTGTGTTAATTTAGGACAATTACAACTTACCCACAATCCGACTGTACACTTCACTGTACGATGCCTCAAACTCATTCTTGTCCACTGTATCAAAGCCTTTGAAGTCCTCTTTACCAGCATCGCTGAAGGCTGCAGAAGCCCTACGCTTGATGCCTCTCTTCTCCTCCTCGTCAAGTCCATCCACTGTGTCAGGTGTGTCTGAAGGTTGTTCCGTTGGTTGTACTTCAGGTTCCTGTACATCCATGTCCTCATTGGTTTCTTCTTTCTCCACTTGTACTTCTAGGACAAAAATAATTTGTTGAATTGAATACAAATATTATTTCCCCATGAGGCTCATACAGTCACACCAAGTGTACTTGAAGCCTCTACTTTGTCGCATTTTTGGAACATTCTATTTTTATTTAGAACCATCAAGTTCTGGAGTCCTCTACACCATTTCCTCTTGCTAAAGGAAAAGATAGTAAACGTCCCAGTTAAATATGATACATGTAAGTATACTGAAAAAGAAGCAACATTCACATTGCTGAGGAATAAATTTTAGTGTGTCATTCATCATCATCATCATCAGGTCCTTTTTAGTCTCCACTGCAGGAGCACGACCCTCTCTGTACTACTAGAGCCATACTTGGCCAGAGCAGCCAGAGGACTTGGCCTACACTCTCCACGCTGGCCAGATGGGTTGGAGAGGTCTCACAGATGTTATAAAGCTTTGTTTAGCTTGTATTTCCTAAGTCGCCTTCTACAACATCCACGGGAAGACTTGGAGTGGTCCTATTCTACTCTGCCAGATACCACACGGCAAAGTGTGTGTCATTGCTTAGTGACAAATATCATATTTTGGACAGTGACTCAAAATCAAAACTTTAATTCATACAAAAGGGCATTCTAGGCACATTTTCGAGTCAAATCACATTTTAAGGATATATAAGTGATGAATAAATATATTTTTCATTTTCATTTAATTTATTATAATCTCACTAGCTTTCGCCCGCGGCTCCGCCCACGTCAATGTCGATCCCTCGGGAATAGTACTTTTTCCCGGGATGAAAGGTAGCCTATGTCCTTCTCCGTACTCCAGAGAACTTGTATGCAAAATTTCATGATGATCGGTTCAGTAGTTACGGCGTGAAAGCGTAACAAACAAACAAACTCACTTTCGCATTTATAATATTAGTAAGGATAAGGAAGTAAGGATTTACTGATATTTATTTTATTTTATTATATTTATATTATTAATTAATTGTCAAAAGACTACTAGCATTTCGGAACAAATCACCCAGTGAAGTAACGTCGAAAGAAACTCTTTTCAACAGTATTGAACAGTACTGTTGTTACAGTTGCCTGAAGGGCTTTATCATTTTATGACATCATATATTGATATTTTTACTTCTTTTCTTTTTTTTATTTCAAGTAATCTATACATATAATAAAACATACATATAATAAAACAGTAAAAAAATTTTGTCTGTACATTTAGAATTTTTGACTGAAATGGATAGAGGGACACTTAAAAAGAATAATAGAAAGCAAAAATTTTTTTTCGAATTTCTTGTCTGTCTGTCTGTCTGTCTCTCTGTATGTATGATCACTATTATCTCCGAAAATACTGAACCGATTTACTTCAAACTTTCACCAATTGCTTTGCTGGGGTTGATTAACTCAGCAAAACATTTAAAGTTTGTTTCATCAAAATCGGTTCATTAAAAAAAAAGTTATCGTCATTTGAAAGAACTCAAGGCATGAGTTTGCCTGCAAACATATAGCAAAAAAAAAACGAATAAAATAGTAAGTGACATAAGAAAATTAAAATCCAAAGTCAATTTATCATTATACGACAGCATTATACCTATCCATACTATCCATAGTAATCCATACTAAAAACAAGGAGAAGCTGACTGACTGACATATCAACGCAGGGCCAAACTATAAGGGTTAGGAACTTGAAATTTTGCACAGGGGTTCCTTTTTTATCGTAGGGAAGCACTAAGAAAGGATTTTTGGAAATTCATCTCCTAAGGAGGTAAAACGGGTTGCAAAGTTAGTATGAAACTTTGTCGTTTTTGAAGTTATTCGAATGAAATTCAGCATGAAAGTTCTTTACTGAAAGCATACCTTTAATAACCAAACACAAGTAAAATATTTTACTCAGAAATCATCCCTTAAGGGGGTAAAATAGGGGTGCAAAGTAAGCATGAAACTTTGCTATTTTTTAAGTTAGTCGAATGAAATTCAGCATGAAGGTTCTCTACTGAAAGGCATGAAACAGAAGTAAAATATTTTTCTCAAAAATCATCCCTATAACGGGGATGCAAAGTTAGTATGAAACTTTCCGTTTTTAAAGTTATTCAATTGAAATTTAATATTAAGGTGTTTCATTGAAAGTCATGAACTAATGTATTCCGGGTAATTCTACTGTTCCTGAGAAATCGACGCTTACGCTAGCGGAGCCGCGGGCCAATTCAAACCTGACTTATATATCAACGCACAACCGAAACTACTGTGCTCAGAAACTTGAAATTTGGCTCAGGGATTCTTTTTATGATGTGAATGAGCACTAAGAAAGGATTTTTAGAAAATCAAAGGGGGTGAAGTTTTATGGAATTTTCTCATTTCTGGACATAGAAGTATAAAAATAAGTATATATGTTTAAATTACAATTAAAAAGACCTGTGTAGTTAAAATGGACGAAATTTCCCCTTGAAGGGGTAAAATAGGTGGGGTAAGTTGTATGGATTTTTTTATTTACTTAGAAATATGACAATGTGTAGGTGAAATGGGCAAAATCCCCTCCTTAAGGGCTAAAGATCTATGCAGGTGAAATGTATTAAATTCCCCCTTAAGGGGAAAAAGCAGAGGGTGAGGGATTTGTATGGAATTTTTATCATTTCTACTGTTCCCAAGGGAACGACATTAACGCGGGCGGAGCCGCGGGCAACAGCTAGTGTTTACTATTTTTATTGAGTGGGCAATGATAATAAACATTACACACAGTTGTGTCAAAGAGGCTGACAGTCCCCCCTAACAAAGTTGATGCATGGATCAGACTTCACAAAATCATACCATTGTTTATATATTAAATCACTACTTAGTAGATTCCTTTTCAATAATAAAACTGAGTAAATGGAAAATGTTTTATAATTAATTACCAATCTGCTTTTAGTTAAAGCCTGTACAGCTCATGCCAAACATTTACGGTCTAAAGTCAGACGAGTGTTTGCTTGCACCATACAAGCAACGAGCATGTGTATACATAGGAATGCAACACTCACACTGAGAAAGAAAAGTGCGGGGATGCGGCGCAGTGCATGGCTGATCATACCCCGTCCAACACTGTCATGCGATTATGAGAGTGTTTTGTAATTGCATGCGTAGCTGATGGAAAGTGGCCTATGGTTATTTGCAACACCAGAGGTGCCACTCGCGCATTGCCAACTTACTGGTAATTTGATACTTTTGCTGATTTTATGGGTTTACATTAATACAAGTATTAGGGAGCTTGACAGTTATGAGCAGAGATCACATATTCTAGTGCATATTTACCTAGAGTTCAGATGGTGGCAATTACAGAAAGCATTTTTTAGTGAAAAACTCCTCTTTTTACATACACTTATTGCCCTGCTCCAAAGTAATGGGGTTGGTTTTCGTCTGGTTTTACTATCAGTGTCTTTTGACGAAACTAAAACAAGGGTGTTTTAGTTTTATCAAAAATCACTGATTAGTTTGTAATAGTGTGTGCAATCAGGCCATAAAAAATTCAGGGAATATAAGTACTTTGTATGTTCATGAATGAATCAAATGCGAATGAAACAAACAAACAGTAACTAATATTTAAATACTGGAATTTTATTAATGATAAAAAAAAAAATAATAAGCCGCTGGCATAATATGTGAGCCAAAAATCAATAGGTAAATATGCACAGGAATATCGATCTCTGGTTATGAGTCTGTCAACTACCTTTACAACTTATGCATGTAAAGTATTTGATTCTGATTTTTGACCTCGCCAATGAAAAAAGTGGCCTACCATGATCCAATATAGCGTTATCCAAGTTTGAATTATGTTATGCTACTTTTTCATTGGCGAGGTCAAAAATCAGGATAAAATAACTTTACTTTGTCCAAGCCATAAGAAGCACATTAAACTCGGTACACAACTTCAATTTCTTTTTAAAAAGTATGCCTCGTGTTGACTACGTTCATTTCAACCATTTGAGCGAGCTCAGGAAAAAAATTATATTAGTCACACTTCTACTCGCTATGCACACGGACACACAAATTCTAATATATCATGCTAATTGCCATCTAATTACATGTATTCGCTTGGTTACTAGCATATGGATATGATTGTGAAAAGGTATTTTTACATTTATCATGATCACCCTTGCAAAATGTTAACACCTACCTGGGGAGGTAACCATCAAGCTAAATGTTATAATATTAGGATTGATTTGGTAAGAAATCTCACGAAATGGTTAGAAAAGTATGTCAACTAAATTATCTAATAGGTTATGTGAAAGTTTTCATACCAACTGAGAGACCTGGAGCTTCCTCGGCTGGAGGGGCTTCAGGCTCGGCTTGGGGCTCTGGTGCGACCGCCGCAGCGTCCGTGGCGCTCGCTGCCGACGCCTCATCACCGTTCAACTTGGCTTCTTCGCTAGAAGCGTTATCACCAATCGCCATTTCCTCCGACATTGTCAAATCATGCAAAATATGTCACGGTACCACTGTCAAAGTGTAAATGAACACATAACAAGACGGTTACGGAACTTTATCAGCCCTCGAGACGAATTACGAACAATTGTGCGCGTCACGACGGAGATTTCCCGCTATATTGGTCGTGAAAAAACTTTGGTTTTTTACGACGATATAGTCATATTTAAGAACACTTTTTATATACTACTAGCGGCGACATAAATGTTTTTCATAAAATTAACTGGTGTTATTCCGTTTGATGGTAAATAAACGAAAATTATCGAAATTAACATCCAGTTCACAATTTCTAAAGGAAAATGTCGTTCATAAACAACATCCGCTCGGTGTACGAAGACGCCACATTTGCTGTCTATGGTAAATTCATTGTCTATGGCCAAAGATAGCCGCCAAATATGAACGTCATGAGAAAACTATGTTGTGCAAACGCACCCAAATAAGAAAAAGGCGAGGAAGAAGAAGCACTATGCGCACCAAATACTTAAATAAAGATTTAATATGATAAAACAGTTTTTAGTTCATCTACCTAGCTTTTTTCTATTCTGCACAAAGGGAAAATGGAAATACGACATTTTATAACTTTGTCCGGAAGTACACCAAAGACTAAAAAACTAATATTTAGTCTATGAATTTAAAACATTTTTACATTACACCACGAACGGCCTACACACGATTCAATTTGTCTTAACAACAGAGCAAGACAAATCTATCTAACAGAAAAGAGAAGTTTGTGATGGTGTCTCACTTTGTTGAATAGGTTTATCCCGCTCTGTTAATGACTAAATTTTAATCATGTGTAGTGGAGGCCGTTTTAATGTTACATTACATTACAATCGATTGATTTACCTTATGTTCAACAATAAATGTTGTGACCATTTTTGTTTTATATTCTTTGAGAATGAGAATGGTTTATTTGCTAAAATAAACCATTCTCATTGATCCAATATGGGTCGCTGCCGCGGGATTTTTTTGCTAATGCCTAACTTTTCACACAAGCTCAATATCAGTAGGTATCATACATAGATGAATATTATATAAATTTACTAATCTTATTCATTAAGTATGTACCTACAATAATGTTCGCTTATTATCCGACTCGTAGACTTGGGCGTAAAGGTGGAAAACGGACCATAATTGCCGGTAAATTTAAATAAAGTGCCTATTATGTGTGTTCTTATTCCTTGCTTTTTCCACTGAGTTACTATACTACATACTCCATTCTACGCCTATTTTATGTGTCTCACACCTGTATTCTTTCTATTAAAGCTAGGATAGGTGGGACCTCACAGACAAAAAATCCAAATGTAGAGCAACCTAAGCTTGGGTGGAACATAGTATTACGTCTTTTTCCCTTGCGGGGTAGACGAAACCTAGGTCTTAAGACCTTGTGGCCACATTTAGCATGTTGGAGGGCGTGTAGATGGAAAACGGAATCAAAATAGTGATGGGTTGCTAGCCGCATTGCCCATTGACATGATTTCGCAGATTGTAGCCCAATCCCTTGATCGGTTTTTACAATCTGCACGGGAAGAGAAGCAGCTGGCACATCGTACGTATTTTCTTTTCTCCCAGACCATTAAGGGAGAAGTTGGGTGATGAAACTCGGTGAAAAAGTTTTTCGTGTGTTAAAGTGGCCAACACTAGTGTCAGATTTTCAAGCTGCCTAAAGGCATCTGACATAGCTTCACGACTGCCATCAATCATATCAGCGGGGACCAACAGCTAAGGTGCCTTGAGTTAAGGAGGAGCTCGAGATTTTTTATGCCACTTGCAGTCACTCATCCCTGTTAGCATGTGTAAGCGCTAATAGGCTTGAATCACCTGATTCTCCGATAATAAAGATGATTCCGTGCTTCGAAAGGCTCGTTAAGCCGGTGGTCCCGGCTGCTATCTGGTAGTCGTTAAAGGAACCACGTCAGAGGCCGAGAGGCGGTTCCGATGAACTCTCATTTGCCGATGACACTTCTCTTGTCTTCAAAATTGATAGACAAACTAATTCTTTTGACGTGGATAATAGTACTTAAGCTCAAGTGTTGGATTGGTTCACAGCGAACAATCTATTGTTGAACGCTAAGAAAACGAAATGTATTAAATTTTGCTTACCAAATGTTACAAAAATTCCAACACAAATAGTAATGGATAATGAACCACTAGATTTAACTGATAAAACAACATTTCTTGGAATAACTCTTGATGCCGGGCTTCAATGGGGTGCTTTTATTTATTACTAGCTGTTGCCCGCGGCTCCGCCCGCGTTAATGTCGTTCCCTTGGGAACAGTAGTAATGATAAAAATTCCATACTAACCCCTGCCCCTTTGCTTTTTCCCTTAAGGGGGAATTTAATACATTTCACCTGCATAGATCTTTAGCCCTTAAGGAGGGGATTTTGCCCATTTCACCTACACATATATACTTATTTTTTTTACTTCTATGTCCAGAAATGAGAAAATTTTCATACAATCCCCCCCCCCCCCCCCCCCCCCTTATCCCTTAAGGGGGAAATTTTGTACATTTCACCTACACAGATCTTTTAATTGTAACCTAGAACGTATATACTTATTTTCAAACCTCTAAGTCTAGAAATGGAAAAATTCCATAAAAACTTTACCCCCTATTTACCCCTTCAAGGGAGAATGTTGTCTGGTTCACCTAAACAGATCTTTTTTAATTTTAATTGAGAACTTGCGTACCTACTTTCAAACTTCTAAGTCCAGAAATTAGAAAATTCCATAAAACCTCAACCCCTTTGATTTTCTAAACATCCTTTCTTAGTGCTCATTTACATCATAAAAGAATCCCTTTGCCAAATTTTAAGTTTCTGCGCACAGTAGTTTCGGCTGTGCGTTGATATATAAGTCAGGTTTGCCTTTGGCCCGCGGCTCCGCCCGCGTAAGTGTCGATTTCTCAGGAACAGTAGAATAACAGGAATACATTAGTTTATGACATTCAATTACTTTCAATTACCTTAATATTGAATTTCAATTGAATAACTTCAAAAACGGAAAGTTTCATACTAACTTTGCATCCCCGTTATATCCCCTGAAGGGATGATTTTTGAGAAAAATATTTTACTCGTGTTTCATGCCTTTTAGTAAAGAACCTTCATGCTGAATTTCATTCGACTAACTTCAAAAATGGCAAAGTTTCATGCTTACTTTGCACCCCTATTTTACCCCCTTAAGGGATGATTTTTGAGTAAAATATTTTACTCGTGTTTCATACCTTTCAGTAAAGAACTTTCACGCTGAATTTCATTCGAATAACTTCAAAAACAACAAGATTCATACTAAATTTGCAACCCGTTTATCCCCCTAAGGAGATGAATTTTCAAAAATCCTTTCTTAGTGCTCCCCTACGTTATAAAAGGAACCCCTGTGCAAAATTTCAAGTTCCTAACCCTTATAGTTTAGGCCCTGCGTTGATATGTCAGACAGTCAGTCAGCTTTTTCTTTTTTTTAGTATGGATTACTATGGATAGTATGGATAGGTATAATGCTGTCGTATAATGATGATGAATTGACTTTGGATTTTAATTTTCTTATGTCACTTATTATTTTATTATATTTTTGCTATATGTTTGCAGGCAAACTCATGCCTTGAGTTCATTCAAATGACGATATTTTTTTTTTAATGAACCCATTTTGATGATACAAACTTTAAATGTTAAACTGAGTTAAAACAAAGCAATTGGTGAAAGTTTGAAGTAAATCGGTTCAGTAATTTCGGAGATAATCGTGATCATACATACAGACAGACAGACAGACAGACAGACAGACAGACAGACAGACAGACAAGAAATTCCAAAAAAATTTTTTTGCTTTCTATTATTCTTTTTAAGTGTCCCTCTATCCATTTCAGTCAAAAATTCGAAATGTACAGACAAAATAATTTTACTGTTTTATTATATGTATAGATATTACTACGTTAGCGGGTAAACTTCGTTCTGCAGCTTATGCTGTCAGGAGAATTAGACAACTGACTGATGTTGATACTGCGCGTTTGGTATATTTTAGTTACTTTCATAGTGTTATGTCTTATGCGATTTTACTATGGGGTAACGCTGCAGAAGTAAACACCATATTTGTCCTGCAGAAACGCGCTATTAGATCTATATATAAACTTGGTGCTAGAGAATCTCTTAGAGAATTGTTTAAAGATATAAATATTTTAACTTTACCTTCTCAGTATATATTTGCGAATATTATGTTTGTGCGCTATAATCTTGATTTATATAAGAAAAATAGTTATATCCATGACCGAAACACGAGAAATAAAAATAAATTAGCTACACCAGTATTGCGATTGCAGAAAACTATGAATTCATTTTTGGGTCTAGGAGTACGCTTCTATAATAAAATTCCTGCAGAAATATTAGGTCTGCCTTTACTTAAGTTCAAAACGATTGTAAAAAACCAGTTAATAAAAAAGGCTTATTACTGCATTGATGATTATATAACTGATAAAAATGCGTGGAAATTTATATAAATTTATTTAATGTTAACAATTTAATCTACAGTATGAAAAATTGTGTTTAATGTTAACAATGTATTCAGAGCCCTTCAGGCACGTAGGGACCAAGTCTGGATTGTGTTTCTTTCGGCGTATTCTTCTCACCAGTGGTCGTTCCGAAACGCTAGTAGTATTTCAATTTTGCATATATTAAAAAATATATAAGAAATAAAAATATGACGTTCAAAAAGAGATACATGTATCCAAACTTTGACTTTCTGACACCAGGGTGTGCATGATCGATTGACCGTGACACCTACTCGAAATGAATGAATGAAGCGCTAATAATGCTCATGGTCCCTGGGCTATCAGGCTTCTCCAGGGGAAGATATTTATGATAGTATTTGTTTTGTTAACATTATAGGCAAGATTAAAATATCTAACAACGAGTTACTCAAGAACGAAGTCATCTACTCGCCGACATGTTTCGGCTTCATCCGGAGGTCTTCCTCAGGGCGAATGTGGATCGAAACGCGAGCTCGATTTCCTGATCCTCATTGATAACGCCAGTAGCTGACTTCGTACGCGAGTAACCCGTTGTTACATTTTTAATAATGTATTATATCTCACATTATAGTCAAGGTGAAAAAAATAAAATAAATATGCAGTTGTCTATGGGCAGCGGTGATCACTAACCATCAGACTAGTTTGTGAAAAGATATACTTTTAAAGCCCCGCCCGCTTTGTTCTACTTTGCGTGGTGTCAGTTTTTGAGCGCAATGCTGATTTCATAGTTTTTCTAATTCAATGCCATCAGTCAGATGATCCACTTGCTCGTTTGCCGCTCTATGACATAAAAAAAATAAAAAAATATATAGGCAAAATTAGTTTATTAATTTTTCCTACGTCCACTCTTAGGCGCTTGTGGTTTGCCAAACGCTTTCTTTCCTTTCGCGAAGCCTTTTCCCTTCTGTTGTTGTCCCTTGCCTTTCGGGCCTTTGCCTTTTTGCGGAGGGCCTCCTTTCGGCATCTTTCCTTTTTGGACTAAATTAGCGTCGTAGCGCAAACGCTTAGCGGCCTTCTTGGAGGTGTCAGTAAGATCGTTGGTGAAGTTGCTGAGCTTCTTCTTCTTGGCCTGCTGTCGCTGGACTTGTGGACGATCGTCCTCGTCGTCTACTGCGCGGATTCTACGCTGCTTCTTCTTGCGTTTGGCCATCCTTGACTGGAGGAGAGCGACCTAGGGGCACAAAGAATAATGAAGAAACTTTTGAGAACCAGCAAGTATGTAGTCGGGGTTATATAAGATCCATTTAAATTAAGCGCAATATTTTAAGGGCTATCAAGCTAGAAAAATACATTATAAGCTAATTTAAAAAAAAAACGACACGCTTGTTTTCGAAATAGCTGAACATTTAGGAAAACAGATGCAAAAATCACCCTGTGTAAAAAAAATATCTTTTTTCATAAAAAATAAATACTTTGTATGAAAAAGCTACAACAAAAACTAGCGTGTCAATCGTAGTTCGTAAGTCGTGTACTAAAGCTACGTAAATTTCTTTGCAACAAATTTTAAGAAATCCTCCCTTCTTTAGGGAGAAACTGCCCTTTACCTCGCAATGCCGATGGAAACAGCTGTTAATGATTGGGGTTTCAGAATAAAGTTGTTAATTTTTCTGCCAATATATTCGATAATTAAATTGTTTGTGACACTCAAAGAAAACTAAAAACTTTTACTAGCTCCGTGGCGCAGCGGTCAACACGCCAGCCTGCGACACGGAGTGACCGGGTTCGATCCCCGGCCAGGTCAAGTTCGAAAATGATCTTTTTCAGATTGGCCCGGGTCTTGGATGTTTATCTATATATGTATTTGTTATAAAATATAGTATCGTTGAGTTAGTATCCCATAACACAAGTCTCGAACTTACTTTGGGGCTAGCTCAATCTGTGTGATTTGTCCGTATATATTTATATTTATTTATTTATTCAGAGAGCTACTAGTTGTATTTTGTTTGTCACGACAAAAATGTTCATATCCCAAGACTACACTAAGCTGGCCCTTCCTGACGGCGGAGGGATAGTTAAAGTAGAGAAAAAAGAGAGAGTAAAGATAAATAAATAATAAATAAATATATACGGACAAATCACACAGATTGAGCTAGCCCCAAAGTAAGTTCGAGACTTGTGTTATGGGATACTAACTCAACGATACTATATTTTATAACATCTAATATATAAAATTCTCGTGTCACAGATTTCGTTGCCATACTCCTCCGAAACGGCTTGACCGATTTTGATGAATTTTTTTGTGCTTATCCGGTATCTATGAGAATCGGCCAACATCTATTTTTCATCCCCCTAAATGTGAGGGGTAGTCCACCCCTAATTTTAATTTTTTATTTTTTAGACATTATTTATATGGCAAAACAACGTTTGCCGGGTCAGCTAGTATACATATATAAATACACATCCAAGACCCAGGCCAATCTAAAAAAGATCATTTTCCATCATTCGTTTGATCTGGTTGATTTTCCATCCTGGCCGGGGATCGAACCCGGGCACTCTCGTGTCGCAGGCTGGCGTGTTGACCGCTGCGCCACGGAGCTAGCCCTAATATATACCTAGCGGATATAGAAAAAAAAAGCTATTTTCCCAATCCCAACAGTGGGACATTAGACTCGTAGATTAAAAATAATATACCTTCTCCATCTCCCTCTTCACGCGCTCTTCGGGCGTATCTTTAGGCTTGTGTTTGGTTTGCTTCTTTTTTTTCTTGCCGCCGACGTCATCATCACAGTCGTCATCCGAGTCTCGCTTGCGTTTCTTACCTTTGCCCTTCTGCTGCTTGTCTGGAAACATATATCAATAAGTTCTACTGCTTCTCTTCTAATGCTGATCAAAGAAGTAGATCATGAAATGGGTGTAATATTTGAGATCATGGGGTCAGGACATCCATAACTACCTGTCCGGTGGTTGCAGTTGTGGCATGGGGTACGCGCGCCCGGACTTGCGAGCTGTTACTTGCTTCCCCCATTCATTCGAGTGAATAGTATACCAGTACCATCATTCCTTTCCCAAATCCAACAAATTCTTATCCTTCCCCAGCTCTAAAATGCTTCTGATGGGCAGGAGCGGTGGAAGCACAAGACGCCAAAGAAACTGCGCTCGCCAACCTGCTTTGGCATGGCAATTTCCTCCCATGAAACAAAGAATCCATGGGAGAGGCATTTGCTGATTACCATTTTCAACATTTCACTTGCTTAGACATTCAACACAAGCTTTTGATTTCGTATATAGTGATTTTTCTTATTCTACCAATAGGCAAACAGGTATACGGCCCACCTGAAAAAGCGGTTACCGTAGCCTAACGACACCAGGGGTGCCACTCCCACATTGCCGACCCTGAAGGAATCATTTACGCCCTTTTTGAAGAACCCTGTGTTGTAGTCTTTCGGGGAAACCATTGTAGGTTGGTTCCACAACTTAACGAAACAAAGATTGTTCCAAAACATCTCTCCACTCGTAAATAATGATACTCGAGTTAGGTGGGGTTTCTCCAACAACAATTTGTGTGCGGTGCTGTCCAGACGATGGCCCATCTGATGGATTGCCCTAGCTGCCCCACTTCTTGCACCATGGAGGATTTGGTTGAGGGGAACGATCGTGCCGTGGATATGGCCAAATTCTGGTCAAGACTAGTGTAAAGAGTAGCCATTTTGACTCGAGAAGAAGAAGAATGATGATGATGTGATCCTGTACTGTATCAGTTCTAAGGACAAGACAGACAAGGAATACAGAGCGTTAACGTTAGGAGAAACAAAGTCTGAAAGGCTCTCATTTTGATAAACGTGATGGCTATGTGGCTATGTCTACCCCGTAAGAATAAAGACGTTATACTATAGCCTACTGGCGTGGTTAGTTGTAGTTATACAAATCAATTTCGTAATGAGTTACAAACATAGACAACATTTAAGCATAGACAAGTTACCTTTCCCATGAGGCTGAGTCAACGCCAATCTTTCCTTTTCTTCTCTCTTCTCTTTCGGCGTCTGGAACCACTCATGTTGCCTCTTCACTTCGTACTTAGGTCCGTCTTCCTCCTTCTTTATGGTGCCTTCTAACTTCGCGGTCTGTTTCTCCATCTTGTTCAGTTGTTTCTCTGCGTATTCTTCGTCTAGGATTGCGGCTGAAATGGATATTTTAATTAGTGTCTTTTCCCTTACAGACTATACAACGGGTTATACTTAATCACTATATTATAACAAAATTATAAAAAACAGGCAAAAATCTACATTTTCCCCAGGCAACTGCACACTTTTGCATAAGCTACAAAAAAATCTGAAATATATGTTGTTGCGACTTTCTAGAAGGGTCACTGCATTCTCCGATCAACCCCAGAATCACAGCAAGGAAAAAGTAAACACTGACCTGGATTCTTTGTGAACAGGACGTGGGGAAGGATCGCCCGCGGCAGGCCCTCGTGGCGGCTGGCTGGGAACCTCCCTGGTTTGAACTTTATTCCTTTTCTCACTGCCTACACTTGTTGTACACCATCACACACTCGCGGATGAGGATTTAGAGTTGTTTTCGGCCAGCGAAGCTCTTAGGGTCGTTATTTTTGGAAATTGGTCAGCGCAAGCGGCGCGCTAACATGACTCGATCGCCATATTTTTTTGACTGTTCGGGCGACCAATCACAGGCCGCCGACGGCAAAAAAGGAAATATGTAGGGGGGAACGGAAGCAAGATAGATAGGTAATTTTATAAGGGTTTTAAAGTTAATGCTTACACATTTTCCCCCACCTGAAATCCACAAGGGTTTCACAGAGAATGCAAATTGAAAGATAAAAAAAAACAAAAGCAATAGCTACGCACTATTGCAAGAATATCTATAAATATTATTTTCGAAAGATAAAGTAATAAATAAGTTTTAACTAGCCTAAGGATAGTGTGTATTTATGTTTTAGTAATTTATGAAAAAAATATCTTAACTAATTGGTAAGGGACAAACCTTTACTACCGGCCTACGAAAGGTCTTTCCGTTAGCAGTTCGGAAAGTAACTACTCTGACTACTTGATCCGAACCTGCATGCACTTGCACAATACGTGCCAACTTCCAGAACATCGGCGGAAGATTAGGTTCGTTAACTATGACTAAGTTATCTATTTTAATATTTGGTTCATGTACGAACCTTTTGTTCTTTCGTTGTAATGTATGAAGATAATCACGCTGCCATTAGCGCTTAAATCTCTGGGTAATTTTCTTAAGCATGACCCAACGAGAGCGCGGACACGAAATAAAACATCTAACACACTTTGATAGCACGGTACGTATCAGTAGTCTCAATCCAATTATCCAAAACTGGCGTTGAATAAGAGATTGTAAGGTTCGAGGTCCACAATGCAAATATTGTTTTATGAAAATGTTTTATTATAATTTTAGATATTGGACATTGTTTATGTAACAAAAAAGGGTGTAACGCAGATGGTGACAGATTAGCCTCATCGATGCGTTCCCCCACCCGCACGATCCCATCATCGTCCAGGAAAGGTGAAAGTCTTTGAATGGATTTTACACATGGTTCATTATCTCGCACTCGACTGACTTCGGAAGACATATAATGATCCTGACTCAATTTAAATAATACTTTGGTTAACTTCTCGAGTTCAGGACTACTGAGAAATGAAAGAATTCGATTTTGCCTTGCAACCCTCGAATTTGAAATAAATCTAATACACCATGCTACAATTCTTAGAATTTTTGTAAAAGAGGAATGTCTGGCAATTAAGTCCAGAAGTGGGTTTCTCACATTAATCACGTGAAGACCTTTAGTTTCTAGTGATTTAAACTCGGGTAAGTATTCTTTTGGAAGTAGAACCCGTTTGTTAGGCCATTGACTAGGCAAATCCTGTAGCCAAGAAGGACCTTTCCACCACAGAGGATGGTCTATAAGCTCTGGACAGGACACTCCGCGACTAGAACAGTCGGCCGGGTTATCCTTAGACGAAACATAATACCAGTGATCGGTACTAATCAAGTCAGTTGCTTGAATGACACGATTGGCTACATACATTTTTAACAAATGAGGGGCTATATTAAGCCATGACAAGGTAGTGCTGCTGTCTGAATAAGCTCGAATAGAATTAATAGTTATATAGTCTTTAAGCAAATTATACATGTGCGATAGAACTTTTGCTAGAAGCACCGCTGCGCTTAGCTCGAGTCTATTTACCGTGGTAGGTTTTAAAGGAGCTACTCTAGATTTTCCAATCAGTAAACTAATCGCAGTAGAAATTCTGGGCTCATTAGTAACCACACAAATATACACACAACAACCATAGCCTTTCAGAGAACCATCACAGAAACCTACTAAGTGTACTTCCATCGGATTGGAAGGTATAACTAACCGCGGAAGAGATTTTTTTTGTAAATCAGACAAATTGGCCGCTATTAAATGCCATTGTTTGATTAAATGTTTTGGAATAGTCTCATCCCACGATAAATTTAACCGCCATATTTCTTGCAACAGCGATTTTGCTGCAAAGACTACTGGGCATATCCAACCGAGTGGATCGAAAATGCGGGCTACTAAAGAGAGTATGGATCTTTTAGTAAATTTGACTTCGAACGAGTCTGAAAAGGCATATGAAAAAGAATCATTAATGGGATTCCATCGTATCCCTAATATTTTGACAAACTCAATTCCCGATTCATCGAAGGATTTGGAACTTTCACAAAATTCAGGAGGAACATCCTTAAGAAGACGAGGAGCGTTAGTAGTCCATTTCTCGGGTCTTATCAATATTTGCCGATACATACGACGGATGTCGGCAGTAAAAACTATTTTGTGAAGTCTAAATTTTGTCACTAAATCGACAATATCCACTTGCAGCTTAGGACCCACATGAACAATATTATTGAGTGACAGATTATTCGAGGTCCGACTACTGGCATCAAAGACTACTCGTAAACGTGTCGTTGTACTATCGGGTGGTCTTACACAATGGTGAGGAATAATATAACGGTCAGTAGACAAAGATTCAGCAGGCTGCATATGTCCCAGCTCTTCGTACTGCTGCATAAATTCCTTATATTCCGTTTTCAACTCAGTCTGGCTGGCAAGACGCTTTTCCAAGTTGAGAAAACGGTTAAGAGCCTGATGATATGATTCTCCTAAGGCTGGAGTATCATCTTTAAGCATAATTGGTACAACATAACGACCTTCGGAGGTACGATATGTGCCATTTTTATATTTTTGTTTACATATTTCATCCTCAGGACCGGAAATTTTACATTTCGACGGTTCTTCGGATTCCCAAAACCGTTGAACGATCTCATCGAGCGCACAAGAAGACGCGATGAGTGACGTAACGGGTGTGGCTGGAGTTTGAGCCACTTCACATATTTCATCCTTAGGACCGGAAATTTTACATTTCGACGGTTCTTCGGATTCCCAAAACCGTTGAACGATCTCATCGAGCGCACAAGAAGACGCGATGAGTGACGTAACGGGTGTGGCTGGAGTTTGAGCCACTTCACATATTTCATCCTTAGGACCGGAAATTTTACATTTCGGCGGTTCTTCGGATTCCCAAAACCGTTGAACGATCTCATCGAGCGCACAAGAAGACGCGATGAGTGACGTAACGGGTGTGGCTGGAGTTTGAGCCACTTCACATATTTCATCCTTAGGACCGGAAATTTTACATTTCGACGGTTCTTCGGATTCCCAAAACCGTTGAACGATCTCATCGAGCGCACAAGAAGACGCGATGAGTGACGTAACGGGTGTGGCTGGAGTTTGAGCCACCACGTTTTGAAGAAACTGACCACTTATCACCCAGCCGAATACACTAGACAGTGCACATGGAAAACCAGGACCTGGGCAATAACGTGAACCAGTATATATCTGGTCAAAACAGTCTACTCCTAACAACAGATCGATCGGACCCGATTTATCAAAATCTTGGTCGGCGAGATCCAGATGTTTAAACTTTTCCTTGACAACTGATGGTAATGAGGTTGAAGGAATCATTGAAGTGATTTTAGGCAAAACCACTAATGGTATATCAAATTGGGGCGAGTCCTTTGACCTAGGCACAATAGAGCCAAAAGTATAACCTTTAATATTACATACATAATTTTGACCGAGACCGGTTACATTTAAATTACACTTTTTTATATGTAAACCTAACTGTCGCACACAGCTACTTGTAATGAAAGAGTCCATCGAACCACTATCTATGATTATACGAGCATGCTGCAATGAACCATCCACTCTTCTCAACCGAACCACTGCTGAACCAATAATTTTGGTACTCATAGGTGACTTTGATATGTTTGGCTGAGTTGTACAAGTTAGGGAAGTGCTCATATGGGAATTCTCAGAAACCTTTATATTAGCTAAAAAACTTTTATGTTCTTCATGTAATAATGTGTTATGTTTTGAGTTACAAATGAAACACATGGACTTAGACTTGCAGTCTGCACTAGTGTGACCGGGCCTTAAGCAGTTTTGACATAATTGTAACTCTTTAACTAATTGTTGTCGCTGTCCTATATTCATAGAATGTACTTTACCACAGCGATATATTGAATGATTTTCATGACAATACGCACAGACAGCCTGATTAGGTTTATTATTATTTGAGTTCGAAGATGTAATTAAGGAAGAATTTGATTGCCGAGAAAAATTATCTTTCTTTGTATTATTGTGGTTTTGTTTATTTGTAGAATTGAATGACTGTAAATTACTAGGTTGAATAACCTCTAATACCTTTATATAATTCTGTAAATAAACAATCAAATTATTAAATTTAGGAATTTCTTCGGTATTTTGTAATTCAATCCTTTTCCTAGTTTCTGTATCAAGCGGCCGAGATGCTATGTAAAATAAAAGAAATTCACTTAAATCATCAATATTTAACCCGCGCAAGGCACTAACACATTCATAAAGTGTGTTGGTTAATTGTGATAAGTTTGATAATGATGGCCGTTGGATCGGATTTAATTTTATTATTTTTTCTAAATAAGCGGTAGCTAAAATACGTTTCTTATCATACCTGTCTAGCAACGCTGCATAAACAACAGAATAATTAGCTGATGTTATAGGAACACCCTTAGCTAGTGTCAGGGCATACCCGGACAGACATGACAACAAATAGTAAAATTTCTCTGTGTCCGACAACGAAACATTATTATGCACAAGCGACGTATAACTGTCTTTAAACATCTGCCAGTTCTCTATATTACCATCAAACTTAGCTATTTGCAATTTAGGTAATTTCACTTGAGAGTTGGAATGCGCATGACCTTGACACAGTTCCGAGCGCGAACTGACGTCGAGAGAGTCAGCAAACTCAATGACAAAATAGTATAACTCGTCAAATGACAACAAAGCATTATTATCGATAACAAATTGAGGATTTAGTTTAAGTTGCAACCGGTTTACACGATCGTTGCATTCCAAGAAATTATCACGAATTATATCAATTCTTTTATACCTAGCTCGAAAGGATGCCAATTTAGTTTTATTTTCTTTCGTAATTTTTGCTAAGTCATAAAGTATTTGCATATTTTTAAACTCATATTCACGTTTTTTAATGGTTGACATTAATTCTCCTTCTGCCATGTTTTCGCTAAGCACTAATTGTGAAAGTACGAGTAAGGTAGGTAGGTAGCAAAAGTTTAAATGGAAACTGAGTAATGGAACAGATATTCACAAAACACGTAGGTTTTAAAACTACGGACTATTACTTTTAATTAACCTTAGGTAGGTATCTAGGCTATCCAAAATAGTTCGAAAGCCTGAGTAACAAGATAGTACCTTATGGCATACAAATCGAACGATTAAGGGATTATTACAAGGGAATTAACGAGATAAGAAGTATGTACTCGTAAGCAATAGGTATTTACTATGGTATGGCACAGGTATGGAATTTCCTGTTTGATCCGAGATTGTTAGACAAATAGACAAATGCTAGGTGGGTAAGTACCTAGTTAATTTGAATCTATAATAAGTCTATTTATGAATAAATTAGTTATCCATATTTGGAAATAACTTTAATTGAAAATATTGAAATTAAGTGGGTAAATTTGAAATAAGTACGTGAGGAATGTCCTCACAGGAGGCACCATAAATTAATGTTGCGACTTTCTAGATGGGTCACTGCATTCTCCGATCAACCCCAGAATCACAGCAAGGAAAAAGTAAACACTGACCTGGATTCTTTGTGAACAGGACGTGGGGAAGGATCGCCCGCGGCAGGCCCTCGTGGCGGCTGGCTGGGAACCTCCCTGGTTTGAACTTTATTCCTTTTCTCACTGCCTACACTTGTGGTACACCATCACACACTCGCGGATGAGGATTTAGAGTTGTTTTCGGCCAGCGAAGCTCTTAGGGTCGTTATTTTTGGAAATTGGTCAGCGCAAGCGGCGCGCTAACATGACTCGATCGCCATATTTTTTTGACTGTTCGGGCGACCAATCACAGGCCGCCGACGGCAAAAAAGGAAATATGTAGGGGGGAACGGAAGCAAGATAGATAGGTAATTTTATAAGGGTTTTAAAGTTAATGCTTACACATATGTAATAAGGGTTAATTTCTTACCTATCTCAGGCTCCAATCTCTTCAGCTTCTCCCTGTACTTAGCGATGATGTCAGGTGGGACCTGTCTGGACTTGACAGGTCGCTTGGCTCGCTTGACTATCGCTTTCACCAGGTTCCGCTCGCCCTCCCCCGCTAGAGACACTGAGATACCCGCACGACCCGCTCGAGCTGTTCTACCAACCTAAAGTAATAAATTAAAATAAAAATAAAATCTAAGAAACCTCTTTACTGTAACTCGGTCTTCGTTCAAGTATAAAAAAAAAACGACATACACAATCCCCGTTAAAAAAGCGTCCGAGTTCTTGGCGATAATTTTGGCGGAGAGCACGGCTTGTGTTTTGGATTGTTTTGTAAATTGTTTCTAGTGGACTTTATAATGTGAAATCGGTGTAATTTGGTGTTATAAATGCCCATGATTATGAAAAATGTGTGGAATAACTAAAATAAAGTGTCATGGTGCGGCTGTAGTGAGATTTACTTAGCGGGCTGGTGTTTGCTCGCCTTACTGCATCGTATATGATCAAGTCATTGGATTCGTGGGAATTGTCGCCAGGGGGCTCCGTCGAAATCAGCGAAATGAATTACACCATCATTTCGTTGATACACAAGCAAGAATAACTAGACACTGGCTAAAATAAGCTTCTGAATGAAGTTTGAGGGCCAAATAGAAGAAAAGAAAAAGAATAAACCGGCCAAGTGCAGGTCGGACTCGCGCACGAAGGGTTCCGTACCGTTATCTATAAAAACGGCAAACAAATCATGTCTGTTGTATGGGAGCCCCCCTTTAATATTAATTTATTTTTATTTATTTTTAAAGTGAATAAATAAATAAATATTCTGTGAATATTTCAAGCGTCTACCTGTTGCCGTTATCAATATTGAGCAAAAACAAGCAAAACATACACGTTTGCTGTATGGGAGCCCCCTTAAATATTTATATTATTAAATTTTTTTGTATTTGTTGTTATAGCGGCAACAGAAATACATCATCTGTGAAAATTTCAACTGTCTAGCTTTCACCGTTCATGAGATACAGCCTGGTGACAGACGGACAGACAGACAGACAGATAGCGGAGCGAAATTAATAGGGTCCCGTAATAACCCTTTGGGTACGGAACCCTAAAAAGCACTAGACATTTAGGTGCATTTTTTCATTTAACTCATTCACGGACACTGAACCAGACAATAGACATAACAATAAAAGTTAACGTCTACAGGCGTGATGTGCCGGAAAGTGTTAAATTTGAATTTTGGATGCAGAAACCTGACGACGATCAGATTTCGAAATTCAACTTTATGGCATGCAGGTAAGGTTGATTTTACATTGATGTAGATTAATAACAACAATATCTCCTTAAATTGTTGACAGCAGAAGTGTCACTTTTGTATGTGACTGTGTATCTAGGCCAAGTCCTCTGGCTGCTCTGGCCAAGTGTGGCCCTAGTAGTACAGAGAGGGTCGTGCTCCTGTAGTGGAGACTAAAAAGGACCTGATGATGATGATGATGATGTGTATCTAGGGTATGTTGTATGTTTTTAGGGTTCTGTACCTTAAAAGGTAAAAAGGAACCCTTATAGGATCACTCGGTTGTCCGTCTGTCTATCTGTCTGTCGGTGTGTCAAGACCCTTTTTCTCAGGAACGCGTTTCTCAAGTCGACTGTCCCTTGACGCTGCGAAAAATCAAACTTCTAAGCCAACGCAATCAAAAGATACAGCTGATTATGCCGCAAATTTTCGTGTTTTTTCAACAATTACTTACCCTGTGAATATAATGCTCCAACGTGGCTGGCAAAGTGAAATTCAACACACTTTTAACACCAGGGATGTCCAAACCTCTCGCCGCCACGTCCGTTGCCACCAAGACGTCTGCCTGCTCGTCTTTGAAGCGTTTGAGGGAGTCTAAACGTTGGGGTTGTGTTAAGGCTCCGTGAAGTTCCGCCACCTAATAAAAAATGTATATGTAACGTGCATATTTTTTTCTAATGTTCATGTCTAAAAAAAAACCCCTGGGCTGGGCAAAAGCCTCCCATTCATTTCTCCAGGCATCCCTATTCCTAGCTTTCTCCTTCCAGTTTTTCTCATAACATTTAGTTTTTACTAAATGTTGGATTAGGCATTTGTCTCCCATCTCACCTGATGGTAAGTGACGATGAAGACGAGGATGTTACATGCATGTTAATTCATCCGACCACCTTTTACTGGGTCTTCCTCTTTTTCTTGACTAGCTCCGTGGCGCAGCGGTCAACACGCCAGCCTGCGACACGGAGTGACCGGGTTCGATCCCCGGCCAGGTCAAGATGGAAAATGATCTTTTTCAGATTGGTCTGGGTCTTGGATGTGTATCTATATATGTATTTGTTATAAAATATAGTATCGTTGAGTTAGTATCCCATAACACAAGTCTCGAACTTACTTTGGGGCTAGCTCAATCTGTGTGATTCGTCCGTATATATTTATTTATTTCTTTCTCCGTCTGTCGGAGTCCATAAGGTAGCTGTATGGGCCTTCTGTCCTGGTGGATACGGCACACATAACCCGTTTCAGTTTGAATTTTGAATACCGAAGGCTGAAGACGATCAGCTTTCGAAATTCGACTTTATGGCATGCAAGTAAGGTTGGTTTTGTATGGATGTAGGCTTGTGTGTTATACGGATTAATATAAAGTTGGCCACTAACACTCGATGAAATGATAAAGTCGTTTTACCTTTATACCAAGCAATCCAAGAGCGACGTGTAGCCGATGCGCCTGTTTCTTAGTTTGTACGAAGATCACCACGCGATCGCGGAATGTCCGGCACACTAGAGCAGCTAACATAGCCTCTCTGTCGCATTCACGCTCCGCACGGATCCTATGGGATAAAAAGGGACGATAAATATTTTAGACACACACTATCAATAAACCTTATTAACCTTATATTCTATTTTTTCGTATTTGTTGTTATAGCGGCAACATAAATACATCATCTGTGAAAATTTCAACTGTCTAGTTATCATGAGATACAGCCTGGTGACAGACGGACAGACAGACAGACAGACGGACAGCGGAGCGAAATTAATAGGGTCCCGTTTTTACCCTTTGGGTACGGAACCCTAAAAATCTAATAACCCTCGGTTTATAAAATTTACTGCGAGTGTCTTTTATCGTCATAGATTTGGTAAACAAAGAGAAATATTGATACCTGTCTTAAAGAACTAATCGCTGACATGGAGAATAGACACTCGACCAAGTCTGCAGTCTCGGTTGGTTCAAGTACTTACCTGACGAATTCCTGTCTGAGATTGAAGGCCACATCTTTATTGGAATCCACAAACAGCTTCACGGGTTTCTTCAACGACACCGCAGCCAGATCTTTAACTTCTTCACTCATGGTGGCGGAGAAGAGCATGGTCTGGCGTTTCGGTGAACACTGCCGGATGATCTCCTTCATCTGTTCCGCGAAGTACTCGTCTAGCATCCTGTTGGGAATATACTTGTAATCTATACCAGAGGATCCCAAACTTTTTCTCGTAGCTTACTTTTTGGTGAACTCCTGCTGGTACATTTCTATCATATAAAAATCCATATAATATAAAGTTTAGGCAATATATAGCGTGATTTTGAACCTCTAGCTATATTGAAATCTTGGAATCAGAATCCCTAATGGAATACAGAATTCCAACAAAAAAAGGTAAAATCCGAAAAATTCATTTTCTATAGAAATTCGTCCAGCTGATCGGCGACTTTGTATGGGAAACCCTATTTTTTTTTTTATTTTCAGCTTTTTTCTTGCAGTTCTATATTTCATTAGGGATTCTGATTCTGAGATTTCAATAAAGCTAGGGGGTTCAAAATCACGTTGTATAGTATATCATACTTATCAGAGTAAAATTTGTAACATTTATAACATAATGAAGTTCAACAATTTTATGACTATTTATATGGTAAAAATGAACAAAAATGAACCAGCAGGTACATTTGTACCATATAAAAAAAAAAGAAGTTTAGCCAATATATTTATTTATTTATTTTATTTATTTATTTATTTACTTCTTATATTGTACTAGAGACCCGTTGCAGTCCAAACGCCACTAGAATATGGAAATTCCGATAGTGTTACATAAAGAAATCACTTTATCGATAAGAACTTTTTAGGAATCAAGTCTATTAGAAAAGTTTTAAAAAAAATTGGTTGTCTGCTAAGCGGTAAAGCTTTACGGGCGATAATTTTACATGATTATGGTGGAAGAGAAATAGATGTCACAAGCTGATCGCTTAGGCCGATCGTGCCTCTCCATCGCTAGTTCCGCGCTCTCGCTTGCACACTGAACATGACACTTTTTTGTGCATGCACCCGGCGTTCATCGATTTAAAAGACGTTATCACGTCTAAAAATACCTGTCAGCTTCATCAAGTACAAGGACCTCAATGGAGTGGAGACTGAAGGAAGGCGTATTCCGTATGTGGTCGATCAGACGCCCAGGAGTGGCGATGACCACGTCAGGGTTCCGTCGCAACACGCTTTCCTACGAAAACAAACAAAAAATGTACATATTCAAACATACATATTATCACGTTTTTATCCCTTACGGGGTAGACAGACCCCAGGGCCAATAGACTCAAAGGTCGCGTTGAGCGTTTTGATGGGTGTAAAGGGATCAAAATAGTTATGGGTTGCTAGCATCGCCTATTGTTATGTTTTATTTTTATCATTCCTTTGACCGACTTCTACGATCTACGGCTGAAGAAAAGCAGCTGGCATATTCTACTATTTTGATTCCGTTTTCCACCCACCAACACGCTAAACATGGCATTTCGGTCTTATGACGTTAGGCTCTGTCTACCCCGTAAGGGCTAAAGATGTGATAATATGTATGTATGTGTATGTATGTAACAAACCGCTTATTTTCAATCAAACTTGGAACTTACTTGGTATTTGACATCCAGGCCACCGACTGACAACCCAACAGATACAGAGGTAAACTGCGCCAGCTGCCTCGTCACCGCGTGAACCTATTAACAAAAGAACATATTATATTAGCTGCTTCAAGACCAAAGCCAGGAAAATTCATTTGAAATATATATTTCTCTGGATTTTGTTAAGATCAAATAAGTACCAATAACACTCACAAATAAGTTTTAATATGTTACATTAACAACCATTTAAAAATAAACAAGTATTATAAACTCTTCATTAATAATAGAGGTAGGTTAAAGTCATACACAAGACTATCACTAGACTGGCAAGCATTTTGATTTTTTTTCTGCATTTTTTTTTCTTTACTGTGTTTTGAAAGAGCGGAACTCACCAGATACAGGTTTTTTAAACTTTGAGCCCCTGCAACCTATGTGTTGAGAACTACGTTAAAGAATACAGATTTAATTAAATTTTTTAGGCATGTTGCGGTTACGCTGTTTCAAAATTATGGCGAATTTCAGATAAGACTTTTATTTGACTTTAGATTGGGTTTGAACAAAGAACTATAAATATGCCTCCATCACTTCTGTTTTAATACTCATTTCAGTCCCGGCACTAGCCAGCCACAAGGGCGCCAAAAGCATAATGTAATATGCAGCAGGGTCTTGGACGCGTGGGGGGCGGCAAATTACCCACAGTAGAAGAGACGGTATAATCAGCCTGGAGACACAGGGACGCACGTTTTAAGGTAGCCGCACACTTATCAACTCTTAAACGGAGTGCAAACGTATCAACTCGAGCAGTTCAATATTCTTTGTATGAAACTGCCTACTGCAACGCACACTATTCTGATTCGTAACGTAATCGCCTTGCCTCGGGACCAGCTCGCGGTCCCCGCGCTTACGGCTCGTCATCCACGCGCTTACGCCTCTCCGTAAATTCCGTCAGTCTTCGTGTTGTATTAATTCTCTGAATGTTGTATTCTGCTTTCGAATACATTCTCCTATAGACTGCAGTATGTTATAAAAGAGCTATTTTGGCATATGGAATTCACTAAGTTAGCAAATAGGCCGACTTGTGACTGCCAGACCAGAGTGGTCGGTGAGCGGTAAGCGCGGCGTCGCCTAGTCGTACGTCTACGGCAGGTTGACGCCTGGTGGACGGCGCGGCTAAACGCGATACGATGTCGATCCCTTTCCGAGTTGATAAGTGTGCGGTGTGAGTTGAAAAGTGTGTGTAAAGGGTCTACAGGGGGGCGGCAGAAACTCAGCCAGTTGGTGCAGGGTAGATTGATTCGATCCAGATCCGGAGCTGCCCTGAATAAGAGTATACTTCGCGACTTTTTACCAAGCGTGTTAGTGACCACAGCAATAGTTATGCCAGTCAGATGTTTCTAACAGCCTAAAGGGGTGTGATGTGTTACACATACCTGCGCACCAAGTTCCCTCGTAGGTACTAGCACTAAAACCCTGGTAACGCGGTCACCTCCCGCCGCTTTGAACAATAACCGCTCCAATATGGGCAGCATGTACGCAGCTGTTTTACCTGTACCAGTGGCTGCACAGGCACAGATGTCTTTGCCTAAAAGGAAAAAGTTTAAGGAAATTAGCATTTTTCGACATAACCTTGTTTTGATGTCCGAAAAATAACTGATAATATCTATATCAATACTAATTATAAATCTGTAAGGGTTGGTCAAGTCAAGTTTCATTCATCATACTTTGTTATTAGAGATATTGTGTTTATAAGCTGGTACTACATATATATCGGTTTTTAGATGTTTTTTCTGTATGTATGTATGTTCCTCTATAACTCAAACGAATTAACTGAATTTTATGGAACTTGGTAGATAAACATTTAGAAATACAGGACACAGGATAGGCCACTTAAATTTTTTCGTTTTTGTTTAATTTAGAAATCGTTATATACGCGTACGGAGTCGCAGGCACAGGTAGTATAACAACGAATAATAAATACAAATTAAAGTTATAATATAAAGCTAATAAAAGAGGGTTCATATAAATGTAAAATGGTTTTTATAGTATACAATTAAAATTATATAAAAAATAAAAGCAAAAAAAGAATGTTTACCAAGAAGAGCAACAGGAATAGTAGCAGCCTGAATTGGAGTTGGGTGTACATAGTTCAGGATCCCAATAGCTTTCAGCAGAGGTCTGGACAGGTTCATCATGTAGAAGGTGGCATTCTCATCATATGGTGGTGGCTCTTCAAAGAAATCCGAGTCATACTCTATTTTGGTGCCAGGTTCATCTTCTTCAATCTCCTGAAATAAATAGTGTAGGATAGGTGTACTTTAATTTCTGCAAGGTTTTATGGGGCCATGGAGTTTCATTTTAATTTAACTACATGGACAAAGGCCCATCTCTAAGATTCTTAATTCCATGGGAGGATATCGCCATGCTCATCACGCTTGGTGAACGCAATTTTTTTGGCTTCTTTTGCCGCCGACGCTGTTGCCCATCGGAAGAATTTTTAAGTTGGGAGTGCATTGGACTTTGGAAAAAAAAAAGGTATTGGGTATTGGTATACAACGAATGGGGGGAAAGCAAGTAACAGCTTGGGAGGCCGGACGAGCATACTAATGCCATACCTTCAACCACCCAAGCACTTGTGGTTGACACTCCTGACCTGATCAACACACAATTTCAGAAAAGCAAACCACTGGGTATTTGATTTGATCTGTATTATTTAGCTATAATGTGTATATCTAAGTCTGTTAAGTTTTTAAAAAAAGAAATATACCTGTTTTAACTTCTGTTTCTTTGTCAGCTTCTTCTCTTTAGTCTTAATCTCATCCCTCTTGAGTTCATCATCAGATATCTCTAGTTCATCAACCTCTCCATTCTCATCTACATCAGAATCTGTATCTACATCAGCGTTCCCGTTCACTTTGCTCTGTGCTCGCCGCCTCTCAATTTTCTCATCTATGGTCTGTTTCACATTACGCCTCACGTATTTATGGAGGTCATCCCATGTGTTCTGCAATAAAATGGTAAGTGTTAACACCTTTTGTTTATTTATAGAAATTAAATATATTTTCTGTATTTTTTCACCACTATACCACAGATGACTATTTCTGACAGAACAGAAAATCAGTTTATCTCTTATGTGGTTTAAAATGAATCTCAGATAAATTTTATATTAGAGTTTCCCCATGAGGCTGGCATACTCACACCAAGTGTACTGAAGCATCGACATAAAAAGTTTAAAAAAAAAATATTACCGAGCAAGTGATAACTTTGATATGTATCATGTTTGTTCCACAATAACTTGTAAGCCAGTATTCCGATTAAGATGAAATTTGGAATGTTTAAAGGATATATTAGTACAAAATTGAAGTATAAATGTTATCAAAATCGATTCAGTAGTTATGAGATATTTTGCAAAACTAGTTCATCCTAACAGGCTTAGAACAAACTAGTTTGTCCTGAAGTTGTATTTTACCAGTGATGAACATAACAGTAATTTAACACATCATCATTTTAGCCGCAAAAAGTCTACGGCTAGACATAGGCCTACCCCAAGGATGTCCATTTTTTCCAGATGGAAGCGGCCTGCATCCAGCGCCTTAATATAAAGCTATGCTATCATTTAATATTCTGTGCTATTTTGTTAAGAGATGTTTTACAAACCTTGTTGTACTCTTCTACTGAAGATACAAATTGAAACTTTGGGTTTAAATCTGCTTTTCTCTTTATCTTCTGCTTTGATGGTTGATACTGTTAACAAAAATTTTATGTTAATCATCTAAAATTGTACTTTTATTGATTAATGTTAAAGTAAATAGAATTCTATTTCCAATATGTACATCGAAAATGAAGATTATTTTAACCTCTTGAATACTGATGCTGCTAAAATGCATTTGTTTACCTATTTTGTCTGGTTAAATATTTTCCAATTCTTTACCATACCTACCCGGTCTCGTTTGGGGACCTATTTGCAGTCTTCTTAAAAACACAAAAATAATATTAAAAAAAACTTAATGTAGAAACGGATTTACACCTTTATGTAATACTTATGCCAATTGTAGACAGAATTACCGACTCTCTGAGAAATCAGCTCCAAGGTAAAATTAAAAAATTAAAATAAATGAATAATTTTTATTCAAAATATGATACATGTATCTGTTTTTGAACGTCATATGTTTCTGTTATTTATTTTTCTTTCTTTTATGTTTGCAAAATCAAAAATCTAGTATTTCAGAATGACGGTTTGAGGGTTTGAAGTGCTGACACTGACTGCATAAGGATGTCATACAGAGTGAAACATGACTACCTTCTATACTAATCTAGAAAAGAGGGTTCTTATGAAAGTATAGGTGGACTAATGTAAAAGTATAAGCAGCTACTACTAACAAACATGTTACGAAAGTAACATAAGGTAAAAAAAAAACTGAATATATAATTCCGAAAATCACACTAGAAATACTATACAGAGGCACACAGATAATAATAATTAGGAATACTACTGAGCCTGATGGACCAGTGATCACATGTTAAGCAACCTCGGGCACAGACCAGAAAATCTCGAGCTCCTGCGTGCGTCAAAATACGTTAAGCCGTTGGTCCTGGCTGTCATCGTTGATGGCAGTCGATTGAGCTATGTCAGATGCCTTGAAAAATCTGATACCAGTGTTGGCCACTTACACATACGAAGAAAAAAAGCTAGTAGAACATGAGAGGTTGCACTGAAACGAGAGCAAAACATACCTCTACTTCTTCATCGGATTCCTCGGAGAAATCCTCAACTTCTTCGCCATCGTCGATTGTTTTTATTAATCCAGGGAATCCCTCTAACTCCATAGTTATTAGTTTGATATTATAAAATATTTATAATAATAAACACATTTTGCACTAACCGCAACAACAAATAAGTTTTGAGGTTATACTTCAAAGTCGCATGTGAAAGTTATGTCAAAGTGACATTTCAAACTACGTTCAAAAATAAAAGTACGTAAATAAGTAAAAATACGTAATAAGTATAAGAAGGAAATAAAAACAGAGCTCGCTTACCGCTCTATCTTCTTCTTCTACATCTTTTACACTTACGTTCGGTTGGCAAAATATGTTAGCAAAACCTACGAATAAGTCTTATTATACAAAAACATTTTTAACGTAGGGTACGCAAGGTACGCACCACAAACTACTAAGAGATACTACGTAACGCACCCTAAAATTGTACAGATAAAAAATGACATCATTTGTGACATCACTGCGCAAATGTCATTTGTTTGGCAAGTCAGGCAAGTCAGTCACTTGCTAACAATCGTAGAAATATAAAATTATTTTGTAATTTATACCGTTTAAAATGGCAGATCGTATAGCAATTCACGACGATATAAAACTGTAAGTATTTACCGGCTTAAAACTTATGAATGGGAGGCAGGATAGTCCAAGAAAAGCATTCGTAAATGTTACGTTAAACATCTGGCTTTTTCTTATTTATTTCTCAGGAATCCCTTCATGTCTTCATTTTTCCTTGTTGCTACCGAGAGCTTGTCGGTCGATTACCTGATATCAGTTTCTATAGGTTGGAACCAAAAATTATGATTGATTTGGTAACATTTTAACTGAACGATGTGTACGTGTTCCAAACCGACTGGCAGCCAATTATAACGTACTAACAGCTTTTTGTTAGCTGTAGCTTCAATTTACACTTTCAGTAGTTTCTAATTACTAAAAAAATATCAGAAAACCAAGTCTAGATTCATATCAGAATTATTTTTATCTCACTGTTAGAATCACAGTAATAATTTTACTAGGTGAGCTGTAGAATAGCTTAGCATTACTTAAACATAATTATCATGGTTCATGAGATACAGCCTGGTGACAGACAGACGGCGGAACGATTAGGGTCCCGTTTTTACCCTTTGGGTATGGAACCCTAAAAAAACATAGAAGTACAAAAATATATGTATAGGGACCCATCACTCGGATTGAGCTAGCCCCATGCTAAGTTGTGAACTAGTGTCATAGGATACTAAGTTAACAATACTTTATTGTACAATAACAAATATTGTTTATGAAAACCTTTTTTAATTTGCAATAAATAAAATAAAAATAAATATACGAAGAAATCACATACATTGAGCTAGCCCCAAAGTAAGTTCGAGACTTGTGTTAGGGGATACTAACTCAATGATACTATATTTTATAACAAATACATGTATATATAAACATTCAAGACCCAGGCCAATTTGAAGATCATTTTCCATCTTGACCTGACCGGGGATCAAACCTGAGCACCCTTGTGCCACAAGCTGGCATGTTAACCACTGTTCCACGGAGCTGTCATGTACATTTACTTTACATAAATGGTGACAAAATATGATAATTGGGTGTCATAGGTTGACTCTCCTAAAATTTGCTTAGTTTTGGTGATACCTCATGGGAGCAGTGGTAATACTCTAAGGGGGCATCCATAAATTGCGTGAGGTGTTTAAGGGGGGAGAGGGTAGAGCTGTATATCACCCCAACTTATGCTGGGGAGAGGGAGGGTCACATCAAATACCACATACTTTTTTCATTCTTTCCAGTTTTCCAACTAAGGCCTTGTAGACTACAACATTAAAATAATTAGAATTTTTATAATTTTATTTTAATTCTCACATAATGCATTAAAAATAAAATTTCGGACTTATATAACTCTAGCTGTTCCCTGCGACTTCTGCTGCTGCAATTTCTTTTATTATGATTATTTTTCTTCTTTATTAGTGTATAGATGAATACCTTTCCCACATTTTCAAAACATTTTTTATTGATGCTTCTCCTATTGGTCGCAGCGTGTTGTTTTATAGCCCAAAGCCTTCCTCAATAAATGGACTATCCAATACAAAATAAATTTTCTTATATGAACCAGTAGTTCCTGAGATTAGTGCGTTCAAACAAACAAACTCTTCAGCTTTATGATATTAGTATAGAAGTATAGATTTGTTTTTTGTTTTAGATATACAACATCAGATAAGTTTTATCTGGAGCCAAATATCAATCCTACCGAGATTCTGGTCATAGACAGAATCACAGGGGAAGCTTCTGTAAAAGGTAAGTTTATTTAACTTATTTACCAATTGCACAGATTACAAGTTACAACATATGAAAATAAAAATTTTCATCTCATCTATTCAAAAACAAAGTAAAATACATGCACCACGCCTGTATGCTATTATATTAGTGTTATTATAGTGATTTCCTTTAATTTTAGTGTGCATTGTAGATTAACAGATTTATTTTACAAAAAGAAATAAAAGTACAAAACTGCTCTAAAGACAATGTGAACATTTGAATGCATTTTGAAGATTTCATATGTTTTTACTAAGTCCCTTTTGACTGAAAGACTTCATTTCAAAAATCTTCAATTTTTTATAATCGAACCACAGTTTTACTCACATTTTATTTTTCGGATTCATAGACTAGTTTTGGTCTGTAAAGACCATTATCGGGCGAGGATTAAAAGTTTTTTTATACTAGCACTTACCAAAGTCACAAACCACTGATGGTCTGTGGACAACTGGTTCGGAACCACTGATTTAAGGGAAGAGTTTTGTTTTACTAATTATTGAAGTAGGCGTTTGTCTATCATCTCACCTGATAGTAAGTGACGATTAAGACGACAATTTTACATGCCTTCAAGAGATACCCATTTATTCTACTTTTGAATGTCCTGAGACTGTACTTGTCTGACGCAGGCAATTCATTCTACATCTTAGCTACTGGAACCAAAAAGGAACTGTCAAAGCATTTAGTTCGGCTTTTTAGTATTTTAGTTTTTTGTATGTTTTAGGGTGACATTACTTTATTCCTTTACCCACAATGTGCTGTACTCAATATCAGGATCATTTTTTTGCAGCGTTTGGAACTGTGAAGATTCCGATCCCAGAGAATGCATACAAACCTGTGTGTGGGTTTCTCGGTTCAATCAAACTGATATCTGGATTGTATTTGGTTGTAGCCAAGTATAGAATATTGGTGAGTATTGTTATTTTTTCTATGACGTAGTACGGCAAACAAGCAAAGAGCGGGTCACCTGATGGTAAGTGATCATCGCTGCCCATGGACAACTGCAACACCAGGGGTGTGACAAGAGTGTAACCAGCCTTTCGATAAAACGTAGACTCGTTTTATGAAGGTTATAATTTCATACTGATTATCTTCATGTCTGGCAAAGGTAGAAAATAATAATAAATATGTATACAGGGTGATTTTAAATTACCTGGCAATATTTCAATGTTAGAATCAGACCTAATAGAATAAACACCCGCAAGAAAAAAAGGTAAATAATGAAAGAAATCTTACTTGCCATAGAAATTATACCAGCTGGTTGGTGAATTTGTATGGGAAGCTTAATTGTTTTTCATCAGTTTTACCTTTTTTTTTCTGCAGGTCTATATTCTATTAACTCATCAATCGCGAGAAATGCAGACACAGGTAGTTGATCGGTGAAGGATTCCGATTCCAACACCAAAATAATGCCAGGTAGTTCAAAATCACCCTATATATGAACACATCTCGCAGATTAAGCTATACCCAAAGTAAGTTCGAGAGTTATGTTATAGGATACTACATCAACGATACTATATTTTATAACAAACACAATATAGATAAACATTAAAGACCCCAATCAATCTGAAAAAGATCATTTTCTGCCGGGTCATTGAAGCCGGAACCTCTGGTGTGGCAGCCTTGCATGATGACCACTAGGCCACAGAGCTCGTCAGAGGTGTCTCACTCTGACCTGCCATTGAGTCCAATAGATGTATTATTATGATAATTAAAGACGCTAAAATCGAGTTCCTGCCTTCCGAAGCATGGAATCATCTTTATTATCAGACAATCAGGTGATGCAAGCCTGCAATGTCCTAACCAAACTGGAAACAACTAAACAAAGTATGCTTCCCGTGGGAATCGAACCCACGACTCCTGGGTCTACAGGCCTTAACCACTGGACCACGGAGTCAGTTACGGAGGCAACAGATACATTAATGATCATTCCCTTATTTGTTTTAGGTTGGCCGGCTAAACGGCCATGATATCTATGAGTTGGCCGGCACTGACGTCATTCCTTATGCTCGGACAACAACACATCTAAACAATAAACAGGTATGATAAAACTTCCTAACATACGTGTGCCTTTTTTTTATGGTATAGTATAGCAATCAAGCAAATAAGTCATGAGTCACTGATGGTAAGCGATTAGTTCTGCCCATGCCCATTATGACCTAGAGCCCATAAGAATAACTCTAGGCCCTAGGCTCTGTCTATTCCGTAAGTAAAGAGGTGATAAGTATGTATGACATAATACTAGACCACCATATTGTGATAATATTTTCTATTGTATACTGATATGGCGTTGATAATGATAGTTTGATAATAGGTAATAAAAAAATACATTTTAATAGCTTTATTCTCTACTAGCTTTCGCCCGCGGCTCCGCCCGCGTCAATGTCGATCCCTCGGGAACAGTCCTTTTTTCCGTGATAAAATGTACCCTATGTCCTTTTCCGTACCCCAGATAACGTGTATGCAAAATTTCATGATGATCGGGTCAGTAGTTACAACGTGGAAGCGTAACAAACTAACAAACAAACTCACTTTCGCATTTATAATATTAGTTAGAATGGTTATCTAACAGAAAATGCAATAGAAAAATAGCGAAATTTTACTTATGTACAGCACGCCATGGACACATTTAGACATTACACTCCGTTAGTCATGACAACTCCGTGGCGCAGTGGTTAACACGCCAGTCTGCGACGCGGAGTGCCCGAGTTTGATCCCCGGCCAGGTCAAGATGGAAAATGATCTTTTTCAGATTGGCCTGGGTCTTGGATGTTTATCTATATATGTATTTGTTATAAAATATAATATCGTGAGTTAGTATCCCATAACACAAGTCTCGAACTTACCTTGGGGCTAGCTCAATCTGTGTGATTTGTCCGTATATATTTATTTATTTATTATAGGCATCAGCCGGATGGAAGATTTTGGCAGATAAAACAGATTTTTTTTGTTTTTTATGTTTTGTTTTAGATTGAAGACAACAACACATATGAGCGCATGCTCCGCTGCGCTTTAGAGACGCCTGGCATGTACTTCTCATATGGCTACGACTTGACGCACAACCTGCAGCGGCTGCACTCAGTCTCCGCTGAATTCCACAAGGTAATTTTTTTTTATTATAGTAAACAATTGCCTTTGAATGTATTTGCGGTTTTCATATGCTTAATTTTTAGTCTTATGTTGAACTGGGCATATCTACCGCATGCCTGACAAGTTGTGAGCCAAAGCGACCACAATATAACAATAAGATATGGATTTCACAAAATTGTAAACAAAAGCGTGGAAGGAACTTCTTCCGGCTGAAATGATGATGATAGATGTATAAGGTAGCCATACTTATCGAAGCGTAACTCTTATAAAACTAACGATTCAATATCAGTCCCATTTAGGAAAACAAACTTAACTCAAATCACAACGAAAAACTTACGCACTGATAGATAGCGGAGGTAGGAGGTAGCTTACCTACCTCCGCTATGTTGACACCGCTCGCGACAGCAGCACGCCTCGCTCGCTATGATAAGTTATTCCAGTGTCACTTTTCCGTCTTTCCTGCCCCACTTTACTACACAAGAAGTCATTTTTTCTTAATTCGTTAAGATTTCGCCGATGTTCACAAAAAAAATGTCGCGTCCTTCCGTCACGGGGCGCGTGGCAGACTAGTTCGCGAAAAGATATACTTTTTAAGCCCCGCCGCTTTGATCTACTTAGCGTGGTGTCAGTTTTTGAGCTCAATGCTGCTTCCATAGTTTTTTTAATTCAATGAAGGTAGCTGAGGAGCCTATTTTGTTGCACTCTGAGTGAATTTACAAGGATGTCATTAATGGTAATTTGCTATAGATTGAAATAGCTACACGATCGCATTAGGTACCAAATCCTGTAATGATAGCTGTAAGAAGTAAATAAATAAGTGATGTCCACAACATAACTCGACCATACGTCTGTTGCCCCCAGATGTCCTTGGCGACGCGCGCAGACCCCCGGTTCCTGTGGAACGGTCATCTGCTGAAGGACTTCTCACACGAACAGTTCCAGAACTTCGCGCTTCCCGTCATACAAGGATGTATCCTTTATTTAACAACATTTTTTAATAGATTTCGTGTCTTCAAGCGTAATAACACACGAAATAAGCATAAAAGATAACTACGTACTAAAAACGGGTCCCGAACTGGATCCTCCACCGCGCGTCTCGCACTCGCCTTGAAAATGGGCTCTTGACGAGCCCGAAACTATAGTCGGCAATCCCGACGAAATAGCACGTGAGTGACCCGTTTTTAATAGGTAATGTCTGTATCTCACGTTAGTTTCAATGATATAAAAGATAACTAGCTTTCAGCGAAATTCTTCATTTTAAACTTTTAGGATGTATTGTAAAAACTGTTACAGGTAGATATTTTCTGTTTTTTTTTTTCGGATTACCTCGTTGGTCATCACGCAAAGACTTTTAAAGATGAACGTCAGTGACAATTCCTTCTTAGCACTCATTCAAGTATAGGGACGACGAATCGCATGATTTTTACATCCTAGGAACACCGTAAAAGTGGAGGTTACCACCACGACCAATATACGCGCGACAGTTTCAGAATTTTTTTTTCGTGAACGATCGCACTTGAATGTAATATTTGTGTTAGTATTGATTCTGTAGGTAACTAAACAAAAAGACGCTGTTCTGACATGAGCTAAATTATACCGTATCGCTGACTACATTGAGTTGATATTTCTTTGAATACCTTGGCAGAGTGCGACTTCTGTACGTAAGTAGTAGGTAGTACTTATTCTATGCCCGGGGGCCCGGCGTGACTGTGTGATGAAACCAAAATCCACGCGGATGAAGTCGTGAGGCTTATTTATCTTTATTTGTTTATTTAAGGATAAAACATTGAGTCAACAATTTTACCTTAACTGTTTGTACAGTCGTATCAATAAATAATGTAGCTGTGAACGGGCATCAGATCACGTGGGCGCTGGTGTCGCGGCGGAGTGTACAGCGCGCGGGGACCAGGTTCTTCATGCGAGGAGTAGACGCACAGGTAATTATATAGTTAGTACTTACAGCGTGATTTTGAACCTCTTGACCTATATTGAAATCACGAAACCAAAATCCCTAATGGAATACAGAATTGCATGGTTTGTTCGGCGCTTTCGCTTGCCCACAGAACGTGACCCTTTTTCGTGCGTGCAGCCAAAAAAATATTCAAAAAAAGTAAAAAAAACGAGAAAAATATAGATATTCTAGATATTCGGACGTTTATTTTTTTCATGTTATTCTGTATTCCATTACCTAGGGACTCTGATTCCAAGATTTAAATATATCAGAGGATCAAAATCACTGTATTTATTTATTAAAATTGAAAAAGTATTTATTTCTTCCCATACTTGTACAAGTATATCAATTCAATTCATACTACAATTACTACAGTATAGTCAGTATATACTACACCATAGCGTGTAATGAACACGCTTATCATGGTTACTAACGTGAAAACCCCATCAAAACCAGTTGCCCGCTCTACATTCTTCCGTGAAAATGTATAAATATAATATATGCGCGGGCGCAGCCAAAGGGTCGCTAGTTTAATAAATTTGTAAACTATATCCAATTAAAAACATAAATATGAAAGAATGCCAAATAAAAGAAATGAGATATAATTGGAAACTTAATCCTAACTAATATTATAAATGCGTAAGTGAGTTTGTTTGTAACGCTTTCACGCCGTAACTACTGAACTGATCATCATAAAATTTTGCATACAAGTTCTCTGGTGTACGGAGAAGGACATATGCTACCTTTTATCCCTGGAAAAAGTACTATTCCCGTGAGATCGACATTGACGCGGGCGGAGCCGCGGGCGAAAGCTAGTCATATATAAAGTAGTCCGTGGAATCATTTGAAAATACAAATTATTAAACTATATATATCTTATCAAACTAGGGTTGTAGATGTAAGCGTCAGCCAAACTCAAGTGGGATTGAGCCGGCCATGTGTGCCGCAAGCGCTTAGACACGTAGGCCCATAAGGGGTCACCCCGTGTGTACCCGATGGACGAAGGCGCATAGACAGACCACGGACAGATGTCGGGATGACTTAGACTGGTTTTGGAGTGGCTGGCAGCTAGCTGTACTCGATAGGAATGAATGGAAGGGAGGGGAGGTATTTCCCAGTACTGGGACACAAATAAGGCTACTTTCAAATAAATATCTTATCATATTACTTTTTTCATTTTTGTTGTGAAAAACCTGGTTTCCTATCATTTATAATATTACATATCACAAAAGAAATCTAACTACCTTGAGTGTGGTTGTACTTGTAACGCAATTTCAATACGTGGAAAAATCCACAGGGCAACGTAGCAAACTTCGTGGAAACAGAACAAATTATCGAGCGAGGTGGCGAGAAATCATCATTTGTCCAGACTCGAGGGTCCATACCTCTGTACTGGAGCCAGTACCCCAATCTAAAGTATAAACCAGCTATGGAGTTGGCTCATGAGGACCATGTCGCCGCGTATACGAAACACTTGAGGGACCAGCAGCAGAGATATGGCAACCAAGTGTTGGTGAATTTGGTAAGTGGTCAAGAAACTTTTTTTTTTAACTAAGTATTGAGTGGTCCAATGGTTAAGGCGTTTGCCTGTTGACCCGGGGGTCGTGGGTTCGATTCCCACCGGAAGCATACTTTGTTTAGTTGTTTCCAGTTTGGTTAGGACATTGCAGGCTTGACTCACCTGATTGTCTGATAATAAAGATGATTCCGTGCTTCGGAAGGCACGTTAAGCCGGTGGTCCCGGCTGCCATCTGGTAGTCGTTAAAGGAACCACGTCAGAGGCCGAGAGGCGATTCCGAAGAACTCTGACACCAGGGTGTGCATGTTTGATTGACCGTGACACCTACACGAAATGATGATGATGATTGAAGTAGGCATTTGTCACCTGATGGTAAGTGACGATGATGTTACATGCATATTCGAGAGATACCCATGTATCCCCTTCTCTGTCTCCATTATTTGAGCATGACCCCAAGTACAAGTAGCCCAATGCTGGGCCCAGACAAATATATAATTGGTTTAGCATGGACTCGCTAAGATGAAGAAGCATGACTACTCAGTTATAATGAGGATCCGTAAAGTTTTTAGTTGAGAATGCAGGATTATAGAGCTAAGAAATCCATAACATACAGTGCAAAAATTATTGTTCTACGTTAAAAATAGACGAAGTTATGACCAAATTACTAGCAAAATTCACTGGCCGGCCGGCGCGGTGGCTGTGACGTCACTGTGACGGAAGCCGCTAGTTGCCCGTTGGCAGTGACAAGGCGCGCAGTGTTTTGTGTGGTAATTGCGACTTTAAAACAAATTATTTATGTCTAATTTATCTTTTTAACTATGTACAAATATTGTATAGTGCTAAACCATACAAACCCTTCTTTTAAAACGCCAGAAAAACTATCTTTTAACTTGCCGAAAGACACAAAACTTCTGGAAAAATTAATAATTTTTCACGAAGACATACACACCAGGCACATTAAGTGGATCTCTGTCCTTTGGGGAACGTACAAGCTGCCTGATTTTTGTAAGGGGTCTGAATATGGTCTTGATGTCAAATTTCCGACGTAAGAATTGACCAATTTTTTTTTTTTTATTTATTTATTTAATCTTTATTGTACAAATACAAAGAAAACGCACAATAGGTGGACTTAATGCTAAAAGCATTATCTGACAGTCAACCTTTGGGTTATGCAGAGAATTTTTTTTGTGGGTGTAAAATAAAAAATAAAAATCTTACGTGTAGGTAACTATACAATTTTAAACATATAAACAATTTAATACATATAAATACATAAACATATATATAAAAATAAATATATATACATATATATATATATATATATATATATATATATATATATAAAATATATACATATATATATATAAATATATACATATATAAAACAAACCTAATAAATAAGTTTATAAAATGCAGCAATTATCAGATGTTATTTGTTTGGGCGAGAAAATATCTAAATACTAACATTTTGAAGCCAGCGCGAGTAGAGGCAGTTTTCACAGAGTCAGGAAGTGCATTCCAGAGTCTTACTGCCGTAACGGCGAAGGACTTAGAGAAAAAACCAGTATGGTGAGAAGGGGTAGCTAGAGTTAATTTATTAGAAGAACGCAGGTCCCTATCATGAGTAAAACATAAAAGTTTGAATTTAGTTTTAAGGTAATCGGGGTAAAGAGGGTTATTGAGAACATTGTAAAGCTGACATAGAATATGTGAATTCCTGCGTTCGCGGATGGGAAGCCATTTAAGCTGAGAACGATATTCTGAGACGTGATCATATTTACGGAGACAGAAAAAGATGACAAGCCATGTTCAGCCAACAGAACTTGACACAGTGAGCTCTTTTCACGTACGCGCAATGTCAGCCACTGATGATGATGATGAAGACGGAAATGGGGTTCCCAGAAAAGCTACGGGAATCATCAATGCAGAACATCAGCAACTCCCATCAACCCCAGCACTGTCACAGAGAGCACAGCGAGCCGCGGACCGCGCTGCTCGCGCCGCCCACGCATGCCGCGTCGCTCGTCACTAGTGTCAGTGCGAATCGGGACGACTCCGTGCGCGCGTCTCGGTTCACATTCGCCCTGAGGAAGACCTCCGGATGAGGTTGAAACATGTCGGCCTGTAGCTGACTCCGTACGTGAGTAACCCGTAGGTAATTCACATATAAAAAAAAAAATATCTTTAGGTGAAATTTATTAAATTCCCCCTTAAGGGGAAAAAAGCAGAGGGAGAGGGGTATGTATGGATTTTTTATTATTTCTACTGTTCCCAAGGGAACGACATTAACGCGGGCGGAGCCGCGGGCAACAGCTAGTACGTAAATATTACAAAAAGTACACTCTAACAACACTTTATTTCAATAAATTGTTAAATATAGCGACGAACCGCGTCGCCCCGTCGCTCAGTCGAATGATCGCTCTATGAGTGCCGCCTGCCGACCGCGCTCGGTCCGTCACAGTGACGTCACACGCACCAGCGTTCAATGCCTTTTCGCGGCGGGAACGGCATGATGTTTATTATTAATATCTTCGTAAGTAATGGTCCGATTTGGATAATTAAAAAAGATATATCATTGTAAGGTCATGAAGAATAATGTGGATAATAGTCCTATTGAATTTGCTACAACTTTACTGATCCTCATTCTTCAGAACCTGGGGTTCAACGTCCAGTGGTGGCCGTCTCACGGCTGAAACGATGATGTGTCAGTAGTTGCTGCCTGTCAAAGATTAAGATAAGATAAAAACTCTTTATTGCACCAGGAATAAACATAAAAAAAAAATTATAAACAAAAACATTGCTTTAGCGATAAGGCCGCCTTTGTAAGGCGGCCTTATCGCTAAAGCAATTTCTTACAGGCAACCTTGCTCGGGGGATTTGATTTTATAAATAAATATCGGACTAGTGCTGCCATCGGGTGGTAATCTTCGATCAAATATAATGGTAAATACACAGTCTCATACAAAATGAAGCCTTAATTATGGCCCCGAATCAAATCATGCATACTTACACACAACTACAAACACGGTACATACTGAAAGTATAACCTTTTTCTTTACTTTGGATGCGTAGTTTTTGCATCTTCGTCATCGCGAGACGTGTGATCGCTAGCGCGGTTTATTGAAACTGTGGACAAAACAGCTCCGAAACTCGATTAGTGCGCTGTTGCCGGTGCCACTATTCTAGCGCGAATCGTGTATCTACCATTATATTTGATCGAAGGTGGTAATTGCAGAAAACCTTCATTCAAATGATTTTGTCACCAGATCGATCAGAGCGGCAAAGAGGAGGCTCTAGAGCGTGGTTACCGCGCAGCCGTGGCCGCTGCAGCATTGCCCGGCGTCAGATACGAACCCTTCGACTTCCACGCCGAGTGCCGCTCCATGCGCTACCACCGGCTCAATGTCTTGATAGACAGGATCGCACATGAACAGGTAAGAACGTCTGTTTCTTAGGACTCCGACCGTCCCCATATATGAGAGTTACTAAGCTTTTAGATATGAAGATTGTGCACATACCTAAATCTTTTCGCTTATTATCTCAGTTTGTGGAATTCTTAAGGTAGTTTTTAATTTTTTAACATGTATCTTGCCATCTTCACTTCACAGACCACCCACTTGTTTCCTTTTTTTGCTGACGCGTGAATGATTTAGCTTTAACGCGTGATTTATTTAGCTACAATAAAGTTGAAGTTTTCCGCACTTTATCTAGGTTTGTTTATCAACGAAATTATGGTGTAAATAATTTCGTTGGTGTAACGGAGTCCTTGGCAACTTTTCCCACGAATCTACTGATTTGTTCATAGACGTCGTAGCAAGGCGGACAAACATCAGCCCGCTTATTAAATCTCACTACAGCCGCACCACGTTTATAAACATTTACAGTGTTATTATAAAAAAACGGCAAAACCCAGGTTTAAACCTGGTCTACCTTAGTCCGGACTAGCGATGGATCAACCTAGGTTTAGCAAATTAAACTTTGTTTCATTACAAAAAGTGAACTAAGTCAGGACTAACTTAGACCTGAGACGATCTCTGGATGATCTAACGGAAGCAGGATTCATTTAATCATTCGTTCAGTATGCTACTACTACGTCCCGATCTACACTAATATTAAAATAAATAATAAAATGTATTGTTTGAAACTAGTATAAAACTAAAAATAATAAAATTGAAATGGAGAAACATGTTTATTTATGTCATAAACGATATATTCAGTGGTCAGATAAAAAAATCATACTTTATACAAAACGATTTAATAATTTTACAAACCTGAAACGGAACGCGTGTTCGCGCGCAACAAATCGAATTTGTTCCAAAGTAACCTCAAAGTTTGTTTACAAATATGATTGTAAAAAATATATTTTTATTTAATGAATTTAATTGTCTCGAAAGTAATTGTTTTATAGTTGCTGTGGGATAAAATTTACGTGAATAAAGTAAAAGTGAATATGGTGTAAAAATTTGTTTATATTTGTACAAACTATTTTTCCTAATATGAAATCAAGGTTCCTAAAAGTCATTGTTTTGTGGCGGTTGTGAAATATAAATGACGACAAAAGTGTTGAAAATAATCTAATTAAATGTTTTGATATGTTAAAATGCAAATAATTAAAAATGTTTTTCATAATTTTATGTGTTGGTTTTATTCATTTCTTCGCATTTTCCAGGTTTTTGCTCATTGCGAATAGGGTAATAGGATTTGTCATAGATTTTAGCATCAAAGCATTTTTTTTGGTGAAAAGTGACCTATTTGTTGGTAACAAAATAAGTTAGTACTAGAGTTAAACTAGGGAATTGTAGGTTTATCTTTAGACCTAGGATCATCTATGGCTTAAACGATAAACCTCGTTTTATAATACGATTTTCCTTAGTACTTGACTTGGACCCCGGCTTAAACCTGGTACTAACTTTAGTCCTTGTTTTATAATAACACTGTTAAAGTTTGTTTCAAGAAAATCGGTTCATTAAAAAAAAAGTTATCGTCATTTGAATGAACTCAAGGCATGAGTTTGCCTGCAAACATATAACAAAAAAAAAATATAATAATAAGTGACATACGAAAATTAAAATCCTAAGTCGTCATCATCATTATACGACAGCATTATACCTATCCATACTATCCATAGTAATCCATACTAAAAAAAGGAGAAGCTGACTGACTGACATATCAACGCAGGGCCTAAACTATAAGGGTTAGGAACTTGAAATTTTGTACAGGGGTTCCTTTTATAACGTAGAGGAACTCTAAGAAAGGATTTTTGGAAATTCATCTCCTAAGGGGGTAAAACGGGTTGCAAAGTTAGTATGAAACTTTGTCGTTTTTGAAGTTATTCGAATGAAATTCAGCATGAAGGTTCTTTACTGAAAGGTATGAAACACGAGTAAAATATTTTATTCAAAATTCATCCTTTAAGGGGGTAAAATAGGGGTGCAAAGTAAGCATGAAATTTTGCCATTTATGAAGTTAGTCGAATGAAATTCAGCATGAAGGTTCTTTACTGAAAGGCATGAAACACGAGTAAAATATTTTTCTCAAAAATTATTCATTAATATATAACGTATAACGGGGATGCAAAGTTAGTATGAAACTTTCCGTTTTTGAAGTTATTTCAATTGAAATTCAATATTAAGGTGTTTCATTGAAAGTCATGAACTAATGTATTCCCGGTAATTCTACTGTTCCTGAGAAATCGACACGCGGGCCAAAGGCAAACCTGACTCATATATCAACGCACAGCCGAAACTACTGTGCCCAGAAACTTGAAATTTGGCACAGGGATTCTTTTTATGATGTAAATGAGCACTAAGAAAGGATTTTTAGAAAATCAAAGGGGGTGAAGTTTTATGGAATTTTCTCATTTCTGGACTTCGAAGTATGAAAGTAGGTAAACAAGTTCTCAATTAAAATTAAAAAAGATCTGTTTAGGCGAACCAGACAACATTCTCCCTTGAAGGGGTAAATAGGGGGTAAAGTTTGTATGGAATTTTTCCATTTCTAGACTTAGAGGTATGAAAATAAGTATGTAAGTTCTCTATTACAATTAAAAAGATCTGTGTAGGTGAAATGTATAAAATCCCCTCCTTAAGGGGCAACATGGGGGGGAAGTTTGTATGGACATTTTCTCATTTCTGGACGTACTGGATTACAATTAAAAATATGTATGTAGGTAAAACCGACGAAATTTTCGCCTGAAGGAATAAAATAGGGGAGTTAGTATGGATTTTTTTTCATTTCTAGACTTAGAAGTATGAAAATAAGTATATACGTTCTAAATTACAATTAAAAAAGATCTGTGTAGGTGAAATGTACAAAATTCCCCCCTTAAGGGATAAGGGGGGGGGGGGGGCATTGTATGGAAATTTTCTAATTTCTGGACATAGAAGTATAAAAATAAGTATATATGTTTACATTACAATTAAAAAGATCTGTGTAGTTAAAATGGACGAAATTTACCCTTGAACGGGTAAAATAGGTGGGGTAAAGTTTGTATGGATTTTTTTTATTTACTTAGAAATATGACAATAAGAAGTTCATCATTACAATAAAAAAAAATATCTGTGTAGGTGAAATGGGCAAAATCCTTAAGGGCTAAAGATCTATGCAGGTGAAATAAAAGAGTGGGAGAGGTTTGTATGGAATTTTTATCATTTCTACTGTTCCCAAGGGAACGACATTAACGCGGGCGGAGCCGCGGGCAACAGCTAGTTCTGAATAAGCCCGTAATGGCTTGTATATGGGATTGTCTTGCAGACAGAGTTCGGGTACTTCTTGTCACGCGGCGGCACGGTGCTGTGCCGGCAGAGCGGCGTGTTCCGTACTAACTGCGTGGACTGCCTGGACCGCACCAATGTGGTGCAGAGCCTGCTGGCCAAGCTGCAGCTCGCCGCCGCGCTGCAGATCCTCAACATCACGGCCGGCGAGGAGACCCACCCGCACCTCGACAGCTTGTTCAACAACGTGAGTACTGCAGCTGTCTGGTGCAGATCCTCAACATCACGGCCGGCGAGGAGACCCACCCGCACCTCGACAGCTTGTTCAACAACGTGAGTACTGCAGCTGTCTGGTGCAGATCCTCAACATCACGGCCGGCGAGGAGACCCACCCGCACCTCGACAGCTTGTTCAACAACGTGAGTACTGCAGCTGTCTGGTGCAGATCCTCAACATCACGGCCGGCGAGGAGACCCACCCGCACCTCGACAGCTTGTTCAACAACGTGAGTACTGCAGCTGTCTGCTGCAGAACCTCAACATCACGGCCGGCGAGGAGACCCACCCGCACCTCGACAGCTTGTTCAACAACGTGAGTACTGCAGCTGTCTGCTGCACAACATCACGGCCGGCGAGGAGACCCACCCGCACCTCGACAGCTTGTTCAACAACGTGAGTACTGCAGCTGTCTGCTGCACAACATCACGGCCGGCGAGGAGACCCACCCGCACCTCGACAGCTTGTTCAACAACGTGAGTACTGCAGCTGTCTGCTGCAGAACCTCAACATCACGGCCGGCGAGGAGACCCACCCGCACCTCGACAGCTTGTTCAACAACGTGAGTACTGCAGCTGTCTGCTGCACAACATCACGGCCGGCGAGGAGACCCACCCGCACCTCGACAGCTTGTTCAACAACGTGAGTACTGCAGCTGTCTGGTGCAGATCCTCAACATCACGGCCGGCGAGGAGACCCACCCGCACCTCGACAGCTTGTTCAACAACGTGAGTACTGCAGCTGTCTGGTGCAGATCCTCAACATCACGGCCGGCGAGGAGACCCACCCGCACCTCGACAGCTTGTTCAACAACGTGAGTACTGCAGCTGTCTGGTGCAGATCCTCAACATCACGGCCGGCGAGGAGACCTACCCGCACCTCGACAGCTTGTTCAACAACGTGAGTACTGCAGCTGTCTGGTGCAGATCCTCAACATCACGGCCGGCGAGGAGACCCACCCGCACCTCGACAGCTTGTTCAACAACGTGAGTACTGCAGCTGTCTGCTGCAGAACCTCAACATCACGGCCGGCGAGGAGACCCACCCGCACCTCGACAGCTTGTTCAACAACGTGAGTACTGCAGCTGTCTGCTGCACAACATCACGGCCGGCGAGGAGACCCACCCGCACCTCGACAGCTTGTTCAACAACGTGAGTACTGCAGCTGTCTGGTGCAGATCCTCAACATCACGGCCGGCGAGGAGACCCACCCGCACCTCGACAGCTTGTTCAACAACGTGAGTACTGCAGCTGTCTGGTGCAGATCCTCAACATCACGGCCGGCGAGGAGACCCACCCGCACCTCGACAGCTTGTTCAACAACGTGAGTACTGCAGCTGTCTGCTGCAGATCCTCAACATCACGGCCGGCGAGGAGATCCACCCGCACCTCGACAGGTTGTTCAACAACGTGAGTACTGCAGCTGTCTGGTGCAGATCCTCAACATCACGGCCGGCGAGGAGACCCACCCGCACCTCGACAGCTTGTTCAACAACGTGAGTACTGCAGCTGTCTGCTGCAGATCCTCAACATCACGGCCGGCGAGGAGATCCACCCGCACCTCGAAAGCTTGTTCAACAACGTGAGTACTGCAGCTGTCTGGTGCAGATCCTCAACATCACGGCCGGCGAGGAGACCCACCCGCACCTCGACAGCTTTTTCAACAACGTGAGTACTGCAGCTGTCTGCTGCAGATCCTCAACATCACGGCCGGCGAGGAGATCCACCCGCACCTCGAAAGCTTGTTCAACAACGTGAGTACTGCAGCTGTCTGGTGCAGATCCTCAACATCACGGCCGGCGAGGAGACCCACCCGCACCTCGACAGCTTGTTCAACAACGTGAGTACCGCAGCTGTTTGCTGCAGATCCTCAACATCACGGCCGGTGACGAGACCCACCTGCACCTCGACAGCTTGTTCAACAACATAAGTACATACATATGGTCTTGGACTTTCCATGATCATCGATGGAAGTGCCACGCATTCCACGCCGTCTGACACCTCCCAAGGCATTTATTGAAATGTGCCTCACGTTCCTCATTGACCCCTTATGGCTTTCGCTAGAAAGTGCCGTGCTTGGTTCCAGTAGGGGCACCTCTTGATATCTGCTCAGAAATGCCAGTCTTTTTTGTCCATCGGTAGTTATATATTTTTCTTACTTTACCACGAAGTTTTAATAAAATCATGTAAAATCCCATTACATTATCTATTAAGTATTCACGAACATCTCTTGTCGCTAGTAACAAGCGCGACTGGCTCTATGGAAAAGCAAATACTCGCATCCGAATCCGAACTTTCACCTGCAGAGCAACTCCCACCAGGAAGCGATCTCCTCTAGCTGATTTGGAAATCCCTCAACAGACACCGAGCTGGTGTGGGGCGATGCTAAGAAAGCCGGACTAAGTTGGGTTTGTCCTACAATGACCATTGCTATTGCGGCGACACGCAATCGATGACCCACCTTATTATTATCCAATTGTCCTTCCACCTGCACAATCGAAGACCTTAATAAGGCTAACGACAAGGAGTCGCTGTGGCAACCTATTCGTCAAAAACTGTATAAGAGAAAGTTTAAAAAACCATTTTGTCTCGAAAAGAAGAAGTACCAAGTTCAGTACCTAAATGTGTTCGCAGGTGTGGGCCGACCACGCTGACATGATCTCCGTCCAATACTCGGGCACTGGAGCGCTGAAGACCGACTACACGCGGACGGGCAAGCGGACCCACGTCGGCGTTATGAGAGACGGCATCAACTCCTTGACGAGATACTACAAGAACAACTTCAGCGATGGCTTCCGACAGGTATGTCACACTTTAACGTAGAGTTTCACCTAAGTACTGATTCTTGGAAGTTGTCACTTAGTCAGAACTTAGTTAGAAACTTCGCTGCCGCTCTCAGGTCACGTCCGTCTTTTTTCAATCAGTTCACGTGTCTGGACGCGTGAAATATTTTTCTCCATCCCAAAAAGTGCGCAACGTCGCTAAAGAAGCAAATTACTCATATAGACCGGGGGCCGGTGTCAGGACATCCTACCTCATAAGATACCCGAATGAGACTAGTATGTAGTGAAAGTAGGTGCTTTGGAGGTGGGGGCCAGGTAGGGTTGCCACTCCCAAACCTGGAAGAACCATAAAAAAAAAGGTGTCGAAAACGTCAATTTTGGCCAAAAATTATCTCATCAGATACTCGAACGGGAGTTTGACGTAGTGAAAGATATCCTTAAGAAGAGGTGAACCAGCTAAGGTTGCCTGCGGCAACCCTGGAAGAAGTCCAAGTTCAGCGACCCTGAAGGGGCGATTTTTCATGGTATTTTATCTCATAAGATACCTCAATGAAACTAGTGCGGATAAAATAGGTTGCCTGCGGCAACCCTGGAAGAACCCATGTTCAGGCACGTTTTAGACGTGGAATTTGAAAATTAAAGTACTAAAAAAAAACTCGGAACCATATCCAAAAGCACTGCAGGATTACGAACGTAATATTATTTTTAACCGACTTCAAAAAAAATAGGTTTTCAATCCAATGTTCAATATATTCTCTAAAACTTTTAATTGCATTGTAACTAATATTAACTGATATTTCATATAACATTTGATTTAGTGTAAGTTCCATCAAAATCGGTTCAGTAGTTTTCGAAATATAGGCTAATACGTATAACTGTGCAATTTTTTTAAATCTCATATAGTACATGAATAAAACTAATGCCCGATGTTAGTTCTGAGGGTCCGAACTGGGAATAAAATAGGTTGCCTGCGGCAACTCTGGAAGAACCCATGTTCAGGCACATTTAAGACGTGGAATTTGAAAATAAAAATAATAAAAAAAATCTCGGAACCATATCCAAAAGCACTGAAAGATTTCGATTGTAATGTTATTTTTAACCGACTTCAAAAAAATAGGTTTTCAATCGAATGTTCAATATATTCTCTAAATTTTTTAATTGTATTGTAACTAATATTAACTGATGTTTCATATTACATTTGATTTAGTGTAAGTTCCATCGAAATCGGTTCAGTAGTTTTCGAGATATAGGCTAATACGTTTAACTGTGCCAATTTTTTAAATCTCATTAGTACATGAATGAAACTAGTGCCCGATGTAGGTTTTGAGAGTCCGAACTGCGAATAAAATAAGTTGCCTGCGACAACCTTGGAAGCACCCATGTCCAGGCACATTTAATACGTGGAATTTGAAAATTAAAGTAATAAAAAAAAACTCGGAACCATATTCAAAAGCACTGCAGGATTACGATCGTAATGTTATTATTAACCGACTTCAAAAAAAATAGGTTTTTAATCCAATGTTAAATTTATTCTCTAAAACTTTTAAATTGCATTGCAACTAATATTAATTGATGTTTTATTTTGTATTGGATAAATTATATTTAATTACCCACATATGTTCATAATAATTATAATAAATATGTCTGTAATCTAGGAAAAACATTTCAACACAATTAATTTATGTTATGATATAAATGAATTGAATTGAATTAACATTACATTTGATTTAGTGTAAGATTCATCCAAATCGGTTTATTAGTTCTCGAGATATAGGCTAATACGTATAACTGTTCCATTTTTTTATCTCATATAGTACTTAACTGTCCCTCTACCTGCTCAATCGAAGACCTTAATAAAGCAAGCGACAAAGGCGTCGCTGTGGCTACCTACTGGTCAAAAACTGTATCATCATCATCAACAGGTCTTTTTAGTCTCCACTGCAGGAGCATGACTCTCTCTGTACTACTGGAGCCATACTTGGGCCAGAGCAGACAGAGGATTTGGCGTACACTCTCCTCGCTGGCCAGACGGGTTGGAGAGGTCTCATTGATGTTTATGAGTTTTGTTTTTTATCTTGTATTGCCGAAGTCGCCTCTTACGTCCATGGGAAGATTTGGAGTGGTCCTATTCTACTCTGCCGGAAACTACACGGCTATCGGAAACCACACGGCTAAAAACTGTATAAAAGAAGGCAAACAATTTTGATTCGAAAAGAAGAAGATTGGGACTGGGTATGGAGTTGACACATGAAAATACATTGAGAGCATTTGCAGACAACCAATTAAGGGAAACGCTGTTGGACTACGTTGAACCGGGAAAAATATTTAATGTTTATATATAAATAATTAACATAACCAATAGGTTATGGGAAAGAAAACCTCACTTTTTTGAAGTCGGTTAAAAACCATCGCAATCGTAATCTCGCCTTGCTTTTAAATATGGTTCCAACTTCTTTTTTAAATGATTATTATCAAATTCCACGTATAAATCCGTAACCCGGAACAATCCAAGTTCATCCTCGAACTTGGATTGTTCCAGGTTACGGATTGGCAACCTATTTTATTCATATACAAGATCGTCAGTGCTAACATCGGGCACTAGTTTCATTCATGTACTATATGAGATTAAAAAAAATGGCACAGTTATACGTATTAGCCTATATCTCGTGAACTACTGAACCGATTTTGATGGAACTTACACTAAATTAAATATAATATGAAACATCAGTTAATATTAGTTACAATGCAATCAAAAGTTTAAGAGAAATTATTGAACATTGGATTGAAAACCTATTTTTTTCGAAGTCGGTTAAAAATAATATTACGATCGTAATCCTGCAGTGCTTTTGGATATGGTTCCGAGATTTTTTTTATTACTTTAATTTTCAAATTCCACGTCTTAAATGTGCCTGAACATGGGTTCTTCCAGAGTTACCGCAGGCAACCTATTTTATTCGCAGTTCGGACCCTCAGTGCTAACATCGGGCACTAGTTTTATTCATGTACTATATGAGATAAAAACAATTGCACAGTTATACGTATTAGCCTATATCTCGAAAACTACTGAACCGATTTTGATGGAACTTACACTAAATCAAATGTTATATGAAACATCAGTTAATATTAGTTACAATGCAATTAAAAGTTTTAGAGAATATATTGAACATTGGATTGAAAACCTATTTTTTTTGAAGTCGGTTAAAAATAATATTACGATCGTAATCCTGCAGTGCTTTTGGATATGGTTTCGAGTTTTTTTTTAGTACTTTAATTTTCAAATTCCACGTCTAAAACGTGCCTGAACATGGGTTCTTCCAGGGTTGCCGCAGGCAACCTATTTTATTCGCAGTGCCAACCCTCAGAACTAACATCGGGCACTAGTTTCATTAAGTTATCTTATGAGATAAAATACCATGAAAAATCGCCCCCTTCAGGGTCGCTGAACTTGGACTTCTTCCAGGGTTGCCGCAGGCAAACTTAGCTGGTTCACCTCTCCTTAAGGATACCTTTACTACGTCAAACTCCCGTTCGAGTATCTGATGAGATAATTTTTGGCCAAAATTGACGTTTTCGACACCTTTTTTTTTATGGTTCTTCCAGGTTAGGGAGTGGCAACCCTACCTGGCCCCCACCTCCAAAGCACCTACTTTCACTACATACTAGTCTCATTCGGGTATCTTATGAGGTAGGAAGTCCTGCCACCAGCCGCCGGTCTAATAGGAAGCTTGCACCTTTACCTGTCATTTATGTCGCTTGAGTTACGATTCGCAAAGATCAAACTGTATAAAGGCTACATCTAGAGATACTAAAGATCGATGGAAGAATAAAAGTTACCGACATAGCTCAGCAGATTAGCTTTTTGAAATGTCAGTGTGCTAGGCTCCCACCGCGTAGATGGGGCAGAAGTTTTTTTCGAATGGCGATAACGAACCGACTGTCGCATAGCGTTAAACGCCCACCGGCCAGCAGGGCTACTAGCTAACTTTGGTGGTCGGACGACTTGACCAAGGTCGTAAAAGACGCTGGCCGCCTACAACCGTTTATGGGAAGACTACTTGCGGATAATAGATGATGATAATGATAAATAGGTACGGTCACCTGCAAAAGTCCCATAACCTTAAGGTGAAAATCGATTGCACTGACTAGAAAGGCATACATACTTAGCAATATCATGAACCTTATGCCGCATGTATAAGGTGGAAATTGCTGTTATTTTTTAATAGTATCCGTAGCTACACACGACTTTTTACGCAACATCTATATTGACTTTTGCACGCGACCGTACTTATAAGACTGGCGGAAGGGCGTAGAATCAGACTTCGAAACATTCCAGCTGATAATACTTGCTCAGAGAGAGAGAGGTCGAATAAAGTATAATGTACATTTGTATCCCAGGACACGATCGACCTGATCCTCGGCAAGTACGTGGTGGCTGACGGCGAGGACAGCACTGTGCGCTGTCCGCTGCGAGTGTCCAAAGACTGGAAGTACTTCACTGTAAGTTTATATATTATATTATACCGCGTCGACCCCACTTGCTCTCGTTTCTTCTAGGTTACCGCTGGTGCTATCTTATTTTCTTGTATGACCACCGAGGCCCCGTGAGAGTAGGCTAGTTTCCTGGGTCAAAATATTAATATTAAAATAAATCTGTCAGTTAGATAATCAAAACGTATTAGACCAGTATTTTTTCTTTTGTAAAAATGACAAAAGGTACAGCGCAAAGTTCAGGAGTTAGGGATCGTAACGCAATAATTTGCAAAAAAAAAATTGCAAGCGGTGACGCCACACGGAACTTTAACGGGCTATATCTTTATACATTTTTTGTTAAGTTGACAAAAGAAAAAATACATGTACAATATTATTTGAATAATCGATGGACCAATTATATTTTTTAAGGAAACTAGTCTGTTCTGAAGTAAAAAGCTTTTTATCTTACTCTGAAGTGCGTCAAGAAGCGTGCAAATATCAAGCCGATTTGTTGCTTTGTTTTGACGTGAATTACAAAAAGAGACACACATACATATCTGGCAGTTTACGCTAGAAAAATAAAACGTAGAATTTATTATGTGGACCGTATGAATGACGGCTACCGTTTTTTTGCTCACTAGTTGGCGCTACTGTTGAGTTTACTGTTGTTTTTACTAAGTACACGCCTAACATAACGCAAACAAAGTTTATATTTTAATAATATTTCATGCCTTTATCTACATAAACTGTAAACCTTATTTAAACAATACAATATATATAATATAACGTTTCTTGCATACGCTTTAATTTTTTTTTTTTACTTTTATATCTGTATATCGATTTCTTTTTCATACGTGTCAATATAAAAAATAACCTAAGAAATGGTTTCAATTTCGATGAAATTTAGTAGTCAATTTAAATTAAGGGTAAATATATTGACTTAAACATTAAGAAAAACAGGTGCAAAAAACACCCTGTACAAAAATAAAAAACACTTTCTAAGCGTACGACTTTTTACTGTTACCAAATATGGATAATAATTTACTGATGTCGACAGTAAAAACGGCAGATATACCTATATCGATATAAAGAAAAAATATTTTGTTTGAAATAAAATACGAAAATAAGAACTAGCGTGTCGATTTCTTACAATTTGCTACTAAACCATTTCTTTGACCTATAAGAGCCAGCTTTTAAAATATTTGCGTTTAATTTAAATGGACCTTATGTGTGTGGTGTTAGGGTGATAAATCGATAAAGATGAGTCTCATATCTGGGAAAATACATTTCTCCTTCTAGATCCTATTAAATGTCATTTGGTACACCTCACGCTACCACTAGGGGCTCGAGCCGAATTCACACGCGATAGCCCATCATTTTGGAGACAATCACCAAAGTTCGATTCTAAAAGCGTTTTAAGTCCAAGCCAGATTCTTAGTTACACGTTTTGCTTGTCCACAGTTGCCTTCAGTGCTCCTAGTAGCGATGTCGATGTTCTGCGCGAGCGCAACCCTGCCCCAGCACTACACGAGCGAAGTGCTGCTATACCTCATGTTCTGGGGCGCCGCGATGGGGGCCACCCTCAGCTTTATCCTGAAGTGAGTATATTTAGGTTTTGAACCTGATGGAACTGAACCTCATGGAACCAAAAAATTGTTATTTATTTCAGCGTACGTGCGAATAGACATACTTACATACTAAAATTACGCTTTCTGCTAATATGTTGGCTAGGTGTAGGTAATTGGTACGTTAAGTGGACGCTTAATTTAATTTATTAGTTTAGTTCCCAGCATTGGTCCCATAAGAATATTTGTTTATATCGACGGGCTGAATCACCCCTTCAGGGATCGGACAGGGTTATTATTACATATTATATACTGACGTCAACAATGCTCAGTTGTTTACTACGGCTAAGATTACGCCGCTTCCAAAGCGGAGTGTAGACGAAACGGCAACAAACTGCACAGCGCATTATCTCCAATAGACGTCAACTCTCAATTTTAGTTCTATCTTTAATTTTTATTGTATTTAAGCCGGTCGCTACTGCGCAAGCCATTAGGCTGCGCAGAGCCATTAGGCGATTAGGAAAAAAGATGTAAAGTCTTAATAATTTTATAAAAAAATAAGAAAGGGATCGATCTCCGAAATGTAAATATAAATATTGTCATGTGAGAATTATTGTTTTAGACGTAAAAATTACAAAGATATCGAAGAAAAATGTTTTGAGGTATCATAACATATATCATTTTTAAATTTCATATGTATCTGTTCAAATTCCAACAAGGGGGCGATCTTGTTCAAGGATCGACCTAAATTATACAATACTTTTGTTGTATTTAATTAATTCAGTGCATAGTACTAGTGATTTGAAAACACGTCAATTTTCATAATTTTGTGCAGTACCGTCTTAAATTTGTAATATGTTAAAGTTTAATATAGGTTAAAGTTTAAGGAAGGCTAGCTCCGTGGCGCAGCGGTCAACACGCCAGCCTGCGACACGGAATGCCCGGGTTCGATCCCCGGCCAGGTCAAGATGGAAAATTATATTTTTCAGATTGGCCTGGGTCTTGGATGTTTATCTATATATGTATTTGTTAAATATAGTATCGTTGAGTTAGTATCCCATAACACAAGTCTCGAACTTGGGGCTAGCTCAATCTGTGTGATTTGTCCGTATATATGTATTTATAACAATAACTCCGTCGAGCCTGTCGCGACACCCAAGTCAAAGTATCACCGCTGTGCCGGTCGGAGTGGAGGGTGTTAGGTTTTTTCGTTACGGAATTTCTGGATTCGGTCTCCACGCTCAAGGCCCGCGATAGAAGCTATGCAATGGCTTAAAATATTAATTTTAATTTTGTTGCCCGCTATGTCCGCAGGCACGGGCCCGAGTTCGTGGACTGGCCGCGGCTGGAGGCGGGCGGTCTGGCGCTCGCGCGCGCCGCGCCGTCCTTATGATCGCGGACGTGCCGCTCGTAATCGTCGTCTAGCTGGCTCCGCTTTGTTAGGGGGCTAGCTCCATCGCTACTCGCTAGCCCCGCAGGTATCCAGTTGCTTCTTCCATTCGACTGAATCTTATGTTCGATGTAAGCAGCTAGAATCTAATGATATAGAAATTGTCAACCTCACAATGGGGGCTTTCTGAAATGCTTGCCAGATGGCAGCACTGAGGCTTAGATCCGATGAGCTTTATTTATGTTATAGGACGGCAAACGAGCAAGCAGGTCGCCTGATGGTAAGTGACCACTGCTGCCCATGGACAACTGCAACACGAGGGTGTGACCACGTTGTCGGCCTTTCAAGGAGTTGGGGGAAGGAAATGGGGGAGGAGAGGGGAGAATGGGCCTCCGGCTCTCTCACTCACCGAACGAAGCATAGAAGCGGTAAAGCTTCTACTCAAACGTCGATTTTCAGTGAGTGTGGTACTTCCCCGGACGAGCCGGCCCATTTATGCTGCTAGCATAAATAAATTGTTGTAAACAACAGTTTACTAGACCCGATGCCTCAGTGCTGCCGTCACCTATTTCAGAAAACCCTCATTACAAAACACTACAGATATTGATAATATTATTAAAAAACCGCGAGGCATAATTGCAATTATAACAAACACGCGACACGGCCGTCCCTCTTTAGTGTTTGAGGGACGGCCGTGTCGCGACGTCTTTGACACTCGCCCTGAATGGCTATCTGAATTGGCTGAAACTTGTCGGCGATACGGACTAGAAATACGTATGCTATTCACGGTCAGGATACAACAGCTCACATGAGAGAGAAACTGTTCTCTCTCATGTGAGCTGTTGTAACCTCAGCGGTGGTCCTTCGATTGTATGCATGCATAGCCTGAAGGGCCAATCTGAGAGTGCCGTCAAAGTGCATCCGGCTTTAACGGTAATCAAAGCGGGACACACTTATAACGGTTAAATTTTGATCGTTCTGGACCCTTAAAGGGGTGATTCAGCCCGTCGATATGAACAACTTTTCCTATAGGACCAATGCTGGGAACTCAAAAATTTTTTTGACTAATTGACCGGGCGGCCGAAATTTTTTGTATGGAACTGCCCATTTTTTTTTGAGTTTCCAGCATGGTCCCATAGGAAAAGTTGTTCATATCGGCGGGCTGAATCACCCCTTTGAAGGTCCAGAACGATCAAAATTTCACCGTGTATAACAGAGCGAGAAACTACAACTTCTCTTGTGTATAGGTCTGTCCTGCTCAAACGGCAATGGTGGCCCATTTTGAAGGAATCCAATAGTATATATGCGCTAAATTAAAACTATAATCCATAGTCTTTAAAGTTCCTAGGCAAAATTCCAATGACTACATTTAATTCAAATGTGTTTTCATTTTTAACCGACTTCATAAAAGGAGGAGGGTCTACGTTCATTGTATGTTCCATATTTCAGCAACATTCTATACTAGCGAGTGTTTGACATACTCGTAGCTACAATACATATCTGAATAAATTTAATTGTTTTTGGTAATACATGTGCTTTCTAAACGTAGATTTTCTGATACAATTCAGGTAAGTATCTTAATAATATAAACTCATTTTTCATTCAATATCTTTAAAATAAAATGTTTGTATTTTATTAACCCTTTGATCGCGAACGTCCGATAAATCCGACATACATTTTCTAAGAAAATGTTTGTCCGATTTATCCGACGTTCGTGGTCAAAGGGTTAAATATTAGGGTGGAGCGCAGTTGTATGGGATTTTTTTTTTTGTGGAATATTGAAGTGGCGGATGTCGCAAAATGTGCTCTGAAACTAACATAACCCTATCGTAAATCATCATTTATACAAAATATAATTGGAAGTACTGCCGCATAGCTCGCAAAGCTTTCGAAATATGCAAAATAATAGGTATACCGTCTTGACATGTAAAATGGTTTTAAATAAATTGTTTTTCTTAAAAAATACCTTTATTCACTTATTAACAAGTACTACTATGATATAAATTGCAAAAAGTTACATAGTGTAGCATGTGGTGTCATATTTTTGATCTACCAATCGCGCATTGTTTTACCATATAAGGTAACATTGGCCGAGCGTTTCGCCGGGAGTCAAGGGGGTTAGAGGCGGGAGTGCGGGACGCGGGTTGATTGTATCGCATCGCATCGTTGTCCGAGTCAGTCATCTAGCTAGATTTGACATGAGACAACGTGAAAAGTAGTATAATGAGTTTAAGAAGTCATTATTCGTCGCCTATCTTCGGTGCTGGTTGTGAATTACCAAAAAATGTGCTGCCAACCTACAGTGACGTGATGAAATATTATGTCTTTGTAACAGTGGCACGATGTGCGGAAAAGGGACGGCAAGATTTAGTACAGGCCACTTGTGATATTGTTGCTACCGAAATCGAAAACATCTGGAAACGAGCCTCTTTACCAATAGTACAACATAAAACAATAGTGTCAAAAATAAGATCCTATCATGACAAACATCGCGCCCTCCTGAAATCCTACCAAAAGAGTAAAGACAACGAAAATTATAAAAAGAAACTACAGAAGTTTAAAGAAGACTGTGACGTTTTGTTTGATATTGCATCTTGTAAGTGCAAGTCGTTGTCGACATGTTCTTGTGAGAAAACTCGCAAAATTCCTAAACAAGAACACGAGTTTTTGCTGGATCAACGTGGCGAAAGAAGAATGATGATTGGATCTCTAGATAAAAAAGCTACACTTAAGAATATGGCTTTGTCTGACCGGAAGTTAAAAAGAAAAAAATTTGAAGAGAACTCTATGACATTACAAAATAATGAACCTGAGCAGAAAAGAAGGAAAACAAAATCTCCTTTGTCTGTTATTAATGTCACCTCGATTGTGCCCGCAATTAATGTTCCCGGACCTAGTAAATTCCCAGTGGTAGCTATGACATTAGATAGATACGGTATTTCAGACCGTGCTGGTGCGGCCATCGTATCGGCAACGTTGCAAGATATCGGTTTGGTTACTAAGACTGACACGTCAAGTGTTGTCGATCGCAGCAAGATTCGGCGCGCCCGCGCACAAACGAGGAGTTCAGGGGCTGCAGTCAACGTACTATATGGTGATGATTCATTGATTTGTATATCGTTTGATGGCCGCAAAGATACAACAATGTTATATGAAGACAATCGCAGAAAAACCGTTGTTGAAGAGCATATAACCTTAGTAAAAGAGCCGGACTCGCAATACATCGGGCATATAACATTGGCCACAGCAGATGCACTCACTATTTCAAAGAAACTTTACCTTTATTTAACGTTGAAGTGTGATTTAAAGCGAATAATAGCAATTGGGTGCGACGGTACGGCAGTCAATACTGGAAACAAGGCTGGAATCATATGTCTTCTAGAAAAGAAACTTCATCGCCCTCTTCAATGGCTCGTATGTCTATTGCATGCCAACGAACTTCCTTTACGACATCTGTTTGAGCATCTTGATGGGAAAACTACAGGACCAAGAAGTTTCACAGGCGTCATTGGTAAAGCGTTGAAGGGTTGTGAGAATCTTCCAGTAGTTCAATTTACACCCATCGCATGTGAACTACCAGAGATTTCAAAATCACGCAGTGATCTCAGTACCGATCAGCTTTACCTTTATGAAATATGTGACGCAGTTAGCAGAGGACAATGTGACGTAAATTTAGCCAAGCGAAACCCCGGAAAGATTGTTCATTCACGGTGGCTGACAACAGCTAACAGGATACTTCGACTATATGTTTCCACTAGCGAACCTTCACATAATTTGCGTATCTTAGCCGACTTTGTCATCCGAATGTATGCTCCGATGTGGTTTGAAATTAAAACCAAACCATTTTGCGTGTATGGATCGAAACACCTGCACAAAATGATTACTTTATCGAGGTACCTTCCTGCAAACCTTAGAAAAATAGTTGACCCTGTGCTTCAACGCAATGGGTACTTCGGCCACAGCGAAAACATTTTGGTTAGTATGCTTGCAGACGATCGCAACCATATCAAAGAATTAGCACTCCGGCGCATTGTTAAAATACGAGAGCAGACTTCGGGCTTGGCACCGATACGAGTGTTTAAAATACCATCATTTAACTTCTCTGCCGCCGAATATACGGATTTGATTGATTGGAGCTATGTATCGGAGCCTCCCCTGATGAAACAGATACAAACCGACGTCATTTATAGAGCTATTCAGAATATTGAAATAGTTGAAACGGAGATTCTGCCTACATTTCGCAAAATGCCATGCCACTCACAAGCTACCGAAAGATGCATTAAGCTGGTCACCGAGTCATGCGTTGCTGTATGTGGATCAGATAAACGTGAAGGATGGATCAGAAACAAGTTAAAATCGTGCAATATCATGCCGGTCTTTAACACAAAAAAAGAGTTCGTAGCCACAGTCGTAGCTCACCAAACGGCGAAAAATTAATAATTTTAGATGTTTTTTATTTTAGATATTTTAGTGAGAAATTCTATTATTTTTTGTTTTTTTTTTTTGTCCCTCTCTATATTGTAAAGTGGTGAATTATTTAATAAATTCGATTTCCTCAATTTTTAGGAGCTGTTTTACTTTTACAAAAATCCCTTATTTTTAGGATTTTTTAAATTTTCAATGGCCATGCGGCAGTACTTACAGTCAAAATTCATGTTTGCTGTCCTGATATATTCTGATTGTATCAGTACAGGGCACCGTTTCCGCACTCCGCCGTATCCAAAATGTAAAAAGAAAAAAAACACTCCACCCTATTAAATATCCTGGAAACTTTAAGGAGTTTAGTGAACGAAATTGTAAACATTTATTTGCTAAAGGGTGTTTACACTACATGATATCTTCAATAATTTTAAAATTGTATCAAAATATTTACTAAGAAAAACAACAATTGTATTGTTTGTAAATTTCTTACAATCTGAGCCACCAATATGTAAAAATATCTGTTGCTTGTAAGGTAACTATACGGCTAGTGACATATCAGAAACCGGACGTGAGAGGGATGCCGCTGTTCCTTTCTCTTTCTGACGTCCGATTCCTGATAACGTGTTACCAGCATGCAAGCGTCGTCGCAAGCAGCAAATTCAGTCTCTTTGCAGCCTTAATCAGTTGCAAACTTTTTAAAACCATGTTTCACTTCATACTACTTTTTTGGCACATCATTATACTACTAATATATATTCTTCCATACTTAGTTTCAATACTTAAATGATTTATAATAATGTAATAGGCAAAGTAATAGCAATAAGTTATTCATGAAAATTGTATTTTTGGTGATTAGTCGTATTGGAAATGGCAAAAGATATTTTAAATACCTGATAGTATGTTATTGCCAAAGAAAATTCTATTATCGCATGTAAAGTGTGAACGAAGCAAAATTTTTATTATAATTCCAAATTTAAATACGTAGTACAAATTTTAATACGTACGTATCTATCTGAAATCGTAGCCTTAAATGGTCGAAATACACAAATTAAATTAAATTTGCCTTACAAAAAACATTTAGATGGGGACGTCATGTCGACCTGTGGATATCGTACAGTCAGCCAACGAGATACCTGACCCCGCCATCTACCTATATCTTGAATTTTCTCCTTAACTAAAAACAATATTAACATGAAAATACATATTCAGAAAGATTGTAATTAAGACTTTCTGAATACAAAGTTTTATGTTAATATGACTTTTAGTTTAAGAGAAAATTCAAGATGTAGGTAGATGGCGGGGTCAGGTATCTCGTTGGCTGACTGTACGTAAGTAACCCTATACGGGTTACATATGTCACTCTAAGCCCGTGTATTAAAAAATCTTTTTTCGCGGTGTGTGACTATTTGCGCATTTATGTGTCGTCGACAAAGGTATGGGCAATTACTCAATTGAAGCTGGTCTCATCGTGGTATCGTATCTTAGAAAAACCTTCCCAAATTACTTGTCGGGTCACAATGGTCCATTTTCACAACTGAAAGAGGTGTGGAAAACGCGTGTTTTTCCACAGTGACTTCTCGCAGCGGATCTGTCGGTATCGGAACACTGAAATTGGTCGCGCTATGATACGATTCACTTCATCACGTAATATAAAATTTTAGTAAGATTAACACGATTCACACGACCCACTGCGACCCGTCTTAATCAGCCCGTACCTTGAGGAGATATCATTCCATTAGGGACCTTTATGGTAAAGTTAGTCAAGACTTCCTGGTTGAACAAAGCGTGGTTGTTTTGTGAACAAAATGAATCAAACATTCGGGTGTACTCGAGCGTTTTATCTTTTGTTTTAGTATAAATTTACAAATACTTTTCTTATGTCTAAATATGTTTTAGAAAAGACTCCAGATCACACATTCGCTGCAATATTTTAAGGCAACATAGCGTTCAAATATTGACCCAGTGTGACTTGCATTATGTGTAAAGATTCCGGTGTGCAGAGGGTCGGGTCACACTGTGCAGCTTTGTAACTAAAGTTTCCGGGGTACAAAGGCGGGGGTCACACCGTGCAGCGTTGTACTGAAGTTTCCGGGATGCAGAGGGTTCGATCACACTGTGCAACTTTGTAACTGAAGTTTCCGGGATGCACAGGGTCGGGTCTCACTGTACAACTTTGTAACTAAACTTTCCGGGGTATAAATGGGCGGGTCACACTGTGCAGCTTTGTAACTGAAGTTTCCGGGTAACAGAGGGTCGGGTCACACTGTACAGCTTTGTAACTGAAGTTTCTGGGGTACAGAGAGTCGGGTCAGCGTTGTAACTCACATATGCAACATGCTGTTGGCCATCACATGTGTGTTGCACTCTTTATAAATAAAGCTCTAGATCGTAAAGATTTCACTAAAACTCCCGTCTCGATGTGTGACCCTGTGTAGACTCGGTGTTTTTATAGCTTTTACTTTATTTCTTTTTGTAAACTAGCAAGTAAGTTCCTAAATTGTATGTCATTTGAAGGTTAAAACGCTCGTGAATATCTATATAGCGTGTAGAGATGGCAAACGACGAAACGGGAGGCTGGTGGCATTTGTTTATTGTAGAAATAACATTGCGAAAATCTTGTATATCGCAACACTGGATCTTGGACTTTTTGATTCATGTTTTTGTATATAGGGCAACATTGTTTACAGCCTAGTTAAAAAGATCAGAAAACGTACTTTTTCGCAAATACAACATTGTTTACGTAAAAGAAGAGCAAATAGTATCACATATTTGATGAAGAAAGTCACGCCAGTATACGTTTTTATACAATGGAATCAAGCTGTATACTTTATTATTGTAAAATAATTAGCTTACTTAGCTAAAATTGTACACAAAAATCAAATTTATGCACCAGTTAAGCTGTAATTAATATTTTGACGATTGTTAAGTGTTGCGACCTTGTACCCTGTAAATATTTCTTTGTTGAATTTGCAGTGTTGTTTCTACTAAAATGTAAAGTTGTTATTGTATTTCTTTTTGTGATTGAATTAATTGGTAATTTTAATGATTATAGTTTTAATGGAAAAGGATTATTTAACTTCAATAAAGCGTCAATCGAGTTTTGTTGTTTTATTCAATTTTAGTTTGCAAGTCTGATCCATAGAGATAAAATATGTCTATGGTCTATTCTACTCCCAGTACAATAAGTATAATTGCCCATTATAGGATAAGCGATACGCATTTTTTTTAAATCTATGGGATAAACAGAGCATGACCCTTTCTATACTACCGGAGCCATACTTGGCCAGCGCAGACAGAGGATTTGGCCTACACTCTCCTCGCTGGCCAGACGGGTTGAAGAGGTCTTTATGAGCTTTGTTTAACTTGTATTTTCTAAGTCGCCTTTTACGACCTCAATAATAGATAAATATAATAGTACAGAGAGGGTCATGCTCCAGCAGTGGCGACTAAAAAGACCTGATGATGATGATGATGAAACAGAGCATTGCGGAGATCGGATCGATTATGTTATACTGATATGAGCATGGGCCTATACACAAATTCCAATTTTCTTGTTAAATTTCAACAATCTGCGCGAGATTGAAAGGAACTGGTACATTCTACATATTGTAAGTATATCAAAAACCATAGACCGATAAAATCAACGAGTGACCCGCTTTTCGGTTCTCGTTCATTTCAAAGGCTGGTAACAGTACATGTAGAAATTTATTTTCATAGAACTAGACTAAAGCTAAGCTGAGCTTGAAAAATGGATCCAGTGTTGGCCACTTAAACTCACGAAAAATAAACAAACCTCTTAAATGTCACAGAGTTAAATGTCACTAATAAATATATAGGGACGTAGAATATCACACAGAATTGTGAAATTGAATATCGCAAAATTGAATATTGTGAAATTGAATTAAATATTAAAAATAAATAATTAATAATTAAATTTAATATTAAAAATTGAATATTGTGAAATTGAATATCACAAAGTTTTTTTTTTTTCATTTTTTTATTCAAAATTCAATTTTTTATGTATTTTTGAAAAAAAAACCCAAATGTAGGATTTATAAAACAATATTCCCATGCTTTACCACATAAAAATGTAAATATTATTGTCAAGCTGTCAAATAATGATGACGTTGACAGTCAAGTATTATGAGTTGCCAGGTTGGAGAATATTTTTCCCCGAGGAAGTGTACATAGAATCTTATCTCTATGGTACATAGACTGTTTTTTTTTTAAATATAATAAATACATAAACATCCAGAGTGGACTTCAACTGGCCCACAGATATAAAACATTAAACTTTAAACTGGTCACAAGATTCATGATAAACCAAAACTAATGTCACAAGAGCGATTCATGTCACTCAAAACCATCTATATAGTAAGTGCTTTTTGCTCAAAACATACAATAAAAATATTGTATGGAATGAACGCATCCGTATTGATTTTCTTTCTGTCAACTGTCTTGTCAAAACAGCGTGCGTTTTGAAACTTTCTAAAAATAATTTAGTCCAATCTTGTTAACACAAAATATTTTTTGATGAAAATAAATATTCCAGTGCTTAATCATATAACAATATACTCTCTGACGAGAGTGCTTAATATATTATTAACTTTATCAATCAAACAAAATGGTATTGATGATTTCATCAATATGAAGTTAATTTTGTTTGTAGTATTAAAGTTCTTGTAAGCTTACGTGTCAAAATGAAAAGTAAATCAGCAAAACTTCGGAACGCATGCGATTTTATCAAAGAAAATGCGATCCGATTGCGGATCGGTCGACTTTGTCTTGTCCGTCTTCTATTTATTTACCGTTCCAATAACTCCGTACTGAGTCGTACGTACCTATAGTAAATAAAAAAACATTTGGTCTGTGATATAACACCTATTTGCATTTGTGTTTTAACAAGTCTCGAGTTGTGTAAATAATGTGCTTAGTTGAGTGAGTATTCGCGACTTTTTTGCGTAAAGCAGGCGCCAGCATGTCTGATGAACTAGAAGCCAGGATGTGGGACGATGGGGGCTCCAGGTACGAGTCCAGGAGCCGTGGGGCCTACTTCGAGTCTGCCTTCGCGTCGTCAGAGCATTTAGATAGAGCCCCTTTGTTATCAGAAGTAAGTTTAACAATATTTTTTTGCAATAGATAAAAACTATAAAATATTTTATCGAATTATTGATAGAAAAATTGTATATACCTTTTTTTAAAAGATTTTACAGGTTTATGATTTACCTACAGTGATAACTGATAATAGCTTATGATAAAGATGTGCATAATTTGCAATTCAAAATAATGAATTAAGTACTTGTACAACAATACGTTTTTATTTTATAGTCTTAGCTATGGTCTATTTATAGATAACTAGCTTTCGCCCGCGGCTCCGCCCGCGTCAATGTCCTCGGGAACAGTACTTTTTCCCGGGATAAAAGGTAGCCTATGTCCTTCTCCGTACCCCAGATAACGTGTATGCAAAATTTCATGATGATCGGTTCAGTAGTTACAACGTGAAAGCGTAACAAACAAACAAACAAACAAACTCACTTTCGCATTTATAATATTAGTTAGGATAATGTGATATTTTGTTGGGTCTAAGACCATTCATATTAGAATTATCAATGAAATAAGTAAACTCTAAGTTATAATTCAAATTGTTTCTGAATACATTCAAAGATGATTTTAGCAAATCTATTCCTCATTGTTGAATTGGTGCATTCCCCATAATCTACGCTAATAAAGAGGGGAGATTTGATTGTTTCTTTGTTTGTATTGAAGGGCTCTGAAACTGCTTAAAAAATCTTTTGCCTACACACAAGAACCCTACATTATCCCTGATCTATATAGGCTATATAAATACCAATATCTACACATATGAAGCTTCGGGGACCGTTAGTTAAAAAAAAAAACAAAGCTTAATAAAAATCTTTTCTTACAATTTTCTATTGAATTTAAAAGAAGAAAAGAACAAATAAACAGCTCTGCTTGTTTGCCATCAAATATCAAATATACATAAAAAAGGCTACTAGACAAGTCTCAAAGTAATGGCTAGTAAACTAATGTATTTAATTGAAAAGAATAAAATGTGTTGCTACTAATGATAAAAGAGCAGCCTGTAAGATAATTCCTCATTGGAAAGACATAGAACAAAGATTATTCAGATAAGTATAAGTAGTAGTTTATCTATCCTTTGAAATAAAGTACAGAATTTTTGATCATACGTATCAAATCAATCATTTATTGCTGCCTTAATGTATATCTACATAACATATAGGTCTGATGTTAGCATAATCTGGTTTATAATATCAAGTACTGAATAACAGATACGTTTATATAAGTGTTTTACCCTGCTTGTAATATCGCTAAAGTTCAACATTCATATTAGTTTATTTTTTTTTATTTAAATCAAGACATGGATACTTATTTAGTTTAAATACTTAAAAAGACGAAACTAAAATAATACAAAAAAAATAACCTACTTAAAAATATATATTTACAAATCGTATAGTCCCTCCAGATGCTCACCTCTGGGCATCGTGCCCAAAAGGCTGACAGCATTGCCTAATTGAATGGCAATGCTGATACGCTGAGCTAGGTAATTTCCAGCCCTTTGGTCACGAGATACCTCAATAAGCCTTTTAGTCAAGAAACTAAAAAGGTCATAGGTCTTAATTTAAATATTAATATAAACATTAAGGACCCTGACGGGCGCTGCAATGGGAGAGGTGCTTTTAAGTTTCAAACATGATTCTGTTTAGTTGATTTCGATTTTTTAAAACATATTGTATATGATTAATAGTTTTTATTATATTATATATATTTAATGGTTATTTATATCTTATTACAGTTTTATTTGTACATTATATAATTATTTATTTATATTAAGCCAATTTATATTATTCATAAATACAATAAAATAAAATAAGAATATTATTTTTACTTATCTTTTAAATATTCATTAATTGTATAATAACATTTATTTGCTAGCAGTTTTTTTATATTTTTTAGGAATGTTTTATAATTTTCTGTATCTTTTATGTCTTCTGGGAGTTTATTATATATTTCTACAGCCATTACGAGAGGACTAGATGAATGCAGCTGGAGGTGCGAAGTAGGTATTTGTAGTTTATTTTTGTGTCTAAGTATGTATTTTGTCACTATGTCTTTTCTTTTTTCGAAAAAGTGTTGATATTTTCGGACAAATTTGCACATTTCTAAAATATAAATGCTCGGCAAGGTTAGTATGTTATACTTTTTGAAATACGGCTTACAGCTATCTCTTGGCTTAATGTTAGCTATTATTCGAACTAGTCTTTTTTGTAACGTAAAGACTCTACACGTAACATCAGATAATATATCTTTACATGTACAATAAGCTTAGACTAAGATAGGATTATCTTTATTGTTGATTGGTAATAGATTATTAAGTTATTAGAACCACGTGAGAGAGTATCTTGATGTCTGCATATTTCATAATGATATTATAACACTTAATATGATAAACGGATTAACATATTTTATTTTATCAAAACCATTTTGGAAGGGAAAATCTAAGTCAGGAGAGGAAAGGGGAAGGCCAAGGAGGGCTTTCATAAACAAAATAAAATAGAAGGCCAACGTCATGTCATATAGAGGGGTCAAGGAGCAGGTGGAGGAAAAGTTGGAAGGAGAAGGAGAAAGTTGGAAAATACTTCTCCGACGAGAACATAGTTCAAAAAAAAAATGATGATGAAATTTTAATTGCCTAAACTTTCAAATACTTTTGTAAACTCGGATCGCACACAATTGAATGATATGATGAAACTTTACGACAGCTTGAAAAATATGCCACCAGTGCTGTGCTCTAACAACCCCATTCGATCATTAAGCAATCCGATCTGTGATGCTTCAAAGCTTGGGGTTCACTTCACCCAGTCTTTGGCATCCTTGACTGTGTCTATTGGTGCTTGGATTATTGACGTTCAGATGATTTTTATAGCATGCTCTCTTTCACATCTCTTTTGGCTCTTTGACATGTGTTTAGGTTTTGTTGTTGTTTTCTCATACACATATACAGAGAGGTAAGTTATTAATAAAAAACCGGCCAAGTGCGAGTCGGACTCGCGAACGAAGAGTTCCATACCTTTATCTATAAAAACAGCAAAAAAATCATGTCTGATGTATGGGAGCACCCCTTAAATATGTATTTTATTAATTTTTAAAGTGTGAATATTTCAAGCGTCTACCTGTTGCCGTTATCAATGTAGAGCAAAACCAAGCAAATAAATCACGTTCGTTGTATGGAATCCTCCTTAAATATTTATTTTATTATGTTTTTAGTATTTTAGTATTTGCTGCTATAACATAGCGGCGACAGAAATACATCATCTGTCACAATTTAAATTGTCACGGACAGTGGAGCCATATTAATAGGGTCCCGTTTTGACTCTTTGGGTACGGAACCCTAAAAATCAACAAAGACAAAACCTAAACACGAGTTTCGTCAAGGCCGAAGCTTCGGCCGATTTTTTTCCGAAACCGACACCGCCGCCGAAACTAATATTTTTTTGTCGAAATTGAACCTTCGGTTGACTCCAATATGGATTTGTGTGCCCCGTGGTTCGATTTATTACGCCTAATAATGTCTTTCATATCTTTCTCACATCCAATTTTTTTTTGTAAATTACTTAGATAATAGACATGTAACATGATAATAACACTCAAAGTTTTAATGAGAATCTTGCTCTAGCCATTCTCAAGTTGTGCTAGTACCTACATAATTTTATTATAATTGATTTTTACTTATATAGAGATACATTTTTTAAGACGTTCATAACGTTTGTCAACACAATTATAGCGTACCTATATAACTTTGCTTAGTAATTTTCGGCACTATTTTGTCTATTTATGTAAAACTGCTATTTTTTATTTAATTATTCTATAATATGACTGTGCCAAAATAAAATAAAAAGAAAAAACACGTTTGGCATTTATTTTCATTTTTACACAACTCACAAAAAAGCAGAGTGATGTTTTTAAGAACAAGTATCCACCATCATATAACCGCTTTTTATTATCTTTAAGTATATTTACTATCTTAATTCCACCATACCTCCTAAAGCCATAAATGGATTTGGAAGACCTGATATTATCAGAACCTATAGGCTATCAAAAACAAAATTGGTTGTCTGTAAAGGCGGTTTATGGATGATAATTTTACGTGATAATGGTGGAAGTGAGATAGATGCACAGACAATATATTGTCTGTGGATAGATGCGTGTCATCACAAGCCGAACGCTTAGGCCGATCGTGCCTATCTTGTTCTGCGCTCTCGCTTGCACACGGAACGTGCGTGACACTTTTTTTTGCGTGCAGTCGGCGTTCATCTATTTATAAGACGTTATCCTCTGGCTGCTCTGGCCAAGTATGGCTGTAGTAGTACAGAGAGGGTAGTGCTCCTGTAGTGGAGACTAAAAAGACCTGATGATGATGATGATGAGGATTCCCCCAAAAACACTGTAAAACCTAATGTTATATTTTTTAACCCCTGACACAAAAGGAAGGGTTTCTGTCAGGTTGAGGGGGTACCGAAGCTCTTAATAATCGGGTGAATAGGGATGCGGTTTTCCTGCTGCCGATTCCATCATTTTACTGGCCATTAATTTATTATTATGACACTGCTTGAATAATTTTTGAACCTGAATTGTATGATAAAATAACTGCTAGGTAAAAAGTATTTTTATTACCTACTGTTCACTTTTTACTGCTATAGTAATTTACAGACCGCCATAAAATTAAATAATAATAACTTGCAGTTGCCCATTGTTTTTTACCCGACTACCACCCAGAAGGAGGGTAATGTTTTTCGCGCGTATACAATGTATGTATGTATGTCTGTTCCATGTTCGCCTCCTGTATCCTTAATGGCTTTACCTATTTTAAAGTGTGAGGTATTGATCAATACCGGTATTAGGTGATTTTTTTACCTGTTTTCAATATTGAATTTCAATACCGGTTTTAATACCGAACCGGTGATTTTAGAATGATATCATATAAAAATGCACGTGAACAGATCATTAATAGTGACATTGTAATATTTTTGGAATAACCTGCACGCAAACTAGGTACGTTTCTGTTTCTTGCTTATTAATTTCTTATTTATTACTTACTAGCAACTTTTTTATAAACTAGCTCGTGTTCTATTAACAATCGCGTAAATTAAATTTTTTATATTAGTATAAGTTGACTGCGCGTTGCTAATGCTAACTGCTCTGAGATCCGGTGTCTTGACAATCGAAAAACAACTGTAAGCTGAAATTGAGGAAAAAACACGTAGAAAAGTATCTACACGCCAAGATTCCTCAAAAACAGATATCGAATGGGTGTGTATGATAGCACAGGAGGTGGCCTAGAGAAGTATTTCGATATTGTTTATAATTATTTGTTGTGCATTCCACCCACAAGTGTGAAGGTAGAGAGAACCTTTTCTTAATGTATTTGTGCAATCGATTAAGAAGTTCGCTTTTCGATTAAACCTTACATGCTCTCAGTTCTTTAGGCCCCATTATCAAGAAGAAAAAGCTCTAAAACAGTAAAGACCCTACAATTAAAGAAAAAAATATATGATCTCATTTTCATTTAAAATTCAAAGGACAGAAAAATTCTAACCAATATTGTTAAGTACTTCAAAATTATGAAAACAGTTTTTTCATAACTTTAAAGTACTTAACAAAACACAAGGCAGTCGGGTTTTTTTTAATTTTTGAATTAATCCACATGTTTGACCTGATGATAAAGACGATTAGCGTAATTTAATCATAAATAGTACAGAAATAAATACATCAATATATATAGGAACATATCACACAATTTGAGCTAGCACCACATTAAGTTGTGAACTTGTGTCGTAGGATACTTACTCAACGATACTATATTTTATATAGATAAACATCCAAGACCCAGGTCAATCTGAAAACGTTTTCCTACATGACCTGAGCGGGGATCGAACCTCGGCACCCTCGTGTCGCGGACTGACGTGTTGACCACTGCGCCACGGAGCTCGCCAATAATCAATTGAATTAAGAAGTTTAATTTGGTACGCTGAAATTAAGACTTGATACATACATACATAGTATCACGTCTTTTTTCCTTGCGGGGTAGACAGAGCCTAAGTCTATATGACCTGAAGGCCACGTTTAGCATGTTAAAATAATAAGAATATTGATACAATATTTTATCTTTAAAACCAAATAGGTAATGTGCGGAAACACTTATCACGTTTTTATGTGTACCACCATGATAAGGCTTTAGTTATTTATGTTTAAAGTCGAAAAGTGTGTTGTTTTATTGAAGTGTAATTTACATGGACGTGCATACTTGAAAAGTGCCTAAAAAGGCCTATTTTTTGAATACATCTTTGAATCTTTATTAGGAGCTCAGTTTCATCATCATCATCAGGTCTTTTTAGTCTCCACTGCAGAAACATGAACCTATCTGTACTACTGGAGCCATACTTGGCCAGAGCAGACAGAGGATTTGGCCTTCTTCGCTGGCCGGACGGGTTGGAGAGGTCTCATTGATGTTTATGAGCTTTCTTTAGCTTGTATTTCCAAAGTCGCCTCTTACGACATCCATGGAAAGAATAGGAGTGGTCCTATTCTACTCTGCCGTAAACCACACGGCCGAGTCAGTTTGGTTAAGCGCTAACGCACGTTAAGCAACCCCGGGTGTTGACTCCACTGGGATCTATGACCAGTGTTGGCCACTAAGACATAGGAAAAGCAAGCAATCAATACTAAAAAAAATATTGTTAGTATAATTGTGATAATGTGATTGTGAATAGCCGTGTGGTTTCCGGCAGAGTAGAGTAGGGCCACTCCAAGTCTTTCCATAGATGTCATAAGAGGCGACTTAGGAAATACAAGGTAAACAAAGCTCATAAACATCAATGAGACCTCTCCAACCCGCCTGGCCAGCGAGGAGAGTGTAGGCCAAATGATAGATAGGTTAGATACATACATAGGTACATAGGATAGATAGGTACGGCATTATTGTGCACGAACAGAGCCGCGAGCGACAGTTAAGTAGTTCTCCAATAAAAATTGCAACAAATCCGTATTTGCTATCAAACGAACATTTCCACTTTAAGAACTTCACTCATAATTAATACTACAATAATCTAAGTTAGATATATTCCATTAGAGCCCATATTGCTCATTTGTGAAACAGATGCTATACGTACGGGTATAAGGGATACAGACGTTATAACTTGTATGTATACTCCATCCATCCGGTAACATATCACTGTCCATTACTACGGGCCATAAAGGCTATCCCACAAATCCCCATCAAGAACACATGAGACGCTTTATAATATTAATGATACGTTAGGTCTTACGGCCCAGGGTTTTGCAGATAGGCCGAAACGGAAAGGACACACGAGCGCGTTATAAATGACGAATTCATTTCCTCGCGTAACAAAACGCTGCTTTTATTTTTATAGTAGACCATTTCTCACAAAAATAGGGAAAATCTTAGGAAAATTGGTATTTTTTGCCAGTGGCTTTAAACAGGTATTGTTCCTACCTTTGTAGTAATCGTGAACATTCTAAGGAGTCAGTGACGTGCAGTCCATTCAGACATTTCATCATCCTCATCATCAGGTCTTTATAGTCTCCACTGCAAGAGCATGACCCTCTCTGTACTACCGGAGCCATATGTCAGAGCAGACAGAGGATTCGGCCTACACTCTCCTCGCTAGCCAGACGGGTTGGAGAGGTCTTATTGATGTTTATGAGCTTTGTTTAGCTTGTATTTCCTAATTCGCCTCTTACGACCTCCATGGGAAGACTAGGAGTGGTCCTATTCTACTCTGACATAGTCTAAATGTCTGTATAGCCACACGGCTATACAGACATTTAGACTCTGTCTATCCTGTACTCTCTACTCTTGTACTTTAATGCAATTTTTCTCTTACAATATTTCTCTAAAAAAATATTACATCGGTGCTCCTAAAAAATCAAAAGCAAAATCCTAATCCTAACTAATATTATAAATGCGAAAGTGAGTTTGTTTGTTTGTTACGCTTTCACGCTGTAACTACTGAACCGATCATCATGAAATTTTGCATACAAGTTCTCTGGAGTACGGAGAAGGACATAGGCTACCTTTTATCCCGGGAAAAAGTACTATTCCCGAGGGATCGACATTGACGCGGGCGGAGCCGCGCGCGAAAGCTAGTGCTCCATAAATCAGATGTTATTATAGGAAAATAAGTATTTATATATCCCTTCAAGCGCGAGAAACGCAGACACAATAGATTTTCTTCTATTGTTATGCGTCCTCATTGGACCGCTTGGTGGTTGAGAGGTCAAGTACGAATCATAATTGATTGGGTAAGTTTTTGATTTAGTAAGTATTTTAATGTCTACCTTCCTAAAAATGTGTGGGCACGTGGCCGCAAGGAGCTTGCAAACATCGATGAGTTATCGTAGACTTATTGTTCTAAGCTCTGTCTATCTTCAAAAACGATTAGGACATTAGGCCATGTCATATAAATTTCTGCGCAAAAAGGTACTAATGCCTGACAAGGTGCGTATACCTATGTATTAAGGCAAAATCATTATCACTCTTCGCGCTATCTGTCCCTATGTATCCTTAGATCTTTGAAACTACGCAACGGATTTTGATGTGGTTTTTTATAGATAGGTCTGGTTAAGGTCAACTGCTTCCGTGGTCCAGTGGTGCTTCGGAAGGCACGTTAAGCCGTTGGTCCCGGCTGCCATCTGGTAGTCGTTAAAAAGGAACCACGTTAGAGGCCGAGAGGCGATTCCGAATAACTCTGACACCAGGGTGTGCATGGTCGGTTGACCTACTCGAAATGATGATGATGAATAAATAGGTTGACTCAAAAAGAAGGTGTATTGTTTAATTTACCGCACCCGTGTGAAGCCGGGGCGGGTTGCTAGTGTTTAATATATTTATGTATTGAATCATATGTAATGAAATTACTAAGTTACACCCAAATCTACGATGACATGATATGATGACGAGACAAAACAGAGAGCCGTCCTTTCCACTACTAAGTATCACGATTTTTAATCTGTCCTACCCCATTCATACAATACACGCATCCGTAAGATATCACTCCATTTACTAGGGCCTTATGGGGTATTATTCCCACAAATTCCCGTGAAGAACACGCGAGCGCGTTATAAATGACGGAGCTGGTCATTTGCTCGCGTAACAAAACGCCGCGTTTATTTTTATGGTGGACTATTTCTCAGGACGTCGGGTTGACTGGGTAATGCTTTTACCATTAAGTCTACATATTGTAGTTTTAAAGGCTTAATAAACTTGTATATAGTTAAAATAAATGGAAGGGCTTTTTTAAATAAGCAGCGATATATATTTTTTTTATTGGGCTTAGAAGGGTAGCTACAGCATAATAAATTACTTAGAAGCATGCTTTTGTATCTCGTAATATTTTCTGTAATGTTTATTGCTGACTTATACGGTTAGGCTTGATTATGTTTAACCGTCCGCGCGGCCTTGGTTTCTGCCATTTACTGCATCTGCAATTGCGGTGCGTGCAGCACTCCCAGCAGGGCAGACTTATATACGTAAAAGAGAAAGCTGTGCTGTAAGGGTGTACAGGTATTCCTTCTCGGAATGCGGCACCGCAATGGTAGAAACCAAGGCACCAGCGACCACGGATGGGTCGCTCTCTACACGTTGTCTAGTGACATACTCTACTACATAGAGAACTTAAGACAAAGAAGAATGGCAGAGAACTATAGGCTGGTGGTACCGGCTGAAGACGAAGTGTAGGCCAATGAAACTATTCTGATTTATTTGTCTTAAATTATGTATTAAAAAAAGTAATCATACCATATCTCCACAACTTATGAGTAAAAGTTAAATGCATTTGAAGTTTATATGGGACAAAGTGTAAAAAGATAACAAAACGTTACAAATGGAATTAACAAAACGTTAAAAACATCAACAGTCTTTTTTTGACACATCTAAGTGAATGTCACTGTCAATTTTATTATATCACAGATGTTTTTGTTTTGTTTGAGACTTTGCGACGAAGTAAAAAAATGCTAAAATATGGTGGGTGATATATGGGTGTTATGTGCCTATGTAATCTGAGGTAGAATAAATGATAGTTTAGTTGATTCTGTCATGATCATTATGCTTCCTAAATAGGTTATATGTACCTATGTAACACAAAAGTATTCGCCCATAGACAGAAAGGTTCGCCGAACTATATCGCTAATAATGAAAATAATATCTACTGGATCATAGTTAGTATCTGTAGTGTTGTAGGTATTTTAGTGAATATTATGTTAATATCCTCGATACAGTGAATATATAGAGATTTAAATTATTGTTATTGCCTGCACTGACAACAACAAACAGCCATAACCTTCAACAGTACGGCGTCGTCTGTTTGAGATGGCCATGCATTTGCGTTGCACAATCCAGTCAATTTTCTATTGGTAAACAATAGTACGTAGTTATTATCTTTACAATAGATATACATTAAAAAAGCTTCTAATGGGAATTTTTGATTAATAGGTAAAAATGCTACGGATCTTCCATGCTGGTCTGGGAGTAAAGAAAAAACGTAGAATGTACCAGCGGCTTTTCTTCCTGTGTAGATCGTAAAAAACGATTGAGGGCGAAAATCAGGAATTATGTTAGTAGTAAACAAAGCCGGTGTGTAAAGGCATTGACGTTGACGTTGACAGTAGTATAAATCGCTTGACGCGGTTGATTTAAATCGCTAGAAATCGATCGGGGGTACTATTTTTGAAAGTGCTTCTCTCGTTCTCGTCTTCGAGCGATATTTGTATGGAAAAATCGCTCGTTTACGAAAGGCGTCATTTCAAAAATAGCACTCCGGACAGACGCAAAATCGATATTAACAATAAATCCAGATGTACTGTTATTACATTGATACCTGTACGAAGTTTTTATTTTCCCCAAGTGATTTTGTTTATTGCAACGTTACTTATTCATCAATCGATTTTTCTGTAGTGTATGTATGACATGGCTTAATTGTGTGCGACCACCCTAAGGTTACATTAGGTCATTGTTATTGGTAAAGTTAAGGCTACAGTGTGAGATGCAAAGCAATAATCGCACACGAAACTCGAGATGTTATCAAATTTGTCGAATCAACTTTTGTTTAGTGCTTAGTCGTTAAATTTAATTGCAATATATTTAAAAAGGAAATATATAATCTGTGGCCACCGGTAACAAGGGAAATATATAGAAAGGGCAGAGAAAAGAAAAAAGTAAAGCGCCCCATGCACGACGATGCGTGATCACGCGTTAAGGCCGGCCATGCAAGAGATCACACGATCAAAGCTAATTGGAGCGCGTTTCATTCAGAATCTAGTACCTACTTAATTTTGTTACCTCCTCCATCGGCTCATTATAGCACCAACTTTTTATCAACAAACTTATTTTGTTTACTAGTACGAATATGTCAAGCGTAGATTATACATATTACTTGCTTCTGTTCCGTCACAAATTCTGAGGAATCTTAGAAAAGGGCGATGCTGTTAGCAAAAACCCATCACCGTGACCTTTAGAACATGACTCCAGCCTCTGTAAGTGAAGTGACCCCGTAAGTGATAAACTTTGCCGGTGACAAATCGAACGATCGTTTATAAGGCGAGCGCGGGTAGCGGTATGCGGAGGCAGGAGGGGTTATCATCAGCAAAGTGATGTGAATGTAGAAACTCGCAAACCGTAAATTGAGAGGATTTTTACCATTTTGTACATGCGTCTCGTTTGCGGTATTATCGTCGTCCGACACGTACATATATATAATTATGTATATTACATGAACTCAAATAAAAACCATACACTCCTTTTTTGGCAGTCGCGTAAAATATGTTGAATCGGGAACCTCCGCCATTACGAAATCGGTTTAATGACTAACTTACTTAGCCGATAACAACAGACTCGAGAAGAAATTCAAATCTACCCCCGAATTACGCCATTAGCATTTCAGATAGAAATTATCATAACGCGTTCCATGTTTTAACAGTGAGGTCGTTTGAGTAATACAAGTGGAAAAATAGTGTTTTTTTTTGCCAGGATGGGCGTGAGGACGGTAAGTAGACGATGTTATATAATGAGCCTTTTTAGTCATTGAGCAGACCATTACTCTCTCTCTCTCTCTCTCTCTCTCTCTCGTCTGAGCGTGTTCCCGGTTGCATCCTCAGCTGGGGTGTTTTGGAGCCCGGGGTCCGTTTTCCGACATTTTTCTTCTCCACTTCGCACGATCTTTGGCATCCTTGGTTATGAGACTATTGACACGCATATCAAGCGAGCTCCGTGGCGCTAGTCTGCGTCACGAGGGCGCCCCCGGTTTCGATCCCCGGTCAGGTCAAGATGGAAAATGATCTATTTCAGATTAGCATGGGTCTTGGATGTTTATCTATATACATATGTATTTGTTATAAAATGTAGTATCGTTGAATTAGTATCCCATAACACAAGTCTCGAACTTACTTTGGGGATAGCTCAATCTGTGTGATCTGTCCGTATATATTTTTATTTATTTATTTATTTATACTCCTCAACGGCTTTGATGTCACTGTCGATGTCTCCGGACGCGTGAAGACTGGTCCGTATGCTCGACCACGTTTCCGCCTAAGCGTACAGGTAATCTGTAACGTCGCAAGCCACGTACTGAGTCGACTATTGCTCATTGACATGTACCTTTTACTTTTGAAATCATTGCTAATTACTATACAAGATCCATTTAAATTAAGCGCAAATATTTTAAAGACAGTAATAGCTTAAAGAAATGCTTTCGTAGCAAATTTTAAGAAATCGACCTCGGCCTGGGTTCAAAGTCGATTGTATGTCTCGCTATCCAGTTGTTCTATTCTACATGTCGCATTGCATAACCGATTCTCGTTATATTTTGTGAAACGGATCAATAATTACATTGAATATTTTTGATATTCTGTTTATGGAGATTTTCGAAATGGCGGTAGTGTCATAAAGGACTTAAGCTCAATTAAGGTTTGAGTTCGCTGTGATACGAGTAAGTCTCACCAGTTGGCCTATTTGTACTACTACTAACTTAGTGTTTAACGTTTTGAATAGTTTTGATAGTCACTTCTAAATACATTACGTTTTATATATCTTAAATAAAAAAAAAATGTCAATCATACGAAAGCCGCAATGTATTATGAAGTGACTATCAAAACGTTGTACACTACATACATACATATGCGGTAGACAGAGCCTAAGGTCATAAGGCCACGTTTATAGCGTGTTGGTGGGCGTAAAGGTGAAAAACGGAATCAAAACAGTCATCATCATTTCGAGTAGGTGTCACGGTCAATAGACCATGCACACCCTAGTGTCAGAGTTCTTCGGAACCGCCTCTCGGCCTCTGACGTGGTTCCTTTAACGACTACCAGATGGCAGCCCGGACCACCGGCTTAACGTGCCTTCCGAAGCACGGAATCATCTTTATTATCGGACAATCAGGTGATTCAAGCCTGCAATGTCCTAACCAAACTGGAAACAACTAATCAAAGTATGCTTCCGGTGGGAATCGAACCCACGACCCCCGGGTCAACAGGCAAACGCCTTAACCACTGGACCACGGAGGAGGCTATCAAAACAGTGACGGCTTGCTAGCTGCATCGCCTACTGTCATGATTCTTTAGATTTTCGCCCAATTCCTTGACGGGCTTCTACGATCTGCACGGGAAGAGAAGCAGCTGGCACATTCTACGTTTTTTCTTTTCTCCCAGACCAGCATGGAAGAAAAGTTGTACACTAAGTTAGCAAATAGGCTGGCAGGTCTACAGCTCATAGACTCACTAGTTTAGATCGGCTTCTAATCAGTATGTAGCAGTATGCAAGTGCGCACATTACACCGATTCGACATCGGTTGCATCTTCATACCGATTAAGCAGAGACCGTAGACACGGTAAAGATTAGATACCTATCTTTACCGTGCCGAAGAGGTCGATAAAGTCTGCAGAATACGGGGATTCATAGGCAAAAGTTCGTGCCTTGGATGTGGCCAAGTTATGCCGGCCTATTTGCTAACTCAGTGACCACTGTTTTGATAGTCACTTCAAAATACATTGCGTGTTTCCTATGATTGACTATTTTTATTAAAGATATATAAAACGTAATGTACTTTGAAATTACTATTACAACGTTGTACACTGAGTTAGCAAATAGGCCGGCTGGTCAAGACTAATGTTAAGAATAGCCATTTTAAAGAAGAAGAAGTAAGTGTTAACCCAAACTAACGCAATTTCTTAAGTTAGTTTAATGGCACTATGTGGCAAACCGGACTGTGTTTTATTGTCTGTGCAATTCAAATTACGCAACTAAAATCAGAACAACATACAAACATGTGACAACAACGTTTGAACAAGAGTCATTAGCCAACCCAGCAGACCTGCATCTTAATAATGATAACAAAAGCCTAGCCTAAGCTACTCTTCCAGTATGGTCTGGGACGAAAACGTAGAATGCAGATCGTAAAAGCCGATTGGGCGCAAATCTGAGGAATCATGTTAGTAGGCGGCTAGCGACCCATCACTATTATTTTTCTATTTTTCAGCTAAATGCCCCACCAGCACGCTAATCGTGACCTTTGGGGTTTTGAAAAATCCTGACAAAAAACATTTCGATAAAAATCCGGACTTTTTTGGAAACATTAACCACTTAGTTTAGTTCATTGCTATGGTAAGCATGGTAGGCAGGCAGACGCTCGCATTGCAAGGCGATAAAAAAGTTTTAATACCCATATTCCATAAATCAGGACAAAGTCCGGACAAGCGTCTAAAAGTACGGACATGTCCGGACTAATCCGGACAGATGGTAACCCTACTTTGGGTTATAACGGCCTTAGGCTCTGTCTACCCCGTAAGGGATAAAGACGTGATAATATGAATGTATGTAGCCTAAGCTGAATCAAGTTCCTTCAAAAAACGAAATCCTGGATTTGCCACTACTAGTAAATTTCGTACGTATAAATTAGTTTTTGATCGGAACATGGAATACCTAAGCGTTAGACGACCGGCGCCAGTTACGTAACTCCTAGCTTAGACTGGATTTATGACCTTGCTCTAACCTATGAGAAATAAGCTTAACTTGTAATTATACAGGAAATTGAATTCATTAGGAATGACTCAGACCACGAATCTGTACAACTTTCATTATAAGACCAACAAAAAAATTGCAAAAATAATCAGCTGTTCCATAGATTTTGGCCAAGTAGATATTCCACTTTTGTATGAAAGAGCAGATAATTTTTACGATGTTGAAGTTGGTCCCATAATGAAAGTTGTTCAGATTTGTGGTCTGAGCATGGATCTTAGGGTCTGAGTCACTCCTTAAACGTTTGCTAATGAATTCAATTGTAGGTAGGAAGGTAGGAATTTATTCTTTGAAATCCAGCTGTGGGATAAGTGAAAATATGAACTTTGCGTGTATTGCAAAGGGTCTTTCAACAAGTTTTTAAATCAAAATATTCACATAAAAAATCCGACTTCAATCATACTACTGGTCCATCATCATCACCATCATATCAGCCACAAGAAGTCCACTGCTGGACATAGGCCTCCCCCAAGGATTTCCAATACGACCGGTTGGAAGCGGCCTGCCGATTGTGATGAAATTGAAATAGGACCGACTTTAAAGGAACCCACTCCAATAAAAAAGATTTTTTTAAAATTGATTCATAAATGACCAAGTTCTGAAGATACAAATATTAAAAAACCGGCCAAGTGCGAGTCGGACTCGCGCACGAAGGGTTCCGTACCGTTATCTATAATAAAAATAAGTTAAATATTTTTATTATATGTATAATATAACTAAAAATGAATGCTATTCGCAATTTTGCCTTTATCTGTGCTATATATGACGTTGCTTCGTACCACGTTTCAAGATTTCGAGTTCACGAGAAGTATGTAGGTTTTGATTCAATTGCGAGTTTCGAAAATTATTAAAAAATATTTTTATTATATGAAATAATAAAAAAAAAATATGCTTTTCGCTATTTATCTGTGCTATAACACGTTGCTTCGTACCAAATTTCACGATTGAGTTCACGGGAAGTACCCTGTAGGTTTTGATTCCCAAATGTCGAAAAAACACGAAAATTAGCGGCATTAACGGCGGAATCTTTTTATTGCGTTGGCTTAGAAGTTGATTTTTTCACAGCTCCAAGAGGCAGTAGACCTGAGTATTTGAATTTATATGAATTTCAGCTTGATACCTCTACGCGTTCCTTGAGAAAAGGGGTCTTGACTGACCGACAGACAGATAGACAGTCGGACAACCAAGTGATCCTTTATGGGTTCCATTTTACCTTTTGAGGTACGGAACACTAAAGAAAGAAAAGAAATACCAAATTGATAACCTCCTTTTTGTAAGCTTTTATTTAGTTTCACATCAAATCTTGCGACTTGCGAGTTAAAGATCGACTTCTTGGTCTTGGTTACCGAATGAGTTGAAATTTTGCATGTGTAAATCGGATGACAATACAGTATTTCGGAATCGTTGCGCTGCTGGTCTGATAATGGAGTCGGAAGGTGGCCATAACATAGACTTATTACTAGCGTATGAGAACTAAACACACAAATTAAGAAATAAAATATGGTGAAAAATATTTCATGCGGGCGGGATTTCAATCGGCAACCTAGGTTTATGTACGACCTATGCTCTGCCATCTGAGCTACCGCACAATTCAATCTCGGCGCTGTAATTCTCCACCATATCCCATTTCCCCATAAACGCATTAAGACGAGGACTCAAATGTTTGGTACCTTCGCTCGGCAAAGGACTGATCAAGTGCGCGCAAGGGATAGCGCTTGGCGGTTTAGCCCGTGAATGATGAGATAGTAGATAGTCTCGAGTCGCTCAAAGAAAAAAACGTAAGCGCCAAATTCGTTATTTCTATTTTATATAAAATCAGACCGGTTAATTGTATTTTCATATTTACATTTTGATGAATTACTAATAACCTATCTTTTAGTCTAAAAATCATTATTTCATTCGTCGCATTTTAGCTACAATAACAAAAACTCTGCGAACGAAGACCATTTTTCAAAAAATATTTCTATCGAGAAAATTTTATCAAAACGTGTTTTCATCTTCAATTTTTGGAGATGAAATAGTCAAAAATCATATTACTTACATTTAAAACTCCTAATTTAAGTATTTTGCGAGATAAATAAGGTTCAGAACGACCTTATTTACAGTGGTATCGCCTTAAGGCTTACGTCGCCTACACAAGTACCCGACTTTCGGCGCCGAGATTGAATTGGGCGGTAGCTCGGATGGCAGAGCATAGGTCGACCTAGGTCGCCGCCGCCGGTTCAAGTCCCGCCCGCATGAAAATTTTTTCACCATATTTTATTTCTTAATTAATCAAGAGTATATCAAAATAGCATTGTGAATGTAAAATAAAACACTTATAAAAATAAACTAAACAACTTTTAAACTAATCAAGGTACACCAATCGTGTTTAAGCTCATTTGATTTGTCTTGGAAAACAGTTTACAGTGTGGATTCGTTTATAATAAAAGCTTATAACAAAAATGTTATTTTTGCAAAAAAAAAACTTGTTTATGATGTCTGTTAAATATTAAGCTTAGTAGAATACAAATTATCGTTGTGAAGCTCGCGTCATAAGACAAATTTCATTAGCATATTATATGAAGGGCCGTAACATGGCCGCTCGATGAATATTCACTTTCTAGAGACGCCCACGTAAGCCGTGAAGCCATCTTAATACTCGTTACAATTAAAACAAGTAGCTCTGATTTTAATCTGTCACAAGGACAAGTAGCTGTGTTGTACAGGGTGATTTTAATTCCCTGGTAATATTTTAAGTCGGAATCAAAATCCCTTTTAGAATATATCAATATAGTGAAGCAAGAAATAAAAATTAAATTTAAAAAATTGTGCCTCTTATACACTACATAGGTAATCTCATAATCAAAACTAGTCAATGGACAAACTCTTACCTCAGTCCAGTGTATTTTACTTGTCATTATTGATTCTAAATGTCGAGTCAAAGCTGTGAATATCGACGTAAGATTTCCGTCTTACTAACTAATATTTCTTTTTCTTTTTTGCTTATTCGTTGTCGAGCGCGGGTGGCGCCACAAAATAATGATTTTAATTTTTTTTATTTAATTGTAATTTCATTTTATCGTAACGCGGATAGCGCCACAAAATAATGCTTTTAATTTTTGATTGTAATTTTATGTTAGCAATTTTTATTGTAATGGTATCCGCAGAAAACCAGCGTTATGGTAATGAAAAAAATCATCCAGCGCGCCGCATCGAGGCAACGTACCCAAAATACTGGCAGTATTTCCTCGCTGTATTGCAAGGCTGATCCGCTGGGTCTCCTGTAACCTCGAGAGGCGCGCTGTGATATCCGTTATTTACCTCTACCTATAAAAATAAACGCGTGTTACCTAGGTATTTTATCTTCTCATATTTTAAGAGTTGATACACCCTATACCTAGACTTACTTATATTTCTGTCATAGTTGGCAAGCCTCCACTAAAATATCCAATATTTTATGTGGAGTGTTCAGTGAGTGTTCACCACGCCAATCTATGATATCGATCTGCCAATTAGTTGTACGTCAATGCAGTGTAGTTTTAAATTGTACTTGACTTGACTTCCTAGAAACATGGAAATCCTATCCTTACTAATACCTAAATGCGAAAGTTACTTTTTTAATTATTTGTTACGCTTTCACGTTGTAACTACTGAACCGATCATGAAATTTTGCATACACGTTATCTGGTGTACGGAGAAAGACATAGGGTACATTTTATCCCGGGAAAAAGTACTGTTCCCGAGGGATCGACATTGATGCGGGCGGAGTCGTGGGCGAAAGCTAATCGAAAATAAATATGAGATAATATTTTTCCTATTTTGCTTCCATTTTGATCTGGGAGAAAAGAAAAACGTAAGATGTTCCAGCTGCTTTTCTTCCCGCGTAGATTGTAAAAGTTGATCAAGGGATTGGGCTAAAATCTGCGGAATCATGTCAATAGGCGATGCGGCTCATGGGTTGCTACCCATCACTATTTTGATTCCGTTTTCCATCTACACGCCCTCCAACATGCTAAATGTGGCCATAAGGTCTTATAGATCTAGGCTCTGACTACCCCGCAAGGGAAAACGACGTGATACTATGTTGTATTTTTCATATTAAGTACTTTACTATATTTAAAAGATTTCCCAGAATCCCTTAATCTTCTTTTAAACCAACCCATAATCAAAGCGGCTAATTTATCGATTTTCATTAAAAAAATAATCATTTCGTTATATAAAGCAAAAAAAAACAACGGGTTGCACTACGGGAGTGCCGGCAGAAGTGAAAACTCGCCTTGCTGCGGTTTCAGGTCACGAATTTTCGATTAGGTCACGTGTCCTGACGCGAGTTTAACAATTTCTACCCATCCCAAAAAATGCACAACGCCGCTAAAGAAAGTTTATAAATAAATATATACGGACAAATCACACAGATTGAGCTAGCCACAAAGTAAGTTCAAGACTTATGTTATGGGATACTAACTCAACGACACTATATTTTATAACAAATACATATATAGATAAACATCCCAGACCCAGGCCAATCTGATAAAGATCATTTTCCATCTTGACCTGGCCGGGGATCGAACCCGGGCACTCCGTGTCGCAGGCTGGCGTGTTAACCACTGCGCCACGGAGCTGTCAAGTTTCTCTTCAAAAATTATCGTTGCCAGCCTTTAAATGATTCGCGCTTAATTTAAATGGACCTCATATATCTTCATTCTCTGAACACTTCTCTGAAATTTATTGTACAGGTGACCTCGTAATACCCGTAACTTTTGTATCTTGTCCTTTCAGCTACTTGGTTGACTGGAAGAAATCCCTTCAGAGATAAGTCCGCCACTGTACATTTATATGACCGAGGAGTGACCGGGTTCGATCCCCGGCCAGGTCAAGATGGAAAATGATCTTTTTCAGATTGGCCTGGGTCTTGGATGTTTATCTATATATGTATTTGTTATAAAATATAATATCGTTGAGTTAGTATCCCATAACACAAGTCTCGAACTTACTTTGGGGCTAGCTCAATCTGTGTGATTTGTCCGTATATATTTATTTATACCCAAGAATCTGTATTTTTTTAAATTGTATCTTTTGTATGTGTGCAATAAAGAGTTCACAAACAAACAAACACTTGACCAATGACCTAGCTTTGCTTCCTTGCGCAATCGATCCTAATTTTTTGTTCCTGCTATTCTTCTTGGTACGCCATTGATAAAGACGGAGGTCTCTGGATGTTCTAATTAGTTTGTAGAACAGTTTTGCAATCTACTGTAATGAATTTACAAGGTAAAACCGGCAAAGAGCGTTTCGGGCCACGCGCAGTTTAGGGTTCCGTAGTTGCGAATTCTAGCTTTGAATTCACGCCTTACGGTTTAACGACTAAAAACGTCTAAAAACGAGCCCACATAGGACGGACGGTGGTAACTGAAGAAAGAGTTATAAAATCCTACTTTACAAGGGAAATTTGAAAATTATTATCTACTAGATTTCGCCCGCGGCTCCGCCCGCATCAATGCCGATCCCTCGGGAACAGTAGCTTTTCCCGGGATAAAATGTACCCTATGTCCTTCTCCGTACCCCAAATAACGTGTATGCGAAATTTCATGATGATCGGTTCAGTAGTTACAACGTGAAAGCGTAACAAACAAACAAACAAACTCACTTTCGCATTTATAATATTAGTTAGGATTAGGATTTAAATACCATTGCGAACTTTAACTCCCGAGCGCAATACCTAGTTAATTCTGTGGTATCGTTCCGCCAAGCGCCGCGCGTCGACGAACGTAAACACATTGCTGTTAATTTAGGTATTACTATTATTAAAACTGCTGATTTTATATTTTCTTAACTTTGTGTGGTTCGTAAATTTATATTCAGTAGTTGTTTTACGTAACTAACAATACTATTAACTAATTTTCAATTAAATTTGTATGAAATTTTACTTTTTCGAGTACATTTATAAGTTGATCGATAAATCATGAATGAAAACGCTCACGTCACACTTGTTGTGGCAATCACAGAAAACCGCATAGCGAAATTCGCGGATGTTTATAAACAAATTTCGAGACTAGCCGACGCCATATCGCGAATCATTGTGCGGCATATCTACCTATACTTTACTGCATTGCTTGCATAATCTTTGTTTCCCGGGTTTATTCATTTAATTTTTCGTTATTAATTATTGTATTAGACTTATCTTAATATATATAAATCTCGTGTCACAATGTTTGTCCTCAATGGACTCCTAAACCACTTAACCGATTATAATAAAATTCGCACACCATGTGCAGTTCGATCCAACTTGAGAGATAGGATAGTTTTTAACTTATGGCGAAACGACGTTCGCCGGGGCAGCTAGTTATATATAAAAAATATCCGATCAGTGACACACGTAAAATTAAAAAAACCGGCCAAGTGCGAGTTGGACTCACGCACGAAAGGTTCCGTACCGTTATCTATAAAAATGGCAAAAAAAATCATGTCTATTGTATTGGAGCCCCCCTTTAATATTAATTCCTAAGGTCCCGTTTTTACGCTTTGGGTACGGAACCCTAAAAACGGCCAAGTGCGAGTCGGAATCACACACGAAAGGTTCCGTACCATCATACAGTATTTAACTACAAAAAATGCTCAACACATATTTTTTCTATGAGAGACACCCCTTACATTTTTTAATTTTATTTTGTTTTTAATAATTTGTTGCTATAAAAACGAACTTTCAGTGAAAAATTTAAGTCTTACCTGTTATGGTTTAGTAGATACAGGTCTGTGACAGAGAGATGGACATTAGTGGAGGCTTAGTAATAGAATATCGTTTTTACCCTTTGAGTTTGGAACCCTAAAACGAGAAATATATTACGAAAATATTGATAAACAACGATTAACTTTTATTTCATTTCGCATTGGTTCTATTGCACAATCTGATGGAGTAAGAGCGCTTTCACACTACGTCCCTATCCGATCCGAATCCGTGAAATACGGATCTAGAAAACTCGGGCCGAATTCGGATGTGGCTCATCGCAGTACCTTCGATCCGAATCCGTCAACACCGATTTTGAAGTCTGACGTAACAAACAACGCACGGACAAATCCAAGCAATTCAGGAGCTATTATTTGCTCATTATATTGTGACTTACTAGCAGTGTCCGCGACTCCATTCGCGAACATTTTATGTTATGTTTGTATGGGGGCTCCGTGTTATCATAACTGGAGAAAAAAATTAAGTAGCCTATCCTGTGTCCTGTACTTCTAAATGTTTATCTACCAAGTTTCATAAAACTCAGTCAACTCGTTAAGAGTTATGGAGGAACATACATACATATATACAGACATACATACAGAAAAAATCTAAACTATATAAACACAATATCTCTGAAAATAAAGTAACTTACTCCATGACCAACCCTTACAGATTTATTATTAGTATATAGTATAGATGAGCTTGTCCTAACTATCACTATAAATGCGGCAGTGAGTTTGTTTGTTACGCTTTCACGTCGTTCCTACAGATCCGATTATCATTAATTTTGCATACACGTTATCTGGGATACGGAAAACGACATAGGGTAATAACATTTTATCCCGGGAAAAGTATTGTTCCCGAGGGATCGACATTGACGCGGGCGGAGCATCGGGCGAAAGCTAGTATTATAATATTTCGATTAACGCAAAAACCGCTCGTCCTAAGTACGCATCTCAGACTCGGTTCGGAGGTCGGACACAGAGCGCGTGTGTCCGTACTATTATGTCTTTTTCCCTTGCGGGGTAGACAGAGCCCAGGTCTCTAAGATCTAAGAGCCACGTTTAGCATGTTGGTGGAAAACGGAATCAAAATAGTGATGGGTTGCTAGCCGCATCGTCTACTAATATAATTCCATCAGATTTTCGCCCACCCCCTCGAGCGGTTTTACGATTGCGCGGGGGAACCAGCTCGTACATTCTACGTTTCTTCTTTTCTTCCAGACAAATTTATTATTGTGTGTGCATACAAATAATAATATGGCTACTTCGATCCGTCAATCTTGTCTGAAATGGAGATTGACGGATGACGAAGTAAAATCAGATGACAGAAATCGGATCTAGTTCGTAAACTACCATACAAAATAATTCTACAACCACGCCGGACTGTATTATCACGGATTCGGATCGAGCAAGAGCGAAAGCTCTCTAAGTCGGTAAAATTTTATGGACTACGCTACGCGCGTTTTAATGAAATGTAGATATTGCACTATTAAACATTATGTGGTATATAGTTGTTATAGTAGTAGTGTAGTTGTTACAGACGACCTCTGTGGCGCAGTGGTACCGCAAGTACCTTTGAATCGCAGAGTTTTGGATTTGATCCCCGGTCAGGTCAGAATGGAAAATGATCTTTATCAGATTGGCCTGGGTCTGGGATGTTTATCTATATATGTATTTGTTATAAAATATAGTATCGTTGAGTTAGTATCCCATAACACAAGTCTCGAACTTACCTTGGGGCTAGCTCAATCTGTATGATTTGTTCGTATATATTTATTTATTTATTACATTGATGCAATACATACAATTCGCACTATGTTTTGCAATTAAGAGAATATCAGATCAGATAATATAAGATGTAAAATCATAAAGAATATTTTATTCTTTTATGATTTTACATAAATATCTTAGTTAAAAATAGTCAATAATTCAGATGATGACTGTCACTTCAAAATACATTGCGGCATTCAGATGCCGCAATGGATTTGAAGTGACTATTAAAACGTCAGTCAAAAGATTGCAAATAGGCCCACAGGTAGGATTTTTTTCAATAACTTACCATCCGAAATAAAGATGACTTCTCAGATCAAATCTGAAGAGCCCGATGGCCTAGTGGGCGTGAACATTAATAGCGCTTACGTAAGTTAAGTAACCCTGGGCGCAGTCCCCACTGTGATGGGTGACCGCAAGTGGTACAAACAATTCTCGAGCTTTGGAAGGTACGTTAAGCCGGTGGTCCCGGCTGTCATCATTGATGGCAGTCGTTCAGCTATGTCAGATGGCTTTAGGCAGCCTGAAAAATCTGACACCAGTGTTGGCTACTTACACACACGAAAAAAAGAAACAAGATCAAATCTGTACTTCACTAGTGAATTATTTTTAGCATTTATGTATTGACTTCGTTGATGTTTTTAATAGAAATATTCATAATGTTATAAATCTGGAAAAGGTCGGTAGGTTGGTGTGAAAGGTCATAAGTGAGGAGAGGAGTCACCTTGCTCAAAGTCCAAATCTATTTCTGTGGTCCAATCGAGGCAGGTAATAATGGCAGATCACGAATAGGCTAGTTGTCTAGGTCAAAATAATTATATTAAGATTATTCCATCAGTTAGATAATCAACTGGTATTGGACACGTATTTTTTCTTTTGCCAAACAAAAAATGTTAAAGATCGATCGAAAGTGCGTCAATGTTCAAGAGTGGGGGCTTGCGCAGCGACTGGCTTTAGTTTACTAGTGTGAAAATGTTAACAATGGTTCATACTACCTATAAAAGTTTTCAGATCGATCTGCAAGCAATACTATCGTTGTCCTTTAATCTACACGGTTTTTTTTTATTTTTAATCTGCACGGTGCGTGCGAAGACACGATTTCAGCACGCCATCCCCGCCAGCCGATCCTTGTGCCCTAGGCGTGTTTAGCCTAAGTTTTAATCAGGCCCAGGTCTTGCCAGCAAACTATGACGTCACGGAACTTTGATAAAAGAAAAATTACGTGTCCAATATTTTTTATTTCTCCAGTTGACGGACTAATTATTTTTTTTAGGAATAACCTATTCTTTGCATATCCTTTGACCCGGCTGCGTCAGAATGATGGTTATGTTTTTTCAGTATATGCATTTGTATTTTTCTTTGGCACATACAGAATAAACACGGTCTCGTCAGATTCGTCTTTATTCGCGACTAGCTTTTTCCGCGGCTTTGTCCGCGTGGGTTTCGGCTTTATCAGTCTCCAGGCCCACGGATCTTGGGTTCCGAAGCATCTAAGGTGAGGATGTAACTGGGAACACGCTAGATGTAAGAGACACCAATAGTTTTCGCAGCGCTAGCCCAACAATGACATTTATAGGCAAATTTTTCATACCTTTGCAGTTTTTGCACGGTTCCCATTTTTCAGAGTTTCGTACCCAAAGGGTATAAACGGGACCCTATTAAGACGAGGACTCAAATGTTTGGTACCTTCGCTCGGCAAAGGACTGATCAAGTGCGCGCAAGGGATAGCGCTTGGCGGTTTAGCCCGTGAATGATGAGATAGTAGATAGTCTCGAGTCGCTCAAAGAAAAAAACGTAAGCGCCAAATTCGTTATTTCTATTTTATATAAAATCAGACCGGTTAATTGTATTTTCATATTTACATTTTGATGAATTACTAATAACCTATCTTTTAGTCTAAAAATCATTATTTCATTCGTCGCATTTTAGCTACAATAACAAAAACTCTGCGAACGAAGACCATTTTTCAAAAAATATTTCTATCGAGAAAATTTTATCAAAACGTGTTTTCATCTTCAATTTTTGGAGATGAAATAGTCAAAAATCATATTACTTACATTTAAAACTCCTAATTTAAGTATTTTGCGAGATAAATAAGGTTCAGAACGACCTTATTTACAGTGGTATCGCCTTAATGTCGCTCCGCTGTCCGTCTGTCTGTCTGTCTGTCCGTCTGTCACCAGGCTGTATCTCATGAACCGTGATAGACAGTTGAAATTTTCACAGATGATATATTTCTATTGCCGCTATAACAACAAATACAGAAAAATAGAATAGAATAAATATTTAAGGGGGTCCCATACAACAAACGTGAACGTTGTTTTTGCTTGTTTTTGCTCGATATTGATAACGGCAACGGGTAGACGCTTGAAATATTCATAGAATATTTAGTTATTTAAACACTTTAAAAATAAATAATTAAATAAAAATAAAATTAATATTAAAGCATACAACAGGCATGATTTTTTTGCCGTTTATATAGATAACAGTACGGAACCATTCGTGCGCGAGTCCGACTCGCACTTGGCCGGTTTTTTTTAACAACGTGTAGCCTATGTTACTCGCTGATAATGTAGATCTCTATTGGTGAAAGAATTTTGACGTGATGACGCCTTATTAGAGATGGGCAAAGCACCGGGTTTAAACCCGGTGCTTTGGTAAAAACCCAATAAACACCCTTAAACACCCATAAACACCCAAAAAATTGGGTGTTTACTTTATTTGTCAAAAACGTTAGTAATATATGAAAAATATATTTTTATTAAATTATAATGATCAATTCTACGTTGATGTACGTTAAAATAATTTAAAGAAATATTAGGTACGTACTTAATTAAATTTTAGGAAATTTTAAAATGTTTACTATTAATAAAAACCGAGATTAAAATCATTAGTTCTGTGTTTTCATGTTGCAGTTGACCAATATGTTGGTCTTTTGCTTGCCGTGTAAATATTTTAAAAGCTTTGCGCCAAAGTAAAAAGAGACGGCATGCTGTGTCAGACCTTATGTTAGAACGAGTGCGGCAATGACTTAGTAGGGGTCGGTGGACGTAATTAGGAGAATAAATAATTCTAATGTGTAAAATGATATTATTTTATTTTCTTATGTAGGTATTGAAATTTGAGTTTTTGATAATTTTCTTTTTACACGACTTCAAAAAAAGGAGTATATTGTTATTTTTAGAGATTATGTTTGTATTAAAATATGTACAGGAGCATCTTATTCCACAATGACTTCAGAATGTCTCGAGGCATTATCTATCGTTATAATTCTTATACCATTTAACCAAAAAAAAATATACCCTTTGTTGTCGCTCCACCCGAGCGACGACATTGGTAGTTACAGAAAAATCTTGTCATAAAAAATCGACATGAATGTCGTTTTCCAGGTTTTATGGGGTGTAGATCTCGAAAATGACGTCCATTTTGGAATCTTAGATAGCATACGCGACTTGTCATGAAAAATCGACACTGGAGTCGTTTCCTAGGTTTTTAGGGTCAAAATCTCGAAAATGACGTCAGTTTTGGAATTCAAGATGGCGGACGCGAATTTTGATGAAAAATCGACATGCGTGTTCTTTTTTACGTTTTTTGGGGTGTAGATCTCGAAAATAATGTCCGTTTTCGAATCCAAGATGGCGGACGTGACTTGTCATGAAAAATTTACATGGATGTTATTTCTAAGGCTTTTTGGGGTGAAAATCTCGAATATGACGTCAGTTTTGGAATTCAAGATGGCGGACGCGAGTTTTGATGAAAAATCGACATGCGTGTTCTTTTTTACGTTTTTTGGGGTGTAGATCTCGAAAATGATGTCAGTTTTCGAATCCAAGATGGCGGACATGACTTTTCATGAAAAATTTACATGGATGTTATTTCTAAGGCTTTTTGGGGTGTAGATCTTGAAAATGATGTCAATTTTGGAATCTTAGATAGCATACGCGACTTGTCATGAAAAATCGACACTGGAGTCGTTTCCTAGGTTTTTAGGGTCAAAATCTCGAAAATGACGTCAGTTTTGGAATTCAAGATGGCGGACGCGAATTTTGATGAAAAATCGACATGCGTGTTCTTTTTTACGTTTTTTGGGGTGTAGATCTCGAAAATAATGTCCGTTTTCGAATCCAAGATGGCGGACGTGACTTGTCATGAAAAATTTACATGGATGTTATTTCTAAGGCTTTTTGGGGTGTAGATCTTGAAAATGATGTCAATTTTGGAATCTTAGATAGCATACGCGACTTGTCATGAAAATTCGACACTGGAGTCGTTTCCTAGGTTTTTAGGGTGTAAATCTCGAAAATGACGTCAGTTTTGAAATTCAGGATGGCGGACGCGAGTTTTGATGAAAAATCGACATGCGTGTGTTCTTTTTTACGTTTTTTGGGGTGTAGATCTCGAAAATGATGTCAGTTTTCGAATCCAAGATGGCGGACGTGACTTGTCATGAAAAATTTACATGGATGTTATTTCTAAGGCTTTTTGGGGTGTAGATCTTGAAAATGACGTCGATTTTGGTATCTAAGAGTGCGGAGGCATTTTTTCATGAAGAATCGACATCGGATTCGTTTTCTACGTTTTTTAGGAAGTAGATGTCGAAAATGATGTCCGATTTGGAATCTAAGATGGCGGACGTGGCTTGTCATGAAAAATCGACGCGTGTAATTTTTTAGGTTTTTAGTGGTGTAGATCTAGATTATAAAATCAGTTTTGGAATCAAAGATGACGACAGTTTATGATAAATCATCATAGGTGTTGTTTTCTATTCTTCCTCGAAAATTACGTTATTTACACCACCCACGATGAATTACCATGCAAAGCCCTGCCATCTTGTATTACAAAACTGACATTATTTTCAAGATCTTCTTCCCAAGAAACATAGAAACGTCCGTCACCCATGTCGATTTTTTATGACAAGTCACGTACGCCATCTTGGATTCCTAAACTGACATCATTTTTGAGATCTACACCCAAAACAACTAGAAAACGAAACCCATGTCGATTTTTTATAACAATTCGGGTCCGCCATCTTGGATTCTAAAACTGACGTCATTTTCGAGATCTACACCTCAAAATACCTAGACAACGACACCCATGTCGATTTTTTATGACAAGTCGCGTCCGCCATCTTGGATTCCAAGACTGACGTCATTTTCGAGATCCTCAAATTCCTTACCCAAAAGCTACCAACCAGTCAGTAAGAAAACATTCAAACTCTCGAACATCGTTTTCCATTTTTGAAGTCGGTTAAAAAGCATGTATCATAAATGAATCCTTCAAAACACGGTCAAAACAATAAGTAATGGTATTATTCAAAATATTAATGTATTATTATTTGATCTGAATACGTCCACTTTCCTTGCCGCCCTTTCTCGTAAACACCTTGGCGCTGGCGCTTGCCTCTGCCGCGTGCGCCTGCCTCTGAAACCTATCGCAGCCGCGCGACGCGCGTACTCGTGGCCTTGCGGTCACTGTTATTACTCGCACTCGTATTGGAATCGTTCGCTTCGAATACTCGCGGTCAACTGAATGACGGTGGCCCCTTCCGTACCCGTATAATAGTTTTGTCTCTAGTTCCATATAAATTCGGTTCCGACTGCCAGAATATTCGATAGTGTGTATTCCCGCTAACCTAGAATAATAATAGTGTGAGCAAGATATAAGATTTATGAGCGCGACAGAAGGTGTTCGGATAAGTTCTAGACTATTCCATTCTGGGAGCTTCGCGACAATATTTAAATTATTGACCTACTAACAATCCAAAATACCCGTTTATTTTATCCTCTGGTCATGTCGCCTCGCTCTATCACAAAAAAATATTATTTGATGAGGGCATAAAACAAAAACGTAAGTATGGGAGGGAAGTTGACCAATTGGACCTGAAGGGTTGGAACTGTAGTCCACTGCACCAGCTTAGTCAGGTCAAGAAGTAGCATAATTAAAGTAAAAAATCGTAAAAACCCAAAAAATTGGGTGCTTATTGGGTTTAAACCCAAAACACCCAAAACACCCGGTTTTTACCCAACTGGGTTTAAACCCGGGTGGGTGGATTGCCCATCTCTACGCCTTATAAATCGATAAACGCCGGCTGCACACATCAAAAACTGTCACGTTCCATGTGCAAGCGAGAGCGCGGAACAAACGATATAGAAAGGCACGATCAGCCTAAGCGCATCTATCTCTCTTCCACTGTTATCATTATCACGTAAAATCATCGTCCGTGAAGCGACTATACAGATAACCAATTTTTTAAAATTTATTTGGAGAAAATGAATTTCAAAACTATTATTGATGACGTGAATAATCGTATATAATCGATATTATGCATAACCATAACACCTGTCCCAGCCAAGATCAGTCATGGTGAGATGCTGTGGCGTAACTTGCTGTAATAGGGCCCTATATCGATATTTGTCTGGGGCCCTTTAATAATTCGATTCTTAGTTAGTACACCATCAACCTTCTTACCACACGCGAGTGCTGTGTAAACCATTTAGTTCTGGTCGCGTGTGTTCATACCATTTTACCATTATTTTAATTATTTCCTTAGCCATTTACTTTTAATACAAGATTTATTTTCTTTATGTATATTTGACGGCAAACGAGCAGACGAGCCACCTGATGGGAAGTGGTCAACGTCGCCCATGATGGACATCTGCAACACCAGAGGAGGTGCTGAGCGTTGCCGACTCTTAAGATACCTGTAGACACGCCTTTTGAAGGACCCCAAGTTATAGCACACAGGGAAAACCTCGGGAGGGAGTCCGTTCCACAATCCTGCTGTACGAGAAAAAAAACCACGTGACGCTCTGACATTTTTAGAGACCCAACTTACATTTCTTCTTAAGTGTATATAACCCGTACACTTGCTACAGAAACTGATGGTATACTACGTAACCATCTTCTAGTCCACCTAGACAGGTGGACTAGAAGATGCATTACAGGAAGCGAGGTACATAGGCCTAGAAAGCTTCGGACTGAAAAGTTTTGAAAAGAAATGGTCGAAATAAGCGGAAAATAAGGATGGTAATAAAGGAATGGAATGGGAAAAGTCCTTTGCCCTTTTTGTAAAGCATATGATAGTAAACAATACACGTTTGGGGACCCTGTAGCCCGGGGCCCGTATCATAGATACGGCTGATACGGTGGTAGCTACGCCCCTGGTGAGATGTTCTCAACAGGAAAATCATTAAGGTAGGTACTACTAAAGACCGGAATGTTGCAAAATTGGTGTTTTTGTGGGAAGCGAAAGGTCAAACGATACTATTATATCATTTACTAGCTGTTGTTGTACTATTATATTATTTACTCCTCGCGATTTCGTCCGCGGCAATTTCTGTTATTTATATATATATATAGGTATTAATTAGTTTATTTATTAGTATAGATGAATACTTTTCCCCCGTTTTCAAATCATTTTTTATTGATGCTTTGTGCCTATTGGTCGCAGCGTGTTTTATAGCCTAAAGCCTTCCTCAATAAATGGACTATCCAACACAAAAAGAATTTACCAGTTTGAACCAGCAGTTTCTGAGATAAGCGCGTTCAAACAAACAAACTCTTCAGCTTTATAATATTAGTATAGACGTATTATAGAAAAAATGAATGACACTTTTTTTCTTCTTAGTTTAAGTTCGTCTTTTAAATTGCATAAATTTTCTGTGCGATCTTGATTTAAAAAAATAGTTGTTTGTAATGTCGGTTTACGGACGATAATTTTACATGATAACGGTGGAAGAGATGTAATAGATGCGTCACAAGCCGATCGCTTTCGCCGATCGTGCCTCTCTATCGCTTGTACCGCGCTCTGGCTTGCACACGGAACGTGACACTTTTTCGTGCGTGCAGCCGGCGTTTAACGATTTATAGGAAGTTATCACGTCAAACAGTCTCCGTGGTCCAGTGGTTAAGGCGTTTGCCTGTTGACCCGGGGGTCGTGGGTTCGATTCCCACCGGAAGCATACTTTGTTAAGTTGTTTCCAGTTTGGTTAGGACATTGCAGGCGCGAATCACCTGATTGTCTGATAATAAAGATGGTTCCGTGCTTCGGAAGGCACGTTAAGTCGTTGGTCCCGGCTGCCATCTGGTAGTCGTTAAAGGATACCACGTCAGAGGCCGAGAGGCGGTTCCGAATAACTCTGACACCAGGGTGTGCATGGTCGATTGACCGTGACACCTACTCGAAATGATGATGATCACGTCAAAAATTAGCAGCGTTATAAAAAATCTGCACTAAAATTTTAGTAAAAAATATTTGTGCCAGCTTTACGCGCCGAACGAGAACGCACTGGCCGTAAAAGCCGATCGAAGGGATGGGTGAGGATCTTAGGAATCATGTTGTACCTATGGGATTTAGCTAGCAATCAATCGCTATTTTGATATTATTTTACAGGCCGTCATTAAGCTCCTACCACGTAAGGGATAAATAAAATCAATATACACCGTGTATCTTTGCAAAAATACACCTTGTATGTAGGGACAAATCACACAGATTGAGGCTCCCATTATAACTTGTGAACTACATATTGTTGTAGGATACTATTTTTCAACGAAATTATATTATGTATTTAAAAGATACTTATATAGATAAACATCCAAGACCCAGGTCAATTGGCCATTGGGAAGAAAATGATTACACCGAACCTGGGACTCTTCGATTCAAAAGCATTTGCGGTATCTCTGTGCCACAGAGGTGCAAATAAGTAATATTATTAATTATTCACTTGACCAAAGACACTACCAACTTTTGGTCAAATTCATACTTATTCAAACAATGTTTGCCAAAAATCAGTAGCAGATGTATTTTTAGCATCAAACTCCACAAAAACTTCCTAATGAAACCTTTGTGGAATAAATCAAAACTTTTTTGCAATTTGATAGAAATGTAAAAATAACAATTATTCCGGAGAGTTCCTTTCTGTTGCTGATTGGACGCCCTTCTCGGAAGGAGGAAAAGGGATCGGTTCCGAGAAATACGATCCAATCATCGCTTCTGAATGCGATCGTAGGCTTAGACTGAGAGCTGTTCGTAAAACGGCCTTATAATTTACATTTTCGCTGGATGCCTTATCGTGTTGGACCTGTTCGCAAAAAGGCCAAAGTAAACAAAATTTCTACTCTTTCTACTTGGGGTACAGGGTAAACTACCATTTCTACTGGGGGCTTTGCGGGTACAAAAGTACCCGCAAAGCCCCCAAGGTACAAGACCCGGCTGGTAGTTTCAATGCAGGGCATAATAGACTACTAGCTGTCGCTCGAGGTTCCGCTCAAGTTAATGTCGATACCGCGACACCAGTACTTCTATCCGCCTAGGTTTTAATCCAGATAATAACCTATCTGTGTGCAAATTTTGTCAAAATCTGTTTAGCCGTTTTGGCGTCATAGAGTAACAAACATCCATACATACTTACAATGCATACATACGTACAATGCATACATACGTACAATGCATACATACACACTTCAAGAACAACTTTTCATATGCACCAATGCTGGAACTTAAAAAAAATTTCATACAAAAGCGTTCGAGAAAAAACTATATAAAAAACTCGATATTTTAAAAATTCAAAAAATTCAAAATTCAAAACGTTTATTCAGAAAATAGGCCTTTGCAGGCACTTTTTCACGTCAAATCACATTTTAAAGGATCTAATTTAGTCATATTTATATTATTACTTAATGTGCAAAAGCTACATAACAGACTACTAGCGTTTCGGAACCGACCACTGCAGAGAAGAAACGCCAAAAGAAACTCTTTTCAACAGTATTGGTCGCCTACTCGCCTGAAGGGCTTTTTCATTTTATCATCTAATTTTTTCATTTATCATTTTTTTTTCATTTTATAATTACAATTTTTATTATATAGGTACATTATTATTTTTTGGAACATATTATGTTAGCGATCGAGTGTGCAATGATAATATTTTACATTATACACAGTAGTCTCAAAGAGGCCGAGCAGACCTGTCCCCCCTAGCAACACCCGTTCACGAGTTGACGCATGGATCAGCCATCGTTGAACTCAACCATATTAGAGGGAATTCAACGACCCGACACACGACGCCGCCACTAGTTTGAACATTTGTGTGAGCATGACTTACTCGGGCTCGAAGACTTTGTCAAAAATAAATACAACAATAACTGTCCACCACCTGTCGATCGCAAACATTTACATGTTTTACATTGAGGTATGTGGGTTACCTTAAATATTATTAAATAGGCAATTAAACATTTGTTTTTTGGGGAGGTCAAGTATCTCACACGAGGTCTAGACTCCACGCTTTCTTATCCATTAAATAATCATTAATATTATAGTAAGCTCTTTTTAATAAGATATTTTTTGTAAGCTCTTTGAATTTTAGAAAGGTCAAAGCTGTTATATATATCCAATTTCGGACATATAATAGTAATCCACCTAAATTAAATATTTCTTATAATAATACGATAATAGAACAAGTTGACAACTCAATATTTTTAGGCTTACATCTCGACAAGCATCTAAAATGGGACATGCATATAGAGCAAACAATAAAAAAGCTTGACAGATTTATTTACGCACTAAAAAGAATAAAGGACACCATAGGAATCAAAGCGGCACTAACTGCCTACCATGGATATGTGTCGTCAGTTTTACGATATTGTCTAGTCATGTGGGGTAACTCTGTCGATGTAGAAAGAGTTTTCAAATTACAAAAACGATGCATAAGAGCAATTTGTGGTGCCTATTTTACCGATACATGTAAACCGCTGTTTAAAAAGTTAAATATACTTACATTTCCAAGTTTATATATCTATGAAATGTGCTTGTTTGTTGTAAAATACCCGTATTTATTCCCCAAAAAAAGTGATATCCCTGGTACCCGAACAAGACATATAAACAAATTACAAGTTCCCATGCAAAAGCTCTGTGTATTTAAAAAAAACGCTTATGTAATGGCTATCCGTATATATAATAATTTACCTAATAAATTTCATACATATAATTTGCGTAAATTTAAAAACGAATTATTTGATATTTTATCAGACAAATGCTAATGCTATTACACAGTAAATGCGTTCCTACAAGACAAATTGACATAGTAATATAAATATGACGTTATTATTTTTTTTAATAATGTTTATTTTGACTAATATTGTTTTTGACTATTTTATAACTTTATTGGTAATTGTAATTTAAATCAGCTTTTGAAATGTAATTAATTTATTAACTTCAATGACCATATAACCATAATATTTACACGCCGACTTAATTGCGGTAGAATATGTGTGACCACTTAGTACTTAAGACCTTTATTCGTAAATAAAGCTATTCTATTCTATTCTATACTTTCTGGTATTATGTTGTATAAACGAATACTAAAGCCTAAGAATGAATTACTAGTTTTCTGTAGTCTAAAAGCTCCCGTGACAAGTTTATTCTTATTTCTTGTGTTGTATTTATGTACATGACAGTTTTTAACATACTTTTGAATATTTTTATGTACATGAAGTATGTTGGCGAAAATATATTGTGACGCAACAGTTAATATTCCAATTTCTTTGAATAATTCTCTCAAGGAATCCCTAGCCCCAAGTTTATAGATAGATCGAATAGCACGCTTTTTGCAGAACGAAAATTGTGTTGATGTCTGCTCCCTTTCCCCAAAGTAATATCCCGTAAGACATTATATTAAGTTCCCGGTATTGGCTCTTTAGCATAAGTTGTTCATTTGACGGGCTGATTTGACAGTTTGAAGGATAGCAGTGATTACCCTAACACCTGTATTAGTAAGGATTGTAAATTTTTACAATTCACATTAAATTTTTTAACGAATTTCCTTATTTTTCTTTTTCAGAATGAACTGAATATGTTCTTAATAATTCAAATAATTACGTCCAAAATTCCCTTAAGGTGATACCACTGTAAATATGGTCGTTCTGAACCTTATTTATCTCGCAAAATACTTAAATTAGGAGTTTCAAATCTAAGTAATATCATTTTTGACTATTTCATCACCAAAAATTGAAGATGAAAACACGTTTTGATAAAATTTTCTCGATAGAAATATTTTTTGAAAAATGGTCTTCGTTCGCAGAGTTTTTGTTATTGTAGCTCAAATGCGACGAATGAAATAATGATTTTTAGACTAAAAGATAGGTTATTAGTAATTCATCAAAATGTAAATATGAAAATACAATTAACCGGTCTGATTTTATATAAAATAGAAATAACGAATTTGGCGCTTACGTTTTTTTCTTTGAGCGACTCGAGACCATCTCCTATCTCATCATTCACGGGCTAAACCGCCAAGCGCTATCCCTTGCGCGCACTTGATCAGTCCTTTGCCGAGCGAAGGTACCAAACATTTGAGGCCTCGCCTTAAATTGATTAGTGAATAGTAAAAATAACAAGAAAAGCTGATATGTAATGAGCAATTACAAAAAATCAAGGATACAATGATAGTGAATTGAATTCATAGGATACCTACACAATTCACATGGTATTTTTAACTTAAGCATTTTGTAAATGTGTAATTTTGTCCTTGTTTGTGTAAATATGTCATTTTGAGATAGATCCGTTGTCGACCAAGTCCAATCATTTTTCTTGTATCGATGCCAACGACTGATGTATTTTGTAAATGTGTAATTTTGTCCTTGTTTGTGTAAATATATCATTTTGAGATAGATCCGTTGTCGACCAAGTCCAATCATTTTTCTTGTATCGATGCCAACGACTGATGTGATTATTGGTTTTGACGTATTTAATGAGGAAACGGGCAGAACGATATTATCGTAACATATACTTGTATTCAAATGTGTATATTTTTAATTGAAAGATATTGTACAAGTAATTCTTGTTTGTACAAAAATGCCTTTTTAATGTTGTAAAAACTATCGTATCTTAACCGCTAACAATACCTACATCCGGACTCTGCACAAAAGGTGAAAGCGAGATATCCATCCAGTGGCTAGGTCCGTGGCGCAGCGGTCAACACGCCAGCCTGCGACACGAGAGTGCTCGGGTTCGATCCCCGGCCAGGTCAAGATAGAAAATTATCTTTTCCAGATTGGCCTGGGTCTTGGATGTGTATCTATGTATGTATTTGTTATAAAATATAGTATCGTTGAGTTAGTATCCCATAACACAAGTCTCGAACTTACTTTGCGTTGGCTAGCTCAATCTGTGTGATTTGTCCGTATATTTTTTTTATCTTCGTCTGTGTAAGTGGCCAACACTGGTGTCAGATTTTTCAAGCTACCTAAAGGCATCTGACATACGCTTAACGACTGCCATCAATGATGAAATCCGGGATTAACGTGCCTTTCGAAGCATGGAGGAGCTCGAGATATTGTCATACCACTTGCCATCCCAATGGGGACTGCGCTGATGGTTGCTTAACCTGCCTAAGCATTAATTATGCTCACGCCACTAAGCCATTGGGTTCGATCCCCGGCCAGTTCCTCAAACGTGTTATTCTAAAATTACTCTTTTTTTGTTGTTCAGGAAACGTACACAGATGTCCCCGTCACACCTTCGGCAGACATCGACCAGCATTGTCATTGGAAGCCACAAGCAGAGCCCCCCAGCGCCATACCACAACTACTGCTCGCGTTGATACTATGCGGCTTCTTCATGGTAAGTGTGTAGCCATCATATAACTACGAGTATCGTGACGTCACACCTTCGGCAGACTCCGACCAGCAATGCCATTAGGGGCTGCATGTATATCGCTAGTCATGAGTCAGTGTTTCGCGCGACTCCTCTCCTTGCTGGCTTGGATTCCCCTCCCCCCCCTCTCTGCTCGTTACGCGTCGGAACACGTAACACAAAGACTTTTTCGTCGGTTTTGTGGTTCAGAGAGAAGGAATAATCTTATGTGTCTCTAAACATGTGACACGCCTATCTCCTACAGCTATTTATCAACTCTAAACCCACCGTGTTCTCGGTTGTCTTGTTAGTTGTAGTGCCTTGGTGCCCGAGCTATTGTTATATATTATTATTGTTACCTGAGTCAGGGCTGTCATCCTCAATGCCTGTCCGGTGGTTGCATCGGGTACTCTCGCCCGGCCTCCCAAGCTGCTACTTACATATCCCCATCAATCCTTCCTAGCAAGGTAGTATCCCAAACACCTTTATTCCGTTCCCCCAGCACAATAAACCACGCTTCTTCTTCTACCTTACCCACGCTTGAAAAGCGGTTTTGATGGGCAGCAGTGTCGGAACCAACAAAAGCCAAATAAACTACGCTCACCGCCCCGTGGTGAGTCATCACGCTTGAAGACGGGTTGGAGTGCAGTGACGTGCAGCTCATATAGCCTCAAAGACAGTGGCTACCTCAGAATCACTATGTATATTATATATATTTTTCCCCCTTTATAGATTATATTGCATGGCTCGCCTTTAATAATGTTACGAGCAGCGCACTCCTTAATTAAAGAACAGATACTTCATTCATTCATTCATCCTTAATAAGGGACCGATAGGAATTTGCCATTGTAGTTGTGTCGCTAAACGACTTTTACGAGCAGCACACACGCGAAGCTAACAGGAGTGTTTGCGTGAATTTAAGAAAGTGGTTTATGACATATGTCCAGCAGCGGACTTCTTACTGTTATTATTATTATTATTATATATTGATACACTAGCAGCACTAGGTGCTGATGCGTGTATATCACTGCACTTGTCTTAAATGTTTGTCTAGTCTGTTTTTGAAAGCATTCACTGAGGGGGCACTAATCACTGTCTCTGGGAGTTTGTTCTAAGCGTCTACTACTACAATGTTATGTTATGTTATGATGATGATGCTCTTTGTTATAGGTGTGCGAATTGATCGGCGGGTACCTAGCTGGTAGTTTATCTGTAATGTGCGATGCCGCTCACATGCTCAGCGACTGCGGGGGATTTGCGCTTGCACTCCTAGCTTTCCATTGTGCGAAGAGGAAACCCGATGTCCACATGTCCTATGGCTACAAGCGAGCAGGTATATTATTGTATTCAAAACTATCTACACATAATTTTCTGGTCTGACCTATTTCTTTTATCAATACATTTCTAGCTGGAAAGATTTGAATACCTGCGTTTCGGTGAGTGCGTACAGGAACTTCACGATCTTATTCACCCTGCACCATTCCATCTTCAGACGACACGGCGTGGGCAGGGATTCCATTCATATGTGGTCGATATTCCTGCTCATCGCACCTCTAGATTCGCCTCCTCCTTTATTATGCGAACCGCGAAGAAATGGAATTCCCTCCCCGCGTCGCGGTTTCCCGACTTGTTTGATTTTTTTTAGAGTTTCCTCAAAAGGTTACACCACCTTTTAAGGGAATTTAGGGATTTTCAAGGCAAGAGTGAATAGGCATTATTTGAGTTTGCGTGTACCACCCTAGACCTCATCGTTGCTTCCCATCAGGCAAGATAGAGATTAAACGCACTCTAATTCTTTAAAAAAAACCTCTGACGACCTTTGTGGCTCAGTGTTTATCCTTTCGCAGTGTCCCGGGTTCGATCCCGGCCAGGTCATGATGGAAAACGATCTATTTTAGACTCTAATCATGGATGTTTAAATAAATATCTGTTATAAAATATACGAGTAGTTTAGTTGAGTTAGTATCCCACAAACAGGTTCACAACTTACTGTGGGGCTAGCTGAATCTGTGTCATCATCATCATCAGGTCCTTTTTAGTCTCCACTACAGGAGCACGACCCTCTCTGTACTACTAGGGCCATACTTGGCCAGAGCAGCCAGAGGACTTGGCCTACACTCTCCACGCTGGCCAGAGGGTTGGAGAGGTCTCTTAAATGTTAATAAGCTTTGTTTATCTTGTATTTCCTAAGTCGCCTTCTATGACATCCACGGGAAGACTTGGAGTGGTCCTATTCTACTCTGCCGGATACCACACGGCTTAATCTGTGTGATTTGTCCCTATACAGGCTCACTGGTTGAACACTTTATACCATTAAAGGGGCGACTCAGCCCTTCGATATAAATAATTTTTCTATGGAACCAATGCAGAAAACCAAAAACCAAATCATACTAAAGATAGAAGTGGAAGATTTCGACTCATAATCTTATGGTTTTTTTTATGGTATAGATTGGCAAACGAGCAAGCGAGTCACCTACTCGTAATAATGGTAAGTAATCACCGCTGCCCATGGACAATTGCAACACTAGGGTGTGATAGGAGCATTGGCGGACTTTCAAGGAGTTTGGTCCCCCAAGGGGATGAAAGGATGGGCCTCCGGCTCTCTCACTCACCGAACGAAGCATAGAAGCGGTAAAGCTTTTACTCAAACATCGATTTTCTGTGAGAGTGCGGTACCTCCCCGGACTAGCCGGCCCATTCATGTAGCAAAAATGAATTTTGCCGGTGGCGTGGCTCTACCACGAATAATCTCTCTTTGCAGAGGTCCTCGGTGCCATGGTGTCCGTCCTGCTCATATGGATCCTGACCGGTGTGTTCGTGTACGTCGCTGCTGTGAGACTACACACGGGCGAATATAACATCGAGCCTGACATGATGATGATCGTGTCCGGTGGCGGGGTTGCTTTTAATGTTGTATTGGCGTTAGTTCTACACGGCTGCGCCTCTGATATTGGTATGTCAAGGACTTTTATATTCAGAGATAGCATTAATGTTACTTATCCTTACTAATATTATAAATGCGAAAGTGGGTTAGTTTGTTTGTTACGCTTTCACGCCGTAACTACTGAACCGATCATCATAAATTTTGCATGTTAATTCTCTGGAATACGGATAAGGACATAGGCTACCTCTTATCCCGGGAAAAGTACTATTCCCGAGGGATCGGCATAGACGCGGGCGGAGCCGCGGGCGAAAGCTAGTTTATAATAAACAATACTGCCGGTTCACAATAGCTACAAATCGCCCAAGACAGAGAAAGATGGTGTTCCCTGTAGGAGCCCTTTACCCGAGAAGGAGTTTTTGTAGAATAATAATAGAGGGAGGAGACAAAAAGAAACCTACAACAGGCACTCTACTTACTTAATTAATGCCTAAATACTTAATATCATCAGTTTATCTATGTAGTGTTCAAAATATTTGTAGTTATATTTTTTTTTTCTTTTTAGTGCCTACTTTACTTACATGTAACTTTTACAAGAAATTAAAGGCTTTTTTATTTTTATTCATCTATTTATTTATTATGTATAATACAATTAATAGAAAGATCAAGACCGCGATTTAGGTGGCAGTGATCGATCATGTATAAAAAGCTTACCCACTTACATACATAACTGACACTTAGTACTTGCCATAAAGTCGAATTTTTAAAACTGTTCGTCGTCACCTTACCGGCTTACCGAATTTAAAATTCCAATGTAGAAAATAGGTATTTATACCCCCAAAAATCTAGAGGACGCGTTGTTATCGCGGATTGTGTATCTAGTTTGTTTTACTTGATCAATGGTGTAGCATTTTTTTATTTTTACATATTCCCCACATCTAGTTAATAGCATTATTCTCCTCTTAAAATCTACAATGTCCTCTAAATTGACTAGCTCCGTGGCGCAGCGGTCAACACGCCTGCCTGCGACACGGAGTGACCGGGTTCGATCCCCGGCCAGGTCATGATGGAAAATGATCTTTTTCAGATTGGCCTGGGTCTTGGATGTGTATCTATATATGTATTTGTTATAAAATATAGTATCGTTGAGTTAGTATCCCATAACACAAGTCTCGAACTTACTTTGGGGCTAGCTCAATCTGTGTGATTTGTCCGTATATATTTATTTATTTATTTATTTAATTACTAAGTCAGCCACCTTTAATGCGCACCTATAATATACTATCTTAGCCACTATATATCGTAGATATAAACTACTGTAACGCTCTAAGTTGGGGACGCTTGTTCGTTTCTGTTTTAGTCACAAGGAAAGCTAACAAACCTAACCTACTGCCTATTATTCTGCTGTACGAGGGTAAAAACCACGTGACGCTCTGACATTTTTAGAGACCTATGTGTCAAGGATGTGGGTATAGACAAGACCTTTTTAAGTAAGACAGAGGGTGATTAGTAACATTTCTCTCTTTCCAGCGCACCATCACACGCACGGCGGCGCAGCGTGTGCACATTCTCACTCACACACACACTCGCACAGCGAACCTAGTCGGTTCAAGTTCTTCAGGCGGCGCGAGCACAAACAGACAAACGGGTCCCTAGTCAACGGAGACTACAGTATGAAGGACCTGTCCAGTGCAGAGGCTAATGTCGTTGGCACTCCCGATAGGTATGTTTAAAATAGGAAATGTTGGCACAGCCGTTAGGACAGAAACAGTAACTATATACTAAACCACTTATAACTATATCCTAACGACTGCGCCATTATAATATTGTATTTTTAAAATGTGACACAAGTAAATAGGCCTCATAATATATTCGCTGACTAGCCTGCGACATTGTCCGCGTGTGCTTTAAGTTAAGGCCCAATGCAGACGACGGACAGTGGCGGACAAAAAGTAAGCGGTACGCTCTTATTTGTATTAGAATAAGGTTGCACTTTGTACACGATGGTATATCCGCCAACCGACATGATACCTTACGTCAAATCACAGATAATTTAGAACAATAGTGTTCGTGTTCGAAAGAGTTTGGTTAACCCATAGAAGTATGAAGTCTCTAGAAGCAGCGTATTACTTGATACGTCTTGTTACTGATACCCTTAAAAGGAGCGTATACTATACACTAGGCCTCAGTCCTCTGACGCCTGTCGAGGGGTATGTAACAGAGTGGAATTTAATTTTTTAAATTATAAACATGCCAATTCCTGAAGTTCTGTCCTTCTAAAATACTAAAATGAATATTATAGTAAACTCCTAACAGCCTCCGTGGTCCAGTGGTTAAGGCGTTTGCCTGTTGACCCGGGGGTCGTGGGTTCGATTACCACCGGAAGCATACTTTGTTTAGTTGTTTCCAGTTTGGTTAGGACATTGCAGGCTTGAATCACCTGATTGTCTGATAATAAAGATGATTCCGTGCTTCGGAAGGCACGTTAAGCCGGTGGTCCCGGCTGCCATCTGGTAGTCGTTAAAGGAACCACGTCAGAGGCCGAGAGGCGGTTCCGAATAACTCTGACACCAGGGTGTGCATGGTCGATTGACCGTGACACCTACTCGAAATGATGATGATAGTAAACTATCGCGCTGGCACTTCTCACATTTAAGTAATGCAAGTTCATGTTATTTATAATATTATAAACATATTTATCCTCCATTAAAAACGTCAAATTCCATTGTCAGTGAAAGGCGGAAAGACGCATAGTGATGCACTTTGTTATTTTTTGCCAAACATCAATAATTTACATGAATACAGATGAGTGTAATAATATACGTAATAAAGTTAATGCCAAGAAATAAATAATAATAAATTCACTCTCCACGACTTTCCCAAAAATTAATTATTTTTAGTGTTCCGTTCCCTAAGAGTAAAAACGGAAAGGTAATACTAAGCCTTCGACGTCCATCCGTCCATCCATCAGCCACATGACTGTATCTATTGAACCGAAATCGATAATATTTCAAAAGGACAATGCCGGTTATTGGCGTCTTTTTGTTTTCGCGCGGCCACTAACCATACCTTGTTTTTCCGATAGTCAATAACAAAATAAAGTTATAAGGGCATATATACCTCTAAACTCAGTCCGAACTAAAGTTATAAGAATTAGATATACATAGGTTTTTGCACTATTTTTCACTAAGTTCATTAAAAGTTGCAATTATATAATAAATAAAATTATTTTGGACATTTCAATCACTACTATACTTTTTTGAAGCCTTTTTCATCAACGATACAGCAGCAGGCTCTTCTCCGCTACCTCCTTGAGGTTAAGAGTATATAGTAACTGTTTATTGGGGCAGTCTGAAGTAGCTTTGATAGATACTTGATACATTAGGTAGGTCTTTTTGTTCATGCTTGGTCGTCGTCTTCATTGTTTCGCTTCACTCTTGAAGTATTGGTGCAGCCGAAAGCATAGTGACGTCAGCTTTGACGTTACCAGGCGAGGGCTTGGTGCGTCACGAAGCAACACAACAAGTACCGAAAACTGTACTTGTTGTTGCTGTCCATATTCACTTCCATATACTAACAGCGTAACTGCCACTTCATTAGTTGCCATCATTAGTAGTTAATCAGCTTCATGAAAACCTGTGAGAGCTTTCGTGGCACCCCGCTAAGCGCTTGGGCAGCATGATGACCCAACAGTGACCCACGGGGTCACTTCAGCAGATGGCGAACCACCTTATTCAGCAGGCAGATCATACATTGTACTTGGAACACAATGGGAGTAGGCTTTCGCCAATCATCTTGGTTTTGGTTATGACAAAAGTGTTTTACTTAGATGGTGCCCTCTCTTGCGGTCTGCGCAACACCATAAGAGATGTACCTCAATACATACAGGACTTAAGAGAGCCCAACCCGTCTTACTTTTTATACAAAGGCTCGCACGTCTCTAGAAGCAGCGCATGTCTTGTTACTCATACTCTTAAAACAGCGTATGCTTTTTCGCGGCCTCAGTCCTCTGACGTCTGTCGTATTATTTGTAGCGGAACCTTATGAGACTAACGAAAATTTATGTGAGTAATTATAAACATGCCTAGTTGTGTAGTGAAATCCTGCAAAAATACTGTAAAAAATTCTAAAGGGAAACCACAACCTGTGACTTTTCACATGTAAGTAATGCAAAGGACATTTAATTTCAATATCATAAACAATAATGACAATCTCCATGGTACAGTGGTACGAGCCAGGTACCGGGTTAAATTTCCGGCGCAGGCAAAAACTTGTACTTCAGTTTCATATTTATGTATGTCCGCGTTACTGGAGTTACATAAGGAGAATTGGCGTTGGGCCGTAAAACATACATACATTCATATTATCACGATCTTCACCCTTACGGTGTAGGCCTCTGCCTGAAACCAAAAGCCACGTTTAGCGTGTTTGTGGGCGTTGTAGGTGGAAATCTGAATCAAAGGTGTAATAGGTTGCTAGTCGCATTCCCTATCAGAGAAGCAACTGGTACATTCTCAATTTTTCCTTTTCATCTTGACCAGCATGGAATATATACTTCTTATTACAGCATGAATGCTGTCATAATAGCGGACCCCGGGCTTGGTCGCAGCACAACTGAAGATGCCAGCAGTATAAGGAACCAGGGAATCTCTTAGATGATTATGACTATATAATAATAACTACTTCATATGTTGTTTACTTAAATGAAGTCAAACTGAAACAAAATGTTGTTGTGGGTTTTTCTCGATATCGATATTACACGGTGTTGTTACATCTCTTAGGACAGCGGCGTCAAACGTCATGACTGCTATTTTCGAATCGACGTGTTTACTAAACGACCGATGATGTATGGAAAATTTGTACTTCTTCATCGAGTCACTCATTTACAAATAGCACCCCTGAAACCTTTCCTCTGCCTCACACCCCCGCTAATGACACACTAGGTTCCCATACAAAAATGGCAAAATGGGACATCTATTCAGAGAGACGATTTTTTTTTTAAATCTATGGGTTAACCTTATAAGAGCAGTCGCTTGGAAGTGGTTTTTTTGCGCTTATACATCACGGTAAATAAATAAATGATAATTTTGTACTAAAATTTTGTACGGTTATATGGAACCCTTGATATTTCTGCTAATGCAACGCACATTAAACCTTTTTTTTAATATTTTTAGAAATATAAATCTCCGCGCCGCGCTCATCCACGTGATCGGTGATCTCATCCAGAGCTGTGGGGTGCTGCTAGCTTCTATTCTTATTAAGTTTATTGTGAGTATGCTGGTATTATAAATATATATCGATATTAAAATTAATTATAAATAAAAAACTGGCCAGCGAGAAGAGTGTAGGCCAAATCCTCTGTCTGCTCTGGCCAAGTATGGCTCCGGTAGTATAGAGAGGGTCATGCTCCTGCAGTGGAGACTAAAAAGACCCGATGATGAAAGTGGTGTCAGAGTCGCTACATACTGGGGAGATAAAATCTAATCCCTTGTGCCATTGACACGAAAAGAAGTCAGAGCCATGCTTCGATCAAATATAAGCTGTGCGTTCACTGGACCGGAATCAGAGCGGACGGAGGGGCCGGAGCGGCCGGATTTTCAAAATGCCGGTGGGGTGCGTTCACTGAATTCGGATTCCGGACCGGCATTTTTACAGTGTTGCCAGGGCCCTTGAGTCATAAGAGTTATTGTTCTGAGGTCATAAGTTACGTTTCGTTTCCTGAAATGTTATATTTTTGCAGCAAAAGTTACAATATTGTAATTTTTTTAATTTACGTGTTTTTGGGGTCGGAGTATGACCCTCCACACAGCGCTATCCTATAAAGTGGTCACTAACATATAGCATAACGCTTTGCTTTATTTACCGGCGGTGACTTTTGTTTATAATAATAGAGATAGAGAAGATACCACCTAAACCTGTACCAACCTGCCCTGTCCCATTATTATGTCTGTGTCATATTTAAGTCTGTCTTTACCAAAACACAAAAAAAAATATTCTAAGATCTAGATCATCACGATGTCTATACCTTACTGGGTAATCATTACTCTGGCTGGAGTGAGAAAGATATGGGTGCATAATATGAACTCTAAAAGACTCCTCTATGGAGAGTTTCATACATTATATGCTGATTTATTAAAAGATGAAGATAGATTCTTTGGGAATTGAAGAAAAATTTTTTTGAACTTCACTATATTCTTGAACCTTATATTTTATTTTACTACTTTTTCGGCATGATTAATATACATATCCCGTATCCGTACCAAATTACAGCTTTTTAGTACTTATAGTCTATGAGTAAAACCACGGACGGACGGACAGACATGGCGAAACTGTAAGGGTTCACTATTTACTACGGAACTCTGAAAATTGGTTGACTCTAAAGTCAGTTTACGGCCAATAATTTTACGTGATAACGGGGAGAGATAGATGTGTGATAGATACTACTACTACTCTTGCTGCTGCTGCTGTTGCTGGTCTGGAACGTGACATTTTTCGTGCGTGCAGCCAATGTTCATTGATTTATATCTTTGTTTTTAATGTCAGTATTTTCATCACTCTGTATTTTCGTCTTACTCATTCACGACATATGTAATTGAGAAAGACTTTTTTTTTTTTTTTAATTTTTGTTAGTGACAAAGTTACATGATATTTTGGCTCTATTTAATTATTTATTTGTGAGTGCTATGTTTGTTTCCTGCTAACGGATACAGGAATGTAGTATATATATGTCGAGTATTGAGAGTACAGATCGCAAACTTTTGTTTGGGGTTTGTACACTCAAACATTTATATAGATATATATATGTATTTTATTATATGTGATTTTATGAGTTTACTGTTTATTTGTTTATTTTCTTTAGACTATTTATTATGTTATTTACATGAGCAATATAGGTCTTAATGGAGCTTTCTTTGTTTATAATTTCCAATAGGGAGTATGGTTCTAGGTTCAAATTTTGGCATGTTACTTCATGATTGTATCTGCTTTGTTAAAAATTGGGCACTCTTGTAAAATATGGTCGAGGCTCTGTGTCTTAATATTATCACAAGGGCATGTGTCTATATTTATAATCTTAAAACGTTTTAAATACTGTCGATGGTAGCTATGGTTTGTCAAAGTCTGTGTTATTTCAAAAGTTGGTGGGATATGAGAGATGAATTTTTGTACTGATTCTAAATTTGGGAACAATGGTTTGATGTAGTGGCCGGTAGATTCGGCCTCATATAGCTCTTTCCAGTCCTTTAATATTTTTAATTTTATCTCTCTTTTGGCAAATGAGATTGGGAAGTAGTTGGCACATGTAGCTATTCTTTGAGCAGCGGCTTGTTTCGCGACTGCGTCCGCTTTTTCATTGCCGTCTATGCCGACGTGTGCCTTGACCCATATGAATCTTACAGCCGTATAATTGGGTTCTTTTTTGAGCTCAAGTAGGAGACGGTGTATTGAGTGGACTGTCGGGTCTGGGTTGTTCCTGTCTTGTAAAGCTCTCAATGCCGATTCACTGTCAGAAGCAATGGTTACTCCAGTTGGTGAAGATTTGGGTGGTTGGTCTGTAACCCAGGCGAGAGCAGCTTCTATTGCCGTCAATTCGGCTATGAACACGGTGGCTGTTCTATTTAGCTTTATTTTCTTAGTTATAGTTCTTCCGTCAGATAGATAAATGGCTACTCCCGCTCCTGTGTCGTCGTTTTCGAGTTTGCTCCCGTCCGTGTAGATTTTGTAGTGGGCACCGTGAGTCAGTTGGTCAATTTCCTCTTGCGTTGTTGCGGTTTCGAAGGTGATTGTTTGACGGAGAGCCGGATGTAGCTTTCGCTTGTTCTCGATATTTTCCCTCAAAGTTATATCATTGGGTAAGTAAGGTAGGGTTTTGTTAACCTTGACCATATGTATTTTTCTTGCTTCTTCAATTTTTAGGTGCAAGGGAATGAAGTCTGCCAGCGCTATGACGGTGATTCCAGGCGCTGTCCTAAAGGCACGAGTTACTTTCAGGGCGAACAGTCTCTGCAGCGACCACAATTTATTTCTTATATATTTGTATTTTACTGCAGTGCCCCAGATGCCCGCAGCATACATGAACATGGGCTGGATGACATTTCTATAAATTGTTGCTACATTTTGTGCGTGTATACCCCAAGTGGGTTTAATCAGGTAACAATGAATGACTAGCTAATGAATTTAAAAGTTATGGATGATCTAAATCGAATTCCTACGAGATGAGGTTTCTACCATTCTCTGTTATTCATAATAATATTCCAATATAAAAAGTTCTACCATAAGGGGTAGATCTTCTTATGAACAGCAACACTGACGACTGCCGATGCCGGTGACGTCACCGGCAGAAATTCCGGTCTCCGGCACGGAAATGCCGATGCAGTGCACGCAGCGCCATACAAATCCATACAAAGCAACAAATCCGTCCGCTCCGTCCGCTTCGATTCCGGTCCAGTGCACGCACAGCTATAATGTTAGATACACGATTAACGCTCGAAAAGTGGCACCGGCAAAACAGCGCACTAATCTAGTTTCGGAGCTGTTTTGTTTACAGTTACAATAAACCGCGCTAGCGCTTACACGTCTCGCGATGACGAAGGTACAGTGAAAAGATGCAAAAATTACGTATCAAAAGTGGAAAAAAGAAGATGAGAGTTATACTTTCAGTATGTACTGTTTTTGTCGTTGTTTGTAAGTATGCATGATGTTTTGACTCGGGGACACTATTAAGGCTTTATTTTGTTTGAGACTGTGTATCTACCATTCTCTGTAGTGGAGACTAAAAAGGACCTGATGATGATGATGATGATGATGATCTACCATTATATTTGATCGAAGGAGTCATGTGTTTGTTTCCCGCAGCCGGGCGCGAAGTTCATGGACCCAATCTGCACGTTCGTGTTCAGCGTGCTGGTGCTGCTGACGTCGGCGCGAGTGGTGCGCGACGCGCTCGCCATGCTCATGCAGGCCGTGCCCGACAACTTCCGGTATGATAACGCTCAACTGCCGGTATGACAGTGCTCAATTTACAGTATGCCAGTGCTCAATTTCCTGTATGACAATGCTCAACTTCCGGTATGCTAGTGCTCAACTTACGGTATGGCAATGCTTAAGTTCCGGTATGTCAGTGCTCAACTTCCGGTATGCCAGTGCTGAACTTCCTGTATAGCAGTGTTTAACTTTCGGCACAGGTATGGCACTTCATACAAACGGGACGACCTAAATACCTAGTACTACTACAAACAAAATTTTACATCCGTGCACACGCTAATGTGTGAGTTAAAGAACCAAGGTTGACACCGATGAATGAAATTAAATATACCTATTCATGATGCCACCTAAGGTTCGACAAATTTGCGAGTATGTCTCTCAATTCTGAAAGATTTATGATGATCTTAATTTATTTATGTAGGTATGTATTTATTGACTTACCTACATCTCAATAATAAGTAAATAAACTTGTTAACAAACAAAAATGTATTCGTTGATCTCGCACACAATACAACTGGCACAATCAGAACACCATGACGTATAAGATTATTATATTTTAGGTGTACGTACACATCAACAAGTAACTAGCACTTCACAAATAAGAGGTTATGTATTTTATCTTCTCTTCACCACTGGTTTATTAGTTATCTATTGATTCATTTACAATTAAAAGCACTAGATAATGTCCTGTAATATAATAAATTGCTCGTTTGGCGCTAAACTTTACGGCAAATGTGATAAAAATCGATAAAAAAAGGATAAAAACAAGAGGCAGATAGACAGATTCACAGCACAGTATTTCATTGTAAAGCGTGTCGGTAACGTAATATTCGCATTTGACGTGCAACAAAACCTAACCCTGTTTCAAAGCAACGCATCGCACTCCATTTACGGGGGAGAGGTGCGGCGATGCCTTGTTGCGAGGGACGCAGGGAGTTTCCGTTCTGTACGTTAGTACTTATATTAATTCTGTGCATTCGGTATGCCAGTGCTCAACTTCCGGTATGCCAGTGCTCAATTTCTAGTAAGCCAGTTCTCAACTTCCGGTATGACACAAGTAGTCTGTAGCTTTTGCACATTCATTATTATTTAATAATATAAATATGACTAAATTAGATCCTTTAAAATGTAATTTGACGTGAAAGGTCTATTTTCAGAATAAACGTTTTTATTTTGATAATGCTCAACTTCCGGTATAATAAATAAATCCTTACTAATATTATAAATGCAAAAGTGAATTTGTTTGTTTGTTTGTTACGCTTTTACGCCGTATCTACTGAACCGATCAGCATGAAATTTTGCATACAAATTCTCTGGAGTACGCAGAAGGACTTAGGCTACCTTTTATCCCGGGAAAAAGTACTATTCCCGAGGGATCGACATTGACGCGGGCGGAGCCGCGGGCGAAAACTAGTAAACTAATAAATAATTAATATAAATAAGAGGTTTGTGGCAGGTACCGCGAGTGCGTGTCATCGCTGAGTGGTATCCCGGGCGTGCGCCACATTCACTCGCTACACGCCTGGGCGCTCTCCACGCATCACCACGTGCTCACCGCGCACGTGGCTGTCGGTGAGTACCACTATAAGTCATCAACAACATTTCGTGTAGGTGTCACGGTCAATCGACCATGCACACCCTAGTGTCAGAGTTCTTCGGAACCGCTTCTCGGCCTCTGACGTGGTTCCTTCAACGACTACCAGATGGCAACCGGGACCACCGGCTTAACGTGCCTTCCGAAGCACGCAATCATCTTTATTATCCGACAATCAGGTGATTCAAGCTTGCAATGTCCTAACCAAACTGGAAACAACGATACAAAGTATGCATCCCGTGGGAAGCGAATCCACGACAACCGGGTCTACAGGCAAATGCCTTAACCACTGGATCACGGAGGCCGCAGTGGAACCACCAGGTGGCAATCAGCCCTGGCCAGTCTGGGAGAGACTGCGGGCTGGTGTTGGTAGATGCCACGAAAATAGAGTCAGGTGGAGTACGACTACTGTGTTGCTATCCAATCATTGGGCCACCCCTTGGTGCGCCCAAATTCTTGCTCTCAACAAAAAACAATGGTAGCAAAGCGTTGGTGGAATCACATTTAATTTGTATGTAGTATAGTCATTTTACAACTAGATAGAAGAATTACTAGTACTTACGTATAGAAGTCGTACTCTGCAAAGGTATTTAAAGAAATATCAACTCAATGTGGTTAGCGATACGGTGTAATTTAGCTCGCGTCAGAACGCAGCTCCTTTTCGTTTAGATACCTACAAAGTCCATTGCAAGCCAATTTTATTTTTATTGCTCTGAACAAACGATTCATAATTCGATGAAAACGGAGAACACATGTGACCAAATACCGGTAAAATAGTATTAAATATTCGTTACCACGCATAACGATAGCTCTGGTTATTAACATAACCAAATTTATCGGTACCAATCCAATTACCGGTACTGTAGTTTCATATGTACAGATTCCGGTATTGGATCTTACCGTTATTCCAACTTCTGGTTTAAACTGAGAAGTATTAACTTCTATATACAAGACAAACATATTGCTTTTATATTAAATAAAAATATTTTTATTTCCTTAAACATAGTGGATACAGAATTATGACGAGACCTGTGGCGCTATCTATGTGCCATTTTTAGAACAAATCGTGGGCTATAGGAATTGGGACCGCATAGCAATATGTTATTTTGGTATCATTGAGCTGGTTGGATGATGGTGTACTCTTCAATATTGATAGCTTAGTCGTTAAGCTTTTATTTAATTTCACTTGTTCCGATATTTGTCTGTAATCAAATCTTGACAGTTAAATTTGATTCACTTCCCAGTTACCGATTGAGCTGAAATTTTGCATGCATGTGTTAATCGGATGACAATACAATATTATGGGATCGTTGCACTGGTCTGATGATGTAGTCGGAAGGTGGCCATAGGAACTCTTAAACTAAACAAAGTACACCAATCGTGTTTGAGCTAATTTGATTTGTCTTGGAAAGCACTTTACAGTGTGGATTCGTTTATAATAAAAGCTGTCACAAAAATGTAATTTTGGCAAATATTTTAAGTTTATTTTGTTTAAACATTACATTGGCCATAAATAAATATGCCTTACAGACTGACATACATACGAAAATATATTTTCATCATCATCATCAGGTCCTTTTTAGTCTCCACTACAGGAGCACGACCCTCTCTGTACTACTGGGGCCATATTTGGCCAGAGCAGCCAGAGGACTTGGCCTACACTCTCCACGCTGATCAGACGGGTTGGAGAGGTGTCTTAGATGTTTATAAGGTTTGTTTAGCTTGTATTTCCTAAGTCGCCTTCTACGACATCCACGGGAAGACTTGGAGTGGTCCTATTCGACTCTGCCGGATACCACACGGCTAAATATATTTTAAAGACTAGTTTTTACGTATTGTCGGCGACGTGTAGCGCGGGGTATCAGCAAGTATCCTCGGAACTTCAAGCAAATAAAGTTGTTTCTGTGTCAGATGAGCTGACGGACCCCGAGCAAGTTCTGCGCGCGTGCGTGCAGCTGGCACGTACGGAGTTCGGCGTGCAGTCCGCCACGTTCCAGGTGGAGCGGTACTCGGCCGCCATGGCCGCCTGCCGCACCTGCCACGAACAGCCCGCATACGTGCCATGACACCTCACCACGCTCACCACATAGGTGCGTGCCGCTTTTCTGACTAATATAAATATATATACGGACAAATCACACAGATTGAGCTAGCCCCAAAGTAAGTTCGAGACTTGTGTTATGGGATACTAACTCAACGATACTATATTTTATAACAAATACATATATAAATAAACATCCAAGACCGAGGCCAATTTGAAAAATATCGAAGAAGGCGTATTCTTCTCAGCAGTGGTCATTCCGAAACGCTAGTAGTTTTTCGATTTTACAAACATAAAAGAAAGAAAAATAAACAACAGAAACATATGACGTTCAAAAAGCGATACATGTATCCTACTTTGAATAAAAATTATTCATTTTCATTTTCCATCTTGACCTGGCCGGGGATCGAACCCGGTCACTCCGTGTCGCAGGCTGGCGTGTTGACCGCTGCGTCACGGAGCTAATCCTTACAATATACTATATATTCTATATACTATTATACACGGTGAAATTTTGATCGTTCTGTACCCTTAAAGGGATGATTCAGCCCGTTGATATAAACAACTTTTCCTATGGGACCAATGCTGGGAAAACAAAAATTTTTTGACGTTCCCATACCAATTGAACGAGTGGCCAAAATTTTTTGTATGGAACTGCCTATTTTTTTGTTGAGTTCCCAGCATTGGTCCCATAGGAAAAGAAGTTCATATCGATAGACTGAATCACCCCTTTAAGTTTCAGAACGATCAAAATTTCACCGTGTATACTATAAACTATACTATTACATTATAAATGTGAAAGTGAGTTTGTTTGTTACGCTTTTACGCCGTAACTACTAAACTGATCATAATTAAATTTTGCATGCAATTTCTCTGGAGTACGGAGAAGGACATAAGCCGGAAAAAAATACTGTTCCCGAGGGACGAAGCCGTCAACGACGATGACGCGAGCGAAGCTGCGAGTGAAAGCTAGTTAAACAATATGTAAAGGATCGGACAGGGTTTTCTTTACATATTGTATACTAGCTTTCGCCCGCGGCTCCGCCCGCGTCAATGTCGATCCCTCGGGAATAGTAGTTTCCCGGGATAAAAAGCCTATGTCCTTCTCGGTACTCCAGGGAACTTGTATGCAAAATTTCATGATGATCGGTTCAGTAGTTACGGCGTGAAAGCGTTACAAACAAACCCCCTTTCGCATTTATAATATTAGTTAGGATGTGCTAAGTCAGTAGCGTAACTACAGGTTGGTTAACTGGCAAAATGCCAAGGTACCCCGTCCGGGTGGCCCCGGCAAGTCTTTCTCTTCTTTCCTCTTCTTCTCTTTCTTTAAATCGCTGGCCCCATTGTATGAGTTTGCCGCAAGCTCCAGATGGTATAGTTATGCCACTGTAATTGACCGAGTGATGCGCGTTTTTCACTTTTAGAACGGTGCGCAATCCTCAGTATTAGAATAATGAGCGTTCATGTGAGAAACGCACATCAGTCGAGAGCGTTTCTCACGTTTTCGATTGATGTGCGTTTCTCACTTTTAGAATGGTGCGCGTTTCTCATGTTTTCGAATGGTACGCATTTGAAAATATTTGGAATAGTGCGCGTATCTCACGTTATCGAATATTATCTGCGTATATTCGACAGGCATTGGCGTGAGGCATTGTGCGGAGAAATAAGACCGCGCCGCGGACTTTTTGTCCGCCAGTGTCCCTCGTTTGCGCAGCCCTTTAACCTCTTTTAAAGTATGATCAATGAAGTGAAGTTAAGAGATTACTTAAATGCGAGGGTTCCCGGGTTCGATACCCGGTCAGGTCATGATGGTAAACGATCTTTTTCAGATTGCCCTGGGTCTATATTTTATATCAGGGATATATTCTTTTTTTCATATTTCTTTGTATTATTTTTTTTTTCAATTATTTTTAGGGGTATCTATTATCCTTATCCTTACTAATATTATAAAAGCGAAAGTGAGTTTGTTTGTTTGTTACGCTTTCACGCCATAACTACTGAACCGATCATCATGAAATTTTGCATACAAGTTCTCTGGAGTGCGGAGAAGGACATAGGCTACCTTTTATCCCGGGAAAAAGTACTATTCCCGAGGGATCGACATTGACGCGCGTGGAGCCGCGGGCGAAAGCTAGTAAAATATAGTATCTTACGACACAATTTCACAACTTACTGTGGGTGGGACTAGCTCAATTTGTGTGATATGTCGCTATATATTTATTTATTCTTGAATTATTTCTAGATGAGGCGGCCATTGTAATGGAAATCGGGAAAGAAATGCGTAAAGTAAGTATGAAGTGGAGGCGATGTGAGCGCAACGAAACGAGTGACAAGTGGTGATGATTAAAGGTAATGTTGGCGACCCACCGCGATTAAAGACATTTTATATGTATGATTTAGTTAATTTTAGAAGTTATCTGTAGGAATACGCGAGAGCTTGCATTGTTGACATCACAGACATTGATCTCTATTCTATTGTTGCTATTTGACAGTTTTTGGATCAGTATTTTGACATTCCATTGGCATTTGGAGCATTTAGTTTTTGTTGCTAAAAAAAATATTGTGTTTTATAAATATTCGTGCTTTTTTGTTTTGGATGTCAGCGTTGAATTGTAATAAAATATAAAAAAAATATAAAAAGTATTAATTAGTGCCAATTAAAAAAGAATATGTTTGTGAAGATTCTTAAAATGACAGCCTAATATGGGCTTGTGTTTTGGACAAATAAAACAAGTATTTCGTGATAGATATAAGCAAAATGTAGCCAAAAATATAATAAGTAAAGTATTAATTATTGACTGAGTATTATGAAAGCACAATATATGTATAAGAGATGAATTTTATTTATTCAGATTATTTAATACGTTGGACGCGAAAAGACGAATAATTTTGGATGACTAGATGTAATTTTAATAATAATAGTTAATGTTAATAATTGTAGTTCATCACAATTATAATAAATCCACAATTTGTAAGTCAATATAACCCTCCCTTGTATAATAAAACTACATAATAAATTATAATTATAGGATGTTCCAAGTGATGTTATAATTTGAACAGGGTCATGTATTTTCAGAGTCAATTGTATGACGAAGGCGTAATGTCCACATTTGATTGATTTGTTATGATTTTTCCATTAGACAATCTAAATTTGAGTTTAGGGGAATTCCTCGCTCACAATTTTATGATTTAATGCTTAAGACATTAAGCACTCACTCCACCGCGATCCGCGTCCGTTTGGGTTGGCATCGGCAAAGGGACTGTTTCTGTGTTGACATTCAAAAGTAGAATAAATGGGTATCTCTTGGATGGGCATCCTCGTCTTTATCGTCACTTACCATCAGGTGATATGGGAGACAAATGCCTACTTCAATACTTGTAAAAAGCTGTGCTATAAGTGTATTGCTTTTATTTGCCGAGTACGTAATCAATATTTGCAAGGGATTTTTTTTAAAGCGACTGGGTTTACTTATTAACTATGACTGAAATTAATTATATTAATAGCACTACAATGCTCGGTTTAATATTAAAATTGAAAATATGTGATGAAAAAATTACGCATGCTTCGAATGCGTGTACCTATAATATGTGATAAACAAATTCGCTGCGGTGATTTAAAGCTACGGCAGCTCAGTGGTTGAGAGCATCGACGGGCCAGATGTCGAAGTTTTGTCGGTTCAAATCCTACCTGTGGCAAATTTTTTTCATCACATATATTCGATTTTAACATGACTGACATGTTACACAGGACTAGGGTTACCATCAATATCAGGAAGGATTGCCTGTTGAGAATGCACAAACCTCCAGATTTTTCTGAAAAATGCCTATCAGATGGTAACCTTACACAGGACGGTACATAACCCTAAATAATATTGCTAGTTATATTACCAAACTCTGCTCAAAATTAACTTTTCCCCCCAAGTTAATGACATGCAACATCCTTGATACAGAAATTTCACTAAACTTGAGTTCACAGTAAGCAGTTCATTGGAAAAATCATAACGATTAAATAATATCTATAAGTAACGTTTGCAAATGCATAATATTCCATTCTTATTACTGTCAGTGCGTCTGATACTGTTTCTATAATATCAATAAAAAGTGTATGTTATTATATTAATTGTTACACAATTTAATAACAAATGAATTATGCTACTTTACTACGTTTTACTACGGCAAAACAAGTATAAATTACAAAAAATACATCTAGTCAATTTACTATAACAACTACTTTTTGTTATTAATATGCGAATTACGGGTTATTCACGTACACAACCACACCGGACCAACTTCATCCGAAGGTCTTCCTCAGGGCGAATTTCAATCGAGACGCATATTAATAATGTTAGTATCTCGCGTTAGTTTTAATCAAAAAAATACTTTTTGCTCCTATAAAATTCGGACTAAATTAAGAATTAGGTTAAAACCTGGTTTTAACTAATTTTAGTACATAACAACACAATATTAACTGTCATACATGGTTTTGACTTGTTTTGTGTTATTGGTTTGAACCTAGTACTGACTTTAGTCCATATTTTGTATGTACTTTAATAAAAGTCTTTCGTATCTAATACAATGACAGTAATAAGAATAACTGTACATAGTATACTTTAAATAATTAATAAGCAAATGTGTAATTAAACATAATATATTCGTAAATGTAATTGTTATTTTTTGTACTTAGTTTTACTGGTTTATTTATTTTTTAATAATCATTTAACTTTTATACAGTTTATCGAAGTTGAATTGAATAGAGTTAAAAACAAGATCCTGGACCACATTTTATTTCTTGGATTTTTTAATAGTTTATACGCATGTGTTGAATACAGCCTTATTAACCCGTCGACGTAGCCAAAATAAATATGTACCCAATTGTAATACAAAATTACTAATTCATAACTATCAAATTTAAAAAATTTTGAGCCATGATCGATAATGGTTTGATCATGATTCAAAGTTCGAAGAAAATATCCAATTTAATTTTTTGAGGCTATCCTTTTAAATTTAAAAGTCTTAAGAGTAGTTATTACCAAAGTATTGATACAAGCTTCTTTTTATTACTTGGTGTTTTTATAAGTTATAAGAAAAATATGAAATTTATCTTGATAATGATCGTGCCTCAATGAATTAATTTTTCAGTAAATTATTTATTTTTGTGTTAAATAGCCTAATATTAGAACATTTTGTGCTCAAATAGTGAATTTAAACGTGATAGTTGATAAGAGATTGCTTCGATATTATTCAAGTTTTATTTTTCAGCGATTGACCGCGTACGGAAGGGTCTAATTTTAATGCATTTATTCTTAACATTCCATCGTGATAACGTATAAAAAAGTGTGATATGAACCAGTATATTTATTTTCATAAATTAATTATGTGATAGCAATGAATTAGATCAATACACTGATTTGATAGTGCGAGTCGAAATCTCGTATTTACTCAATGATCGCGAGGTGATATAGTGCTAGATAGTTTGACTCGAAAATCACCTGAAGAGAACAAGGGAAGTGGGGAGCAGTAAGGTTGGCGGACGTCATGGTACGCTGGGTTGATATTTTTGCCTCTCCCTCTGGATATTATAAATGTTTCTCCTTTACCTTTAATGGATCTAAAAAATGAATACAAGATTTCGATACCGATACTTTACCCTTAATGAAACCATAGAAGCATAGCTCCCACATTAAATTGAACCTTCTGACCTTTACATAAGGTTCAAAACCAATGAAAAATTTATACCTACGATGCCTGTTTAAGGGTTAATAAAAATGGTTATTGCTATCACATATTGCTCATTATATAAAATTGTGATATTTAATTGATACTGTCGCAATAAGAATCGTAATCAGTTACTTTCCACATCACTCCTGAAGCTTTCAACTTTATTAATAATGTTATAATAAAACTAGATAGGACACTAGTTGAAACTTGCAATTGTAGTCACTAGAAGTAATGTAAGTACATTTGTAACCAAATCAATTGTAAAATATGATTCGTGCAACTAAGTTGTGAGCGAGCGGAAATGATGTCTGGGTGTTCATTTCTGCTTGAAGATGGAGCACAGCGTAATGATTTTTATTTTAGAAGATTAAACTTTCTCCTGAAATTTCAGTATTTCTTAATTTTCGTACTATTTAGTCAAATTTCAAAAGAGTTAGATTAGAAAACTATTTGTGATGGTAGTAGATTAAATTACATGCTCGGTAGTTAGTACTACAGATATGGCGCTACATACAAGCAGAGTAATGTTTATATGCCAGTGACTACTACAAACGAAACTATACATCCGTGTACACATCAATGTGTGAGTTAACAATCAGTAGCCACCGCAGAATGAATTCAAGTACTAACTTACGTATAAGAGACGTCGCGGTACGAACGGTATGAATAGCAACAGTAACAGCTCCCCTGTTTTTAAAAACAAACAAAAACACCTGAGACCGGGGGATAGGTGCGGGGGGTAACATATTGCGGGGGCACTGCCTGTTTGCGTTCAGTACGTTAGTACTTATATTAATTGTGCTAGTACTCCGTGGTAGTTCTATTTCAGTGGTGTTTTAAAGTATACAATACTCATTTCTAAGCAGGAATAAATCCCCAGAAATAGCGGCCAAATGTGTAACCAAAAAATTGTATTTTTGTAAATGATTTGTGTAAGATGAAATATTCGCTGTCGTTAATTTGTGCTCTGTTTTGTTAGATGCGTTGTCCGTCCCTGTTCGTACGTTAATTTTTGTTGTAACAATGTATGAGAATAAATCATGAAATATTTTTATGAATTTTATGAATTCCTTTAATTGTATTTTTTTTTTATTTCAGTCTTTATTAGGAGCGTTGTTTTTTTTTAATGTATGTATTTATGTTTCTTTAGCATGTATTCTTTATTCGGTAGGTCTCTAAACAGCGTTGTTTAGAGACCTACCGAAACAGGATATTCTGCCGAAACCGAACTTTTCGTTTGGGGCCCAGTTTCGGCCGAATCCGAAATTTATTTAAAATGTGTAAATTATGAATTAAAATCCACTAATATATAACACATACACAGAAAGATAAATCATTGTTATATCATCATCATCATCATCAACCTATACTAGTCCACTGCTGGACATAGGTCTCTCCCATGGCACGCCACTGAGCTCGGTCTTGAGCTTTTCTTTTCCAATCACTGCCAGCAACCTTCCGTATATCGTCGCTCCATCTAGCCCACGGGCGTCCTACACTACGTTTGCCAAGACGCGGTCTCCACTCAAGTACTCGCCCTTGCTCCAAAGGCGTGGAGCAAGGGCGTGGTGGTGTTGTTTTTCAAAAAAGGTGACAAAACCTTGCTGAAAAACTATCGCCCCATCTCGCTTTTGAGCCACGTATATAAGTTGTTTTCAAAAGTCATCACAAACCGACTCGCAAGAAGACTCGACGAGTTTCAGCCATCGGAACAGGCCGGGTTTCGAAGAGGATATGGCACCATAGACCACATACACACAGTGCGGCAGATTATACAGAAGACCGAAGAGTATAATCAGCCCCTGTGCTTAGCGTTTGTGGACTATGAGAAGGCCTTTGACTCTATCGAGACCTGGGCGATTCTGGAGTCTTTGCAGCGATGCCAAGTCGACTGGCGATACATCCAAGTGCTGAGATGTCTATACGACACCGCCACAATGACCGTACAGGTCCAGAACCAGCAGACTGGACGTATTCCTCTAAGACGTGGAGTGAGACAAGGGGACGTTATTTCCCCTAAATTGTTCTCGAATGCTCTGGAGGATATGTTCAAGACACTGGACTGGAGAGGTCGTGGTATTAACATCAACGGCGACCACATCTCACACTTGAGATTTGCGGATGACATCGTCATTGTTGCGGAAACGCTGCAAGACCTGCAACAGATGCTGACCAGTCTAGCTGATTCCTCTCAACGCATCGGTTTACGGATGAACTTGGACAAGACCAAAGTTATGTTCAACGAGCTGGTCGCTCCGAAACCGATTGCTGTTAATGGATTGCTTCTCGAAATTGTTAAGGAGTATGTTTACCTTGGGCAAACAATACAATTGGGTAAGAACATTGTTATATAAAAACAGTGAATACTCATACGAGTATAAAGTAGGTAGGTAAAGATTGGGCGCGCGTCTCGATTTCGAACACGTTTCGGCGAGGCCTATGGTTCGGTCAATTTTGTCGAAACCGAAATTGTCGTCGAAACAGTTTTTTTATGCCATAAATTGCCAAAACCGAACTTTCGGTGGGTCTCTGTATATAATAATACTAGCGACCCATCCCGGCTACGCACGTGTGCAATTTAAAAAAAAAATCAAAATATATTTATTTATACAAGGAAAAGGAAAACTATGCTACAATACATATTTAACATTTTGTTGGTTCTTATATATAGGTATGTAGGTACATAGGTAGCTTTTGATATGTCAGTGGCCCCACACTAGGCAGCATGCCTGTCCTGTGGTAGCCATTGTCGTTTAACAGAAAGAAAATAATTAAGAACCGGCTATAAAAATGTTTAAACAGTAAAAACTTGTTGTTTAAGTACGAGCGTTTACAAAAGAATACAAAATTAAAAAGGATTAAGACAAAAAAAGGCAATACGGATTGCTTTAAGCCTAGCGGAGTTCAGTCATCTAGTTTCTGTTACCTTATAATGTGTAGGAACTCCTCCGTATAATCGTACGTCCATGGTAAAATCATTGAGCGAATGCATGATTTAGCTGATGCAGAGTACATTTCCTTGATGTTACACATTTTGCAGATTTTGTTATAAATAAACGGGGATGCAAACCGAGTGAAGCGATGTGCGAAAGCCGTGTTTACAAGGGGAGCATATATCCTGAAAACTCGTCTTTGAAGTAGTTTGGGATAATCAGGGGATTTCCTAACCTGGCTATGTGTGTCCGAGGCTATCTTTAAAATGTAAAGCTTTCGCACACTTAAAACATTCGCCTCTTGATATAGGGATACAGTAGAGTACAAGGTTGGTTTGCGATACATCGCTTTTAGTATAGCTCTTTGTGTCCTTTCAAGATTAATCATGTAGCAGGAGGAAGCACCACCCCAAATGGAGATACAATATGTAAGGATGGACTCACACAGCGCCTGGTACACAGTCATTAACAATTGTCTATTGGCGCATTCTCGAAGATATTTCATGACGTGAACTATTTTTCGTAATCTCTTACATGTGGAGTTAATATGAGCAGCAAAGGACAGTCTTTCATCGAGAATGAGGATCAGTAAAGTTGTAGCAAATTCAATAGGACTAATATCCACATTGTTCTTCATGACATTACAACGATATGTCTGTTTGAATTATCCAAATTGGACCATTACTTACGAAGATATTTATAAAAAACATCATGCCGTTCCTGCCGCGAAAAGGCATTGCTCGCCGGTGCGTGTGACGTCACTGTGACGGACCGAGCGCGGTCGGCAGTCGGCACTCATAGAGTGGATATTTAGTTTGTGCTCATAGAGGGTTCATTCGACAGAGCGACGCGACGGGGCGACGCGGTTCGTCGTTACATTTAACAATTTATTGAAATAAAGTGTTGTTAGAGTGTAATTTTTGTAATATTTACGTATAAAACGTATTTATTATGGGAACTAATAAAGAAAATCAAAGCAAAGAAAGAATTTTTATTTTTACTCTTGATTGCTATATAGACAATCTTGTAAATTAACTAAATCATATGCTATTGTTACAATATTATAAAAAAAAAAAGTATGAAATATATGCGTGAGGTCCGATCATTTTATAGTCTTTCAACTTCTTTCAACGAGAACTTTTATCGCTTATATCAGCGATCGTTTTTGTTTGCAAAACTTCTTCTGCTGTAGTGTAGGTTTTGGGTTGGAACTGTCCGTACTTAAAACTCTTTAAAACTGTTCTATTTCTTATCTTTTCTTAAAATCAGGTCTATAATCTTTAGGGTTCCGTACCTCAAAAGGAAAAATTCATCACTTGGTTATCCGTATGTCTGTCTGTCAAGACCCTTTTTCTCAGGAACTTAGGAGCGTAGAGGTATCAAGCTGAAATTCATATCAAATATTTAGGTCTACTGTTCCTTGGAGCTATGAAAAATCAAACTGTTTATGCCGCAAATTGTCGAAGCCAACGCAATCTAAAGATACAGTTGGTTGTGCCGCAAATTTTCGTGTTTTTTCGATATTCGCAGGGAATCAATACCTACCAGGGAACTTCCCATGAACTCAGAATCTTAAAATTTGGTACAAAGCAACGTCTTTTAGCACAGATAACGGAAGAATTGCGAAAAACATACATTTTAAGCTACATCATATCAGAAAAATATTTTTAATAATCTTTCGACATTCGCAAGGGAATCAAAACTTCAGGGTACTTCCCGTGAAATCAGAATCTTAGATTTTGGTACGAAGCAACGTCTTATAACACAGATAATGAAAAATTTGCGAAATGCATACATTTTTAGTTACATCATTTAATAAAGATATTTATAATAACTTCAAACTTATACGTGCGCAAGGCCAACTCGCACTGCGCTGGTTTTTTTGAAAGCTTTTGACATTCAAACTAATGAGGCAAAACTCCCTTCTTCAGTTAAATTTAACGTAATTTTCAATGTATTTTTCCACCTGAAACTATATAAATATAAAATAATACCATATTTTAATCGGCCTCACATTTTTGTATGAAAATGTCGATATTGTTTTCTAGTCCAATCCTGGGTCCCATATGTTGTTCATTTAGTCGGGCTGATTTAATGGTTTTAGGTACAACGGTTTTCACCCTTACATCCTGTATTAACTTATTTGCTTAGAACAATCAGGCATAGCTGGGGCAGATACATATTATATCATTATTTGCTACTAACTTTTTACTGTGTCATTGTTTTGACCTTGGAATATTACATAGAAATGGAAACGGAAGTATTGGAAGGTAAGTAGGTTTGTCCACTAAACTAGAAAGAAATAAGTAGGTATGTTTTTATTTATACATCCGGCTTATAAAAAGAGAATACATAGGTACTAACTTATTTCCATATCAACTTAATAAAAGGTAAGAAAAGTTATGTAGGTACATAAATCGAAATGATATTCACAACAATATCTACTAGCCTGGGTAGAGGTTGGAGTCTTATAATCATCCCTTTTTACAACGGAATATAATTTTAAATTGTGTTCCGTTGTAAAAAGAGATGATATAAAATTCACACAAAACTTCGTGAAAAATTATTAATTTTTCCAGAAGTTTTGTGTCTTTCGGCACGTTGAAAGATAGTTTTTCTGGCGTTTTAAAAGAAGTGTTTGTATAGTTCGGCACTATACAATATTTGTACATAGTTAAAAAGATAAATTAGACATAAATAATTTGTTTTAAAGTCGCAATTACCACACAAAACACTGCGCGCCTTGTCACTGCCAACGGGCAACTAGCGGCGTCCGTCACAGTGACGTCACAGCCACCGCGCCGGCCGGCCAGTGAATTTTGCTAGTAATTTGGTCATAACTTCGTCTATTTTTATCGTAGAATAATAATTTTTGCACTGTATGTTATGGATTTCTTAGCTCTATAATCCAGCATTCTCAACTAAAAACTTTACGGATCCTCATTACGCCCAGATATCGCACAGAAGAAGATCTATCAATAGACTCACAAGTGCAGTTATAATTAATATTTCTGGATGAACTCTTACAACTATGAATTATGACCTGAGGTGTTTCTGCAGGCATTGATGCAGCTGTTTTGTAAAAGCAAAGCATCTTGGACTTTTGGGTGTTAAGAGTTAAGATATTGCTTTTTAGCCAGTTTGAAATGGTCGCCATGCCGCGATTAACATTTTGGAAGCAGTCTTTCCAATTAGATCCAGTAAAGAGAATTGCCGTATCGTCTGCATAGCATATAACTGATTTACGACATCACATTAATAAACTCTAAAATTATCAGCGGGCATACATAGGGACAAACAGCGGGAAGCATCTTTGTTTTATACTATGTAGTGATGATTGGTGAAATTCGGTTGGAAAAATCAACTGACAGCACATTTTAGTCACAACAGGTATTGTAGAACAGGTGCAGAATGAAATGAAACGCAGAATATATGTAACTACTTAACCATATTTATTATTCATCTGAAGGCAAGATTCATAACACATAGTATGTACAGTAGTGCTTACGTCTACTTGTATGGCTAACGTTTGTACAGTAATATCACAACAGCGAACATAATATCGTTTTAAAGCTGTCTGTAAGCTATCACTGGAGGCACCTCGTGAAAACCAATAGTGTTAACTCTATGTAACGTCACTCGATTTAACAACAAACACTATAAAGCGTCGAAATCATTCGACTCTGGTTGGTTGTCTCGTTTTCCATTACACTCACACTAAATAACGACAATACGTAATTATTAAGTAATATAAATTAGAACTGCAGCTGTGTACGTTCTTTTGTTGCTGTATATCCCGTAATAAACAACTATCGGCATCATATATGTCAAAGATTCTAAGAAATTCTGTCTTGTCTACAAATTTGGATTGCTTTACAGGTGTAGACTTTGATTATCTATACGTTATTATATGCTTAGTTGCTCACAAGCTTTAAAACATACCTAGCGAGTAAGAGAAAATCACTGTGTATTGACGATTTTATTTTTATTAATATGCGCAATGTACGCAATTTCCATTTAACGACAACTCTCAATAACGTCATAAAATTAGCAGTCTCTTCAGTGTCGTTACATAGAGTTTACACAGTAAATATGAAGCTTAATAATTAAGTCTGCTTTCATAATTATTGTAGTATTCTTTCTCTAAAATCTAATGCAGAGAATGTTTCGTCTGTGATTTCTACATCCATATTTATTTCCAAGGAACACGAAACAACCGCGTTTCATTACTGGTGATCGTACAGTTGACATTTTTTGTCGCTATATCCATTTGTAACAAACACATAATTGTCAACAGCCCTAGACATTATTCGTAGCTTGAATAATGTCAAGGGCTGTTGACAATTACGTGTTTGTTGTGGAATTTTGATATTGAACTGAACTTGCCCTAGACAAGTTATTAGTGGATAGTGTTAGCAGATGAACTGTCTCGAATAAAAGTTTACTTCCATATACAGTACATTGTTCATTGAGTAAATTCACTGAGGTGCCTTTGATTTAATATAACGCTAATTATACATTTGATGAATCGTTATTGTGAGCATTGTGACATAGTTTTAAGTTTAAATTTTATAACGTAACTTATTAAAGAAAAATGTAAATAATAAAACTTTAAAACAATTTTTCTATCTCATCTATCGGATTGTGACCTCAACAAGTTCAACTTAAACGTATACAACAGAAACGAAAAATACAAATATACAGGCTTACTTCAAATCGCCTAATAACCTCGTAGGTCTAGCTCGTATCTATAGCTAACATCATAAACAACAATGTTTGTTCTACGAGTTCTGACATAACTTAATAAATTAAAATGAAAAGTCCTACGAAGTATTACAGTGTTTATCATTTGAGTATATTTATACTGAAACAAGTTGCAGTTGCAATGTTAATCGTCTTACTACAAAACCATTTCTAAAGGTCTTTTTCATTTAAATTCTCATTTTTTTTTCAAAAGCTTCAATTTACTGCGCCGGTAACGAGCCGTCAACAAATCGCGGTCGCCATGACAGATGACGGTTCGTTTTGCGTGCTGCCGTTGGTGGACGAAAGGTCACTATCTAAACACAACCTTCATAGGCGTGGAGGGTACACCCATTTGAGACTTGCTTCTACGGAATTTCAATTAGCTTCTTATTCTTCCTAAAGAGTCTGGCTCTGGGTCTGAATAACTGTGAAATACAGTGTAAATTTATACTAGGCAGGTTTGTGTCTTTTTTTCTTTATACAGCGTGTAAATTGACTCTCAAAATTCCCTTAAAGGGACGAATCAGCCCATCAATATGAACTTTTCCTATATGGGAGCAAAAAAGGGACATCAGAAAAATTTTCGTCATTTCCATATAAAAGTGTTTGTATGTGAATGTCTAAAAATTTTCTCTTGCTTTACCCCGCTGATGCTTAAACTCGTGTATTGCGCTTCAACTCGCGCGCTTATCCGAGCCGCCAAAAAGTTTGCATCAGAGTGTACAGACGTTGAACTGAGTTTTGTAATAAGACGAAGACAAATATTTAAAACGTAGAACTAACTGATACATCACAAAAGTTGCATTTTTCCATCGCTCAAAGAGTATTTTGTGATAATTTAAATGTGACGCGTTGTGCGATAGTAACAATAATATTAACATCAATAAGCGTATTCAGTACAGAAAGCATTGTCTAGTAATAAAATATCATTTTTGCTTATAATTAAATTATTAACTTATGATTTAATAATCAGAAAATTATATGACTTTTCGGGAAAGTTCGTGGATATACATTTTTTAAATATATTACTGTTGAGGCATGGCAAAAAAAAAAAAGAAACAATATATAACAATAAACTAGAAAGAAAAATATCTATGCAATATATTTTTTCATTTCATAATCAACTAACAAAATAGTAGTAATAACGGAAATTAAATATGCATATACCTTAAAAGCTAAATAAGTCTTAAAAGATGTTTGAGAAAAAAAATATATATTCTTAATCCACAACCCACATTTATATACGGGGTCACTTCTTTTGGCATACTATGTGTTTTTTTCGAATATACTTTTGAATAAGTAACTATTATATGTATTTTTTGGCATAATTTTGTTTGCATTATGTTACTAGGCATAATGAAAAAAATAAACAATTTGAGTTAGTTCATTTTAAATACCTTTTTTTCATTTCATAACTCAATCTTGTTAAAGAATGTTTTAACGGAAATATGTTTTTAATTCGATGCGGCACGAAGGCGTGTCTTCACGCCACAGCTAGAAGTTTTTAAAAATTGATGCCGCCGCATTGTGTCGATTATTATTATGCGTAAAAATAATTAGACTAAACTAACGCCATGTTATATTTTGCCATAATTTTTATGCGAATGGATAGTGAACCCACATATACACAGAAAAGACATATATTATGATTATTATTCACAAGTATTACCTACTTGTTAACAATCTCACTTATAAATTATCTGAATACATATGTCATTCATGTATAATACTATTTTAACAATAATGATGTATATAGAAACACACAAATCTTGGAAGACAAATAAAAATATAATTGCAAAGAGTGATAAAACTGACTTGACAAGTTATTTGAAATCAGATTTTTCACTTTCATAAATCGTATAAAATAATTCATAGTTTGTCCAGTAAATTATAGACGTGTTTAAATTTCGAGCATAAAACTAGTTTTTAAATTTGTTTAAAATTAAAGGCAAGATAGTATACTGAACCACAACATAGAATGCATGTTTCTAGTAGTAAGCTACACATTTTTAATCTATAAATATAAATCATTGGCGGGAATTTCGCTCACTCACTTTATCATGGCTAATTGTAATAATAAATTATAATTTATAAACGCGATGTAAATTATAATACTGAAAAACGAATAAATAAATGAGATTCTAATTGGTAAATTAAAACATTAAATACATATAATTTTTTTATATTTATTTTTACAAAGCTCCCAAATTTTCTGTAACAATTCATAGATAATGAACACACAATATTGTTCATTATCTATGAATTGTTTACAATCAAGGATATTTATTTCACATAACATAAAAACAATATATTTTATAAAAACACGGTTTAACATACTTTTATTCAGTTGGAATCGCCAACTAGTTTTGGTGTGTCACGAAGACCATCAGGGCGAGTGTTAGGGGTGACGACACGGTGGTTTTGCTTCCCTCAAACACTGAGGGCCGCCTCGCGCGTCGCCGCCCGCGCCGCGATCAAACGACGGCTGGATTGGATGTCAATCGCCCTGATGATGGTCTTCGTGACAGACCGAAACTAGTTGGCGATTCCAACTAAATAAACATGAGTTACCGTGTTTTATTAAAAAATTGTTAAAATTTAATAAAACTTGGGAGCATGTATTTCAAACGAAAACATAAATATTTCACTATAAAGAGATCTAGACGTGTCCAACCTTACACCAAAAATGCTAGTTTTAGGCAAGTTTAGGCATTCTCCTATGTTAGACACAGAACTTAACTAAAATAATATTATTATCAAAACTTATTGCATACAATTGATTTGCCTATTAGCCTATACTTTTACTTAGGTGAGCTTGGCCAGAATAATAAATATTGCTGTATAGTTGATTCCAGTCAGCGTGTCAGTAGGGGTCATTAACCCATGTATGATGAATAGTACTTTTTCCCGGGATAAAAGATAGCCTATGTCCTTCTCCGTACTCCAGAGAACTTGTATGCAAAATTTCATGATGATCAGTTCAGTAGTTACGGCGTGAAAGCGTAACAAACAAACAAACAAACAAACAAACTCACTTTCGCATTTATAATATTAGTAAGGATGGCGCACAAACTTGGTCTTTGACTAAACTCCAAAGATCCGAACTCAAGGTTTGCCAGCGAGCGATGGAGCGTAGTATATTAGGTGTTAAATTAATGGACAAAATCCGTAACATTGAACTACGCTCTCGAACAGGAATCGAAGATGCAGCTCTTAAGGCCGCAAAGTTGAAATGGGACTGGGCTGGCCACATATATCGCAGGCCAAATGATTTCTGGGCAAAGGTCACCTCCGGCTGGATCCCTACCAATACTCGAAGACTCGGTAGACCAAAAATGCGATGGCGCGATGAGCTGGATAAATTTAAGAATGATTGGAAGGAAATAACGCAGGACCGGACTGAATGGAAGAAGTGGAGGAAGGCCTTTGCCCAGCAGTAGGACACATGATGGCTCGAAATAAATAATAAATAAATAAATAAAATAAATATATAAGTCTCGAACTTTCTTTAGGCTATAGCTCGATCTGTGTAAATTTTCCGTCTATATTTATTACTAGCTTAAGCCCGCGGCTCCGCCCGCGTCAATGTCGATCCCTCGGGAATAGTACTTTTTCCCGGAATAAAAGGTAGCCTATGTCCTTCTCCGTACTCCAGAGAACTTGTATGCAAAATTTCATGATGATCGGTTCAGTAGTTACGGCGTGAAAGCGTAACAAACAAACAAACTTACTTTCGCATTTATAATATTAGTAAGGATTAGAAATACCTCAAAAAATTCTTTCCGACGGACAATATCTCATACGAAAAATGCCAACAATTTTTTGGTACATACCTAGCGAAAATTTTAAAACATACAAATATGCTAAAACGACAACTACCAAAAACATGAAATACCACCATGAACAAAAAGAAGAGGGCGGAATAATCAGGCAGTGGGATTGACCGTCGATTTCTTTAATTAATCTATATCATTAATAAAAGCAGCATACTTTTTTATTCTTAATGCAGTATTCTAGATTTAACATGATTATTATTATTTTGACCAAACTCTTCACAACTATTTAATAATTAACGTCAACCATACATAAGGCTTTTAAGTTATTAAGAAAAGCACACAAAGTTTATATTAATAGCTTTGTTTTCGCTTTAAATTTTCAACGGCTACGAATTATAATAGTAAATACAAGCTATTTGATATATCACACGATAACTAGAACTATTTTAACCTCCTAACATTACGGGTCATGTTGAACAGAGAGCGACATACTTTACCAATGTTAAACCACTGACTGAGAATTAAAATATAAGGTCTATTTAAACTATACAAGTGCAAATATTTTAAAGGCACCTAAAGTTAGAAAAATACTTAAGAGGGAAAAAAAACGTGTTAGAAAAATACTTTAGAGTAAAAAAAAACCATCGACACGTTAGTTTTTGAGATATCTAGCCTGGACATTAAGAAAAACAGACAAAAACACCGTGTGTACAAAAAAAAAAGACTTTCTTGTCCAACATTTTTTTACTATTATAGATAATTAAAAAGTTGTTGGCCAAGAATGGATACTTAATTACTGACGTCGACAATCAGAACAGCTGATTTATCGTGAACATGATCGTTTTTAAAAAAAAAAAAACTATGAAAACACAAACATTTTCTATGAAAACGTTATTTTCTATAAAAAACTAGCGGGTAGATTTCTTAAAATTTGTTACTAAAGCGTTTCATTGACCTATGAGGCCCAGCCCTTAACATATTTGCGCTTGATTAAAATGTACTTTGTATATGTAGTGGACATATTCATGGTCCAAAGAAACGCAATGCTAGTTCATTCATTGTTGATGGTAAGTAAGTATGTCTCTCTAAGCTCGTAAATCCTTCATCGTTTTATCCCTTTGAAGGTAACTGTTGAAGTTTGAAGAAAATAATATATAAGTTAAAATTTAATAAATAATGGAGTACGCCAACACTAACTGCTGCTTCCATAAATCATCTGTCACCACATGGCGACCCTGCCAGGATTATTATTATCTCGGTTCATACAAGGCGAGCTTCGTGGCGCAGTGGTTAACACGCCAGCTTGCGACACGGGATGCCCGGGTTCGATCCCCGGTCAGGTCAGGAAAATGATCTTTTTCAGATTGGCCTGGGTCTTGGATGTTAATCTATATATGTATTTGTTACAAAATATAGTATCGTTGAGTTAGTATCTCATAACACAAGTCTCGAACTTACTTTGGGGCTAGCTCCATCTGTGTGATTTGTCCGTATATATTTATTTATACCTCTCTTCGGTTCTGTCTTAATTTGCTTACAATTTCTTTCTAAAGAACACAACGATGAGATTCACATGACGTTTAACAAGCATTTTATACAGCAATTCCTGTATTCAACATTTACGTCTCGAGAGATAGAAAATTATATAATTTCATTGTTTAATTGATCTTATGTAATATGACTGTAGTTAAAATATATATTTGCTGATATGTTACCAAAATATTAATTGCCAGTATTATGCCAGCTCTATTACGTCGACTTATACTGCTATGTCTTAAACTGTCGCATTTTAAACACACTATTACTCGTAGGTATAGGGACTTAGCACGAACTTTTTAGTAATTTATTCTTGAGTATTTAAATCGTTTAATACGGTACTTTTACCTAAACGTTTTTACAATGCCGTATAAACACATTGTAACATAGGTACTCGTAGGTACTAAGCATGTACTTCTTAATATTTAATTCACGTTTGAGTCGACTCCCAATTTGTCGACATTGAACTCATGTTTGTCATTGGAATTATAGAAAAGTTAAATGTTCGTGCTAAACCTTATAGTGATTTAACTTATCGATATTAGTAAAACGCGCGAATAAACTAGAGGTATGTCTAGTAGTCTATGGTAAACTATTTTTGTTAATATTGCTTATGATTAGGCTTGTTTGTCTATAGATCTAATTTCATAGGCAAGTCGCGGATGAGAATTATTGCAAAAGGCTTCCTGTGGTCATGATAATGCTTTTCTTATCCTATTTTAATATTATTATGTAAACATATAACAGTCTAGCTACTATTGCTCATTGTAAACATAATTTAAAAAGTTCAGCAATAACATAAAAAAAAATATTAAATCAATATTTCTCATGGTTTAAAAATGCCATGATTGTTAATTAATTTTCTAATATTGTATCATATCATCATCATATCAGCCACAAGTCCACTGCTGGACATAGGCCTCCCCCAATGATTTGCAAAATGACCAGTTGGGCTTGCATCCAGCGTCTCCCTGCGACCTTGGTCAGCCTTCCTATCACCTGGCGGTGGTAGGTGGGCGTAAGTTTAGTATGTATTTATAGTCAATTTGGAACGACAAGTTCTCTCATATGTATTTTAAACATTTCTTGATGACAAGTAATTGTTGATGATAATTTTTGCTTTAAAGTGTTTAAAATTGCATTTGAAAGTGCATTCATTTAAAAAAAAAGCGCCCCATACGTTGTCTGTAACGCGATATAAAATACCGCTCTCGTTAAACGTCGCGAGCGCAAAAATCTTAGTGTGATTATTAATTTTATTTTTAAATTATTCATATATTTATTTCTGGAATGTTTCTTAAGCGTAATGCATATGCGTCTCCATTTAAAACTTGGCAAAAATATTTCGTTCTTTGACACACTAAATTGTACCACATTTCCTTGTTTGTTTTATGTTATATTATTATGTTTACTGCTAGCTTGCACACACTCAAAGAGATTTACATTTTAAATCGTAATCGCCTGTGATTTTGTATATTTGTAACGCGTATCTTGAACGATTAAATCACTTATTTTGAGTGATATACCTTACGTTTATACAACAAATTTACCTACTTTTTTTGATGTCATATTAAATGCAAAACTCTTTGGTATTTATCAATTCGCTAGAACAAAAATCGCGTCAGTAGATTATTCAAAACGCCAGTTAGCGTGGCAATGGGTGTCATTGACCTACATTATCTTTACATTTTAAGTGCTTGTCTTTCTTGCATGACCTCTGGCAACCTACCAAATATACCAATTGTGTATTCAGCTAATTAAGGCGAGAGTAAACTCTCGCTTGCCTTTAGACATTTTTTTTATCTGTTATTCAAATATTTGATAGAAAGGCTGTGTACAAATTTTAAAATTTATAATTTAAGGGAAAGGTTTTCAAACACGGCCATGTTCTTCGGTGCATAATGTGATGTCACCATGGAAAGCCAACATCTTTGTAGGATTTTAGGTTTAAGTATATTGCGACACAATATACTGAAGCCTACACGCTACACGCGAGTGATAAACATGTAGATATGGGTCAATGACCTAGATTGACACGCTAACTGGCATCTGTTGATCCAAATTTCCCATGTTCGAGACAGAACACTCTTTTTCAGTCATTAACATACAAATTACAATTTTATAACCTATCAACGTTTCCACAGCGCAATGTTAATATCAATTAACTATAATAATGATATTTCTACTAATTAGGGAGTAAACTTTCCTCCGTGCTCTCTTTTTTACTAGAAACTAGTTTCAATATAGGATTATGCGTTATTATTAATTTACTCCAAATAGAGCTATATTTTTTGTTATATATAAATATACGCTTGACGGTAAGACGAAAGTTGTTTGATTCAAAATCTTTACTTTGAAACTAAACTAAATATTTCAACATGGTTCTTTCATTCATTCATTCATTCATGGATTTATTAAAAAAACATGATAAAATGTCTGATCATCATTAATCTTTTTAACAAGCTTGAAATTGTGTTCAAATCTAATCAATCATCACATCACTCACCATTCTACCTCATCAATCAAAACCTAGGCGATTGCACCGACTTGCATTGCCGTTGAGTTTCTAGTTTCAAGATGTCGGAGTATGTAACAGAACACCTTATAAACCTGGTTTTAGGTTTCCTACTCTGTAACAGGTTTTTCTTAATCCACTAGTATATTCAAAGATGGTTTTATAGTGTTGGAATTTTAACTCTACCTGGAGTGCAGTCTGGTGACTGAGCCGGCCGATCTTCAAGGTGACTAACAGCCAACTTTATTCACCTGGTTTTAAGGTTCATTTTCCATTATTCTTGACGCTGACTTCCAATCGTCTTATCCTCGGTAGCTTTGTAGTAATTTTTACCTTATGCCCTTAGTGTTAGGGTTCAGAATCGTGCTTCAGGCGAGTGCGGCGAACGCGGCTGGCGTCGCACCACGCCGGCCAGTTTCTCGCAGACAGCCTCGAGCTGTGCATCCAGCATCAGCGATGCTATCTGGTCATCTGTCAGCATTTCCACACTGGAACAAGGGAGTGATCTTAGTACTAGCTCAGAATAAGTACTAGTACTAGGGGGCCGTTCAAGTATTACGTAAGCAATATATCAGCTATTTTTAACCCCCTCCTCCCCCTTGTCAGCAAAATTAAGAAAAGCTCTTCCCCCCTCCGAAGCTTACGTAAGCATTGGCATCATTTTCACAAAATATATTTGTTTATTTTGATAAATGTTGCTGACGTCATCACTGTGTAAATCCCCCCGCCCGCCATGTCAGCAAATATAAGCCTAGCCCCGACCCCCCACCCCCCTGCCCCATTTGCTGCTTACGTAATATTTGAATGACCCTTAGTTAGCCGTGTGGTTTCCGGCAGAGTAGAATAGGACCACTCTTTGTCTTCCCATGGAGGTCGTAAGCGGCGACAAGCTAAACAAAGCTCATAACATCAATGAAACCTCTCCAACCCGTCTGGCCAGCGAGGAGAGTGTAGGCCAAATCCTATGTCTGCTCTCGCCAAGTATGGCAAAAAAAGCAGTTTGTTATTTTGCTGAAAATAGCAGTTACGTTTTCGTTAACCTGTATATGCAAACCGTATCGGAAATCACAATACCTGGCAAGGCTGTCTGTGTCGGAGTATCTCTCGTCAGAGGCCGAGGAGGCGTCCCCGTGATGCGGGGATCTCCGGGCGCGGGGGGGAAGCCGCGCGCCGAGGGGTTCGGGGGGCTGATGATGATCCGCGACGCTCACCAAACAGCGACAACCCTGTTGACGTAAACAATGTTTAGGCGTGGAGCCACGCTACCGGCAAATCTTTTACAAGCTTTTATTTTACTTGCAATGTATGTATGTTTGTTCGGGTGGATTCTTGCCTGAGCTGGAATTTTGTATAGTCGTTTACTTTGGATAACAATGGTTAGCTGTGTGTCGTTATTTTAAATAAAATCCAAGATGGCGGACTAGCTATTTTTGATGCACTTCGACAATATGAATATCAAATTAAAGGGCTAGCTAAAAATAACTCCAAACATAAAGCTACATAACAGCTTGTTTTTAAAAAGGTTTTTACGTTAAATTTATGCTAGTAACATGAATTGGCCAGCTCGTCTGGGGAAGTACCACACTCACAGAAAATCGACGTTTGAGTAGAAGCTTTACCGCTTCTATGCTTCGTTGGGTGAGTGAGAGCCCGAGGCCCATCCCCCCCACTCCCAATTCCTAGATGACCAAATACAATACTATGCTAACCAGAGCTCGACGCAACACTTACAACATTACTCAAAAGGCCTTGATTCAATACGAGATTCTCCAAAATTGCAGGAATTAAATACCTTGGAACATCTCTTTCATTTTCTCTCCCGTGTCATGCAATAACGCATCCAAGCTCTGCCTTCTCCCTTTCTCTAATTCTGCTCGGAGAGCGGCACTCCTATCCACGGATCGGATGATCCGCCTGGGTGATGCAGCGGACACTTTGGACTCAAGCGGACTGGGTGGTGACGACTTGTCTGGCGTAGAACGCGGTCGGAGGGAACATTTCTCGAAGCTAACCTAAAACATTTAAGGATAATATAAAATAATTTACTTTATGAGAAATAGCTTGTATTTCCTAAGTCGCCTTCTACGACATCCACGGGAAGACTTGGAGTGGTTCTATTCTACTAAACTATAATACTTAAATAAATAAATACTCTGCCGGATACCTCACGGCTGAAGGAGACTTAGGAAATACAAGCTAAACAAAGTTTATAAACATCTGTGAGACCTCTCCAACCCGTCTGGCCAGCGTGGAGAGTGTAGGCCAAATCCTCTATCTACTCTGGCTAATTATGGCTCCGGTAGTACCTAGAGGGTCGTGCTCCTGTAGTGGAGACTAAAAAGGACCTGATGATGATGATGATGAGAAATATACAAAATAAAATTAATTATAGCCCTTTACACCCGAGAGATAAAATCCTTTTAAATACTATCAAAAAGTGGTTTATTTGTTTTCTTAGTGTTCATAACAGATAAGAAAAGTAACGAAAAAAATCCTGTTGGTGCTGGTCTCCAGCAATCAAACCCTCACGATCGTGAGTTTCAGGAAATAATTGTAAGTCGCACAATCGTGAGTTTGTATCATCATCGGATAGTATCATACTAAAGTATGGAAATAAAACAGTTTCACAAACATTTTTTATTTTTCATAAAAGATCTTTTCCAAAAAATCTGTGTCATAATAGTCAGTAAAAATAGTCAATTGGACGTCTTACAGACTTTGTTGGCGAAGTAGTAACTCACGGCTTTTCTGTGTAAAAGCAGTTTGCCTCCATATTCTCTTCCTTGTAACCCTGGGAACTCTCCTCCTACCTCTGGCCTTCTTCCACCAACAGAGGCTCTTCCAAGATTGCAGGGGATTCTGTTCTATCGCACGGTACAGAAATTGAATGAGAAGGTCTTTGACGTGATTTTCTTCAGTCTCGGGAGCTTGGATACTTGTGACAGATGCCGTAGGTGCTCTGCCGGTGCTTATTTCATCATCGTGCTACTCTTCAATTATATTTTCTTCGGCTGTTTCGTGAAGTAGAAAATCTGAATCATGTGCGAATCACGTCTTCGTCATCTAAATCTGGTATTTCGGAGATATTTCCGTTTAGCAACTCACATTCAGTTTCTTCGGTGAGCGGGTGTCCTAAATATAATAAAATAAATTAATTATATAACTAAAAAACAAGAAAACTAGAAAAAAAAAGCATAACCATTGTTCATGTTAAGCACATGTACTACAACCGAAATGCTACGATCGTGCGAGTTTAAATTTCGGAGGATATGGTTCACAAATTATAACTGTAATGAACTAAAAACACATGGTTACTTATTTAATAACTAATAAAGAAGCAATACACAAAAAGAAGTATCTCAAAATCTCTTTAATTTACTAAAATAGGAGGTACTTACTTGTGCCGGAGTTCTTGTCAAAAAACGCAGCCATCCATAGCACTTATTTTTGACGCTTGACAAGTCCTGCCTTGTTTCAATGCTTATAAGGTATATTTTTTCGTGCTTTTCGATAGACTCACGATCGATCGACGTCGGTGGCGTTCGCAAATATTGTTTTGGGTTCAGTGTAGAATTTTTCAAAGTCAAAATTCAACATTGTATAAACTCGGGTGTAAAGGGGTAAACGAAAGCGTGAAAGGCCCAGAAAGAGATGGGAAGACGCACTGCAATACTATCGGAAAGACTGGACTTCAGTAGCCCTCGACCGAAATAGTTGGAATGATGAAAGGGAGGCCTTTGCCCTGCAGTGGGACAGTAAAGGCTAGAAATAGAATAGAAATAGACGATCAGGGGTTTCATCTTAACTATTTGTTAAGTGGTTGCAGGTATAGCACCAGGTACGCGCGCCAGGCCTCCAAAGCTACTTGCTTTTCCCACATTTATCCGAGTCAAAGATTTATTCAGAAAATAGGCCTTTACACGCACTTTTTCACGTCAATTAACATTTTAAATAATACTTATTAAATTGTATTCAAATTATTAATCATTGTTCAAAAACGACAAACTACTAGCGTTTCGGAACCGACCACTGCAGAGAAGAAGACGCCGAAAGAAACTCTTTTCAACACTATTGGTCGCCTAATTGCGTGAGTTGTTATTTGAGCCATTTCCAGATCTAACAAATTCCTATCCTTCCCCATCTTAAAAATGCCATCAATGGGCAGCAATGCTGGAAGCACAAAAACAAAGAAGCTGCGCCCCCCCCCCCCCCCCCCCCCCCCCCCCTATCAAGAATGGTGAGTATGGCAATATCTTTCCATGGAACGAAGAATCTTTGGGAAAGGAGCTTCGAGAAAATTTTACAATTAAATATAGTTCGGGGACTTCTGGTACGTTGCAGCCACTCCCTCACACTCGCGTCTGCACTATGGTCACATAGTAGAGAGAGAGAGAGAGACGGAGAAAGATATACTCACTTCCTCCGGGCTGGAGTAGTCCAAGTCAATCTCCGTCCACGTGTCATTCTCTTGTCCAGGCCTGCTCGCGTCCGCCGTCCGTCGCAGCCACTCCCTCACACTCGCGTCTGTACTATGGTCACACAACTCCTCTAGCTTGTCGCTGGTCGTGGTATTGGTGTCGCTTGCCGTGTCTGTGATGGTGGACGCGATATCTGTAGGAGTGGCCGTCCCTATTGAGGGTGACGTGAGGATGATGATGAGAAAAGTAATAGAATGATGGTTCGATACAGTCGGTTCAAATAATAATAACATGAGTATCTACTCATGCGACTAAGTAACATAATTAAACACAATATATTAATTACTATAGTTGTAATATTACACAGAGAGATATCTATTGATGACAATGAAAAACTTTCAAAATACGCATTAAATATTCCTAAAATAAATTTGTAAGTATCGCCAATAGATCCCTTTCCGTAGATATATATTTAAGATATAATATAAACATATTTTCTACATAACATTATATTTCTTAGTTAAACACAGCATTACATTTAAAGTTCAACTCTTTCAAATACGAGTAAGTTCGTGTCCTAAAAGGCCTAAATAATCGAATAACCAATATAATTGAGATACTAACAGTTCTTAAACTTAATTTATCATCATATTTTTTTATAGTAAATTATAAAAAAGACAATATTTCCTCAATATTTATACTAGATGCACAGCTTATACACACCGTTTCTTGTTGATTGCCGTCTCGACCGATGTTTATGTATCTCATCAGATATCCTCTCCAAGTTCCTCAAGGCTGAGGAGTACTGCTGTTTGATCTCCGTGACTTGTTCCTCCAGGGTCTGGATGCGAGCTTTCTGGTTCTCGAGCGCTGCGTTGATGCGCGCTTTCTCTTCGAAGTATGGCCTGTAAGAGGATATGTTAGGCATCCGGCTCGAAGGACCAACAATCATCTTTTAAGTTCTGGCTTTGTCTAAAACGAGTAAAGTATTAATTTTTTTCATCATTCCCAGATAATCAAAGAAAGCGAAAGAGCTCCCTTTCATGAAAATCACTTCATATGTATTTCGGTATATATTAAACTATGTTTATTCAGTTCGAATGTAACAAGTTTTGTGTGTGATCTACGAATAATAATTCTATAGAAATGTAACTCTCCTACATTTGCTGCTTCGATTCCAATTCCATTTATGCAAACGAACTAACATTAATTACAACGAAACATTCATATAATTTCATAGACAAAGCTACATGCGATTGGTCGCGACAAAGCCACGCGTCGCCTCCGGCCCCGCCCGGTGGGTACAACACGTAGATGGTATTATGCAGTTTAATTGAATTTTTCCTATGTTTTTCATGACTTCTATACCAGTTTACGGCACATGATGGCATATTTCATAAATTAGATTTGCGCAAATTAGCGCAAGGACTCAATGAAACCTTCTCGCGGCGCAAGCGCACGACTCAAGTTATCACGGCGAACTGGCGCGGTCGCGCCACTCTGTTCATATTTTACGCCCAGCCCGCTCCGGTACATATCGCGTGGTATGATTCGGGCTTAGTAACGCTTCTATAGAATTATTTTTCGTAGGGTGTAATACTCAATTTCGTACATCTTGGTTGTATACCAAACATTTATAGTCAAAAACTAGAGCTACTACATTGTGAAATTGGGTTTATTTTTTTTAAGTACTAAGCAGATCATGCAATTTTTAATAAGAAACTAAAATACTGATAACATGCAAAAGATTGAGGCATGCAAAGATAATAAATGAAATAAGTACCAAACGAGGGTCAGGCAGCCGCGTGCGGACTCTGTGCTAGGAAGCAGGACTGGCGTGTACTCTAAATATTGTACAGTTAAATGAAATATTAATTCATTAGTAACTAATGCAAGTAAATCATGAAAAATTAACAAAAAAATTACTTTACTTTTTCTAATATTTAAATGGTTACAGAGAGTATATAAGAGCTTAATACATATAACAATTTCAGAAACATTATTTTGCAGATTAAACTTAACAGAAGCCTTGTATTATGTCATAGGTATTTTCGATCCGAGCTGCAGTTGTCTCTATCGCACTGGTTGGGCCCACAGCGCGACAGCAATAGATTTTACAAATACCTATTTTTCAATTCTCTCGAAAGTCAAAGAAAAGTCAAAAGTAAAGATTTTTATTCAAAATTGGATACCTGTATCTCTTTTTGAACGTCATATTTTTATTTCTTAAATATTTTTTAAAATATGCAAAATTGAGATACCTACTACTAGGGTTTCAGAACGACCACTGGTGAGAAGAATACACCGAAAGAAACTCAATCCAGACTTGGTCCCTCTGTGCCTGATCGAGCGCAGTGTTTCCTTTCAAACTACTTGCTGCCCCGGCGAAGTTCGTATCGCTATTAATTTTTTCTCGTACATATTTAATTTATTTTAATAGTTACCTATTCTGCTACTCGGGGTGATAACAAAACCAACAAATCAAATATTATAAAATTGGTTCACGCGTTCTTAAGTTATACGCGTTTGAACAAACCCGACTTAGTTTTCTATATTAAGATACGAGTATATAATGTTGATATGACCAACAAATTTTGTAAAACATAGATTTTTACATTTGACATAGGGCGGCAAACGAGCAAGCGGGTCACCTGATGGTAAGTGATCACCGCTGCCCATAGACAACTGCAACACCTGGGGAGTGACAAGAGCGTTGCCGGTCTTTTAAGAAAGCATAGACTCGTTTTTTTAAGGTTCCAATTTCGTATCGATTCCAGCAAGTTCATGGCAGGAAGTTAGCGAGTAGGCCGGCTAGTCACAACCACTACTAGACAGTCTAAATACTAAGATGCTATTGAAGTAGTCAGCAGGAAACTAGCATTCAAACTTGGCGTATATACAGAAGAAATAAGATTGTCTACTAATCTGTAATAGGATGGATTAAGTGCATACTGTGACTTAGCGATTGAAGTACTCATAGCAGGAAAGTAGCACTCAACTTGGCATATACAAGGTCAATTTCAATTAAGCGCAAATATTTTATAGGCTTGCACCCATAAGCTATAAATATGCCTTGCGTATTATACCATCCTGAATCGCATCCTAAATCAGATCCAATGAGAGGGACGCCGCTATATGTGCGATACAATTGGAGATATAAATATAAATAAATATATACGGACATATCACACAGATTGAGCTAGCCCCAAAGTAAGTTCGAGACTTGTGTTATGGGATACTAACTCAACGATACTATATTTTATAACAAATACATATATAGATACACATCCAAGACCCAGGCCAATCTGAAAAAGATCATTTTCCATCTTGACTTGGCCGGGGATCGAACCCGGTCACTCCGTGTCGCAGGCTGGCGTGTTGACCGCTGCGCCACGGAGCTAGTCAAATAGATATATCGCATCGTTTCTAACGTATAGCGGCGTCCCTCCCATCAGATCCTAAATTCAGGATGGTATAATAGGCGCTTTAGAAGCAAAATAAAAAAAAAAACGACTTGCTAGTTTTCGAGATATCTGACCTAAACATTTAGAAAAACACGACGAAAAAGCACCCTGTGTACAAAAAAATATATTTCTTAGCGAACAACTTTTTACTATTATCTACTATGGATACTAAGTCACTGATGTTGACAATCAAAACAGGTGACTAATCGATTTTAATTAAAAAGAAATATTTTGTTAAAAATAGCATAAAAGATTTCTTGTGCTACAAAAGCATTTCTTTGACCGATGAAGCGCTTAATTGAAATGGACTATGTATAAAGAAGAGATAAGATTGTCTACGGATTAGTAATAGGATGGGTCGAGTCATACCGCGACTTGGCGATGTGTCGTTTGAGCCCGCTCTGGAGCTGTTGGACGAGCGCGCTGGCGGCGCGATGCGCGGCGGCGCGCGTACGTTGCGTCACCGTGGCCTGAGCGCGCTCGCATTCCGCCTGCGGATGCGCGGATGCGGATGATTTAGTGTTGTTATCTGACCGTAAGCTACAATACCTGATTATCATTTTCGTGTAGGTGTCACGGTCAATCGACCATGCACACTCTGGTGTCAGAGTTCTTCGGAACCGCCTGTCGACCTCTGATGTGGTTCCTTTAACGACTACCAGATGGCAGCTGATGATGAACTAATAGTTAACTCATATTTTTGTGTCCTGTACCAATTCATCCATGCTGGTCTGAGAGAAAAGAAAAAGCGTAGAATGTACCAGCTTCTCTTCCCGCGCAGATCGAGTGAATGGGCGAAAATATGAAGAATCATATTAGTAGGCAATGTGGCTAGCAACCCATCACTATTTTGATTTTGTTTAACCTTAGGGCCACAACATAGAAGACCTGGGCTCTGTGTACCCCGCAAGGGAAAAAGACGTGATAATATGTACGTATATTCTGTATGCAAAGGGTAAAAACAGGAGCTTAATACTATGGCTCTAATATTCGTCTCTCTGTCAGTCTGTCAGCAGGCTGTATCTCATGAACCGTAAAAGCTAGACTTAAAATTATAAATTAACACTTTGACGGACACTTAACGAGACACAATACAAGTTTTATTGCTATGTATGCTATAGCTGTTCACTGTCTAAGAATTAGTTAAAAAACTTATGTACAAATTCAATCCCGCTACTTTTTATTATATAAAGAAATCTGTTAGGAGTAAAGTTTACCTGATTAACCCTATGTGTGGCGTGGTTAAGCATCTCTTGCCACGCAGGGTCCAAAGTGACCCCTCCTTCAGAGCCCTCTGCGAGTCTCGCAAGCCCTTGTTCAGCGAGGTAGACCATCTCTCTAGCTGCCGCATGGGCACTATTAGCTTTGTCATAGGCAATTGTTGCTGTTTGAAGTTCTTGGGATGTCTGGAATTGTAAATTGTTCTTATATATTGATTGCTACAAAATGTGTGTAGTATCCTGCCTTGGATTATTTGGCTTGAATTTCCTTAGAACTCGGAGCAATATTTTTGACTCTTTTAGTTAACATATTTAAAACTAGCTGTTGCCCGCGGCTCCGCCCGCGTTAGTGTCGATCCCTCGGGAACAGTAGAATTTCCCGGAATCAAACATACCCTATGTCCTTCCTCGGGCCTCACACCTCCATACCAAATTTCTTTCAAATCAGTTCAATGGTTAAAGCGTAAAAAAACGACAGACAGAGTTACTTCGCATTTATAATATTAGTATCAGTATGGAAGTATGGATATTATTTATACTTCTAAGTCCAGAAATGAGAAAATTTCCATAAAACCTTTACCCTCCCATTTTACCCATTTAGGAGTGAATTTTGTCCATTTCACCCACATATATGTTTTGTAATTGTAATCGATAACTTACATACCTATTTATTTTCATACTTCATAGTCCAGAAATGAGAAAATTTCCAAACAAACTCCCTTCTGGGGGATTTTTTTCCGGTTGACCTACACAGATCTTTTTCAATTGTAATCGTGAATTTATTTACCTATTTTCATACTTCTAAGTCTAGAAATAAGTAAATTCCTATACAATCTTTACCCCGCTATTTTACCCCTTCAGGGGAAAATATCGTCCATTTTACCTACACAGATATTTTTAATTGTAACCTAGAACTTATATACTTATTTTCATACGTCTAAGTCCAAAAATGAGAAAATTTCCATACAAAGTTTATACCACCCACCCACCCCCATTTTACGCCTTAAGGGGGGAATTTTGCAAATTTCATCTACCTACACACATCTTTTTTAATTTTAATCGAGAACTTATATACTCTCTTTCATAGATTTCTAATTCTAATTCTAAGTCCAGAAATGAGAAAATTCCATATAAATTTTACCCCTTTAGAAGTTAATTTCTTAATATCCTTTCTTAGCGCTCACTCACATCATTAAAAGAACCTCTGTACCAAATTTCAAGTTTCTAGGCGCAGCAGTTTCGGTTGGTTTGCGGTTTGCCCGCGCCTACGCCGCCGCCGTTAGTGTCCATCCCTCAGGAACAGTTTGGACCCTTGAAGGGGTGACTCAGGTCATCAATACGAACAACTTTTTCAATGGGACCAATGCTGGAAACTCAAAAAAAATTCGTCATTTCCATAAAAAAGAGTCCCACCGCCGCGGGCCAGTTTGTATGGGAATGTCGAATTTTGTTTTGAGTTCCCAGCATTGTTCCCATAGGAAAAGTTGTTCATTTTGATGGTCTGAGTCACCCCTTTAAGGGTCCAAAACGATAAAAAAATCACCGTGTATATTTGCAGGCAAACTAATGCCTTGAGTTCATTCAAATGACGATAACTTTTTTTTTAATGAACCGATTTTGATGAAACAAACTTTAGATGTTTTGCTGAGTTAAAACAAAGCAATTGGTGAAAGTTTGAAGTAAATCGGTTCAGTATTTTCGGAGAAAATCGTGATCATACATACAGACAGACAGACAGACAGACAGACAGACAGACAGACAGACAAGAAATTCGAAAAATTTTTTTTCCTTTCTATTATTCTTTTTAAGTGTCCCTCTATCCATTTCAGTCAAAAATTCTAAATGTACAGACAAAATATTTTTACTGTTTTATTATATGTATAGATAAGGTGTATAATAGGAAAACAAAATTAAAAAGTTGAAATAATTCTTTTAACCTTTTGCATGCCAGCACTTATTTACGTTACTTCACACCCAACGCCAGGCTAGTACAAATTGTAATAACTTTAGTTGGTTACAAGACTATTTCGCAACTAAAGTGGTTAATGGTGCCCAATAGGTTAAAGAAATTTGTTAGTCAGTTGTAATTAAAAATGCACTGTTTAATGCAGCAACAAGAAGGCAGTCGGTGGTCAAAAGATAATAAAATATCAAAAATATCCTTTAGAACCTGGACAGGTCCTAAATACGTACTTGAATTAAACTTACAAGGCGAATGTTCTTTATATATTTCTTGTTGATTTTTGGATTGCTAACCTAGATTTACACGGAATATCTTAATAGACCGGCGGCCGGTGGCAGGACTTCCTACCTCATAAGATACCTGAATGAGACTAGTATGTAGTGAAAGTAGGTGCTTTGGAGGTGGGGGCCATGTAGGGTTGCCACCCCGTAACCTGGAAGAACCATAAAAAAAAAGGTGTCGAAAACGTCAATTTTGGCCAAAAATTATCTCATCAGATACTCGAACGGGAGTTTGATGTAGTGAAAGATATCCTTATGGAGAGGTGAACCAGCTAAGGTTGCCTGCGGCAACCCTGGAAGAAGTCCAAGTTCAGCCACCCTGAAGGGGGCGATTTTTCATGGTATTTTATCTCATAAGATACCTCAATGAAACTAGTGCCCGATGTTAGTTCTGAGGGGGTCGGCACTGCGAATAAAATAGGTTGCCTGCGGCAACCCTGGAAGAACCCATGTTCAGGCACGTTTTAGACGTGGAGTCTGAAAATTAAAGTACTAAAAAAAACTCGGAACCATATCCAAAAGCACTGCAGGATTACGATCGTAATATTATTTTTAACCAATTTAAAAAAAAATAGCTTTTCTATCTAATGTTCAATATATTCTCTAAAACTTTTAATTGCATTGTAACTAATATTAACTGATGTTTCATATTACATTTGATTTAGTGTAAGTTCCATCGAAATCGGTTCAGTAGTTTTCGAGATATAGGCTAATACGTATAACTGTGCCATTTTTTTAAATCTCTTTAGTACATGAATGAAACTAGTCCCCGATGTTAGTTCTGAGGGTCCGAACTGCGAATAAAATAGGTTGCCTGCGGCAACTCTGGAAGAACCCATGTTCAGGCACATTTAAGACGTTGAATTTGAAAATTAAAGTAATAAAAAAAAATCTCGGAACCATATCCAAAAGCACTGCAGGATTACGATCGTAATATTATTTTTAACCGACTTCAAATAAAATAGGTTTTTAATCCAATGTTCAATAATTTTTCTAAAACTTTAAATTGCATTGTATCTAATATTATTTGATGTTTCATATTATATTTGATTTAGTGTAAGTTCCATCAAAATCGGTTCAGTAGTTCACGAGATATAGGCTAATACGTACAACTGTGCCATTTTTTTTAAATCTTATATAGTACATGAATGAAACTAGTGCCCGATGTTAGCACTGACGATCTTTTATATGAATAAAATAGGTTGCCAATCCGTAACCTGGAACAATCCAAGTTCGGGGATGAACTTGGATTGTTCCGGGTTACGAATTTATACGTGGAATTTGAAAATTAATCATTTAAAAAAGAAGTTGGAGCCGTATTTAAAAGCAAGGCGAGATTACGATTGCGATGGTTTTTAACCGACTTCAAAAAAGTGAGGTTTTCTTTACCATAACCTATTGGTTATAGTAATTATTTATATATAAACATTAAATATTTTTCCCGGTTCACCTTGTTTCGACTCGTCTACAGTAGTCCAACAGCGTTTCCCTTAGTTGGTTGTCTGCAAATGCTCTCAATGTATTTTCATGTGTCAACTCCATACCCAGTCCCAATCTTCTTCTTTTCGAATCAAAATGGTTATGTTTGCCTTCTTTTATACAGTTTTTAGCCGTGTGGTTTCCGATAGCCGTGTAGTTTCCGGCAGAGTAGAATAGGACCACTGCAAATCTTCCCATGGATGTCGTAAGAGGCGACTTAGGCAATACAAGATAAAAAACAAAACTCATAAACATCAATGAGACCTCTCCAACCCGTCTGGCCAGCGAGGAGAGTGTAGGCCAAATCCTCTGTCTGCTCTGGCCTAAGTATGGCTCCAGTAGTACAGAGAGAGTCATGCTCCTGCAGTGGAGACTAAAAGACCTGTTGATGATGATAATACAGTTTTTGACCAGTAGGTAGTCACAGCGACGCCTTTGTCACTTTCTTTATTAAGGTCTTCGATTGAGCAGGTAGAGGGATAGTTGGGTACTATATGAGATAAAAAAATGGCACAGTTATACGTATTAGCCTATATCTCGAGAACTAATGAACCGATTTTGATGAATCTTACACTAAATCAAATGTAATGTGAATTCAATTCAATTCATTTATTTCATAACAAAAAACAATTGTGTTGAAATGTTTTTCCTAGATTACAGACATACTTATTATAATTATTATGAACATATGTGGGTAATTATATATAATTTATCCAATACAAAATAAAACACCAATTAATATTAGTTGCAATGCATTTAAAAGTTTTAAAGAATAAATTGAACATTAGATTGGAAACCTATTTTCTTTTTTGAAGTCGGTTAAAAATAACATTACGATCGTAATCCTGCAGTGCTTTTGGATATGGTTCCGAGATTTTTCTTATTTCTTTAATTTTTAAATTCCACGTATTAAATGTGCCTGAACGTGGGTTTTTCAAGGGTTTCCGCAGGCAACCTATTTTATTCGCAGTTCGGACCCTCAGAACTAACATCGGGCACTAGTTTCATTAATGTACTAATGAGATTTAAAAAATGGCACAGTTATACGTATAAGCCTATATCTCGAAAACTACTGAACCGATTTCGATGGAACTTACACTAAATCAAATGTAATATGAAACATCAGTTAATATTAGTTACAATGCAATTAAAAGTTTTAGAGAATATATTGAACATTGGATTGAAAACCTATTTTTTTTACAGTCGGTTAAAAATAATATTACGATCGTAATCCTGCAGTGCTTTTGGATATGGTTCCGAGTTTTTTTTTTAGTACTTTAATTTTCAAATTCCACGTCTAAAACGTGCCTGAACATGGGTTCTTCCAGGGTTGCCGCAGGCAACTTATTTTATTCGCAGTTCGGACCCTCAGAACTAATATCGGGCACTAGTTTCATTCATGTACTAATGAGATTTAAAAAATGGCACAGTTATACGTATAAGCCTATATCTCGAAAACTACTGAACCGATTTCGATGGAACTTACACTAAATCAAATGTAATATGAAACATCAGTTAATATTAGTTACAATGCAATTAAAAGTTTTAGAGAATATATTGAACATTGGATTGAAAACCTATTTTTTTTGAAGTCGGTTAAAAATAATATTACGATCGTAATCCTGCAGTGCTTTTGGATATGGTTCCGAGTTTTTATTTAGTACTTTAATTTTCAAATTCCACGTCTTAAACGTGCCTGAACATGGGTTCTTCCAGGGTTGCCGCAGGCAACCTATTTTATTCGCAGTGCCGACCCTCAGAACTAACATCGGGCACTAGTTTCATTGAGGTATCTTATGAGATAAAATACCATGAAAAATCGCCCCCTTCAGGGTAGCTGAAATTGGACTTCTTCCAGGGTTGCCGCAGGCAACCTTAGCTGGTTCACCTCTCCATAAGGATCCCGTTCGAGTATCTGAGAGATAATTTTTGGCCAAAATTGACGTTTTCGACACCTTTTTTTTTATGGTTCTTCCAGGTTAGGGAGTGGCAAACCTACCTGGCCCCCACCTCCAAAGCACCTACTTTCACTACATACTAGTCTCATTCGGGTATCTTATGAGGTAGGAAGTCCTGCCACCGGCCCCCGGTCTATAATGTTTTCACAAAAACTCTCATAGCGCGTTTTAACTTACTACTAGAGCCATTTAATTACAGAGGTGAACACACAGAATAATTTGAATATTTGATTTTAGAAGATAATACAAAACAATACAAAAGAGGTGTAAACAGAATCTTTCAAATATAAAAAATCAGTTATAAAATTACTCACAATATTTGCTCTAAATCTAGCTTCATAGTAGGGCCTTGCTTTGTGGACACTAGTACCAAGTTTCTTGGTCAACTGCTGTATTCTCAGGTGACCCTCAGCCAGCAGACGACGGAAAGCCAAACGGGCCTCATCTAGTTCAACTTCAAGCCGATTAATCTCATCTGTAGCCGTGTTTAATCGCTCCAGTTCAATCTAAACAATAGAGAAATATTTTGAATTAGTGTTGTATTTAAATAAATAAAAAAGCCTTTTATTTCTGTGTGAAATATACAAATTAAAATAACTTAAACTAGGGGTAGGTTTTAACACAATTCACACCAGAACCCTTAGGAGGTAAAGACCTCTTCCAGATCTCTCCACTTCTGTCTGTCTTGGGCCTCCCATATCCAGCTTGCCCCGGCCATATTTGCTATATCGTCTGACCAGCATGCCAATGGCCGTCCTCTCTTCCTCTTGCCGATTGTCCCTTTCCAGTGTTGTATTTATCATATAATAATTTCATAGTAAAAAGGGGATGGAAATGGGGATTATTAGAATTTTAATAGAAACAATGCAAATATTTTTTATTAGTAAAAAGGGCTAGCCAGTTATAAAAAAGTTTTCCTTTTGTGAACAGGTAGCCAGCATTGTTAAAAAGAAATAAAAGTATTGGTCCTTTATAGAACAAGTGGCCAGTTACAATGGAAATTATTTTTATGAGGAAGCTTTTCTCAGTGGCTTTGTCTGCAGCTGGTTTATTGATATTATCATGTCCCGCATCATCACTGTAACCATCAAAAATATTGATTTTATTCACCTGAACTCTCGGGTCAAGGGCCTCTGAACATTCTGCTCCGATATCGTTCATTGTCCTTTCAATGAAAACGTATTATCCAGAACATTATATTCAATATAGAATCTTTCTTCGAATTTTGTATTCTATTTCTATGAAATCATCGTCTGCTGTCCGCCTCCGCTAAAAATCTGTCTGGCAGACAGCAGGCAGGATGAAGTGAAGTTTTCGTTCAACAACGGACATGACATTTATTAGAAATTTTAATTATTAATACTAAAGTTTCTTGATTAGGATTTTTGCCATTTTTATTTTATCAAGTAGGATTACCTATTTTCTTTTCAGTGATACTTATTATTCATTAGTTAAAGAGGGTTTGTAATACAAACTTTTTTAAATTGCAAGTTCGAAAATTATTTTGACAAATAGCAGTAATGACATTGACAGCCAAACAGAATTGTCTATGAATATTATAACAATGTTATCATTACAGAGAAAATTCCCGTAAATACTGCTACTTGCTCCTTTTGCAAAGCAAAATTAACGAAATTGTATATTCCCATAAAAGCAATATACAGGCTGAGTAGTGAATCACTTGTAATAATGAAGGACATCATAAATAATAATCATACTTAACGTGAAAAAATATAAAACCAACATAATACTAGTTGATTACAAAGATTTTAATCAAATGAATCCGCAAAGTGTCGAAATGTTTGGAAACCGCGAGCTCGCTTTGCTTATCCAGCTACTTAAACGGCACGTCAATTAGTTACGCGCGCTTTGATTAGCGCGACTGTCCACACTTCGTTTTTATTGGATAATTTGAGCAAATTTTAAGCCCCTATTTATTTTATTTAGATCGAAAATCGAGAACAGTGCTCCTTTTTAATATGTAACGTGATTTAAGTCAGCCTGTATAGCTGCTGAATAAAGTTGCGTACGTGCATGCGCTCTATTATCATAACTATGAGGGCCAAAAAAATGTGAGGTTAAAGTAAGAAAATGTATCTTTATTTTGTGTTGTGTGTTATTTTGATTATGGAAATCGAGAAAATATATTTATACGTTTTCCTTAATCATAAAATTAAGGCAAATTTAGAGATACAAGTATGACAACACTGGTTTCGTTCTATTTTGTCTATGACTGAGGTTTGTCATCATCGGTCGACGTCTGTTTCATTCATCAAAAATTGTAAAAACCTAAATAATGGTAAATTGTCGCTGCCTGTGGTTTTTTGTGAATATACTAGATTGTTTATATATTCATCTATCGTTCTGGATTGCAGGCAACTGAAGTTGAAGACACGATCAAGCGAATCCAGGCCCACAAAGGTGTTATGGGTGTAGTGATTGTAAATCATGAAGGTTTGGTCGATTTTTTTAGAATACCATGGAGATAGTAATTAAAAATCAATATTTTTTGCTTCCCCTGCGTATAGTGACCTAATTTTAGCACCCCCCTGCGTTCGATGATGTTACAATGGCTAGTTTTAAATTCTGATAACTTTCGTTTCAGGTATTCCCATAAAAAGCTCTCTGGACAACGCAACTTCCGTGCTGTATGCGGGTTTGATCGGCCAGTTGACAGAGAAAGCGAAGAATGTTGTAAGAGAAATGGTAATTATTACATATTAGGCTCACTATGTGTATAGATCAACAGTGATCAAGTTCAAGAAACAGGGGAATGTTGTCATAGCTTTTTTCTCCCTTAGCATACTAATACGTACCTTGTAATTCTCCATACCTTCATTCAAATTAACTAACTCTGTCTGCTCTGGCCAAGTATGACTCCGGTAGTACAGAGAGGGCATGTTCCTGCAGTGGAGACTAAAAAGACCTGATGATGATGATGACATTTGAATGAGTGTAGTGCTCACTGCTAAGATCTCCAGGAATGGAGAATCATAAGGTATGTATTAGTATGCTAAGGGAGAAAAAAGCTATGACAACATTCCCCTTGTTGCTTGAGCTAATTCTTTTTAGTTCAGCCCTCTCAACTGAGATTTCAATCAATTTGAGTTACACAATTCCATCATAACTTACTTCTGGTGAAGGATAGGCATAGGAAACCTGCACAATTGTGTAAATCAGTCGTAACCCATCAACAACAAAGATGCCCAACGGGGCACATCCATTGTTAAACAATTGTTAGCGAAATTGCCCATAACTGACGGGTTAATTAGTCAGATAGCAGTCAATGCGTTTATCCCGTTTGCCTCCAGCCACCACCACTGGGATGCATGGGACAATTATTTTGCTTGAGTGCATTACCCCATCCGACTAGGTGCTCCTTTGAGAATTGATAAATGCAAATAATTAGATCATTACAAAACACGGAGACATCATTTATATTTTCATACAAAATGGCACTTATGTATTATATATATAGGTTAGTGCTTGGAGGTTTCGCCCTAATTAAGTAGGGGACGCTTGCTCGCTCTGTTTTGGTCACAAGGAAACCTTACCTACCCTCTGCAGCCAAGTTCAGCCCCCGACCCCCTTGGTGGCGGGCTACGCCCCCACGGTTGTGTTTTTAAAGTACATGAGAAAGACCATTATTTAAAAAAGAAATGTAATTTTCTATGTAAAGCCATATGAAAATAGAAAATGACGCAATTCCGCGCTTTAAAAATATGCCGTGGTGAAGGGAAAAGTGAGTTCTATTAGTTACAATACGCAGAATATCTAAATCCGTGCTAATCTACTGTAGACCCCACCTGAAGACTTTGTCCAGCAGTGGACTTTTTGAGCATATACCTACCTCCATAATTAAAACTTACGTTTTCCAGGATTCCACGAATGAGCTGTCATTCCTCCGTGTAAGAAGCAGAAGACATGAGATCCTTATCGCACCGGATCGTGAATTCATACTCATTGTCATTCAGAACACGTCGGATTAATTTTGTAATGTGAAATGGAGTATGTTGCACTATATGATAAGTCAACTGTCCTTCAGTTAGGGTTGCCAAGTCGTCAAACCTAAAAGCCGTACAGACCCGCCAGGGCCGGAGATTTCAGTGTAAAGGCCTTTTTTTTGTGAAGGTGAAACACCTAGCTGGTGGGCCGTCCACAAAAAATGTATAATATAGCCTAAAATTGCTTCGCCGCAAAAAAATAAGCCTTTTATAAAGCCGAATACGCGCAACCATAAAGCCTGTACGGCTTTATTCGGACGCCTGGCAACCTTACTATTTACAGTGATAGATTGATCATCATCATATTTGTCAGTAAGGTCTTACATGTTTTCAATATTGACGCACTATGGTAATTATACTACGTGTCGTGATAGCAAATGCATAACGCCGTTGTCGTACGCCATAACTAAAGTATCATCGTTCTCAACATCCCTGTGCGCTTTAGATGGTTTAGACAAATAATAAATTCTAACAATAACTGAATAATGAATAAAATTAAATCAATACACTATTTTCATGTTCCATTCGGCATTTATGCAGTCATGACAGATATCTCTAAAAAAATCAGACTAGTGTTAGCTAAAACACGAAAAATATACTTTATGGCGCCCGACGACAGTTTATATCGCGGTATAGCGGCAATATATACTTTTTCGACGGCGGCGCATCGACGCTGTCACTTCGGGATTCTTTTAAAAATGTACCTATTGGTTGTAAAGTTTAGTTTTAAGCTTAATTTTATATTTTGTGGCATAAGTACTAAGTAATGTTATATCTCAAAATTATTCTGAATTAAAATCTAACGTATTTTAAAATTGAATAAATTTGAGATTAACAGCAGACATTTTTTAAAGAGTTTATTTTATACCACATATAATCATCACTAATAAATATTATAAGAACTATGTAGCTATATTGTTTTTATTGAACCTTTTACAGTTCACAGATATAACAAATGAAATTTGAGGCGTGTCAGAACATGATTTTAACAATTTTACGTATATTTCGTGTGTTAAGAACCGGAGTCACAACATTTCCCACGTTTAACCATTTGTCTCGAGGTTACACAACGTCGATTCATGTCAGATTCTAGAAATATACGAGTTTAAAAGATAAGTCAGATTCTATGAATGCCGGATTATACAAATGACAGATGAGATTTTTCAAAATTGTAGGTAGGTATCGTATCAAAGCTATTTATGTTAGAATTGTTATTATTGCAATACAGTCTATATTCTTGAGAGCGTGTACTACAAGTTCTGCTAATTTCAAACAATAGAGCATTAACTTGTATGAGCAGTTCTTTTTTAAATACGGAATTAAAATAGGTTATCTTTTTGCGATTGTTACACGTTAGAATTAAATAACTTTATACGGTTTTGTCGCGTTTATTTTTTAAAAAATTATCACCATATTTAAATATTGAAATATAAATGAATAATGATTATTTTTAAATTGAATAATTCTGCTTGGGAGAAAAGAAAAAGCCGATCGAGGCATAATTCTGAGGGAATAATCAGGTGATGCGGCTAGCGACCCATCACTATTTTGATTCAGTTTCCACCTAATGCCCACCAACATGCTTAACGTGGCTTCGGGCCTTATAAAGACCTAGGCTCTGTCTACCCGGCAAGGGAAAAAGACGGGATACTATGTATGTATGAATAATTAAATATAAATAATATATAGTTTCAAAATTTTGCATTAACTTTAGTTCGATGACTACATTTTTGAAAAAGCTGACAAGAATTTGGCATTATTAGAATCTGGCGTTTAAAGGTTAAAGCTCGTCTGACATTTCTAGAATCTGACGGTACCAAAACAGGATACCTAGTGATTTTGTGCAGCAGAATTTCTCCGGTAACGTCAAGTAAATGCCAGATTTTTTTAAAATTGAAATAGCTTTTGATCTACTTCAGAAGTTGGCATTATTAGAATCTGGCGTTTATCGAATCTGACATTTGTAGAATTCGACATTCATAGAATCCGGCGTTTTAAACTCGGCTGACATAAATCGACGTTACCATTACTCCCTAACGCAAAATACGTATAGATTAGAAGGAAATTGCAATAAGACAATTACATTGAAATAAAAGGTTTATTACTGTAAAAGTTTACATACAACACGCATCATACAAAAACTTACCTCATTTTGTCTAGTCCAATAATTACTCTTAGGTCTTAGGCTGATTTTTTCTTATGCTGATCACGTGTAGCGGTGTCAGCTTTGTGCGACATGAAAAGGCCTGGCTGTGTACTTGTAGGCGCTAGTCCGCATAATATTGTTTCAAACAGTATAATTGTATTATATCAAAGCCGCGAAGATCAACGTAAGAAGAAAATCAGCCTAAATGATTGTAGTGGTAAAAATAAGAAAAATATCAATACGTACTTACACTCTCCCATGTATTCTGGTCTTCATCTTGGTTTTAGTCCATCAGCCTAGTTTTAGTTTTTCCATATTATTAGCCTTTCTATATTTTTTACTTGGACCAAGTGACCTCCTTCCTTTAATTTGAAGTATTGCAAATTAATCCAGTCTTACGAACTACCTACTACTAATTGGGGTTTCGATTCAAGTTTTTCAGTAGTTAAGTACTTCAATGTATTATTTTTCTTACATTTTACCAAGCTTATTGCATCATCATTATTGTTTATGTACAGACTTATTGTCTCTGCTCTGGCAGACAATAGATTTTTATTAAAGTAGGTGTGTTTTTCTTCCCAGCTATTTTAATTCCATTTGGTAAATTGACGAAGTTTTGAGTTATATTATCATGCATTAAGATTTTGTTTCTAAGTTGAAACTCATTGTTTAATATTCCTTGGTATTTTACGAATTTATAGAACACTAGCTGACCCGACCTGGGCTCTGTCTACCCCGCTTCGTTTCACTATGATAGCATTTTTTGGCTTAGTAGAGAAAATGTTCCCTAGTCGTAGGTATTGAAAAAAGTTTTATTTTATTAAAATTTAATGATTAAGAAGGTATATTATTAACAAAAACTAAAATAATATTATTTTTATCGTGGCACTGAAATGATTAAAACTTGTGAATAAAAATATTTTTACCGTATATAAATATGATTCAAAAAATAAATCTTCGCACTAAAATTAATGTTTACTTTGAAAATAAAAATTTATTCTAAGTCCCTGTTGCGAAAGAGTCATTAAGAGAAAGAGACGTTTCACAATCAAACAGACATTTTGCCCAAAAAGACATTATGCGACCGAGCCATTTTTTGTAAAAAAATATTATATTTTAATAGTTAATCTGTTATTTGGGGTGATTAAAACAAACAAATCAAGATTATAAAAATCGGTTCACCCGTTCTAAATCGAACAAACCCGACTTCGTTTTAAACATTAAGATTATTTGATAATAATTATGTATTTATACTTACTTTTATTAAAAAACTCCAACGTTTATTTCCTTCTGGAGAGTTTAAAACTTTTCAGGTTATTTTTCCAGCCGGCTTGTCAATATTATTGGAAATTTGGTTTCCGAGCGCTATCTAATATTTTGACTATATGTTATGGTCAACAGTTGTCAGAATTTTGCGAGAACCTTCTGATAGTAACAAAACAGACCCATGTCCAGCACTAGAGAAATATATAGGTTAAACTTTATTGTACATATTATCCATGTCCTTGGTAAGTACAGCTGACAGTCTGCAGTACATATGCATACAAGAATTATACAAGTAGGTTTATTTCCAAAATTAAGCACAACAATGACATGCGTTACACAGGAAGATATGAGAATTTTACCTTTTTTACGACGGTTTTCAGGGGAACCCCCATTTGATTCCCTTTTGTTTAGGTTTTTAAACTGTACCAAAAGAAAACATTTAAATACCTATTCTTTATGGCAGGGAAAAAAATTACGACAATTTTGTTGCTTCGCCCCCCAAGATTTAATTTTGTTACTTTTCTCAAAGTATAGGATACTTTGAGACTAGACATTTTTTGTGGCTTTGCCCACTCTTTGTCACCACTCATTGAATTCCGGATGATACTAACACATCTTCGATTTTTAAAATCTATATATATATATATAGGTATATATGTTGGTTTTTATTCAAAAGGACTGTTGATTTAATTTTCTGTTACGAAAATAATTAACTGTACAAATTAACAATATGTATATACAAAACTTATGCATTATTTTTTTTCGTAAAATAAAAAATGAACAGTGTTTAATATTTACACAATATTATAGGAGTACTGCAGACGACTTAAGCCTGTGTAATTTTCATGTTTGTAAAAACTAAAAAGGATTTTATTCCACCAATTCTATTAAATCAAAATCATATATTTTATTTTTAAGATATTTATTCAGAGTCACACAAAGATACAATTATTTTCCATATTTTCCATACGTTCAACATGTTCTAACGTGAAGTTTATGAGACAATGACGCCATCTTGAAGAACATTTTAGCGAAATTAATGTCATTTTAGGCATCATCGCTCGTTTTTACTAAACTAAGTGCATTTTATAATTTAAAGATTAAAATTAAAACATGTTGAAATATTTTTGTTTTAAATCTAACACTATTAAAGAACATGACTACACTTATTACAAAGTCTATTTTTATTTGTTGAAAGAAAAAAATATTGTTTTATCTAAGGGCAATCCACACTGTTTTTTTTATACATGATTATTTTCTAATGCTTTTTCTTTGCAATTATGATCTGCATCACCGTACTTAGTGCGACTTGTCCTACAGCTACAAATTGAGAGAGTTCTCAAAAAATATTTTAATAAAAAAGTTTAAATCTCCTGTTTTCTTTGTTTTGGTAAACCATACCAATTACAAACTGCAACTCAATATTAGGGAGTTTTGGTCCATTAAAATAATTAAAATTAATAATGTTATTTTTTTTTGTTGTAATTCTATTATAATATTATGTACTTATGTCGTACGTTTGAGTGGGCATCTGTCTTGGGCTGGAATATTTTTTGTTTTTCATTTTCTTGCAGTTGGATTTTTGATTTTTATTCCAGTTTAGTACTCACCCCTTATTGCGTACGCTTCTTCCCCCCCAAACTCCTGTAAGAAGATATAAAAATAATTTTACTATTATAATTAGTATTTTAAAAAAATATAACATAAAATATAATAAAATAAAACGCAAAGAAAAAAAGAGGGTGGGATTATAAAATACTGTTTGAAACTATTATGTGATCATTTTATGGCAAGAAATGTTTTGGGGTTCTGCTTCTAAGCAGCTATGTATTGTTTAAAAGTTAGAGGTATTAGGTGTTGCTGCATGGTGTATAGTAAAGCCCTGCTATTCAATGATGATGACATATTATAAAAAAGGGATTTCCATATCATCAACTTAAATCAAAATAAAAAAAGAAAATGAAACAAGCAGCAGAAATATTAAGGGTGCAAGCGCGGGCTCGACTGCAGATAAAGATTTTAGTATGGAATGTGTTTAGACCGGTACACCATAGCTAATATCTAGTTTTATATTCTTTTAATGAACATCACAAGTTAAGATATGATTAAGTTAATATTACACCGTAATACCATAGATGGGTAAACTTCAGCAACTAGTTGACATTGTTTTAAAGAATTTTGTATAGTGAGACTAGCTTTTGCTCATGGCTCTGCCAGCGTTAATAAAGACAAGGAAACAGTAATTTATTTGGGATGAAAGGTAAGTCCATACCTAAAGGTTAAAAGCAGGACCCTATTTAAAGAGCCCCTGCAGTCCGTCCATCCTCTTGTCACAGGGCTGTATGATATTGAACAAATATTCACAGATTGCCGAACAACAATTAATAAAAATAAAATGTAATTAAAAATTAAGGGGGGTAAATTAAGTTTATACAAAAAACGTAATTTCAGCATTTATGGTGGTACGGAACCCTTTTAATTAAAATCATGGGAGCTTAGCTCCCGCATTAAATTGAACCTTCTGTCCTTCACATATAAGGTTCAAAACCAATGAAAAATGTATACCTACGATGCCCTAAGAAGAGAATAGCTTTATTTACGGATATGGTTATTACAGAAGGATTTAAATACTATATTTAAATAGTGGTCACACATATTCTACCGTAAGATGAATTAAGGGTTAAGTTGTGACGTGTACAAGGTCAACTAGCCGCGTGCGAAGTCCCCCCATCGCTCGCCCCGCGTGCACATTGTGGGAGTCAGACCGAGGTTACTTGGGCCGGCCGTAGGGCGAGGCGCGTGCTAGGTGACGCGGCGCGTGCTGCGGCCCGGGCGCCGCCGGCCGCCGCGTGCCCACTTCGCGCGCGGAGTTCTTGAATTCCCGTTGGTCGTCTTTGTAGTACGGCTCCTCTTCGTAGTAGCGGTCATGACGGTCGTAGTAGAAGTCGGGCTCGGGCGCGCCGCGGGGAGGCCCACGGACCTGGGGGAAATTATTGTCCTAATAATTCCTATGCATTCTAGCTGTTAAGTTTTATAGGCTCTTTATTAAGGCTCCAAACACACGAGCAGCACGTTGCTGACGACCAGTCAACCGCAAACAGAGGACAGATACAACAGTAGCTGTGCTGCTCGTCTGTTTGGCGTCTTATTAGTAAAAAAAACCGGCCAAGTGCAATTCGGACTCGCGCACAAAGAGCTCTGACTTTCATGAAACTTGGTAGATAAACATTTAGACATACAGGACACAGGATAGGTTAAAAAAAATTTTTTTAGTTTTGGTTCAGTTTAGAAATCGTAATGTACGCGAACGGAGGCGCAGGTATAACTAGTTTTACATATTAACCATAATGGATGTTGATGTTACCATCAAAACATTGTACACCGTAGTTGTAGTACAAAATAGCGAGTGCACTGCAGATCTGGTTTAAATTTCCTTTAGGCGCCCACTTAACGATCGTAAATATCGGATCCAATGAGGGACGCCGCTATAAGTTAGACACGATACGAGATATCTCCAATAATATCGCACGTATTGCGGCGTCCTTCTCATCGGATCCGATTCAGGATGGTATAATACCCTTTTTACTAACATGTCCTTGTCTATTCTATTAAAGGGACAAAATCGTGATTATTTGTGAAAATTTACAACTCACCGGCGGCTCCGGCGGCATGGAGTAGGAGTCATCGTAGCCGTAGCTGGTCTCCATGGCATTGCGCGCGCGGTCCAAGATGCTGATGACCTTGGTCTTGTTGGCGTGAGGCATGGGGCGGTGCATGGGCGGGGGGGGCGCCATGCGCGGGGGGCGCGGGGGCGCGGGGCCGGGGCCACGAGGGGGACCTGCAACGACCGGCTCTTGGTAGGAGAATGATCGCTTGGTCACCGTGCATGTATTGTATAGGATGTTGGGCCCCGGTCGTGTATCTGAGACAGCCAGACATCGAGCGTCAGGTGCGGTGTACTGTCAAGTCTACGGTATTAGGGGAAGTCTGCCCAGACTTAGGAATTTGATGGTTGACTCTGATATATTAATATGTAACAATATATCCAGCGTGCAACTTAACCAACAACATTCCGGTGAAAGGGTGACGCAGCCTGTCAAAATGAACAACTTTTCCTATGGGTTTAATGCTGGGCCAGGTGAACACTTGTATGAAAATGTCAATTTATTTTTCCAGTTCCCAACATTGGTCCCTTAGGAAAAGTTGTTCATTTTAACAGGCTGAGTCACCCCTACAAGGAAATGTTGTTGGTTAAGTTACACACTGTCTATTTGGCTTATAAGCAGATAGTTTTAACACTTCTATGAATTACTTTATCTGGACATACTTTAGTTAAGTATGCGAAACTGAACATCTCTTAACACCAAGGTGTAAAACGTTAAATAGTATTGAATGATATTCAGTTACCATACTTAACTTTCCATTTCTTGTTTCGAATAAGTTTTAATAGTTTACTTATCATCTTAGATAATACATGCGACTTTGACAAACTTACCTTTAATAATTTACAAATTTTATTAGTATTTTTAATTTTAAGTGTTATATTTAGCATTCACAATGCTATTTTGATATAATTCTTATTAAATTAAGAAATAAAATATGGCGAAAAATTTTCAAGCGGGCGGGATTTGAATTTGCGACTTTTAAGTCTATGTACGACTTGAAATTTTTTCACCATATTTCGAATTCTTAAGAAAATTTAAAATTTCAAAGCTTTGATTTTGAACCTCACTTGTTCGTGAGTTGGTGTCGCGACTCGCGACACGTGCCTTAAGTCAGCCACACCCAAGGGGTCTTAATCCTTTTGTTTTTTTTTTTTACATGATTTCTGTCATTAAGTGTTAGATTAACAAGATTTTAGTACAAAATAATACTAGTAATTATTGTAATTAAAAATTTGAGTGAGTTTTTCAGACTCCTCCAAAACCAGAGACCCAAACCAAAGATTTGTCTTCATTTTTTCCTATATACAGTCTCTACTGTACAGTCTGTACTTTGATATGAATACATATTGGTTCTTAAGTCAATGTGATAAGGTCTAAAGTGGAATACAATTGTATATATAAGGTCAGTTTGAATTAAGCACAAATAAAGGCTTGCCATAAGCTAGAAAAATGCTTTAGAATCAAAATTTTTTCGTTTAGGCTCAAAATGTCCAGAGGGTGCAAAACGTCCATATCCTAGAATGTCCAGATCCCGGAATGTCCATATCCCAGAATGTCCACATTAATTATAGCTAGTGTATGTATTTTATTAGCAAGTATTATTATTGGTACTAGTGTCTATTTTATTATTTTAGGTTCAAAATGTAGAAAAATAATGTATGTCAATATGTGATTTGATTTGGGACCTTATATATATCATTGCTTGTTTACTGCACATACATCAAACAAAAAAACATGATTCTCACCTCTGTCGATGATTTCCCGCATCTGATTCTGTCTGATCATGTCATTGGTGTCTGGTATCAGGTATTTCTTCACCTCGGCCAGCGCATACGCGATTCTAGCGTGGGCCTCTGCTGGCGGCGCCAGAGCTGAGATTTCAACATGAAGCTCATCAGATAAGTGAGCGTATTTAGGGTCTAGCGAGTTGCGGAGTTCTTCTTCCTTTTGTCTGTTGACAAAAAATATATTATCATGCTTTTGTCATTTCATCATCATTTCGAGTATGTGTCACGGTCAAATCGACCATGCACACCCTGGTGTCAGAGCTATCGGAACCGCCTTTCAGCCCCACGTCAGAGACCGAAAGGCAACCGCCTTTCGTTTCGGCCTTTTGCGACTGCCAGATGGCAGCCGGTACCAACGGCTTAACGTGCCTTCCTAAGCACGGCATTTCAAGGCAGATATACAACTTGTAAAAGATAGGCATACTAAAACAATAATTCAAACGAAAAGTAAATATGATTAAATGTAAATTATAATTCGATGCTTCTTTACAAAAAAAAGTGTGCAGCCGCCTATGCAAATTGTATAAGATTGTCAAATTTTTTTTTTTTATATTTTTCTGTTATTTCAATTTCATTATACTGTAGTGATCTAGTATAGCTGTGTGGTATCCGGCAGAGTAGAATAGGACCACTCCAAGTCTTCCCGTGGATGTCGTAGAAGGCGACTTAGGAAATACAAGCTAAACAAAGCTTATAAACATCTAAGACACCTCTCCAGCGTGGAGAGTGTAGGCCAAGTCCTCTGGCTGCTCTGGCCAAGTATAGTACAGAGAGGGTCGTGCTCCTGTAGTGGAGACTAAAAAGGACCTGATGATGATGATGATCTAGTATAGCACGTGGTTCGATTTATTAGAAATGTCTTTTGCAATTTGTATAAATCTAAAAGATTAAGTTTTTAAGTTATTTAAACATATATATTAATGTAATTTCGCCTGGAAAGTCGGCTCTCTAATAGATATTACATAAATTTAACCTGGCTGGCATAATAGCACATATAATTGCTATGTGCCTAAAGCGCCTATTATACTATCCTGAATTCAGTCACTGACGAGAGGAACGCCTCAATACGTGATACACGATTGGAGATACATATGTCCAACCAAATAAAAAAAAGTATATAGGCAATTTAGATGGAAAGGTGAAAAAAAAAAAAAACAAAACGGGGACCATGAGCGAGGCCTGCAGCACACCCTCTACAGTTCTACGCTTTCTCGACAAGTTAAGATGGCTCGAGTAAAAGAACAAAAAAAATGAGGGAGAGCACAGTCTCTCCAAAGGAGAAGACCGATAGACAGAATGTCTTTGTCTCACACACGGGCCCAAACAAGAGGCCTAGGTGTGGAAAATTGCCCATGGAACCAGGTGAACCTGGTTGCAGTATAAATCATGATACATCAAGTCACAAGTCTGCTATACTGTAATATTGTTTGCCAAAGTTTCCAACCAGTCCGACGACCACTGGATGGAGTTGTTGACCCACTCCATTTGACCACATTAAAAGATAACAAACCTGTCTCTCATTGACCCACGGCCAAGAACAGCCATCTTGCACATGGTCTCCTCCTGCATTTGTTTCATTGTGTTGCCTTTAGGTCCCAGCAACTTACCCACAAAGTTGAACTGAAAAAAAAAAAAAAGTTTTTAAAAAAAAAAATTAAATTTTTGTGATCTTTTATTATAAATGATTCTACACTGTAAAGTGCTTTTCAAAACCATTCAAATGAGCCAATTGGTGTACTTTGTTAAGTTTAAGAGTTTCTATGGCCACCATCTGACTCCATCATCAGACCAGCGCAACAATTCCATAATATTGTATTGTCATCGTCGATTTACACATTTATGCAAAATTTCAGCTCAGTTGGTAACTGAGAAGTGGATCAAATTTAACTCGCAAGATTTGATTACAGACAAAAATCAGGAGAGGTGAAAGTAACTAAAATTTTTAAAAAGAAATGAAACTTGCACATATTATCCCATCTTTATCCTATACAACAAAGCAGACTGAGCAGACATAAGATTAACGTCAGGTCTTTTTAGTTTCCACTGCAGGAGCATGACCCTCTCTGTACTACTGGAGCCATAATTGGCCAGAGCATAGATGGCCTACACTCTCCTCTCTGGTCAGATGAGTTGGAGAGGTCTCATTGATGTTTTTGAGCTTTGTTTAGCTTGTAATTCCTAAGTCGCCTCTTACGACATCCACGGAAAGACTTGGGAGTGGTCCTGTTCTACTCTGCCGGAAACCACACTGCTACATGGGACACAAGATGCAAAGTTCTTTTTTTCAGACAAGCATGAAAGATATTATTGTTGAATCAGAGACTAATGTCCAAACACTCAAAAGCCCAAAACATTTTCAAATCTCGCGCATGTGACTTAAGAATGTTCTTAGTTAAAATGCTTTGACTATAGGCTAGTTGCCTGGGTCAAAATAATAACATCAAAATTAGTCCGTCAGTTAGATAATCAAAAATATTGGACACATATTTTTTCTTTTGTCAATTAAACAATAAATGATAAAGAACAAGCGCTTGAAAGTTCTTGAGTGGGGGCTCGTGACGTCAAAGCTTGCTAGTGTAGCAAACTATGACGTCACACGGAACTTCAAAGGGCTATATCTTTATCATTTTTTGTTTAATCGAAAAAAGAAAAAATACATATCCAATATTTTTTAATTATGTAACTGACGGACTAATTATATTATTTTAGGAAACTAGCCTATTTGGGCAGTTGCATGTTGATATCATCTTTTTGCATAAGGGTCATTCAAATATTACGTAAGCAGGGAATGGGGGGTGGGGGGTCTAGGCTAGGCTTATTTTTGCTGACATGGGGGATGGGAGGGTTAGCATGGTGATGACGTCAGCCACAATTTGCAAAATCAACAGATGTATTTTGTGTAAATTATACCAATGTTTACATAAGTTTGGGGGGAGGGGGAAAGACCTTTTCATACTTTTGCTGAACAAGGGGAGGAAGGGGTTAAAAATAGCTCATATATTGCCTACGTAATACTTGAAGATCCTTAACAAAAAGTAAAATCAATTATTTATGTCAGACGTTTGTTTGTATGAGGTTGTGTTTTGATTCTTGTTGATTATCAAAACTAAAAACTTACCTTGGGGTGCTCCTTGATAGGCACCAGCACCTTAACGGTGACTTTAACTGGTTTCTCACGGTAAACATCCAAATACTTAGCATCTTTCAGTGGTATCCTCCCAGAAGCCTGCACCTTTGTTATCTCTAAAAAGTATAAAATTTAGAATTTTCAGAAAAAAAATATTTTGTGGCTGTCATACCCACAACACAAGCTTAAACTGGGCTATAGACTGGTTTTCAATTATGTTGTGTAAACTAAGTAAGTATATATTATGTTAAGAGTAAATTTATAAAAGGTACTTTAAATAAATGCATAGAGACTGCGGTGGTGATAAGATTATTGGCTTGTTTAAGGGATATGAAAGTTGCACGACTCATTATGGAACGATATAATATAAATAACATGCATTTATGTCATTTAGGAGGATTTAAGCACATACAATGCTAGTACTACCATTGTCTAGAATTAAACAGGTACTAAAGATGACAAGTTGAAACAAATTTATAGAAACAAAGAACGAAATCGCATGAGCATGATGCAACAAGCATGCAGGTCGATGACCCTCTGAGGATCGATTGGAAAAGCACCATCAGACGCGAAAATGACCAAATTCACACTCAAGGATGCAATCAAAATGAACGCCATTTCGAGGAAACTAGTTGAAAACTATCAAAACTGCACTAACCTGTGTCAATCAATTTAATAGACTGTGGGAATTTCTGAGTGTTGAGTTTAATCTTTTCACTGAGCAGTTCTCGCATGTATTCGCCGGCTTTCTCATTAAGTTTTGTTCCATCTTCGCCATCTTGCTCCTGATTTGAAGAATCAACGTTGGTATTACGTTTAAAGTCACTGCTATTATAGCCGTTCTTGTCGTATTGTTGCGCCATTGTCACAAATACTTAAAATAAACAGTTAAATCTACGTATTCAATTAAATGAATGGCAAAAATCAACAGCTCCGGCGTCCACGCTCAAGAGACGCCAAAGAAATTAATCGAATATGGCGTGTTTTGTACATCCGGTGCTCTGCATCTCTGCCATTGGTGGATGTTCAAAGTGTTGCCAGTAATTTATGTTTTGAATGCGTTCTCTTCAGAACAATAACTAGGCTTTCTCTTAATAATAATTTAACAACATTGTAAATCATTGTATTTGGGTGCAGCAAAGGAAAAGCATATTTTTTTTAAAATTTTATTTATTCATAAAATATAAGTAGATAAATTAACAAATAACTATTATAAATTACACTATTTGAATGAAATTACATGTACGGCTGCATTATTGTTTTTTGCGTATCGATTTATGAGAAGATTGTTGTATTACAATGATAGTAAATTCGGCGTGCGGAGCTATCATCATCTCAAGTTTCTTTGTGTTAACTCTCAACACTAACACTTCGTCGAAAGGATCCTGAAAAATAAAAATATTCTATTGAAATTTAAAAATAACTTAGTTGACATATAGGCGCGTGTTTATTAATGCTTTACCGACATGGAAAACGCTTGATACCCCAATAATCTAGAGCTAGCTATAATTAAAAGTCTATCAATAATATATGTAGAATAGACTTTTACTTACGGCTCCATTTGCTGAAATTGTCTAAGTGTGATAAGCATTGTGTAGGTACTTAGTACCCAACTTAACACTCAGAAACTATGATATAGGAACTAGTACAACTATACTGTACCTACTGTGTTTAGTTTCAAACATTTTTCCTCTTGAAAATGTGACGAACAAAAGGGATTTAGAAAAAATAAAACCGTAAATGCGGCTGTATATGACTTACTTGACATCGTAATGGAAAATGTAGATATAAAGAATCCTGTATGTGTAATAAATACTGACATGACGCAAGCATTCGATTATGTTAATCGTAACAGACTGATAAATAAATTAAGTGCTTATGGTATAAGAGGAAATGTATTACGTTTGATAGAGTCTTACTTAGAGAATAGAAATCAGTGTGTAGAAATATCTAGTCTTGATACACAAACAAAAGAAGAAACTAAATACGTGTCGGAATATAAATTAAATAGATTTGGCGTGCCACAAGGCAGTGTTCTTGGGCCTTTGCTTTTCATAATTTATATCAATGATCTTCCTAGACAAGTACAACAAAAATGGTGTTATTTGCAGATGACAACACGGCAATAATAAAATGTGATAATTTAGACGAATATGAATTTGACATAAATAATACTTTAAATAATATAATAAAATGGTTAGACGAAAATAATTTAAAAATTAATTTACAGAAAACAAAGATTATGCACTTTTATAACAAAAAATTACCCCCTAGTGTAAATATAAACTATGAAGATCAGCAAATAGAAGAAGTTACATCAACTAAATTTCTAGGTATAATGGTGGATAGCAGATTAAACTGGACAGCACAGGTTGAGCAAGTTTGCAAAAAAATTAGCAAATCAGCTTATGCGCTATTAAAATTGAAAAATAAAGTTAAATTGGAAGTAGCTTTAGTAGCTTATCATGGTCTTGTTACACCGCATTTAAGTTATGGAGTAATATTTTGGGGTAACTCATTGGAAAATGACAAAGTTTTTAGGGTCCAAAAAAGGTGCATAAGGGCGATGTGTGGTTTAAAATCTAGAGAAAGTTGTGTGCCCTTTTTTAAGTCTCTTAGGCTTCTGACTCTTCCTTGCATTTATATAATGGAAATATGTATATTTGTTAAGGCAAATCCACATTTGTTTACTAAATGGACTGCAAATAGAACAAGACCAGATCGCATAAGAACACAATACAGACAGAAACTGACGTCTGGAGGATACAATACCGCTAAGATACGGAAAAGTGTGATTGGAATAGCTCCTATTATTTATAACAAATTACCTGATAGTTTTAAAACATTAGACATTGTGACATTTAAAATGAAATTAAAATTATTTTTGACTGCTAAATGCTATTATAATGTAAAAGAATACTTAGAAGATAATTTGACAGAATAGATTTTGACATTATGCCTACTTATTAATAATTTTTCCTTTGTTTTTCGACTATTAATTATAATCATATTTATAAAATTGTATGTCCATACAGGACAGGTAACAGTAAAACTGCTATTAATTATAATTTAAGATCTTAAAACCTGTTTCCACAATAAAGACATTTTGATTTTGATTTTAATTTTTGATTTTGAAGTTCCTCATTATTCATCATCATCATATCAGCCGCAAAAAGTCCATTGCTGGACATAGGCCTCCCCCAAGGATTTCCAATACGACCGGTTGGAAGCGGCCTGCATCCAGCGTCTTCCTGCGACCTTAGTCAGGTCATCCGACCACCTGGTCGGTGGGTGTCCGTCCTCATTATTGACCAAAGGGTATTATGACAATCTTTACTATTGATTCTGTCTGTGAGCTGTAGACCTCGTGAGTCTTATTACGTCGAACTCACAATGTTCCTAAGCACCAGAGACCCCAATGGCGCTTAAGTCCTTTATGCCAATACCGTCGTTTTGAAAATTTTACATAAACGAAATCGACAAAAAAATACTAAAAAACTTTTTTTTTTTTACCTAATTATTGAACCTGCTTACGAAATTTCAAGGGGATTGGTGGAGAAATGTGATTTTTTGCCTAAGCTGATACACATCATGTACAGTCAAGGACAGAGATACCTGACCAGGCTCTCTACCTATATCTTAAATTTTCTCATATAAAATTTCACGTTAAGACGAGGCCTCAAATGTTTGGTACATCGCTCGGCAAAGGCGTAGCGTACGCAGACTGATCAAGTGCGCGCAAGGGATAGCGCTTGGCGGTTTAGCCCGTGAATGATGAGATAGGAGATAGTCTCGAGTCGCTCAAAGAAAAAAACGTAAGCGCCAAATTCGTTATTTCTATTTTATATAAAATCAGACCGGTTAATTGTATTTTCATATTTACATTTTGATGAATTACTAATAACCTATCTTTTAGTCTAAAAATCATTATTTCATTCGTCGCATTTGAGCTACAATAACAAAAACTCTGCGAACGAAGACCATTTTTCAAAAAATATTTCTATCGAGAAAATTTTATCAAAACGTGTTTATAGACGGGTAAAAAAATAGTCAAAAATCATATTACTTAGATTTGAAACTCCTAATTTAAGTATTTTGCGAGATAAATAAGGTTCAGAACGACCTTATTTACAGTGGTATCGCCTTAATATTATTTATAATTTAAGAGAAAATTCAAGATATAGATAGATAGGTCTGGTCAGGTATCTCTGTCCCTTAACTGTACCTAGAGTGTGTCCTGTTTCTTTGGGTTCTATTCTTGGTCACATAAACATATGGTATGATCTTCTTAATTTCACCTTACCATGTCTTTTATGGATGTTTGTGTTAAGGCCCCCAAGCGCTGCAATGCTGCTCCGTAATGAGTGGCTGTCATCAAGTTTGTGTTCGTTAGAATAGGTGATCCTATGCAAAGAAGGAAACTATACAATAAAATAGTAATTAGATTGGCTTGAAAGCCTCGTGGTACAGTGGTTAACACCCCAGCCAAGACGGGCTGTGGGTTCGATACAGTGCACAGGTATTTGTCTGCAGGTCTGAAGCTATCCAGGGAGGGTTGGCGGCAGGTCAGCTGTAAAACCTTTCCCAAACCATTTTACAGCATGAATTCTGTCATAAGTCTATCCGTGTTCCGATACGTCACATAGCTGAGGATGCAACTGGGAAATAACGCTGACATAAGGAAGAGATCATGATTTCTTAGATTTCCCATCATTCCGGCTTCTATCATGTACCAGCTGCTTCTCGTTACACCTAGACCATGTGTGAAGTAGGAGGTGGTACATTCAACGTTTTTAGGGTTCCGTACCCAAAGGGTAAAAACGGGACCCTATTAATATCGCTCCGCTATCCGTCTATCTGTCCGTCTGTCACCAGGCTGTATCTCATGAACCGTGATAGTTAGACAGTTGAAATTTTCACAGATGATGTATTTCAGTTGCCGCTATAATAACAAATACTAAAAAATATCCTTACTATCCTTATCCTTATTCTTATCCTTACTAATATTATAAATGCGAAAGTGAGTTTGTTTGTTTGTTTGTTACGCTTTCACGCCGTAACTACTGAACCGATCATCATGAAATTTTGCATACAAGTTCTCTGGAGTACGGAGAAGGACAAGGGCTACCTTTTTTCCCGGGAAAAACAACTGTTCCCGAGGGATCGACATTGACGCGGGCGGAGCCGCGGGCGAAAGCTAGTAATATTATAAATATTTAAGGTGATACTGATAACGATATTGATAACGACAATAGGTAGACGCTTGAAATATTCACAGAATATTTTGTTGTATATTCAGTTTAAAAATAAATCATTAAATAAAAATAAAATTAATATTAAAGGGGGGCTCCCATACAACAGACATGATTTTGTTGCCGTTTTTAAATGTTTTTTTTTATATTATAGATAACGGTACGGAACCCTTCGTGCGCGAGTCCGAGTCGCACTTGGCCGGTTTGTTTTCACTGTCAGACCAGCATGGAAGAGTTACATATTATAGGTATGTATATGATATATATATATATATATTCTTCCACGTGTTTTTATTCCTCCTTGAACATAACGGTTCTTTTTTAATTAGTGTAGGCACTTTATACTTCAAGTTAGTTAATTACTTTCAATTAATTACCACTCGGACTTATCAAATATCAATTAAGATTTTTAACAACTTCTTCAGATTAATTATAACGAATAAATTATTGGCCATTCAAATTATATTGGTAATTCATATAAACGCATGCCGAAATTCTCAAAAAATATTATTTTTTTTACATATATTAAGTTACATTACGATGATCTTTGAGCCTCGTGATCCATTCGATTTTGAAGATTAAGCATAGGAAGAAAAATTCATACTATCCATAGGCACTTAATATAAATCCGGCACTGCACAGACCTAGAGACAAGCAAAACTAATCAAATATTTGTAAAATAGGTATACCTAGTTCTTACCTTCTTTATTAGTCATGATTACACCCCCCACTGACTCGTCATTCATGATTCTGTCCACCATGGGATTTATTTTGTTAATAGTTGCGGTCTGAAAAAATAATTATGGATTTATAGCAGTCAAAGAGCACACAACAACCTGCCCTAACTCAGTGTACGTTTTGATAGTCATTTAAAAGTACATTACGTTTTATATATCTTTAATAAAAATTGTCCATTATAGGAAACCCGCAATGTATTTCGAAGTGACTATCAAAACGTTGGTAACTGAGTTAGCAAATAGGCCGGTTGATGTTGCAGTTGTCTATGGGCAGCGCTGATCGCTCACCGCTCGCTTGGCTCGCACACTAGCTTTTGCTCGTTTGCCTTCCTAAAAAAATGCACAATAACCTTCAGATTTTAGGAATAAATGCCAGGCGTCCATACCTCAAAGATTGTATGTAATACCTACCTATATTTTTTATGCAATGTCTATTTATTTTAAACTAGCGGATTGCGCCGACTTCGCACGGGTATATATAGGTATTTAATTCTATAGCCTATGTTAATCAGGGGTTTCAAGATTCTAATGGTGAAAGAATTTTTCAAGGTCCAGTAGTTTCGGAGCCTAAAAAAATCAAATGTTTCCTAGTGGAGAACTGTAGACAAGTTGGTAATAATCAGCATGTGGTTTGGTAACTATTTTCAAGAGAAGAAAATAAGTGATCAGGGTATTTTTACCCGACTAAAAAAGTTTAAAAAAAAGCACTCCATTGAAAATTCAGAAAAAGAACTCCAGGAAGTCCTGGGGTACTATTTTTGGAAGTGTGATACTCGTCTTTGAGCGTTTTTTGTATGGCAAATTCGCTCGTTTACGGACGGCGACATCTCAAAAATAGCACTCATTAATTTTTTTTTGCACGTGTGTGAGGTGTGCGCCCACCAATATTTTCGGCAAAGAGATTCAATACATACGTGCTTAGTATTTAATATCTTTGGTTTTTAGGCAGCTTGATAGCCTGTTACAATCAGGGCCGTTCTTAAACCATTAGGCACCTTTGATAAACCACTATTTCCTGTATTAAAAATAGTAACAATATGGAATGTAGTACTATTGTTTGAGATTTTCTTTAATCCGATATCTTCAATTGGTTTAGGAAAATAACTTCTCATCGAGACTGCTTAAGTGCCCCGCCCACTGCCTCTTTAACTAAAGAGCTAATCCGCTGAACTATGTCAGTAAACTTCGTTTTTCTACGAATCTCGTCGTACAGCGCTCGTAGAACGAACGATGGGACAGAAAGGTTCTCGAATGGTGACCACGTATCGACGTACGTGCGTAAAGTCGCAGAAAGACGCCGGCTGCTGCGTATTGAAAATCCTTGGGGGAGGCCTATATCCAGTAGTGGCTAGACTTCTTGTGGGTGAAATGAGACTGCATAGGTCCAAAAAATGCATAGGTATACGAATAAGTAAGTACCGTTTCAACCAGCCACTCGTCCCTTTTATCTTTAAGTAAGTTTTGCATAATCTTCATGATTCGGTCGTCAACAGCAAAATAATTCCTGTAAAAAAATGATCTATGGTTCAACACATTTCGCAATGAAATAAGATATTACGGGCCCATTTATCATTACTTTTTCATTTCCTGTCCCGATGTGGAAGATAGAGTTTCAAGTTTTGTTTTAAGGGATCGCAGTTAATGTGTTTTGTTATTTATTTAAGTAAGACTGGTTTTTGTATCTGGCTTTGCTCGATTATGCACTTGCTTGTAACTTTCTTGAGGCATTGTGTCCTATTTAGGGTTACCATATGAAAAAATCTTGAGATTTAGTTTCAGTTTGAGAATTTTCTCTCAAATGTACTTAGAAATTCAAAAAGTCTTATTATCGTTTTTAAATACCTGCAATCTTCTGAGTGCAATCTCAAGGGTCTCTCTCACACGTTCCTAATTGTAAAATTATTACCAATGATTTTTTAAATATTTCTCTAAATTAGGTATTTTACATTTTTATTTTTAGTTTATTCAACAAATATTCAAAGATTTATTCAGAAAATAGGCCTTTTCAGGCACTTTTCTACGTCAACTTTTTCTTAAGGAGATCTTTAAAATGAAATTAAAATTAATCAAAAATACTAAAGATACTTACTGAGATTTGCAGAATCCGGCCGTAATCCCGATTTCCTGAGAAGAGTCCAAAAATCCTGAAATCTCACGACAAATCCTGACATATGGTAACCCTACTCCTATTAGAACGTGCGAGTTTTAATTGAGAATTATGGAGCCATGGTCTCCGAGACTCGATTAGAATTTGTGGCTGTATTGTAGACACGCTTTCGCTCACCTCCGCTTGTGAATGTAAATCCCTCAATAACAGTAGTTCCTTTTTCCGGGAGGATAATTAAGTGCCCAATGATTGAAATGAATTGAGGCCCGGGAAAGGACCCCGGGCCTCAAACTACCCCCATACCAAATTTAACCTCAATCGGTTAAGTGGTTAAACCGCAAAGAGTTAACAGACAGACACACCATCGGATTTATTTTCGCATTTATTAAATTACGTGAATGTCGATCAGTATTTTTTCGGAATAAAACCTATTAAGCTACCTCCATACCAAATTTCATTGAAATTGGTTCTGTGGTCGAGGTATGAAGAGGTACGTAACTAATATATAATAATGGCATATACAATAATAGACTGACACTCATACAAACAGAATAACTTTCGAATTTATAATATTAGTATGTACAGGATGATGTTTAATTACCTGGCAGTGTTTTTGTGTTGGAATCGACACGAAGGGTTCCGTACCATTGTCTTGTAATAAGTTCAAAATTATTTTTATTTTAGGATATAACTAAAAATTTATGCTTTTTGCAATTTTTCCTTTATCTATACTATAAGACGTTGCTTTGTACCAAATTTCAAGATTCCGAGTTCACGGGAAGTATCGTGTAGGTTTTGATTCCCCTGTAGGTTGATAAACGGCTGTATCTTTTGATTGCGTTGGCTTAGAAGTTTGATTTTTTCACAGCTCCAAGGGACAGTAGACTTGATTATTTGATATGCATTTTAGCTTGATACCTCCATGCGTTTCTGAGAAAAAGGTCTTGACAGACGGACAACAAAGCTATCCTATAAGGTTTCCGTTATTTCCTATTGAGTTACGGAACCCTAAAAAGTACAAAATAATACGCTTACTTCTACAATCCGATCTGTTACTTTTTATGCCTCTTCTTCACGTCGTGGAGGACACACGCAGCGAACTCGTTCTCTGCCGCGACAAGAATCTCGAACTTCCTCGTTTCGATTCTGAAGGCCACGAGTTTGTCGAGCACATCCTGGCGGTCATGACTTTTATTAAATAGGTTCGATAATTTATACGTTTTTTGTAATGAAAACTTTTTTTAGCCGCGTTGTGCACTTTTTGGGATGACTAGAAAAAGTTAAACTCGCGCCAGGACACGTGACCAGTCTGCCTATTTGCTAACATAGTGTACAACGTTTTGAGACGCAATTTTTTTTAATCTATTTATTTGACAGACACTTCAAAATACATTACGTTATATATCTTAAATAAAAATTGTCAATCATACAAAATCCGCAATGTATTTCGAAATGACTATCAAAACGTTGTACACTGAGTTAGCAAATAAGCCGGCTGATCGAAAATTCGTAAAACGGACACGTGACCTGAGTACGCGCGGCGTAGGAGAGGAAGTTATATTCCCCCTCTCTGTGCGTGCGGAGTTTTCTTATTAATTTATTAATAAATATATACCGACAAATAACACAGATTGAGCTAGCCCCAAAGTACCTAAGTTCGAGACTTGTGTTATGGGATACTAATTCAACGATACTATATTTTATAACAAATACATATATAGATAAACATCCAAGACCCAGGCCAATCTGAAAGATCATTTTCCATCTTGACCTAGCAAGTTTTATAACTGGACCGATGAACTCATGTTATTAGGTTTGTTCGAACAATTATTGTTTCGAACAAAATCATTGCTCTACTATGACTTTTACTATCCGGCAAGAAATCAGAGGACTACGCTTGTATGTAAATGCGGCCCTCCGATTTTCTCTTAATCCTTACTAATATTATTAATGCGAAAGTGAGTTTGTTTGTTTGTTTGTTTGTTACGCTTTCACGCCGTAACTACTGAACGGATCATCATGAAATTTTGTATAAAAGTTCTCTGGAGTGCGGAGAAGGACATAATATGCTACCTTTTATCCCGGGAAAAAGTACTACTCCCGAGGGATCGACATTAACGCGGGCGGAGATGCGGGCGAAAGCTAGTAATAAAAATACTTACGATCTCAATAACGGCCTGCATAACGGAGTTATTGAAAGCCGGCAGCCTCGTAGATATTGTCTGTGCCATCATCTCCGGCATAGAGTTTAGCTCTAACACCCCTGGATGTAGACGAGGAATATAAAATACTATAATAAAATACTATATTAATTTACAATGACTATAATAAGGACAATGTATACTCAGTCCACATACCTAGTTATTAAGATAAACTAAAATTGTAAGTTGACGTCGATTGGAGAAAATGCGCTGTGCTGTGCAGTTTGTTGCCGCTTCTTCTGCACTCCGCTTTGGAAGCGGCATTAAACTTAGCCATAAGTAAATTACTGACGTCAACAATTCTCAGTTGAAAATATATGACAATTAATAAGTGTCCAAATGACCTATGTTAAATAAACGTTTTTGAATTTTGAATTTTTTGAATTTTTATATTTAAGTTTTTATATTTTGCATTCACAATGCTGTTTATTTATTTATTTAACACTTTATTGCACCATTAAAAAATACAAAAAAAAAAACCGTAGCCATGTGGTATCCGGCAGAGTAGAATAGGACCACTCTAAGTCTTCCCGTGGATGTCGTAGAAGGCGACTTAGGAAATACAAGCTAAACAAAGCTTATACACATCTGTTAGACCTCTCCAACCCGTCTGGCCAGCGTGGAGAGTGTAGGCCAAGTCCTCCGGCTGCTCTGGCCAAGTATGGTTCTAGTAGTACAGAGAGGGTCGTGCTCCTATAGTGGAGACTAAAAAGGACCTGATGATGATGATGACGATGACAAAAAAAATTATTAAAGGACAACAAAAGGCGGCCTTATCGCCAAATGCAATTTCTTTCAGGCAACCTGAGGGTAGTAAGTAGAATGATAAGAAAAAGGCTACGAGGTTTTTGATATACTTATAAATCCATACTCCATACTAATATTATAAATGCGAAAGTAACTCTGTCTGTCTGTCTGTCTGTCTTCTTTTCACGCTTCAACCATTGAACCAATTTGGATGAAATTTGGTATGGGGGTAGTTTGAGGCCCGGGGAAGGTCATAGGGTATGTTTAATTCCGGGAAATTCTACTGTTCCCGAAGGATCAACTCTAACGCGGGCGGAGCCGTGGGCAACAGCTAGTTAAGAAATAAAATATGGTGAAAAAATCTCAAGCGGGCGGGATTTGAACCTGCGACCCTTTCTGATGAATAGATATTCCTTTACAATATAATAATTTACAGCCTCCGTGGTTCAGTGGTTAAGGCGTTTGCCTGTTGACCATGGGTTGTGGGTTCGATTCCCACCGGAAGCATACTTTGTTTAGTTGTTTCCAGTTTGGTTAGGACATTGCAGACGTGAATCACTTGATTGTCTGATAATGAAGATGATTCCGTGCTTCGGAAGGCACGTTAAGCCGGTGGTCCCGGCTGCCATCGGGTAGTCGTTAAAGGAACCACGTCAGAGGCCGAGAGGCGGTTCCGAAGAACTCTGACACCAGGATGTGCATGGTCGATTGACCGTGACACATACTAGAAATGATGATGAATATAATAATTGTGTATAATTACCATTTTTGATGAAAAGATACCCCTTTACAGTGTGATTAGCTTCGATTCTGTTCAGGGTGGCAATGGCGCGTTCGTCAAAGTGCTAAAAATTATAGTGAATTATTGAATGTAAAATTATTTATTTAAGTGACCATAGGACTCAACATGGTAGTCTATTGGGTCTTTTCCTATGAAATTGGCGTTTTCTAAGAGAGTTTCGAGAACATTGAATTTTTTATACTCACGTTTTTAGTATCATTTTGGGTTTGATTAATTCAAATAAACTGAAATTTTGCATAAATATATGCAATTTATATTTGAAATATAATTGAAAATATGTGATGAAAAAGAACTCGGCCACAGATAGTATACGAATTTATAATACCACACTACTAACTCACACTTAGGGCGTAAACATAAGCGACGTGGGTTCGAATCCTACCTGTGGTCAAATTCTTTTTCATCGCATATTTTCAATTTTAATTATACACTGAGCATTCTAATGCTACCTAACACTTTCGCTGACACTGCCCGCCTGTAGACGTAATTCTATTATTATTTATTTTGTGTCTGGTTCAGTGTTAGCGAAATTGTTAAAAACAATTTAAGTAGGTTTAAATTAAATCACTTAATACGTTTTTATGGTTTATTACATTATTTTTGGGTGTTATTTAAACAGTTAGCAGAATATTCGTATTTTTGTTAGCAAAAAAATTTATCTGGTCTGCTAAAATAGCTCGTTGGGCAGCAACTTATGGTTAGCAAAACTTCTTTTTTGCCCTCAGTCGTTCCAGGTGGAAAGCCTTATCCAAATGTTTTCTCTGCTGCCCCAAATCTAAAATCTGTTGCCCAAATAATTATTTAGCCGTCCAACTAATTACTTTTCATTATTTTTACACCTAACGTTGAAAACTACAGTTTTCATGTTCGCAGTAGAGTAAGTTGACATTTGTCTAATTGTGAACATTAGAAAACATTATACTAAGGTTCAAACCTCAAAAGCAATCATATAATGACCAAAAAATAAGTGTTAAAGTGACCACACACTGAAATACACGGCCACGCTACGTTAAACTTTATGGACTCTGGTTGCGCCAAATAGTTCAAGCAAAATCTCACTAGAGGTCGTAACTGTCCTGGAGCCCCGATTCTAAAGTTGACAAGCCTGCGCGCCCACGCCGCAAGAGGGGGCTAGTATCCTCAGTAACGCCGTCGCGTGAGGTGATCTCCAGAGGTGACACGCTATTGTCCTTCTGCTGCTTGTGACTTCATACGCTGTGAAGTTTGCTTGCCCGCTTAAAATCCGCAAGGCTGACTAAATTGGCCAGGGTGATCGACCCACCGCTCATGATAAATAACCCATGAACTTTATATACGTGTGGACGGTGAATGTTTAGAGTGTGCCGAGTGTAGCTGTCGTAAGCTGAGGCTGGTTTCCTGGTTTCCTGAGAGGCTGGTCTGCGAACCGGTAAGTCACTTTGGGGTCGGGATATCCGGAACAGATGCGAACGTTTAAGAGATTTGCTTGAATTCCGAAGATAATTTTTGGGTCCTTTTAGTATCAGCACCCGCTAAGAGACGCAGCACGCCGCGGCGTCTCCAGACTCTTATAAAAGACCGATGACAATAGATTAATTTGATATAAGCATTTATTTTTCGTTTTTTTTTTAAACTACTTACAGCGTGTAAATGTACCCTCGACGTTCTCTTAAAGGGGTGACTCGGACTATCAATATGAACAACTTTTCCTATGGGAACAATGCGGGGAACTAAAAAATAATTCGGCATTTCCATACAAAAAAGACTGCCGTCCGGCCAGTTTGTATAGAATGGTATGGAATGTTGATATTTATTTTTCTGTATATTTATTTATCTATTTAGTTTATAGGTATAGTGCTACAAGGATCTAAATGAACGCCAGTCGGCATCTTGTAAAGTGTTAAATTAGCCAAAACTAGGTTTTGTCTGTCCGTCAGGTAATATTTTGTTAATAAAGCACGAAAAATATACCAAACTGTTATAGGAAGTTGTGTAAAAAAGATAGTCCGACACTATCTTTTTTACACAACTTATAACTGTTTGGTATATTTTTCGTCAAGGATCTCATTTGAGGAAGAAAAAAAAATATCGTCTATAAAGTCAGTTTACGGACGATAATTTTATGTGATATGAGATAGATGCGTGATAGATATAACTACTGCTGCTCCTGCTACTGCTGCTGTTGCTCCGGAATGTGACATCTTTCGTGCGTGCAGCCAGCGTTCATCGAATTATAAGACGTTCAAAAAATTACTCACTTCATAAAGATCCTTGTAGCACTGTATATTAAAATTAAAATGCTGCTTACACTTGGTACATCCTCCTTGGTAACAGTCTTTCCGCGAGATCTCATTATAAAATGTTTAAATATATTTTAAATTATAAAATATTCTAAAAAGATACAAAAATTGAGCCGTTACAAAATAGGTACATTGAAATAGAAAGTGACGATTAAAATCTGGAAGGCTAAGAGTAACATGGTGCCAGTGCCGGATTTAGAGGTTTGGAGGCCTCGGGGCAACAAAAGAGTGGAGGCTCCAAATTATTTTTCAAAAAAATGGTAATTTTTTTTAGTGAGTTGTCCAATAAATATGAAATTCTTTATAATTTCCAATAATGTGATACCAAGTGTAGATTCTTTTATTATTTAACAAACATATAAATATGATCGGAAACAATAATTATCTAAAATTAAATTTTTGCTTTAACGAACGGAATATTCCGACCTTTTTTGGAATAAAAATATCAAAATAAAAGTTGTTTACTGGTGTTTACTAGTCTTTTTTTCTCGAAGTCTCCATTCTAGAGACCCCAGTTTTGTGAAGGCCCCGGGGCTGTTGCTTCGGGCCCTCCCCTAAATCCGGCCCTGGATGACGAATAGACACAATAGGCTTGATTCCTAAAAAAAAATTAATAGATACGTCAGTTAGATTAGACCAAAAAATATTGGACATATATTTTTACTCTTGTCAATTAAAAAAATGATAGAGATAGAAATAATAAATGATAAATATATAAGGTCAGGGGTGTCATCCTTAACTGCCTGTCCGGTGGTTGTTGGTATGTTTTTTACGCTCGCCTGGCCTCCCGAGCTGCTACTTGCTTTTCCCCATTCATCCGACTGAGTAGTATCAATAACTTCATTCACTTCCCAAGTCTAACAAATTCCTATTATAGGCTAGTTTCCTAAAAAAATATAATTAGTCCGTCAGTTAGATATTCAAAAAATATTGGGCTCGTATTTTTTCTTTTGTCGATTAAACAAAAAATGATAAAGATATAGCCCTTTGAAGTTCCTTGTGACGTCATAGTTTGCTACAATTTTTAGCAAACTTTGACGTCACGAGCCCCCACTCCTGAACTTTGACGCGCTTTATCTTTATTATTTATTGTTTATTTGACAAAAGAAAAAATACGTGTCCAATATTTTTTGATTATCTAACTGACGGACTAATTGTTATGTTATTATTACGACCCAGGAAACTAGCCTATTCCCAAGCTTAAAAATAATTCCGATGGGCAGCAGTGTTAGAAACACAAGAAGCTAAAAATAAACAGAGTGTGGCAATATCCTCCCATGGAACGAAAAATCCTTAGGGGAGGCTTTTGTCCAGCAGTGGACAAATACCTCTTAATTATCGAGGTCTTAACACAAAGACATTCAACAGAGCTGGATGAACCTATTTAACAGAGCGAGGAACCCTTTCAACTTCTTTTACACGTATATAGGTCTGATCTGCTGTTGATTTGACAAATTGAAATACCTATGTATGATTCAAAGATTAATTCAGAAAATAAGCTTTTTCTGGCAATGTAAGCCAACAAAAAAAGCGGCTCGAAACGCTTTGTAGCTTTCGAACAATAATTCTTTAATATTATTAATAATTTGAATATAATTCATGAATTTTAAATATTAATTATTTAAAATTCATGAATTATATTCAAATTATTAAAATGATTCATGAATTATATTCAAATCATTAATTATTGTTCAAAAGCTACAAACTACTAGCGTTTCGCAGCCGCTTTTTTTGTAACTTTGTTTGTAAAAACACGTCTATTTTAACTTACTAATTCGCACTAATATCTCGTGTGTGTGTTCGACTTGCGTATGGCTAGATTTTTTCATTTAGCTATTTTTTTATTTTTTTTTGAAATGACTATGTAGCTAGCTCCAAGTGAGCTTTCCCTACTTCACCGGGCGTTTGAGGCGAGGGCAGAGTGCCCTCGGCCTTTATAGGCATCATCACCAAAGGGCCCCCAGGAGGGACGGACCTCGGCTTTGGGCGATGCCTGTGTGCGTAAGGCTTGGAGAGACAGCAAACTCTCATATTGCCTGATGGGCCGCGTATGCGTGCATGCAAGCCTGAAGGGTCAATCTGAGAATCAATGGCAAAAGCCTTTGGAGAGCAACAACTCTCATCTTTTGCCCTATGGGCCGAAAGCTACGTTGCCAGAAGGGCCTATCCTGGGTGCAAGTCACCCGGGACCGCCGGGCGGTAACCAGTAATCGGAGCTAATCCTACTTTACGCACTCTGTTCCGGTGTCGAGTGCGACGGGGTCGGATAGTGGGATTCCTCTGGCTATTCGGAGCCGAAGAGGGGTCGGGGAGGGCTTGTGCGATGTCAATAGGATCATCGGGATCGTCAAGTACGTTCCTAGGACGTCTACGACGTAAGGTCGTATCGTGTAGATTGGGGGAGTAGTTAGCGGCTTGCACCACTAACGGATTGGAATGGCGTGCGGCATTCTCAAAGAAACGCTTGGAGGCGTTTTTGAGAAAGCCGCGGATGGACGGGAGATCTAAGTCACGGTGTAAGTCTGTCATGCGCAAGTACCGGTGATTGCCAGTGGCACGTCAGACGAACCGATTCTGCAAACGTTGCAGCCGTAGGATGTGGGAGGGCGCGATATGGGAAAAGACTACGCCGGCGTAGGTCATGATAGGGCGGACGCAAAGCTTATAGAGTGTCAACTTATTTCTAAGTGACATCTTAGCATTGCCTATCATGGGGTTGAGGCGGCCTAATACGAAGGCGGCATGGTTGCGAGCTTTGGTGATGTGGGGACCGAAGGTCATTGCTCTATCGAGTACGACTCCAAGGTATTTAGCCTTGGGTGCCCACTGAATGGCCTTTCCGTACATCGATACTGACCCTAACGGGGGAAGTTCTGCTCCGGACATGGTGTTTTTCTGACCTGTCACAGCGCGGCTATCCTTTGAGAAAAACACAGCTGTGCTTTTCTCCGGATTAACCTCGATGCGCCACCTCTTGAACTACATGCCGAGAGCGTCCATGGGGGACTGAAGATGATTTACGATAACCGCTTTCATGTGATGGGACGTGTAGAGGGCCGTGTCGTCGGCGAACAGTGCCACTTCTACATTTGGGGTCTTGGGGATATCGCTTGTGTACAGCGAGTATAGGAGGGGCGAGAGAACGGCGCCTTGCGGGACGCCGGCTCGAATGGGACGGGGGCTCGAGAGACATCCCTCTACTCTGTACCGAAAAGACCGATTCGACAAAAAGTCTCGTATGATGTGCACGAGACTGTCCGGCAGGCCCAAGTTGGCCAACTTGGAGATCAAGCCAGAATGCCAGACTTTGTCGAAGGCTTTCTCTACATCGAAGAAGAGTGCTCCCGTGGGGCGACCCCAGTTCCTTAGTTTGAGGATATGCTCCGTGAGGCGGTGCAATTGGTGGTGACACGCGTGTTTGGCCCGGAATCCAAACTGCTCGTCGGGGATAAGACTTTTGGACTCTACATAGTCCTTAAGTCCTTTGAGTAAGATCCGTTCGTAGATCTTGCCTATGCAGCTCAAGAGGCTGATGGGTCGGTAGGACCATTTAGCTATGGAATCATAACCGCATAAGAAATATAACCGCCAAAAACCGCAGTGGCATACCCAGGGTTTGTATTGAGGGTGGGGGGATGAACAGTGCCAGCCCGAGGTTAGTCGGGTAGAAGTATAGCCAAGTTTAGAATTGCGGTCAAAGTGGCTGCGATATTTTGCGATACACATACGTAAATACGAAATAGGAGGGCCGTATTTCCATACAAGCGTATTCCCCTGATTTCTCGCCGGATAGTTCCAGTTAAGTAATGATTTTTTACAAAAAAAAATCTATGGATTTATTATATGTCCCTATGTTTAATTTTTTTTCATAATTTAATTATTTAAAGAGATATGAATTTTCAAAAACCTGAAAAATTTATAAGAATTTCCCGTGTGTTCAAACCATTCAAACATCAAATTTGACGTGACGTGATTATATTAGAAAAAAAAAACATAGAAAGACAGCCATTGGTTATTTTAAATTTTGAAAGAAAACAGAAATGAAATCGATGAAGTTTCGGAGAAATCAGGGGACTACCATGCGTTAAAAGTTGTGTCTATCGCACTCTGCGGGGTTTGTTTGGGCACGCGGTGCGGCAGCAGTAGATTTTACAAATACCTATTTTACAAATCTCTCGAGCTTAGTCTGACAGGTCAACCAACAATCAATGTTTATTGTTTAATTGTCACACGAGCGAGCGCACAATTATTATTTTCACTTATAATGTTTTGACCATTTTACCTCTAAGGTCTTGTCTTGTTTACCTTTTTGAAGATTTTAATTTTTTTTTTGTATATTCAGACCTACTACCTATATTTATTTATGTTTTTTTAGTTAATGCATACTTGCTCTCTAGTAGCATCTTTATATGTAATTTAATAAAAAATCTGCGAAAAATGTAGTTGGATACAGAATAAGTAATATGTTTAATGTAAGCCTTTTCTGCTAAAATTCCATTCTGTAAATTTATTTCACAAGACCATAAATAGACCATTCCATTTGTAAAATTGGACGAATTTATGAAATTTTAAAGATTGCGGGGATGGATACGACACCCACATCTCCCCCTGTCTACGCCCCCCCCCCCCCCCTGGTAGGTATCCATTTAACACGCCGGCCAGCAGGCACTGGTTTCCAACTTTTCCAAACTTTGCTCATAAACTGCACTGCGAGGACAAACATTGCCTTTAATAACTACCTCCAGGCTGTACCATTTTAGCAACTGCACGTTCATATTTTTGCTTTTAAATTTTGTTGGAAGGATGTTGCGGTTGTGAAGTTTCATGCGGAACGCAGAAAACTGATAATCCATACTAATAATAAATCTGTAAGGGTTGGTCATGGAGTAGGTTACTTTGTTTTCAGATATATCTCGTTTATAAGCTCTTTACATGATATTGAAACAAAATTTTACGATTTATAGATTTGTTTCTGTATGTATGTGCATTCCATAACTCTTAAACGAATTAGCTAAACATTTCGAAGTACAGGACACAGAATAGGTTACTTAATTTTTTTCTCCAGTTATGATAAGACGTAGCCCCCATACAAATGTATGCGAACGGAATCACGGGCACAGCTAGTTAATAATAAAAATCCTTAATATACAGAAAGCATGATTTTGAACCCCTGAGCTATATTGAAATCTAGGAATCAGAAGAAAAGAAAAAATCTGACTACAGGTAAAAACTATTTTTATTCTTTTCTTGCAATTCAAATTAGATATTCTGGTTCCAAGATTTCGGCTTTCTACAGCATGATTTTGACAAATCAAATGAGCCCAAACACGATGGTGGTCAAATTTAATTTGATCCACTTCCCGGTTACCTATTGAGCTAAAATTATGCATCATGTGTACCTAAATCAGATGACAATACGACGTTGCCAAAGAATATATGACGTTGCGCCGGTCTAATGATGGAGTCGGAAGATGGCCATAGGAACTTTTAAACTAAACAAGGTACACCATCGTGTTTGGGCTCATTTGATTTGTCAAAATCATGCTGTAGAAAGCCGAAATCTTGGAACCAGAATATCTAATTTGAATTGCAAGAAAAGAATAAAAATAGTTTTTACCTGTAGTCAGATTTTCTCTTTTCTTCTGATTCCTAGATTTCAATATAGCTCAGGGGTTCAAAATCATGCTTTCTGTATATTAAGGATTTTTATTATTAACTAGCTGTGCCCGTGATTCCGTTCGCGTACATTTGTATGGGGGCTACGTCTTATCATAACTGGAGAAAAAAATTAAGTAACCTATTCTGTGTCCTGTACTTCGAAATGTTTAGCTAATTCGTTTAAGAGTTATGGAATGCACATACATACAGAAACAAATCTATAAATCGTAAAATTTTGTTTCAATATCATGTAAAGAGCTTATAAACGAGATATATCTGAAAACAAAGTAACCACCCTTACAGATTTATTATTAGTATGGATTATCAGTTTTCTGCGTTCCGCATGAAACTTCACAACCGCAACATCCTTCCAACAAAATTTAAAAGCAAAAATATGAACGTGCAGTTGCTAAAATGGTACAGCCTGGAGGTAGTTATTAAAGGCAATGTTTGTCCTCGCAGTGCAGTTTATGAGCAAAGTTTGGAAAAGTTGGAAACCAGTGCCTGCTGGCCGGCGTGTTAAATGGATACCTACCAGGGGGGGGGGGGGGGGCGTAAGCAGGGGGAGATGTGGGTGTCGTATCCATCCTCGCAATCTTTAAAATTTCATAAATTCGTCCAATTTTACAAATGGAATGGTCTATTTATGGTCTTGTGCAATAAAGTTACAGAATGGAATTTTAGCAGAAAAGGCTTACATTAAACATATTACTTATTCTGTAACCAACTACATTTTTCGCAGATTTTTTATTAACTTACATAAAAAGATGCTACTAGAGAGCAAGTATGCATTAACTAAAAAAAACATAAATAAATATATATAGGTAGTAGGTCTGAATATACAAAAAAGAAAAGAAATTAAAATCTTCAAAAAGGTAAATAAGACAAGACCTTAGAGGTAAAATGGTCAAAACATTATAAGTGAAAATAATAATTGTGCGCTCGCTCGTGTGACAATTAAACAATAAACATTGATTGTTGGTTGACCTGTCAGACTAAGCTCGAGAGATTTGTAAAATAGGTATTTGTAAAATCTACTGCTGCCGCACCGCGTGCCCAAACAAACCCCGCAGAGTGCGATAGACACAACTTTTAACGCATGGTAGTCCCCTGATTTCTCCGAAACTTAATCGATTTCATTTCTGTTTTCTTTCAAAATTTAAAATAAGCAATGGCTGTCTTTCTATGTTTTCTTTTTCTAATATAATCACGTCACGTCAAATTTGATGTTTGAACACACGGGAAATTCTTATAAATTTTTCAGGTTTTTGAAAATTCATATCTCTTTAAATAATTAAATTATGAAAAAAAATTAAACATAGGGACATATAATATATCCATAGATTTTTTTTTTGTAAAAAATCATTACTTAACTGGAACTATCCGGCGAGAAATCAGGGGAATACGCTTGTATGGAAATACGGCCCTCCTATTTCGTATTTACGTATGTGTATCGCAAAATATCGCAGCCACTTTGACCGCAATTCTAAACTTGGCTATACTTCTACCCGACTAACCTCGGGCTGGCACTGTTCATCCCCCCACCCTCAATACAAACCCTGGGTATGCCACTGCGGTTTTTGGCGGTTATATTTCTTATGCGGTTATGATTCCATAGCTAAATGGTCCTACCGACCCATCAGCCTCTTGAGCTGCATAGGCAAGATCTACGAACGGATCTTACTCAAAAGACTTAAGGACTATGTAGAGTCCAAAAGTCTTATCCCCGACGAGCAGTTTGGATTCCGGGCCAAACACGCGTGTCACCACCAATTGCACCGCCTCACGGAGCATATCCTCAAACTAAAACAAACACGATGGTGTACCTTGTTTAGTTTAAAAGTTCCTATGGCCATCTTCCGACTCCATCATTAGACCGGCGCAACGTCATATATTCTTTGGCAACGTCGTATTGTCATCTGATTTAGGTACACATGATGCATAATTTCAGCTCAATAGGTAACCGGGAAGAGGATCAAATTTCATTTGATCCACTTCCCGGTTATAGGCTAGTGATGATTACAGACAAACATCGGGACGGGTGAAACTAAAAAGCTTGTAAAAAGGCATATCAGTGGAATAATTGCTTGATAACTAAAATTCAACAAAAACCAGTTACATTACAAAGTCACAAGTTTTTCTCTCGGCGTAAACGCCGCTAAGAAAAACACAGATTAGTGACTTTAACAGATTTTGGACTGCATCTGGGAGCACTTGTATGCGCGTCCCATTGCTAGTAGCGTAGCGATTCGCTACCACTTTAGCATTGATGTTGATTAGTTTGGGAACCACAGCCTGTACTGTCTTCAGTGCAGATGCGATGGCAAAAGGTCTGATGGTAAGCCGCTGATCTCTTAAGAACGTGGTAGGGCTTTGATGTGAGACACCACTTCCCACCTCAGGGGATCAGTCATGACAACCGGATCTGCTGTCGAAGCCTGATTTTGAACCTCTGAGTCAACTGCAAGCTGTCGACAGATGTAATAGCAGTTGTTGAAAAGCTAACTGCAGCTGTCAATAGCTCTAAACTCCTCAATCTTCGTATCACGTCTGATAATAAAGATGATTCCGTGCTTCAGAAGGCTCGTTAAGTCGTTGGTCCCGGCTGCCATCTGGTAGTCGTTAAATGGGTTCCTTTCGTCACGTCAGAGGCCCAAAAGCGGTTCCGAAGAACTCTGACACCAGGGTGTATATGGTCGATTAACCGAGTCACATGAAATAATGATGATGAGTGTGCCAATGGACAGTCAGTTTCGCCAACTTTGCCGATGCAACTCCTAACTTTTACCGCTTTTGTACATTTCGATGGCTTGCTGTTGACTGGTCGAAAGCTAAGTGCTGGCCGTCTGGAAGGCGCCCTGGGGCCAGTGGGACAGAGTCTGAAAACGGGACTGTCCCAGCCAAAGCGGGACGTATGTTAACGTTACATCCATTACTATAAAGCCAGGTCATCCTTATCCTTACTTATCCTTATCCTTACTTCCTTACTAATATTATAAATGCGAAAGTGAGTTTGTTTGTTTGTTTATTTGTTTGTTTGTTTGTTTGTTTGTTTGTTACGCTTTCACGCCGTAACTACTGAACCGATCATCATGAAATTTTGCATACAAGTTCTCTGGAGTGCGGAGAAGGACATAGGCTACCTTTTATCCCGGGAAAAAGTACTATTCCCGAGGGATCGATCTTGACGCGGGCGGAGCCGCGGGCGAAAGTTAGTAATATTATAAATGCGAAAGTGAGTTTGTTTGTTTGTTTATTTGTTACGCTTTCACGCCGTAACTACTGAACTGATCATCATAAAATTTTGCACCTAAGTTCTCTGGAGTGCGGAGAAGGACATAGGCTACCTTTTATCCTGGGAAAAAGTACTATTCCCGAGGGATCGACATTGACGCGGGTGGAGCCGCGGGTGAAAGCTAGTACATAATAAAACTCCTATCTAGTGTCCCAATGGACAGTCAGTTTCGCCAAATTTGCCGATGCAACTCCTAACTTTTGCCGCTTTGTACAAAACATTATTTATTGTTCGAAGTTTCCGAGAAGAAGCAAGTAATTTGTCTAACTGTTTACTGCACCGTGAAAATAGTAACTTTGGCAGTTCAGAACCGACGATACTATTAATATCTATACTAATATCACAAAGAAAGAGCTATTTATCAAAAATATTTGAAATAGATTTGGCGAGCTCCGTGGCGCAGTGGTTAACACGCCAGCCTGCGACACGAGGGCCCCGGGTTCGATCCCCGGTCAAGTCAAGATGGAAAATGATCTTTTTCAGATTGGCCTATATTGGCAGATGTTTATCTATATATATATTTGTTATAAAATATAGTATCGTTGAGGTAGTATCCCATAACACAAGTCTCGAACTTACTTTGGGGCTAGCTCAATCTGCGTGATTTGTCCGTATATATTTATTTATTTATTATTAAACATGTTGGACAAATATCATTATTGATACAATATTATAACTGAAATATGAACAAGGCAAGTACCTAAATACAATGAGAGTCGGTTCAACTTAGATTAAACTACACTCTCCCAGGCTTTAACTTTGTACACCCCCATCACTGTGGGTTTCTACTATCAGTTCTCATTATAAACTCAAATCACTTTGCCACCTTTTGGTAATTTATCAAGATTATCATTAGGAGTAGGGCGACTTTGATTTTTCTAATGTTCTGAGGTAAATTGATTTCGATTTGAGAAATTCAAATACTTAAATCTATTTCTATTCTATTCTAATTAATAAAATTAATTTTGCTAACAAAGCAAATATTTCTTCGCAATTATAAGGTAAAATAATTCCCAATATCCAAGAAATAGACAACATCACACTTTGATAGCAATAGACGATATTATTAAGACGGCTTAAAGTTACGTTGCCAGTTGAAGAAATCAGTTCCTTTAGTTTCCGCAATATGGCGGTGGTTGTAAAGCCCAACCAAATATTTTTGACGTGATAAAGTCTAATCAATCAATGAATGCCTACTGCACGCACGGAAATGTGTCACGTTCGGTGTGCAAGCAAGAGCGCGGAACAAGCGATAAAGAGGCACGATCGGCCTAAGTGTTCGGCTGTTGACGCATCTATCTCTCATCCAACGTTATCATGTAAAATTATCGTCCATAAACGGACTTTGCAGACAACCAATTCATCATCATCATCATCAGGTCTTTTTTAGTCTCCACTGCAGGAGCATGACCTTCTTTGTACTACCAGAGCTATACTTGGCCAGAGCAGACAGAGGACTTGGCCTACACTCTCCACGCTGGCCAGACGGGTTGGAAAGGTCTCACAGATGTTTAGCTTTATTTCCTAAGTCGCCTTCTACGACATCCATGGGAAGAGTTGGAGTGGTTTTATTCTTTTCTGCGGGATACCACATGGCACGACAACCAATTATTTTATATTATTTGGTTTGGTTTAACATCTCACAAAGCCGAGTTTCAGTGAACCAATGGTACATACTCTCAAAGTCTGCAGACAAAAGTCAATGTTTATCTTCTGGGCAAATAAAAAAGTAGCCGCAAGCACTAAAGTACAAACTCTGCTCTCTTGAGATTAACAACAAAAATATTACCACCATGGACCTTGGGTTTATTCTTAGATCCATGATTACCACCAATTAATTATAGAACTTGAAGCCAGTGTGAATGGGAATGTTTAGAGTCGACCACATAGGACATACTGCAATCAGATTGCAGACTTCTTAATAAAAGTGCTGTTAGAAGTACCCGCAGAGCATGTATGAGGAGAGTAATTCATTCATTTCGAGTAGGTGACACGGTCAATCGACCATGCACACCCTGGTGTCAGAGTTCTTCGGAACCGCCTCTCGGCCTTTGACGTGGTTCCTTTAACGATTACCAGATGGCAGCCGGGAGGGAATCATCTTTATTATCGGACTACCATACAGCTTCTCTTACCGCTCAAATGATAAAAAACAGATGACAAAAATGTGAGGGATCATCAATCGATGCGGCCATTTTTAGGGTTCCGCACCCTAAGTAGGTTAACAAAAATAGCAGGCAGAAAAACGACTGCTCTTGCATATCACGGATATGTCGCTCCACGTCTCAGGTATGAATTACCTTTATGGGGAAATGCCACAGAGATAAATAAAGCGTTTGTGTCTCAAAAACAATGTGTACGTGCGATCCTTGGAGTCTCTTCCATAACAACTTGTAGGCCGTTATTCTAAAAGCTAAATTTGTTGAGCTTGCCGTGCTTGTATATTTTTGAAGTCAAAGTCAAAGATTTTTATTCAAAATTGGATACATGTATCTCTTTTTGAACGTCATATTTGTATTTGTTATATTTTGTTTAATTTATGCAAAATTGAAATACCTACAACTAGCGTTTCGGAACGACCACTGGTGAGAAGAATACGCCGAAAGAAACTCAATCCAGACTTGGTCCCTATGTGCCTGAAGGGCTCCGATTACATTGTTTACATGTATTTTATTATTAAATAAATTTATATTAATTGCCAAGCATTTTTATCAATTATATAATCAGCAAGCAATGCAATGATATGCCTTTTTTACTAACTGGTTTTTTACAGTCGCTTTAAACTTAAGTATAGGCAGACCTAATATTTCTGCAGGAATTTTATTATAGAAGCGTACTCCTAGATAGAATCCATAGTTTTCTGCAATCGCAAAACTGGTGTAGCTAATTTATTTTTATTTCTAGTGTTATGATCATGAATATCACAATTTTTCTTATACACGGTGAAATTTTTATCGTTTTTGACGCTTAAAGGGATGACTCTTACCTAGAGACATAAGAACTAGTAACTTTAAATTATTTAAACGAATGCTATTTGATATTTTTTTTCTACGATAGATAGATACGAAAGCCGCAATGATTGTTGAAGTGACTATTAAAACGTACAATCTATAGTTTTATATTTAATGTCTTAAAATAAACACATATGTATGAATATGACGTTAAAATCCGTTAAGGAATGATGTTAATATGATAATCTTTATAGATATGTGTCGTGGTTTAGTATGGACGTGTTCTTTATCTGTTGATAACGCTGCCTTTTGAACATAGACTATACAATGAATAGACAGCACTGAGTTTAAACTATGGCACTGTATACCAACAATATAGTATTTAGTAATATGTACAAGTACATCCATTGAGGTAATTCTTGGTGCCTCGAAAAATTAGACTAATAATTACTAACTAAAAAACAGAATTAGACTAATATAATGTAATATCGAGTTTAAATTGAGAGACAGTACCTAGGTATCAAAGATAAAAAAAAACCGGCTATGTGCGAGTCGAACCTGCGGACTAAGGGTGCCGTACCATTATCTCTAGAAAATAAAAAAATATTAAAAAATATGGGGTGTTACTAAAAATTTGTGGTTTTCGCAATTATTCCTTAATTTGAACTTTATGACATTGCTTCGTACCATATTTTAAGATTCTGAGTTCACGGGACATAAACACCTGTATGTTTTGATTGCGTTGGCTTAGAAGTTTGATTTTTTCACAGCTCTGATGGACAGTAACCACTGGACCACGGAGGCAGTTAAAGGACCAATGGACCTTATAGGTACATATAATAAAAATCTCTTTGAATTATATCTAAAAGTTATTAAGTCTACGTGCAAATCAACAAAGTATTGATAAGCCAGCCAATCGTATTATTGTAACATGATCTCACTTCAGTGTACGGGTCCTGGATTCGTGAAATACATTTTGTATAATTTCTGCAAGATTTTGGTGTTGGTTATTGTGATTCGCTTTTGGAGTGCATATCGTGCTGAAAATGGTTTTTTGAAAAGTGTGTGATTAATATGGAAATGGCTTCTTTGAAAGGTAAATATTTTTATTTATTAATCAACAATATAACTTTTGTTTCGTTTGTACTTTTTCAAAATTTAACCGAATTTCAAAGTAGTTTTTGACCAAGCGAGCGAAGAGTCCGGACTTAAGTTTGGGCAAAAATTATTTCGCATGTCCGGCTGAGCTTTTTTGTTGACTAGCTTATGTTTGACTAGCTCCGTGGCGCAGCGGTCAACACGCCAGCCTGCGACACGGAGTGACCGGGTTCGATCCCCGGCCAGGTCAAGATGGAAAATGATCTTTTTGAGATTGGCCTGGGTCTTGGATGTTTATATATGTATTTGTTATAAAATATAGTATCGTTGAGTTAGTATCCCATAACACAAGTCTCGAACTTACTTTGGGGCTAGCTCAATCTGTGTGAATTGTCCGTATATATTTATTTATTTATATTTAGCTTCTGTTCACATGTCTTTCTTAACTGATTCTCATAATTCTGATAATTATGAAAACCTTTTTGTCGACTCTGTTGCTGGAATTTAAAAAATGGCGGAACAACTGTGATGTGACTCGCGAGGATCAAGCGCACACAGTCACGACTTTCATTTTGTATAATATGGAAATGGCTTCATTCAAAAGATCGGTTATCACTTATCAATCTATACTTATCTACCATATTACTTATTCGTAGTTAATTATAAAATCTGTTATTTAAAACTTAACGAACTGCGAAAGACTAATTTACGTATACTTACCAAAATCTGTAAGCTGAAATTTGAATATGCGACTGATAAGGATTTTTGAAAATTGGAGAAGAAATGAGACCTCCCGCAAGTGAGCGCGCAGAGTGTGGTGCAACGTAAAACGGAATGTGAAAATGGACAAGTATTTGTCTATGCCGGGATTTACTAGTGGGCTACCAAAGAGCTCATAGACTCTATGTCATAGAGCTCTATGAGCTCTATGAGCTCTATGACATAGAGTAAAGATTTTTAGTAGGAACGCCAGCCTGCGGCACGACGGTGCCCGGGTTCGATCCCCGGTCAGGTCAAGATAGAGAACGATCATTTTCAGATTGATCTGGGTCTTGGATGTTTCTCTATATAATTATCTATTTATTTATAAAATATTATAAAATATACATATACCGATGAGTTAGTATCTTACGACATAAGTTCACAACTTACTGAGGGTTAGATCAATTTGTAAGAGATATCCCTATATATTTATTTATTTAGGTATTAGAATTATTTATTTGTATTTGATACATACATACTATAACGTCTTTTTCCATTGCGGGTTGACAGAGCACTGACTCTATCTACGCTAGTCACTGGACTAAAAGACCAAAAAACACGGTTAGCATGTAGGCGGTAAAACGAATTAAACATAGTGATGGGTTGCTAGCCGCATCGCTTACTAACATGATTCCTCAATTTTCACTCATTCCCTCGATCGGGTTTTACGATCTGCCTGGGAAGCGAACCAGCTGATACATTCTACGTTTTATTTTTCTCCCAAATCAGCATGGAAGAGTTGATGACAATATAACCTTGGAAATGTGACCTTGGTCTGTTTTTACGACTATTCTTATCTAAATTTCGGTTCGTCGATGACTCACGCAGGATGCAGTAATGGGCGTATCTACTATATCGTTTCTTATCAGTAAACACTCCTTAGAGACTAACAAATATTATTGTTAACAGATGTCTTGTTATAATATTGATTTACCACATATCATAAAAAGGAAAATCTTATTTTATGATTTGAGATTAAGACTGTTTGTGTCCTAATTGTACCCAGGCCATAAATAGGATTATAATAGTTACTCAGAGTAGCTTTCGCCCGCGGCTACGCCCGCGTCAATGTCGATCCCTCAGGAACAGTAGTTTTTCCCGGGATAAAAGTTAGCTTATGTCCGTACTCCAGAGAACTTGAATGCACAATTTCATGATGATCGGTTCAGTAGTTACGACGTAAAAGCGTAACAAATAAACTCACTTTCACATTTATAATATTATTAGTAAGGAAGGATAAGGATAAGAAAGTAAGGATAAGGATGGCGATATAAAAGACTATTACAAATTCAGTCATCTCAATTCTTTTTCTTTGCAATTGTATGAATGTCTAACACAGACGTGAGATGTTTTTTGAACTGCCTAATAGCATATCCATACTTATTTTGGTATTATTTAGGTAGGTATTTATTTAAGTTTTTTTTTTCTTTTTTATATAAATAAATATATACGGACAAATCACACAGATTGAGCTAGCCCCAAAGTTAGATCGAGACTTGTGTTATGGTATCCTAACTCAACGATACTATATTTTATAACAAATACATATATAGATACACGTCCAAGACTCAGGCCAATCTGAAAAAGATCATTTTCCATCTTGACCTGGCCGGGGATCGAACCCGGGCACTCTCGTGTCGCAGGCTGGCGTGTTGACCGCTGCGCCACGGAGCTAGCCAGTTTAAGATTTAAATTAAGTAGATTTCTTTTATTTAGTGTTAATTAATTTACTTTGTTTAATTTAGTTTTATCCATTCTAATTATTATAAATGCGAAAGTTACTCTGTCTGTCACCTTTACACGCTTCAACCATTGAACCAATTTGGATGAGATTGTTATAGTTTGAGGTTCGGGTAGGACATAGGGTACCTTTAATTCCGGGAAATTCTACTGTTCCCGAGGGATCGACATTAATGTGGGCGGAGCCGCGGGCAACAGCTGTATACAATATACAAAGAAAACCGTCATTGTCGTGGTAGAACTACGCTACCGGCAAAATTAATTGCTAGTAGCGGCCGGCTCGTCCGGGGAAGTACCACACTCTCACAGAAAATCGACGTCTGAGTAGAAGCTTTACCGCTTCTATGTTTCATCCGGTGAGTGAGAGAGCCGGAGGCCCATCCTTCCCCCTCCCCTCCCCATTGCCTTCCCCCAACTCCTTGAAAGGCCGACAACGCACCTGTCACACCCTGGTGTTGCAGTTGTCCATGGGCAGCGGTGATCACTTGCCATCGGGTGACCCGCTTGCTCGTTTGCCGTCCTATAACATAAAAAAAAAAATCCTGGCCGATCTTTGCAGGGGTGATTCAGCCCGTCGATATGAACAACTTTTCCTATGGGATCAAAAACAGTAATATATCTCAATATTCTGTGAATATCTGTTGCCGTTATCAATATCAGGCAAAAATTAGGCGCCATAAAAAATTTTTTTATTCTATTTATTAGTAATTTGTTGTTATAGTGGCAACAGAGAGAGATCATCTGTGACAATATCAACTGTTGCGATTCATGAGTTACAGCCTGGTGACAGACGGACAGACAGAAAGATAACGGAGTCCTATGAATAAATAGAGTTCCATTTTTACCCTTTGGGTACGGAACCCTAAAAATACGAGCCGTGATGCAATATCACACATTTTGTCCTAGCGGTAAGATAGAGTTGAAAGTCTCAAGTGAATACTAGATCTACAGGGAGGATATAGGAGGAATTAAAAGGTCGATTCGGTCCCAAAGACACGGGCTACAACTAGTCCTGTATTGAGTTAGTACCTAAAGCAAAATGAGTAACACTATAACATATACTTACGTTCTCCGTTCAATACGCCGCTTGACTGAGCTTGTCTCATACGACTATATGTTAAACTAACGATAGATCAGAAGTGAAGTCTTGCGTGTTTTGTGAGTTTGAGTATTTTTGAGTTGCCTTCTGCTAAGAACGACCTTAATAACCTTGCAGCATAGCACCGGGGTACTTGCGTTCTCCATTCAATACGCCGCTTGACTGAGCTTGTCTCATACTACTATATCTTAAACTAACGAGAGTTTAGAAGTGGAGTCTTACGTAGGATGCACATGCATGCGAGTATTTTTAAGTTGGCTTCTGCCAAGAACGACCTCAATAACCTTGCAGCATAGCACCGGGGTACTTACGTTCTCCGTTCAATACGCCGCTTGACTGAGCTTGTCTCATACTATAATATCTTAAACTAACGAGAGTTTAGAAGTGGAGTCTTACGTAGGATACACATGCATGCGAGTATTTTTGAGTTGCCTTTTGCTAAGAACGTCCTCAATGGCCTTGTAGCATAGCAGCGGGGCACTTGCGTTCTACGTTCAATACGCCGCTTGACTGAGCTTGTCTTATACAACTATATCTTAAACGAGAGTTTAGAAGTAGAGTCTTACGTAGGATGCACATGCATGCTTTGTGAGTTTCAGTATTTTTCAGTTGCCTTCTGCGAAGAATGACCTCAATAACCTTGCAGCATACCACCGGGGTACTTAAGTTCTACGTTCAATACGCCGCTTGACTGAGCTTGTCTCATATGACTGTATCTTAAACTAAGGAGAGTTTAGATGTGGAGTCTTACGTAGGATGCACATGCATGCGAGTATTTTTGAGTTGCCTTTTGCTAAGAACGTCCTCAATGGCCTTGTAGCATAGCACCGGGGTACTTGCGTTCTACGTTCAATTCGCCGCTTGACTGAGCTTGTCTCATACGACTATATCTTAAACTAACGAGAGTTTAGACGTGGAGTCTTACGTAGGATGCACATTCATGCGAGTATTTTTGAGTTGCCTTCTGCCAAGAACGACCTCAATAACCTTGCAGCATAGCACCGGGGTACTTGCGTTCTTCGTTCAATACGCCGCTTGACTGAGCTTGTCTCATACGACTATATCTTAAACTAACGAGAGATCAGAAGTGGAGTCTTACGTTGGATGCACATGCACATGCATGCTTTGTGAGTTTGAATATTTTTGAGTTGCCTTCTGCTAAGAACGACCTCAATAACCTTGCAGCATAGCACCGGGGTACTTGCGTTCTACGTTCAATACGCCGCTTGACTGAGCTTGTCTCATACTATAATATCTTAAACTAACGAGAGTTTAGAAGTGGAGTCTTACGTAGGATACACATGCATGCGAGTATTTTTGAGTTGCCTTTTGCTAAGAACGTCCTCAATGGCCTTGTAGCATAGCAGCGGGGCACTTGCGTTCTACGTTCAATACGCCGCTTGACTGAGCTTGTCTTATACAACTATATCTTAAACGAGAGTTTAGAAGTAGAGTCTTACGTAGGATGCACATGCATGCTTTGTGAGTTTCAGTATTTTTCAGTTGCCTTCTGCGAAGAATGACCTCAATAACCTTGCAGCATACCACCGGGGTACTTAAGTTCTACGTTCAATACGCCGCTTGACTGAGCTTGTCTCATATGACTGTATCTTAAACTAAGGAGAGTTTAGATGTGGAGTCTTACGTAGGATGCACATGCATGCGAGTATTTTTGAGTTGGCTTCTGCCAAGAACGACCTCAATAACCTTGCAGCATAGCACCGGGGTACTTAAGTTTTACGTTCAATACGCCGCTTGACTGAGCTTGTCTCATACTACTATATCTTAAACTAACGAGAGTTTAGAAGTGGAGTCTGACGTAGGATGCACATGCATGCGAGTATTTTTGAGTTGCCTTTTGCTAAGAACGTCCTCAATGGCCTTGTAGCATAGCACCGGGGTACTTGCGTTCTACGTTCAATTCGCCGCTTGACTGAGTTTGTCTCATACGACTATATCTTAAACTAACGAGAGTTTAGACGTGGAGTCTTACGTAGGATGCACATTCATGCGAGTATTTTTGAGTTGCCTTCTGCCAAGAACGACCTCAATAACCTTGCAGCATAGCACCGGGGTACTTGCGTTCTTCGTTCAATACGCCGCTTGACTGAGCTTGTCTCATACGACTATATCTTAAACTAACGAGAGATCAGAAGTGGAGTCTTACGTTGGATGCACATGCACATGCATGCTTTGTGAGTTTGAATATTTTTGAGTTGCCTTCTGCTAAGAACGACCTCAATAACCTTGCAGCATAGCACCGGGGTACTTGCGTTCTACGTTCAATACGCCGCTTGACTGAGCTTGTCTCATACGACTATATCTTAAACTAACGATAGATCAGAAGTGGAGTCTTACGTAGGATGCACATGCATGCGAGTATTTTTGAGTTGCCTTGTGCCAAGAACGACCTCAATAACCTTGCAGCATAGCACCGGGGTACTTGCGTTCTACGTTCAATACGCTGCTTGTCTGAGCTTGTCTCATACGACTATATCTTAGAATAACGAGAGATCAGAAGTGGAGTCTTACGTAGGATGCATGCGAGTATTTTTGAGTTGCCTTCTGCTAAGAACATCCTCAGTAGCATTGCATCATAGCACCGGGGTACTTGCGTTCTACGTTCAATACGTCGCTTGACTGAGCTTGTCTTATACAACTATATCTTAAACTAACGAGAGTTTAGAAGTGGAGTCTGACGTAGGATGCACATGCATGCGAGTATTTTTGTGTTACCTTCTGCCAAGAACGACTTCAATAACCTTGCAGCATAGCACCGGGTACTTAAGTTCTACGTTCAATACGCCGCTTGATTGAATTTGTCTCATACGACTATATCTTAAATTAACGAGAGTTTAGAAGTGGAGTCTTACGTAGGATGCACATGCATGCGAGTATTTTTGAGTTGCCTTCTGCCAAGAACGACCTCAATAATCTTGCAGCATAGCACCGGGGTACTTAAGTTCTACGTTCAATACGCCGCTTGACTAAGCTTGTCTTATACAACTATATTTTAAACTAACGAGAGTTTCGAAGTGGAGTCTTACGTAAGATGCACATGCAAGCTTTGTGAGTTGTCTTTTGTCAAGAACGTCCACAATAGCTTGGTAACATAGCACCGGTGACAAGATTTATATTTTATCATCATCATATCAGCCGCAAGAAGTCCACTGCTGGACATAGGCCTCCCGCAAGGATTTCCATTACGACCAGTTGGAAGATTTATATTTAGGTTTTTACTATTATGTAAGATGAGATAGTAATCTATATCTGTTCTTCTATATCTATACTAATATTATAAAGAGGATGTATGTTTGTTTGTTATAATTAAACTAAAAAACCTGGATTTTTTAAAATTATCGATCGGCAATATGCGAAGTGGGATCAGGACACCATGAAATACTTTTATTTCCATGCTGTGACAAGTTTCGGCTTATTTTTGCGATTGGCCGCCTGCCTTGGGAATACTTTCGTTGCACGTGATGTATGTGTCCCTTTAGTTATCTCTTACGACATCCATAGGACAGAATATATATTATAGTCACCACACGTCATATTTATATATATTTCCACCTTCTATCTATACTAAAACAACTAAACTAATGCTAAATATATATGGACCGTGACCAAAAGGCTGGTTTAGGTATACCTTTGCCAAAAGATCAGCATTTCCATCCAACGTGGCAATGCTGCCAGCCTTCTGGGTACACTACCGCGAGGCAACGATCTACCCGGACTATTTTATTTGCAAATATATATTCATTTTTATTTATAGTTGTAGCATTTGTTTACTTATTTCAAATTGTATATATATTTGAATAAATAACTATACTAAATATATACCTACTTAATTTGAGATCAAACTTTAGCTTCACATCTCTACTTACGGCATTTTAAGATTATATGGGCTATAAAGAGAACACCCTTGAAGGAATTTAATAAAATCGCTACATCAGTTCCAGGGAATGCCTCAGTTCAGATTTTATTAATCAAACCTAATGTAATTTACCACTATGGGTTTTGGGTGTGTCGTTGACACAAGAAAAGTACTCAATTGGAAAAGTTTGAAGACGAATTCGGTTTTACACGCCAGCCAACGTTAATGATATCTTCATGTAAATTTGATTGTATCGTTAGAATATCACACATTGTTTTTAGAAGGGTTTATTTTTTGCATTCACTTGCTATTCGGATATACTCTTATTTTTTCTTTTACCTATATTGCCCCACTGCTGGGCAAAGGTCTCCCCCATTTCCTTCCAAACATCCCTATTTTGTGCCACTTCAGACCAATTCTTTTCATGGCTCGTGATATCATCACACCAGCGATTTCGAGGCCTACCTCTTTTTCTGTATCCATCTTCCGGAGTCCATTTTCGACTATAGTAGCCCATCGGGCTGGATGCTTTCGGCAAACGTGACCCGCCCAATCCCATTTGAGCATACTCTTATTAAATTAAGAAATAATAATTTTATTTCTTCATTCTTCTTCTATCGAGTCGTAAAATGGCTTTGCGTTCACATTCTTTTCACAGAAAATCGACGTTTGAGTAGGAGCTTTACCGCTTCTATGCTTCGTTCGGTGAGTGAGAGAGCCGGAAGCCCATCCTTCCCCAATTTCCTCCCCCCATGTCCTTTCCCCAACTCCTTGAAAGGCCGGCAACGCTCCTGTTACACCCTGGTGTTGCAGTTGTCCGTTGTGCAGCGCTGGTCGCTTACCATCAGGTGACTCGCTTGCTCGTTTGCCGTCCTATAACATAATAAAAAACAAAAAAACATTAAATTTGTTTTGACCAGTGCTTTGCTACCGTGATTGTCCGTTCGTTTGCCTCATTCAGATCTTTTGCGATTACCACTAGCACTTGGCAGATTACAATTTTCTTCTTAATTTCAATATCGAAATAGGAGTAAAGAAATATCGCGAACCGTTTTCTACAGTGATCTTTACCGATGCGACTCCTGGCATTTTTAAAGAGCGCGATATTATTGTCATAAAACTGCTCCTATAATTTCATTTCAAATGCATTTACGATTCTTTGCATCGCGACGTGAAGGAAAATCCATTTAAAGATGTCTTTCATTCTAGTCTGCGAGAAAAGAAATAATCTTTTATATACAAAAAAACCGACTTCAATGAAACTACTAAACCAATTGTGATGAAATTAATAAAATTGAAAGCGTACCCTTTCAACCTAAAAATATTAAAATCGTTTCATTTCATAAATGACGGAGTTCTGAGGTAATAATCATTAAAAAAATAGATACAAACGAATTGATAACTTTTTTTTGAAGTCTGTTATAAACGTAGAAGGTTCCAGCCGCTTTTACTTCCAAGCAGATCGTTAAAACCGGTCGAGGGAATGGACGAAATTTGAGAAATCGTGTCCATAGGCGGCTTGTTAATGATGCGGCTACCAAAACTCCACTTTTTTGATTCCATTTTCATTCTTTTTTAGGGTTCCGTACCTGAAGGGTAAAAACGGGACCCTGTTACTTTCACTCCACTGTCCGTCTGTCTGTCACCCACCAGGCTGTATCTTATGAACCGTGATAGTTAGACAGTTGAATTTTTACAGACTATGTATTTCTGTTGCCGCTATAACAACAAATACCTACAAAAACAGAGAAAATAAGTATCTAAGGGGGCTCCGATACAACATACGTGATGAAATACTCACAGAATATTTAGTTGTAAAGGTCACTTTAAAAAGGAATAATTAAAAAAATAAATTTAGGGTGGTCCCCATACAATAAACGTAAAACTAAAAAAAAGGTTATAATACAGTATCTAATGTTGTATAGATAACTAGCTTTTGCCCGCGGCTCCACCCGCGTCAATGTCGAGTCCTCGGGAACAGTACTTGTTCCCGGGATAAAATGTAACTTATGTCCTTCTTCGTAGCCCAGACAACGGGTATGCAAAATTTCATGACGATCGGTTTAGAAGATAGGGCATGAAGGCGTCACAAACAAACAAAGTCACTTGCGCAAACAAGTGCAAAACTTTCAGTGTGCCCTATGTACCAATGTACAGTCAGCCAAGGAGATACCTGACCCCGCCATCTACCTATATCTTGAATTTTCTCTTAAAATAAAAGTAATATTAATATGAAAATCTATATTCAGGAAGTCTTAATTAAAATCTTTCTGAATATATATTTTCATATTAATATTATTTTTAAATAAGGAGAAAATTCAAGATATAGGTAGATGGCGGGGTCAGGTATCTCCTTGGCTGACTGTACGTATAATGTTAGGATTAGGATGGCAAGGTACGTGGCTGATTTTTACACGCTTTCTATTAGCGTCACCTGTATGTTTGTTTGTTTGTTTGTAACCCACTTCTTTGAACTCGATTTTGACCCACTTCAAACGGTCACATTTAATTAAAATTTAGTTGACTCATCAAGGACTGTTGACAATACAATAATTTCATAAAAACGTGTTTTATTTTATTTTTTTAAACGATATATATTTTTTTTATTTTTATTAAGTATTTAATTAGGCATTTGTCTCCATCTCACCTGATGGTAAGTGAAGATGAAGACAGGAATGTTACATGCGTATCCATTATTCCACTTTCCTTCTTGTTTATACAGCTTAGTAGGCAAACAGGCATACGGCCCTCTTGATGGGAAGCTTCACGCCAATCATGGTATGGCTTAAACAGCTTAAAAGGCTTATTAGTGGTAGGTTTTGTCTACCCCGTAAGGAGTTAACCCGTCCCATCAAAGAAAAAAAAACAACAAATAGTCACTTACCTAGAATTATTATCGGTCTCGGAAATTATCTATTGAAACACAATAGTGTATACCAATTTATTCCTTAATCTGTAAATAACAAAGGCTATATTACCATATCTGAGACCATGGTTGACCGGCCTTGATTGCTTTGCATACGCTAACTATGGGTTTGTTTGTCCATACGTCAGTTGAATGACAAATTCTTATTAGATAGGTCTTCCTAAACGATGTTTTGTAATTTTTTAAATTATTTTCTGATTTATTCCTACAAATTCCTAAGAATTATACATAAAAAGTAGTGTGTTTTGTTTCCTAAATTATAAAACAAACTATAATAAATAATAATGACGTGATTAAAGTGATATAATCCAAAAAGTGCATATTTTAAGCGTACCATAAATAAACATGTGTACGAAAGGTGTAATAGCATCTCTATTTGGTAAAGGCAAGTAAGTTTATGTAATAGGGGTTATCAAAAATTAATGCTTTGCGAAATAAATACACAAAGGAGCCTATGCTCGAAAAACATAACCTTATATTTATGCAGTTATCTAAAAAGTTGATGCACTTGGCTTTACGTTTCATTATTAACGTTTTCAAGCTATATAAAAAAGTTTAACAAAATAGACGATGTTATTCGCTGATATTTTACTACCTCCGTGGGAGCTTGCATGTAGACCCGGGAGTCATGGGTTCGATTCCTACGGGAAGCATACTTTGTTTAGTTGTTTCCAGTTTGGTTAAGACATTGCAGGCTTGAATCACCTGATTGTCTGGTAATAAAGATGATTCCATGCTTCGGAAGGTACGTTAAGCCGTTGGTTCCGGCTGCCATCTGGTAGTTGTTAAAGGAACCACGTCAGTGACTGAAAGGCGGTACACGAAATGATGATGATCATGATAATTTCGTGTATGTATTCGTAAAGAATTTTTTAAATCGGTTTAAGATTTTTTTTTCTCGCCTTCTGCTCCTCTCGCGTTAATATAGATCCCGCGCAAACAGTACTATCCTCATAAATTAATGAAATTTATCATATAAATGAATCAAAATCTATCGCGAATAGACAGACAGACGCTGCAGACTTTGTTTTATAATATGAAGTGATGAATATATGTCAGCTAGCTTCATAATGTGATAGTAGAATTACAGAATTATAATTAAATTTACATATTATTAAAAGTTAATTCATAAGTAGATCAGTTTGCACACCTAGGCTGAATGATATTTTATGCATTTTTATACTTTAGAGCTGGGACATTTTATTAAATTAAGAAATAAAATATGGTGAAAAAACTTCAAGCGGTCGGGATTTGAACATTCGACCGTAAGTCTATGTACGACTTACGCTCTTTCAACTGAGCCTCCGCCTATTCTAACCTCGGTGCCGAAATTTTCCACCATATCCCATTCCCCTTATACATATCAGAAATTTCGGCGCAGAGCTTAGTACAGGCGGTGGCTACTTATATATATATAGATATTCTGTATTGATTATAAATCTGTATTCAATTAGGGATTCTGATTCCAGGATTTTAATATAGTTCATAGGTACAAAAAACACGCTGTATTTTCAATTTTAATAAAAATCTAGATATAGATTTAGGGAGTAAATCTGGTTAATTACAGATCTGATATCTTTCTGTCTTTTCAGATGTAGAGCAGGGCCCCTCAGAAGAGGGGGACAATCTGGAGCCACTTTTGGGTACGATCTACGAGAATGGCGCCCCTCCTAGAGTCCCACCCAAGCCTCTTAACTTACCTTCCTTCGGCACGTGGTAAGTTTTTAGGGTTCCGTACACAAAAGGTAAAAACGGGACCCTATTAATATCGCTCCGCTGTCCGTCTGTCTATCTGTCTGTCACCAGGCTGTATCTCATAAACCGTGATAGTTAGACAGTTGAAATTTTCACAGATGATGAATTTCGCAATCCTGGGCGCAGTCCCCATGGGATGGGTGACCGCAAGTGGCATAAAAATATATCGAGTTCCTCCCTGCTTGCTGGAGGGCACGTTAAGCTGTCACTTCGGCTGTCGTTAAGTAATGTCAGATGTCTTTAGGCAGCCTGAAATTTTTTTGTTGATCGTACCTACATAGCAAGAAGTGCTAAGGTTATTTTACAAGCTTTCATTTAACTTGCAATGTCGGGTGCAATGTTGCAACTAAATTTTATAGCAGATATTTTCCACCGATTGAGCAGAAATGTTGTATAGTCGTTTAGTAGGATGATAATGCATGGCTAGCTGTGTGACGTCATTCTAAATCCAACATGGCGGAACACCCAAGATGGCGGACTAGCTATTTTTGATGCACTTCGATAATATGGATATCAAATTAAAGGGCTCGCTGTAAATAACTCGAAACACATAAAGTGATGTACATCATCATTATCATCACCATCATCATCAGGTAATTTTAGTCTCCACTGCAGGAGCATACAGAGGATTTGGCCTACACTCTCCTCGCTGGCCAGACGGGTTGGAGAGGTCTCATTGATGTTTATGAGCTTTGTTTAGCTTGTATTTCCTAAGTCGCCCCTTACGACATCCATGGGAAGACTAGGAGTGGTCCTATTCTACTCTGCCGGAAACCACACGCTACATTAAAGTGTGTTTTTTACTTTTAACTTAATTCTTAAAACTATATAGTCTATTAAATAAAAGCTCAACTTTCCATTATTTCTTGCTCAGGAACCTCAACCGTCCCAATTTCCCGTCCAACCTTACGATGGTGGACTCCACTCCATCATCAGAGCCATCAACAGTCAATAACACGCCGCTCACTGAAATTGGAGAATTTCTACCGAAGAAGTGGAGAAGAAGCGACAGGAGATTGAGGAGGCTAAATACGGAGCTTCTGGAGGCGATCGAGGCGCATGATGTTGAGGAAGTGGAAAAGTAAGTGGTTACGTCAACTACGTCAAGCGATTTCAACTCATCATCATTTCGAGTAGTTGTCACGGTCAATCGACCATGCACACCCTAGTGTCTAATTTCTCCGGAACCGCTTCTCGGCCTCTGATGTGGTTCCTTCAACGACTACCAGATGGCAGCCGGCACCAACGGCTTAACGTGCGTTCCGAAGCACGCAATGCATCATCTTTATTAGATTAGACTAGCTCCGTGGCGCAGCGGTCAACACGCCAGCCTGCGACACGGAGTGACCGGGTTCGATCCCCGGCCAGGTAAAGATGGAAAATGATCTTTTTCAAATTGGCCTGGGTCTTGGATGTGTATCTATATATGTATTTGTTATAAAATATAGTATCGTTGAGTTAGTATCCCATAACACAAGTCTCGAACTTACTTTGGGGCTAGCTTAATCTGTGTGATTTGTCCGTATATATTTATTTATTTTTATTTATTATCAGACAATCAGGTGATTCAAGCCTGCAATGTCGTAACCAATATGGAAACAACTAAAAATTATGCTTCCCGTGGGAAATCGAACCCACGACCCCCGTGTCTACAGGCAAACGCCTTAACCACTGGACCACGGAGGCAGAGAACTTGTGGATTTATTAGGCGAGGCACAACTGCAACTTGTGTATGTACATCTTGAACCGGGTCGTTGCCGGGACCGACCGGGTTTTATTATCAGTCAATCAGGTGATTCAAGCCTGCAATGTCCTAACCAAGCGATTTCAACTAGAAGTCGTTAACTGTCCTGATCTGCTGATTCTTAAAATGTGATGAGCCATCACTGCGGCGGGACCCCTCCTACTGCGCTCCACTCGTGGGCGTTGCTTGCCTAAAGAGCGGGAAGTATCCTTCGCAACGCCGTCGCGCGAGGAGGGCTTCAGAGGTCACATGTTGTGTTCCTTTTGGGGCTGGTATTTTCATATGCTGTAGAGTGCCAAACGCTTAACCAGTAAGGCCTACGAAATTGGTCTGGGTTCAGAAGCCCCCGCTAGTCTCTCAATAATTTATGCAATTTGTGGTCACTTTTGAGATATGAACCACATCCAGGGTTGCTTGACCCCCGTTAGACCATCGAGTTCCATTTAGTTCTTCTTTATTCCCATATCAGGCTAGCACAGGATAATCATTCTAAAAACTGCTTTTCGTTTCAGACTTCTTAAAGCAGGGGCAAATCCCAATGCCACCTGCCGTCTGGACCTGGTCTCAGCATGCCACGTAGCCGCACTAAATGTTAACGACACACTATCCCTGCTTATCAAGTTTGGAGCAGAGAAACTGAGGCAAGACACCTTAGGAAGGACGCCCTTACATCTGGCAGCTTGGGCTGGAAACGTTAAGCAGATGGCTATACTTTTGGACTTTCCTGAGGGTAAGTTGTAGATTTTTAATATTAGTCTATTTATTAAGAGCCCTCACATACGAGAGGCTAATTTTGGTGTGAAAGACGAAAATGCGAAGAACTGAGGCGCGAATGAACTATGGTTCGAAGAGTTGTGGCGCTATCCTCTGAGGCTGCGGTAACGAGGGGCTCTAGGCGGCTCGATGATCCAGTGGACAAGTGCATCTTGGCGACAGGCAAGTAGAAGGCCGTAAAAACTTTCGCCAAATCATATGGCAGCATGAAGGCTGTCTTAACATTGGACTCCGGGCTTCAAAGCATTACAGCTGAAAATGCAACCGGGAACAAGCTTGTATGAGAAACAGGAGTCGTCTATACTTGAACTAAATGTCGTCAATTATTCTATTCAAACATCTCGTGGTGTTTTTGCAAGCACTTTATGCCAATGATGGCCTCTAGATGGTGGTTGCTTGCCATTCTCGTCATTAGAAACAAGTCTAGGTCACCGACACACTAAGCGGTCACTGCTTCCAAAGTTTGGTGCAGAGAAACTGTGACAGGAAGCATTGGGGTGGACGCCCTAATTTCTGAGGGCGTTTTATACACCCAAGTTAGAAGTATTTCAGTACCTGTACCTTCAGTACCTTCAGTTCCCTTCCCGAATCAAACAAAGTCTAATCCTGATCCCAGTTAAAAAAGCCAGTAAAAAAAGATGGGCAGCAGCGTCGGAAACACAAAGAGTGGTGAGTATTGCTATACTCACCATTATATCGAGGATATTGCTATATCCTCACATGGAACGAAGAGTCCTTGGGAGAGGCCTATGTCCAGCACTAGACTTCTACGATGTACATTCTTGTACATACCTTATATAAATATAAGCTTTTTAAAAATGTTGTCCACTGAATTTATTAAACCAAACAAATCTCAGATTATTATCAAATTTTCTCACTCTACTGTGTACTAAGTTTTGACAGTCACTTCAAAATACATTGCGGCTTTCGTATGCTAGACTATTTTTACAAGCTTTTATTTAGTGCAAGTTAAATTTGATCCACTTCCCGGTTACCGATTGAGCTGAAATTATGATGACAATAGAATATTATGGAATTGTTGCGCTGGAGTCTGAAGGTGGCAATAAGAACTCAACTAAACAAGGTACACCAATTGTGTTTGGGTTAATTTGATTTGTCTTGGAAAACACTTTATTATAGTGTGGTTTGTTTATAATACAATTAATTTTCTTTTTTAAACTTTCGCGCTTAAACCACATAAATATGTATATAAACGGGACTTAGCCCGAACCTTTTTATTATTTGTTTCCGTTGACGTTTCAATGGAGTTACATCCATCGTGGTCGCAACGAGACTGGAGTACCCGCGGTGTCATCAACGGAAACAAATAATAAAAAGGTTCGTGCTAAGTCCTGTTTATATACATAATTATGTAATACAAATTAGTCACAAAAATGTAATTTTTGTAACAACTCGAACCGTAATGTATGTTGAAGTGACCATGAAAACGTACGTAACTGTCAAAAGTTAGAGAGTCGGCCGGCTGATGGGGTCTCCTCATGTTCGTCTCATGACGACTATGAGATGGAATTCATTGTCCGGCACCACAACAGCTTCAGTCTTTCTGGAGACGAGTCTCAGTACCACCAGGTCATCGGTTACATCCTGGAACAGAAAAAAACGGTTGTCTGTAAAGTGGGTTTACGGATGATTTGTTTTTCGTGTGTGTAAGTGGCCAATACTGGTGTCAGATTTCAAGCTGCCTTAAGATATCTGACATAACTAAACGACTGCGATCAAAGATAACAGCCGAGACCAACAGCTTAACGTGCCTTCCGAAGCACGGAGGAGCTCGAGATATTTTTATGCTACTTGCGGTCACTATCACAATAGGGACTGCGCCCAGGGTTGCTTAACATGCGTAAGCGATTTCAATGCTCACGACCACTGGGCCATCGGGCTCCTCACTGACGATAATTTTACGTGATAACGGTGTAAGAGAGATAGATGCGTTACGCTTAGGACGAACGTACCTCTCTAATCGCTCGCTTGCACACGGAACATGACACTTTTTCGCGCGTGCAGCCGGCAAAATATCTATTGAGTATAGATTTCGTTCGGCAGAGAACCGGAAGCCCGATGTTGTAGGGCGTGTAGATGGAAAACGGAATCAAATAGTAATGGACTGCTAGCCGCATCGCCTATTGATTGACCGCAGATTTAAGCATAATGTTTTATAGGATTAGGCTCCGTCTATCCAGCAAGAGGTAAAGACGTGATACTATGTACTTACAATTTCCTTGAGAGCGTTGTTGGCATGATGTGAGAGGTTCCGCATATGCGTGGAGTAGGTAGCTGCTGTCAAGCTGTCCAGGGTTGTCGTTTCTGGGAACCCTGAGGGAATAAATTGGCGACCGTTATGGTCAGTGGTACTGCCAGTGCCCTTGAACTACAGGGCCCAGGGTGCAGGCGTTCTAGCCCGGACAGGTTAAGATGGAAATTGGTCTTTTTCGGATTAGTCTTGGATGCTCATCTATACAATACTAGCTTTCGTGTGTGGAAGGCGAGTCTATCCTTCGGGAATAGTACTTTTTCCTCGGAGGTAGCCTATTTCCTTCTCCGTACCCCAGATAACGTGTATGCAAAATTTCACGATGACCGGTTCAGCAGTTACAACGTGAAAGCGAAACAAACAAAAAACTCACTTTCGTATCCTTATCCTTATCATACTATATACTATACTATACTATATACTATAATAATATTAAAAATGCAAAAGTGAGTTTGTTTGTTTGTTTATTTGTTTGTTACGCTTTCACGCCGTAACTACTGAACCGATCATCATGAAATTTTGCATACAAGTTCTCTGGAGTACAGAGAAGGACATAGGCCTACATACACCTTTTATCCCGGGTAAAAGTACTATTCCCGAGGGATCGACATTAACGCGGGCGGAGCCGCTGGCGAAAGCTTGTTTATCATATTTGTTAGGATTAGGATGTAAAGAAAACTCTGTCCGTTCCTTGAATAGGTGATTCAACCCGTCGATATGAACAACTTTTTCTATGGGACCAAAGCTGGGAACTCAAATTTTTTTGACGTTCCTCTACAAATACACCGGGCGGCCAAATATTATTGTTTGGAAATGTCCTTTTTTTGAGTTCCCAGTTGTTCACGATCAGTTCAAATTGTGTTTATTAGTTTAAGTTACCATCTATGTAGTTTTTAAATTTCTCAATAGATGGCGCAAGTGTCAAGTTAGAACGCGCTATGGATTTTTTTGTAAATTGTAGTATAATTGTTTCCTTGCGTTTGACTTCGACACGAAACAGCAATAGATCAAATTAGTACAGAACCTTGTGGTTTTATTTACGGACCCGGTTCACAACCCAGTTCAAGGCGATATTCTCAGCTGGAGTATTGCCCACCAGTTTTGATCCCATAGGAAAAGTTGTTCATATCAACGGGCTGAATCACCCCTTCAGGGGTCGGACAGGGTTTTCTTTCATATTGTATAAAAGATAGAGGTGGGCGTTTAAACGCTAAGCGCATAAATAAGTCTGCTTATAATATTAAGCATATAAGCACGTTTAATTTTATAAGCTAACAACGTTGTTAGCTTAATTCAAATTACTAGGGCGACATTTTTTTTCCCGTTGAACTTATCGTCGTTACGTTAGGTACGTCGTTTAAAATTAAGTATCTATCAGTTCCGTTAGATGGCGACACAGGTAAAGTACAATCGAAAGTTATTTCAATGGTACGGTAACCTTGCTAAAATGTAAAGCGCACTATTTTGATAGCAAACAATTTACGTATTATAACTTTTTCATTCAATCGGAGTATACAACGATTTTATTACCCTGCCAAATTGCATAGTGTCTAACTGTGAAAAAAACACTTTAAATATTTGTCTTCTTGATTTATTTGGACTATTTTTCGTTTAATGCTTATTTTTTATTATTTTTCGTTTAGTTCGATACGCTTTCTCGTTGGCGTAAGATATTGGCACATTAGGGAGTTCGTCGTTTCGCGCGTTTTTAATAGTGCTTATGTTTTAACCTTTAGTTTTCAGGTAAACTGTATATAGTTACTTAGTGTTAATAGAGAAGGGCATTATTGTGGGTGGTGTAAATAACTTTAGTGTGCCTTGTAATATGAATCTTCCTTGCTGGTCTGGACGAAAAGAAAAAACGTAGAATGTACCAGCTGCTTCTCTACGCGCCCAGATCGTAAACGTCGATCGAAGGAATGGGCGAAAAACAGACGAATCATGCTAGTAGGCAATGCGGCTAGCACTATTTTGATTTCGTTTTCCACCTAACGCCCTCGGCCCACCAACATGCTAAGCGCGGCTTTTAGGTCTTTAAGATCTGGGCTCTGTCTACCCCGCAAGGGAAAAAGACGTGATAGTATGTATGTATGTAGTATAAAAAATAAAGTAAATGTAAATAAATGTAGAAAATAATTTACTTACAATTGTGGGTAGGAGTAGAAATAACACACACTCGATTTTACTCCTCGTAAAATATATATTTTAATTATTTATAATATAATATTTTACTTTATTTTATGCTAAGGAAAGCAAATTAATAGTTTATTACCTGCTGGTATCTTAATTTCCTCTCAAAAACTCACTTTCACTGCACAATAATGGAGGCACTACAACAGTCGGTGGAAACCTTGGCTAAGGAATTCAACAGCAGAATGGCAGAGTTCCAGCAGAGCTTAGACAATCCTGGTCCCAATCCAAACTCAATTGCAACACTCTCAGCAGACTTTGCAAGCTTCAAGACCTTTGTGCGCAACACTCTTGTCAATCTCCAGATGCAAACTACTTTGTTACTCCAGCAGCAAGATATTTTTGAAATGCGCTCCCGTCGCAAGATGCTGTTGGTCCATGGAGTACCGGAGAGCAAAAAGGAAGATACTCCTGCAGTGTTGGCTAAGATTGTGTCGGAGAAATTGAAGATTGGAGATTTCACTGTCGATGATGTGAGTTGCTGTCACCGGTTTGGGAAGTCAGTAAGTGATAAACCCCGTTCCATTTTGGTGAAGTTTACTTCATTGCCACTTAAAGAGAAGATCTGGTTTGCCAAATCGAATCTGAAGGGTAGCGGCGTAACATTGTCCGAATTTCTCACAAAGAATCGACATGAAACGTTTATGTTGGCGAGAGAACGTTTTGGAGTGACGAAGACATGGACACGCGATGGTAACGTGCACATCGTGACGCCTGATGGGGCTCGGCATCGTATCAGCACTCTGGAGGAGGTGAAAAAGTTGCTCGGCACGATGCCGGAGGCTGAGCAGAGTGCGGCGGCGGCATCCACCAAGACGACGACACCCACATCGGCCGCAGCCAATGTTGCGGGCCGCTCCAAGCGAAACAAGAAGTGATGGACATTCCACAGTAAAGAAGCTGTTGCTAACCTTCACTGTCTTGTGTGAACTTTCTGCAGTAGGTAACTTAGATAGTTTTATAATTTGTTTATTAATTACCTACAAACAAATATTTTTCTAATGTCAATATAAGTTGTTGACAATGACATATGTCAGATTACTTTTTTTTTTTCTTAATGTTTTAATATCACTTTTATGGTTGTTAGAGTGCCTACCTAGTCTTTTATTTTCTTTTAAATTATTTTATGTGCTTTCTTGATCTACTGGCGGGTAATAGATGTATGTATTATAGGTAAATTATAAAAATATAATATTTAGGTATATATATTTTTGTTCTATTTAGTTATTTATACTTCATAAGAAACTTACACTGGTTATTATGTTGGATGGACAAGGTGACTTATATCACTCTATGTCCTCTTCCTCAAACGATGATAGCTTTCACAGTTTACCCACTCCGCTTGATGAGACACTTACATCTCAATTTCAAAATTTCTCAAAAAATTTCAACGCTGTGCATATAAATGCACAAAGCGTCCCTGCTCACTTTGCTGACATGCTAGCGACATTTCAGGTTAAAGATCTTCATGCCATTCTCATTTCTGAGTCCTGGCTTCGACCGTGTCTCCCTTCTACTTCTTACTCTTTGCCGGGTTTTCAATTAATTCGTCATGATCGCACCGGAAGGGGTGGTGGTGGTGTTGCAATGTACTTACGTTCTCATATTTCTTATAAAATTATTAGTACCTCTGACCCTTTTAATGAGTTCGAATATCTTTTAATTGAAGTAGCTCTCTCCCACACTAAAATACTTCTCGGAGTTTGTTACAGTCACTCGTCTTCCTTAGATTATTTCTCTGACTTTGAAAACCTCCTAGAAAGTTACGTGCCTTTGTATCCCCATACTGTTATAATGGGTGACTTTAATACATGTTTAATCAAAAATGATATCAGATCTCATAGATTAAGGTCAATAACAGATGGATGTAATTTGCGTGTCCTTCCGCTCCAAGCCACACATCACTTTCCTAATTGTACAGCCTCTCTTCTGGATCTCATCCTGGTATCCTCTTCTGACCACGTTGCACAGTTTGGTCAACTGAGTGCTGATGCTTTCTCGTATCATGATCTCCTTTTCCTTTCCTACAAAGTGCGTCCTCCTAAATCCAAACCTAAGATCCTTATGCAACGTAATTTTGGTGCCATTAACCTTGAAAATTTTCGTAATGATGCTCATAACTGTGACTGGCAGTCGGTAGTAAATGCAGAGAACGTCGATCAACAAGTTGAATTATTCAATAATATTTTACTAGATCTTTATGACCGACATGCTCCACTGCGTCCAGTTAGACTAAAGTATCTTCCTGCGCCTTGGCTAACAGACGAAATTAGGCTTATCCAAGCAAAAAAGAATAAAGCCAAAACAAAGTTTAAAAATAATCCTGACGCACATCGTGATGAATATGTACGAGCACGTAATTACTGTAACAAGGTGTGTAGGGAGGCACAACGACACCACATCCATCAATCTGTACAAAACGGCGATCCATCAAAGATCTGGAGGTTTCTAAAAACATTAGGAGTCGGAAAATCACGTAGCAACAGTCCAAACAATTTAGATCTTGAAAATCTCAATCAGCATTTTTCCTCTTCTGTTGCTCTTGATGACAACATTAAAACAAAAACTTTAAACTCCCTTTCTTCTATTTCGATTCCTAACATTCCTAATTTTGTATTTAGTCCGGTTACTGATTGTGATGTAGAGAGGTGTATACGTTCCATATCTTCGAATGCTGTCGGTACCGATAGTATTAGTCGGAAAATGATCATACCCATCCTCGACATCCTTCTCCCTATCTTGACTATAATCCTTAATAACTCCCTTTCCACAGGCGCTTTTCCATATGCATGGAAAAATGCCAATATCACACCACTCCCTAAAAAGACAAATCCTACTGCTCTGACTGATTTTCGTCCCATATGTATTCTCCCGTTCCTTTCCAAAGTCCTGGAGCGACTGGTTCAACAGCAGCTCAACTACTTTCTTACTGTTAATAACCTGCTCAATCCTCTTCAATCCGGTTTCCGTCCTGGTCACAGTACGACTACTGCTCTTATCAAGGTTACGGATGACATTCGATTGGGAATGGACAACAAACAGCTGACTGTCTTAACACTTCTGGATTTTAGCAATGCCTTTAATACAGTTCATGTCGACATTTTGCTGGGTGTTTTGTACTCTCTCAACATATCTCCAACAGTAATCGGTTGGTTCAAATCGTACCTGTCTGGGAGGCAGCAGCGTATCTGCATTGAGGATCATTACTCGTCTTGGTGTCAGATATCTGCTGGTGTTCCACAGGGTGGTGTCTTATCCCCACTTCTTTTTTCAATATTTATAAATTCTATTACTTCTCAACTTCAGTCTTCCTACCACCTTTACGCAGATGATCTACAAGTTTATAATAGTGCCAATATTGAAAAATTGCCCGCTGCTATCACTTCTATTAATAATGATCTGGGCCACATCGCGATATGGTGCAAAAATAATGGCTTAGTTGTTAATCCGTCCAAAACTCAATGTATTATTGTAGGGAGTTCCAGGCTTCTCAGTCAATTAGATCTTGCTCAGCTCCCCCAAATAGTGTTTGATGGGACTATCATTGAGTACTGTGACCGTGTCAAAAATCTTGGCCTTCACTTTGACAAAACTCTTTCTTGGACTGCTCAAATGTCAGAGCTTAGTAGGAAAATCTTTGTTGCTTACAGTTCATTAAGGAGACTAAATAGATTTTTACCTATGGACACCAAAATTATGCTTGCACATTCCCTTCTTTTCCCCATCCTTGACTACGCTGATACATGCTATCTAGATATTACTGAGGAGCAACTTAATAAACTTGAGCGTCTCCAAAATCTTTTCATTCGATTTATATATGGCCTTCGTAAATACGACCATGTTTCTCACTTTCGTAGTCAACTCAAGTGGCTCCCGATTCGACTTCGCCGAGACTGGCATACTCTTGCACTTTTATATACTATTCTTTTTAATCCGACCTCGCCTAACTACTTAAAAAAGCTTTTTACCTTTTACAGAGATATACAGCAACGCCCTCTGCGTAGTGCTGAAAATCTACGTTTAATAATTCCACAGCATTCTACGGAATTCTACTCACGTTCTTTCCCTGTTCGAGCCGTTCGTCTTTGGAACTCCTTACCACTGTCTATCCGGGGCGCTCAAACGCTAGCCAGCTTTAAGACTCAAGTAAAATCACATTTCTTATCTTTATTATGATATTTTCTTACTGATTGCTGTCGTCTTATTTTTCCCCTCTGTGTAAGTTATATATTTATGTATGTAAGTATTAAATATATGTAGGTTTATTTAAATTTATTTGTATTCATTTAAGTTTATTAATATTTATATGTATTTAGTAAGTAATTATATATCCCTTGCAATATAGTATTTTACTACCCCGCACTACCTACCTGCTTTAATTTCAAGCGATTTGTTAAAGAAAAGGTTGCCTGGAAGAAATTGCTGTGCGATAAGGCCGCCTTTTGCGCATTTTCCTGCTAAGTTTAGCTTGTCATTTTTTGTATTTTTCTATGTGCAATAAAGGGTTTTTATTATTATTATTATTATTACTTATTACTTTAAGAAAAAATGAAGGAAACCCAATAAAACCATATTCAGACAGTCATATATAAAGTACGAAGAGAAGTCCATTGAAAACGTTTAATCAGTAAATTAATAATCGCAACAATAAATAGTGATTCGATTATTTAAACGAAAAATTGTCCATAAGCTATTAAGCAATTAAGCTATTAAGAAAAGCTGCTTTTTTAAATAAGCATAACGTTATAAGTCGTTGGCAATTTTAAGCCGTTATTCACATCTCTAATAAAAGATAATATTGTTCAGTTAGTTGTGATCTAGTGTCTAGCTAGCGTAATCTGTGTGATTTATCCCTATACATTTTTTATTTATCTAAACTCTAATAAAAACCTATAATGAGACCTCTCCAACCCGTCTGGCCAGCGAGGAGAATGTAGGCCAAATCCTCTGTTTGCTCTGGTCAAGTATGTACTCCGGTAGTACAGAGAGGGTCATGCTCTTGCAGTGGAGACTAAAAAGACCTGATGATATGCTTACCTTCACAGTTAACAATGATGGTACCAACAACGTTTCCGTTTTCATTTATTCTTTGCATCGCACTGATAGCACCTGGGCCCTGCAATGTGGTTATTTGATTACTAACATGACTATCTACCATGCAGATGTTTTGGATTCATGTCTGTAAATCTGTGTGTTTTTATAAATAAATAAATAAAGTAAGGTATTATAAATAAATAAATAATAAATATATACGTACAAATCACACAGATTGAGCTAGCCCCAAAGTAAGTTCGAGACTTGTGTTATGGGATACTAACTCAGCGATACTATATTTTATAACAAATACATATATAGATACACATCCAAGACCCAGGCCAATCTGAAAAAGATCATTTTCCATTTTGACCTGGCCGGGGATCGAACCCGGTCACTCCGTGTCGCAGGCAGGCGTGTTGACCGCTGCGCCACGGAGCTAGTCAATTACACGAAATTGTGGAAATAGACGTGTTTTCAAATCACAAATACTATGCGCTGAATTAATTCATCAAAAGTATTTGTATTTTAGTCATGGTAGAGCCACGCTACCGGCAAAATGAATTGCTAGTAGCATGAATGGGCCGGCTCGTCCGGGGAAGTACCTCACTCTCACAGAAAATCGACGTCCGAGTAGAAGCTTTACCGCTTCTATACTTCGTTCGGTGAGTGAGAGAGCCGGAGGCCCATCCTTCCCCCTCTCCTCCCCTTTTCCTTCCCCCAACTCCTTGAAAGGCCGACAACGCACCTGTCACACCCTTTTGTTGCAGTTGTCCATGGGCAGCGGTGATCATTTACCATCAGGTGACCGCTTGCTCATTTGCCGTCCTATAACGTAAAAAAAAGTATAATTTAGGTCGATAGAGGGGCACAAAATGTTTTTTTTTTATATCATAATATATATGTATCGTTTTTAAATTTCATATGTATCTGTTTCAAATTCTAACGGCGGTGATCTTGTGCAAGGATTGACCTAAATTGTACTAGTGATTTAAAAGTACGTCAAATATCACAATCTCGTGCAGTATCTTCTTAAGTGTTATCAATTTCTTCAATCTAAAATTGCTTTTTAGGGTGATGTAAATTGTTAGGAATGTCATCTTCAACTGCTTGTTCAGTGATATCAGGTATGGCATTGGGTACCCGCACGGTCCACCAAGGCACTTGTTCTTCTCCCATTGATCCAAGTGAGTAGTATCCCAATACCTTCATTCCCTTCCCAGATCTAACAAAATCCTATCCTCCCCCAGCTTAAAAATGCTTCGAATGGGCAACAGCGTCGGAAGCACAAAATGCCAAGGAAGTGCGCTCGCCTACCCGTCTGCCAAGCGTGGCGAGTATGGCAATATCCTCCCATGGAACGAAGTATCCTTGGGACAGGCCTTTGTCCAGCTTTATATGGCTGCAATGATGAACGAAGATGAAGTTAACCTATTGTTGTTTTCACTGAAACCCTAGAAGATGTCATGAAAATGAACCGAAAGTTTTATTGTCAGTTTGTACATTTGTCTACAAATTAATACAATAAATAAAGTAATATAATAAATACAAACCATAAAATTCTGAGCGATTTCCATGATAAAAGTATGTAAAAGTACTTCAAATAACTCCACAAAATTCTTCTTCGATGATAAATTTGAGATTCAAAGAGAATTCAAACACTACGTATTTGACAAATGTCCAATGTCGTGTTTTTCAGCACATAAAAATGCTTTCAGGTTTTATATCCTCTCGTAAATATTCTATTCGTCTTCGATCGTGTTTATGGTGGGAAACACAGACATAAAAATATTTTTTGGTTTTTTGATCATATATCTTTAGTGGGGAACTCTGAACAAGTCCTTGTTCTGAGGTGGGAAATGAATTCTCGCATGGAAACATATAATAATTACCAAAAACTTTTTTAATGTCTGTGGTAATAATATATAAGAAAAACCAGTTAAATGCGAGTCGAACGAAAAGAGTTTCGAACAAAAAGTATCTTTTTATAGTTCTTCTTACGGTTTTAATCTTTTTTCCTTTAATGGTAAGGCCTTGCTCAGGTCTACAGGAAGCAACCTTTATCAGAGCTTCAACGTGACCGAAGAACCCAATATGTGATATAAATTTCAACTAGATACCAACTAGAAATTTACGGTTTTCTCATTTTTAGGGTTCCGCACCAGGGTAAAAACGGGACCTTATTAATATCGCTTCGCTGTCCGTCTGTATGTCTGTCTGTCCGTCAGTCACCAGGCTGTATCTCATGAAACGTGATAGTTAGACAGTTGACATTTTCCCAGATAATGTATTTCTTTTGCCGCTGTATATTTTAATTAACGCATTTCTTTTAATTAACGTCATTATTGGGCGAGTGCTTGGAAAACTATTGATTATTGAACTCGTAGAAAGTTGACAATCCCTTGCGCAGTCCTCACCGGATGGGTGACCGCAAGTGGCACTAAAATATCTCGAGTTCCTCCGAGCTTTGTAAGGCATATTAAGCCATTGGAGTAGGAGATTTACCGATTCTATGCTTCTTTCGGTAAGTGAGAGAGCCGGAGGACCATCCTTTAATTCGAGCGTGTTTCCGGTTGCATTCTTATCCGAGATGATGAGGGCCTATGGTCGGCTTGGGGGCCCAGATGGACTGCGTGATAAAACCCACGCGGACAAAGTCGCGGCATAACAGCTAGTCTATCATAATTGTTTTGACTAAACAAGACGGTTCTAAGCTTGACTTTCTTTAACAGATATGCACGAAAGAGTCCAAAATGACGGCCTCTCCTCAGACGTGGAAGAAGAAGTGAGGAAGATCTGTGAGAAGACCAGAACCCTTGCAAACGTAAGGTGTGAGATTGGACACGTAAAACCTGTGCTTCCGGGCACCTGGAAGGACAATATTGACCACAACTGCCGGGAGATTAAAGGGAGTGTAAGTATCATAATCTTCGTAGTTATAGATTCGGTATCACGGCTTTGTTCTTTATAGGTTATGACAGTTGAGTGTCACGGGATCTTAAGAGCTCGCATTTTAAGTCATAAATGATTTTTATAATGTATAAAAATCATTTTATCATGTGCAATCTATTCAATTTTAAGCTTTCGCGGTCACAAACACTAACCGTGATAATATTTAATCCGTCTATCTTGCTATCTTCATAGACTGAGTCTAAGGCTGTGAAGATGGCAGCTGCAAATACCAAAATATCAGGCACATCTCTAAAATAATCACTGTAAGTCCCGTAGTGACAATAATATTCTGTAATATTTTTTTAAGCTCCCACTGCTGCAACCTGGCTGGACTCCCCTCCACGTGGCTACGTCCTGTGCACGTATCCACTGCACCCGTCTGCTACTAGCAGCAGGTGCCGACCCCAACATCTGTGATTCATCTGGAAGAACTGCTTTGGATGTGGCCGGCTCAGCGATATATTTCGATCAAGAAGTAAACTCTCAGAAGTAAGATTTCCATATTATTTTATGTATAATTTGATGTGCCCGCGAATCCGTTCACGTATGGGGGCCCCGTCTTATCATAAATGGAGAAAAAAATTAAGTAACTTATCCTGTACCTACAAATGTTTATGTACTAGCTCCGTGGCGCAGCGGTCAACACGCCTGCCTGCGACACGGAGTGACCGGGTTCGATCCCCGGCCAGGTCAAGATGGAAAATGATCTTTTTCAGATTGGCCTGGGTCTTGGATGTTTATCTATATATGTATTTGTTATAAAATATAGTATTGTTGAGGTAGTATCCCATAACACAAGTCTTGAACTTACTTTGGGGCTAGCTCAATCTGTGTGATTTGTCCGTATATATTTATATTTATTTACCAAGTTTCGTAAAATTCAGTTGACCTCTCGACCCCCAAGCGGCCCGATCGGACCGCATAACAATTCTTTTGTTATATCCAATCCATTGTGTCTGTGTTTTTCGCGCTTGATGTTCGTTTAAGAGTTATGGAGAAACATATGTACATATGTCATGCTCCTGCAGTGGAGACTAAAAAGACATGATGATGATGATATGTACAAACATACAGAAAATACTTAAACTAATGCTAGAACTAAAAATAAATAAAAATTAATATATATTTACAAATAAAAAAGGCCCGGTAAATCGTTGCCTCGCGGTAGCGTGCCCAGAAGGCTGGCAGCATTGCCACGTTGGATGGCAATGCTGATCTTTTGGCCAAGGTATAGATCAGCCTTCTGGTCACGGGTCACCGTTTATGGGCAACAATTTATGGGCAAATATAATACAGAAAATAGTTCTAAAAATCATCAATTTAGATTCAGTATAATGTACAGAGCATATAAACACGATATCTTTGAAAAAAAAAAGTAACTTACTCCATGACCGACCCTTACAGATTTATTATTCGCATTGATAATGATATGATGATGATAATATTTCGTCGTCATTGCAACCTACTTATTTATTGGAAGCATTGTTTGGAGGTTTGTATTTGCCTAATGTTTACCTCCACCTCCTCACTTTATGTATTGTTTTTCATCCTATTCAAAACTTTTTTTTCCATGCTGATAATGGGTGACGGTGAGTTTAAACTTTTTTAATTTGATGATATCATTTTTCTTCTTTGTATTGCTCTCCTATGTAAGTTTAGATATCATCATCAGTTAGGGTGATTTCAGATTAACGCGTTTAAACAGCGCCGTCCAGACGCACGCATTTGCAAAAACACTAGATAGATAGTCGTCTCCTTTCATAGTTACGCAACTATTAAGGACTACTATATGTAACAACCTCCGTGGTCCAGTGGTTAAGGCGTTTGCCTGTTGACCCAGGGGTTGTGGGTTCGATTCCCACCGGAAGCATACTTTGTTTAGTTGTTTCCAGTTTGGTTAGGACATTGCAGGCTTGAGTCACCTGATTGTCTGATAATAAAGATGATTCCGTGCTTCGGAAGGCACGTTAAGCCGGTGGTCCCGGCTGCCATCTGGTAGTCGTTAAAGGAACTACGTTAGAGGCCGAGAGGCGGTCCCGAAGAACTCTGACACCAGGGTGTGCATGGTCGATTGACAGTGACACCTACTCGAAATGATGATGATGACGTCGCTGTTGCACTATTTTCCATAAAAAATAAACAGCTAATCCTGTTATTAAATTTGTCCCAATGAAGACGACTATACACAGCTGTACATTGCAACGAAATGCGCGATACTAAAACTCGTTTCATAGCGCACTGTTAAAATGCGCTGATCAACGGCGCGTCTCGCCGGCGTAACTCTGTAATCAGCCTTATAGTTACGCTGCTGCTCAATTGTTGCCAACGTTCAGCTAATAACTAATTCAATCAATACAGTTTCACAGAAGTAATTCAGATGCTGTTGAAGGCTGGTGCCCAGTTTAACACCATGAAGATCAAAGGCCTGACCAACGTCGACACTCCACTACATACAGCGGTGTATCTGGAGAACCTAGATGCCATGAATGAGCTGCTAAAGGCTGGTGCTTCCAATGCTTGCCTGAACACTGCTGGAATGACGCCGCTACACGTCTGCATTGATAAACAATATGAGGAGTGCCTTCAGGTATTTTTAAATTCTTCTTTCTTTTTTTTGTCTTGTTTAGACTGTATTAATCATTCATTAGGACCACTCCATGTCTTCCTATGGATGTCGTAAGAGGCGAATTAGGAAATACAAGCTAAACAAAGCTCATAAACATCAATGAGACCACTCCAACCCCTCTGGCCAACGAGGAGAGTGTAGGTCAATTCCTCTGTCTGCTCTGGCCAGGTATGGCCCTGGTGGTACAGGGAGGGTCGTGCTCCTGTAGTGGCCAACCCGCCTGCTAAGCGTGGTGAGTATGGTAACATCCTCCCATGGAATGAGGAGTCCTTAGGAGAGGCCCTTACAGCACTGGACTCTTCGTAGCTGTAATGATGAAATGCAAAAAAATAATGCAAAATATAGCAGTGTGTTTTCCGGCAGAGTAGAATAGGACTCCTAGTCTTCCCATGGAGGCCGTAATGAGGCGAATTAGGAAAAACAAGCTAAACAAAGCTCATAAACATCAATGAGACCTCTCCAACCCCTCTGGCCAACGAGGAGAGTGTAGGTCAATTCCTCTGTCTGCTCTGGCCAATGGCTCTGGTAGTACAGATAGGGTTACGCTCCTGCAGTGGACAATTTTTGCCGAAGATACTTGATCTAGTACTTATTAGGGATTCTGTTCATATGAATAAAAATAATGGAAAAGATGAAGCACGAATTATCAATCGCGTATAAAATAATATGTTTTGTAACCGAAATATCCGGGCAACCGATTTTAGATTAGAAAAAACTACCATACCCATTCAAAATCGTCATAACCCTCAAACCATTCCCAATAAATCATAAAAATCGCTCTCATTGATACATATCGATCTCATTGATTATTGAACATAAATATAGAGACCACGAGGAGATAAGAAATTATATCAATCATCAAATAGATTAAGTAGATTGACATTGCAAACATAAAATTCCTTTTAATTAGTAAAAAAAAAATTGCATTTATGTATATTACATATGCATTACATATTATGTCATAGGCAAAGACCCACTACTTATTTTATATTTATATCGGTGTCTCTCGCTTTATAATTTACAAAGATCCATATTATCTGTTTTCCTCTGTGATATAATATAATCTAAGGACATTTTTGTTACATTGTCGTAAATTACGTAGTGCAGAGCAAAGCGTTCCGAGACTTTCAGGAAAATTACCTTTGCTTTGAGGTTTTGAGAAAAACGGAGAGAAACGGGAATACTACAGTGCAGAGAAATCACATTATGAAATGAAAAAGTCTTAAAGAAAATTTAAATTGATCTTTACTTTCAACGGCGTTTCATTTATTTACTAACGTGTCTAAGCTAACAGCTTCTTTTATTTTCTTCGTTTCTCTTTCTTTGTATGACTGTCATATACAGCGTGATTTTGAACCCCCCTAGCTATATTGAAATCTGGGAATCAGAATCCCTAATGCAATACAGAATTGCAAGAAAAAAAGGTAAAAACCGAAGAAAAAAAATTGACTTTCCATAGAAATTCGTCCAGCTGATCGGCGACTTTGTATGGGAAACCCAATTTTTTTTTTCGATTTTCAGCTTTTTTTCTTGCAGTTTTATATTTCATTAGGGATTCTGATTCTGAGATTTCAATAAAGCTAGGGGGTTCAAAATCACGTAGTATAAGAAAATGCGTCTCTTTGCTTCTATGGTGAAAGTCATATAAGTATGAGACGTCTTTTTTTAAGGGTTCCGTACCTAAAGGGTAAAAACGGGACCCTATTAATTTCGCTCCGCTGTCCGTCTGTCTGTCTGTTTGTCTGTCCGTCTATCACTAGGCTGTATCTCATGAACAGTGATAGTTAGACAGATGAAATTTTCACCGATGATGTATTTCTGTAGCCGCTATAACAACAAATACTAAAAAATAGAATAAAATAAATATTTAAGGGGGCTCCCATACAACAAACGTGTATTTTTTGCTTGTTTTTGCTCGATATTGATAACGACAACTGGTAGACGCTTGAAATATTCACAGAATATTTAGTTATATATTCACTTTAAAAAATAAATAATTAAATAAAAATAATATTAATATTAAAGGGCTCCCAAACAACAGACATGATTTTTTTGCCGTTTGTTTAGATAACGGTACGGAACCGTTCGTGCGCGAGTCTGACTCGCACTTGCCTGGTTTTTTCTTTCTTTGTATGACAGTCATATATAAGAAAATGCGTCTCTTCGTTTCTATGGTGAATGCCATAGAAGTATGAGACCTCTTTTTTTTTTAAATCTATGGTGAAAGTAGTGCCTTTCATTTTACAAACTTTTATTTAGTTTCACCTGTCCCGGTGTTTGTCTGTTATCAAATCTTGCGAGTTAAATTGGTTCCACTTCCTGGTTACCGAATGAGCTGAAATTTTGAATGCATGTGTAAATTGGATGACAATACAATATTATGGAATTGCTGCGCTGGTCTGATGATGGAGTCGTAAGGTGGCCATAGGAACTCTTAAACTAAACAAGGTACACCAATCGTGTTTGGGCTCATTTGATTTGTCTTAGAAAACACTTTACAGTGTGGATTTGTTTATATTTAAAGCATGTCACATAAATTTAATTTGTGCCTTGCTAAGGCAGCTTGAAAAATTTGACACCAGTGTATATACTTACACACACGAAATTGAAACAAAACTGTCAAAGCAACGTATACTTTCATAAATTATAAGTGCAGCGCTGTGTAGACTTTTAGGAAAATTACCAACGCTTGAGAAAATCCGAGGATAGTTCATGCTAAAAATTACAAGACTGGATAAAAATGTTCTGAAAGACAGCTAACGGCAAAAGAAGACGTAATTGGGGATCTACACTTATTACAATTTTCGAATCGCTTTTCCTTTTCTTTTAGTTTTTTTAGTCACATTTTCAAGGTACCGACATCAGGTACTGACTTATCCTTATCCTTACTAATATTATAAATGCGAAAGTGAGTTTGTTTGTTTGTTACACTTTCACGTCGTAACTACTGAACCGATCACTATGAAATTTTGCATACAAGTTCTCTGGAGTACGGAGACGGACATAGGCTACCTTTTTATCCTGGAAAAAGTACTGTTCCCGAGGGATTGACATTGACACGGGCGGAGCCGCGGGCGAAAGCTAGTATTTTATACACTAGCGTCCCGGACCCCGGGTACAATGTACATATAAATAAATATAAATATATACGGACAAATCACACAGATTGAGCTAGCCCCAAAGTAAGTTCGGGACTTGTGTTATGGGATACTAACTCAACGATACTATATTTTATAACAAATACATATATAGATAAACATCCAAGACCCAGGCCAATCTGAAAAAGATCATTTTCTATCTTGACCTGGCCGGGGATCGAACCCGGGCACTCCGTGTCGCAGGCTGGCGTGTTAACCACTGCGCCACGGAGCTGTCGATAAAAATATATACCTTCTATATAGATAAACCTTCCTCTTGAACCAGTCTTCCTCTATCCAATAACCAGAAAACTGCATCATAATCCGTTGCGTAGTTTTATAGAGCTAAGCATACATAGGGATAAACAGACAGCGGCCAAATAATAGGTATACACTTTAGTTTTGTAATTTTATACATACATAGTGTCACGTCTTTTTCTCTTTTATTTATTTATTTAAGGTACACACAACAGGTCACAATCACAACATGGTACAAATGAAAACAAATCAGCACACCAAACTGGACCGAAACCCAAAACTCTTGGATTCTCTTGGAGATAGACAGAGCCCAGACCTAGGCTCGACTTTTCCTTTTCCTATGGGGACAATGCTGGGAACTCAAAAAAAAATTCGACATTTTCATACAAACTGAACGGGCGGCAAAACTCTTTTTTATGGAAATGACGATTTTTTTTTTAATTCCCAGCATTGGTCCCATAGAAAAAGTTGTTCATATTGATGCCTTGAGTCACCCGATTAAGGGTCCAAACTGTTCCTGAGGGATGGACACTAACGGCGGCGGCGTAGCCGCGGGCAAACGGCAAACCAACCGAAACTGCTGCGCCTAGAAACTTGAAATATGGTACAGGGGTTCTTTTAATGATGTGAGTGCGCGCTAAGAAAGGATTTTTAAGAAATTTTACTTCTAAAGGGGTAAAATTTATATGGAATTTTCTCATTTCTGGACTTAGAAGTATGAAAGTAGGTATATAAGTTCTCGATTAAAATTAAAAAAGATGTGTGTAGGTAGATGAAATTTGCAAAATTCCCCCCTTAAGGGGTAAAATGGGGGTGGGTGGGGGTATAAATTTTGTATGGAAATTTTCTCATTTCTTTAGGTTACAATTAAAAATATCTGTGTAGGTAAAATGGACGATATTTTCCCCTGAAGGGGTAAAATAGCGGGGTAAAGATTGTAAAGGAATTTACTTATTTCTAGACTTAGAAGTATGAAAATAGGTAAATAAATTCACGATTACAATTGAAAAAGATCTGTGTAGGTCAACTGGAAAGAAATCCCCCAGAAGGGGGGTAAAGTTTGTTTGGAAATTTTCTAATTTCTGGACTATGACGTATGAAAATAAATAGGTATGTAAGTTCTCGATTACAATTAAAAAACATTTATGTGGGTGAAATGGACAAAACTCACTCCTAAAGGGGTAAAATGGGAGGGCAAAGGTTTTATGGAAATTTTCTCATTTCTGGACTTAGAAGAATAAATAATATCCATACTTCCATACTAATACTAATATTATAAATACGAAAGCAACTCTGTCTGTCGTTTTTTTACGCTTCAACCAGTGAACTGATTTGGATGAAATTTGGTATGGAGGTGTGAGGCCCGAGGAAGGACTTAGGGTATGTTTGATTCCCGGAAATTCTACTGTTCCCGAGGGATCGACACTAACGCGGGCGGAGCCGCGGGCCACAGCTAGTATATATATAAAATATAAATACTTACTCGGATGAATGGGGGAAAAGCAAGGAGCAGCTCGGGAGGCCGGGCGTACCCGATGACATACCTGCAACCACCGTACATGCAGGTAAGGATGACACCCCTGATGTAACTTCATCATGTAAGGATTACTTAATTGACGAATAAAATATTATTATTTTGTTTAGCCGTGTGGTATCCGGCAGAGTAGAATGACCACTCCAAGTCTTCCCATGGATGTCGTAGAAGGCGACTTAGGAAATACAAGCAAAACAAAGCTTATAAACATCTAAGACACCTCTCCAACCCGTCTGGCCAGCGTGGAGAGTGTAGGCCAAGTCCTCTGGCTGCACTGGCCAAGTATGGCCCTAGTAGTACAGAGAGGGTCGTGCTTCTGTAGTGGAGACTAAAAAGGACCTGATGATGATTTTGTTTAGGAAACTAGATTTTAACTCATAAATCGCGAGAAACGAAGACACAATTGATTATCTATTGTTATGCGGTCATACATATTAGAAGATTAAATAATATTAAAGTTACCTACCTAATAAGAAAGACTAGGAGGCAGCATATAATAAATTGTGCGTCTGCCAAGCGTAGTGAGTATGGTGATGACCTCCTGTGAACGAAGAATCCTTGAGAAAGGCCTATAATGTCCCGCAGTGGACTTCTTACAGCTGAAAGGCTGAATCAAGTCAATTTACCAACCGAAACTTTTGAAGTAAATTAGAACAAACAAACAAATTTTCAAGTATATGTATTTGTGTTTGCAGGTCCTGGCAAATTACGGAAACAACGATATGGATCCGCTATGCGCATCAGTTGACGTGAAGGATCGAGAAGGCCACACGGTGTTACAAGCAGCGGTGGAGGCGGCTTGGGTGCCTGGTGTTTGTGTAGCTTTGGAAGCTGGGGCCGATGTCACTTTGAAGGTAAGCGTTTTGTTCCTTTTAGCTTTACATTTATTTCTTAACTAAAAGTTAAGAAATAAATGTATGTAGGTGTTACATAATATGTTAGTACATACAACCTTCCTTACTTAAGCCTGTTAAAATCTATTATGAATATTTACCCCTCATCAACCTATTTTACTTACAGTATGTATTGTCCTTATCCCTCCTTCTCTATTTACAATTTTCTTATGATAAAGGGGGTAAGAAATTTTAAAATAATATTTTTTGTATCTGACATGGATTAATCCTGGTTGTCTGTTTGTGGTATTCATAGATCTTCAGTGGTCACGCACTTTACGATTCTAAACTGTATCTACAGTTTGCATTGAGACAGCGGCTTTATCTAAATACCTTTATCTTTATTCAATAGCTTAGGCCAATTACTTAATTGTATTTATAACTTGATGCACCACGAACCTTTGGGCTACTTCTATAAGATTTTTCATTTCACATCATCTTTAGTTTATTAGTAAATCAATACTAAGGTGTTTACCATTTTCTTATCACTTAGTCTATCTCTTTATCACAGTCATTCTGTTTTAGAAACTAACATATACTTCCTCCTTTTAGGCAAACGACGGCGAAACTCCAATTCATTCAGCAGCAGCCCTCGGTAATGTAGACGTCCTAAACGAAATCCTAAGTGTCGCCAAACAGAAAGACGCTCTCGATTACCAAAACGAAGAAGGAGAAACAGCACTATTCAAAGCTGTAATAAATGGACATATTACTTGCGTCGAATCTATACTTAACGAAGGAGCATCGCTCAAAATTACTCTACCTGGAGCCGTCAACGTATTGCATATAGCTGCCGAAGCAGGACATACAGAAATACTGAAGTTCTTAATAGAATATGATGAGGAAACTACTAATGAAATGATAAATGCTTTGTCTGCTGGTGATAGAAGGGGATTTGGTCCTATACACTTTGCTGTTTCTGAGAACAATGTTGAATGCGTAAAGTTATTACTTTCTAAAAAGGCTGATGTAAGATTAAGAACAACATGTAGTCCCCACAAATCATCAACACCTTTGCATATAGCAGCTGTAAAGAATTTCGTAGAAATTGGTCAAGTGATTTTAGAATTCGATAAGACTACAATATATGAAGTTAATAGTATGGGATGGTTTCCAATACACACTGCTAGTCACCATGGTAGTAGAGATGTCATAAATCTTTTGTTACGAGAAGGAGCGGACTTGTCTGGGTATACTGATGGTCCTAAGAAGTTTAAAAAAACAGCGATGGACATGATTATGAATAATCTATCAAAACCAACAGAATTCATGGAAGACGTGTTTGATTCTTACATATCGGCCAACAATTTGAATCTTCAAGATCCAAATTGTGAAGTTTCAATAGATTATAGAATTTTGATGCCTACTGTCTGTGAAATGGAACAGATGAAAGTCATAGAGGCTTTGTTGAAAACAGGGAATCGATATGGCCAGAAGAGGTTATTGGTACACCCGTTGGTGGAGAGCTTCTTGTACTTGAAATGGAAGGCTTTGCTGCCGTTTTTCTACACGATAATAGCAGTGTACGCGTTCTTCGTGATGTCCCTGACGGTGTTTGTGGTGTCGGTGTTTTTCTACAAAGATACGAAGGAGGATTCGCCGGTGTGGTTGAAGCCTGATATCTGGGGCTATATTATGTACGGATCTATTTGTTTAATACTTTTACAGGTGAGTAAACATATAAAGTTTTTTTTATTAGGTTTCCATTCGTGTTAGTGTAGATTCCTCGTGAAAAATTTGTATCCAGCCCTTGTCCCTCTCATTATTATTATTATTACGTACATACAAAGAGTACACCCCTTGTATGTACGTAATAATAATAAGTACCTAGACTTGGCCCACGAGGTAACCGCTATGTTGGATGTGGATTCGACGACCATTGTCCCGATAGTCGTTTCAGTGAACGGTCTTATAGCGAAGAGCCTTGATCAACACCTCAAGAGGCTCTCGCTAGATGGCTGGATCAAGGGTCAGATACAGAAGGCAGTACTCCTTGACACGACGCGCATCGTCAGGAGGTTCCTCTCTCTGTAGCCTTAATTGCCGGTAGCTTGAGCCTTGCCCCACTGCTGGCAGCCCTTTAGAATTAGGTTTTTATAAAAGTTGTATTTTTTGTATGATATTTTACTTTTTATATAAGTTTTATAAATACCTAATTCTAAGCTACCAAATAAATAAAGAGATTAATAACAAATATTGGTTCCATTCATTTTTTTGAAATTTTTAATATATAAACTTGTAAATGTGCAGAACTTTTGTAGAAAAAGTAGGAAGCATGCTCCTAGGATAGGATGCCTTAAGAATAAAATGACAAAACCTAGCATAACTGATGGAAAGTATAATCTCCCACTAACATAAACTACTTTAGAAGTAAACAAATGGTTGTAAGTAACTTGTTAAATATAAACTAGTTTGCTTGGGTTCTGCGGTTGCTGGCAACGACAGCTGCGGTCGCTTGGTAAATTAAAATAATGTGAAACTATAGCACGAGCCAGTGTATCAGTAAAATATGTAAACAAGGATTTTGACTTGGTATCTATACAGCATGTACTTTAATCTTCAATGCTGGTCTGGGAAAAAAGAAAAAACGTAGAATGTACCAGCTGCTTTTCTTTCCACGCAGATCGTAAAAGCCGATCTAGGGAATGGGTAAAATCTGAGGAATTATATTAATAGGCGACGCGTCTAGCAACCCCAACACGGTAAACGTGGCCTTCAGGTCTTATAAACCGAGGCTCTGTCTATCCCGCAAGGGAAAAAGACGTGATACAGTGTATGTATGTATGTGTGTGTACCTTAACCAACCTGGAAGGGGTGACTTAGCCCATCAAAATGGATACTTTTCCTATGGGTGGTCCCATATGAAGGGAACTCACAGAAAATTTTCTGTGAGAGTGTGGTACTTCCGCGGACGAGCCGGCCCATTGATGCTACTAGCCAAAATGATTTTGGCGGTAGCGTGGCTCTACTACGACTGGCTTCACCGTAAATGACAAAGACGTGTTACACGCCGGTATTCTTTTCAGGAATTGCTGTATATGAACGTGAAATCCAGTAGATACTTCCTCCAACTGGAAACCTGGGTGAAGTTTGGCTCTATCAGCCTTGCCACTCTTTTACCACCGGCTGTCATCATCATCACGTCCTGGTCTGATGATGAATGGCCCCGACACGTTGCCACGCTGGCGTTACTCCTGTCCTGGCTGGAGATGATGTTTCTACTCTCAAGGTTCCCAAATTGGGGATACTACGTTTTAATGTTCGGCAAGGTCGCGTCCAATGTTGTTAAGGTGAGTTGAAAATTGACTGTTAGGGCTATATCTCAATAGGAAGCGATAAACGCCACAACTGTGGATGTAACCGGGAACACGCTTTGATGAGGAGGACACCAAGTAAATCATTAGGTTATAAATTAAGTTAAAAAAGTGGCTGCAAACTATTTGGGCTTATTTTTTTAAGAGTTTTCTTATACAGGTTTCTATACAGGTTTCTTATACAGGATGTATAAGAAAACTCTTTTAGTGTTTAACTTTTCTTTTAGTACTCTTGATAACTCTTTCTTATAAAATAAACATCGTTATCCCTCAAACCATTGAATCAGCCCGTCAAATGATCAATTTTGACTATGGGAGCAATGTTGGGAACTAAAAAGTAATTGAGACATTTTCATACAAATTGCTGATGAAAACTTTATATTTCAGATCCTGTTAACGTTTGCTTTCCTAGTCATCGGGTTCTCTCTCAGCTTCATGATCCAGTTCCACGCGCAGATGCCCTTCGAGAGTCCCTGGGCCGCCATGGTGAAGACTGTAGTCATGATGACGTCAGAGTTTGACTACGAAGCTCTTTTCGATGAGGAACATACAGAAAACTTGGCAACATCGCTCGTCATTGTTAGGATTATATTCCTCATCTTTTTGATATTAGCAGCTATAGTACTAATGAATTTAATGGTAGGTGTTGCAGTCAACGATATAAATGATTTAGAAATACTTGGCAACATAAGGAGATTGGCAAAACAAGTAGAGTTTTTGAGTACTTTAGACACACTGGTTTATAATAAAGTCTTCAAGAAACTGCTTCCAAGAAAAGTTAATAACAGTATTAAAAGTAAGCGTAATGTTAGAGGCATATTAACTCTGAATCCAGGGAAACCTAAATGGAGATATTACAAAGTCTTGCCATCGAGGATACGGGATGCAATTTTCGAAAGAGCTATGAAACAGAAGCAACAAATGGATGCCGAAATCGGTCTACAAGATTTTAAGACTAAGATAGAGGAGATACATAATGCAGTTATTATAGGTAAAGAGAAGAGACTAGAAATAGAAGATAAAATGCGAGAAGGACCAGGACGACATAGAGCGAGACACGAAGAAGTGATGAAACATCTGAATGATATAGATGATGGAATGATCGAGATGAAAGAGCAGATGAACACATACGTAGAAGAGACTAAGACACCTATTGACGCGTTGAATGTGAAAATGGACCAAATGTCTTTGGAAATAGAGGCGATTAAACAATTTTTAAGTAGGTTAGAAAGTAAACTGTAGTAAGAAACAAAGACATTTGTAACGATATTAAACTGTTTAGTAGTTTAAAAATACAAATTTTAATTATTTTAATCTCTTTATTTTTATTTTTTACCAACCCAGATCCTCCATACTTCTATTTTTGGTGTTTGTAAGTGGCCAAAACTAGTAGTAGAAAAGCCCTGGATGCTTAATGTGTATTAACCCAGGCGTCGTGGGGACCCATTAAACTAAGATTAGGTGGTAGAAAGAAAAAAAGGTTGTATGATATGTTTTCATTTCACTGGGAGAGCAGCTAGAGGTTTCAAAAATCTTAATCCTAACTATCCTAACTAATATTATAAATGCGAAAGTGAGTTTGTTTATTTGTTACGCTTTCACGTTGTAACTACTGAACCGATCATCATGAAATTTTGCATACACGTTATCTGGGGTACGGAAAAGGACATAGGGTACATTTTATCCCGGAAAAAAGTTCCCGAGGGATCGACGTTGACGCGGGCGGAGCCGCGGGCGAAAGCTAGTTTAAAATAAAAATAATTGTCACATGGAAATACTTGAGCGCGTCTAATTAATGCAAGCTGGCTTTATAACTGTATATGCTGTTTATGGCTTGATTTTTCCTGGGATAAAAATGATTTTATTATTATTATAACATGCTATAGTGTATAGCACACTCGGACGATTTGATCATGACGTCAGGGTGGGAACAATAGTGCAGAAAATAGCTCTAGGCTTTGTTTGCGCCGTAAGGGGGCAAGACGTGAGTTCTACATCATAAATAATTTTATTCGAGTTTCAACAACGAAAAAGCAAATTCTATAAAAGGCTAGTTTACCGAAAGTCAATGCATCTTCTATGTCCTGGCGTGCTATAGTATTCCAGGTCAACCCTGTATTATTTCGGAATTCCTAACTCAGGGTTGCCAACCTGGAGTTGTGAAGTTTATAACAAGTATTTTTTGCAAACTAGTACTACTCTTCCATGGTCTAGGGGACAAGAAAAAACCTAGAATGTACTAGCTGCTTCTCTTCTCGCGCAGATCGTAAAAGCCGATCCAGGGAAAAGACGCAAATCATGTTAATAGGCGATGCGGCTAGCAACCCATCACTATTTTGATTCCGTTTTCCACCTAATGCCCACCAACATGCTAAACGTGGCCTACGGGCCTTATAGTCTTAGGCTCTGTCTTCTCCACAAGGGAAAAAGACGTGATACTATGTAAGTATGTATGTATGTTCTTTGCAAAAATTGCATTTTTGTGACAAGCTTTTATTATAAACCAATTTACACTGTAAAGTGCTTTCCAAGACAAATCAAATGAGCCCAAACACGATTGGTGTACCTTGTTTAGTTTAAGAGTTCCTATGGCCACCTTCCGACTCCATCATCAGACCAGCGCAACAATCCCATAATATTGTATTGTCATCCGATTTAGACATGCAAGCAAAATTTCAGTTCCATTGGCTCAAATTTAACCGGGGAAATGGATCAAATGTAACTTGCAAGATTTGATTACAGACAAATATCGCGAGAGGTCTCTTTCTTCTGAGCGTTTTCCCGGTTGCATCATCAGCTGGTGTGATTTGGAGCCCAGGGTCCGCTTTCCGGTTTTCCTTCTCCAGTTTGCACGGTCTTCGGCATCCATAGTTATGAGATCACGCATATCCTCCCCAACGACATCAAGCCAGCACTTCTTGGGTTTCCCCTTTCTGCCGTGGCTCGGTGGGGGAGGCTTGGCATGACATTAGTTCTCTATGTAATTTCCAGGTTTTCTTAAAACGTGACCGTACCAGCGTAGGCGGCTCTCCTATAGCCTTGTCCCCTATGTCACGGTCACACGTTTTTGTATAATATGAAATTGTGACTTTAATAATAAATTAATAAATATATACGGACAAATCACACAGATTGAGCTAGCTCCAAAGTAAGTTCGAGACTTGTGTTATGGGATACTAACTCAACGATACTATATTTTATAACAAATACATATATAGATAAACATCCTAGACCCAAGCCAATCTGAAAAAGATCATTTTCCATCTTGACCTGGCCGGGGATCGAACCCGGTCACTCCGTGTTGCAGGCTGGCAGGTTGCCCGCTACGCCACGGAGCTAGTCAAGCTTTAAGTAACATCTTTCTGTACCCTATTTAATGCAAATAAATCTGATCTAATCTTATCAAATTAAATCGCTTAAAATAACTCAGAAAATAAAGTGACGTACATAAAAGTGTTTATACGTTAAATTTATTGACGAAATCCCTGTTTGGCAGCCCTATTCGGGGCATGCAGCCATCTCATGCATAGTTGAGGGTCCAGTTGGTCGTTCCTCAGCCGTGCATATATATTTTACGCGCCGCAAAATCGAACTGCATTTTACCACTAAGTTGCAACGTGTATGTAGGATTATCTTCACCCGACTGTGTAAAATGGTGTTTTATGATATACTTTGCTATTATAAAAAAAGAAAAATACTGTCTGTAAATTCGGTTTATGGACGAAATAACAGCCTCCGTGGTCCAGTGGTTAAGGCGTTTGCCTGTTGACCCGCGGGTCGTGGGTTCGATTCCCACCGGAAGCATACTTTGTTTAGTTGTTTCCAGTTTGGTTAGGACATTGCAGGCTTGAATCACCTGATTGTCTGATAATAAAGACGATACCGTGCTTCGGAAGGCACGTTAAGCCGGTGGTCGATTGACCGTGACACCTACTCGAAATGATGTAAATATAAATAATATATACGGACAAATCACACAGATTGAGCTAGCCCCAAGGTAAGTTCGAGACTTATGATGATGATGATGATGATGGACGATAATTTTACGTGATAACGGTGGTGGTAGAGAGATAGATAGATTTTAGTTGTGGTAGGGCCACGCTACCGGCAAAATTCATTGCTAGTAGCATGAATAGGCCGGCTCGTCCGGGGAAGTACCATACTCTCACAGAAAATCGACGTCTGATCTGAGAGAACGAGTGAGAGAGCCCGAGGCCCCCTCTCCTCCCATTTCCTTTCTCCAACTCCTTGAAAGGCCGACAACATACCTGTCACACCCTGGTGTTGCAGTTGTCCATGGGCAGCGGTGATCACTAACCATCAGGTGACCCGCTTGCTCGTTTGCCGCCCTATATCATAAAAAAAAGATGCGTCACAGTCGAACGCTTAGGCCGGTTGTGGCTTTCTATCATTTTCTCCTCTCTCTAATGCGTTCCCTCACTGATGAGGATCGTGGCCCCTCTGAACATGGCTGTAGATAAGTTTTCGCCATTTGTCTCGGTCTGCTGCATATCGGACCGCGTTTGTATCATTTTCTCCAAGCATTCGAATTGTTCGCACGGTCCAAAAATAGGTTAAAGCAAGATCACTCGTTGATTTTATTCGCATACGGTCCGCCCCGGCTTCGCTCGGGCAGATATAGTGATTTAACAAAAACACACCTTGGGTTACATTATAGAAGTTTTCATACAGTTCCCTAATATTTTTGAAAATATCCTGTAGTCTACATTCATCAAGAATAATGTAGGAGTCTAATGGTGAAAGAATTTTTCAAATCGGTTCAGTACCTTCGGAGCCTATTCAATGCAAACAAACAAACATACAATCAAATTTCTCCTCTTTATAATATTAGTGTAGAAGTGTAGATAAATGAGAACTGAGTAGTGACGTCATAAGTACGTTGGTACTACGTGTGGCAGATCTACGAGTGACTCAGACCACGAATCTGAACAACTTTCATTATGGGACCAACATCGTGAAAAAATTATTTGCTCTTTCATACAAAAGTGAAATATCTACCTAGCCAATATGTATGGAACAGCTGATTTTTTATACAATTATATTTATTTATTTAGTAATGGTTAAAACCATTAGAAGGAAACTGATGGATGATTTGATTTCCCTTTATAGTTTACTAGCTTTCGCCCGCAGCTTCACTCGCGTTAACGTCGTTCCTTTGGGAGCTGTATTTTTCCGGGATGAAAGGTAGCCTAGGTCCTTCTCCGTACTCCAGAGAACTTGCATGCAAAATTTCATGATGATTGGTTCACTAGTTGCGGTGTGAAAGCGTAACAAACAAATAAACTTACATAAGGATAAGGATTGGTAAGAATAAGGATTTTACCTTATTTTAAAAGGTTTCGATACCTACCTTTCATATTATAATATCTCAAACATAATTCCGGAAAACACGCGACTCCTTATTTGCGGTTGATAAAGTAATACTAAACATTACGAATTCAGATTCAGAAATTCAGAAGATTGTTAAGTGTGAAATTCATGTATTCTTGTAAACTCGTAAAGTGACTGAACCTACATTGTTTAAGGTGTAAGCAGATTGTTGAACAAAGCTGAACCAGAATTTAAAATGTGGCCGTGTATTATAAAATGGCCAAGACAACAGTCCGGCTGTATTATTAAGCTACTGTGTCAGTAAATTAAATATTGTATAGAAGGATAACTTAGTAGTCAATGCGAAGAAAAATTGTAAGAAAACCTTTAAAAGGCACTGTACGAAGTTGTGGAATTTGACATTTGACGTATTTTTAAATCACTAGTGCAATTCGCTGGATTATTAAACACATATATTTTTTTGTATAGTTTAGGTCGATCTTTGCACGTTGGATTTGAATCAGATAGGTACACATGAAATTTATAAAAGAAAATATAAATATAAATATAAGTGTAAAGTAGTTGTAATCTTCTCTACTTTACATCAATATCTTTATGGTTTTGATATGTTATAACATAATATTTTAGTTCTGAAAGTGTTGGTGTGTAGAACTATCTAACTTTAGACAAATTTTCATTAATTTTACATGTTAAACGAAGTGTAGAAACTCTTATTAAAAATAAACTTATTTTATTTATTTATATGTTATGATATTTAAAAAGATTTTTCTTCGTAGTTCGTACGAAGTTTGTAAATTTTACATCTGATAATTCTCACGTGAAAATAATTATATTTCGTTCCCTCCATTTCTCTTCTTATTTTTTTATTAAAATATAAATAGACTTTTAAATTTTTTACACAATCGCCTAATGAGTTTGCACAGCCTGCTTGCGCAGAACTCGCGTTCTTCGTTCGCACGGCACACAACTGGATCTAGCTGATTGTTCAGGTTCATTAATTTTGCACTAAAAGTCATAAAAACCAATGAATTGGTAACATTAATTACTGTTTTCATATCTTGATTGTATTACCTATTTTTAGGTTGTCTGTTGTGGCTTGATTTCTGTCAGCATAGACCCCAACAAATGGACACCGGCGACCTGGAAGACTTCGGTGGAGATGGCGGGATGACTTGAATGCTTATTTTAAAGACTGGCTAATGAAAGGGAGGCCTTTGCCCAGCAGTGGAATTAATGGCCGCTGGTCCGTTAATCCCACTGCTAATAATAAAAATAATAATGTTGATAAACAGGGATACGGCCACGCGAAGGAGTAGTTTTTAGCCAAGGAGTTTTTGGCGGGAATTTCGGTGGAGTTTATAATGTGAAATCAGTGTAATTAGGTGTTATAAATGACAAGACTGTACTCGTCATCGTCGTTCGTTACAGCTATAAAAAGTCCACTGCTGGACAAAGGCCTCTCCCAAGGATACTTCGTTACATGTGAGGATATTGCCGTACTCAACGCGCTTGGCTGGTGGTGGGTGGGGCTTCTGGTGCCTTTTTTTTTTGTCGACGTTGCTGCCCATCGGGAGTATTTTTAAGTTGGGGAAAGATAGAAATTTGTTGGGAACGGAATGAAGGTATTGGGATCCTACTCACTCGGATGAATTGAAAAAGCAAGTAGCAGCTCGGGACGCCGGCTCTGCAACCACCGGACAGGCAGTTGACGATGACGCTCCTGACCATCAAGACCACGATGAGTGTTCATCAAACTGTACTAATGAAAGTTAAAAAAATAAATATATACGGACAAATCACACAGATTGAGCTAACCCCAAAGTAAGTTCGAGACTTGTGTTATGGGATACTTACTCAAAGATACTACAAGTATATTTTTGTAACAAATACATATAGAGATAAACATCCAAGACCCAGGCCAATCTGATAAAGATCATTTTCCATCCTCCGTGCCTGCCTTCGTGATCCAGTGGTTAAGGCGTTTGCCTGTAGACCCGGGGGTCGTGGGTTCGATTCCCACGGGAAGCATACTTTGTTTAGTTGTTTCCAGTTTGGTTAGGACATTGCAGGCTTGAATCACTTGATTGTCCGATAATAAAGATGGTTCCGTGCTTCGGAAAGCACGTTAAGCCGTTGGGACCGGCTGCCATCTGGTAGTCGTTAAAGGAACCACGTCAGAGGCTGAGAGGGGGCTCCGAAGAACTCTGACACCAGGGGGGTGTGCGTGCGATTGACCGTGTCACCTACACGAAATGAATGAATTTTCCATCTTGACCTGTATGGGGATCGAACCCGGGAACTCTGATGTGGTAGGCCGGCATGATAACCATATGATAATATGATGATGCAGGAAGTCAATTCTGTCCACTCTATAGTTTGGTGCAGCTGTTTGGAGGCGCATAAATTCCAGATCAAAATTCTGAGACGCGACACCCACTGCTTTTACATGTTTTATTGGGCAGCTTAGGCTTGGTGTACATTGAGGGAGTATTTTCGTTTTTAATGCAGCTCAATTTTATTCAGTCATCTTTATAAATAGTAATTTTAGTTTGGTTTCCCACCTACACGCCCACTTAAGTGCTAAACATGGCTTTTAGGTCTTAAAGACTTAGGTTCTGTGTACCCCGCAAGGGAAAAAGGCGTGATTGTGGGTATGTATGTATCTTTACAAATAGAGACAGTTTTACGTTTATCCCTTATGGGGATATGGCCAAAGGTCTCATGATCAGAAGCCATGCTAACCAAGATTGGAGATGGAAAGCGAGAATTTGAAACAGTGGCAGGTAGCTAGCTAGCTATGGAGGCCATACCTGAATTTTTGATTTTGTTTTTGAAATTTCTCTATTGAAATTAGGATGTTTTTTAATTCAATATCCTCACGAAGCATTCTTGGACTGTATCTGTTTCCTTTTGCAAGGACTTGAGGATTAGATATCAAAAATTAGGATGATTTTTTTAGTTTAGACCATATTCACAGACTGCAGACTGGGTTGAGCGTTTATTCTTCATGTCAGCAATATGTTATCTAAGTTCAATAGGGAGGATGACAGGCAGTTACCACCAGCTTGGGATCCTGTCATCAATTTAATAAAATCTCAAGCTCATCTGCAAGACCCTCAACTGGTTCAAATTGAGATGACCGCTGAATTTTAGGACGTTGGCTCGCAGCAGTTGCGTAATAATAATGTTGGAGGCGAGAAGTATTAAAAAAAATAAACGATAACAAATATCTTCTTATGTACAACCATCCTTACTTCACCGTGAGAAATGAGCCAGTTCTCTATTGAGAACTCAGCCTTCATTTTTAACAAAAAAGGAGCTTAATCTTTGAACTGGCTTTAAAATAATGCTACAGTGTTATGTGAACCTATCCTAAAATCACGGTAAGACATTTCCCAATCCTAAACTTTTGAATTAAGTCATTCTGGACGAAAATGACGGTTTGCAGAGACTATAATTTGTAAATATTTATACTCGTATTTTTTAAGTCGTTTTCATTATTATTAGTATTTAGAAATTAAAATCAACATGTATTTATTATATGACTCAAGATGGCAAGCTTTTGTTGTTCTTAGTTCTTTATTCATCGACGAAAATTAAAAGAAATAAATATCTTCTCATGTACAACCACCCTTACTTCACCGTGAGAAATGAGCCAGTTTGAATAATTCACGCTTCTAAGCCAGCCTTCATTTTCGGCTGGGGCTCGGCTTAGTTCTGAATTTAGGTGACGCCCAAAGCACAAACTTACAATTTGCGACTTGAAAATATTGTTACTTTGTAGTGTTTCCTGTTTCGAAAGCAAACAAAGTTGTTATCTGTTTTTCATATTACATTCCAGAGAAGCCCGATAGCCCAGTGGGCGTGAGCATTATCAGCGCTTACGCATGTTAAGCGACCCCGGGCACGGTCCCCACTGGGATGGGTGACCGCAACTGGCAAAAATATTTCGTCGAAGGCACGTTAAGCCGTGGATCCCGGCTGTCATCATTGAAAACAGTCGTTAAGCTATGTCAGATGCCTTTAGGCAGCTTGAAAAATCTGACACCAGTGTTGGCCACTTGCACACACGAAAAACAAAACAAAAATCTGGTTCCATTGTATTGTAATATATTGTATTACAATACAATGGAACCAGATGTTTGTCAAATTAACGTTAAATTGTATATTTGTTATCAAAGCCAATATAGACGCGATAATAAGCAACATATTATATTTGACGACTGAGGGTTCTCGATTGGCGACAACGTACCGGCAAGTGCAGCTTCGGACATCCACCGACCAGATGGTCGGAGGACCTGACTAAGGTCTACGACCTATAAAGCGCAGTAGTACCGGCCCCTTTTACGTATTGAGGCTTGCGTTCCTTACACATCTATCCCACTATTACCAGTGAGGTATTTGATTCGACTCATATTGCAACAGGCATTTTTTCTAAAAAATTTTGTCCGTCTGGTATTGATAAATATTGGACACCTATTGTTCTTTTGTCAAAAATTGATAAAGATATAGCCCGTTAAGAGCCCGCCATATGCCAGGCGGCATGGCGATACAAACGCGGATGGTCTAAACGCGTTGGCTACTTTGGATATTTTCGTTTTTTAGGAATATTCAAGGGTTATTCGAAAAAGAAAAACATATGATGGCTGCCTTATCTGTAATGCAATAATAATCAAAAGTTTCAAGGTTAATTTTAATGTATTTGGTGAATAATGCTATATACCGAGTAAATTAGACGTGATTTGGAGGCAACTTTGCAATTTTTTTCTATCGAGAAAATTTAACGCAATCGTGTTTTTGAGTCATATAGTTACCAGAGTTAGTCCTGAACTTTGCTGCATTTTTATTTCAACTTGAGTATTTTATTATTATTGATATAACAGTCAATCATACAAAGCAGTGTGAGGTAGAACGGGCCCTTAAAGTTCCGCGTGACCTCACTGGCCGGTACACTTTTAACTGGCCTGTTGCGTCATGAGACCCCTGAACTTTGATGCGCTTTATCTTTATCATCTTTTGTTTGACTGAAAAAAGAAAAAATATGTATATGTATCTAATATTTTTCGATACTCTATAAGACGGACTAATTATTTTAAATACCTATTATTTTTTAAGAAACAAGCCTATTATGTTGAAATCAACTAATATGTCAAATAATAAATAATAAAAAGTCCAGTACTGGACTAAGGGTCCTACCAAAGATACTTCGTTCCTTAGGAGGATGTTGCCATATTTACCATGTTTGGTAGGCGGGTTGGCGAGCGCAGTTTCTTTGACTTCTTGTGCTTCCGACGCTTCTACCCATCGGAAGCATTTTAAAGATGGGGTAGGCTAGGAATTTTTTGGATTTGGAAAGAGAAATATCGGGATATAAATATAAATAATAAATAAATATATACGGACAAATCACACAGATTGAGCTAGCCCCAAAGTAAGTTCGAGACTTGTGTTATGGGATACTAACTCAACGATACTATATTTTATAACAAATACATATTAGATAAACATCCAAGACCCAGGCCAATCTGAAAAAGATCATTTTCCATCTTGACCTGGCCGGGGATCGAACCCGGTCACTCCGTGTCGCAGGCAGGCGTGTTGACCGCTGCGCCACGGAGCTAGTCAAATGAGAGAATGGGATATACACACTCGGGTGAATGGCGCGTACCATATCTGCAACCACCAGTCAGGCAGTTGAGCATGATACTCCGGACCAATCCCCGGGGGGAAGGGTTTGAACCAGAGACCTCAGGTTTATATAGATCTACGCTCTTCTAATTAAGCTACCGCATAATTTAGCAAGTATATCAGAATATCATCGAGAAAACACTATTTAATTCACAAAAAACAATAACAAAATGATGTCCTTTGAAAAAAATCGGTGCTTAATAAATAGGGGAGTTATAAACAAAGTTGTGAAGTTAGTTATTAAAGTCACTACAGCGATGGTTCAAATCTGAACTCAGCTACAATACAATAGGAATAGCGAATTAAAATAATAATAATTTGAATGAAATTTATGGTAATATCATCGTAAACAAAATATAGTATCCTTATCCTTATCCTTACTAATATTATAAATGCGAAAGGAAGTTTGTTTGATTGTTTGTTTGTTTGTTACACGCTTTCACGCCGTAACTACTGAACCGATCATGAAATTTTGCATACAAGTTCTCTGGAGTACGGAAAAGAACAGGCCATAGACCTTTCATCCCGGAAAAAAGTACTGTTCTCTAGAAAACGACCTTGACGCGAGCGAAGTTGCGGGCGAAAGCTAGTATATAAATAAACTGATTTAGGAGTATAAGGCCTTAAGCAACGACTCTGTAAGAATTTTTCCAAATTACCGTAACTATACCCAAAATCGCCCATTTTCGATATTAATTTCCCTGTGCTATAGAAACTGAGTTCAGAGTTGAACCATCGCTGCAGTGACTTTATTAACTAACTTCACAACTTTGTTCATAACGCCCCCATTTAATAAGCACCGATGTTTTTCAAAGGAGATCGTTTTGTGAATTAACTCGTTCACTGACACTGAGCCAGACACAAAAGAAAGAAATAAATAAACAAATAAATATATACGGACAAATCACACAGATTGAGCTAGCCCCAAGGTAAGTTCGAGACTTGTGTTATGGGATACTAACTCAACGATACTATATTTTATAACAAATACATATATAGATAAACATCCAAGACCAAGGCCAATCTGAAAAATTTCATTTTCCATCTTGACCTGGCCGGGGATCGAACCCGGGAACTCCGTGTCGCCTGGCGTGTTAACCACTGCGCCACGGAGCTGTCAGATACAATAGAATTACGTCTACAGGCGGGCAGTGTCAGCGAAAGTGTTAAATAGTGTTTTCTCAATGATATTCTGATATACTTACTATATTATGCGGTAGCTCAATTGGCGGAGCGTACGTCTATATAAGGTTAATTTAAATTAAGCGCAAATATTTTAAAGGCTATCCATACACTAGAAAAATGCTTTAGAAGCAAAATAAAAAAAAAAACGACACGCTAGTTTTCAAGATATCTGGACCAGAACATTTAAAAAAAAAAGACGAAAAGAACACCTTGTGTACAAATAAACACTTTTTACTAATATCTACTATGGATACTAGGTCACTAGCCTCGACGATCTAAAAGCTGATTTATAGATTTTAATAAAAAAAAATATTACTTTGTATTGAAAAAAAGGAGCATGTCGATTTCTTAAAATTTGTTACTAAATCATTTCTTTGACCTATGAGACCCAGCCCTTAAAATATTTGCGCTTAATTTAAATGGACGCTTATATAAAGCTAAGGTCATTGGTTCAAACCTTTCCCCCGGGGATTGGTCCGGAGTATCATGCTCATCTGTCTGTCCGGTGGTTGCAGGTATGGCAACGGGTACAAATAAATAAATAAATAAATATATACGGACAATTAATCCGAGTGAGTATATCCCGATTCCCTTTCCAAATCCAACAAATTCCTATCCTACCTTTGCTTTAAAATGCTACCGATTCAGTGTTCACAGTGTGCTCTCACGTTGTCTCGATAAATAAAATAAATAATAAATAAAAATGTTTATTGGGTAACAAGGTATAGAGTAACACAAGTTGTAGGAACCTCCTTTTAAAGGCTCGTACTACCTCACACTGCTTTATGATTGTCTGTAATATCAATAATAATGAAATACTCAAGTTGAAATAAAAATGCAGCAAAGTTCAGGACTAATCCTGGTAACTATCTGACTCAAAAACACGATTGCGTTAAATTTTCTCGATAGAAAAAAGTTGCAAAGTTGCCTCCAAATCTCGTCTAATTTACTCGGTGTATTCACCAAATACATTAAAATTAACCTTGAAACTTTTGATTATAATTGCATTACAGATAAGGCAGTCATCATGTATTTCTTTTTTTCGAATAACCCTTGAATATTCTTTAAAAATGAAAATATCCGAAGTAGCCAACGCGTTTAGACCATCCGCGTTTGTACCGCCACGCCGCCTGGCTGCCTATTTAAGCGAGTGCCGCGCGAACGAAAAACATCGCTACTGCGCAGAACCATTCGGCGATTAGGAAAAAAGATGAAGTCTTAATATTTTCATATTTATATCTTTATAAAAAAAACTAGCTGTTGCCCGCGGCTCCGCCCGCGTTAGTGTCGTTCTCTTGAAAACAGTAGAAATGATAAAAATTCCATACAAACCCCTCCCCCTCTGCTTTTTCCCCTTAAGGGGGAATTTAATACATTTCACCTGCATAGATCTTTAGCCCTTAAGGAGGGGATTTTGCCCATTTCACCTACACATATATTTTTTTTATTGTAATGGAGAACTTCTTATTGTCATATTTCTAAGTAAATAAAACCACACAAACTTTACCCCACCTATTTTACCCCTTCAAAGGGAAATTTCGTCCATTTTAACTACACAGATCTTTTCAATTGTAATGTAAACATATATACTTATTTTTATACTTCTATGTCCAGAAATGAGAAAAAAACCGTACAACCGCCCCCCCCCCCCCCCCCCTTTATCCCTTAAGGGAGGAATTTATCTTTTTTAATTGTAATCTAGAACGTATATACTTATTTTTATACTTCTAAATCTAGAAATGATAAAAAATCCATACTAACTTTACTCCCCTATTTTATCCCTTCAGCCGAAAATTTCGTCGGTTTTACCTACATACATTGTAATCCAGAACGTCCAGAAATTAGAAAAATTCCATACAACCCCTCCCTTTATCCCTTAAGGGGGGGATTTTATACATTTTACCTACACAAGAGCTTTTTAATTGTAATCAAGAACTTACATACCTTTTTTTATATTCTAAGTCTAGAAATGGAAAAATTCCATACAAACTTTACCCCCTATTTACCCCTTCAAGGGAGAATGTTGTCTGGTTCACCTAAACAGAACTTGTGTGCCTACTTTCAAACTTCTAAGTCAAAAAATGAGAAAATTCCATAAAACTTCATCCCCTTTGATTTTCTAAAAATTCTTTCTTAGTGCTCATTTACATCATAAAAAGAATCCCTGTGCTAAATTTCAGTTCCTGGGCACAGTAGTTTCGGCTGTGCGTTGATATATAAGTCAGGTTTGCTTCTGGCCCGCGGCTCCGCCCGCGTAAGTGTCGATTTCTCAGGAACAGTAGAATTACCCGGAATACATTAGTTCATGACTTTCAATGAAACACCTTAATATTGAATTTCAATTGAATAACTTCAAAAATTGAAGGTTTCATACTAAGTTTGCATCCCCTTATACCCCCTTAAGGGATGATTTTTGAGTAAAATATTTTACTCGTGTTTCATACCTTTCAGTAAAGAACCTTCATGCTGAATTTCATTCGAATTACTTCAAAAACGGCAAAGTATCATACTAACTTTGCAACCCGTTTTACCCCCTTAGGAGATGAATTTCCAAAATCTTTTCTTAGTGCTCCCCTACGTTATAAAAGGAACCCCTGTGCAAAATTTCAACTTCCTAACCCTTATAGTTTAGGCCCTGCGTTGATATGCCAGTCAGTCAGTCAGCTTCTCCGTTTTTTAGTATGGATTACTATGGATAGTATGGATAGGTATAATACTGTCGTATAATGATGATGAATTGACTTTGGATTTTAATTTTCTTATGTCACTTATTATTTTATTTTTGCTATATGTTTGCAGGCAAACTCATGCCTTGAGTTCATTCAAATGACGATAACTTTTTTTCTAATGAACCGATTTTGATGAAACAAACTTTAAATGTTTTGCTGAGTTAAAATAAAGCAATCGGTGAAAGTTTGAAGTAAATCGGTTCAGTATTTTCGGAGATAATCGTGATCATACATACAGACAGACAGACAGACAGACAGACAGACAAGAAATTCCAAAAAAATTTTTTGCTTTTTATTATTCTTTTTAAGTGTCCCTCTATCCATTTCAGTCAAAAATTCAAAATGTACAGACAAAATATTTTTACTGTTTTATTAATAGAAAGAATAGAATAGAATAGATGTTTTATGATTTATTATATGTATAGATAAGAAAGGGGGCGACCTCCGAGACGTACATATAAATATTGTCATGTGACAATTATTGTTTTAGACGTAAAAAATACAAAGTTTTCGAAGAAAAATGCTTTTAGATATCATACCATATATATATATCATTTTCATATATATCTGCTTCAAATTCCAACAAGGGGGCGATCTTGTTCAAGAATTGATCTAAATATACAAATACTTTTGATGTATTTAATTAATTCAGCGCATAGTACTAGTGATTTAAAAACACGTCAATTTTCACAATTTCGTGCAGTACCGTCGTGCTTGTGCCTGGAAGCTCCGCGCTCAATGATATAAACTATTCAGTAGTTGGACGATCTATCATTTATATTGTTTGTCAAAGCACAGTAAAGTTGCTTGGCTGTAGAAATAGATGAGCGAGAGGTATCCATGCAGATTCTTTAGTTGAAAGGGGAGTTATGAACAAAGTTGTGAAGTTTGCTAATAATGTCGTCGCAGCCGCGATGCTTCAACTGTGAACTCGGTTTCCGACGAGAAAGCTTGTTGCGCAGCTTATTGGAGGGCCCTTTCCGGACAAATATCTGGGGCTCTTTCTACAACTTGATTGCGTAAAGCACACTGTTTTTAAGGTTCCGTACTTAAAGTGTAAAAACTTTTAATATGGATGTCTGTCACCAGGCTGTATCTCATGAACTGTGATAGTTAGACAGTTGAAATTTTCATAGATAATGATTTCTGTTTAAAAAATATAATTAAATAAATATTTAGGGTCTTCCTTACAACAAACGTAATTTTTTTGCTTGTTTTTGCTCGATATCGATAACGGCAACAGGTAGACGGTTGAAATATTTACATAATATTTAGTTATTCACTTTAAAAATAAATAATTTAGTTAATAATCAAGGGGGCTCCCATAAAACTGACGGTTTTTTACAGTTTTTACCGCGATTGGACACTTCTAACGATGTATCAAGTTACGTTGGTTAGTTTAGGAGATCTCTTATCTCCTAACCAAACTATCCTACATAACAAACAAACATAGTTATAGCGGAGAGTGCGCTCAAGAGTTGCACGAACTCATACCATACCAGGAGAAGATCTCCTTTCTTCTATCGGGCGTCCAGGCGCACCATCCTTACCTGGTTAAAATTCCTATAATTCGTACCAAGCGCTTTTCCTCATCTTTTATTATGCACACAGCTAATGATTGGAAAGCGTTGCCTGGGTCTGTATTTCCGAGCGTATAATCTGAACTTCTTTAAAGTTAGAGTGAATAGGCTTTTTCTGGGTGAGTTAGCTCGATCTTAGCCCATATCTTTGCCTTTCGCCTAAATTATGGTCAAGAGTTATAGAGCCATTTAAATTAAAAAAAAAACATGATTTTCTTCGCTATAATCGGTTAAAAACTTATTTCCGACCGATCAATGTTAAAAGATTAAGTTGATTAAAATGGCGCAGTTACAGTTACAAGAATACAATTAGCCGTGTGGTTTCCGGCGGAGTAGAATAGGACCACTCCTAGTCTTCCCATGGAGGTCGTAAGAGGCGACTTAGAAAATACAAGTTAAACAAAGCGAGACCTCTCTAACCCGTTTGCCCAGCGTGGAGAGTGTAGGCCAAGTCCTCTGGCTGCTCTGGCCAAGTATGGCTCTAGTAGTACAGAGAGGGTCGTGCTCCTGTTGTGGAGACTATAAAAACCTGATGATGATGATGATGATCACTTTTATAAGTTACACCTAGTACCTAGGCAGAAATAAAATTTTTGCTTGTCGCGAAAATACTAGCCCCGAAAATACTAGCCCAATAATTTGGCTGCAGCGCTGCGCAGTACAAGTATTATAAGCGAGACAACGCGAGTCCTGTTGTTTTTAGATATCAAATCTTACGTAATAGCAATAAGTTCGTTATTTCACTGATGTTTTCATTCGGTTTTATTCGGTGGTAGGTTTTGCTATTCTGCGCCGCCGAACAAAGCCGACGCGATTTATAAACCTTGCAACTCTAAGTTCAGCTCGTCAACTTATCGGGTGGCGTAGTTTATTAAAACTGTTTGGACCTTGCTTATCCGTTGGTGATATCACACAGACAAAAGATTCGTTAATACACTACACTTTGTTAATTTGAATAGGGCTGTTGCCGTCTTCGACAGTCTTACGAGCTGGAAAAAATAAAGCATATACCAGCCGCTTGTTTCACGATAACCGCACCAGTAAACGCCCGGTGAAGTAGCGAAAGCTCACTTGGAGCTAGCGACATAGGCCTTCCAAAAAAAAAAACGCACCAGTATTTCAAGCCGTAGCTGAAAATCAGTCATTCATTAATTTCGTGTAGGTGTCACGATCAATCGACCATGCACACCCTGGTGCCAGAGTTCTTTAGAACCGCCTCTCGGCCTCCGACGTGGTTCCTTTAACGACTACCATATGGCTAAGTGTGATACCATTACACCACCGTGACTTCGAATCACGTATTTTTAACGTATTTTTAATTTTAATAATATACCGAGCATTGTAATGCTATTTAAAAACAATTAAAGTCGGTAGAATATGTTGATATAAAAATACCTTTTAACCTTTTATTCCTAAATAAATTATTCTATTAAATATTTACCAACTACAAAACTAAAAAATAATGAATCCTATCTAAAGTAAAAACCTACCTATAAATAAAACCTAACTATAAATAAAAACCTACCTATTGAATTAGAAAAACTATTGAAGCAGCATTGCGCTCAAAAACTGACACCACGCAAAGTAGATAAAAGCGGGCGGGGCTTAAAAAGTATATCTTTTCGCGAACTAATCTGCCACGCACTCCGTGACGGAAGGACGCGTCGATGAAGACATATTTTCTGTGAACATCGGCGAAATCTTATCTAATTAAGAAAAAAATTACTTCTTGTGTAGTAAAGTGTTTCTAGAAACACAAGGAAAGACGGAAAAGTGACACTGGAGTAAATTTTCATAGCGAGCGAGGCGAACTGCTGACGCGACCGGTGCCTACCTACCCCGCTATGTTGACATCATAGCGTTCATTAAAGATCTTGACACCGCCCCGTGACCTCGACGCGGCCAATCGCAAGCTGGCTTCGTCTATGAGTGCGTAAGTTTTTCGTTGTGATTTTAGTTTAGTTTGTTTGCGTAAATGGGACTGATATTGAATCGTTAGTTGTATGAGAGTTACGCTTCCATAGTGGCTGCGCGAATGGGGTTTAAATGGATTGTATATTTAGGAAATAATTACTGGATAAAGGGGGCTATTATATAGGAAAATGAAGGAATCTCTCACCTCGCAAAAACTGCAACTGGCGATTACGTGACAACTCGTGACTGCACTTTCCGACGTGCGCAAATCTTCAACTCCTGGGTTTCAGGAATTACAAGGGGCCCCTTAACTTTCTCAAACACAATAGCACAAATAATTAGTGTTTTATGCGACGAATCACTCGTATATCGTTCGCGATGTGAATCGAGTTTTGCGGTATGCGAATTGCGTGTAATAGGCGCGTGCGCTCGGTCACGCTTTGAGCGGGTGACTGCCAGCACTGCTAACAAAATAGGCCGTCTGATGCGAGTCAGTTGAGAATTAGGGCTGGGTTAAACAGTGCGAAAGAATCGATCGAATCGACTATAGTAGTGAAGCGGATCAGGTTCAATAAATAAGAGCGGCGCGACCACATAGTTTTTCTAATTCAATGCACTAGTGTCATAAAAAAGGGTTTTACTGATTGTTGCAATTGATTGTTGTTTTTCTATTTTATTATAAAAGCTTAATGTACGCTTAAATATTCTATTTATTTTCCTTCATATATTTGCTTATGGAAAGACTATCTGCTGTAATGCACTCAGAAAATTAAACTTAGAAGTAGATAATGTTAAATTTCAAACAAGTTGTCTTCTAGCGTCGGAAAGTTAAATTAAACTGCTTGATCTTACTTATCTGTGGAGAGTATCGCGAGACAAAGACCTGTGGGAGCTTTGTTGATCTTTGTTCGTTAATGAAATGATTAACGTATGTTTTAAAGATATATAAATAAATATATACGGACAAATCACACAGATTGAGCTAGCCCCAAAGTAAGTTCGACGCTTGTGTAATGGGTTACTAACTCAACGATACTATATTTTATAACAAATACATATATAGATATAAGATATAAAGGATCATTTTCCATCTTGACTTGGCCGGGGATCGAACCCGGGCACCTCGTGTCGCAGGCTGGTTGTTAACCACTGCGCCACGGAGCTCGCCGAAAAAATTATCGAAGAGTACAAGATGGCAAACGATGTTTTTCAGATTGACCTAAATGTTTATCTATACATGGTGAAATTTTTATCGTTTTGGAACCTTAAAGGGGTGACTCAGACCATCAAAATGAACAACTTTTCCTATGGGAACAATGCTGGGAACTCAAAAAATAAATCGTCATTTCCATACAAAAGAGTTCGGCCGCCCGGCCAGTTTGTATGGGAATGAGGATTTTTTTTTGAGTCACCCCTTTAAGGGTCCGAAACGATAAAAATTTCACCACAATATGTAAAGAAAACCCTATCCGATCCTTGAAGGGGTGGTTCAGCCCGTTGATATGAATAACTTTTTCTATGTGACCAATGCTGGAAACTTCTGATTTCTTAGGTGGTAAAATATTACAATATAGACATACATTAAAAAGGTACAAAAATAGTATTGCCTGAGCTAACGTGAAAAACACCATGTGTTTCAGACTTTAATTATTAGACATAAACTTACAAATTAAACAATTACAAAAGAAAAATAACATTGTATACAAAGTTAAAGATTAAATTTAAAGATAATAAAAGAAAAATGTTCATAATACTTATGATAAAACTGTTAATAAATCCTCTGTCTCTTTATACGACATATTAAGGAGGGCTTCTTGTAGTAAGTAGTAATCCTTTCCTCGTACCGATAGAACAAGGATAGAATCCAAATTTTTTATGAAGCCTTTTGTAAAAATGCCAAGTGCGAGTCGGACTCGCGCACAAGAGTTCCGTACACTTATATAATAAGTTTGAAATCGTATTTAATAACAAAATATGTTTAATCAGGGTATAAAGTTACAGGAGTGTATCCGCAACACGCTTCGTCAAAATAGTTACAGGGGTGTATCCGCAACACGCTTCGTTAAGGTGATACCACTGTAAATAAGGTCGTTCTGAACCTTATTTATCTCGCAAAATACTTAAATTAGGAGTTTCAAATCTAAGTAATATGATTTTTGACTATTTCATCTCCGAAAATTGAAGATGAAAACACGTTTTGATAAAATTTTCTCGATAGAAATATTTTTTGAAAAATGGTCTTCGTTCGTAGAGTTTTTGTTATTGTAGCTCAAATGCGACGAATGAAATAATGATTTTTAGACTAAAAGATAGGTTATTAGTAATTCATCAAAATGTAAATATGAAAATACAATTAACCGGTCTGATTTTATATAAAATAGAAATAACGAATTTGGCGCTTACGTTTTTTTCTTTGAGCGACTCGAGACCATCTCCTATCTCATCATTCACGGGCTAAACCGCCAAGCGCTATCCCTTGCGCGCACTTGATCGGTCCTTTACCGAGCGAAGGTACCAAACATTTGAGGCCTCGCCTTAAAATAGTTACAGGAGTGTATCCGCAACATGCTTCATCAAAATATTAGTCTAAAGACCACCCCTTATCATACCCGGCTCAGATCAGTTTGAAATTATTAAAAGTATTTTTATTATATGATTTAACTAAATATTTATACTATTCGCAATTTTTCCTATATCTGTGCTATAAGACGTTGCTTCGTACCAAATTTCAAGATTCTGAGTTCAAAGAAGTACCCTGTAGGTTTTAATGCCCTTGCGAATGTCGAAAAAACACAAAAATTTGCGGCATAACCAGCTGTATCTTTTGATTGCGTTGGCTTAGAAGTTTGATTTTTTCACAACTTCAAGGAACAGAAGACCTGAACATTTGATATAAATTTCAGCTACCCCTACGCGTTCCTGAGAAAAAGAGTCTTGACAGACAGACGGACAACCGAGTGATCCTATAAGGGTTCCGTTGTTTCCTTTTGAGTTACGGAACCCTAAAAATTTACTTTCTCTGTCTCATTTGAGTGTTTTCCCGGCTGCATCCTCAGCTGCGAAGTATCGGAGCCCGGGGTTTGCCACATGACAGCAATATATCTAAAGCTTAAACGACCGGATGCCTGCCTGATGTCAACCCAAGCACCAGAACAACAGAGAAATATTTGTAAAAATTATGTACAGTCTTAGTGTCCAAGCGGGGTATTGAACACGGCTTCTTTTGTTCATATGCAAATGCATATTGTGTACAGTCGGGGGGTAGATAAAATTAGCCCCTGTAATAACAGATGATAATATGTATTGTTAACAATATGCTACCAAATACTACAAAAACTAACAAAATATATTTATATTTATATACTACAATTTATAGCGATACTATAATTTATAACAAATACATATATAAGTAAAATATCCAAGACCCAGGCCAATTTAAAAAGTTTATTTTCCATCTTGATCTGTCCTGGGATCGAACCCGGGCACCCCGTGTCGCAGGCTCGCGTGTTAACCACTGCGCCACTGCGCCAATATAAAACTAATGTAAATATTTGAACACTCGCATACAAGCCACTATTTTATTTATTATTAATGCATTACTTAAATAATTAAATATCAATTCTAGGTAAATTATTAAACTCATTACTAATCACGTAGATCACATCAAACTATAGATCAATTAAATGAATAGATGGAAAGCACAGTCGCAAGGACAGCCGCGCTCCGCTGCTCGAACCAAAGTGCCGTTCCACTCTGGGCGGCACATTCGTAAATACCCGTCACATTAGCCGGGAAGATTCAGCTGCTCGCTCGGGCTCTCGTATTTACCCGACGTGTCGAGACGGCCCATCTGGTAATTCATCATCGGGTCTTTTTAGTCTCCACTGCAGGAGCATGACCCTCTCTGTACTACCGAAGCCATACTTGGCTAGAGCAGACAGAGGATTTGGCCTACCGCTCTCCTCGCTGGCCAGACGGGTTGGAGATGACTCATTGATGTCTATGAGCTTTGCTTAACTTGTATTTCGTAAGTCGCCTCTTACGACCTTTATGGGAAGACTCGGAGTGGTCCTATTCTACTCTGCCGAAAACGACACGGAACCAAACGACACGTCAATCAGTATTGTCTTTAACTTGTAAGGGTTGTGATTGATTTTAACCAGTGGAAATATTTATATTTAAAATGCGTGCTTTAAGTGACCTATCACATGATTACGAATATAAAACAATTTGAACATTGTATTTTGAGTTCCATCATGTTAACACGTGTGGTATCCGGCAGAGTAGAATAGGACCACTCCAAGTCTTCCCGTGGATGTCGTAGAAGGCGACTTAGGAAATACAAGCTAAACAAAGCTTATAAACATCTAAGACACCTCTCCAACCCGTCTGGCCAGCGTGGAGAGTGTAGGCCAAGTCCTCTGGCTGCTCTGGCCAAGTGTGGCCCTAGTAGTACAGAGAGGGTCGTGCTCCTGTAGTGGAGACTAAAAAAAAAAGGACCTGATGATGATGATGAACACGTCTAACTAGTCTGAGATAACTGACTCGTTAATTTAACAAGTTGCTTCATAAATAACAGATATTTATGAAGCAACTTCGGGTGAATAAAACGTCGGGTATTTACGAATATGCCCCCGGGCGTCGCTACACACACAGTGATGCCAACAGTATGAGTTGCACTTAATTTACTTAAGGGGGCATTATAGCACCGCTATACGTGCGATACGATTGGAGATATCTCGCATCGTTTCTAACGTATAGCGGCGTCTCTCCCATCGGATTCTAAATTCAGGGTGGTTTAATAGTCGCTTTATATAAGGTTCATTTACATTAAGCGCAATTATAAATGATAGCACCCATAATGAATTGCTTTACAAAACGACACGCTAGTTTTTGTTTTAGCTTTTTCTACAACGTTATTTAGGATTTTATGAAAACCGATAGATCAGCTGTTTTGATTGTCGACGTCAGTGACTTAGTATCCTGGCAGGGTCGCCATATGAAATACGCGACGCGACGGGGGCGTAGTAAGTAAAACACAACTATATGTTGGAAAACTGGATCCCAAACTTGAACTCTCTTTATTTTAGGTTTCCCACAGTTTATATACTAGATTTTCACTATGTCACATGACATTGAACTTACAAGAAAATTTATTAAAACAATTCTTTATATATCGAGGTCGTGTGTCGTCACACTAGTAGATCACGTAGATGTACTTACAGTGAAATAAAAAAAAAGGACCCTAAGAAAGTGTTTTTTTGTAAGCAGGGTGCTTTTTTTTCTCTTTTTCTTATGTTATTGTCAAGATATCTCGAAAAGTTATTTTTGTAATATATGGGTGCCAACCCTTTATATATTTGCGCTTAATTGAAATGGACCTTATATATATCTTTGATGTCAGTAATTACTCATATGTATGTATTAATAACTGTGTGATTCTTCATTCCGACTTCATTTGATATTAATATATTAATTACCAACGCTTCGCGAGTCATTAGCCACCTAACGAGCTGAGGGGAGACTTATGAAATTTGAGTTCCGTACCCTTTCACCCGATTAAGCAGCCCTTAAAAGAATTATCTTAGGAGGCATAACAAATGTAAAACAATAGGCAAGACAGGCAATATCCTTTATATGAATGGTTAGGAATAAACAACCATTAATATATTCGTGCACAATTAAAACACGTTACAATCATTAAATAAAAAAGTAGTAACGTGACATTTAATTTTAGCCATTCAATCGAAACATCTAATATGTATGTATAGTCATTTTACGACTCGAAAGAAGAAGTAACGGTCTCGTTATTTCTTCTACCGCAAAGGGAAAGGTAATGCATAGAGAAATAAGTATTGACATTTTTACTGTATTTTTTTAAATACTTATAGTTGTATACAAAAACTTTAAAATAATAAATGCTTAATATCAGTAGCAATTTGGTAGCAGCACTAATTAGGTACATGCCAAAGCACCTCGGGCCAAACTCAGTAATTTCACTGATAAAACGAAACACAACATTGTAATTTGTAATCAAAGCGTCAAGTGCCTTTTCTACTTGAAAATGCTGTCCAAAAATTTGTACATTATATTAAACAAATTATTTTTTCAAATGCGTTCCGCATTCTATTTGGTAAGTTGGTTTTTAAAAGTAAAAACCAATTTATTTTTAAGAAAAGTTATTTGATACGCTTTCAAGCCTGAACTAATGATTTGATTATGATTAAATTTCATATGCGTATGGGATACGAAGAAGCTCATACGTTCTTGAAGGGAAAGTCTAATATTCAGTAAAAATAGGTGAAATCAAGGGGCGTATGGGTACGAAGCAGAATTTCAACATATGAGCCTTGTGGAGATTATGAAACCTTTTGCAATAATACCAAATAACGAACTTAACAAAAAGGTAAGCAGAAAATATTTGGAAATAAATTTTGAAATGGAAACATAAGCACAATTTCTTCCAGAAGCCACTGGCTACAATCTTTTAAGCATGTTTTAGATTTACCAGACTTAAAAGTTTTAAGATCATTATCATCGTTTCGTGTAGGTGTCACGGTCAATCGACCATGCTCACCCTGGTGTCAGAGTTCTTCGGGACCGCTTCTCGGCCTCTGACGTGGTTCCTTTTAGTTTTAAGAGAAGTTGTTCTACACATTTGGATCAAATTATCTTTTAGGAAGGTCAGGGGTGTCATCTTCAACTGCGGCCGGTGTTTGCAGGGATGGCATCAGGTACGAACGCCTAGCCAAGCTGCTTGCTATTCCCCCATTCATCCGAGTGAGTAGTATTCCAATACCTTCATCATCATCAGGTCTTTTTAGTCTCCACTGCAGGAGCATGACCCTCTTTGTACTACCGGAGCCATACTCGGCCAGAGCAGACAGAGGATTTGGTCTGCACTCTCCTCGCTGGCCAGACGGGTTGGAGAGGTCTCATTGATGTTTATGAGCTTTGTTTAGCTTGTATTTCCTAAGTCGTCCTCTTACGACCTCCATGGGAAGCTAGGAGTGGTCCTATTCTACTCTGTCGGAAACCACACGGCTAAAAATAAATAAAAAGACACTAAAAGAGTTTCCTGTTGTTTGTGTTTAAGTGGCCAACACTAGTGCCAGATTTTTCAAGCTGCATAAAAGGCATGTGACATAGCTTTACGACCGCCTTCAAGTGATGATAGCCGAGACCAACGGCGTCCCGGAGGGGCTCGAGAACATTTTTTGCCACTTGTGGTCTCCTATCCTAGTGGGGACCACTCCCGGTTTGCTTTACATGCGTAAGCGTATAATGCGCACGCCAACTGGCTCAATAAAAGAGGAAAAAAGTTTGGGTGATAAAACTTCACGCGGACGAAATTAAGGGCAGCAGCCAACTTCAAAAAATAGTTTTTTTGCAAAAATTTCATTTTTGTGACAAGTTTTTATTACAAACGACTCTACACTGTAAAGTAAATAAATACGTACAAATCACACAGATTAAGCTAGCCCCAAAGTAAGTTCGAGACTTGTGTTATGGGATACTAACTCAACGATACTATATTTTATAGCAAATACATATATAGATACACATCCAAGACCCAGGCCAATCTAAAAAAGATCATTTTTCATCTTGACCCGGCCGGGGATCGAACCCGGGCACTCTCGTGTCGCAGGCTGGCGTGTTGACCGCTGCGCCACGGAGCTAGCCAAAAGTGGTTTGTAAGACAAATCAAATGAGCCCAAACACGATTGGTGTACCTTGTTTAGTTTAAGAGTTTTTATGGTCACCTTCCATGTCCATCATCCAACCAGCATATTCCGTGGAAATCGGATGACTATACAATATGCATGCAAAATTTCAGCTCAATCGGTAATCGGGAAGTGGATCAACTTTAAGTAGCAAGATTTGAGTACAGACAAACATAGGGAAAGGTGAGACTAAATAAAAGCTTGTAAAAAGAGCCAGCCCTACGAAGCAGTTCTGAATTATAGCATGCTATACAGTAGTAGAAAAAAGCAATCACGGGCGAATATCAAAATAACTAATGCAATAATTCTCCTACGCGCTAACAACAACTTCGAGAATGGAATGTACGGGAGCATATTTCGCGCTTAACTGCTGCTTTTATAAGAGGTTGCGGGCTCTTCAACATCTAATTAACTCTTTACCAGACACTGCACGGCTATAGCCGTTATATATATAATTGAAATTCCAACGGCATCACTGGCACATTGGTAACACGCTATTTTGACATAACCAAACTGCGGTTTGACGGTAAAATACTTCGCTTTTAAGGTTTTTGTCTGGGATTTTGTCAATCACGAGCGAATATGAAAATGAATACATTGAAAATGGAATGAATGGGAGAATTTTGGATTCTTAACCGATGCCTTAAAAACTAAAGTTTTTGGAACATAGACAATAGAAGTCACAAGGGATAAGATAAATGGAAATCAAGAGTAGTGAAAGGTCGGTAGTGGCTTTTTTTATGAAAGTCCTTGTGTTTGCTCATTCCTTTAGTGGGCGTTAACGACTAATGCTGTCTTAGATGTAGCTGATACTATCAATGTACAAAAATTGGACAGTATACTACGTAGGTTCGATACGTTCGTCAAACCCTATGAAAGGGGGTCCTTAGTATTTTTTTTTAGAATTGATAGTATTTTTTAGTATAAACATGGGTAACTAGCTTTCACCCGCGGCTCCGCCCGCGTCAATGTCGATCCCTCGGGAATAGTACTTTTTTTTAGGGATAAAAGGTAGCCTATGTCCTTCTCCGTACTCCAGAGAACTTGCATGCAAAATTTCATAATGATCGGTTAAGTAGTTACGGCGTGAAAGCGTAACAAACAAACAAACAAACAAACTCACTTTCGCATTTATAATATTAGTAAGGATTATTTAGTAGTAAACATTTTCCATTATGTTTCCCAAATAGGTAAACTCCGCTTTAATATTCTTATTATGTTAAAGCTTGGTACCGCATGCTTGTACCATGTACAAGCAAGTCTTTTTGTAGCACTCGTTTAAGCTTCATCTCTACGAGTACGTGTAGCGATTTCGTAGCTTGCTACGAATTGTAGCACTCGAATGTAGTAAGTTCTACGCGTTGCGGCGCGCTACGATTCCGCAAAATTTTCTACCCTTATGTTTCCAAACTATGACATACATCATTATTCTGCAAGCGTATGAAACTTCGTTCTACCACGTAAACAAGACCCACCCCTCCCCCTAATTACTTTCTATATAGGTCACTAGAGGGGCGCGTAGAGGACGGCTCGGAGGTCAAGATATCGTGGTTCATTTGTTATTACTTCAGGTTAGCAATAAATCTAAGCTAATGCTAGTATTTGTTAGAGTTGATCAATAATGACCTAATAATATAGTAGGAGGAAAGGATTAGATGTTACGAACTGAACAACTTCTCAGCATGACTTGATAGTTTTTTTGGCGCAATAGTTACCAGACTTCGTCGTTGAGGCACACGGTTTGAATCCCATAATCAAATGCTTCGAAGGTCAAAGACATATACATTCAAAATTGTAGTTATAAATACCTTTGAAAAAATTAGGAATCCTCAATACGAATAGGCACATCCTTACTAATATTATAAATGCGAAAGTGAGTTTGTTTGTTTATTTGTTTGTCTTTTACGCTTTTACGCCGTAACTTCTGAACCGATCATCATGAAATTTTGTATACAAGTTCTCTGGAGTGCGGAGAAGGACATAGGCTACCTTTTATCCCGGGAAAAAGACTTCCCGAGGGATCGACATTGACGCGGGCGGAGCCGCGGGCGAAAGCTAGTATAAAATAAACTTTTTCAATGGAGAACTATCATAAAAAGTAGATTTTGAAAAAATTGCTAGCGAGTATTAATGTAAACAGATAAACCATGTCTCCACAGTTTCATGAATTTAGAGCTATTAAGTGCAAAGACAGGCTTTGGTAGAGATACATTCTATTTTACAGTTTCCTGCTAGAATTCCTAATAAGAGCATTTAAAAAAGAGTTACACTCTGTTAAGAACGATTTAATCGAACTAGCCGCTTTATTATTCAGTCTATCCGTTTAAGTCATAGACGTATAAATAGATAGATGCCTCATAAGGTTTTGCTTAGTTTGTAAATCAAGCATTGATTTTTTGATTTGTGGTGAGAGTGCCGACCCACCATCTAGACACACGAAATTTCTAATCAATGAAAGTAAATTGTATACTACTGCCAAAAACAGAGTGTATTGTTATTTCGAGTTCGTTTATGTATGATATTTGAGTTTCTTTATTCCACTATATCTTCTAATTCCTCATGAGCTTTTACCTTTGGGAAGGCGTGTTTTTTTTAATATAAAAACTTCCTATTTTTTTTTGTGATATCTCGATATCCTATTTCGAGTTTTACACGGATAAATGGTAAATTTAAGTATTTTCTCACATTAATTTGCGCATATTGTTTCCGGAGATGTCTAACATGAACTAATAGAGCAGTCGAAGTGACAGAGTCTCAAACTTAATGCCCCCGTGCGAGTAGAGGGGCGTCCTTTAATTACTTTAGGCGATTTTGGCAAGTTTTCGACCCCCATGGTGAGATCTCGTAAGATTTAATTCGACCCCCTCCCTGCCTCTAAATTTCATGTCAGATTTCACTATGCTAAATTTCGTTACGAAGTATTCTTTGTTATTAATATTTGGATGTCAAAATTAAATATTAATAAATTCAGATGAAATTAGACTACTAGAACTCATGTGTAGCTAATGGAATTGACGTAACCACGAAGATTAGAGTTTTAGATAGAAAAGAGAAAGAAAAAAAATCTTGATATTTGCCGGGACCAACTCCCCCCCTTCTCTTGCATGAGCAGGTGAGAATCGGCTCGACTCACACGAAATGTATTGATATCAACAAGTGCTATCTATCTTTTATGTCATCAATGGCTTAAGTCGTTTCTAAATGTTTAAAAAGCCATGTTAGCGCTATTTTTACTCCAACATGTTCGTTCTAGACGTGGACTAGTTAATATTGTAGTGTAACTGATTGGTTTCATTCCGGCGGTTAAATTTTTAACAGGTAGTTAGGTAGAGGGTGCAACAACCTTTACTTTTTGTGCCAACCAGTAAAAACCTTGGTTGCAACAAATATTATTATATAACATTTTTTTTAAGGAACCTGATTTCACACCTTTGTCGGCCTAATTTATATACCAAATTCAGTTCTCTAGTACTAATAGTGTCTTAGCTAAATCGCGGATGGACAGACAGACATGGTGAGTATGGCAATATGCAACTAAGAATCATTGGGAGAGGTCTTTGTCCAGCAGTGCACTCTTTACGGCTGCAATGATGATGATGAAATGAAATAATTTAAACTATTACAATTGCGAAAAGAGCATAAGCAGAGGCTTAAAGAGAATTTTGGGAGAGCCCAAGAATTATTCATTGTATGGGAGGCCATGAAACGAAGAATCGTGGGAGCCTTTTGTCTGTCAGGGACTTCTCTCGGCTGAAATTATTATTCCCAATTAGGTTTTAGGAAGCATATTACCTTCAAATTAACTTTAACTGCCTCTGTGGTCCAGTGGTTAAGGCGTTTGCCTGTAAACCCGGTAGTCGTGGGTTCGATTCCCACAGGTAGCATGCTTTGTTTAGTTGTTTCCAGTTTGTTTAGGACATTGCAGGCTTGAATCACCTGATCGTCTGATAGTAAAGATGATTCCGTGCTTCGGCAGGCACGTTAACCCGTTGGTCCCGGCTGCCATCTGGTAGTCGTTAAAGGAACGTCATTATACCGAGAGGTGGTTCCGAGGGTGCGCATGGTCGATTGATCGTGACACCTACTCGAAATGATGATTATGATGACCTACAAATATTTTTATACTATATGTAGTAAAATATAATTACTAATTACTCCATCGTGTTACCACCCCATCATTCAGCAATCCAACGGATCTGGCCTGAACGTAGTGAATGTAGCTCTAATGGAAATGTTGTGTTAGCATTATTAAGGTAAAGGTGGAACTACACTACGGTATTATAGGGGCGATAAGACTGGATGAGGGTGGGGACCGCATCACAGCGACAGAGGATAGGTATAGAGAAGGGAACAGTCCTATTGAGACATAGGTCCTATTGAGAATAAGGCTGTACAAGGCCGATTGTGTCAAGTCAAATAAAAGGGGTTGTCTTTAATGGTAAGGTCCGACACTCGCACGCTATCTATGATAATACAGCCTTCACTATTTTTTCTCTCTAGCCCACCTCGGCTTACCATCAGAGACGGCGTCAGTCAGTCATTGTCAAATCAGACTTGTTTATGTTTTAAACAAATATTACACAAACACAAACAAATATTAGACTAATCATTCATCGTACGCGACCCTGTTCACAGGAGTTTGACTCGCACTTTGCCTGTTTTTTTTTTTATAATTCTACATGCATTAAATAAATGTTTTGTTTTTCTTAATTAAATTATTGAAAAATGCTCATGAAAAGAACTCGTTTCAGACGTTGTCCGTATTGATAAAAAAATCGTAATTTTCTATGTTTGTTCTTTTTCTAACTTTTTGTAAAATTTATAATGCGTAAATTATGTCTATTGTAGTCCGTAAATACATGCAAAATTTCATTTTAGTTTAATTTATCACTACTGAAATGATACTAATAACGTCAGTATGAAAAATTCAAGTTTCAGAATCAGAAACTGAATCTTTATTTGCATAAAATATGGTATAAGAGGTGTTAGTATACTTGTTAGTAGTGCTCATATGTTACCAATTCAGGCATGCAAATATATTAAAATAATTAAAACTAATTACACAATTATTTATACTAAATGTCAAAAAAATAAATAAATATAATTAACTTTTATAGAATATAAAAAAATGCCTTAATTAAATAATTCCTGGATGGAATAATAATTTTTATCTTTTAACCATTTTGTAAGTCTACGTTTTTAATCGAAATGCTATAAAAAAAAAAAAAAAAAAAAAATTGAAATCCGACACCGTCACTTTAAAATATCATATTTTCATATTTTGATAACGCCAATTTCATAGGAAGAACCATTTATGTATACTATAGCTTTATGGGAAGAACCCAATATTGTCTTTGCTTATACTCGCTGTCACTGGGCCCATAACCTGGAAATACTACGGGCTTATCCGAGCAGATACGACATACGAGCCAAGGCGCCCTCATCGACAGTAAGTGCACAAAATTTGTATACTAAAGAGATACTTTACAGCGGAATTTGTAAACATATGCGGCTTGTCGTGTAGCTGTATGTCTATCTTGGCTAGCTCCGTGGCGCAGCGGTCAACACGCCAGCCTGCGACACAGGAGTGCCCGGGTTCGATCACCGGCCAGGTCAAGATGGAAAATGATCTTTTCCAGATTGCCCTGGGTCTTGGATGTTTATCTAAATATGTATTTGTTATAAAATAAAGTATCGTTGAGTTAGTATCCCATAACACAAGTCTAGAACTTACTTTGGGGCTAGCTCAATCTGTGTGATTTGTCCGTATATATTTATACTAGCTGTTGCCCGCGGCTCCGCCCGCGTTAATGTCGTTTCCTTGGAGACATTAGAAATGATAAAAATTCCATACAAAGCCCTCCCCCTCTGCTTTTTCCCCTTAAGGGGGAATTTAATACATTTCACCTGCATAGATCTTTAGCCCTTAAGGAGGGGATTTTGCCCATTTCACCTACACATATATTTTTTTATTGTAATGGAGAACTTCTTATTGTCATGTTTCTAAGTAAATGAAACCACACAAACTTTACCCCACCTATTTTCCCCCTCCCCCCCTCCCCCCCTTATCCCTTAAGGGGGGAATTTATCTTTTTTCATTGTAATCTAGAACGTGTATACTTATTTTCATACTTCTAAGTCTAGAAATGAAAAAAAATCCATACTAACTTTACTCCCCTATTTTATCCCTTCAGGCGAAAATTTCGTCGGTTTTACCTACATACATCTTTTTAATAGTAATCCAGAACGTCCAGAAATGAGAAAAATTCCATACAAACTTCACCCCCTTTGATTTTCTAAAAATCCTTTCTTAGTGCTCATTTACATCATAAAAAGAATCCCTGTGCTAAATTTCAAGTTTCTGGGCACAATAGTTTCGGCTATGCGTTGATATATAAGTCAGGTTTGCTTCTGGCTCGCGGCTCCGCCCACGTAAGTGTCGATTTCTCAGGAACAGTAGAATTAGCCTCAATTTTAAAAAAGTTAAGATTTTTATATGAACATTTTATACTTTAATCTTTTGTTATGTGTCGCATTGTGACTGGCCAATAAAGATATATTTCATTTCATTTCAAGATATATTTCATTTTATTTCATTTTATTACCCGAAATACATTAGTTCATGACTTTCAATGAAACACCTTAATATTGAATTTCAATTGAATAACTTCAAAAACTGAAAGTTTCATACTAACTTTGCATCCCCGTTCTACTTTCCTTAAGGGATGATTTTTGAGAAAAATATTTTACTCGTGTTTCATGCCTTTCAGTAAAGAACCTTCATGCTGAATTTCATTCGACTAACTTCAAAAATGGCAAAGTTTCATGCTTACTTTGCACCCCTATTTTACCCCCTTAAGGAATGATTTTTGAGTAAAATATTTTACTCGTGTTTCATACCTTTCAGTAAAGAACCTTCATGCTGAATTTCATTCGAATTACTTCAAAAACGGCAAAGTATCATACTAACTTTGCAACCCGGTTTACCCCCTGAGGAGATGAATTTCCAAAAATCCTTTCTTAGTGCTCCCCTACGTTATAAAAGGAACCCCTGTGCAAAATTTCAAGTTCCTAACCCTTATAGTTTAGGTCCTGCGTTGATATGTCAGTCAGTCAGCTTCTTCTTTTTTTAGTATGGATTACTATGGATAGTATGGATAGGTATAATGCTGTCGTATAATGATGATGAATTGACTTTGGATTTTAATTTTCTTATGTCCCTTATTATTTGCAGGCAAACTCATGCCTTGAGTTCATTCAAATGACGATATTTTTTTTTTAATGAACCGATTTTGATGAAACAAACTTTAAATGTTTTGCTGAGTTAAAACAAAGCAATTGGTGAAAGTTTGAAGTAAATCGGTTCAGTATTTTCGGAGATAATCGTGATCATACATACAGACAGACAGACAGACAAGAAATTCCAAAAAATATTTTTTGCTTTCTATTATTCTTTTTAAGTGTCCCTCTATCCATTTCAGTCAATAATTCTAAATGTACAGACAAAATATTTTTACTGTTTTATTATATGTTTATTAAAATATTTATTAAAATATCTGCGAATAATATAAACTAACTTAAATTATACTACTTATAAACAAAACTTACGAATATTCATACTGTATATTTAACAATTATCTGTATGTATAACACAGCATCCATCAAAAAGTAATCAGAGACACACAAAAAGGCGAACTTCATCTCTCTTCAATCGTTTTATGGCTCTTTAAAATTCCATCCGTGAAGTGACGAGCCTGTGCCCTGAATATACGACCTGATCACACACAAGCCCTTTTTTACCTAACTGCTAAAAAGGGTTATGTGTGTCACGCGTATCTTGTATGTTGGTAATAGTAGATTGTGACACTAGGGGGTAACATAATTGGCTAGCTCCGTGGCGCAGCGGTCAACACGCCAGCCTGCGACACGAGAGTGCCCGGGTTCGATCCCCGTCCAGGTCAAGATGGAAAAATATTTTTTTCAGATTGGCCTGGGTCTTGGATGTATTTTTTATAAAATATAGTATCATTGAGTTAGTATCCCATAACACAAGTCTGAACTTTCTTTGGGGCTAGCTCAATCTGTGTGATTTGTCCGTATATATTTATTTATTTATATATGAAATACTATTAAAATTATCCATATATAACTATATCTATTTACGTATACAATATATGTAGTATATCCCGCACTCCAAATAAACACCCTTATAAATACTTTATTCAGCAGTACTCCGCCGAGAGGTATAAAGCGTCCTTGTTCCAATCTTTGAAAACGTCCTTCACTATCTATTGAATGTGAATGTGAAACTGAAATTCCAGCACACCCGAGTCGTAAAATGAAGATTCCCACAGGTGCATTATGGCTGTCGCATTCCCGAGAATTGACCGCATCCGCACGTTTCTAGCAATGGCCGTTAGCGAAACTTATAAGTATTTTCTTTAATATAGTGATGACACTTTTCTAATGATGAAAAATTTGATTTTGTCAACTCAAAATAACGTCAACGAATAATCCTTGTAAAGAGGCCTTTGTCCACAGCTGGACAAAGGCCTCTTTAGAAGGATTATTCGCTTCACGGGAGGATATTACCATACTCACCACACTTGGCAGGCGGGTTGGTGAGCGCAGTTTCATAGGCTTCTTGTTCTTCCGATGCTTCTGTCCATCGTAAGCATTTTTAAGCTGAGATGGATGGGAATTTGTTTGGTTTGGGAAGGAAATAAAGGTATTAGGATACAACTCACTCGGATGAATAGGATGTACCGTTTTAGTAAGTACAACCTAGATTTAGGGTCTAGGAGGATAGATGAGTTAAAGGAAAGACTAGATATTAGCAAATGATTAGGTAGTCAGGGTCGTGAGTTATAGGCACTAGATCCGTTGAGTAGCCCTTCTAGGTAGAAGAACTACTTAGCTTGAGATGCAGCCGGAGAGAAGGTGACGAGCGCCGGCCGCCGCGCCTTATATATGGGCATGGGCCCCCCCGCTGCGCCGAAGAGGGGCGGAGAAGTGCTGGAGCCCGCGCGACGTCACAGGGAAAAGAACAAGTAGCAGCTCGGGAGACCGGGCGCGCGCACCCAATGCCATGCCTGCAACCACCGGACAGGCAGTTCAGGATGACACCCCTGACCATCAACAAACAACAACCTCCGTGGTCCAGTGGTTAAGGCGTTTGCCTGTTGACCCGGGGGTCGTGGGTTCGATACCCACCGGAAGCATACTTTGTTTAGTTGTTTCCAGTTTGGTTAGGACATTGCAGGCTTGAATCACCTGATTGTCTGATAATAAAGATGATTCCGTGCTTAGGAAGGCACGGTAAGCCGGTGGTCCGGATACTACCACCACTACTACCAGATGGCAGCCGTTAAAGGAACCACGTCAGAGGCCGAGAGGCGGTTCCGAAGAACTCCGACACCAGGGTGTGCATGGTCGATTGACCTTGACACCTACTCGAAATGAATGATGAACAAACAACAGAGCTTTATCGGAACGACTTTAAATATAATACGACGTAATGGCCCATTCACTTTATTTACTGCAATCTTGTTATGTAGCCTGAATGTTCTTTTATCTTTGTTTATATAGGTAGGTAGGTAAAGTACTTTCTATTTCGGAATGGTAGGAAAATGCCTTCGCATCAACCACCCTGTCACGGGAGAGCAGATTCAAAGATTCATAGATTTATTCAGAAAATAGGCCTTTTCAGGCACTTTTTCACGTCAATTCACATTTTAAATAATACTCATTATATTATATTCAAATTATTAATTATTGTTCAAAAGCTACAAACTACTAGCGTTTCGGAACCGACCACTGCAGGGTGCACAACTGCAGGGTGGGTATGTGGGGCTCGAACCCACTAAAAACCCCCCGGTGTCAACCGTCACTGCCGCTTTTGCCGGGACTATGTGCTACTCACGCTCCACAGCCCGGCGCGGCGGCCACTTTATTTGTGGCCTCGGCTCGGCTAGCTCTCGGTCCCTTCTCAGGCGAGAAGGTTCGGAGCGGCCTGCGGGGCGAACCTTCGGCCTTCTATTCTATCCGCCAGGGTAGGCGCGTCTCGACACCCACGCGCCTTCCACCCGAGGATCTTACTCTGTTGAGTGACCAGATCTCGTTTCCGTCACCCGACTGGCCCTCAGTTTGGCCTCTGTTCAACCAAAAGGTGACAGAGGCCCACTAGTTGTCGGCCGCAGAGGACAGGGAGAGCGGCGCACCGTATCACCGACCCTCCTCTTCCCCTGCGGCCCCAGGTAGATAAAGTATTAACCCAACCTTTTGTACAATGCCGAATTCAGGGCTCGGTAAGTAATATTTTTGTTCAAATAACCTTAATTACACAATATGTACGATACGCGTGTACGGTAAATTTAATTCCTTGGTCCTTATACTTTTAATTGATAATACATATGTGTATGTGAGATGAGTGTTATATAGTGTAGCGCCACCCTAGATTATTGTTGTTTATTTCATTTAATTACTATACAATATCCTTACGGGTTTCCCCAATGCAATAGCGTATTACAATTAGTGATTACCACCACCACCACCAAGCCGTGTGGTATCCGGCAGAGTAGAATAAACCACTCCAAGTCTTCCCATGGATGTCGTAGAAGGCGGCTTAGGAAATACAAGCGCAAAGCTTTTAAACATCTGTGAGACCTCTCAAACCCGTCTGGCCAGCGTCGAAAGTGTAAGCCAAGTCCTCTGGCTGCTGTGGCCAAGTATGGCTCTAGTAGTACAGAGAGGGTCGTGCTCCTGTAGTGGAGACTAAAAAGGACCTGATGATGATGATGATAATGATGATGATGACCACTACCACCACCGTTACAAATTACCATATCATGTTGTAAAGTGTGTTATTCACTTTTTTTAGTTTCTGGTAATTTTGGAAGACCAGCGTTATGGTGTTCACCACAAATTAATGCTGAGAGGAGGCCTTTTTGATATAGACACAAATATGACAGCTCTTACAATTTTAAATAAATATTGTTTCCGTCCGTCCGTCCGTCCGTCTACGTGTTCCGGAAACCCGTTCCAATGCGACGTTACCTTCGGCAGCTTATTTTTGGCATTGTACGGTAGGGATAGGACTTATTTATGGTGCAATAAAGAATAATTGTATTGTATTGTGTCAGTGGATATGTCGCCCAAGGCAAACTTGCAACAAAAAAAAAACAAACAATCGAATGGCTTTTTGGATGTAAGCATCCAAAAAGCCAGCACATTTAACCCCCCCGTTGTTCTGGCCGGGGGCCTTCTTGGATCCAGTGCCCGTGGCATTTTGCCGAGATTCCACCTTGTAGTTACACCAATTACTTACTATATAAAGACTAGAGTGAATGATCTTCTAGGCAAGCTCGCTATCGCATCGTAGATCTTGTCTTTACCCTCTGGGTTAGTCTAAGGTTAAGAGTAAGCCTATTCCTAATAAAAAAATATTTCTGACACAAAAAAATATTAAAAATATTTTTATTATATGATGTAACTAATACTATATATACTTTACGCTTTTTTTTTACTTTATCTGTGCTATGCGACGTTGCTTCGCACCAAGTTGATTCTGAGTTCACGGGAAGTACCCTGTAGGTTTTGATTCCCGTGCGAATGTCGAAAATGTGCGGCATAATAATTAAAAATATTTTTATTACATGATGTAACAAAAAAGTATACTTTTCGCAAGTTTTCCTTTATCTGTGCTATAAGACGTTGTTTCGTATCACTTTCAAGATTCTGAGTTCACGGGAAGCACCCTATAGGGAGAGACGCAATTTTCTTTAAATCTATGGCTATAGGTTATATAAGGTTAACATGACATGTAAAAAATAGAGGGAAATAAATATTTTTTTCTTAAAAAAACTTTATCATCGCCCCGAAAAAGAAATAAAATCAGGTTGAACAAAGTTTTTGGGTCAAACAACTTATAATCTACCTAAACGCTAAAATACCTAGTATTGAGGTCGGTAACTGCTCCGATACGTGTTCCGGAAAGCCGTTCCAGCCCGGCGTTACCTCCGGCAGCTTATCTTCGCTGTGTCAGGGCGGAACGATATTGATACTTTGAAACCTGCTCATATGACATACATATTATGAAAACACGTCGAAAGTTTAGAAAATAATCATCTTCATAGTATCACGTCTTTTTCCCTTGCGGATTAGACAGAGCCTAGGTCTATCAGAACTTGTGAGGGCTCGACTGTCCCGGCGCTCTAGTCGAGTTCCCACATAAAAGGAAGTAGCAGGGAGAACAGAAGACTCGACACACAGAAGATACAGAGATTAACTTTATTGTTACAACTTCACAACTTATATAAATATTGCCTTCAATATAACATTAATAATTAATATCAGAGACCGTTATGGTCCGAGAGTTGATAGTAGACTGAAGAATGAGTGATATGAGAGAGAGAGAAAGTAATCTAAAAATGGAATGGAATGAAATTAAATGAGGAATGAAAAATGAACAGGATGAGAAAGAAATGAGGTTGGACGAGATGCAGCATGCAGGTGGCATGCTGCAACGTTACACACTTATAGCCGCATTAAGCATGTTGGAGGGCGTGTAGATGGAAAACGGAATCAAATAGTGATGGGTTGCTAGCCGCATTGCCTATTGACATGATTCCGCAGATTTGAGCTCAATTCCTCGATGGGCTTTTACGATCTGCGCGGGAAGAGCTGGCACATTGTACGTTTTTTCTTTTCTCCCAGACCAGCATGGAAGACAGGAAGAGAGAGTAATCATCTACATACATCTACACTATATTATAAAGACGAAAGATTTGATTGTTTGTTCGTTTGCATTCAATAGGCTCATAAACTACTAGATCGATTTGAAAAATTCAAAACTCATTTTATTGTTACTTTAATAATTATGGTCTAAAAAGTACATTAAGTTAAAATATGAATCCTGCTAGGCATAAAGCACACAGACTGAAGAATCGCGGCGGCGTCGAGGCGCAGGCGTGCCTCTTCTGACTTTTCTATACAATTATATTGAACAACGTATCGACTAGCTCCGTGGCGCAGCGGTCAACACGCCAGCCTGCGACACGGAGTGACCGGGTTCGATTCCCGGCCAGGTCAAGATGGAAAATGATCTTTTTCAGATTGGCCTGGGTCTTGGATGGATTGGATGTGTATCTATATGTGTATTTGTTATAAAATATAGTATCGTTGAGTTAGTATCCCATAACACAAGTCTCGAACTTACTTTGGGGCTAGCTCAATCTGTGTGATTTGTCCGTATACATTTATTTATTATTATTTATTGGATGTGTATCTATATATGTATTTGTTATAAAATATAGTATCGTTGAGTTAGTATCCCATAACACAAGTCTCGAACTTACTTTGGGGCTAGCTCAATCTGTGTGATTAGTCCGTATATATTTATTTATTATTTATTTATTTACGTACACTGCCGGTGTCACGGTGCGGTCGCGGCGGCGTAGGGGCAATATAATTTTATAGAAAAGGCACCCCGACGCCGCCGCGCCACGAATCTTCATTCTGTGTGCTTTATGCCTAACAGGGTTCATGGAAGCAAAAACACATGAAGACTCGAAAACACGCGTTTTCCTAAACATAAGACTATTCTAGATCGATTGTTTACCCCCGAAAACCCCCATACACCAAATTTCAGCGAAATCGTTAGAGCCTTATTTATATGTGAATTACGGGTTACTCACGTACGAAGTCAGCTTCAGGCCGACATGTTTCAACCTCATCCGGAGGTCTTCCTCAGGGCGAATGTGAACCGAGACGCGCGCACGGAATTTTATATTGATACATACATATAAATAAATATAAAAGAATTGCTCGTTTAAAGTTATAAGATTCGGTAACTATGTCGGTTACTTTGGTTCTCTGATTTAATTCCTCAGAGAGACACCAACATCCTCCTTTATGCTATACAGTTTGATTCCGTAACCTTTACCACGCCAGCTTGACACGAGGGTGCCCGGGTTCGATCACCGGTCAGGTCAAGATGGAAAATAATCTTTTTCAGATTGACCTGTTTCTTGGATGTTTATCTATAAATGTATTTGTTATAAAATATAGTAATGTTAAGTCAGTATCCCATAACAAGTCTCTAACTTACTTTGGGGCTAGCTCAATCTGTGTGATTTGCCCTTACCTATATATTTATTTATTTATTTTTCCGGATCAAAACTAAAAATGTCAAAACAAAATTATCCGATCAGACCCGATGTTCATTTGATTTCGATTAATACTGGAGTGAGCAAAAGTTACGGGTGTTATCGATACTAAACGAACGGATACAGTTGTGCAAACTCTGATTAAAAGTGGGGGGGAGGTGTGATTTAGGAGCAGTAGCGATTTCTACAACTTACAGCTGGCTTGACCGATCTATAAAAGGTCCATTTAAACTAAGCGCAAATATTTAAAGGGCTAAGAAATCGACGAGCTAGTTTTTTTAACTTTTTCATACAAAAAATACATACCTATGTTTAATCATTTCGACTGTAGCAGATAACACTAAAAAGTTGTTCGCTAAGAAAGTGTTTTTTTTTTGTACAAAGGGTGTTTATTTCATCTGTTTTCCAAATGTTCAAGTCCAGATATCTCAAAAAATAAAGAGTCGATTTTTTTATTTTGCTTCTAATGCATTTTCTCTAGCTTATGGGTGTCAGCCCTTAAAATGCCCTTTTACAACTACACAACAAACGACAAATACACACAAAAAATAAAATGGGCAGTTCTATACAAAAAATTTCGGCTGTTCAGTCAAACGGAAGAGACTGCCGCGCGTCATTGCGCACTGTAGCGCACTACTGCGGACTTGGGGAGGGAATGGGAGACCAAAGGGAGGAGAGCGACACGAGGGTTTCCAGGTTCGATCCCCGGTCAGGTCATTATGGAAAACTTATATAACTTATAACGATAAACATCCAAGACCCAGGTCAAACTGAAGAAGATCGTTTTCCATCATGACCTGACCGGGGATCGAATCCGGAAACCGTCGTGTCGCAGTCTGACGTTTTAACTACTGCGCCACGGAGCTCGCCGAATTAAAAAATATTCCGCTACAGTATTCTTCTTGTACCACACATTTATTTGTCCTCTCTCGGACCAAAATTAATTTGTTTTTAGTGCGTTACATAAATAATCGCGCGACGCGAGTATTAACATCGATTTTTTCTCTCACTAATAATAAATTGTCTGTCCGTTGTTTTTGTCGTTATCTCTGTTCGTTCATGTTTATAGGTTTTTGTCTCTTTAATTTGCGATTTACGATCACATTACGAACCTAATGACAGACTCTGTGGTACTTCGTGATGAATAAAAAAGATATGAACTGATACTCTTTTGTATGGACATGCCGATTTTTTTTTAGTTCCCAGTATTGTTCCCATAGGAAAAGTTGTTCATATTGATGGTCTGAGTCACCCCTTTAAGAGAACGTCGAGGGTACATTTAGACGCTGATATATGCATTATTATGATAATGTCCAATATAAAACCGGCCAAGTGTGAGTTGGATTCGCGCACGAAGGGTTCCGTACCTTTATCTATAAAGACGGCAAAAAATCACATTTTTTGTATGGCCTTTATTCTGTTTATTTACTATTTGTTGTTATACTGTAGTACTATACCCATTACACATTTAAAGTCGAAATTTAATTTTAAAAGACAACTAAAGAAGTATCTGTTAGAAAAACAAAATTTAGGAATTCCATCCGGCTACTTGGTGGCTGATTTTATCATATAGGTAGGTGATATGATATAGGTACTCACGGTTCTCATTTCCAACCTTTCTTTTTATTTTCTTCTTCTTATATCTATAAATTTCTCCTTATATATATGTAACTGTAATGGCACAATCCACTCTTCTTGATTTATTTTAACTATTCTTCTACCCACTTTGTATGTGTACAAATTTCAACGGACCCACCTTTTGGAGTGGCGGAATATCAGCGTTTTACTCATATTATGTATGAGTAATATACACGCTGAGCCACATCCTTTTTGATTACTGCAACGCACACATGTTTAATTAATGTGTATGCCTAATGAGTATATTAACTGTGTTTTATATGCTTAAGCTTGTATATTTTCTTACTTATTGTTTTTTTTTGTAATATATGTGTGTTGCTGTGTCAAATAAACGTATGTCTATGTCTATGTCTACTGTAGTATTGTAGTATTTATTGTTATAGCTATAATTAATAAGTTGTTATAACTCAGAATCATGAAATTTGGTACAAATCAACGTCTTATAGCACAGATACAGAAAAAATTGCGAGAATCATAAATTTTTAGTTATATCATATAGTAAAAATGTTTTAAATAATTTTATTGTTATTAATTATTATAGATAACGGTTTGGAACCCTTACTGCGCGAGTCCAACTCGCACTTGGCTGGTTTTTTTTTAATGACTATGTAGCTATAAGTGAGCTTTCGCTATTTCACCGGATGTTCGAGGCGAGGGCAGAGTGCTCTCAGCCTATATAGACAACATCACAAGGGGCCCCCAGGATGGACGGTCCTCGGCTTTGGGCGTTGCCTGTGTGCGCAAGGCTTGGAGAGGCAGCAAACTCTCATATTGCCGGATGGACCGCGATTGCGTGCATGCATAGACTAAAAGGCAATTTTTTTTGTGTTTCTTGTTATAGCGGCAACAGAATACATCATTTGCGAAAATTTCAACTGTCTAACTATCACGGTTCATGAGATACAGCCTGGTGACAGACGGATAGACAGATAGACAGACGGACAGCGGAGCGATATTAATAGGGCCCCGTTTTTACCTGTTTGGGTACGGAGCCCTAAAACCGTAGATTGTACCAGCTGCTTCTCTTCCCAGATCATCGAGGGAATGGGTGCAAATCTGACGAATCGTATTAGAAGTGCCGAACAGGCGATGCGGTTAGCAACCCATCACTATTTTGATTCCGTTCTCCCCCCCATCAACATGCTAATCGTAACTTGTAGGTCTCAAAAACCTGGGCTCTGTCTACCCCGCAAGGGAAAAAGACGTGATACTATGTAAGTGAAAATTTAGACAATAACTTAATGCGACTTAGGTACTCTGCGTTATAGGTATACAGCGAGCAAAGGCATGGAAAAGTCAATAAAATGACTTTAAGGTTTCATGACATTGTTGAAAGCAATAAATATAGATAACAAACACTGAATGTTTATTGCTTTTTGGGGTTCTGTACGTATAAAGTAGAAACACTATCTCCGAGACGCAGTGGTTAACAGTGGCTTGCTACACAAGGAGCACGGGATTCAACTCTCGGCGCGGGAAAACACTTGCACTTTTCACAGATTACTCTGCGATTTTGCAGCTGCCCAAGGAGGGTTAGCGTCAGGCTGGCGTCCGGCCGTAGAATCTTCGCCAAATCATATAAAGCATTAATTCATCTGCTTATCTTCCCGCGCAGATAGTAAAATCCGATCGAGGGAATAGGCAAATCTGACGATCATATTAGTAGGCGGTGCGGTTACCAACCCATCACTATTTTGATTCCATTTTCCAACTGACGCCCACCATCATTTGACAGCTCCGTGGCGCAGTGGTTAACACGCCAGCCTGCGACACGGAGTGCCCGGGTTCGATCCGCGGCCAGGTCAAGATGGAAAATGATCTTTTTCAGATTGGCCTGGGTCTTGGATGTTTATCTATATATGTATTTGTTATAAAATATAGTATCGTTGAGTTAGTATCCCATAAGTATCCCACAAGTCTCGAACTTACCTTGGGGCTAGGTCAATCTGTGTGATTTGTCCGTATATATTTATTATGTTTATTTATTTATTTATCGGATGCCCATCCGATAAAGAAGCGTCAGAAGCATATGAAGCCAAAGCTCATCAACCCGCCTAAAAAGCGTGGCGAGAATGGCAATATTCTCCCATCGAACGAAGAATCATCGAAGAAAAGATGTCGTAGAAGGCGACTTAGGAAATACAAGCTAAAGAAAGCTTATTCGAGAGACCTCTCCAACCCGTCTGGCCAGCGAGGAGAGGCCAAATCCTCTGTCTGCTCTGGCCAAGAGATGGAGCAATAGCTCCGGTTGTACAGAGAGGGTCATGCTCCTGCAGTGCAGACTAATATATATACGGACAAATCACAAAGATTGAGCTAGCCCCATGGTAAGTTCGAGACTTGTGTTAAGGGATACTAACTCAACGATACTATATTTTTATAACAAATACATATATAGATAAACATCGAGACCCAGGCCAATCTGAAAAAGATCATTTTTCATCTTGACCCGACCGGGGATCGAACCCGGGCACCCTCGTGTCGCAGGCTGGCGTGTTAACCACTGCGCCACGGAGCTGTCCGATCATGAGCTGTCTAATGATGAGGTGCAACCTCTGCTTTGCCAATTGAGCTCGTCGGAAATCTCGACCATATTCAATTAATACTCCTACGCAGGCTTGCGTGACAACTACCCCTAAAAATCAAAACAACTTTTAAATATTCTGTACGTAATGATTACCGAGTAAAATTCAAAATTTATCTTGATACCTAATCATATACATAAACAAAATTCAAATAAAATCTAAATTCAAAACTTTTATTTAATGTAGGTCATTTGGACGCTTATTAATTGTCATATAGTTTCAGTTGAGAATCGTTCACGTCAGTAATTTACTTTTGGCTAAGTTTAGTGCCGCTTCCAAAACGGAGTGCAGAAGAAGCGGCAACAAACTGCACAGCGCATTTTCCCCAATGATGTCAACTTACAATTTTAGTGTATCTTAAAAACTAGGTATGGGGACTGAGTATACATTGTCCTTATAAAAGTCACTTTATTTTCAATTAATTATATTAATAGCATTACAATGCTCGGATTAATAATATTAAAATCGAAAATATGTGATGAAAAAAAATTCGCCACAGGCAGGATTTGAACCCACAAACCTTCGACATCTAGCCCGTCGATGCTCTCAACCACTGAGCTGCCGTAGCTTCAAATCACCCCGGCGAATTTGTTCATCACATTTTATAGATACACGCATTCGAAGCATGCGTAATCTCCATTACTACCCACTATTTAGAAGTGTGGTATCCAACTTAATTCATATCAGATGAATTGAAAGTTGATTAAAGTGGAGAAAGCTTTCTCAATTACGACGGGCTAGATGTCGAAGGTTTGTGGGTTCAAATCCTGCCTATGGCGAAATTTTTTCATCACATATTTTCGATTTTAACACTTTATTTTCCTTACTTAAGTTATTAAAGTATTAACAATGGGAATACATAAACGTGTATTTCTGCGTGATACGGAACCCTAGAGCCTTCTACTTACTATTGACAAATGTGTTTTTGCGATCTGCCACACCATAGTGTCTTAGCAAACGTTGAAACAGTTGGTTTAAAAGAAATAAGTTAATATTTACCTGAGTATTGGCTGATAAATTAACCCACAGTATATAACTTTGAGTACTGAATAGTAGTTCGGAAACTTCAGACTTGTGTTGTGAAATAATGAATAAATTTTCCTGCGTCGTGATTTTGTTAATATTAAATTTAATCATAGGGGACTGTGCAAGAATTTTGGTGTCATTACCTAGTGCATGTAGAAGTCATCATCAAGTTTTTAGGCCTATTATCAAGGCTTTACTAGACAGAAAACATGAATTAGTAGTATTAACTACATTTCCTGAATATGGAAAAGACCTTACTCCTAAAAATCTTAAAGAAATTGATATACAAGACGTTACTCTTACAGCATGGGCAGAAGCCATGGCAAATATGACAAAAGATAACTCTGTCTACAATCAAGTAAAAATTAATGCAGATATTATTATTACTGTTTCAGAAAAACAATTTAAAACTAAAATAGTACAGGACTTTTTTAATAATAATGAAGAAAAATTTGATTTAATTATTACAGAAAATTATCTTACACCATTTTTCTACTTATCACACAAATACAAGGCACCGTTGTTACTGTTAAGTAGTATAGATCATATATATGGTGAATTGATAGGAGTGTCGGTACATCCTATCCTGTATCCTCAATATTTAAGAATGAAATTGAATAATCTTACATTTTGGGACACAATTACTGAACTTTATAATGACTTATACATAAGAATGGTAATTTGGAGTTTAGAAACCCGAATAGATGCATTACTTCAAAAAGTTGATAGTCATGCGCCAAGTATACTATCTCTGCACGATAATATTGATCTCATGGTTGGCAATGTTCATAGAATTTGGAATTTCAATAAGCCTGTGCCACCAGCTACAGTATATTTATATGGAACTCATATAAAGCATCCAACAGAACTACCTCAGGTAGTAATACTATACTTACGTACGATAAATTCATTATAGAATCACGATTGTACCACAAGTACAATATCCATAATGTAATCCAAATATTACAGTTATCAATCGTAATAAAGGCTAGCTCCGTGGCGCAGCGGTCAACACGCCAGCCTGCGACACGAGTGCCCGGGTTCGATCCCTAGCCAGGTCAAAATGGAAAATGGTCTTTTTCAGATTGGCCTGGGTCTTGGATGTGTATCTATATATGTATTTATTATAAAATATAGTATCGTTGAGTTAGTATCCCATAACACAAGTCTCGAACTTACTTTGGAGCTAGCTCAATCAGTGTGATTTGTCCGTATATATTTATTATTCTAACATTAATCTCCTTGGATTCCCATTCCTTTTTGCTGTTAATGAACATAGGATTCTCTTCTTTTCTACCATATTTTCGTTTCTGCCTACCACAAAGTTTAAACAGATTGTTGGAGTTATAATAATCGATTTGAGGATTATTATAACTCCAACAAACTGTGACATATTTTTTTCAAAGAAACTGCGCTCGCCAACCCGCCTGCCAAGCGTGGTGGGTATAACAATATCCTCATATGAAACGAAAAATTCTTGGGAAGGTCAGGGGTGTCATCCCCAACTGTCTGGTGGTTGCAAATAGGCATCGGGTATGCCCGGCTTCTCGAGCTGCTTCTTGCATTTCCCCCATTTATCTGAGTGATGAGAGACCATTGAGAAGGACCAGATATTCGTAAATAGGTTGAAATGCTATCTTATTAACAAATGTTTTTATACAATAGGAGAGTATATGGCTGATAGGCATTAAAATTATGTACGTGTATTAAATATAAATTTTGATGTATTGTAGTTTTTTTTTTAATTTTTGACTAACTTTAATGCTTTGACTTATATACATTTTGACATTCCAATTAATATTTTATTAAATAATGTGCTGTAAATTTATATCGCGACACCCTGACAGGGTACATGTAAATGACATATTATCGGTGCTTTGTATCATCTTTATATTATGTAATACATGTGTGCGATGAATAAATGAATATGAATATGAATATGAATATGAATATGAATATGAATATGAATATGAATATGAATATGAATATGAATATGAATATGAATATGAATATGAATATGAATATGAATATGAATATGAATATGAATATGAATATGAATATGAATATGAATATGGATATGAATATGAATATGAATATGAATATGAATATGAATATGAATATGAATATGAATATGAATATGAATATGAATATGAATATGAATATGATTAGTATCGCAATACCTTTCATTGCTTTCCCAAAGCTAACAAATTCCTATCCTTCCCCAGCTTAAAAATGTTTGCGATGGGCCGCTACGTCGGAAACACAAGAAGCCAAAGAAACTGCGGTTGCCAACCCGCCTGCCAAGCGTGTGGTATGGCAATATCCTCCCATGGAACAAATAATTCTTGGGAGAGACCCTTGTCCAGTAGCGGATTTTTTGAGGCTGTAATGATGATGATATTTTTTCTATTCCAGGATATCCAAACTTACCTAGATTCTTCAACCCATGGCGTCATTTACCTGAGCTTTGGAACTTCTGTGAGCGAATCTCAGCTACCAAAAGACAAGATTCAATCTATGCTCAAGGTGTTCTCAGAGCTGCCTTACAACGTTCTATGGAAATGGACTGCTGATGAAATTCCAGGACAACCAGAGAATGTTCTTGTCAGGAAGTGGTTTCAGCAGGCTGATATTCTAAGTAAATTATTTTTTGGTCGTTTCATATACCTAAATCGTCATTTATGAGTACGAGATTGAGGTGTAATCAAAGTATATGATTACTTTATATAATTAATACATATAAGTCATCTCTAATAATTAGAAGATTGTGAATAGTTTAGTAATAATTTTGCAATTAATAATCAATTCCATTAGTAATAATTTTGCAATTAATAATTAATTTCATTCTCATATTTTGACCTAAACCAGACATATGTAAGATTTTCATATATTTTTAAAGGAAACCATTAAGCAGATCTTTCTATTAATCCTAACTAATATTATAAATGCAAAAGTGAGTTTGTTTGTTTGTGACGCTTTCACGCCGTAAATACTGAACCGATCATCATGAAATTTTGCATACAAGTTCTCTGGAGTATGGAGAAGGACATACTATTCCCGAGGGATCGACATTGAGGCGGGCGGAGCCGCGTGCGAAAGCTAGTCGTTAAATAAATAAGGAATTAAAAATCATTAAGTTTACAAAATTTACAGGACACCCAAAACTAAAACTTTTCATAACACAAGGAGGTCTCCAGTCCATAGACGAAGCCATAGCTGCCGGTGTACCTCTACTTGCCATGCCAATAGTGTTTGACCAATTTGCCAACGCTGAGAGAGTCGAACGTTTTGGAATGGGAAGGCAGTTGGACATTTTCACTATGACCGAAGATGTGTTTAGAAATACTGTTCAAAATGTGACTGTTGATAAAAGGTATCAGTTGTATTTTATATATTTAATTCTAAAACAGCACATTTTATTTATAAAAATATCTATATAACTTATATACTTTAGAAAAAATCTTCTAACGCTTCATATAGAGGCAACGCTTCTACAATACTGGCAGTGTTTATTCGTTGAATTGCCAAATTTGCTTATCGGATCAAAATGCCAGCTTTTGGGTCTCCCGTTGCCTCGATGTTATGTCTTTTGTATAATGTGATGTGAGGAATAATCATTCCCACGGTTATGATATTTTGGTTAGGATATTGCAGGCTTAATCACCTGATTGTCTGAAAATAAAGTTGATTCCGTGCTTCGGGAGTCACGTTAAACCGTTGGCCCCGGCTGCCATCTGGTAGTCGTTTAATGACTACCAGATGGCAGCCGGAAACCACGTCAGAGGCCGAGAGGCGGTTCCGAAGAACTCTGACACCAGAGTGTGCATAGTCGATTGACCGTTTCACCTACTCGAAATGATGATGATGATGTATTTTTAGTCTAAAGACCATCTTCATCATTTAGGCTAAAACTTTGTCAGCAATAACGACTAAAATACGTGAGTGAAACCGTTGTTTAAGCATTAATGTCATATTACTTACCTTTTATTAATATAACTATGTATTTGCTTAATTTCAAAGTGACCATTCCTTTTCTGTGTTTCTCAATACAGCTACCGTCGTAATGTGGAAAAAATAAGGACTCTATTCTATGACCAGCCTCAAGGGCCCTTAGAAAGCGTGGTTTGGTGGACAGAGTACATCTTACGTCACGGCGGAGCGCAGCACCTTAGATGCCCTGCAGCCAATATACCTTGGAGGGAGTACTTCGAAGTAGAGTTGATTATGAGCATATTCAGTTTTGTGTTAGTAATAATCATTGTGGTTTTTATCAGTGTAAAACGTCTGTTACAATATGTGCTTAGTATATTTAAGGGGGATAAGGTTAAAAGATATTGAAATTTGGTTCCTTAATAAAAAAATGGTGTATTTTGTTTGGTTACACTATGTTTTATGGTTTTTTTTTTACTCAAAAAAAAATACATTTTCGTACAAGTGTTCGGCTGGACGGCAATTAGTATGAAAATGCCTTGGTCCCATAGGTAAAGTTGTTCATTTTTACGGGCTGAGTCACCCCTTCACGGGAACGTGTTGTGTAGTGTTGTACCGTGCTCGAAATTTTCGAGAATGGGTTGGATATTTTTCCCGAGAATTTCTTAGTCTTCCTCTCAAGTGTGGGAATTATTGACAAATTCTAAAGAATTATTGGAAATTTCCCGTAAATATCCGTGAGAAGGAATTCATGATAACAGAAAATTTCTCCCCGGTAGTTATTTATTTATTTATTGGTGCACACAAAAGTATTACAACTTAACATTCTTATAGTAAAATTCCACATCTATACTAATATTATAAAGCTGAAAAGTTTGTTTGTTTGTTTGAACGCGCTAATCTCAGGAACTACGGGTTCAAATTGAAAAATTATTTTTGTGTTGGATAGTCCAGTTATTGAGGAAGGCTATAAAACATCACGGTGTGACCAATAAAAATATAAAAATAAAATATATACGGACAAATCACACAGATTGAGCTAGCCCCAAAGTAAGTTCAAGACTTGTGTTATGGGATACTAACTCAACGATACTATATTTTATAACAAATACATATATAGATAAACATCCAAGACCCAGGCCAATCTGAAAAAGATCATTTTCCATCTTGACCTGGCCGGGGATCGAACCCGGTCACTCCGTGTCGCAGGCTGGCGTGTTGACCGCTGCGCCACGGAGCTAGTCACTACAATAGGAGCGAAGCATCAATAAAAAATGTTTTGAAAACGGGGGAAAATTATTCATCTATACCTTATAACAGAAATTTCCGCGGACGAAGTCACGGGCAACAGCTAGTCTATACTAATATTATAAAGCTGAAGAGTTTGTTTGTTTGTTTGAACGCGCTAATCTCAGGAACTACTGGTTCAAAATGAAAAATTATTTTTGTGTTGGATAGTCCATTTATTGAGGAAGGCTTTAGGCTATAAAATATCACGGTGTGACCAATAGGAGCGAAGCACCAATAAAAACTGTTTTGAAAACGGGGGAACATTATTTATCTATACCTTATAACAGAAATTTCCGCGGACGAAGTCGCGGGCAACAGCTAGTATAAAGATAATTAGACCAAAAGTGGGTACACACAGCATGCTAAACAATATTGTAACAAGAAAACATGAATATATGTATCTAATATTGTAACAAGAACATATGAATACAATAAATATGAATAAGTTGGAAAATTTAAAAGCCATAGCATGATTTAGTTTCGTTTGACCGGTTAGATTAAATACAAAGTATATAATATAATATATAAAATTAAATACAAAGTATAATTTAACATAAATTGGACACAAAAAGATGACAGCTAAGAAAGACGCCAAAAAACAAAACAATAAAAAAATAAATATAAATTGTGTGAAACTAAGAAATTAGCAATAAATATAAATTATATAAAACTAAGAAGTTATGTTACAAGCTGTACGTTTATGAGTACCCAATTTTTATCAATGTTCCAACTTATAAAGACTATGTAGGTCCAGGATGTATCTCTAGAAGGGTCACCAGAGATATTACCAACATCTAATAAAATTATTTTATACCTACCAACATATAACCGAATAAAGATAAGGGCACTGTTACCCAACCTTTTGTCCAATGCCGAAGTAAGGCCTCAGTAAGCGATACTTTTCGTTAAAATACCCTCTATTACAACATGAACCGAGTACTCGGTACTTTGTAACATTTGGGATAACGTTACCTGTTACCTGTTCCGCTGGGTGGCTTCCGTACGCTCGTAATATTTTCACAGATATATTTGTTACTTTCTGTTAATTTTAACTTTCTTTTCATTTAGTTAAAATCGTTATTCCTCCTCCTGTTATGTGACAAGTTTCCCGGGATTCTTCGGCGTCGCGCATCCCTTTGAAAATAGATTCTTGACGAGTCCAATATTACACGGGGATATTTTGATCGGTTTGGACCCTTAAAGGGATGATTCAGCTCGTCGATATAAACAAATTTTCCTATGGGACCAATGCTGGGAACTCAAACATTTTTTGATGTTCCCATACAAATTGACCGGGCAGCCGAATTTTTTTTGTATGGAAATGCCCATTTTTGGGCCATTAGATTGGTCCTGAAAAGTTGTTCATATCGATGGGCTGTATCACCCCTTTAAGGGTCCAGAACGATCAAAATTTCACTGTGTATAATTTTTATTTTGCATTCACAATGCTATTTTATTTCTTAATTTATTTCTTATGCTAATACTTTAGCCGGCAGTTCTGACAAAATACCACGTTAGTGCCCCGTTTTCCAAATATAACGAACTAGCTTTTACCCGCGGCTCCGCCCGCTTTAGTGACGATCCCTCCGGAACAGTAGAATTTCCCGGAATGAAAGGCACCCTTATGTCCTATGTCCTGCCCCGGTCCTCATACTACCTCCATACCAAATTTCATCTAAATTGGTTCAATGGTTGAAGCGTAAAAAGAAGACTGACAGAGTTAGATATAGCATGGACACGGTAATGACATTACCGTGGCATGGATATGGATTTTTATTATTTGCGTATCTGAATTTTACCACCCTTAATTCAGTTAACTTTCTTTTTATACAAATATAAGGTAACACCCGATGACATACCTGCAACTACCAGCCAAGCAGTTGAGGATGTCACCCCTGAACTTTGATCCTACCCATTTAACCATCATCAGGTCTTTTTAGTCTCCATTGCAGGAGCATGGCCCTCTCTATACTACCGAAGCCATACTTGGCCAGAGCAGACAGAGGATTTGGCCTACACTCTCCTCGCTGGCCAGACGGGTTGGAGAGGATACCTATTTAATAAAATCGTTCATTAATAATATTAATTACAAGCTTTTATTTAGTTTCACCTGTTTCAATGTTTGTCTGTATTCAAATCTTGTGAGTCAATATGATCCACTTCCCGGTTACCGATTGGGCTGAAATTTTACATGTATGTGTAAATCGGATGATAATACATTATTATGGAATTGTTGCGCTGCTCTGATGATGGAGTCGGAAGGTGGCCATCTTCTTCTTCTTTTCGTGTCGATAGCAAACCTTTTTTATATTATTTCTTTCCAGTAATCAGCCACTTGAATGGCATTAGTGCTGGCTGTCATCAGGTCATCCAATGTACAGGAACAGGTGCACAAGGAACAGGACAACAAGTGGGACATCGTTTGTGGAAGTCCACATTCGCACAATTGGTCTGAGTTAGGCCATACCAATCTAGTGGCCATAGGAACTCTTAAACTAAACAAGGTACACCAATCGAATTTGGGCTCATTTGGTTTATCTTGGAAAGCACTTTATAGTTCGAAATCGTTATGATAAAAGCTTGTTATAAAAATGTATATTTTGCAAAACAACTTGTTTTTATCAATCTTATACGCTGTCCTGAAGGCCCTGCACTGAGGAACAAATAAAAGGATTGACTCCATCAATCCTGTAAAAGATAAAGATGTAATACGAAACACATAATACTATATTTATTATACCAAGTGTTTTTATACCAATCAAGCGTATACATGTTTCTATTTCAACACTTTCAAGTCAAAAGCTACATCGAGTACACAGCGTAACCTGTACCGGATAGTGACGTCACGATAACGCGCTAACTCCGAGTTACCCCGTAACCTGTTCCGAGCTGGTGTGACTTCCGGTCGCTTATCTGTTCCACTGATGGCGGGTTCATTTTATAGCGGCAACTTTAGCTTAGCATGTATACAAAGTTCTCTGTACTTATTGACAAAATAACAAGCTTTGTTAATGAAGTGTTAAAACACACTGTACTGGTAAAACGATAACCAATGGTTATACGAGTATATGCAAACCAAAAAGGATCAGGTAATAATAAGCTAGAGATTAAGAAGGATCCTTGTACTCATCATCATCATCATCATTTCGAGTAGGTGTCACGGTCAATCGACCATGCAGACCCTGGTGTCAGACTTCTTCGGAACCGCCTCTCGGCCTCTGACGTGGTTCCTTTAACGACTACCAGATGGCAGCCGGGACCACCGGCTTTACGTGCCTTCCGAAGCACGGAATCATCTTTATTATCAGACAATCAGGTGACTCAAGCCTGCAATGTCCTAACCAAACTGGAAACAATTAAACAAAGTATGCTTCCGGTGGGAATCGAACCCAAGACCCCCGGGTCAACAGGCAAACGCCTTAACCACTGGACCACGGAGGTTGTTAGGAACCACGTCAGAGGCCGAGAGGCGTTTTCGACGAACTCTGACACCAGGGTGTGCATGGTCGATGACCGTGATGTGACTTGTACTCATTTTCTTGATACATGTATATTGTGATATTTTTTGTACCGATTTAAGAAATTCCATTTTTGTTTGGAAGGGTATGAGATATATAAGGTTATTATATAAAGACTCCTCACCATATTTTTTTATCATTATTGAAAAAGAATCATTATTATTTAAAAAAATACTCATTATTATTTAAGCAATCTTTAGTGTGACCTAGCGATTGAGACCCTGTCTAGTCCGGAAAGAAAAAAATACGACGTTGTATCTGTCTTTAAAGCAACTTTACGTCACGCTGCCACCCCTAATGTCCTAATATTTGTCATGAAAAGTGCCCATACACAAAATAATGAGAGTACAAAGGTACAGCTCTTGTATTCTCATTGTTTGTAAGAGATGTACTCAATGAGAGTACAACTCTTCCGTGCTGATCTGGGAGAAAATAAAAAAAGTAGAGTGTACCAGCTGCTTCTCTTCCCGCGCAGATCGTAAAAGCCGATCGAGGGAATGGGTAAAATCTGAGGAATCATGTTTTTAGGCGATGCGGCTAGCAACACATTACTATTTGATTCCGTTTTTCACCTAATGCCCACCGACATGCTCAACGTGGCCTTCAGGTTTTATAAGCCTAGGCTCTGCCTACCCCGTTAGGGAAAAAAACGTAATACTATGTATGTATATACAAAGGTACAGCTTCAAACTTTTTACCAAGTGTGATGTGCTGTTGTTCTTCAATGACGCAAAAAGAAAATAGTAGAACCAAGCTTGCATCAATGTCAACACATCATCATCATCATCTTTTCAGCTGTATGAAGTCCACAGCTGGACATAGGCCTCTCTTAAGGATTGTTTCGTTCCATGGAAGGAAATTGGCAAGCGGGTAGGCGAGCGCAGTTTCTTTGGCTCCTTGTGCTTCCGATGCTGTTGCCCATTGGAAGCTTTTTTATGCTGGAGAAGGATAGGAATTACTTGGATTTGGGAACCGAAGGAAGGTATTGGGATACTCAGGAGGCCGGGCAACCACCAGCCTGGCAGTTGAAGATGACACCATTGACCTAGATTGAACGCTAACAAACTTTAAAATAAAAACCAACGGTGTGTGTGTGCAGGTTGCAGACTAATTTCGTGTAGGTAGTAAGAAATATAATTAAATTCCAAGAGCTATGTTTAGTTTTGAAATTAATTTTTTTTTTTATTTATTAAATCGAAAACATTATACAAAAGATTACATTCAAATGTCATCCAAAAACCACGAGGGTTTGTCTGGATGCACTATGCACTGTGCATCTGCATAAAATCCAACTACTTAAATAAGTACTTACGTCACATTTCGAAACACATAATAATATGTACATACAAAATAAGACTATACCTTTAATATTATTATTATTTATTTATTTCGAACCATCATGTGTCCTACTGCTAGGCAAAGCTCCCTCCACTTCTTCCATTCAGTCCGGTCCTGCGTTATTTCCTTCCAATCATTCTTAAATTTATCCAGCTCATCGCGACATCGCATTCTTGGTCTACCGAGTCTTCGAGTATTGGTAGGGATCCAGCCGGAGGCGACCTTTGTCCAGAAATCATTTGGCCTACGATATATGTGGCCAGCCAGTATCGACCCCATTATACTATTATATTAATTTTACGAAGCGAAGCGAGCCCACACTATCCCACAATCTATGCATTTTTGTGGTATACTTTACTGAAAAACTACTACACCTTTAACTTTAAAATGGGCATTTTATTACAATAATTATTTTTCTGTTGGTTTGCATGTAATATCATTGGCTATTGTAACAGCTTGGCTAGCTCCGTGGCGCAGCGGTCAACACGCCAGCTTGCGACACGAGAGTGCACGGGTTCGATCCCCGGCCAGCTCAAGATGGAAAATGATCTTTTTCAGATTGGCCTGGGTCTTGGATGTATATCTATATATGTATTTGTCATAAAATATAGTATCGTTGAGTTAGTATCCCATAACACAAGTCTCGAACTTACTTTGGGGCTAGCTGAATCTGTGTGATTTGTCCGTTTATATTTATATATATTTATTTATATCAGCATTAATAGAAGGAGGGCAACACTATTATACAAATCAAAAAATGTGTGACAAGTATGGAGCGAATATACTGAGAAATGTATGATTTAAAAATATGTATTGGTAATACTTTTTAAGAAATGTCATAGCTAAGTGAAACGTGAGCTTAACTTCTGTCCTTTCTTTATTTTTTTGTTTCCGCTGAAGGGCTTAGCTGATATCATTTTTATAGCGGTTATTCTGTTCGTTTATGACCTGTGTATTTAGTCTATGGTACAAAAAGATGAACGTAATAAAAGGACGTTAGTAGTGGTTCTTACTGTTGTACAGTTTTATCTGTTTCTGTGGTCCTAAACAAACTGGCTTTAAAAACTACAACCCGTTTTAATGTCTTCCAAAATTAAAAAGTATTGCATGAGAGTACTCTCATGCAGTACTTTTAAATATGTTTGCACACATTATTGATCTGATATTATAAAAGTTACGCGAGACATAATTAATATTATAACAAACAGTTTCACTCACGTATCGTTAGTCGGTATCGCCGACAAGTTTCGGACAATTCAGATGGCCATCTTCAGGACGAGTGTCAGGGACGTCGCGACACGGCAGTCCCTCCAGCACTGAGGTTCGCCGCCCGCGCCGCCCGTCTCTCCGCGCGAAGCGCTCGCGCCGATGCGTTGATTAGGGGGTCAGACGCCCCCGAAGATGTTATGGCTGGTTCTACTCCGTCATCATCTACTCCTGGCGGCTGTGGCACACTTGCATGCACAGAACTGACCGTGTCGACGTCTCGTAACGGGGTGTCATTGTTGTTTTGGCATGTTTGAAGAATCGGTTTCCAAGTTGTAGGCAAGGACCAACCTACATCACGGTTGAAATTCGGACGCCGACTTATCTTTATTGCTTCGCGTATTTTCCGCGGAAAACCGTTTGTTATAATATAAATTATTGATCTGATCTTACTTATGTACTGTATGATCATTAAAAATAGTTTGTTGAATGAGGGTTACAGTCAAATTCAAATTCAAAACGTTTATTCAATATAGGTTTCTTTGAACACTTATTAATTGTCATATTTCACTTCTCAACAATTGTTGACGTCAAAAATTTACTTATAGCTAAGTTTAATGCCGCTTCCAAAGCGGAGTGCAGAAGAAGCGGCAACAAACTGCACAGCGCATTTTCTCCAAGGACGACAACTCACAATTTTTGAAAACCTTAGAAATTAGGTATGTGGACTGAGTATACATTGGTTTATTTAAATGTCATGTTCGAATTGAATTTAAAAAATAATGTCATATTATTGAAATTAATAACACCGAAATAAAAAAAAAAATTCAAATTAAGTATCAACGACAATAAAAATAAAAAAAGTCATCTTATCACGTACAGAATGTACCACACATTATAGTCATATAAATACAGAATTACGAGGCGTCCGCGCCAAGCTCAAGCCAAACATTCTTATCAGTTTTTGCTCGCTAGTTGGCGCCTCTGTAGAATAAGGTTCAGAAAAAGCGTTTTTGATTTCATCCATTCAAAAAACAAATCGCAGTGGCCCGTACACAGGATCTAAAATACGTTTTTAGCCCCGAGGGGATAAAAAGGTTTTTCAATTCACAATTCAAACTTTTTAGCCCCGTGGGAATAAATTCACATGTATTGTTTTTCTCAAAGAGGGAGAAGAAAAGCAGAATATGTCACCTCGAGACTAACAAAATACTTATATACTAAACATATATAAAAAAAGTTTATATTTCAGTTATATTTAATACCTATGTATTCATAAACTAATAACCTTAGATTATACTGGGTAGCGAGTTTTCGGGCCAAAATTTCGAGCTAGCACTCGTATCCAGGAGACCATGGGGAAAACACGTATTGACGTATACATTTTGGTTTCCCAGCTGTATAATTCTTTTTGAATGTTATTTTAGTTACCTCACACTACACTACCGGCTCTAGTGAAAAGCTACAGATGACATCATTATGCCCTCATTGGCAGTAATTGTTGTTTTATTGTTAGTGTGATAAAAATTAATAGTTACATGAAGCTTTCAAATTAATTTCAGTGAGTAGTATCCCAATACCTTTATTCTCTTCCCAAATCCAACAAACTCCTATGCTTCCCAAGCTTAATAATGCTTGTGATGGGCAGCAGCGTCGGAAGCACAAGAAGCGCTCGCCAACCCGCCTGCCAAGCGTGGTGAGTATGGTAACATCTTCCCATGGAACGAGGAGTCCTTAGGAGAGGCCCTTACAGCAGTGGACTCTTCGAAATGCAAAAAAATAATGTAAAATATAGCAGTGTGGTTTCCGGCAGAGTAGAATAGGACCACTGCTAGTCTAACCATGGAGGCCGTAAAGCTCATAAATATCAATGATACCTCTCCAACCCGTCTGGCCAGTGAGGAGAGTGTAGGCCAAATCCTCTGTCTGCTCTGGCTACGTATGGTATAACCGGTATTACAAAGAGGGTCATGCTCCTGCAGTGGGGACTAAAAAGACCTGATGATGATGATGAATGATGAAATGATGATGATAGTAAGGATAAGGATTCAATATGCCTATTTACGAAGATACTAGCGCCACCATGCTGAACTTACATGATCTCGGTTCTAGTTTAACTGCTGTTTTAGGTAACATTTTTTTTTTATGGCTTTCCCCTTTATTTGTATAGTTAATGGAGGCGGTTTAACGGTCGACTATCCCATTTTGATAGCGGAAGAGGTTTACGATCTTATTCAGATACATAGAGGATAAGAATACAAGTTTTGCATTTGTTATCTACAACTAGCAACACTATTTTTGTCCATCCCCACATCCTTGACGCTTGGGTCTCTAAAAATGTCAGACTGTCACGTGGTTTTTTCCTCGTACAGCAGGATTGTGGAACGGACTCCCTCCCGAGGTTTTCCCTGTGTGCTTTAACTTGGGGTCCTTCAAAAGGCGTGTTTACAGGTACCTTAAGAGTCTGCAACGCATCAGCACCTCCTCTGGTGTTGCAGATGTCCATAGGCGACGGTGACCACTTCCCATCAGGTAGCTCGTCTGCTCGTTTGCCGTCAAATATACATAAAAAAAAACATCATTACTTATTATGCAGACTTGATTAGGTATCTGTGCTACTAGATATAGCAATATTTTGTATCTATGACTGATCTCTCTTTGTACTGTGCTCTATATGCTTTAGTTATTGTTCTGAGGCTCTATACGTCGGCCAAAATACACGCATCATCCTGCGTACATACATATGTACATACATACATAAAAAAAATCTAAAATCCTCAATTTAGTTTCAGTATCATGTATAGAGCTTATAACCACGATATCTCAAAGTAACTTACTATATTATGACCAACACTTACAGATTTATTATTAGTATTGAATAAGAAATTTGCGAACAATGCGAGATGTATTGAAGATGACTGCTTTCTTTAAGAGCCTGCCATATGCCAGGCGGCGTGGCGATACAAACGCGGATGGTCTAAACGCGTTGGCTACTTTGGATATTTTCGTTTTTTAGGAATATTCAAGGGTTATTCGAAAAAGAAAAACATATGATGGCTGCCTTATCTGTAATGCAATAATAATCAAAAGTTTCAAGGTTAATTTTAATGTATTTGGTGAATAATGCTATATACCGAGTAAATTAGACGTGATTTGGAGGCAACTTTGCAATTTTTTTCTGTCGAGAAAATTTAACGCAATCGTGTTTTTGAGTCAGATAGTTACCAGAGTTAGTCCTGAACTTTGCTGCATTTTTATTTCAACTTGAGTATTTAATTATTATTGATATAACAGTCAATCATGCAAAGCAGTGTGAGGTAGTACGGGCCCTTAAGAGTGTGTGATGTGTATTGGGATTGTCAGTAGCTGTAAGCATGTGTTTAGTTTTATTTTTATTGAACCCCGTGCTCTAAAGCACTACAGCTGAAGATACGTTTAGATGTGAGCATTGAAATAGAAAAACTATGTAAGCAGGATTGCGCTCAAAAACTAACACCACGCAAAGTATATCAAAGCGGGCGGGCCTTAAGGCGATACCACTGTAAATAAGGTCGTTCTGAACCTTATTTATCTCGCAAAATACTTAAATTAGGAGTTTCAAATCTAAGTAATATGATTTTTGACTATTTCATCTCCAAAAATTGAAGATGGAAACACGTTTTGATAAAATTTTCTCGATAGAAATATTTTTTGAAAAATGGTCTTCGTTCGCAGAGTTTTTGTTATTGTAGCTCAAATGCGACGAATGAAATAATGATTTTTAGACTAAAAGATAGGTTATTAGTAATTCATCAAAATTTAAATATGAAAATACAATTAACCGGTCTGATTTTATATAAAATAGAAATAACGAATTTGGCGCTTACGTTTTTTTCTTTGAGCGACTCGAGACTATCTCCTATCTCATCATTCACGGGCTAAACCGCCAAGCGCTATCCCTTGCGCGCACTTGATCAGTCCTTTGCCGAGCGAAGGTACCAAACATTTGAGTCCTCGTCTTAAAAAGTATATCTTTTCGCGAACTAGTCTGCCACGCGCCCCGTGACGGAATGACGCGTCAATAAAAGCATTTAACGACATATTTTTCGTGAATATCGGCAAAATCTTAACGAATTAAGATAAAAATGACATCTTGTGTAGTAAAGGGGTGCAGGAAACGCATGGAAAGGCGGAAAAGTGACACTGGAGTAACTTATCATAGAGAGCGAGGCTGCTGTCGCGAGCGATGTCTACCTACCTCCGCTATGTTGACACCATAGCATTCATTAGAAATCTTGGCACCGCACCGTGACCTTGATGCGGCCAATCGCAAACTATCTTCGTCTATGAGTGCGTAAGTTTTTTGTTGTGATTTGAGTTAAGTTTGTTTGCTACGTTTCTATAGTTTTTCTAATTTAATGGATGTGAGAGATGTAGGTCCGCTTAATTTAAACTTGAATATCTAATCTAGACTGACACAGTTATCTCCGCGACTGGTCCCAACAGAGATATATTCCTCTCAAGGTGTCTCTCTCATTTATGATAACTAGGTAAGTTAAACTAGCAATTAACTAGTGTGTAGTTAACCTTAGTTAGGTGCAGATGGGGATTGTATAATTAGAAATGTTTCAGTAGGTACAGAGTTTGGCTAGTGCCCGTCAACTTAAGAATATTACTTTAAAAGTTTGTGGCGAACCTTCATGGTGACATGCCTCTGCGATATAAAGAAGAATCAGTTTGTTTTTTGGATGTGACATTATGTCAGAAAAATGAATGACAAATATAATGTGAATTTTCTTGATATTTTATTTTATTAAGTACACATACAGACAATTTACAATGTTGCAACAGATTTTAAGAGATATACATAAATTAAAAGGATCAAGTAAATGTCCAAAATTTGTGTACATACTATAGCATGATCTACATAAGAAAGCCAATAACTACATGATTAGATGTATTGTGAAATTAAATAAATATTTCCTGTCAATCGAATAATTTAATTTGCGCCAGTAATGACGAAAACTATTCCACTACCATTGGCTACAAGTTCATTGTTGTAGTATAATTTTACAAATGACATCAAAGTAGCATTGTTGAAAATGTAATAAAAATTTATTGTTTGTAAAATCGGTTTATGAAAGATAATTTTACGTGATAACGGTGAAAGAGAGATAGAGGCGTCACAAGCTGAACGCTTATTTTAGTATAAAGGGTATAAATATATTTAACTAGCTTTCGCCCGCGGCTCCGCCCGCGTCAATGTCGATCCCTCGGGAATAGTACGTCCTTTTCCGCACTCCAGAGAACTTGCATGCAAAATTTCATGATGATCGGTTCAGTAGTTACGGCGTGAAAGCGTAACAAACAAGCAAACAAACTCACTTTCGCATTTATAATATTAGTAAGGATAAGGATTATCTATGCACAATTTTCTATATTGTCTGTGAACATTGTATCTTCGCCCCTAATACCTTTTAACTTGCCCTATTACACTGTCTTCCCATCATCAGGCTGATTTTAACATAATACATAGTATCACGTCCTTTCCCTTGCGGAGTAGACAGAACCCAGGTCTGTAAGACTTTATGGCCTTACATGTTTGAGGGCGTGTAGATGGTAAACGGATTCAAAATAGTCATGGTTTGCTAGCCGCATCGCCTTTTGAGATGATTCCGCAGATTCATTTTCCCAAGGCTGCCAGAATGGGCTGATTTTAACTTCCTTCGAATATTTAAATGTCGAAATCAGAATTCCGTATAGAATCATCCTTTCCTTATCCTTATCTATACATATAATCTATCTATACATATAATAAAACAGTAAAATTATTTTGTCTGTACATTTCGAATTTTTGACTGAAATGGATAGAGGGACACTTAAAAAGAATAATTAGAAAGCAAAAAAATTTTTTTGGAATTTCTTGTCTGTCTGTCTGTCTGTCTGTGTGTCTGTCTGTCTGTCTGTATGTATGATCACGATTATCTCCGAAAATACTGAACCGATTTTCTTCAAACTTTCACCAATTGCTAAGTTTTAACTCAGTTTAACATTTAAAGTTTGTTTCATCAAAATCGGTTCATTAAAAAAAAGTTATCGTCATTTGAATGAACTCACGGCATGAGTTTGCCTGCAAACATATAGCAAAAATAAAATAAAATAATAAGTGACATAAGAAAATTAAAATCCAAAGTCAATTCATCATCATTATACGACAGCATTATACCTATCCATACTATCCATAGTAATCCATACAAAAAAAAAGGAGAAGCTGACTGACTGACTGACATATCAACGCAGGGCCTAAACTATAAGGGTTAGGAACTTGAAATTTTGCACAGGGGTTCCTTTTATAACGTAGGGGAGCACTAAGAAAGGATTTTTGGAAATTCATCTCCTTAGGGGGAAAAACGGGTTGCAAAGTTAGTATGAAACTTTGTTGTTTTTGAAGTTATTCGAATGAAATTCAGCATGAAGGTTCTTTACTGAAAGGTATGAAACACGAGTAAAATATTTTACTCAAACATCATCCCTTAAAGGGATATAACGGGGATGCAAAGTTAGTATGAAACTTTCCGTTTTTGAAGTTATTCAATTGAAATTCAATATTAAGGTGTTTCATTGAAAGTCATGAACTAATGTATTCCGGGTTCAACTAATAATTCTACTGTTCCTGAGAAATCGACACTTATGCGGGCGGAGCTGCGGGCCAAAGGCAAACCTGACTTATATATCAACGCACAGCTGAAACTACTGTGCGCAGAAAATTGAAATTTGGCACAGGGATTCTTTTTATGATGTTAATGAGCACTAAGAAAGGATTTTTAGAAAATCAAAGGGGTTGAAGTTTTATGGAATTTTCTCATTTCTGGACTTAGAAGTTTGAAAGTAGGTACGCAAGTTCTCAATTAAAATTAAAAAAGATCTGTTTAGGTGAACCAGACAACATTCTCCCTTGAAGGGGTAAATAGGGGGTAAAGTTTGTATGGAATTTTTCCATTTCTAGACTTAGAGGTATGAAAATAAGTATATACGTTCTAGGTTACAATTCAAAAAGATCTGTGTAGGTGAAATGTACAAAATTTCCCCCTTAAGGGATAAAGGGGGGGGGGGGGGGGGATTGTATGGAAATTTTCCCATTTCTGGACATAGAAGTATAAAAATAAGTATATATGTTTACGTTGAAATTAAAAAGATCTGTGTAGTTAAAATGGTCGAAATTTCCCCTTGAAAGGGTAGAATAGGTGGGGTAAAGTTTGTATGGATTTTTTTTAATTACTTAGAAATATGACAATAAGAAGTTCTCTATTACAATAAAAAAATATCTGTGTAGGTGAAATGGGCAAAATCCCCTCCTTAAGGGCTAAAGATCTATGCAGTTGAAATGTATTAAATTCCCCCTTACGGGGAAAAAGCAAAGGGGCAGGGGTTTGTATGGAATTTTTATATCATTTCTACTGTTCCCAAGGGAATGACATTAACGCGGGCGGAGCCGCGGGCAACAGCTAGTCTTAACTAATATTATAAATGCGAAAGTGAGTTTGTTTGTTTGTTTATTTGTTTGTTTGTTTGTTACGCTTTCACATCGTAACTACTGAACCGATCATCATGAAATTTTGCATACAAGTTTTCTGGAGTGCGGAGAAGGACATAGGCTACCTTTTATCCCGGGAAAAAGTACTATTCCCGAGGGATCGACTTTGACGCGGGCGGAGCAGTGTGCGAAAGCTAGTATAATCATAAAATGCACAAGGAATCTGTAATAACGACATCGAAATCGCGGCTTTTCTTTTCACATAATAAAAACATTTGCAACATAACAGAACACCTCCGGGAAGTTATGACAACGTTCTTGTTATTTAAACGGGACGCAAACATCCAGGAATTGTTATATTATTCAAATAGATATAGGGACGCGTATAATAGTGATGTGAAACAAATATTATGTAAGTATCGATAACTTATTGATACATCGTCCACGCTTTTGTCCTTCTAGTAGCGTCTACTGTTCACTGGAAGGATTTCAATGGGCCTGCGAGCAGGACGACATTTTGTATGAAGTTATATACACGTCCTTCTAGGAGTACGATGTATTCTCCAAGGACTACATTCGACCAAACATAAATCCAGAATTGTAAACATTTGATCGTTATTTATAGAAAAGAAAAATAAACGCCTATTTATGGTTATATTTTTTTTATTATTATTAATTAACCTTATAATATACTGACAAAATAATTGGTCCTTCCGGCAAAGACAGAAACTTCTGCTAGCAGGACTCTGGTCTGTCACCCGGCTGTATCTCATGAACCGTGATAGTTGAAAGGTCAGCCTTTCTACCTGAGGAAGTCTTGAAAGGTTAGGAGAAAAGAGACACATATTGAAAATTATTGAGAATAGAAGAGGAAAGATGGTAGGACACCTAATTCGACATGACTATTTGATTAGGAACATCATAGAAGGAAAGAAAAAAGGAAAAGGGGGCGGGAAGACCGAGACACATTTTTATGAAACAAATAAAATAAAAAAAACAAAAGGTTACTTCTTATAAAGAAGTGAAGAAACTGGCGGAAGAAAGAGAGGAATAGGAAAAGCTCCGCTGAGAAGAGCCCAGCTCTTAAATTTAATTAATCGATAACTTGAAGTGAATGTTAGCAAAGACAAAAGACTCGACCGTTGGTAAAGGATCACAACTAGATTCTAAGGCAGTATACAAATATATTTATTTGCTGAAATAGTGTCATCATCATCATCATCAGGTCCTTTTTAGTCTCCACTACAGGAGCACGACCCTCTCTGTACTACTAGAGCCATACTTGGCCAGAGCAGCCAGATGACTTGGCCTACACTCTCCACGCTGGCCAGACGGGTGGGAGAGGTCTCTCAGATGTTTATAAGCTTTGTTTAGCTTGTATTTCCTAAGTCGCCTTCTACGACATCCACGGGAAGACTTGGAGTGGTCCTATTCTACTCTGCCGGATACCACACGGCTATAATATGAAATAGTGTATGATACAGGTATTCATAATAAATTAAGCAAACCTACATCCGTTGAAAACAGTATGCAAATATTTAACGTAATATTAAATTTACATACGACACAACCAGAATGTTTTCACGTGCCTGTATAGGCCGGTTGATTTTGAATTCCATAGCGATATTTTAATAACGAAATTAAAATCCCTAATAGAATATACATCTGCTAGAAGAAAAAAGAAAAAAAAGAAAGGTGATTAATGCAAAAAAGTGTTTGATTTTCTCTGGAAATTTGATCAGGTGATCAATGAATTTGAATGGGAAGCCGTTTTTTTTAATTTATATCCTTTTTTAGGGTTCCGTACAACCATGTGACAAAACGTAACCCTTATAGGATCACTCGGTTGTTTGTCTGTCCGTCTGTTAAAGCCAATTTCCTCAGGATCTACTGAACCAATTGCGTTGAAATTTGGTACACTTTTCTTACTCCTATATTCTGTCAGGGTCAGGGATTCTGATTACGACATTAAAATATTTCTAAATTAAAAATCATCGTGTATATGTAAGAATTATGTAATGTATGTGGGTATGTAAGTGTTTCAGTTTCATAGCGACCTCCCGTAGCCTAAGCGGATTGACCGATTATAAATAAATATATTAAATTCTTTTATTTCAGACCGCAAATTTTGTCCATATAGGTAGTTGTTAGTAACAGATAATCTTACACTATATTAGTAGGAACTTAAACTAAGGTGCTGTTTGACGCAGTGTTTTATAAAGCGACTGCCCAGCCTATCTGCTATCATGTTTAGGATACTGTTGGTGCTGTTGCGCAGTCTGCGCAGTGCCGCCGCCCGCACTCCGTTTGCGGAGCACCGAATAAAAGCCATCTACATGTGCATCCGCAAACATACCCGATGCACTGCACCACCGCGGCAGCCCCAACAGTGCCCTAAACGCGTTATTATATTGAACACGAATTATGAAGTGTGACGTGTCACTAACTTCGAACTTTTTTACCGGGAGAGTCATGGGGTCATATTCGCAATTTTTAATTTTTAATATAATACTGCTTGTTAATATGCCAACTATTCTTTCGATTTACATGAGAAGAAATGTTTGATTCCGTTTTCCACCTTTCGTCTCATAAATCTAAGCTCTGTCTACCCCGTAAGGAAAATACGTAATAATATGTATGTATGCTAAATATTTCATAGCTCCTTACCTCTGTAGTGTAATAACCGGAAAGAGAATGGGCGCAGGATAATATAATTTTTTCTCTCCCTTTTTGACATGACTTTTACAAGGTTTTATTTAACTTGCAATGTCTGTATGTAACTATGTTTGTTCGGGTAGAATCTTGCAAGTAATTTTGACTAGCTCCGTGGCGCAGCAGTCAAAACGCCAGCCTGCGACACGGAGTGACCGGGTTCGATCCCCAGCCAGGTCAAGATGGAAAATGATCATTTTCAGATTGGCCTGGGTCTTGGATGTGTATCTATATAAGTATTTGTTATAAAATATAGTATCGTTGAGTTAGTATCCCATAACACAAGGCTCGAACTTACTTTGGGGCTAGCTCAATCTGTGTGATTTGTATATATATAAAAAAAAAAACAAGCAGATATTTTCCTGCTGCTGCTAGCTAAAATTTTCAATGACAATGCATGGTTAGCTGTGAGATGTCATTCTGAATAAATTCGATAATAATAAGAACGTCCCAACACTAATGTCACAAGGGGCATGAACGGTGGAAGTTATCGATATTACGTTATTTTATTGTCACTCCGACTCCTACTAGTTGGGAATTTATTGAATGGATAAACCAATACAACAATTTAGCAAGTTTTTACGAGTCTGAAGAATTTTTTGTAGCTTTTCTTTTCAGATAGTTTATTTTATGTACTTACTAGCTTTCGCCCGCAGCTTCGCTCGAAACTACTTCGCTTTTTCCGGGATAAAAGGTCTATATCCTTTTCCGTACTCCAGAGAACTTGTATGCAAAATTTCATGACGATCGGTTTAGTAGTTAAGGCATGAATCGATTTAATAAAGCGTAACAAACAAACAGATAAAGAAACAAACTATTTGTTTGTTACTCATTCACGTAACAAACTCACATATAAGTAAGGATACGGATTTAGTCATGGTTGAATCCATAGAACAATAAAGAAATTAGAAATGGCAAGGGAGCGTGGCACGCGCGCCGACATTGCTCACGATCTCACCTTAGACCTTCTATACTTAGGTGATTCAAGTGAGCGATATAAACTACTGTTTATACCGCGTTCGTCAAGTGAACAAAAGTGAGATTTACGTGAAAAAAAGGGAGAGAAATGCCGACGTGTAAAGTGAGAAATCCTAGTGAAACTTTGACCAAAGTAGTGCTTGAAATGAGGCGACGCGGGTTTTCATAGAAATCACGCGTGATAACACTTCTAATGTGTTTGTTGTTCTGTGGTTGACACGCTACCGGCAAATTTCGTTTTTGCTAGTATAGCGTAAATGGGCCGGCTCGTCCAGCGAAGTAATTGAAGTTTGAATAGACGCTTTACCGGTGAGTGAAAGAGCCGGAAGCCCATACTTCCCCCCATTTCCTCCTCCCATGTGCTTCCCCAACCCCTTGAAAGGCCGGCAACGCCCAATTACACCCAGGATGTTATTGTGAAGTTACAGTTTTTCATGGGCACTGGCAGCGGCCCATTTTTGCCGTCGTATATCATAAAAAAACGGATTGCACTCCAGGAGTGCCGGCAGAAGTAAAAACACCGCGCGGTAGACAGAGAGGGGATTTTACTTCCTCTCCTACGCCACGCTGGCGGTCCTTTCGCGAGTTTGTAATTCTTTACCCATTCCAAAAAGTGCCGCTGAAGCAGTTATCGCTTCAAAAATGTATATTTGTAAAAGAAAGAAAGGTATGTGCACGTTATTTTTATAGCCTGTTTGCGGAAAGAGAATCGGCATAGGATAAGATAATCTGTTTCTCTCGTAGTAAAATTGAAAATTATAGACATAGACATTCGTTTATTTGATACAAAAATAATTTATCGATACACAGATATAATTGAAATTTATACATATACAAAGTGGGTAGAAGAATAATTAAATGATATCAGAGTTAAAAAAAATAAAATAAAATCGTCAGTTATAAAAAATAATGAGACTGGATTGTGCTATTATAGTTAGGAGAAATGTATGCATATTGATACGTAATTAGACAGAACCACAAGTAAACATGGCTTTATTCAGCTAAAATTCTACATATTATAATCATTGACACAAATAGAATAATGACAATAAACAACCCATGGTAACATACCATAGAGATACACATCATTCACCCGCTCCTAAGATGTATGGTAATCCTCCAGGTAGGCAGGTGAACGCCTGATGCGTGTCGAGCGACGAACGTCGGGTTGAGGTGTGCCTGCAGACCGTGGCTCTTCTGCCATTGCTTCCCCGGAGTTTTTTTACAGGTATAGATGGTTCTTTGACCTCACGATCAGGAAGATCATCATCGTCATCAGAGGATGTGGACACATATTCGTCATCTGAGGGAAATGGTGCCAGGTGTCTATTCGATATTGTGCCTTCTCTTCCATCAGGATATCTTACATGAGAATAGGTTGGGTTACTTTGTAGAAGATGCCCTTCTTCAACAATAGGGTCATATTTAGAATGACGCACACTCCTTTTTATTAGAATGGGTCCTGGAGTAGTCAGCCAAGTGGGTAAAGATACCCCATTTGGACTCCTTCGAGGGTGGCTGAACATTCTCTCATGAGGAGTAGCGTTGGTAGATGTACACAACAACGACCGTATTGAATGTAATCCTAAAGATAGGACTTTTTCCCAGTCAGCTATCTCCAGATTTCTGGATTTCAGACTTAATTGGATCGTTCTCCACAAAGTAAAGTTAACACGTTCAACTTGCCCGTTGCCCTCAGGATTGTAAGGAGTGGTCCGGCTACAAGCTATTCCGACAGACACGAGGTACTGGGTAAGTTCTTGCGACAAAAACGAAGTTCCTCTGTCCGAATGAATATATGTATATTGTGCTAAATATATAAAATATTTCATTCAAACAGTTAATAACTGTGCTTGACGTCATGTCTTTACATGCAAAAGCAAAAGGGAAGCGACTATATTCGTCAATAACCGTTAGTATATATTTATTTCTCGACTTTGACGGGAGAGGTCCTTTAAAATCAATATTAAGGCGTTCTAAGGGAGCAGTTGCTTTAAGAAGCTGTCCGTTTGTATTTGCATAACGGGGCTTAATTTCGGCGCAAATTTTACAATTGACAGTCATTTGTCGAATGTCATTAATTGAATACGGAAGGTTTTTCGATCGTACCCAGTGATTCATGCGTACTATTCCAGGATGACACAGATTATCATGTATGGTTTTAAGATTGTTTATGTTGATATGCGCACAAACTCTGGTTAATGCATCGGCCACAAAGTTTTCTTTACCAGGCCGATAAATTATGTCGTACTTAAAACAAGTCATTTCTAGCCTCCAACGTTCAATCTTTTCATTCTTTATTTTACTCGAATGGACTTGACTAAACATAAAGGCTACCGACTGTTGGTGTGTTATTAAAAGAAAGTACCTGCCAATAAGATAGTGGCGCCATTTGCGCAAAGCTTCAACTATCGCCGCAGCTTCTTTTTCAATTGAAGATTGTCGCCTTTCTGATTCATTCAAGGAACGTGAGAAGTATGCTACAGGCTGCCCTTTCTGAGAAAGAGAAGCAGCAAGGACATTCTCTGAAGCGTCAGTTTCGACCGTAAACATTGCATTTTCGTCAATAGCAGCCAGTGATGATTTTGCTATGTCAGCTTTCATTTCTTTAAATGTATTCATTACGATGTCAGAGAGAGGGAAATTAGTGATAGAAAGTAGCGGTTTGATTCTTTCCGAGAAGTTTTGTAACCATTTCGAGTAGTGAGCGAAAAGTCCTAACGTTCTTTTTAACGAAGCCGCATTCTCGGGTGCAGGTAAGTCGAGCAGGGGTTTCAACCGGTTTTCGTCTGGACAAATAGTATTATTCTTTATAGTATAACCAAGAAGGTTGATAGTTTCTTTGTTAAATACGCATTTGTTTTCGCTCAATGTCAGATTGTACTTGGCGGCAGCATCCTTGAACTTAGACAAATTAATGTCATGTTCTTCTTTCGTCTTTCCACATACAGTGACGTCATCTAGATAATCAAACGTGCCGCTTAAGTGCTCTTCTTCTATTATATAGCTTAGGGTACGCTGGAAAGCTGCGACACCATTAGTTACTCCAAACGGAATTCTTGTAAATTCATACAGTTTTCCATTAGCTTCAAAAGCGGTGAAAATGCGTTCTTTTTTTATTATAGGTACCTGATGATACGCACTTTTTAAGTCGATTTGACTAAAATAGTTATATTTGGCTGCTTTCGCTACAATCGATTCTATCCTGGGTAATGGAAAAGCATCCAATTCTGTGTATTTGTTTACGGTTTGAGAATAATCTACAACTATTCTCTTCTTGTGTAGACCTCCACCGGCAATTAGGACTTGCGCTCGCCAGGGTGAGATACTGGGTTCAATTATTCCCGCTACAAGCAGCTTAGACACCTCTGTTTTTATAAAGCGCTCGTCTTCGGCACTATGTCGCCTAGACCGGACTGCGATTGGTTTTAGTTGCGGAGAGAGGTTGGTAAATAAGGATACTGGTGGTACTGATGCTTCCATCACGTTACAGATTCGTAACGGTTCCTGAGTACCTCCGAACTCCAGTTCCAGGAGTGGCTTTTGAGAATATCGTGACCGATAATAGCATCTGCGCATAAATTGTTGACAATGAGAAGGGGTTGGTGTTTGTACTGATATTTCCCAAGTTGAATATTGACATAACAGATACCTTGGACGTAAGATACGTGGCTCGGGGAAGCCAATGTGATAGTTTGGTTGCTTGGTTTTATCTTAAGTCTCAGTATTTCAACCAAACTCTTATTTATGAAACTAACGGAGCTTCCAGTGTCTATGAGAGCTTCTGCTGTGAAACCGTTGATGCTAATTGGTGAGGTAGCCTTCCTCAAACTACTGGGAGAAGCGGCGGAAATTGCAGACAGTGCGCCATCATACTGAATATTGTCATCAGTGACTGCATTGGCTCTTTGTAGTTGTTTTGACCGACAAACATTGGCAAAATGACCCTTTTTTGAACAAACTTGGCAGGTTTCGTTAGCTGCAGGACATTTAATACGCTGGTGTACATTTCCACCACAAAAGAAGCAGCGTCGTTTTGAATTTTGATAAAGTTTGGGCGATGCAGCTGCTATTTTATTGGTGACACCAGATTCAGGCAAGGTGTTGAGATTCAGAGACGTATTAGTGTTTCCCAATGTTTGTGCATTTATTCCTGCATCTTCAAGAGAAATTGCGAGATTAACAGCTTCTTCTAAACTTAGATTTAATTTTTCTATTAGTCTCTCCATTATCTTTTGAGAATTGATACCTGCGATGAACGTGCCGCGCATAGATTCGTTTTGATGCTCCTCCGCCGAAACTTCCGTAAAATGACACTCGAGAGCGAGCAGCTTTAGTGCCTGAATGTATTCTTTCACCGTTTCGTCAGTTCTCTGTTTACGTGTTGATAGCATGTGCCTGGCAAGTATTTCGTTTTTAGGTTTCAGAAATATTTTCTCCAGAACGGCGATGGCTTTTTTATACGTCTTACATGCTCGAATATATGAAAATATCGTTGGAGAGATATGATTAACTAAAAGATTCAATTTTATGGAATCCTTGGCTTCTGGGGCACATTTTTCAGTTAAGAAATTGTTAAAAGTGAAATACCAGTGCGTCCATTTCAAATCCGAGCCGGCGCCGCTTGGTTCTTCATCAAATCGTTCGGGGCGAAGATAGCGTGACATATTAGCGATACTTGGCTTTTCAGATTTTGTTTCGTTACCCATGTAGCAGATTATATTACTTTATTCGATAAACAATTTAGCTGAATAAATTGATACGTAATTAGACAGAACCACAAGTAAACATGACTTTATTCAGCTAAAATTCTACATATTATAATCATTGACACAAATAGAATAATGACAATAAACATCCCATGGTAATATACCATAGAGATACACATCACATACATACATAGTATTACGTCTTTTTCTCTTACGGGGTAGACAGAGCCAAGGTCTATAAAACCCGAGGCCACGTTTAGCACGTTGGTGCGCGTGCCCGGCCTCCGAGCTGCTAATTTCTTTTCCCCCTTCATCGGAGTGAGTAGTATCCCAATACCTTAATTCCCTTCCCAAATCCAATGAACTCCTATCCATTCCGAGCTTAAAAATGCCAGCAGCATTGGAAGCACGGGAAACCAAAGAAATTGGTCCAACCAAAGAAATCGGTCGCCAAGCGTGGTGAATATGGCATTATCCTCCCCTCGAACGAAGGATCCTTGGGAGAGTCTAGCAGTGGACTTCTTACGGCTGTAATGATGATAAGAAATAAATAGTGAAAAAGTGTACTTATATTTACATTTGTGTTCCAACAACGTAGAAGTTTTTTCAACGTTGTCGGGATCTTACAATTTGAATACCAGCTTGGCGAATTAGCATGAAGGTGGGATGTGTCTCAGTTAACACATTTGTTTCATTGAAATAGTAAGTTGTTATTGTTATTGCCAAACGTTACTCGTTATGGAGAGGAAGCTTTTTAAATTACTGTTATCAAGGAAATGAAGACGCTTTACTTCTTACGTGTCAGTTGCGTTGGAATCCTAACGCTTATTTCTAAATCTAAATATTACTGAACTGTACTACTAGATACTCGTCCCAATGCGATTTTTAGCAAATTGTTATTGTTATTGCCGCAAACGTTACACGTTATGAATAGGAAGTTGTTTAAAAAACTGTTAATGAGGAAATGAAGACACTTTTCTTCTTACGTGTTTGCGTTGGAATGTGAATCGTAACGCTTATTTCTAAATATAAATACAACTGAACTGTACTTCTAGACACTCGTTTCAACGCGATTTTTAGCAAATTGTTATTATTATTGCCGCAATCTGTACTCGTTATGAAAAGGAAGCTGTTTAACTATCCGTTATTGAGGAAATGAAAACGCTTTTCTTCTTACGTGTTAATTGCGTTGGAATGAGAATCATAACGCTTATTTATAAATCTAAATATTACTGAACTGTACTTCTGGACCGTCGTTCTAACGCGATTTTTAGTTAATTGTTATTGTTATTGCCGCTAATGTTACTTGTTATGAAGAGGAAGCTTTTAAATAACTGTTATCGAGGAAATGAAGACGCTCTACTTCTTTCGTGTTAACTGTGCGTTGGAATCCTAACGCTTATTTCTAAATTTAAATATTACTGAACTGTACTACTAGACACTCGTCCCAACGCGATTTTTAGCAAATTGTTATTGTTATTGCCGCAAACGTTACACGTTATGAAGAGGAAGTTGTTTAAATAACTGTTATTGAGGAAATGAAGACACTTTTCTTCTTAGGTACGTGTTTGCGTTGGAATGTGAATCCTAACGCTTATTTCTAAATCTAAATATTACTAAACTATACTTCTAGACCATCGTCCTAACGCGTTTTTAGCAAATTGATATTGTTATTGCTGCAAATGGTAACTCTTTAAGGAGGGGAAGCTGTTGAAATGACGGTTACTGAGAAACGCTTCTTATTCTTAGACCAGGGGATCGTGGGTTTGATTCCCAGGGGACGCATACTTTGTTTAGTTGTTTCCAGTTTGTTTTATCAAATAATCAAATGTAGGATTAATATCCTGTTTCTAAAAGTTTTATTGCATGTTAATACATGCAATAAAACTTTTAGAAACAGGTTTCTGGTTCCGTTCTAGTCCATTGTTTCATGTTTGCTAAGCTACTAATATTGCAGTGTAAACATCACGCTTTTCTCAAGTATTTGCATTATTAGAAACAAACTGCTCCATGGTTATTTATTTTATTTTATTTTATAAGTACATTTTAATATATTTTCGTATCATATTTGTAATATAATGGATCTAGTTGTCCGAAAATAAAGAAAATTTGAATTTTGAATTTGAATAAACAGTAAGTTAGGAATAAAAGAATATTAAAAAATAAATAACTTATAACACCTAGATAGCCTAACTGACCAATAATATACATATATTATTGGTCAGTTAAAGTAAACCTGTTATGTACATACATAACAGGTTTACTTTAGCTCATAATTTTTTGCATTTTTGCATTTGCATCATTAGAAACAAGCTGCTCGGTGCTAATAATGATAATCGCTACCACCTGGAATAAGTGGCACTCAACCACCGTGCGTTTTAATAGAAACTTCCTGCCACGTACGACCGAACTGTGGCATGAACTTCCTGCGGCAGTATTCTCGAATCGATATGACACCTTTACAAAACGAGTCTATGTTTTCTTAAAAGGCCGGCAACGCTCTTGTCACAACCTGGGTGTTGCAGTTGTCCATGAACAGCGGCGATCAGGTGACCTCATTGCTAGTTTGCCCTATGTATATATCATCATCATCATCATCATCAGGTCCTTTTTAGTCTCCACTACAGGAGCACGACCGATGTATATATACATATAACTTATATGTAGCCTCTTAGCAAAATGTATATACTTAATATACATTTTAGAGGCATAGAATAAAGAAGAACCAACAACAAATTAGGTACTTTCCTGTATATTTTAGCGATTTTAGAGATAATGTTACAGATTTTTTTCTTAACACGTTGAACAATAACTTGGCATATAAAGCGCCTATTATTCTATCTGAAATTCAGTCACAGACGAGAGGGACACCACAATACGTTAGACACGAATGGAAATATCTCCAACTGCGGCGCTCTCTTTCCGATGTATATTCAGTATAAAAGGCGCTTAAGGAAGTCTCAAACGGTCTCGATTTAACATATTTGTTTAATTTAAATAGCAAATTGTTATTGTTATTGCGCAAACGTTACTCGTTATGGAGGGGAAGCTCTTTAAATAACTGTTATGGAGAAAATGTAGGCGCTTTTTATTCTTACGTCTTTATTACGTGTTAATTGCATTGGAATGAGAATTTTCACGCATATTGTTTAATCTACACACACACACACACACACACAAACAATTTACGGCTTTGTAGGCGTTATTGTTAATGTGATGTAGTGATAATATATTGCAGTGTAAACATCACGCTTTTCTCAAGTATTTCCATTATTAGAAACAAGCTGCTCCGCCAGTGGTTAAGGCGTTTGCCTGTAGTCCAGAAGGTCGTGGGTTTGATTCCCACTGGACGCATACTTTGTTTAGTTGTTTCCAGTTTGTTTTATCAAATAATCAAATGTAGGATTATTTTCCGATTTTCAGCTTTTTTCTTGAATATTTCATTAGGGCTTCTGGTTTTGGGATTTCAGTATAGTTCAGAGGTTCAAATTAACGCGGTATGTATATGTTTTTATAGTTATCGATTTTGACGAGCACAGATATTCAGTATTCTAGATAAAGCTAGTCCTAAATTAAACTGTCGAGCTCCGTGGCGCAGTGGTTAACACGCCAGCCTGCGACACAAGGGTTCGATCTCCGGTCTGGTCATGATGATAAGGATCTTTTTCCGTCTGGGTATTGGATTTTTATCTATTTATGTATCTATTATAAAATATAGTATCATTGAGTTATATATACATCCTAATAGCTTTCGCCCGCGGCTCCGCCCGCATCAATGTCGATCCCTCGGGATTGGTACTTTTTCCCGGGATGGTAGCCTATGTCCTTTGCCGTACTCCAGAGAACTTGTATGCAAAATTTCATGATGATCGGTTCAGTAGTTACGGCGTGAAAGCGTAACAATCAAACAAACAAACTCACTTTCGCATTTATAATATTATTATTATAGTAAGGATGACACAACAACTCGCTTCGCAACTTACTGTGGGGCTAGCTCAATTTGTGTCTATACACTTATTTATAACTCAATTAAAATTGTGTGAAGATTGATTAACAATAAGAGTGAGTAGACTGGGCTGAGAAAGTTATGAGGAATAAATGAAAAATCATTTCTAGACTGTATATTTATTTCCTACTTGATTTCAGTGCACACTGCCAAACAAACTCATTAAAAACTAACAAGCATTTTGAATATTTAAAATTCTGAAACTTAATATTTTAAATATAAATGTTTGAAAATTTAATTTCAAATAATTATACAACTGCTGCAATTTTAACAAAATTATAATAGAAACAAGCTATGCAATTCCACGTTGGAAGACGTAATTAAACTATATTAAACAGTAATTATTAATATATACAAAAATAACAAACATAGTATAATACTGAAGAAAACTCAATTATATGTATATGAAAATATCCGTATAACGTTTCATAAAATATCATATACAGTATGTACAGATTTATATGAAATTATGACAATTGGTGTTATCGCGCTTTATTTATATATATAAATTACTTTGTAAACGTAAATCAATAAAAAAAATATACAAAGTTTGATAGTTTGAAATTATTAAGAACTATACTTAATATATTATTATAAGTACTTATTATCGTGTATAATATAATAGATATAGCAAGATTCTTCTAACTAGATTATCACAAACAACAGACGAGGTTTCCAAGCAGTTACCGTATTTTTATTAACATTTAAATTTATTTTGTTCAAACATTATTCGAAGCTTATTATATAGGTTGACACCTATTTTAAAATTACATTTTATTTCAAGCAAATCAATATTTGAAAATGAATTATACATCATGTAAAAATGTTATATACGGGTGACTATAAATTCATTGGCAAAATTTTAATTAATGGAATCTAAATCCCTAATATACATCCGCAAGAAAAATAGTTAATTTATGAAAAGACAATAGACTTCCCACAGAAATTTAACCAAGTTATTAGTAAATTTGTATGGGTCCATGTATTTTTTTATTTTCACCTTTTTCCTTGCGTGTTTGAATTATTTCATTAAATTGATTCTGTCATTAAAATATTGCCCAGGAATTTAACATAAATCCGTATATTACATATTTTTTGTGATCATTTTCAAATATTCTTATACTCACCTCGTTGTTTAAATTTTGAACTGCTTGGACGTGCTTTTACAGATTTATTACTAATCGCGTATTAAAAATTATTCGTTCGTTTTAATAGCTACATTAAAATGTCTACATTATTAGGCCTATGATTAAAAATCTTAATTAAACTAGATTTATGAATGAATTTAAAAACCGTTTGAAACTAACACGTACTTTTAATTTGTTGATGTTTCTGCCTGTAGGATAAAATAATTAAGAATATTGCTAAATATGAGTTAAATAAAAAAATGACACTTATATAACAAATGTAAGTAATACTTTAATAAAAGCGTATTTTTAAAAATTTAAACTAAATTATAAGTTAGAAATAATTACCTTTCTTTTTATTCTTTTTTTGAATACGTGTTAGTTTCAAACAGAGGTATATTATGTGCTTGTTGTAGTAGTAAAGTATTTCAAACCATGTTTTGTGCTGTGAGAATATAATTTTTATCTAAGTGATCTCGATTACAATTAAATAAAACGTGTATTATAATATCTTTGTTCAAAATTAGATAGATATTTTCACAATTTTAGTTATTACTTGTAAATATTATATTCATCGATGCTTGAAATTGTATAAAATGTTTTGTAACATTTTGAAAATATCTCACTATTTTTGTTTAACATTAGTAAAAGAAAATGTATTTATACTTTAAGTTAAATGTTTAAATATATTGCATATTAGATGAAACAACTTTAAATATTTCGTCTGTATATTCTTATGCACTAATATTGATATAACTTATATATATAAGTATATACATTTCGCTAAAAGGCATAGGATAATTTTAAATACACCATGGTCCTTTAATTTTACTTATATAAACATAATTAATTATTTGGGGTTTTATGAAATTTTCTACTTAATAATAACAGAGTTTTTATGACAGTGCTGAAACTTTCACCCATAATTTAACTTTTGCTTTCGCGTATAACTTTGTTCAGGATTAAATATGACGTGAACATTATGCCTTCATTAAAACAACAAAATTATATTGTATAAGTGGATTCTTTGTCAAAGAATCTAAGTTCTTATTTAATAAGGGTTAATATATCTCTCATACTGGTCTGGAAGGAAAGAAAAATGTACCAGCTGGTACTAGTTACATGACATTCTTTCTATTCTTGACGAAAAACGGTAAAAGATGGTCTAGGAAATGAGGGAAATAGTAAAGAATCATGTCAATAGGCGACGCGGCCAGACCATCACTATTTTGATTTCGTTTTCCATTTTACGCTCACCAACAAGCTAAACGTGCCTTTTGGAACTCATGGCTATAGGCTCTGTCTACCTGGTAAGAGATAAAGACGTGGTAATATGTAAGTTTTTACACGCGTCAGTGATTTCCAGCGAAAACCTCTTCGACGTATTTTGTCAGTCTTTCTTATAGCTGAGATTTTGATCAGATCAACTTTCTAGCCGAAATAACGCACTCTATGCTTGGTTTTTGGCAAAAATGTTGGTGAGGCTCAACATTGCCTTTTCTATTACACATTGTAGTGAATTATTCACTTGTATACATGTTTCTTTACTATACAACGTGATTTTGAACCCCCTAGCTTTATTGAAATCTGGGAATCAGAATCCCTAATAGAACACAGAATTGTAAGAAAAAAAGGTAAAAAACGAAAAAATAAATTTAATTTTTCATAGAAATTCGTCCTATAAATCGGCGACTTTGTATGGGAAACCTAATTTACTTTTTGGTTTTTCACCTTTTTTCTTGCAATTCTGTGTTCCATTAGGGATTCTGATTCCCAGATTTCAATAAAGCTAGGGGGTTCAAAATCACGTTGTATTTTCTGTGCGCTGTTCAAACGAAAAATTGTGAGGCAAATTTTCGGGTATATATACATATTCCAATACACATTCCGCATCAGGATGAACTTTGAACTCGAGGATCTAATAATAAAGAAACCATCATCAGGTCCTCTTTCATTTCGCTCTGTCTTTAACCTCCCGTCTTGTGCTGCAAGTCACAAAGGCTGCGATGGGCAGGTCATCTGGAAAGAATGGATGACACAAGAGCTCCCAAAAACATAACATTATATAAATGGAACCAACAACAGAAAAAACCCCAAGTAAGGCCTAGAAAGCGGATGATGGAAAGATTGTCTGGAGCACGACCCACGAAAACGTCATGGAGACGCAAGGCATCATCATCATTTCGTGTAGGTGTCACGGTCAATCGACCATGCACACCCTGGTGTCAGAGTTCTTCGGAACCGCCTCTCAGCCACTGACGTGGTTCCTTTAACGACTGCCAGATGGCACCCGGGACCACCGGCTTAACGTAAGGCACGTTAAGCCGAAGCACGGAATCATCTTTATTATCAGACAATCAGGTGATTCAAGCCTGCAATGTCCTAACAAAACAGGAAACAATTAAACAAAGTATGTTTCCGGTGGGAATCGAACCCGCGACCCCCGGGTCAACAGGCAAACGCCTTAACCACTGGACCACAGAGGCTGTTATGGAGACCGAAGGCTAGTGACGAAGATCGTAGAGGAGGCCTAAACTAATTTTCCTTCAGTTGAACTTTAAGGTATAATTTGAGAAGGTCATAGGCGATACGGCTTATAACAATTCGGTACTATTTTAGTTCCATGTATCACCTACTCACACCGTTAAACAAGTTCTTAAGTTTCTATGTCTCCAAGCTCTATCTTAGCTGTAAGGAGATGATTCATAATTCATTTATTCACATAATTCATAATAAGAGATAAACACGTATTAGATGTATATTAGTGTATAATTTAATAGGATCATTAAACACCGCAACACAGAGAGACATCACACGAGCAACATATTAATATCTCTATTAATTAATGATAACCGAAAACACGCATGTAGCATTGTTGTCACGGTGTAAACACGTTACGTTACAGTTTGCGCCGAGCGTGACGAGGCGTTGATGAGAACTCAAATTCGTATGATCATGTAATCAGGCGTGGATTGAATAACAGAACGACTCATTTTTAATTCATTCATATGATACGTTTCATCTTGATATAAGGTTATCGTGGGTCTTTAAATTATTCTCTTTTGCGTTAAATAGAGAAACAAAAAGCATGCATTACAATGGAGGCCGTGTGGTTTCCGGAAGAGTAGAATAGGACCACTCCTAGTCTTCCCATGGAGGTCGTAAGAGGCGACTTAGGAAATATAAGCAAAACAAAGCTCATAAACATCAATGAGACCTCTCCAACCCGTCTGGTCAGCGAGAGGATTTATAAACACTCGTATGATCACGTAATCAAACATGGACTGTATAATACAACTGCTTATTTTTTTATTCGACGTATATGATTTTTAACTCCAATTAGGATAACAAAAAATACATTGCAAGCAAACTAGTTCAAATATAGTTAACTGCCACAAAAACCCCAAAAGCCACACAAACGAGTTATACATAGTATTACAGTAATATCTGTATTCTTTGATGACTAAATACGCATGAATGCACTGTGATGTTGATATGTAAAGACATTCTGTTATATTTGCATCAAGCGTGACGATACGTTGATGAGAACTAATTGCACAAATATTCGAATAATCACGTAATCAAACATAGGCATAGAATACAACGCCTAATTTTTTATTCAACGTATATGATACTTTTATGTCCAATAAGTTTAACGAAATATGCATTGCAAGCAAACTAGTTCAAATATAATTAACTGCAACAAAAAAGCTCAAAAGCCACACAAACGAATTATACGTAGTATTACAGTAATATCTGTATTATTTGATGAGAAAACACGCATGAATGCACCGATATGTTGATATGTAAACACGTTCCGTTACATTTGCATCAAGCGTGACGAAACGTTGATGAGAACTAGTACAAACACTAGTATGATCACGTAATCAAGCATAGACTGTATAATGGAACGGCTCATTACCGAGTTATTTGTAATTTGATTTCATCGTAATTGTGTCTATGTATGACCGTCTTTAGGGAACCCGAACCATAGATACTAATCAAGTCTTTGTCCCTTACGAGGTAGACAGAGCTTGGGCTATAAGACCCAAAAGCCCTTTTAGCGTGTTGGTGGAAAATGAAATTAAAAATAGACTATCGCCTATTGATACAATTCTTCAGAATTTCGCCCATATCTCCGATCGGCTTTCTTACTCCGTCCGCAGAGAAGCAGCTGGGGAAATCAATCTTATTTTTATCTTATTTCAGCAAACTACCCCACTACTGTATATACATTTACCTTAGTATATAAGCTATTATAATAAATAAAGAGGCCATTTTATTCCTGGTACCGGTCACTGTGGTTTAATTTACCTACACGCAATAATATGCAAGTTGAGCGGGCGTTGCAAGCCATAATCAAGCATTATTTTATAACTTTTCTCTTTTATAATATAACCTTGTCCAAACTTACGCTCTCTCTATTTAGTACAACAACATGTACAACAACATAGTGATTGAAAGGCACGAGCGGCCTAAGCGTTCGGCGTGTGACGCATCTATCTCTCTTCCATCGTTATCACATAAAACTATCATCCGTAAACCGACTTACTACAGATAACCAAGTTTTTTAGAAAACAACCAGTTTTTGGTGTCATATTTTTAGTGAAAATTTCAGCACTGTGCAATACTTTCCGAAGTTATAGTTACTAAACAGTATATACTCGTAGTAATACTAAAGCAGGTACAAATTAAATTAATTACATACTACTTACAACTAAATCTGGTTATTAATTCAACCAACTAGGTTAATTATTTATGTTATACAGGGTGTTCTACGATCAATACATTTGTTGTTTACTCTTATTTAACAGTTTTACTCATTAAAAAATATCGCTAATATTGAAAACAAGTTATTCGTTGTTAACATCAAGTTTTTGAATATTCATCAAAGTGATTTCATTTATGTAAAATTTATTTTAAGCGATTATTCAAATAATACCTACTAAGCATAAAATACTTTATTGAATTTATTCATTGACGAGAGGCAAGCCGCAGTACCAGCAGGCCTATTTTTTTTTTACATATATACGGACAAATCACACAGATTGAGCTAGCCCCAAAGTAAGTTCGAGACTTGTGTTATGGGATACTAACTCAACGATACTATATTTTATAACAAATACATATATAGATACACATCCAAGACCCAGGCCAATCTGAAAAAGATCATTTTCCATCTTGACCTGGCCGGGGATCGAACCCGGTCACTCCGTGTTGCAGGCTGGCGTGTTGACCGCTGCGCCACGGAGCTAGTCATATTATATTCTAACTCAGTGTACAACGTTTTGATAGTCACTTCAAAATACATTGCGACTTTCGAATAATTGACTATTTTTATTGATATATATTTTTAAAATATAGGTAACCGTGTGATATCTGGCAGAGTAGAATAGGACCACTCCAAGTCTTCCCGTGGATGTCGTAGAAGGCGACTTAGGAAATACAAGCTAAACAAAGCTTATAAACATCTAAGAGACTTCTCCAACCCGTTTGGCCAGCGTGAAGAGTGTAGGCCAAGTCCTCTGGCTGCTCTGGCCAGGTATGGCCCTAGTAGTACAGAGAGGGTCGTGCTCCTGTAGTGGAGACTAAAAGGGACCTGATGATGATTGATATATAAAACGTAATGTATTTTGAAGTGACTATCAAATCGTTGTACACTGAGTTAGCAAAGCTGAGTCTGTCTCACTCCCCGTGTCGGTATCGAAAACACGCACCCACGTGCGGCGACCTCGAAGCGGTAGTATCCATTGCAATCCAATTTTATTCTTATAGTTCTGAACAAACGATTCTTATTTCGTTGATGTTGATGAACACATGTACCCAAACGCGCGTCATTCCTACTGGATTTACCCGGTTTTAAAACCGGTTTATTTCGTTAAAGTTGATCTGTGAATAATCGTGTGTTCAGAGCTATAAGAATAAAATTGGATTGCAATGGATACTGTAGGTATCTAAACGAAAAGCTGCTGCGTTCTGACGCGAGCAAATTTACACCGTATCGCTGACTACATTGAGTTGATATTTCTATACTTCTGTACGTAAGTACTAGTACTTATTCAGTGGCAGTACGTTTTTTTTTTTTTTTACAAAATTTGAATTAGGCATTTGTCTCCCATCTCACCTGATGGTAAGTGACGATGAAGACGAGGATGTTACATGCCTATCCAAGAGATACCCATTTATTCTACTTTTGAATGTCCCGGGACTGTACTTGTTTGACGCGATTGGAGGTATCTCCATATGTGTCTAACGTATCGCAGCGTCTCTCTCGTTATTGACTTAGTTCAGCAAAGTGTAATTGAGGTTTAAGTTAAAATAACAATGACACAGTATAAAAAAAATTACTTCCTAATATATTAAAATTCACTTCAAAAGTAATCAACTTTTGGCCGTTGTATTAGTTTAGTAAAAATAACTTGACTAGAAAATAATTTTAATTAAATCTATGGTTTTTATCGCCTTTATTACAATATTTTTATACCTAACGTTTCTCTACCTGCAACCATGAAAACTGCAGAGTTTTCGAAACGTTAGATTTTGTTTGTTTGTTTCGCGTGTGTGTAAATGGCCAACACTGGTGTCAGATTTTTCAAGCTGCATCTGACATAGCTTAACGACTGCCATCAAAGATGACAACAGCCGGGACCAACGGCTTAACGTGCCTTTCGAAGCACGGAGGAGCTCGAAATATTTTTATGCCACTTGCGGTCACCCATCACAATAGGGACTGCGGCCAGGGTTGCTTAACATGCATAAGCGATTTCAATGCTCACGACCACTAGGCCATCGGGCTCCTCAACATTGCAGTAAAAAAATAAGTGCGATAAAATTAGGAATAATTTAAATTAAATCGCTTAATACGTAAGCGATTTAATTTTAAATTATTTAAATTAACAAAATAACTATCAACATTTTTAGATCTATAAAAAAACAATCGTTTTAAATTTGACTAGACGTTTGACTAGACGCGGCAGTCGAGTAGCAACACCCTGTATACACGAGTCCTGATTACGCTAGGTTGATATTCACCCCCACCCCGGTCACGAACTCGTCTCTGATCAGGGGTAGTAGAGCTGTGTGTCTGTGGACAAATAAAGTGAATCAATACTTCAAAAGAATATTTTTTTATTACATCACATAGAACACCAAATTAGTGAAGAGAATCTGGTTACCTGATGACCTCTGCGGCTCAGGGGTACCGTAAATTCCTTGGACTCGCGCTGGGTTCGATCCCCGGTTAAGACAAGATGGAAAACAATCTTTTTCAGACTGACCTGGGTCTTGGATGTTTATATATATGTAAGTACTTATTATAAAATAAAATAACCGTGGATTGTTTACTAGGGATGTGTGCGAGGGATGAATATATGAAATAAATAATATATGAAAAAAGGACGCTGCACAGCTGTGAAACGGTGCACAGATGAGCGATGTTAGGATTCACATCGCTCATCATCATCATCATCAGGTCTTTTTAGTCTCCACTGCAGGAGCATGACCTTCTCTGTGCTACCGGAGCCATACTTGGCCAGAGCAGACAGAGGATTTGGCCTACACTCTCCTCGCTGGCCAGACGGGTTGGAGAGGTCTCACTGATGTTTATATGAGCTTTGTTTAGCTTGTGTTTCCTAAGTCGCCTCTTACGACCTCTATGGGAAGACTAGTGGTTCTATTCTACTCTGCCAGAAACCACACGGCTCATCTGTGCACCGTTTTACAGCTTCGCTCCGCATCATCGCACTGCTCTGCACATTTTAGGTGGAAACGCAGCCATTTATTAAGGCCAGGTCAGTTTAAAGAGAACCAAGTCTGGAAGAATGTTTTGAGGCTTCCGCGCGGTTTTGCACGCCTGTGAGTACGCGTGGTCTCCTGTGCACGCGTACAACGCGCGGTCTTCTGGGTATGTGCTATCCGTCACACTAACAGTTCTTTTTTAATTGACTATGTATTATGTAGCTGCCAAGTGAGTTTTTGCTGCTTCACCGGCCGGGCGTTTGAGGTGAGGGTAAAGTATACGTAACCTGTATGTATACGCAACATCACCAAAGGGCCTCCAGGAGGAACGGACCTCGGCTTTAGGCTACCTGTGGGCGGAAGGAGAGACAGCAAACTATCATATTGCCTGATGGACCGCGATTTATGTATGCATAGCCAATTTGAGAAACAATGGCAAAAGCCTTTGGAGAGCAGTAACCTACGTTGGTTAGGCCGAAAGCTACGTTGCCAGAAGGGCCTATCCTGGGTGCAAGTCACCGCCAGGCGGTCACCAGTAATTGGGGATAATCCTACTCTTCGCACTCTGTTGCCGGTGGCGATAGTGGAGGGGAGTAGAGGGGGCCGGATAGTGGGATTTCTCTGGCTATTCGAAGCCGGTAAAGGATCGGGGCGGGCAGGCTCGTCGGGATCATCAAGTATGTTCCTAGGATGTCTATGACGTAAGGACGTATCGTGTATGTTGGGGGAATGCGTTGCAGACGGGGATATGGGAGGGCGCGATGTAGGAGAAGATTACGTCGGCGTAGGTCATAATGGACGCCGTTTGCGTATTTAGCCTTGTTGGCCGATGGAATGGGTTTGTCATACAACGATACTGATCTTAAAGGGGATTTGACGTTGCCGGAAATGGTGATTTTTCGACGTTTTACGGCTTGGTTATCTTTGAACACAGCTGTGCTTTTCTCTGTATTAACGTTGATGCGCCACCTCTTAAACCACCTGCCGAGAGAGTCGAGGGCGGACTGGAGACGATTACAATGACCGAGTTCGTATGATGAGACGTGTAGATGGCCGTTTCGTTGGCGAAAAGTGCCACTTCTGCGTTGGAATGTCGCTTGTGTACCGTGAATATACGAAGGGCGAGAGAACAACGCCTTGTCGGATGCCGGTTAAAATGCGATGGGAAAGCCTCGAGAGCTTACTTTATGGTGAAAGGTCCAAATGATGTGCACGATTCTGTCCGGCATGCCCAAGTTTTTTTTTACTACGTGTTGGATTAGGCATTTGTCTCCCATCTCAGCAGATGGTAAGTGACGATGAAGACGAGGATGTTACATGCCTATCCAAGAGATACCCATTTATTCTACTTTTGAATGTCCCGGGACTGTACTCGTTTGGGAATATAGACGCAGGCAGTTTATTCCACACCTTAGCTACTCGAACCAAATAGGAACTGTCAAAGCGTTTAGTTCGACTCTTTGGTATTCCAAGCCAACTTCAGAGAGATTAAGCCTGAATGCCAGACTTTGTCCAAGGCTTTTGATACATCGAAAAAGAGTGCTCTCGTAGAACATCCCCAGTTTCAGATGGTGCGACTTTGGCCCGAAATCCAAACTGTTAATCGGGGATAAGACTTTTGGACTCTACGTAGTCCTTGAATATACCGCCCGGACCGCGGCGTTTCATAGATGATTGAAAGCCAAAGAAGTTCCGCGCAGTAAGTTATCGTATAATTGAATTAAAGTGACAAAAGGCTCACACAAGTTACTAGTCTAGTCGCTCTGGTTCTTAGCACGAACACCATTGATATAAGTCACTATAACTTCTAACGTACTTACTCGTGCGGTGCGGTCCAGGCCGGAGCATGTTTGTGAGTGGCTGCCCTGGCCCTAGCAAGCAGTGTCATCACCGCCCGCTTAGTCGGCGACATGGCGGCCCGCGCGCCGCCCAACAGAGGGCGCTTGCGTGCTGTGCTCACAGCCGCCGCCCCACCCGCACCTACCACAGATTATATCTACATTCTTGCTGAACAAATAGTAAAAAAGTTTAATTTTTCTGACAAAAATATTTAAATGTACATGGTGATTTTATTAAAAGTAACCTGTATATTTTATTAAAAATCACCCTGTATTGTATATTTATATATTTAAACCTGGCAGTGTTTTGATGTTGGAATTGGAATCCCTAATAGAATATATAGGGTAAAAAGATGAAAAAATACTGAGCCTCATACAAATTCACCGATCAGGTGGTCAAATTTCTATGGAAAGTCATTTTTTTTTCATAAATTACCCTATACGAGACTACATATATTATGATTCCAATATTGAAAGGTTGCCAGGTTATTAAAAATCATCAAATTAAATAAATTGTAATTTTGCGCCTGTAGCAAAGTACCCGCGACAATAATTTTATCGCGACATCGATACGTTTAGAGCACGACATAAATTAAAGTCAAAGTCAAAGTCAAAGATTTTTATTCAAAATTGAATACATGTATCTCTTTTTGAACGTCATATTTGTATTTGTTATATTTGTTTAATTTATGCAAAATTGAAATGCTACTAGCGTTTCGGAACGACCACTGGTGAGAAGAATACGCCGAAAGAAACACAATCCAGACTTGGTCCCTATGTGTCTGAAGGGCTCCGATTACATTGTTTACATGTATTATATTATCAAATAAATTTATATTAATTGCCAAGCATTTTTATCAATTATATAATCAGCTTTGCAATAATATGCCTTTTTTACTAATTGGTATTTTACAGTCACTTTAAACTTAAGTATAGGCAGACCTAAATTCTGCAGGAATTTTATTATAGAAGCGTACCTACTCCTAGACCCAGAAATGAATCCATAGTTTTCTGCAATCGCAAAACTAAGTGTAGCTAATTTATTTATTTTTATTTCTCGTGTTTCGATCATGAATATCACTTTTTTCTTATATAAATCAAGATTATGGCGCACAAACATAATATTCGCAAATATATACTGAGAAGGTAATGTTAAAATATTTATATCTTTAAACAATTATCTAAGAGATTCTCTAGCACCAAGGTTATATATAGATCTGATAGCGCGTTTCTGCAGTACAGATATGGTGTTTACTTTTGCAGCGTTACCCCATAGTAAAATTTCGTAAGACATAACACTATGAAAGTAACTGAAATATACTAAACGCACAGCACAAATATGGTGTTTACTTCTGCAGCGTTACCCCATAGTAAAATTCCGTAAGACATAACACTATGAAAGTAACTGAAATATACTAAACGCGCAGTATCAACACCGGTCAGTTGTCTAATTCTCCTAACAGCATAAGCTGCAGAACTAAGTTTACCCGCTAACGTAGTAACATGGGCACATAAACTTTATCGGGCCGCGCTAAACAAGAGTTACCTCAATATCTATATGCGGAATTTAAGTCTGCTGAAATATGAGTATGGGATTCACATATTTATGTTGACTTATATAAGTTATTCCAGAGAACAGATTTCAAATTTATTTTGACTTACAATAATTTTATTTTTAGATTAGTTGTGGTAGAGCCACGCTACCGAAAAAAAATATTTTTGCTAGTAGCATGAATGGGCCGGCTCGTCCGGGAACGAACCACACTATTACTGAAAATCGATGTTTGAGTTGGGAGCTTTACCGCTTCTCGTATGCTTTGTTCGGTGAGTGAGAGAGCCGGAGGCCCATCTTTCCTCCCGTTTCTTCTTCCCCAACTCTGGGTTCAAATCCTGGTGTTGCCAGTTGTCCATGGGCTGCGGTGATCACTTACCATCAGGTGACCCGCTAGTTCGTTTGCCGTCCTACGTCATAAAAAAAAATACAAGTCGCTCACAGTAGATCATTAATTTGGCCTTCAAAAGCAAAAGCCAAAAGGCATTTGCTTGTTTTGTGCTTTCACGTCAATTTAGGAACATTCATCATCATCAGGTCCTTTTTAGTCTCCACTACAGGAGCACGACCCTCAAAGGAACATTCAAAAGATATAAATTATTTACATATTAATTACAAAAATATTATTTTTATAAATACGAGTATGTGAGAAACGGGTCACTCACGTATGAAGCAGCTACTGGCCGACATGTTTCGACCTCATCCGGAGGTTTTCCTCAGAGCTAATGTGAACCGAGTCATACGTGAGTAAATCGTATCTTATATTAAATAATGTTAGTATCTCACGTTAATTTTAATAAAAAACCGTTATAATTATTGTTCAAAGCGATATACCTACCATTAAAGTTTTGGAACCGACCACTGCAGACATTCATAGATTATTGTGACGAATAAGACGTAAAAAAATACTTCATGTTATTTCGATACTATACTTCTAACAAAGAGTGAATAAAAAAAACATTTACGACACACAAAGAACGTAACCTTTTTCTTAATTCAGTTCTGAAAAGCAAATTCTCGTTTAGAAATCACGAAACATTGTCCGATGAATCTCCCAACAAAAGGGTTATTTTTGAGGTCTAAGTTATAATCGGTAGCGGATAAAGTTATTTTCTTTGACTTGACGACTGAATATGATTATAAATAAAATAAGTTATTTTCAACTAGCTTTCGTCTGCAGCTTCGCTCGTGTCAATGTCATTCCCTCGGGAACATTACTGTTTTCCGGGATGAAAGGCAGCCTATGTCCTTCTCCGTACTCCTGAGAACTTGTATGCAAAATTTCATGATGATCGGTTCAGTAATTATGGTGTAATAGCGTAAAACAAACAATGTCACATCTTTATCAAGTTTTGATTGATTGTAAAAAGAAAAAATACGTATGTAATATTTGTCGATAATCTATAAGACGGACTAATTATTTTAAATGGTATTTCTTTTAGGAAACAAGCCTATTGGATGAGCATAGCTGGTGAACGAGCAAAGTGGCGCACCTTGGTAGAGGCCTACGTCCAGCAGTGGACTGCCGCAGGCTGCTAATGATGATGATGAGGAAATAAATATTCGAGTATGCCATGGCCGACGGGCGTGGCCTTAACATTTTATGCTTATCTATTACTAGCTTTCGCCCGCGGCTCCGCCCGCGTCAATGTCGATCCCTCGGGATTAGTACTTTTTCCCGGGATAAAAGGTAGCCTATATCCTTCTCCGTACTCCAGAAAACTTGTATGCAAAATTTCATGATGATTGGTTCAGTAGTTACGGCGTGAAAGCGTAACAAACAAACAAACAAACAAACTCACTTTCGCATTTATAATATTAGTAAGGATTAAACGCCCTAAGCTCAAAACTTAAACCAAAACTAAGCCCGCCTTATACCAAGAAATTAGCGGGCCCTGTTTTTGTTATTCACAATCCGCAACAATCTGAAAGGTTTTCAATTAGAACCGTCAGTTCAGACATTCCAATTAAATCACAAAAGATGTCTTCGGGACAATCCAAAGGCCCCGATTGCCTTTCAATTTTTGTCAGGAGCATTTTATTTAATGCGCTGAGATTTTAAAAAGTGAGATTGTTTGAATTCAATGCCTGAATGATTGTTAGAATATTTAAGAACTCTGGTGCCAAATACGCGGCTTTTTTTATTATTTATCACTTCTTCATCCCTTGAGGGATAGACAGGACCTTGATTAAAAATTGTATTTATTTGAACATGCTTTTGTCATGATCTGATTCACGTAAACATCTTAACACGCCAAATCAAGAGAACCCAAATACAATGGATATAACTTGATTGATCAAATTAGAAATTCATATGGCCACCTTTCGATCCTACCATCAGAACAGATAATAAATTTGGCAAAGAGAGTACGAATAAGATCTCAATATAAGCTTAGGCTATCTATTGGCTTTCTTAACACGACACTAATTACCAATAGTTTGATTGAAATGGCACCAATTATTTTCTATTAATACTTATAACTACCAGACCGAATAAAAGAATTGAAACTACTTTTTAAGAACGTTCGACATTCAAGAACGAACTGAAATCGAACGAAATGATTATTTTATAGACTACAATGTACTTCCAATTTAATTAATTATATATGCATGTACATGCATATTTACTTATTAATTGAGAGTTTAAATGATAATAGTAACTACTATTATACATCCATACGGGTAGGGCATAGTGATACATAGTAAATTATTGTCAACCTTTTACCTGTGTTTCACAATAAAGATGTTTGAGTTTGAAAAGATGTTTGAGTTTGAGCTTAATTTTTAAAGATACTCGTAAGCAATTAGAACCTAAATACCGACACAAAATGCTAAACTAGATGATTTTTCCTCTGTACTATTAGTGTTTGTAAAAAAAAAAAAAACAATGATGTGTGTAATAAAATGATGTTTAAGGGGCTTGATGACTTCATGATATTGAACAACATTCCCAAGGGCAAACGTCAAATACGGAAAAACAAACTTTTTGGTTTTTAATGTAGATATTGAGTAGATTAAAATTAATTTGTGCTTAGATTTTTAACAGTGTAACTAATAAGAATACAATTTGGAATTGTGCTAAGATCTATGTGTAAGTAATTTTTTTGTGCATAAAATGAATTAATTTACATAGTAATAACAAACTTTGCTGTTTTTATGTTAGTTCAGAGTTGTCGTGCTTTTGTATGAATAGAATAAAGAAACTAAATAGAGTAAACAGTAATTTAATATTACTAATTAAGTCTGTTTTGTCTAAAAACTAAGCATATTATTATTATAATACTTTCTATTTATTTCAAATTTCATGTTTAAGATTTCTAATATTTATATAAACAGTAAAGTATAAACTATAGTACAAAAATTATAAAATCCTAAACTTTGAGTGCCGTCATCATTATAATTATTATAAGTGTAATGTGTGGTCAAATTTCCATGCTTAGTTAAATAATAGTATTAAAACTAAATTATTTTTAATAACAAATTAAGATTGAGCTTACCTCAAGTATCATATAAGTACTTTTCATGCTTAGTGTGATAGAAGAATAAGAAGTAAACTATCTAGACTAATCAATGAAGTAAAATATAAGAATAGCTAATAATAAGTACTCTAACAGAAATCTTTAAAATAAATTACATTTAAACCTTAAAAACAAGCTAATAATGCTAACAGATTGCTTTGCATCTCGTGTTATTTGAAATACGAGTATACAGTATGTAAAGAAAACGAAGGGCTGATTCAGCCCATTGAACAACAACACGTACAACTTTTCCTATGGGCTCAAAGTAGGAATACTTTGATCCCATAGGAAAAGTTGTTCATATAGACGGACTGAATCATCCCTTCCAGGATTTGATAGGGTTTTCTTTACATATTATGATATTGATAACAGGTTATTATTTAGATGAATGTAATTTATTTCTCTTATATACAGATGTCCGTAACCGTATTATATTATACACCCTGTAAACTCATCATCGACTTTCCCTTGAAAGGGGTGACTCTGCCCATCGAAATAAACAACTTTTCCTATAGGACTAATCTAAAAAGAGAACTCAAAATCTTATTTTAACTTCATCAATCTGTCAATATTTTTTCGAGTTTCCAGCATTAGTCCCTTAGAAAAAGTTGTTCATTTGATTGGGCTGAGTTACCCCTTTATGTGAATGTTAAAGGTAAGTTTTCAGGCAGTATATGACTAATAAACATGAAGAAAAGTTATTACTTTACGAAGCATACTTTCATGCTTAGTTCGTTAATAAAGTGCGACGTACCGACCTTGCGTCGCCAAGGCGTGGACAGCAGCAGGCTTGACTCCTCGCAGTGCTGGGTGGGCGTGGAGGACACCGCCCAACACTGGGCTGCCAAGCCCGAGTAAGTCCCCGCCACCTAGGGTTAGTTGTTAGTTGAGCTTGGTTTAGAGATGTTGCCAATAGTGTCTTAAAAATATTATATAAATAAATAGAAATAAGCTAACATTTCTTGAGCTAATTGTTTTTATTGACGGATACTTAATCTCCTGTTTTAGTTCTATTTTACTAACTAGACCAATGGTTGTATATTAAATTTTTCCTTTTGAGAAATAAAATCTTTAAAAGGCGTAGAATTCTGGGACTTAAACGAGGTAGAATTCTGTGACTTATTAAAATAATCTTACAAATGATATATAACGTATATATATCATTTATAAGATTATTTTATTTTTGTGTCTTCAGAATAATACAGTTTCAGAATTATAGTAAAGATTTCGTCATAACATCTTATTGGCACCATTTGTTACTGTTTGAGGCTTTGATGAAACTAAATCAGTAAATAAAAAGTAAACTCCGTCTTAAGCCTCATTTTGTTTTGTAGTTTTCAATGTAAAATTTTCTTGTGTGTAATAACTATTTTTACGATTGGCAACATCTCCACACCAGCCAGCCTGATTGCTAACTTATGACAACGATAGTGCATAACGTTTTGATCTGACGATCTGACGTCACTTCAAAATATATTGCGGCTTTCGTATATTAACTATTTTTATTTAAAATATATCAACCGTAATGGATTTTGAAGTGACCGTCAAAACGTTATACACCGTATGTGTCAAAAGTCTGCAAGTAGGCTTAGTCTGAAGATCACAAATCGGGCTTAGTCTGGTTATTCAAATCAAGCTCAAACTTCACTCACCTAGTATGGAATTCTGGGTCAGTATGTGGTGTGTTGGCGGCTGTTGTAGGACTCCGCCGCTAACCAGCATCCCGTGGCCAGTGTGGCCTGCCGCTAGCTGTGGAAGAGGAAAAATAGTGGAAATTACTTAGTGAAAGTATAATACAAAATGGAAAGTATGGAAAGTAAAGTTGGGCCGCTAAATAATTATTTGGGCAGCAGATTTCACAATTAGGGCGAAGCTCACCAATAGCTTCAACGTAAGAAACGTACCTGAGATACCTGATGATGAGCAGCGAGATGATCAGGAGCGGGGGTGGGAGCTGGAGGGGAGAAATCCCGAGCGTTGCCGTGGTTGATCGTCATGGCGCCGGGCAGCGCAGCTGGCGCAGGTGACGGCTGGACACCAGGTAACTGCGCGAAAAAACAATTCTGATTACGATCAATATAGACGTGATAGAATTATATTAGCACTAACTATATACAATTAAGCTAAACAAGGTCATAAACATAAATGAGACCTCTCCAACCCGTCTGGCCAGCGAGGAGAGTGTAGGCCAAATCCTCTGTCTGCTCTGGCCAATTATGGTTCCGGTCGAACAGAGAGGGTCATGCTCCTGCAGTTGAGACTAAAAAAATCTGATGATGATATCACAATCCAGGTACCAATAAACCCAGCCGGTGTTTATGTGTATTTTCTCACAAGTATCGTCTTCTCCCTGCCTCTTGAGGAGTAGGCAGTGATGTATCTACAGGACAGCAGTGCTGGCAAAATGCTACGGGCCCCCAATTCTAAGGGGTTGGCTGGGCAAAGTTAAGCCTTGCCGGCTTTTGATATTGCTAGCAGAATTCAAACTCTACAAATGGCCCCATTGTATAATTTTAGATAGGCACTACATTGCCGTCAGGTTAAGTTTGCAGTTCCTACTTACCCGGTGTTTCTGTGTATCCCTGAGAGGAAGCGTCTCCTCGCTCCCGCTTCTTGAAGAATCAGGTGGTGTCAACCTCCTCTGATCGCTTTGTGACAATATGCTCTACATCCATAGTATCCCATCAGGTTAAGTTTGATGTTACTACTTACCCGGTGTTTCTGTGTATCCCTGAGAGGAAGCGTCTCCTCGCTCCCGCTTCTTGAAGAATCAGGTGGTGTCAACCTCCTCTGATCGCTTTGTGACAATATGCTCTACATCCATAGTATCCCATCAGGTTAAGTTTGATGTTACTACTTACCCGGTGTTTCTGTGTATCCCTGAGAGGAAGCGTCTCCTCGCTCCCGCTTCTTGAAGAATCAGGTGGTGTCAACCTCCTCTGTTCGCTTTGTGATGACAGGATCTGCATCTCTAGCATTTGTTCCTGTCGAATGTCGTCATTGTAGTCCTGCGAAGGAACAGAAGGTGTTAGACTAACAGAAATTACAACATGAACTGGCTGCCGAAGTATCAAAATAGTATATAGACTATCTCCGTGGTCACTGGAGCACTACTATAACTTGGTTTTGGCGTTTGCCTGTAGAGCTGCGGGTCGTGGGTTCAATTCTTACGGGAAGCATACTTTGTGTAATTCTTTGTTTGGTTGGTTAGGACATTGCAGGCTTATTAACCTGATTGTCTGATGATAAAGATGATTCCGTGCTTCGAAAGGTACGTTAAGCCGTTGGTTCCGGCTGCCATCTGGCAGTTTTTAAAGGAATCACGTCAGAGGCCGAGAGTTGGTTCCGAAGAACTCTGACACCAGGGTGTGCACGGTGGATTGACCGTGACGCCTACACGAAATGATGATGAATTATAGGCCAGTTTCCTGGGTCAAAAAAATATTAACTATCTGACGGACTAATCATTATCATTATTAGGTCTTTTTAGTCTCCACTGCAGGAGCATGACCCTCTTTGTACTACCGGAGCCATACTTGGCCAGAGCAGACAGAGGATTTGGCCTACACTCTCCTCGCTGGCCAGACGGGTTGGAGAGGTCTCATTAATTTTTATGAGACTAATCATAATTTTAGGAAACTAGCCTATTTAATAAGTAAGATAAATGCGAATTCCATCTACTTTAGTTACATTTTAACATAACAGCCTCCGTGGTCCAGTGGTTAAGGCGTTTGCCTATTGACCCGGGGGTCGTGGGTTCGATTCCCACCGGAAGCATACTTTGTTTAGTTGTTTTCAGTTTGGTTAGGACAGGCTTGAATCACCTGATTGTCTGATAATAAAGATGATTCCGTGCTTCGGAAGGCACGTTAAGCCGGTGGTCCCGGCTGCCATCTTGTAGTCGTTAAAGGAACCACGTCAGAGGCCGAGAGGCGGTTCCGAAGAACTCTGACACCTGACACCAGGGTGTGCATGGTCGATTAACCGTAACACCTCGAAATGAATGAATGGGTTACATTTTAAGTAAACTTGCGAGCCATAAAATATAGGAAATAGTTTCTCTCAAATATGTTACGATCATAACAGATATTATACCCAACATCAAATTGAATACTGAGTCCCATTACAATGTAAGCTGTATTCAAACTCGATTTGATCTACATTCCTGATAGATCCTTAATGCATGCCTGTTTGAAATCCTTTCATACGACTTTGAGACTTATGTCTAAAGATATAAGATTGCAAATTGAATTAAGGATGATGATGGGACGCATTTAGGGTAATATCCAAGTTAATGTATGTAGGATGATAGTTTTATGATAGTTCGATAGATTTTCATATGTCTTTAATGGCAGAGATTTGAGGAGTATGAATATTTGCCTGTGAAGGATATTCGGACAAAAGTGTTTAATTTTAAGAAGAAAATTGACGTCCAGACATTAAATTGGTCATAGATTACTTTTAAATTTATTTTTAAATTTTGGCTTGCCAGCTGTTTACGAAAATATTTTTAAGTACCTCTTTTTTGCATTCACAATGATATTCTGATATAAGTTCTATTTTTAAATTAAGAACAAAGATACGGGTGGTGAAAAAAAATCCACGAGGGCAGGGTTTGAACCAGCGGCTTTGTACGACCTACGCTGACAATTGAGCTACCGCGCTTCAAACCTTGGCGTCGAAAATCTCCACCATATCCCATTCCCTTATACGCTCACTCGTAAGGCTTGCGTCGCCTAACACTCCGCTTGCAGTATTTGATTCAACTAATTTTACAATGAATTTGAAATCAACTACCTATAATATGATATAGTATTGTAAATGCAAAAAATAACTACAGTGACACTATAGTTTATAGTGTTTCAGTTTAAAAATATTTTAAATAAATTACGATTTGCATTATTTTATATCGAATATATACATTATATTAGCCATTATACTAGCCGTGTGGTATCCGGCAGAGTAGAATAGGACCACTCCAAGTCTTCCCGTGGATGTCGTAGAAGGCGACTTAAGAAAATCAAGCTAAACAAAGCTTATAAACATCTAAGAGACCTTTCCAACCCGTCTGGCCAGCGTGGAGAGTGTAGGCCTAGTTCTCTGGCTGCTATGGCCAAGTATGGCTCAAGTAGAACAGAGAGGGTCGTGCTCCTGAAGTGGAGACTAAAAAGGACCTGATGATGATGATGAGATACATTATAGGTGTATACCAAATAAAACGCCTACTTCAAAATCAAAAGACTTATATCTACTTTGATATGTCATAACATTTCCACTTGCATTCCAAATGGTCTAGATCTTCAATCTTTCCATGACATCTCAGTGAATGCCATATTTTTGCCAAAGCGATTTACAACGCTCAGCGGAGCACGACAGACACGCTCGATATGTCGAGATACCGCCGAGGAATGGATGCACAGGTGTGTGAAGCCAAAAGGGTACTTGAGAATACTCGTACATTGTAGCTCAGTAACACGGCCCCAATATTTGACACACTCAGACATACATATGGCATTTTGTGCTCAGTTACACGGCCCCAATATTTGACACACTCAGACAAACATGTGGCATTTTGTGGCCTAAGATTTTAAACTTAATCTAATGGTTTCTGATGTTTTCGCGATTGTAACACATTTAAATAAAATCTACCTGCGACCATGAAAACTGTAAAGTTTTTGAAACGTTAGGTGTAAATATAAAAAAGAAAATATTCCGACGTATTGAGAACCTCCTCCTTTTTTTAAAGTAGGTTAAAAATAATGTGATATACGTGATAATACCGTATTAAAGTGATTTTATTTAAATAAAATAAAATCTTCCATGCTGGTTTGGGAGAATAGAAAAAAACGTAGAATGTACCAGCTGCTTCTCTTCCCGCGCAGATCGTAAAAGCCGACCAAGGGAATGGGCAAATCTAACGAATCATTAGTAGGCGATGCAGCTAACAACCCATCACTATTTTAATTCCATTTGTCACCAGGCTGTATCTCATGAACCGTGATAGCTAGATAGTTGAAATTTTCACAGATGATGTATTTCTGTTGCCGCTATAACAATAAATACTAAAAAATACAACAAAATAAATATTTAAGGGGGCTCCCATACAATAAACGTGATTTTGTTTTGCTTGTTTTTAATCGATATTGATAACGGCAACAGGTAGACGCTTGAAATAGTTACAGAATGTTTAGTTATATATTCACTTTAAAAATAAATAATTAAATAAAAATTAAATTAATATTAAAGGGGGGCTTCCATACAAAAGACATGATGTTTTTGCCATTTTTATAGATAACTAGCTTTCGCCCGCGGCTCCGCCCGCGTCAATGTCGATCCCTCGGGAACAGTACTTTTTCCCGGGATAAAAGGTAGCCTATGTCCGTACCCCAGATAACGTGTATGCAAAATTTTATGATGATCGGTCCAGAAGTTACAACGTGAAAGCGTAACATACAAACAAACTCACTTTCGCATTTATAATATTAGTTAGGATGGTACGGAACCCTTCGTGTGCGAGTCCGACTCGCACTTGGCCAGTTTTTTTTCAGCAGCTTCAGTTTGGCTGTTGGTAGCAGGTATGGCATCGGGTACGCGGCCTTCCCAAGCTGCTACTTGCTTTTCCCCGTACATTTAAGAGAGAACTATCCAAAAACGTTCATTCCTTTCCTAAATCAACAAATTCCTATTCTTCCCCAGCTTAAAACTGCTTCCAATAAGCTGCTGCCTGTCGGAAGCACAAGAAGGCAAAGAAACTGCGCTCGGCAACTCGCCTGCCAAGAATGGAGAGTTCTTAGTCTACAATATGGAACGAAAAATCATAGGGCCTTTGTCCAGCAGTGGACTTCTTGCGGCTGTTATGACGATGATGATATATCACAAAGGGCAAACGTTGTCAGCGGGGTGTCAATCTCAAGAGCTTGGTTGGTGGTTGCAGGAATGGCATCGGATATGCGCGTCCGGCCTCCCGAGCATCAAACAAAGCGAGTTGTTGGGGCTTCTTCGTGTGGAGGTAAATAAAATGGACTGTATATACTGAACTGCTGGTTATAACTATAATATAAATTTTGAGAGATAAGGACAATACGAGGACTACAGCTTTAGTATATAGGTAGAATTAATTATGCTCACACGCCGGCGCGGCGGCTAGAGGGCAAGTAAGGTCTGGGGGCCGCGCGAGCCTCGGCAGCTTTCGGGTGTTTCCGGTGGATCCCTAATCGTTCGCGAATGGTAGATAGGCGTGAACACGAGTAGTATCTAAATCGAATACCCTCATTTCCTTCCTATACATTCCCACAGCATGAAAATGCTTCCGATTGGCAGCAGCGTCAGAAACGCAAGAAGCCAAAGAAACTGCGCTCGTCAACCCGCCTGGAGATTAATGCAATAGAGGATGATATGATAATAGATAATGGAGAGGCTTTTGTCCAGGAGTGCACATCTTAAGGCTGTAATGATGAATTTACTTACTGGCACTAAAAACCTCCTCAGCTCAGCCAAGGCATATGCGATCCTCGCATGCGCTTCAGCGGGAGTCGCAAACGCACTGATTTCGACGTGCAGCTCGTCCGAGAGATGTGCAAATTTGGGGTCTCCAGATACGCGAAGTTCTTCCTCCTAGAAGAAAACAGATAAATTAGTAGGGAAGCACAGCTGCTTCCCTACCCGCACAGAAAACGTAGAATGTGCCAGCGCACATTTTAGGTTTTTTCTTTTCTCATATAAGTAACTCACTCAATGAGACGACATTCGAGCGAAAGTTTTAATGCGAATTATCTCTCATCTTCTAAATGTTTGTTTACTTTGATCTTTGAATTGTACTTCATGTTTTTTTTCCATGATAGTATTCCATGAAAGATAAGGCTAACTCTACGACGAAAAAATAGACGTTATACGGTATTCTTCTGATGCACAGCGCCTTAATGGTATCGAAGGAGCGGAGTTTCCTGACACAAGCTACCTTTGCTTAAAAGGAGACTCCAATTCGCCATCTGTTATGTACATAACTTTATGTTAAAGAAATAAAGATTTTTTGATTTTTTTTGAAAATGGAATACGAGATACATACATACGTATTATCACGCCTCTTTCCCATGGGGGTAGGCAAAGCCTAGGGACTTCCACTTACTACGATCCTTACAAACCTCTCTCGCTTCATCTACATCCATCACTCTCTTCATGCATGCTCGTCGGTTTCGGGTACTCCTAATGTATATGAAACTAGCTTTCGTGTCGATCCTTCGGGACTACTACTTTTCCTGGGATAAAAGGTAGCCTATAGTCCTTCTCCGTACTTTATAGAACTTGTATGTAAAGCTTCATGATGATCGATTCGGTTAGTTACGGCGGGAAAGCGTAACAAACAAACAAACTATTACAAATTCACTTTCGCATTTATAATAATAGTAAGGATAAGGATAGTAAGGATAAGGATAAGGAAGTAAGGATAAGGAAGTAAGGATAAGGATAAGAAAGGAAGGATGCCGTCAAAATAATTTTAAAAGCTACAAAAATTACCTTCTGTCTGTCCTTCATCGATCCGCGGCCTAGGACAGCCATCTTGCACATCGTGTCTTCTTGTAGCCTCTTCAGGGAGTTCCCTTTAGGCCCGAGCAGCTTTCCCACGAAATTGAACTGAAACAAGCGAAAAATTGCATTTTATTTTGTAATTTGGAGATAATTTTCGAAGATATTTAGTAAATAAAAATGGAAATAATGACATTTTATTTAAAAGTAGCTTTCATGTGCAGAGCCCTAGGGCTTCTATATTTTAAGACTTTTAGACTTAAGATTTTGTGGGTATCTTAAAATTCTATCGAGCTCTTATTATTTACTAGCTGTTGCCCGCGACTTCATCTGCGGCAATTTCTGTTATTATGATTAATTAGTTTTTCCCCTGTTTTCAAAACTTTTTTTATTGAGTCTTCGCTCCTATTGGTCGCAGCGTAATGCCTTCCTCATAAAATGGACTATCCAACACAAAAATAATTTTCCAAATTGAACCAGTAAAATCTAAGATTAGCGCGTTCAAACCAATAAATTCTTCAGTTTTATAATATTATCTTATATACTAGTTGTTGCCCGCGACTTCGTCCGCGGCAATTTCTGTTATTATGATTAAAAATTTTTTTTCTTAGTATAGATGAACAATTTTCCCCCGTTTTCAAAACATTTTTAATTGAGGCTTCGCTCCTATTGGTCGCAGCGTAATGATTTATAGCCTAAAGTCTTCCTCAATAAATAGACTATCCAAAGCAAAAAGAATTTTCCAAATTGAACCAGTAAAATCTGAGATTAGCGCGTTCAAACAAACAAATTTTTCAGCTTTATAATATTAGTATAGATTCCTTCAAAGTTTCCCCCATAATTACAATACCCCTTAATTATATAACTCAGAAATACACGTCTAAAGTTAAATATTCACATAAGTTCACGTTGCTTGATATCAAACTTTCCTATTTCCTTAGCTACACATTAAAACAAATACATTTGTCATGAAACCGATATTGGAGTTCTTCCAATATCAATTCCGTACCTCATGAATAACTTAACCAGCACAACCATTCTAGGTGAAAGTTGGTTGAATATATTTCCTAGAATAAATTGTTGATTGATAAGAATAAGGGTGAAATTCTTGGCAGGAATTTCGGCTTGAGTTTTCAATTGTTTTGCAAATTGTTTCTAGTGGACTTTATAGTGTGAAATCGGTGTAATTTCGTGCTAAACACCCATGTTCATGAACAATGTGTGGAATAACTAAAATAATTGTCATGGTGCGGCTGTAGTGACATTTATTTAGCGGGCTGGTGTTGTCCGCCTCGCTGCAGCGTCTGTCTTCAAGCCAGTGGATTTGTGGGAATTGTCGCCAGGGTCTCCATAGAATCAACGAAATGAACTACACTATAATTTTATTGATTAACAAGACTAACAAAAAGGGCGGGATACCTCTTAACTCATTCCTGGACAGTGAACTGCTATTATAGCATACATAACAATAAAACTTGTATTGTGTCTCGGTCAGTGTCCCCCAAAGTGTTAATACTTGATACTGGTTATATACTAACGAAAAGATGAAAGCCATAAAAAAAATAATAAGTGTGTTCTATGTATGCATAGATTAAAAAAAAATGCGTCTCTTATCTATGTATTACATAGATTTAAAAAAAAAATTCGTCTCATGTATTATATATTATCCAATGACAGCCGCTAATCGCACGAAACGACTCAGTGCTGTCATGTGGCCCCAACGCGAATTGCGTACGATTTTTGTCAGGCTTATCACTTAGATTGCGCCATTCACAATTATGTATATTATATTATGAGAAAATAAATCAGTATTCACGAGAAATATCTTATTTCAGATAAAAATATACTTTTGGCTTATACTAAAAT